>CM053140.1:120797200-123602200 GCA_028571685.1 Heterohyrax brucei | reverse complement strand
TGTCATTGCCCTGTGTCTGATGGAGTCTGCCTGGATTACCCTCTGCCCTGCACTATATTATGAACATTCATCTTTTGATTTTAGCTCTTTCTTTAGTGGGTTTTTTTTTTTAATTCCCCTCCCCACTTTATTGCTTTTAAATTTCTCCCCATTGTCCATGATTAGCTGGGCTATCTTTTCTAGCAAACAAACAAGGATAAAAGTGATGGCCCAGATAGCAAATACGTAAATATGGATGAAGGAGACCAATTTTCAAAATCAGTGTTGAGATGTTACCTCTTGATGACTCATGTTCAGAGTTGGGTTTAGAAATATCTCCGCGCACCGTCTGTCACTCTTGCATCATACATTCTGCTTGTTCTGCTTAGTTTTTCATTGTTTGACTGAAAGCTACTCAGAGGGTTCATTTTCACTTCATTGTGAAGCATGATCCTCTGGGATCATTCCATCAGAAAAATTTCCACGCCCTGTTCACGAATTCCTATAAGGCAGGTGTCTGGTTGGAAAAGTCCAAAGGATTGTGAGAAGTTGCAAGAATAAAAAAAATAAAAAACCCAAACCGCTGTTTTTATAATTTACATGAAATTACCAGAGGAAATATATATGCAAAACCAATCTTGCCCTGTCCCACTGCTAAGACATTCGAATAATTCTTCCTTGGAAAGTTTTTTACAAACCCCAAATGGAGACATTTTTCCTAATCTATTCATTTTTTAAAAAAATATATTTGCAAGCCTATGAAAACCTCTGTTTTCTCTTCACGCCAGAAGCTTCTTCCAGCTTGAGAATTTATTTTTTATTTTAATAAAAGTTAATCGCTTTGTGAGAGAACAAATGTAGGGAGTAGCTCCTGTGAATGGAGATGCCACATTTTTATGTACTAAAATGAATTTCCCCTTTCTGTGTTTAGTACAACCTATGTTCTCTTCCAGAAATATTAATATCATCTCATTCATCACTTAGCTGGATTTCATCTCTTTGGTGTATCTTGTTCATTCTTCCCCAAAATCACTTGCTAATAAAACAAAATTGTATCTATGGTGTTTTCCTGTTTCAGGTTTTCCTCTTTTTTTTTTCTTTTCAAGAGAGGACAGTGAAAATAGTTAAGTAATATATCTTTGACATTCCATTTGAATGTTGAATTCTAAGGATATTGCAGTGTAGTATTTTAGAGCTCCAAGATACACATCAATATCAAACACACACACACATGCACGTGCACACACACACACACACACACTTCAAAGATATTATGTTCCATATCTCCTAGAACTAGAACCCTGTCAAGCACATAGCACAAAACATTTATTGAGAAAATGAAATGAAATGCATTTATACGTATTATTGAAAATACTTGATTTATTATTTTTTTTGCAAATCTAAACATAAAAATGTTTTTAATCTAGATGAGTTAAAACAAAATGAGTTTCAGTGACTAGGTTATCTCTATGCCCTTCAACTCACTTAGTCTCATAGAGGTCACAGCAATTTCAAGGTATGCTTTCCAATTAGAAAATACTATGTACATGATCATTTTCTTAAAGACATATTGAGAATCTAATGAAAAAAATTTTATACTGCACAAGAAATGTATGTATATTTGCAAAACCTAGTTCCACAAACATTTTTACTCAAGTCTTTCACCATTTTCACAGTCTTACAATGTAGGCTCACTGGAATCTTATCCTTCTTGGGTATGTTTGAGAGACCATGGTCTGAGTTACTCTGTTTCGTTTCAGGGACATACCATTTCTCACTCTTTTCTACCTTGTACCCTTCTATCCTGTATTTAAGATCCATTTTAAAAGTGATTCCTTTAACTGTTTTCTATTCATAAGTTTTCCCATTCTTATTAGCTCTCCCATTGTTCCACTGACTTCATGTAGCAAGGCTTTTGACACATTAGAAACTCTCCATAACTGCTTTTCCAGTTGAGTTCCAGAGAAGATAAAACACGGAGATTTCAAAAAAGCTTAATTGAGAAATTAGAATGTGATCTGTCCTTAAATACGAGGATTAGACACATGCGAGGGGAAAGAGAATTTACTTCAGGTGACTGGAACCAAAGGTCCAGAAGTGGAGACACATTCAGCAAGAGGAGAAAATTGTCTGATCAGAACTCTGAATATAAAATTAAGCATAGTGGAAGGATCAGGTTTGAAATACTGTGAATGAACACAAAGTGCAGTACTTGGAGACGAGTTTCAGTACGGGTCTTTTGGGGGAAGTATTCTTTGTATTATTAGGTGCTGTCAAGTCAGTTCTGACTCAGAGCAACTCTATGCACAACAGAAAGAAACACTGTCCCGTCCTGCAGCGTGACCACAGTCGTTTTTATGCTTAAGCCAGTTGTTGCAGTCGCTGTGTCCTTCCATCCTATCAAGGGTCCTCCTCTGTTTCTCTAACCCTCCACTCTACCTAGCATGATATCTTTCTTCAGGGACTGATCTCTCCTAACAATACATCCAATGTAGGTAAGGTGAAGTCTTGCCATCTTTGCTTCCAAGGGGCACTCTCGTTATACTCCTTCCAGAACAGTTCTGTTTGTTCTTTTGTAGTTCATGTACATTCAACATTCCTCTCGAACACCACAATTCAAAAGCGTCCATTTTTCTTCTGTCTTCCTTATTCATTGTCCAGCTTTTGCATGCTTATTATGCTATGGAAAATATCATGGCTTGGGTCGGCTGCATCTTAGTCTTCAAGGTGACATCTTTACTTCTCAGTACTTTGAAAAGTTCCTTTGCAGCAAATTTTCTCAGTGCAATGAGTCTTCTGATTTCTTGACTGCTGTTTCCACGGGCATTGATTGCGGACCCAAATAAAATGAAATCTTTGACAACAACAATCCTTTCTCCATTTATGACAATGCTGCTCACTGGTCCAGTTGTGAAGATTTTTGTTTTTTTGATGTTGAGGTGAAATCCATACGGAAGGTTATAGTCTTTGATCTTCATCAGTAAGTGTTGCAAATCCTGTTTACTTTCAGCAAGTAAGATGGTATTATCTACATAATGCAGACTATTAATAAGTCTTCCTTCAATTATGATGTCTCATTCTTCTTCATATAGTCTAACTTCTCAGATTATTTGCTCAGCACATAGACTGAAAAGGTATGGAGAAAGGATGCAACCCTGACGTGCACCTTTCCTGACTTTAAACCATGCAGTGTCCCCTTGTTCTGTCTGCATGACTGCCTCTTGATCCATGTACAGATTCTCTAAGAACACAGTTGAGTATTCTGGAATTCCCATTCACCACAATGTTAACCATAATTTGTTATGATCCACACAGTTGAATGTCTTTGCTTAGTCAATGAAACATAGGTAAACATCTTTCTTATATTCTCTGCTTTCAGCCAAGATCCATCTGACATCAACAATGATATCCCTTGGTCCATGTGCTCCTTCTGAATCAGGCTTGAATTTGTAGTAGTTCCTTGTCAATATACCATTGCAGTCACTTTTGGGTGATCCTGAGCAAAATTTTACTTGCATGTGATATTAATGATATTATTCAGTAATTTCTGCATTTGATTGGATCACCTTTCTTTGGAATGCACGTAAATTTGGACATTTATTCTAATTTTTATTGGAATTTTTATAATAAAAATATTCTAATTTTTCATTAGAAGATCCAAATATCTGAAAAATTTGTTGCAAATGGATTGGGGCTAGTATGTATAAAAATCAATATTGAGAGATTTGGGGCATAAAAATAAAATCCATGACCCAGGATTTAACATCCTGGCAAGGACACCTGGGGCCAGTCCTAAAATGCTGCTTGGACGGCTCCTTCAAACTTGGATAAAAATGACGGTCTACAAAAAAGAGGCAGATATCCCAGAGCTACCTCTAGTCAATGGAAATAATAGGATTCTGTAATAGCAGAGATCAGGTAACAGCACTTAACCACCACAGGCATGGTGGGCATGAGTTAAAGGGAACTAAGGGTATAATACCATCCTGAAAGCTATGAAACAGAAGCAAAGACAGCTGCATTACTTGAGGGACTCAGGACAAAATTAAAAAGTAGGGTTCCTTGTTGAAAAAATTATTCACATTTAAAGACAGCAGAAGCAAGGCATTAAACCAAGTACAAGGCCCCTCTGAGTGTGGGACCCTGTTCAACTTTGTGGGCCTGACATCCATTGAAGCCAGCCCTGTGACAGACATTTGTGGATCACGGAGTCCCAAACACTGAGCTAGACGAGCAGTCAACAAGGATATTGTTCAGCTTATATAATGAGAAATGTAATAACAATAGGAGAGCAGGAACCTTGTGTTAACTACGAGAGTAGAAAAATCATACTCCTTCACTTAGCTTTAAGACTTGAGTCAGATCTCAAAGTAAAACTCCACGGAAGGAAAGGCTGTGTCTTCTTGAACAAATAACCCACAAAGTCACAAGCAGAGAGGAATAATAAGTCAGGCTGGAGGCCTAAAACTTTTTTGAACTTAGAACCTTAATGGAGAATGAGGGTGATAAAATTGTATGACAAAAGACAATGCCAACAGAGGAAAAGAACAGTAGTGATGACCCTGAAGTTGACTCTCTGTGTTTGTGGGTGGTGGCTTCTAACTCAAAACAAACTAAAGCCCATTCTCAGTAGGGGGAAAGCCACTTGGGAAAGCCACTTTTGACTGTCTGTGTTTTTGAGGACTCTGTAATTCATGGCTTATATTGCTTAAATAGTGAGTGAAGAATGGAAGGTACATTCCTCTGGATTTCTTTTATAGTTGATTACATTATTACCATCGATGGAAAGCGATTAGGCCACCTTTTCTCTCTCGGCACAATGAGCTCTGTCTAAGACGAACAGTTGCTGATAGTCCTCATGTTCTTTTTCACTTCTCCTTATCTTTAGAATGTTGTTTCCTCTTCCTGAAGTACTTCTCCTCTCTGCCCATTGCACACCTCTCTTCCTCACTGATTGTAGGACCAACTTCTAATCATTCCTTAGTTCTCCAGCGTCAGGGTGATTTTCACTGTCCCATTCTCATCTAGATTTTAGTCACCACTCTAGCCCAGGCTCCTGTGCTTAGCTCGCACCCATTTTGGTGTGAAAATACTAAATTTATTTTCATCAAAATATTTTTTTTCTTTCTACTTGATATAGGTTTAATGCCAAAGTTTTTCTTTAAACCCGTTGTATTTAATCCTTTCCTGAAGTTACTTTGGGAACCAACAAGGCAGGAAAGTTGGGAAATTAAAGGGATCTTAAGTTTGGTTTACGGAAGATCCTTCTCTGCAAAATATGAAAATCTCTTGTCTATCCTTTCTGTATAAATAAAAAACAGGCCTTCAGTGTTGAAAAGGCAGTGCATTAGGGTAAGTAATTAAAGTTTTAGTCTTTTAAAAATCTTTTCATTGGCTAGTAATTGTGCCAATTCTTGAGAAGCTGTTACTTATTAGCCACCTCTAACTTTCGAAATTCCAATGTCGGTTTTCCCGAAGAAACAAAAAGAGGCTGAGAAAATATCTGGAAGATGGATTTTCTTTGCAGTATGTTTGTTCATTGAAAGTGGTACAAATCCTCGGGCTTGGGAACTAAAATCTCTACTTTGTGTTTCAACTAGCATCAGCCTTTTTCCCTTTTCCTAGTAATTCATTGAAACTACTCAAGATGGCAGTGACTTAGGTTGAAGAAGTGTGTTTGTGTGTTTGTGTGTGAAGGATAGAAATTTTCAAGGATGTGTAAACGAGTTTTTCCTTGTGTACTTTTCTTATGATAGTGGTTTGCATTTTTAACAATGCAACAAAGTACACTGGGGAGGTATTTGCATTTCTTTCCTACAATATTTGTAACTTATGATAGTAATTTCTAGAATATACCCTGTCCCAAAGATGATGACTAGGAAAACACCTATTCTACAATCATGATACATGCCTCTTTTAGGCCCTGACTCACACAGAAAATGTGGAATGACTGGATAACAATGTGAACAACAACCAAATCACTCAAAGTAGAAGTTTAAAGTAGTTACTCATTCCTTAAGTTCACCAGTATATGCGCAAGGAGTGATTACCCTTTTGCTCGGGTTACTAGCTTAAGTGAATTTGGGCAATTCGCTTAACCCATGCGTGGCCCCATTTCCTTCTTCTGGCATCTGATGACACTGGTAGTGAATTTCACTGCAGGAATGTGACAATTACCCAGTTAATGACTACTAAACTCTCGGAAGATAGAATAAAAATAAGTGCTTAGTAAAACAGTAAATAAGGAAAAAATGGACAGTAAAGAAGCTGTAGCCAAAAAAAAGAAAAAGAAAAGCTAATAAAGATTATTTGGAGAGAGAACAGTGAGAGACAGCTCCTAACACTGTCTAATTGCTGACTGCCTTATCTTGTAACTCAGTGCTTGGGCTACGCTTTTACAGTGAGTGACAACAGGGTCTTGCACACCTGCTTCATGGCAAGGCTATTATCATAGCCAAGTTCTCAATCACAGCAATGTCTGAACTTGCCCCTGAGAGTTGCTTTCATTTCATAGAAGCCTCTGTTAAAAAGCTAGACTCTCTCTCTCTCTCTCTCTCTCTCTCTCTTTTTCTACTGTGAGCTTAGGGCACTAAGTCACTCCCCTCCCCTCCAAAGAAAGCTCCCCCTCTTCTGTCTCTAGAATAGTTTTATCTCTGTAGTTCCCTGTAGTTCAAAGGCAGAAATGGAACATAATGGGATTTGGCTGAAGGGTTATAATCCTAAGAATCCCAAAACTTTTCATCGAAGGATATTTCTAAAGAGAGCTTTTAGCCATTGGCAATTTCAGCTGAGAGCTATTGAGTCTGACTCAGAAGGCACCACAGAAAGGCTTTCAAGTGTCCTGTTCTGTCACAGTCCCTTTGCAACAGAAGAGACAGAGCCTCAGTGTAGTGTTTCTCAGGCCATTTGTGATAGTATTTGGCTGAAAGAGGAATAGCCTAGAGCTAAACCCAGAGGAAATGGAAGAGGGTTCCTATGGCCAAATCTACTATAGGGCTGGTAGCGAGGTCCTTGTCTCTAGAATCTGGAAGAGACCTTAACATTTATTACCAGCTAGAGCCAGTCATCTAGGAAGTAACATGATGTTGAAGCAAGAGTTTATTTTCATCTGGCATGGCTGAATAAGAATGGGGGAGAAGAGACTCTTTATCATGCCTTGGTGCTGAGTATTCTTTATCATGCTTTGTGACCCAGTGTCCAAAGTGAAGCGATGACATAAAACACACGCACTGGTACATGCCTGTACCACTTGTGCACACCTGTAGCACATGTACATAAGCATGCTCGTGCTTTGCCACCTCATAATTTCCCTTTCCATGAAAACAAAGAGGAGAAACTCTCAGGGAAGAAGCTATAAAAGGAATGGGTCATCTGAGGTTTCACATATGCTCTTGGCTCTAGTCCACATCTCTGCCCTCCTAGCTATAACCTGCTAGCCATTATTCAGAATGAATAGGAAGTCTTCTGAACAATTTTTCCCATTAGATTAGGAAAATGTTAATATAGAACAGTTAAATATAAAACAGTTAAAATAGAACAGTAACTGTTAGAAATATCGTATCCAGTGAGTTATACACATTTCCATTGCCTAGGAGGGTGTAAGAGTAATTTATTTCCAAGTAGTTCTAAGCCCATAGGATTGACTAATGAAGCCTCCCCAGGTACTTGCAGAAAAGGGAAATGAGGTTTCCCTATGAGAATTAAATGACATGAAAACAACGCTTAGCAAAATGTTTTCTAGGTCCACGGGAACATACTAGAATGTTGCTTAATTAGTGAAACTGACACATATACAATCAGCATATGTCATCTAAAGGAGGAGCCATGTAGCAAGTTGGCTTCAGAGAGTCCAAATGCTTCTACAAACCAGAAAGTAAGAAAAGGATCAGGAGGTCATGAGCACGCTGGTACCCCGGCCTCACAGAGTATGGATGAATCACCTTTAACACTTCTGATCAGTCGCTTTTGATTGGACAGTTACTGAGCAGCTCTGACTATATAATTCATTTTTACCTGATACTCTTCTGCTTATAAATCTATAACTTGATTTTTAGGTTCACCTACCAGTTTCAAGTCACTCTTGTAAGTTTGTCTCTGAGTTCAATTGTTTCTTTGGTTACTGACAAAATCCTGTTCTCCTACCTACAAATTCAAGGACAATGGAAAATTCATCAAGGTAATGCCACTGGTGAGGAATCTTGGGAATCAGCCAGCAGCATTCTTGCAGAACTGTCTTAAATCTGCCCCCCACTTGAATGTCTCCTGTATTTAAATTTGCATAGTTCACAGTTTTAAAGTCTTTTGAGAAATGTCTAGAAATGGAAATAATCCACATGTTCTAACATAGGAAGCTGAAGTTTGTTGTTATAAAGCTAGTTTCATATTCTTTTCCTCTGGAATGTATGTCTTTTCTTTCAGAAACTTTGCCCACAGGGATGCCAGGTTGATACTTGTTTATTCCTACAAATTGTGTAAGGAAGAGCCCAGTGAATTTTAACCAATGAATAAATAAGAAATTTTAAAAAAGTAACTAAAAAAAGAAAAAAAAAAACCTGAAACAATTAATTAAGTAGAACCACTCTCTATCAATTCGTCCATCTGTTATATATGCAACGTTTCTTCTGTTTTTCCTATATACTAATTATGTGCCAGCCGCTTTGCTATTCTTTGGAGACGGAAAGCACAGTCTCACAGAGCACATGGAACAGTAGCAAAGAAAGGTATTAAGAAAAAATTCTAAACATCATCAAGTTGCTGGCACGCTTGTGCAGCAGAGAAGCCAACGATAAATAAACAGGCACCTTCCTAGAATGTCACATTTGACTAGGGAATGACAATGCAGACAAGGGAGACAAGGAAGCTTGAATCTTGGAGTTTGGTTGCTATTTATATAGGGCGATGAGAGATAGGACACCTTAGTGGCATAGTGGTTAAGTGTTAGGGCTGCCAACCCAAAGTTAGGCAGTTTGAATCCACCAAGTGCTCCTTGGCAACTATAGACCAGTTCTACTCTCTTCTATAGGTCGCTATCAGTCAGAATCGAATCGACGGCAGTGGGTGGTGGTGGTGGTCAGAGGTGACCTTAATGATTCTGTGACAGTTGAATGGAGACTAAAGACAAAAGTTTAACTGTGAAAAGAACAGGCAGAAGGAAAAGCAAGTGCAAAACCCCTGAGGTGAAGGTATAAATGAAATGTCCTAAGGACAGCAAGGAAGTCAGTCTGAGACAAGTAATCAAAAGGAGGACAGTGAGAAATTAGGCACTCAAAGTCAGCCCCATTCTGAGATTTGAGAGCACAGTCCCCAAGATTGCCTTCCCTTCCATCAGCTGCAAGTTCAGCAGATTTCAAAACCACCCTCAGGTGCTTTGCTGGAAGGCTTTTGCTGAGCTATTATACTTATGGTTACAGTTTTATTACTAAGAAATGATACAGATAGAAATTAACCAAAGGAAGAGATGCATTGGGTGGAGTGAAGTCTAAGAGGGGTCCAGACATGAAGCTTTCATTGTCCTCAAGAAACATTACCCCATAAACATTGATGTACAACAATTCACATGGAGTATCGCCAAACAAGGAAGCTGAGTGTGCAAAGTTTTTATTGAGGTTTTGGTATGTAAGTCTGATTGCCTGCTCATGTGGTTGAGTCAACAATGGCAGTCCTTACCCTAAATCCCTACCCTGACACAAGCCACCCCTATCAGACATGAAATAGATGACTTCCCAGAAGACAAAGGCAAATATCTCTTTGGACAAAGCCATATTCTTGACTACACGTGGAATCAGAAAGGTAGTATATGGGGAGAATTATTTAATCATGTAGAGCCTTCTAGACCATTGTGACTTTTACACTGAGTGAAATAAGAAACTGTTAGCATGTTTTGAGCAGGAGAGTGATGTAATTTAATTCATGTTTAAAATGCTCATTCTGGCTTCTGTGTTGAGGGGGATGCTGAGGGGGTGATGAATATAACAAGGAGATTACTTAGGTTATTATCTTTATTCTGAAGGCAATGGGAAATAAAGAGTTTTGAGAAGTAACACTTTGTTAAAATATCATAATGTATACTGTATTCCAATTATAAGCTTTAGTTTAACAAGTAATTAAAAATACAAATACCTCGGTAAAGTTAAGTAATTTCCTATCTTTAGCTATTGTATTAATTAAATACTGCTAAACATTTCTTTCATTTTTCTTTTCTTCTTGGATCTTTTTTTCTAACTGGAAGTCATTTCACCTGGATGCATTTTCCAGCTGCCTTCTTATGATGAAATAAACCAAACTAATTCTAGTTCTAATTATCCTACTAGTAAAACATTTGGATTGTTTTCCCAATCTTGATAAATTTCTTGAATTCAGAGATTCCCTTATGTGCAGGCATCTACAACACTGGAAAATAGGAAAAATCTGGCTCTGACTAGCTGCTCATCAGTATTAGCAAGAATTCTAATACCACTAATTCTAGGATATCTTGCCCCATCCACTGGCTTGTATAAAATTCCTAGAATCATAGTGTGGAGAATAGGAAAATGTCTACTGCTTCTTGGCTATGTAATTGTGTGCTTCCTCCCTGAGCCCAGATGGACAGTTGGAATGGAGATTGTCTCACTGGTGACACACGCTTGCTCAGTGCCGAGCTCAGTCATGATGACCATGAAGCCTTTGCATTTAGGACTCAGTAGTCTTCCATGCTTCCATCACCTCATCTGTGATCCCACCTGCTCATACATCCTATGTCAGTGAACTAGTGTCAGAAACCCTTAGAAACCAGTAAACTTGAGTCTTAATTTTTAGAGAATGAAGAACCCTCCGGTTGTCTGATCCAGATCTTTGAAGCAAAAAAATCTGGAAACTAATGTCACTTTTCCTGGAATACAGAAATCTTTAGGTGATTTGACTGGTCAAATCACAGCATCTGATCTGATTCCAAAGACTAGCAAAACAACAACTCTGGATTATGGCAACCCATCTTTTATTTTAGTTTTCTAACAAATCAACTGTGCAAAGGACATGAATTACATGTGAGTGCAGGCTGCCCCTGCTGCCCCGTTGGCTTCCTTATTCCTCACAGAAGCATATCTGAAACATAGTGGTAAGTGCAGTCCGCACCAGGTGAGCAGTCAGCCAGGTTAAATGGCTCAGGACTGCAGGCTCGTTCCCTTTTCTTGCCATTAGCCTGATGGAGTAATCAGTTCAGCACTCAAATAGACTCCACACTACCAAATTAAGAAAATTCCTGTTGTGTATATACTTCCATTTTCTCTTTCTTACAGGATTTTCAGACTTATAGTATAGTCCAAGCTATGGACTACCACTCAACCCACTTCCCACCTGCACAGAGTAATTCCCACAGAGTAATTCCCCTTCATTCTTCATCTGCTAAACTTCTTGGAAGGAGGACAAATCATCTTATTTAGGAAAAACAAAAGAAAAGAAAACATACAATAAAATCTCAATAATTCACCAAACTATATCAGTGTAAGAATAAAATGGTCCTGGTTCTGTGACATAGCTTTCCTTCCATCTCCCCTTCCAGCTAAGGTGAAAAATTAGATAAAGTGTTACCTCCCATGCTATCCCAAAGATTTTACTTTTCTTTGCATTCTAGGTCTGTGAAACACCCTGAGTTCTCATTTTCAGGTGAGAGAAGGTGTTCTTGGTGACTATATTAATTTCAACATCAGCTATTCTGATTAATGCCTAATATCACAAACTTATTTTTAATACTTATTTTAATTTCATTAATTGCCAAGAATTTTAGATCTGGTTTCCAACAAAAAAACCTTACGAAAGGAGATAAATTTTTAAAACACTAGCTGGCCAGTTTCTAGGAAGGAATATGTAACAGCTTTTTTCTCAGAACCAACAAGTTTTCTTAAATTCAGTTAGGAAAAGGAATCATAGGCTATGCCCAGTACAGGTCTATTAAGAAGCTATCAGCTAAGAGAAGGGTATTGAGAGTTTCATTTGTGTAGTAATTATTTCCAAATAGTTATCACTAACTCTGACTCTAACTGTTGCTCCAAATTTTATTCAGTTTGTGTTTTGATTGGGCTCCTCAGTTTTCATGCATGAGTACCATACTTACGTCAGATTTAGTGATAATTATTGTTACAACTCTAGCCTCAATTAATTGAAGAATGTCTATACTCTGTTTTATTTGTGGCCCTAAATTTATGCTTAGGTAAGACCTGTTTGTGATGTATTATCTAAACAACATAAAGTTTTTCTGTAGTCTGCCTAATTTCATCCTTGGATCTCCTTGGATTTTTACTGAGCTGCTATTACAAAACTATGCCTTAGTATGGTACTAGTCTGACATTGGAGGATGCTTATGAAAAAAGAAATCCTTCCCTACACTTAATTTTAATGAGGTTATGGAGAACAGTATTTCCCATACCTTGTCCTGTTACGAGAATCGATCAGGAATACTTTATCAGGTTTCAAGAATAGGTTTGTTTCTCTCTTGCTCTTTCTTTTAACAGATTCTTACTGAATTTTTACTATGTGTCAATCACTGTGACAGGTGCTAGACATATAATGAAGACTAAAAAAAAAACATGGTTCCTACCATTGCGGAACTTTCAGTTTAGAGAGAGAGGCTGTGTTAGTCAATCTAGTGCTGCTGTAACAGACTTCACAAGTGAATGTCTCTAGCAGACAGAAATTCATTCTCTCATAGTTTGGGACTATACATGTCCTGGTGCCAGCTCCAGGGAATATGTGTCTCTGTCAGCTCTGTGTGGGAAGGTCTTTGTCATCAATCTTCCCCTGGCGTAAGAGCTCCTCAGAGAAGAAACCAAAAGATGCGTTTTTCTCATGGTTATTCATTCTTGGTGGCATGAGGTCCCCATTCTCTCTGCTTGATTCTATCTTTTATAACTCAAAAGAGATTGACTCAAGATACTTAACTTTGTAAACTGTGTTACGCCATATTAACATAAAGCAAAAAGAAAGAGAGAGAGAAAGCAAGCAAGCTTGTTGTCGTCAAGTCATCCTGACTCATAGTCAATCTTGTAGGACAGAATGTAACTAACCCAAAGGGGTTCCAAAGAGCAGCTCGTAGATTTGAGCTGCCAATCTTGATTAACAGCTGAGCTCTTAACCCCTGTGCCACTAGGACCCCGATAACATAGCTGCCTCTAATCCTGCCTCTGTGAATCACAGAAGTTAGGATTTATAAGGCATAGGATAATCACATCACATCACAGAATGGAGGATGACCACACAATACTGAGAATCATGGCCTAGTCAAGTTGACACATTTGGGGGGAACACAGTTCAGATCATGACAGAGACATTAAATTCCATAAATCATTAAAATGCCACTTTAATGCATTCTATCAAGAAGAGTTCCATCATACTATGTTGTTTTATGCCATAAAGTTGATTCTGACTCATAGCAACATCATAGGAGAGAGTTGAGCTGCCACGTACGGTTTCTCAGGCTGTAATTTTTGTGGCAGCAAACTCCCAGATCCTTTCTCTCATGATGCCGTTGGTGGGTTGAAACTTCAGGCACTTTAACCACTGGGGCTCCTTCCTTTGTGTCACAAAGGCATATAATAAGTGACTCGACCTATTTGTGAGTTCAAGGAATAAGTGGAAGTCACTGATGGTTTTTACGCATGTTGGGAAAGTATGCTATGATTGGATACATGTTCTGAAAAGAATACACAGATTTCTGTGTTTCTTTTTTTGAACACGCTGCTAGGAAGCACAGACCAAAACTTCAGCCAACTTTTCCCTGTCTATAAGACTTAATAGACTTGATTTCCAATACTATCTTTGTTTCTGACTCTGTTATTATTCCTTCTTTTAGTTTGTCATTTCTCCATTTTTCTTGCTTAGCAATTTTTATTTTATTTTTCTGTATGTATCTTTATAATCCATATCCGTTTTTTATGGAATGAAATAAATTATTTAAAATATATAAAATAAGAAAACAAGTCCTACTTGTGAAAATACTAACAGAACTTTTGAAGAAATGTCTAATAGAAAAGACACTAACAGAGTAAGTGTTAACAGATTAATTAACAAATGAGTGAGTTTTTTTTTTTTTTTTTTAAAGGTAGAATTGAACCAGTCAGCTTTGGGATTTCTAACACACCCTGTCGAAAATCGTTTGCAGTTTAGATGTATGCTGTCTCTCATGTCTTTCTATTTTCTTTCTCAGTCTTAGGAATATCGTACTACTTTAGTTCTCTTAATTGCTTGTTGTAAGATGCTAAATCTATTAATGGTAGGTGTCTCACCTTTCATTTATGTTTTTAAGCTTCTTCTCTGCCTGTAGCATCTAGTACAATAAAAATTTATACTACCAAACGAAACCCACCACTGTCAAGTCATTTCCAACTCATAGGAAACCTATAGAACAGAGTGGAACTGCCCCATATAGTTTTTAAGCAGTGCCTGGAAAATCTGAACGGCCCACCTTTTAGTTAGTAGACATAACACTTAACCACTACACTACCAGAGTTTCTAAGAATTTATCCTATTCATTCAAAAAACATTCATTATTGCTTATAGTTTACAACTGTCGGTGGGATTGGTCAGTGGATTTCCAAATAGGAGTGGAAAACATTTGAACACAGACAAAAAATTGCAATCAGTATTTTTTCTGCTTCCTTTTCCCCCCTCCTCACTGTACTGTTCTTGCTTTCAGTACGTAAGAGAAGAGACTCTTTTGGCAATGACTCAATGTTTCGACATAAAAAACAAAAACAAAAACAATGAATGCCACCATAAGGTTGTACATTACACTGCCAGAAAATGAGCAGAGATGAACTCAAGTTGTGTTTTTTTTCCTCATCATCTGCACACATTTTTAATTTCAGCACAATTTTTTAAAGCTCTAAACATACACATTTTATGTTTTTACTTTTAAAAGTTAGCCCACTACAGCTGCCAGGTCTGATTAGACCATCTTTGAAAAAATAAACAAAAGGAGTTCTGCAGAGGCTGAGGATGAGGTAAAATGATGCTATGTCTCAGGAGCTGGAGACATTTAACCTTCAGGCAAGTGAAAAATATTGAGCACCCAGGGAAAGTGGATGGAGAGAATTTAGGGTCTAAATGGAAGGTTTTCTTTGCCCCCTGCAAAAGCAACTTGAACCTTGTAACAGATGTACTTTTGTCCTGTTAACCTAGCTTTGAAGAGGAATGACCCTGAGAGGAAAACAATAGCAGCTGGAAAGTTTAAAGGGTAATAAACTCCTAGGAGCCTTTTTACCATCTTTAGAGTCTAGTTTGGGGCAATATTAAAGCACACTTGCCTAAGGAAAAGGAATCAAGAGAAATAAAACACGCTCTCTCTTCCTTCTCTTTTAAGAATGAGCTCTGTGCTCACTTATTCTTTATGAAGGCCTTCTCTGTAGTCCTGCTTCAGCTGGAAGGCATTTTTCTTCGTCTTCACACTTGGAATATTTTTTCTCTTTATTGCTTGCTTTCCTTGAACCCTGGTGGTGCAGTGGTTAAGTCCTATGTCTGCTAATCGAGAAGTCAGAAGTTCAAATCTGCCGGGCATTCCTTGGAAACGCTATGGGGCCATTCTCCTCTGTCCTATAGGGTTGCTATGCATCGACTCAGTGGTAGTGGCTTTGGCTTAGTTTTTGCTTCCATTCTTTCTTCCTTGTTTTATCTTTTGTTCCCTTAATTCCACCATCCCTTGTAGACTTAATATAGGAGACACCTACCTGACAATTGCTCTCCAGGCAGCACTTGGACAGCCATTAGATGAGTCACTTGTGGGCTGCAAACTGAGACTGTACCTTGTTTGCTGGGCTCAATAGATACATTTTACCTGATCATATCTATAACAGAAATACATACGTGTTAGTGAAGCTCTTAGTACATTTTCATTACTAGTTAGAAATCCTTGATAGAAGTTTTAAAAAGTCTTTTAATTACATGAAAACTTACTTGAGGTTAGAGCGCAACAGCTTCACAGTGTTGTTGTTGGGTGTCGTCTAGTTGGTTCTGACTCATAGTGATGTATGTACAACAGAACAGAACACTGACTGGTCTTGTGCTATGTCCACAATGGTTTTTATGCTTAACTCCATTGTTGCAGCCACTGTATCAATCCATCTTGTTGCAAGTCTTCCTCTTTCTCGCTGATCCTCCACTCTGCCAAGTATGGGTGCTTCTCCAGGGACTGATCTCTCCTGAAAACATGTTCAAAGTCACTCACAGTAACTAGATTTAATCTGGGAGACAGGTTTGTACTATGTGGACTTTAGCATAAATATGCGTGTGAGTGTGTATGTATACAGACACATAAACATATATATGGAGTCCTTGGCAGTATAAAAGGAAATCCCACGGGCTTAGTGAGTGGTTAAGTGCAGTGGCTGCTAACCATAAAGGTCAGCAGTTTGAATCCAACAAACGCTTCTAGGGGCTGTTCTGCTATGTTCCATGGGAATCAACTCTATGTTGGTGGGTTTGGTTTGGTGTTGTGAGTAGTATAAGTGACTGAATGCTAGACTATTAACCAAAACATGGGTGGTTTGAAACTATCAGAGTTGCTTTGGAAGTGAAGTCTGGTAATCCTCTTTCAAGAGGTTACTGCCTTGAAAACTCTAGGGAACAGTTCTACTTCGCAACACATGCAGTCAGCATGATTCAACACTGGCTTCACAGAAACTATTACAGAATATGTAAGTATAGATATATTCTATTCAAGATTAGCTTTCATTGAAATATACACAGCTATATTACATGTACGTGTAACAGAGTTTTTTCTAAACACACACATACATATATATTAACAGAATGTGTGTATAATATCTACATCAAGAAACATTTCAGAGGTGGCACCCTGGAAGAACTGATCGTACCTCTTTTAAATCATTTCTGCCTTTCCAAGTGTCACAAAAACTGTCCAGATTTCTGACATCATGAATTTTCTTACCTTTTTTCAACTTTATGTAAATGATTTTACACAACACACACATGAGTAAGCGGCTTCGTTTACTCTACACAGATATTGTTACAGTAACTGTCAGTTGTCCACTCTTATCATTCTGTTGCTGTGATTCTTAAAATGTGTCCCCAGATCAGTAGTATCAGGATCACAGGAATTTATGAGAAATGCAAATATTTGAGATCCACCCCCCAAGCCTTGCTGAATCAGAAACTGCGAGGGGAAAGCCTAGCAATCTGTTTTAACAAACTCTGCCTGTGGTTCTGCTACACTCTAATACTTGAGAAATACTGCTGTATAGTATTTCATTCGCTGGATACACTCTAATATATCATCTATCATTCTCCTGCTGATGGACAGATGGACTGTTTCCAGCTTAAAACTATTACAAGTAGCTACAAATATTCTAATATATGCCTTTTGGTAACTATGAAAATACAAATTTTGTGGGTGTAAGCCTAAGAATATACTTTCTGATTCACAGGCTATGCTTTTGTTCAGCTTTAGCAGAAGTCTGCATATGTGATTCTTGTTTTATATTTTGGAAACCCTGGTAGCATAGGGGTTAAGTGCTATGTCTGCTAACCAAAAGGGCAGCAGTTTGAAGTCACCTGGCACACCTTGGAAACTCTATGGGACTGTTCGACTCCGTCCTACAGAGTCACTATGAGTCAGAGTTGACTGGAACGTAGTGGGTGGGTGTTATATTTTATGGCTATTGTTATTTATTTTAAGGGCCAACAGAGTTACTGAGTTGAGTGTCTTGTCATTTGGATACATTTTTTTATTGAAATGACTGTTCAGCTTTGGTCTCTTTATGTTGAGTAGTCTATATTTATCTCACTGAATATTGATACTTCATTGACATTTAAATTTTTCTCTCTCAGCAGTACACACCACACACACACACACACACACACGTTATTATTGTTAGGGGCCACTGAATTACTGGCTTTGACACAGAGACTCTGTAGAGCAGGATGAAACACTGCTTGATCCCATGCTATTCTCACAATCATTCAGCCCACCGTTCCAGCTACTATCAATTCATCTCATTAAGGGTCTTCCTTTCTTTTGCTGACCCTCTATATACATGTGTACATATGTGGAAACATACATACATAAAGCAATAGACAGATAGATACAGAAACACTATATTTAAGTTATAAGACCTTTGTGAAATAAATTTATTGCCAATACAAGGTCTGACAATCAAGTCTGTGAACGTCATTGTTCTACGTAATACCTACTTCATTGCCGAATAGCACTGCGGTCACCTTCAGAGTATGCCCCTTGGGATGTTATGTACCCACACCAGCACCTGGTGCACCTTTCAGAGCAATTTTGGAACTCTTTCTGGAGTGGCCATTGCACACAGTGGTGTGGTGGCAGGTTTGAGAACTTAATTATGTAGTTACCTGCGATAGAGTTTTTTGCCAGTAAACAAATAACTGCATTGGAACACCCTCCCTACTCACCTGAGCTGGCCTCCAGTGACTTTTTTCTTTACTTGAAGATAAAGGAAATATTGAAAGGAAGACATTTTGATGACATTCAGGACATAAAGGGTAATACAACAACAACTCCAATGGCCACTTCTGAAAAAAGAGTTCCAAAATTGCTTTGAAGGTTTGACTAGGCACTGGCATCAGTGCATAACTTCCCAAAGTGAGTACTTCAAAGGTGACCACAGTGCTATTCAGCTACGAGGTACGTAGCACTTTTTCTAGAATGAGTTCATAAACTTAACTGGCAATCCTTGTATTTGAGTTACAAGACTTTCGTCAAAGAAGTTTATTGCAAATATCTTCTCCCTCTCCGAGTGACACAAAGGTTTATATTTTGACAACAAACATTTTCAAATGTAGATATTTCGAGCATACTTTTCATTTCCTGTATGATCACTTTAACTTTCTCTTTTAGTGAAGCATATTTGCACAGGATAGCAGAGCTTTGCTGTATTATGTATGCAGTCAAGGTGATGCCAATAAAACAGAAAACTCTAGATGCTCTAATGTTTAGGTGTGTATACCCCACCTTTTCTGTATTGCATAATCACAGTTTCATCTTTTTAACTTGGCTTTTAGGTGACTGATGAGTAAGCTAGTAACACAGATGAACAAGAAGGCACAGCTGATCTGTAAAGACAAGGAACTACTCACTAACCAAAGCAGGGTCAGTGGGTTGATTATTTGGATAAATATCCATTCAGATTCTGTTCTCAAGCCATTTACGAAAACGAGTTTCCAGTGGAACAAAAAATTAAACGTAAAAACTTCTAACCATGAAGAACTAGAAGATAATAGTTGTGAATATTTTTTCTGATTTTTAATGTGAAAGGAAATTGCAAAAGGAAAGACAGATGGATATGTCTGTATTACAATTTGAAATTTTTGAAATTCTTAAAGATGATACTCAATTAAACGGCAAAAACCAAACCGGAACAAAATATTTCAAGAAATATGACACACAGAGTTCCTATTCTCATGAACTATCAGAAAACAGACACATTAAAGATGCAAAAGAAAATGCACAGAAAATGAGAAAAAGGTATTCATAAAACATCAAGTTCAACAGGCTATGAAATTAATAGTTGTTTTTAAAGAAAGAAACTCAAACACACGTTGTCAAAGAAACATTCAGTAACTTTTAAAAACTGAATTTCTAATAGTGAACACTCTAGCCTCAATATTCAGCCTCAAATCTAATTTAGGTTAAGAAAGAAATCTAGTTTCTATTGTAGGAAAATGTAAAACCCGGAGAGAAAAGCGAAGTGAGCCTCCACACGCTCGTAACTGCAGAAAGAAAGGATTTCTCAACAGGCTGGCGACAGCCTTGGGAAGAGGGTCCCGTCAAAAGAAAACAGCTAAAATAATAGTAACAGGGAAAGAGGGGGAGAACAGCACAGAGCATGAGGAAAAGCACAGCCGATGGGTGTTGTTAATTAGGAGTGGAGGCGGAGGAGAAACATCGGTCTACACTTCCACTGTGAAAAAGAAAAAGTCGTTATTTATCTGGTATCCGAAATGACGCAGCCACTGCGGTGAGTTCAAGTCTGACAAAGACGAATGCAGCCTCTTCCTGCCCTCAAGGAGCTTAGACAGGTTAGCTGATCATTTGAATATAATGTTGTTAGAGTGGAGTCGACCTCGGCATCTTGAATAGGATTTTATTAAATTTGCCTGGGGCACCTCAACCTAGCACCTTGAAAACATAAGCTGTTAAGCTGCTGTGTGTGTTTTAGCCCATCCTAGTAATCAATGTTTGTAATGATGATCCTGACCCCTGAGACGCACCAAAATGGAAATCAGTACCTTTTGACAAAGAGGACGAGAAAGTACAGGGCACATTTTAGAAAGCTTTGCAGCAAAACTGATTTTCAAAATCACTCTGGCTCCTACAGAGTTAACCCGCTCCTACGTCTGAGTCAACTGGGCTCTGCAGAGCTGAGATTTTACAGCGCGCACTTCTTCAGCATATAGGATTGATTGAAACATGAAAATGAGCTGCTTATTCTGCTACCTCTGGGAGTACAGACCAAAATAAAGAATGGTGGCTGGGAGAAATCGGCACCCATCTAATTTTTACAGAAACACAAGCATCCTGCACGCCAGTCACCTGAGGAAAAGTCAAACAGAAGTGAGGATATACAGCTGGTGTTTTAGAGACCACAAAAATCTGTTTCTGTGAACAATTATCATAATTTAGAATATTATTTTTGCTTGACTAGTCAATCATCTCAACTCTTTCCCTTTATTCTTTTAATCTCTTGTGGTAATTTATTATTTTACTATCTGAAAAAGTAAATAAAGCATTGTAAGCTTCTTTTGCTTTTTGCAAAATACTATATTTGGTATTATTACAAATCCCTGCTTTTTTTTCTTTAATTAGAGATAGCATTCTCCAAAGAAATCTCAAAGTACACTTACTCCCCCCAGCCAAAAAAAGAAAAAAACAAAATTTGTTTCCTGTGTCATATAACCTATTCTTTGGAAAATCTCATGGCAAATATTTAGTCATTGTTTTTGTAGTAATCATTGCATCGTGAAATTAAAACAGATACAGTTTTAAAACAAGCACTTTTAAAACAATTACCTAGCAGTGAAATTACTGTATATTTTCTTCTAAAAACAGGTTGTATCATACATACATTTATGTGAAAAATGGCTGACCTTTTTTGTTCAGTTCAACAGCAACATTCATTAAACTTGCTTTTTTAAATTTCTTCAACTGGTGCACGTAAAATGCAAGGCTGTACTGAAGGTTTAAGATGTGAATACGAGTACGTGATCGCTTTTGATCGAGAGCAGAGCTGACCCTTCTCACACCCAGCATTCCCCCTTTGTGCTTGTATGTTCCGAAGAGCCTTTTGGAACAGAGTCCCAAATTGCAGTGATGTCCCAAATCGCAGGATTAATGCGTCTACGAGCAGACCTCTTATGCCTCCAAAATGAAGTACTCCTTGCTAATTTCTCTTCAAGACACCAGCTTAATTGCATTTTAAACAAATGGGCTGCTTTGCTGGCCAACTTTTAAATGAGATAACAGCAATGTTCACTCTCCAGCAGTGATGAGTGCCTTGCAGTAGATTCAAAACTCTGTTCAATAACAGGTTTAATCTCACACCAGCAGATTTACGGCAGAATAAACTGCCACTGAGCTCATAATTAGTAAAAAAAAAAAAAAAAAAAAAAAAAAAAAACCCTACTAAATATTATTTTCCAAAGCAGCAGGCAATGTTTTAGTGGAAAAATTCAGTCCTGTTCTTTGTGTGTTTTATTGATTTTATGTATGATATTGGGAATTCATGCTATGATTTAAGATAATGTTCTTTATCGATCACGTAAGCAGTTGTTTAGCTATCCAGTAACAAAATCATTCTCCCACTCACAGAATACGTGACACAGTCAGCCAGAGAGACTTCAGTGCTTCTCTCATTAATGTTTATTTTTTTCTTTTTTTCCAAAAGCATATTCGCTGCTGGAAAACAATGGCAAAAACATTTGTGCTTTAGAAACAATCTTCTCACAATTTTCTTTGTTGCCGCTATTAGCGGCCAATTGTGATTCAGTGGAAACCCTGTTCAACAAACAGATGTTACAAAGTATATTCTCTGCTTGCTGCATTGAAACAAATATTAATGAGGTAATTGGAACTATTAAAGAAAAAGAGAGTGCTTAGAATGTATTCATTGTCTTATGTATGAGGCTATAGCCTTACATTGCACAATACTAAGACATAGTTATGATGATATAGCAAGGGACTTATTTTTCATAATTCTCTTAAATATCGCTACCAAAAAAAAAAAAAAAACCTGTATTACACAGTTCTGTAAAGCTTGTCTACGAATTAAGGTTAAAAAAAAAAAAGCTTTTGTGCAAAAGTGAAGGAAAGCAACTATATGGGTTTTAAATCCATTTAATTGTATATACTTCACACAGATTTTATTTTTTAACCTCACTGATTTTTTTTTTTTTTTTTGTAAATATAAATGAGATGTGTGAGAGCACTCTTAGCAAGTGTCATCTTCTTATTTGTGCAGTGTGATTTTCTGGACATTTTTCAAACAGAAATAAGATGTCTTTAAACCAAGCGGTTGCTCAACTCCCATCCCTCAAACATGTAGTAACAGGTGTATGAGGTTCCTTTTATTTCTGCCATCCACCTTTTGATAATGATGATACCTCAGATGGAATTTGAGGAATCCAGTGGTACTGGCTGTGCAGTTTGTTTTTTAAGACCCCCAAAGCAAATTAAACCTCCATGAATCAGACATTATAGTCACAGACAACAAACATTTTAAGAATTAAAGAAAAAAAGTTACCATATTTACAAACAAAGCTTTTAATGCTATAGGTTTGCCAAGTGATACCTCCAAAATTAATTATTCATCCTGCCTTCATTTAAATTGCTCCTATTAATACCGATGCTGAAGATTAAAAGTAAAAAAAAAAAAAAAAAAAGGAAAGAAAAGAAAATATTTTCAGTTCTATCGCTGACTATCATGGTATTTCTCTAAGTCATAGACTCTCGGAATTTTAGAGGCAAAAGGCCTCAGGAATGCTCCAATTCCCATAATTTACAAAGGAGGAAACCAGTGTTCTGGAGAGTGATATGATAAGCCCAAGGACACATTTTTCATTTGCCTCATCTATTATACAGCAGCAGTGTTTATTCTTTTATCACATACCTAATAAGCATCATGGTACATACTTTGGTCCTTTAGATTTTAAAATTGATGTTCCTAATCGCAAGGTAAATGACTTTATCTAAAATAAGCTTGCTTCACAAATCTATCCAGGGCTACATTCATCTTCTGCTCATTTAAATTTTAGCTTAAGTGCTGCTAGGGAAGGCCATTTTTTGTCAGTAACTTTTCTTTAATTTTACTGAAGTATGTAAAATGTGCTAATATATTTGCTTGCAGTTTGATGAGTTTTCACAAATACCCAAGCAACCACCATTCCAATCAAATATGTAGAACACTTTCTTCACTCCAAAAATTTTCTTCTTATTGTTGTGCAATAAATCCTTTCCCATCCTCACCTTAGTAAATCATTTACCTGATAACCTATCATTATAGATCAATTTTGCCAATTCTAGAACTTCATAAAAATGGAAGCACAATTTTATTTATCAATGTGATTTAGTAAATATTTATAGGACACTTTCTATGTGTCAGGTACTAAGTACTGTACTTACAATGTTTAATCTTCATAATCATCATGAGCTAGGGATTATTATCACCATTTTTCAAAAAGTAAAGCAAAGACCAGAGAGTTTCAGTAAGTAGTTAAAGGTAACACAGCTGGCAAATCGCAGCTGAAACTTTAACCCAGCAAGTATAGCTCCAGAGTGTGTTTCCTAGGCACTACATAATTTGGAATGAGAATCCTGCCTATCTGCTGATAACAATAATAAGAGTGAAATTTTATTCTCTATAAGAAACTCACGCAAACATACATATGCTAGCTTGTTTAATTTTCAGAACAAGCCTACGATGTAGGTAATATTTTTCTCTTGACTTTGCAATGAGGAAATGGAGGCAGAGCAAGGTACAGAACAGTTTAAAGCAAGAACATCACCTATGTTATGTCTGAATCTCCAGGGTCCAAAAGTTTCTGATGTGTGGTATGTGTTTAATACCATGTATAACATTTTATACATGTATGTGTCTATAAAAAAGAGATTAAACAAAGATAAAGATAGATATACATGAAAACCCCAAAGTTCACTGTCAGTGCTTTGATTTGACTCATAGTGACACCATAGGGTTTCCGAGGCTGTAGATCCCTATGGAAGCTGACTGTCGTGTCTCCTGTCTGCCTCCTGAATAGATGCTGGTGGTTTCCAACTGACAACCTTTTGGTTGGCAGTCAATCACTTGAACCGCTGTGATGGTGTATGTATAATAATGTGTGTATATATGTGTCTGAACCCATGTACTCAACGTGAGGAATGTAGGTCCCTGGTTAGGGCAGACCCAGGAATGACAGAGGTCCAGCTGGTGTCGCCGTGGCAGATTTGTTGGTACAATGGCTGCAGGCAGGTATGGCACAGGGCGGGCAGTGGGCAGCGGGCAGGCCGGCAGACAGGAATGCAGACCTAACAGCAGACAGCAGGCGGCCACGCAGTGCCTCGTGGCACAGTGACCTGGTATACTACACACCAAAGTGACTAGCTGCCAGACACAAGTCCCCAAGGTCATAAACAAGTTACATAAATCTTGCTGAATCAGCTGAATAGGTACCGGATGCTAGGCTTGTGCAAAACTGAAAGGCCTGAGCAAGACAACCTTCCGTGTTGTCTCCACAATATGTTAAGTGTTTTCTTACATAAGTCATGCATAATATGAAAAAGCTACCATCAAGTTAGCTGTGACTCATAGGAGCCAGATAGCACAGAGTAAAACTGCCTATAGCATTTCCAAAGCTGTAATCTCTACAAAAACAGACTGTGACATCTTTCTCCCACAGAGGGGCTGGTGGGTTCCAACCTCCAACCTTTTGGTTAGCAGCTGAGCACTTCAACCACTGTATCACAAGGGCTCCTGTTGTATAACATACGATGTATTATATATAAACAGACATATGTTTTGAAAGTATATCTATTTATGTTAGCATTCTCATTTTATCAACAAGAAAATTTATAAATTTCATAGTTTTAGATAAACCCAAAGACCACTGCCATCGAGTCAGCTTCAACTCATTGAGACCCTGTAGGACAGAGGAGAACTGTCCCATAGTTTTGAAGGAGTGCCTGGTAGATCTGAACTTCCAACCTTTTGGTTAGCAGTTGTAACACTTAACCATTGTGTCGCCAGGGTTTCCTAGTTTTAGAAAGAGAAAGTAAATACCATACTTATTTACAAACCCAATAAACGCTTTATCTGAGTATGAAGACAAGTCTGTTGATTTCTAAATGTTCACTTTTTATAGTGTGTTTTTCAGCCTGATTTTCATTACTCTGGTAGATGCACATACTTTATACCTTAGTTATCACAACAGTCCTGTGCGGAAGGTGTTGTTAGCTTTTGATGTGTTAATAACAAAAATGTGAAGTGGTTAAGCTGATTCCCAGGGTCATCTAGCTGAAGGAATTCATGCTCAGATCCAGGTTAGGTGGTGATGTTATCCTGTGGAAAACCAGCATTGTGAGTTTAAAGTATTTGACACTGTCACCGTCTAGGTCCTTGACTAAGTACAGGTATTGATCACTGATGTTTTCCAATCTCTCATCAAAAGGCGAAAATGATTAAGGAAATAATACTGGAAATCATATTATCCGTCTGTGAGTAAAATAGGTGGTACAAAGAACTAAACAGGAGTTACTCCACAACCTATTTTTTCTTAAAGTCCTGGCTTCCTGGCACTGCACAGCCCCCATGAGATTACACATTAACTTGTGAATCACAGAGACTGTGAGGAAGGGAAGCAGCAGGCCAGCATCAACACAAAATCTTTGCAGATGGTTTTAGTTTCTCTCTGATCATCAAACAGGTGGAAGAGGTAGTTACTGACACATACTGAGATCTCAGGATAAACCCTGTCTCAGCCCCAGAGGCCCAGCTCCAGACTTCCTCCACAAATTGCCTGCGTTCTTCTAGTTCCCGTACTTAAATGTGTACCCTTAGCTGCCCAATAAAAACCCTAAGCATGACTGAAGAAGGCAGACAGGTTTTGAAGACTAGATGCCACTTGTCTCTTGTATACTGATATGCAAATAAACCTCTTGATTACCCAGCTCACCCCTGTGTCAGTATTGGCTTTGCTGAAGGTGGCAGGGATCCTTGTTTTACAATAACAGGAGCAGAGAGAATATGGCTCAGCTGGGCTCTTAAAGACTCGCAAGGACATAACAACTGGGCCCTGAAGTATAAAAACAATAGGTAAGATAATTTTGGAAAATATCTTTTAGGGTACCTTTCACATAAAACAGAGCACAAGACTTTTCACTCTTAGCTTTTTCTATCAGCATTTTGTGAATGGAAAAATTGTCGAAAAATGAAGACCCTTCTGACTGCTGTTACTGAAACCTGCACTAATGTGTAATGATTGCTAAAAAAGACTATTCAAAGTACGGGATCAGTTTCTAGCCAGTCTGTGAAAAAATGAAGCTTTCAGTGGTTTTGCCTGATTTTAGCATTAACATATACTAATGGTTCTGTAATGGTACTTGTACTGCAAAGACCTGGCTGCAGCATCATACTTGTGAATTTTCCCATTCTTGTCCTATAATATTATCTGGGTTCAGGCATCATGGATATTATTTTTGAATTGTCACTTATTCTGTAATCCTTGGATTTGGGCAAACAGCTCTGGATGCATGTTTGTCCACTTCCCAATTTTGACTTTTTTTTTTTTTTTACTTTACTTAACAAAAAAAAAATATATATATATCAGGTTAGGATTTGAATCTGGCAATGACATATTTGAAAATTTTCATTGTCTGGATGACACCTTAGAAATGTACATGATTTCAAAAATAGAGGATAAAAACCAAAGTCCCACTGCCATCAAGCTGGTTCTGACTCATAGTGACCCTACAGGTCAGAGTAGAACTGCCCCATAGGGTTTCTAAGGGATAAGATAAAATTAATCTGTAGCCAGTGAGTACCTCTGTTTGCCAAGAATTTTATATACTGCATATTTTGTCTTCAATTGTTAAGACACGTTCCCATTTCTGATTCACTAAAATGTAAAAGCAACAATTGATCAATTGATTGAAACTCAATGAAATACGGTGTGTTACCTCTAATTCCTGCCTCATGGATTGAATTGTGTCTCCCAAAATATGGGTATTAGTTTATGTCATAGACTGAATTGTGTACTCCCAAAAAATATGTGTAGCAATTGGGCTGGGCCATGTTTTCCAGTGTTGTGTGGCTGTCCTGTATTCTTCAATTTTCTATGTTGTAAATTCTAGTCTCTGCCTGTGGTCAGTACAGCAGGGCAGATCATGGCGAAGCTTAGTGTAAGACTGTAACACCCTTACTAAGTTCGCCTCCCTGATCCAAAGTAAAGGGAATTTTCCTGAGCTGCAGCTTGCACCACCTTTCATCTTTTTTCTCCTCCAAGAGTGCTGGAAACCTCGTATACCGGGAACGCAGTGCTGGGAGCGAAGAGCATCCGTCGTCGGGCCTGAGGCTCCTGCACTGAGACGTCCCCGGACCAATGAAAGGCTGTTACATCGTAACGACCTTCCTACAGAGGCAACAGAGGGGAAAAGCCTTCCTCTGGAGCTGATACTTTGCATTTGGACTTGTAGCCCACTGGACTGGGAGAGAATAAGCTTCTCTTTGTTGAAGCCATCCACCTGTGATATTTTCTGTCATAGCAACATCAGATGAATACAAAATCTTGTAATAACAGTGCAAGATTGTTCTCTCAGTTTTTAAGGACGAGAAAGAAAGCGCAAAGAGAAAAAGTGAAATGCCTGTAGACCCGGAACCTGGGTCTGAGTGGCTCTGTAGTCTATCCTTCAGAAGACACGTCTCATTTGTCATTGTTTTCTGCACTGTCAGATTGTTCTGCGTGTTTGTGAATTGTTCCGCAATGTGGGGAGATTAGAGCTTCTTCAATAACATTCAGTCTAAACACCACTACATTGTTAATCCAAAACATTTTCTTAAAAAAAAAAAACACTGAAAAAAATTTTTAAAAAGACACTGAAAAATCGCTTGACTTTTTGAACTATTTTTAAATCACCACATGACCTTTAGTTTATTTCTCTATGAGTTCACAAGATCACCGATGTATTGCTTTTGTGGTTAGCTAAGACACAACTTTTCTTTAGTCACAGGTGTTAAATCCACTCTTTTCCGGGAGGCTGGCCTATCTTGCATGATAAGCTATTTTTTATTTTTATTTTTTTATGCAAAACCTATTATGCCAATAAGGCAATTCTTGCATTTTTGGTATATGTTCTTTTTCAAGATATTTTTCTAGTGAAAAGCTGTAAGAGCTTAGTAAAAACCTCCAGTCATATAATTGTATAAAATGCATTGGTTCACTTGTTACAATGCTTTTATGAACTATAATAATAATAGTAATTTAAAAGCAATGCATATCTATAGCTCCCAGAACGTAATCAATCCATCAGAGGAATTAAGTTTGCTACACCCACCTCCCAATTCCCATTTTGACCTTTGTCTCTGATTTCGTGTGTGGTTTCTTTACATAACAGGAAATGCTTACCTGATTATTCAACTGGACATGTCTTCCTTCTGACATCATAGCAGTGATTTTTTTACCTTTGTGAAAATTCTCTATAATTTAAATGACTAGATTTTTCTAATGGAGTTTTCTTTTTTCCCCCCCCAGATCAAATGAAAAGTTTCTCGTGAAGAGAAGCAAATGAACTCCTCACTGATAACTGACGACTTATCTAGGAGATTTGATTTGTTTAGCATACACAGGAAAAATCCATAGCCAAGTGCCGTCGACTCGGATCTGACTCATGGCAACCCTAGGAAGAATGCATAAGTGTCTTTATAGTTTATACAAGTAAAGAATGATGGTTATTTATTTTTCTTTCCCCAAAGTATCAGTTGCAACTTCCAATTACCCACAGACTTTCAAATTTGAAATATGTGGTGATACTGCTTTTGGGGCTTCATTATTTTTTCTGTTTCTTAATTTCTCTCTGTCTGCGTATTATTAGTGGTCTTAATTGTTTTTCAAATGTTCCTTATAAACAGAAGTGAAAGAAAAACTGCTCCAGAAATAAGAAAAATTCAGAGTATATTTTAGAAGTAAAATTCTCTTAATATACCTAGCTCTTGCAAGTTGTCAAAAGCATTTGCAAATTCCTTGCATCACTCAATTTCCCCAGTAGTTGAAAGGTACAGGCAAGACCAACAGTAGTAGTTATCAAGTCAGGGTTCATGGGCTGCCAACTTGTGCCGCTGGGATAGCCCTGTGCTTTGAAGGATCCCACAGTTCTTTTAATGCCCTGTTGTCATTTTCTTGAAATTCTTAACTATTTTTAGCAAAAGGTCCTGTATTTTCCTTTCTACTGAATTCCACAAATTATGTATGTGGTCCTGTTAGTTATTTATGTACAGTAGATAGGATTACTTCTTTTCTGTGCCATAACAGAGAGACCTAGCAAGAAGGAACCAAGAAAAGAGCAGAGAAGTTAATTAAAGAGAGTTGTTATATTTCGGTTTCATTCTTTAGTTTAAAATGCCTATTTGCAAAACGTCAGACACAATGCTACACAATTATAGTCTATACCCAAATATAAATCAGGTGCCACCCCATACCCTCACTGCACTGAAAAGTTCACATCCTAAAAAACTCTATATATTTGGATTCTTGCAAGGTATCAATTATTTATTTTGGATGTTAGCCGGAGGCAGCCTCCATCAGTGCTGGTTTGTGATGTTTGTATTTATCATACTACAGAATCAGTTTTTTTTAAAAAGGAGCTAAATGTTTTTTCTAAAATTCTTGGTTAAATCATCTCATAGTTGCAAGTGTTTGATGTCACTGTTAAAAATAAAATTAAAAAGCCTTATAAAGATCACTTTCAAAAAGCAAGTTGTAAATTTGTAGCTTGTAAAGGATGTAAAAATACATCTTCAGCGTAATTGGAAAAAAAAGTTGGAATATTTTGTGAATAGATATTTTTATCTGGAGATCAAATTTCTACTGACAGCATCATATATGGATTCAAAATGAATTCAGATAACTTTGAAGTTGTGTTCTGAAAGGCTGAAGATGATGGCTCAAAGAGGTTCTCATGATGGAGAAGTCTCTGATGTTGCAAATCATATGAACGACATGATAAAATTATTTCATAAAATTTGAGTGTAGAAGCATTTTCTAACTTGGCATTGTTTTGTAGAATATTTGAATTTAAATGTTCATAATTAAATTACTAAATATAAGAAATCATTTGACTATTCACTCTACTTTCCTCAGAGTTTATACATTCAAATCAACCTTTCTCTCTCTCTCTCTCTCTCTCTCTCTCTCTCTCTCTCTCTCTCTCTCTCTCTTTTTCTTTGTCTCTCTCTGTCACACACACAAATACGAAACTTTCAGTTGGGCAAATGAATTGTTGCCTTGAATTTTAGGTTTGTCTTATCTGTAAATGGATGTGTTGTTAATCAAAAACCTTTCAAAATCACATATAAAAGTAAGGTGATTTTGTGCTCTTTTGCATTATTTGCTCTTTATACAGTGTGGATGGTTAATTAGCATAGTTAATTGAAAGTTGAATTTATTCAGTCATTCTCAGCTGAAAGGTTCTTTATAGCTACAGAATGCCAAATTGAATTATTTTCATCTCTCTGGTCCAAATCCTGGGCTGTGAATCTCTCTAGGACAGTTCTGCTGAGATTTATTACATGCACACATCTGTATTCCACCAAGTCTTTCATTCTTGCCTAAATAAAGAGGATAACTGATTGCTTGCATGCCTCCCTCTCAGCCCACCTCCCATGGCTTGCTTGTAACAATGAGCTTGCAACAAGAAACAAAAACCCAAAGAACAGTTATCTATCTTTAGTTAAAACAATCACAAACTAAACAAGCTCTACTTTTCTGTGTAGGTGTTTCTTTCCTGCTCCTACTACAATTAAAAAGCATCTAGATTTCCTTCCTCCAATAAGTTCACTCTCCTTTTCACGCCCACTTACGCTGTGTTGAGGCCTGCTGCCTCAGTACTCTCGCAAGTGTCCTATTAATCAAGTCTCAACACTTGCTCACACACACTGCTATGGCTCCTGACTGCCTGTGTATAAAATAAAACTTTCTTACTTTTGCCTTTAAGATTCATGGAAGTCTGAACCAAATTCATTTTTCTGACTTAGCTTCTTTCTGTTGAAGCCTAGTAGAGTCTCTGGGTGGCATAAACAGTTGAAGGCATTCATCTTTTAGATGAAAGTTTGGTGGTTTGAAACCACCTTAGAGATGTCAGGGAGACAGGACTGGCTATCAGCTTCCAAGAAAAGGTCACAATCTTGAAAACGCTATGAAGTAGTTCTACTCTGGACTCACGGGGGGTCATCATAAGTTGTACTCAAGTCAGGCAGATAACAACAGCACGGCAGGGAGCCACCAGAAGCTAGGAAGAAGCAAGGAAATCTTTCAGCAGCACCTTCAGAGAGCACGGCCCTGTGGACTTCTTGATTTTGAACCTCCAGCCTCCCAAACTGTGAGATAAATTTCTTTTATTTTATGCTAAAAAGAAATCAAAAGAAACATTGCAACCTGCACTCAAATAAGAAATACCGGAATTGGTTATGTTGTATAATTGTTAATCACATTGTAATTCATGTATCCTTGTGGGATAGTTTAAGTCTTGCCTAGAACATGGTAAAGCAGAGTAAAAAAAAAAAAGTAAAAATATATTTTTACTAACCTTAGAATACATTTCTCAGCTTGTTGCTTTTTTTTGTTTGTTTGTTTATGCAGTGCCCTATGGAGTAATCTTTCATTCTGATCTGTGCCACTGGAATTCTCTTCCTGCTTCATGGAGGCCCAGCCCAAATGTCAAGCCCATTATCCGTTCCCTCAGCCACGTTCTTTTTCTCCCTTCATACCTTGGATACTGACGACCCTTTGGCTCACATAATCTGATTTTACAGATACCTGTGTATTGTTTCTACTAAATTACGTACTGATTATATGTAAGTTTTGCAGTCTTTAGTCTTACAGAGAGTCTAGCACAGCACCTTGCAGAAAACAGGCAATCAATAAACAGATGTTGAGAGACCAAATGAATGAAGAAATGAATGGAGTTCTGTGTCATATCTGTAAGTTTCAGGTTAAATTTTGGGCTCCTATAGATGGGTAGCAATGTTAGTGGCACAGTGGTTCAGTGCTATGTCTGCTAACCAAAAGGTCAGCAATTCAAATCCACCAGGTGCTCCCTGGAAACTGTATGGAGTGGTTCTGCTCTGTTCTATAGGGTTGCTATGAGTTGGTATCCACCCAGTGGCAATGAGTTTGGTTTTTGGTTTTAGACTGATGGATTGATGGATGGCCTTTTTTATGGCCTATTAACTCTTTTATTTGTTTATTTTTTAAGTGATTTGAAGAAACAGAAGACTAATACCATGGAAAAATTTTTTATTCAGTGAAACATTCATTCTGTTACTTCCTAGTTCTGAGGTGATAAAAAAATAATTTAAACCTTCAGATGTTATTTTCATAATTATAAACAATAAATAGTGGCTAACATTGAGATCTTGTTATTAATTATTAAACATGAATTAATTTGAAATTAATAATTTGTTAATTATTAATTTCTGTAAAGGTGCTGGTGAAAGATCCTTCCTTGCTTCTTCCTAGCTTCTGGTGGCTCCCTGCCTTGTTATTGTTGTTAGTTGCCTGACTTGATTACAACTTTTGATGACCCCGTGAGTCCAGAGTAGAACTACTTCATAGCGTTTTCAAGATCATGACCTTTTTTTGGAAGCTGGTAGCCTATTCTGTCTCTCTGGCTTCTCTAGGTGGTTTCAAATTGATTAATTTGAATATAATTAAATAAATAAAAAATAATTATTAAATACTGGCTGACGTTGACATCTTGTTATTAGTTCAGTGGGCTTCCAACTCATAGAGACATATGTGCAGAGGAAAGAAACATTGCCCAGCCCCGTGCCAACCGTATGGTCTACTGTGAATCAGACTGTTGCAGTCCATAGAATTTTCAATGGCCCCTTTTTGTAAAAAGATCACTAGGTTTTTCCTACTAGTATGTTTCAGTATGGAAACTGCTGAAACCTGTTCAGCATCGTAGCAACACGTAAAACTCCACTGACACGTGAGTGGTTACTGCGTATGGGATACGTTGCCTGGAAATAGAACCCTAGTTTTCTGCATGGAAGGGAAAAATCCTACCACAGAGTCACTACTGCCCTTCTAACATTAAATAGCCATTTTATTAACTATGGAAAGCCTTTTGACAACTTGAATTACAACAATTCATGGATAACATTACAAAGAATGAGAATTCCCGAATACTTAACTGTCCTCATGCTGCACTTGAACATAGACTAAGAAGTAGTCTTTTGAACAGAACAAGGGAGTACTGCATGGTTTAAAATAAGGAAAGGTCTTGCATTAGAGTTGTATCCTTTCACTATATTTATTCAGTCTGTATGCTAAGCAGATAACCTGAGAAGCTTGGCTTGGCTATGTAGAAAAAGGTGGCAGCAGGATTGACAGCAGACTCATTAACAACTTGAAATATGCAGATGACACAAACTTCCTTGCTGAAAGTGAAGAGAACCAGAAGTACTTACTGATGAAGATCAAACAATACACCATTCATGAAGACGACACCTTAATATGAAACAAAAGGTTTCACAGCTTGATCGATAAGCAACATCAGAACAAATGGAACAAATACTGAAGTTGTCTAGAATTTCATCTCACCTAAATCCATGATCAACACCCATGGAAGCAACAGTCAAGAAATATATCAACATACTGCATTGGGAAAATCTGCTGCAAAAGACTTACTTAAAGTGTACAAAAGCAAAGAGATCACTTGGAGGACTAGGGTGCAACTGAACCAAGCCACAGTGTTTTCACCATGAATGTGTATAAAAGCTGGATAATGACTAAATAAAATCAAAGAAGAATGGTCACCATTGAATTGTGGTGTTCACGAGGAGTATTGAATCTGCATGCATTACCAGAAGAACAAACAAGTCTGTCTTGGAAGAAGTATTGCCAGAGAGTTTCTTGACGGTGAGAATACCAAGACTTCGCCTTGTATTCTTGTGACCCATTGTCAGGAGGGACTAGTCCCTGCAGTAGGATGTGGTGACAGTAAGGTAGAGGATCAGCAAAAAAGAGGAAGACCCTGGATGAGCTGGATTGGCACAGTGGCTAATTTAGCAAGGACTGTAAGAATGGAGCAACACCTGTAGTGTTTCATTCTATTGTACTCAACAGCACCTAACAACACATGCCAGGAACTCTTCTGATACTTTATATGGAAAACCCAAACATCTGCTGTTGAGTTGATTTGGACTTGTGGCTACACTGTTGGACAGAGTAGACCTGTCGTATATGGTTTCCAAGTGGCTCCTGGTGGATTCAAACTGACCACCTTTTGCTTAGCAGCTAAGGTCTTAAGCACTACTCCACTAAGGTTTCCAATATTTTATATGTATGTTATTTTAGTTAGTCTTTTGTCATAGAAAAGAACAATGTGTTTACCTCGAAGGCTTTGATGAAGACTGTCTTAGGCTGGGTTCTCTAGAGAAGCAAAAATAGTACAACATATAAATATATAGAAAGAGAAAGAAAGATGTATATAATGGAAACAGCTCACAAGATTGTAGAGGCGGAAAAGTCCAAAGTCATGGATCGGCATAGAAGCCTCATGCAGCCATGGAAGCCAGAGAAGAGAAGATCAGCAAGACTGCAAAGTCTGTCCTGATTCATGTAGCCACAGGTGCTGGCAAATCCAGGATCAACAGGTAGGGAATCTTATTCACAACTTTTGAAGATCAGTTAATCCCAAGACCGAAGGGCAAGTTCCTAGCTCACATCCCAGAAACTGGACATCAGAAGACAAGAGAGGCAGCTGCTGAATCTAACCTTGGTAAGATGTGCAGGGAGTAAATGACAAACGGCAAGAGAGATGAAGCCTCGGGATTGTGAGTCACTATAGGCCTTGCGCCTGCCACTACCACGGTGCATTCCATCGTGGCAGTGACCGTGTTATACAACCGCCAAAGCACAGAATCATGGCCCGGCCAAGTTGGCACACAATCTTAACTGTCATAAAGGCTAAATAAAATAACATATATAAAGGGTCTCCAATACTTTGATATTTTTATTTAGTCTTCATCAAAGCCTATGAAGTACATGCCATTATTACTAGTCTTTTACAAGACAGAGGCTCTTTGATGTTAGCTAAGTTTCCCAAGGTCAACAATTTATAGGTGATTAACATGAGAGTCAAATGCTTTCATGTGCTTTCTATCTAGTCAGGTGGTATTAGATGAGATAAACATTGAACAGTTTACTTAAATCTCAAAAATACGCATTTTCAGTGTCTATGATACCTTACTCATTCTATAAAACCCTTTAAAAGCTCTAGCAAAATCTTTGGATATTCTGGCTTACAGTTGTGATCAAAAATTGAAAGTTAGTGAGCCAGCCCTTGTTTTAGAAGGACAAGGCACTTAGTTTAATGCTGTGATGTCACCACGTTTTTCCTTTTGCACTGTGCCCCACAACTTTCATATAGCTTATTTCTAGTTAATGTTTTGAGGAAAATCATAAATACTTTCTAAGTTAGTATATTAAACTAAACACTAAAATTTTATCCCTTCCATCCCCACTTTCCTTTCCTTCAAACGTACCTCAAAAAGTTTTTGGATTGAGACCTTAGAACAGCTAAAGATCTCTTTTATAACAAAGCAGTAAAATTTGCAGAATAAGAGGTTAATATTAGTATGTCCATCTGGGAAACAGATGAAATATTTGTCTCACTTTTCCTCATTCTGGCCTGGTTAAGAATTGTCCTCAGTTCTACATGAACCAATATGCGTGAATAAATATGTTTCCCTCTTGATCTTTAATTTCTGGAGCTTATTTTTACACTTTTGGTTTAAATTTTACTATCTCCTCCTTCCTCATGGATAGCACTGGTTCCCCTGGACCTTGTAATCTGTGGGCTATCTGTGAGAAGCATGCCGCTTTAGTCTTTCCTTTGGCAATGAATGCTGTTGAGTCTTTAATGTATTGGAATAAGAAGTACTCCCAGATGCTGGTATGTGATTATACAATTTAATTTTCAGTGGTGACACACAGAATAAGATGCGTTTGAAGGATAGCCAAGGATGGATAATATTCCAAACTATGGATATGGTCCAAACCTAAGAAACACAGATTAGGTCACTTTTCACAGAATATTATCTTCCTACTGATGATGTTATCTAAGATCCCTGTTATGTGCTGCAGAGATGAAGATGAAGTCTACATGGTTTCTGTTCTTTCGGAGCTCACCATGTGAGGGAGAAAATATTCATACACTTAGCGGTTACACACCACCAGCAGGCATGCACATGCTGTCAATGAGGGTAAACAAACATGAATTCGGAGAAATACAGTGGGAGCAATATAGCAGAATAGATATTTAGACTCCCCCTGTGGGTGGGGAGATAATCTTGATGACATAGTAGTTAAGAGCTATGGCAACTAATAAGGTTGGCGGTTTGAATCCACTAGTCACTGCGTGGAAACTATGGGTCAGTTTTACACTTTTGTATAGAGTCGTTATAAATTGGAATCGACTCATAAAGTACATACACCACATACTAACACTGCGTCCACTAGTCCAGTCCATTTTAGTCTGGAGAGTTGACTTCAGTACTCGTTTCAGGACAGAACCAACAGCAAGTCTAAGGGCCATTTTCCCAGGGGACCCTGAAGGATGTTGCACCATCAGTTCTGGTCTTTAAGTGGAGTTTTTGTTTTTTTTAATATATTACCCCCCCTTTTTTTTTATTATGACTGAGTGAAAATATACATTCGCATATAAATTTGCATGCCCACCTATGTGCAGCCTCCACTGCTCTCCCTGCCTGGCGACAGCATGTCTCATCCTCCGAAGAGTCTCCTTTCCCCTCCTCTCCACCCACTCCCCTTCCTCCAGCCAGAGGTCAGCAGGATGATATCCTACAGATGCATAGAACCATAAAGTGCACCCAATATATAGTCACTCTGTGTCACCAAGTCCAATCCCTTGCTGTCCGAAGAGTGGACCCTCATTATGATCCATGGGCAAGGGCAGCATCAGGGCCAGGGGCCATGCTGTCAGGGGAACCGTGAAGCTGCTGGACCATCAATTGCAGTCTTTTAGTGAAGATCTCAGGGTGCACCCCTTTATATTCTTGTGTTGCCAGTGAGACTCAAGTTTGTGAGCTCCATCGTGGCTATCACTGGTGGTGGCCGGACACCATCTGGTTCTTCCAGTCCCAAGTCGATGTAGGCATCCACTCATGTGGGTCTCTCTGTTTTCTGGGTTGTCATTTTGGTCTTCGGTAAACATTGGTTCCTGCTGAGTTGGCACCATTTGCTGTGCCCTCGGATGCCAGCTTGGCACCTTTTAAGACCCCAGACGCCAGTGCAGTGAGCACTCTTAGCAAAATGCTAGTTGTGCCAATTAGCCTCGATTTCACCTAGAAGCACAGTCCCCTGCCCCTCACTGCAGCTACTCTGTCCTTGCATTATTGGGTTAAGATGTGAGGAGTACTCCAGTTATGTTGAAGTCCACTTAATATTGTTCTTGTTTCTAACGGATGCTGTCACCGATTTCACCCAACCAAATTTCTACCAGCTGTCTAATCTAAACCCTCCCCTCTCTTGCAGCTGTCAACGAGTTTTTTCTTCTATCTATAAGTCTGTTCATAAGTTCTTACCTCATACAATATTTGTCCTTTTGTCTCTGACTACTTTCACTCAACATGTATCTTCTGGTTGAAACTGGGTTATGAGATGTTTCCTGGAATCATCATTGTTCTTCATCATTACATAGTGATCCATTGAATATATATACCATAGTTTACTTATCCACTCCTCTGTGTTGGGCATCTGGGTTGATTCCACCTTTTGGCTATCATGGACTGTGCTGTAATAAACATTCTTGAGCATGTATCCACTGGTGTGAACGGCCTTGATTCTGTAGGATATATTCCAAGTAGTGGAATTACTGGGTCAAATGTTATATCTATATTCATTTTTTTAAAGAAGTGCCAGATTGCTTTCCAAAGAAGCTGGACCATTCTGCAACCCCACCAACAGTATAGGAGAGTTCCACTTTCCCCACAGCCTCTCCAGCATTTGTTGTTTTGTGTTTTTTGGATCATGGCCAACCTGGTTGGGGTGAGATGGTATCTCATTGTTATTTTGATTTGAATTTCTTTAATAATGAAAGATTGTGAACATGTCATCATATGTTTTCTGGCTGCCTGGATCTCCTCTTTAGAGAAGTGTCTGTCCATCTCCTTTGTCCATCGCTTAATTGGATGATTTATCTTCTTCCTATTGATATTTTGTAGTACCTTATAGATTATGGAGATCAGGCATCAGTTTGACATAGAGTTGCCAAATATTTTTTTCCCATTATGTAAGTGGCCTTTTAACTCTTGTGATAAAGTCTTTGGATGAGCAAAAGTGTTTGATTCTTAATAGTTCCCATTTATCTATTTTCTCTTCTGTTGATTGTGGTTTGTTGGATAGATTTTGAAGTCTGTGTATGTTGTGTATTAAAACTTTCATTTTTGTTCCTACTTTTTCTTGGATGAGCTTTATTGTTTTAGATTTGATATTTAGTTCTTTTATCCAGTTGGAGTTGGGTTTTGTATAAGGTGTGAGATATAGAACTTGTTTCAATTTATTGCAGATGGATATCCAATTTTGACAGCACCATTTGTTGAAGACATTGTTTTTACCCCACTAATGTCTTAGGGCCTTTGTTGAATATCAACTGTTCACAGGCTGATGGTGTCATCTCTGGGGTCTCAGTTCTGTTCCACTGATCAGTCTGTCTGTTCTTGTACCAGTACCAGGCTGTTTTGACTACTGTGACAGTGTAATAGGTTCTGAAGTCAGGTAACGAGAGGCCTCCCAGTATGTTCTTCTTCTTTGGTAGTACTTTACTTATCGGGGGTTTCTTCCCTTTCCAAACAAAATTGGTGATTTGTTTCTCCATCTCATTAAAAACTGACGCTGGAACTTGCTTTGGGATTGCATTATAGAAGGAGATTGCTTTGGATAAAATAGACATTTTCACAATGCTAAGTCTTCCTATCCATGAGCAGGGTAGGTTTCTCCATTTATCTAAGTTTCTCTTAGTTTCTTGTAGTAAGGGCTTGTAGTTCTCTTTGTAAAGGTCTGGTATTTCTCTAGTTAGATTAATTCCTTAGTACTTTATCTTCTTGGGGGCTATAGTAAATGGTATTGATTTGATGATTTCTTCATTAACAGTCTCACTGTTGGTGTAAAGGAATCCTACTGATTTACTTATGTTTATCTTGTATCCAGAGACTTTGCTGAACTCTTCTATCAGTTTGAGTAGTTTACTTATAGATTCTTTGGGATTCTCTGCGTATGCAATCATAACGTCAGCAAACGGAAAATTTAACTTCTTCTTTGCCAATTCAGATGCCCTTTGTTTCTAGGTCTTGTCTAATTACTCTGGCTAGAACTTCTAGTACTATGTTGAACACGAGAGGTGAGAGTAGGCATCCTTGTTCCTGTTCTCAAAGGAAACTCCGTCAGTGTCTCTCCATTCAGGATGATGTAGGCAGTTGGTTTGGTATAAATGGCCCTTATTGCGTTGAGGAATTTTCCATCTATGCCTATTTTGCTAAGAGTTTTTAGCATGAATGCGTGTTGGACTTTATCAAATGCCTTTTCTGCATCAGTGGACAAAATCAGGTGATTATTGTCTTTTGCGCTATTTATATAGTTAATCACATTAATTGTTTTTCTGATGTTGAACCAGCCGTGCATCCCTGGTATCAATCCAACTTGGTCATGATGGTTTATTTTTTTTTTTAATATGTTGTTGTATTCTATTGGCAAGAATTTTGTTGCAGTTTTTTGCATCGTGAGTGATATTGGTCTGTATTTCTCCTTTTTTGTTGAGTCTTTCCCTGGCTTAGGTATCAGGGTTTTGCTGGCTTCATAGAATGAGTTTGGGAGTACTCCATCCCTTTCTATACTGTGAAATAGTCTCAGTAGTATTGGAGATAACTCTTCACTAAATGCTTGGCAGAATTCTGCAGTGATGCCATCTGGGCCTAGGTTTTTTTGGTTGGCAGTTTTTTGAGGACTGTTTCAACCTTCCTTTGTGATGGGTTTGTTAAGTTGTTCTGCTTCACATTGTGATAATTTGGGTAGATGATATGAATCAAGGAATTTGTTCATTTCCTCCAGGTTTTCAAATTTGTTAGAGTACAGTCTTTCCTAGTATTCTGTTATGATATTTTTGATTTCTGTTGGATCTGTTGTGACCACTCCCCTCTCGTTTCTAATTTGGGTTACTTGTCTTCTTTTCTGTTTTTTTTTTTTTTTTTCTTAGTGAGTTTAGCCAGTGGTTTGTCAGTTTTGTTGATTATTTCAAAAAACCAGCTTTTGGTCTTTTCAATTTTTTCAATTGTTTTTCTATTCTCTAATTCTTTTAATTCTTCTCTAATCTTTATGATCTGTTTTCTTCTGTTGCCTGAGGGGTTCCTCTGTTGTTCTCTCTCTACTTGTTCAAGCTGTAGGCTTAGGTCTTTGATTTGGTTTGTTTCTTCCTTCTAGATTTGTGCATTTATGGAGACGAACAGACCTCTGAGCACTGCTTGGCTGTAACCCATAATTTCTGGGAAGTAGCATTTTCATTCTCACTGGAATCCATGAATTTATTTCATGCTTGATTTCTTCTATAACCCATGATTTTTTTGAGGAACAGGTTGTTCAGTTTCCAAGAGTTCCACTTCTATCTATGTTTTTTTCTGCTATTGATTTCGACTTTTATGGCTTTGTGATTTGAGAAGGTGCTTTGCAGTAATTCAATAGTATGGATTTGGTTGAAGATTGCATTATGTCCTAAAATGTGGTCAATTCTGGAGAATGTTCCATGTGCACTGGAGAAGAAGGTGTAGTTTTCTGCTAATGGGTAGAAAGTTCTGTATATATTGATGAAGTTTAGTTGGTTAATTGTGGCAATGAGGTCTTCTGTATCTTTACTGAGCTTTTTTCTAGATGATCTGTCTAGTATTCAAAATGGAGTGTTGAAGTCTCCTACTATTATTGTGGAGTGATCTAACTCTTTTTTGAGTGTAGTCAGTGTTTCTTTGACGTATTTTGGTGCTCTGACATTAGGTGCCTAAATGTTTAATAGAGTTAAGTCTTGCTTGTGTACTGAACCTTTCAGCAGTAAATAGTGTCCATCTTTGTCCACGATGGTGAATTTTACACTAAAATTGATTTTGTCTGAGGTTGGAATTGCCACACTTGCTCTGCTTTGTTCATTGTTAGCTTGATATATATTCTTCCATCCTTTAATTTTCAGTTTGTTCCTATTCTTAAATCTCAAGGAAGTTTCTTGTAGACAACATATGAATGGGTCATGTCTTTTGATCCAAGATGTCATTTGATGTCTCTTTACTGGAACATTCAGTCCATTCACATTCAGTGTAATTATTGATAGGTATGAGTTCAGTGCTGCCATTGTGATAGGCTTATATTTGTGTTGATGTTTTCTCTGTTGTTCTTACTAGTCTGTTCTGAGACATTCTTTTTTGTGAGTTGATTTTTCACCTTCTTCAGAGCTGGTTTTGTAGTTGTTGAGACTCCTATGTTACATTACTTGATATGGTATGTTGCATCTTTATTGTGCTTTATAGCCGCCCATATAATCCCCCTTAATAAACTATATATAAGCCCAATTTTAATTACTATCAGTCTTGTCGACTTTCTTTCCATCTGGAAGGACTATAACAACTATAGTACATCCCTCTTTTTAATATGATGGCACCATAGTTTTCATGAAAATCACTGGATTGTTACTTTCAGTAATAAAGCTGTGATTGAGTCTGGAGCTTTCCCTAACTGGGTAGAATTCTGGATGATGAGTTATTCTAGAATATCAGGTTAGTGGTTTGTTCTTCTAAGCCAAAGCCAGAACTTCTTTCAATATTTCTTGTAGTTTGTGTTTGGTTTTTACAAAGTCTCTGAGTTTCTGTTTATCTGGGAATGTCTTAATTTCATTTTTCATATTTGAAAGATAGTTTTGCTGGATATAGAATTCTTGGTTGGAAGTTCTTCTCCTTCAAAGCTTTGAATGTGTCACGCCACTGTCTCCATGCCAGCATGGTTTCTGTTGAGAAATCTGAAGACAGCCTACAGGGTTTCCCTCAGAATGTTAGCTTTGCTTCGAATCTTGCTGCCTTTAAGAGTTTCTGCTTATGTTTCATTTTGTTAAGCTTGATTATTATATGTCTTGGGGTCTTTCTTTTGAGATCCATATTGGGTGGCATACAATATGTGTCTGGGATATCTATTTTCTCTTCCTTCATGATTTCTGGGAAGTTTTCTGTCAGTAGCTCAGCAACGATACTCTCTGTGTTCTCAGGTGTCTCATCCTGTTCAGGGACTCCAATTAATTGAAGGTTGTTCCTCTTAATAGAGTCCCACATGCTTCTTAATACTTCTTCATTTTTCTTGTTTCTTTTTTTTGATTTGTCCTCATAGATGCTGGCATCAGTACCTCTGTCTTCCAAGTCAGGAATTCTTTTTTTCCATTTGTTCCATTCTGTTTTCTTGGCTTTGAATGGAAGTTTCTATGTCTTTGATTTTCTTCTTGATCTGTTGGATTTCAGAGTACTGGTGTTCCATCAGATTGAACAGCTTGCTTGATTTTTCATTTTGTTTGCTGCATTTCATATAAGGTCTAGAAGGGGTCTGTATATAATCCTTTTGTCTTCATCTTCTGATGATTTCAGAAAAGTTTCTTCATCAGGAAAACTCCTTGTTTGTTTAGTTTGGGAGCCTTCTGAAGCCATAGGTGATTTCTTGTTTGCTACAAGTGTCTGTTGATTTTTAGGTTTCATGTGAGTAACTAGAGGCTGGAAGAGATACTGTGAGGATGGACTGCAAGTGTTTCTCTAGGCTGTATTGAAATGTAAAGCAAAAGGTATCTGACCACTTCCCAAGTCAGTCAGATTTTCAGGTGTAGAAGTCCCTATTCCCAACTGTCAAAGTAAGCACCTCTGTATCTAACCCTAGATGACATAAACTAGTTCAAAATACAGCAATGCTACTGCCCTGTTCGCCTGTGCTGACAGGGCCCAGCCTTAGACCACACTGTATAAAGTACTGCTTTTCTCGTAGAAAAGCGCTGTCATGTCGGCAGGCTCTGGCTCCTAAGCTAAGAATTAGGTCCAGCTGTGGCCACCGTATCTAAGACAGCACCCTCCACAAGGTCAGCCAATAGAGGGGCTAAAGTTGCCGAGACGTAGTGAGTCCTCAGCCTCTGTTGCTGGGGCCCCCATTGTAGGCAACACTGTGTAAACTACTGCTTTTCTGTCAGAGAAGTGCTGTCCTGTTTTCAGGCGCTGGCTCACAGGCTAAGAATTAGGTCCTCCTAAAATCTCTGTGTCCAACATGGTGTCCCACACATAGGCCCACGGTTCCATACAAACCACGCTGTGGCAGAGATAAAAAGAGTAGCGCAAATTGGCTAGCTGTAGAGCCTTAAGCCTGGCTCTCAAAAATATGACAATTTTGCCTGCCTATCATACCAGCTTTGGCTGGCATCACACCAGCAGTGCATCTGAGACTAGCCACTATGCAAGACCCAGTTCCACCCGCCAGCCAAGACAGAGGAAAAAACGTCAGAATGGTGCGTTACTTTCAGTCCGTGAGAGCCGGGGCTAACCAGGAGTGGGAGTCAGTGAAAGAGAAGTGGTTTTTTGTTCAGTGGTATGAAGTCCAAATTAACAGCCCTGTGCCATGCCCTGGGGCTCACTAGGTGACCAGAAGGCTCCATTTGATTATCAATTCAGGTCTTGGTTTCCAGAAGGATATAAGGAGACATGTGCTTAGTCTGCCATCTTGATTCCACCCCCCTAGTGGAGTTCTTGAACTGCACACATCTTTTTCTCATGTTACCTCAGGAACTCTACATCATGGCCCCCATCACAGCGGTCTTTCATGGTGGACTGGCACTGTCTGGTTCTTCTGATCTCATGCTGGTGCAGTCTCCCATTTATATGGATCCTTCAGTCTCCTGAGCTCATTTTTCCTCATGTCTTTTTGGGGTTTTGATCTTCTCGGTCATCTTCTGTTCCCAATGGGTTGGGACCATTTTGTGTTTGTCAGATGGCAGCTTGCTAGCTTTTAAGACCCAAGACACCATTCATCAATATGAGGTGCTGCAGACTCTATTAGAAAAAGGCTAGTTGTGCCAACTGATCTCAGTATCCCCGGAAAACATGATCTCCTGCCCCCTGGCTCTGCTACTCTTGTCTACAAATACCGAGTTTAGAAAACCTTTCAGTTTATGATGTAGTCTAGTTATGCTGATATTCCCCCTACGGTGTGCTGTCACTCCGTTCACCTAAACAAATTCCTATCTGCTGTCTAATCTATGAACATCCCTTTTCCTCCCTCCCCAAACTTGTAGCCATCAGAATTTTTTCTTCCATACATAAATCTGTTTTTAAGTCCTGTAGCAAAGGTCTCATAAAATACTGTGTTTTTTCAGCTGACTGATTTCACTCAGCACAATGTCTTTTAGTTGAAACAAGGTTTTGAGATATTTTTGAAAATCATCATTGTTCTTTAAGATTGTGTAATGTTCCATTGTATATATGTACCACAGTTTGTTCATCCGTTCATCTGTTGACGGGCACCTACATGGATTCCATCTTTTTGCCATTGTGGACAGTGCTGTAATGAACATTTGTGTGCGTGTATCTGTTCATGTGACCATCTTTATTTCTGTAGGATATATTCCAAGCCGTAGGATTGCTGGATCATATAATGCTTCTATTTCTAGCTTTTTAAGAAAGTTCCAAATTGCTTGCCAAAGAGGTTGTACCATTTTGCATTCCCACTAGCAAGGTAGGAGAATTCCAATCTCTCCACAGCCTCTCAACTTTTGTTGTTTGGTGTTTTTTGTTTATTGCCAATCTCATTGGGATGAGATGGTATCACACTGTAATTTTGATTTTGATTTCTCTAGTAGCTAATGATTATGAGCACTTCATCATATGTCTTGTGGCTTCCTCTATGTCTTCTTTGGTGAAGTGTCTGTCCATCTCCTTTGCTCATTGCTTAGCTGGGTTATTTACCTTTTCATTGTTGATATTTTGCAGTACCTTGTAGATAATGGAAATCAGATGTCAATCCAACATGTAGTTGCCTAATATGTTTTTCCGTTCTGTAGGTAGTCTTTTGACTCTCTTGATAAAGTCTTTGGATGAACATAAGTGTTTGATTTTTAGTAGTTCCCATTTATCTATATTATCTTCTGGGGTTTGTGCATTGTTTGTCAGATTTTGTAGTCTGTCTAAGCTGTGTATTAGAGCTTTCATTATTGTCACTATTTTTTTCTTTCATGACCTTTATCATTTTGGGTTTCATATTTAGATCTTCTATCCATTTTGAGTTAGCTTTTGCGTAAGGCATGAGATATCAGTTTTGTTTCAGTTTTTTGCAAATGATATCCAATTTTGCCAACACCATTTGTTAAAGAGGCTCTTTTACTGTGTTTTACAACCTGTGGGCCTTTGTTAAATACTAGCTGTTTGTAAGAGCCCAATAATATTTCTGGGGTCTCTATTCTGTTGCATTGGTCTATATGTCTGTTTTTGTACCAATACCAGGCTGTTTTGACTACAGTGGCAGTGTAATAGTTTCTAAAGTTGGGTAGTGTGAGATCTCCAGCTGTTTTCCTCTTCTTGAGTAGTGCTTAGCTTATCTGGAGTTTCTTCTCTTTTCTTTCCAAACAAAGTTGATGACTTGTTTCTCCATCTCATTAAAAAAATGACACTGGAATTTAGATCGCTTTGGGTAAAATAGGCATATTCATGATGTTAAGTCTTCCTGCCCATGAGCGAAGTAGATAACTCCACTTATGTAAGTTTGTTTTGGTTTCTTGCAGTGGAGTATTCTAATTTTCTTTGCATAGGTCTCTTCTCTGATTAGATTTATTCCTAGATATTTTATATTCTGGGGGGCTACATAAATTATATTGATTTGGTGATTTCCCCTTTGATGATGTCTTTGTTGGTGTAAAATGATTCTATTGATTTGTTTATGTTTATTTTATATCCTGATACTTGGCTGAATTCTTCTATTAGTTCCAGTAGTTTATTTATGGACTCTTTAGGGTTCTCTGTGTATGTGATCATATCATCTGTGGATACGATATTTTTACTTCTTCTTTACTGATGTGGATGCCCTTTATTTCTTTGTGTGGTCTGATTACTCTGATCTTTTGTTGTAGTCTTTCTACTTGTTCTGTGTTAGGGTTAATTTTTTGGTTTGGGCCATTTCTTCATTCTGCATATGTGCATTGATAGAGATAAATTGACCTCTGAGCACTGTTTTTGCTTTATCCCGTAGGTTCTGTTTTCATTCTCATTTGATACCAAGAATTTCTTTATTGTGTCCTTGATTTTCTTCTATACCCCATGAATTGCTGAGCAAGCTATTGTCCAGTTTCCTTGAGTTCTACTTTCTACTCATGGGTTTTCAGTGATTGATTCAATTTTTATAGCTTTATGGTCTGAGAAGATGCTTTGCAACAATTCAATGGTTTGAATTTTGTTGAGAGTACCTTCATGACCTTATATATGGTCTATTCCTTAGAATGTGACACATGTATTGCAAAAGAAGGTGTACTTATCTGTTGTTAGGTAAAAAGCTCTGTGTATGTCAATGGGGTCTAGTTGGTTGATTGTTACAATAAGATCTTCTGTCTCTTTTGAGTTTTTTTTCTGGATGATCTGTCCATTACTGAAAGTGGAGTTTTGAAGTCTCCTACTATTATTGTGGAGTGATCTATCTCACTTTTCAATGTTGTCATCATTTGTTCTATGTATTTACATACATAATGTTGTTATATACTGTTTATGTATTGAACTTTCAGGTAATAAATAGTGACCATCCTTCCCTATTATGGTGGGTTTTACTTTGAAATCTATTTTATCTGAGAATAATATTGCCATTCCTGCTCTTCTTTGCATGTTGTTAGCTTGGTATGTATTTTTCCGTCCTTAGATTTTCAGCTTGTTTGTACCTTTGATTCTAAGATGTGTTTCTTGTAAGCAGTATGCAATGGATCAAGGCTATTAGTCTCTGCCTCTTCATTGGAGCATTAAATCAGTTTACATTCAGTGTAATTATTGATAGATTTGTATTTAGTGCTATCATTTCAATGCCTTTATTTTTGTGTTGTTGACATTTTCTTTGTTCCACTTAATATTCTGGTCTGTATTAATTTTCATTATGGATTTTGTTTTCATCTTTTTCAATAGTACATTTTGTTTCTGTTGAGACTCATGTATTATATTTCTTTTTTTCATACATTACATTGTTAGTTTGCTTTGTGGCTACTCTTTTGTTCCCTCTTAATGTTCTAAGTTTCAACCAGTACTTAACTTCTGTATATTTCCTTAGCTTCTTCTATATATAAAAGGGCTACAGCTACTGTAATATCTCCCTGTTTATATCAGGATGATACAATAGTTTACATGTTAAGATCTCTGGTTTTCAACTTTTAATATTTTAGCTTTGACTGAGCTTTGTTACTTCCCTGAGTAGGACTCTGGATGCTGTGTCCTGCATTGCATCCTTGAGTATCCATCTGATGTTACTGACTTTCTAAATGGCGAGCTTCTTTCAATATTTCCTGTAATTTTGGTTTGGTTTTTGCAAATTCTCTAAGTTTCTGTTTATCTGAGAACATCTTAATTTCAATGTTATATCTGAGAGGAAATTTTACAGGGTATGTAATTCTTGATTGGCAGTTTTTCTCCTTCAAGGCTTTGTATGTGTTATTCTTCTTGCCAATATGGTTTCTGCCAAGAAGTTGGAGGACAGCCTATGGAGCTTTCCTTTATACATTAGTTTTGCTTTAAGCCTGGCTGCCTTTAAGAGCATCTCTTTATGTTTCATTTTATTAAACTTAATTATAATATGTCTTGGTGTCTTTCTTTTGAGGTCTACTTTTTGTGGAGTTCAATAAATATGTGTATGTTTTCTTCTTTCGTGATGTCAGGGAAGTTTTCTGTCAGCAACACTTCAACAATTCTCTCTGTGTCTTTTGCTATCCTTCCCTGTTCACTAATTCAAATTATTTGTAGATTATTCCTCTCAACAGAGTCGCACATGCTTCTTAATGCTTCTTCATTTTTCCTGTTTCTTTTATCTGATTTCTCTTCATAAATTCTGGTGTCAGTTGCTTTATCTTTGATTTTGCTAATTCTGCATTCCATTTCCTCAATCCTACTGTTTTGGGTCTGCACTGAATTGTCTGACTCTGTAACTTTATTATTGATCTATTGCATTTCCGATTGTTAGTGCTCTAGCAGTTCACATAGCTTACTTAATTTTTCATTTTTTTCTACTGTACTTTGTTTAATCTCTAGCAGGACCCTATACACAATTCTTTTGTATTCTACCTCTGACAATTTCAGAAAGGCTTCTTCATCTGAGAGGTTTCTTGATTCTTTACTTTTGGAGTTTTCTGGAGCCATGGTGATCCTTTTTCTTTAAAAGTTTAGATGCTGACTGTTATCTTCAAGCTATCAAAAAGGTGTTCACCTTCTCTGGCATTACACCAAAGGGAGCTGTCATGTAGCTCTAACAAGGGAGTGAGTAAGGGCAGTGCTAGGCTTGGCTGCTGGCTACCACTGCTTCCTCTAGGTGCCGCTGACTTATGTACAGATTCTCTGGTGATAGGGTTGCTGTGAAGCCCTGCAATGCTGCTCAGCTTAGAAGCTGGCGACAGCTGGATCCTCAGCATTAGCAGACCCCACCTCTTGGCTGATAAAGATGGCAACCTAAGTGTGCCAATTCTCCAGCATTACCCAAGATACGCTATGTCATAGCTCATTGAAGGGAGGAGAGAAGAATGCTACTATACTCTGCCACCAGGGACTGCTGAATTCTCTAGATGTACTTTTCTTAAAAACTGCTTTTCTGCTGAGAGGGTCACTCTTCAGCAGCAGCCAAAAGCAGTCATGTCCTCAGGGAGGCAGTCCCCACCTACTGGCTTACAGAGATGGCACCCTACTTATGGAGTCTTTCAGGGACTTGTTAGCAAATGCCATGGCATGGCTCAGTGAAGGGATGTGGACATGGCATTGTCACATTCAGCCACCAGTCACTGCTGCATTCTCTAGACAAGCTTTTCTTAAAGACTGCTTTTCTGATGAGAGAGGCATTGTCAAGTGACAGTTGATAGCAGCTGGGCCCTCAGAGGTAGCAGGCCCCACCACCTGGCTGACTTACGGACGCTCTCAAGGGCTGTCAGTAAACTCTATGACGCGGCTCAGAGAAGAGAGGAGTTAGGGCACTGCCACTCAGCTGCCAACTGCCACTGTGTTCCCTAGGTATGATTTTCTTAAAAGACAGCTTTTCTGCTGGGAGAAGCACTGTCCAGACTGTTATTTGTACTTGGCATGGGAAGCTAGCTTCTGTCTAGTGCTCAGGTGTGACTGACTCTACCTCTTAGCTGAACAACATGGTGTCCTGCCTGATCTGCCTCTCATGTGCTGCACCAGCAGTATCTATGGCACAGCTCAAAGAAGAGATGTGGGAGAGGCACTGGCACTCTCAATCTCTAGCCACTACTGAGTGCTCTAGATGTGACTACCCCAAGAACAGCCTCTCTGCTGTAGAAATGCTGTTTGCTTAGCATAGGAGCTGGGCCCTGCCAGGCTCTCAGGCTTGGTAGTCCCAGTTCCGGTCTCCTGGTTAACAAAGAAGGCATCCATACCTGTAAGTCTCTCAGCCAATGCACCAGGAGAAGCGGGACTTATTGCGCTGCTCTGTTGCCTCCAACAAAGGTAGTTTTCCTCTTCCTGTCACCCATTCTGATCTCATAACCATATGACTGATCTTGTGGCTCCCATCCAGCCGAATCCATAATAGCAGATTTTGTTTATGCCATTCATTTTGACACAGGGTAATGCAACTGTATAAAAACTCACTTACTTAAGGTGACAATTCTGTTTAGATCAATTGACTGAAGAGATTAATATTTTCTGTACTTCTCTATCACTATTGAAATGTTAACTATATTGTAGAAAATCTGTTAAGTACTACAGCATATTTTATAAACTATAATACGTTGATTTACTTCTAATATGTGGCTCTTACAGTCACAAAATGGCAGAAAATCTGTGTGTATTTATGCATTAGGAACATAATTACTGGCACTGGGGCTTGGACTCATTTATTCCTGTAGTAGAATTATCAAAGTTCTTCTTCTTGTGAAAGGTGACCACTGTCAGAGGGTTCTCTGAGGACATCTTAGACTGTAAAGGCCATGAGCAGCTGTTGATATGCCCAAGTGAGAAGAAGATAAATATGTCTCTGTATGCTGACAAGAATACTTGGGTGGTACAGATAGTTAGTATACTCCACTGCTAGATAAAAAGTTGTGGGTTCTAGTTCATCCAGAAGCGACTTGAAAGAAAGACCAGGTAACCTACTTCTGAAAAATCAGTCGTTAAAAACCCTATGAATCTCAGCTCTACTATGCCACACTTGGGTTCTCCATGAGTCAGAATCAATTCTGGAAACTGGCTATAAAGTGATAACTCTAATTCTTTATTGTGAAATAGATGAGTATGATCTTAAGAATTATATGGTCTAAATACAGTATGAGTACATCATGGTTCTGTGCATTTATAGGATGCTATCCTACTGACCTCTTACTAGAAGGGAGAAAGAGAGGACAGAGAGGAGGGCACAGGAGAATGTTAAGAGGATAAAACATATATAGAACAAAAAGGAGGAGTATGCTGTCATCTGGAAAGGATAGCAAAACAAGCTGCAAATAGGTGGACAGGCAAATTTAATTTATGTTGTATACTTACACTTAATTACAACAACAACAAAAGAAATATATGGTCTAGGAGTTGCCTGCTACTTAGGAAAAAAGACAGTGGTTGTTATTTTTTCCAGACATTGTTTTACATTTGTGTTGTCAACATCAAACAAGTCATAGAGCTGTATGTAGAATTTATTTAATTAGAGGTGCTTCTAGCAACTAATCCCTCCTAAAGGTTGTGAGACCACACTCTTATATAGGTTTCTTAGGATTATCACTGGATATTCCCCTGGCTTTTTGAAAGGCACCCATCATCTGGTCAGAAAGGTTTTTCAGATCCTATCTCTTTGTGATTTTCCATATTGAGAAAATTCAAAGACTTTATTAAGGCTATGTCAAAAAACTGTGTTCAAAAGGATTTCTTTGTCCTTTTTGTGTGTAACTGAGGTAAAAATTGGTTCTGCTTCTTTGTTTGTCTTTCTTGTAGGCATATTTTTGAAAACCTGGTGGATTTTCCATTCTGCTGAGAGTAATATGGAAAAGGCTGATTTTTCTTAATAAAAATGATACCTCATGGTTTTTCAAAGCTTAGGAATTTGACCTCAAAATTCTGTAGAATGTAAAAGGCCCCAGTCCTTTTGTCCTACAGGATAACTTTGAACCAATTGCTGTTTGACTTTCAGTGATAGTCCATCAAAGGCAGTTTGAGGGAGACTTGTCCGAGTATTCTGTCATCTGTCCACTTGTTGGGTAAATCAAAATTCCTTTAGATATCATCACCTGGTCATCTTTGCCTAGCCAGGTTCACTGAATTTCACTTCATTACTAGGACTTCCACTTTTTATCAACTTAAGCTACAAGAATTGCTATATAAATGTCATTCCTGCTGTTTCAGCACAACGCTTTAAACAATGCAGCCTATTATATTGCACAATGCCCTTGTAACTTGTCCCAAATGGGAAATCATCTTCTGGATTCAGGACTAGGGAAGTTTTTTGGAGAAACTTACTCCCTTCTTTATAATAATGAGGAAAACCAAAACTAGAGCCAAATCTATGGCTGTGGAATCCACTGGGACTCAGAGATACTTAATAGGACAGAGTAAAACTGTCTCATAGGGTTTCCAAGGCTGTAATTTTTAAAGGAATAGACTGCCACATCTTTTTCCTACAGAGTGGCTGGTGGGTGTCAGCCACTGACCTCTTGTATAACAGCTGAGTGAGTGTATAACCATTGCCCTGGCAGAGCTCCTTCTCTATGTCATCAGGGCTATAGAACAGGATGATATGGTTTATATTTACTCTGCATACCTTCTCACACTGCTCTCGTTCATCACTTGACCTGTTAGGAGGCTAAGAATCAAAAATGCTTGTTTACAGCAAAGTCGTGAACTGTGCTTGAAATATTTGGTTTTGTCCTTTAATTTTCACCTTTGTCTCTATTTTAATAGGAGGAAAATAATATATAAATTGGCAAAATTAGTAAAATAAATAAAGAAATAAATGACAGTACTTTATTCGACGGCACTTGGCTGGCTTATTGTTTCAGAGGAATAAGAAAAGAGATGCTCTTGATAGTAAAATAAGACAGAGGAGTTAAAAGAGGTTCTAGAAGTGTATTCCAAGAACTATGTGAAGAAGGATAAAAACTTAATGTCTGAATATTCTCTAAAAAGTCCTATTATTCTTTGCTGTAGTGGCAGAAGTGAAGATAATACATTTAGTTAAATTCATCCATAAGTTTCTCCAACAATATTTATCAAGTTTATGCCCATAGGGCATTTTCTCTCTCATGGAGGCCAACAGGCAATTTTACGATCCTATTAGAAAACAAATGATCAAATCCATCACTATCTAGTTGATTCCAGCTCATAGCAACTCTATGCAACAGAGTAGAACTGTCCTGTAGGGTTGTAAAGGACAGCTCGTAGATTTGAACTGGTGACCTTTTGATTACTGTTGAGCTCTTAACTGTTGTACTACCAGGTCTACATTATGGTATTACACCAAACTACAAAACCTATTTTTGTCAAGTCATTGCTGACTCATAACACCTTATATGATATGCCAAAGCCAAGTGCCGTTGAGTCGGATTCGACTCATGGTGACCCTATATAGCACATGCTGTTTTAGAGAGAACACATCCTGTAATAGGTCCAAATAAAGTAATTTAGATTCAAAGTTCAGACCACATTTTAAAGATAAAGCAATTTCAAATCAAAGACTAGAATGAATAGAACAAAACAAAGTTACATAGAAAGACAGGAAGAGAACTCATGAGAAAAGACACAAAATTGTTAAAAACTCCGAATTCAGAGAGGGCATTTGGAAACCCTGAAGGATTAGTGGTTAAGTGCCACAGCTGCTAACCAAAAGATTTGTAGTTGAAATCCACCTGGCACTGCTTGGAAACTCTATGAGGCAGTTATGCTCTGTCCTACAGTGTCACTATGAGTCAGAATCAACTAGACAGTGTTGTTTTGTTTTTGTTTTTTTTACTAGGCCTTCAGGGAACTAAAACATGTTAACCAATGGGTAAACTAGTACCTTTCCTCTCAGAGGCATTGAAGATAATCTAATCTTCAGGAGCCATGAGCATACAGTAACTTTTAACATAAATGACCTTAACAACAGTGATTTTATTATTCAGATATTAAGAATGTGCTCATACTTAATCTTCAGTTATTTCAAAATATTATTTAGGTTATATCCTGTTATGTACATCTGTGTGTATTTATAATGTGTGCATTTACAGATTTATAACAATGACTTGAAAACAGTGCCTTAAGAGGACAATATTTTATTTCTATTTAAGTAAATTTCTGGAAGTCAAAGGATACTGTAATTGTCACATTGGCAGGGACCTTGGGCTCTCTAGACTATCCATTTGCTGTATGTTGCCTCTATTCTCAATGTTAAGTCGTGGTAAGAACACTAGCTAGTTGGTACAGTTCCTGAAATTAAGTTTATCTTCAAGCCAACAAGGAACATAAAAGGAGATAAAGGCACATACTAACTTTGATTTAAAAAATTACTATAGTTTATTAACCAAATCAGTCTGTTGCTGTCAATTCATGGCAACTCCAAGTGGGACAGAATAGAACTCTACTACTGTATAGGGTTTTTAATGACTGTTTATTTTTTACCCCTAAATAAATTGCTAGTACTTTCTTTCACGGTACCTCTGGATGAACTCGAAATTTCAAGCTTTTATTTAGCAATGACTGTGTTAACCATCACCTAAGGACTCCTTCCGACTCGACAGCACTTGGCTTGGCTTGGCAAGGACTCCATCATACCACAGTGTAGTTTGTACTCAGCTACAAACCGAAAGATAGACACTGGACCCCAACTACAGGAGCCATAGAAGAAAGGTACTTTCATGAAGATTACATACAGCCAAGAAAATTCTATAGAACTCAGCTCTATTTTGTAATACATGCCTTATCATTAGCTGGAATCAATTTGAGACCCACAAATTTGGCTATTGTTTTAATTGATATTAATTGGCTGAAACACAGTTTGTACCAAGACTATAGCTATGGTTTGAAACTGAGAAATAAACTCTTTATTCAAGTTTCCAATGACCCATGATAAAAATTCTGTTATTATACCCACTTTTCACTTACTGACATGGTTAGTTTCCAAAGACCTGGTCATTACACGAAAATCAGCAACACGCAAAAAATGGATGACAACATCAGAGCACAAGTTTTGGGTTGATTACATTATTACACAACTGTCAAATTACATCATTATGTAAGTGCTAAACAACCGAGGATCATGGTTCAGCCAAAGCGAGACATAGCTGCAATCATAAGAGCCAGAGTTACACTTGGCCTTTCACCTTCTTCATTGCAGCTAGATACAGGTTGTTTATGTGCAAAATAAATGGATGTTTAACTATTGTAAATGTGAAGTGTCAAATAACAAGATAGTAATTGAAGAGTAAGAGTATTTAAAAAGGTGGAACAGATTCCAAAGGACCTGTAATATGTTCTGATACTGTATACAGTTATACCGTCATCTATTACATAATTCTCATGGATGTGCATGTATATCTGCATAAAAAGATAAATAAGTTACATCACAAAGTATGTTTTTCCCGCATTACATACAACTTATTTTATTATTAACAGTGATGTGTCAGGTTGCTCATTGACCTGTGAATGATATGTGAATCAGTAAGATAAACTAACAAAATTGTATAACATAGCAAATCACATTCCCTGTCAGATATGTTAAGTAGAAGAGATAAAAACAGAAAGTGTCATTGTTTGTTAATCATCCATATTTCTTTATATAGTATCTGTGGCTATCTATAGAAATGAGTAATTCATATACTACTTATGGGAATATCTAGTTTTATTGCACTACATAGAAACTGCAATTTTTACAGATTGCCATTTTGTGGCAACCTTGCGTTGAGTAAGTCTATTGAAGACATCTTGCCAATCACATTTGCTCACTTTGAGGTTCTGTGTTACATTGTAGTACTTCTTGAAATAATTCAAACTTTATTGTTATTATATCTGTTATGGTGATCCATGATCTTTGATGCTACTGTTGTAATTTTTTTGGTGTGTCATGAACTAAACCCATATAAGATGGTGAATATAAACTACAAATACTATGTGTCATATTCTGCCTCCTCTGCCAGCAAGCATTTCCTGCAATCTATTTCCTTCTCTTTGGGCTTCCCTGTCTCTTAAGACACAACAATGTTGAAATTAGGCTAATTAATAGCCCTGCAATGACCTCTAAATACTAAACCAAATAAATCAAAATCTAGAAATGATTAAGCTTGGTGAGGAAGGCATGCTGAAAACTGGAAAAGGCTAAAAGCTAGGCCTCTTACACAAGCAGCCAATTTATGAATGTGAAGGAAATTACTATTCCAGCAAACAATTAAATGATGGGAAAGCAAAACAGGCTTACTGTAGATACAGAGAAAGTTACAGTTGTCTGAATAGAAGATCAAACCCACCACAACATTCCCTTAAATCAAAGCCTAATCCACAGCAAGTGTTAAACTCTTTTCAGTTCTGTGAAGGTTGAAACAGGTGAGAAAGTTGTAGAAAATTTTGAAGGTAGTAGGGGTTAGTTCATGAAGTTTAAGGAAAGAAGCCATTTCTATAACAGGAAAGTCCATTGTGAAGCAAACATCTTGACGTAGAAGCTGCAGTGAGTTATCCAGAAGATTTAGCTAAAATAATTTATTGATTAAGTCAGCTACACCGGACAATAGATTTTCAGTGTAGACAAAACACCTTTATAATGGAAGAAGGTGTCTTTGAGAACTTTCGTAGTGAGAGAAGTTGATGCCTGGCTTCAGATATTAAAGGAAGAAAATCTTAGGGCTCTTAAGAATTATGTTAAATCTACTCTGCCTGGGCTGTATAAGTGGAACTACAAAGCCTAGATGACAGCATATCTTTTTACAGAATAACCAACCCAAGTGCCGTCGAGAATATTTTAAGTTCAGACGTACTGCTCAGCAGAAAGCCTTTTTTTCAAAATATTACTGCTCACTGACAATGCGTCTGGTAACTTAAGAGTTCTGATAGAAATATACAAGGAGATTAATGTTTCTTTTCATGGCTAGTAACAAAGCATACATGCTACAGCCCACTGGGCAAGGAGTAATTTGACTTTCAAGTCTTATTATTTAAGAAAAAACATTTCCTAAGGCTATAGCTACCATAGATAGCAATTCCTCTGATGGATACCTGGGCAAAATTAGTTGAAAATCTTCTGTAAAGGAGTCATTACTTTAGATGCCACTTAGAACATTTGGAATGTATGGGGGTGGTCAAAATGTAAACATTAAGATGTTGAGAGAATTTGATTTCTCATGAATGACTTTGAGGGGTTCAGTAATTCAGCAGAGGAAGTGACTGAAGATGTGGTTAAAACAGCAGGAAAGCTAGTATTAGAAGAGGAGGCTAAAACTGTAACTGAATTACTGCAATCTCACAATAACATGGTAAAGAGGTAAGGAACTATTCCTTATGGAAGAGCAAAGAAAGTGGCTTCTTAAGACGGAATCTAGTCCAGGGAAAGATGCTGTGGACATTGTTGGAATGACAACAAATAGAGTATTACGTGATATGGAAGGTATCTTCCTCAGGCCTTCCAACTGCCACATGGGAGCAGGCCTGTGATTCAACTGATTCAGCAGTAGTTACATAACTTGTTTTATAACCTTGAAGTTTCTGTAATTGTCAGCCAGCCACCTTTGTGTAAGATAGTATGTAAGGTCACTGCACCACGAAGTGCTGCCTTCTGCCACTTACTGCTGCCTGAGATGCTGTGCTGCCTTGCTATGCCTTTGCTTCAATAACTCTGTCATGAGCATTCTCTGAGAGCCTCTTACTGAGTCTGCCCAAATCTCAAATTGGCATCCCTGGTCTTGAGTACCTGCATTTCGACATACACAAACTTAATTGACTAAAGTTTTGAGAGGATTCACTCCAATCTTGAAAGAAGTTCAAAAACAAACAAACAAAAACCCACTGCTGATGAGTCAATTCTGACTCACAGTGATCCCAAAGACAGAGGAGAACTGCCCCATAGAGTTTACAAGGAACCCTTGGTGGATTTGACTGCCAACTGTCTGGTTAGCAGCTGAGTTCTTAACCACTGTGCACGATCAATAGCGTAGTGTCCTACAGAGACAACTGTCATGAAATGAGGAGTCAGTCAATGCAGCAAAAATCATTGTTGTCTTATTCTGAGAAATTGCCACAGCCACCCTAGCCTTTAACAACTACCACTCTGATTAGCCAGCACACAGGAAAACTGAGGCAAGATCCTTCACCCAAATGATAACTTGCTGAAAGCTCAGATGATTATTGTTAGCATTTTTTTTAGCAATAAGATGCTTGTTTTAAATTAAGGTGGCTACACTGTATTTTTAGACATGATGCTAATGCACACTAAATAGAGTACCCAAACCAAAACCCAAACTCATTGCCCCTGAGTCAATTCTGACTCACAGTGAGCCTAACTGCCCCATTGGGTTTATAAGGAATGGCTGGTGAATTCTAACTGATAATCTTTTGGTTAGCAGCTGAGAAGTTAACCACTGGACCACCATGGCTCTATAATAGACTACAATATAATGTAAACAAATTTTATAAGCCCTGGGCAACCAAAAAATAAAAAGAAAAGAAAAAATGGTGTGATTAGCTTTATTGCAATATGTGTCTTATTTTGGTAATCTAGAACAAAACCCACAATCTCTGAGGTATGCCTGTAAATAGAATGACATCTCTGAAAAGTATTCAGCCAATCATCCAGAGAGCTTAGATAATTTTGAAATAGAGTTGCATATATGACATTAATAAAGACATGTTTTAGACCTAAATTGTATGGGTAGTTTTTCTTCTATTTCTCTTCAAGTAGAATTGAAGCAATAAATTAAAACCAATGTGAGATTAAGTGAAGCAAAAACCTAACAGTTATATAAAGTTGTGCTGTCAGTCAACTTAGCCAAACAAAAGTGGAGCCATTTTCATATTTTTCTAAATAAATCTGATGAAAGGGCAGTTTTGCCTTAACTTCTGCTAAAGCAAAGGTTCTGAGTTGTTTTTCCCCCCCCCCTAAAATTTTTACCATTGTGGAACATTTCATGTTCACTTGAAAGAGCACAACTCTTACACATTTTGTAGCTGAAGCACATGATGGGATACGAGTGGGTGCTGTGTATGAAAGACCCTCTGTGTCTCACCTCTTTCCCACCCTCTAAAGGGGAAGCATGTTGATTATATTAGCCTAACAAAACATAGATGTGAGATAAATATTTTAACGTTTTAAGTATTGTCTAATAGCAAATATGACAGAAAAATAAAACTGTGTTTCACAACTAAATAGATAGGATTTTAATCTTATTTCACATTCTATTGTATCTTAGGCTAACATAAAATAGATTGTTCTTCGGCATTTGGAACTTTGGGAGATTTACCAAATTGGGTGAGTACTGTACTGTGTATCATCTGGTAATAAGTTGTCATTTTCTGCTGTGTAGACCTAACTTTATTGGAACTTCGATGCTCATATAGCTAAGCTGGCATATTAGTATTTTCTTAAGGCCTCAGGTCAAATATGTGGCCAGAACAACTTATGATAAAGTCTTTATTGTTGAGAGGTGAATCAGTGTAATTCTTTAACTACTGTGCTTGGGGAAACTTGAATTCTTTGAACAATTATAGCAATTCTTCACTTCAATAAATACATAATATATAGTGTAGTAAGTGTAAACTGAAGTTGGCAATTACTCTGTGCATTTGGAGTGTGTAGATAGGTAAACCATGAAATTTAAGGACAATACAGTCACTTTTGGACCTAAGTTATCCATCTTGGTTTCCACCCTTAGTTAAATGTACCAGAAAATTACCAGTTTTCCACATTACTTCAGGCTCTATAAATTTGGATAAAAGGGAAAATTTTAAACAGAAATGGTGATGATGATATTTGAAAGGTCACAGAGGATACAGTATGCATGGTTTAAGAGTTATTACCTCCTGAATCATTCTCAGTTGGTAGCAGTTGGACATTTCAACTTGGTAGTGTATTCGTACTTGTAACAAAAGGCAGGATAACTGGATTTGCATGTATTTGTATCTATGCTTTACTGCTTGTTAGTTATATAACCTCTCGGGTTATATAGTGCAGGTATAAAGCCAGGAGAAAGATATAATTATAAATTTACCTGTCCAAAGATGTGAAACACATCACCTTTAGCTTCTCTGGAAGTACAAGGGTCAGCAAACTACAGATGGCACCAAATACAGACCACTGCTTGACTTTAAAAATAAAGTAATTGGAACAAAGCCATATTTGTTTATTTACACATTTTCTCTGGCTGCTTTCATAATATGACTACAGAAATGAGTCCTTGCAATGGAGACCACATAAGCCACAAAACCAAAAGTGTTTCCTATTGGGCACTTCACAAAAAAACTTTGTTATGCCGCCTATAGGTTGAACCCACTCTGTTGCATATGGATAGAAGTTTCTGATAGCTCATCTTCTGTTTTGTTTGAAATTTACCTTACTCCCTTCATCTGCTAGAATTTAAAACTGGAAAACACTTTTATATAAGAGAAGAAAGGTATAGCTGGTCACGTTAGATCTACCCTCCAAACAGAAAGCATATTTCTCTTGGGCAATCCATTTGCCATCTTTTGTGAGCATGAAATTTGTTTTATAATTTTAGGGAGGAAAATTTAGTCTTAAGCATGTGAAAAGTTTTAAAATATCTTATATTCTGGAACATGATCCACTTTTTCACTGTTTGTTTCAACTCAATAATAAAATATAACTCCCTAAAGTGAAGGATTTTCCTGGGTTGTGAAATTGATAAGATCCAGACTCTTCATCTGGAAAAACTTCTCAAGTCTCTCCCCTCCCAATTCTTACACCACTTGCTTTCCACAAATTTGAAAGAGAACAGTATTATTTTACATTTTGGGGGTTTCACATCTGTGTATGTGCTCATGTGGATTTTTTTTGCAAACCAGAGAGTTCACGTATTTATTTTACAACAGCTACATTAAATTAAAAATAGATATATAGTAAATAAAATTGAACACATATCTAAATGACTCACAGATCCTTCTAGTTCAACAGCAGCAGCTCTTAAAGTTGTAACGTTGTGGTAATACAGCACAAAAAATTGCTTTAAAAAGAAAGAAAACTATTTGTTGATGTCCACAACTACATTCTCTCCTTTCTTCTAAATAATCTATTGACTTACTCCTCTACCCAGTAGATGATTACTGCATGCCCCATTCCCAGAGGCAATTGCTCATCAGTCTACAGCTTGTAATAGTTCTTTGAATGTTTCTATCCATTTCACAACTATTATTAGACTTTAAGTTGATTCGCATATAGTTATTTGCTATGTACCTCACTCTCAACCTTGGTCTCTCATCATGTTGTGTATTAAACTAAATGTCGTCAGTTTCACAAAAATATCAAGCTCGTTGAACAAAATTAAATTTTTTTTTTTTTAAAGGCAAGACATTAGGCAAGATCGTACAAAGAATTCATATCTTAAATGTAATAAAAGTGAAATGCAGGAAAGAAGACTAAGGCCAATGTTTCGTTATTTCCAAAGCCTAGACTTAGGCAGTGGTACCGGAAGCTTGGTATATTTGAATAACTGGGACCAGTAGAGCACCAATAGTGCTTGATAGAGGACCAGAACTTAAAGCTAAGGACTAGAGTATGGCCTGGGATTGTAGCTTTACAGGACTCCAAGGGGCTTGCGAAGCTTGAAGACACAAGAAAAGCTTTAGGACAAGCAGGAAGTGAGGATAAATCTATGTCTTCGGCAGCAGCTTACCTCATTCATGACACTTTAGGGGCTGGATAGTTGTGTGGAGTACTGTCCTGTGCGCTGCAGGATGCGAAGTAGCATCCTTGGCCTCCACCCTCTAAATGCCAGGAGCAACCTGTACTCTTAGTCTTGACAATCAAAAATTGTTCCAGGTATTGTCAACTGTTTCCCGGGTAGCCAAATAAATACAGATTGGGATACATTATTCTACAGCTATATCATTGATATTAGCCATAGTTACATATTCCTGCCAAGAGATCACAATCATTGAAAATCCTATGGAGCCTATTTCTACTCTGACACCCTTGGAGTTGTCATGAGTCAGAATCAACTGACTTGATGGCAATAGATTTGATTGATTTTTATTTTTATTTTTTAAAATTTTTTATTTAATATAACTGAGTGAAAATGTACATTCCCGTATAAATTTACATGCCCACTTATATGCAGCTTCCACTGCTCTCCCTGCCCAGTGACAGCACAGTATTCCTCTCTGCTCCATACATGTCTCGTTCTCCCAACAGTCTCTTTTTTCCCTTCTCTCCACCGACTCTCCTTCCTCCAGCCAGAGGTCAGCAGGATGACATCCTATAGATGTATAGAACCATAAAGTGCATCCAGTATACGGTCATGGCATCACCAAGTCCAATCCATTCCTGCCTGAAGCGTGGATCTTCGTTATGATTTATGGTCAAGGGCAGCATCAGGGCGAGGAGCCATGGTCCCAGGGGAGCCCTGAAACCACTTGACCATCATTTGAGGTCTTTTAGTGGGGATCTCAGGGTGCATCTCTTTTTATTCTTGTGTTGCCAGTGAGACTCAACTTAGTGAGCTCCATCGCAGCTATCACTGGTGGTGGCCAGGTACCATCCGGTTCTTCCGGTCCCAAGTCGATGTAGGCACCCACTCTTGTGGGTCTCTTTGTCTTCTGGGTTGTCTTTCCCCCATGTCATTTTGGTCCTCGGTGAGCATGCGTTCCTGCTGAGTTGGGACCATTTGCTGTGCCCTCGGATGGCAGCTTGGCAGCTTTTAAGACCCCAGAGGCCACTCACCAATGTGGGGTGCAGAGAGCCCTCTTAGCAAAACGCTAGTTGTGCCAATTGGCCTCACTTTTGCCTAAGAGTATGGTCCCCCGCCCCCTGCCCCAGCTACTCTATCCTTGCAATATTGGGTTAAGATGGAAGGAGTACTCATGTTATGTTTAAGTCCACTTAATGTTGTTCTTGTTTCTAACGTGTGCTATCACTGATTTCATCCAACCAGAAACATAGCAACTATCTAGTTTAACCCTCTCCCTCCTCCCTCCCTCCCCTCCCTTGCAGCTGTCAAAGAGTCTTTTCTTCTATACACAAGTCTGTTTTTGAGATCTTATTGTAGAGGTCTCATACAATATTTGTCCTTTTGTCACTGACTACTTTCACTCAGCATAATGTCTTCCAGTTGAAACCAGGTCATGAGATGTTTCCTGAAGTCACTGTTGTTCTTTATCATTGTGTAGTGCTCCATTGAGTATATATACCATAGTTTACCTATCCATTCTTCTGTTGTTGGGCATCTGGGTTGATTCCATCTTTTTGCTATCGTGGATTGTGCTGCAATAAACATTCTGGTGCATGTGTCCATTGGTGTGAAAGGCCTTGATTCTGTAGGATATATTTCAAGTAGTGGAATTACTGGGTCAAATGGTATATCGATATCCATTTTTTTAAGGAAGTGCCAGATTGCTTTCCAAAGAGGCTGGACCATTTTGTAACCCCACCAACAGTGTAGGAGGGTTCCACTTTCTCCACAGCCTCTCCAGCATTTGTTGTTTTGTGATTTTTGGATCATGGCCAACCTTGTTGGGGTCAGATAGTATCTCATTGTAGTCTTAATTTGAATTTCTTTAATAACTAAAGATCGTGAACATGTCCGCATGTGTTTTTTGGCTGCCTGGATATCTTCTTTAGTGAAATGTCTGTCCATCTCCTTTGCCCATCGCTTAATTGGATGGTTTATCTTCTTCTTGTTGATATTTTGTAATATCTTATAGATTATGGAAATCAGGCATCCGTCTGACATAGAGTTGCCAAGTATTTTTTCCCATTCTGTAGGTGTTCTTTTAATTCTGTTAATAAAGTCTTCAGATGAACAAAAGTGTTTAATTCTTAATAGATCCCATTTATCTATTTTCTCTTCTGATGATTGTAGTTTGTTTGACAGATTTTGGAGTCTGTCCATATTGTATATTAAAACGTCCATTGTTGTTCCTACCTTCTCTTGGATGAGCTTTACATTTTAGGTTGGATAGTTAGGTCTTTTATCCAGTTGGAGTTGGGTTTTGTATAAGGTGTAAGATATGGATCTTGTTTCAGTTTCTTGCAGATGGATATCCAATTTTGCCAGCACCGTTTGTTGAAGATACTGTTTTTACCCCAGTTTAATGTCTTAGGGCCTTTGTCAAATATCAACTGTTTATAGGTAGTTGCTGTCATCTCTGGGGTCTCAGTTCTGTTCCACTGATCGACCTGTCTGTTCTTATACCAGTACCAGGCTGTTTTGACCACTGTGGCAGTGTAATATGTTCTAAAGTCATGTAATGAGAGGCCTCCCAGTGTGTTCTTCTTCTGTCGTAGTACCTTGCTTAACTGGGGGTTCTTCCCTTTCCAAACAAAATTGGTGATTTGTTTCTCCATCTCATTAAAAAATGTCACTGCAACTTGTGTTGGGATTGCATTATATAAATAGATTGCTTTGGGTAAAATACACATTTTCACAATGTTCAGTCTTCCTATCCATGAGCAGAGTAGGTTTTTCCGTTTATCTAAGTCTCTCTTAGTTTCTTGTAGTAAGGGCTTGTAGTTCTCTTTGTAAAGGTCTGTCATTTCTCTGGTTAGATTAATTCCTAGGTACTTTATCTTCTTAGGGGCTATTGTAAATGGTATTGATTTGATAATTTCTTCCTTAACAGTCTCGTTGTTGGTATAAAGGAATCCTACTGATTTACTTATGTTTATCTTGTATCCTGAGACTTTGCTGAACTCTTCTATCAGTTTGAGTAGCTTACTTATAGATTCCTTGGGATTCTCTGTATATACAATCATATCATCTGCAAACAGGGAGATTTTAACTTCCTCTTTGCCAAAGCAGATGCCTTTTATTTCTTTGCCTTGTCTAATTGCTCTGGCTAAAACTTCTAGCACAATGTTGAATAGAAGAGGTCAGAGTGGGCATCCTTGTCTAGTTCCTGATTTCAAGGGAAGGTCTTTCAGTCTCTCTCCATTCAGGATGACGTGGGCAATTGGCTTTGTATAAATGGCCCTTATTGTGTGGAGGAATTTTCCATCTATGCCCATTTTGCTAAGAGTTTTTAGCATGAATGGGTGTTGGACTTTATCAAATGTCTTTTCTGCATCAATGGACAAAATCAGGTGATCCTTGTCTTTTGTGTTATTTATGTGGTTAATCACATTAATTGTTTTTCTGATGTTGAACCAGCCTTGAATCCCCGGTATGAATCCCACTTGGTCAGGATGGATTATTTTCTTGATATGTTGTTGTATTCTATTGGCAAGAATTTTGTTGAAGATTTTTGCATCTATATTCATGAGTGATATTGGTCTGTAGTTCTCTTTCTTTATTGAGTTCTTTCCTGGCTTGGGTATCAGTGTTATGCTGGCTTCATAGAATGAGTTTGGGAGTACTCCATCCCTTTCTATACTGTGAAATAGTTTCAGTAGTATTGGGGATAACTCTTCTCTAAATGCTTGGTAGAATTCTGCAGTGAAGACACCTGAACCCAGACTTTTTTTGGTTGGCAGTGTTTTGATGAACTTTTTAATCTATTCCTTTGTGATGGATTTATTAAGTTGTTCTGCTTCACGTTGTGATAATTTGTGTACGTGGTATGAGTCAAGGAATTGGTCCATTTCCCCTAGGTTTTCAAATTTGTTAGTGTACAGTCTTTCATAGTATTCTGTCATGATATTTTTGATTTCTGTTGCATCTGTGGTGACAAATCCCCTCTCATTTCTAATTTGGGTTATTTGTTTCCTTTCCTGCTTTTCTTTAGTAAGTTTAGCCAGTGGTTTGTCAATTTTGTTGATCTACTCAAAAAACCAGCTTTTGGTCTTTTCAGTTTTTTCAATTGTTTTTCTATTCTGTAATTCATTTAGCTCTGCTCTAATCTTTATGATCTCGTTTCTTCTGGTGCCTGAGGGGTTCCTCTGTTGTTCTCTTTCTACTTGTTCAAGCTGTAGGGTTAGTTCCTTGATTTGGTTTCTTTCTTCCTTCCAGATGTGTGCATTTAGGGAGATAAACAGACCTCTGAGCACTGCTTTGGCTGTATCCCATAGGTTCTGGTAGAAAGTGTTTTCATTCTCATTGGAATCCATGAATTTCTTTAATTCATCCTTGATTTCCTCTATAACCCATGTTTTTTTGAGCAAGATGTTGTTCAGTTTCCAAGAGTTTCACTTTCTATCTATGTTTTTTCTGCTGTTGATTTAAACTTTTATGGCTTTATGATCTGAGAAGATGCTTTGCAGTAATTCAGTGGTATGGATTTTGTTGAGCATTGCATTATGGCCTATCACATGGTCAATTCTGCAGAATGTTCCATGTGCACTGGAGAAGAAGGTGTAGTTGTCTGCTGATGGGTGGAAAGTTCTGTATATATCAATGAAGTTTAGTTGGTTAACTGTGACAATGAGGTCTTCTGTATCTTACTGAGTTTTTTTCTAGATGATCTGTCTAGTATTGAGAGTGGAGTGTTGAAGTCTCCCACTATTACGGTGGAGTCATCTAACTCTCTTTTGAGTGTAATCAGTGTTTCTTTGACGTATTTAGGTGCTCTGATATTAGGTACATAAATATTTAATATGGTTAAGTCATGCTTGTGTACTGAATCTTTCAGCAATAGTGTCCATCTTTGTCACGATGATGAGTTTGACATTAAAATTGATTTTGTCTGAGATTAGAGTTGCCACCCCTGCTCTTCTTTGTTCATTGTTAGCTTGATATATATTCTTCCGACCTTTAATTTTCAGTTTGTTCCTATCTTTAGGTCTCAAGTGAGTTTCTTGTAGACAATATATGGATGGGTCATGTCTTTTGATCCAAGATGTCACTTGATGTCTCTTTACTGGAGCATTCAGTCCATTCACATTCAATGTAATTATTGATAAGTATGTGTTCAGTGCTGTCATTGTGATGTGTTTATTTTTATGTTGATGTTTTCTCTGTTGTTCTTGTTAGTCTGTTCTGGGACGTTCTTTTTTGTGAGTTGATTCTTCATCTTTTTCAGAGCTGGTTTTGTGGTTGTTGAGCCTCCTGTGTTACATTTCTTGAAATGATATGATACATGTTTGTTGTGCTTTACAGCTGCCCCTATGATCCCCCTTAATAAACTATATATAAACCCAATTTTAATTACTACCAGTCTTGTCATCTTCCTCTCCATCTGCAAGGACTATAACAATTGTAATACATCCTTCTTTTTAATAGGATGACACCATAGTTTTCATGATGATCACTGGATTGCTTCATTCCTTATCAAAGTTGTGATTGGCTTTGGAGACTTCCCTAACTGAGTAGAGTTTTGAGTAGTAAAGTCGTTCTAAAATATAAAGTTAGTGGTTTTCTTCTTCTAAGCCAGAGCCAAGAACTTCTTTCAATATTTCTTATAGTTTTGGTTTGGTTTTTACAAAGTCTCTAAGTTTCTGTTTATCTGGGAATGTCTTAATTTCATTTTTGTATTTGAAAGATAGTTTTTCAGGATATATAGTTCTTGGTTGAAAGTTCTTCTCCTTCAAGGCTTTGAATGTGTCTCACCACTGTCTCCATGCCAGCATGGTTTCTGCTGAGAAATCTGAAGACAGCCTACAGGGTTTCCCTCTGAATGTTAGCTTTGCTTTGAGTTTTACTGCCTTTAAGAGTTGCTGCTTATGTTTCATTTTGTTGAGCTTGATTATAACATGTCTTGGAGTCTTTCTTTTGAGATCTATATTGGGTGGCGTACAATATGCATCTGAGATGTCTGTATTCTCTTCCTTCATGATTTCTGGGAAGTTTTCTGTCGGCAGCTCAGCAACGATACTCTCTGTGTTCTCAGGTGTCTCACCCTGTTCAGAGACTGCAATTAATCAAAGATTGTTCCTCTTAATAGAGTCCCACATGCTTCTTAATGTTTCTTCAATTTTCTTGTTTCTTTTTTCTGATTTCTGCTCATAGATGCTGGCCTCAGTAGCTCTGTCTTCCAAGTCGGAAATTCTTTTTTCTATTTGTTCCATTCTGTTTTCTTGGCTTTGCATTGAAGTTTCTATGTCTTTGATTTTGTTCTTGATCTGTTGGATTCAGAGTACTTGTGTTCCATCAGATCGAACATCTTACTTAATTTTTCATTTTGTTCTCCTGCATTTTGTATAAGGTCTAGGAGGGCTCTGTATATAATCATTTTATATTCACTTTCTGATGCTTTCATAAAAGTTTCTTCATCTGGAAAACTCCTTGGTTGCTTTGTTTGGGAGCCTTCTGAAGCCATGGCTGATTTCTTGTGTGCCACAAGTGTCTGTTGCTATTTGGGACCCATGTGAGTATGCAGAGGCTGGAAGAGGTACTATGAGGATGGACTGCAGATATTTCTCTAGGCTGTTTTAAAATGTAAAGCAAAAAATATCTGACCACTTCACAAGTCAGTTAAGTTTTCAGGTATAGAGGTCCCTCTTCTCAACTGGCAAAGTAAGCGCCACTATATCCAACCCCAGATGATACAAACTAGCTCAGAATACAGCAATGCTACTACCCTGTTGGCCTCTGCTGACAGGGCCTAACCTTAGAGGACACTGTGTAGAGTACTGCTTTTCTGATAGAAAAGCGTTCTCCTGTGGGCAGGCTCTCGCTCTGAAGCTAGGAATTAGGTCCAGCTGTGGCCACCATATTCAAGATGGCGCCCTCCACACGGGCAGCTGACAGAAGGGCTAAAGGTTCCCAGAGGTAGTGATTCCTCTGATTCTGTTGCAGGACCCCCAAAGCAGGTGGCACTAGGTAAATTACTGCTTTTCTGTCGAAGAAGCACTGTCCTGTTTGCAGGCACTGGCTCCCAGGCTAAGAATGAGGTCCCGCTAGAATCTCCGTATCCGACATGGCGTCCTACACACTGACTGCAAAACTCCGTAGAAATGCCGCTGAGGCAGATATAAAACGACAGGCTCAAAGTGGCTAGATTAACAGAGTCCCAAGACTGGCTCTCAAAATATGGGAATTTCACCTGCCTGTCCCCCCAGCAGCGCGTCTGTGTCTAGCTGCTAGGCAAGACCCAACTCCACCTGCCAGCCAAGACAGAGGAAACAAAAAGTCAAAATGGTGCGTTTACCTTCAGTCCGTGAGAGCCTGTGCGCCAGGGCTAGCAAGGTGTGGGGGTCAGTGTAGGAGAGGAGGTTTTTCGCTCAGTAGAAAGAAGTCCAAAGTAACAGCTCTGTGCCATGTCCTGGGGCTGATTAGGTGACCAGAACGCTCAGTTTGATTACCAGTTCAGGTCTTGGTTTCCAGAGGGATATAAGGAGATGTGGCTTAGTCTGCCATCTGGACTCCGCCCTCTGATTTATTTTTTGAAATACACACGTAATATGGAACGCTGGTGATGCAGCGGCTAAAAGCTTGGTTGCTGAGCAAAATGTAAGCATTTTGAATCCTCTAGCTGCTTCTTGAAAACCCTTTGGAATAGTTCTACTCTTCCCTGTAAGGTCCCTATAAGTTGGAATCAACTCAATGGCAGAGGGCTTGGTTTGGGGCTTATACTCTATATCTTTATCTTTTCGTGTACCAGTAAAAAGATTTTGTATTTTATAGAAGGCTGGTGGCGGAGTATATTCAGAGTATATGATAGATGACTTAATCTAATTGTGGCTAAAATTTCTCTGTAAAATGGAAATAGTAATTCCTACATTATTTTGATAGCTAATATGAAAATTCTTCAAAAATCAAAATGTGCTAACAAGACTTCAAATAATAACAGAGATTCTAATGAAATGATAATTTGATTTTTCAGTTATTTTACTGACACAAATTAAGTGTAAGTATACATAGAAGTGACTTACTAAAGAGGCACTGAAGTCAGGAGGCTTATTTTTGAAATGTAACGTGACTGTCTGATAATATGACTGTGGGCAAATCATTAAACATTTCTGAGTTTCAGCTCTTCATGGCTAACCCTAGGATACTAACCCAAGCTTAACTGAATTAATGAGGGAAATAAATGTGCTGCCCTATTTGGATAGGAATACTGGCACATAGTAGGTATAAGAGGAAATATTTGCAGAATCTAAACCAATACTTCTTTCTTGTAATATCATGGGGCATTTTCTTTTGCAACCTGAGTTTTTCTTCAGTCATTTTGGTTACCTATCTTAAGCTTTCTCTATTCCATTTTCCTTAGTGTCTAGTTATCTAGCATACTACTTACATCCTTAGCAACTCATTTTCTCCTCTGTGGCCATAAATTTCTATTCTCTATGGATGATGCCTTCCAATCCCTTACCAACAAAAGGGATACATTTCTCCTAATTGCAAAATATTGGAGAGGCTCCCCAGTGGCACTGCACTCAGAGTTCATGCTCTCACGAAGCGCTTAGAAGCAATATCAGCTCTGGTAATAAAATAAGATCCAAACAAATTACCTTTCTGTAAATAGCAAGTATCGTGTATTAAAATATAAAGAGCTTGAAGCCCAAATATCTTCCTCTTTTGAGGAATAATACCACAGCAATGGCCACTAGCTGTTAAACCTGTTTTAGTGTTTACACTATAAATCCTTTGTTTTAAAAGTTAATGTCTCAGCTGTAAAAATTCACTTTGTGGTTAAACTTGGCAGAAAGGTTGACACTCCAGAGTGATATTTCCCTCTCCTTAAGTTTAGGAGAGAAGCCATTAGTTTATTTTTAAGATCTCAGCAGGAAGACAAGGGGAGGAGTGGCAAAAGAGATGTTTCAGATGCTTTTTATTGATAGAAAATTGAATAACCAGTTGGATTTAGTTTAAGCAACACGGTAACAGAAAAAGTGAATTTTGACTTTGTGAGGATTGTCTTCCATAAAGGTTACCATCGACCAATTTATTCAATTGTATTCTTTGTTTGTTGTTTTAATCTTTTTTTTAAAGAGGATTCTGGCCCATGTGCAGTTGCTCATTTTCTTCAGAAATTTCATAAGGACTTTTAGTACAGAAAATTATTGAGCATGCAAGGTTCTGTGGATGAAAAGCTCCCTAAGCATGCATTGACAAGGAGGACCAGGGTTGTTACAGTTTGTTGTGTCAATGATTTGCAAATAATGGGTCTCTGGGAGATTTTTAAATTGCAGCTCTCACTCCAGGCCATGTTACTTTTTAGGATGAGCTGAGTTGCCCTGAGGTTTGGCACTCTTCAGTGCACCTTAGGCAGGGGCTCTAATACTTCCATTGAGATCATAGTAGTTGGCCATTATCATCAATCTCAATGACATATTTTCCTTAAGTTTTTCCTTTTAATAAAAAACAACAAAGCATACTCAAAAGACAATATTGAAGTTGTAACTTAAGCCAACTGTAGTGACGAGCTTTCACTGAGCACCTTGAATGTCATGAATCAAGCCTTTACAGAGCCGTATCTAAACCACATGTTGATTACGGTATGGGCACCAGAGTGCCTTGTTCTAGAGGGCGTCAGCTTGAGTCGGCTAAAATAGTGTCAACACACATGACTTTTACATGCAATTAAGAAATGTGGGACAATAAAATAGGCATTGTATTTCAAATTACATGAAGACCCTATGTTAATAAATATTTCCCCAAATTGTAAAATATCTGTTAGGTTTCTAAGTTTCAGTTTCTCAGTCTCCTTTCAGTTTCTTACAGAAACTGAATATTAGCGGGTTAACCTGTCTTCCTCAGAGTCCCTGAGATTAAAGCAGCAATCTGAAATTAAAGAAGAGGAATTTTTAGATTGCCAGATCACTTTGGATTTGAGGACCTGCAGGGATCCTTGTAGGAGGGAGATACGCTGGAACACCCACACTGATACAACAGAGATGTATCCATGTAAAATAAAAATCTTAGAAAACACGTTTCTCCATAGAAGATAACTTTTGTTAGGTATAATTGCGCTTTATAAAATATTGGAGATCTGATAATTATCTTTCAGTATAACTTTTGAACATGAAGATAGATACTTCATGTTTATGATTTTTAAAGGTTATCTGCTAGGGCTGTTTTCAGTTGAAGATTGCGGATTCCATCACTGCAAAGACACTATCTTTTGTGTTACTTATCAAGCACTCAGTATCTGTCATAAGGGCTGGCACAGTGCACAACAAATATTTGTTGAATTTTTGGTTATTGTTGAGTAACTATTGGGTCTGGGCAAGAATCCTGTCAACTCCAAACAGCTCTGGTTAAAACTGAAGAGGGAATTTGAGAATTATTCAGAAAGCTAGAAAGAGCCAGTGTGACTCAGATACTGACCGCTACTCAAAAAGTGACTTCCAATTACCTGTAGATTGCTGAGAATACACATGCAAAATAAGTGGAGTAGAGAGTAAGGAGATAATCATACAGCACAAATTGTGAAAGGTAGATTTTTAACTTATGACTGAGAAAGTCTGGTGGCTTAGTGTTTAGGAGCTACAGCCACTAACCATAAAGGTTAGCAGTTTGAACACACCAGGCACTCAGTAGAAACCGTTTGGGGTGGTTCTACTCCGCCCTACAGGTTTGCTGTGAGTTGGAATCGAATTAAGGCAACAGGTATGGGTATTAGGTTAAATCAAGAGAGGGATCCTGAAAGAGACAGCAAGGCTCAAGATGTGACAAAATGAGAAAAAGGAATACTTATGAAAGGGATAAAGATTTTCAGTGACTGGAATACACTGATGATAAGCATATTTAAATCTTATAGGAGAAAAATAAAGTACTGCATTGAGGTAGCTAACAAAAGAGGAGATTTGATTTGATTTTTTTCTTTCCAGGAACATCTCTTTTGTCTTTCACACTTTCAACAGGAAAGATAAGAATGTGTTTTCCTTTACAAACAAGCAGTGGACAGAAGTGTCAGCAACCTGTTGAAGGATACAAATATAGCTGAGCTGTACAAACAGGAAATGCTCTCTGGTTACATTTTCAATAAGAACAACTAAGAAGCACAATGTGGGAAAAGGTTCCATTCATGAGTTAATGAGAGGGGAAGACACAGTCCATAGTCAGAAGGGGCTGATGGGTAGACTTGGAAACAGAAGTAAGAGAATGAAATGTTTCTCAAGAAATAGAAACTTAGACTTTGGGCAAAGAGATGAGAGGATAGAGTAATTTATTCTTTTTTTTAAAATATACATTAATGTACAAAAATTGTAATAGAATTATATGTTACAGTTAACCTTAATGCTTCAAAGTTTCCCAGAGCAATAACTTTGGAATCATTCCAAACACAAATGTGGGCATGGTCTTAGTTCAACGTTGGTTCTCCACTCCCTCATTTTGCAGCAAAGTGAAGCAGACTGTTGTTGCTAAAGGACTAAACACTGTCATCTATCTCTGACTTCTGGACTTCTAAGCAGACACATCAGTCTTGGTTTTTCTTCTTTTTTCTCTTCTTCACATATTTTTTAAAATGTTGTATAGCTTTATGTCTGCATTCCAAACTCAATTTCTAAAAGTCACAAACAGGTGAAAAGTGCTTTGTGGGATGATCCACACACTTGGCTGCTTTAGATTAACTGTGAATAATGTTCCTTCCAACACAATTAGACTAATAATGTTCACATGTAGACAGTGGTGGCCATGATTAATGACATGATCTAAATTCTGCTGTTTGACATTTCAATCAGTTGATTTTACCTTTCATTTTGATACTTGGCCGGCACAGAGAATTTTATGGTTCACTCACCAACTTTCCTGAATATGGTGCTACTGTTTAAAAGTAATGGATTAAGTAAAAAGGTAGTCTTTCTAGAAATATCACTACCTATGGAAATCCTGGTAGTGTAGTGGTTAACTGTTATGGCTACTAACCAAAAGGTCAGTGGTTCAAATCCATCAGGTGCTCCTTGGAAACTCTATGGAGAAGTTCTGCTCTGTCTTCTAGGGTTGCTGTAGGTCAGCATCAATGCCAGGTAACAGAGTTCAGTTTTTGGTTTTGGATGGGAGCTTATTATTAGTAGCAATTTTGCTATTAGAATTAGTTTGAGGAGGGTGTCTTAGGTGGCAAAAATTGAGCTCAGCTGCTAACTAAAATGTGGGCAGTTTGAATCTACTCAGCAACACCATGGGAAAAAAGGCCTAGCCACCTAAGGAAATGGCACAAGTTTTTTGACTTTTTTTTGGTTTAGAGAGATAGATACTTTTCTTTATAAATAATGTTATATTGTTTTTCCAAAAATTTTCTACACCTCAAATTATTTGAAAGTAACGAAGTTCAACTTGCTGCAGTATTGTAGAAATAGAAAACAGAAACAATGAAACATTCTCAAGAAGATACAGATATTCTAAAAGCAAGTAGCCAAGCTAATTTTACTTTTGTGTTTAAGGTGAGGGCTTTTGTAAGAAATATCGTTTTTTAAGGGAGTAAAGAGACCTAATTATTCCAGGCTGACTTCTCTAAGATGACATGAACATATACAATATACAATTCGATGTAAGTGTCAAAGTAGATGTCAGTAGGTGATGACTCCATTTTTAGCATTTTCTTCCCAGAACAATTTTAGTGAAGTGCTTATTTTTCTAGAGTGCTTAAATACAACTTAATCCAGTGAAGCCTGTGTCTACGTGTTGGCAAGCTAATGTTTTGACAAGGAATAAATCCATGCATGTGGACATGGGTGATGCATGAATCTCTCCAATAAAACATTTCATCAAAATATGTCTTTGAAACCAATGTGCATGTCATAATTCTTGGGCCAAATGTTTAATGAACAGTTCATCTAAACACTACTGTCAAGAGAGAATGTTACGGGTTGTCAGCTTCCCACATGCAAGTGATTAATACAGTGAAAAATTCAGGATCAAAGCTCTCAAAGTCTAGGGCAGATTTTGCTGTTGGTGGGTAAGTTAAGGATGTCTGAACAGGATTGTGCCTCCAGATCTGATCAGGTGAGCATCTTATCCAATATTTAGTAAGCTCTCTCTGTTCAGTAAGCACACTATCTAATATATTTCAAGATAATATATAAATATAGTTCAAGATAATATATAATATAAAGATGATGTCTCACCATGTTGTCAGCACTAAAGTAGAAGACAACTCAAATGTGCAGTAACCAGGAATTCAGGGTGAATTGCTGACTGTGACATGTAAACACTGAAGGTCTATAAACCACTTGCCATCAATTTGATTCAGACTCAAGGAGATCTCATGTGCATCAGAGTAGAATTGTGCTCCATATATAGTCAGCAACTTTTAAAAATAATATTTCGTTATGGCTAAGTGAATGTTTACACAGCAAACTGAAGTTCCCATTCGTCTCAGTAATCTAGTGCTTCTATAATAAAAAATACCACAAGTAGATGGCTTTAACAAAGGAACATTTATTTTCTTAAAGTAAAGTAGCCTAAAACTCCAAATGCAGGGTGTCGTCTCTAGGGGAAGGATTTCACTGTTGGCTCTGGAGGAAGGTCTTTGTTGTTGATCTTCTCCTGGACTGGGAGCTTCTGAGGCTCAGGGACCCAGAGTCCAAAGGATGTGCTCTGCTCCTGGCGCTGCTTTCTTGGCGGTAAAATGCTCTCAGCTCTCTGCTTGCCTCCCTTTACTTTTTATCCCATGACATTGCCTGAAGGAACAGCACACTCTTATAGATCAAGTTCTGCCACATCCACACAGCTGCTGCCCGTGATCCCTTACTGACATCATGGAGACAGATTTACAACATATTGGACCATCACAAAAGACTAGAAGTCATGGCCTAGCCAAATTGCTACATGTATTTTCTTGAGGACACAATTCAATCCATGACAGCAACTAACAATTTGATACAAATTGTTCAGTGAGGTTGGTTGCAATTTTCACAGTGTGTAAGCATTCACATCATTTCCATTCTGTTTGTTTTGTTTCCATTGATCCAGCGTCCTTGCCCCTCCTTGCATTTTCATTTTTGCTTTTTGCTTAACTGTTGACCATTTGGTGTTATGTATTGATCGCTTCAAGGAACATATTATTCTTATTTTATAAGACAATATATTTGGCTGAAAGGTGACCTCCCAAAATTACTTTGCTTACAAGTTCAAAAGATATCTTAGCTCAATAGTAAGGTGGTTCCTCTAGTTTCTCTTGATCTAGTAAGTTTGCCTTTTTTTAGGAATTTGACTTTCATTCTACATTTTTTTTCCCATTTTGCACATGATATTTCAAGGTCTGTCTTGAGTACAAAGCTGTCAGTGATAAAATAATATACATATGAATATTATGCAAATTTATTCACCAACCTCTAATATCAAAGATAGTGAAACTGAAGGCTTTTACCAACTTCTGGTCTTCATAAAACTTGCAGTCAATATGCATTGATAATTACTGATGATTCAAAGACAAACACTGAAAATAGAGAAGGATCAGTAATTGGAAAAGATGTCTGATAACAGAAAAGATGCCAAGAAATGCATGATAGAATTTTACAAGACCACAATTTATTCGTTAGGAACATCTTTTGTTATAGATTGAATCTTGCCCCCCTTGAATGCGTGCCAACTTGGTTAAACCATTTTCCCTAGCATCATGGGATTACCCATCATTTTGTTATCTGCTATGATCTTCCTTTGTGTTGTAAGTCATACCTTTATGATGTCAGTGAGGGAGGACTCAATCTAGAAATTTAGGTTATATCTTAATCTCTTTGAGATACAGGAGAGAGAAGCAAGCAAAGACATGGAGACACCTTATCACTACCTAGAGTAGAGTGGAAACATGTATACTCTTTGTGCCCAGGGTCCCTGTGCTGAGAAGCTCCTAGATCAAGGGATGATTGATGGCAAGGATCGTCTCCCAAACTAACAAAGAGAGAAAGACTTCTTCTTGCGCTGGCACCCTTAATTCAGACATTTAGCCTCTTTGACTGTGAGAAAATAAATTTGTCTTTGCTATAGCTATCCATCTGTGGTGTTTCTGTTATATCAGCACTAGATAACTAGAACATCTTTTCTCAGCAACATGGAACAGTAGCTATACAAGGTCTGACAATTATGTCCATGAACTTAATTGTTCTACATGTTAAATACTTCATTGCTGAATATCACTACAGTCACCTTCAAAGTACTTCCCTTACGAAGCTAACACCTAGTCTAGCCTTCAAAGCAGTTTTGGAAATATTTCTGAAATGGCCAAAGTGCACAGTGGCACAGTGGCAAGTTCGCAAACTTAATTGTATAGTTTTCAGTTAGGGAGTTGTTATCTGGTAAACAAATAACTGTATTGGAACACCCTCCCTACTCACCTGATCTGGCCCCCAATGACTTTTTTCTTTACCCCCAAATAAAGGAAATATTGAAAAGAAGATATTTTGATGACGTTCAGGACATCAGTGATAATATGACAACAACTCTGATGTCCAGTCATTCCAGAAAAAGAGTTCTAAATTTGTTTGAAGGTTGGACTAGGTGCTGGCATTGGTGCAGGTGCATAGCTTTCTGAGGGGACTACTTCAATGATTATAGTGATATTCAGCACTGAGGTAGGTAGCACTTTTTCTAGGATGAGTTTGCAAACTTAGTTTTTAGCCCTAAGAAACATGGAAATTGCCAGATGGAATACACAAGAATTGAACTGTCTGCATCTGTGAGAAGAGCAAACAGAGATGCTCAATATCAGTCAGAATAAGGCCAGTGTCCAATCACAGAACAGATGATTAATTCTTTCTATCCAAGTTCAAATCGAAGCTGAAGAAAGTTAAGTCTGTAAGAGTCAAACCTGAGTATATCTAACCTGCATTTATAATACATATGAAGCAATGAATACTAGCGATCAAAGACAAGATAATTTATGGGATGACATCAACATCAGACATAAAAGGAGTAAAATTTCAATAAAAATCAGGAAAAGGGGGGTGCAGTCAAGACGGCAAACCAGACACATGTCTCCTTAAGTCCCTCTGAAAATGAAGGCCTTTATTGATAATCAAACAGAGTCTTCTGGACACTCGGTGAGTCCTAGGACACAGAATAGGGCTGTCAATTTGGACTACATGCCAATGAGCGGGAAACTTCACTTTCACTGACCCTTGCCTTTGTTGAATGCCAGCTCTCATGGACTGAAGGTAATTTGCAGTTTTACCTTTTTTTTTTCCTGTCTTACCAGGCAGGCAGGGCTTGGGCTTAACTGGCAGAAAAGCTCAGCTGCACTGCTGATGGGATCAGCAGGCAGAATAGCCACATTCTGAGAGTCTGGCTCTGGATTCTGTGCACCTCATCCCTTCTACCCTCTCTTTTCAAGCTGCTACGATTGAATATGTTATTCCACAGTGGGCTGGAAGGCTTGTGTGGGATGCCATTTTGTTCCACTGGGAGGCAAAGTTACCCAAACAGAGGCCTCAGCAGGGACTAATTCCCAGGCTGGGAGGCAGTGCCAGCCTGGGGAGTACTTTTCCAACAGAAAAGCTGTGTTTAGCACAGTGTGGCCTTACAGGTGGGGCCCAGTAGCAGATGACAGCATGACAGTAGCCTTTCTGTACTTTAAACTAGTTTAAAGTATCTGGGGTTAGATATAGAGGTGCTTACTTTGCCAGCTGGGGAAAGCGGCTTGCACATCTGACAGCCTGACTGATTCTGGAAGCTGTCAGACAGCTTTTACGTTTCAATGTAAGACTACCCAGAGAAATAACTTAATTGTATCCTGACGACGTCTCTTCCAGTCTTCACTGACCCACACCATAGGGTCAGCTGATGGCCCCCCGGTGACTCTGTAAATAGGGGTTTGTCTTTGTCAATCAGGAAGTGGAACCTGCTACCCCAGAGATTCCACTGGGCCCAGTCCCTGTAGTACATAGAGGTCACTGGTGATCACCTTCCTCTATCAGACTGTGCTTCACATCCTGCTAAGGTAACACCAGAGAAAATAAACAACTTCTGGATGCCCCAAAAGCAACAACTTTGGCCAGAAACTCAAAAAAAAAATTCATCTATGGCTCCAGAAAGCCCTCAAAAGAAAGAAACAAAGAACTTACCAGACAAAGAAGCCTTTCTGAAACTATTGGAATTTAAGTACAAAAGAATTATGTACAAAGCCCTCCCAGATATTATACAAAATGCAGCAGAGAAAAATGAAAAATTAGCCAAGCTATTGAAAATGATGTAACACCAGTATTCTGAAATCTGACAGATCTAAAACAAAATCAAAGAAATGGAAACTTTCACTTCAAAGCCAGGAAAACAGAATTGACTTGGAAGACAGAGTTATCTTCTCCAGTATCTATAAGAAGAAATCAGAAAAAAAAGAAACAAGAAAAATGAAGAAGCATTAAGAAACACGTGGGATTCTATCAAGAGGAACAATCTATGATTAATTGGAGTTCCTGAACAGGGAGGGATGCCTGAAAACACAGAGAGTATTGTTGCAATGAGATTCTGACAGAAAACTTCCCTGAAATTATGAAAGCAGAGAATGTAGATTCCAAGATACATATTGAATGCCACTCAATATAGATCCCCAAAGAAAAGACATATTATAATCAAGCTTAACAAAATGAAACATAATCAGAAATTCTTAAAAGCAGCAAGACTCAAAGCAAAGTTAACATTCAGAGGGACATCCTGTAGGCTTTTGTCTGACTTCTCAGTAGAAATGATGCTGGTACAGAAGCAATGGGATGACACATTCAAAGCCTTGAAAGAGAAAAATCTTCAACCAAAAATTATATATGCCACAAAACTATCTCTCAAATATGAAAATGAAATTAAGACATTCACAGATAAACAGAAACTCAGAGACTAAAAACCAAACCAAAGCTACAAGAAATACTAAAAGAATCTCTTGGATTAGAAGAACAAAACCACTAAATCTATATTTTACAAGGCAATACAGGACACATTATCCAGAAACCTACTCAATTAGGGAAGGCACAAAACTCAATCAAAACTGTAATATTAAAAGAAGTGATCCAGTGATCATGTCACAAAAACTACGATATCATCATATTAAAAAGGATGTACTACAGTAGATATAGTCCTTCCAGATGGAGAGGAAATTAATAAGACATATAAAAGTTAAAATTGGGTTTAAACATAGAATATTAAGAGGGATCACAAGGGTAGCCACAAAGCACAATAAAGATGCAACCTATCAAATCAAAAAACATAATACAGTAGTCTCAACAAACACAAAACCAACACTGAAAAGGGTGAAAAATCAACCATAGAGAAGAATGTCCCAGAACAGAATAGTAAGAGCAACAGAGAAAACATCAATACAAAAATAAACACAACACAATGACAGCACTAAACACATATCTATTGATAATTACACTGAATGTACATGGACTGAATGCTCCAGTAAAGAGATAGCAAGTAACATCTCGGATCGAAGACATGACCCATCCATATGTTGTCTACAAGAAACTCACCTTAGACTTAAAGACATGAACAAACTGAAAATTAAAGGATGGAAGAACATATTTCAAGCTAACAAGGAACAAAAAAGAGAAGGGGTAGAAATTCTAATCCCAGATAAAATAGATTTTAATGCAAAATCCACCATCATGGACAAGGATGGACACTATTTATTGCTGAAAGTTTTGATACACAAGCAGGACTTAATAATGTTAAATATACACCCAATACTAGAGCATCTAAATACTTTGAAGAAACACTGACTACATTCAAAAAATGAGATACATCACTCCACAATAGTAGTTGTCGACTTCAACACTCCACTCTCAGTATTGGACAGATCTAGAAAAAAGGTCAATAAAGACACAGAAGATCTTATTGCCACAATTAACCAACTAGACCTCACTGACATATACAGAACTTTCTATCCATCAGTAGATAACTACACCTTCTTCTGCAGTGTCTATTGATACAGAAAAGGCATTAGATAAAGTCCAACAACCATTCATGCTAAAAACTGTCAGCAAAATAGGAATAGATGGCCAATTCCTCAATGCAGGAAGGGCCATTTATACAAAGTCAACTGCCTGCATCATCCCTAATGGAGAGAGACTGAAACAGTTTCCCTTTAGAACAGGAATTAGACAAGGATGCCCACTCTCACCTCTCCTGTTCAACACTGTACTGAAGTTCTAGCCAGAGCAATTAGATAAGATCAAGAAATAGAGAGTGTCTGTATCAGCAAAGAAGTAAAGATCTCCCTATTTGCAGATGATATGATTGTATACACAGAGACTCCTAAAGAATCCATAAGTCAACTACTCAAACTGATAGAAGAGTTCAGCAAAATGCCAGGATACAACATAAATGTAAGGAAATCAGCAGGATTCCTTTATACCAACAACAAGATTATTAAAGAAGAAATCACCAAATCAATACCATTTACTATAGTCCTCAAGAAGATACAATACCTAGGAATAAGTCTAACTAGAAAAATAACAGGTATTTACAAAGTGAACTACAAGACCCTATTATAGGAAACTAAGAGAGACTTACCTAACTGGAGAAACATAACCTGCTCATGGATAGGAAGACTGAATATTGTGAAAATGCTTATTTTACTCAGTGATATATAATGCAATCTGAATACAAATTCCAGTGACATTTTTTAATGAGATGGAGAAACAAATCACCAACTTTGCTTGGAAAGGGAAGAAGCCACAGATAAGTAAAGCACCACTGAGGATGAAGAATACACTGGGAGGCCTCTCATTACCTGACTTTAGAAACTATTACACTGCCTCAGTTGTCAGAACAACCCAGTACGAGTACAAAGAGAGACATAAAGATCAATGGAATAAAGTTGAGATCCTAGAGATGCCATCATCCTCTTATGAACAGCTGATATTCAACAAAGGCCCTAAGACTTAAACTAGGGTAAAACCAGTCTCTTTAACAAATGGTCCAGGCAAAATTGTATATCCATCTGCAAAAAAACCGAAACAAGACCTGTATCTCACACCTTGTACGAAAACCAACTCAAAGTGGATAAAAGACCTAAATATCAAATCTAAAACGATAAAGCTCTTACAAGAAAAAATAGGCTCAACAATAGAAGTTTTCATACACAACATAGATAGACATTGAAATCTGTCCAACAAACCACAATCAACAGAAGAGAAAATAGATAAATGGGAACTACTAAGCAAATGCTTTTGCTCATCCAAAGACCTTATCAAAAGCATTAAAAGACCACCTGCAGAATGGAAAAAGTATTTGGCAACTATATGTCAGACCTACATCTGATCTCCACAATCTATAAGGGCTACAAAATATCAATAAGAAAAGGATAAATAATCCAATTAAGTGATGGGCGAAGGAGATGGACAGGCACTTCTCTAAAGAGAATATCCAGGCAGTCAAAAGACACATGAGGAAATGCTCATGATCGTTCGCTATTACAGAAATTCAAATCAATGAGATACCGTCTCACCCCAACAAGGCTGTCCATAATCCAGAAAACACAGAACAACAAACGCAGGAGAGGCTGTGGAGAAATTGGAACTTTCCTACACTGCTGGTTGGGTTGCAAAATGGTACAACCTCTTTGGAAAGCAACCTGGCACTTCCTTAAAAATCTGAAAACAGATACACTATTTGACTCAATAATTCCAGTGCTTGGATTATATCCTACAGAATCAAGGGCATTCACACCAATAGATACATGCAAATGAATGTTTATTGCAGCACAGTCCACAATAGCAAAGACATGGAATCAAGCCAGATGCCCAACAACACATGAATGGATAAACAAAGTACGACATATATACTCAATGGAACGCTACACAACGATAAAGGCCAGTGATGATTTTCGGAAGTATCTTAGAACCTGGTTTAAATTCGAAGATGTCCTGTCGAGTGCAAGTAGTCAGCGGCAAAAGGACAAATATTGTTTGAGACCCCTACAATACGAACTTAAAAACAGACTGATGCATAGAAGAAAAGATTTTTTGATGGCTGCAAGAGTGGGGAGGGAGGGAGGATCAGGGTTGGCTATAGATTAGATAGTTGGTAGAAATTTGGCTGGGTGAAATCAGTGACAGCACACATTTAAAAAGAAGTTCAGTTTAACTGGACTTCAACATAATACGAATACTCCTCCAGTCTTAACCCAATATAGCAAGGACAGAGTTGCAGAGGTGGGGGTCTGGGGACCATGCTCTCAGGGGATATCGAGGCCAATTGGCAAAGCTAGGTTATTGCTAAGAGAGTCTTCTACACCCCATGTTGGTGAGTGGTACCTGGGGTCTTATAAGCTAACTAGCTGCCATCTGAGGTAGACCAAATGGTCCCAACCCAGCAGGAACAGATGATCACCAAGGACCAAAATGACATAGGGGAAGGAGAACCCAGAAGACAGAGAGACCCATGTGAGTGGGTGACGACATCGACATGTGATCAGAGGAACCAGGTGATATCTGGCTACCATCAGGGATAGCCATGATGGGCTCACAAAGTTGAGTCTCACTGGCAACACGAGAATAAAAAGGGGTGCACCCTGAGAATGCCAGTAAAGGACTGCAATTAATGGTCAGGGGCCTTGGAATTTCCCTAGGAGCGTTGTCTCTGGTCCTGATGCTGTTCCTGTCCATAAATCATTTCTGAGGTCAACTCTTCAGACATGAATGGGTTGGACTCGGCAACAAAGGGTAATCATATCATGTGTGCACTTTATGGTTCTACAGATGTATAGGATGTTGTCCTGCTGGCCTCTTACTGGAGGAGGTGGAGAAGGTGAGGAGGAGGGGACAGGAGATTGTTAGGAGGGTACGACATGTATGGAATGGATAGGAGGAGTGTGTTGTCACCTGGAAATGAGAACAGCGGGAGCTGCACATAGGCAGGCACCTAAATTATACTGGATTGTCCTCTAGAGTTGCTGAGAGTTGGACACAACTCGACAGCAGTGGGTTTTTGGGTACACTGTCACCCAATCACAATAAATAAAATCAGGAAAGAAAGAAAAGGGATGTCAGAAGAGACTCTGAAACTGCTCTTAACATAGGGAAGCTATAAAGTGAATGGAGGAAACCAGGAAGTAAAAGTACTAAGCAGAAGATTTCAAAGGGTGCCTTAACAAGACAAAGTGTTACAATTAAATGTACACAGATGTGGATTTAGAAACCCTAAAAGGAAGAATACACTTGTCATTTCTCAAGCTGAAAGAACTGAAGAGACTGAGAAAACCAGGAGTTGCAATACTGAAGGATTTTATGGGCAAAATATTAAACAGTATGTTTTAGTCAGCTAGTGCTGCTCTAATAGAAATACCCTAGAGTGGATGGCTTTAACAAAGGAAGGTTTATTCTTACACACTCTGGAAGGCTACAACTCCAAATTCAGGATGTCTGCTCAAGGGGAAGGTTTTCCCCATTGTCGGCTCTGAAGGAAAGTCTGGTATTTTATCAGTGTTTGTCCAGGAAGCATCTTGGCACAGGGACCTCAGGTCTGAAGGATGCACTTTTCTGCTGCTTGTTTGATGGTGTGAGGTTCCCCATTTTCTGCCTGCTTCCTTTTCCTTTTATCGCTTGTAGGATACAAAGATTAAGGGTGGGGCAAGCCATTCTCCAGGGAAACTCCTTTTACAGTGGAGCAGGAAGATAATCTTATAAAGTGATTTACAGTCCCACCCTGTTCCTTTAACATGCAGTATAGGAAAATCACAGAATGGAGGACAATCAGAATACAGGGAATCACGACCCAGCCACATGACTACACTTTTTTTGGGGGGGACACAATTCAATCCGTGACACAATGCAAGAAGTATCAAAAGAAGATGGAACAAATACAGAATGACTGTACCAAAATAATTGGTCAAAGTTTAGCTATTTCAGGAGGTAGAATATGATCAAGAACCAATGATACAGAAGGAAGAAGTCCAAGCTACACTAAAAGCATTGGAGAAAAACAAAGCCCTAAGAATTGATGCCAGCTTAAATGTTTCAAGAAATAGATGCAATGCTGGAAGTGCTTACTCATCTATGCCAAGAAATTTGAAAGAGAGCTACCTGGCCATCCCACTAGAAGAGATCCATATTTGTGCCCATTCCAGAAAAGGCACTCCAACAGTATACAGTAATTATCAAGTAATATCATTAATACCACAGTGAAGTAAAATTTTGCTAAAGGTAATTTAAAAAGGGTTGGAGCAGTTCATTGATGGGCATCTGTCAAAAACTCAAGACAGATTAAGAAAATGTGAAATGAAGGGTGACATTGTCTAAGTAGATGGATGGTGGATAGAAGCAGTGAATACTAGGAAGATGTTAACCTGTGTCTTATCGACTATAATAAAAGCATTCGATTATCTGAATCATAACAAATTGTATAGAGCATTGAGAAGAAGGGAATCCATAACATCTAGTTGTTCTAATGCTGGACCTGTGCATACAGGCAGTTATTCAGAGAAAATAAGGGCATACTATGTGGTACAAAATCAGAAAAGTTGTGTGTCAGAGTTGTATTCATGCACAACACTTATTCAGTTCAAATACTGAGTGAATAATACGAGAAACTGGATTTTACAAAGTAATACTTAGTATCAAGAGCAGAGGCAAACTCATTAACAGCTTACTATATGGAGATGACTTGAAATACTTATTGATGGTTCACACTTCAATGTAAAGATAACAAAGATCTCCCGAACTGAACCAACAAACAACTTCATGATGAATGGCAAAGTATTGAAGGTCTCAAAGATTTTATTTTACTTGGATCCACTATCAACACTTGTGGAAGCAGAAGTCAATAAATCAATGCATTGCATTCAACAGATGTTCCAAGAGACACCTTTCAAGAGTTGAAAAGCAAAGAAGTCTCTTTGAGGACAGAAGTGCAGCTGACCCAAGCCATGGTATTTTCAGTTACCTCACCGGAAACAAACAACAAATAAACCCACTGTTGTCAAGTTCATTCTGACTCATAGTGACCCCTATAGGTCAGAGGAGAACTACCCCATAGGGTTTCTAAGTAGCGCCTGGTGGATTTGAACCGCCAACCTTTTGGTTAGCAGATGTAGCAGTTAACTGCTAAGGCACTAGGGTTTCCAATAACCTCAAAAATACGGGAAAGTTGGAAAACAGGTAAGGATGGCCAAAGAAGAATTGATTTATTTGAGTTGCAATGTTTGTTGAACAATATTTATAGGTCAGCAACTAACAGAATAAAAATACCTATGTCTTGGAAGAAATAGAGCCAGAATTCTCCTTAAGATGGAGGATGTTGAGACTTTGTCTTCTGTACTTTGAACATATTATCAGAAGTGACAAGTTCCTTCAGAAGCACATTATGCTTGTAAAGAAGAGGGTCAGTGAAAAAGAGGGAGACCCTAAATGAGATGGACTGATAGAGTAGATGAAACATGGACTCAAACATAACAACCATTGTCAGGATGGTGCAGGATGACCAGGCAGTATTTCATTCTGTTGTACGTAAAGTAGTTACAAGGCAGAACTGATTTAATGACAATAGCAACAATTAACTGTGGCCTCTTATTGTGTCTCTTGTCAGCATGCTCAGTGGTAGTATTCAGGCCCCATCTAGTTCTTCTGATTTTAGGTTAGAAGATGCTATGGTTCTTGTGGGCTGTTAGTCTTGTGAACTGGTTTCTTCTTTGAGTCTTTGTTTTCTTCATTCTTTTTGTTTCAGTGAGTAGTGACAATAGTGGTATCTTAGATTGCTGCTCACATGTTTTTAGTATCCCAGACACTACTCCCCCAACTAGGAAGCAGAACATTATCGACTATGTCATGCCAGTTGATTACATTGTCCTAGACAGCTATTGTCTGAACAGTTTTAACCCAGTAAACCAATCCTGCAAGGTGCTTGGATATGTCTAGGAAGTCTCTGTGACTGTAACTCCTATGTACTTCATTAGACATATGAATATATATGCAACACATTCAAACATGTACATACACATGCATGCAGATCCACCCATATATGCATGTATGTGTACTCGCATGTGCCTTCTGGTGCACATATATGTATACACATATACCTATGTAACTACACTTATGTTTTTTGGTTGTTATTTTTGTTGTTGCAAAAGCATATATATTATACCATTTACCAAAATTGCCTCTTATTCTTACGTATTACTTAGTGTTTTCATTTGCCCTGGTCACGTTGGTGTAGATGTATTGCCTTTCCCATCACCAAAAGGAAAAAGTGTCTACTCTATAGAAAGTGATTTCCCTCCCATGTCTTTTCCATCCCTGGTAACAATCAAAGAATGTTGCTTTCTGTGTGTATACCTCACTTCATAAAAGTCAGACAATGCAGTATTTGTCCTTTTGTCATTGACTAATGTCACCATGAGTCGGATCCAACTCGATGGCACTTGGGTGGCTTGGCAATATTTCATTCACAATAGCATCCTCAAAATTCATCCATGTTAGGTTTCACAGACTCCTTCACTATTCTTAACAGTGGCATAGTGTTTCATCTTATGTATGTCCCACAATTTCTTTATCCATTCATCCAGTGATGAGCAGCTAGTAGCTTCCTTTTGCTATTGTAAATAATACTTTAATGAACACAGGTGTGCATACGTCTAGTCCTGTCACTGCTGTTTTATCTGAATAACCTAGAGATAAGACTAATGATGTGAATAGAGATAGCAGTGGGATTTCTGTATCGTAAAATATTTCTCTTTCTAGCTCACTGAGGAAGCACTATACTATTTTTCTTAGGAATTGTACAATTTTAAAATCCAACCAGCAGTACAAGCATTTCAGTTTCTCCACAACCTCTTCAGCATTTGTTGTCTTCTGTTTTTGATCACTGCCATGTTTTCAGTGGTGAGATTTAGTCAGTAACTTTAAACAATTTGAAAATGTGCTTTTAAATCCCAAATTTTCTACTTTTATCAATGATACTTTTGTAAATTATGACATCATTAACTTTGTTAATACCGAGAAGTTAATAAAATAAATCCACTTATTTATGAAAGTTACACATAGACTGTGATGAGAGGTACATTAACTGTATTGGTTCATATATGAAGAGTATTGTTTGCATGAAAGATGTATTTTCTTTCATATTTCAAAGAGAATAGTTAAAAAAATTATGTGTGCTAAGTTATATTCAAAACAGTCTAAAAATGCAAAAGTATTGCCTCATGTGAAATAAACAGCTAATTTACTGCCAGTTGCTGTACATGTGAATGATGTAGAATGACATCTCAACAAAACACAGAGATCTTTATGTATATAATGCAGTGTATGTAAAAATAAATTTTTTATTTATACACACATTGATTTTGGATTGAAATAGCTCAACTATGTGAATTCTAGTTTGCATATTAGTAAATTAATGGCTTCAACTATATTCTTTTATAATGAGAAAAGGGACCTATAACAAAGGTTATTGATTTTCCAATTTATAATAAATATATGTAGTAGGAAATAAAATATTTAATTAACCAGATAACATCATTTAAACTATTTTAGTTCTGATTCAAATTACTGACATTGTTTTTATTTATTTGTTCTTCTGCAAGGTTGTCTTATGTGGCATGGACTGATTTGAAAAAGGCAATATTAAGTCAACTTGAAATTTTAAAGAAAGCTAATAAATTAAAACGGATGAGAGGAAAAATTTCAAGGTTTTGCAAGTGCTCTTGTTGTGAGAACTTTTCTCCAGCTGTGCCTCTAACGAGGCATAAGGCACTTGTGAGTTCCAGTTATCGCTGACTTTGAGAAAGACGGCCATTGACAAATAGACTAGAAACAACAATAATCTCTGACCCCATGTGCCTAGAGCTCTAAAGAAATCAGGCAGCAGGCCTAATAAGAATCAGGTAATGTACCTAATGAAAGCCAGGCAATGGGCCTAATGAAGCTTAGGCAGTGAGTCTCGTGAAAACCAGGCAATAGGCCTAATGAGACAGACGCAGCAGGCCTAGTGGAAATCAGGCAGCAGGCCTAATGTGAAATGCCATAGACTTCATTCTGGTTTGTTTCTCCATGGAAGTTTACCCTGGATAGTCTAAATGGACTCACTCGGAAACATACTTGAGGCATGTTTCTCTGACTAAGTGCAGAGTAGTAGAAAGAGGAAGTGCTATTAGTACATGAGGTAGAGCCAGGCAGAATTTATCTACTTTGTTGTTTAAACATAATAAATTTGAAAACCATTAAGGCACCTCACCCTGGTAGTAACTTTGAGTAAGCATGTTGCAGCTTTAATTTGAGATTTGTCCTAAAGAGTTCCTGAGTTTGAGTTTGCATCTGATTACCTTTCTCTTACCTGACTCATTGAGCAACTCATCCATTCATTTATAGTAGCTCATTTAATCATTCAATAAATATTTGTGAGGATCTACTACATGGACTTGAGCCTAAGCTTTCTAATATTTGATGCTCAGAGGGCAACAGAATTACTTACATAATTTGTGTGGCCATGGGTTTAAAAGAATATACACAATATAACAAAGATGAATGGCTCTCGCTAAAGTAATTAATAACTTTTTTCAGAAATGGTTTGCATGACTGTGCACAAAGTGCTCAGTGACAATGGAGAAGAAACAAAAATAGACACCACCCACGTGGACTTTTGGTTCAGTGGAGAAGAAAGACAATCAATAAGCAGTTGTAATATCATAAATTGTGAAAAGTGCTCTGAGTAAAACAGACGGTGTGGTGGAATCAGGATCAGGATCAGGAGCTGTTTTGGTCAGCTAGTGCTGCTCTAACAGAAGAAATACCACGAGTGGATGACTTTAACAAAGAAAAGTTTGTTTTTACACAGTCCAGTAGTCCAAATTCAGGATGTTCACTCCAGGGGAAGGCTTTCCCCTTGTCGGTTCTAGACGAAAGTCTGGTATTGCATCAGTCTTTGTCCAGGGAGAATCTTGAGGCAGGTCTAGAGGACGTGCTCTTCTCCCAGTGCTGGTTTCTTGACGGTGTGAGGGTCCCAATTCTGTGCTTGCTTCCCTTTCCTTTTATCTCTTGTAGGATGAATACATAAAGGGTGATGCAAGCAGTACTCCAACGGAACTCCCTTTATAGTGGAGCAAGGAGGTGATCCTAGGAAGGGATTTACAACCCCACCCTAATCCTTTAACATACAGCATCAGAAAACCACAAAATGGAGGACAATCATAGAATACAGGGAATCATGGCCCAGGCACATGGCTACACGTATTTTGGGGGGGGGGACACAGTTCAGTGATGACACTGGCCAACTGACTGGAATCGATCCATTTTTATGCTTTTTCCAAAGAAAGGTGATCCAACCAAATACAAAAGTTGTTGAACAATATCATTGATATCATAGATACGAAAAATTTTTCTGAAGATCCTTCAAAAACAAGAAACTGCCAGGAATTCAGGCTGAATTAAGAAGAGCACATGGAACAAGAGATATCATTGCTAATGTCAGAAGAATCTTGGCTGAAAGCAGAGAATACCAGAAAGATGTTTACCTGTGTTTTATTGATTATGCAAAGATATTTGACCCTGTGAATCATAACAAATTACAGATAACATTATCAAGAATTGGTATTCCAGAACAGTTAATTGTGCTCATGAGGAATCTGTACATAGATAAGAGGCAGTCATGCTAACAAAGCAAGGGAATAGTGTGTGGTTTAAACTCAGGAAAAGTGTGTGTCGGGGTTGTATGCTTTAGCTATGCTTATGCAGTCTGTAAAATGTGCAAATAATCTGAGAAGTTAAACTCTATGAAGAAGAATGAGGAAGGCCCATTAACAACCTGTGTTATGCAAATGACACAACCTGCCTTGCTGAAAGTGAAGAGAACTTGACACACTTACTGGTGAAGATCTAAGACCACAGCCTTCAGTATGGATTACACCTCAACATCAAGAAGACAAAGGTCTCACAACTGTACCAATAAGCAACATCATGATAAAGATTGAGGTTGTCAAGGATTTCATTTTACTTGAATCCATACACCAAAGAAATCATAGGATGCATTGCAGTAGGCAAATCTGCTGCGAACACTCTTTGAAATGTTGAAATGCAAAAATGTCACCATCAAGATGAAAGAGTGCCTGACCCAAGCCACAGTGTTTTCAACCACCTCATACACGTGGGAAAACTGGATGATGAATAAGGAAGACCCAAAAACTGATGTCTTTCTGTTGTGGTGCTGGCAAATAATACTGAATATACCATGGAATACCAGAAGAATGAACAAATTTGTCCTGGAAGTACAACCAGAATGTTCCACAGAAGCAAATAGAGCAAGATAATGTCTCATGTATTTTGGACATGTTATCAGGAGGGACCAGTCCCTAGAGAAGGACATTCTGCTTCGTAAAGGAGAGAATCAGCAAAAAAAGAAAGACCCCGAACCAGATGGACTGACACTGTGACTGCAGCAGTGGGCTGAAACGTAACAACAGTTGTCAGAACGACACAGGATCAGGCAGTGTTTTGGTCTGTTGTACATACGATTGCTGTGAGTCAGAGGCTACTTAATGGAACCTAAGGATAACAAGAAAACCTACATGGAAAAGGAATTGAACTAAAATATATTTGCATTCTTTCACTTCCAAATTTTAATTTGATGTAATTATTTTTTTATTTTTTGAGTAAGAAAAAGTTGAAAAGCATGCTATTACTTATAAGCAATGTCTATGTTGACTGTAGTTTTTGCAAACAGAAATATCATTCTATGGCCAAAACACTGTGATACTAAGCATGACCCATGATTAGAGAGCAAATCCTTAGCAAGATGTTATGAAATTGAATACTTTTAATTCCAATGCCATTTTTTTCCTGTTAGTGTTCTAGTAGCAGAGTCAAAGGTTATTATTATGTGTAAACTTGACATAGAAGACATAAAAATGTGTCAAATTTTGTATTATTTTAATTATGTTACTAATTCTAATTTAACTTGCACTGTTTCTTGAATTAGTAAAAAAATAACTTAGCAACTATTTAGGAAATGATACTTTCCTTTTTCAAATTCAGTTAGAACAAAACCACCATATCACAGAATAATATGTCTGACATGTGGTTTTCCTTTACAAGATATTGCATTTTTAGATTTTACCAAGTCCCTTGGAAGCTTTATGGTTCTTATGATGCCTGGAGTCAATTTTGTACAACTTTGCAACTTACTATAGGGAATCTTAATTCAAATTCAACAAAACACTGAAAGAAGGAGTGCTTCGGGGGTAATTAAGTTTCTCTGAGGATATCAATATGAGATCCCTGATGGTGAGAAGGAAGATGTAAATAAAATATATCTATAATACTGCAAAATGCTAAATAGCATTAGTGATTAAAAAAAAAATGGAAGTAAAGCATATAATCACTACACATTTTGTAGAGAAAATTAGGACTTGGTCTAAAGAGCAAACAAAAGCCCATGAAAAATTACCAATGATAAAAACCCATATTTAGAGATCCTATTTACATATTGGAAACCGTGGTGGTGTAGTGGTTAAGTGCTATCACTGCTAACCAAAAGGTCAACAGTTCAAATCAGCCAGGCACTCCTTGCAGCCTCTGTAGAGCAGTTTCTTCTCTGTCCTGTAGGGTTGCTATGAGTTGGAATTGACTCAGTGTCAGTGGGCTTGGTTTTGGTTTTTGGTTACTTACCTGTTTGTTCTATAGCTTTTAATTTTTTTATGTAACATGTCTTGTCTTGGTTTAAGTCGTCAGTAATGAAAGTGAATTATTTTCTTTTTATAGTCTCAACAATACCCTCTGTCTCCCATTGATCAATCATTAATTCAGTGAGTACTTATTGAGTGCCTACCATGAACAAGGTATTATTCTACAATTGGAGATATAACATTAAACCAATCAACAAAGAAAGATACTCAAAGTGTCTCCTGTCTTTTATCTGGGCCAATCTAATATGTAATTGACATCTTGTACTTCCTGTTGCATTATGTTGGCTAACATATTGTCTGCTTAACTGTATTTTAGCAATGTTAATATTGCTCAGTGGGTCCAGATGTTGTCTGTCTGATTGACGCACTCATTATTAAGTTTCTCATGCACCTTTGTCTCATGGTTTTAACAACCATTGAGTGATCACTCAGCAAAACTATTAATTCATTTTTGTTAGCTGATGGTGACTTGTCTTCTGGTGACCCTATACACAACAGAATGAAATGTTGGTAGGTCCTGCACCATCCCCGTGATCTGCTGTAGAGTGGACAGTTGTGATCCACAAGGTTTTAACTGGCTGATTTTTGAAAGTAGATCACCAGGCCTTAACTTACACTCTGTCTTGGTCTGGAAACTCTGCAGGAACTTGGTCAACATCATAGCAACGTGTAAGCCTTCCCCAGGAGACACACGGTGGCTGCTCATGTGGAGGTGCAGTGACCAGTAACTGAGGCTGGGACTCCACATCAAAGGCAAATATTCTGCCATGGAACCACCAACACCTCACATAAATCCAGTAGGTATGAGAAAATATTCTATTATTTTATGACTTTTGCATTTTATAGAATTCTACTAAAAGACCAACTTTCCTTATTAATTATTATGTTTCCATGAAAAGAAATTTTTTGGGGAGTAATAGATGAGGTGCTTGATTCTTCAACCTATAAGAGCTGTTTCCCTAAGCTTAAATCACATAACCAAAGATGAAGGTTTTTGTTTGTCTGTTTTTAGTAGCATTATAAACTCAGGATGTTTAACATGATAGATGTATAAACATTTTGCAGTTATTAGTTGTTTTCATGGTCAAATTCTTCTATTTTGTAGTCAGTTTTTGGAATCTTTATGCAAGACCCTAGAAGCCTTGGCAATTTTACTTTCTAGCAAAATAGGATTTTTGGATGCATATTGTGGGATTTCTGCCTGAAGTCTGACTTCTCTTATTTCTTGCATGGTCCTTGGTTGGTTTTGGTGAAAATAATGTACATAGCCCATATTCTGGGTGCTTAAAGTGTGCATTGCTGCTTGTTAGTCTTTCAGTAGACAAGACAAAGCTAGGAGCTTGTTGGTTACATTTTAAACAAATTGATCATAAATTCATACTATTTCAGATTTAAGTTTAAAGATTTTCATCTTTAAAAAAGTACCTGATTCTGTGAACTGTATTCTCATGTTCAGAGACAGACAATACAGAAACCTCTAACTGACATTTTATATTTTATTGAATCACAATTATTCCTCACAGTAGAAACAGAAATCGAATCTAATTCCTGAATATTCTTACAGTTTTCTCCTTCTGCATATTACAGTTCTCCCAGCTCTTCTTATATAATGTTCTATTTCAGAAATAACACCATCTCCACTTCTTATTTTTTTTATAAGAGCCTATCAATTAAACATGGTCATATAACATTTGATTCTTTAAATCGTTTAAAAGTATTTAATTTGTATGTCATTATTTCCTTGGATTCACAGTTAACAAGGAAACTTTCATGAAGATGACACAGTGTCTGCTGATTTTTTTTTAAAAAAGGTTTAATGAGTAGTTTTGCAATAATTTATCACAGTAATTAGCATTACGATTCACTAAGAAGAGGAAGGAAAAGGAGACACTCCTAGCAAATCCATTATTTCTTTCTTCTTGAGATATTTAGTCATACAATTATTTTAATGTGAATATTTACATTAATGAAATGGAAATTTCAACAAAGATGACCTGTAAGATTCTAACTGTAAGTAATAGAAGCCAACAAAGAAACTTTTATCAAAATATGCAAAAAGATATCTTGAATAATGGTAGTATTGGTAATTGTGACATTTCCTCATGATTAGAAAAGCTCAATATTTTATAAACTCTCTAATTCTGGTGAGCACGGCCTCAGTAAAGTGGTATTACATATGGCAGAGTTAGCAAAAAAATTTTTCAGTCATGTTTCTCTTTAAAAGTTTAATGTTTCCGTGTATCAGTTGCCTATAGTCAAAAGCATAGAGAAATGTTTTTGAATATGTAAAATATTCATGACATGATTATTATATATTAAATACTTGTATTGTTAGGTACAGTATGGGAAATGGAACCAATGTCATGGAACACTTTGTGTATAAATTATTGAACTGGAAACTAATGTACTTTGTAAATTTTTACCTGATGCACAATAAAAAAATAATAAAAAAGAAACAGAAGCAAACATAAGAACAAAAACGACTCAGGAAATACCATAAATCATGTGCACGCCTGATACAAGAGAGTGCAACTGGTAAAATTGTATTTGATTTTCAAATACTTAAGGAAGAGATATGGCATAGAAAAATTGTTTGTGAGAGTTGTGAGACTAATATATTGACCATCTGCACCCAACAAGATTAAAATGGTAGTTTTCCACAGCCACTGAAATACTGGCTGTGTTGCAGAAACTAATGTATTATCCTTAGATGTGGGAAAATGATTAAAAATTCAGAACAGGTCTTCTTGTTAACATGACAGCAAATTACAAATACTCAAAGCTTTGCACAACAAAAACTTACGGAGTTAAGTGTAAAGATAAGAATTAGCTAATGCACCAGGGAAGAGTAAAAAGCCAACAAGCGCCGTGGAGTCGGATCCGACTCATGGCTACCCTAGTGCTATGAGCACTGATTATTTTCAACACTGTTGTAAATGGAGAGATTATTTATACTCGGTGAACTAGCAAGACCTTCTTCTAAGAAGGCAAGAGTAAGATGTAACTTGCTTGAACAGTCTGAGATACAAGGATATCACTAAGCAGAGCCATAGCCCCACCAATCCAAATTCCCACAGATAAGTGTTATCAGATCTTGCTTTCCATCTCTTCTAAGAATCTGGCCCAACTTCTTCCAAGACAGATTTGTTCGTTGTTCTGGCAGTTCATGGCACAGTCAGTATTCTTCACCAACACTGCAACCCAAGGCATCAATTCTCACAATACTAGACATATTTAAGTGTTGCAGCTACTGTGTCAAGCCATCTTGTTAGGGAATTTTCTCTTTTCCATTGACCCTCTGCTTTACGAACTGTAATGTCCTCCTCCAGGGATCGGTCCACGGTGACACCATGACCAAGATATGTGAGACAAAGTCTTGCCTTCCTCTTTTCTGAAAAGCATTCTGGCTGCACTTCTTCCAAGACGGCATTGTTTGTTCCTCAGACAAAATGATGCAGAAATATATTAAATAACAATACCATTAATATCACAAGCAAATTTTTTCTGGGGATAATTCAAAAGCTGCTTCAATTATACAGTGAAGGAACTGCCAAAGTTTAAAGCCAGATTCAGAAGAAGAAATGTAAGACAGGATATCATTGCTGATATCAGGCAGATCTTGGCTGAAAGCAGAGAATATGGAGATATTTATCTGTGTTTTATTGACTATGCAAAGGCAAACCATGTGGATCATGACCAATTATGGATAACATAGTGAAGAATGGCAATTCCAGAAAAATTAACTGTGCTCATGCAGAACTTGTACACAGACCAAGAGGTAGTCTTTTAGATAGAAGTGAATACCGAGTAGTTTTAATTCAGAAAAGGTTTCTCATTGGTTGTATCGTTTAACCACACTTATTTAATCTGCATGTTGAGAAACCAGACTACTTGAATATACCACAGTATATTCAATATTCTCAGTTAACTGTAAGTCAAACGTGTCAGTTTTTTTTTCTTTTTTTTCCAAAATCATACTCACTGTTCATCATTCACACACATGAGGCAATTAAAAATACTACAGCTTGGATCAGGCACAATTTAGTAATCAAAGTGGCATCTTTACTTTTTAACACTTCAAAGAGGTCTTATACAGCAAATTTGCCCAGTGTGATAGGCTGCTTTATTTCTTGTCTGCTGCTTGCATAGACATTAATTTTGATCCAAGGAAAATGGAATCTTTGACGATGTCCATATTTTCTCTGCTTACCATGATGTTGCTTATTGGTTCAGTTGTCAGAATTTTTGTTTTAGGTTGAGGTATAATCCAGTCTGAAGGCTGTGCTGTTTGATTTTCCTCAATAAGAGCTTCAAATCCACTCCACTTTTGGTGAGTAAGGTTGTGTCATCTGCACTTTGTAGGCTGTCATTAGGTCTTCTGCCAATCCTGGTGCTGCATTCTTCTTTATACACAAGTAGTCTGGTTTCTCAACATGCAGCTTAAATAAGTGTGGTTAAACGATACAACCAATGAGAAACCTTTTCTGAATTAAAACTACTCAGTATTCACTTCTATCTAAAAGACTACCTCTTGGTCTGTGTACAAGTTCTGCATGAGCACAGTTAATTTTTCTGGAATTGCCATTCTTCACTATGTTATCCATAATTGGTCATGATCCACATGGTTTGCCTTTGCATAGTCAATAAAACACAGATAAATATCTCCATATTCTCTGCTTTCAGCCAAGATCTGCCTGATATCAGCAATGATATCCTGTCTTACATTTCTTCTTCTGAATCTGGCTTTAAACTTTGGCAGTTCCTTCACTGTATAATTGAAGCAGCTTTTGAATTATCCCCAGAAAAAATTTGCTTGTGATATTAATGGTATTGTTATTTAATATATTTCTGCATCATTTTGGCTCACCTTTCTTCGGAAGAAATGTCTTTCAATAAGTTAGCCAGGTATCTGTCTACCAAGGTAATTGTAACATAACACAACAAATGATATATAAGCTATACAGAAAAGTCTGAAAGTGGACAGTGAAAAATGTAACAGAAAAAGAAGTAACCAATTTTTATAACAAATCTTAAAACTTCTACACCAGTTGAAATGCTATTTACACAATACATGCATAGACAAAATATAAATATTGGAAAAAGAAGGTATTAAACTGTTAAAAGTGATAATGTAGATTATAGTGTTAATTACTGTTACTGTCACCATTGAGTCAATTGTCACAGTGATGCCATGTGACACAGCAGAACTGGCCCCCTGGGGTTTTCAAGGTTGTAAGCTTTTGGAAACAGATTGCCAGGAGTACCTTCTTGAGACTCACCTGGGTTGGTTCGAACTACCAATCTTTCAACTAACAGATAGATGCTTATCCCCCTGGGAATTTTCCTTATATTTTTCAGTATTCCTAAAAAAAAAAAAAAAAAAAGTATTGTTCTTAAATAATTTTTGAAAACAGCAAATTGATATATACACCCAAAACTCAGTTATGCTACTTACCAAATGAGGAGTGAGTATGGGTAAAGATACTTCAAATTAAAAAAAAGGAATAAATTAACATTAGTAGTTTTGATATAAAATTGAGTAGAATTAAGAGGGAAGGATATAGAATTGAAGTTAAAAATAATTTTTTTGGTTATACTATCTTTAGTAAAATCATGATTTTATTTTTTCTTTCATGAAGTGGATACATGAAAACTGTTAGAAATATCAATAGTATAATTCTAAATTTTAGAGAGTGAAAAAGGATCATTTTTCTGGATATCAATTGAAATAATAACCTAAAGGATAAGGATTAGCATAACTAACAACTTCTTCATCGCAAATACCTTTTTGCAAAATGTGAATGGTGACTGTACACATGGACCTTACCAAATGGAACACACAGGAATCAAACTGACTACCCCTGTGCTAAGAGATGATGGAAAAGCTCAGTATCGTTAGTCAGAACAAGACCAGTGGCCAATTGTGGAACATGTCAATTGCTTACGTGCAAGTTCATGTTAAAGTTGAAGAAAATTAGAACAAGCCCGTGAGAGCCAAAGTATGTACTTTAGTGTATCCAATCTGAATTCAAAGACTGTCTCTAGAGTACATCTGATACTTGGAGCACAAATGACCAGAAGCAAGAGATCATTTAAAAGACAAGGAAGAAAGACCAACATGAATGTTAGGAGAGAATCAAAGTTGCTCTTGAACATAGAGTAGCTAAAGCAAAAGGGAGAAACGGTGGATGGAGTGAAAAACCTGCTAACCCAAAGGTTGACAGTTTGAATCCACCAAACACTCTTAGGAAATCTCATAGGGCAGTTCTACTGTATCTTTTAGGATTATTAGGTTAGGATTGACTCCACAGCCATGGTTGCAACCCCCCCACCAAGACACTGCCAATCTTTATAGTAGCAGATGGCCGCATCCTTCCCACAGGAACAAGTGGTGTGTTCAAACTGCCCACCTTTTGGTTAGTAGCTGAGCGTCTAACCAATGTGGTACATCTCATGCTTGCTAGGATGGCTATAATAACTATTTTTATAAAAGGAAAATAAGACTATTCACAAAGATGTGGCGAAATGAGGGCTCTCATTAACAGTAGGAATGTAAAATGCTGAAAAAATATTTGTCATTTCTTCAAGAAGTTAAACATACAATTACAGTTGACCCAGCAAATCCACCAGTGTTATTCACAATAGCTAAAGCATGGAAACAATCCAAACTTTCATTAATGGATGAATAGATTAAAAAAAAAAAAAAATCAAACGTGTTTTAAAAAAAAAAACTGCCAATGAGTCAATTTCAACTCATGGCAATCCTATAAGACAGAGTATAATTGCTCCACAGTTTCCAGGGAGTACCTGGCAGATTTGAGCTGGGACCTTTTGGTTAGCAGACATAGCACTTAATCACTACAGAGTTTCTGTTTATGTATACACTAGAATATTTATCAGACATTAAAAAGAATGAAGTTCTAACATACTGAGGCATCAATGAAACTTGAAAATGTTGTTGTTAGATACCATGACTTCAGTTCTGACTCACAGTGACTCTATGCACCACAGAATGAAACACTGCCCTGTCCTGGACCGTGTCCACAATTGTTTTTATGCGTTATTAAGCCGATTGTTGCAGCAACTATGTCAATTCATCCTGTTGAGGGTTTTCCTCTTTTTCAGTGACCCTCTGCTTTAGCAAACATGATGTTGTTCACCAGGGGTTGACACCTCCTGACAACATGCCCAAAGTATGTAAGATGCAATCTTGCCATCCTTGCTTCTAAGGAGCACTCTGGTTATACTTCTTCCAGGACAGATCTGTTTGTTCTTTTGGCAGTGCATTGTATATTCAAAATTCTCCTCTGACATCACAACTGAAAGGAATCAATTCTTCTGTCTTCCTTATTCACCATCCAGCTGTTACATGCGTATGATGTGACTGAGAATACACTGGCTTGGGTCAGGTGCACCTTAGTCTTCAAGCTGTCATCTTTATTTTTCAACACTCTGAAGAAGTCCTTTGCAGTAGATTTGCCCAGTGCAGTGTGTCTTTTGATTTCTTGACTGCTGGTTCCATGGATATTGGTAATGGAACCAAGTAAGTGAAATCCTTGACAATCTCAATCTTTTCTCCATTTATCATGAAATAGTTATGAGTCCAGTTGTGAAGATTTTTGTTTTCTTGATGTAGTGGTACAATCCATGCTGAAGGCTGTGGTCTTTGATCTTCATCAGTAGTTATTTCAAATCCTCTTCACTTTCAGCAAGCAAGGTTGGGTCATCTATATGACACAGGTTGTTAGTAAGTCTTCCCCAAATCCTGATGCATCGTTCTTTTTCATACGGGACAGATTCTCAGATTATTTGCTCGGCATACAGATTGAATAGGTATGGTAAAAGGATACAACCCTGACACACAACTTTCTTGACTTTAAACCACACAGCGTCCCTTTGTTCTTTTCACACAACTGCCTCTTGATCCACGTACAGATTCCTCAAGAGCACTATAGCATATTGTACTCTATATACAACACAATAAGATGCTCCTGGTCCTGCTCCGCCCTTATAATCACAGCTATGTTTGCACTTCTTCCTGTAGCCACTGCATCAGTCCGTCTAGGTGAGGGTCTTTCTCTTTTTCGTTGAACTTCCACTTTACCAAGCATAATATTCTTTACCAGTGACTGCTCCCATCGATAATATGTCCAAAGTGAGCAAGGTCAGATCACTTCATTTTTGCTTCTGAGGAGCATTCTAGCTATACTTCCAACATAGATTTATTTGATCGTCAGGCAGCTCATGATATAGTCAGCATTCTTTGTGACACCATAATTCAGAGCCATCAGTTCTTCATGGTCTTCTTTAGTCATTGTCCAACTTTCCCATATACATGAAGCAACTGCAAATACCACAGCTTGATTCAGGCACACCTTAATCCTCAAAGTTATGTCTTTGCTTTTCAATACTTGACATTATAATGAAAACATGCTGAAGCAAGTAGTCAGACACGAAAGGACAAATGTTGTGCAATACCTCTTACATGGTATATCTAGAGTAAGCAAATTCACACAGACATAAAGTGGATTAAAGTTTACCAGTGACTTGGAAGAGCAGGAAATGGAGAGTCATTGTTTAATGGATACAGAGTTGCTGCTTGGGATGATGAAAATTTTTGGAAAGAAATAGTGGTAATGGTTGCATAACATCTTCAATGTATTTAATGCTGTTAAACTGTATACTCAAAAATGATTAAATGACAAATTTTGTCCTATGAATGTTTTACTACAATTTTTTTTAATTAAAAAAAAGGAATTACATAGCTTGTCAACGTTCTTAATTTTACTAATAGGCGAACAGTTTCAATTGTCAACACTCCCCTCAAATTCAAATAATAACTAGATAGCAGGCTACAGCTACAGTGTGACTGTGTGTTAAAACCAAAGAATTTCTTTCTTTTCCGTGGTAGAGGCAACCTGTTCTGCTGCTGTCATCCTGAGTAACTAGAAACTATGTAATTATATTTCTTTTTATTTTGAAAATATCTTTCTGAATGCATGCAGAATCCACTCTCGGGAAATGTTTATTTGTAGAGGTCACGTCTTCATTGCTTTGGGCAAAAATCATTGCACTTTTGGTATTATTTAATAAGGGTATTGCTTTTCTGTTGAGAGAGGCTGGACTCTGCTAATTAAATAGAATTAGACTCAATGTTACCCCCTGTCTTGGCTGTCAGAATCCATTCTCTGTCTTATGAAAAGGCTCATGAAACAGCATCTGGTCTTCACTAATTTATTTCATTCAATTAAAATTAAATTACACAACTGAGCTTTTTTCTTGTCTTTCCTATATAACATTTTAGTTAATTTCTTAGTTAAAACTTGAAGCCTGGCATTTGTTTCTTTCTCTTTAAGATAAATAAAACAAAACAAAAAGGGAAACATGCTCTTCAACTACTACTTTCCAATTCCATTGTTTAGCAGATAACTCTGGAAATAGTCTTCTATTGCCAAAAAAGGAAGAGCTTATATGTTTTCTCGTAAAAATATTTCTAGATAAGTACCTGACTGTTAATTATTAAGTTTGCTGTCATATTCAAGTTTATTGAAAAGTGTTTGCAATGCAGCCATATTCACCAAATATCTTTAGCTTTCATTACACACACACACACAATTTTCTTGGAAATGCAATCTTGATGTTGTAGTAACTATTTTGCACATGTAGATAGTGACTAGATCTACTAATAGTGATATTTAGTGCTATTGTTCCCCCAACCAAGTCACCTATATTATAATAATCAGTATTTTATAATGTCTACTATTACAGCACTGTCAAATAATTGTTCACAAGTTAAATTATTTTCTATTCACAGCATTCAATTAAATAGGTATTGATATTGTGCTCATTTTATAGATGAGAAAATGAAGGCAGAGGGTAGTTAAATTACTTGTCCAGCTTTGTGCAGCTAGTAAATGATAGAGCTGGGACTCTCACACTAGTAATTTATTTTTAGGAGTCACACTCTTAACTGTATTGTGTTGCTTCCAAGAATGCTAACACAGGCTAACAAGTAACTCATCACCCGCAATGACAGAATGTATTTTTTCTATTAATTCTTTCTTTCCTTAACTCGTTAAGTATCTGTTTACTGAGATTCTACAATATAAGTTCCAGATGCAGTAGATACTAGGTGAGTTGTCAATGAGTTACTAGGCATTAATGAGATATGGTTATGGCCTTTATGGACCTTAGAGAAAATAGTCAGGCAAAACTAAATGAACAAATACATATTTAAAGAAAAAGCCAGTTAGTTATCACATAATCACAGCCAGTTCTCACTTTGCAGAGTTCTAGCATGCAGTTACAATAATGTAGTTTTGCAAAGCCAGAGTTGTTCAATAACATGTTTCAAATTACAGTTGCCACAGTATACTGAGTATTCCGCAAAGCATAATATTGGCTACCGGCTCTTCAGACCACAAATCAGTATGCAAATAACAGAAGCACATCACAATCAGTGACCAATCACATCACATTTTTCAGTCTGTCAGTGGTTGACCTCTGCTTACCTACCATTCAGTTCATGTGCCAGATAATGAAGGGCTAGGCAGAGTGTGGTATTTGCCCCCAGATATAAGTCTAAGGGATGCTAGAAAAGGCGTGAAGTGACACTCCAACGTACCACAAATATGACAGATGTCTGAATAAAAGAGGAGGGAAAGAGTTTCTGCCAACATCTCATTGCTATGAAAGCCTATTTATCTTGAAAGTGGAATGGGGGCCGGGATGATTTGGAGATTGACCCTGGGTACCCAAATTTGTGGGGACACCATTTAGAGATTGCCCCTGAGAGCCTGCAGCCTTAGTACACAGCTGTCATGTAACTACAATACAATAAAGTTCGTAACTATGTTGCTTCCTTGTTTCTTAGTGCTCCCAGTGACACATGACATTAAAAAACCCAAAGAGAGACTTTGATCAACAAAGATGAAAACGGAGCAAAGAAATAAAATGTGATAATGCTGGCAGTGAAATTTGAGTTGAACATAAATGTATTTATAGGAAAAAATAGGTGGCTATATTGACGGAGTTGCCATTTTAAAGAGTCTACATATGCAACTAGAGAAACGTAGTACAGGTGAATTTACAGGCATAAATGAGAAAAATGGTTTTGACAAAGAAAGATCAAGATGTCCTAGAGTAAGTGAGGCGAGGAACAAACGTCACATTAAAGGAACTCTCAACGATATTTCATGACATTGAAAGCACACAGTATAAAATATTGGAATCCGATTCAAACTTAAAAGAAGTGTGACAATTTTGCCACAGTGCTCACTCGGTACAAGTTATGTGTCAAGAATGCAAGTACTGTTCAAAGTTGTCTTGATAATTTACTTTTACAAAGGAATAAGCTAATACTCAAAAGTTCTATTGTTTTAAATTATAGTGTGCTAAATAATTATTTTAACTGTTTTTTTCATATCTCTGCACATTTGTAACTGTCACTGAAGTTTTTAATGTTTTGAAAAAAATACTTGAAGGTTATGGAGTAATTCTGACTTTCCCCCTCATTGACTATTAAAATTGCTTTGCTGGATCTCATCTCAAGCCATCATTTTTAGCAAAGCCAAAATTTCCTGCATAGAATACAAATATAAATAAAAACAGCTAACAATTTCTACCTCCTGATCAATCTTTTTTTTTTTTTCCTTTTACTACTACTATGGGAAGGTAATAATTAAAGTTACGTTTCCATATTTCTTTTCCTGGATTATCAATTTTGGAATTTAAGATTTCCTGCTAAATAGGTGAGGATTTTGCTCACTCTCATTCTTTATCTTCTACCTTTCCCAACATGGTAGTATCACCACTGTTTAGTTTTCCTTTTTAATTATCTTTACGTCTATAACAATGTAGCTCCACGTTTATTTGTTCTTTCCAAAGTATAAATAGCAGCTTTGAACTCTGCATAATGAAAAATAGGATGCCAAGCCAGACCAAGTGCCGTCGAGTCTATGAGGCCTTATTTGTCTTTGTGGCTTCCTGTAACTGCCGGCTCCAAAAGTCTGACAATCGTGATGTTATTTTTATCTCATTAAGATTAATTTAAATATACCAAATCATGACTGATTTTTCTTATATATACCTAAATGATGTTTCTAAAATTTGACATAGTACATCATTTGCATTAACATGATTACATGACTATTATTTGGTTGAAACATAGGTAGTAGCCTATATATGTATTTGTCCTATGAAAAACGAAATTTTATATGACTCAACCTAATATTTACTGCAAGGAGACCTGGTGGTACAACATTTAAACACTCAGCTGCTAAGTAAAAGGTGGTAGTCGAAATCCATCCAGCAGCCCCAAGAGAGAAAGATCTGTAGATCTTCTTTCATAAAGATAACAGTCTAGAAACTTCTATGGGGCAGTTTTACTCTCATATATGGTTGCTATGAGTCTGGCACCTAACAAAAATACTTATTGCAATGTCAGATTGTGGGCTGTGTTGTGATATGCATTCATGTTGAACTGAAAAGTTGGTGCTTGACTAATGTTCTAAACATAGATTAGGTAAAGGTCAGTATTTCCATATATAACCCCAAACCAAACCAATTGCCATTAAGTCAATTCCTACTGATAGTAACTCTATGGAACAAAGTACAACTGTCTTACAGAGTTCTTAAGGAGAGGCTGTAGATTTGAACAGTGAAACTTTGGTTAGCAGACCAGCTCTTAACCACGGTGCCACCAGGGCTCTTATATCGCAATAGAGAAACTAATTTGGCTATCTGTTTCCAGCTGCATTCCTCAATTTTGTTCCCTGTAAGAATCCTGAAAAGAGAGAGCAAATTTTTCTTTCCAATAGTCCCTTCCACATTTCCTGTAGGTTGTGGATATCTCAATTCATTTCTCTCATTTACTAGTCTTCTGTCTGCTCTCTGCATTCTATAAATTTCCAGAAAAATCTATGATTGGATGATTGATTCTTCTTAATTTCTTTCTCATAAAATTTTACGTATTTTCCAATAAATTTCTGGAATCTAAAACACATCGTTGTCTGCTCAGTTCTTACAAGAAGCAGACATCAAAAAGAATTAAAGATTGGGGATTATTGGGAGAAATTCCTATGGATGATAAAGGGGTGAGTTTTCAGGAGTAAGCAAGACACACCTTGAAACCAAAGTAATGGTCTCTGATACCTATAAAAGGAGAAAGGGAGAAGAGCATTGGATAGGGAGAACTTCAGAGCACAGCACAACTCAGAACAAACTCAGACTAACTGGGGAATCCTAGAGCAAAGAATGTTCCTTAAAGGTATTATGCATTTTGTGGAAACAGCCTCCTTTAATACCCCTACTGCATGCCCGGCTGTGAGTCTACAAAATGTCCGGGAGAGCATGACCTTAGCATAAATCCTGTAACAAATTCCAAAGGTGCAATGTGGTAGTTAGAAGTTGTCAGCAAACCTACACGCCTCATGGCAGCTTCTCTCGTTTAAGGCAAACCTCCAAAGTGAACCTCCATGGCTAACACACCATTTAAGACAGAAGAAAGCAAATCCACCTTGCCACTCTGTCACCTTGGAACAGGCAGCATGAGTTTGGAGATCTTGCTACTCAGTCATTTACTGATTTTTATATTGTTCACAAAGTGTCTTATATATTAGCTCTGTTATTGTTCCATTAATTTGTGTGTGTCTTATCAGATCTTCCCAAATGGACTGTAATGTTCCTGATTGTTGGGAAAATATCCTACATTGTCTTAATCCTTTCATGGCATCAAACAAGTATGTTCAGCACTGTTGTACAGTCTTGCAAGTTCACACTTTGTCTTCTCTGAAAACTACCTTTCTAACTTTTATTTAAATCTCAGTTATGTCACTCTTATACATTTAACAGAATTATATTTTGACTCCTAAAGCATGGTTAGTCTTAAAATTTAATGATTTATACATTGATAAGACTTTGAGCTTTTCTGTGTTGTTGTTAACCAAATAAGTGCTTCTTGACAGTTAAAGATGGATTTTTGTTATTTCTACTTTTACTAAAACATTTCTCTGTTGTTACTGGAATGGCTTTATCTATACAATAAATTTTATGTTGAACACTTTCACATATGATCCAGGAATCGTCTTCCTATGGTTGGGTATGACAATGGACAGTCCTTGACTGGTGTACCTCCTCGGACGAGAGGAAAGGCTTAGAAAATTGCATTTTAAAAAATTGAATAGTTTTTTTTTCATTTTAGATATGTACATAGTACATACATGTTACAGTCTTGCATGAAACATAAATATAACATGGTTTTCAAATAAGTATAAAAAACAAAATAACATGTTTGTAGCCCTCAGAATATTATACACATACAGTCACACAATTAAGATAACATCTGAAACATAAATCTTGAGTTTGTTTCAACCTTACACATAAGTAATCAGAATTACTTAGAAATATCATTGACGGAAAAGCATAGGAATCCAAAAATCCACCAATGAAAATCCTAAGGGTTACAGTAATCTTAAACAACATTTTATTGCATTGTTCATGGGGTTACCATGAGTCAGAGAGCAACTCAGTGGCAGTTAACAACAACAGAATATTGTTAGACATAGGACTCATAATTTTTATATTTTGTATCAAATAATGTAGATTAAAAAAAAAAAACTCCTGTCATCTAGTCAAGTCTGACTTACAGTAACCCCAGAAGTCAGAGTAAGACTGTCCCATAGAGATTCCAAGGAGCATCTGTAGGATTTGAACTGCCAACATTTTGGTTAGCAGACATAGCACTTAACCACTATGCCACTAGTATGTAGATAAGTACTTATATTTCATATACATACTGTAGTTACACCTTTTTAATTTAAAAAACTTACAGTAGTTTAATACATGTGCTACCAAAATAACCACAAAACAGGTATACTTCCCGTTATTGTGCTTTGCTTTATTGCTCGTCACAAATACTATTTTTTTTTTACATATTGAAGGATTGTGTCTATCCCGAGTCAAGCAAGGCTACGGGGACCATCTTTCCAACAACATGTGCTCACTGCATGTCTTTGTGCTACATTTTGGTAATTCTCGCAATGTATCAAACTTTTTCATTAATGTTATATTTGTTATAGTGATCTGTGATCAGGAATCTTCGATCTTACTATTGTAATTATTTTGGGGAGGCACAAACCATGCCCATTTAAGACAGAGAACTTAATAGATAAAGGTATGTGTTCCTATTGCTCCACCAACTGATGGTTCCCTATTCCCTATTCCCTAAAGATACTAATTATTGCAATCAGACCAATTGATAATCTTATAATGGCCTGTGAGTGTTTCAGTGAAAGGAACAATCACATGTCTCTCACTTTAAACAGTAAACTAGAAATCAAAAGCCTGAGTGAGGTCAGCATGCCAAAATCAAGACAGGAGGAAAGCTAGGTTTCTTGAATGAAGCAGTTAGCCAAGCTGTGAATGCAAGAGAAAAATTCTTGAAGGAAATTAGAAGTGCTACTCTGGTGAATGTATGAATAATAAAAAAGTGAAATAGCCTTTTCACTAATATGGAAAATGTTTTAGTGGTCTGGATAGACTATCAAAGCAACCACAACAATTCTTTAAGTCAAAGCTGAACTCAGAGCAAGGCCCACACTCTTCACTTCTACAAAGGCTAAGATGATGAAGCTGCAGACGCAAAGTTAGTTTATGAGGTTTAAGGAAAGAAGCTATCTATAATAAGGTGCAAGGCGAAGAAGCAAGAGGTGATACAGAAATTGAACCAAGTGATCCAGAAGATTTAACTAAAACAATTGATAAAGTTGGTTCCACTAAACAACAGATTTTCAGTGTAAACAAAATAGCCTTATGTTGGAAAAAGATGCCATCTGGGACTTTCACAGCTAGAGAGAAGTCAATGCCTGTTTTCTAAGATTCAAAGGACAAGCCAGCTCTCGTTAGGAGATAATTCAGCTGGTGACTTTAAGTTGAATCCAATACTCCTTTACCATTCTGAAATTCCTTGGGCCTTAAAAATTATGCCAAATGTGTTCTACCTGTGCCCTTAAATGAAACATCAAAGTGTGGGAGACAGCACACTTGTTTACAACATGGTTTACTGACTATTTTAAGCCCCCAGTTGAGACCTACTGCTCAGAAAAAGAAAGATTTATTTCAAAATATTACTACTCATTGGCAACGCACCTGGTCAACCAAGAGATCTGATGAAGATGCTCAAAGAGATTAATGTTGTTTGCACACCTTTCAACACAACATCCACTGTACAGCCCGCGAATCAAGGAATTAACTCAACTTTCAAGTCTTACTTAAGAAACACGTTTTGTAAGGCTATCTAGCTTCCAGAGATAGTGATTCTGCTGATGGATCTCAGCAAATTAAATTGACAACTTTCTCGAAAGAAGTCACCATTATCAATGCCATTAAAAACATTTTTGTGATGCTTGGGAGGAGGTGAAAATGTCAATATTAACAGGAATTTTGAAGAATATGATTCTCATCCTCAGGGATGAAATTAAGGATCTGAAGATTTCAGTGGAGGAAGTAATTTCAGATGAGAATGAAATAGCAGGAGAACTAGAATGAAGTGGAGCCTGAAGATGGGCCTAAATTCCTGTTAGCTTATGAGACAATTTTAAAGGATGCAGTGTTGTTTCTTATGGGTGAACAAAGAAAGTGGTTTCCCGAGATGGAATCCACTCTGGTTGAAGATGTTGTGAACTCCGTTGAAATGACAACAGAGGATTCAAAATATTACATAAACTTAGCTGATAAAGCAGTGACAGGTTTTGAAAAGACTGACTCCGATTTTGGAAGATGTTCTACTGTAGATAAATGCTATCAAAGAGCACTTCATGCTTCAGGGAAAGCTTTCACAAAAGGAAGACTCAACCCATGCATCAAACTTCGTTTTTTTATTTTAAGAAATTACCACGGCCGCCCCTACGTTCAGTGACACTGCCATGATGAGTCAGCAGCCTTCAGCACTGAGGAACCCCCACCAGCAAAGAGACTCTCCACTTGATGAAGGCTCAGATTATAGTTACCATTTTTAGCAATAACGTATTTTTTTAACAAAGGTGTATACACTGTTTTTTTGTAGATATAATGCTGTTGCTCACTTGATAGACTGCCGCCACCGCCACTCATTGCTGTTGAGTTGACTCTAATCTGTAGTGACCACATAGTATATAGTAGAGCTGTTCCATTGGATTTCTAAGGAGTGGCTGGTGGATTTGAACTCCTGATTTTTTGTTACCAGCTAACTCTTAACTACTAGGGAACCAGGTTTCCTAAGAAACTACAGTATAGTACAAACACAACTTTTATATGCATTGGGAAAGTAAAAATTCTTGTGACTCACTTTATTACAGTATTTACTTGATTGTGGTGGTCTGGAACCAATTCTGTATTATCCACAAATTATGCCTATGTTATTAGAATTTTTTATCATATAAGTGTGAAGAAATTCAGGCTAATAAAAAACAATACCCTTATATCAACTACTCAAAACTCCAGCTGAGATCTTCAAAGTCTGAGCACCACATGGAAGGACATTTCATACAGATTAAATATAGATCAAAAAATTACGAACAGCAATCTTTAAGAATTTTCCAGTATGAAATTCTGTTTTTCTAGGATATTTAATAAATGAATATTCTATATTATATAATATAGAATTACATTATATATTACATAATATTCAGTTATTTTTACTGCTATGTATTATTCTGTAGGTGAGTGGCTGAGGCTTGTAGTTTGTAGAGATCTTTGAAGGTGAAGAGAGGCCAAGGGATTGACTGGATCATCCACTGTGGATTATCAGAGCAGCGGGTTGAAGAGAGAGAATGGAGTAGAAAAGGCATCAATTATTGAGAGTGAGATCCTGATAATGTGTACATGGAAGCAACTATTGTGGTTAGAAAGCTGTATAAATTAATAAATCTGAAGCTTCTAAGGGGTTAATGTTTTAGAAGGTAAAATTATGAAAAGTAGTTTTTAACCAGGTATGAGTGGCAGGAAGGGATATGTAATTTGTCACCAGCTGAGAAATATATGAATAAGAGAAAAAGCCCTCTACTTGGTGAGCCATTATAAGGAAACTTGTCCACTTAAGAGGTAGCCAAATTTAGTTAAAGCAAGAGATAAAGGGGTGTTCAGTGAGTTGCATCATGACAGATGGAGAACGCAAAGAGCTTCATAATATATGAAACTGAGGCTGACGAGGAGCATAACAAAACAATATGGGGGAACAGGTTCAATAACAATGAATGATCTGCAAGGTTTACATTTCTATTGCAGATAGAAGCCGCTTTGTTATTAAAGTGGGTGTAGCCATAATTAACTCACAGAAACAGAGGTGGGCTTTGATATACTGCGATATATTCTTGAAACAATATTATTTAATGAATCTAATATAGAACACCAATTTGGACAAAGACTTAGGATGGAGGGATAGTGTTTCCTGAAATTTTGTGAATTGATATGTGCATCTTGATTTCTCTCTGATAGAATTTTCCTTCTGTTGGAAGGACTTTCTATAACATTTCTTGTAGTGTTGATCATCTAGTGTTGAAGTTTTTGTTTTTACACGTCTGAAAAAGAATTGTTGATGTTTTTAAAAGGTATTTTCACTGGATAAAAGATTCTGTTACATCTGTTTTTTATTGTTGTTTGCTTTTTTTTTAAAAAAAATTGTGCTTTAAGATACTGCTCTACCTCTAGTTTTCAGTGTTTCTGACAGGAGTTATACAATCATCTTTTTTTTCTCTCTGTAAATATGTTCCCCCCCCCCCCCCGGCTTCTTGTAAAGTTCCTTTTTTAAAAAAAGAAAAAATCACACATTATGAGTGATTTGTTTTTGATGTGGCAGTATAGCTTTTTCTCTTTTTTTTGATGCTTAGCTTTTGTTAAACTTCTTAGTTCTGCAGGTTTATATTTTTTCTGAAATTTGGGAATATGTTATCCATTATTTATTCAATAATGCTTTGCCCCTATCTTATCCAGTGACTTTATAAATGCATAGTTGAGCCTTGACTTTGTCCCATGATTCGCTAATGCCCTACTAATTCTGTTTCTAAGTCTTCTTGTGTGTTCCCTTTTGGATCATATGTATCACTGTTTTCAAGTCACTAATATTTTTTTTTGTTTATTTTGCAGCCTGTTACATATGGTATATTTTTACTATTAAACATTACAATTTTCACCTGTACAAGTCTGAGTGGGAATTTTTTAAAATTATGTTTATACTTGATGTTTATGCTTAACTTTTTGAACTTACAGAATCCTGTTAACATATTTTTAATGTCCTTGTCTGCTAATTTTAACATGAATTTTGGGGGAGGGGGTTAGTTTTAAGTGATTGCTTATTGTTATTATAATTTACGTTTTCCTGCTTTTCTGGAAATCTTTGATTAGCTTCTAGACACAGCCAATTCTATATTTTTAGTATTACTATAAACACCATGCATCTTTATTTTTGGACGCAGTTAAATTATTTGAATTCAGATTGATCCTTTCATGTCCTGCTTCTCAGCTTTGTTAGTTGGGAACAGAGTTAAGTTTAATCCAGAATTAATACATGCCTTCCATCCTAAGACAAAAACAAACAAAACAAAAACTTATTTTAAATATTCTTACTAATACCTCCTGAATTGTGATATTTTTCCATACCTGTTTTTGGGAACAGACACTATTTCTGGCCTTGTGCTAGCTCTGGGCATTGTTCCTCTAACCTTTTAGGTAGTTCCTTCCTCATCCTTGGGTAACTTCATCACACAATTGTGCCAATCAGTTCTCAACTGAGTTTCCTAGAGGGATGTTCTACACCTTGTCGAGATCTCTCTCGGTGCAGCTCTCTCACTTCTAACACTCTACCCTGAAAATTAACGTGCAATGTCTTCCCTGGACTTCCAGGTCTGCCTCTCAGGAAACAATTAGCTGGCACCAAGGCTGCAAAATTTCTCCAGACAGCAAGCTGGCACAGTTACAATGTTGTTAGACGCCCCCAAAGCAGTTTCAACTCATAGCAACCCTGTGTACTACAGAAGGAAACACTAACTGGTTCTGGGCCATGCGCAGTCATTTCTGTGATTGAGCTGGTTGTTGCAGCCACTGTGTTAATCCATCTTGGTGAGGGTTTTCTTTGTCTATGAGCTTTAGTTTACTAAGCTTGTTCTCTTTCTCCAGGGACTGGTCCTTCCTGATAATGTGTCCAAAGTATGTGAGATATAGTCTCGCCATCCTTGCTTTAAGGAGGCTTCTGGTTGTACTTCTTCCAAGATAGATTTGTTCATTTTTCTAACATTCCATGTTATATTCAACCTTCTTTCCAACACCACAGATCAAAGGCATCAACTCTTCTTTGGTCTTCTTTGCTCATTGTCCAGCTTTAGCATGTATATGTTTGGACTGAAAACACCATGAATTGTGTCAGGCATAGTTTAGCTTTCAGGGTGACATTTTTGCTTTTCAACCCTTTAAAGAGGTTTTTTTTTGTAGCAGATTTACCCAACAAAATTCATCTTCTGATTTCTTGACTGCTATTTCAGTGGGTGTTGATTGCAAATCCAAGTAAAATGAAATTCTTTACAACTTGATTCTTTTTCTCCATTTATCATAATATTGCTTATTTGTCCAGTTGGGAAGATTTTTGTTTTCTTTATGTTAATGTGTAATCCATCTTCATCAGTGTTTCAAGTCCTCCTCACTTTCAGCAAGCAAGGTAGTGCCATCTGCATAACATGTCCTTGATAACTCTTCGTCCAATCCTGACACCCTTTTCAAATTACAGTTCAGCTTCTAGGTGTATTTGTTTGGCATGCAGATGAAATAGATATGGTGAAAGAACACACACCTTTCCTGACTTTAAACTATGAAACATTCCCTTGTTTAAACAACTGCCTCTTGGTCTGCACAGGTTCCTCATAAGCACCATCAAATGTTCTGGAATTCCCATTAGTCACAACGTTATCCATAATTTGTTACGATCCACATGGTCAAGTGGCTTGGCATAATCAATAGAACTCAGGTAAACATTTTTTTGGTATTCTCTGCTTTCAGCCAAGATCTGTCTGGAATCAGCAATGATTTCCCTGGTTCGATGTTCTCTTTCGGCCTCCAACTTGAGTTTTTGGAAGTTCTCTGTTGGTATGACGCTGCAGCTACTTCTGAATTATCTTCGCCAAAATGTTACTTGCATGTGGTATTAATGCTATTCATTGATAATTTCCAGTTGGATGAGATCACCTTTTTGGCAGTAGGCATAAATACACATCTCTTCCAGTTATTTGTCCAGGTAACTGAATTCCAAATTTCTTGATATAAATTAGCGAACTGTCCTAGCACTTTACCTATTTGTTTAAATATCTCAGTTGTACCCTGTTATTTCCTGGAACCTTGTTTTTTGACAATGTTTTTAGTGCAACTTGCACATTTTCCTTCAGTACCTTGAGTTCCTGGTCATGTGCTCTGTCTTGAAATGGTTAACTGTTAAGCCAGCCAAGTGCCATCGAGTCTGCTCGCAATTCTTTTTTGGTATAATGACTGTTTATTCCTTTTATGTTCTTTTCATGTTTCCTGTGTTGTTCAATATTTTACCCATAGAATGCTTTAATATTGCAACCTGAGGACTGGATATTTTTCTTCAACTCTTTTCGGCTTTAGAAATCTTAGTGTATTGTTTCCTTTTGATTTCCACCTCCAGCTCTTTGCACATGTTTCTTATAATAATTCACTTTGTCTTCTGTAACTACCCTTTGAAATCTCTGTTCAGTTCTTTTACTTTGTCAATTTTTCCTTTTGCTTTAGCTACTCAGTGTTCAAGAGCAAGTTTCAGAGTCTCTTCTAACATCCATATAAGTCTTCTTTCTTTTTGTTGTCTTTTTAATGGCTTCTTGCTTTCTTCATGTGTGGTGTCTTCCATGTCATTCCACAACTTATCTGGTCTTTGGTCGTTAGTGCTCAATGTGTCAAATCTATCTTGAGTTGGTCTCTAAACTCAGGGGGTACATACTCAAGGCTGTTCTTTGGCTCTAATAGGCTTAATGTAGTTTTCTTCAGTTTCAGTTTGAGTAACTGACAGTTTGTTCCCCATTTGGCCTGTGGCATTATTCTGACTCTTCATATTGAGCTTTTCTGCTGTCTCTTTCAACAGGTGTAGTCCATTTGATTCCTGTTTATTCCCTCAGGGGAATCTGTGTGTACCATGGCCACTTATGTTGGTAAAAGAAGGGATTTGCAACAAAAGTTATTGGTCTTGCAAAATTCTGTCATGTGATCCTTGACATCCTTTCTTTCATATTAAGGTCGTGTTTTCCAACTGTTGATCCTTCTTTTTTTCTGACTTTCACATTCCAATCACCAGTCATTATCAATGCATCCTGACTGTATGTTCAATCAATTTCAGACTGCAGAAGTTGATAAAAATTCTCAGTTTCTTCTTCTTTGTCCTTTAGTGATTGGTGCACAAATCTGAATAATAGTTATATTAACTGGTCTTCCAGCTAATATAGGATAGGACGGACGGCATCCTATCACTGACAGAACTGTACTTTAGGATATTTATTGAAATGTTGTGTTTGCTGATGAATGCAACGCCGTTCCTCATCGAACTGTCATTCCTGGAAAGCAGACTACATGACTGTCCAGTTCAAACTGGCCGGTACCAGTCCACTTCTGCTTACTAAGGCCTAGGATATTGATGATTATGTGTTCCATTTCATTTTTGACAGTCACTACACACATTCCAAGGTCTGATTATTAATGGATATTTACAGTTGTTTCTTCTGAGTCATGCCACAACAGCAAATGAAAGTCCTGAAAGTGTGACTCCATCCGTATGATTAAGGTCAACTCTACCTTGCGAAGACAGCTTTCCCCAATCGCCTTTTGAGGGGCTTTCAGCCTAGAGTGTTCTTCTTCTAGAACCATATCAGACAGTGTTCATAAGCTATTCACAAGGTTTTCACTGGCTACTTCTTTTCATAAGTAGACTGCTCGGTTCTTCACCCTCAAGAAGCTTAGCTGTCTGCCATGAGTGACCCTGCTGGCATCTGAATACTAGGGGCATAGCTTCTAGTATCACAGCGACACACAAGCCCCAAAGTGTGACCAACTGAAAGACACTAGGCTGTTGGTGAGTAACCATAGGCCTCTCTGTGTTTGTTTCCCGATTCTCAGAATCATTATCCTTATTTTTTTTCCTCTGATGTCAGTGACTTAGAACTTTTTATTTGGTAGATTTTACCCTGTCTTTTATTTGTTTAAATTGTGAGGATAAATCTTACGTCTACTGCTTCTGGTCAGTTTTTGTATGAATATCTGCTCAACATTGCTCTTAAGAATATTAGCTATTGAATTCTATAGTGCAATAGAAAAGTAATAAAGAAAGGTGGGGAAACAGCAACTTAGTATTTAAAATTACAAATGCTCCAAGGCATGCACGTGTTTTAAGGCATAATTATGCAAATAGATGGCAAAGTTTAACATAAAGGTGTCTACTGCCCAACCTCTTGATAAGAAGGAACATAATTTGAACAAAAAATAGTTTAATTCATAAAGACATTCTAGAAACTCTTATCAAAAGTACAGTGTAAACTTCACTAGTTTGGTTCATTAAGTTGAAAACAGACTTCTAAAAGGTCATGAGGAATTAGAGGTTAAACAAGTCATAAAGTGATCAACAAAGGATTGTGTTTTATGAATCCTAAGAAAAAGAATTTCAGTTGAAATTGTTGAACTCAAAGCAGTATTAAATTATCTAGATGAAATAACAACTCAATAGCCATTACCTTGTTTACTTCATAAATACAAATATTACTTAGCCCCTTTTGTGTCTAGACTTCCAGATTGCAAAAGATAAGAATTGACGTTCAAAGTATATGTGTGGTATGTGTTAAAATTATATTTTGGATAAGGATGGGTAGATACTTGAAACTCATTTTATGGAAAGGCTACCTGTTGAGTAAGTGCACTCTAGATACAGGTCGTGGATTTGTTTTGACAGAACTTGAGCTTTAAGAAATATTCTGAACATCTTAAACAATGTAGTTGAAGCATATGTAAATTTTGTTGCCAATTTCTGGCTTTCTTTTCCTTGTATCTAAATGTTTCCTATCACTTAACATTTTGATTTTTTTTTTTTTAAGAACATTGTTTTAAAAATAATGCAATTAGTCTCAGCACTTGGAACCTGTCTCCTAGGAAGTTAAATCAGTCTTTCTGATATGGCCAGCCTCAGTTTCTGTAGCTGTGGAATATGGCTAAAAACACTTGTCTTTTTGACTTCACGAATGACTCATCAGGTCTTAAAGCACTATGCAGGTTTGAGGTGCTCTTATTTTTAGTTGACTGTCTTTCAGAATATGGTACTGTTTCTGAATGTATAAATTTGTATATAACCTCAAATTTGGATGACATAAATTTTCGAATTACAAAATGCTACTTTTCACAAGTGTACAAATTAACTACCTTTTTTTTTAAAAAAAAAAAAATCAGGTGCTAGATAATGAAGCCCAGCAATGATCTAAATCCAAATGAAAAAAGGAAATGGTGGAATTGCATGCTTCAAGATTGATATACGAGGGGACATCATGAAACCTCAAAAGGCAGCCAGCAGACTTGAAAAGATCACTTGGAAAGTGAAATAATTATTAAGTGAAGCTGTATAAAGCTAACAAGGAAGAGATGATGATAGATAAAGCAGCATATGAAGTCAAGAATCAGAGCAGAAATTGAATTAAGTTCATCATTATAAACTACCTTATCAGTAGAATGACATGTTAATCTTGTTTTTTCCCAAAGATAATGCTTTTCCGTAATATTCTGTAATGAAACATGAGTTTCATCTTTGTTCCTACCTCTAGGTAGCTAGAAAGTGTTAAAGCTATACTTTCATCACAACAACCTGTTCCTTAAAACACCGTTCTGCAGTTATATAACCAGGCTTAAAGTATCTGTTCAGGGTATTAGATATATTAAGTAAATAGTGTCTATTTTTATAGGTGTGGTAAAGATATTGGGGTTATGTTTTAACATGTCCTTATCTCTTAGGGCTAGATTCTGAAATATTTATAGTTAAAATATTTGATATGGGGTGTTTGCTTCAAAATAATCCAGAGGACTGGGGAGAATATAGAGATTTGGATAATACAAGACTGTTCATGAATTGATAATTATTGAAATCAGATCGTAAGTTCATAAAATTATTCTCTCTACTTTGAAGGAAAAAAACAAAAACTTGTTTAATCAAATAGCCATTCTGTGGCTTTGGGCAAGTTACTTAATACTCAGTTCATCGTCTACACAAGAAAAAGAATAAAAAATACCTAGCTGATAAAATAGTTTGGGGGACAAAATGACTTAATACATATAAAGCACTTAGAATACTGTCGATCTCATGGAAGGTGATCCATAAATGTTACCTTTTTAATACACTCCATCTTCTGTCTATTTTTTTACATGAACCTTTAAATTATAGATGCACGTAAGACATAATACAGAGATTCCTGGTGCTCTTCACCCAGTTTCCCCCAATGATAGCATCTTGCATAACTGTAGTATGATACCACAACCAGGATATTAACACTGAGATCCAATATTTCCATTTCAGCAAGGATCCTAGAGCCCTGGTGGCACAATGGTTAAACATTTGACTGCTATCCAAAAGAACAGCAGTTCAGACCCACCAGGTACTGCTCAAAAATCCTATGGGACAGTTCTGCTCTGTCCACTGTGCATCAGGATCAAATCAGCAGGAAGACGTTTCATTTTTTTTTTTTTGGTTTTGGTAAGTATCGTGGGTGTCGCCCTGTAACAGGTAGACCCACTTACCCCCAACCTCCATTGTCTCTGTAACCCCTGGCTAATTGCTGATCTGTTCACCATTTCTATAATTTGGTCCTTTTAATAATGTTATGTCAATAGAATCGTACAGTACATAACCTCTGGGATTTGACATTTTACTTGGCATTATTCCATGTAATTTTTTTTTCCTTTGGGCTGTTTTGTTTACTAATAGACCACTCACATTTATTGGTGAGTAACATTCCATGGTATTCTACAATTTATTTTAACAATTTATCCATTGAAAGATATCTGGATTGTTGCCAGTGTTTTGGATATTAGAAGTAAAGCTTCTATAAACATACACACATGTACATTTGCATTTCTCAAAACTGTTGTATGAGTTGCCCAGGGCTGCGATTGTTGGGTCTCATGAAGGTTATATGTCTAGCTTTTCAGAAAATATCAAACTGTTTACCAGAGTCATTTTAACATTTTAGATCACTTATCAGCATTCTATGAGTGATTCAGTTTCTCAGCATTTATGATAGCAAGAATCAAGTAGTGTTACTAATGTATCTTTTTTTATTTTAGTCATTCTGATAGATTTTTTTATTAATGTTTCACTGTGACTCCAATTCTGTTGATGATCTTTTTGTATGTTTTTTTTTCATCTGTTGTAGACCGAGTTGTGTCCCCCCAAAAGATATGTTAAAGCTTCCCTTCTCAATATCTGTGAATGTGACCTTTTGTCGAAATAGGATCTTTAAAAATTGTTGTCAGTTGAGCTGAGGTCATGACAGAGTGAGGCAGATCTTAATCCAATTGGAGTGATATCTTACAAAAGAAAAGAATCTCAGAGAGACGTATAAAAGGAAGACATCCATGTGATGATGCACCTACACAACAAAGACTACCTGGACCTACCAGAAGGTGAGATACACAAGAAAGGATTGTATCCTGAAGTCCTTAGAAAGAGTATGTCCCTCTTGTGACCCTGGATTTGAATTACTAACCTTCAGAACTGTGAAATAATACATTTATGTCCTTATAAGCCACCGTTTTATAATCCACGCTGTCGTTATAAGTCACTCAATTTCTGGTACTTTGTTACAGCCGTCCGAGGAAATTAATATGCCTTCTTTGGTCAAATGTCTATTAGTATCTTTTATTTGTTTTCTAATTGGATTGTCTGGTTTTTGGTGTTGAATTTTGAGAGTCCTATTACGTATTCTACATCTAGTCTTTTGACAGAGAATACTTGCAATTACTTTTCTCCTAGTCTGTAGCTTGCGTTTTCATAGTCTTAACATGGTATTTCACATGTCGTTTTTTTGGTTTAGTTTTAATGAAGTCCAATTTATCAATCTTTCCTCCATGAATTTTGCTTTAGAGTCAACTCTAAAAATTTTTATCCTGGTGCTAGATGCTGAAGAATTTTATCCATATTTTTTCTAATTATAGTTTTATATTTTACATCTAAATTCATGACCCATTTTGAATGGTTTGGCACATGTGAGACTTAAGCAGAGGTTCTTCTCTCTCTCTCTTTTTTATTTATTTGTTATGATTGAGTGAAAATATACATTCCCATATAAACTGCATGCCCACCTATATTCAGCTCCCATGGCTCCCCCTACCCAGTGACAGCACACACTTTTTCTCTACTCCGTACATGTCTTATCCTCCCGACAATCTCCTATCACCTGCTCTCCACCCACTCCCTTTCCTCCATTAAGAGGTCAGCAGGACAACATCCTGTAGATGCTTAGAACTATAATTGCACACATGATATGGTCACTCTATGTCACCAAGTCCAATCCATTCCTGTCCGAGTGTTGACCTCCATTATGATTTATGGACAGGGGCAGCATCAGGGCCAGAGACAATGCTCCTAGAGAAACTCCAAGGCCCATGCACCATCAGTTGAGGTCTTTAAATGGAGCTCTCAAAGTGCACCCTTTTTATTCTTGTGTTGCCAGTGAGACTTAGCTTTTTGAGCTCCATCATGGCTATCACTGGTGGTGGCTGGGCACCATCCAGTTCTTCCGGTCACAAGTCAAAGTAGTGACCCACTCACATGGATCTCTCTGTCTTCTGGGTTCTCTTTCCCCATCTGTCATTTTTATACCTCATGATGAACTGTTCATACTAAGTTGGGACCATTTGCTGTACCATCAGATGGCAGCTTGGCAGATTTAAGACCCCAGATGCCACTCACCAGTGTAGGGTGCAGAGGGCTGTCATAGCAAAACGCTAGTTGTGCCAGTTGTGCCTCGGATCCCTTGAAAGCATAGTCCACAGACCCCTGCCCAAGCTACTCTATCCTTGTAATATTGGATTAAGATGGGAGGCGTAATCCTGTTATGTTGAAGACCAGTTAATATTGATCTTTCTCATGTGTGCTCTCCCATATTTCACCCAGCCAAGTATCTATCAACTATCTAATCTAAACCCTGCCCCCCTCACACTCCTTCCCTCCCCCTCTTGCGGCCATCAAAGAGTCTTTTCTTCTATGCATGGGTCTGTTTTCAAGTTCTTATTGTAGGAGTCTCATACAGTATTTGTCCTCTTGTCGCTGATTACTTACATTCAACATAATGTCTTCCAGTTGAAACAAGGTTAAGAGATGTTTTCTAAAATCATCGCTGTTCTTTATCATAGCATAGTGTTCCATTGAGTATATCTACCATAGTTTACCTATCCATTCCTCTGTTGTTGGGCATCTGGGTTGATTTCAGCTTTTTGTTATTGTGGACTGTGCTGCAGTAAACATTCGTATGCATGTATCAGTTGGTGTGAATGGCCTGGATTCTGTAGGATATATTCTGAGCAGTGGAATTACTGGGTCAAATGGTATGTTTAGATGCGGCTGTTTGAGGAAGTGCCAGATTGCTTTCCAAAGAGGTTTTACAATTTTGCAATCCCACCAACAGTGTAGGAGAGTTCCAATTTCTCCACAGCCTCTCCAGCATTTGTTGTTTTACATTTTTTAGATCATGGCCAACCTTGTTGAGGTGAGACTGTATCTAATTGTGGTTTTGGTTTGAATTTCTTTAATAGCTAATTATCATGAGCACCTCCGCATGTGTTTTTTGGCTGCCTGGATCTCCTCTTTAGAGAAATATCTGTCCATCTCATTTGCCCATCACTTAATTGGATGGTTTATGTTTTTCTTGTTGATATTTTGTACACCTTATATATTATTGAGATCAGGTGTCGGTCTGACATATAAGTTATGTAATATTTTTTCCCACTCTGTAGGTGGTCTTTTAATTCTAGTAATAAAGTCTTTGGATAAGCAAACGTATTTGATTCTTAGTACTTCCTGTTTGTCTATTTTCTCTTCTGTTGTTTGTGGTTTGTTTGACAGATTTTAAAGTCTGTCTAAGCTGTGTATTAAAACTTCCATTGTTGTTCCTACTTTTTCTTGGATGAGCTTTATTGTTTTACATTTGACATTTTGGTCTTTTATCCAGTTTGAGTTGGTTTTTGTATAAAGTGTAAAATGTGGGTCTTTTTTCAATTTTTTGCAGATGGATATCCAATTTTGCCAGCACCATTTGTTTAAGAGATTGTTTAATGCCTTAGGGCCTTTATAGAATATCAGCTGTTAATAGGAAGATGGTGTAATCTCTGGGGTCTCAATTCTGTTCCATTGATCTGTTTGACTACTGTGGCAGTGTAATAGGTTCTAAGGTTGGGTAGTGTGAGGCCTCCCATTATGTTCCTCTTCTTCAGTAGTGCTTTACCTATCCCGGGCTCCTTCCCTTTCCAAACAAAGTTGACAATTTGTTTCCCATCTCGTTAAAAAACGTCACTGGAATTTGCATTGGGATTGCATTATGTAAGTAGATTGCTTTAGGCAAAATAGACATTTTCGTTATGTTAAGTCTTCCTATCCATGAGCAGCATAGGTTTCTTCATTTATGTAAGTCTCTCTTAGTTTTTTGTATTAAGGGCTTGTAGTTCTCTTTATAAAGGTCTGTTATTTCTCTGGTTAGATTTAGTCCTAGGTACTTTATCTTCTTAAGGGCTGTCATAAATGGTATTGATTTGGTGATTTCTTCCTTGATAATCTCGTTGTTGATATAAAGAAATCCTACTTATGTTTATCTCGTATCCTGAGACTTTGCTGAACTCTTCTATGAGTTTGAGTAGTTGACTTATGGATTCTTTAGGATTCTTTGTGTATACAATCATATCATCTGCAGATAGGGAAATTTTTACTTCTTTGCTGATGCAGATGCTCTTTATTTCATGGTCTTGTCTTCTTGCTCTGGCTAGAACTTCTAGTAAAATATTGTATAAGAAAGGTGACAGTGGGCATACTTGTCTAGTTCCTGTTCTCAAAGAAAACTGTTTCAGTCTCTCTCCATTCAGGCTGATGTAGGCAGTTGGTTTTGTATAAATGTCCTTTACTGTACTGAGGAATTTATGATCTACTCCTATTTTGCTGAGAGTTTTTAGCATGAGTTGGTGTTGGACTTTATCAAATGCCTTTCCAGGATCAATAAACAAAATCAGGTGATTCTTGTTTTTTGTGTTATTTATGTGGTTGATCACTTTAATTGTTTTTCTGAGGTCGAATCAGCCTGCATACCTGGTATGAATCTGACTTGGTCATGATGGATTATTTTTTTAATATGTTGTTGTATTCTATTGGCAACAATTTGTTGAAGATCTTTGCATCTAGATTCATGAGTGGTATCAGTTTGTAGTTCTCCTTTTTGGTTGGGTCTTTCCCTGGCTTTGGTACCAGGGTTATGCTGGCTTCATAGAGTGAATTTGGGAGTACTCCATCCATTTCTATACTGTGAAATAGTCTGAGTAGTATTGATGATAACTCTTCTCTAAAAGCTTGGTACAATTCTGCAGTGAAGCTGTCTGGGCCTGGGCTTTTTTTGGTTGGCAGTTTTTTCATGGCTTTTTCAATCTTTTCCTTTGTGATAGCTTTATTTAGTCATTCTACTTCACTTTGTGATGATTTTGATAGGTGATATGAATCAAAGAATTTGTCCATTTCCTCTAGGTTTTCAAATTTGTTGGAATGTAGTCTTTCATAGTATTCTGTTATGATATTTTTAATTTCTGTTGGATCTGTTGTGACAACTCCCCTCTCACTTCTGAAATCATAATTGCCACACCTGCTCTTCTTTGTTCATTGTTAGCTTGATACATGTTCTTCCATCCTTTAATTTTCAGTTTGTTCCTATCTTTAAGTCTAAGGTAAGTTTCTTGTAGGCAACCTATGGATGGGTCATGTCTTTTGATCCAAGGTGTCACTCAGTGTCTCTTTACTGGAGCATTCAGTCCATTGACATTCAATGTAATTATTGATAGGTATGTGTTTGGGGCTTCCATTGTGATGTTTGTTTTTGTGATAATATTTTCTCTGTTGCTCTTATTAATCTGTTCTGGGACATACTTCTTTGTGAGTTTTTTCATCTTTTTCAGGGTTGGTTTTGTAATTGTCGAGACTCCTGTATTACATTTCTTGATACAATGTGTTGCTTTCTTATTGTGCTTTATGGCTGCTTCTATGATTCCGCTTAATAAACTATGTATAAACCTATTTTTAATTACTACCAGTCTTGTAAACTTCCTCTCCATTTTGTTTTGTATTCCTCTTCTGATAGTTTCAGAAAATCTTCTTTGTCTGGGAAGTTCTGAGATGGTTTCTTTTGAGGGTCTTCTGATGCCATGGGTGATCTCTTCGTCACAGCTTTCTCTCCCAGCCTCTGTTGACTCATATGAAGCCCCCAAAACAACAAACTTGGGTTTATCCTGTTTGAGTTTTCTCGGCTTCATGAATTTTTTTATTATTTTTTCTAGTACTTTTAGCTCCTCCTTCTTTCCCCCTCCTTCCAGAAATGTGATAACACAAATGTTAGATCTCATTATTTTTTTTTTATGATTGAATGAAATATAAATTCCCATATAAATTTTCATGCTCACCTATATGCAGCTCCCACTGCTCTCCTGCCCTCCTCTCCTCTCTGCTCCATACATGTCCTATCCTCTCAAGAGTCTCCTATTCTCTCCTCTACACGCACTCCCCTTCCTCCAGTAAGAGGTCAGAAGGATGATACCCTATAGATGCATATAACCATAAAATTCCCACAAGATATGATTACTCTGCATCACCAAGTCCAATCCACTGCTGTCCGAAAAGTTGTTATGGACAGGGGACGCATCAGGGCCAGGGGCCATGCTGACAGGGGAACCCTAAAGCCTCCAGACCATCAAATGTGGTCTTTAGGTGGATATCTCAGGGTACAGCCCTATTTATTCTCTTGTTGCCAGTGAGACTCAACTTTGTGAGCTCCATCACAGCTATCACTGTTGGTGGCCGGGCACCATCCAGTTCTTCTGGTCATGAGTTGATATAGAGACCCACTCATGTGGGTCTCTATTTCTTCTGGGTTCTGTTTTCCCCATGTGGTTCCTGTTGTCGGTAATCATCCATTCCTGTTGAATTGGGACCATTTGCTGTACCCTTCGATGGCAGCTTAGCAGCTTTTAAGTCCCCAGATGCCACTCAGTGATGAGGGGTGCAGACAGTCCTCACTAGAAAAATTCTAGCTGTGCCAGTAGGCCTTGATTTTGCCTGAGAGCATGGTAACTGGCCCCCTGCTCTGGCTACTCTGTCCTGGCAATATTGGTTTAGGATGGGAGGAGCGCTGAAATTGTGCTGAAGTCCAGTTATTATTGATCTTCTTTCTAATGTGTGCTGTCACTGATTTTACCCAACCAAATTTCTATTAACTATCTAGTCTAAAACCTCTCCCTTTCACCCTCCCTCCCTGCCCACCCTTGCAGCTGTTAAAGAGTCTTTTCTTCTATTCATGAGTCTGTTTTTAAGTTCTTATCATAGGGGTCTCATACAATATTTGTCCTTTTGTCATTTGACTCAGCATAATGTCCTCCAGTTGAAATTAGGTTGAAAGATGTTTCCTGCTATCATCATTGTTCTTTATCATTGCATAATGTTCCATTGAGTATATATAGTTTACCTATCCATTCCTTTGTTGTTGGGCATCTGGATTGATTCCATCCTTTTGCTGTTGTGGACTGTGCTGTGATGAACATTTGTGTGCATGTATCCGTTGGTGTGAATGGCCTGGATTCTGTAGGATATATTCCAAGCAGTGGAATTAATGGGTTAAATGGTGTATCTATGTTCGTTTTTCTTAAGGAAGTACCAGATTGCTTTCCAAAGAGGTTCCATTATTTTACAATCCCACCAACAGTGTAGGAGAGTTCCAATCTCCTGGCAGCCTTTCAAGCATTTGTTATTTTGAGTTTTTTAGATCATGACCAATCTTGTTGGGGTGAGATGATATCTCACTGTCATTTTGATTTGAATTTCTTTAATAGCTAATGATCATGAACACATCGCACGCGTTTTTGGCTGCCTGGATCTCCTCTTTAGAGAAGTGTCTGTCCATTTCCTTTGCCCGTTGCTTAATTGGATAATTTATCTTTTTCTTATTGATATTTTGTAATATCTTCTAGATTATGGAGATCAGACGCTGGTCTGACATAGACTTGACAAATATTTTTTCCCATTCTGTAGATGTCCTTTTAATTCTATTAATAAAGTCTTTGGATGAGTAAAAGTGATTGATTCTTAGTGGTTCCCATTTATCTATTTTATCTTCTGTTGTTTTTGGTTGGTTTGAAAGACTGTGAAGTCTGTCTACATTGTGTATTAAATCTTCCATTATTGTTCCTAATTTCTCTTGTAATTTTAGACTTGATGTTTAGGTCTTTTATCCAGTTTGAGTTGTTTTTGTGTAAGGTGTAAGATGTGGTTCTTGTTTTAATTTAGTGCAGATGGATATCCAATTGTGCCAGCACCATTTGTTGAAGAGGTTGCTTTTACCCCAGCTGAGTGTCTTAGGGTCTTTGTCGAATATCAATTGTTCATAGGCAGATGATGTCATCTCTGAGGTCTTGATTCTGTTCTACTGATCTATCTGTCTGTTTTTGTACCAGTACCAGACTGTTTCGACTACTGTGGCAGTGTAATATATTCTAAGGTCGGGTAATGAGAAGCCTTCCAGTGTGTTATTCTTCTTTAGTAATGCTTTACTTATTCCAGTCTTCTTCCCTTTCCAGACCAAGTTGGTAATTTGTTCCTCCATCTCATTAAAAAATGTCACTGGAACTTGTATTGGAATTGCATTATATTAGTAGATTGCTTGGGTAAAATAAACATTTTCACAATGTTAAGTCCTCCTATCCATGAGCATGGTAGGTTTCTCCATTTATGTAAATCTCTCTTAGTTTCTTGTAGTAAGGGTTTGTAGTTCTCTTTGTAAAGGTCTATTATTTCTCTTGTCACATTTATTCCTAGGTACTTTATCTTCTTAAGGACTATCGTAAATGGTATTGATTTGGTGATTTCTTCCTTAAAAATCTCGTTGGTGGTATAAAGGAACGCTACTGATTTACTTATGTTTATCTTATATCCTGAGACTTTGCTGAACTCTTCTATCAGTTCGAGCAGTTTCTTTATGAATTCTTTGGGATTCTCTGCATATACAATCATCATCTGCAAATAGGGAGATTTTTAGTTCTTCTTTGCCGATGCAGCTGCCCTTTATTTCTTGGTCTTATCTAATTGCTCTGTCTAGAACTTCTGGTACAATGTTGCATAGGATAGGTGAGAGTGGACATCCTTGTCTAGTTCCTGTTCTCAAGGAAAACTGTTTCAGTCTCTTGCCATTCAGGATGACATAGGCAGTTGGCTTTGTATAAATGGCCTTTACTGCATTGAGGAATTTGCCATCTATTCTTATTTTGCTGAGAGTTTTTAGCATGAATGAGTGTTGGACTTTATCAAATGCCTTTTCTGCATCAATAGACAAGATCAGGTGATTCTTGTCTTTTGTGATATTTATGTGGTTGGTCACTTTAATTGTTTTTCTGAGGTCGAATCAGCCCTGCATCCCTGGTATGAATCTGACTTGGTCATGAAGGATTATTTTTCGGATATGTTGTATTCTGTTGGCAGAATTTTGTTGAAGATTTTTGCATCTAGATTCATGAGTAATATTGGTCTATAGTTCTCCTTTTTGGTTGGGCCTTTCCCTGGCTTTGGTATCAGGGTTATGTTGGCTTCATAGAATGAGCTTGGGAGTATTCCATCCCTTTCTATACTGTGAAATAATCTTAGGAGTATTGGAGATAACTCTTTTCTAAAAGTTTGGTAGAATTCTGTGGTGAAGCCATCTGGGCCCAGGTTTTTTTTTGGTTGGTAGGTTTTGGATGACTTTTTCAATCTCTTCCTCTGTGATGGGTTTATTAGGTTGTTGTGCTTCACCTTGTAGTAATTTTGGTAGGTGATATGAGTCAAGGAACTTGTTCATTTCCTCTGGGTTTTCAAATTTGTTAGAAGACAGTCTTTCATAATATTCAGCTATGATACTTTTGATTTCTGTTTGATCTGTGGTGACAGCTCTGCTTTCATTTCTTATTTGGGTTATTTTTTTTGTTTCCTTTCCTGTTTTTCTTTCATAAGTTTAGCCAATGGTTTCTCAATTTTGTTGATCTTTGCAAAAAGCCAGCTTTTGGTCTTTTCAATTTTTTCAATTGCTCTCCTATTCTCTAATTTGTTTAGTTCTGCTCTAATCTTTATGATCTGTTTTCTTCTGATTCCTGAGGGCTTCCTCTGTTGTTCTCTCTCTACTTGTTCAAGCTGTAAAGTCAGTTCTTTGATTTGGCTTCTTTCTTCCTTCCAGATGTGTGCATTTGTGGAGATAAAGTGACCTCTGAGTACTGCTTTGACTGTATCCCATAAGTTCTGGTAAGTATTGTTTTTGTTCTCATTGGAATCAATAAATTTCTTTGTTTCATCCTTGATTTCTTCTAAAACTCATGATTTTTTGAGCAAGGTGTTGTTGAGTTTCCATGAGTTCCACTTTCTATCTATGTTTTTTTCTGCTGTTGATTTTAACTTTTATGGCTTTATGATCTGAGAAGATGCTTTGCAATAATTCAGTGGTATGGATTTTGTTGAGAATTGCTTTACATCCTAACACATGGTCTATTCTGAAGAATGTTCTGTGTGCACTGGAGAAGAAGGTGTAGTTGTCTGCTGATGGATAGAAAGTTCTGTAGGATGCTGAAGTCTAGTTGGTTAATCATGACAATAATACTTCTGTGTCTTTACTGACCTTTTTTCTAGACGATCTGTCCAATATTGAGAGTGAAGTGTTGAAGTCTCCTACTATTATTGTGGAGTGATCTATCTCATTTTTTAGTGTAATCAGTGTTTCTTTGATGTATTCAGGTGCTCGAGTAGTAGGTGCATAAATATTTAATATTGCTAAGTCCTACCTGTGTATTGAAACTTTCAGCAATAAATAGTGTCCATCTTTGTCCATGGTGGTGGATTTTACATTAGTATTGATTATATCTCAGATTAGATTTGCCACACCTGCTCTTCTTTGTTCACTGTTAGCTTGATACATATTCTTCCATCCTTTAATTTTCAGTTTGTTCCTATCTTTAAGTCTAAGGTGAGTTTCTTGTAGGCAACATAGAGATGGGTCACATCTTTTGATCCAAGATGTCACTCAATGTCTCTTTACTGGAGCATTCAGTCCACTGTTGATGTTTTCTCTGTTCTTCTTATTAATCTGTTCTGGGACATACTTCTTTGTGAGTTGATTTTTCACCTTTTTCAGGGTTGGTTTTGTAGCTGTTGAGACTCCTGTATTACATTTCTTGATATGATATGTTGCTTTTTTACTGCACTTTACGACTGGCCCTATGATCCTGTTTAGTAAACTATATATAAATCCAATTTTGATTGCTACCAGTCTTGTCAACTTCCTCACCATCTGAAAGGACTGTAACGACTGTAGTGCATCCCTCTTTTTAATATGACAGTATCATAGTTTTCATGATATGATTACTAGATCATTTCTTTCACTATTATAGCTTTGATTGTGTTTGGAGACTTCCCTAACTGAATAGGATTCTGGATCATGTTTCCTTCTAAAATATAAAGTGAGCGATTTTGTTCTTCCAAGCCAAAAAATTCTTTCAATATTTCTTGGAGCTTTGGTTTGGTTTTTTACAAAGTCTCTGTGTTTCTGTTTATCTGCAGATGTCTTCATTTCATTTTCATATTTGAAAGATAGTTTTTCAGGATATATAATTCTTCACTGGAAGTTCTTCTCCTTCAAGGCTTTGAATATGTCATGCCACCATCTCCATGTCGGCATCATTTCTGCTGAGAAAGCTGACGAAAGCCTTGAGGGTTTCCCTCTGAACATTAGCTTTGCTTTCAGTCTTGCTACCTTTAAGAGTTTCTGCTTATGTTTCATTTTGTTCAGCTTGATTATAATATGTCTTGGAGTCTTCCTTCTGAGATCTATATTGAGTGATGTTTGATAAATAACTTGGCTATCTATATTCTCTTATTTCATAATTTCTGGGAAGTTTTCTGTCAGCAGCTCAGCCACAATACTCTACGTGTTCTGAGGTATCACCCCCTGTTCAGAAACTCCAGTTAATTGTAGATTGTTCTTCTTAATAGAGTCTCACTTGCTTCTTAATGCTTCTTCATTTTTCTTGTTTCTTTTCTCTGATTTCTCCATATAGAGAATTGGAGTAATTAGCTCTGTCTTCCAAATCACAAATTCTCTTTTTCAGTTGTTCCATTCTGTTTTCTTGGCTTTGAATTGAAATTTCTATGTCTTTGATTTTCTTCCTGATCTGTTGGATTTCAGAGTATTGGTGTTCCATCTGATTGAACAGCTTGCTTAATTTTTCATTTTGCTCTGCTGCATTTTGTTTAAGGTCTGGGAGGGCTGGATATATAATTGTTTTGTATTCATCTTCTGATAGTTTCAGAAAATCTTCTTCATCTGGGAAGTTCTGAGGTGGTTTCTATTGGGGGCCTTCTGATGCCGTGAGTGATTTCTGGGTTACCATCTTCTCCAACGTTTTTTGCTTTTTGGACTTCATGTGGGTCAATAGAGACTGGGAGAGATGCTGTGAAGATGGATAACAGTTGTTTCTCTTGGCTGTCTTAAAATGAGAAGTAAAAAGTATTTGACATCTTCCAAAGTCAGTCAGGTTTCCAGGTGTATACGTCCCTCTTCCCAGCTGGCAAAGTGAGCACCTCTACATTGAATCCCAGATGTTATAAGCTAGCTCAAAATACAGAAAGGCTACTGGCTTGCTGGCCTCTGTTGTTGGGCCCCAGCTGTAGGCAACACTGTGTAGAATTCTGCTTTTCTGCTGGAAAAGCAGTCTCTCCTGGGTAGACACTGCCTCCCTGCCCAGGAAGTGGGTCCAGTTGAAGCTTCCATATAGATGACTACACCTCCCAGCAAAACGAGATCACATCCCACACAAGCTCATCAGCTGGCTGGGACCAGGGTCCCAGCTGAAAGAGAGGCCAAGGGTGACAAAATGCCCAGAGTCCACAACCTCTGCAGCTGGGCCCCAGCCCCAGGTAACAGTATGTGAAACACTGATTCCCTGCTGGAAAAACACCCTCCCCCTGGCAAGTGCCACCTCCCAGCCTAGGAACCAAGTCTGGCTGGGGCCTCTGCCTGGGCTTCTGCATTTCGCAGTGGCTCAAGATGGAGTCCCACACAGTCGCATCTGTATGGCTACCACTTGATGAGGCAGATGGGTAGACCAGAGGAGCCGAGGTTTATAGAGTCCAAAGCCTGGGTCTCAGAACCTGGCAATACGCTTGCTGGTCCCACAAGAAATGTTTCCAAGACCAGCAGCCAGTCAAGTCCCAACTCTGCCTGCTGGCCAAGACAGAGGAAAAAAAAATCAAAATGGGGAGTTACCTTGTGTCTGTGCAAGCCTCTGCTCACAGAGAGTGAGATCAGTGAAAGAGAGGAGGTTTTGCATTCACCGATATGAAGTCCAAATTAACAGCCCTATTGATGCATTCTAAGGCTCACTACGTGTCCAGAAGGCTCCGTTTAATTATCATTTCAGGTCTTGGTTTCCAGAGGGATTTAGGGAGATGTGTGTTTAGTCTGACACCTTGACTCCCCCTGCTGATGTTATTTTTTTTGTTACTGGATAAAGTGAAGATATACAGTCCAAATCAATTTTTCATGCACGCCTATCTACAGCTCTTCTATTCTCCTTGCCCCATGACAACACACTTCTCCTTTTCATTTTGTACTTGTCGCATTCTCTTAATAAGCTCTTACCCCATCCTCTCCATCCTTTTCTCTCCCATCTACAAAGCAGTGGGACAGCCTGCTATAAATGCACAGATCCACAAAGTACACCCATAATATGGTAACATTGTATCCTGAGTTTATTCCATTTCTGTGTGAAAAGTTGACCTCTATAGTGTTTTCTAGACAAGAGCAGCAACAGTTCTAGGGGCTATGCTCCCAGGTTATCCCATGAGCTGTCAGACTATCAGTTATGGTCTTTTAGTGGAGTTCTTGAGCTGCACCCCTCTTTTTCTCATGTTGCCACCAGCACTGTGTGCCCCATCACAGCTGTCCTTGGTGATGGCCAGGCACTGTTTGGTTGTTTTGGACACATGTTGATACAGTCTGCTATTATGTGGGTTCTTTTGTCTCCTGGACTCTTTTTAACTTACGGCTTTGATGTTCTCAGTGATCATCTGTTCCAGCTGAATTGGGTCCATTGGCTGTGTTACAGATGGAGGGCAGCATGCTGACTTTTAAGACCACTGAGGCTACTCACAAATAGGGGGTGCAGAAGACTCTTTTAGCAATAGGCTAATTATGCCAATTGATCTCTATGTCCCCAGAGAGCATGGTCCCAAGGAAGGGACCCTGCCCCTGCTACTCTATCCTTGCAATGTCTGGTTGAGGTTACAAGAGCTTTCAGTTCATGGCAAGGTCAAGTTACGTTGATCTACTTTCTACTGTATGCTGTCACTGATTTTACCTAAATTTCTATCAACTATCCAATCAGTGATCAACCTCATCTCCTGTCCCCACTTTGTAGCTGTCAAGCGTTTGATTCTTAGTTATTCCCAATTTTCTATTTTCTCTTCTGTTTATTGTGCTTTGTTTGTTGGATTTTGAAGTCTGTCTAAGCTGTGTATTAGAACTTCCATTATTGACCTTATTTTTTCTTGCATGATCTTTAACATTTTAGGTTTGATATTTAGGTCTTTCATCCATTCTGAGTTGGCTTTTGTGTAAGGTGTGAGATATGGGTCTTGTTTCACTTTTTGCAGATCTATATCCAGTTTTGCAAATATCAAAGCCTTTCTTCTGTACATAAGTCTATTTTTAAGTCCTTGTTGCAGAGGTCTCATACAGCATTTGTCCTCTTGCCACTGACTGATTTCGTTCAGCATAATGTCTTCCAACTGAAATCAGATTATGGGATGTTTCCTAAAATCATCATTGTTTTCTCCTTCCTTCCTTCCCTCCCTCCTTCCTTCCCTCCCTCCCTCCTTCCTTCCCTCCTTCCTTCCTTCCCTCCTTCCTTCCTTCTTTCCTTCCTTCCTTCCTTCCTTCCTTCCTTCCTTCCTTCCTTCCTTCCCTCCTTCCTTCCCTCCTTCCTTCCCTCCCTCCCTCCCTCCTTCCTTCCTTCCTTCCTTCCTTCCTTCCTTCCTTCCTTCCTTCCTTCCTTCCTTCCTTCCTTCCTTCCTTCCTTCCTTCCTTCTTTCCTTCCTTCTTTCCTTCCTCCCTCCCTTCCTTCCTCCCTCCCTCCCTCTCTCCCTGCCTCCCTCCCTCCCTTCCTTCCTTCCTTTTTTCCTTCCTTCCTTCCTCCCTTCCTTCCTTCCTTACTTCCTTTTTCCTTCCTTCCTTCCTTCCTCCCTCCCTCCCTTCCTCCTTTGCTCCCTTGCTCCTTTCCTCCTCTCCTCCCTCTCTCCCTTCTTGTCTCCCTCCCTCTCTCTTGCATCTAGGTTGATTCCATCTTTTTGCTGTTGTGAACAATATTGCAATAAACATTTGTGTGCATGTGTCCATTAGTGTGACAGCTTTTATTTCTGTAGGATAAATTCCAAGTAATGGCATTACTAGATCAAATGGTATATCTCTTTCCAGCTTTTTAAGGAAGCATGAGATTGTTTTCCAAAGAAGTTGTACAATTTTGCAATCCCACCAGCAGTGTAGCAGAATTCCCAACTCTCCACAGCCTCTCCAGCATTTGTTTTGTGTTTTTTTTGGATCACGGGCAATCTCATTGGGGTGCCAAGCCAAGGCCAAGTGCCGTCGAGTCGGATCCGATTGGGGTGAGATGATATTTATTGCAGTTTTGATTTGGATTTCTCTGAGAGTTAATGATAGTGAGCATTTCCTCATGTGTCTTTTGGCTGCATGGATGTCCTCTTTGGAATTGTCTGTCCATTTCCTTTGCCCATCACTTAACTGGGTTGGTTACATTTTTTTGTGGATATTTTGTAGTACCTTGTAGATTATGGAGATGAGCCATTGGTCCTACATGTAATGGACAAATATTTTTTTCCCATTCTGTAGACGGTCTTTTCATTCTTTCCACAAAATTTTTAGATCAGCAAAAGTGTTTGATTCTTAGTAGTTCCCAATTATCTATTTTCTCTTGTGTTTAATGTGCTTTGTTTGTCAGATTTTGCAGTCTGTCTAAGCTGTGTATTAGAACTTCCATTGTTGACCCTATTTTTTCTTGCGTGGTCTTTATCTTTTTAGGTTTGATATTTGGGTCTGTGATCCATTCTGAGTTGGCTTTTGTGTAAGGCATGAGATATGGCTCTTGTTTCAGTTTTTTACAGATGCATATCCAATTTTGCAAACATCACTTGTTACAGATACTGTTTTTAACCCTGTTTACACTTTGGGGCTTTGTTTAATATCAACTGTTCATAAGAGGATGGTAGCATCTCTGGGGTCTCAACTCTGTTGCATTGGTCTGTATCACTCTTTTTGTACCAGCATCAGGCAGTTTTGAATACTGTGGCAGGGTAATAAGTTCTAAGGTTGGGTAGTGTGAGGCCTCCCACTATGTTCCTCTTCTTCAGTAGTACTTTATTTATCTGGAGCTTTTCCCCTTTCCAAACCAAGCTGGTGGTTTATTTACTCATCTCATTAAAAAATGACACTGGAATTTGTATTGGGATTGCATTGCATATGTAGATGTTAAGTCTTGCTATCCACGAGAAGGGTAGGTTTCTCTGTTTATGTAAGTCTCTTTCAGTTTCTTGCAGTTCTTGTAATTCTCTCTGTATAGGTCTCTTATTTCTATAGGTTTATTCCTAGGTATCTTATCTTATTGGGAGCTATAGTAAATGGTATTAATTTGGTGATTTTTACCCTGATGATCTCTTTGTTGGTGTTAAGAAATCCTGCTGATTTACTGACGTTTATCTTACATCTTGACACTGATGAACTTTTCTATTAGTTTGTGTAGTTTACTTATGGATTCTTTAGGACTCTCTCCATATACAATCATATCATCTGCAAATAAGGATATTTTTATTATTTCTTTGCTGATGTAGATGCCCTTTATTTCTTTGTCTGTGTCATTGCTCTGGTTAGAACCTTTAGTAGAATGTTGAAATGAAGTAGTGAGAGTGGGCATCCTAGTCGAGTTCCCATTCTCAGAGGGAATTCTTTCAGTCTCTCATCGTTCAGGATGATGTAGGCAGTTGACTTTGTGTTGATGCCCTTTCTTGTGTTGAAGAATTTCCCCTCTATTCCTATTTTGCTGAGAGTTTTTAGCATAAATAGGTATTGGACTTTATCAAAGGCCTTGTGTGCATCAATTGACAAAATCAAGTGATTCTTATCCTTTGTGCTATTTATATGATTGAGCATATTAATAGTTTTTCTGATGTTGAACCAGCCTTGTGTCCCTGGTATGAATCCAATTTGGTCATGATGAAATATTTTTTTGATATGTTGTTGAATTCCATTGGCTAGGATTTTGTTGAAGAATTTTGCATCTAGGTTCATGAATGATATTGGTCTGTAATTGTCCTTTTTTTTTTTTTTTTTGTGGGATCTCTCCCTGGCTTTGATATCAGGGATATCCAGGCTTCATAGAATGAATTTGGGAGTACTCCATTCCTTTCTATGGTATGAAACAGCCTCAGTAGTATTGCAGTTAACTCTTCTCTAAAAGATTGACAGAAATCTCCAGTGAAGCTGTCTGGGCCAGGACTTTTTTTGGTTGACAGTTTTTGATGAATTTTTCTATCTCTTCCTTTGTGATGAGTTTAAGTTGTTCTACTTCTCCGTGTGATAATTTTGGTAGCTGATATGAATCTAGAAATTTGTCCATTTCCTCTAGCATTTCAAATCTGTTAGAGTACAGTCTTTCTGTTATGATAGCTTTGATTTCTCCTTTCTTACTTGTGTTGTTTCTTGTTTTCATTTTGTAAGTTTAGCCAATGGCTTATCAATTTTGTTGATCTTTTCAAAGAACCTGCTTTTGGTTTTGTTACCTTTTTCAATTGTTCTTCAATCTCTAATTCATTTAGTTCTGGTCTAATCTTTATTATCTGTTTTCTTCTGGAGCCTGAGGGGTTCTTCTGTTTCTCTCTTTCTACTTGTTCAAGCTGTGGAGTTAATTCTTTAGTTTGGGCCCTTTCTTCATTGTAGATGTGTGCATTTATAGAGATAAACTGACCTAAAAGCAATGCTGTTGCTGTGTCTTATAGGTTCTAGTAGGATGTATTTTCATTCTCGTTTGAATCCATAAATTTCTTTATATAGTCCTTGATTTCTTCCACAACCCGTTTTTGAACAAAGTGTTGTTCAATTTGCAAGAATATGAATTTCTGCATATGATCTTTCTGCTGTTGATTTCCATTGTATGTCTTTATGGCCTAAGAAGATACTTTGCAATAATTTAATGGTTTGGATTTTGTTGAAACTTGCTTTATCTGCTAACTCACGGCCTATTCTGGAAAATGTTCCATGTGCATTGGAGAAGAATGTGTCCTTATCTGTTAGGGATGAAAAATTCCATGTATGTCAACAAGGTCTAGTTGGTTGATTGTTGCAATAAGATCTTCTGTATCTTTACTGAGCTTTTTTCTGGATGATCTGTCTTTTACAAAAGTGGTGTGTTGAAATCTCTGGCTATCATTTTTGAGTTATCAATCTCATTTTCCAATGTTGTCAGTGTTTGTTCAATATATTTAGATGCTCTAGTATTGGCTGCATAAATATTTAACCTTGTTATGTCCTGCTTACGTATCGAACATTGCAGCAATAAATAGTGACCATTCTTTACCACAGTGGTGGATCTTATACTAATGTCTATTTTATCTGAGATTACTGTTGTCACTCCTGCTCTTCTTTTTATGCTGTTGAGTTAGTATAACTTTTCTATCATTTGATTTTCAGTTTGTTCATAGCTCTGAGTCTTAGATGTGTTTCTTGTAAGCAACTTATAGACAGGTTGTGTCTTTTGATCCACTATGTCATTTACCTCTATTGGAGCCTTCAGCTCGTTAACATTCAGTGTAATTGTTGATAGGTACATGTTTAGTGCTGTCATTTTGATGTGTTTATTTTTGGGTTGTTTCTGTTTTCTGTGTTTTTGTTTATATTTTTTCTGGGTCATTCTTCTTTATGGGTTGCCTTACCATCTTTTTCAGTGTTGCATTTGTGTTTTTTGAGACACCTGTATTATGCTTCTTGCTTTGATATGTCACATTGTTATTTTACTTTGCAATTATTGCAATGATCCCTTTTACTATTCTAAGTTTAAACCAGACTTTAACTTCTGCATATTTTTTGAAATTTCCTTTTCATGCTAAATGGTTATACCCACAGTAATGTATTCCTCTTTTTAGTGTGGTGATGTCATAACTCTTGTGTTATGATCACCGGTTCCCTTCTTTTAATAATGTAGTTTTGATTGAGTTTATTGACTTTTCTAAGTGAGTAGGATTCTGAGTGCTGTGTCCTGCATTGCTACATTAAGTATACACTTAATGTTTTTGTTTTTCTAAGCAAAGAGCTTCTTTCAGTATTTCTTATAGTTTTGGTTTGGTTTTTACAAAGTCTCTAAGCTTCTGTTTATCTGTGAATGTCTTAACTTCATTGCCATATTTGAGAGACAATTTTGCAGAGTACATAATTTTTGGTTGGAAGTTTTTTTTTTTTTTACTTCAGGGCTTTGAATGAATCATCCCACTGCTTTCTTGCCAACATTGTTTCTGCAGAGAAGTCAGATAAAAACCTACAAGGTTTCCCTCTGAATGTTAATATTGTTTTGACCCTGTTGCCTTTAAGAGAATCTGTTTATGTTTTATTTTATTAAGCTTGATTATAATATGTGTTAGTGCCTTTCTTTCGGGGTCTAGTTTTTGTGGCATTTGATACATGTCTTAAATATCTATATTCTCTTCTTTCATATTTTCAGATATTTTCTGTCAGCAACTCTACAGCAATGCTTTCTATATTTTACTCTACTCCTCATTGAGGAACTCCAGTTATTCACATATTATTCCTCTTAATAGAGTCCTGCATGTTTCTTAATGCTTCTTCATTTTTTCTCATTTCTTTTCTCTGATTTGTCCTCATAGGTGCTGGTGTCCATTGCTCTATCCTCAAGGTCACTGAGTCTGACTTCCATCTCCTCCACTTTGTTCTTTTGGCTTTGGATTAAATTGTCTTACCTGTAATTTTGCTATTGCTCTGCTGGATTTCAGATCATTGATGTTCCGTCAGTTCAAATACCTAGCTAAATTTTTCAAATTTGTTCTGCTGCATTTTGTTTAATCTCTAGGAGGGCTGTCTATATCATTCTCTTGTACTTGAACTCTAATAGTTTCAGAAAGGCTTCTTCATCGGGGAAGTTTGTTATTTTTTGTGTTAGAAGTTTTCTGGAGCCATGTTGGAGTGTTTATTTAAATAGTTAACAATGGTCTGTTGTCTGCATGCCATCTAGAAGCTGTTTGATTTCTCTGGTGTTACCTCAATAGGAGTCAAGGTGTAGTTTTGAGAGGGGAGTTGGTTACCAGCTTTCTTTATGTACTCTAGTGACTGACTCCAGGTGGACTCTCTAGAGTGGCAGTCTCTGGCTTTTGGCTGGCAAAGAGAGAATCCTACTTGTGGAGTCACTGAGGGGCTGTCAGCTGACCCTATGATGTCAGTCAATGAAAGGTGGAGGAGAAGCTGCTGAGCCTCTCAGCACTCAGATCTCCAGGTCTCATTTAAAAGGTACTTTACTTCTAAGCAGAGAGCTGTACAACTGCTGCTGAGAACAGTTAGGCCCTCAGGTGTGACCCACTCTGCCTTCCAGTTGACAAGGAAAGTACCCCATAGGCTGTCCTCAGATGTTATGACATGGTGCAAAGTAGGTAGAGCTTAGGGTGTTCCAGCCATCCTCTGCCAGGCCCAACTGTGAATCTAAACAGGAGCTGTCTCAAATACCACTTTTATGCTGGAGACACACTTGCCTGATGGGCTGCTGCTCCACTTGAGAATCAGCAGCAGCTAAGTCCCCTGGATGGGTGACTCTACCTCACAGCTGACCAAGATGGTGTCCCAGCCAACTGGCCCTTGGTGCCATGAAACAGCAGTCTATGGTACAGCTCAGAAAACAGTGTAGGAGTGTAGGAGCAAATATGCCCTCAGTCAGCAGCCAGACTGTCAATATGTCACAATCCCTTTGACTGTCTCTGTACTGCACTATACAGTGTTTACTTAAGCACTGAAGTTTGGCCTATTTGTTAGCTCATGCCAAGATCCTGCCTCCTGGATAACAGAGGCATCACTACCTGTAGTTCTCCAATAAGTTGAGTCAGCTGGTACAGGGATGAGCAGTGCCTGGCTTGTCTTTGAGAGTGGTAGTTTAGTCCACTACTGGTGTCTAGTCAAATCTAACAATACTAATCCAAGTCTTAGAGATCCTCAGTTGTCCATTACTTCATTCAGTTATAATTCTAGGCCTTAATTCTCAGACGGAATTGTGGAGACACGTGGCTAGTCTGCCGTCTTGACCCTGCTACTCAAATGTTAGGTCATTTTTATGAACACACACATTCCTGTAGTTCTTTTTTCTTTATTTTCATTTTATTTTTGGTCTATTTTCCCTCTGTTTTTCAGACTGTTTATCCCCATTGCTCTGTCTACCAGATCAGTGATATTTTTCTTTGCGCCTTTCTTTCTGTTCTTGAGCCTATCCACTGAGGTTTTTATAAACTTAGTTAATGTATCTTTTGGTCCTAAATTTTCTATTTGGTTCTTTTTTGGTATAATCTATTACTTTTCTGAGACTGTTGATTTGTTTGCTAAGACTTCCTATTTTTGTTACCTCAAACATGTTTGTAATTGCTTGTTGCAACATTTATATGATGGCTCCTTTAAAACTGTTGTCATATCTTGTTTGCCAGCTTGGTGTTGGGAGGTATTAGCTGTTGTTGTTTTGTTCTGTTTGTTTTCATTTAGTCTGAGATCCTTCTGGTTCTCAGTATAGTAGCAATTTTTTACTGGAACCTGAACAGTTTGAGATTTATTTTGTGAGACTGTAAATACTATGCCACCATTGAAATTTAACTCAATTCTTCTGAAAGCAGTCTAGGAAGAGAAGAGGGTGAGTATCTTTTTTTTGTTCATTTTGCTCAGGTGGAAACAGAAGCCCCAGTTCCCCACTTGGATTGCCACCCAAAGGGGTGCTCCTTGCTAATACTGAGTAGCATAGGAGTTTTGGCATCCCATCAGCCTACTCTGAAGCCTCCAGGCTGGGAGCAATAAAACTATGTCATTTTGTTCCTTCTCATGTCTCCAAAACATCACTGATGGAAGGGGAAAGATTTACCTTGTTATTGACAGCCAGCAGTAAAAGACTGAAGCTTGAGTAAGTCTTGCCTGATAATACCCCAGTAGGTAAGGGGAAAGGAATCTCATTACTGGTAAGTGAATGTGAAGTCCAGGTTCTCCATGCAATCTCCCTGTCATCATGGTGGAACGCATTGACATTCAGCAAAGATGAAAGCTCCAGCTCCCTAATTTTGCTCAGTGAAAGCTGAGGCACTTCATCTGGCCTTTGCTTTCAGGGCTAGGGACAGATTCACAATTTTTTTTTGTGTTATTTAGAATAGAGTACTTGGCTTGGCTAGAATAGAGTGATTATTGCATAAAAGTATTCTGTCTTGCTACGCAGCCCATTTTCTGGTGCTTTGTCTAGAGAGAACAGCCTTTCAGTGAGGCTTTTTTTTCAATCTGTCTGTTAATGTTTATCTTGTTCCTCGGATACTAAAGTCCTAAGCTGGTGTACTTTCTTCTTCCTACTTTTCATTACCCTCTCATTCATTTCATGTTCATAGTGTGCAGACTTGTTAGTCATAGAGAAAAGCATTTCAATTCAATTTTCCTGGAAGTAGATATCCATACTGTATTTATTTTTATAACAATAATTTTGATTACATTTTATTCAATGCTTATTGTTTACCTAGGATGATACTCATTTTTGTTGGTGGTGGTGGTGTCAAAAATGGCACTAATATTATTTCACTCAGTAATCATGACAGACTTGTAACCTGAGTACTATTTTCTCCATTTTCCTCCAGTGCTGCATCCCTTAGTTAAAACATCTCAGATGATATTTTGTCAGTTCCTGGAGTCTTGTTTTCCACCAAAACCTTCAGTGCAGTGTAGACTTCTTTTAGTATTGATCATATCCTATCTCTGAAATGGTCGAACATCAACAAATTCTCTTTAGTATATTGACTCTGTATTCTTGCAATCTTCTCTTGATATTTCCTGTGTCATTCACTATTTTAACTATAGAAGTTTTCAATATTGCAACTTAATGTTTGAATTTTTTCTTTCATTCTTTCAGTTTGTGAATTGTAGAGTATGTTCTTTTTCCGTATTTCTAATTCCTAGTCTTTGCACATTTCATTACAATACTTTGTGTTTGCAAGCTGCCCTTTGAAGTCTTCTATTAAACTCTTTTACTTCATCATTTCTTCCATTTACTTTAGCTGCTCTAAATTCATGAGCAATTTTCAAAGTCACTTGACATCTATTTTGGTCTCTTTCCTTTCTTTCCTCTCTTTTTTAAGAACCTTTTGCTTTCTCACTTGATGTCCTTGAAGTGATCCAACAACATTTCTGGCCTTCAGTCATTAATGTTCAGTGGGTCAAATCTATTCCTGAGATGATCACTCAATTCAAAGAGGATATAATCAAAGTGGTGTTTTGTTTATCATGGACTTGTGTTAATTTTATTCATTTTCAACTTGAACTAACATAGCAGCAATTGATGTTGTGTTACACAGTTGTCCTCTCACCTTCTTATGACTAATGCTACTTAGCTTCTCTATCCCATCTTTTCATAGATGTATTTAGTTTGGTTCACCAGCTGGTGCATTTTAGCTGGTGAGGTCTGTGTGTGTAGTCACTGTGTTTATTATTGAAAAAAGCTGTCTGCAATAAATAAGTTGCTGGTCTAACAAAATTTTAGCATGTGATCTCTGGTATTGTTTCTATCACCAAAGCTATATTTTTCAACTGCTGATCTTTCTCCTTTGTTTCTAATTTACACATTACAATCACCAGTAATTATCAATGCATCTTGATTGCATGCTTGATCAATTTCAGACTGCAGAATTTGGTAGAAATCTTCAATTTCTTCATCTTTGGCATTAGTGAGTGGTGCATAAATTTGAATAATAATTCTATTTAACTGATCTTACATGCAGGTGCATGAATGGATGTTTTCCTATCACTGACAGTGTTGTACTTCAAGACTGATCTTGAGTTGTTCTTTTTGATTATGAATACAGTGCCGTTCTTCTTCAAGTTGACATTCCTTGTATAGTAGATTAAGTAACTACCTGATTCAAAATGGCCAATATCAATCCATTTCATCTTGCTGATACCTAGGATATGACTATTATGTGTTCCATTTCTTTTTCCTTTCTTTTCTTTTTTAAAAAATTATACTTTAGGTGAAAGATCAGAGACCATACTATTTTCTCATTAAAAAATTAATATACGTATTGTTTTGTGACATTGGTTGCCAACCGTGTGATATGACAACACCCTCCTTCCTGATTGTGGGTTCCTTCTGGAACAAGTGTCTATCTTCTGTGAAAGACCTCTGGAATTTTTCAGCCTGAATTCTCTTTCAAGTTAAATATTGAGCTTAGTTATCCACTCCCAAAAGCCTGCAACAAAGCTTACCACTGCAACAATCATAACATTGCCCTATGTTGCATTATCTATTAGACTAACAATACTTTCAGTTGTGAAAATGACACCATCAAAGGAAGTCAATAATTTATGTAATTGCATAACTAATTTATTCCTAAAAAAAAAAAAATCTTTTTTTTTTTTTTTACCTTAAATTTGTAGGTCTCTGAGATTCATTTTACTGGAATTGCACAATGATATCTAACTTCTCAAATTCTTGTTTTCTTTTTCTACTGGTAGTCATCAAGAACAGGTAACATTTTTATGATAAACTTTTACACAGTTGGAAATGTAAGATTTTTTTTTTCTTTTCTGAAAAGATAAGTACTTAAATAATTAAACCTGCTTACATCTGGCTCCATGATGACCAAATAGTTAATGAAAGATGGCATTGTTTATGCACTTAGTGACTACTAAGAGGCTTCTGTAAAGGCTTTTCAGTGAATTCATACATTTACTTCTCTACTTACAAAAAAAATGAGAAGGAAAGGATTCTGGATTTCGTTCTACATTTTCAAAGACAATGAGACATAAAATTAAAAGTTAGCAGGTTAACTACACACCTTGGCGAGTAGCATTTAATCTCATGTAAGTGAAAAAATATAGTAAAATCATCATAATAAATGATAAAATAATTATGGTAAATAGGGTATTTTTATTTTTCAAAGTATGTTTTCACAGAATAATAAGCATGATAGTTTGCTTTACTTATGTTGTTAGTTGTAATTCTTTTTAGATTAATATCTAACAGGGAATATGTATTGCTCCATCTCCATTGCTGTAAACCCTTCACTCTCAGTAACTTTTCCAATTTTGGTAATGAAAGTATTTAGGTACTTACACTTGCACATTTCATTGAAATCTTGCCCATTGGTTTGTTAGAACCCCATAAAATATTAACTTGTGCTGTGAGCAGTAGAGGAGATCACTAAAATGCCATATATTTGGTGACTAAACCAATACCAAATGTCTTACCATCTCTTCCATAACTGTCTGTGACATATAGACATTGCAGAATAGACTTTTAATAACTATATAATAGTCTTTGTAGTTACACTTTCTTCATTTTCTTTAAGAGAGAAATGTCCCACATACGCATGAAAAAAGAAACATTAGATTCTGGCTTGTCAACTTGTTTGTTTTTTTTATTGTGTTTTAGGTGAAAGTTTACACAGCAAATTGTTTCCCCTTCAATAATTCATGCATAAAAATTTCCTTGACTTTAGTTGCTGCCTCCAGGGTATATCAACAATCTCCCCATTGCTACCCTGCCTTCCGAGTTTCCAGCCTTCCAGTTTCTTTGATCCTTCTTGCTTTCTCACCTTTGCTCTTAGGCAAATGTTGCCAGTGTGGTCTTGTACAGCTGATTGTTCCAAGAAGCACATTCCTGATGAGTGTTACTGTTTATGCTACAGTTTTGGAGAAAAGGTGACTTCCTGGAGTAGCTTCAGTTCCAGTTTAAAACCAAAGCTTTGGATGACAATCTCAGGAGGTTCTCCAGTTTCTGTCAATCCAGTAAATTTGCTCCTTTCTATGAATATGAGTTTTGCTGTATATTTTTTCTCATTCTTACTAGGACTTCCCCTGGTCAGAATTCTCCTTATTAGTGCTAAGGAACACAAATGACTTTTTGTATGTTGATCTTTTCCCCTGCCACTTTGCTGAAGCCTTCTATAAGTTCTGGTAAATTTTTTTCTGGAATCTGGGATTTTTTGTGTATATGATTACATCGTGTATGAATAGGGATATTTGTACTTCTTACCAATTTGAATATCTGTTACTTACCTTTCTTGCTTTACTGCTCTTGTTAGGACTTCTAGTATTGAACCCAAAGCCTGTTGCCATTGAATCAATTCCAACTCATAATGACTCTATAGAACATGGTAGAATTGCCCCATAGAGTTACCATGGAGTGCCTGGCAGATTTAAACTACCAATCCTTTGGTTTATGAGCCATTGAGTTAATTCCAATTCCTAGTGATCCTATAGGTAAGAGCAGAACTGCCCCATGGTTTTCAAGGAGCACTTGATGGATTTGAACTGCTGGCCTTTTGGTTAGCAGATGTAGCATTTAACCATGAGGGTTTCCAAAAGGAGTGGTGATAATGGGGGTCCTCCTCTCATTCCCATTCTCATTGGTTTTCCGTCCAAAAGGAATTCCTTTAACATTTCTTGTAAGGTTTTTCTGGCTTTTAAAATTTAATTTTGTGGTGTTTTAGGTGAAAGTTTGCAGCATGAATTAATTTGTCACTCAAACTTTATTCCAAAACTGTTTTGTGACATTGGTTGCAATTCCCTCAAGTTGTCAATACTCTCCCCTTTTCCATCCCAGTTTCCTTGAATCCATTTGCTCAACTTTTGTGTCTCTGCCTTCTTGACTTTAATTATGGGCAGGTGCTTCCCATTTGGTCTCACATACTTGGCTGAACTAAGAAGCATTTTTTTTTCATATTGTCAGTTTTACAGGCCTATCTAATCTTTGGCTGAAAGGTGGGATTTTGGAACGGCCTCAGTTATCTGAGTTAACGGGGTAACAGGGAGTCATAGTCTTAGAAGTTCCACCATGTTCTTTCAGAGCATCAGGTTAGGTCTTTTTTTTTTTTTAAATGAATTTTAATTTTGCTCTATATTTTTCTGTTGGTCTGTTGGGAACTTCTATTGTTACCCCTGTCAGAGTGGTGAGTGGTGATAGCCGGGCACCATTTAATTCTTCTGGACTCAGGATGGTGGATACTGTGCTTCCTGTGGTCCCTTATTCCTTTGTACTAACATTCTTTGTTTCTCTTCTTTTTCCTTTGCTACAGATGGAGTGAGACCAACAGATGAATTTTAGACGGCCATTTGAAAGCTTTAAAGACCCCAGGTGCTGCTCACAAAAGTAGGGTATAGAATGTTTTCTTTAGGAACTATGTTATGACAATTGACTTAGATATCCACCCCCCCCCCCAAAAAAAAACGGCTGGTCTTGTTTTCACAAATTAGTTTAATTTCTGTTTATCTGGGAATGTCCTAGTTTCCCATTGTACTTGAAAGACATTTTTTTCAGGATATGTGATTCTTGGCTGGCAATTCTTTTCTTTCAGTGTTTTATACATATCATCCCACGGTACTCTGGCCTGTGTGGTTTCTGGCAAGAAATTAGTGCTCGGCTCTGCTGGTGGCCTTTTAAGGTGATATTTCATTATTCATGAGTTTCATGGTTTGGGGAAGTTTGATTGTGGTATGTCTTGATGGATTTGTTTTAGGGTCTATCCTGTGTATGGTTTAATGAGCTTCTTTGATGGAAGTCTTCTCATGTTTCATGACATTAGGGAAGTGTTCTGTAAATAGACCTTCAAATATTCTCTCTGTGCTTTTTTTGTTTCCTCATCTTCTGGAATTCCGGTGACATTTAAAGCATTCCTCTTGATTGTGCCCACATAATTCTTGGGCTTTCTTCATTCTTTTTCTGATGAGTTGCCAAACAGATTAGTGTTATTGGATTTGTTCCTTATTTGATTCTCTTTTCCATTAATTCAATTCTGCTTCTATGTCCTTCCATTGATTTATCTATTTTCAACATTTTATTATTAATGTGAATTTCTAGTTGTTATTTTGTGTAGTTTCTAATTGTCTGTTTTGTCATTGTGTTCTTGTATTGTTTAACCTGTATTCTTCTAGGGTTTTCTGTTGTTTTTCTTGATCTCTTTGAGGATCCTCTGTGTGTGTGTGTGTGTGTGTGTGTATATATATATATATATATACATACACAAACACACATGAATATATACATGTGATCTCTTTGAGGATCCTGTGTATTATATATATACACACATATATATGCACGTGTGTTTGTGTGTGTATGTATATATCTTTTGAATTGTTTATCACATTGTTCTATTATGATTTCTTCCTCAGATTTCTGTCCCCTTTTTAATTCACTAGTTTGAGTCATTTTATCCTGTTTAGTTATATAATTTGTCACTGGAGACTGTCTCTGACATATGAAGGTATTATTTTTTTCTATTTATATATTTATTCATTGATTGTATGTTTGTTTTGTCCTTATATTTTGTTTTGCTTTGTTTTGATACATCAGGGAAGATTGGATGGGTATGCTCCCCAAGTCACTCACCTGGTGGCCTGAGAGTGCTCATCACTTACCTCTGAGTTGGCAGAGCAGTAGTGGGCAGAATGAGTTCATGTTGCTGTTCACTGGGCATACTGGATGTCTGACAGTGGGCTGCATGTGTATAGGTCACTATCTGTCACTTGTCCAGTGGCTCAGAAGTACGTAATAGTGCTCAACTGGTGGACAGCATGATGAGCAGGGTGGCTATGGTAGATGGCCAGGGATAGGACTGCTCTCTGCATTTGCCTGGTGGGCGGCAGGAAGTCAGGGGTGGGGCTATGGCAGATGACCAAGACTGTGAGGCACACATTGCTGTTGTATGGGGGGGCAGGCAGCAGGTGAGGCAGCACTCAGTGCCCTTATCAGATGGGCAGAGCAGCAGGCGGGTATGTGGTATGTTACCAGGAGTACAGGATTTCACTGCCTTTGCAAGGTGGTCAGGGTGATGGTGGGGATGCTGTGGGCAACTGATGGCATCAAAGCACTTGCCATCATATGTTAAGTTGTCAGGGTGGTAGTAGAGCAGCAGATGGGCAGGCTGAGATTACAGGGGAAACTGTACCATTGTCTGCAGTTAAATGGGACAGCAAATGTGTGGGACACTTGTACCACTAATCACTAGAAAGGTGAAGGAAGGGGAGGGTGCTACTCTGGTCACTAGGCAGCAATAGGAACTTGGCCTTCACCAAGTGTGAGAAGGGCTGAACTACCCACTCATAGTCTGGTTGAGTGGTGGGCTTTCTGCTGAAACTAGAGCCCTGTTACTCTGTGTGTGCCATTCATTGTAATGGTTAAGGATGGCCACTGGTCAAAAGTCCTGTCCCTAGGTCCTGGCTCCCTGCCTGCCCTGTAGGCACTGGGATCCCTGGAGCTATTGCAGCTCTTCCAGTACTGTCTCTCCTTAGCTCTGGCTTATAATCTATTCTCTTCACTTTTGTTCACTTCCAGTAGGTCTGTGTGGTTGCTGTATCTTCTACTGGGGATTCTGTGATGTTGCCTTTCTGTGCCGCTCACCTGCTGGGATTGATGCTGGCTTTCTCTAAAGATGTCCATGCTCTGCCAGGCCAGCTGGCAGGGCACCTCCACTCTCTATCTCTCTTCATTCACAGTTTTTCTTCAGTTTCTTATTCTAGTCAGTATTTGATCTAATCCTCTATCCTTTCATTTGATGTTTAACGGTTATCACCTGTATCTGTTTCACTTGATTTCTCAGGTCTTTACTATAGAAGAGCAGCATGGCATGTGTGACTAAGCTTACCATTCTGAGTAACAATAATCTTACCAATTATTTTAAGAAATAAGTTTGGAGACATACCACTTATTTGACTCCCTGGCCTCATCTATCTTTCTGGTAGTCAACAAGTGATAATTGCAAGGAACCTGAGAACTCTAAACAGTCTTCCATTAATTATCAATGTCAAGAAATATAAGGGTCTTAATAAAATATGCAAACAGAAAGTGAATACATTAGAAACCAATTATTTAAGGAACAATTTCTCTAAGGTTTAAAATTTAGCTAAGAGAAAACAAGAGAGTTAATATTCAATAAGATGAAAAACTACAAAATGTGAGAATTGAAGGATTCAATTTTAAACTAAAGTATGTCTGCTAATCAGAGCAACATTACCAAACTGAACTAGAACCAATAATGTAAAAGAAGCATTTATTTACAACCCAAAGAAAACAAACACAAACTTAGAATGCACACAAAGAACCAAAGTTGTTTTCAACTTCTGTTCAACACCTTTTGCTGCAGGTGTTAATGGGGCCTCTCTGTTGAGTAAGCCAAAGGAACACCCCAAATATGTGGATTGAAGTTCGGTGTTTCATAAGTTCTCAGGAAAGCTAGTCAATATACCATGACCATTTCAAACTTTCTTCTATGAAATAGTTCCACTGACATTTCATCTGATGTATAGAACTCAGTAGCCATTCAAAAACAGAAGTATGTCTGACCAAACACTTTTTTGTTATTGAACAGATCCAAACTTCTAATTTCTCGGAAGGCAGAAGTTAAATACCAGAACATGTACAGCCATGGTTACTGCACGTGTACACTGTGATTGTAGTATCTTGTACGTGCATTTCAGACCTTGGTGCGTAAGAGGTGTGAAGGGTGCTGGCGATGTTCCAGAAACAAATCAGCAGTTTTTACTAAAAAAAAATAAAAAAGGAAGAAGAAAGAAAAGAAACCTGACTCTGTCTAATTGCTCATTACCTCTCCTCATTTTAGTTGAAATGTCAGCCGTTCTTCTGTTGTCTAGCTTATTCAGGTCAGTAACCTTTGTTGTAGTCACCACTCAGTCTCACTATTGCAAACAGAAGAAAGAGAGGAAAACAATTTAAAACATAAGCAAAGACATCTTAAAATGCATTTCTCACTGACAAAATATCTCTAGAATTTATCAGTGAGTATATGGATCACTTAAATATAATTATTGAATTATTTCACGTTCAGCCCAGCCAAAAACTCACAAGGCAATCCTAATGTTGGAATAACGCCTCAGTTTTACTATCTGCTTACAAATGTTCAAGTTATTGGGCAGGAAGTGAGACATGGAAATAAATACTTATAAGGTGCTTTGAGACCCCTTGAGGGAAAAAGGCATGTATGTATATAAAGTGTTATTACAGATACTGGGAAAAAAGTGGGGCAAATTGTCTCATTTCTGTAATAATTGACAGATTTTGATGGGATGAATCATAGCTTTTTAGCTGTCTTCAAATTTGCAGTGAAAATGAAATACAATCTACTTTTAAGTAGTATATGTACAGCTGTGGTTGTAATGATGCTCTTGGAGAGACTGAAGGAAGCCAATAGCACTACCTAAAGTATCATACAACTATCCAGCCCAGGCGTAAGTCAGTGTAGCTGTGCAGTGTTCATTCCTTCATTAAATAAGAAAATCTCAAGTTAAAAGATTTGGCAACAGTTACGTCTATTCTACCATCTTTTCACATATCTTCATGGAAAGATATATCAGTTTTCACTAAAATGTGAGCATTTTATTCTCAAATGTACAAATTAACCTTTAAGGTAAAATGATCCACATACTCAAACATTTGAAAATGTCTCCTTTTAAAAGCTAAGAATGTAGCTTTGACTGAACTCACCTGTAGAGTGCACCCTGAGACAGGCGCTCAGACAAAAACATGTATGACTTTCAAACATTAGAAACTTGCAGAAAATGGAGTCAAAAGTGGACCGTGGTCGTTACTAGAGACTGAAGATTTCTTTAAGCAGCTTTCACTGCTTTTGATCCTAGCTCATCAGGACTTTCTGTAAAAACTTGGCATAGGGAAGGTAGGATGCATAATGTCATCTTCGAAATCCATGCCCTCCCAGAACCTCAGAAAGTGGCCTTATTTGGAAATAGAATATTTGCAGATTTAATTTATTACATAAGATAAGGTCACACTGGACTAGGGTAGGTCCTACATCTGACAACTGGTGTCCTTATATACATAGATATAAGAAGGGTCATATGAGGATGGAGGCAGAGACTGGAGTTACACTACAAGCCAAAGTACACCTGGGGCTCCTGGAGTGAGAAGAGGCCAGGAGAGATTCTTTCCTAGTGTTTTCAGAGAGAGCATGGTCCTTAATTCTGGACTTTAGAAACTATGAGGGAATAACTTTCTGTTGTGTTAAGCTGCTCAGTTTGAGGTAACCACAAAATTTGGCAAACATGTACTAAATAATTGTTTGAGAAAATTGGCTGCGGATGGGAAAGGAAGTTTTTAACAAATGTAATGGACTAGGTCCTTCCAGAATTATTGCACATTAGGTTGTAGCAAAATCAATACTAGCAAAAATGATATTTAAATTAATTTTGTAGTAACTAATACCTTTGTGTTGACCATTGCTTCTGACAAAATATTCCACTTTGGAATATTTTGGACATGTTGTCAGAAAGGATCAGTCCCTGGCTTAGTAGAGTGGAGGGTCAGCAAAAAAGAGGAAGACCCTCTATGAGATGGACTGACACAGTGGCCACAACAGTGGACTGAAGCGTAAAAAAGACAGCGCACAAGACCGGGCAGTGTTTCATTCTGTTGTACATAAGGTTGCTATGAGTTAGAAATGACACAACTGCATCTAACAACAACGTCAAGGAAGGACAACATTTGGCCAGAATTCCACCCATCTTGGTAAAACCTTACTGTAGTCTGGGGAAAAAAAAAACCAAAAAAACCCTTCATGATTTCCGTTGAACATTATTTTACTTCTTGATGTTTCCTAGACTACTTCACAGCTGTTGTGCTACAAAGCAGAAACAGTTAACCGTGTGAGGTGGAACCGTATGACTCAGTGTAAAACTTCAGGAATATTTTTGTAAGAGTGCTTGTAGTTACAAGTTCCACACACGGACAAATCTGTTCTTCACACTTCATATGGCTGTGATACTCTAATCCTAACATCAAGGTGATAATTTCCCTCAGCTGGGTTTGTGATATTTATTTTCTTCTAAACTTATCCTGGATCTTCACTAGCTTTGATGGTGAAGACTAGCAGTATACCCTGTTCTTAAGTATCCGTGTGACTCAAACTTTACTCCAAAAAGGTAGGTAGCTTTTTTTTAACATGGCATTTTTGTTTCACATTAGTGTTTAACTGCTTATAGTTACGATATATTTATATCAACTGCAAGCTAAGTGTGCTAAGGGCTGTGATTATGATCTTGTATCCATAAGTGTTGTTACTAAGTATTTTTCAATGTAGTGAATTACCAACAGAAATAGTCCATATAAACATTTTACTTTTTCATGTTATTAAGACCTTGAGTTACAAGGTAGAGTCTCCAAAACAGCAGAGTAAATTCTTCCATAATCTCACATTTCCATAAATGCAACAAAAACTTTGGCAAAAGTATCAACTGTTTAGAACTCTGGAAATTAGCCACAGATTTGCAATACTCTGCAAAGTGCTTATTTGGGAAAGACTGCTGGTCTTTAAGAACAAGAAAGTTTAAAGTATGGTAACCTTACCTCTTCTTCAACTCTGTAATACTCTTAAGCTTTAGCAGCCTCACAAATACAGCAGCTGTAAAAATCAGAAATTATGTACCTGTTGGCATAGACAGATCAGATGCAGAGCACTTTGGAAAGGTCCAGCCTCAGAACACTGCTGCTATTTGCCCTGGCCCCATTTGCAGTGCATTGACATCAGGTGACCTGACTTGGAACACATTCTTTGCAAGAAAGGAACTGTCACCAGGATACTTGTGGAGATACTCTATAAAAATTCTTTAACACTTTATCTAAGGCTATGATTCTTGTTCCATGTATTAGATTCTGGACAAAAACTTAAAAGGAAGACCTGGACAATGAGATGTCCATAGATGTTGCAAAGTTCTGACACATTTCTGAAATGTTTAGAAGGGCCTGCACGTATGCAGTACTGGGTGCACACTCAGGAAAGATCTGAGAGGGTCCTAATCTCTCTCTTGTGACTGACTTCGAGGTCTTGCCCAAGTAGAAAGTGAAGAGTAAGGCAGGATTCTAGAATTTCCAGGTTTTGAAGGTAGGCCCCAACAAATATACAGGGCCCCTCAGCAGAGGGTGGAAGACACAATGATTCAAGGCACTTAAGGAACACTCTGAGCAAACATTAGCTGATCACAAAGCTAATCAGTCTGACCTCGGTGGCTGTATGCTAGAGAATACAAACTTCACAAAATTAGTTCAAAAAAATCATAAAACAGGTTAAATGCATCAGCAGCAACAACAACAAATCCCAAAGGAGGCTAGCATCAGAAGAAAAAGTATTCAGCTCCTTCTCAAAGATCACTACTTCAGAGCAGGCCTCAGAAATTCCCTTCCAAAAGTAAATAAAATTTTAAACTTTATCCTGAGCATGATAAGGAGATTTCATTATCATTACTTCTAGACAATATTGCTTCCGAGGTCTTAGTGAATTGAATAATAAAACAAGGTTTTAAAAAAATATATATGATAATTGGAAAACAAAAGGCTTCTCCAACTGAAATGATTGTTTACTAAGAAAATCTAAGAGAATATACAGACAAATAAATAAATGTAACAAGTGAGTTTGGTAAGATTTCTAGGAATGAGTTCCGTAAATATAAATAGATAACATTCCTATTTAAAAAAATAAACCTTCCCACTGAGTTGATTCTGACTGATAGGAACACTATAGGACAGATTATATCTGCCCCCCAGGGTTTTCAAGGACTGCTTGGTGGGTCTGAACTGTCAATTTTGTGCTAAGCAGCTGTAGCTCTTCACCACTGCAGTGCCAGGGCTCCCTATGATAGTAATAAACTCATAGGGAAACTAGTAAGAAAAAAATACATTCATAACACAAAACATATAAAGTATCTAGGCATAATAATAAAAGTATACTAATAAGCTAATTAGCAATAAAACAAGTAAAACAACATTGTGAAACATTAAATAAGACCTAAATGTATGAAGAGATATGCCAGTCAGTGAATGAAAAGAAAAATTTTCTAAAGATAATTAAGTTGGTTCAAGTCAATTTATAAATGTAATGAAATTTCAATAAAAATCCCTAAGCAACTTCACAAATTTGTACAAACTGATCCTATTTTCCATATTAAAGAGTAAAAAAATAAAGACTCATAAGAAAGATTTTCAGTAATACTAACAATACGGTAAGAGGAATTTCTTTGTAAGTAGCTAAAAGGAATAAGGGCTACTAATTGAAACAGTATGGTATTTGTTCTGAGATAGCAAATGGACCAGTATAACTCAAAGAAAGTCTAGATCTATGTGCACATAAAACCTAACTATAGGATGACCATGGTATTACGGATCAGAGTAGAAAGCATCAAATGCACAATAAATGATTCTGGATCGTTTTGTGATGGTCAAGAATCTATGTCAACGTGGCTAGGCCATGATCCTCAGTGTTTTGGCTTTTGTATAATGTTGGAAATCACCCCCATGATGGAATCTGCTGAATGGTAGTGGCAGGGGTGGGGCCCATTGTGGTTCACCACTCCTTCAGCCTTCCTCTTTTTGCTTCTGGCTGTCTACTTCCTTCCTGCTCACCTTGACAAGATTTGTGGCTTGTTGTGGATCCTGCGGCGGGCCTCTCTTGGACTGGAGCTAGAAGTTGATTCACTGATCTTGGGATTTGTCTGTCTTCACAGTCTCTGAGATAGAGTCCTGCTCCTCAACCTGCTGTTCTTGTGTTTGGCAGCCCCTGCAGCTATGGGAAGCAGAAGAAACGTTGAGGTCTTGCCTGCCATCTTGAGATTCTTCAACTCTCACAGCCTGTGAGTGGGAGCTCTGCTCTCTGACCTGCTGAGCCAGGCTGGTCAGCTCCCATGGCTGTGTGAGGGAGGCCTATATCCTGATCGAGGACTTGGGATGTTTCAGCCTCTACAAGCACATTGACTGTTCCCTTGATGTTAATCTCTCTCTCTCTCTCTAGCCAGACACTTTACTGGCTTTCCTTCTCTAGAGAACCCGGCGTAGGACAATTTGATTATTTGTACCACATACAAAAAACCTGGTTTTTATTTATAAAGTGAAAAGCAAAATTAAAAAAATCACAATATTCTTTAAACTCATAATACCTAAAGATTTCTGAAAAACAACTCATATATCATAAGTAAGCAAAGAGAGAAAAAAACTACATAAAACAATCAATGATAGCATAAGAAAAATTGGATTTCTTAATGCACCATAAACAGAGATATAGCCTGGGAGAAGACACTTGAAAAATGTGTAATCAACAAGAGAACAACATCCAGAATATATAAAGTGAAAAGCAAAAGACAATCCAATTTAGAAATGGACAAAGAATTTGAGAGCATTTCGCAGATACAGTCAACTTCTCTTACAATCAGAGAAATGAACATTTTGAAAACAAACTATTATATTCATCAGTTGGAAAAGAATAGACATGTAAATGTGCAGAGGAGTAGACATGTAAATGTGCAGAGTGACGTTAGCAGGGATTTTGTCCAGATCCAGAAAAATCAGAGTATTCTCTTCAATTTAGTAACTTGAAACTTACAGAAAATTTAATGCAGCATTTCTACAAAGAAACACACATACCAGCATAAATAACAACATTGTTTTAAGATAATCATTGGAAACACTTGTTACTCAATAGGAAAATGAATATGTAAACTCTGTAAAAGTGTACAATTGAATTAATGCCTCATAGCTATGAAAAGGAGTGAATTAGAACTGCACATATTCACATGGACAAATCTGACAAATAAAAAGTTGAATAACAAAGTCAAGTTATAAAATACTACACTTAGCGTGATATAAGTCATCTAAATGTGAAAACACGTAATTAGAACTGCACATATTCACATGGATAAATCTCTCAAATAAAAAGTTGAATAACAAAATCAAGTTAGAAAATACTACATTTGGCGTGATATGTCATCTAAATTTGAAAACACACAATGTATAACATAAATGCTATAACCACCCAAAGTTATATTAAAGGTATAAAGATGTACATTGAAATAAATGCTACATTGAAAACTTAAGGTGATGACTGTCTCATAGGAAGAAAAAGGAAAAAACTAGATTTGAGGGATACACGTAGTAGGCTTCAAACATGTCTGTAATGTGTTCTCTCCTAAAAAGAAGGTCTGGAGAAAGTATGACAAATATTAACATTTGCCAGAGTTTGGGCATGAATAGGCCAGCATTTATGAAACTACATCTTTTTTTTTTTTTTTAAATATTTTTATTTATTATGATTGAGTGAAAGTGCACAGTCTGGTTTAAATTCACATGCCCAGCTATGTGCAGCTCCTACTGCTCTCCTCCCCTGGTAACAGCACACTCCTCCTTTCTGTTCTATACAAGTCATATCCTCTTAACAATCCCCTGTCCCCTCTTCTCCACCCTTTCCACCCCCTATAGTAAGAGGCCAGTTTGGTGACATCCTATAGATACATAGAACCATAGAGTGCACACATGATATTGTCACTTGGTGTCACCAAGTCAAATCCTTTCCTGTCGGAGAAGTTGACCTCAGTAATAATTATGATTAGGGGCAACTTCAGGTCTAGGGGCCATGCCCCCTGGGGAATCCCTAGGCTTTAGGACCATCAATTGTGATCTTTCAGTGGAGTTCTCAGGGTGCACCTCTTCTTATTCTCTTATTGCCACTGGGACTCAACTTTGTGAGCCCCATAAAGGCTGTCACTGGAGATAGCCAGGCACCATCTGGTTCTTCTGGTTGCATGTTGATGTAATCACACATTCACATGGGTCTTTCTGTCTTCTGGGTTGTCCTTTCCCCATGTCATTTTTGTCCTTGGTGATCATCTGTACCTGATGAGTTGGGACTAGTTGGTGTACCTCATTGCAGCTTGCTAGCTTTTAAGACTCCAGATGCCACTCACCAATATGGGGTGGAGAAGGCTCTCTTAGCAATATGCTAGTTATACCAGTTGGTCTCAGTGTTCTCTGAGAACATAGTCCCTGGACCCCCCACCCCTGCTACTCTGTCTTTATCTATTGGGTTAAGATTGGAAGACTTTTCAGGTTATGTTGAAGTCCAGTTAAATTGATCTTCTTTCTGACGTGTACTGTCACTGATTTCACACAACCAAATTTCTATCAACTATGTAATTGATAATCAGCCCTTTCCCTCTCTCCCTCCTCCCTTGTAGCCATCAAAGAGTGTTTCTTCTGTACCTGAGTCAGTTTTCAAGTCCTTAAATTAGGGGTATCATATCATATTTGCCCTTATGTCACTGACTAATTTCACTCAACATGATGGATAGAAAGTTCTGTATATGTCCATGAGGTCTAGTTGGTTAATTGTCATAATAAGGTCTTCTGTGTCTTTATTGAGTTTTTTTCCCCATTGTATAATCTACTTTACCTGAGGTTAGTATTGCCAAGTCTGCTCTTCTTTGTATGTTGTTAGCTTGGTATCTTACTCTATCTTTTAATTTTCAGTTTGGTCATATCTTTAAATGTAAGGTGAGTTTCTTGTAAGTGGCGTATAGATGGGTCGTGTCTTGATTTAAGATGTCACTCACTGTGTCTTTACTGGAGCATTCAGTCCATTTATCTTCAATGTAATTGATAGATGTTTAGTGCTGTCATTTTGCTGTATTTATTTTTGTGTTGATGCTTTCTCTGTTGCTCTTACTATTCTGTCCTGGGATATTCTTCTTTATGGGTTGATTTTTCACACTTTTCAGTGTTGGTTTTGTGTTTGTTGAGACACCTATATTGCGTTTTTTGTTTTGATGTGATGCTTCTTTGTTGTGCTTTATGGCTACCTTTATGATCCCCCATAATAATGTATATTTAAACCCGATTTTAACTCCTAAATATCTTATTAACTTCCTCTCCATCTGAACGGACTACAACTACAATAATATATCCCTCTTTTTAATGTGATGGTATCGTAGTTTTCATGGTATGATCACTGGATCCGTTCTTTTAGTATTATAGCTTTGTCTAGGGTTTTGTGCCTTCCCTAACTGAGTAGGTTTCTGGATGACATGCTCTGTATTGTCTCTTAAAATATAGTGTTAATGGTTTTGTTCTTCTAAGCCTGGAGCATCTCTCAATGTTTCTTGTAGCTTTGGTTTGGTTTTTACAGTCTCTGAGTTTCTGTTTATCTACAAGGCTCTTAATTTCATTTTTGTATTTGAAAGACAGTTTTGCAGGACATATAATTCTTGACTGGAAGTTTTCTCTTTAAAGGCTTTGAATGTGCCACTCCACTGCCTCTGTGCCAACATGGTTTCTGCTGAGAAGTCAGACGAAAGTCTACAGGGCTTCTCTCTGAATGCTAGCTTTCCTTTGAGTCTCATTGCCTTTAAGAGTTTCTGTTTCATTTTGTTAAGCTTGGTTATAATATGTCTTGGAGTCTTTCTTTTGGGGTCTATGTTGTATGGAGATTGACACACATCTTGTATATCTATATTCTCTTCTTCCATAATTTCTGGGAAGTATTCTGTCAGCAAGTCAATGACAATCCTCTCTGGGTTTTCTGGAGTCCTTTCGTGTTCAGGAACTCCAGTTAATTGTACACTGCTCCTCTTGATAGAGTCGCACATGTTTCTTAATGCTTCTTCATTTTTCTTGTGTCTTTTCTCTACTTTCTCCTCAAAAATACTGGTGTCAGTAGTTCTATCTCCCAAGTTAGAAAATCTGTTTTCCATTTGTTCAATTCTATTCTCTTGGCTTTGAATTGAGTTTTCTGATTCTTTAATTTTGTTATTAATCTGTTGGATTTCAGAATGCTGGAGTTCCATCAGTTCAAACAATTTGCTTAATTTTTCATTTTGGTCTGTTAAATTTTGTATAATGTCTAGGAGGGTTCTATACATAATTCTTTTGTACTTGACCTCTGGAAGTTTCAAAAAGGTTTCTTCATCTGGGAAATTCTTTGGTTCTTTCTTTTTCAAGCTTTCTGGAGCCATGGTTGGATTCTTCCTTAAGTGTTGGGCTATGGCCTGTTGCTTTTTGGGCATCCAGAAGTTGTTTAGTTTCTCTGCCTTTATAGAGCTGTAGTAGAAGTTGATCACCACTTAGCTCTATGTACTCCAGCGACTGGGCCCAGTGGAGTCTCTGTGATAGCAGGCTCCACCTCCTGACTGGCAAAGACATGGCCCTATTATGGAGTCACTGGGAGGTCATCAACTGACCCTACACTGTGGGTCAGTCAAGATTGGAAGATATGCCGTCAGTCTACACCACAGTTATTTCTCTAGGTAGTCTTATTTTGAAAGATAAAAGCTATCTGATAACTTCCATAAACAGTCAGGCTATCAGGTGTGCAAGCTCCTCTTTCCAGCTGGCAATGGAGGCACATCTATATTGGTCCCTAGATGCTGTGATCTAGTTCAAAGTATGGATAGGCTACTGCTCTGCTGTCATTATGTGCTGGGCCCTACCCAAAGGTTAAACTGTGCTAAACATAGCTTTTCATCTGGGGAAGCTCTCCCCAGGCTCACACTACTTCCTAGCCTGGGAATTAGCCCCACTGAGGCCTGCATTTGGGTAGTTCCACCTCTCAGTCAGACAAGATGGTGTCCCACAGAGGCTCTCCCATGTGTTGAGAAACAGCAGAATCAATGGTGGAGGTTCATAAATGGGGATGGAGGGGGGCTGTGGTCCTCAGAGTTCAGAGCCAGGCTCTCAAAATCTGGCTATTCCACCCACTGGTCACGTCAGCAGTGTGGCAGAACTTTTATGCCAGTTAAGCCCAATTGCTGCCACAGGCTAATGAAAAGGAAGAAAGTTAAAGCCAGTAGTTACCTTCAATCCATGAGAGCCAGCCATTCAACAAGGTGGGAGGGTGGAGAGTCAGTGAAAGCGAAGTAATTTCTTGTTCAATGGCATGTAGTCCAAAATGACAGCCCTATGCCATGTCCTAGGGATGACTGGGTGTCCAGAATGTTCCGTTAATTGTCAATTCTGCCTTAGTTTTTGGAGTGCTTTAAGGAGACATATGTCTAGTCCATCATCTTCAGGATTCCACCCTGAAATTATTTCTTAAACTATCTGGTAGTTTGAAATTTTTCTATACTAACAGCAAGAAAAGTAGAAAATAAATCTAATGAACTTTGGTGAGGAAGCAAAGTAGAAATAAAGATAAGGAAATAATTCAAAATAGCATGAAAACAAGTTGTAACAGTTAAGGCAAAATATCCAGGAAAAAAATAAACAAATAAGTGATGATAAATATAGGGATTTCAGTGTGACCCTGTTTGACCTCTAATTCTAATTTAGATGTTTCAGTCTGATTATATTCATCTTTTCAGAACATGATCTGAACTCCAGCTTGTTCACTGGATTCTAGACCTCTAACTCAAAACTTGTTCATGTCAAGTCAATCCAGAGTAGAATTATACCACGAAGTTTCCAAGAAGTGGTTAGTGGATTTGGACTGCTGACCTTTGGCTAGCAGTCAAACTCTAACCACTGCACTACCAGGACTCCTCTAAACTTCTATACATTTTTTTAAAAAAAGGTATGCAATTCAATTTTATAAACTTCAAATGTATCATGCCTCAAGAAAAAAAGAAGAAAGAAAGAGAGAAAAGAAAACAAGCAAAAAACCCCTGAAACATGCAATAGTATGCTCCTTTAGAGTTTATGGGGATTAATCAGATGTTACAAAAATTCTAAATTTAAAACTCCAATACTATCAGCCTAACATAACCTTTGAGCTTGGAAGTGAAGCTGCCAATTAAGAGACTAGCTTATAAAAATAAACAATGTGGAGTCCTTTACACAATTAGCTGTATAAGACCAAACTGTCAACAGTTACTGGAAATAAAGATGAGAAAAAGACAAGGAGGGGAAGTGAAGTTAGATCAGTGGAAACAGAACAAGGAATGAAAATGAAGACAGTGCTAACACATTACAGAAACTGTAACTGATGGCACAGAACAACTTGTTTAAGAGTTTAAAGGGCAACTTAATTTACTGTGTAAGCTTTTACCTAAAACATCTCAAAATGTTATTTAAAAAAAACAAATGTATGCTAATATTGAAGTGACTACTGTAAATAAATAAAGGACTGCCTTTCAGAAAACACTGACCCAGACAATTAGGAGAAAAATTTCTGTCTCTGGCAAAATGAACATATATTGAACAAATTGGCTCAGTTGAAAAGTCTCACTATAAGTGATAAGAAAAATGGGTTCTGGCACATTAAACTGGATGAAAAGGGTGCATGTATATGCACCTGCCATGAGCTGTTTGTGTGAAACTGCAATGTGAATTCCATTTGCAGTTCTCAAAACTAAAAAAAAGAAAAAACAAAAAAATGAAACATAACCAACCAACCAACAAAAACCCTGAACCCTTCTTTGACTTTGAAAGGGAAGTATCATTTTTGATTATCTAAGCATAATATATATGATGTTTCCTAATGTGACTACTTACTTAGAGAGTCAATGAATGGAATGAATGAGGGGGAAGCCAGATTTAATAAGAAGTAAATTAATGTGTACGAATATAATGAGTTGTAGAGATCATTGGACTGTGTTGTCTCCAAAGATGGATTACACATTCAAGAGGAAAAAGGACAGAAAACCCTAATGATTCCAAATTCATAGAACTAACACGACAGGAAGCATGCACCAGATATAATTAACATCCTGTTGGAGTTCATACAATGCACTCAGTGTTTAATCTCAGCTCTCTGAGCTTTGTACTCAAAAAGGACATTGGAAGAATCTAGATTCATGTGCAACGAGCATCCTAAAATAGAGACACACAGACTTATCAACTGTAACTACTTCGTTTAATGTAACACTCTCAATGAAGGATTGCCTCATATCATCAAATAATAACTCTTTAATTACATAGTAAGAGTGCTGTAGTAGAACGACAGAAAAAACCTGAAATCTGTTATAAGCAGCCTCTTCGATTTATGCTTTATCACCTACTGTGACGTAAATATAAAGCACTATGATCACTTTGTAGTGGTATTAGGAAGCTTACTTTATAAGTCCATAGAAAGCTTTGGATCAATTCTCAAAACAAATGTGACCTTGTGTCTTCATTTAGAAAAGACTTTATAGCACTTGCAATGTGCCAAGTTCTGGTCTAACCTACTTTTAAAAAAAACTATCTCAGTTAATTCTCATTACAACCCTACTGGGTGTGTATTACTATCATCATTTTAAAGAGGAGAAAACTGAGTTACAACCAACGTTACACAGCCAACTAGTTTTATCTGAATCCTGATCTTAAATGCCACACTAAGCCATCTCCCATGATAGTAATCAAGAAAGAAATCCACTGCTTGTCAGTCAAATTCTGGGAGTGTTACTGGAAGGGACTTGGAGATAAATAAAGTGAAAGACTGAAAGGGCAGAGATATAATAGGAAATTTAAAAAAAAGGAGCAAAGCACCAGAGAAGAAAGATTCTCTCCTCTTCTTCAGTCTTACGAGAGTTTTGCTTGTGATTCAAGATAAGAAAGAAAAGGAAGCAAGATAGCTGCTATCCAGCTGTAATTCCTAAAAGGTTTGAGTGAGACTTAAAAACATATGCAATTACTTTATTGAAGCAAAAATATAGGAAATATGTACCTCATCTTCTGTCATGGTGAATAATATCCAATGGAAATTTAGTGATATGGTTAGAGAGTTTCATCAACTTCTATTTTCAGCCACTGACTTAATGTTGTTAAAATAATTTTATTTAATAATTCATTAATATACCTCCACTCCAGAAATAATTGAAAAGTCTGGCATGCGGGCAACCCCTGGTGATACAGTGGTTAAGTGCTACATCTCCCAACCAAAACAATGGTGGTTCAAATCAGCCAGGAACCCCTTGGAAACTCTAAGAGGTAGTTCTACTCTGACATATACAGAGAAAAGAAAAAAAAAAAGTGTTTCAAAAATAACTCACTCTAAGTGAACTAATATTGAATGTACTATGGACTGCCAAAAGAATAAACAGATCTGTTCTGGAAGAAGTACAACCAAAGTGCTCCTTGGAAGCAAAGATGGCAAGAATACGTCTTACATACTTTGGACATGTTGTCAGGAGGGATCAGTCCCTGAAGTAGGACATCATGTTTGGTAGAGTGAAAGTTCACCAAAAAAGAGGAAGACCCTCAACAAGATGGACTGGCGCAGCGGCTGCAACAATGAACTTAAGCATAAAAACAATGGTGGGCGTGGCACAAGATCAGGCAGTGTTTTGTTGTGCTGTCTGTGTAAGATAGCTATGAGTCGGAATTGACTCAATAGCACCTAGCAACAACAAACCAACTATAGTACTCAGGACTTTTCATATCAAAGATTAAAAAAAAACACTGCCATGGAGTTGATTCCAACTCCTAGTTACCTATAGGACAGCGTAGAACTGCCCCGGAGAGTGTCCAAGGAGCACCTGGTTTATTTGAACTGACAACTTTTGGGTCGGCACCTGTAATGCTTAACAACTATGTCACTAGGATTTTCATATCAATAATAGGAAATACAAAATCACATAAATATTCATTACTCATACACTTCATGAATTGTGTCTACTAGGTGCTACAGAATCACAAAGGTAGTTAATAAATATTCTTGTCAAAGTAGTTTACAGCATAATATGTTAGAATCAATGCATTCATAAACTAGAGAACAATTTAAGAGAATAAGTAAGAGTTTGTCGTCATTGTTAGGTGCCATCGAGTTGGTTCCAACTCATAGCAAGTCTATGTACAACAGAAAAAAAAATTGCACAGTTCTGAGCTTGTTGTTGCAGCCACTGTGTCAGTCCATCGGATTGAGAGTCTTCTTTTTCACTGACCAATCATCTTTTCACTTTACCAATCATAATGCCCTTATCTGCAGGCTAGTCCCTCTTAACAACATGTCCAAAATATGGGAGATGAAGTCTCGCCACACTTGGTCACAAGGAGTATTCTGTCTATACTTCTTCTGACATCTGTTCATTCCTCTGGCTGTCCATAGTATATTCTATATTCTTCACTGATGCCATAATTCAAAGACATCAGGTCTTATTTAGTCTCTGTTACTCACTGTGTAGCTTTTGTATGCATATGAGGCTGGTGAAAATACCAGGACACTGGTTCTTAAAGCGACATCTTTGCCTTTTAAACTTTACAGAGTTCTTCTGCGGTAGATTTATGCAATGCACTGTGTCATCTGATTTCTTGACTGCTACTTCCATGGGCAACGTTTGTGAATACAAGTAAAATGAAATCCTTGACAACCTCAATATTTTTTCTTTTTGTCATGATGTTGCTTAATTATTGATCCAGTTGTGAGGACTTTTATTTTCTTGCTGTTGAGGTGCAATCCATATTGCAATTGTGGTCTTTGATCTTCATCAGTAAGTGCTTCAGATCCTCTTTGCTTTTTTTTATTATTATTATGACTGAGTGAAAATGTACATTCCCACATAAATTTACATGCCCACCTATATGCAGCTTCCACTGCTCTCCCTGCCCGGTGACAGCACACTATTCCTCTATGCTCCATATATGTCTCATCCTCCCAACAGTCTCCTTTCCCCTCCTCTCCACCCACTCTCCTTCCTCCAGCAGGTGGTCAGCAGGATGATATCCTATAGATTCACAGAACTATAAAGTGCATCCAGTATATGGTCTCTCTGCATTGCCAAGTCCAATCCATTCATGTCCGAAGAGTGGATCTTCATTATGATTTATGGGCAAGGGCAGCATCAGGGCCAGAAGCCATGCTCCCAGGGGAACCCCGAAGCCACTGGACCATCAATTGAGGTCTTTTAGTGGAGATCTCAGGTGTACCCCTTTTTATTCTTGTGTTGCCAGTGAGACTCAACTTTGTGAGCTCCAACGCAACTGTCACAGGTGGTGGCTGGGTGCACTCTGGTTCTTCAAGTCCCAAGTCAATGTGGGCACCCACTCATGTGGGTCTCTCTGTCTTCTGGGTTGACTTCCCCCCATGTCGTTTTGGTCCTCAGTGAGCATCCATTGCTGCTGAGTTGGGACTATTTGCTGTGCCCTCGGATGGCTGCTTGGCAGCTTTTAAGACCCCAGACAGTACTCACCAATGAGGGGTACAGGGAGCCCTCTCAGCAAAATGCTAGTTGTGTCAATTGGCCTCGATTTTGCCTACGAGCATGGTCCCCTGCCCACTGTCCCAACTACTCTGTCCTTGCAATATTGGGTTAAGATGGAAGGAGTATTCAAGTTATGTTGAAGTCCACTTAATATTTTTCTTGTTTCTAGTGGTGCTGTCACCAATTTCATCAAACCAAATTTCTACCAACTATCTAATCTAAACTCTGCCCCCATCCTCCTCCCTCCGTCCCCTCTCTTGCAGCCCTCAAAGAGTCTTTTCTACTACGCATAAGTCTGTTTTTGAGCTCCTATCGTAGGGGTCTCATACAATATTTGTCCTTTTGTCTCTGACTACTTTCACTCAACATAATGTCTTCCAGTTGAAACCAGGTCATGAGATGTTTCCTGGAATCATCATTGTTCTTTATCATTGCATAGTGCTCCACTGAGTATATATACCATAGTTTACCTATCCATTCCTCTGTTGATGAGCGTCTGGGTTGATTCCATCTTTTTGCTATAACGGGCTGTGCTGTGATAAACATTCTTGTGCATGTATCTATTGGTGTGAAAGGCCTTGATTCTGTAGCATATTTTCCAAGTAGTGGAATTACCAGGCCAAATGGTATATCTATATCCATTTTTTTAAGGAAGTGCCAGATTGCTTTCCAAAGAGGCTGGAACATTTTGCAACCCCACCAACAGTGTAAGTGAGTTCCACTTCCACCACAGCCTCTCCAGCATTTGTTGTTTTGTGTTTTTGGATCATGGCCAACCTTGTTGGGGTGAGATGGTATCTCATTGTTGTTTTGATCTGAATTTCTTTAATAACAAAAGATTGTGAACATGTCATCATGTGTTTTTTGGCTGCTTGGATCTCCTCTTTAGAGAAATGCCTGTCCATCTCCTTTGCCCGTCACTTACTGGATGATTTATCTTCTTCTTATTGATATTTTGTAGTACCTTATAGATTTTGGAGATCAGGTGTCCATCTGACATAAAGTTGCCAAATATTTTTTTCCCATTCTGTAGGTGGCCTTTTAACTCTTGTGATAAAGTCTTTGGATGAGCAAAAGTGTTTGATTCTTAATAGTTCCCATTTATCTATTTTCTCTTCGTTTGATGGTGGTTTGCTTGACAGATTTTGAAGTCTGTCTGCATTGTGAATTAAAACTTCCATTGTTTTTCCTACTTTTTCTTGGATGAGCTTTATCGTTTTTGATTTGATATTTAGGTCTTTACTTGGCTTGGCTGGCATCCAGTTTGAGTTGGTTTTTGTATAAGGTGTAAGATATGGATCTTGTTTCAATTTATTGCAGATGGATATCCAATTTTGCCAGCACCACTTGTTGAAGAGATTGTTTTTACCCTAGTTTAATGTCTTAGGGACTTTGTCACATGTCAAGTGTTCATAGGCAGATGGTGTCATCTCTGGTGTTTTGGTTTTGACTCTGTTCCATTGATTGATCTGTCTGTTCTTGTACCAGTACCAAGCTATTTTGACTACTGTGGCAATGTCAATAGAGGCCTCCCAGTGTGTTCTTCTTCTTTAGTACTACTTTACTTATCAGGGGTTTCTTCCCTTTCCAAACAAAATTGGTGATTTGTTTCTCCATCTAATTAAAAAATGATGCTGGAACTTGTATTAGAATTGCATTATATAAGTAGGTTGCTTTGGGTAAAATAGATATTTTCACAATGTTAAGTCTTCCTATCCATGAGCAGAGTAGGTTTCTCCATTTATCTAAGTCTCTCTTAGTTTCTTGTAGTTCTCTTTGTAAAGAACTGTTATTTCTCTAGTTAGATTAATTCCTAGGCACTTTATCTTCTTGGGGGCTATAGTAAATGGTATTGATTTGATGATTTCCTCATTAGCAGTGTCACTGTTGGTAGAAAGGCATTCTACTGATTTACTTATGTTTATCTTGTATCCTGAGACTTTGCTGAACGCTTCTATCAGTTTGAGTAGTTTGCTTATAGATTCTTTGGGATTCTCTGAGTATGCAATCATATCGTCAGCAAACAGGGAAATTTCAACTCCTTCTTTGCCAAAGCAGATGCCCTTTGTTTCTTGGTCTTGTCTAACTGCTCTGACTAGAACTTCTAGTACTGTGTTGAATAGGAGAGATGAGAGTGGGCATTTTTGTCTAGTTCCTGTTCTCAAGGGAAATTCCTTCAGTGTCACCTCCATTCAGGATGATGTAGGCAATTGGTTTTGTATAAATGGCCCTTATTGCATTGAGGAATTTTCTGTCTATGCCTATTTTGCTAAGAGTTTTTAGCATGAATCGCTGTTGGACTTTATGAAATACGTTTTCTGCATCAATGGACAAAATCAGGTGATTCTTGTCTTTTGTGCTATTTATGTGGTTAATCACATTGACTGTTTTTCTGATATTGAACCAGCCTTGCATCCCTAGTATGAATCCCATTTGGTAATGATGGATTATTTTTTTGATATGTTGTTGTATTCCATTGGCAAGAATTTTGTGGAAGATGATTGCATCTAGATTCATGAGTGATATCGGTCTGTATTTCTCCTTTTTTGTTGCGTCTTCTCCTGGTTTTGGTATCAGGGTTATGCTGGCTTCATAGAATGAGTTTGAGAGTACTCCATCCCATTCTACACTGTCAAATAGTCTCAGTAGTATTGGAGATAACTCTTCTCTAAAAGCTTAGGAGAATTTTGCGGTGAAGCCATCTGGGCCCATGCGTGTTTTGGTTGACAGTTTTTTGATGACTTTTTCAATCTGTTCCTTTGTGATGGGCATATTAGGTTGTTTTGCTTCACATTGTGATAATTTGGGTAGATGATATGAATCAAGTAATTTGTCCACTTCCTCTAGGTTTCCAAATTTGTTAAAGTCTTTCATAGTATTCTCTTATGATATTTTTAATTTTCTGTTGGATCTGTTGTGACCACTCCCCTCTCATTTCTAATTTGGGTTACTTGTTTCCTGTTTTTCTTTAGGAAGTTTAGCCAGTGGTTTGTCAATTTTGTTGATCTTTTCAAAAAACCAGCTTTTGGTGTTTTCAATTGTTTTTCTATTCTCTAATTCATTTAGTTCTTCTCTAATCTTCATGATCTGTTTTCTTCTGTTGCCTGAGGGGTTCCTCTGTTCTCTCTCTACTTGTTCAAGCTGTATGGTTAGTTCCTTGATTTGGTTTCTTTCTTCCTTCCAAATGTGTGCATTTATGCAGATAAACAAACCTCTGAGCACTGCTTTGGCTGTATCCCATAGGTTCTGATAGGAAGTATTTTCATTCTCACTGGAATCCGTGAATTTCTTTATTTGATCCATAATTTCTTCTATAACCCATGGCTTTTTGAGCAAGATGTTGTTCAGTTTCCAAGAGTTCCACTTTCTATCTACGTTTTTTCTGCTATTGATTTAGACTTTTACTGCTTTATGATCTGAGAACATGCTTTGCATTAATTCAGTGGTATGGATTTTGTTGAAAATTGCATTATGTCCTAACACATGGTCAATTCTGGAGAATGTTCCATGTGCACTGGAGAAGAAGGTATAGTAGTCTGCTGATGGGTGGAAAGTTCTGTATATATCGATGAGGTTTAGTTGGTTAATTGTGGCAATGAGGTCTTCTTCATCTTTACTGAGCTTTTTTCTAGATGATCTGTCCAGTATTCAGAGTGGAATGCTGAAGTCTTCCACTATTACTGTAGAGTGATCTAACTCTTTTTTGAGTGTAGTCAGTGTTGCTTCGACATATTTAGGTGCTCTGATGTTAGGCACATAAATATTTAATATAGTTAAGTCTTCCTTGTATACTGAACCTCTCAGCAATAAATAGTGTCCATCTTTGTCCACGATGGTGGATTTTACATTAAAATTGATTTTGTCTGAGATTAGAATTGACACATTTGCTCTGCTTTGTTCATTGTTAGCTTGATATATATTCTTCCATCCTTTAATTTTCAGTTTGTTCCTATCTTTAGGTCTCAAGTGAGTTTCTTGTAGACAACATATGGATGAATCATGTCTTTTGATCCAAGATGTCACTTGATGTCTCTTCACTGGGGCATTCAGTCCATTCACATTCAATGGAATTATTGATAGGTTTGTGTTCAGTGCTGCCATTGTGATAGGTTTATTTTTGTGCTGATGTTATCTCTGTTGTTTTTATTAGTCTGTTCTGGGACATTCTTTTCTGTCAGTTGATTTTTTACCTTTTTCAGAGCTGGTTTTGAAGTTGCCGAAACTCCTGTGTTAGATTTCTTGATATGGTATGTTGCATCTTTATTGTGTTTTACGGCTGCCCCTAAGATCTCCCTTAATAAACTACATATAAACCCAATTTTAATTACTACCAGTCTTGTCGACTTCCTCTCCATCTGGAAGGACTATAATGACAGTTGTACATCCCTCTTTTTAATATGATGGCATCATAATTTTCATGGTAATCACTGGATTGTTTCTTTCAGTATTGTAGCTGTGATTGAGTTTGGAGCCTTCCCGAACTGAGTAGAATTCTGGATGATCTGTCGTTCTAAAATATAACGTTAGTGGTTTTGTTCTGCTAAGCCAAAGCCAAGAACTTCTTTCAGTATTTCTTGTAGTTTTGGTTTGGTTTTTACAAAGTTTCTGTGTTTCTGTTTATCTGCGAAAGTCTTAATTTCACTTTCATATTTGAAAGATAGTTTTTCAGAATATATAATTCTTTGTTGGAAGTTCTTCTCCTTCAAGGCTTTGAATGTGTCATGCCTCTGTCTCTGTGCCAGCATGATTTCTGCTGAGAAATCTGACGAAAGCCTACCAAGTTTCCCTCTGAATGTTAACTTTACTCTGAGTCTTGCTGCCTTTAAGATTTGCTGCTTAGGTTTCATTTTGTTAAGCTTGATTATAATATGTCTTGGAGTCTTTCTTCTGAGATCTATATTCGTTGACATATGATATGCATCTGGGATAATTATATTCTCTTCCTTCATGATTTCTGAAAAGTTTTCTGTCAGCAGCTCAGCAACAATACTCTCTGTGTTCTCAGGTGTCTCATCCTGTTCAGGGACTCCAATTAAGCAAAGGTTGTTCCTCTTAATAGAGTTCCACATGCTCCTTAATGTTTCTTCATGTTTCTTTTTTTCTGATTTGTCCTCAGAGACACTGGCATCAGTAGCTCTGTGTTCCAAGTCAGAAATCCTTTTTTCCATTTGTTCCATTCTGTTTTCTTGGCTTTGAATGGAAGTTTCTATGTCTTTGATTTTGTTCTTGATCTGTTGGATTTCAGAGTACTGGTGTTCTATCAGATCGAACAGCTTGCTTAATTTTTCCTTTTGTTCTGCTGCATTTTGTGTAAGGTCTAGAAGGGGTCTGTATATAATCCTTTTGTACTCATCTTTCAATGATTTCGGAAAAGTTTCTTCATCTGGAAACTCCTTGGTTGTTTTGTTTGGGAGCATTCTGAAGCCATGGATCATTTCTTGTTTGGCACAAGTGTCTGTTGCTTTTTGGGTCCCATGTGAGTAAATAGAGGCTGGGAGAGTTACTGTCAGGATGGGCTGCAGATGTTTCTCTAGGCTGTCTTAAAATGTAAAACAAAAGGTATCTGACCACTTCCCAAGTCAGTCAGGTTTTCAGGTGTAGAGGTACCTATTCCAACCCACAAAGTAAGTACCTCTATATCCAACCCCAGCTGATACAAACTAGTTCAAAGTACAGCAATGCTACTGCCCTGTTGGTCTCTGCAGACAGGGCCCACCCTTAGATGACACTGTGTAAACTACTGCTTTTCTGGTAGAAAAACACTCTCCTGTGGGCAGGCTCTGTCTGTCAAGCTAATAATTAGGTCCAGCTGTGGCCACCGTATCTAAGATGACACCCTCCACACAGTAGGCTGATAGAGGTTCAAAGGTGCCGAGAGGTAGTGAGTCCTCAACCTCTGTTGCCGGGCCCCCACCATAGGCAACACTGTGTAACTACTGCTTTTCTGTTGGAGAAGCGCTGTTCTGTTTCCAGGCACTGGCTCCCAGGCTAAGAATTACATCCCACTAAAATCTCCGTACCTAACATGGCGTCCTGCACACAGGCACTGTGGTTCCATATGAATCATGCTGTGGCAGAGATACAAAGACAGGCCCAAAGTGGCTAGATGAACAGAGTCCTAAGCCTGGCTCTCAAAATATGGCAATTTCACCTGCCTATCCCACCAGCAGTGCATCTGAGTCTACTCGCTAGGCAATACCCAGTGCTGCCCGCCGGCTAGTACAGAGAAAAAAAAAGTGAAAATGGTGCATTTACTTTCAGCCCATGAGAGTTAATGCTACCCAGGAGCAGGAGTCAGCAAAAGAGGGGAGGTTTTACATTCAGTGGTATGAAGTCCAAATTAACAGCCCAGTGCTGTGTCCTGAGGGCTCACTAGGTGACCAGAAGTCTCCTTTTGATTATCAGTTCAGGTCTTGGTTTTCAGAGGGATATGAGGAGATGTGTGCTTAGTCTACCATCTTGACTCCTCCCCCAAGTCCTCTTTGCTTTTAGCAAGTAAGCTTGTGTCATCTGTATATTGTACATTATATTCAATCTTCCTCCACTCCTGGTGCTACATTTTTCTTCATGTAATCTGGCTTCTCAGATTACTTGGTCCACATGTAGATTTAATAGGTATGGTGAAAGGACACAATCCTAATGCACACCTTTGCTGTTTTAAAACCCTTGTTCTGTTTGAATGACTGCCTATTAGTTTACATACAAGTTCCCCATGAGCACAATTATGTGGTCTGGAGTTCCCATCCTTTACAATGTTATCTGTTAATTAGACATAGTAGGATATATATTGTATCCATAGAGACTAAATGAATTGAACAAATATAGAATGAATGAAACTAGTCTTTCAAGAAAATAATCTAGGCACAGGAGGAAGTATTGGATTTGGATTGAAAGAATTGGAGGGCAGACTGCTCTAAGTAGATGGAAAGAATTAGTCTTCAGAGACAGTGATCTGAAATTTGAGTGCCAGAATTAAACTATTTAGATTCTACTACTTACTGCATATGTGAGCTTCATTCTACAGCATCTCCAATTCTTTTAAATAGAGAGAGTAATAGCACATACTCGAAAATATTTTCTTTTTAAACAAAAATTAGGGCTTAATTTAATACAGAAAGTCAAGAATAGTGACTGGCAAGGATGGTATTGATAAATGCTAACCATTAATATGACTGCTACCAATTTTTTTACAGAGAAGTAAACATGAATAGGAGATATTTTGAGAGAGATTAACAAATTATTACCATTTGATACATTATAGGAAATTTCAGTGGCAGAAAACTACATGTAACTAGAAGAGTTGTATTTAAAAAAAATTAGTATTAAAATTAACAAACCAACAATTGAGCATCTGTTTATGTGATCTCCTTCCTCTCCATTTCTTTTTCCTTCAAAACAGACATGGATCTCGGCTCAAAGGTACACATGAAGGAAAAGAGAGAGAGGATGGTTAGTAAGTCTAAATAGTTAGCAAGTTTGAACAGTGCTGAAGTGGAATATCCAAACAACTGTCAAAAGTGGAAGAAGCCCTTTTTATTAACCAGATGCTACCAGGCCTGAGCAAGCACAGGAGAGTGAACACAGCACGAAGCAGTGCTTTGCTTTGACAGGTCTGATTTATGAAACAGATGATTTGTTATTTATTGATCAGAGACTGATTCTACTCACCAAGTTAAGAAGAAGCTTGATAAAAGGCAATCATGCATCTCATTTGGTTGTGAGCAAAAATAGTGTCTTTCGGCTTGCTGTGTCAACTGACTTTGAAGCTACAACATCCAGATGTTCAATATGTGCAAACTTTAGAAATAAAACAAAATAAAACAAATGAAAATGTTCCTCTTCTGCCAACAACAAAAAATAAAACATTCAAAACATTTCCCAAGGTAAAAATAATCATTAGAATTACATCATATATAGCCTGAAATATATTTTTAAATAAGACAAATTCATTAAATTGTTTATTTCCTCATTCTTTTATCAAATAATTATTTACTGAAAATTTTATGTGTAAGGCATTGTGTTAAGCACTGTATTGACATTTAAAATGTTTTATATGCAGATGTTACATATGTTAGCAGAATTTCCAGGAAATTACTAATTTAAACACACTTGCACCATCGGCTCAAAGCAAGCCTGATACTTTTATATCTTCCACAATATCAAAACTTCTATTAAAATTATTTTTACCCTTGGTATGATAACACAGTTGTCATTTGTTCTTATTACGGGAAATTCCTTCCGCTTTGTTGTTTTTCTCAGTCAGTCCAGCAGAAAGCTGTATGTAATTGGATTTTGAGGTAAGATACTTCACTGCTTAATCTGGGAGCATGGAGACTTTTATATTTAAGTTTAGTGTATTTTAAGTACGGACTTGAAGTTTGCACAACGTCAATTGTTCCACATGGTGATTTCATATTTTTCCAGGAAGTATTAATGATCAGAAACACTAACTACTACTTTGTTGCTTAAGATGTATGTATTTTTTTTCCCCTTTTTCCCAAGTGTCCTCTAAAACAGAAAAAAAGAAAAAGAATTAGCTTATCATCTGAAGTTCAGTGTTAAATTGTTTCTTTTCTAACAATTCTTCTGCAAATTACTTCATCCAAGGTGGAGTGGTAAATGTATTTGAAAATAATTTATCTTCTTCTAGCTCATTCAGACTTGAATTTAAACAGGTTTTTCTTCTTTCTTCTCATAGTTATCTCAGAAATAGATGACATTAAGTCATTACCTTTGGCCTTTTAGTTTTACCAACCGAGTTAAACAAACACCACATCACAGATAATACAGTTGCTATCACTATGAGCACTAAATTGTGAACTTGACAAGAGGTTTTTTGTACAATTGTAATGAGCTGCCTCAATTATATTACTGTCATAATGTTGGTGTCTTCAGGGCAAAACTTTCTGGAAACCAGGAGCTCATTGGCACATATATAATCATTGTAAAATACAGTATAGTATAGTGTAAACAACATGGATTATGGAATTAGACAAGCTTGGATTTGATTCTCACGTCTGCCTCTTAAAGTAGCACAGACTGACCTCTGTGAATTTTTTCTCCCCTCTGTCAATCTAGGATTGTGATTCCTATCTCTAAGATTTGTTGGATTAATGTTGGGTTTAAACTATATAATCTAACAACAAGGTAGTTTTAGTTGTAATCCATCAACAAGGTAATCTGATAGCATGGCTGGTGCTCTGCTGGATGCTGGTAAATACTTTTTGGTGGGGGAAGAAACTCTAATTTCTTGTTTCTTACTGGCCTTTATAAGGTTGTGAAGATTAAGTAGATAATTGGGTACTTCAAAACCAAAAGTCAAAACAATGGAATTTTTTGTTTAATGCCATGCTAATTAGCATTCGGTTTTTTTGGAAGAAAAGACCTCTCTTTATTAACCCAAAATTTGAACAAAACAATCCAAAATTAAGAATTTGAGTGTTGCATTTCCAGAGGGTAAGATACCAAAAGCCAACACCAGAAACACTGCCTTCAAGTCTATTCTGACTCATAGCAACCATGTAGAACAGAGTAGACCTGACGCACAGAGTTTCCAAAGAAGTGCCTGGCAGATTTGAACTGCTGATCTTCTGGTTGGCAGATGTAGCACTTAACCACTGAATCACCAGGGTTTCCTTACACGTATGCAATTTCTTTGAAAACTTTATAAAGTCCTATACAAAATTATTTATTTTTATAGTTTGAGTGAAATTAGTTTACTAGTAATGACACAGTCAAAAGGGTCATGGTGTTGAATATTGCTCTTTAGTTTTCCAAAAACATCCATTCATTCAAAAATGTACCGAGTAACTGCTTTCTGTCAAAGGACAATAATGAATAATGAGATCTTCTTCGGAACATCATGAAACACTGTTTGAATTGAATGGCATAGTCCATCTTCTGAACTCACATACATTCATTAGATATTGTTATAGTCCTAATATCTGGAGGAAATTACCACCCATCATAAGTGTATGTTCTGTTATTTGCTATTCACATCATTTTTTTTTAAAATCTTCTCAAAACGTCCATAAGGTCTATGTGACTGCTGACATTTTCTGGATGAGAAGGTGAACCTCAGAGAGGTTATAACATCTCCAGAATTGCATAGTTAATAAATGATAAAATAGGTTTGAACTCAGGTTAAGACACTAAATCTGGATTTGTTTCACCGGGCTTCAAAATGGCTATGCTTTTAGTATTGTGAGAGGGTATGTCAGGGGCTATTGAAGATATTTTAGACCACAGATGCCTAGAATTTCAGGAAATATAAAGGTGAAATAAGTTGAACAAAAGTGTTCTAAACTAATCTAACCTAACCCACTGCCGTTGATTATGACTCATAGAGACCCTATAGACAGAGTAGAACAGCCCCATAGAGTTTCTAAGGAGTTGTTGGTGCATTTAACTAACGTGGAATGATAATTAAGTGAAATATGTCAGTCTTTATTTCATATGCTCAACAACATTTCCACATAATTCATAATGGAATTGTTCTCTGAAAATTATTAAGTGTTCACTATCTATTATCTGGACATCCACTAACACAACATATGGGAATGAATCACTGGCTAGCAAAGGCATGTTATTGTTATACTAGTTTCTAGTGGCAAATTTATGCTGTGGAAGGAACTTTTAAATTTGAAAGTTATGTAGAATTTGAAGTTGTCTGGAGCCACTCATTACAGATGTCATGAATGGCTATATCAAATATAGCAATAATAAGATCAAATGAAGGACTGAAAAACACAATAATAGTGAGGTTACAGATCCTGCCTTTAGTATATTTACCATCTAGATAAACCATCATTTTGATATAATGCAGACAATATGCTATTTGCAAAGGCAGATCTTTCACTTTTCAGCTTACTTTTGGTATAGTCCCTTCTTTATCGTATCACATTTCTTGTTCCTCTAATGGTTGCTCTGAGTTGGCATTGACCTGAAGGTACTCGGTTTGATTTTTTGGGGGCCTAATGAAATTATTTGTTACATGACTGTCACTTTAACCAGCCTTTTTTGAAGGCAGAAGTCATATCTTATCTTACCTATTGTGCATTCTCAATTTTCAGTACAGTGTCTTGTCTCCCAGGAATCTTTGATTTATAGCTTTTAAATAAAATTACATCTGTGTGTATCTTTCTTTAGCCACTGCCTTAAAATCTCATTGAAGGTAGAGACCATGCCTAAGAGCCTTGTAGTTAATTCTAAATTCTAGGATCTGGAGCAATTTACTGTAGGTGCTAAGTGTTTAATAAATGTAATTTATCACTCAGCTATTGAGAAGGTCCACTAAGATTAGTAGACTATTAAGAACACAAAATCCCTATCCTTGTATCCCTGTGTGACCTTGAATTAACTACCTGTCTCTACACTCTGGTTAACTTTTCCCTGAAGTATGGAGGCCAAAACTGAGAATTGTTTAAGTTATTCATAATTTTAAAAACTTTTATAACTGGACAATGCATTTGACAATAACCTGGGCACTATTTGTGTGCCTACAGGAGAGAAAGTAAAAACTCACAAGCTTAGTTTCAACTTAAATCTCAAACAATAGAAATAAAATGAGAATAAAGGAGTCAAAAAGTCTGGGAAGTTCTGTTTGGCATGCCATAATATTCTATTCCTAAATAAAATGTCAAAAAATGAGTCCTCACATTTATATTCCTTAGAATAATATTACCATACAAAAACTGGTCTATTTTTCAAAGTATTTGTGAATTTGATCAAAGGTAAAATTTGAAAATATCTTCTCTCTAAGGAAAAGGACAGATTCTGCCTCCAGTCAAAATATTCATTTTTTTAAAAAAAACAAATTAGCAGATACTGAAGGAATAAATAACATTTTTTTGTGACATAAATTGGCACCACTAGTGACTGTTCTACATACAACTGGTGCAAAAACTTTCGAACTCTCGGGCTATTATTTAGTATTGCTTTATGTGAGAATCAAGCTAATCTAAAACATACATTAGATGTCCAGTTAAACAAAAACAATGTCATCACAAATTCAAAACATGGCCAGGAAATCTTATGGCTTAGGAAGCACAATAAACCTTCATGGGGGGAATTCAATACATAAAGCAGATCACCAAATCTAAGGGGATAATACAAACTACAGAGGCAGCTCTCTGACAGGTTTCTCCCGTTTTAATGAAACAAGTTTCAGTGGAAAACTTAAAAGATTAAAAACTCACAACAAAATAACTCCTATCTATTTTTCTTATAGCTGCCTCCACATCCCAAAATGAAGTCGGGATTTGGCATATCTCCCATAATGGGATCATGGAAGACAGTCATGCTAAGTGGGACACTAAAGAACCTGCATTTTCTAGATTAGTTGTCTAGCTTGATCAAATAAACCATATATTGGCTAAATTTCCAGTTCATGTTATACTGGGTAAACATGTCCAAATCCCAACTCTATTTGGCTTCAGAGAAATAATCGATTTCCAGAAACAACACTTTCAGCGTCAGCAGTTCTCTTGCAATAAATTCCATCTTATTGCATTGGAGTTATGCTATTTTTCATGGTTTAAGAAAATCTATGAAGGATATTAAAACAGCTCTTTTGTGTGGAAAATTATACTCTTTATTACACCTAATTCATTGATTAGTTCATTATGAAACAGTTACACTAAAACAGCTCTAGGATATAAACAGAGATATTTCACTGCGTGAAATTGTTGATGGTTAGAAAAAAGATAGAATGGTGTATTTATGATTTACTTTGTTCAGATGAGAAAAAAAGTAACTTTTCCAAATCTGAGACCATTAAACACATAATTTCACAATATTCATTTAAAGTAAGCTACTTTTGTATTAAAAGCTAATCATTTTTGCCAATTACCTAAAGTTTCTAATATTCCTAAGAGTTTCACTTATAAAAGCAAAACTGGCATTTGGGAATTGCTGTTTATGAAACATTTTGAAGACCATATGTTATTTTATATTTTCAGAAGTAAATATTAAATTACACAAAGTCTAAAGGAATCAATTTTTTGCCTATAGGGCCAAGGAGAAATGTCAAAAAAATTCAAGTCATTTATGCATAACTTATTTCTACAGAATTTTTCACGCTGGGATTGCTAGACACAATCATATGTATCCAACTGATCATGGACAGTGGCAAACATTTTGATATCTTGCTGGAGATGATCTGAATTTCAATTAGCTAATTCTAACCTTGAGCAATGTTTTTTTCAAGACTTTCATCTATCATATGATTTCTTGTCTGAAAGTGTCTATTAGAGACCTAGCTCTGTTAATCATTTGAGTAGCTATGAGTCCTATTAATGAGTAGAAGATCCAAAATAGACTGTGATTTTGACTCTGGCAGACTAATTGGGTGGTAGATAACTCATTTAATTGAATTAGGAAGGATTAGGAGATGCATTTAGTAACATAGACAGCCAGAAACAAGAGACAGCTAAACATAAATGATGGGCTTAGGCTACATCACAGTCTCATCTGCTCCCCCTGCCTCAAATTAACTTAGTCTTAAATCATTTATATCATGCTCATCACATATGGTTGAGTAAGCCTTTTCTGAACAAGCCATAGAAAACGTTGCAGGCTCCAACACAGACCCATTTTGAATGGATAGTAAATATTGATGCCACCACGCTGTGTGCACGTGAAAAACGCCAAACACATGTGTACAACATCCCCATGGTTTTGATGAATCTTCCCCCCAAATGTTCAGGAAAATAAAGCAAAGCATGCAGTAGAAGAGGAGACAGGCTGAGGATTGTATGTAATCTTAAGACACCAATTGTGATCCCACTGGTTTCCCTCCCACTCATAACAAAGTTTTAAAGAGTCTGAGTGAGTGAGAATATTGTAGAAATAAACATGTACCTCCCACAAATTGTTTAAAAACTTATAACTCTTTGGAAATATTAGTATTTAAACTCTTTTTAAAAAAGTAACTGTTGAGTCAATTCGAATTCACAGTGACCCTATAGGACAGAGTAGAATTGCCCAAAACACTTTCCAAGGAGCAGCTGGTGGATTGGAACTGCCAACCTTTTCGTTAGCAGTTGAACTCTTCATCACTACCACCAGGGTTTTCATTATATTTTTAAACCCAGTGCTGCCGAGTCAACACTGACTCATAGCTATCCTATAGGGCAGAATAGTACTGCCCCATAGAATTTCTATGGATTAACAGCAATAAATTACTTTTAGCACATGTTGTAATCGATATCATCTGATTCACATGTAGCAACTTCTTGGCTAACAACTCACAAGAACACAGATTATCTACTGGCCTTAAGTCGATTCTGACTCATAGTAGTCTATATGACAAAGTAGAACTGTCCTATTGGGCTTCTAAGGAGAACATATTGAGTTCAAACTGTCAACCTATTGATCATTGGTCACAGCTCTTAATCATGACAGCATCAAGGTTTGCAAAGATACTCTAGAAATATATTACTGATATTGATGAAATACAGTAGAAAATATGAAGGAATTGTGATCAGTCGTTGAAACCTCTTAGTGAAGACAATTCCTTTGCCCAAATCATTGAAAATAACTACTATCATGAAGGAGAGAAGAAGTAAATGGATGGATGAAGTGATACAGAGCTAAAATGGGAGGAATATTTTAATAGAAATGAGGAAGAGAATTCCAATATGTCAAATCATGTACAAAGTTTCAGCCAGGTAAAACCTGGAAAAAATTCACCAGATTTATTAATGGAATAGCTGGAAAAAGTGCCCATTTTAATGAATGCCTGTCTCTTGACATTCACATTTCATTCCAATCTTTCCTATCATCCATACAATGTTTTCCCAATCCTTCCACTAAGAATCAAGCACTTCTCTGCATGTACTTTGTTTGTCGACCATAGTACTGACCAAAATATGTCTTAATTTATGCAAAGTTTTAATGTGTACATCTTTTTCCTCCACAAAATAAAAACTCAGAAAGAACTGAAAAATTAAACAAAAACCAAAAGAACAAGAGTTGCCTATTTATGACATGTGGGAGAACTATAAAAAAATATAGTTTAGATTTCTTCTAATTCTTCTTCAAATTCACCTGTTCCCTCCCACCCTTGACCGGATGATAGTGTCAATGAATGGAAAAGTAGAGAAAACGCGTCCAGTATGCAGTAGTGACCACAGAGTAGAGCAGAAGACAGGCTTCAAAGACGTAAATAGCTCACTATACCTCTGTTGTGGTTACAAAAATGTAATATAGAGAGATCAGAAATATTGAGAAGCAATTATTTTTACAAATTTAGGGTAGCCAATTTGTGCTTGGGGGTTATGTTCAAGATGATTTTGTCTACTGAGGAATTTCGGACAGTCAGAAATACAGGGCTTTTCTCAGAGACATGGGGGCCAACTGGCATAGCTAGCCTATTGCTAAGAGAGTCTTCTCCACCCCGTACTGGTGAGTTGCATCTGAGGTACACCAAATTGTCCCATCTCAGCTGGAACAGATGATCACCAAGGACAACAGAGAACCCAGAAAAGAGAACCCAGAAGACAGAAAGACCCACGTGAATGCATGACCATTTCAGGAGATTCATGCTCAAGGCTACTTTTATAATAATATCAAGACATTATTTGTCTTTTTCACTTTCATTCTTTTACAAGTGTGCAGTGGAGCTTTCCAGAAATTGCAATGTGTGTCAGCACAAGAGACTGAACATGGAAACAGATATGAGAATCCAGCTGTCTTCTATTAAGCTAGATATTAAAGAGACTCACAAAAATCTAAAGCAATTTCATTCTTCCCACTAAAGATATGTTATTTTTGTTTCTTACTAGTGTTTCTAAGTAAACAAGTGAAAGGTTTAAAATTTTATTATATCTTATAGCAGTGAATACCTATAGGTATAATACTTATAAGCACAAGTTATTTGGGTTCTACAATAATATTTAAAACTAAAAAAGGATTCTGGAATGAAAAAGCTGGAGAACCACTGTTTTAGTGAAATATCTTGCCCAGTATCACAAGTTCTAAGTACCATACTCCAGTCATTTTTTCTCTTCTAATCATGGGCTTATCCATTCTTAAAGTAGGCCTATGCTTCTGCTACCTACCCACTCACTGTCCTCCAATTGATTCTGACTTCTAGTGACCCTATAGGACAGAGAAGAACAGCTCCATAAAATTTCCATGGAGCTCCTGAAAGATTTAATTGTTGATCTTATGATTTAGCAGATGTAGCACTTAATCACTACGCAACCAAGGTTTTCTTTCTGTCTACAGTGATTACTATTCCCTTGTGTCAAATCAAAACCTGCTCCCTTTACTTTTAACCACTGGTCCAGGCCCTACGCAGAGAAGAGGTGAGAGTTTATTGAATTAATTACTTGATAACCCTTAATTGAATAAAACCTTTTCTGGATGCTTTAGATATATTATTGGCTACTTTTAAACTGTTGAGTAACTATGATTTCCTCTGTAAAAACATTGAGGTCTTTGAGACTACATTTTTGCCTTTTATTGTATAATAGCACCTCCTAGGATTAGCACCTTCGTACCAGTATCAAACTATTATATCTAAATGCATAATAACTATTACATGCTCTCTCACTTTCACTTAAAAAAATAATTCAAGAAGTTTTTTTTCTAGAAAAAAATTTAAAATAGTTTAGCAGCCTTGACATGGACTGGCCAAAAGCCCAATAGCCACCGACTGAATGTTGATTGCTAGTGTACTAAAAAGCTAAATTTCTTTCTATTTTTGTTCTTTTCTCCATATGTAATTTTACATCTTTTCTTAGCAAATGTACATATTAAGGAGCAAAGCAATCTTTTCTTGGAAAAAATGGATCATCCAACTACTAAGAAAAATTTTTATTAGCAAATATAGCCATTTTCCAATTTAAATTTCAACCCTATTAATTATTCATGGATTAATTAGCTCACTTTTTTCTCTAGCAATGAAAACAATGCTTTCAAACAAGGCAAGAATTTTTTTAAACTTTACTGTTTTGTTTTTCTGACATTAGATATCTGTAAATGTTACTGAGAGTTTAAAAAATATATGACTTTCAGGGCTAAGAATTAGAAAAAGGACATAAAACATGACATTGCTTTCTTATTTCAGTGTGAGTTCCCGGCAATTCAAAGAGGAAACCCACAGGGTAACCACAGGAGGTAACACCTTCCTGGATCAATATTTGTGCATCAGATGTTATAACAATATTTTGTAAGGTTCATAAATAAAGAGGTTTCTTTTTCCTCCAGACTTAGGGGGAAAAAAAAATAAAGGAATTTGGCTGTCAAGGGACCTGCTTTTTCTGGAACAAATAATGAACCAAATGAAAGCTTTAAATTAGTCAATTAAAGGCAAATTTTCAGTGAAAAAGAATGCCAAAAATATTCCTTATTGGAGGGGTACTTTTTTCCCTAGTTAATTGATGGTTTCGTAAAAGCTGTGTTGTATCAAATAAAATCAAATACACAGACATTTATCAAGTGTCAAGCTTGATTCAATTCCATTCAGCAAACACTTATTAAATACCTAGTGTTTGTGTGTCAGGATCATGCTAGGATTCGGATATAAAGCCAGAATAAAATCAAGGTTTCAAATCAGTCAGTTCCAGTTGGAGCCCCTGTTGATAATTTCCATTTTTACCCCCAGATATACTGAATCTGAATCTACATGTTAACAAGATCCCCAGTTGTGTCTTGTTTATACAGTGTGACCCACGGGAATCACTTGGGGATCTTTTCAAAGTGGAGATTCTGATTCAGTACATCTGGGATGAAAATACAAATTCTCTGCAGAACGTCGCACTGGAAAAAACTGATTCCAAGCCCCAAAGGAAACATACGCCTTCCCTCTAGGAACATCCGGTCTGGGGAGGAAGCCTGACAACAGCAAACAATATCTTCATAATTCTACGATCTAGAGACTTTCTGGTGAAAATAATTCCTGGATGGGGTGTTACAAGATGAGGAAGGGTCAGTGAGGTGAAACAAGGAGGAGAGATATCTAGAGAGAGGAAATAAGCAAATAAAAGTACAATGTTCTTGACTAGAATGATACTTTCAATAGACTACGTGAAGCTAGACTAGGCGACAATGGAAGAACAGACTGAAAAGATAGTAAACAGCCAATTGTACATACGCACCTACAGCATTGTGAGTGGCCAAATTCAGGTAAGATTGTGAGCTATGGAAGAGTTTTAGGTAGGGACTGATATGATCAGGCTAAGGACACTACTAACTCATATGATTGCTCCTACCCCCCTCTTGTGGGCAGTGGATCTGAAATCAGATAACTGTATCAGGCAACTTAAGGGAGAGTAGTAGCTCCACAAGAAGGAATTGACAATAGGTATAGGCCTAATCCATTTAATTTCAGCATATTCTACAGTAGTTCTTTGTTAAGTGCTTTTGTAGATTATAATGTCTTAAATAATAGGACTGCAGTGCTTTCTAATGAGCTTAAAAATCTTTTGTACTAAAACATTGTTTTCTGGTTACCTCATAGCCAAGTAATAAAAAAGCTGCTGAATCATTACCAAGTAAGGTTTATTCAAGAGGTACAAAGGTGATCCAATATTAGGAAATCCATTATTATAATTTATCATTTAAGAGAACAAAGAAAAAAATATTATCACCCCCAAGAGCTGCCAGAAGAACATTTAATGAAATTTATCATCCATTTATTAAAAAGTCATTCAGTAGAATAGAAATTGAGGGGTATCTCTATATATCTCAACTGCCAAATCACCTTAGTGAGGAAACACTAGAGACCTTTTTATTGTAATTTTTAAAATGACTTAGATGCTCACTCCCTCTGTTACCATTTGACATTATCTTTTTTTTTTGTACCTTATATTTGTTTCTTTCTGCCATGAGTTGGATCCGACTCGATGGCACTTGGCTACTTGGCTGGCTTTTTGTTTTAATTTTTTTTCATTAATTACAGTAAAAGAATAAAATCCCTAACATTTATCAATTATTTCATCTATGATAAACTCTGAGGCCCCTACCCACCCATGTAGCCAACACAGTCATTTTCTTCTGTGGATAATTCTCTTGTTAAGTCCTTATAACAGGGGTCTCATACAAAATTTGCCCTTTTGGCACTGATTGATTTCACTCAGCATGATCTCTTCCAAATGAGACCATGTTATGAGATGCTGTCTAAAATTGTCATTGTTTATTTTTTTTTATCATAGTATAGTGTTTCATTGAGTGTATGTACCACAGTTTGCTTATCCATTCATCTGCTGATGGGCATCAGGGTTGATTCCAACTTTTTGCTGTTGTGGACTGTGCTGCAACAAACATTCGTGTATATGTATCTGTTCATGTGACAGCATTTGTTTCTGAAGGATAAATTCTGAGCAGTGGAATTACGGGATCAAATGGTATGTCTATCTCCACCTTTTTATGATGATGATGATGATGATGGTGATTGAATGAAAATGTACATTCCCATATAAATTTGCATTCCCACTTATATGTCGACTGATCTCCCTGCCTGGTGACAGCACATTATTCCTCTCTGTTCCATACATGCCTCATCCTCCCAACAGTCTCCTTTCCCCTCCTCTCCACCCATACCCCTTCCTTCTGTAAGAGGTCAGCAGGATGACATCCTACAGATGCAGTGAACCATAAAGTGCACACACGATGTGGTCACTCTGTGTCACCAAGTGTAATCCATTCCTATCTGAAGAGTTGACCTCCATTATGATTTATGGACAGGGGCAGCATCAGGGCCAGGAGCCATGCTCCCAGGGAACATCTGAGGCCCGCAGGCCATCAATTGAAGTCTTTTAATGGACATCTCAGGGTGCACCCCATTTTTTTCTTGTGTTCCCAGTGAGACTGAACTTTGTGAGCTCCATCACAGCTATCACTGGTGGTGGCCGGGCACCATCTGGTTCTTCCAGTCACAAGTCAATGTAGTCGTCAACTCGTGTGGGTCTCTCTGTCTTCTGGTTTCTCTTTCCCCCATGTCGTTTTGGTGATTAGTGGACACCCATTCCTCCTAAGTGGGGACTATTTGCTGTAGCCTCAGATGGCAGCTTGGCAGATTTTAAGACACCAGATACCACTCACCAATGTGGGGTGCAGAGGGTTCTCTTAGCAAAATGCTAGTTGTACCAGTTGGCCTCCATTTCCCTGAAAGCATGGTCACCAGCTCCCTGCCCCAGCTACTTTGTCTGTAATATCAGATTAAGATGGGAGGAATAATCATGTTATGTTGAAGTCCAGTTAATATTGATCTTCTTTCTAATGTGTGCTGTCCCAGATTTGACCCAACCAAGTTTCTACCAACTGTTTAATCTAAACTCTCCCTGCCTAGCCCTCCCTCCCTCACCACCCTTGCAGCCATCAAAGAGTCTTTTCTTCCGTGCCTAAGTCTGTTCATAAGTTCTTATCATAGGGGTCTCAGACAATCTTTGTCCTTTTGTCACTGACTACTTTCGCTCAACATAATATTCTCCAATTGAAACCAGGTTATGAAATGTTTTCTAAAATCATTGTTGTTCTTTATCATCACATAGTGTTCCATTGAGTATATCTACCATAGTTTACCTATCCATTCCTATGTTGTTGGGCATCTGGGTTGATTCCATCTTTTTGTTATTGTGGACTGTGCTGCGACGACGCTTGGCTGCGACGAACATGCGTGTGCATGTATCAGTTGATGTGAATGGCATGGATTCTGTGAGATATATTCTGAGCAGTAGAATAACTGGGTCAAATGATATATCTAGATCCAGCTTTTTAAAGAAGCACCAAATTGCTTTCCAAAGAGGCTGCATCATTTTACAATCCCACCAACAGTGTAGGAGAGTCCCAATTTCTCCACAGCCTCTCCAGTACTTGTTATTTTGTGTTTTTTGGATCATGGTCAACCTTGTTGGGGTTAGATGGTATCTCATTTTAGGTTTGATGTGAATTTCTTTAATAGCTAATGGTCATGAGCATGTCTGCATGTATTTTTTGGCTGCCTGGATCTCTTTTTTAGAGAAGTATCTGTCCATCTCCTTTGCCCATCACTTAATTGGATGATTTATCCTTTTCTTATTGATATTTTGTAGTACCTTATAGATTATGGAGATCAAGCGTCAGTCTGACATATTGTTGCCAAATATTTTTTCCCATTCTGTACGTGGCCTTTTAATTCTATTAGTAAAGTCTTTGGATGAACAAAAGTGTTAGATTCTTAATAGTTCCCATTTGTCTATTTTCTCTTCTGTTGTTTGTGGTTGGTTTGACAGATTTTGAAGTCTGTCTATGTTGTGTATTAAAACTTCCATTGTTGTTCCTACTTTTTCTTGGATGAGCTTTATTGTTTTAGATTTGATATTTAGGTCTTTTATCCAGTTTGAGTTGGTTTTATATAAGGTGTAAGATATGGGTCTTATCACTTGGCTTGGCTTGGCTTCAATTTTTTGCATATGGATATCAAATTTTGCCAGCACCATTTGTTGAAGAGATTGTTTTTACCCTAGTTTAATGTCTTAGGGACTTTGTCATATAGTAACTGTTCATAGGAAGATAGTGTTATCTCTGGGGTCTCGATTCTGTTCCATTGATCTGTCTGTCTCTTTTGGTACCAGTACCAGGCTATTTGGACTTCTGTGGCAGTGTAGTATGTTTTAGAGCTGGGTAATGAGAGGCCTCCCAATGTGTTCTTCTTCTTCAGCAGTACTTTACTCTCTGGGGCTTCTTCCCTTTCCAAACAAAGTTGGTGATTTGCTCCTCCATCTCATTGAAAAATGTCACTGGAATTTATATTGGGATTGCATTATGTAAGTAGATTGCTTTAGGCAAAACAGACATTTTCACTATGTTAAGTATTGCTATCCATGAGCAGGGTAGGTTTCTTTGTTTATCTAAGTCTCTCTTAGTTTCTTGTAGTAAGGGCTTGTAGTTCTCTTTGTAAAGGTCTGTTATTTCTCTGGTTAGATTTATTCCTAGGTATTTTATCTTCTTAGGGGCTATAGTAAATGGTATTGATTTGGTGATTTCTTCGTTAATAATCTCATTGTTGGTATAAAGAAATGTTACTGATTTACTTATGTTCATCTTGTATCCTGAGACTTTTCTGAACTCTTCTATCAGTTTAAATAGTTTACTTACAGATCCTTTAGGATTCTCTGCATGTACAATTATATCATCAGCAAATAGGGAGATTTGACTTCTTCTTTGCTGATGCAGATGCCTTTATTTCTTGGTCTTGTCTAATTCCTCTGGCTAGGACTTCTAGTACAATACAGAATAGGAGAGGTGAGAGTGGGCATCCTTGTTTAGTTCCTGTTCTGAAGGGAAATTGTTTCAGTCTCTCCCCATTCAGGATGATGTAGGCACTTGGCTTTATATAAATGGCCTTTATTTTATTGAAGAATTTGCCATCTATTCCTAGTTTGCTGAGAGTTTTTTTTTTTTTTTTTTTTTTTACCATGAATGGTTTTTGGACTTTATGAAATGTCTTTTCTGCATCAATAGACAAAGTCAGGTCAATCTTGTCTTTTGTGTTATTTATGTGGTTGATCACATTAATTGTTTTTCTGATGTTGAACCAGCCTTGCATGCCTGGTATGAATCCAACTTGGTCATGATGGATTATTTTTTGGATATGTTGTTGTATCTTATGGACAAGAATTTTGTTGAAGTGTTTTGCATCTAGATTCATGACTGATATTGTTCTATTCTATCTGCAACTTTTTAAGGAAGCACCAGACTGTTTTCCAAAGAGGTTGTACCATTTTGCAATCCCACTAGCAGTGTAGGAGAGTTCCAATTTCTCTGCAGCATCTCCAGAATTTGTTGTTTTGTGTTTTTTGGATCATGACCAACCTTGTTGGGGTTAGATGGTATCTCATTGTAGTTTTGAATTTCTTTAATAGCTAATGATCATGAGCAATTTTTCATGTGTCCTTTGGCTGCCTGGATATCCTATTTAGAGAAATGTCTATCCATCTCCTTTGCTTATTGCGTAATTGGATCAGTCGTCCTTTTCTTTTTGATATTTTGTAATACCTTATAGATTATAGAGATTAGATTTCGGTCTGACATAGAGTTGTCAAATATTTTTTCCCACTTTGTAGGTGGTCTTTTAATTCTTTTGATGAAGTCTTTGGACGAGCAAAAGTGTTTTATTCTTAGCAGTTCCCATTTATCCATTTTCTGTTGAATGTGCTTTGTCAGAATTTGAAGTCTGTCTATATTATGTATGAAAAGTTCTTTTGTTGATCCTATTTTATCTTGGATGAGCTTTATCACTTTAGATTTTGTATTTAAGCCTTTTATCAAATTTGAGGGTTTTTTTTGTATAAGATATGAGATACAGGTCTTATTTCAATTTTTTGCAGATGGTTATCCAATCTTGTGAGCACCATTTGTTGAAGAACAGTTCTTACTCCAGTTTAAAATCTTGGGGCCTTTGTCAAGCATCCACTGTTCATGGGAGGATGGTGGCGTCTCTGGGGTCTCAACTCTGTTCCATTGGTCTATCTGTCTCTTTTTGTACCAGTACCAGGCTGTTTGAACTACTGTAGCAGTGTAATAGGTTCTAAAGTCAGGTACTGAGAGGCCTCCCGGTACGTTCTTCTTCTCCAGTAGTGCTTTACATATATGAGGTTTCTTACCTTTACAAACAAATTTGATGATTTGTTTCTCCATCTCATTAAAAAATGTCACTGGAATTTGTTTTGGGATTGCATTGTGTAAGTAAATTGCTTTGGGCAAAATAGGCATTTTCCCAATGTTAAGTCTTCTTATCCATGAGCAAGGTAGATTACTGCATCTATGTAAGTCTCTCTTAGTTTCTTGTGGTAAGGACTTGTAGTTCTCTTTGTAGAGTTCTCTTATTTCTGTAGTTAGATTTATTCCTAGGTATTTTATCTTCTTAGAGGCTATAGTAAGTGGAATTGATTTGGTAATTTCTTCTTTAATAATCTCACTGTTGGTATAAAGGAATCCTACTTATTTATTTATGTTTATCTTGTATCTCATTACTTTGCTAAACTCTTCTATTAGTCCAATAGTTTACTTACAGATTCCTTTGGATTCTTTGTATAAACAACCATATCATCTGCAAATAGGAAGATTTTGACTTCTTCTTTGCTGATACAGATGCCCTTTATTTCTTTGTCTTACCTGATTGCTCTGGCTAGAACTTCTAGCACAATGCTGAATAGAAGTGGTCATCTTTGTCTAGTTCCTGTTCTCAAAAGGAATTCTTTCAGTCTTTTACCATTCAGGATGATGAAGGAAGTTGGCTTTGCTGCTGATCACATTGAGGAATTTCCCCTCTATTCTTGTTTTTCTGAGAGTTTTAAGCATGAATGAGTGTTGAACTTTGTCAAATGCCTTTTTTGCATCAATTGACAAAATCAGGTGACTCTTATCTTTTGAGTTATTAATGTGGTTGATAAATTAATTGTTTTTCTGTTGTTGAACCAGCCTTGCATCCCTGGAATGAAAGCAACTAGATCATGATGAATGATTTTTTTTTTTTTTTAATGTTGTTGACTTCTACTGGCCAGAATTTTGTTGTAAATTCTTGCATCTAGGTTCATGAGTGATATTGGGCTGTAATTTCCTTTTTTTGTGGGATCTTTCCCTGGCTTTGTTATCAGGGTTATGTTGGCTTCATAGAATGAATCTGGGAGTATTTCATCCCTTTCTATGGTGTGAAATAGCCTCAGTAGTGTTGGAGTTAACTCTCCTCTAGAAGTTTGGTAGAATTCTTTGGTGGCTTCTGACATTATCTTGAGATTAGTCACAAAAATATCACACAAGAGAAGGAAATCTGAAGCACGACAGTTGAAAGGGGCAGTTAAACTTCTATTTTATGAACATAAATAAATAAATGCACATATTTATAGTTAGAAGTTTTTTTTAAAGAAAACCATTAAGTTAGCCAGTTGACATTGAGATAGTTGTGACTCATAGTAAACACATACATACCAGAATGGAATTATGTTCCATAGTGTTTTCTATGGCTGATTTTTTGGAAATAGATGGCCAGACCTTTCTGCTGAGATGCCTGCAGGCGGACTTGAACCTCCAATCTTTGGTGGACTTGAATCTCCAACCTTTGGTGTACTTGAACTTCCAACCTTTGGTTAGGACCTTAACACACTGGTAATTTGCACCTTCTATGGATTTAATAAGCTGCCGTGATATAAAGTTAGCACTCAGTAGTATTATTTAAATATCTAATATCTATAACTTGAACTGTATGGCATTGGCACATGAATAAACAAACAGAGTATAAGAAGAAATAAAGCCAAGTGCATATAGATATTTCACATATAATGAAAGTATCTTCCCAAATCACTGACAACATAAAGAACAGATTGGGATAAATACTAACCATAAAGTTAACAATCTCAATATCCATGAGGTCACCTTGAGTAGGTACTGACTCAACAGCAAAAGTTTTTGTTTCGTTTTTAATTTTTTTGGTGTAGTTAAAAAGTTACAAAAAGGAACAACAATTTGAAAAACTGAAAATAACTAAGTTACCCAGAGCTCCCACATGGCCCTGTGTTCTCGATGGTCAGAGTTCAAAGACCTCATAATGCAGGCATCATCAGGTAGAATCTTCAGAACTGTATCACTTTAGTGTGGTTATTGTTGTTAGGTAATTCCTCTTTGGTCTCAACATGTAGCAACTCCATATACTATAATATCAAACACTGCAAGGTCCTACGTCATCCTCATAATTTTTGCTATGTTCGAGTCCATTGTTGCAGCTATTGTATCAACCAATCTCCTTGATGATTTGCTTCTTTTTCACTGACCTTGTACTTTACCAAGCATGATATCTTTCTCCAGGGGCTACTTCCTCCTGACAGCATGTCCAAAGCATGTGAGAGGAAGTCTTGCCAGTTCTACTCTATATTATAGAATCGTTTATCAGTTGTAATCAACTCAGTGGCAGTGGGTTGTTTCTTGTTGTTGTTGTTGTTGTATAAAGGGTGAATAATGATAAGATCATGGTCCTGAGATAATCTTTAAACTTACAAAACTACCCCCTGAAGTCATCTTTTAGCAAAAAAAAAAAAAAAAGTTGGAACATAAAATAAAGAATGTTATCTATGATTATGGTATGCCCTTATCAAAACATCTATATGAAATCTAAAGATCAATAAATACTTTAAAGCAAAGCCAAGAAGTTAAGGGGTCAGGGAAACTAGAGCACTAGAAACTGAGCAACACAAAGTTGATTAAAGAGAATGTTGAAATGCTGGGAAAAGTATAACTGTTACTGAAAAATTAGTGTAGAAATTGATCATCTTAACTTCCTGGATAAACTTTCATCAAAAACTGAATAAAAGATTATTACCAAAAAAAAAAAAAATTGCAACCTATGATGAAGAAATGTAGTCAATCAAGAAGTGACAGATAATGAATATGGAAATACCAAGAGAAAACAAAATCCTGTCAACACAGAATTCTATGCCTAGTAAAATATCTTTCGTATCTGAAGTAGAAATAAAATTCATTTCTGAAATAAAAAATTAGTGAATGTAGAAAAAAATTTGGATCCTACTCGATGGCACTTGGCTGGCTTGGCAATAATTTCTTTCGATAACATCTAACTACTAAAATTAGTGTGGAGTATTTTAAAGAAAAATGAGATATTCCTACAGCTTCAAACGATCTTCCCCAAAATTTCTGTTAGCAACAAGAGATAAGCAGTCACTTTATAGCTGTCTTGAGGTGGTGCAAACAGTCCTTGGCTAATCCAAAAGCTGGCAGTTGGAGCCTACTCAGAGGCTCCACAGAGTAAAAAGCTCTGGTGAACTGCTTTTGTAAAGATTATAGCTATGAGTATGCTATGGATTTGCTCTACTCTACACGCAACATGTCCTTAAGAATGCGTGGTCAGTAACATGTTACCTAACAACAACAGTTAACTGAAAAGTTGGCAGTCTGAACCTACACAGCAACACAACAGAGAAAAGATGCAGTGATCTGCTTCATAATAATTATGGCTGAGAAAACACTAAGGAGCTCAGCTCTACTCTGTAACACATGAAGTTTCATGAATCAGAATCAACTCCTTGGCAATGCTTCTGATTTTTTGGTTTCAGTATCTTTATAATGGAAAAACCAGGTAGACATCACCTTAAACAACTGATCACATTTCATAGCATCAGTAATATGACATATCAACAACATGCAACCCTAATGTGATGCATCAAAAAGGGCACATCATGTCTGTGACACCCTTTTCTCAAATTGTTCACTTCAATCTAATCAAAAGAAAACATGAGAAAAGCCCAGATGGAGGGTCATTCTACAAAATAACTGAAACATTCTTATTAAAAGTATCAAAGCCATGAAAGACAAGGAAAGACCAAGGAGCAATGGTAGATCACATTTAGCATCATGTGATCACTAAATGCAGTGTGGGATCCTGGATTGGATGCTATGTGAGAATATGGACATCAGTAATAAAGCTAGTAATAGTTGAATAATAAATATAGCTTAGTAATAATATGCTGTTGCTAAACTCAGTTTTAATAAAGGCACCATGATTATGTGAGATTTCAACTTTAGAGGAAGCTGGAGAAAGGGTTTATGAGAATTTGCTATTATATTGAAATTCTTCAGTAAATCTAAAAATTAATTCAAACTAAAATTTAAAAAATTATCAAACCATACACTAAAACTGGTGAATTTAATTGTATATAAATTCTTCCTCAATAAAGCTTTGTTATCAAAGAAATTGTTAATGTTGTGGCATATGATGCTTACTGTGTTTAACTTTAAAATATTTGTCTGTGAGATGCATATCCTTAGATAAACAACATTTGGAGTTTATGTTAAAATATTTGAATCAAAATAAGAGCAGTTATAAATAAATAAATGAAACAAAAAATGTTGAAGCTGAGTGATTGATATGCTGAGGGTGTTTATACTAGTCTCTCTGTTTTGTAAAAGTTAAAAATTTTCCATACTACAAAGTGGTAAAATAGAGCTGTGGAACATTTTTATTTTTCAAAAATACAAGATCTCCAAATGCTTGACATTTATTATAATGATAAGTAGTTGCTGAGAGCATATATCCCAGCAAATATTTTCAAAAAAAAAGTGAATACACTCCATCTTTCCCTTCAAGGTAAAGATATTTAGGTATGAGTCAGAGACTGTTCTTCAAAAGAAACTTGGGCTCAGGAAGAGCATTGCAAAGATTTGGAAGTAATTTTGTAATGAAAGTGATCATTAATATTTTAATATCTGAATACTTTTAAAATTTGGAAACAGAAATTGTTGAACAGTTTCTGAAAATCTTCCATATAAAGAGTTTTGTTTGGTATTATTGAACTCATTTGCAAGACAATTTGGTGCTATTGGGGAAGACAGATTTACACTGAAATTTGAAAATTAAAAAGATTTTTGAATAGAAATAAAAAGTTATTCACTAAAGATGTATTTCTTCAGTTTGGATCTATAGAACATTTGGTATGACCCTTTCAACTACTAGAACCATTTAAACTAAGTATTGAAAATAACCCTGATTTGGAATTTGTCATTGTTTCACAATGATTTAAAACAAGATTTAAAAAAATAAATAATGAAGTACATTCAACTACATTGATAACAATGAAAATACTATTTTAGGAAGACCAAAAATATGCTTGGAATCAATAATAAGCAAAATAATTATTTTAAAGTTTATTGCACTCTTCCACAATTTCATATTTTTTTGTATAGTTTATAAGGCATGTAACACATTAGCACAGCACTACCTACATGTAATTTTCTACTTGCTGTTTGGCTTTCTGCAAATACAGTGGACTACATAATCTGAAAGGCCTTTCTACAGAATGCCTCAAAGTGTTGCTTGTAGTATGGCAAATATAATTTTAAACGAATAGCTTTATTTCCAAGAAAATAACTTGATGGAAAACATGAGAGGAAACTTCAACAGCAGAGAAGAGAACAGGTGAACAGGTACCATACCAGCTTTTCATAAACCCAGAGCTTGTGTTTTAAGCCTTAGTATGAACAAGGAAGAGTCCTGATAGCACAGTGATTAAGTACTTGGCTGCTAACCAAGAGCTTGGCTGCTAACCAAGAACTTGGCTGCTAACCAAGAACTTGGCTGCTAACCAAAAAGTTGGTAGTTCAGATCTATGAACTATTCCTTGGAAACCCCATGGGGCCATTCTACTCTGCTGTATAAGGAATCGGCTCAGTGATAATGGGTTTGGTTTTGTTCTAAGAACAGACGAGTCAAGGCCACAGACCTTTACTGAACACTGAACACAGAGCATAGGCCTCTACAAAGGCAGACTTAGAAACCATGACCCACAGCATGATGAGATAATAAGAAAGCTTGTCTGTTTCAGACTAGAAAGAATATATTAAGAAGAAAAGAAGTTCTCACTCAGAATATTTAACCATAGGTCTACCAGCAAACAAGAGTGGAACCTCACTTTATTGCCTAGGAATGCTAGAATCCTCCAACACGAGAAGTCAGCACAAAGAATTTTTCAGGCCAGTTACGTGCTCGGATGGCTGGCAGAAGCATGGTGATACACTTTGCAGAAATGCCCTTAAGTTTCACAGAATTCTACAAAAAAAAGTCTTTGAAGATTTTCACAAACTTCAGTCATAAGAAACGTGAAAAATATTTAACCACGGCAGAAAGGCAGTAAATATAATAAGTGGAAAGTTTAGACTACCCAAGAACTTCATATAATGTAACAATTAGAGATAATCCAAGAATTCCACATAATGAAGCAATTAGAGAATAACTTCATGTAACAAAACAATTAGAAAATTGCCACGTCCGGCACCTCAGCAGCCAGCACTTGATAAGATCTGATGCCACAGTGGACAGGCAAAAGGATCAGAAATCTCACTCACACGTGAAAACACATCATTCACACATGAACCACATTGATTACACAAGAACAAATAAACACATCACACAAGATAAAGTTGGGACCAGGTGGGAACAAAGTCTCTGATGGAGAATGATGTACCCCTGTCTACTAACATGAGCTTTATTTAGAGGCTTAACAGGTAGGAAGGCAACATGGTGGTACATAGCCATAAATGGTCATGATCTTTGTTACGGAACAAAGGACAGGAACATGCAAATAGTTTTAACCTGTGAACAGTTTCAAGGAAATAGCTCTAGCTTTGGGCTATTATGTTACAAAAAGCTTTGTCTGGGCTAATATCCTGCAAATACTTTCAAGGAAATAATTTAGCCTGAATTGCAAATGGTTCATCCTAGGCCTATTATTGTGCAAACAGTTTCAAGGCACCAAGCAACACGAGGGGAGGGAGGAGAGAGCAAGGGGGGTAGGACACGGCAGCTTCCAGCCCGCAGCAGAGAAGAACTCTAAGATTCATCTTGAAAATAAAAAAAAAGAGAGAAACAAAAGAGTGAAAAAATCAAACTACAATAAACAAATGTATTAACATAAAAGAATCAAAGAGAATTTCTACAAATTGCAAATGTAGTATTAGCATGTGATTTATATATAAATACAAATATACACATATGAAATTCAATGTTAAAACATTTTTACCACAGGGATCCTTTATCAAAATGTTTAGAATTCTCTACAGGATTAAGACAAATAATATAAGTACATGGAATAGGTTGACTGTAAGTTATAAGTATGTAAATTACTGTACATAATTTACTCTGGGTTGCCCAAAGAACAGACAAAATAATCTGACTTGGAAGAAGTACAGCTAGAATTCTCCTTGTAGGCAAGAACAGCCAGACTTCCTCTCACGTATTTTAGACATGTTGTCAGGAGGGATGAGTCCCAAGAGAAGGACATCATGCTTGGTAAAGCAGAGGGTCAGTGAAGTAGACCTTCAGTGAGACTGATTGACACAGTGGCTGCAGCCACAGGTGCAGATATAACAATGATTGTGAGGATGGTGCGGGACCGGGCTATATTTGTTCTTTTCTACACAGGGTCCTGAGACTGGGAACCAGCTCAGTGGCATCTAACAGCAAGTTCAAAGTAATGGAGAAATGGGTAGTGTATTATTTGTATAAAGGGGACAGCAGTTACTTAACTTTACCAATTTTTTGGTGTTATGGGTTATGTGGACACATGGTTAGTACCAAGTTTTTTGATTTCTCAAGAGGAAATGTAAATTCCAAAGGGTCTTATAAAATGTAGCAGTTTTTAAATATTAGGACAGATTTCAGATCTTTCCTTAGCACTATGTGGGCCTAAAGAAACATAATGAAAACTACCCTACTGCATTTCTTATTGAAAAGCTTGCTCAGAGAAAAAGGGCCTATTGAACAGATCAAAAAGAATGGTCAAGTTAAGAGGATACAACATATATAGAACGGAAAGGAGGAGTGTGCGGTCCCCAGGCAAGGAGAGCCGAAGGAGCTGCAGAAAGACGGGCATGCAAATTATTTTGGATTGTATACTTTCACTTAATCACAACAACAACAACAAAAAGAATGGTCAAAAGTTCAAAACTAAAAGCCAAGAGAGCAGAATTTTTCAGATAGGAGTGAGTGGGAACACTGCCTAATATGTAGAAAGAGGTTGAATGTAGTCCATCAGTATTAAAATACGTGCTTTAGTGAATTTTAGAAAGAAGTTTCAGTGTATTGTTGATAACTGAAACCACACGGTAGTGAACTGAGGAACGATTATTAATCAAGATAACAGAGGTAGCATTTAACCCTCACTTTCGAATCAGAGAAGAGTGAAATGACAAAGTCAAAACCCAAAAAACCCACTGCCATCAAGTCAATTCTGACTCACGGGACACAATTATTTGTTAATCTTTTACATATGTGTATATGTTTTCCTTTAGGATGGAAAATCTTCAAGCATGCCTATAGCATGAGGGCAAAAGTCCATGAGGACTGAGAGCAAAGGAGATAATTAGTGTAATATTTGCTGCTGCCAAGTCAATGCTCACAACACTACAGGCTAAGTCAATACTCACAACTGCCTCATGGAGTTTCCAAGGCTGTAATCTTTTCAGAAGCAGACCGCCACATCTTTCTCCTGCAGAGCAGCTACTGGGTTCAAACCACCAATCTTCGATTAGCATATGAGCTCTTAACCACTGCACCACTACCAAAAAAAAAAAAAACCAAAGCCATTGCCCTGGAGTTGGTTCTGACTCATAAAGACTGTACAGTGACCACCAAAACAAAAAGAAACAGTCAGTGACAGAAGGACAATTATTATATGAGACCCTTATATTAGCACAGAATATGTACACTTTCATTTCTTATTTAATAATAATAATAATAAATAAACAAACAAAACAAAACAAAAAAACCCATTACCCTCAAGTCAATTCCAAGTCAATTCCAATTCATTAGAGACCTTGTAGGAACGAGTAAGACTGGTAAGACCGAACCTATAGAGCTTCCAAGGAGCACCTGGTGGATTCCAACTACTGACTTTCTTTTTTTTTTTTCACCCACAATGCCACCAGAATTTCCAATCCAAAACCAAGCCAGTTCCATGGAATCAGTTCTGACTCAGAGCAACCCTGTAGAGCAGATTGCCAATAGGGCTCCTTAATTTTAGGACTAGATCAAATGAGGAAACGCTGGTGACATGGTGATTAACTGCTATGACTTCTAACCTAAAGGTCAGCTAGTTCACGCCACCAGGTGCTCTTTGGGAACTCTATAGAGCAGTTCTACTCTGTCCAGTAGGGTTGCTATGAGTTGGAATTGACTCAATGGCAATGTTTTTGTTTGCTTTTTAGATCAAATGAAAAGCATAAATACTAGCATTGGCCTGGAGCAAGGGAGGAGTCCTTTGTCTTAGAGGAAAAGAAGCTAGGCTAGATGTGCAGCAGCTATCTGGGAACAGGAACAGGAGTTGAAGTAGTTCCATTTAATTGCTTTTGAGGATTGTTGTAGTCGTTGTTGGGTGCCCTGCAGTCAATTCTGACTCATAGACACACTACATAAAACAGAATATAACACTGACAGGTCCTACACCACCCTCACAATCTTTTGAGTCACAATTGAGTTCATCGTTGCAGCCATTACTTTTCAAGCCACCTCCTTAAAGGTCTTGCTCTTTTTCATAGATGTTCTGTTCTATTTTACCAAGCATGATGTCCTTCTCCAAGGACCAGTGTCTCCTAATAGCACATTAAAAACACGTGAGGCGAAGTCTAGCCATCCTTACTTCAAAAGAGCATCTGGCTACATTTCTCCAAGACAGATTTGTTTCTTCTTTTGGCAATCCATGGTGCAATCAGTATTCTTCTCCAACATCATAATTCAAAGGTGTCAATTCTTCTTTGATCTTTTTTATTCATTGTTCAGCTTTTGAATGTATATGAGGTGGTTGAAAATACCATGAGTTTGTTCAAGTGCACCTCACTCCTGAAAGGGACATCTTTGCTTTTTCCACACTTTAAAGAAGTCTTTTTTGCAGATTTGCCCAATGCAATACCTTCTGTGACATCTGGCTGCTGCTTCCATGGCTGGTGTTTGTGGATCCAAGTAAAATGAAACCCTTCAGAACCTCAATCCTTTCTCTGTTTATCATGATGTTGCATACTGTGTCTGTTTTTGAGGAATGGGAAGCAAAATCTAGAGTTGAAGAGGATATTAGAGCTCAACCATAAGGAAATGTAAAAACTAGAAATGCCTATTATGGTGAGAAAGAACTGTAAAGAGTAAAAGAGAAAAAACTGGGTACAGAAAAATCTGTTGTGAAAGTTGAGGTATAAACCAATACAAGATTTATAGAACAGTATAAACAGTAGAGAGAATTATAAAAGGATGATAGTGTCTTGTTCTTGAATGCTAGTCTCTCAACTAAAAAATAACCAACAGATAATCTCTTGATTATTTCATTTAAGATTTTTTTTTTTGCTCATACATACTATTAAAAATGATGAAAAGAATCATAATACACTACTTTTCAATATCTCCAGAAGTTTCCATGGAAATATACACATTTTCTTCTACATCCTGTTCAATGTTTAGGTGGCATATCATTGCATGGATACATCATAAATATGTATCCAGGTATTTGTTGGCAGTCATTTAATTGTTTATATTGTTTTTGATACTCAAGTTTACAAAATCGTTTGTATCAAACTTGTTTTACTTATTTATGTACATTTGAAGTCTTTTTTTCCCACTTACACAAATGTGAAATCAAAAGATATTTACTTGTTAAACTTTGATTACTAATGACAGTTTAACCTTCACAGATCTTACACTAATTTACACTCCCATCACAAGGTTTGAGAATTTTTTTTTCTGTGACTTCTCACCGAGACTAGGCTTTATAAAAGATTATTTATTTTTACCAACTGGAGAGAAGAAAATAGTAGTTTGCTGGTTTTGATTTGTGCTTCTTTTATAATTAGTAGGGAAAGTGATGGTAAATAAAATACAGTCCTTGATCTGTCTGAGACTTCAGCCTGTTGAAATAAGCAGATAATTAAATAAGACATTACATCAGAGCAAATATGATAAATCCAAGGATAGAGGAAGAGTGGAGTGCTATAAAATACACAGAAAAGACATCTGACTAGAACGTAATAAATAGTGAAACAGACACCAGTTATCACAAGAGCTGATGGCTAAACTGAGACCCAAATGATGAATAGGATTTACCAAGGTGAGGACTGAAAGAGTGATTTTCTTTTATCCTTTCTTCTCAAGCCAGAGGAAAACAAGTCTGCAGTTCTACTGGTAAGAGAAAGCATGTTTGACATGGATAGATTGGAAATTACTCTTTGTGTTTTCCCTGTGTATATTAATGATTATTCCTTTACTCTTCTATTATTCCTCCAACACTTATTACTAGTGTTACTAGTGCCACTTTTGTTAGGCACTGTGCTGGGGATACTATAGTGAGCAATGGTACTTTTTCATATGGTGAAAATTAAATAAGCAATTGTAATCACACATTTTAGTTTTCTAGTTTGTCTGCTCAACTATGTAACAATTTCCTGTTCTCCACTTTATTCACTGAAACTCTTAACTATTTTCTTAGATCTCCAACCTGTGCTTTGTCAGAAATTGTGACTTCTGGTTTTCAGATGTGTGATATTCAATTATCTTCTGCATTTTATCATGCCTACTAGCATTTTCTTAGGTTCACGGAAGCATCCAGTCCATTGATTACTTCATTTTCTTCAGCTGTTTTTCTCCTTTGTCTTGACTTCTGCTACTTTTTTAGCCATCTTACGTGCATGGATTACAGTCTAAATCCTTCTCCCATTAGTGCTGTCAATAACCATCAATGTTCATTCTTAGCCCTACCTACCTAGCGAAAAATTGAATTCTAATTGACTCTGCTCTGCTATCTTTGAAGGATGCCAAGTACTGCAAGAAGAGCTCACAAAACCATAACAGTTTTTCTTAGGACAAATTCATCTTCATCAAACTTGATTGAACTTATGTGCAACTCACCAGTCATAGCCTGGTGACATTGTTTTGAAATATATTAATATTCCTTTATTCTTAGAATTTTTTTATTAAATAAAAAAAATGAAAGTGTACATACTCTGTGCTTACAATATTGGGTTAAGAGAGGAGGAGTACACAAGTTGTGTCGAAGACTCATTAATATTGATCTTCTTACTAAAGTGAATTGTCACCAATTTCACCCTACCAAATATCTAACAATTAACTAAGCTAAACCCTCGCCCCTTACCTTCCTGCCCTCCCACCTTCCCACCCTTGTAGCCGTCAAAGAGTTTTTCCTATTATGTATGAGTATGGTTTTAAGTTTTTATCTTAGGGGTCTCATATAATAATTGTCCTTCTGTCGCTGACTGGTTTCACTCAACATAATGTCCTCCAGTTGAGACCAAACTGAGAGATGTTTCCTGCTATCATCGTTGTTCTTTATCAGTGTATAGTACTCCGTGGAGTACATATACCAAAGTTTACCCATCCACTCTTCTGTTGTTGGGCATCTGGATTGATTCCAACTTTTTGCTATCATGGACTGTGCTGCAATGAAGGACTGTGCATGTAGCAGTTGGTGTGAATGGCCTTGATTTTGTAGGATATATTCCGAGCAGAGGAATAACTTGGTCAAATGGTATATCTATAGTCATTATTTTAAGGTACCGCCAAACTGCTTTCCAAAGAGTTTGCACCATTTTGCAATCCCACCAACAGTGAAGGAGAGTTCCAATCTCTCCACAGCCTCTCCAACATTAGAATTTCTTTGCCATGACTTTCTTCCTAATAAGCTGGAACCATCCACAAATGTTGTGCTAAGTGACTTACAAAAAGAGAAAAGCATTAATACGTAGCTACTTTAAAATTAGGCTCTTGAAGCTCATTTAGGGGTGGGGGGTGGTGAGGAAAATCATGATGTGAAAACCAAGATTTATGTTTTGTGAGAAGTAAGAGTTTTTGTTAAGAAAACAACCATCAAAAGCACTTTTTACAAGTGAAAAAGCAAATTTAGGAAATTGTAATACTACTTAAACCTGATTAGTAGATATGATTAGATTAGAAAAGACTACCCTACAACAAAAGAGCACAGTGCTGAGGAGATGCGGTAGCTATCATGTGGCTCAAAAGGCACCCTATCAATAGCTAACTGCATTATCACCTCTCTAGTATTTCATGGGCATCTCTGGTCTAAGATTTTTCTCATCTTACTTGAATACCACCTGTATGGACAGTCCCTTCATTCAGAGCTCATGATGCCTGTAGGCGTTAAGAATCAGGAAGAATCTTTAGTCGGGGACTTTAGGAAAGACAGCGGTGGTACAGAAGCAAAGGCATCTCAGTACCTGTGCTAGGAAATGCAAGTCCAGATCATCATTGCTGTGTCACAGGGCCTGGCCTTCATAAGCACTTAACAAACATCTGTTGAATTAATGTGTGTGTAAACAAACATACAAAAACATCATGAATGGCTAGTCCTAGAAAGTAATATTGGGTTAACAGACAGATAGATGATCAGAAGATGAAACAGGAAAGATAGGAGGGCCATAGCTGAAGCACATAGCATTTAAGGATAAAGAGGCTTATGTAAGGATAAAGGAGTAGCTGCTCTGGAAATTAATGTTTCAGGTGCTATGTTTAATAGAAGTAATTGCTGTTACAGAGTGAATATACATAACAAATATCTTTAGTCCATTAATGTATTCATTAATTGAACTGAAAGTAGTAAGAGAGGTTAATGAAAAAAAGGAGCTATTTATTTACTCAGTATATGTACATTGGACACTTTATGTACTACCCATTGCTGTGACACAGTGGCTGCAACGATGGGCTCAAACACATCTGCTATTGTGAGGATGGCACAAATCAAGCATCATTTTGGTGTTATAAGTGGCCTCTCAATACAGATGTCCTATTTTTGACCACTCATCACAGTGATATTTGTGAAGCTATAAAAACCACATATACAATGTTTTTTTGATTAGTTTTGATAAATAGCCACAAAAAGTTACACGATTCTACAACACATAGAAACTGCTATAGTTTATTATCAAAATGGGTGTCTCATTTTGTGACTTCTTTCAAATTTTACAATGCACATAATCGTCCCACCAAGAGAAAAATTCAGTGTTTAATCAAAACGATTTTGTGACAACCATATCTGTTGCCAATCAGACAATATCTGTGCATCCATGAACCATACGTTCCAATAAAAACATGGCCACCATTTCTCTGAGAGAGAATCCATCCCAATCAATTTCTTGCTGAACACAAGAATTAGGGCTTTGTTGATCACAATCTGGCAGATTTTGCATCTTGACTTCAAGCTTTACCCTCGCAAAATTGTTTTCACTCAAGACCTGATGTCCAGTAACCACAGATTGTGCCGTACATTTGCTGACTAGGCTGTGAAGCAAACTGGAAGTCGACTGCTTTTGCTTGAAAAATCATCTTCAGTTGTGAGGCCCATTTTTGGATGAATGGTTTTGTTAGCAAACAAAACTGCTGCATTTGGAGCTATGAGAATCCAGTGGAGATTCAAAACTGACCACTTAATCTTAAAAAGTTACTATTTGCTGTGGATTTTGGCCTGCTGGAATCACCGGCCCTTGTTTTTTCCAAGATGAACAAGGAAAGGGTGTGATTGTTAATGGCAAAAGATATTGAGCTATGAGAACTGATTATTTTTGGCCCCATTTGGAAGATGCCACAATGGCCATTTACCGAAAGTTTTTTTCCCACACACAGTGTCATCAAATGTACATCAGAATAATAAAACAACTAAAACTGCATCATTCACACAACTTTTTTTATTCAAGATCAAAGATAAGACACCTTATTGGAAGACCCTTTGCATGAGTCAGAACTGACTTGACTGTACCAAACAACAACACAAATACACTATAGGCATTGTGATGAGCTCTGGGAAATGGTGTCAAATAAAACAATTTTGGTTCTCATCTTCTTGAGACTTACTGTATATGGAAGAATACTGACATTACGCAAGTAGTCAAATTTATTTATTTACACATAAAATAATCTGTGAAAACTTTTGAAGGTAGGAAACACAATACTATTAGAAAGAATTAGAAGGGCATTGGAGAAAGCTTCTCTATGAAAAAGATGAATGAGTTCATACTGAAAGAAGCGAAAAGAATTAGCCAGGAAAAGAGACTTTAGTACTCTTCATTTCTCTGGACCAAATTTAGAAAGATAGTGTTGGCAAGTAGTAACCAAGCTGAAGGAAGTTTTATCAGTCAAAGCCCATATAGAAATAAATAGATGAAAAGGGAAACCCAAACCACCTGCCACTGAGTTGATTCCAACTCACTGTAACCTTATAGAACATGGTAGAAGTGCCCTATTGCATTTTCAGGGAGTGCCTGGCAAATGTGGACCACTGAGCTTTTGGTTAGCAGACACGACACTTAACCACTATGCCATCAAAGTTTCCTAGATGGACAGGCAGCTATGTATCTATGTGTGTGTGTACATACATACATATGTATACATACATACTCATAGGTATAAAAGGATGTGGAATTATTACGGGGATTTGTCCTTCTACAATTGTTGGAGTTGTTTTAACTGTCTTTGAGAGGATGTTGTCTTTGACTATGGTGGAAGAGAGTCAGTCAGGAAAGGAAGGAGCATGTGAAGTTAATAGTAACACAATCTGAAAGCCATAGCAGTGATATATGCAGAACCTATGATTTTGGACTGTAATCTATGTCAGTCTCTCACACGCTTCAAGCCTCCACATTGGGCGATGTTAATTTCTTGTGGGAGATGTTCACCTTCATCCTCAGAAAACTCAACAGCACGTAATCCAGAAGTCAGAGATGCTAAGGATGGTCAGGTGGCCACTAGAGAAGCTGCAGGCACAGCTGCTGCCTTACATCATCCAGGTGAGACAAGAGATGTGCAGAAATGGGCTTGAGTTGCAGCACGGTCTTTCATCTTGTGTGGACCTTGCAAATGTAAAGTAAATACAGTGGCTGCTTCCAAATCCTATGGATACAAAGAGGAAGGACTTCTAAACAAAGTAGCTCCAGATTAGTTTACTTGACACATACAAATTCACTACATAGCAGGTCTTTATCATTCTTTAATTCTTTCCTGGAGGTTTTAAGGGTAGGGGAAATAAATGAATGTCTTTTATTGTTTAGGAACTGAGAACAGAGAGAAAAGAGACTTGGCTACGTGTACTGGTATTGTAACAAGTGAGGGCTCAAGTGCAAGACAGTGAAAGTATTAAATTTCAGGAATAGCCTAGAAGAGAAGACAGCATTCCATTCCAGATGTCTTATTAGGATGGACAGTTTATGCCGAGCCAAGTGCTGTCGAGTCAAATCCGACTCATGCCCTAGTTTATAGTCATATGTTAAATAAATTGTCAAGACTTGAGTGTTAGTCAACACAGTTGTGACTAGGTTGCTACCTAAGAGAAACAGTATGTCAGTGATGAAAATACAGACTTAGTAATACAAACTTAATGGAAGGTTCATGTGAGAAATACCAACAATAAATGAATGATATTCATGTAGTCAAATCTGATATTGTCACTGTTTACAGAATTTTTTTGTGTACATAGTAGGTAATCACTGACTATTTATTTCAACTTGATTTCTAAAAACTGAACTGACATATATTCTGGGTTTTGTGTATGAGCTGGTATAAATTTTTTGCAGAGTTCTCCCTCCATATACTCAAATCATTATTTTTATTTTGGGTCAACATAGTCTGCTCCAATTATAATTAAAGGATATTTAATTATATTTGATTGGTATTTCTACCAATCAAATTTTCTCTGATGCTCAGTTCTCTTATGTGCAAAACTAAGGATAAGTCTGGCTGCATTTTAAAATTCTCACTTCTAATGATGTAAGGATACTAACATTTTTGAGTGTCTGCGTATTAGATTCTGTACTATGAAGCTGTACGTATCTTACCTCATTTAATTTTTACAAGACTAATTCCAGTATACAATGTCAGTATTATCATCTTTATTTGGACAGATGTTAATTCAGACAAGCTTGTTCAAGGTCACACAGCTAGTGCTAGATCTGAAATGGAAACACACTTCTGAAGGGACTCTTCCATGTTTTGAGTTAAAAAGAGAGAGAAGGAAGAAAAAAAGAACAGAAGAAGCAAAGAAGCCCTAGACTCTTCCTGCTAATCAAGGACATTCATAGCTATAGCAGTAGTGATGATCCTCAAATTTTAGATAGTGTATGAACTTACTTACAATGCATATTAATGTATCTATCCTACTCTCAGAAACCCCAGTATTGTAGCAGTTAAGTGCTATGCTGCATATCAAAGGGTTAGCAGTTCAATTTCCCAGCTAGTCCTTGGAAATTCTATGGGGCAAATCTGCTCCATCCCATAGGGCCACTATGAATAGAAATTGACTAAATTGCAACTCTTTTTAAAATCTTACTCTCAACACTTTCAGGGTCATGAAATATCTAATGTGATCGACTGGTAACAGAAAGGTTAGATTCCACCCAGAGGCAGCTTGGAAAAAAGGCCTGGTCATCTGCTTTCTGAAAAACTATGCACTGTAAACCCTATGGAACACAATTGTTTTCTGCCACACATGGAATCATTTTAATGACAACTGACATCACTCTCTTGCAGAGAAAATTCACACGGACCTATTCATCTTCATCTGAAGGAGTGTTCAGGGAGATGCCAGTGTAGGTGGTAAGATGCACCAAGCTTCAGAAAATACAGGTACAGTGTGTGTCATGGATTGAATTGTGTCCCCCCCAAAGATATATATCAGTTTGGCTGGGCCATTATTCCTGGTATTATTTGATTTTTCTACACACTGTAAATCCTGCCTCTGAGGTCTTAATGATGGAGGATGAGCAGTGGTTGTGTTAGTGAGACAGAACTCAATCTATAGGATTATATTGTGCCTTGAGGCAATCTCTTGCAGCTACAAAGTAAAGAGAAGCAAGCAGAGTCAAGAATCTTGTATTGTCACAAAAGCAGTGCCAGGAGCAGAACCTGTCCTTTGGACCTAGAGTCTCTGAGCATCAGAAGCTCCAGGTCCAGGGGTGGATTGCTGACAAACACCTTCCTCCAGAGTCAGTAGAGAAACTTCCCCTGTTGCTGACACCCTGAATTTGTACATTCAGCGTACTTTACTGGGAGGGAATAAATTTCGTTTTATTAAAGCCATTCACTTTTCATATTTCTGTTACAGCAGCACTAGGTGAGGAACAGAGCATACATTACTGCTAAGTAAAGAAAAACAGTCAGAGCTTCAGGATGACCGAGAGCATAGATGCATAAAGGCTGTGAAGACAACTTAAGGCTACACTACCGTCTCTCACTGCACTTCCCATGTGTGTATTTCCATCCTTTCTCCCAAGAATTGCTTTCAGATATTCACCCTAGGAAAACAGCAGCAGATTCATTAGCAGAAACAAAGTTTAAATAAAACGTTTTATTGTGATTGAATTTGAAGTTATATTAAATTCAATTAATCTCATGAAAACCCTACATAGTATCCCAAATCTATTTAACACCATAGTTCACATGTAGAAAAGAATATTAAAAGAAAATGCATCAACTCATTGTGTGTCATTACTTATGACTGATGACATTATAGGGATTTTGATTTCCTTGTTTGTAACTTCCTGTTATTCCCAACTACTCAAAAATGTGCTCATGTTACTTTTGAATTTGCAAAATAAAATGTTTTAAAAATTACTAAACTTACTTTGACAATTCTTCTGAGTGTTTGAAACATAAAATCCTAAAACATCAGAGCATTACACTTTATAGAAAGTTCCATTGACACAAATATATTCAGACAAAGAAATTATTCCAATTTATGAAGATAATAAAAAAATGACATTGATCTCTATAATTTTTTTAAAATAAGTTCACTTTTCTTCTACTATATGCTCTGATTTAATGAAAACTTTGTGTAATGAATACATCTAATTACAGCATTTTTCTATAAGCTTGTTAAAATACTGACTGAAACATCTTGGGGGAGTTTGCAATATCCACTCTACATCAAATATCTTTTTTCTATCATTGTTTTCCAAAGAGCCTGGCCTGTTTTTGAGATCTGGTAAGAAATTTTCTCAGTGGAGAAAAAAAATGGCAGATTTCATTATTTTGATGTTTCCTCTTTAATTTGCATCCTTAAAGAAGTGTTACTTCATTTCAATTTATGAGTTTACTCGTTTGCATTAAGTTCGATGTGTCTAGAATTTCATGACAGTGCATTTAAACTATTCAGTCACATCTACCTCTTCTGGGAAATTTTGACATCTTTCTGTAGCATGCTTGTAAATTTTTTCATGGTTTTCCCCTTTCAAATTCAGTAGTAGATCATCAAGCCTTTGAATATGGTAGCTCTGGCAGTTGTCAAAGCAAAAGCCCATATACATTTCCAAATATAACCAATGTTCTTCCAGTGAAGTGAAAGCTTCTATTTAATGAAAAGTACATTAATCAAATGATTTTTTTCTGTATTCCAGGGGAGTAAATTACTACAATTAAATTATTCATGTAGACTAGGTTTAAACAGCAGCAGCTATAATGTTAGGAAATATATTAAGAAAATTATTTCAGAAACTTAAGTCCTGGAAATATAATCAGAAAGCACCTCCCCCAGAGAAAACATGTGAGGACTTAATGAGATTAGTGTAGTTCTAAATAATGGAGTTATTAATACTTATTTCTCCAACTTGAATATTTCTAACTCTGAATAAGAACACACTGAAAAGTGAGAGTTGCTTTTCTTTTAATTTGTAACATTATGTACACACGTAAGGTAGGCATGTTGGGGCCCCTGGAAGTTAGTATAAAGAACTCAGGTATTATCTAAATACAAACTGATAATACTGTGTCACTTTTTAGCAGCTGTGTCACCTTACTCCCCTATCACCCATGCCTTGCTGGTTTTGTTTCTTTATTTATTTATAGTAAAAAGAAAAGACCATTTTCTTTTCGACTAAGAGACATTGGCCCCAAGCTGATTTTTTTTTCTTCCTTAAATTTGGTGAACTTACTTAAATTAATGAAGTCTAAATGTTCTCATCTTCAGAAGGATGATAGTAATATTTATTTATTGAGGGTATCAAACAAGAAAGATGTGAGACTTGTGTGCAAAATGAGTGTTCACAATAGTATTGTACCTTTCTTTGGTTCTGACTCATAACTTCCCTGTGTACCACATAATGAAACACTATTTGACCCTAAGCCCTCCTCCCAACTATTGCAGTATTTCAGCCCACTGTTGCAGCTAATGTGTCAGTCCACCTTGTTGAGGGTCTTTGTGATAATGAAGATTATATTTCAACTTGCATGGTCTGTGATTCTCAGTGTTTTGGCAAGTAGGTGATGTCACGGTCACTCTCCTGTTAAGATTTGATCCATGATCACCCCTATGATGGGATCTGCTATGATTAGCCAGTCTATTAAGGGAAGTTTCCTTGAGTATTGGGCCTGCATTGAGTAGGGTGGACTTTCTAGCAGAGCTCTGAGTCTTTTGCTTGTTCTGGATCCTCCCACTGCCTCTTGTTCATCCAGCTGCCAGTTCTTAGAACTTAAACTAATACTTTGCCTGCCAATGTTGGGATTCATTTTCACAGACTGTGAGAAAGCGCTCACTCATTGACATACCCATCTTGGATTCAGTTCCTGAGGCTAAAAGAAGCAGGAGAAACCTCCAACATGAGCCATGGATTTAGGACGTTCTAGCCTCTACAACCATGTGAGCTATTTCCTAGTGGGCCTATTCAGATTTTAGAGGAAGCATATTCCTCATTCAAGGGTGCTCCTCTGTCCTATTTATCAAGTGACTCAAAAAGCCAGTAATGGATCCTAGACCAAGAGAAGATTCTTCAACCGATTAAAGCACTATTCAAGCCACTCTGCTACCTAGGCCATGTGATCTGGCTAATACAGTTGCGACCGAAGCATTCAAGACAAATAGAGATGCTCAGTCTCCTATTGGTGAACCACAACACAGACACTTAGAAGTTTGAATTAAATGGAAGTAGTGTGTACAGGAATGAGCCTGAGCAAGACCTAAAGGCACATGTTGCATGAAGAAATGTCCTAAATGTCCATCCACGGTCTCTACTCCTGTGATATTACCTTCCATCTCCCAGTCTGCATCTGTGAACTCATGGGGAGTTCCTCAAGATCAGTTGATTGAAAAGAGAAAATTCATGCCCTGTTTACAGATGGTTTCATGCAGTATGCAGGCACCACTTAAAATTGAACAGTGTCATCACTATAGCTCCCTTTCTGGGATCTCCTTGATAACAGTGAAGAGAAATCCTCTCAGGGTGCAGAGCTTCAGGGTTGTTGACTTTCCATGAAAGAAGAAATGGCCAAATCATAACCACATAATGATTTATGGGCAGTGGTCAATGGTTTGGCTGGATGGCTACGGACTGCAAAGGAACAAGATTTGAAAACTGGTGACAAGATTTATGAGTAAAAGATATGTGGACAGACCTCTCTGAATGGGGCAAAAAAGTGAAGATATTTGCGTCTAATGTGAATCCTCACCAAATGGTAGCCTCAGCAGAGGATGATTTTAACAACGAATGGCATTGTGTGGAAACCATGCATCGTCTTTCCCCAACTACTCTTGTCTTTCTCAATGGACTTGTGAACAAAATGGCCATTTTGTCAAGGATGGAGGTTATGCACTGGCCCAGCAATATGAACTTTACAGTCAACAAGGCTGACTTTCCTACAGCCACTGCTGAGTGCCCCGTCTGCAAGCAGCAGAGACCAACACTGATTCCCAGATTTGGCACCATTCATCCAGGAACCTAGTGGCAATTTGATTATACTGGGTAACTTTTATAATGAAAAGTAAATGTTTTGTTCTTATCTGAGTAGACATTCCGGATATAGGTTTGTCTTCCTTGCATGCAACGCTTCTGCCAAAACTACCATCTGGGGACTTAAGGAATGTGGTATCTACTGTCATGGTATCCTATACAGCATTTCCTCAGATCAAGTGACTCACTTCACAGCAAATTTAGTGCCAACTGTGGTCCTGTGCTAATGGAATTCACTGATGTTACCATTTCACCCATCATCCTGAAGCAACTGGCTTGACAGAAACATGGAATGGCCTTGTAAAGAAACAATTACAGTGACAGCAATTGACAATACCTTGTAGGAGTGGGGAGATGTTTTCCAGGAGGCTGTATATGCTAAGCCAGCATCCAAAATATGGTGCTGTATTTCCATAGCTAGGATTCATGGATCTGGATCTGAGTGGGAATGGGAGTTGCACCACTCACTCTATTACTTACAGTGACTTACTCTTAAGGTCTTGGTTCCCGCCTCCACAGTCTTGTGCTCTGCAGGTCTAGTAGTTTTAATTCCAACAGAAGAATGCTCCCACCTGAAGACACATCACTGATTCAACTAAACTGGGAGCTAAGAATGGCATCTGACCACTTTTGGGCTTTATACCTCTGGATCAACAGACAGAGAAGGGGTGTACCATACTGGCTGCTCTGATTGATACTCATTACCAAGAGGAAATTAGATTGATACAACATAATGGAGGTAGAGAAGAGTATGTATGGAATGCAGAAGATCCCTTAGGACATCTGTTAGTACTTTAATGCGCTGTGATTAAAGACAATGAAAAACTACAGCAACCTAAATCTGACGGAACTACCAATGGCCCATACCCTGCAGTAATGAAAGTTTGGGTCACCCACCAGGAAAAGAACCGAGACCAGCTGACGTCCTTGCTGAGGGAAAAGAGCCTACTGAATGGGTGTTCAAAATGTAGTTCAAAATACCAGTTACAGTCATGTGAACAGTTACAGAAAGGATGACTTAATTGTTCCAAGTATTTTTGCTTCCTATGTCTGCTTGCAGTGTTGAAGACTGTGTGTCACTTTGGCTAGGCAACAATTTTCAGCGTTTTAGCAGTTGTACAATGTCATGGCCACTTCCATGATTGAATATGTTTTGGAACCTGCAGGGGCAAGAATTATGGTGGCTCACCACTTCCTCAGCCTTCATCTCTCTGCTTTCTACCACCTATGTTCTGTTTGCACACCATTCCATGGTTTTATCTTGTGGATCCAGCAGCTGCTGTGCTCTTGTCTTCTGATATCTGATTCTTGAAACTTGACCTAACAGCTCTTAGGATTCACTAATCTTTACAGCCTGTGAGTAAGAATCCTGTTTCCTGACCTGCTGATCTGGGTATGCCAGCCTCTCCTGCTACACGTATTAGGAGAAACTTTGCATTCTTGCCTGCCATGTTGGGATTCTCAAAACTTCACAGTCTGTGAATGGGAACTTTGCTATTTAATGTGCTTACCTTCAATTTGCTAGCTTCTGTGGCTGCTTGAGGCTTGTATTCTGATCCTGGAGTTGCTGTGTTTCAGCCTCTACAATTGTGTAAACTGTTTAAATTATATAAACCTATCTATATATATACACTTCTTTATCTTTACTGGTTTTGCATCACTAGGGAACCCCGTCTATGACCCTGCTTTTATTTTCTTCACATATAAAATATGAAACAGGCTAGTACATTTTTTATTATACGTGTGTTCACTGTACCCTGTTAGACACAAGTACAACTTTATAACTGTCTTTATTCAGAGATGACGTAAAGTTAAAGGACTTATGTGCAGGTGCCAAGTTGACAAAGGATGGACTACAATGGTTAAAACTGTGTATCAGCTTGACTGGGCTATGATTCTTAGTGTCTACATAGTCTTGTGATGTTGTGGTCACTTCCTGTTGAGATTTGGTATGTGATCAACCCCACAATGGGATCTACTGTGAATAGCCAAATGTCTGGAGGGCAGTTTCCTTGGACACGTGGTCTGTATCTGGTGTGAGCAGATGTTCAGGTAGGGCTCTGGGTCTTTTGCTCATTCTGGATCCTGCAGCTCATTCCTGTTCTCTGGCATCTGTAACACAAGGCAGCCACATGCTGAGTCCTGCTTCTTCTGACTCAGCATTTTGGAGGGCTACAGTTACTGCTGCCTTCTTTGTTTTCCAGGAGGTGGAGACTGGTCATGAACCAGCTAATACGCTGAATTGCAGTGCTTAAGTACATAGTGTATAGCTCAGCAGAGAGACTGTTCTTGGGATAGCCAAATTTTGAGGGCCTAGCTGCTGACTGAGGGCACTACCGCCCCTCCACCTTCTTCTTTCTGAGCTTCACCATAGATTCTGCTGTTTATGGCAGGAAGGGCAGCTCAGGTGGTATGCCATCTTGGTCAGCTGAGAGGTGGAGTCACGTACCTGGAAGCCTTAACTGGGGCTAATCTCATACTGAGAGGCAGTGCCTGTCTGGAAAGTGCTTTTCCAGCAAAAAATCTGCGTTTAGGATGGTGGTGCCTAGAATTATGAGTGGGGCTTGGGAGAGGACTGGCAAGGCTGTAATTTCTCCCTACTTGGAACCATATCATAGAATGACACAGTGACCTATCAGGTGCTTCTGTTGTCACCTGGAAGTTGGGCCCTGTCACACTTGAGTGCCTGACTAATTTCAACAGCTCCACCTTAGTAGTAAAATACCTTAAAACCTTTTTAAAATAAGATAATCTGGAGAACTAACTGCTGAGTGGCCCGGCAGCATCTCCTCCACCTTTCACTAATCCACATCACATTGTTGGCTGATGGTTCCCTCAATGACTCCATAAGTAAGGCATGGTCTTCGCCAGCCAGGAGGCAAAGCATATCACCCCAGGGAGTCCACCTTGGCCAGTCGCTAGAGTATACAGAGGCAGCTGGTGACTAACTTCCCTTTTAGAACTATTCCTGAGTGACTGTTAGTGTAACACCAGAGAAACCGAACAGCTTCTAGATAGTGTGAAGACAACAATTAATAGCTAACCATTTAAAGAAGCAGTCGACTATGGCTCCAGAAAATTCCCAAAATAAAAAAATCAAAAAAACTTCCCAGATGAAGAAGCCTTTATCAAACTATCAGAGGTCAGGTATAAAAGAATTATGTACAGATACCTCCTAGAGATTAAACCAAATGCAACAAAACAAAATGAAAAATTAAGTAAGCTATTTGAACTAATGGAATATAAACAATCTGAAACCAGTAGATCAATAATAAGATTACAGAATTAGACAATTTAATCCACAGCCAAAAGAGCAGGATGGAAGAAATGGAATGCAGAATTAGTGAGCTTGAAGATAAAGCAACCAACACCAGAATTTATGAGGAGAAATCAGATAAAATAAACAAGAAAAATGAAGAAGCATTAAAAAACATGTGGGACAGAATCAGGAGGAATAAGCTGTGAATATTTGGAGCTCTTGAACAGAGATAGATAGCAGAAAATACAGAGAGAGTTGTTGAAGAGTAGCTGATGGAAAATGTCCCTGAAATCAAAGAAGAGAACATAGATATTAAAAATGCTTACTGAACACCACAAAAACAAGACCTCAAAAGACACTAAAACATACTATAAACAGGGTTAATAAAATGAAACATAAAGAGAGGCTCATAAAGGCAGAGATGCTAAAAGGAAAACTAACATACAGAGGAAAGCCCTGTAGGTTTTCATCTACTTGGCAGAAATGATGTTGGTAAGAAAGCAGTGGATGACACATTCAAAGCCCTGAAGGAGAAAAAGTTCAAATCAAGAATTATATATCCTGCAAAACTGTCTCCCAAATGTGAAGGTGAAATAAAGACATTCGTGGTAAAACAGAACATTAGAGACTTTGGAAAAAACAAACCAAAACTAAAAGAAATATTGAAAGCAGCTCTTTTTCTAGAAAAACAAAAAAATCAAGTGTGTACTTAAGAAGGCAATGAAGAACACAACATCCAGAATCCTACTCAGGGAACTCACAAAGCTCAATCAAAGCCACAATGTTAAAAGAAGGGAACCAGTGATCAGAACACAAAAATTTTATGACATCATCACATTAAAAAGAAGGATATGTTACAGTAGTTATAACCCTATCAGATGGAGAGAAAATTAAAAAGACATGAAGAAGTTAAAGTCTGGCTTAAACTTAGAATAGTAAAGGGAGTCATAGGAGTGGCCACAAAGCACAATAACAGTGCAACATATCAAAAAAAGAAACATACCAGAAGACTCAGCAAACACAAAACCAACACTGAAAAAGTTGAAAATGCAACCCATAAAGAAGAATAATCCAGAACAGAATATTAAGAGGAACATAGACAGCATCAACAACACAAAAATATATTCATCAACATGACAGCACTCAACATATACCCATCAATAGTTACACTGAATGTAAGTGAACTGAAAGCTTCAATAAAGAGACAGTGAGTGACATCCTATATCAAATGACACAATCTGTCTATGTGCTGCTTATGAGAAATGCACCTTAAACACAAAGATATGAACAAACTGAAAATCAAAGGATGGAAAAATATAAACCAAGCCAACAACATACAAAGAAGAGCAGGAGTGGCAATACAAATCTCAAATAAAATAGACTTTACTTTCAAATTGACCATTGTGGAATAGATGGTCACTACTTATTTCTGAAAGTTTCCACACATACCTAACAATATTAAATATTTATGCACCTGATATCCGTGCATCTAAATTGTTGAATAAACACTGACAATATTGAAAAATGAGATAGATTACTCTACAGTAATTGCTGGAGACTTCAACACTGTAAACACACAGAAGATCTTATTGTGACAATTAACCAATTACACCGCATTGAGCTATACAGAACTTTTTTTTACTTATCAGCAGATAACTACACATTCTTCTCCAATGCAAATGGCACGTTTTCCAGAATAGACCACATGCTAGAACATTAAGAAAGTCTCAACAGAATCCAAACCACTGAATTATTACAAAACATTTTCCCAGACCACAAAGCCATAAAAGTTGAAATTAATAGCAGAAAAAAATTAGGTAGAAATTTGAACTCGTGGAGACTGAACAACACTTTACTCAATATCGTGGGTTATGGAAAAAAATCAAGGAAGAAATAAAGAAATTTACGGACTCAAAAGAGTATAAAAACACATCCTACCAGAACTTACGGGATACAGCAAAAGCAGTGCTCAGAGGTCAATTTATCTCTATAAATGCACATATCCAGAAGGAAGAAAGGACCCAAACCAAAGAATGTACCCTACAACTGGAATAATTAGAAAGAGAGCAACAGAGGAACCACTCAGTTTCCAAAAGAAAAGAGATAATAAAGATTAGAGCAGAACTCAGCAAACTAGAGAAAAGAAGCAACAATTGAAAAGCTTGCCAAGCCAAGTGCCATAGAAAAGCTTAACAAAACCAAAAGTTGGTTCTTTGAAAAGATTAACAGAATTGATAAACCACTGGCTGAACTTACAAAACAGAAACAGGAGAGGAAATAAATAACTGAAACAAGAAATAGAGATGGGACATATCACAACAGACCCAACTGAAATTAAAAAAATTCATAACACAATGCTGTAACAGACTGTGCTTTAACAGATTTGAAAAGCTAGAGGAACTGGACAAATTTCTGTGTTCATATCACTTACCAAATTGATCACAAGGAAAAGTAGAACTTAAAAAAAAAAAAAAAACCATCACAGAGCAACAAATTGAAAAAGTAGTCAAAAAACTACCAACTAAAAAAGTCCTTGTCCAGATGGCTTCACCAGATAATTCTACCAAACGTTTAGAGAAGAGTTATCTCCAAAACTACTGGGACTATTTCACAGCACAGGAAGGGATGGAATACACCTAAATTTATTCTATGAAGCCAGCATAATCTTGATACCAAAACCAGGGAAAAATTCCACTAAAAAAAGAAAATTATAGACCAATATCACTGATCAACTGTGAAGCAAAAATCTTCAAGAAAATCACAGCCATTAAAATTCTTCACATATCAAAAAATAATTGATCATGACCAAGTTGGATTCATAACAGGGATGCAAGGCTAGTTCAACATCAGATAAACAATTAATGTGATCAACCACATAAATAGTTCAAAGGATGAGAATCGCCTAATCTTGTCAATTGATGTAGAAAAGATATTTGACAAAGTACCACACCAATTCACACTAAAAACTCTTAGCAAAATATGAACAGTGGGGAAATTCTTCAATGCAATAAGAGGCTTCTATATAAATGCAATCACTTATATTATCCTCCATGCAGAGAGACTGAAAGAATTTCCCTTGAGAACATGAACTAGACGATGCCCACTCTCACAACTTTTATTCAATATTGTACCAGAAGATCTAGCCAGAGTAATCAAACAAGACAAAGAAATAAAGGGCATCTGCATCAGCAAAGAAGAAGTAAAAATCTTCCTATTTGCAGATCAGATGATTGTATATGTAGAGAATCCTGAAGAATCATAAGTAGGCTACCTGAACTAATAAGAGTTCAGGAAAATATTAGGGTATAAAATAAGATAAACTTAAGTAAATAGGTAGGATTCCTTTGTACCAACAAACAGATCATCAAAGAAGAAATCACCAAATCAAACCATTTACTAAAGCACCCAAGAAGATAAAATACCTAGGAATAAATCTAGCTAGAGAAACAAGAGACCTACACAGAGAGAACTACAAGACCTTACTGTCAAAAACTAAAAGGGACTTACATAAATGCAGAAAACTACCCTGCTCATGGATAGGAAGACTTAACATTGTGAAAATGTCTATTTTACCCAAAATGATCTACATATACAATGCAATCCCAATACAAATTCCAGTGTCACTTTTTAATGAGATGGAGAAACAAATCACCAACTTTGTTTGGAAAAGGAAGAAACCCTGGATAAGGAAAGCATTACTGAGAAGACGATTACAGTAAGAAGGCTCACACTACCTGAACTTAAAACCTATTACACTACCACAATAGTCAAAACAGCCTGATACTGGTACAAAAAGAGACATATAGACCAACAAAACAGAGTTGAGACCCCAGAGATGTTACAATCCTCTTATAAACAGTCAATATTTGATAAAGGCCCTAAGATTGTAAACTGGGGTAAAAATAGTCTCTCTAACAAGTGGGTGTTGGCAAAATTGGATATCCATCTGCAAAATACTGAAACAAGACCCATATCACACACTTTACACTAAAACCAACTCAAAATGGATCAAAGACCTGAATATCAAACCTAAAACAATAAACTTCATCCCAGAAAAAATAGGGTCAACAATGGAAGCTCTAATACATAGCTTAAACAGACTTCAAAAACTGGCAAACAAAGCACAATCAACTGAAGAGAAAATAGATGAACGGGAACTACTAAGAGTCAAATACTTTTGCTCATCCAAAGACTTTATCAAAGAGTTAAAAGCCCACCTACAGAATGGGGAAAAATATTTGGCAACTGCATGTCAGACTGACATCTAATCTCCATAATCTACAATGTACTGCAAAATATTGACAGTAAAAGGTAAATAACTCAATTAAACAATGGGCAAGGGAGATGTGTAGACATTTCACCAAAGAGGACATCCAGACAGCCAAAAGACACACAGGAAATGTGCACAATCATTAGGTATCAGAGAAATCCAAATCCAAACTACGAGACATCATCTCACCCCAACAAGGTTGGCCATGAGCCAAAGAACACAAAACAACAAATGCTGGAGAGGATCTAGAGAGATCAGAACTCTATATTACTGGTTAGATTGCAGAATGCTACAACTTTTTGGAAAGCAAATTGGTGCTTCCTTAAAAAGCTGTAAATAGGTAAACATACCTTTTGATCCAGTAATCCCACCCGTGGAATATGTTCTACGGAAACAAAGGTTGTCACGCTAATACAAATGAATGCATAAACAAACTGTGGTACATATACTCAATGGAACACTATATAATGATAGAAAACAATGATCATTTTACGATGCATCTCGTAACCTTGTTTCAACTGGCTGACATTATGTTGGTGAAATCAGTTAGTGGCACATGGACAAATATCGCATGAGACCTTTGCTATAAAGACTTAAAAACAGACTTATGTACAGAAGAAAAGACTCTTTGATGGCTTTAAGGGTGAGGAAGGAGGGAAACCGTTGGTCATGGATTAGATACTTGATAGAAGTTTGGTTAGGTGAAAGCAGTGACATCACACAGTAGAAAGATCAACTTAACTGGACTTCACCATAAACTGAAAGCTCTTCTAATCTAAACCCAATATTGAAATGATAGAGTAGCCAGGGAGGAGACTTGGGACCATGCTCTCAGGGGAACATTGAGGCCAGTTGGCATAACTAGCCTATTACTAGGAGAGTCTTCTGCACTCCATATTGATGAGTAGCATCTCAGGTCTTACAAGCGACCAAGCTTCCGTCTGAGGTACATCAAATAGTCCCAACTCATCCAGAACATATGAACAGCGAGAACACCAAAGATATGAGGAAAAAGGGCTCGGGAGACAGAAGGACCTGTGTGAATGGGAGATTGTATCAACATATGACTAGAATAACCAGATAGTGACCAGCCACCACCAAAAACAGCTGTGATTGAACACAGCTGTCCCTGTGGCAACATGAGAAAAAGATGGGTGCAGCTCAAGAACTCTACTAAAAGACCAACTACCTTGAGGATTCCCTGGGAGCATGGCTCCTAGACCTGCTGCTGCCCCTGATCAGAAAACACTACAGAGGTCAGCTTTTTGGACACGAATGATCAGGACTTGAAGACCTAATGTGACCACATGGTGTGTGTACTTCATGTTTCTATGCATCTATAGTTTGCTGTCCTACTGGTCTCTTTCTAGATGGGAGAGATGAGGGTGGAGAGGAAAGGACAGGAGCTTGTTAAGAGGATATGACCAGTATAGAATGAAAAGGAGGAGTGTACTCTCACAGGGCAAGGAGTGCAGAAGGAGCAACAGACGGACGGGATGCAAAATTAATTTGAATTTTATACTTTCACTTAATCACAATTAAAAAAAAAACAATATTGTCTTTCCAACTTATCTGTGAATGTTGTTTGCTTGGTATATTTTTCCATGCTTCGAATTTTAGTTTGTTTGAGTCTTTAAGATATGTCTCTTGCAGGGAGCATATAAAGACATCATATTTTCTTGTCCCTTCTGTCACTCTGTCTCTTTACTAGTTCATGTAATCCATTTTCACTCAGTTCAACTACTCATTTGTAAGGGTTTAGTGCTAACATTTGATGCCTTTTCTGTTCATTGCTGACAATTTCTTTGCTTCACTTAATTTTCTGTCCTTAGTCATTTTTTTTTATGTGGCTCCCTTCAATCTTTTTCATTGTTGTTGGTTTTGTATTTGCTGGGATTTCATTTTTTTTTTTTGATGTGTAGCTTTGTTAGTTTCCTTTGTGATTACCTTTATTCCTATCCCTGTTTTCTAAAATAGACCCATCATGAATTTCTTTGTACTCTTTTGATTCCCTCTCCATATGAAAGATCTATGACTAGTTTTAGTCCCTCTTTTTTTTTATGATGTTGTCATCTTTTACATAGTAACATCTCTGTTTTCCTGTTTTTAGTGTTTTAGCTTTGATATATTTCTATGATTGTCATGTCTCAGCTGATATCCAGTGAATCTGTTCTGTTTTCTAACCTTAGATTGTGATCTGACATTACTGATTTTTTAACCAGGGGAATTCACTTAGTACTTGTTATATATTTTTTGTTCAATTTCTTTGAACTTTTGTTTATCTGGAAGTGTTCTAGCTTTGCCTTCATGTTTCAGAGATGGTTTTATTGGATATATAATTCTTGGTTAGCAACTGTTTCCCTTCAAGTCTTTGTACACGTCATCCTATTGCCTTCTTACATGCTTGGTTTCTAAGTAGTCCAAGCTTAGTCTTATTGACTCTCCTTTGTTTGTTGCTAGCTGCCTTTAAAATTCTATCCTTATCTTTAGTTTGGAAACCCTGGTGGAATAATGGGTTAAATGCTGTATCTGCTAAATCAAAAGGTTGGCAGTTCAAATTTGCCAGGTGCTCCTTGGACACTCTATGGGGTAGTTTTACTCTGACCTCTAGGGTCGCTATGAGTTAGACCTGACTTGATGGCAGTGGGTTTTTATCTTTAGTTTTGGCAAATTTGACTGTAATATTTCTTGGTGTCTTTATTTTGGGATCTAGTTTGTATGGAATTCGATGAGCATCTTGACTAGATATTTTCTCTTCTTTTGTAATACCAAGAACATTTTCTGTCAACAAATCTTCAACACTTCTTTTGGTATTTGCACTTATCACCCCTTCCACTGGTACTCCAGTCACCTGTGGATTATTCCTCTTGATAAATTCATGCATAATTCTTAGTGTTTCTTCACTTTTTAAAAATTCTTTTATCTGATTGTTACTCAAATATGTTGATGTCAAGTAATTTATTTTCAGTATCACTAACTTTGGCTTTCATTGCCTCAATTTTGCTCCTTTGGCAAGAGTGATTGGTGTAGGCATAGGTATCTGGTTGAATGTGCTAAGAAAGGCAGGGAGTGGACAGCTGTCAGAGTGTGTCTGTGAAGAAGCTGTATGCTGTTATACCTGAACCTAGGCAAAGGAACTATTTTCTCCTTCATAATTCCTGGCTTACACATTATTTTATTTATTTATTTCTTTTTTTCCCTATTTGTTACATTATTTCCTCTCCAAATCTAGAAGAATGGTTTGAGCATGTAAGGAGTACCACTTTCAGCCGAGGTAGTGACTTCAGACTCCTGAGCCAGGCTCAGTGCAGAGAAGGGAAGGGGAAATTCTGGGGAAAAAGGAGAAAGTTTTATTCCAAAGGAAAGATTTAGATTCTTCATGGCAAATTAGATTCAATCCACTTAGCTTTTGATGATTGAATGCCATCTTTCACTCATTCTGGAGGTGAGAGTAGTCTCTCCACTGCTTAGTCTCTGCCACTGAGGAAGAAATTTTCTGAAAGCCACTGCTATGCTACCAAGATCACTGCTACTAATCTGCCTGTGGGGTGCTGAGTCCTGTTGTGTCACATCCAGACAGTCCTAGGTACTCCTGGACCTGCTTTCACTTCCTTGGTTATCTGTTGAGTGTCTTAGTTTTCCCTTTGAAGTTTAGGCCTCCTAGAGTGTCATTTGTCTTGGGGGGGGGTCATTAGAGAGATCACAAAATTTGTCTAACTACTCGGCCATCTTAGTCCTGCCTTCATACTTTTAAGTATACCTGGAAATTTGATCCACAGTATGCCTTAATGAGCTACAAAACCTAATACTGTCCAAATTGTCCTTACTAGAAGAAATCAAGAAATCAAATGAAAATCAGTTAGTAGGCCTAATAAGCAATTCAAGACAGTCTGCTTTTCCTGACTGTTTAATCCCTCCCTCTTTCTCTGTCTTTCTCTGAATGTATATATATACATGTTTCCTGAACTATATGATTAAAAGGGAAGTCAGATTAAACTCCATTTTAATACATATGTTAAACAGAACTAAAGAAATCTTTCAGGTAATTCATTTGGCAAATTTCTTTTACCAGTATGAGTAATTTTACTTTAATGTCTCTGTAGCATTCTCAATTGTTTTATTCATTTTGACAGTGAATGAGCTTTGGATAAAGACACGTACCCTTAGGAAAGTCAATTCTACCCAAAAGTCTAAGTGTGTTTGTTGAGCTTACAAATAAGACTAACATAGAAATAAAACAATGTTCTGAAAAATGATTTGGGGACTGGAGTTGAGATGTACATGAGTATTAAAGAACAAATAAAACCCAGAGGTTAAATAATATTTTGAGAAACACTTAGCAAAAAAATAACTCTTTCTTGTATTTTAAATATTTGTATAGAGATATGTAGTATCTTTTAGTTTACTTCTGATTAAACCAGCCAAACCAAACCCATTGTCATCAAGTAAATTTCAACTGATAATGACCCAAGGTAGAGCTGCCTAGAAGTTTCTAAGGCTGCAAATCTTTATGAAAACAGACTGTCACATCTTTCTTCTGCAGAGTGGCTCTAGAGTTCAAATTGCTGACTTTTTGGCTAGCAGCTGAGTGAGTAGTGGTCCTTCACTTCTGGTTATTGTTGTTGTGAGATGTCTTGAAATCTATTCTGACTCATTGAGACCCTGTGTATAGAAAAACAAAACACTGCCTACTTCTGTACCATCTTTACAATCATTGCTATGTTGGAGCCCATTGTTGGAGCCACTGTGTCAGTCCATTTTATTGAGAGCCACCCATTTCTGTTTGTCTTCTATTAAATCTAGAAGGGATTTGTCTAGCTGTGTCAATTCAGTTTAACATTGATCTAAGCAGAATATAATGAAAATCACACAGTAGGATTTTATGATTATCTTCAAAAATTTGACAGCAGACAAATGAAAATTTATGGCACAATATACAGTGCTGTATTTGGATGTTTCAGAGCCTCAGACATCACTAGCTCTCCTAATTGAGGTAACCAGGTGATTCTCTCGAGTAACTGTTAATTGTGGAGGATCTATAGACTGGAGGGTGTATTTTCCAAACTCGTCCTTAGAGACCATCTATGGTGTCTTACAATACAATTGATTGTAATAAACCATATTTCAAACACATTGCAAAGTCCAAGGGAATGCTTTAGTAGTCATAATAGAAACATTATTCTAAGAAAAACTAACCTTCAAGTATGTTTCATATAAAGGCAGTACAAAATATATCCTTCTAATTTCTCAAATCTCTAGAAATTAAAAACCCCATCAGGTTTCTTAGAGTTGCAAAGAAAAGCTATTAGCTTTCATTTCTTTTCAAGACTGCATATTTGTATAGGTCACTTTTTAATTTAAACTGCTTACATAACCTATAAAATGCAGTTAAACCAAGTAGTTGTTATCAATCCTGACTCTAGAAAGTAACCTTTAATTTTATTTTTATTACGTGTTCAAAATGTAAAACTTTATTCAAATGTCACATTTTTCCAACCCTCCTTTTCATAAGAAGTGAGGCTGTTTTACTATATAGTATAAAAATCATATAATCTCATTGTTGCTGAATCTGTGGGACCATTACATTAAATTCCAAAACGTACAGTAGTCATCTTGTGTCTCCTCGCCCACATGTAGTCTGAACATGTTATTTTATTCCAGTGGAAATCACTGCTACCATAACTTACAACTAATTTCTAAAATAGTAATTAATACTTGTATAAAATATTTTTTATTGCCTTAATACTGCAGCGGTTTCCACATGAATGAATTAGAGATGTGTCTTTTACCTTCTGAGGACAGATTTTGAAAAGCTTGAGTATCTGATATTTCCAAAATGATGTATTGTTATAAAGAAAGCATAATGTGTAAATTTGGAATTCTAATAGCCTAATAAAATAGCTAATAAAACTTCAGTCTAATAAAATAGCTCATAATTTGAAATAAACACTAAAGTAACATAGCACTGATTACAAGATTAAAAGGAATGTAAATAGAACTTTCCTAGAGATTACCAAAAACAAAGCAAAATTATTCCTTATGTGGCAGAACCAGGAAGACAGAAATTAAAAAAAGAAGAAAAAAAGTTGCTAAAAAAAATGCAGTGTTGTAACCTAGAAATTCCACTGCTGGAAATATATCCAAGAGAACTGAAAGTAGTGATGGGAGTAGACATGTGAACGCCAGTGGTCTCTGCAGCGCTACAATAGCTAAAGTGTGGAAACAACTTAACTGCCCATAGTAGATTAACAGACATTCAGAATGTAGTACAGGCATGCAGTCAAGTACTACTCAGTCTTAAGGAGAAATGCATGATGCATATTCCTTCATGGGTTAAGCCTGAAGACATTATGCTGAATGAAATTAGTCATTCACAAAAGGACAAATATTGTATGCCCTCGTATATATGAAGAGAAAAGAACAGGCTAAGATATAGAGACCAAAATTTATTTGTAGTTACCAGATACATGAAGGAGGGGGAATACTGAATTTCAGTTTACAGTGATGGAATTCACATTGCTTAAGGGTAAATGTTGCATAGCTAATTATTGTAACTGATGTCAGAAAATCATACACCTATAAAAAGTTAAATTGATGGATGTGTGACAGAAATACGTAGGACAACAGTAGCAAAGAAAGGGTAGATTTACGATTACTTGTTTACAATCAACCACCTCATGGGATTTTCATTCTTGATTTGGAGGTTTAGGCTCATTGTTTCATGGGACATCTGAGTTAACTGGCCTAATATCATTTTTGGTGCTTCCACTCTACCTCCTAGTTCCTCACATAAGGTCTGGGTCTTGAAAGCAAGTCAAGTCACCACCTAAGTTACCCAAGGTGCAACAATTGGTATCCATTTGCCTAGAGCAATAGAGGAAGAAGGAGAGTCAGGAACAAAGGGAAATGCAATATGTGGCTAATTGCATCCGTGAACAACTGCCTCCTTTGCCATTAAACCAGAAGAACTGGATGGTACCCAGCTGTCTTTAGGGATCATTTTCATTAGAAAATCTACAAAAGAATCCTAAACAAAAGGGAGAAATGCAGAACAGAATTTCAAATTCTAATGGAATTCAGAATTATTAGAGTCATGGAGGCTGAATGAGCTTCTGCACCTATTGTCTTGCAATAATCCTTAAACCCTAAACCAAAAATTTCCCTTAAAGTCTTCTTTAAGCCAAACAATATTTTAGCCTATTAGGTAAAGAATATCTGCTTTGAGCCTTATGTTCTTTTAAGAAAGTTATCTGTATAGAATCAGATTGACAACAACAATTTGAAACAGTAGACAGGAAACCTAGGGGTCAGAATTTAAGTTAACGAGGAAAGAATAACCTGAGACAAGAAGGGTGAGACTGGGTTCACAACTTGAAGAACGTAATGTTACTAACCCGGATATGTCAAAATTATGGAGTTGGTGTATATTCTACTGTTTATATTCTCAACAACAACAACAATTTTTCTTCTTTTTTTTATGTAAAGTTCTGAAGAAGAAGATTTTAAGAACCATTGAAGCTGGTGAATATACCTAAAAATAGCAAGAAGCATAGTCTTCGTAGAATATTCAGTTTAGGTTTCTTGTGTTTTTATCAGTTTCATTTTGAATGACTTCACTTTTTAAAACACAGTATAATCTAGTGATAATAGCCATCACTGGCTATCTCTCCCTCCTACTTTTTATAATAATCCACATGGGAAGTAAAAGTTTCAATCTTACAATTTCACCATGGAGACTCTGCCTATACTACAGAAAAAAGTTCAATTTTCTTCAAATAAGTGCAAGAAACTCTGTCAACTATTAGCAGTCATTATTTAAGAAAAATCTTTGTTGTCCAGTATTTGAGTATTTGAATTAACAGGAAACTGCACTTAATGAACCACACATATGCATGTCTTTTTTTTTGTTGTTGTTATATTTTATGGTCAGTACCATGTATACATTCAGTGTTGCAGCACATAATTTGCCAACGTTATTCCCAGTTGTTCACAAAGATCAGATAAAGACATTGATAATAAAATGTGCAATAATTATGAAAGCTAAAAAAATCTAAAAGGGGGTGTTTCATTTATATCGGAACAAACTTACTACAGAGTTACTGGAATGAAACCCTATCAAAAGTCAGAAACTACTTATATTTAGTAATTTTCTCCTCCTACTAAACCTCTTCTATTTTTGTTTAAAGCCTCCAGTATACCCAGCACTTTCATGGCACTTGGAAGCCCAAACAAACGAACTGCCATCAGTTCTGCCTCTTAGTGATCCTATAATCAACAAAACAGCCTAAAATTCTTACCTTGAAGAGCTTGTAGTCAAGTACGGGAAAAGGAACAAGAACGGTTCGAGGTGAGGTAACTGAAGCCTCAGATTGGTCTCTGGAGCTAGCCTCATGGAGAAAGCTACATATGAATGAGCGATGGTCTGGGAAGAAGGGAGCTACTCACGTGGATATCTGGAGGCATTCTGGTCAGAGGGAAGAGCAAGGGCAAAGGTCCTGAGGCAGAGGATGTTGGAGTAAACAGGCTAATGTGCCTGAAGCTGAGTTAATGAGAGGGTGAGTTTTAGGAAATGACATCACAGTGTCAGATAATAGAGGGTTTTTTAGGCTTCTCTTAAAACTTGTGTGGAAACCCTGACGGCACAGTGGTTAAGTGCTACTGTGGTAACCAAAAGATCAGTAGTTCAAGTCCACCAGGAACTCTTTGGAAACTGGTGGGGGCAGTTCTACTCTGTCCTACAGGGTTGCTATGAGTCAGACTCAACTTGATGGTACTGAGTTTGGTTTGGATTGGTAAAACCTGTGCTTTCACTTTGAGTAAGAATCTATTGCTGATGGGTAAGTAGAGAGACAAGATAACTTCATTTCTAAGGACTGTTTGGGCTTCTGGGTAGATAGTAGACTGTTAAGTACCATCTGTTGAAGCAGTAAAATGACCTCTGAGGGGACAGAACCATTCCAGGTGAGAGACGACAGAAAGTTGGACCAGGGTAATAGTAGCACAGTGTTGCAATACAGTTGGATGTTTTACATATTTTGACACTAATGAGACCAACATGATTTCCCAATGATTCACATGTGCCGTATGGGACTCAGAGATGAGTCAAGGAGAGCAACGGTTTCAGAGTTGAGAAACTGAAGTAACTGAAATAACTCACTAAGCTTGGAGAGGATACAGGAGGAGCTGATTTGGGGGGTGGGGATATTATTTGGTAAGTTTGTGAAATGTTAGGTTTAAAATCCCTCTAACACATGTCAGTTACTATACATGGATCTAAGGATCCCTGGCAGCACAATGGTTAAATGTTCTGCTACCTGAAAAGTCAGAGGTTCAAAACCACCAGTAGCTCTTTGGAGGGGGTGGTGCGGAAGGCAATTTCTTAAAAATTATAGCCTAAGAAACCCTATGGGGCAGTTCTACTTTGTCCTATTGGGTCACTATGAGTCAAAATTAGCTCAAAGACACACAACAACAGTAACAGCAATGATATACATACGCCTGAAATACAAGTGAATAGTTTAGGGACATTAGAGTATAGATTACATTTAAATCCACAAGAATTGATGAAATCATCAAATGAATCCTGTAGTTATCCCAGGACTGAGCTTAGCTTGTTTCTTTGAAGATTAAACAAGGTAAGCAGGAAAAAAGGAGATAAAAGTATGTTGTTATTTTGACTTCTGTTAGTAACACAGCTCATAATTTAGAACATTCAATAGATGATAACCACACAAATAAGAAATAAAGAAGAAAGCTTAAAACCAGAAAGAAAAAGAACAAAAAAAAAAAAACCAAGCACAATGCCACCAAGTCGTGCCCTAATTATAGCCACCCTACAGGTCAGAGTAGAACTGCTCTGTAGAGTTTCCAAGGAGCGTCTGGTGGATTTGAATTCCCAGCCTCTCAGTTAGCAGACGTAGCACTTAATCCACTACACCAACAGGGAAAATGTGGCTTTGTTGATAAAGATGCTGAAGATCACATGATAAAATTTGGCAAGACCAGTGACGTATTCAATGGAAACGCCTTTTTCTAACAACATATATGGTAGCTATACAGATGGACTTCTCTGGTGGAATACACAGGAATCAAATTGACTACCCATGCAGAAAGATACAATGGAAAAGATCCATATCCTGAGTCAGAATAAGGTCAGCTTTTGACTGTGAAACAGCATCACTTTCTCTTGAGAAAATTCAAGCTGAAGCTGAAGAAACTTAGAACAAGTCCAGAAAAACCTAAGTGCGACTTTTGAGTGTATCCTCTCTGAATTTAGACACCATCTCAAGAATAGATTTGATACACATTAAGGAGTGAGGGATGACATCGTGCAAGAATAAAAGAAAAACAGAAAAGACAAGAAAGAAAGAAAAGAGCAAAATGGGTGTCAGAAGAGGTTCTGAAAATTATTCTTGAATTTCAAGTAGCTAAAGCAAGTGAGAGAAATGATCAAATGAAAGAGCTAAACAGAAGACTTAGGTTGCTCAAAAAGACAAAGTAAAGGATTATAATGAAATATTCAAATTCTTGGAGTTTGAACACCAAAAGGGAAGACCATACTGTGAATTTCTCAAGCTGAAAGAAATTGAACAACATAGGAAGCGTTAAGACAACCTAGAAGGAATACACGGTTATGGTACCAAAAGAACTGGTCTGTGTTCAACCATTTCAGGAGGTAGTATATGATCGTGAATCAACAGTGTTGAAAGAAGTTCAAGTCACACTGAAGGCGGTGACTAAAAGCAAGCCTCCGGGAATTTATGGAGTCTCGGTTGAGATGCTTCAACAAATGGACACAATGCGGGAAGCACTCACTTCCACGTGCCAAGTATGGTGTCAGAGATTACTTTTTTGGTCTTTTGAGCCATACTCTTGAAATTTCCACCCAAGTTATTGAGCAGGACTGTGCAGATATGATAATTGTGGTTAACCAAAGGAATCGATCCATTTTACCACCCCACTGGGCTTGAAATGAGCCATCCCAGAGGCAGGAAAGGAGAAGAACCAGCATATGTTTGGACCTGGAATACTTGTGTTGAGAAGCTCGTGGAACCAGGAGACACTACACAGACAGCGAGAGAACTATAATGTTAAAGGCAATGAGAAGCTTCAGCTGACACCAAGCAACAAGAGACAGCATGGTGGGCTTCCTGGCTCAGAGAGAAAGCTGAGTGCATCTGCACAGACGCCTAGGGTCAAGACGGGTGCCCTTGCAAGTACAGATGAGAAGAAGCTGTCCTGACATTAGCACTGCATTCTGAGTATTCCTGAGCCTTAGTGTAACCAGTTACTACCCTTTAATTGCGAGTATGGCCTGTGAGTTCTTTGTGATCATTGCTACGAATTTTTGAACCCAGCACAGAAGTAAAGATCTTTCCAGTATCCTCTGCTTTCAGCCAGGTTCCATCTGACACTAGCAATGAAATCTCTCTTTCTTCATTCTCTTGTGACCATAGCTAGAATTACTGGCAGTTACTTGTTGATGCACTGCTGCAGTCATTTGATGGAATCACCTCTCTTGGGAATAGGCATAAATATGGATGTCTTCCAGTCATTTGGCCAAGTAGCTGGGTTACAAATATTTTTGCATAGGTGAGTGAGCACTTCTGTGTGCATTTGTTGAAACAGCTCAACTGGTATCTGTCAATTTCTGTAGCCTCGGTTTTCATCATTGCTTTCAGTGCAGCTTGGCCTTCTTTCAAGACCACTGATTCCTGTTCTTATGGTACCTCCTGAAATAGTTGAATATGGACCAGTACTTGTAGGTATGAGGCTATTATCCTATCACCAATAGCACTGTACTTCAGGATAGATCTTCAGGCATTCTTCTTTACAATGAATGGAATGCCATTCCTCTTTAAATTGCAATTCCTGAGATAGAAGACCAAGTAACTGACTGTTTCGAATGGTCAGTACTAGAACACTTCAGCTAGCTAATGCCCAGGATATCAATCTTTATACAGTCCATCTTATTTTTGAATGGCTTCCAATATTTCTGGACACATACTTCATGGATTCCACGTTTTGGTTATTAGTGGATACTAGCAGCCTTTATTTCTCATTTTGAGTTGTCCCACATCAGCAAATGAAGGTCCTGAAAACAGCAGTCCATCAACATCATTAAGGTCAACTGTACTTTGAGGAGGAAGTACTTCCGTAGTTGTAGTTTGAGTGCCTTCCACTCTGAGGGCCCATCTCCCAGCATTGTACTAGATGGTGGTCCAGTTCTATTCATAAGGCTTTCACTGGCCAGTTTTTTCAGAAGTAAACTGCCAGGTCCTTTTTCTTAGTCTGTCTTAGCTGTAAGCTTTGCTGAAACCTGTCCATCATGTCATCGTATACATTTTGAAGTACTATCATCTGCAGGTGCTGGATGAGTGTCAGAGATTAGGTTTGCTGTAGGATAATAATTTGAAAATGTCATAGCTTTGCATGCGATGCATGGATACCTTTAAACTAAGGAATTGAAAGCAGAGTTGGAGATAAGCATATACATTCAGTAGGTAGAACTCATAAACTTGAGATGTAATATGGTATGGTAAGAAAGGAATGCAGAGAAATTATGAAGAGTCACTAGGTTTCTAATTAGATGGGTAAAGGATGGAAGAAACGAGGTGAGGGGGGAAGGAAACCTGAGCTTAGTTCTAAACATATTGAGTTGTATGTTTCCCATATGACATCTAATTAAAGCTGTGCACCAAGCAGTATATACTGGGTCTGGAGTTCAGCAGTAAGTTCATGATAAAAGATACCTTTTTAAGGATGTTTTCATATAACTGGACTTGAAATGGCAAATTTAAACAGAGTTGCCTGAGTTGAGACAAAGATAAAAAAAAAAATAACAGAGAAGCATGAAATGATACCAATTATGTCTTCAGTTCACTGTAGGTCAAAATCAATTTCACTGCAATGGGTGTTTTTTGGGTGTCTTAGGTTATTCTTTCAGTTGCCACCTTCACTGAATCAATGTAAATCCTATATGTAGATTTTCTATTTGCTCTATATATCAATTTTTTAAAAACCGAATGTAACTTCTAAGGCGAGTTATAAATAGGATAAAATAAAACAACACTATTTTCATGTAGCTTCTGTGTTTCATAGCTATGCTCAGCTGGCTGCTAGTACATAGACTATAAATGGCTTAATTCACTCTTCTCTGGTCTTGCTCTAGTTGTTTTCTGCAATTACATTTGGCTCTACTGGACAAGTCCCTGTGACCTTTTTTTTTTTTCCTTTGATAGCTGAGACTGACAGAGCTCCTCATCTGTGCTCCCACAATTACTTTGGAGTTTAAGATACCATGTTTCCATTCACTATAAATATTCAGACCTGTCACTTTAAGATATGTTTGTGGTGGCTCTATTTTTCTACTGCTCTGGAACTCAAACCTTTTAAAAAACTCATCAGAGTGGAAGCAGTCAAGCAAGGGTATTTTAAATTGACAGGTCTGTATCTAAAGTCTATGGTCTTCATGAAATCTTTAAGAACTAAACTTTTTAACTCTGCTAGAGCCACTGTGATCTCCAGCCTCTCTCTGTTAATCATTTCCATATCGAGTCTGTGGACAGGAGAAACATCTCCAGTGGACTCCTGAGACTTGACCGAACTCAGCAGTCAGTGGAAGCAGGCACTTCCGAGCACACTGAAGAAGTTTTCAAGTATCTTAAGTTTGCAACTTTGAAGAGAGGGAGCTGCTTTGCCACGAGGAGCTTTCAAAGTTCTTTGTCATTACTAAGCCCAAAGTAATGTTCAGTGCACAGGTTGATGGATATTCGTCCAAATCTTATATTTAGGCCAGGTGAAGTTAGCTTGGCAACCTTTGCTCTTGAAAGACTGTAATTGGTGACAGCAGAAGAGTTGCGGTCCGCACTATGATACATCAGAGTTGCCTGAACACTGCTGACTTGGTGTTTGGAGCCAGAGTTGTGAATGGCAGTATCCTCAAGTGAAGCCCAGCAATTTAAAAGTGTGGTGATAAAAATAGGTAGTCCCGTACTACTTTCCCTTCATTGAACTTCAGCTGGCTCCTGGCTGCATAGTTTTCTCTTTGCTTGCTCACAGTGATCACATGCATGGACTTAACAGAACATAAACATCCAAGTTTCACTCGAAGTTGCAACCTAACATTTCTGCAGAAGCTACAAAACTAACCAAACTACAGAAAGAATTGGACTCACTAGGGTTCAGCATTACGGAAAAAACTCAACTCATTTTCATAGTAAAGTTCTCTTTACAAACTTCAGTGTGTAGGGTGGATGCTGGAATCTTTTTGTTGGCTCTCAATAGCTGTAAGATAGAAATACAAGTTGCATCACTAATAGACTATAAAGATCTCTAGAGAGACACATTTTTGCTAATTTGAATAATGTTCTTATAGAAATCATTTTCGTTAAAAGTAAGATTTCTTCTCTTGTGGGCAATGGAGCCAGAATGCTTTGGATTGAGCTTGAGTTTCCCCATTTTTAATTACATGATCGTGATCAAGTTACTCTGTGCCTCAGTTTCTTAGTCTATGAAATGGGTCTATTGTGCTGATCTAAGTGGAAAACATTTAGAAGATTGTCCAGTACAGTTCAAGTAACATATGTTAGTTATTATTGTCATTGCTTATTGGTCATCTTTTGTTTGTTTGCCAGAAATCCGTAAATCTGCGTGACTCTGAAGTAAAGAAATAGGTTAAATAATAAGGTCCAGAGTCTTTTATCACATGTACATTTAGTCAGATATTTAATTCTCTAAACCTTAGTGTCCTCATTTGGCTTCCTTTATGAGTTTATTGTAAGATTTAACCAATACAAAACACAGTGCCTGGAATCTACTACTGATAGTTTGATCTTATCATTAATGGTATTTGTCTTAGTCATCTGTTACTGCTCTAACAGAAAAATCACTAGTGGGTGGCTTTAAAAAGAAAAACTTTATTTTGTCACAGTCCAGTAGACTAAAAATCCAAATTCAGACTGTAAATTCCAGAAGAAGGCTTTCCCTTTTGGCTCTGAAGTAAGATCTTAGTCATCAGTCTCCCCCTGGACTGGAAACTTCAGAAGCACAGGCACCCTGGTCTTTTTCAAAAGACTCCCTCAGCTCCTAGCACTACTTTCTTTCTTGATAGTACAAGGTCCCCTAACCACTCTGTTGGAAACCATGATGGCATAGTGGATTAAGCACTACGTCTGCTAACCAGAAGTTCAGCAGCTCAAATCCACCAGGCTTTCAGTGGAAACTCTATGAGGTAGTTCTACTCTGGCCTAGAGGGTCACTATGAGTCAGAACCAACTCGATGGCAGTGTGTTTTTTGGTTTAACTTATCTGCTAGCTTTTTTCCTTTATAGCTCAGGAGACAGCCTCAAGGCACAAAACAATCTTACACACTGAGTCCTGCCCCAGCAACACAACTGCTGCCCACTCGCCCTCAGTAACATCACAGAGGCAGGATACATAACATGCTGAACATCACACAACACAGGGAATCAAAGCCTAGCTAAACTGCTTTGCCGATTTTTTTGTTGAACATAGTTCAATCAATAACTATTGTTTATATTTTCTGAATTAACTAAAATACTTCCCAGTTGTTGGGATTAAATATATTGAAATATGTTTTATTATGATAAAATAGCAGAAAAAATTATTACATCAAAGTCAGAAGGAACCCTAGAGTTTTGAGCTCAACTTTTAACCCAAGAGATGCTTCTTCTATCCTATTATCCATTACGTGGCTAAAAAAAACTACCATTGAACACCTACAATGAAAACACACTTATAATTTAATTGAAGCAATCAATTAAAGTAGACATATTTTAAAATATTTCTGCGTTCTTTTTTCTACTTTCTATACATTGTTTCATTTCTCCTATTGACTCTTTCAAGGCTAATTCCTCTTCTATATCATACTCCATGTTCTGCACTGTACCTCATGAAGTCTTTTCCCTTTCCCAGTCTTAATATTTACAATTTCTTTTATTATTTCCTAGATAATCTTGTTTTGAGTTTCTTCTTCATTATAACTGGCCTCTTCTAAATGTATTCCATTTTGGCTATTTTTCTCCTAAAATGTAGTGCCTAATGTAATGTCATACTCCATATGCAATCTCTTTGGGTACATGTTAAAGGGAAAATATTACTGCTTTTCTTGGACATTACATTTCCATTATGTAACCTAAGATCAAATTAGCATTCTTGGCAGCTGAATCACAATCTTGAATGCTTGACAAGCTTATAGTCAAGAAGCTCCTAAATATCTTTTCTTCAAATTGCTATTATTTTTCCCCATCTTGCACTTCCACAGCTGGGTTTTAGAGCCTAAAAATAGACCACACATTTATGTTTAATAATTTGCAACCTGACAAATTCAGCCCACTAATCTGACCTGATTAATTTTTTTTTTTTACAGATACTTATTAGTTAGACCTGCCAGCTTTCTAACATGTACTTAATGTGAGAAGTCTGTCATCAATGTGCCACTGAAATTATTAAATACTGCTGAAGGTGACAGAGCAATGGCCAATGTCCATTCTTTCAACGGTATTTTGAAAATGATCATTCACCAATTATAAATTATTTGAGTATTTTAACATTTGGTTCACTTATACTAAGATCCCATGAGAACATTAGGCAAACAGTAGTGCTGTGGCTTTTCTCTAATTTACTAGCAGCAATTCTATTATTAAAAAAAAGAAAGAAAAAATAGTCATATACTAGAAGTATCTGTACCATAAAGGCATCTTCTTGAAACCTAAGAAATATCTCACCAGATAGTTCCATGTTTGGCATCAACAGAGAAAGAGGGAAGAATTTCACTTTATTCTGTATGAACATTAGGTGAAAAAGTAGAGATTTCCTGTGGGTCACTGCAAAATGACAGATTCTCTCACCTTTGTTATTATTGTTAGATGCCATCAAGTCAGTTCGGTCTCATGCAGATCCTATGTACAACAAAATGATACTTTGCTCATTCCTGTGCCATCTTCTCAATCATTGCCATATTTTAGGGCCTTCTATGTCTTCATCGTGTCAATCCATCTCCTTAAGAGTCTTTCCCTTTTTCACTGACCTTATATTTTTACCAAGGGTGATGTCCTTCTTCAGGGACCAGTCTCTCCTGATAACATAGCCAGAGTATGTAAGACTAAGTCTCATCATCTTCAGTCTTAAGGAACGTTCTGGCTGTACATCATCCAGGACAAGTTTATTCTTTCTTCTAACAGCCCATGGTATATTCAATCTTCTTCTCCACACTTGGCTTTGGCTCTCCACACTATTATTAAAATGCATCAATTCTTTATTCTTTCTTACTCACTGTCCAGCTTTCACAGGCATATAATATGATTGACAATACCATGGTTTGGATCAGGTGCATCTTAGTTCTTACAGTGACATCTTTGCTTTTTAAGACTTTATAGAAGTCTTTTGCCACAGATTTACCAAATGCAATGTATCTGTTGATTTCTTGATTGTGTAACTTTAAAAATTACAATTTTACTGTATCCTACCAGGAGGGATGTTGACACCTATTCTATATTCTGATAAAATATCTCCTCTTAGCTGAGGTATGCATTTCTAAATTTCTGAGACTGTCTCTGTATATCATTCAGATATTCAGTCTGTAGTTTTTCTATCTATGAACTAAAAACCTGTTTTAAATATTTTTTGTCTTATCCTTGAAAGTATTTGTTCATTTGATAATGATGTATGGAGTGCTCAGAGTATACCCATACTTTGTACTAGGGATAAAACCACTGCCGCTGAGTCAGTTTGGACTCGCAGAAATCCTATAGGGTGGAGTAAAACTGCCCCATAGAGTTTACAAGGAGCACCTGGTAGATTTGAACTGCCAACCTTTTGGTTAGCAGCTGTAGCACTTAACCACTGCAAAACCTGGGCTTCCGGTACCAGATACAAGAGATACAAAAATTTTAAATAACCCAGTGCCCTTGAGAAGCTCATTTTTAAATCAAGAAGCCAAACTTATTTACCAATAAATATAAATCAATGTAGTAAATACTGTACAGTAGAGCATGTGTAACTGGCAGGCAAATGCACTTTGTGAAGGTTTGGGGTAAAGAGATACCTGTGGTTCAGAAATAATGTTTCAGACTAAAGATGCACCAAAAAAATCCAACAAATTCCTAGCTTTGTATCAGTCTTGTTGTTACCCGGATCATTGTTACAGACCAGTTATTCTCCTTGCTTTTGTCTTAGCTCCTGCAGTCTGTTCTGATCATAGTAAACAAAAGGAGTATTACAAAATATGTCAGATCATGCCATTAACCTGCTCAAATTTTTCCAGTGATTCCCATCTCTGTTAGGGCAAAACCAAAGTTGTAATATTTGTTTCCAGTCCCTTAAAATATCTGCAATCCCTCACTTTACTAAAAATCTGACCACACGTATTTGGATTCCTCTGCTGCACAGATATGGGTGGCCTGGCAGTTTTTCAAACACTGCAAGAAGCTTTCCACCTCAAGATGCTGCATTTGAAGTTTCTTCTGCCAGGAACACTCTTCCAACAGAGAACCATCTTTCTTTGTCCCTTCTGGCAGGTCTCTGCTTATGGTTGTCTTATCCTGTACAGCATTCTCGGCCACCTCCTATAGTACGCCACAGCCACTCTAGTTTTCTCATTCTTTCCATCCTCCTTTTTAATTTTCTGCATAGCACTCATTGCCAGGGGTTGTTTGTTATATCTACTTATTTATGCAAAATCCACTTCCCCTCCAATAGAATGTAACCTCTTTTTATCTGTATTTCTCTTTTCTGTATGTCGAGTATTTTTCCTGTCTCTTCTCTTCCCTTGTTCTTTCCTTTCATCTCCTCCTTCCCTGTATAACGACTATTTAATCTTCACAACACCTCATAGATTTTCTCCTCTTTTTTGCAGAGGAAAAGACAGGATCAAAATTGTTAAAGACAGAAGAATAAAGATGGCAGACTAAACACATGTCTTTCTAAATTCATCCAGAAACCAAGACCTGATTTGATAATTAAATGGAGCCATCTAGACACCTAGTGAGCCCTAAGACATGGCATATGGCTGCTAATTTGGACTTCATACTACTGAATGGAAAACCTCCTCTCTTTCACTGACCTCTGTTCTTGTTGAGAGCTGGCTTTCATGGACTGAAGGTAACTCACCATTTTAACTTTTTTTCTCTGTCTTAGCTGGGGGGCAGAGCTGGGACTTGACTTGCAGCTAAACTCAGACACACTGCTGTTGGGATCGGCAGGCAAAATTGCCATATTTTGAGAGACCATCTTTGGATTATGTGCACCTTGGCACCTTTGGCTTCTCTTTCCACCTCCGCCATAGAGTAGCTTGTACCACGGCAGGCAGTGAGCTTGTGTGGGACACCATCTTGCTCCACTGGGAGGCAGATATACCCATATGGAGGTCTCAACTGGACCTAATTTCTGGGCTAGGAGGCAGCACCTGCCCTGAGGAAAATGCTTTTCCAGCAGAAAAGCAGTATTCTACACAGTGTCACCTATGGCTGGAGCCTGACAGCAGAGACCAGCAGGGCAGTTGCCATTCTGTATTTTGAATGAGTTTATAGAATTTGGGGTTTGATATAGAGATGCTTACTTTGTCAGCTGGGAAGAGGGACATGTATACCTGAAAACCTAACTGACTTTGGAAGTTTTCAGGTACCGTTTGCATTTCATTGTAAGGCAGCCCAGAGAAACAACTGCAGTCCATCCCCACAGCATCTCTTCCAGCCTCTATTGACTCACCAACAAATCACCATGGCTTCAAAAGAAAGCACCAAAGAACTTCCCAGATGAAGAACCCTTCTTAAAACTACAGGAAGGTGAATACAAAAGGATTATATAGAGAGCCCTCCTAGACCTTAAAAATGCAGTGGAGCAAAATGAAAAATTAAGCAAGCTGTTCAATTTGATGGACCACCATTACTCTGAAATCCAACAGATCAAGAACAAAATAAAAGATATAGAAAATTCAGTTCAAAGCCAAGAAAACAGAATGGAACAAATGGAAAAATAGACTTTGTGACTTGGAAGACAGGGCTACTGACTCTAGCATCTATGAAGAAAAGTCAGAAAAAAGTAAAAAGAAAAATGAAGAAGCAGTAAGAAGCAAGTGGGACTCTATTAAGAGGAACAATCTATGATTAATTGGAGTTCCTGAACAGTGCAAGACACTGGAGAACACAGAATATTTTTTTCTGAGCTACTGACAGAAACCCCCCCCCCAGAAATTATGAAAGAAGAGAATATATATCCAAGATGCATATTGAATGCCACTCAATAAAGATCTCAAAAGAAAGACTCCAAGACATATTCTAAACAAGCTTAACAAAATGGAACGTAAGCAGAAACTCTTAAAAGCAGAAAGACTCAAAACAAAGCTAACATTCAGAGGGAAAACCACTAGGCTTTCACCAGACTTCTCAGCAGAAGTGATGCTGGCATGGAGACAGTGGCATGACACATTCAAAGCCTTGAAGGAGGAAAACTTTCAAACAAGAATTATCTATCCTGAAAAACTGTCTTTCAAATTTGAAAATGAAATGAAGACATTCGAAACTCAAAGACTTTGTAAAAACTAAACCAAAGCTACAGGAAATACTGAAAGAATCTCTTGGCTTAGAAGAACAAAACCACTAACTTTATATTTTAGAAGAAAACACAGGACACATCACCCACAATCCTACTCAGTTAGGGAAGGCTCCAAATGCAATCAAAGCTATAATAGTGAAAGAAATGATCCAGTGATCATATCATGAAACCTGTGATGTCATCATATTAAAAAGAGGGATGTGCTACAGTTGTTGTAGTCCTTCCAGATGGAGAGGAAGTTGATAAGAATGGTAGTAATTCAAATTGGATTTATACATAGTTTATTAAGAGGGATCATAGGGGTAGCCATAAAGCACAATAAAGATGCAACATATCAAATCAAGAAATGTAATACAGAAGTCTAATTAACCACAAGACCAAATCTCAAAAAGGTGAAAAATCAGCTCACAAAGAAGAATGTCCCAGAACAGACTAATAAGAACAACAGAGAAAACATCAACACAAAAGTAAAACTATCACAATGGCAGCACTGAACACATACCTGTCAATAAGTCTATTGAATGTGAATGGATTGAATGCTCCAGTAAAGAGACATCGAGTGACATCTTGGATCGAAAGACGTGACCCATCCATATGTTGACTATAAGAAACTCACCTTAGACTTAAAGATAGGAACAAACTGAAAATTAAAGGATGGAAGAACATATATCAAGGTAACAATGAACAAAGAAGAGCAGGGATGGCAATTCTCATCTCAGATAAAATAGATTTTAATGTAAAATCCACCATCATGGACAGAGATTGACACTATTTACTGCTGAAATGTTCAATACACAAGCAGGACTTAGCAATATTAAATATTTATGCACCTAATATTACAACACCTAAATCCATTAAAGAAACACTGATTACACGGAAAAATGAGATAGATCATTCCACAATAATAGCGGGAGACTTCAGCACTCCACTCTCAATATTGGACAGATCTTCTAGAAAAAAGCTCAGTAAAGACACAGAAAACCTTACTGCCACAAATAACCAGCTAGACCTCATCGACATAAACAGAACTTTCTATTCATCAGTAGACAACTACACCTTCTTCTCCAGTGCACATGGAACATTCTCAAGAATAGACCATGTGTTAGGACGTAAAACAATTCTCACTAAAATCCATGCAACTGAAGTAATGCAAAGCATCTTCTCAGCTCAATTAGACATAAAAGTTAAAATTCACAGCAGAAAAAACATAGATAGTGGAACTCCTGCAAACTGAACATATTGCCCCAAAAGCCACGGATTATAGAAGAAATTAAGGATGAAATGAAGAAATCAAGGATGAAATAAAGAAATGTGTGGATTCCAATGAGAATGAAAACACTTCCTAGCAGAACTTGTTGAAAACAGCCAAATAAGTGTTCAGAGGTCAGTTTATCTCCATAAATGCACACATCTAGAAAAAAGTAAGAAACCAAACCAAAGAATTAAAACTACAGCTTGAACAAGTAGAGAGAGAGCAACAGATAAACCCCTCAGGCATAAGAAGAAAACAGATTTTAAAGATTAGAGCAGAGCTAAATGACTTAGAGAATAGAAGAACTATTGGAAAAACTGAAAAGACCAAAAGCTGGGTTTTTTGAAAAGATCAATGAAATTGAAAAATCATTGGCTAAACTTACCGGAGAAAAAACAGGAAAGGAAATAGCCAAGCCAAGTGCCGTCGAGTTGGATCCGACTGAAAGGAAATGAATAACCCAAATAAAAAAGGAGAGGGGAGTTGTCACCACAGATCCAACAGAAATCAAAAATATCGTAACAGAATACTACAAAAGACTGTATTCTAACAAAGTGAAAACCTAGAGGAAATGGAGAAATTCTTTGATTCGTATCACCTGCCAAAAATATCACAAGGTAAAGCAGAACAACTTAATAAACTCATCACAAAGAAAGAGCTTGAAAAAGTCATCAAAAAAAAAAAAATACCAATCAAAAAAAGCTCAGGACCAGATGGTTTCACCACAGAATTCTACCAAGCTTTTAGAGTAGAGTTATCTGCAATACTACTGAGAATATCTCACAGTACAGAAAGGGATGGAGTACTCCCAAATTCATTCTATGAAGCCAGTATAATCCTGGTATCAAAGCCAGGGAAAGACTCAACAAAAAAAGGAGAACTACAGACCAATATCACCCCTGAATCCAGATGCAAAAATCTTCAACAAAGTTCTTGACCATACGATACATCAACATATCTAAAAAATAATACATCGTGACCAAATTGGATTCATACCAGTGATGCAAGGCTGGTTCAACATCAGAAAAACAATTGATGTGATCAACCACATAAATAATACAAAAAACAAGAATCATCTGATTTTGTCTATTGATAAAGTGGAACAACCATTCATGCTAAAAACTCTCAGCCAAATAGAAATATATAGCCAATTCCTCAATGCAGTAAGGGTCATTTATACAAAGCCAATTGCCTATGTCATCCTAAATGGAGAGAGACTGAAACAGTTTCTCTTGAGAACAAGAGCCAGACAAAGATGCCCACTCTCACATCTCCTATTCATCATTGTACTAGAAGTTCTAGTCAGAGCAATTAGACAAGACAAAGAAATAAAGGGCATCTGCATCAGTAAAGAAGAAGTAAAAATCTCCCTTTTTGCAGATGATGTGATTGTATATGCAGAAAATCCTGTAGAATCCGTAAGTAAACTACTCAAACTGATAGAAGAGTTCAGCAAAGTCTGAGGATACAAGATAAACATAAGTAAATCAGTAGGATTCCTTTACACCAGCAATGAGATTATTAAGGAAGAAATCACCAAGTCAGTACCGTTTCCTATAGCCCGTAAGAAGATAAAGTACGAAGGAATAAATCTAACCAGAGAAATAGCAGAGCCTTTACAAACAGAACTACAAGTCTTTACTACAAGAAACTAAGAGAGACTTAAATAAATGGAGAAACCTACCCTGCTCATGGATAGGAAGACTTAACATTGTGAAAATGCTTATTTTACCCAAAGCAATCTACTTATATAATGCAATCCCAATACAAATTCCAGTGACATTTTTTTAATGAGGTGGAGAAACAAATCACCAACTTTGTTTGGAAAGGGAAGAAGTCCCAGATAAGTAAAGCACTCCTGAAGAAGAAGAACACACTGGGAGGCCTCTCACTACATGACTTTAGAACGTATTAGACCTCCACAGTAGTCTAAACAGCCTGGTAATGGTACCAAAAGAGACAGATCAATGGAACAGAATCAAGACCCCAGAGATAACACTATTTTCCTATGAACAGTTACTATTTGACAAAGGCCCTAAGACATTAAACTGAGATAAAAACAATCTCTTCAAAAAATGGTGCTGGCAAAATTGGATATCTGTCTGCAATAAATTGAAAAAAGACCCATATCTTACACCTCACACAAAACCAACTCGAACTGGATAAAAAACCTAAATATCAAATCTAAAATAATAAAGCTCATTCAAGAAAAAGTAGGAACAACAATGGAAGTTTTAATGCACAACATAGACAGACTTCAAAATCTGTCAAACAAACTACAAACAACAGAAGAAAAAAACAGATAAATGGACACTGTTAAGAATCAAACACTTTTGCTCATTCAAAGATTTTATTAATGGAATTAAAAAGCCACATACAAAATGGGAAAAAGTATTTGTCAGACTGACACTTTATCTCCATAATCTATAAGGTACTATAAAATGTCAATAAGAAAAGATAAATAATTCAATTAAATGACGGGCAAAGGAGATGGACAGACACTTCTCTAAAGAGGAAATCCAGGCAGCCAAAAAAACACATGTGGACATGCTCACAATCATTAGCAATTAAAGAAATTCAAATTAAAACTACAATGAGATACATCTCACCCCAAAAATGTTGGCCATGATCCAGAAAACACAAAACAACAAATGCTGGAGAAGCTGTAGAGAAATTGAAACTCTTCTACACTGTTGATGGGATTGCAAAACAATGCAAGCTCTCTGGAAAGCAATCTGGCACTTTCTTAACAAGCTTGATCTAGCTATACCATTTGACCCAGTAATGCCACTGCTCGGAATATATCCTACAGAATCAAGGCCATTCACACCAACTAATTCACACACACACGAATGTTTATCACAGCACAGTCCACGATAGCAAAAAGATAGAATCAACCCAGATGCCCAACAACCCAGGAATGGATAGGTAAACTATGGTATATATACTCAGTGGAGCACTACACAATGATAAAGAACAACGATGATTTTAGGAAACATCTCATAACCTGGTTTCAACTGGAGGACATTATGCTGAGTGAAAGTAGTCAGTGACAAAAGGACAAATGTTGTATGTGACCCCCATGATAAGAACTTAAAAATAGATTCATGTGCAGAGGAAAAGACTCTTTGATGGCTGCAAGGGTGGGGAGAAAGTGAGAGTGGTGGGGAGGGTTTAGAATAGATAGTTGATAGAAATTTGGTTGGATGAAATCTGTGACAGCATACCTTAGAAAGAAAATCATTATTAAGTGGACTTCATTGTAATGTGATTACTCCTCCCGTCTTAACCCAATCTTGAAAGGACAGAGTAGTTGGGGCAGGGGGCCAGGGACCACGCTCTCAGGGGAAATGGCGGCCAATTGGCACAGCTAGAATTTTGCTAAGAGAGCCTTCTGCACCCCACATTGCTGAGTGGCATCTGGGGTCTTAAAAGCTGCCAAGCTGCTGTCTGAGGGAACAGCAAATGGTCCCAACTCAGCAGGAACAGATGATCACCAAGGACCAAAACAACATGGGGGAAAGAGAACCCAGAAGACAGAGAGACTCACGTGAGTGGGTGACTACACTGACTTGTGACCAGAATAACCAGATGATGCCTGGCCACCACCAGTGACAGCCATGATAGAGCTCATAAAGCTGATTCTCACTGGCAACACAAGAATAAAAAGGGGTGCACACTGAGATCTCCACTGAAAGACCACAATTAATCGTCCAGGGGCTTCGGAGTTCCCCTGGGAGCATGGTCCTTGGCCCTGATGCTGCCCCTGTCCATACATCATAGTAGAGGTCAACTCTCAGACAGGAATGGATTGGACGTGGCAACACAGAGTGAGCATATCATGTGTGCACTTTATGGTTCTATGAATCTATAGAGTGTCGTCCTGCTGACCTCTTACTGGAGGCAGGGGAGTGGGTGGAGAACAGGGGATAGGAGACTTTGGGAGGATAAGACATGTATGGAGCAGAGAGGAGGAGTATGCTGTCACTGGGCAGGGAGAGCAATGAGAACTGCATATAGGTGGGCCTGCAAATTTATTTGGATATGTACACTTTCATTCAATCATAATAAAAGAAAAAGAAAAAGAAAAAAAAAGATGGTTAAAGGTCAAGGATTTACACATGTTTTCTTCTTTTAAAGAAAATTACTGACTGGAATTGAGGATTGAAACTTGGAATGGAAAATCAGAGGAAGAAAAATTATATTGGTGCATTTTATGAAAAACCTGATACGTTGTGTTAGGAAACGTGAACTTTAGCTGTCAGACAAAGATAAACTGTTGAATGACCTGGAATCCTTTGGATGCTAGAAGCAAAATCTTCAGACTTGATGTGTCCTCAGGGTCAACCCCCTTTCCCTGCAGGTAGGGTTTCACTTCAGTCTTAGCCCTACATATGCAAGCCTGAGAGGTCGAGCTCTTCTCCACTTACCAGGGTTGCTTATGTTACTATATAATGATATCTAAGATAGCCTAACTGAAACTACCTGCTCCTTTAACTGGCTACTAAGAAAAGACTTTTGACATGTTATCAGGAGGGACCAGTCCTTGGGGAAGGACATCCTGGTAGGTAAAGCAGAGGAACAGTAAAGAAGAGGAAGACCCTCAACAGGACAGATTGACTGTGACAATGTGCTTCAATATAGCAAGGATTCGGAGAATGGCTCAGAGTCCAGTAATTTTATTCCATTGTACATAGGGTCGCTTTGAGTCAGAATCAACTTGATGACATCTAACAACTAGAAGAAAAAAACCAGAGCATATGAAATTGAGATCATTACTATCAATGTATTTGAATCAAGAATGAGAAATTGTGGTAAGTTAGAATAATTTTAAAGTGAAGTAAGCCTTTTTTGTAAGTACTAGAAGACAGAAAACAATTTTACACATCACAAGGATAACAAGCTACACAGTAAATTTCCGATGTCAGCACAGAGATTTTCAAGTAAGCAGCAATGAACACACAATTTTAGTAACAATGCTGACTGTGTCGTCCATGTTACGTAAAATACGAGAGATCCAGAGTCTGCAACCAAGGACTGTGTATGCATTTCTTATAGCCACAGAAGACTATATCAAATCAATTGTGAATGAATTGAAGTTGTAACCCAGCAGGCAGCCAAAATTTAAGGTGAGATTCTAGAAAAAATGAGATACTTGTCCTTTCTATGAGCTAAGAACTGTGGTTACAAGAATTAGAATAATGAAAACATTACGTTGGTTTAGAGCATACCAAAGTTATGAGACTGACTCCCAAAGTATGTTGATAAACTTTCACATTTAATTGTTTTCAATATTGATTGGCTGAGTGATCTTGTCTCGTGAACCGCTTCCTCATTCAACAGGTATTCATTCAGGGATGTCTCCTCAATTCTAAAAGAAAGGTAAAAGAAAGCAAAAGTCACAAAGAGATACACTAAGACTTGGATAAATAATCTTTTTAAAAATCTTGTTATGTGCCATCAAGTTGATCCCAACATGTAGTGGCCCGAGGTACAACAGAACGAAACGCTGCCTGATTCTGTACCATCCTTATCATCATTGCAGTGCTTGAACCCGTTGTTGCAGCCACTGTGTCATCTTATTTCTCTGAGAGTCTTCAAGCATGATGTCTTTCTGCAGATACTGGTCCCTCCTGGCAACTTGTTCAAAATACGTGAGACAAAGTCTGGCTATACTTGCTACTAAGCAGCATTCTGACTGTACTTCTTTCAGGACAGATTTGTTCACTCATCCTTTAGTATATTACATATTCTTCACCATCACCATAATTCAAAGGCATCAATTCTTCTTTGGTCTTACTTATTCATTGTACAGTTTTCATACAATATGAGGTGATTGAAAACACCATGGCTTGGATTAGATAAGCCTTAGTCCTTAAAGTTACATCTTTGCTTCTTAACACTTTAAAGAAATCTTTTGTAGTTTATTTGCCCAGTGCATTGGAGCTTTTGATTTCTTGATTCTTGCTTCCATGGGTGTTGATTGTGGATACAAATAAAAGAAAATCCTTGACCATTTCAATGTCTTTTCCATATATTAGAATGTTGCTTAGCTTCCAAATTTTGAGGATTTTTGCTGTCTTTATGTTGAGATGTAATACATATTGAAGGCTGTGGTCTTTGATTTTCATCAGCTAGTGTTTTATGTTTCCTTCACTTTTGCCTAGCAGTGAATGAGTTTTCCTTCAATCCTGATGCACTGTTTTTCATATAGTCTAGTTTCTCCCATTACTTGCCCAGCATAGAGGCTAAATAAGTATGATGAGATGATGTAATTCCGAGGCACACTTTTCCTGACTTTAAACTAGGCCAGCCAGCCAAGCCAAGTACTGTCAAGTCGGCAGTACTCCCTTATTCTGTTTGAATGACTGCCACCTAGTCTAAGTACAGGCTCCTAGTCTTAACTAATCACAACTCGCAACATACATGACCTTCAAATATCCTTCAATCCCTGTCAAAATAACAAATCAATTGTATTATTTGCTACTTAAAGATAAAAGTAATATGAAAGGAAAAGAAACCAACCTAATTTCAAAGGAGGTTTTATGTAGAAAATATCATACCGACAAATAGTATTACAAATTTAGCTTTAGATGCATACAAATAAATGATTTCATTTTTCCAAGCACAGATACTCTTTCACTTTTTTTGAGTGACAATTTAGGCATGGTAGAGAATTTCGGAACGAACACGTACTGTTTGTCTACTAACTCTAGCTCTTGTCATTCTTCCTAAAGTTTAGGTAATAATGTTTTTATTTTACAGATTAAAAAATAAGTAAGTAGGAGAATTTAAGTGACTTATTTAATTAAGGCCCTGAAGTTCAGGAAAAAGCAATAGCATTATATGAAGCCAGGACTGTTGAACGTTGAGCCCTTGGGTGATGCAAGCAGTTAACTAGCTGGGCTTCTGGTCACAAGGCTGGTGGTTTGAGTTCACTCAGAGATACTGTGGGAAAAAAAAGCCTGGCAATCTATTTCCAAAATATAAGCCACTGAAAGCCCTATGGAGAACGGTTCTCTGACACACATGGGATCACCAGGAGAAGGAATCAACTCAAGGGTAACTGGTTTTCCTGTTAGACTCTAGCATCTTCAAATTCTTTAATATTGGGCAAGATATTGGGGATGAACTATTCTGAAGAAAAATTTGCTGATTTTCATCAGATTCTCAAGTCAAAAAAAAAAAAGACAACCAATTTGTCCTGCTTTTCCAGTATAAAAGGGTAAATTTGGTGTTGGTGGAAATCAGTCAAACTGGCTTAATCTCACTGGTTTCAACAGACACTCCAGTATCACAGAGTAAATGAAATTAGCTTTGAAGCTCCGCCTGTAATTTCAGAGTTGTTTGTCCACTGTGCTCTAGTTTGCCCAGTACTTTTTTCTAATTGGTTAGGTGCCCAGTCTAATTGTTTTTTGTTGTTAGGTGCTGTCCAGTCAGTTCTAACTCACAGACACCCTGTGTCCAAACATTGTCTAGCCATGCGCCACCAGCACAATCATTGCTACTCTTCATTCAGCTCATTGTAGCGGCCACTGTGTCAGTCTGTCTCGTTGAGGATTTGCTTTGTTGCTGACCTTCTACTTTAACAAGCATGGTATCCTTCTTCAGGGACTGATCCCTCCTGATAACAAGTCCAAAATATGTGAGACGTAATTTGACCACCCTGAGGAGCATTCTGGTTGAACTTCTTCCAGGACAGATTTATTTGTTCTTTTGGCAGTCTATGATGTATTGGCAGTCTGTGATACATTCTTTGCCAGCACCACAATTCAAGGGCATCAACTCTTTTTCAGTCTTCCTTTTTCCTTGTCCAGTCTTTGCATGCATATGAGGTGACTGAAAATATCATGGCTTGAGTCGGGCTCACCTTAGTCTTCAACATGACATCTTTCCTTTTAACTAATTTAAAGAAGTCTTCTGCAGCAGATTCTCTCAGTGCAATGCTTCTTTTGATGTCTTGACTGCTGCTTCCATGAGTGTGGACAGTGGATTGAAGTAAAATGAAATTCTTGACAACTTCAATGTTTTCTCCATTTAACGTGATATTGCTTATTGGTACAGCTGTGACAAATTTTGTTTTCTTTATGTTGAAATATGATACATACTTAAGGCTGTGGCCTTTGATCTTCATTGATAAATACTTCGAATCCTCTTCAATTTTAACAAGCAAGTTTGTGTCATCTGCATAACACAGATTGTTAATTAGTCTGTTTCCAAACTTTATGTTCCTTTTTTTCCTTTATGGAGCCCAGCTTTTTAGATTATTTGTTCAACATACAAGTTAAATTGGTACGGTGAAAAGATACAACCATTATGCATACCTTCTCATCTTTCCACCACATAGTATCCCCTTGTTATGTTTGAATGACTGCCTTTTGATCTATGTACCATTTCCATGAGCACAATTATATGTTCTGGAGTTCCCATTCTTTACAATGTCCCCTTAATTTATATTGATTCACACACTCACATGTCTTTGTGTAGTCAGTGAAATATAGGTAAACATCTTTCTGGCATTTTTCTCTTTCACCCAGCACTCATCCAAGACCAGCGATGATATATCTGGTTCCACATCCTCTTCTGAATCCAGCTTGAATTTCTGGCAGTTCCCTGTCAATATATTCTTAGAGCTGCTTTTGAGTGATCTGCAGCAAAATTTGACTTGCTGGTGATATTAATGATACTATTTGATAACTTCCACATTATGTGGAATCAGTTTTCTCAGAAATAGGCATAAACATGGCTTTTTTTTTTCCAGTCAGTTGTCCAGGTAGCTGTCTTCCATATTTCTTGGCATAGATGAGAGAGCACTTCTACTGGTGCATCCATTAGTTGAAACATCTCCATGGGTATTCTGTCAATTCCTGGTTTTTTACCAATGCCTTCAGTGCACCATGGACATCTTCCTTCAGTGCCATTGGATTGTGATTTATGCTACCTCATGAAATGATTGATCATTGACCTATTCTTTCTGGTATAGTGATTCTGTATATTCTCTTCCCACCCTCTTTTGATGTTTCTTGCACCTTTTACTATTTCCATCACAGAATCCATCATTACTACAGCATGAGGCTTGAAATTTTTGATTCTTTCAGTTTCAGAAATGCAGAATATGTTTTTCCCTTTTGGTTGTCTACCTCCGTTACTTTACATGCGTCATTATAATACTTTGTCTTTTCAAGCTACACTTTGAATTCTTTTGTTCAGCTTTCTTACATGATTATTTTTCCTTTTGCTTAGCTACTCAACATTTAAGAGCAAGTTTCAGAGTCTCTTCTGACATCATTTTGGTCTTTTCTTTCTTCCCTGCCTTGATTTCTTTCTTTATGTTGTATGATGTTCTTGATGTCATTCAACAGCTCATCTGTTCTTTGGTCATTCGTGTTCAATGAGTCCAATCTGTTCTTGAGACGGTCTTTAAATTCAGGTTGAATATGCTCAAGGCTGTTCTTGGCTCTTGTGGACTTATTCCAATTTTCTTCAGATTCTTCAGACCAATCGGTGGTCTGTTCTGAAGCTGGTCTTTTGCCTAGTTTTGACTGACAATATCGAACTTTTTCATCATCTCTTTACACAGATGTAGTCGCTTAAAATTTCTGTGTATTCATCCAGTGATTTTCATAGGTATAGATTTTTCTATGTTGTTTAAAAAGATTTTTGCAATGATGAAGTCTTTGGTTTCACAAAATTCTGTCATGTGATCTCTGGCTTGCTTTTATCACCAAGCTCATGTTTTCCAACTACCAATCCTTCTTCTTTGTTTCTAACATTCAAATTCCAATCACCAATAATTATCAATGCATCCTGAAGAAGCCATGGGTCTTGCAAACGTCTATCATCAAAGCAAGACCTGCCAACTTTAACATCGCAATCACCGTCTTAATTGTATGTTACATCGATGTCAGACTGCAGAAGTTTGTAAAAATCTTCAATTTCTTAATCTGTGGCCCCAGTAGTTCATATATAAATTTTAATAATAGTCATATTAACTAGTTTTCCTTGTAGGTTTATGGGCATTGTCATATCACTGACAGTATTGTACTTTAGGATAGGATTTGAAATGTTCTTTTCGTGATGATTGCAATTCCATTCCTCTTTATTATTCCTGGTATAACAGACAATATAATTTTCTGATTCAAATGGCCAATACCAGTTCATTTCTGCTCACTAGTGCCTAGGAATATGATGCTTGTGTGTTCCATTTTTTTTTATGATTCCTAATTTTCCTAGATTGCATTATACATTCTGATTATTAATGGATGATTGCAGCTGTTTCTTTTAAATTTGAGTCTTGATGACTAAGCAAATGAAGGTCCCCCAAACTTAACTCTAGACATGTCATTATGTACAACTCTACTTTGACAAGGCAGCTCATCCCTTATCATATTTTGAGTGCCTTCTAACCTGGGGAATGGGGAGATGCTCATTTTCTGGCACTGTATTAGACAACGTTACACTACTGTTTAAAAGATTTTCACTGGCTAATTTTTTTCTTTTTTTTCTGAAGCAGACTTTCAGGTCCTTTCTAGTTGGTTTTAGTCTGGAAGTTCAGCTGAAACTTGTCTGTTATGGGTGATACTACTGGTATTTGAATATGGGTGGCATACAAGATCATAGCTTCCAAGACCACAGCAACATGAAAGCCCCCACTATCTGACAAACTGATAGACGTGTTGTTGTTGTTGTTAGGTACCATCGAGTCAGTGTCGACTCATAGAAACACTATGAACAATAGAATGAAACACTACCCAGTCTTGTGCCATGTCCACAGTCTTTTTTACGCTTAAGCCCATTTTTGTGGCCACTGTGTCAATTCTTCTCATCAAGGGCCTTCCTCTTCTTCACTGACTTTCCACTCTACCAAGCATGATGTCCTTTTCCAGGGACTGATCCTTTCTGACAACATGTCCAAAGTATTTAAGATATAATCTTACCATCTTTGCTTCCAACGATCACTCTAGTTATAATTCTTCCAGGACAGATCTGTTTGTTCTTTTGGTGGTCGACAGTATATTCGACATTCTCCAACACCACAATTCAAAGGCATCAGTTATCCTTCTGTCTTCTTTGTTCATTGTCCAGCTTTCACATGCATATGATCTGACTGAAAATACCACGGCTTGGGTCAGGCCCATTTTAGTCTTCAAGGTGACATCTTTACTTTTGAATACTTTAAAAGGTGTCCCTTCACAGCACCTTTCCCCAATACAATGTGTCTTGTGGTTTGTTGACTGATGCTTCCATGGGCTTTGATTGTGGATCCAAGTAAAATGAAATCCTTGGCAAGCTCTATCTTTTCTCCGTTTATGACACTGTTGCTTACTGTTCCAGTTGTGAGGATTTTTGTTTCTTTGATGTTGAGGTGCAATCCATACTGAAGGGTGTGGTTCTTGATCCAAATCAGTGTTTTGAATCTTCTTCACTTCCAGCAAGTAAGATAGTGTCGTCTGTAAAGCAGGTTGTTCATGAACTGTCCTCCAATCCTAGTGCCTCATTCTTCTTCATATAATACAGCTTCTCGGATTATTTGCACAGCATACAGACTGAAAAGGTATAGTAAAAGGATATAACCCGAACACACATCTTTCCTGACTTTAAACCACACAGTGTCACCTTGTTCTGTTTGCATGACTGCCTCTTGATCCACATATAAATCCCTGAGCAGCACATTTAGGTGTTCTGGATTTCCCATTTTCTGCAACTCCCTCACAGACAATGATACAGAGGTATGCAGGTCTATTCTTATTATTTAGTGGTCTTTCTGATGGTCTGTGCCTTTGCCATGCCCATTGATAAATATTTTGAAAATTTATTGTGTTTTGCTAAACATTAATTACAAACACTGTTTCATATCACATTTATAGTCACTCCCATGCAGCAACCTGTAACTGCCATCAGGAAATTTTTCTTGTCCTCATGGATATCTCATAAAATGATTTTGTATCTCCCTTTAGGGATAACTTGTTAGGTCAATGTTTATTTGAAATACCACAGGGTAAGGGGTCTTCCTATACTTGCCACATGTTATTCTCCTCAGACACATGTGTGTACTCTTCCAATATTTAGCATCACATCTTTGAACACCAAGGTTTTGTGTGTTTGAGAAATACTAGGAAATAAGATTCTAGCAAATACATATTTTAATCCCTGTAACTTGACATAAAGAAAATAAAAATCCTCACAACTGGCCCGATAAGCAAAATCATGATAAATGGAGAAAAAATTGGAGTTTTCAAGATTTCCTTTTACTTGGATCTATTGTCAACACCCATTGAAGTGGCAGTCAAGAAATCAAAAGACACATTGCATTGGCCAAATCTGCTATAAAAGACCTCTTTAAAGCGTTGAAAAGCAACGATATCATCTTGACTACTAAGGTGCTCTGATCCAAGTCATGGTGTTTCCCACTGACTCATATACATGTGTAAGCTAAACAATGATAAGGAAAACAGTAGCAGAACTGACAGCATTCAACTGTGGCTTTGTCAAAGAATACTAAATACAAGGATGGCCAATTAGGTTTGCCAACTCATCCTAGAATAAGTACTGCACACCTCATTGCTGAATATCACTATAGTCACCTTCAAAGTACTCCTTTGGGGAAGCTATGCACCAATGCCAACACCTAGTCCAGTCTTCCAAACAATTTTGGGACTCTTTCTGGAATGGTCATCAGAGCTGTCATTATACTACCCTTGATGTCCTGAATGTCATCCTTTATATATTTCCTTTATCTTTGGGTAAAGGAAAAGTCACTGAGAGCCAGATCAGAATAGGGAGGGTGTTTCCATACAGTTATTTGTTTACTGGCTAAAACTCCCCATAGACACCTTTACAATTAAGCTTGCGAACTTGCCACCATGCCACCATACACAATGGCCATCCCAGAAAGAGTTAGAAAATTGCTTTGAAATGTGGACTAGGTTTGGACATTGGTACATAGCTTCCCAAGGGGAGTGCTTCAAAGGTGACATTTAGCAATGAAGTATGTAGCACTTGGAACAATTAAGTGCAAAGACTTAATTGTAGACATCAGAAGGATTGCCAAAAGAAATAACAAACCTGTCTTGGGAAATGTACGGCCAGAATCCTCCTTAGAAGCATGTATGGCAAGACTCTGTATCATGTACTTTGGACGTGTTATGAGGAAGAATCAGTACTTGGAGAAGGGTACCACGCTTGGTAAAGTAGGGGTCAGAACAAAGAGGAAGATCCTCCTCAATGATTACAGCAAAGGGCTCAAGCAAAACAGTGATTATGAGGAAGGTGCAGAAATGGGCATTGTTTCTTTCTGTTGTACATAGGGTCGCTGTGAGTCGGAATTCGTTGTCAGCACCTAACAACAGCAGTAACAATCCCTGAAAGATAAAGCATAATAGACAAGGCCACACAGGGAAATACTTCTGAGATACTTACCAACTACAGATCTCAGCTGTCCTCAGGTTATGTTCCAACAATGTACTCACTTCATTACCTTTTAAAACCCTCTCTCAGGATAATGGGTATTTTCTTTATGTTCTTCCCTCTGCCTGACATTGTTTTAGAAATCAATTAAAGTTACCTTAGCTAAGCACTGAGAAGAGATAGAGGGAGAAATATCAGCATAAAAGTAGTGCCCCTCTTGGATGTAACTAGAATATATGTCGAGGTAGCTTCCTGTTGAAGCTTGAAATGTTTCAGGCTATGTTTTTATGTTAAGTATTGCCTTCATCAAGTGTCCTAATCTATGTATTTTTCTTCTTCCTTCTTCTCTTCCTTCCCTTCTTCCTTCTTTCTCTTTTTTCTCTCCCTTGCCTCCTGTTCACCCCTGCCGTCTCTCCTCCACTCCCCTTTCCTTCTGTCTCTTCCCTTTCCCCTTCCCTCTCCTCCCCTTCCTTCCCGCTCCCTTCCCCCACCCCTTCCTTCTCCCTTCCCCACTCCCTTCTTTTCCTTTTTTCTCTCCTCACCTATAATGGTCATTTATTCTTCAAAACATTTCACAAGTTAAGTATAGTCCTAATTTAAAAAGTGAAAAGGCAGAGGCCGGACAGGTTAAGTAGCTTTCCCAAGATTACATACTTAGTAAGTATCAGAACTAGGATTCAAACAGGTAGTTTTCTTTTAAGACAAATTATTGACTGGAAATCACTGTGGACAGATAAAATATGATTTTTTTTAAAACAAAAACTCTCTTTAGCATAAATTGATTTTTTTCAAAGACAAAAGCAATCTTGAAAATTTAAGAGTAGATGCTGAAAAGAGCAGGTCAATGGTTTCAGACAAGAAAATCTCACTGATTTCCCAGAGTCAGAACACTTTATGTGAGTCTTTGGAGAGTTACCTGATAAAAGAACTTTTCAGGTAGTTTCTTTGTTAAACAAGGTAGTAACATGATAGAAATTTCCTTTTGGGTAAGTGAAATAATGATTTACCACTAGGAAAACTACTGAGAGATGTTTTAAAATCTCCTTCCTTTAGAATTCTTGAAACATTTATCTCCTTGGGGTTGCTTGAGATTTTCTGCACAAAGAGATTTCAATATAAATATAATCTACAGATTAGTTTGTTATTAGCTGTTTAATTCCAGTTTTAAGTTTCTTTTGTAAATAGTTAATTAAGCTAATGAATAAATAATAGTAGTTAATATATTAAATAACTCTTACATACTGCATGCCTTTCGTTTGTTCCTTCATTCGATCTTCAAAATAACCTACTGGTTTATTTTTAGAGGGGAGAGGTGAAGGTGTAGTGGAGGGAATGAGTGCTGGTTGAATGGACATGGAAAGTGAAGAGTAGAAAAGAAGAGCACGCTATCACAGGGTGAGGAGCTCAGAATAGAGTTGCAGAGAGGTGGGTGCTCAGAATTGTATGTGGAAAACAGACTGGGATTGTAAACTATCACTTAACTGCAATAAGAAATTTTAAATACATATCCCTGTGGTGTAGGTACAATAATACAGTTATTATTACAATATCACGGAGTAGATTGAGATACACTGAAATAAAATAACTTCTTCAGTGTCACAGAACTAAAAAATAGAAGAACTGGATGTGACCTGTTTAACCTGATCCGTAAACTAACTTTTCTGATGATGGTATATATTGCTAAAGAGTTTGTATGACTTTAAAAAAAAAAAATTGTTTTAAAAATTGATTATTTATTTAACATATCAACACTGTTTTGCCAAAGATAACTTTTAAAATCAATTTCATCCCTATTCTTATACTAATAAAATATTTTACTCTTACAATTCAGTGTGATGTATGACCTTGAATGTGATCATTTTTAAAGTGTTGAATCATGTTTTAATAGAAATATGTCAGTTTTATGCATTACACCAAAGTGGAATTCTTCTACAGAAATTTAGTAAGCAAATATTAGTATGTTTTCATCTTGACTTGTATGTGTTATATAAATACAGTTGTATTAATATTTTAATCTTTTACATATATACATAAACACATGTAACAACATTGTTGTGCATTTTGTTATAATACTTTGTCTACTTGAGCTGCCCATAGACATCTTCTGTTGTTTGAAATCTTTTGTAAAATATTGTAATGAAATGTGCAAAGACCTATAGTTAGAAACCAAAAGGGAAGAACATACTCGGCATTCTGAAGCTGAAAGAACTGAAGAAAAATTCAAGCCTTCAGTTACTGTATTGAAGGATTCTGTGGGTAAAACAGTAAATGATGTGGGAAGCCTCAAAAGAAGAGTAAAGGAATACAAAGAATGACTGTGCCAAAAATAATTGGTCAGTGTTCAACCATTTCAGGAGGTAGCATGTGATCAAAAACTGATGACTTTGAAGCAAGAAGTTCAAGCTGCCCTTAAGGCACTGGTGAAAAACAAGCCTCCACAAATTGACAGAATACCAAGTGAGAGATTTCAGCAGATAAAATGCTGGAAGTGTTAGTTCATCTATGCCGGGAAATCTGGAAGACAGCTACCCGCCCAATCTAAAGAAAGTGATAGAACAGAATGCAGAAATTATCAAACAGTATCAATCTAATATCATATGCAAGTGAAATTTTGATGAATATAATTCAAAAATGGTTGCAGAATTACACTGACAGAGAAATGCCAGAAAAAGATGTAAAAGGAGCAGTATCATTACTGACTTCAAATTCATCTTGGCTGAAAGCAGAAAATGCTGGAAAGATCTTTACCTGTGTTTTATTGACTCTGCAAAGGCATTCCATCATATGGATCGCAATGAATTATGGATAACGTTGTGAAAAGTGGAAATTCCAGAGCACATAACTGTGCTTATGCAGAATCTGTCCACAGACCAACAGATAATCGTTTGAAGAGAACGTGAGGACACTATGTAATTTGTACGTCAGAGTTGTATCTTTCTACTTACTTAATCTGTATACTGAGCAAATAATCTTAGAAACTGGACTACATAAAGGATGTGGCATCAAAATTTGAGGAGGACTCACTAAAAACCTAGTACACAAATGAGACAACCTTGCTTGCTCAAAGTGAGAGGACTTGAAGCACTTATTGATGAAAATCAAAAACTACAACCTTCAGTATGGATTGTTCCCCAACATAAAGAAAACAAAAATCCTTACAACTGGACCAACAAGCAACCTCATGATAAACGGAGAAAAGATTGAGGTTATCAAGGATTTCATTTTATTTGGATCCATAATCAATACTCTTGGAAACAGCATTCAAGAGATCAAAAGACACATTGCATTGGACATATCTACTGCAAAAGACTTCTTGAAAGCATTAAAAAACAAAGATGTCACTTAGGAGACTAAGGTGTCTCTGACTCAAGCTACGGTATTTTCAGTCACATCATATGCATGTAAAAGCCAGACAATGAATAAGGAAGACCAAAGAAAAATTGATACCTTTAAATTACAGTGTTGGTGAAGAACATTCAATACAGTATGGATTGACAGAAGAATGAATAACCTTTGTGGGAAAAAGTACAGCCAAAATTCTTAGAAGTGAGGAAGACAAGACTTTCTCTCCTGTACTTTGAATATGTTATCAAGGGGAATCAAACAGTCCTTGGAGAAGTCTATCATGCTTGGTAGAGAGTCATCAAAAAGAGGAAAATACTTCAGGAGATGAATTAACACAGCGCTTGCAACAATGAGCTCGAACATAGCAAAGACTGTAAGGACAGTGCCGGACTGGGCAGTGTTTAGTTCTGTGAGGGTGACCATAAGTTGGAACTGACTCACTGGCACCCAACAACCAACAACAGTGTAAGAGCAACAGAATTATTCTGTCAGTGTTTTGTTTTTAAGCAACTGTTGGAAATGCTGGAAAAGGAAAAGTGGAAAACCGTGAAGGTAGAAAAGATGGAAGGGGAGAAATCTTTTACCTGATTCACAGAACAACGACAGTTGCATGCTGGTATGGAAGTTTACATGATAAAGAACTGTTTTTTTGGTTCTCAGCATTACTGAACAAATTATTATTATGATTAAAAATGCTATAAATTGCTAAGAAACACTTAACAGTTTCAACAGTTTACATTGTCTTGAGTCTATTAACAGAAAACTGTGGTTTGTGGAAGGAAATTTAAGTCAATATGGATTCTTCACTTCTTTTGACTCAAACTCTTCAAAACTAAACTCCCCAATCATAGTCAATGAAAATGCTTTTGTTTTTCTTCTATTAGGAACATTTAGTTTCAGACTTTTTCCCTGGGGTCATTTTCTGATTTTGTGTCCTACAAAACAGGAATAAAGGAGAACACACCACTTAATTAAAGTAATTTGCAAATACCTACTTCCCTTGTTATTGTATCTCACTCACTGGAACGAAGTATCCATTACAGCCAATCAAAGAGCTGGTTCCATACAATGCTTCACATAAATGAGTGTCATGGAATGATGGAGTCCGTAAATGGTGGAAAAAGTGAAAGTACTTGGTAGCTAACAGAAAGGTAGGAGGTTGGAATCCAACCAAGGCATCTAGGAAGAAAGACTTAGTGGTCCACTACAGAAAAAATCAGTTATTTAAAACCTTATGAATCATAGTTCTACTCTGACACACACGGGTAACCACCAGTGGAAGCAACCAGACTGAATCAATTTAGTTAATCGAAAGCAAAGACAAACAAAACTCAACGGCACTTGGCTGGCTTGGCTTTCTTTTGTAGTGTAGAGGAAGTGCATTATACAAGCACGCAGAAAAAGATCATTAAAAATCAAATTCATAATAGTCAGCTGAAGAATTGTGCTCCTCTCTGAGCTAGATTTGAAAGATTGTTATGTTTTCAAATTAGCCTTTTATCCTAAGAACTAGAACTACATGATTTACCAGAATGTCTGTTTACTTTCTGTTTTTTTTCAAAAATTGCCTTAGAGCAGTATCGAACACATAGTCAAGGTCATTTCCTCTAAATAACTCAATAATAATAATAATAATTAGTAACTTTTATGTCTTAGCCTTATGAGTGATAAAAAAGTACAAAATGGATTTATTGATAAAAAAAAAAAAAAAGACCTCTTTTTGTTTCCTATGACTTTCTTAGCTTTTCTCACTAGAACCTATTCCAAAGTTTACCCTCCTAGGCCCTGGCATCGGAGTTCTCATACACTGGACACCTTGCAACTTATGCACCTTCCTTGAGCTCAGCTGCCTATGCCCTTGACCTTCAGCATGACCTAGACATCTTTCTTCCTGACTTTGTTTTCTGTGTTTGTCCCCACTCATTTATAAGGTTTTCAATATGCAGTTTCCTATAGATGAAGCTTCTTCTTCAGTTCCTCATGAGTTCTTATTGTCTTACTTACGAGTCACCCAATTCTACAAAAAAGCTCTGCTTTCACTCAGAGCTTTATTTTCAAGAGTTCTTAATTCGTTTGGTTAAGTAAAGAGATGCTTTTATTTTTGAAAGTCAACTATCACTTCCTATTCCTGCATTGTCTCTACCCAGATCTTTAAAGCACTTAACACTCCACGCTTGTAATTCATCAATGCACCAATGCACCATTTCCCTACATTGGTACGCTCTTTACTCTATAATATAAGTTTAGAAGTTTTTTCTTTCTTTTTTTTTTTTTTTTAGTAATGAGTGTATGGAAGTATGACTTGTTTTTTAATTCTCAAATCACTAAATACTTGTATTTGTTGATCAAATAAGACTATCGCTTTCATTTATTGGTAACATTTTGTATGCCAGGCATCATTGCAGGCAAACATAATGTGTCACTCTTACAATAGTCTTTAATAATAGTTATGATTATCCTTATATTTTAAGGAAGATTAATCAACATGCCTGAAGTCACTCAGCTAATAAGTAGTAGAAACAAGAATGGTATGTACATTGAGTTAATTCCAGAGTTAGTATGTTTTTATGCTCTAAACACATGCCCGCAATCTTTGGTAAAACATTACCACCATGCCTGAAAATGTCTTAATTTTGGAACTACTACCAAGTCCGAGATGTTCTCATCTAGTGAAGTTATCTTTGATGACATAGGAATGTTAGAAAGCCTGATAGAAATGACATGCCTAATCTTTTCTCTCTTGTCTAAAATGTCAGCCTAAGTCTCCAGTCTTATGTGTAGAGAAATTCTATTGATAGTTTTCACTTGGCTTAACATCTCATTGAAAAACGTTCTACAACCTTGGAAGAAATCACACTTGTAGTTTATCTTACCGAGAATAGTCCGTCACAGCATGTAACATAAAAAAAAAAAAAAATTCCAGGATTTCTTTGTGGGTATGATTAGCATGGTAAAACCACACATTCAAACAAAATCAAAGACAAAAATAACATTATGTATAGCATCTCAAATAATAAGTTAATTTAACATAAATTCTTACGTGACAGTACTATTTCACAAAAAAATAGCTTTCTATTTTCTTGTGTTTGATTTATTGTCCCAATAACAAGACAGACATTAGACATGATGCTATTGTTTCATTTCTGAGTATTAATGGAGAAAGCACATGTAGATAATTATTTTCTTCTTTCAGATGGAGAAATGTAACAGAAAGATAAATTTTGTTTCTAGTAATGCAGAATTATGCAATGCCTACAGCTTTCAAGAGACATTTATAATAAAGCATTTCATTTTATTTGCATCAATACTGTCCTTTGGGTTTGGTTTTGTTTCTTATTTTTTTTGAGTTTCATTAACAAAAATTTTAGCTTATTGAAAGTAGACAGTTTATTCTAAGTTTAATTCAAAATAATAAACATTTGCAGAGAAAATACAGTAGTAATAGTTTTGGATTTATATGTGCATAGTGGTAAAGTGCTAGGTCAGCAGTTCAAATCTGCCATGTGCTCCTTGGAAACTCTATGGGGCAACTCTGCTCTGACCTACAGGGTCACTAGTAGTTGGAATTGGCATGACAGAAATTTTTTTTTAAATATGTGAAGCAATATTATTCAGAAATCTTTTTTTACTGTATCAGTAAAAACACTACTGTACCAAAAAACTAAACCCACCCAAAACACTGCCATTGAGGGGATTCTAACTTGTTCTGATGTTGTAGGACAGAGTAGAACTGCCTTACAGCGTTTCCAGGGCTGTAATCTTAATGGAGACAAATCACGTCCTTCTCCCACTGAGCTGCTAACCACCCATCACTCAGCAGCAGAGTACTTTAAACAATGCACAACCAGGGCTCCTTCTTCGCTGTAGAAAAGGCAAACAGTTTTCATGTATTGTCCTAGATGTGCAGGTTAGGAATCTAAATTGCTCTTAAATCCAACATTGTAATCAATCATATACTTAAAGTAGGCAATACAGAGTAGTTAAATTGAGAGCAGAATAATTGAGACCACAGTCTCCACTGTTTCCAACAAATCATAACACTATTCAAGCTATGTTAATGATTAATTCAAAAATAATTTTCAAAAACGCTCATTTTGAAGACCAAAGTTCTGATGTCTTTTTTTTCTTCTCCACGAACAAATTTGGATCATGTATCTATTAAACCAGTACATACAATTTATTTTGATACTCAGAGACATTTAAATATATACAAAATAAGTTAAATGAGAAACAGAAATATGAGCGTATTTCATTGTATGCATTTGCAGGCTGTGAAATATCCCTGGATCAGTTTCCTGGAAAAGATCCACCTTTGAAATTATGCTCCAGGAATTTTCTGGGTGAACCAAACAGCTTGATATGAATGATGGTCTAAAATCATTTTGTTGATGAAACAAAGCTTTGTTTTAGGAGAGTGAATAATTGTGTTTCAGTATATGAGTATTCCATGCCTTTCAAGGAATGGTCAGCAAAATTGTTATGAATGTGTAATTAACTTTATTTAGACAATAATGGTTCTTTGGAAAATCTTAAGATGAAATTAATAGAAGTCATATACCTGGCCATCTGATTGACACCACTTTTATTTAATATAATAATGCCAATTGAGTTCCATTGAGAAGTTCATAATGGCCTTTATTTACATTTAATTAACACCTCTCTGGATTAATTCTTCATTTTATAAACCTACTACCACCTTAATACTGGAAGATATGAATCCAATATGGTAACAACATGTCCCTGGTTGTTTTAATTAATCTGTCTAAACTGAACATGCCACTTCAAATTCATAAAGATCAAGCTCTATGCTACCCTTAGACTTCTCATCATGTTAATTGGCTACTCTGTTAGAAAATGATCTTTATATTAAACTGACTCTGTGACCAGTTAGCACAATTCTAATTCATTAAGATGAGCATGTAAACATACAATGTTTGCTTCACATATTTACTTAAGCTAAAGGAAAATAAATAAAATCGTTAGCACTGGCTAATTCTGAATTGTGTGATCATAGATAACTAAAAATGTGTTTTTGCCCCCTAGTATTTTCTCTGGCAAACCTGTATTCTATTAGGAATGATATTGTATTAGATCTATATATTAAATATACATGTAGTTTAATTCTATAATTTGGGAGTTAGTGGAAAACACCCTCATAAATATGTCTTTCTCAAACTCTGCTTGATTTTGACATTAATGAAGGTGAGGGTAAAAAACAGGTCAAGAAATACAACATGTCCTTTAACTGTTTGAATAAGGTACAATGTGAATGATGAATGGAGAAATGAGGGAGTGATATTTTATGATTTTTTCCATATAAGAAAAGAACTGGGAATTTCAAATATAGTGTTGAGATGGCTTCCCAGTACGCCTTTTTTTTTTCTGTAGAAGTTGATTTTTCATTTAACTGCTCCCGTTGGATTGTCTTGTTGTTTGTTGCTCTCAAGTTAACTGATGCATGGTGACATCATGTGTGTAGAATAGAATTGTTCTATAAGGTTTTCAAGATCATGACTTTTTGGAAGCAAATAACCAATCCTATCTTATGAGCTGCCTCTAAGTGTGTTTGAACCTCCAACATTTTGGCTAGTAGGAGAAGGCTTAATTTGAGATTATCAGAAGAAACAAGTAAAACTAATAATTTTCACATTTAATACACATCATTGGATTCTTAGAGTCTATTGGCAGTTGTTAAACAAATATTTATATTCATGAAAGGTATATTAGAAGTACATTCAGCTAATTCACCCTGGTGACAGAGTAGTTAAGTGATACGTTTGCTAACCAGAAGACAGGCAGTTTAAATCAACCAGGTGATCTTTGGAAATGCTATGGAGCAGTTATACGCTATTTTATAGGGTAGCTATGAGTTGGAATCAACCCAATGGCACTGGGTTAGTTTTTTGTTTTCCTTTTTGTAGCCATATTCAGATAAAGAAGAAAGAAATAATCTAGAAACTAGATATGAAGAATCAGTATGAGACTAGATATGAAGTGACATATCAAGAAGTAGAAATAAGCAAACTAGTGTTAATAGAATCTTTTATGAATCCAAAATTATAGAAAATAGAATTTATGATGTTGTATCCAGTTTAATTCTGAGTATTAGGACTGATGCCGTTGCCAGCCAGAATTAATGCCAAAAAAGTCTAACTTTTGTAACATAAACAGCTTCTCCTAGTAATATTCTTTCTGCTTGAAGAATTTAAAGATTAATTTTGCTATATTATAGAGTAATTGTGGCCTTGTCATATTTGTTAATGGAATTTAAAAATTTCTAGCATTATTACTAGGAAAAACAAAGACATTTAAATTTCAAAGCATATTTTTAGCTAAAGTTTGCAATCTCTGTGTGTGAGAATATTGCTTTTTAGGTTTTATCATCTTTTCTCTGCACTGCTTCAGTGGTATCTCTTATGGCATCCTTTTCCCTAATCTTTAACTGTCTTCTTTAATTATATACTATCACTAAAATAAACTTCTGTAGTTCAGGACTATGACAGAAAGTCAGAGACAAATTGTTCTCTAGAGAAAGAGGGAGGTAAGCAGTGTTTAAATAAATACAAGAACAACTGGAACAGAACGAATAAATCTTAAAATGTTGACTAACCAGCATTCTTTTCATTCTACCATTTGATAATTTTTTTTTCCTGTTTTGTCAAATATAAATAAAAGTTGAGAAGACATTGACTCAGTGAAATTTCTGTGTCCAGTGGGATTAAATAGGAGACAAGAATGTGAACAAGAAAACCCAAACTCATTGCTGTTGAGTCAGTTTTGACTCATCGTGACCCCACAAGTCACAGTACAACTGCCCTATAGAGTTTTTGAGAAGCAACTGGTGGGTTGTAACTGCCAACCTTTGGGTTAACAGCTGAAATCTTTGCAACTGTGTCTCCGGGATTCCAGGAGAGTTCTAGTTCCATTTTTGCGGCTCTGGGCAATGCATACCTTCTTTATCAGCAGACATCACGATCTGCTGATTTACCTATCATCACATTTCACTTTTGTTGATTGTCATTAGCTAGTATTGTCAGTTTCCTCTTTCCGTTTATGTCCAATATTATGATCCGTGTTTTCACAACCTACAACATGTACCACTGCACAAATGACAAATCAGAACCCCTAGAAATGTTTTAGAGATGAGTGTGACTCAATGAGTTGTCATATTTGTGATGAAACATGAAACAGACCCTGACTTATTATAGATGGGTGCTTATCACACCTTCCTTTGTGCCAAAACGTTAGAGTAACGAGCGAGCTGCAGGTTGTTTAATATTTTGAGCTCACTCTTTTCTAGCTGAAACTTTTGTGATGCTACTAACTCTGCGTTAGCCTGACAATTTGAAATTTCCTCCAAGGAATATAGAAATTGTGTGCAACATCTAATGATGTCGGCCCTATGTAGTCAAAAGCCTTTAGGTGCCCTACGCGGGGATAGTACAGCATCGCTGTTAAGACCCGCACTTCGCTATGAGACGTAGTTGTGAAGCTGACCAGCATAAAGACAATCAGCATAAAGATAATTTCCAGAAAGTGGACATCAATCATATCCCTCCTTTTCCATTATTTCCGACACAGCTAACCACACAGCACTTTCTCCTCTCTCCCTATGCACTCAGCTACACACCCAGGGTTAGGTGAGACCTTACATATTAAGACGATACCATCCTTGGGTCTGTTTCTCTATAACGACTCCGTAATGACTCACAGAACTCATGGAAGACATTCTACTTACTGCTAACATTTTTATTGTAGTAAAAGTATGTGAATTTGGATAATCATAAGGAAGACACGCACTGATCTGTAAAGGTGCTGTGCCTCAAAGAGGGACAAAAATGAAGGAGCTCTCTGAGCCTTAGTGTACTGGTTTTACGGGCTAATCCTGCACTGACTAGCCACCACTCTGCAGCACAAAGACTCAGGTGTGGCCTGGAAGTCCCAGACCAAGGCAACCAGATTACTCCAAGGGTTATTTCTTTGGAATCAAGGACAAAGGCCAGCTTACTTGGGGGTAAGACTAGATCCTTTACCCCACAACAAGCTGCTTATCTTTCTTGGTTTCAGTTTTACTAGTAGAGATTGCAGGAATAGTATCACCCGCTTTAATATTTCACCATAGCTAGTAAGTGAAATTCAGTGAGACTCTATGTGTAAAATGCTTACCGTTATGGTGCTTCTTCTAGGCATCTAGATAAATGAGGGTAGCGAAGGAAAGCACTGTAATGTGTTATAACCAAATAAGTTTTCCTAGATATTTTTGTTTGTTAGATTTTGTGGACATATCATATAATTCACATACCATGATATTTAGTTATTTAAAGTGTGTAACTGAGTGGTTTATAATGTACTTATGAAGTTGTACAACCATCACTGCTAATTTTAAAACATTTTCATTGTTCCCAGAAAAACTCATACCCATTTGCAGTCACTCCCCATTCCACACAGGAATTGTCTGTATTCTTCTACTGTCCTTTTTAATTGCTCAGCTTTCATATGCATACGTAACTGCTGTTTTCAGGAACATTTATCTTTGTTCCAACTGGAGTGAAATGATTGGTAAGTTCAATTTCTTCTGCACTTGTCATGATGTTCTTCATCTGTCTAGTTGTGAATTTTCCATTTCTTTATGTTCCTGTGTAATTCATAGTAGACCTTAGCAGTAAGTGCTTCGAGTTGTCAAATACTTTTTCTTTTTATCTGTTACTTCTTGTACTTTTGGTGTTATATCTGGAAACCGTTTTTTCTCTCAGTCTCACAAAAATTAATTTCTCAGTTTTCTTCTGGGAATTAGTAGTCATCATCTAAACATTTGTATGTAGATTTTAATCCAGTTTAAATTATTTTTTACTTACAGTATGAAGAAAGAATTGCATTTTCCTCCTTTGCAGGTGGCTATTCAGTTGTTCCAACACCAATTATTAAAAGAAAAAAAAAGACTCTTCTTTCTACATTGAATTGTCTAGACACCATTGTCAAAATAAATTGACTGAAGCATAACGGTTTATTTTCATACTCTTAATTCTTTTTCATTAATCTGTATTGTTTGCTGTTTGGGTTATGTCTAACCTTATGCTAACATCATACTGTTTTGATTACTGTGAATTTGTAGTAAACTTTGAAATCAAGATGACGTATGTATCCTGTAACTTTGTTTTTCTTTTTCAAGATTGTTTGGGCTATTGTGGGTCTCTAGCATTTTTACATATAAAAATTATAAGATCAGCTTGTTGATTTATGAAAAAAATCAAACACTTTTTATAGGCAATGTGTTGAATTTTTAGGTCAATTTGGGGAATGCTTTCATCTCAAAAATTTAAGTTTGCTGAGTCATGAACATAGAGTATGTTTCCATTTATTTAGTTCCTCCTCGATTTCTTACAACAAAGTTTTTCTTAGCATACAAGTTTTGTAGTCTTTTGTCAAATTTATTATTATTCCTGATGCTATTGTTAATGGAAATTAAATATACATATATTTCCAGATAATACAGAAATACAATTTATTTGAATGTTGGTCTTATGTCTTGTAAACTTGCTGAGCTTGCTTATTATTTCTAATTGTTTTATTAATGAATTGATTAGGATTTTCTAAATACAGTATCTTATTATCTGTAAACAGACATAGCTCCAATTCTCTCCAATCTGGATGCTTTTTTATTTTTTTGTCTAAGTGGCTTAGGCAGAATTTTTAGTACAATGTCAAAACACACTGGTAAGAGTGAATCTTATTGTTTTATTCCTAATCTTAGAAATCTTAGAAAGGATGTTCAGCATTTTTCCAAGGATCACTAGGTGGATTTGAACTGCCAATCTTTTGGTTAACAGACGCAGCACCTAACTAATACATCGTAAGAGTTTCCAGGATAATGTTAGTTGTGGAATTTTTGTAGATACCCTTTATCAGGTTGAGGAAATTCTCTTCTATTCATAACATGTGAAGTGTTTTTATCATAAAAGGCAGTTGCATTTTGACAGTTGCTTTTTTCTTGGCCTGTTGACATGATTATATGATTTTTTATAATTTAGTTTATTAATCTTGTATAATGATTAATTTTCAAATGCTAGAATAACCTTGCAAATATATCACATTTCCTAGTGATGTATAATCCTTTACCTGGATTCAGTTTGCTAATATTTTGTTGAAGATTTTGGCACCTGTACTTATAAGATCATCTTAATCTGTTATTTTCTTATCCTGTAATATCTTTGTCTTGCTTTAGTATAAGGATAATTGTAGTCTCATACAATAAACTGGAAATGTAGCTCTCATCTTACTTTATGAAAAAAATTTTGAAGAATTCATATTTAATTCTAAAATGTTCATGAGAACTGACCGGTTAAAGAATCTGAACATGAGTTTTTCCTTGTGGGGAGTTTTAATATCTCTTTTTCTTTGTTTCTTTTGTTAAAGTTCTACTCTGTTTTTTGTTTACTTGTTTTTCAGTTTCAATTATTAGATATCTTTATAGGAATTTGACAATGCTGTCTACATTATTTATTTTTGTAGTATTTTCTTATAATCATTTTTATTTCCAGTTTTGACACAGAGATGTCCTCTTGCATTTTATCTTTCTTCTTTTTTAAAGACTGCCTTTTGGTTTTAGGTAAAAAATTTACACAATAAATTATTATTTAACAACATTTACAAAAATTTTTCTATGATATTGGTTATAATTTTTGCAATGTGTCAGCATTCTCATTATTTCCATTCTGTTTGTTCTATTTCCGTTTATCTAGTTTTCCTGCTTCTCCTTGCCTTCTCTTCTTTGCTTTTGACTAAATGTTGGCAGTTTGGTTTTTTATAGTTGATTACTTATGAGTATTACACAGGTGTGCTTTTTTTTTTTTGGTAAGCCAGTCTATCCTGACTTCCATGAATGGGTTCAGCACCAAGTTAAAAACAGTATCTTAGGGCAATAGTCTTGGGGTTCCTTCCCATCTCCATCAGTGTGAATCTAGTTTTTCTTTGGGAATTTGAATTTTGTTCTGTGCTAGTCTTTATTATTTTCTTCATCATGATTCCTTTAGGTTTTCTTTTTCCAGTTTCTTTCAGTGAAAGATGATATTATTGATTTGAAATTTTTATTTTTATTAAAAAAAGTATAGATACAAATTTTTACCTATAGGCACTGCTTCAGCTATATTTTATAAGGTTTTTGATTGTACTACTTAATTCATTTGAATTTAATGTCTTTACTGATATGGTTAGGTTGACATCTACATTTTATTTTTTCTTTTGATATTATGTCTTTTTTAATTCTCTGCTACTTTTTTGCAGTAAGTACGTATTTTAGGTATCATTTTAAATTTCTTTATTGATTTCTTCACTTTATTTTTGAATTACTTTTAGTTGCTGTTCAAGGGCTTACAATATACACTATAATATCTCAACTTATAAAATACTTCAGATTTCTACTTACTTAGGTGAGATATAGAAATGTTACCCTTACATAGCTATGAGTATATTTTCTACAGATGCAAAAAAATAATGCATTCTTATAATTATTAGTTTATATAGTTTTAAGTCTTTTAAAAAAGGCTGGAGAAGAAAATAAAGCAAGTATATATTTATAAAGTTTGTTATACTAACTTGTTTATTTACTTACTCCAGTGTGCTTCAATACTCCCTTTGCATTTATACTATCATCCTGTGTTATTTCCTTACTCCGATATAACTTTTCTCCCACCTGTTTCTTTTTGTTATCATCAAACATCGAATTTCTATATAAGTTAAACAATGCAATTATATGTGTATTGTTTTATACAATTGTATTCTTTAATTAGTTTAAAATTAAAAATAAGTAACTATGCTGCCTTTTAGAATTAGTTATATATTGCTTTTGCCAGTGTTCTTCTGTGCACAAGTGTGTGTGTGTGTATACACCGAAATTGCTGTTGAAGATGGTTTGCTTTTAGTCTGAAGGACTTCTATCAACAAGTCTGCTAGCAACAAATTCTGTCAGTCTTTGTGTGTTTGAGGATGTCTTCTATTTCATCATTTTCAAAAGATGGCTTTTAGGATGTAAGAGTTTTGGTTCACTGTTATTTTTTTTCTTTTGGCACTTTGACTACGTCACTCCACTGCTTTCTGGTCTCCACTGTTTCCAATAAGAAGTCAGCTGTTAATTGTCCTAATTTTGTATGTGATGATTCGTTATTTGTCTTCATTCTTTCAAGATTTTTTGTTTGTCTTTCAGCATTTTTACTATGATGTATCTCTTTTCATTTAGATGCTTGTATGTATAGATTAGTTTTTCATCAGATTTGAGTTTTATGCAATTATCCCTTTGACGGCTTTTTCTTTTTTTCTGTTCTCTCCTTCTGACTTTTCCATAATATGTATGTTGGCATGCTATATAAAGTCTTGTACCATTCGATGGCACTTGGCTTTGGCTTGGCCATCAGGTTGTGACTTTAAATTACCCTATAGGACAGAGTAGAACTTGCTTCATAGAGCTTCCTCTGTTTTTCAGATTGCAAAATCTCTGTCATTTTATGCTCAAATTAGGTGATTCTTCTTTCTGCAAGTCTACTTTTGATCCTCTCCAGTAATATTTTTCATTTTTGTTATGTACATTTCAACTCCAAATTTTACATATGGTTGCTTTTTTTGTGTGTGTATATATATATATATATATGTATACATATATATTTATCTCTTTAATGATATTCTCTGTGATGAAACGTTGTTATCATACTGTCCTTTGAATTCTGTTCATTGTTTCTTTTAATTCTCTCAACATATTTACAACAGTTCTTCAAAGGTTTTATTTAGTAGGGTCACTAAAAAAAAAAAAGAAAACAAACCCATGACCATCTAGTTCTGTGTGACTCATTGCAACCCTATAGGTCAGGGTAGAACTGTCCCATAGAGTTTCCAAGGAGCACCTGGAAGACTTGAACAATTGAAGGTTTATTACAGGCAATTTCTGTTGCCTGTCCTCCTTCTAGTATACAGGTCACACGTTCCTTGTCTCGTAATTATTTTGTAAAAATTTGAGCATTTTGGATAGCACACTGTAGCTACTCTGGATACTGATTCATCCACCCTTCTGGGAATAGTTGTTATTTTGCTTGTTTATTTGTTTAGTGATTTCACTGAGCTAGTCATTAGTGCTTATTTCTTAAGCAGTGTACAATCTTTGATGTCCTTCCTCAGAAGGTAAAATTTTCAGTCTAAGCAATCAGTTTGCCCCCCCTGAAATGAGTCCCTTGGTTTTTATCTGGGATCTTTGACTGTATCTTTCCTTGATGTCATTATTAATTTTCTGGCTTCTCTGCCTACATTGATACCATACCCAGTTGTTAAAGACCAAAACTAAATTCATGGCTATTCAGTTGATCTGACTTGTCATGAATCCATATGTTTCAGGGTACAACTCTGCTCCATAGGATTTTCAATGACTGTAATCTTACGGAAGTAGACTGCTAGGGCTTTTTTCCACGATGCAGCTCGATGGATTTGAAACATCAAACTTTCAGTTAGAAGCTGAGCACAAACCACTGTCCAGCACTGTCATTATTTCTAGGTGCCAGTGAACCAATTTTCAATTCACACCAACCCCATATAACAGAGTAGGACTTCCCCACAGGATATTGTTGTGTTGTTAGTTGCCATCTAGTCAATTCTTACTCATGATGACTCCATATTTGGAATGTAGAACTTCTCTAGAGAGTTTTCAAAGCTGTGATCTTCTGGAAACAGATCACCAGGCCTGTCTTCTGAGGCATCTTCTGATTGGTAGTCAAGTGCTTAACCATCTGTACCACCAAGAGATTTCAACCTTCATTAATTGCCATATGACTGCTCTTGTTTTCACCAATGTTCCACATGCTAAACAAATTAATATCTGATTATTTGCTGAAGTAGTCTCTATAAAAGACGAGACTGGAATCTTTCTCTGACCTCAGGAAGATTCTTTTCTGTCTCTTTCTTTGGTTCTGTCTCTAAAATGTCTAGCTATTACACTTGTTGCAATCATAATGTCAGTGTAAACAAAAATGAATTTGTTGCTAGTGAGGCAATTCTGATTCCTAGTAACCCTACAGAGTAGAAATGACATATAGGGTTTCCAAGTAGTGGCTAGTGGATTTGATCTGCTGACCATTAGGTTAGCATCTGAGCTCTTAACTAATAAACCACTGGGACTCCTTAAATCTACCAGCTTCATTATATTGCTCACCTTTAAAAATCTGCCCTTTTTTGACAATAACCCTTGGCTTAAACTTCTCTACCCTCTGTTCCAAATAATACTTAAACCTTTAGGAATAACTATGGAGATTTATGTTCATACATTTTGCCTTTCTCCTTGAGAAGAATCTCTGCAATACTTCTCCAAAGTTAGTGGTGAGGGCAGAGGCCAACTTCTCTCACCATAACACAACAGCTGAGCCTCTAGTCGTTTCAGCTTGCCTCTACAGGACACAGAACTTCTGCCCAACAAGTGAACTTCATTGAGGGCAATCAAGGCTCGTTACTCTCAGCCTGCTGTCCCTGGGGGGCTCTCATTTCATAAGTGGATGGAAGAGGAAAGGCACAAACTTCTGAGTCAATTTGGATTAGAGCTTCAAATGCACAATTCTTGGGAGTGGAAGATGAAAAATGCTAGTAGCCAGTATTTCTCAGGATAAACCAAAACTCTAGACTTGGAGCTGAGGAAAAAGGAGCTCTGTATTCTTGGCCATACCTACCCTGAATAAATCTTTCATCACACTAAGCTGGAGGTGACAAATGTAGCTCATCATGGCTCAGATGCCATGGCATCTCACTCATTTTTTTCCCCGATTTTTTTTATTTTTTTATTTTTATTTAACATAACTGAGTGAAAAGGTACATTCACATGTAAATTTACATGCCCCCTATATGCAGCTTCCACTGCTCTCCCTGTCCAGTGACTGCACACTACTCTCTGCTCCATACATGTCTCATCCTCCCAACAGTCTCCTTTCCCCTCCTCTCCCTCCACTCCCCTTCCTCCAGCCAGAGGTCACAAGATGATATCCTATAGATGTATAGAACCATAAAGTGCTTCCAATATATGGTTACTCTGCATTGCCAAGTCCATTCCATTCCTGTCCAAAGAGTGGACCTTTGTTATAATTTATGGGAACGGGCAGCATCAGGGCCGGGCACCATGCTCTCAGAGGAACCCCCAAACCGCTGGACCATCAATTGAGGTCTTTTAGTGGAGATCTCATGATGCACCTCTTTTCATTCTTGTGTTGCCAGTGAGGCTCCTCTCTGTGAGCTCCGTCATGGCTATCACTGGTGGTGTCCGGGCACCATCTGGTTCTTCCGGTCCCAGGTCAATGTAGGCACCCACTCTTGTGGGTCTCTCTGTCTTCTCGGTTGTCTTTACCTCATGCCATTTTGGCCCTCGGTGAGCATCCGTTCCTGCTGAGTTGGGACCATTTGCTGTGTCCTTGGATGGCAGCCTGGCAGCTTTTAAGACCCCAAACGCCACTCACCAATGTACATCTCACTCATTTTTTGAGATTTAATTAGTTTATTGAACACACACACACACACACGCACGTCAAATATTTTTAACCTATTACAGCTGTTTCCTGGGAACCAGGTCAGTTCACAGAACTCATGCTACCTTTCAGAAGTACTTCTTCACATGATTTTTTTATTTTAATTGGTCACTTTGTTGATTGTATTATTCAGTGCAATTATATGTACAGAGCTCTTTGTAGTATCGTTTATGGGGTTTTCACAAGTGTTTGATGACCACACAAGACTGAAACTGATCCAGTCAGCGGTCAATGACCTCACGTCCTAATGAAGCCCTGGGAACTATAAATATAGATGAGGTTAAACCTTGGGAACCTGCTTGTTCAGGACTTCCTCAGCAGATGGCTCTCACTTTATGACCTGAATTTATATTTTCTTGAAGTAGAAGGAGTAAAAACAGTATTTTACTGTTTTAGTTTGGGTCAAGAGCTAAAGACAAGGCATTGAATCCTAGCAGAGATATGGAGAAAACTCAAACAAATATACATTGCCTACTGACCTTCTGCATCAAAATGATGAGCAAGGACTGAAAGTCTCACAGCCCCCAAAATTAGATGGAATCTGATCCCTATGTGCTGACTGATTACATCTGAAGTTTTACTGAAATTCCGCTTTCTGTGCTCTTTTTGGCATACAGTGGCTAGAAACCCACACCAAATTTTCCAGACTCCCTTGTGTACTAGCTTCTATTTGGATTTTGCTAATAAGAGGCACTGACTGAAGATTGGAAGAAAGAAGACAGAGAGGAGTAACTGCCTAGACTTTTCCAATTCCTGGTGACATCTTAAGCAGCAGTGGAGGATTAGCATTAATTACTGCAGATGCAGAGTAGCTGAGAGGGCACATACTGAGTTCTTTGGCTATAACAGAGTTTCATGGGCATCAGGTACTTCTACATTTCTGTTTCCCCTTTGCTCCTCTAGTTCTGGAATGTTAAAAAAAAAAAAAAAAAAGAAGAGAAAAGCATATATTAAACCCATCGCCTTTGATTCAATTCCAACTCATAACTATAGGATAGAGTAGAACTGCCCCATAGAGTTTTCAAGGAGTCCCTGGTGGATCTGAACTACAGACGTTTTGGTTAGCAGCCACAGCACTTAACTACCACACCACCAGGGTATCCTCTAAAATGTTAGGCTTCCATAATTACAAATCTCCAGGTAAACTTACTTTCTCCTCTTCGTCCTAGTTCTTTCAACTTTCTTGTAATCTGTTCTAAATTAAATTCTATTTCAGAATGTTAGGGTTTTTTTTTTGTTGTTGTTTCTGACTATACCTTCATACATGGTATTTATCTAAAACCTTGCTTCTTGAGAAGAAGAATGGGGAGGAAAATGGAGCAAAGTACTTTAAAAAAAGTTAAGGGGTACTGTGGTTCATTGGGCAACCCTGGTGGCTTAGTGGTTAAAAGCTATGACTGCTAACCAAAAGATTGGTAGTTCAAATCCACCAGGTGCTCCTTGGAAACCATATGGAGCAAGCAGTTCTACTGCATCCTATAAGGTCACTATGAATCACAATTGACTCAATGTCAGTGGGTTTTGTTTGGATTTTTTATGGTCCATTGATAATAAGTGTCATGACAATTATCTGCTGTGTATTCATGTAACCCATTACTAAAGGTAGCATTTTATTCAGGTAAAAGAAATGAGAAAAGTTTAAAATTATAAATCTAGAAGAAAACATGAGGAGAATATCTTTGCATTGAAGGAATTGACAAAGATTTTGTAGATAGGATACAGAAATCAATCATCATAACAAATTGGTAAGAGTTCATCAAAATAAAATAAACTTCCATTTATTACAGACACTATTGATAAAATTATTAATAAAATAAATAAGCAAGTCATAGACTTGGAAAATGTATTATATGTGTATATATATATATATATATATATAAAGGGTCTTCCAATAGGAACTATTTTTGACAGCTTACAGCAGTCACATTTGTAAAGCTATAGTAGCCATATTTGTCATGTTATTTTTATTAGTCTTGACAAATAGCTTTGAAAAGTTACATAGTTCCACAGCACAGAGATATTATTAAAGTTTATTATCAAAATGGGTGTTCCATTTGCCAAACATTCTTGTGTTATGTGAAATTTACAATGCACATAATTGTCCCACTAAGAGGACAATTTGATGTTTATTCAAAAAATTTCAGACAACTGGGTCTTATTGTCCATCAGACAATACCTGTGCATCAATGACCCACATGTTCCAATGAAAACATTGCCACCATTAGTCAGAGTATACATGCAAGGATCCATCTCAATCAATTTCTCCCTAAGCACAAGAACTGGGTCTTTCCTCGACCATGATTTGGCAGGTTTTGCATCTGAGCTTGAAGCTTTACCCTGAGAAAATTGTTTTAACTCAAGAACTGAAGTCCAACAATCGTCAGTTGTGCTGTACATTTGCTGATTGGGCTCTGGAGCAACTGAAAGTTGATCCTGCTTTTGGCCAATCATCTTCAGCAGACAGGGCCCATTTTGGGATGAATGGTTTTGTTAACAAACAAAACTGCATCTGGAGCTATGAGAGTTCAATAGAGATTCAAGAACATCCTTAAGAAGTTACTGTCTGCTGTGGATTTTGGTCTGGTGGAATCATTGGCCTTTATTTATAACAAGATGAAGGAGAACGCTATCTAAATGGTGAAAGATATCAGGGTATGGTAAGTGTTTTGTGGTATTTTTTTTTCTTTTGGTCCCATTTGGAAGATGCCAGAGCAGCCATTTACCAGATGTTCTTTTCCAAACATAATGTCATCAAGTGTACTTCAAAATAATAAAACAGTTAAAACTGTGTCATTTACACAACTTGTTTTATTCAATTTCAATGGTGGCATGCTTATTGGAAGACTGTTTACGTATATATGAAGACATTGAGCAGCCCCCATTTGTCTGTCAGTGGAGGCTTGCTTGTTGCTGTAATGTAGGAAGCTATGCCACTGGTACCTAGGTACCATCAGGGTGAACCATGGTAGACAAGTTTCAGCTGAGCTTCCAAAGTTAGATAGTCTAAGAAGAACAACCTGGCAGTCTACTTCTGAAAGGCATTAGCCAGGGAAATCTTATGAACAGCAGCTGAACATTGTCAGATACAGTACCAGCAAGTGAGCCTCCCAGGTTGGAAGGCACTCAGAAGACGACTAGGGAAGAGCTGCCTCCTCAAAGTAGAGTCAACCTTAATGAGGTGGATGGAGTGAGGCCTCTGGGATCTTCATTTACTGATATGGCATGACTTGAAATGAGAAGGGACAGCTGCAAACATCCATTAATAATCGGGACATGTAATGTATGAAGCATGAATCCAAGAAAATTGGAAATTGTCAAAAATGAAATGGAACACACAAACATTGACATCCTAGGCATTAGTGAGCTGAAATGGACCGGTTTGGGCCATTATGGATCCAACAGTCATGTATTCTACTATACTGGGAATGAAATCATGAAGAAGAATGGTGTTGCATTCATAATCAAAAAGAAAATTTCAAGATCTGTCCTGAAGTACAATGCTGTCAGTGATAGGGTAATATCCATACACCTACAAGAAAGGCCAGTTAATACGACTATTATTCAAATTTACACACCAACCACTAAGGCCAAAGATGAAGAAGTTGAAGATTTTTACCTGCTTCTGCAGTCTGAAATTGGTCAAACATACAATCAGAATGCATTGATAATTACTGGTGAATTGAATGCAAAAGCTGGAAACAAAGAAGAAGACTTAGCAGTTGGAAAATATGGCCTTGGTGGTAGAAATAATGCTAGAGATTGTGTGACAGAATTTTGCAAGACTAACAACATTTTCATTGTAAATGCATTTGTTAAACTCACACAAATGCCGACTGTAAACACGGACCTCACCAGATGGAACACACAGGAATCAAATTGACTACATCTCTGGAAAAAGAAGATAGAAAAGCTCCATATCAGTAGTCAGAACAAGACCAGGTGCTGCCTGTGGCACAGATCATTAATTGCTCATGTGAAAATTCAAACTGTAACTGAAGAAAATTGGAACAAGTCCACAAGAGCCAAAGCATAACTTTGAGTATATCCCTCCTGAATTTAAAGGCCATCTCAAGAACAGATTTGATGTGTTGATCATTAATCAACAAAGACTAGACAAAACGTGGAATGACACCAAAAACATCAGCGGTGAAGAGAGCAAGAGGTCATCAAAACAAGAAAGGAAGAAAAGACCAAGCTGGATGTGAGAAAAGACACAGAAACTTGCTTTTGAATGTTGAGCAGCTAAAGCAAGAGGAGAGAATGGCAAAATAGAAGACCCAAAAAGAAGATTTCAAAGAGAAACTTGGGAGGAGAAAAGATAGTATTATAATGACATGTGCAAAGAGCTGGAAATGGAAAACCAGAAGGGAAGAACATGTTCTGCATTTCTCAAGCTGAAAGAACTGAGAACAAATTCAAGCCTCAAGTTGCCATAGTGAAGGATTCTACAGTGAAGCTATTAAACTACTCAGGGAGCATCAAAAGAAGATGGAAGGAATACACAGAGTCATTACACCAGAAAGAACTAGTCTATGTTCAGTCATTTGAAGAGGTAGTATATAACCAGGAACTAATGGTATTAAAGAAAGAAGTCTAAGCTGCATTGAGGGCATTGGCGAAAAACAAGGCTCCAGGAATTCATAGAATAACAATTGAGATATTTCAACAAACAGATGCAGTTCTGGAAGTGTTCACTCATCTGTGCCAGGAAATTTGCAAGACAGCTGCCTGATCATCTGACTGGAAGAGATCCATATTTATGCCCATTCCAAAGAAAGATGATTCAACTGAATGTGGAAATTACCAAACAATATCGTTATCACACACAAGTAAAATTTTGCTCAAGATTACTCAAAATTGACTCCAACAGTATATTGACAAGGAACTGACAGAATTCAAGCTGGATTCAGAAGAAGATGTGGAACCAGGGATATCAAGATATCATCACTGATGTTGGATCTTGGTTGAAAACAAAGAATACCAGCAAGATGTTTATTTGTGTTTCACTGACTATGCAAAAGCATTCGACTGTTTGGATCATACTAAATTATGGCTAATGTTGCAGAGAATGGGATTTCCAGAACACGTAATTGAGCTCTTAAGGAATCTGTATCTGGATTAAGAGGCAGTTGTGTGAACAGAACAAGGGGAAACTGCATGGTTTACAGTCAGGAAAGGTGTGAGTCAGGGTTGTGTCCTTTCACAATATATTTTTAATCTGTATGCTGAGCAAATAATCCGAGAACCTGGATGATATGAAGAAGAATGAGGCATCAGGATTAGAGGACAACTCATTAACAACCTGCATTACACAGACAACACCACTTTGCTTGCTGGAAATGAAGAAGACTTGAGACACTTCCTGATGAAGATCAAGGACCACAGCGTTCAGCCTTCAGTACAGATTGCATCTCAACATCAGGAAAACAAAAATGATGAATACCCTTGATGGATTGACGCTGTGGCTGCAACAATGGGCTTAAGCATAAAAATGATTGTGGACATGGTGCAAGACCAGGTAGTATTTTGTTCTGCTGATCATAGTGTCACTATGAGATGGAATCAACTTGATGGCACCTAACAACAACATATACACACACATACATATATATCTGACAAAGGTCATATATTTAAAATATCATGTTAATATATGTTGATGTATTATTGTATAACTATATGATATGATATAATTATAATGAACTCCTAAAACTTCACAATAAAATAACACCTTGATCAGAAAAAAAGTCTATAATAGATATTATAAAAGTAAGATATACAACTGAATGAAAAACACATAAGAAAGGCTTCAAAATTGTTAGTTACCAGGAAAATGCAAATTAAAATCTAATGAAATACCACTAACAACTTACTAGAATGACTAAAATTAAGACTGACAATACTAAGTGTTGACAAGGATTTAGAACCACCAGTATACTTCAGTATACTTGTACATTGCTAGTGGGAATATAAAACATTTTGGTAATTTCTTGGAAAGATTCACATATACCTATCCTGCGACCCAACAAATTGTACTCCTAAGTATTTACCCAAGATAAATGAAAACATGTGTTCTCTAAAAACTTCGTACATGAATATTTGCACGAACATTATTTCTAATAGCCCCCAGCTGAAAACAGGTGAATTGAAACTAATTGTGTATATTCACACACTGGAATGCTATTCAACAATGAAAATTAATGGATTAGTGTTACAGGCAACGATACCAATGAATTTTGCAGATATTATCTTAAGTGAAGCAAGCCAGAGACAAAAGACTATTACTGTGGAATTACATGTATTAATTTCTAGAAGAAGCAAACTAATTAAGAGTTAAACATATCAGCCATGTGTTTACCTTGGGTATTTGTGGAGGTTTAACAGGGAAGGAGAGTGAAGAGACATTATAGAGTGGTAGATATAGCTTAAGAGAGGTGCAGGCTACATGATTGTATCCATTTTTCAAAATTCTTCTTGAGCTTCACGTAAGATTTGTGCATTTTACTGTATGTAAATATTCTCCCTTTTTTAAACTCGATGAGTATAACCAAGTCAAATATTCCAGGCTTCTGCTCCTTAATCTCTTTCTAACTCCTTAGAGTTAAGAATAGGTAATACTTAGTTGGCAATTTGGTGATCAGCGAGAAATAAAATCAAAATGCCGGCTCTTTGAAAGTATGCAGTGTTAAGCAAGAATAATTAATAGCATAATTTAGATCCAGTCTTTGTTAGGAAGGGATTAATTATGTAATTCACAATAATATGTAGGTAGGGCCTTGGGGAAAGGCCAAGTCTACAAACATGGAAGCACAATTTGAAAATCCACGATTCTAGCAAGAGTTGTAGGACAATACAAATATGAAAATTATTTGAATTAAAGAGAAAAAAATTCAAAGCTGATAAAATATGATTAATATGAAATGAGCTCAACCATAAGAACAGAGAAGACAGAAAAAGAAATGAATTGAAATATAAATAACGTGTTTTATTATGCTAATTAAAAGATTTCTTATTTAATTCTTCCCCATTTGCTTTCTCTAGTGTGCCAAGTTTTTTTACTGATCTGCTAAACAACTTTGAAAGCTCTTTAATTTGTTTATAAATCTACTGACACAGAGTTTATTTCTTGTTCAGATATTTCTACAAGTTCAAACTGTTCACACTTTTTTTTTACTTACAAAAAAGAAATAATAGAGAAGAAAGACACATAGTTAAAATCTTAATCATTTGGGTACATTTTTGCTGTGAATATGTACAACTCAGGCTTTCTACACACAGAGAAAATTACGTATTTGGATACCATTTTATAAGATGTCATCTAAACTGGTAAAGCAACATACCATGTGCTGTGCCACTTATATTAGGCCTTGTATAGCATGAAAGTTAAAAACGCGCTTTGCAGTAATCCATGATGGAGTTCAAATGTGAACTCTGCCACCTCTCAATTTTATAATTTCAAATTAGTCAACTTCTTTGAACGTCAATGTTTTCATGTGCAAAATTCAAATAGTAATGCTTTGTTTAAAAAGTTAATAGGATTACATAAAATTATATAATACTTGACATTAATATTAAGTATCACCATTACCCAGATGTAACAAAAGAGATGGCTTTACTCAGGTGTCTATTTTCATTATAACTGGTGTTTATTTGAATCAACCTTTCACATTCACCAGACATACATTAGCTGGAAAGAAACAATACTGTGAAAGAATAAAATTTGCACAGATTCTGCTTATCTAATTTCCTATAGACCTCTTTAACGTGAAGATTCAAAATTCCTTACAACTAGACTAATAAACAATATCATGTAAATAGAGAAAAGAGGTTGCCAAGGACTTCGTTTTACTTGGATCCACAATCAACAGTCAAGAAATCAAAAGAAATCAAGAAATGAAAAGACACACTGGTGTGTGCAAATTGGCTACACCAGATGTCTTAGGTGTTGAACAGTAGAGACCACGCTGAGGACTAAGGTGCACCTGACCCAGGACATAGCATTTTCAGTTGCCTCGTATACATGCAAAAGTTGGACAATGAATAAGAAAAACTGAAGAACTGACAACTCTGAATTGTAGTGTTGATGAAGAATATTGAATATAGCTTTGGCTTCCAAAAGAATAAGTAAATATGTCTTGGAAGAAGTACAACCAGAATTCTCCTTAGAAGCAAAGATGGCAAGACTACACCTTACATACTTTGGACATGTTATTAGGAAGAATCAGTCTCTGGAGCAGGACACTGTACTGGTAAAATAGAGTGTCAGTAAAAAAGAAGACCCTCAATGCGATGGATTGACATAGTAGCCGCAATGATGGGCTCAAGCACAGTAACAATTCTAAGCATGACACAGGACCAGCTAGTGTTTCTATTGGGCATAGGGCTGCTGTGCATCAGAACCAGCCCTTTGGCACCTAAGAACAACAAAGCCTCTAGGGAATAGCGCGCTGGTGGCTAGTGGTAGAATTTTAGCATTTCACTTGGGAAACCATAGTTCAATTCCCAGCCAAAGCACCTGATGTACGTGCACCACTCTGTCAGTGGAGGTTTGCATGTTGCTGTGATACTGAACAAGTTTCAGAAGAAGGTTCAGACTAAAACAAACCACAAATTCCTGGAAATCTACTTAAAAAATAAGCCAGTGAAAATTCTATGTATCACAACAGTCTGAACCCCTACTGATTATAGGGATGGTACAAGAACAGGTGACATTTTGTCCTGTTGTACATGGGATCATGATGAGTTCATGGCTGATGGAACAGCAGCTAGCAACAGCATCAACTCTAGGGGAGAAATTGGAAGCTTCAGAGTACTTCACTAGTAGGCTGACAAATTCCTAGCATTTTGTAGGTTGGAGGAGGTCCTATCCCATTCCCTACTTTGGTCCTTTCTTGACTTTCTTTCCTGCCCCTTGTCAGAAGTTTTGTTAATCTTCACAGTTTTGCTACTAAGGCTCATAGAAGATTCCTATTCTGTCTCGTTATTAGCCACTCAATTATTCAATAAATACTTGATAATGTTTTCACCTTATACAAGATTCAGTGCTAAGCATTGATTATAATAAGTATTGGCTGAATATGATGGTGAAAATTCCTCTCCTTATAAACGAGTATATTAAGAAACTTTAAATGACAAATTAGATGGTCAGTCATTCAATTTCTTGTTGTCATTGGTTACTGCTGTCTAGTAGATTCTGACTCATATCAACACCATGTGCAACAGAATGAAAGACTGCCCTGAGACGTCCTCACAATCGTTAGGTTTGAGCCAACTGTGACAGCCACTGTAACAATCCATTTCGTTGAAGGTCTTCTTCTTTTTCACTGACCCTCTGCTTTACCAAGCATAAATTCTGTCCTGCTCATCTGGTACTACTCTCACAAAAATGCCATGAGTGGATGGATGGCTTTAACAAAGAAGTTTACTTTTACACAGTCCAGTAGGCTACAAGTCCAAGTACAGTGTGTCAGCTCGGAGGGAGGGAAACTTTTCCCTCCTTGTCTGCTCTGGAGAAAGGTCCTTGTGTTGCATCTGTCTTTCTTTGGTTTGAGAGCATCTCAGAGCAGGAACTTCAGGTCTGAAGGGTGTGCTTTGCTCTCAGTGCTGCTTTCTTGATGGTATGAGGTCCCCCACTCTCTGCTTACTTCCATTTCCTTTTATCTCTTGTAGGATAAAAGGTGGTGCAAACTTCCTTAGTAATGGTGTAGCAGTCCCAGCCTAATCCTTTTTTAACATAATCCTATGTATTAACCACAGGAATAGATTAGGATTTACAGCATAAGGAAGTCACCCAAATGGAAAGCAATCACTCAATACTGGGAATTGTGGCCCATTTAAATTGCTAAACACATTTTGGGCAGGATACGTTCAATCCATGACCATGCTCTCCAGGGACTGGTCCCTCCCAATAACATGTTCAAAGCCTGTGAGACATAGTCAGGTCATCCTTATTTTCAAGGAGCATGCTGGCTATATTTCTTCAAGACAGATTTGTTCACTCTTCTGGTAGCCAATATTCTTCACCAACAGACACCATGATTCAAAAGCATCAGTTCTTGTCCAGTCTTCCTTATCCGTTGTCCAGCTTTTCTGTGCTTAGGAAGTGATGGAAAATATCATGTAATTGGTTCAGGCACATAAAGGTCCTCAAAGTGACAACTTTGATTTTTAAAATTCAAAAGAGATTTTTGTTTTCAGCAGATTTTCCCTTTGTAACAACTGTTTGATTTCTTGACTGCTGCCTTCATGAGTGTTGATTGTGAATCCAAGTAAAATAAAGTACTTGACAACTGCAATCATTTCTCCATTTATCCTGATGTCACTTATTGGTCCAGGTGTGAGGACTTCTACTTAGTCATTGAGCTCGATCAGTAAGTACTTCAAGTCCTCTTCACTTTCCACAAGCAAGGTTGTGTCATCTGCATAATGCAGGTTGTTAATAAGACTTCCACCAATTCAGATGCCTAAGTTACTATTATTGGTATCAAGAAGTACAGGGTTATAAAATACTAGCAGATTTTAGAAGTTCTGACAGGTAAGAGTTCTCTAAGAAAGAGGCTCTAACCTGTGATCTGATGGTGACTAAGCATTTGCATATGTGATACTAGCAAAGACCTTAAGCAAAGGATGTGTGACACTTTGTTGTTGCAGTTAGGTGCTGTAAAGTCAATTCCAACATATAGAGATGGCAGACACTAAAGGAGGAGATAGTGCCTGGCCCCATGCCATCCTCACAATACTTGCCATGCTTGAGACCACTGTTACAGTCACTGTGTCAGTCCATCTCACTGAGGATCTTCCTCTTTTTCACTGACTCTCTACCAGCCCCACTTGTCTGTCACCCTTCTGTGGGGCCCTGTGTGGCTGTGATGCTAGAAGCTATGACACTGGTATTCAGACACCATCAGGGTCACCCGTGGTGGACCGGTTTCTGCTGAGCTTCCGGACCAAGAAAGACTAAGTAGATGGATCTGGCAGTCTACTTCTGAAAAGAATTAGCCAGTCAAAAGTCAAAGCCTAATGAATAGCCGTGGAACAGTGTTAGATACAGTGCTGGAAAATGAGGCCCCCAAATGAGTTGGAAGGAACTCAGAAGACAACTGAGGCAAAGCTGCCTCCTCATTGTAGAGTTGACTTTAATGATGTTGAAGGAATAAAGCCTTTAAGACCTTTATTTGCTGATGTGGGATGACTCATAAATATCCATATCCTAGGAATTAATGAGCTGAAATGGACCAATATTGGCCGTTTTGAATCAGACAATCATGTGACCTGCTACGCCAGGAATGAAAACTTGAAGAGAAATGGTGTTGTATTCAACATCAAGAAAAGAATTTAAGATCTGTCCTAAAGTATAATGCTGTTAGTGATAGGATAATATCCATCTCCCTACAAAGAAGGCCAGTTAATACACCTATCATCCAAATTTAAGCACCAATAACTAAGGCCAAAGGTAAAGAAGTTGAGGAGTTTTATCAGCTTCCACAGTCCACAGCTGATCGAGCATGCATTCAGGGTACACTGATAATTACTGATGATTGGAATGCAAAGGTTGGAAGCAAAGAAGAAGGATCAGTAGGTAGAAAACATGACCTTGGTGAAAGAAATGATGCCAAAAATTGCCTGATAGAATTTTGTAAGACCTCTTCATTACAAATATCTTTTTTTCACATAAATGGCAACTGTACACATGGACTTCTCCAGTTGGAATACACAGGAATCAAATCAACTGTATTTGTAGAAAGAGATAATGGTAAAGTTCAATATCATAAGTCAGAAAGCCAGGTACTGACTGTGGCATGGATCATCAATTGCTAGTATGCAAGTTCAAATTGAAACAGAAGAAAACTAGAACAAGTCCATGGGGGTCAAAGCACAATCTTCAGTATATCCCACCTGAGTTTGGAGACCATCTCAAGAACAGATTTGATGTGTTGAACATTAATTTCCAAAGACCAGGAGAGTTGTATAGTGACATCAAAGACATCACCCATGAAAAAAAGCAAGAAGTCATTGAAAAAAAAGAAAAGACCAAGTTGGATGTCAAAAGAAACTCTGAAACCTGCTCTTGAATGTGGAATAGCTAAAGCAAAAGGAAGCAATGACAAAGCAAAAAAAAAAAAAAAAAACTGAATGGAAAATTTCAAAGGGAAGCTTGAAAAGACAAAGTATCAAAATCACATTTGCAAAGAGCTGGAAATAGAAAACCAAAAGGAAGGAACACACTCTGCATTTCTCAAGCTGAAAGAGCTGAAAAAAAGTCGGTCTTCAAGTTGCAGTAGTAAAGGACTCTGCTGTTGTTAGGTGACACCGAGTGGGTTCTGACTCATAGCAGCCCTATGAACATGCTTTCTTCATGCGTGATGTCCTTGATGTCGTGTCACAACTCATTGCTTTTTGATCATTTGTATTCAGTCTGTCAAGTCAATTCTTGATATGGTCTCTAAATTCACAGGGGATACACTAAAGTTCGTGTTTTGGCTCTTGTGTACTTGTTCAAATTTTCTTCAGTTTCAACTGCAACTTGCATATGAGCAATTGATGCTCTGTTCTGCAACTGCTGCCTGGTTTTGTTCTGAATGGTGATGTTAAGTTCTTCTATTGTCTCTTTCTTCAGATTTAGTTGATTTCCCTCCTGTATATGACACCTGGTAAGGTCCATGTGTATGGTAGACATTTATGTTGGAGGAAAAAGGTATTTGCAGTAAAAGAAGTTGTTGATCTTGCAAAATTCTACTATATGATCTTTGACATCATTTCTATTACCAAAGACAAATGTTCTAGCCACTAATCTTTCTTCCTTGTTTCCATCTTTTGCATTCCAATCACTGGTAATTGTTGATGCATCCTGATTGTTCCTGTTTGATCAATGTCAGGATGCAGAAGTTGGTAAAAATCTGAAATTTCTTCATCTTTGCTTTAAGTGGTTGGTGCTTAAATTTTAATATACTCACACTGTCTTCCTTGTAGGCCTATGGATATTAACCTTCCACCAACAGCACTGTACTTCAGAATAGATCTTGAAATATTCTTTTAGGTAACGAAGGCAACACCATTCCTCTTTAGATTGTTATCCGTAGCGTACCAGTCGCCACTGAGTTGATTCCCAACTCCTAGTGATCCTACATAGTAGATGACATTATTGTCTGATTTCAAATGACCACTACCACTGTTTCAGCTGACTAATGCCTAAGATGTTGATGTTTATGTATTCTATTTCAAATTTCATATTTCATACATTCCATCTTCTGATTATTAATGGATGCTATAGCTGTTTCTTCTCATTTTGAGTCGTGTGACAACAGCAAATGAAAGTCCTGGAAGCTTGCTTCCATCTAGGTTATTAAGATCGACTCTGTTATAAAGAAGCAGTTCTTCTCTAGTCGTCTCCTGAGTGCCTTCCAACCTGCGGGACTCATCTCTCAGTATACAAGACAGTGTTCCACCACCATTTGTAAGATTTTCACTTGCCAATTCTTTTCAGAAACAGACTGCCAATCTTTCTTCTTTGTCTTACTCTGGAAGCTCAGCTGAAACCTGTTCACCCTGCCAGTATTTGAATGCTTGTGGCATAGCTTCCAGGATCACAGACACATGCAAGCTCCTGCAGTATGACAAACTGTGTGGGTATATGACACTTTAGGATTCTTAAAGACAGGCTTTGGGATGGGAAGCAGGGAAAGGCTCTAGGTGGCCATGTTATATATCCTTTATCTCTTTACGAATTTGTTCTTATGGGGGAAAATTTTATTGCTAATTCTGCAGTATGCTGTTAACCTTTACCAGTTTGAGTTCACCTTTTACCTTTAGCTTCCTGGTTATGTGCACTCTCTTAGTTGTAAAGGCTATGCTTCCTGCTTGACTACCTGTGCCCTAGGCTATAGCTCACACTTCCCAGGACTCTAAAATCTCTTTCTATTGTGCCTGATTGCTTAGTGGGTAAGTGCTATGTCTGATAACCAAGTGTCAGCAGCTCAAATCTACAAGGCCCTCCTTGGAAACACTATGGGCAGTTCTACTCTGTCTGTAAGATCACAGACTTAGTCACCTGGTACTACTCCAGCAGAAAATACCATGAGCAGAAGGATTCATGAAGAGAAATTTTTATTGTCACAGTCCAGTAAGCCACAAATCCGTTTACAAATTGGATGTCCATTTAATAAGAGAAATTATCACAGTCCAGAAGGCTAAGTCCAAACCCAGTGAGAGCATCTCGGCACAGGAACCTCAAGTCCAAAGGACATGCTCTGTTTCAGTATTGCTTTTGTGATGGTGTGAGGTTCCCTACTCTCTATGCTCACTTCTCTCCCTTGTGTCTCAAAGCTGGTAACTGGAGTCCTGCCTCACCTACACAACTGCTGCCCCTTCTCCATCATCAATATCACAGAGACAGGATTCACAACACATGGGAGGAGTTGCACCATACTGGGACTCATAGCCACGTCAAATCAACACATACATTTTTGGGAGGACACAGCTCAATCCATGACAATCACTAAGAGTCAAAATTGACTTGACAGTAGTGGGGCTTTGGGGTTTTTCACTGGCTCTCTAGGTCTCTAGAGACATCACTGTATTCAACACTTGACCCTGCATAGTACCCTCAGCTAGTCCATTCTCTCAGCCAGAACCAGGCTTTCATCGGTGATCAATTCTTCCTAAATTGTCAGTGTATTGAAGCCCTAATTAGCATTCCATCCTCAGGCTGTTCTCACCCCTATCTTGTGTGTCCGTCTGCCAGCGGCTTATGAAATTATCTTGTCCTTGATTATCTAGGAAGAAAAGGCACAACTTCAGGGCTATGAATACCACCCCTCAAAATTTGTATCTATCAAAGAGAGACTTCTTTGATCAGCTCATTATTTGCTCGTTATTTATTTGCTCATTCTTTTCCATCTTACATGGATTAATGTTCCACCTTTATTTATTTCAAAAGTCTTGCAATATTATAAAATTCTGACTCTCTTCTGACTCTGTTCTCCCCTTCAGCACTAAAAGTTAGTCCCAAACACACAAGAGTTTCTTGAAATAAACCGCCAAAACTTCAAATGAAAATTTTAATTCTAAATTGGACAGGTTCTGCCTTTTGCTGACACATTTCTCTGGTAAGTTCAAATATCTTTCAGCAAGGCTAGCAGAATTAAGTGAGGTGGGAGAAGAAAATGGTTTGTACGTTTAAGGTAGACAAGTGTATTTTTCTCTGGTTTCCTATTTCTGCTGTAGAGCTACCACACTACAAAGTAAATGAATTATGTGAAAGACAATGACACAAACAGTATCTGATAAACTAACTCTAAGATAAAGTCAAACAAATAAAAGAGGTCATCAGTCTCCCTAAATCTGCATTAGCACTGAAAAATTATCTACACTAATGTGATAACCAGGCTCTAGAATCACCATAATCTTCAGCAGATGCTCTTAAACCTCATTCACTCCCTTTTTTACTCTAAGAATAATTTGGGACTATTTCCTAAAAAAAAAAAAAACAAAACACGGTGTACTAGACCTTAATTTTTTTATTAAAAAACAAAGTATACTTTAAACTAGTTACTATACAATATGTAATATGCCTTATTAAGTACAAAAAGTCTAAAATAAAACAGAATACTATGAAGCATGGAAACTTTATGTTACAGAAAGTAATATCTCACTAACATATTCCCATCAAATATATAAGACAATTGGGACCAGACCTTAGAGAAAAACATATGGATTTTAATTTCAAGCTGTAAGATAGAGGATTGTTGAATAGTTTGTGAGATATGTGTTAGTTTTGATGAGCTGCTGTAATTTATATTTCATTAGGGGCTTCTCACTCGACGGCACTTGGCTAGGGGCTTCTCAGTATTCCAAATTGACTCTTTATTGAAGCTTTTTGTATGAATGACATCCTTTCTGGAACATTCATTCTGTAACATTTAATTAATGTGTCCTTTTGGCACTTAAAATATCATCTAGATTGTTTTTTTGTGGAGAAGAGAGTTAGTTTAAACCAAAGAGGAGCAAAATAAACACCGGACTCATTTTCAATGTATTGCCAAGAGACACAACTACAGACGAGCATCCTCTGTTATGATAAGCAAGAAATGCATCTCAAATCCCATGCAGGGTGCCAAAAATTCCACTCTTAATATAGTTGTAAACACGTTGTCATAAAAATCAAACTCCTTGCTTGATGCTATGCTACATCACTTGGAAAGTGTGCAGCCGACCTGAATCTAGGAAATGTAATTTCCGTGTTGCTTACCTTGTGAGAAACCCTATTTTTAATATCAACTGGGTATGAACTGGAATGATTGTGACAACCTCATCTCTAGTGCAACCAGAATTGTGTTTATTTTATAGAGTTTTGCTTATAGAAAAACACGGAAATACTGTATAGAGAAACATACTTCATGGTTTTGATGCTGATGATTTTGAGTAGCCAATCAATCTTCTGGCTACATGCAAAATGCAGATATACTGACCAAAACACAAAATATTTTCACATTTAGAGATATTTAGGTCAAAAATAATCTAGTATATGCAATTTTTTTGTTACACATCTGACTGCGATTCATTCATCAAAATGTACTGAGTACTTTCCATATGTGAAGTAGTATATTATTTAGAAATCTCTGTGTTTGTCTCTTTAACCATAATAAGCAATGCTGAAGTACGTCAGATACACAGAGGGAAATATTGCCATCCAAATTTAAAATAATTTTGACAGGGGTGGTATTTTTTTATTGCCTCCTTTTTAAAAAACTAGTGAGTATCTTATGTATTATATGTTCTAGTTCAGCGATTCAAAGAAGATAACTTAGCTAAATATAAAAACAGTACAGTTCAACATATTTATTAGCATCTACAGGTCCCTGGGCAGTATAAACAGTTTGCACTCAGGTATTAACCAAAAGTTTGGTAATTCAAAGCTCCCTGGCAATGCCACAGAAAACAGGCCTGTTTTAATTCTGTTATAATTCTGTAGAATTATAGCCATTGAAAGCCCTGTGGAGAGCAGACCTGGGTCACTATGAGTTGGAACTGACTGGGTAGCAATGGGTATCAGTATCCACTATAGTTTAGTTAGAGACCATACCAAACCAGCCAATGAGAACATTTGTCTCATGAATACTTTTTATAGTTTCTCTCTGATAACAAGTATTTGATTTAGACATTGCAGACATCCAAGTTTACATTGTCCTCGGACACTTTGTAAACCACGACCAAAGCAAGATTAGCAGTAGGCTGTTTGGCATGTTGTTTGAAAAAAGGATACATACATACCTGTAAGATAGCTATTCTCTCCTTGATGAATATCTTAATTACTAATAAATTGTTAAAAATGAAAATTAGAAAATTGCATCATTTCTTTTTCCCCCTTTCAATAGGACTTCAAGTTTGCTTTCTTGTAGATGATAGTGCAGGGACCGGATGCTCATTTTCCCTGTGTAACAAATTGAATGAAACCTTTTACAGTTCAACTCTCTGGTGTTTTTTGGCTGAACTGAAGCCTCCTTTCATTTCTTTTTACTGACTATGTGCTATTTTGAAATGTTTCCACTCTGCCACTAATGATTTATGTCCCAGCATACTACACAGAGCCTGGCATTCCATCAAATTTATTAGGGCCTGGCTAGACTCCAGTCCTCTCTTCAACCATTGCCAATAGTTTTATATCTATTTCTCAGTTATGAAAACTATCATGGGAAGAACCAGAAGAAGCCAAATGGTCTTCTCTTTAGGGGTCCTTGGTGAGCACCCTCAGTGTGACTTACAATAACCCTGGTGGCATAATTGGTTAAGTGCTACATCTGCAAACCAAAAGGTCAGCAGTACGATTCCACCAGGTGCTTGTTGGAAACTCTATGGATTAATTTTACTTTGCTCTATTGGGTCATTATGAGTTGGAATTGACTTGACAGCAGGGAGTCTGGTTGGGTTTGGCTCCATGAAAAACATTTTCCCCTAGCAGTCTGTTGAATTTCCCTTAAACTAATCACATTATCTGTGGTCCTGTCTGTGCTATCTACAACTTTGCTAAAATCTCTATTAAGTCATGAATTTCTCAGAGGCCATTGCATATTAGACCTACCATGACACTAGGTCGGCTGAATAGGTTCTTATCAGATTGGATCCAAGGGTATAACTTCTTGTTGTTTTTGTTAGGTGCCATCAAGTCAGCTCTGACTCGTAGTGACCCTATATAGAAGAGAATGAAACATGGCCTGATCCTGTGCCATCCTTACAATCTTTGCTAATGCTTGAAGCCATCGTTGTAGTCACTGTGTCAACTCATCTCAACGACGGTCTTCCTTTTTTTGTTGATGCTCTGTTTTACTAATCATGCTGTTCTTCTCCAGGGGCTGATCCCTGTTGATAACATATCTAAAGTATATGAGACGTAGTCTTGCCATCTTTGCTTCTAAGAAATATTCTAGTTGCATTTCTTCTATTCAAATTTGCTCATTCTTTTGGAAGTCTGTGGCATGCTCAACATCCTTTGCCAGAGCAATTCAAAAATATCAGCACTTCTTTGGCCTTCTTTATTCATTGCTTAGCTTTTGCATGCATATCACACAATTGAAAATACCATGGCTTGGGAGAGACACACCTTAGTCTTCATCCAGTTGCGTCCTGCTGCTTTGATGGATGTTGAGCGTGGATCCATGTAAAATGAAATGTTTGATAACTTCAATCTTTTCTCTGTTTATCATGGTGTTGCTTATTGGTCCCGTTGTGAGGATTTTTGTTTCCCCATGTTAAGGTGTAATCTGTACTGAAGGCTGTAGTCTTTGATTTTCATCAGTAGGTGTTTCAAGTCCTCTTCATTTTAAGCAAAGCAGGTTGTTAATGTATCTTTTCCAATCCTGATGCACCATTATTCTTCATACAGTCCATTTTTTCACACTGTTTATTCAGCATATAATTTGAATAAAAAAAAAAAAAACTACAACACTGCAATTGAGTCAGGTCCAAATCATTGTAACCTTATAAATCAGAGTAGAACTGCCCTGTAGAGTTCCTAATGAGTACCTGGTGTATTTAAACTACCTACCTTTTGGTTAGCAGATGTTGCATTTAAACTACTACACCACTAGGGTTCCCATAGTTTGAATAGATATGGTGAAAGGATACAACCCTGACACATGTCTTTCTCTACTTTAAACCATGCAGAATCCCCTTCTTCTGTTCAAATGACTGCTTCTTAATCTTTTGTACAGGTTTCTCATGAACACAATGAAGTGTTCTGGAATTCCCATTCTTTTCAGTATTACCCATAATTTGTTATGATCAACACAGTCAAATGCCTTTGCATAGTAAATAAAACTCAGGTCAACATCTTTCTGGTATTCTTTCCTTTCAGGCAAGATCCATCTTACGTTAGCAATGATATCTCTGGTTATACATCATCTTCTGAATCTGTCTTGAATTTCTGGTGGTTCCCTGGGGACATGGTGATGCAGCCACAGTTGAACAATCTTCAGCAAAAATTTACTTGCATGTGATGTTAAAGATACTGTTCAGTAATTTCAACATTCAAGTGGATCAGCTTTCTTGGTAGGCACTGTTGTAATCCTTTGTCTACCCATATAGTTGAGGGTCTTCGTTTTTTTGCTAGCCTTCTACTTTACCAAGCATGATGTCCTTCTCCATGGACTGGTCTCTTGATAACATGTCCAAAGTAAGTGAGATGAAATAAGCTAGATAACTGGGTCTTCTAAAAAGTAAAACTTAAGCTTCCCAAAAGACTGCACTAAAAGTGTGAAAAGAAAACTTATAGATCGGGAAAAAATATTGAGGACTATGACAAATCTGACCGAGATCAAATCTCTTAAATCTACAGGAAAATCCAGCATCTTTACAATACAAAACAATTAAAAAATAGGCAAAGGAAATGAATAAATACTTCAACGATGAAGATATTCAGACAGCTAATAGACACAAGAAAAAGTACTGTCACTTAACAGCTGTTAAAAACCAAAGCCAAATACATTGTGCCTTCTAGTCAACCCCAACTCATAATGACCCAATAGGACTGACTAGAACTGCCTCATAGAGTTTCCAAGGAGTGCCTGATGGATTTGAACTGCTGGTCCCCTAATTAACAGCCATAGCACTTAACCACTATACCACCAGGGTTTCCCACTAGCCCTTAGAGAAATGCAAATCAAAATCACAATGTAATACCATCCTGCTCTTATATTACTGACTTGAATCAAAATAACAGAACATAAATGCTGGAAGGGCTGCAGGGAGATTGTGCATTGCTGGTGGAAATTTAAAATGGTGTCACCAATAATGGTGTGATGCTTCCTTGAGAAGCTGGAAATAGAAATACCATGTGATCCAACAATCCAGTGTCTAGGAATAGACACAGGAATAGACATGTGCACACCCATGCTCACTGCAGCATTATTTACAATGGCAAAAACATAGAAACAAAAACTAGATGCCCATCAACAGATGCATGGATAAACATGGTACATACACACACGGAGTACTAGCAACAACAACAACAATGATGACTCTGCCGTGCATCTCACAACATGGTTCAATCTAGAGGGACATTCTGCTAACTGAAAGAAGTCAATCACAAAAATATAAATGTTGAGAACACTACTGTAAAAACTCCTGAAAAGTTTTACACACAGAATTAAACAATTTTTGATGAGGGAGGATGAGGGCGGGTTGGGGTAGGGATGGAAAAGTACTAAATTGGTACATGATACTGTTCTTAAAGGCTAAGAAAGGACATAATATTGGGCAAACCAGAACTACTTGCAATGGAAGTTCCATAGACTAAACTCCCAGGGGTACTGAATTACTGGGCTGCTGTCTGTGGGAATGGTGGTTTTGGGGAACATCTATTGCAATGGGCATAACATAGTTTATAAAGAAAATGTTCTACATTTACTTTGGTGAGTAGCACTTGTGGTCTTAAAAGCCTGTGAGCCTCAATCTAAGATGTTCTCCTGGTCTCCCTTCATCTGAAGCAAGGGAGAATGAAGAAAACCAAAGACACAAGGGAAAGAGTAGTCTGAAAGATTAATGGGCTGCAATTAGCAGAGCATCAACTCATTTGAGTCCAGCGCAGCTAAACTGTGTATAGCTACCATCACTGAACGAACTGACAGGGATCACAACTGAGAGGCCCAGACACAACTGGATAAAAGTATAGAACAAAATTCTAACTCACAAAAAGGTAGCAAACAAACCAGACTTATTGGTCTGACAGAAGCTGGAGCAACCCCTAGAGTATGATCCCAGACATCCTTTTAGCTCAGTAGTAAAGTTGCTCCTGGAGTTCATCCTTCAGCCAAAGATTAGACAGGTCCATAAAACAAAGCCAGCCAAGCCAAGTGCCATTGAGTCAGATCTGAAGGATACTTAAATGGGCATATCAGCCCAGGACAAGGACTAGAAGGCAGGGGAGAACAAGAAAGCTGGTAATAAGAAAACCAAGGTCAAGATGGTAGAATGTCGATATGTCTAGTGGTTGGTAACCAATGTCACAAAACAATATGTGTGCTAATTTTTTAGTGAGAAGCTAGTTTGTTCCATAAAGCTTCACTCAAAGTACAATTTGAAAAAAAAGCTAAGCATTAAAAAAAAATCACGGAAAAAATAGATATTCCATCTTCTTAAATAAGCTTATTATTTGCTTTATTTTGCAGTTACTTGTAAATGAGTTTTAAGTCCTCCTTCTAGGGTCGCCATGAGTCAGATCTGACTCAACGGCACTTGGCTGGCTCCTTCCTTCCTTCCTCCCTTCTTCTTTCCCTCCTTTTCTTTCATTTATGCCTTCCTTTAAAATTATCCATTGATACATGTATGATAGTCATCTGTCTATTTTTCTATCTAAACTACATATGCTTGGAAGAAGACATTTATTTCAAAATAACAGCCAATATAAATTGTCAGTTCTCAAAAAACTGGGCCTCCCTGCCGTGGGAATGCAGTGAACAGAGTCATAAATCAAGGAAAGGTTTTGGTCTCTCAAATATAAGTACGTATTTATGTTGATACATGCATAAAGGCTTAATATGGAAGATAAACATTATTAACTGAATACTTTTTCTTAATAAGTTGTTTTCCCCCATTAAATCTAAATGCTATGTTTCTTGACAGAATGATTGATGCAATTATTACCTTTAAGTGCCAATTACTGAGGCAAGAGAGTATACTTTCCTTAGTTTGAAACTGCCAGGATATGCCTGGGTCAAAATGTCTGAAAATACGTAAGTTCAAAACACTCTCAGGATTTATAGTACTGACCTTCTTTTCTGAACTTCAACCCTGGAGGTTATTTAAACTTAATAAAAAATTGTCTTTGCTGTCATAGAATCTTGGTCTTTGAAATTATATTCTAAAGATACTGGAAAGAAAAAAGAGGAGATTCAATAAAATACATGTGGTTTATCAATGTTTGGACTAAATAAAATACCAATTAATACATGGCATCATGATAACACATTTACTAGTAATAGCTAAGAATGAAATCATAGTGTTTACTATATGCCAGATACATTTATAAGAGTTTTACACATCTTAAACTGTTTCCTTCTCAGACTACTGTTTAAGGCTGATACCACTATACAGATTAAAAAAAAAAGAAAAGAAAGAAAGAAAGAAAACTTAAAGATAAATTTAAATGGTTTGCCAGCTTCACTGATAATGTATTACAACTTTCAGAAGCTGTAATGAACTCATGGAGACCTCGTGGTGTAGTAGCTAAGATCTCAGCTGCTAACTAAAAAGTCAACATCTCTAATCCAGTAGCTGCTTCTTGGAAACCCTCTGGGACAGTTCTACTCAATCCTATGTAGTAGCTATGAGTTTAAATTGACTCAATATCAATATGTTTTGGAATGAGCTTAGGTGTTAGGTTTCTAGACACACCACAGAGTCAATGGTTAGAAACTCAACTGATTTAATAGCAAAATACAACATCTCTCTACAACCAATAATTCTTGTTTTAGGTGAAGCAATCAAGGAATGTGACTTTTATTAATTATACTCATGATTAACATAAGAGAAAATCTTTAGAATAAAGTAAGCATACAGTATTGTTCAAACCAGAATTATAACATGTCTCTAAGACTGGGAAGTGAAGAAAAAAAAAAGTGTGTAACGTTTTAGTGGCCTATCATTGGATACCACGAGTTGGAATCAAGCTGATGGCTATGAGCCTGGCTTGGTTTTGGTTATCACTGGATGAGTTTACATCATAAAATAAAACATACATCTAAAGAATTCATGCAGAAAAAAATTAAAATTATCTAGGCTTATAACAAGTAATTCAAGAAAAATCTTCCTTAGGTCTTTATTTTGTCAACAACTATTTTATTTACCATTATATGGAATGAATATGCCCTAATACAACAAAAATCAATTATGGAGTCAGAAGATATAGGTTCTAGTTCCGAATGAAAATCCATATCTATATGAGCTTGAATTTAGCACATTCCCTTTCCAACATCAGATGGCTTAAATTTAAAACGAAAATAAGGATTCAGACCTTACCTGTGACAAACGATTTTTAGAAGAAAAAATAACAATTTATGTGAAATATTTTATAAACTGTTAACCCCAAAAGTATATGAAAAAATTAAGATATTACATTGAGGTTATAGGTGTTTCCATGTTACATATCAAAATTGTCAACTAATGTTTCTCAAATTCAATATGTAATATTGACTTCACTTTTATTGACACAGTTTTGCTCTACAGGTCCCTATTGAAATCTGTTTATTAGATTTAAAATATTTCTTATTACTTGAATAGTTAATTCAGCATTCTAAAAATCAAGAGATATGTTATAATTCCAGTTTAAAATATTTCTGTATGATTACTAATACTCTACTTTCTCTTATGTTAATTATGATTAATATTAAAAAGGTCGTATTTTTAATTGTTTTCAAATTATTTCTATAAAGAATAATATCATCAGATAATTGCCTTTCACATTTACCTTACAGTGAGTGTGGAGGCAAAGATGATCACATCATTAAAATAACTCTGTTTTTAGAGACCCACATGAGTAGGTCTCTACATCAACTCATGACCAGAAGAACAGGATTGTGCCCTGTCACCACCAGTGATAGCTACGATGGGGCTCACAAAATTGACTCTCACTGGCAACACAAGAATAAACAGGGGTGCACCCTGAGATCTCCACCTAAAGACTGCAACTGATGGTCCAGGGGCTTCAGGGTTCCCCTGGGAGCAGGGGCCCTGGCCCTGATGCTGTCCCTGTCCATAAGTCATAATGAAGGTCAACTTTTCGGACAGCAATGGATTGGACTTGGCAACGCAGAATGACCAGATCTTGTGGGAACTTTATGGCTCTATGCATCTATAGGATGTCATCCAGCTGACCTCTTAGTGGAGGAAGGGGAGTGGGTGGAGAGGAGAAGGAAGGAGACTGTTGGGAGGATAGGACATATATGGATCAGAGAGGAAAGGTGTGCTGTCACCGAGCAGGGAGAGCAGTGGGAGCTGCATATAGGTGAGCACGTGAATTTACATGGGAATATACATTTTCATTCAATCATAATAAAAAATAAAAAGAAATAATATTCTGTTTTTATTAATTTTCTTATTTGTCTGACATACTCGATGGCACTTGGCTGGCTTGGCTAGTGAGAAAGAATCTTAGAAACATATATAGCTTTCTTTAAGAATGTTGACATTCATTAAGCAGTAGCAAGTCTTACTAAAAGTTGCTGGGCTTTACTGGATATACAGATTTCTCATTTATGACTTCTTTAAGGTAGTTTTTATAAACAAGTGTAAATATGCTAAAAGGGTTGATGCTTACCTGATTTCAAAAGTCATGCAGTTACAGTTCGAACATAATCATTAGCTGTGCATTGAATAATTTCTCATTTGCAAATGCCAACCAGAGTGAAAGTTTAGGAAAATTAAATTGTACCATTATATTTGAACAGGATTCACCACAGACTTTTACAAATATATATATCTAAAAAAAAAAAAAGACTGCTATTGGGTTAATTTCAACTCATAGCCTTCCTGCAGGATAGAGTAGAACTACACTATAGAATTTCCCAAGGAGCACCTGGAAGATTCAAACTGTTGACATTTGGTTAGAAGCCTTAGCTCTTAACCACTACTATACAAGGGTTTCCATATAAATGTATACATATATATAGGTTTTCTCAAAGGCATATATATATAATAGAAACCCTGGTGAAGTAGTGGGTTAGGTGCTACATCTGATAACCAAAATTTGGAAATTCAAATCTGCCAGGCACTCCTTGGAAACTGTATGGGGCAGTTCTACTCTGAACTCTAGGGTTGCTATGAGTTGGACCTGACTCAGTGACTCTGGGTTTGGTTTTATGTATATGGATGAATATATGTATGCATGTGTACGTGTGTTTGTTTATAGACAAGGACTGCAAATTAAGTTCACAAACTCAGCCCGGAAGAGTTACTACATACCTCATTGCTGAATATTGCTATGACCACCTTCTAAGTACCTCTCTTGGGAAGCTATGCACCAATGCTAGCACGCTGTCCACTCTTCAAAGCAATTTTGAAATTCTCTGGAATGGCCATCAGAGCTGTCATCAACACATTACCCTTGATGTCCTGAATATCATCAAAATGTCTTCTTTCCAATATTATCTTTATCTTCAGGTAAAGAAAAAAGTCATCGGGGGCCAGATCAGGTGAGTCAGGAGGATGTTCCAATACAGTTATTTGTTTACTGCCTAAAAATTCCCTCACAGGCAACTGTACAATTCAGTTTTCAAACTTGTCACCTTGCCACCATGCACAATGGCTGTTCCAGAAAGAGTTCCAAAATTGCTTTGAAGGGTGGACTAAGCACTGGGATCAGTGCATAGCTTCCCAAAAGGGATATTTCGAAGATGACCGTAGCGATATTTGCCAATGAGTTACGCAGCACTTAAAGCAATTAAGCTCATGGACTTAGTAGTCAGAACTTGTATTAATATCACCTAGCTCATAGACTGTAAAATTCAAGTACTAAGTTAACAATCACAAAGTTCTCAAAATAGTACCTGCTCCTTAAAAAGTGATAAATTAACTATTGATTCTGTTATCAGATCTGTTATGAATAAAATTGTGCCCTCCAAAAATGTCTGTCAACTTGTCTAGGCCATGATTCCCACTATTGTGTGGTTATATTCTATTGTACAATGTGTTGTAATTATCCTATGTGTTGTAATCTTAACCTCTATGACATTTATGAGACAGGGTTAGGGCCAGTTATATTGGAGACACAGGACTCAATCTATGGGACTGAATTGTATCTTGAGTCAGTTTCTTTTGAGATATAAAAGGCAGAAGAAAGCAAAGAGAGGAGGGGGCCTGACTACCACCAAGCAAGAAGGATCAGGATTGGAGTGTGTCCTTTGGACCTAGATTCCCTGTGCTGAGAAGCTCCTAGACCAGTGGACGATTGATAACAAGTACCTTCTCCCAAAGCCAACAAAGAGAAAGCTTCACTCCAGTGCTGATACTCTGAATTCAGACTTCTAGCCCCCTAAACCATGAGAGAATAAATTTCTGCTTGTTAAAGCCATCCACATGAGGTATTCTTGTTACAGCAGCACTAGACATTTAAAACAGGATCCAAACCCTCATTCAGCATGAGATAACAAACATCCAAAGATGTAAGGAGTTTTGTCCAAAGTTACTCAGCAGCGTCAACACTGAGGGGGTTACCCAGCTAATTTGCTTCAGTTCCTTCCTTCAGTTTATCATTAACAATCAGCTTTTCTTTTGTGTTACAGTGTCTCATACACAACTGTATGGAAGTTTTTACCTATTGGATTTTGACTACAATTTTACACTTGACCTGAAGTTCCACCTACCCCAGCTATACAGGAAAACAACAACAACAACATGTATTACTTTATTCTTAGCATAGTATCTGGCACATGATAGTAGCTCCGTAAGCTCTTATGAAAGAGTGAATAAGTGAACGAGTGGGTAAATACGTCTTGGTTGGTTGAGGAGACCAAAACTTTTGAGTATCCTCCAGTTACTGCAATAAAGCCTATGGTCGCCTGTCTTCTTTTTTTTTTTTTAAGATATTTTGTTATTCATTATATTCTTTTTTTCTCTTTCTGTCTGTTTTATTATTGAGTGAAAATGTACATTCCCATATAAATTTGCATGCCCTCCTATGTTCAGCTCCCCCTGCTCTCCCTGTCCAGTGACAGCTTGCTCTTCCTCTCCATTCTATACATGTCATATCCTCCTAACAATCCCGTCTCCTCCTCTCCACCCTCTCCCCCACCTCCAGTAAGAGGCCAGCAGGATGATGTCCTATAGCTGCATACAACTGTGAGCTGCATACATGATATAGTCACTGTGTCACCACGTTCAATCCATTCCTGTCCAAAGAGTTGACCTCCATTATGATTTGTGGACAGGGCTAGGATCAGGGTCAGGGGCTATGTTGCAGGGGAACCTCGAAGCCCCTAGAACATCAATTGTGATCTTTTAGTGATCTCAGGGTGCACCCCTTTTTATTCTTGTGTTGCCAGTGAGACTCAACTTTGTGATCCCCACTATGGCTATTGCTGGCCAGGTACCATGCAGTTCTTCTGGTCACTGGTCAATACAGGCACTCAATAACATGAGTCTGTCTGTCTTTTGTGACTCGACCGCACTTGGCTTGGCTGGTCTGTCTTTTGGGTTCTCTTTCCCCCTATGTTGTTTTGGTCCTTGGTGATCATCTGTTCCTGCTAAGTTGGGATCACTTGGTGTACCTCAGTTGGCAGCTTGGCAGCTTTTAAGACCCAGACGCCACTCACCAATGTGGGGTGCAGGAGACTCTCAATTAGCAAAATGCTAGTTGTGCCAATCGGCCTCCATTTCCCCTGAGAGCATGGGCCCTGGCCCCCCACCCCAGCTACTCTGTCCTTGCAGTATTGAGTTAAGATGCGAGGAGTAATCACGTTATGGTGAAGTAAAGTTAAAATTAATCTTCTTTCTATATGTGCTGTCACAGATTTCACCCAACCAAATTTCTATGAACTATCTAATCTACACTCCACTCTCAGGTTGTCAGTCTTTTTGTAGTTGATCTTAACATTGTTCATAGTAACTCTGTTCAGTAGCTTTGCCACTCTTTCCTTAATGAGTGATACAATTTCCGAGAAAAGCTATTCAGGTTCTCTTAGTTCCTACCATAATTGACCACCTGATTAGAAGTGTGTCTTGCCTTAAGTGGAAGCTTGCTTTCAGGTGTCGCTACAATAAAGAAATTTAGATCAACACTGTATTGATTCCGTTGTACACTGGATAAAATCCTTAACCTTCTGCTCCCGGCTCCTTACCAAGTGATACATACCCAGGACTGTTGAGCCAGGCACAAGTATTCAAGCTAATTGTGTGGTAGATTATAGCCTTGTAGACAGAGCATAAAAAATGACGTGCTGCTAATTATCTCCGAAGAATAGAAAGACAAATAAATTTGTAGGTTACTGAAAGCACAAATAAAAAAATGAAAGGACAAGCAAAATTAGAAGATAAAAGTAGTTTTTCACCTTCTTATATTTAAGAAAAAAGAATAATTAGTGTGGTAAGGACACAAAGATGTTATCACAGGCTCCCAGGTTAATTGAATGACAGGCAGAGAAAATTTTGCAAAAGAATAATGTGTAAGGTGTTTCTAAAAAAAGAAAAATAAAGATTGCAGGCTAGAATAAATATGAAAATGGAAAAAAGATACTGAAAAAATATTACTATTATTTTTGACAGCACATAAAAATAAACATAAGGTTATTTAGTATTAGTATTCACCTCTAAATTATTTGTTGTATCCTGGGTTCTTTGATTCCTTGAATGTAGCTGAACCAGAAAGTCTTGGAGGTAGAGAATCACCTGTGTTTGCTCTCTGTGGCCTTTCCCACTGCTTAGAGGTTGAGAGAAAAAAAGATGTCAGGTAAAATACAATATAAAAGACTTGCCATTATTATTGAGCAATTATGTCTTATTGTCTTCCCGATAAAGGACTTTAGGAGATACAAAGATGGATGGTAGAGTGTCCTTTCAAACATCACAAGACCTAGACAGATTTAACATGTAACCAAAAGTGTAAGTAATTCATTAAAGTGCTTGGTCAGAGCAGTTTTATAAAACGGGGTTAAACATTTAGAATTGCTTGGGTATGATTAAATTATTTTCAAATTTCCCATAGAATAGGAAATATAAATTCACATTTCTTAACTTTTTCTGTCTTTGAAATATTTTTTATTTAATTATTTATTTTTATTAAATACCACTCCCTCTAATAGCTCCATTCTGTGTTCTTTACTGAAGGAAAACAAAGCTATTAAATGATAAATCTTGAAATAAAGAAAAAAATATAAAAGCCAGTCTCACAGGTACGAACAATAGTCCATTACCACGACTAAGAAAAATAGGTTTATTTTAATTACAAATTCCAAATGATCTCACAAACGTCATGCTAATGACTCAGTGCTTATTCATCCATCAGACAAAACACCCCATACTTAGAAGGCTTCAAGGCCACATTAGATCCTCACTTGTCTGAAGGTCACCTGTAATTATTCACTCACCCACCTCGCAAGGGCACTGGATGGAATGACTAATGTATCATTGATAACTACTTTAAATGGTACATATTAAAATCCAGATTCACATCTTGTATTCCTTTATGGAAAGTCATTGAAAAGAGAGGATAATGAAATAGTCTTTGGAGACTTGTAGCTAAAGAATCTGTCTGAATTGATGAGAAATCATTTTTAAAACCAAGCTCACTGAGGAAGTATTGCAGCTGCTATAAAGTGTCGGCCCCCAACGGTATCTTAACAAATACTCTCAACATACATTACGTTACATCATTGCTGCCATCTGTACACAGCACTGTGCTTTGGTGAGAAGTGAGTGTGATAAGCTGCAGCTCTTGAGACTATTAGAATTTTATCTTAAATGGATATGTTTTAATATTTAATTCTTTAGAACAAAATGTGTTGTATTTTAAGACAGGGTTGCCTCTTTTAAAAGTGAAACAAATCTTGAAGTTGTGGTTTAAACGTACATTGTTTCCTATTCATAAAGTCTGTGAAAACATATCTCTAACATCACATTTATTTTTCTAAATTTAAAGAAACAAATTATAGCTTACATCCATGGGGAATCACACATTTTAAATTACTCATGCATATTCTTATAAGCTAATCTGAAAGTGTATTTATATAAATGGAGAAAAACTTACTCTGTAGCTTCAAAGGTGAAGACAAGTTTTGATCTCAGAGTTAATTACACATGAGACCGATGGATTCAGGATCACAGTGTGGCAACACTCATGCAGAACAGGAAAACGAAACAAAAAATCTTGTTCCAAAATGTCAGTGTGTCCCTTAGGTAGGGAGAAAAGGCTGTAGTATCAAAATATTTGCTAGCCAAATACAGAATCTTCCTAAAGTTTCACTGACTTTTTGATGCAGCATTCACACATCTGCTTTATAAATAAGGTTGTTTCAAATCTTGTGATTTATGATACTTGGTGGTAAGATTCCTTATGAGTTTGAGGGATATGTATGAAATAAGTGTCATCTAGTTGATTCCACTCATGGTTACTCCATGTGTATCAGAGTAGAACTGTGCTCCATGGGATTTTCAATGACTGATTTTTCAGCTCTGTTTTCAAAGGGAACTCCGATCTTTCTTCTGAGGTTAGAGACTCAAACTTCCAACCATTCGTCTAGAAGTTAAATGTGTTCACTGTTTATACCATCCAGGGACTAGCTCCACATATGAAATGGATAGGGGTAAAGTGAAATGCAAATAGATGTTCAGAAATCTGGTAGATAAAATGTGTTCCTCCCGCTGCTCCTGCAAATATGTTTGTGCCTTATTCCCTGAAACCATTATACATGTATTTATATGTCAAAAGGGGCTTTGCAAATGTAATAGAGGTCACGGATTTTAAGACATGGAGATTGTCCTGGATTGTCTGCGTCTGGTTAATTCATATCAGCCCTTAAAAGCAGATAATCTTTTCCAGCTGGAGGTAGAGATGATGCATCTGTCAGAAGAGGAAGTCAAAGAGATTGGAAGTATTAGCACTCGTGCTTTCTGGTCTAGAGACGGAAGGGACAGCAAGGCAAGGAATGCAGGTAGCCTTAAGGAGCTCAGAGAGACTCCTGGCTGACAGCAAGGAAATGGGAGCTTCAGGCCAACAACAACAAGGAACTAGATTCTGTGTGTACGTTTGTTAGAAGGCTGGAGGAAAAGTTGAGTGTCCATCTTTCCTACAAATGCAAATAATTTCCTTCTGGCTCTCTCTTTTAAGCAGTCTTGAAGAATTTCTATTTTTTATGATATAAAGATAGATTATCACTTATTTGTTTTGAAGTTCTCAAATAGGCAGGTTGTGGGAGCTAGTTTGATTATTAGTGACTTAGAAGCTCTAAGGTCCCGTCACCAGATGGTTATAGCAATTAGCAGGCATGTGAGCCCAGGTATCAGTTTACTTTTCCTAGACATATTTAGCATAGGTACTCAGATAATCAGTCACTGAATGTATGGTGCACGCTCTCCCCTATAGTCCTAAATAGACCATGGTGATTGGTATAGGCACAGGCTACTGGCTGTTCTGCTGAGAAAGGTGGGGGACTGGCAGCCATCCCTGAGTATCTATGACAGAGACTTGTCCATGAGGTAGACAGTTTTTGTTGCAGAACAAGAGGTACTGAATGCTGTATCCAATGATGAAAGGCTTTCAAGGTCCTTGGACGCCTTATGCCTGCACCTAGGGAGAGGACTTGTTTCTGCCTTGAGTTCCCATCTTTGGGGGGCCAGGATATTTGTTTTTCTCCATTTGTTAAATTGTTCCCTCTCCAAGTCTATGTCAAAAGTTCAGGACACATGAAATGGGTCCCAATTCCAGCCCAGGTAGTGTGTCAGACTATGGAGCAGGGCACAGTGCAGAGAGGTGAAGGGGAAGGACCAGGAAAACAGAGAGGTTTACCCCAAAGGAACATTTTAGATACACATGTGGCAGATTAGATTCAAGCCACTGTGCTTTTGATGACTGCATGCCACTTTTTACTGATTCTGGAGACACGATTGTGTTTTCTACCATTTGGTCTCTCCTGCCAAGGAGGACAGTGTCTGAATGCCACTGTTTCATTCACAACATTGGCCACTTCCGATCCTCCTACAGGGGTACTGATTCCATCTGGGTCCGTTCTGGTCAGTCCTAAGTACTTCTGGACCTACTCTTCCTTCCTTGTCACTCGGTCTTGTTTCTCAACTATCCTTTTGATGTTCAGGGCTCCTAAAGTGACATATATAATTGATTTGGTTTTTTTTTTAGATCTTTGTTGTTAGAGTGATCACAGGAAGTATCTGACTACTCTGCAATGTTAGCCCTACCTCCAAATCATCATTTCTTGAAGTAGAAATAAGAAGTTGTAAGCATCTTGAAAATTCCAGTGCTTGATTTCAGATATTGTATTGGCATGATTTTTGTAAAAAGCTGTCTTTTAAAAATTACAGAATATTTCCAAAGATTTAGGAAACACTAAAGAACTTACAAGGTAAGTTGTGAGAGTTGTGATAAACTTTTTCTATGTACACTGATAATTTGTGTATGGAAACATTTAGTAGAAATTAAGAAAAAATGCTTTTGAGGGACAAGAAAGAAAAACAGCGCACTAGGGCTGTCTAAAATGACTGATTGTCACAACCACAGACACTTGAATCCAATCCTTGATTTAAAAAGAAATGAACATTTTGTTCTCTAGGTAAGAAAAATAATTAATTGCAGGGATAGGTTTGGAGGGGCATGCACAAGATGTATTTAATATCATACAATTTTATACTAGAAAAATAAAAAAATTATTCTCATAATATAATTATATAAAACAAAGACAAAATCAAGTCTAGTGGAACACATGTAACAAAATCTTGAGTAACAGGAATCGAAGTCAAGTTACACAAAAATCTGAATGTGTATGATTGGATCAAGTTAGATTAACTGGAGATAATTTAATCATTACATTTAAAGGGATAGAAAAGTTACAATAACAAGTTATAAATTGGGATTTTTCCGAAGAGAATTCCAATAGATGCATCTTTTTTTTCATGTTACCTGAACATATACAATTGTTGATTTTAAAAACATTAAAGAAAATTTTCCTTATCAGTTAGAATAAATAAAACTGTGAGGATTTGGCTTAGTAGGATGTTTAAGCACTGGGTTTTGCATAACGAGAATATTTGAAATGTGAATTTTCGTCTTTCTCCAAAATGACAATAATAGGAATGTTTTCAAAAAGATAAATACATTAGAATATCTTATAATAGGAGGTTTTTCTTTTTTTGGAAGAGATTATTTTCAAACATGTGAAAGACAAAATTTAGAGTATTTAAAAAGTGTGTATGTCAGGTCAAGATGATGGAGTAATCAGACACTTTCTGTGACCCCTGGTTAAACAAAGACCCCAAACAACAAATGAATCAATTATATGTGACATTCTAGGAGCCCTGAACATGAAAGGCAAAGTTGAGAAATTGGACTGAATGGCAGGGAAGAGAGAAATTTCAGAAACAGTGAGGAATGGTCAGATTTGATCCAGTGAGATCTGTGATCCAGATTTGATCACAGAGGGTCTGCTGATGGGAGCACAGTGAGGCAAACAGTGAGCAAACAGTGACTCTCAGAATGCATTTTCCACATCAGAGGAGACTGAGTGGTGAAACTTCAACTCACATCTCTATATCAGTGAAAAACAACCCTCAATCATCAAAAGTTAAATGACTTAAATCTAGCATGCTGTTCATAGATACAAATACTCTCCATTGGAATAAACTTCTCTTCATTTTACCTAACTTCCATCCACTCTGCACTGAGTCTGAGCCAGCTCCAGAGACTCATATCCTGCTCCAAAAGTAGGGCCCCTTATATGCCCTAAGCCATTCTCCCAGCTTTGGAGAGGAAACAAATTTAATAAATGGAAAAATTAATCTTTGGGTTACCCTAAGCAATCCACTTAACATAGAACCAGGTCATTTGTCTAGGCACAGGCATGAAGGATCCATGGATGTTATATTCCCTACATAGACTCGGATAGGCCACTACAGCAGCATACAAAGTCTGACAGCTAAGTTTGTGAACTGACCCTAGAATAAGTGCTACCATACTTCGTCATTGAATATCACTATGATCACCTCAGAATTCCCTCGGAAAGCTATACACTGATGCCAGTAGTGAATTTCCCCTTCAGGGCAGTTTTGGAACTTTTTTTTAGACGACCATCAAGAGCTGTCATCATATTACCCTTGATGTCCTGAATGTCATCAAAATGTCTTCAATATTTCCTTTATCTTTGGGTAAAAAGTCACTGCGGGCCAGATCAGGTGAGTAAGTAGGGTATTACAATGCAGGTATTTATTTATTGGATAAAAATTCCCTTACAGAATGTTCTGTGTGAGCTGGTGCATTGATGTGATGCAAGAGCCATGAATTGTTGGTGGTAAGTTCAGGTTGTTCTCATCTAACATTTTCATGCAGCATTTTCAGCACTTCCAAATAGTAAACTTAGTTAACTGTCCAGTTCATTTAAATTCATAATGAACAGTTTCTCTGACACCAAAAAAGGTTAACAACATTGTTTTGACTCTTAATTTGAAGTGACAGAACTTTTTTGGTCATGGAGAGTTGGCTGATTTCCACTGTGCACTTTGACTCTGTTTCAGGATCACATTCATACACTCATGTTTTATCACCAGTGACAACACAGCTCAAAACATCATCCTACCTCTCCAAAAGGTCTTGGCAAACTTTAATTCTCCTTTGCTTTTGTTCATAGGTGAGATGCTTCAGGACTATTTTTGCACACATATTTCTCATGTCAAGATTTTCAGTTAAGATTTTTCTGTTCATCTACTGATGTTCACTTGGTTTGCTATGTTTCTCACAGTCAGCCAAAGATTTTGATGTGCAATTTGGTGAATTTTTGCAATGTTTTCATCATTTCTGCTAGTTATTGCTTGCACTGACCTCTTCTTATCAGTGATGCTCTCTCTCCCCTCAGAAAAACATTTAATCCATTTGTATATTGCTGTTTTCTTCATGGCATTTTCCCCGTAAACTTGAACTACCATATCCTGGATTTCGCTTCCACTCTTGCCAGGTTTCACAAGAAATTTAATGTTTGTTTGTTGCTTTACTTCAAGCTTGGACATTCTTGTGATAGCACACAAAAGCATGCAACAACAATAATGAATTCCTCTCAGCAAGACACCATCACTGAAAGACACAAACATAGCTGTGAAACACTGATGTGTATTGACAAAAACAGCTGTGAGACAGAGATACCGATGTTATGAAACCTTACTGGATTGTTCGTATAGTACCGCCAATGTAAGCACATAATAGCAAGTTTGTGAACATAATTGTTAGACCTTATAGGTCTTAATTAGTACTTTATAGTGGAGTACATACATGAAATCTTAGACATAAGCCTAGTTTCTAAAGAGAGGGTAGCTTCTTCCCACGTAACTTAATGCTAACTGCTTGTCTAGTGCCTCTTTAAGTATACTGCACCAGTAAGAATACAATACGGAAATCTGTATACCTGTAGTTGCCAATTAGAAAGATGTGTGGAACTGTCTGCATCTTCTTTCTTGAGAAACATATGAACAGGTATGTCTGATAACAAAACGGTGTCCATGGCTATTTTTTGGACTTGAGTCCATTAGCTGCACCACCGGCTAATAAACGCCTCTTCCACTACAAACAAAATTGTGTTCAAGGTGCTTTCTACTCTGAGGGCCAAACTTATCTTTTTTTTTTTCCTGCTACACAATGTCAGAAAAACAATCTAGTACTTAAATAAAAGATGTTATCAATTGATGCGTAAAAGAAATTTGACTAAGTCCAGCACTGAGTCATGTTAAAAACTCTTAAGGAAATAGAAATTGCAGGGAAATTCCTTAACATTAATAAAGGACATCTATACTGAATCAACAGCCAACATCTTCCTAAATAAAGAGAATCTGAAAGCATTACCCTTGAGAATGGGAACCAGACAATGTCGTCCTTTGTTACCACTGTTACTCAGCATTGTGCTAAAAGTTCTAGCCGGTGCAATTAGGCTAAAATAAATAAATGAAAGGCATGTAGATTTGTAAACAATCAAGTAAAAGTATCTCTATTTGTAGGTGATATGATCTTCCACATAGAAAACCTGAAGAATACGTTAAATATATATATATATATATATAAACTTAGTGGAACTAATAGAATAATTCAGCTAATTATCAGGATACAAGGTAAACATACAAAACCAGTTAGATTCCTCCACACCAACAAAGAGGAAATAACCACATCAATACCACTTACAGTAGTCTCACCAGGAAGACGTAGACCTTAGGAACAAATCCAACCAGAGACTTAAAGACCTGTACAAAGAGTACTAAAAGAAACTACTGCAGGAATCCAAAAGAGACCTACATAAATAGAGAAACATACCTTGCTCACAGACTGGAAGACTTAGTATTGTGAAAACATCTATTTTACCGAGACTAATGTTATGGATTGAATTATATCCCCCCCAAAATTTGTGTAGCAATTTGACTAGACCGTAATCCCCATATTGCACAATGTTCCTCTATGTTGTAAATCTTGCCTCTATGATGTCAATAAGGGAAAATGGGTGTAGTTGCATTGGTGGGGCAGGACTCAATTGTGTAAGATTGCACGGTGCCTTGAGGCTATCTCTTGAGATCTACAGGACAGGGAAGTGTGTAGAGAGTAGGGAACCTCACACCAACAAGAAGCAGTGCTTGGTGTTCTGAAGAACAATGCAGTCCATAATAGGATAATATCCATACACCTACAAGAAAGACAAGTTAATACGACTATTATTCAAATTTGTGCACCAACCATAAAAGCCAAAGATGAAGAGACTGAAGATTTTTACCATCTTCTGCAGTCCGAAATTGATCAGACATGCAATCAGGGCACATTGATAATTACTGGTGACTGGAATGCAAAAGTTGGAAACAAAGAAGAAGAATAAGCAGTTGAAAAATATGGTCTTGGTGCTAGAAATAGCTCTGGCAATCACACGATAGAATTCGGAAAGAGTGAATAACTTCTTCATTGCAAATACCTTTTTGTAACCTACAAGAATGGCAACTGTACACATGGACTGTATCAGATGGAATACACAGGAACCAAATTGACTACATCTGTGGAAAAAGATGGTGGAAAAATTTCCATATCAGCAAACATAACAAGGCAACTGCTGACTGTGGTACAGATCATCAGTTGTTCATATGCAAATTCAAACTGAAACTGCAGAAAATGAGAAAAAGTCCATGAGAGCCAAAGTATGATTTTGAGTATATCTGTGCTGACTATAAAGACCATCTCAAGAATAGATTTGATGTATTGATCACTAATGACTGAAGACCAGACAAATTGTGAAAAGACATCATCATAAAGAGAGCAAAAGGTCATTTAAAATACAGGAAAGAAAGAGAAGACCAAATTGGGTGTCAGAAGAGACTCTGAAACTTGTTGCCGAATGCTGAGCAGCAAAGCAAAAGGAAGGAATGTCAAAATGAAAGACCTAAACAGATTTAGATCAAGAATACAAAATAAAGTATGACATTTGCGAAGAGCTAGAAGTGGAAAACCAGAAGTGATGCACATGCTCTGTGTTTCTCAAGCTGAAAGAACTGAGGAAAAATTCAAGCCTGAAGTTCCAGTAGTGAAGGATTCTATAGGGAAAATATTGAATGACTCAGGGTACATAAAAAGAAGATGGAAGGAATACAGAGTCATTATACCAGAAAGAATCGGTCAGTGTTCAGCCATTTGAAGAGATAGCATGAAGAAGTTGAAGCTGCATTGAAGGCTTTAGTTCCAGGAACTGATTGAATATCACTTGAGATATTTCAACAAAGAGATGCGATGCTGGAGGTGCTCACTTGTCTATGCCCAAAATTTGGAGGACAGCTACCTGGCCAACTGACTGGAGGAGATAAATATTCATGCCCATTCCAAAGAAAGGTGGTCCAACTGAATGTCAAAATTACCAAACAACATCATTAGCATCACACACAAGTAAAATTTTGCTCAAGATCATTGAAAAGCAACTGCAACAGTATATTGACAAGGAACTTCCAGAAATTCAAGCTGGATTCAGAAGATGATGTGGAACCAGGGATATCATTGCTTATCTCAGATGGATCTTGGCTGAAAGCAGAGAATACCAGAAAGATATTTACCTGTGTTTCATTGATTATTCAAAGGCATTTGATTGTGTGAAACATAATAAATTATGGCTAACATTGAGGAGAATGGGCATTGCTAAACATTTAATTGTGCTCTTAAGGAATTTATATATGGACCCAGAGGCAGTCATGCAAAACATGAGGACACTGCATGATTTAAAGTCAGGAAAAGGTGTGTGTTGGGGTTATATCATTTCACCATACCTTTTCAATCTGTATGTCAAGCAAATAATCCAAGAAGCTTGATTATACGCGGAAGAGGCATCAGGATCGGAGGATGACTCATTAGCAGACTGCGTTACACAAACAACACTACCTTACTTACTAGAAGCGAAGAAGATTTGAAACACTTACTGATTTGGATCAAGGACCACAGCCTTCAGTGTGGATTGCACCTCAACATCAAGAAAACAAAAGTCCTCACAACTGGACCAGTAAGCAACACTGTCATAAATGAATAAATGATTGAAGTTGTCAAGGATGTCATTTTACTTGGATTCACAATCAACGCCTACAGAAGCAGCAGTGAAGAAACCAAAAGATGCATTGCACTGGGAAAAGCTGCTACAAAAGATCTCTTTAAAGCATTTAAAAGTAAAGATGTCACCTTGAAAACTAAAATGTGCTTGACCCAAGCCATGGTACTTTCAATCACATCATATGCAGGCATAAGCTGAACAACAAAAAAGGAGACAGAAAAATTGATGCCTTTGAATTGTGGTGTTGGAGAAGAATGATGAACCTATCATGAACTAATAAAAGAATAAACAGATCCATTCCAGAAGCATAACCAGAGTACTCCTTGGAAGCAAAGATATCAAGACTGTGTTTTTCGTACTTTAGACATATTGTCAGGAAGTATCAGTCCCTGGAGAAGGACATCATGCTTGGTGGAAGGCCGGGAAAGAAAGAACACTCTCAATGAGATGTACTGACACAGTGGGCGCAACAATAGGCTTAAGCATAAAAACTATTGTGAACATGGGGCAAGACTAGGCAGTGTTTCCTTCTGTCCATAGGGTCACTATGAGTTGTGACCAATTCGACAGCACCTGACAAAAACAACAGCATGTGCTCCTAGTGTACTGACCTGTTCATCATTTTATAGTGTCCTTCCTTATCCAATGCGGTGGATTAAATTTTAAAGTCTATTTTATCAGAAATTAATATTTCTACATATACTTTTTTTTGTTGTTTGTTTTAATGTTGTTTGCTTGATATGTTTTTATTTTTAACCCCTCCCATTCTCTGAGTTGGAGTTTGCTTGTGTCTTTATGTCCAAAGTCTTTCTGCTGTAGGGAGCATATAGATGGTCATGTTTTTTGTTTTTGTTTTTAACTAATCTGCCACTATCTCTTTATTGGTGCATTTAATCCATTTACATTCAGCATAGTTAGTGATAGATGTGATTTTAATGCTCTCATTTTGATGCCTTTTTTGTTTATTGTTGACACCTTCTTTGTTCCACTTAATTGTCTGTCCTGATTTTTTTCCTTTTTGTATTTTTTTTATTGTTGTTGATTCCGTATTTGCTGAGACTTTACGTTTTTCTTGTTTCTTATTTTGATATGTAGGATTGTTAATTTCCTTTATCATTACCTTCATGTTTACCCCTATTTTTCTAAATTTAAAGCAGTCTTTAATTTCTTCCTACAGCTTGACTTCCTCTCCGTATGAAATATCAATGACTACATTTTTTGAGTCACTCTTTACTGTTATAATGTTGTCATCTTTTACATAATCACATCTGTGTTTCCCTATTTTCAATGTTTTGCTTTATTTTTTCAGTTTCCCTGTCTGTGTTGATATCCAGTTGTTCTGTCCTGCATTCTACTCTGGGGTTGTTATCTGATGGTATTTTCTAATTGAAAGACTCCTTTTAGTATTTATTGTAATTTTTTCTTAGTGTTTGCAAATTTTCTATGTTTCTGTTTATCTAGAAATGTCCTAATTTTGCCATCATTTTTGAGAGACAGTTTTGCTGAATGTATAATTGTTGGTAGTCTTTTTTTGTTTGTTTTCCAACAAGGCTTTGTATATGTCATTCTGTTGATTTCTTGCCTGTGTGATTTCTGCTGAGTAGTTTCAACTTAGTCTTACTGACTCTCTTTTGTAGAATTTTTTGTTGTTTTTTATCCCTAACCTCTTTTAAAATTGTCTCTTTATCTTTATTTCAACAAGTTTGATTATACTATGCCTTGGTGTTTTTCTTTTGAGATCTACCTTGTGTGGAGTTTGATTAATGTCTTGAATAGGTATCTTCTCATTTTTCATAGTAACTAGAAACCATTTTGCCAAAAATTTTTTGACAATTCTCTCTGTAGTTTCTGTTATCCTCCCCTTCCCCTGATTCTGGTACTCCAGTGACTGATATGTTATTTCTCTTGATAGAGTCTCACATAACTCTAAGTGTTTCTTGATTTTTAAAAATTCCTTTATCTGATTTTCCTCAAATATGATAGTGTCACATGCTTTACCTTCAGCTTCACTAATTTGGCCTTCCATTGCCTCAGTTTTGCTCCTTTAACTTTCTACTGAGTTGATTAATTCTGTAATTTTATTATTAATTTTCTGAATTTCTACTTCCTGTCTCTTTATGCTTTCTTGTAGCATGTTTAGTTTTTCATTATGCTCTGCTACATCAACCTCCTTTCTGAATATCAGTCTTAAGTGTTCTACCTCTAATAATTCCAGGAAGTTCTAGTCATCTTTAAAATTTCTTGATTCTTTATTTTGGAAGCTTTCTGAAGCCATTGTGGTCTGTCTTTTTAACTGATTTGATATTGACTGTTGTCTTTGAGCCAACAGTAAGTCATTATACAAGTTTATGTTTTCTTATTGTGTTCTTGTTTTGTTTCATTTTGAAATCTCCAAATAGGGTGGTCATGTATGCTAGTTTGGTTATTGGTGACTTTCAAGCTCTAACATGCTTTCACCAGATGGTTGGAATTGTTACTATGCATGGGAGCCCTGGAGTAGATTTACTTTACTTGTATGGATTCAGCTCAGGTGTCCAGGTAGTCAGTCACCCAAGTGTGTAGTGAAGTCTCTCCTCTATTGTCCTAGATGGGTAAGGGTTATTGGTGCAGGCATAGGCATCTGGGCAGGGGCTGACTGCCACCCCTAAGTATCAGTGAGAAAGTCATGTCTTCTTATGCTTGAGTCTAGGCAAAGGAATGGTTTCTACCCTCACATCCCACCTCAGGGGAGTTGGGAGATTTTTTTCGTTTTCCTTTTTCTTCCCCTTTTTGGTCAAACTGTTCCCTTTCCATGTCTGAGAGAATGGTAAAAGATGTGGTTAAGGGATTCTATTTCTGTCCCAGGAATTGGTCAGTCTATGGAGCCCAATACAGTGTAGAGAAGGGAGTGGAAAGCACTAGGAAAAGGAAGACGAGTTCATCCTGAAGGAATGTTTTATACCTGTTTGAAGTAGGTTAGACACCAGTCACTTAGCTTTTGATAACTGAGCACAATTTCTCACTGGTTCTGGAGGTATGAGTTGTCTCTCTGTTACTCTGTCTCCCCCTCTGAAGAAGATGCCCTCCAAACTACTTACCATGCTGGCTGCAGCTGGTTTTCGCTGGGTCATGTCTGTGCAGTTCTACATACTTCTGGGCCTGCTCTCCCTTTCCCAGTCACTCAGTCCAATTTCTCAACTTTCTCTAGAATAGCATGTATAATTGATTTATTTGTTCCTTAGGGTCTTTGTTGTTAAAGGTATCATGGTAAGCATCTAATTACTCTGCCATCTTAACCCGATGCCTCCCAGCATCCTTGAAGTGTGTTACAATTGCTATTTTATGTAAATCAGATTTAACAGTAGGAACTGCCCTTACTGAACTAAGACATCTAATTACAATGGGACTGATTGGACTCCATGGTGCTAGGGGTGAAATGGTAGCATTTATTTGACAAAGACAACTTGGATATAGTTTCCATAATAGACAGTAGAGTCAAGACAGTGATCAGAAGAGTCTGATTTATATAGATTTATGGTGTTGATTACTTAGTCATGATGTCCACAGGAATGAAATAGGTGGGAAATCTACTAAATATTTATTTGTTTTGCACAAGCAGAAGAATTCTAGGTCAAGTGAATGGCAATTTAACTAGAATCATCAAAACAGAGAATCACAGCCCATTAATCAATTCCTGTACTCTATCTAGTTTCCAAATCCATAATCCCTTGAAAGAAGGGGAAGCTGAATCTCTTTGAGCAATAACCCCACAAAAAATTATATTGTTTATCTTTTTCCCAGGAGTCCCCACAGAGGTCAATAGTCTTTTATAAGAAAGATTGCTCTTTGGGGAAAACGTAATAGACTTTTTAGGGATTATTGGATACTGGCTCTAAACTGACAATAATTTCAGGAGACACGAAATATCACTGTGACACACGAGTCAGGGTGGGGCCATACAGAAGTCAGTTTATTAAGAGATTCTTAGCTCAGGTTTGTCTTATCATGGTATCATGGATTGAACTGTGTTTCCCCAAAAATGTATGTGGCAATTTGCCTAGGCCATTATTTCCAGTATCGATATTCTTATATTTATAAACCCTGTCTCTATGATGTTAATGAGGGAAGAAAGGCAGCAGTTGTATTGGTGGGGCAGGACTCAATGTGTAAGATGGTATTGTGTCTTGAGGCAATCTCTTGAGATATAAAAGAAGGAAGCTAGAAGAGAGATTTGGGAATCTTTTACCAACAAGAAGCAATGACTGGGTGCCTGGAGCACAGCTCATCTTTTGGAAAAGAGCTGGGGTCCCTGTGCCTCAAAAGCACCCAGTCCAGGGTAAGATTTATGACAAAGACATTTCTCCAGAGTCAACACGGAAAACTTTCCCCCAGAGTTGATGTCCTGAATATTGATTTGTAGGCTGCTAGACTGTGACAGAAGAAGATTTCTCTTTTTAATGCTATCTACTTGTATCTCTGCTACAGCTGCACTACATGATGAAGACAAGTGGATTCAATGTGTCCCCAAATCCATCCTATAATGTTTCCCCAAGTTCTAGAATGAATTATTGGATTAGATCTACTCAGTAAATGGCAGAACTCCCACTCTGAATCCCAGACAATTAAAGTAAGGGCTATTGTGGTAGAAAATTTTAGTATATCCTGGTACCTTGTATCCAGCTATTGATCTGGTAAAAGATTCTCTCTCAATTCTGGTTTTGAAGTAACACCAAAAGCAGTGTAACTTCAGTTGACAAGTCTACCAATATACTTTCAGTATTCTATCTCAGAGATACATCAGTTCCCCAGCCCTAAGTGATAACTCAGTTCACAGTGATGTTGACCATCTTTCCCTTCCACAGGTGCCACACTGGTGCATTACACTGATGACATTCTGTGAAAAGAACTTAGTGAGGAAGAAGAGTCAGTGCCTCTGAACCTAGTGATAAAACATTTGTGTGCTAGAACATTAGAAATTAATGCTACATAAAATCAGTCACTTCCCACATCAGTGAAATTTCTGGTCCAACGATGTTATGAGTAAGTCGAGATATTCTTTCAGAAGTGACGGATACATTGTTGTTCCTGGCCCCTCCTAAAACTGAAAAAGAGGCACAATGCCTGGTGGGCCACTTTGTATTTTTCAGCCAATATGTCATTCATTTAGGTGTACTACTCTAGCCTATTTAACAAGTCACTCAAAAAGCTACTAGTTTTAAGTGGGGACCCTCTTCAAGAGGTTCAGGCTGCCATATAAGCCACTTTGCTTCTTAGGCCATACACTTTGGTAGACTTGATGGAACTTGAAGTGCCAATGGCAGACAGAGATACTGTTTGGAGTCTTTGTTAGGCCCCTATTGGTAAATTATATGTAGATACTTGGGTTTTGAGAGTAATGTTCTGCCACCTTCTCGAGATAACTATTGCCTTTTTGAGAAACAGATTTGACTTGTTATTAAAACTTAGGACTGACTGAATGCTTAATCATGGATCACCTAGTCACCACATAGTCTGACCTTCCCATCATGAACTGAGAGTTATCTGTCCTCAAGTTGCCTATGCACAGAAATAGTCCATCCTTAAACAGCAGTGATATACATGAGACCTGAATATAAGACGAAATTTGTTGAAGAAGTGGCCCGAATGCCCATGGTCTCCACTCCTGCCATGTTGCCTTTCATTTCCCAGTCTGCAATCTATGGCCTCATGGAATGTTCCCTACAGTTAGTTGCCTGAGGAAGAGAAAAATCACACCTCATTTATAGATGGTTCTGCATGAGATCCAGGTACCACCCCAAAATGGACAATGGCAGCACTTTATGCTACCTTTCTGATCAACAGTGGTGGAGAGAAATCCTCTCAATTGGCGGAACTTTGAGCAGTACATCTGGTTGTTCACTTCGCTTGGAAGGAGAAATGGGCAGATGTGAGACTGTATATTGATTTGTGGGCTGTGGCCAACAGTTTCCATGGATGATCAGGGATTTAGAAGGAACAAGATAGGAAAACTGGCACAAGGAGGTATATGGGAAAGGGATATGTGGATTGACTTCTCTAAATATGCCAAAGAAATAAAGGTATTTGTGTTTAATGTGAACACTCCTGAAAGGGTAATCTTGACAGGGGAGGCTTTTAATAATCAAGGGCAATACATTCTGTGGATGCTAGCCTTCCTTCTCTCCCAAGTCATTCCTGTCATTGCTCAGTGGACTCACAAACAAAGTGGCCATGGTGGCAAGGATGGAGGTTATGCATAGAATCAACAATATGGATTTCCACTCACCAAGGTAAAGTTGACTACTTCCACTGCAAAAGAGAAAAACCCCTTGTTGGCCAGTAGGACAGAGCACCACTATGACCCTAATATGACACCATCTTTCAAAGTAGTCAGCCAGCAATCTCATGGCAGCTTTAATACATCAAACTTTTTCCTGAATGGAAAGAGTAATGCTTCATTCTTACTGCAGTAGACATACTCTTCATATATCAAGTGTGGCACTGAGCTTATACTCATGGAATGTGCTGAACTCATCATCTTAAAGCAGCTAACTTGATACAACGATGAAATGAACTTCTAAGCACATAAGTACAGTGCCAGACTGGGTCAACACTCTGCAGGGTTGGGGCAATGTTCTCCAAGGGGCTGTACCTACTCTCAACCAACTTTCAATATATGCTGCTGTTTCTTGAATAGCTGGGAATCACAGTTCCAGGAATCAAGGGGTGGACCACGGTAGTGGCACCATGCACCACCATACCTAGTCACCCACTTACATAATTTTTGCTTCATGTTTTCACTACCCTATGGTCTTTGGGTCTAAAGGCTTCTTTACAAAGGAAAGAAAGCTCCAACCTGGAAACACAACAGAATCCATTGAGCTGAAAGAATGCTACCTGGTCATTTTGGGCTTTTCATGTCTCTAGATCAACAAGTAAAGAGGGGAGTATCATATTGGCTGGTGTGACTGACCCTTACTACCCAAAGGAAATTGGTTTGATACTGCCTAATGGAGATAAAGGAAATCCTATTGGCATAGTGGTTGTGTGCTATGGCTGCCAACCAAAAGATCACCAGTTTGAATACAACAAGCATTCCTGGAAACTCTGTGGGGTAGTTCTACTCTGTCCTATGGGGTCACTATGAGTTGGAATTGACTTGATGGCAATGGGTTTGGCTTTAGGATTTAATGGAATTAAAAATGTTATATCTGAAATACATGAAATCCAGTAGTGTGTCTCTTAGTAAGACTGGGCCCTGTGATTAGTCAGTGGAGAAATGCATCAACCCAATTCTGACATGACTACTAATGGCTCAGACCCTTCAAGAATTAAGATTTGGGTCACATGACTAGGCAAAGGAAACTCTGGTGGCGTAGTGGTAAAGAGCTAGGCTGCTAATCTCAAGGCTGGCAATTTGAACTAACCAGTCACTTTTGGAAACTCTATGGGGACAGTTCTGTTCTGTCCTATGGGGTCACTATGAGTCAGAATCAACCTGATGGTAAAGAGTGTTTTTTATTGTTTTAAATTTTCTTAGTAGGCAAAAAAGCCCACTACCAGCAAACCAGGAGTTTGCTGAAGTTAAAGGAAATACTAAATGGGTGGTGGAAGAAAGTTGTTCTATACAACAGTCACACAACCACATGAACAATTGCAGAAACAAGGACTATAAATGAGACAACTATTTCTTCCTTGAATATGTACATCAAATATTTTTGTTTTCTTCACTTACAAAATCTAAGATGTAAATTGGGCTAGTGCCTTTTCAGTTTTATGAGGAGTGCCAATTAAGTTGCGAACCCATCCTAGAAAGAGTGCTACACACCTCATTGCTGAATATCTCTATTTGTTACCTTTGAAATACTCTGCTTGGGAAGCTGTGAGCTGATGCCAGTGCCTAGTCCACCCTTCAAAGCAATTTTGGAACTATTTCTGGAATGGCTATTAGAGTTGTGATTGTATTATCCTTGATGTCCTGAACGTCATCAAAATGTCTTCTTTTCAATATTTTCTTTATCATCAGATAAAGAAACAAGTCATTGGGGGCTAGATCAGGTCAGTAGGGAGGGTGTTCCCATACAGTTATTTGTTTACTGGCTAAAAACTCCCTCACAGCCAATCTACAATTAAGTTTGCGAACTTGCCACCTCCCCATCATGTGTAATGGCCATTCCAGCAAAAGTTCCTAAGTTGCTCTGAAGGGTAGACTAAGACCTCGTGTCAATGCATAGCTTCCCAAGGGAAATACTTTGAAGGTGACTGTAGTGATATTCAGCAATGAGGTATGTAGCACTTAGAACAACTAAGTTCGTGGACTTAATTATCAGACCTTGTATATATGTTAGTTGCATCATATTAGGGACAAATATGACTGAGCAATTGATTTTAATTAGATGTTGTATATGGTTTAAGAGGTATATGAGTACCAAACTGACAAAGTATAGATTGTGATAGATAAAATTGTAAGCCAACTTGCTTGAAGCATGATTTCCAGTAGTTTGACAGTTATGTAATGATGTTGTTTGATAGTTATGTGATGATGGAATGTGGTAGATATATAGTGATTTTTTTAGGCATCTAGTGCTTCTCTAACAGAAATATCACAGAGTGGATGGCTTTAACAATGGTGAGTTTATTCTTATACAGTCCAGTAGGCTACAATTCCAAATTCAGGGTGCCTGCTCCAGGGCCTCTGGAGGAAAGTCCTTGTGTTGTATCAGTCTGTGTGCAGGGAACATCCTGGTCCAGGAACCTCAGGTCTAAAGGAAGTGCTCTACTCCCAGTGATGCTTTCTCGATGGTGTGAGGTTCCCAGTTCTCTGCTTGCTTCCCTTTCTTTTTATCTCTGTTAGGATGAAAGGATAAAATGTGGTACAAACCAGACTCCAGGGAAACTCCCTTAGCAAGGGTGTGGCATTCCCACACTAATCCTCTTTTAACATCATCATCCTGTCATTAGCCACAGTCAGAGATTAGGATTTACAGTCTCAGGAAATCACAAAATGGAGGGCAATCATAGAATATAGGGAATCCTGGCCAGTCAAATTAATAAACATATTTTAGGGGGTACACAATTCAATCTATGACAGTGATGTAGTCATCCTCTCCAATATGATCTGTTGTGATCTGTGACCAGTCAATCAGCTCTAAGGGGAGTTTCCTTGGGTGAATGTCCTGCATTCCATGCATATATGGACCCTCTGGTAAAGTTCCCTTGCTTCTTCTGGATCTTGCATCCAGCCTGCCATCAGTGTGGGGAACTTGAACTTTCTGCTATATTGCCAGCCATTCCTGGAATTGGTCAGCCACCGTAGCCTATGAACTGCTGCTGATACTGGATTTGTCAGCCGTCTCAGCCTGTGAGCTAGTGGTCTGCCATTTGAACTGCTGATCTTGGCTTCATCAACTCTTGCATCTATGTGAGTCAGAAGCATCCAGACCGACACCTGACCCATACACTTGCTAGTGTCTACCATTAATTGCATGATCCATTTCCTTGAGATAAATCTCTCTTCCTCCCTTTTTCTATGTTTATATATGCATATACATATGCATACACTTACTCATTTTGATTTTGTAGAGAATCCAGACTCACAACCACCAACAGCAGAATGGATAAACAGAACATGTTATACACCTACAATGCAATACTACTCATCCAGTAGGAGAAATGAAGTCTTGATACATGCTACAATGAAGAAAGAGCTAAAATATGTTGCACAAGGCAGGAAGGTGGCAAGTTCACAAACTTAATTGTATAGCTTTCTGTAAGGGAGTTTTTAGCCAGTAAACAAATAACTGTATGGGAACACCCTCCCTACTCACCTGATCTAGCCTCAAATGACTTTTCTTCTTTATGCTCAGTGAAACAAGTCAGCCATAAAAGGACTAATATTTTATGACTCCATTTACATAAAAAGACAAGAAAAGGCAAATGCATGAAGTTAGCAGTTACCAGGGACAGCAAAGAGGAGTAGAGGGGAGATTAATGATGATGGAAAGACTACACTGATTATAGATTGGGTGGCACAGCAAAATACTATAATTTGTGTCAATAAGTTGTATACCTATTAAAAGTTGAATTGGAAAAAAGATGTGATAGATATATTTACAACAGTAACAAAAAGAAATAAGAATAACTGCTAAAGCTACTATATGTAGCCAAAATCTCATGAGGTTTGGTTTCTTGGTTTGGAGACCTAGGGTTATGGTTTCATGGGACAACTCAGTTAATTGTCCTAATAGCGTGCTTTTTGTCTGTGGTCTTACCACTATTTCAATGTGTAGTTTCTAGGGTCTTAAAGGCTTACAAGCAGGCTTTGAAGGAACAATTTGGCTCTGTTCACCTGAAACAATAGAGAAAGAAGAAGAGTTGAAAATGGGAGGTGGATACAGAATGTGCAGCTAGTTGTCACTGTGAAAAATTACTTCCTTTTCCTTGAGACCAAAAGAATTGGATGGTGCCAAGCTACTGTTATTGAATATTTTAGTCAAAGATTGCTAAGTAAAATCTTGATCAAAAGGGGAAAAATACAGAATAGAGTTTAAAATTCTCATAGACTCCAGACTTCCTAGTGCCATGAAGGTTGAATGACTCCCTGAAACTATGTTCTTGAAATTATATTTAAATTTAAACCACAACCATCCTTCTGAAATCTTCTTTAAACCAAACAATAGTTTGATTTAACTAGAAAAAAAAAAGTCTGCCTTGAATTTCTTACTCTTTTAATAGTTAATCTACATGGCATCAAATCACCAATAGCAAAATTAGACAGGAATCACACAAGTCAGTGAATTTCTGTTAATGGGGGATGACAACTCAGAAAAAGGGTGAGTATGAATGTACAACTTGAAGAATGTTATTACCTTGGTTATCTAGTGCTGCTCTAGCAGAAATGCCACAAGTGGATGGCTTTAACAGAGAGAAATTTATTGTGTCACAGGAAAGTAGGCTCAAATTCCTATTTCAGGGCATCAGCTCCAGGTGAAGTGATTTCTTTGTCGGCTCTGGAGGAAGGTCCTTGCTATCAGTTTTTCTGTGGACTGGGAGCTTCTGAGGACACAGAATTCAGGTCCAAAGGATGTTCTCTGATCCACTGCTGCTTCTTTCTGGATGATATGAGGTCCCCAGCTCTCTTCTTGCTTCCTTCTCCTTTATATTCCAAGAGATTGCCTCAAGGCACAATATAATTTTATAGATTGAGTCCTGCCTCACTAATACAACCATCGTGCATTCTCCTTCACTAACATCATAGAGGAAGTATTTACAACATCTAGGAACATTACAAAATGCTGGGTATCACGGCCCGGCCACAGTACACACATTCATTTTCGTGGAACACAATTATGACTGTCACTAAACAGAATGCAAAAAAATTGTTGAATTGATGTGTTTTGCTGTATATGTTCTCAACAACAACAAAAAACTAAATACATTATGTTTTAAAAGTCTAAGAAAAATGTATGTCTTAAAAAAACACTGATATGAGTACGTAATTTGTAAATCTATTAAACAAAATATTTGAAGGGAATATGATTCAAAATAGTTCAAGTGTTCGGTGAATTGCTATAGGACAAATGTTTTCTGTTAAGATCACACATTTAAAAATTTTGCTTTGAAATAATTATTGAGAAAATTATATGAAGAGTAAATTAACTTCTGTTTCTTTTCTTAGCTGGGTTTGTATCATACAGCGTTCATAATGGGCCCATCTCATTGCTTAACAAAGCAAGAGTTATCAGTCCCATTTTGACATTTGAAATTCTACAATTCAGTTATAGCCGATGGATTACAATGCCTTGAATTAAAATAGGTACAAGAATAAGTTAAAATCATAATTTTGTTCGGTTATTTTGTAGGAAGGAGAAAAGCTTAAATCTGATCCATACGGTGTCAAATGCACATACATCTTGGAAACAATATTCTGTCAGTAGAATTGGCATTCACATTCACGAAAGAGACACAGTTTTTCCTTTGCTTCACTATACTTATCTTAGAAAACATACACTAAAAGAGGTTATACATGCTTCAATGAATCAAATAATTGGTGGAAATCTTAATTTGAACATGTTAACCTTGAGAAATAACAAATCATAAAGGCCTTAAAGAAGTATCTAAAAAGATGAGAAGTAAATATACACTTTTTCTTTTATTTCAATTTCCCTAGTCCCGGTTTACCAGATATATTAAAGCACCTTTACTTTAATACATCCAATTGAAAGAAGCAGTTAATGTGTCCTTACTTAAATATCTTTATGTTACATAACACAACTGCATAATCAAAACAGATACATTTTAATTTTACCCACAAAGACATTTTCTATTTACCTAAATGAAATAAAATTATTCAATGAAAAATATTTTCTTCTATTTCTTTCTTCTGTTAGCCTCATAACATTTAACATGAAGTCACTGTTTCATAATCTGTGGAAAATATGAAGTTGATACATACCACTTAACAGCAGTTCATCCTACTTTAGTGACAGGAAATGGAGGAGATGACCCTCTGAGATGACCCTCTGAGATGAGGAAGTTAGGACAGTGATGTCTAGGCACTGTTAAGTGATGTGCATTCAATAATACACACACACAGATACACACACACACACACACACACACACACACACACACGCAACTAAATCTACTGCCATTGAGTAAATTCTGACTCCCAGAGACCCTATAGATCAGGGAGCCAAGGTGGGAGAAAAAAATTCTCCTCATGAACAAGATACTCAGATCTTAAAATTCCAGAAAAATAAAGTCAAAAGCATCTACTTCATCAAGAATAGAGGAGGAACTATCTCTAGGCTTAGAGCCCTAATGGCATAGTGGTTAAGAGGTTGGATGCCAACCAAAAGATTGGCAGTTCAAATCCACTAGCCAGATGCTCCTTGGAAAACCTATGAGGGAGCTCTATATTGTCCTATAGGCTTGCTGTGAGTCAGAGTGGACTCAAAGGCAACAGGCTGTGGTATTTTTGTTGTTGTTGTTTGTTTAATCCCTAGGCACAATCTTTAAAACATGGTACCATACTGTCAAATATGTAAGGTCCATCATATTTCTTGATAATGAATATCTTTCCTAAATTGCTAATTGGCTGAAGGCAGAAAATACTGCAGGCTACTTTGCTGTTTACAATATTTCAATGACTTGAGAAGTATTTGGCATATACTGTGTGCTTAATATTTATTGATTTATTAATAGCCCAATAAAATTCTTTCCTGTTATAATGAGGATCAAGGAATTTGAGCAGTGATTCAACTCCAAAGGGCTGTCATTGTACCAATCAGATGGGAATAAGACAAGGGCAACACAACTGAATACAAAAACAGAATTTCTGAAATCAAATTATTGTTTTATTTTCCCCCATTATTGGCTCCTTGATACAGTTTTGCTATAATTAGTATTCCACGGTTTATAAAAGTTAGTGGATTTGAAACCCTTGAGGTCATTTCTAAGTAACTATTTCAAGAGTTGCTATGGTAGGCAGAACAGCATGACAACTGTATAAGGTTATACTCCTTATTCCCCTTTTCACAAATAAGTAAGTACATAAATAACTTTAATAATAATGCAAATATTTTCTCTGAAAAGAATGTTAATCAAAATTTTTATTCTGAATCTTCATTTTTGCTTTGATGAATTATGTATATAAGGTTGCTATGAGTGAGAATCGACTCGACAGCAACAGGTTTTACATAGAGAAAAGCCCAAATCATCTAAATGTGATTCATTTTCATTACAAATTCCTGTCACTGATTCAACAACAATTATTGACCATCCAAAATGTGCTAGGCACAATTCTAGATAGACCATGTTGTTACAGCATTGAACAGAACCAATCTAATGATTTCCTTCATTTTTGTAGACTTGGATAACTTTCAAATACTTAGATAATAAAAATCAGTACATATGCACATGTGCGCGCACCCGTATACACCCACACACAAGGTATGACAACTAAGTCAGTGAACTTAGTTGTTGTAAGTGCTACGTACCTCATTGCTGAATATCACGGTGATCCCTTTTGAAGTACTCCCCATGGGAAGCTGTGCACAGTTACCAGCACCTAGTCTACCCTTCAAAGTAATTTTGGAACTCTTTCTGGAATGGCCACTGCACACGGAGGTATGGTGACAAATTTGCAAACTCAATTGTATAATTGTCTGTGAGGGAGTTTTTAGCCAGTAAACAAATAACTGTATGGGAACACTCTCCCTACTCACCTGATCTGGCCCCCAAGGACTTTTTTCCTTACACATTGATAAAGGAAATATTGAAAGGAAGACATTTTAATAGCATTCAGGTTGTCAAAAGTAATATGACAACAGCTCTGATGGCCATTCCAGAAATAGTTCCAAAATTGCTTTTAAGGGTGGTCTAGGAACTGGAATCAGTGCATAACTTCCTAAGGGGAATACTTTGAAGTGATGATACTTATATTCAGCAATGAACTATGTAGCACTTTTCCTAGGATGAGTTCACAAATATAATTGTCAGACCTCATACAATATGTACAATTTTAGCCACTGACACTCACTGCACACTTACTGTTTTAGTCACCTGGTACTGCTCCAACAGAAAATGCCATGAAGAGAAACTTGATTGACACAGTGTGGTAAGCTGCAAATCCATTTATGAATTATAAGTGCATTCAATAGTAGAAGCTGTCACAGTCCAGTAGGCTGAGTCCAAGCAAGCATCTCAGCACAGGAATTTCAGGTCCAAAGGACATGGTCTGCTCTCAGTCTTGGTGGTATGAGGTTCCCAGCTCTCTATGATCACTTCTCTCCCTTATATCCCATAGCTGGTAACTGGAGTCCTGTCAGCTAGCACAACTGCTGCCCATTTCCCACCACTAATATCACAGAGGCAGGATTCACAACATATGGGAGGCATTGCACCATAGTGGGACTCATAGCCAAGTCAAATTGATACATACCTTTTGGGGGGAACACAATGCAATCCATGACACTTACCATGTACTAGACACCATAATAAGTAGTTTTCACATACCCTTGAGGTTACCCTTACAACAATCATGTTGGTTGGCCTTACTATTTATATATTACACATGAAAGAAAAGCAAACTAAAATAGCTTAGCCAAAATATGCAACTATATTTTTCTGACTCAAGTATCTGAGTTTCTAAAAGTTGCTTGGTGGTTGCTTTTCATTATAGCACTTTTTCTGTAGCGAAAAATCTCTTTCTTGATGCTAATAAAAGGAGCAGTCTAGGAAATTCTATGGCATTTAAGTAAAAACTTAAGAGGGAAACTCAGTATATTAAAACATAAGTTATTATCATTATCACAAGCTCTTGAATATTCTGGTCAGTTAAAAATAACAGTTTATAAAAACTCCTTTCTAATTCAAAGAGAAAAATGTCCAACATCCCTCTATCTTTCCCATTTATATTTTTCTCTTTCAAGGGTTCCAAAGGTAGAGTCATTGGGGTTTTGAGGTTTTCTAGCTTAAATTTACCATTTATTAATTTATTCCTACAAGAAATACTTATTAAACATTCATATTATGTGATGGACACCATGATAGGCACTCTGAGAATAAGACTATATTGTTCTTGCCATTTTAGAATGTGTCCCAGTGGTAAAATCACACATTAATGAATAATTACACAAATTTTTATTGAAAGTACAGTTGTAGGATGTGCTTTAAATGAGAAGTATAAAGTTCAGAAAGTATATAATGCAGTAACGCAGCTGAGGTGGATAAGATAGCACTCTCCAATGAGCTCTATGCCACATGCAGTTGCTTTCACTGGTGTCTTTATTAAAAGGAAGATGAAATTTATTACCAATCTCATCCATCCTAAGTTAGGTCATGTCCTAGGCTGCTAACACAGCTGTAACAGAAATACCATAATGGGTGGTTTTAAAGAACAGAAATTTATTTTTTCAAGAAGGTGGAGTCAAAATGTCGGGCTAAACACACGTGTCTGTAATTTCCTCTGGAAATCAAGGCCTGAAATGATAACTAAACAGAGACTTCTGGACACCTAGTGAGCCCTAGGACAAATGGCATAGGGCTGTCAATTTGGACTACATACCACTGAACAAGAAACTTCTTCTCTTTCACTGATCCTTGCCCTTGCTGAGTGACGGCTGTCCCAGTCTGAAGGTAACTCACCATTTTAACTTTTTTTCTCTATCTTAATCATGGGTGGGGCTGGATATTAAATGGCAGTAAAACTCAGACACAATGCTGATGGGATCAGCAGGCGGAATGGTCACATTTTGAAGGCCAGGCTCTGGACTCTGAGAGCATAGGCCCTTCCACCCCCTCTTTCTGAACCTCTGTCGTTGAATCACCTATTCTGCAGTGGGTAGGAGAGCTTGTGTGGGATGCCATCTTGTTCGACTGAGAGACAAAGTTACCCCAAAGGAGGCGCCAGCAGAACCTAATTCTTAGGCTGGGAGGCAGTGTCTGCCCAGGGAGCACTTTTCCAGCAGAAAAGCAATGTTTTTCACAGTGTGGCCTTATGGGTGAGGACTGGCAGCAGATGACAGCAGAGCAGCAGCCTTTCCATATTTTTAACTAGTTTACAGCATCTGGAGTTAGATATCAAGTTGTTTACTTTGCCAGCTGGGAAGAAGGTCTTGCGTAGTTGAAAGCCTGACCGATATTGGAAACTGTAAAATATCTTTTACCTTTCAATATAAGACTGCCTAGAAAAATAACTGTGGTATATCCTGACAGCGTCTCTTCAAGTCTTTACTGACTCACATCATAGGGTCAGCTGAAGGCCCCACATTCACTCTATGAGTAGTACCGTGTTTTCGCTGATCAGGGGGTGGAAACTGCTACCCCAGAGATTCCACTGGACTCAGTCACTGGAATACATACAGGTGACTGGTGATCACCTTTCTTTTCAGACTGAGCTTTCAATCTCGTTAAAGTAACACTGGAGAAACAAAACAAACTTCAGATGCCCAAAAAGCAACAACCTTTGGACAGAAACAAAGAAAAATTCACCTATGGCTCCATAAGGGCCTCAAAAGAAAGAATCAAAGAACTTCTGAGACGAAGAAACCTTTCTGAAAATAGACTTTCTGACGTGGAAGACAGAGCTACTGACTCCAGCATCTATGAGGAGAAATTAGAAAAAAGAAACAAGAAAAATGAAGAAACATTGAAAAGCATGTGAGACTCCATTAAGAAGAACAATCTATGATTAATTGGAATTCCTGAATAGGGAGGGAAACCTGAAAACACAGAGAGTATTGTTGCTGAGCTGCTGACAGAAAACTTCCCAGGAATTATGAAAGAAGAGAATATATATATCCAAGGTGCATATTAAATACCTCTCAATATAGATCCCAAAAGAAAGACTCCAAGACATATTAAAATCAAGCTTAACAAAATGAAACATAAGCAGAAACTCTTAAAGCAGCAAGACTCAAAGCAAAGCTAACCTTCAGAGGGAAGCCCTGTGGGCTCTTGTCTGACTTCTCAGCAGAAATGATGCTGGCATGGAGGCAATGAGATAACACATTCAAAGCCTTGAAGGAGAAACCTTCCAAACAAGAATTATATATCCTACAAAACTATCTTTCAAATATGAAAATGAAATTAAGACATTAGCAGATAAACAGAAACTCAGAGACTTTGTAAAAACCAAACCAAAACTACAAGAAATATTGAAAGAAACTCTTGGCATAGAACAAAACTGTTAACTCTATATTTTAGGAGGAAATACAATACCCATCATACAGAAACCTTCTCAGTAAGTGAAGACTCCAAACTCAATCAAAGCTATAATATTAAAAGAAGTGATCCAGTGATCATATCACAAAAACTATGATATCATCTTATTGAAAAGGGGGATGTACTGTAGTCATTATAGTCCTTCCAGATGGAGAGGAAGTTAATAAGACTTGTAATAGTTATAATTAGATTTAAACATAGATTATTAAAGGGGATTACAGGGGTAGCTACAAAGCACAATAAAGATGCAACATATCAAATCAAGAAAAATAATACGGGAGTTACAACAACCACGATACCAACACTGAAAAAGGTGAAAAATCAACTCGTAAACAAGAATGTCCCAGAACAGAATAGTATCAATAACAGAGAAAACATCAACACAAAAATAAACACACCATAATGACAATATTAAACACATACCTATCAATAATTACACTGAGTGTAAATGGACTGAACACTCCAGTAAAGAGATAACGAGTGATGTCTTGGATCAAAGGCACTACCCGTCTACACGTTGCTAAGAAGAAACTCACCTGATACTTAAAGAAAAGAACAAACTGAAAACTAAAGAATGGAAGAATACATACCAAGCTAACCATATACAAAGAAGAGCAGGTGTGGCAATGCTAATCTGAGATAAAATATGTTTTAATGTGAAATCCACCATCGTGGACAAGGATGGACACTATTACTGAAAACTTTGGTACATAAGTAGAACTTAACAATATTAAATATTTAGACACCCAATACTAAAGCATCTACATACATCGAAGAAATACTGACTATACTTAAAAACAAGTTAGATCACTCCACAATAGTTGTGGGAGGCTTCAACACTCTGCTCTCAATATTGGACAGATCTTCTAGTAAAAAGCTTAATAAAGACACAGAAGATCTTATTGCCACAATTAACCACCTAGACATCATCGACATATACAGATCTTTCTATCCATCAGCACACAACTACACCTTCTTCCCCAGTGCACATGGAATATTTCCCAGAATAGACTATGTGTTAGGACATAAAACAAATCTCAGCAAAATCCATACCATTGAAATATTGCAAATCATCTTCTCAGAGCATAAAGCCATGAAAGTCAAAATCAATAGCAGAAGAAACATAGACAGAAATTGGAACTCATGGGAACTGAACAACATCTTGCTCAAAAAGCCATGGGTTATAGAAGAAAACAAGGATGAAATAAAGAAATTTATGGATTCAAATGAGAATGAAAACACTTCTTGCCAGAACCTGTGGGATACAGTCAAAGCAGTGCTCAGGGGTCGATTTATCTGTATAAATGCACACATTTGGAAGGAAGAAAGAATCCAGACTAAAGAACTAACCCTACAGCTTGAACAAATAGAGAGACTATAACAGAGGAACCCCTCAGGCCCTAGAAGAATACAGATCATAAAGATTAGAGCAGAACTAAATGAGTTACAGAAAAGAAGAACAATTGAAAAAATTGAAAAAACCAAAAGTAGGTGTTTTGAAAAGACCAACAACATTGCCAAACCATTGGATTAACTTATTAAAGAAAAACAGGAAAGGAAACAAATCACCCAAATAAGAAATGGGAGGGGAGTTGTCACAACAGGTCCAACAGAAATCAAAAGTATATGAAAGACTGTACTCCAACAATTTGAAAACCTAGATTCTTTGATTCATATCACTTACCAAAACTATCACAAGGTGAAGCAGAACAAATTAATAAACCATCACAAAGGAAGAGACTGAAAAACTCATCAAAAAACTACCAACCAAAAAAAGCCTTGGCCCAGATGGCTTCACTGCATAATTCTACCAAGCTTTTAGAGAAGTGTTATCTCCAGTGCTACCGAGACTATTTCACAGCATAGAAAGGGATGCAGTACTCCCAAATTCATTGTGTGAAGCCAGCATGACCCTGATACCAAAGCCAAGGAAAGACTCCCCCCCCAAAAAGGAGAACTACAGACCAACATCACTCATGAATCTAGATGCAAAAAATACTCACCAACAGAATACAACAACATATCAAAAAATAATCCATCATGATCAAGTTGGATTCATATGAGGGATAAAAGGCTGCTTCAGCATCAGAAAAACAATTAATGTGTTCAATCACATAGATAAAACAAAAGACAAAAATCATCTGATTTTGTCCATTTATGCAGAAAAGGCATTTGATAAAGTCCAACACCCATTCATCCTAAAAACTCTCAGCAAAATAGGAATAGATGGCAAATTCTTCAATGCAATAAGGGCCATTTATACAAAGTCAACTGCATACATCATCCTGAAGGAGAGAGACTGAAACAATTCCCCCTGGGAACGGGAACCAGATAAGGATGCCTGCTTTCACCTCTCCTCTTCAACATTGTACCAGAAGTTCCAGCCAGAGCAATTAGACAAGACCAAGAAATAAAGGGCATCTGCATCAGCAAAGAGGAAGTTAATTCTCCCTATTTAGAGATGATATGATTGTATACACAGACAATCCTGAAGAATCCATATGTAAACTACTCAAGCTCATAGAAGAGTTCAGCAGTGTCAGAATACAAGATAAACATAAGTAAATCAGTAGGATTCCTTTACACCAATGATGAGATTATTTAAGAAGAAATCACTAAATGAATGTCATTTACTATAGCTCCCAAGAATATAAAATATCTAAGAATAAATCTAACCAGAGAAATATCAGACCTTTACAAAGAAAACTAAGAGAGACTGACATAAATGGAGAAATCTGCTTGCTCATGGGTAGGAAGACTTAACATTGTGAAAAAGTCTACCCAAAGCAATCTACTTATATAATGCAATAGCTATACAAATTCCTGTGAAATTTTTTAATGAGATGGAGAAACAAATCACCAACTTTGTTTTGAAAGGGAAGAACCCCAGATAAGTAAAGCACTACTGAAGAAGGAGAACACACTGGGAGCCCTCTCGCTACCTGATTTAAGATCCTATTACACTGCCACAGTAGTCAAAACAGCCTGGTACTGGTGCAAAAAGAGATGGATAGATCAATGGAACAGAACTGAGACCTCAGAGATGCCACTATCCTCCTATGAACAGTTGATATTCGACAAACACCCTAAGACATTAAATTGGGGTAAAAGCAATCTCTTCAACAAATGGTGCTGGCAAAATTGGATATCCATTTGCAAAAAACTGAACCAAGACCATATCTCACACCTTATACAAAAACTAACTCAAACTGGATAAAAGACCTACACGTAAAATCTAAAATGATAAAGGTCATCCCAGAAAAAATAGGTTCAATAATGGAAGTTTTAATACACAATGTAGACAGACTGCAAAATCTGACAAAGTACAAACAACAGTAGAGAATATAGACAAATGGGAACTACTAAGAATCAAACAGTTTTGTTCATCCAAAGACTTTATCAAAAGAATTAAAAAACCACAGACAGAATGAGAAAAAAAAAAAAATTGGCAACTGTATGTCGGACCAATGTCTGAGCTCCATAATCTACAAGATACTACAAAATATCAATAAGAAAAAGATAAATATTCTGATTAAGTAACAGGCAAAAGAGATGAACAGACACTTCTCTAAAGAAGAAATCCAGGCAGCCAAAAAACACGTGAGGAAATGCACACAATCACTAGCTATTAAAGAAATTCAAAACCACGATGAGATATCATCTCACCTTAACAAGGTTGGCCATGCTCCAGAAGATGCAAAACAACAAATGCTGGAGAGGCTGTGGAGAAATTGGAACTCTCCTACATTATAAGTGAGATTGCAAAATGGCGCAACCTCTCTGGAAAGCAATTTGGTACTTCCTTAAAAAGCTGGACATAGAGATACTATTTGACCCAGTAATCTCACTGCTTGGAATATATCCTACAGAATGCAGGCCATTCATACCAACTGATACATGCACATGAATGTTCATTGCAACACAGTCCACAATAGCAAAAAGATGGAATCAACCCAGATGTCCAACAACAGAGGACTGGATAGGTAAACTATGGTATATACAGTCAATGAAACACCATGCAATGACAAAAAACAATGATGATTTTAGGAAGCATCTCGTAACCTGGTTTCAACTGGAGGACACTATGCTGAGTGAGAGTAGTCAGTGGCAAAAAGACAAATATTGTATGAGACCCCTATAGTAAGAATTTAAAAACAGACTCATGCAGAGACGAAAAGACTCTTTGACGGCTGCAAGGGTAGGGAGGGAGGGAGGGCGAGGGTGGGGTATAGATTAGATAGCTGATAGAAATTTGATTGGGTGAAATCTGGGACAGCACACATAAGAAGATCAATTTTAACTGAACTTAAATATAATATTACTCCCCCCATCTTAACCCAATATTGCAAGGAGAAAGTAGCTGAGGTGGGGGGCCAGGGGGCATACTTTCAGGAGATGTATCAAGGCTAATTTGCATAACTAGCAGTTTGCTAAGAGAGTCTCTGCACCTCACATTGGTGAGTGGCGTCTGGGGTCTTGAAAGCTGCCAAGCTGCCATTTAAGGGATACCAAACGGTCCAACTCAGCAGGAACGGATGATCACCAAGGACCAAAACAACATGGAGGAAAGAGAACCCGGAAGACAGAGAGACCTCCGTAAGTGGATGACTACATGGTCATGTGACCAGAATAACTGGATGGTGCCCGGCCATCACCAGTGAAAGCCGTGATGGGGCTCACAAAGTTGAGTCTCACTGGCAACACGAGAATAAAAGGAGGTGCTTGCTGAGATCTCCACTAAAAGACAGTAAATGATGGTCCAGGGGCCTCAGGGTATCCCTGGGAGCATGGCCCCTGATCCTGATGCCACCCCTGTCCATAAATCATAATGGAGGTCACCTCTTGAGACAGGAGTGCATTGGGCTTGGCAACACAGAGAGACCAGAAAGACCATATCATGTGTGTACTTTATGGTTTCATGCATCTATAGGACGTCATCCTGCTGACCTCTTACTGGAGGTGAGGGAAAGAGTAGAGAGGAAGTGATAGGAAATTATTAGAAGGATATGACATAGAATGGAGAGGATGAGTGTGCTGTCACCAGGCAGGGAGAACAGTGGGAGATGCCCATAGGTGGGCATGCAAATTTATGTGGGATTGTACATTTTCAGTCAATCATGATAAAAAGAAATTTAGTTCTTCACAGTTTAAGATGCTAGAAGTTTGGATTCAAGACATTGGTTATAGAAGTCTACCCAAAGCAATCTACTTATATAATGCAAAAGCTATACAAATTCCTGTGAAATTTTTTAATGAGATGGAGAAACAAATCACCAACTTTGTTTTGAAAAGGAAGAAACCCCAGATAAGTAAAGCACTACTGAAGAAGGAGAACACACTGGGAGGTCTCTCGCTACCTGACTTAAGAACCTATTACACTGCCACAGTAGTCAAAACAGCCTGGTACTGGTGCAAAAAGAGACGGATAGATCAATGGGTTTCTGTCAACTAAAGGGAAGATTTTTTTTTTCCTCTTTTGGCTTCTATACCCTGGTGTCCTTTGCTTGGTTCTTTGGTGATATTTTTATAACTCAGATATAATTGGGTTTAGGACATGCCCTACACTTAAATGGTCTCGTTAACATAATGAAGACAATTCTACTCCCAAATGGTATTACATCCACAGGTATGGGGATTAGAATTTCAACTCATATTTTGGGGAGCCAAAATTCAATGCATAATAGGTCAGATCTGTGCCCAACCAATGCAAAGCAAAGGGTTGAGCAATCATATACAGACTGCAGAGTTCAAAAACTTCCAACCTTGATCCTCTAGGCCAAGAAATTCAACCTCCTCAGCTTATTCAGCCAATCAGACATCACTGGGAATAGAACCAGAGTCTTCTGGCTCCCAGTCTAATTTGTATCTCCTAGACCATGAAACACACCAATACTAATTTTATGGTCCAATGATTCTGAACAAATACTTACAGTTTACTCACTGCTCTGTTTTCTGAGTCAATGGGGGGAAAACATCCTTCACTTGACCTCAGATGATAAAACATTCTCATAAAACAGCTTCATCTTTTATTCTCCAGCCCAACCTATCATAAGTATCAAAGAAAAAAAAAAAAACAAAAACCAGCAGTCAAAAGCAGGCAGGCAAAAAGCTTGTAGACATTCTGGCCTAAAAGAAGTATTGTCCTACTAATTATATTGACAAGTGTTTATAAATAAAGTATGAACTTTAAAATGCCTTTTATAAATAATCAGCTGTTAAAATTTTCAGCTGGAACACAAAGTTTAGTGATTGCAGTATACAGAGAAACCAGATATCTTTACTAGTTGCAGGCAGGCCTTCTCTCCAGTCTGCTCCCCAGTCCCAGCTAGTCCACCGATTTGAAATTCTTTGGAGACAGGCACAACTAAAGCCACCCCCTTGACTTTCAGTCACAGCCCTTTGGCAAAAGAATAAAAAGGAGGCCAGCCTTAAGAGTTACAGCTTCTAATATCTTAGCTGTCCCTTAATAAGTATGTATTCAGAGCACATTGACAATAGTGGGACTGACATTGTTACTAATATAGAACAAGTCAAAATACAAAGAATTTTAATGGCTCACATTCTTTAAAATGATTTCGGAACCGTTTCTTCTAAATCAGAGTCTCCTGCTGCTCCTGTTGGTAGTGACTTCTCTAAAGTGCCAGACAATGGTGACTGTGATGAATGGTCTTCATAGTCAAAGGTGCCCTGAGTGAAAGGCAAAAGAATAAAAAGTCAGTCTCACTTGTGTGATGCCAGTCTTGGAGACAATAAATGTCTGTGCATGTACTTTTAAAGCCTGATTTTTTAAGTTGATTGTTAAGCAGTTAACTGTGAATACTTTGAAATGTTTCAGTTCTTTGTTAGTGGCGAGTGGAAAACTTCCCATGCAACTATATACCTAACGATTTCTTCTTTTAACTTAAATAATTTAATTACTGCTTTTTAATGTGAACGGGTTTAAGCTTCTAGAAGCCAGAGGAAAATAGATATTGCCAATAATTAGGGAAAAGATAATTCACTATAATTGACATTAATGTATAATTTACATACTATAATGTTTTTGGTCCTTAGGAAGTCTTAATAAGTAAAACTAAGAGTGAGAATGCTTATCTCTGGCTTAGCATTACTTTCTTGCTTATGATTTCAGGGTTATATTTTGCTTTAAATGATTGGCTAGGGGTTTTTTTTGAAGTCAAGTTTAAAAGGTACAGAGAGGCTAATCAGCAAAAAAAGCTCAAAAGGTTATTTCATTGGTGACCTAAATAGGTTGTTCTATTAAACATTGAAGGAAGTGAATCTCTGTTAAGCTGTACATTGGAAAAAAAAAAAAAAGGAAAGAAAAAGAGCTGTTAAGCTAGCAACTCTCTGCTCAGATCACACTATGGTATAAAATTACATCAAAGTATTATGGTATTACACCACTACCTACATCAGTAAAATGCCAGGTTGACATATTATAAAGAAAAATCAGTTATACTTCAATAAGCCTCACTCTCTAGAAAGACAGTGAGAAATGTATAGTATGCCTCATCCACAAGTCATTAGAGACTGTATAGCCATAAAACTCTACTATGCCACAACTGTATTTCAAAAGGAGTGGTTTTCAGCACAAAGAATCTATCTTTTGTAGATGCTACACTTCAACGGTATGCCAGGACAGACTGGCAACTCAGAGAAATAAATAGTAAAATTAGAGTGGGATCATGGTAGACCACATCATTTTATTCTTTTGTTCCAATCTTGTTGGCACATCTTCTGGAATTTAGTTTGTATTTAAGTATCAATAATAAGCTTTTTACTTAGATAATACAATCAACTTTCTTAAAGATCTCTGGACTACCAAAATTTGATCATTAAAAAACTAAAATACAGTAACTTTTGGTCTGGATTTATAGCATCTGAAGTGTAAGCAGAGATGTCAACTGAAAATTTATTATTAATTGAAGCCCTGGAAAAGTAAAGAGGCATAAATAATAAGACAACTATAGGTAGATAATAAATCTGCTTCTAGCTTTCTCTCTTCCTGCTGAAATTTCATAAGAGAATTACAGATATTTGGGAACATGTCCCTGACCTCTTAAGGCAAACTTGAGAGGACAATCATTCCCTGAGAATACTGGAATACTTGGGCTGTTTCTCTGAGTCAAGAAAAATTTCTTTTTTGTTTTCGGTCTGTTTGGCTCTGGGGTTTGGGGATCCATCTTCCTCCTAAATAGCTAACTGCATCCTCCTGACATAACACTTGATTCTAGTCATAGATACTTTGACATTAGACATCTTGTATTCTATATCCTATAGCTTTACCATAACTGCCCATTCTAATCTTTGAGCTGTACTAAAAAAATGATACTCATCATCAGTCCCACTAAAACTTCATCTGCCTCCATTAACATAAGTGTTCAGAAAATAAATTTCATCTATTTGGGAGATAGAGAAAAGTTAACTTTTAAGATGGGCTTTGAAAGATGGCTAGTACTTATTTCAATGACAGAGTTTGAAAGAGTATGCTAGATTAAGGAGCTTGTATGAAGAAAAAGTGCTTAAGATAAATCTGCTGAGTTGGGCATTGTAGAGTTGTGGACTATTAAATTGGAGAGGTAGTTTGAAGATTTATTCTGTGGGTCTTGGAAAGTCCAAGAAGACGTCTACATTTATTTCAGTATCCTGTGATTCAGCGGCATTGAGCGATAGCAATACAAATGAAACTTTGTTATGCACAGATTAATCTAACTGTAGTATGAAAGAAAAGCTAAAGAGGGGAGAGTGAGGACAAGTAAATCTATTTAGGCAAAAGATATTAATGCCAAGCTATGATTTGAACATAATAAATAAAACAACTCTTGCATTCTTTTCCAGTTCTCATATCCAGTTGTGTCCTTGGTCTTGCTTGTTCATTTTTTGTTTCCTAAATTTAGCTTTTGTTAGTTGCTTTTGAGTCATTTATGACTCACAGCAACTTCTGTGCAAAACAACAAAACACTACCTTGTCCTGTTCCATCCTTTAAATTGTCATTCTTAAACCCGCTTTTGTGGTTGCTATGTCAATCCATCTCGTTGAAGGTCTTTCTTTTTTGCTGACTTTACCACACTTAATGTCCTTCTCCAGAACATCAAACTATGTGAGATGAAGTCTCACCATTGTTGCTTCTAAGGAGTGTTCTGGCTATACTCCTTCCAAGACAGACTTGTCTATTTTTTGGCACTCTGTGGTATATTCAATATTCTTCACCAGTACCATAATCCAAAGACATTAATTATTCTTTGGTCTTCCTTATTCACTGTCCAGCTTTCATGTAAGTATGAAATAATTGAAAACACCTTGGCTTAGTCTTTAAGGCGACATCTTTGCTTTTTAACACTTTGTAGCATATTTGCCCAGTGCAATACTTCAGCTGACTTCTTGACTAATACTTCCATGGGTGTTGATTTCGGGACCAAGTAAAATGAAATGAAATCCTTGATAGCTTCAGTCTTTTCTCCATCTGTCATGATATTGCTTCCTGATCTAATAATGAGAATTTTTGTTTTCTTTATGTTGAAGTATAATCCATAGTGTAAATTAAAGTCTTTGATCTCTGATCTTTGTTACTAAGTATTTTAAGTCCTCTTCATTTTCAGAAAGCAAGGTTGTGTCATCTGCATGACACAGGTTATTAATAAGTATTCTTCCAATTTGGACTCGGCATTCTTCATCATAGAATTCAGGTTCTGAGACTATTTGCTCAGCACAAGGAAGGAGTTATTATAACGAAAGGATATAATCCTGTTGTATGCCTTTCCTGATTTTAAACCACACTGTATTCCCTTTGTCTGTTCAAAGAAATGCATCTTGATCTAGGTACAAGGTCCTCATGAACACGATTAAGTGTTCTGGAATACCTGTTCTTTGGAATGTTATCCATAATTTATTTTGATCCACACAGTCAAATGCCCTTGCGTAGTGGGTAAAACACTGGTCAACATCTTTGAAGTATTCTCTACTTTCAGGCAGGATCAGTAATGATAAGTATTTCATTCTGCATCCTCTTCTGAATCCAGCTTCAATTTCTGGCAATTTCCTATTGATATATTGCTGCTGTCACTTTTGAATGATGTTCAGCAACATTTCACTTGCTTGTGATATAATAAAATTGCTTGATAATTTCTGCATTTGGTTGGATCAATCTGTCTTTTCAATAGACATAAATAGGGATCACTTCCAGTTGGTTAGCCAGGTAGCTGTCTTCCAGATTTCTTGGTATAGTTGCGTGAGTTGTTCTAACACTGCATGTGTTTGCTGAAATATCTAGGTTGTTATTCTGTTATTTCCTGGGGCCTTGTCTTTCACCAATACATTCAGTGAATCTTGAACCTCTTCTGTCATGCTCATTGGTTTCTGATCATATGGTATTTCCTAATTTTTTTTGTACAGTCATTCTGATCATTCCTTCCATCTTTTTTTGATGCTTCCTGCTCATTTAACATTTTGCTATAGAATCCTTCAATATTGTAACTGGGAACTGGAATTGTTTTCTTTCAGTTCTTTCAGCTTGAGAGATGCCGTATTCTTCCTCTTTAGTTTTCTAGCTCCAGGTTCGCTCACATGTCTTTATAATACTTTACTTTGTCTTCCGGAAACATCCCTTGAAATCTTCTGTTCACCACTTCATTTCTTCCATTTGTTTTAGCTACTTAACGTTCAACGATAAGTGTCAAGATCTCTCCTGACATCCATTTTGATCTTTTCTTTATTTTCTGTCTTTTTAATGACCTCTTTCTTTCACTGTAAATAATGTCTTTGATGTCGTTCCACACCTCATCTGGTCTTTAGTCATTAGTGTTCAATGTGTCAAATTTATTTGTAGGAAGGTCTCCATATTCAGGTAGGTATTCAAGGTCCTATTTTAGCTCTGATGCATGTGTTCTAATTTTCTTCATCTTCATAGGAGCAATTGATGGTCAATACCTTGGCCTCATTCTAATTAATTGAGTTTTTCAATCACCACCTCCCAGAAATATAGTTGATTTAATTCCTGTATATTCTTTTTGGCAAGGTCCATGTATACAGTCATTCTTTATATTGTTGGAGAAACATATTTGCAGTGGAGAAGTCACTTTCCACACAATTCTGTCATGTGTTCTCCAGCTTTGTTTCCTTTTTGTTTGCTTGCTTGAATTATTTTTATTAGGACTGAGTGAAAATGTACATTGCCATATAAATTTACATGCCCACCTATATGCAACTTCCACTGCTCTCCCTGCCCGGTGACAGTGCACTATTCCTCTCTGCTCCATACATGTCTCATCCTCCCAACAGTCTCCTTCCCCCCGCCCCCACTCTCCTTCCTCCAGCCAGAGGTCAGCAGGATGATATCCTATAGATGCATAGAACCATAAAGTGCATCCAGTATATGGTCACTCTGCATCACCAAGTCCAATCCACTCAAATCTGAAGAGTGGACTTTCATTATGATTTATGGGCAAGGGCAGCATCAGGGCAAGGGGCCATGCTCCCAGGGGAACCTCAAAACCGCTGGACCATCAATTGAGGTCTTTTAGTGGAGATCTCAGGGTGCACCCTTTTTTATTCTTGTGTTGCCAGTGAGACTCAACTTAGTGAGCTCCATCATGGCTATCACTGGTGGTGGCTGGGCACCATCCAGTTCTTCAGGTCCCAAGCTGATGTAGGAACCCACTCATGTGGGTCTCTCTATCTTCTGGATTGTCTTTACCCCATGTCATTTTGGTTCTCAGTGAGCATCCATTCCTGCTGAGTTGGGACCATTTGCTGTGCCCTTGGATGGCCGCCTGGCAGGGGACCATGCTCTTAGGTGAAATTGAGGTCAATTGGCACAACTAACATTTTTCTCCAGCTTTGTTTCTATCACCAAAACCAGATTTTCCAGCTACTGATCCTTCTCTGTCTCCAGCTTTTGTATTTCAAACAGCAGGAGTTATCAATGAATCCTAAATACTTGTGTTTGATCAATTTCAGACTGTAGAAGTTGTTGTTGTTAGGTGCCATCAAGTTGATTCTGATCCTAAGCACAACAGAATAAAACACTGCCTGATCTTGCACCATGCCCACAATTGTTTTTGTGCCTAAGCCCATCTTTGCAGCCACTGTGTCAATCCATTTTGGTGAGAGTTGTCTTCTTTTTTGCTGACTCCAAGCATGATGTCCTTCTGCAGGGATTGATCCCTCCTGACAACATGTCCAAAGTATGTAAGATGCAGTCTCACCATCTTTGCTTCCAAGGAACACTCTGGTTATACTTCTTTTAGAATAGATCTGTTTGTTCTTTTGGCAGTCATGATCATTCAATATTCTTCTCCAGCACCACAATTCAAAGACGTCAATTCCTCTGTCTTCCTTATTTATTGTCCCACTTTCACATGCATATGATAAGTTTGAAAATACCATGGCTTGGTTCAGGCACACCTTAGTCTTCAAGGTGATATCTTTCTTTTCAATACTTTAAAGACATAGTTTTCAGTAGATTTTTCCAGTTCAATGTGTCTTTTGATTTTTTGACTGATGCTTGTGTGGACATTGACTACGGATCCAAGTGAAATGAAATCTTTGACAACCATAATCCTTTCTTCATTTACGACAATGTAGCTTATTGGTCTAGTTGTAAGGATTTTTATTTTCTTGATGTTGAGGTGCAATCCATGCTGAAGATTGTGTTCTTTGAACTTCCTCAGTGTTTCAAATTGTCTTCACTTCCAGCAAGCAAAGCTGTATCATAACACAGGTTGCTAATGAGTCTTCTTCCAATACTGATGCCTTAGTCTTCTTTATATAGTCCAGCTTTCTCAGATTATTTGCTTGGCATACAGATTGAAAAGGTGCTATGAAAGGATACAACCATGAAAGGTATGCAGAAGTTGTTAGAAGTCTTCAGTTTCTTTATCTTTAGCCTTAGTGATCGGTGCACAAATTTGAGTAACAGTAGTGTTAACTGGCCTTCATTGTAGGCCTACGGGTATTATTCTATCAGTGACAGCACTATACTTTAGGATAGTATAATGAAATGTTAATTTTGACAATGAATTTAGTGCCATTGCACTTCAATTTGTCATTCCCAACATAATAGATCACAGTATTGTCTCATTATAAATGGCCAATACCAGTCCATTTCAGCTTACTAATGCCTTGGATTTAGGTATTTAGGTACCAGCAGAGTCACCCATAGTAAATAGGCTTCAGCTGAGCTTCTAGACTAAGACAGACTAGAAGAAGGACCAGGCAGTCTGAATTAGCCAGGGAAAACCTTATGAATAGAAGTGGAACATTGTCAGATACAGTGTTGGGAAATGAGCCCCCCTGGGTTGGAAGGCACTGAGGAGATGACTGGGGAAAAGCTGCCTCCTCAAGGTAGAGGCAACTTTAATGTTGTAGATGGAATAAAGCCTTCGGGATCTTCATTCGTTGACTTGGCAAAACTCAAAATGAGAAGTAACAGCTGCAAATATCCATTAATAATTGGAACATGGAATGTATGAAGTATGAATCTAGGAAAATTGGAAATCCTAAAAAATGAAATAAAACACATAAACATCAGTATCTTAGGCTTTAGTGAGTTGAAATGAATCAGTTTGGGCCACTTGGATCTGGTGATCATACGGCTTATGCTGGAAATGAAAACTTGGAATGATGTTGCATTCACCGTCAAAAAGAAATTTCAAAATATGTCCTGAAGTACAATGCTGTCAGTGATAGGATAATAACCATATGCCTACAAGGAAGACCAGTTAATATGACTAATATTCAAATTTAAATGCCAACCACTAAGGCCAAAGATGAAGAGATTAAAGAGTTTTATCAGCCTCTGCAGTCTGAAATTGATTGAACATGCAATCAGGATGTATTGATAGCTACTAGTGACTGGAATGCAAAGTTGGAAACAAAGAACAAGGCTCTGTAGTTGGAAAATTTGGCCTTGATGATAGAAATAATACTGGAGTTGTGTCATAAAATTTTGCAAGACTAACAACTTCTTCATTGCAAATACCTTTTTTTAAGGAACACAAATGGTGACTGTACACGTGGACCTCACCAGATGGAATACACAGGAAGTACCTTGACTACATCTGTGGAAAAAGATGATGGAAAAGCTCCATATTAGCAGACAGAGCAAGACCAGGTGCTGACTGTGGCACAGGTCATAAACTGTTCATATCCAATTTCAAACTGAAACTGAAGAAAATTAGAACAAGTCCACAAGAGCCAAAGTATGAGCCTGAATATATCCCTCCTGAGTATAAAGACCATCTCAAAAACAGATATGTTGTATTGATCACTAATGACTGAAGACTGGATGAATTGTGAAATGACATCAAAGACATCATCCATGAAAAGAGCACCTACCCACAGTAGCCAAGGTGGGTTTAACTCATAGCAATCCTAGAGGTCAGAGTAGAACTGCCCCATATAGTTTGGCAGATTTGAACTGCCAACCTTTTGGTTAGCCTACAATGCCACCAGGGTTTCCATGAAAAGAGTAAGAGGTTATTAAAAAGGGTAGGAAAGAAAGAAGAGACCAAATTGGATGTCAGAAAAGACTCAGAAACTTGTTTTCAAACATCAAGCAGCTAAAGCAAAAGGAAGGAATGGCTAGATAAAAGGCTGACATAGAAGATTTCAAAGAATGGCTGGAGAAGACAAAATAAAGTGTTATGATGACATGTGTGAAGAGCTGGAAATGGCCAGAAGGGAAGAAAACGTTCTGCATTTCTCAAGCAGAAAGAACTGAAGAAAAATTTCAAGTCTTGAATTACAATGGTGAAAGATTCTACAGGGAAAATATTAAATGACTCAGAGCTTCAAAAAAAGATGCAAGGAATGCACAGAGGCATTATACCAGAAAAGACTGGTCAGTGTTCAGCCATTTGAAGAGGTAGCATATGATCAGAAACTGATGGTACTGAAGGAAGAAGTTGAAGCCGCATTGAATTCACTGGCAAAAAGCAAGGCTCCAAGAATTGATGGAATATTAACTGAGATATTTCAACAGATGCTGCACTGAAAGTGCTCACTCATCTATGCCAAGAAATTTGGAGGACAGCTACCTGGCCAACTGACTGGAAAAGATTCATATTCATGCTTATTCCAAAGACAGGTGATCCAACCGAATGTAGAAAATACTGAACAATATTGAATATAGCATGCAAGTAAAATTTTGCTCAAGATCATTCAACAGCGACTGCAACAGTATATTGACAAGGAACTGATGGAAATTCAAGCTAAAATCAGAAGAGGCCCTGAAAGCAGGGATATTATAGCTGATGCCAGGTGGATTCTGGCTTAAAGCAGAGAATACCGGAAAGATGTTGCCTGTGTTTCATTGACTGTGCAAAGGCATTTGACTGTGTGGATCATACTAAATTATAGCTAACACAGTGGAGAATGGCAATCAGAACACTTAATTGAACTCTTAAGGAATCTGTATGTAGATCAAGATGCAGTCATGCAAACAGAACAAGGGGACACTGTGGTTTAAAGTTAGGAAAGGTGTGCATCAGGGTTATACCCTTTCACCATACTTTTTCAAGAGAAAATAATCCAAGAAGCTGGATTATACAAAGAAAAACAAGACCTCAGGATTGGAGGATAACTCATTAACAACCTGTGTTATGCAGACGGCAACACCTTCCTCGCTGGAAGTGAAGATTTGAAACAATTACTGATGAAGATCAAGGACCACAGCCTTCAGTATGGATTGCACGTCAATAGCAAGAAAACAAAAACCCTCACAACTGGACCGGTAAGCAATATTGTCCTAAATGGAGAAAGGACATCAGTTGTCAAGGATTTCATATTACTTGGATCTATAATCAATGCTCATCAAAGCAGCCATCAAGAAATCAAAAGACAGATTGTGTATGGAAAATCTGCTGCAAAGGATCTCTTGGGGGTGGAGTCAAGATGGTGAACTAAACACACATCTCCCTAAATCCCTCTGGAAACCAAGACCTGAAATGATAATTAAATGGAGCCTTCTAGACACCTAGTGTGGCCTGGGATGTGGCATAGGTTTCTTAATTTGGACTTCATACCACTGAACTCAAAACCTCCTCTCTTTCATTGACTCTACTCTCGGCATGGACAGGCTTACACAGACTGAAGGTAATTCACCATTTCAATATTTTATTCCCTCTGTCTTGGCTGGCAGGCAGAACTGGGACTTGACTAGCTCCTGGTCCTGTACACACTGTTGGTGGGACGGGCAAGTGTAATTGCCAGGTTCTGAGACCCTGGCCTTCCACTCTATACACCTTGGCTTCCCTGGCATAACTTTCTCCCTCTGCCATGTGGTAGCCATACAGATGCGCTTGTGTGGGACACCATCTTGATCCACTGGGAAACAGAGAAGCCCAGGCAGAGGCCTCGGCCAGACTTGGTTCTTAGGCTGGGAGGTGGCTCCTGCTCGGGGGTCGGGGGGTGGGGAAGAGTGCTTTCCTAGAAGGGAGGTGGTGTTTTGCACAGTGTCACCTGGGACTGGGACCCAGCAGCTGAGGCTGTGGACTCTGGGCATTTCGGCACTCTTGGCTTCTCTTTCTGCCGGGAGCCTGGTCCTGGCCAATGGGGGAGTTTGTGTGGGACGCCATCTTGTTTTTCTGGGAGGTGGGATCATCCACAAGGAAGATTCAGGTGGACCTAATTCTTGGGCTGGGAGGCAGTGCCTAACCAGAAGAGACTCCTTTCCCAACAGAAAAGCAGAATTCTACACAGTATCGCCTACAGCTGGGGCCCAACAGCAGAGGCCTGTAGGCCAGTAGCCTTTCTGTCTTTCTGTATTTTGAGCTAGTTTATAACATCTGGGGTTCAATACAGAGGTGCTTACTTTGCCGGCTGGGAAAAGGGAACATATGCACCTGAAAACCTGACTGACTTTGGAAGTTGTCAAATACTTTTTACTTCTCATTTTAAGACTACGTGGAGAAACAACTATGGTCCATCTTCACATCATCTCTCCCAGCCTCTACTGACCCACATGATGCCCAAAAAGCAACAAATGTTGGAGAAGACAGTAACCTGGAAGTCACCCATGGCAACAGAAGACTCCCAAAAGAAACCACCTCAGAATTTCCCAGACGAAGAAGCTCTTCTGAAACTATCAGAAGGTGAATACAAAAGGATTACATGTAGAGCCCTCCTAGACCTTATACAAAACACAGCAGAGCAAAATGACAAATTAAGCCAGCTGTTTGATCTGATGGAACATCAGTACTCTGAAATCCAATGGATGAAGAGCAAAATCAAAGACACAGAAACTTCAATTCAAAGCCAAGAAAACAGAATGGAACAAATGGAAAAAAGAATTTCTGATTTGGAAGACAGAGCCACTGACTCCAGTATCTATGAGGGGAAATCAGAAAAGAAGAATCAAGCAAAATGAAGAAGCATTAAGAAGCATGTGGGACTCTATTAAGAAGAACAATCTATGATTAATTGGAGATCCTGAACAGGGTGAGACACCTGAGAACACAGAGAGTATTGTGGCTGAGCTGCTGATAGAAAACTTCCCAGAAATTATGAAAGAAGAGAATATAGACATCCAGGATATGTATCGAACACCACTCAATATAGATCTCAATAGAAAGACTCCAAGACATATTATAATCAAGGTGAACAAAGAGAAAATCTTAAAGGCAGCAAGACTCAAAGCGAAGCTAACATTCAGAGACAAACCCTGTAGGCTTTCGTCGGATTTCTCAGGACAAACAATGCTGGCATGGAGACTGTGGCGTGACGTATTCAAAGCCTTGAAGAAGAACTTCCAACCAAGGATTACATAGCCCGCAAAACTAGCTTTCAAATATGAAACTGAAATGAAGACATTTGCAGATAAACAGAAACTCAGAGACTTTGTAAAAACCAAACCAAAGCTACAAGAAATACTGAAAGAATCTCTTGGCTTGGAAGAACAAAACCACTAATTTTGTATTTTAGAAGGACACATTATCCAGAATCCTACTCAGTTAGAGAAGGCTCCAAACACAATCAAAGTGAAAGAAACAATTATAACGTAAACTACGATATCATCATATTAAAAAGAGGGATGTACTAGAATCATTATAGTCCTCCAGTTGGAAAGGAAGTTGACGAGACTGGTAACAGTCAAGACTGGGTTTATATATAGTTTGTTAATCTGGATAATAGGGGAAGCCAAAAAGCACAATAAAGAAGCAAAATACCATATCAAGAAATGTAATATAGGAATCTCAACAACCACAAAACCAACCCTGAAAAAGGTGAAAAATCAACACACAAAGAAGAAGGTTGCAGAACAGATTAATAAGAACAACAGAGAATCAACACCAAAATAAACATATCACAGCACTGAACACATACCTATTAATAATTACATTGAATGTAAATGGACTGAATGCTCCAGTAAAGAGACACCGAGTGACATCTTGGATCAAAAGACATAACCCACTATATGTTGCCTACAAGAAACTCAACTTAGACTTAAAAATATGAACAAACTGAAAATCGAAGGATGGAAAAATATATGTCAAGGTAACAATGAACAAAGAAGAGCAGGTGTGCCAATTCTAATCTCAGATAAAATAGATTTTAAGGTAACATCCACCATTGTGGACAAGGATGTATACAATTTATTCATGAAAGGTTGAATACACAAGCAGGACTTAATAATATTAAATATTTATGCACCTAATACTGGAGCAACTAAATACGTCGAAGAAACACTGACTGCACTCAAAAAAGGAGATAGATCACTCCACAATAATAGTAGAAGACTTCAACACTCCACTCTCAATATTGGACAGATCATCTAGAAAAAAATTCAATAAAGACAAAGAACTTATCACCACAATTAACCAACTAGGCCTCATCAACATATACAGAACTTTCTACAGATCAGTGGACAGCTACATCTTATTCCCCAGTGCACATGGAACATTCTTCAGAATAGATCATGTGTTAGGACATATAACAATTCTCAACAAAATCCATAAATATGAATTAACGCAAAGCATCTTCTGGGATCATAAAGCCATAAAATCAAAATCAATGGCAGGAAAAACATAGAGAAAAAGTGGAACTCATGGAAACTGAACAACATCTTGCTCAAAAACCCATGGCTTATAGAAGAAATCAAGGATGAAACAAAGAAATGTATGGATTCCAAAGAGAACAAAATCACTTCCTACCAGAACCTATGGAATACAGCCAAAGCAGTGCTCAGAGGTCTGTTTATCTCCATAGATGCACACATCTGAGAGAAAGAAAGAAACCAAACCAAACCAAAGAACTAACCCTACAGCTTGAACAAGTAGAGAGAGAACAACAGAGGAACCCCTCAGGCCCCAGAAAAAAACAGATCATAAACATCAGAGCAGAACTAAAAGAATTAGAGAACAGAAAAACAACTGAAAACAACAAAAAGACCAAAAGCTGGTTTTTTGAAAATATCAACAAAATTGACAAACCACTGGCTAAACTTCCTAAAGAAAAACAGGAAAGGAAACAAATAACCCAAATAAGAAATGGGAGGGGAGTTGTCACAACAGGTCCAACAGAAATCAAAAGTATCATAGCTGAATACTATGAAAGATTTTACTCTAACAAATTTGAAAACCTAGAGGAAATGGACGAACTCCTTGACTCATATCACTTACCCAAACTATCACAAGGTGAAGCATAACAGCTTAATAAACCCATCGCAAACAAAGAGATTGAAAAAGTCATCAATAAACTGACAACCAAAAAAAAAGCCTGGGCCCAGATGGCTTAACTACAGAATTCTATCAAGCTTTTAGAGAAGAGTTATCACCAATACTGCTGAGAATATTTCACGGTATAGAAAGGGATGAAATACTCCCAAATTCATTCCATGAAGTCAGCATAACCCTGATTCCAAAGCCAGGGAAAAACCCAATCAAAAAGGAGAACTGCAGACCAATGTCACTCACGAATCTAGATGTAAAAATCTTCAACAAAATTCTTGCCAGCGGAATACAACATACCACAAAAATAATCCATCATGATCGAGTTTGATTCATACCTGGGATGCAAGGCTGGTTCAATATCAGAAAAACAATTAATGTGATGAACCACATAAACAACACAAAAGACAAGAATCACCTGATTTTGTCTATTGATGCAGAAAAACATTTGATAAAGTCCAACACCCATTCATTCTAAAAGCTCTCAGCAAAATAGGAATAGATGGGAAATTCCTCAGTGCAATAAGGGCCATTTATACAAAGCCAATTGCCTACGTCATCCTGAATGGAGAGAGACTGAAACAGTTTCCCTTGAGAACAGGAACCAGACAAAGATGCCCACTCTCACCTCTCCTATTCAACATTGTACTAGAAGTTCTAGCCAAAGCAATTAGACAAGACCAAGGAATAAAGGGCATCTGCATTGGCAAAGAAGAACTAAAAAGCTCCCTATTTGCAGATGATATTATTGTATATGCAGAGAATCCCAAAGAATTCATAAGGAAACTACTCAGACTGATAGAAGAGTTAGGCAAAATCTCAGGATACATGATAATCATAAGTAAATCAGCAGGATTCCTTTATACCAACAATGAGATTATTAAAGAAGAAATCACCAAGTCAATACCATCTACTACAGGCCCTGAGAAAATAAAGTGTCTAGGAATAAATCTAACCAGAGAAATAACAGACCTTTACAAACAGAACTACAAACCCTTACTACAAGAAACTAAGAGAGAGTTACATAAATGGAGAAACCTACCCTGCTCATGGATAGGAAGACTTAATATTGTGAAAATGTCTATTTTACCCAAAGTAATCCCAGTACAGCTTCCAGGGACATTTTTTAATCATATGGAGGAAGAAATTACCAACTTTGTCTGGAAAGGAGAGAAGCCCCGGATAAGTAAAGCATTACTAAAGAAGAACACACTGCGAGGCCTTTCATTATGTGGCCTTAGAACCTATTACACTGCCACAGTAGTCAAAACAGCCTGGTACTGGTACAAAAACAGAGAGATAGAACACAGGAACAGAATCAAGACCCAAAAGATGGCATCATCTGCCTATGAACAGTTGATATTTGACAAAGACTCTAAGACATTAAACTGGGGTAAAAATAATCACTTCCACAAATGGTGCTGGCAAAATTGGATATCCAGCTGCAATAAATTGAAACAAGACCCATATCTTACACCTTATACAAAACCCAACTCCAACTGGATAAAAGATCTAAATATCAAATCTAAAATGATAAAGCTCATCCAAGAAAAAGTAGGAACAACAATGGAAGTTTTAATACACAACATAGACAGACTTCAAAATCTGTCAAACAAACCACAAATAATAGAGGATAAAATAGATAAACAGGAACTACCGGGAATCAATCTTTTTGATCATCCAAAGACTCTATTAATAGAATTAAAAGGCCACCCACAGAATGGGAAAAAATATTTGGCAACTCTATGTCAGACTGATGCCTGATCTCCATAATCTACAAGGTACTACAAAATATCAATAGGAAATAGATAAATCATCCAATTAAGAGATGGGCAAAGTAGGTGGACAGACACTTCTCTAAAGAGGAGATCCAGACAGCCAAAAAACACATGCAGACATGCTCACGATCATTAGCTATTAAAGAAATTCAAATTAAGACTACAGTGAGATACCATGTCACCCCAATAAGGTTGGCCATGATCCAAAAAATGCAAAACACTAAATGCTGGAGAGGCTGTGTAGAGACTGGAACTTTCTTACACTGTTAATGGGATTCCAAAGTGTTGCAATCTCTTTGGAAAGCAACCTAGTGCTACTTTAAAATAATGGATATAGATATATCATTTGACCTAGTAATACCACTGCTTGAAATATATCCTACATAATCAAGGCCATTCACATCAACTGATACATGCACGTGAATGTTCATCGCAGCACAGTCCACAGCAGTAAAAAGATGGAATCAATCCAGATGCCCAACAACAGAGGAATGGTTAGGCACACTATGGTATATATACTCAGTGGAACATTGTGCAATGATAAAAGACAACGATGATAGCAGGAACCATCTCTTAACCTGGTTTCAATTGGAGGACATTACTTTAAGTGAAAGTAGTCAGAGACAGAAAGACAAATGCTGTATGAGATCCCTACAATAAGAACTTAAAAGCAGACTCATGCCTAACAGAAAAGACTCTCTGATGGCTGCAAGGGTGGGGAGGGTGGGAGGGCAAGAGGGTAGAGTTTAGATTAGATAGTTGTTAGAAATTTGGTTAGGTAAAATTGGTGACACACATTACTAAGAAGATCAATATTAATGGCACTTCAACACAACTTGTGTACTTCTTCCATCTTAACCCAATATTACAAGGACAGAGTAACTGTGGCAGGGAGGTGAGGACTGTGCTTTTAGGGGAAACTGAGGCCAACTGGCACAACTAGCATTTTGGTAATGAGAACTCTCCATACCCCACATTGGTGAGTGGCATCTGGGGTCTTAAAAGCTGCCAAACTGCTGTCTGAGAGTATAGTAAATAGTCCCAACTTAGCAGGAATGGATGATCACCAAGGTCCATAACAACATGGTGGCATTGGTGAGTGGCATCTGGGGTCTTAAAAGCTGCCAAGCTGCTGTCTGAGAGTATAGTAAATAGTCCCAACTTAGCAGGAATGGATGATCACCAAGGTCCATAACAACATGGTGGAAAGAGAATCCAGAAGACAGAGGGACCCACATGAGTGGATGTCTACATTGACTTGTGACTGGAAGAACTGGATGGTGCCCGGCTACCACCAGTGATTGCCACAATGGAGCTCACAAAGTTGAGCCTCACTGGCAACACAAGTATAAATAGGGGTGCACCTGAGATCTCCACTAAAAGATCACAAATGATGGTCCAGGGACTTTGGGGTTCCTCTGGGAGCATGACCCCTGGCCCTGATGCTGCCCCTGTCGTGACCTCTGGCTCTGAAGTTGTCCTTGTCCATAAATCATAATGAAGGTCAACTTTTCAGACAGGAATGGATTGGACTTGGTGACCATATTGTGTGGACATTTTATGATCCTAGGAATCTGTAGGAGGTCGTCCTGTTGACCTCAAATTGGAGTAAGGAGAATAGGTGGAGAGGAGAAGATAGGAAACTGTTGTGAAGACAAGACATGTATGGAGCAATCAGGCAGAGTGTGCTGTCAGTGTGCAGGGAGAGCAGTGGAAGCTCAGCATGCAAATTTATATGGGAATGTACATTTCCATTCAATCATTAAAAAAATGGATCTCTTTAAATTGTGAGAAGTAAAGATGTCACCCTGAAGACTGAAGTGCACCTGAACCCAAGCCATGATATTTTCAATTGCATCATACACTTGCAAAAACTGGACAATGAAAAAAGAAGACAGAAGAATTGATGCCTTTGAATTGTGGTGTTGGAGATGAATGTTGGATGTACCATGGCCTGCGAAAAGAACCAACAGATTTGTTCCGGAAGAAGTACAATCAGAGTGCTTCTTGGAAGCAAAGATGGCAAGACTGTGTCTTACATATGTTGGACATGCTGTCAGGAAGGACCAGTCCCTGGAGAAGAACATCATCCTTGGTAGAGTGGAAGGTCAGCAAAAAAAGCAAGGCCCTCTAAGAGATGGATTGGCATAGTGGCTGCAACAATGGGCTTAAGCATAAAAACTACTGTGGACATGGCACAAGACGTTATAGTGTTTCGTTCGTTGGTGCATAGGTTCTCTATAAGTCAGAACCAACTTGATGGCAGCTAACAACAAAACAACACCTTAGATTCCAATGTTTATGCAATACATTCCATTTTTGTTGATTTCCAATTTCCCTCATTTCATTCTTCCTAAGTTCTATACTCTGAATGTAATAGACGTTTGCAGCTGTTTCTTCAAATGTTTAATCATGCCACAGCATCAAATGAAGGGACTTCATTTGACTCCATCTACTTCTTTAAGTTCTACACTACTTTGAGGAGGCACCTCTTTCCCTATCACCTTTTGAATGCCTTCCACTCTGAAGGACTCATCTTCCAGCTGTCTGTCTGACAATGTTCTCATGCTCTTAACTGGGTAATTTCTTTCAACAGTACACCATCTGGTTTTTATTCCTAGTCTGTCTTAGTCTGGAAGCTCTCTTGAAACCTGTTTGCCAGGGGTGAACTTGCTGGTATTTGAACAGCAGTGGCATAGTTTTTAACATCTCAGTAACATGCCAGCTCCCACAATATGACAAACTGATAGACACATGGGGGGAAATTCAGCTAATGAATAAATAACAAAATTCAAATTTTTTTTTACTGTTTTGTACTTAAAAAAAAATATTTTATTGTACTTTAAGTGATGGTTTACAATGCAAGTCAATTTGCCGTATAAAACCCCTCATCCATACTGCTATGCAACTCTAGCTGTTCTCCCCATCACGTGACACTTTCCACCATCTACTTCCCATAGTCATTCAACCAACTCCTTTCCCATTCTACCTTCTCATCTTGCCTCTGGACAAGAGTTGCTCAGATAGCTGCATGTATGTATTTAAGCCAAGAAACACATTCTTCATCAGCAATACTCTATCTTACAGTCCAGCCCAATCTTTGTCTGAAGAGTTGGCTTTCTGCTATTTTAAGCTCTAGGCTAACAGAGAGTATGGCGGCCATGTATGCAAGGGACCCTCTGGTCTGATAGAACATCAAATGTGGTCTTAGAATAGAGTTCTAGTTCTGCACCCACAGTTTGCTCCTGCTACATCAGGGACTTTAAGTTGTGTTCACTATTATAGCAGTCATCAGTAGTGGCAGCATACAATCTAGTTCTTCTGGTGCCGCACTGCTGTGGTCTCAGATCATATTGCAACTTCGTCTCCTGAACTCATGTTTTTCTCATGTCTTTCTCATATCTTTGATGTCCTTCATTCTCTTCTGCTCCTGGTAGACTGGGACCAAGTGATGCTAATTAGATGGCCACTTGCTAACTTTTAAGACTCCAGATTCCACTCACAAAATTTGGTGTGCAGAACATTTTCTTTTAAAAAAAGAAAAAAAAACTTAGTTATTCCAGTTACCCTAGATGATCCTTGAAATCATGGTCCCCAGAACCTTGTCCCTGCTACCCTGACCTTCAAAATGGTGAGTTGTATTTAGAAAACCATTTAATTTTTTATAGTCCAGATGTGCTAACATCACTTCTAGGTACTGTCACTCCCTTCACCTAACACAATTCCTTTCTGCTGTCTAATCTATGAGTACCCCCTCCCTTCCTCCTGACTTGTAACCATAAAATTTATTTTCTTCTTTGCTTAAAATTTTTCTTAAGTTCTCTTAACAATGTTCTTATAACAATGTTCTCATACAGTTGCCCTTTTGCGTCAGACTAATTTCATTCAGCATAATGTCTTCCAGATGTCTCCGTGTTATTAGATATTTCCTAAAATCGTTGTTGTTTATCATTGCATAATATTCCATTGAGTGATTGTACATAGTCATTGTATCCATTCATCTATTGATGAGTGTCTACATCGATCCCAATTTGTGGCTATTGTAGACAGTCCTTCAGTGAACATTGGTGTGAATGTATCTATTTTTGTGACAGTTCTTATTTCTCTAGGACTATTCCAAGAAGTAGGATTGCTGGATCATATACTGTTTCTATTTCTAGCTTTTTAAGAGAGTGACGTATCAATTTCCAAAGTGGTTGTATGATTTTAGATTATCACTATCAGTGTAGAAGAATTGCAGTCTTGCCACAACCTCTCCAACATTTATTATTTTGTGTTTTAGGGGTTAACAACACCCTTGATAAGGTGAGATGATATCTCCTTGTGGTTTTGATTTGAAATTCTCTAAGTGAATCAACAGCAGCTCAATGGCTAATGATCATGAGTATTTCCTCGTGTGTCTTTATGGATGCTTTCAATGGAGGAATGTCAATCCATATCCTTGCCCATTGTTTAATTGGGTTATTTGTCTTTTTCCTGTTGAGGTTTTACTGTACCTTGTATACTATGGACCTTAGATGCTGATCTGATTTGTTGTAGGACTCAAATTTTTCCCAATTTGTAAGTAATCTTTTCACTCTCTTGGTGAAGTCTTTGGATAAGAATAAATCCTTATGTTTTTAGGAGTTCCCAGAATTCAAATTTGTCTTCTGATGTTTGCTTACTGTTGGCAATATTTTCTAGTCTTCCTATGCCATTAGGTCTACAGGCATTGTCCCTATTTTTCTTACATGATCTTTATTGTTTTTGATTTTATATTAGATCTTTGATCTATTTTGAGTTAGCTTTCCTGTAAGATGTGAGATATGGGTCTTGTTTCAGTTTTTTGAACAAAGATATCCAATTTTGCCAACACCATTTTTTAAAGAAACCGGTTTTACCCAAGTTTACAATCTTAGGGCCTTTGTTGAATAGCAGCTGTTCATAAGAGGATGGTGGCATATCTGGGGTCTCAACTCTGTTCCTTTTCATATATATATCTCTTTTCTAGCAACTACCAGGCTGTTTTGACTACTGTGGCAGTGTAATAGGTTCTAAGGTTGAGTAGTGTAAGGCCTTCCACTGCATTCATGTTCTTCAATAGTGTCTTACTTATCTTGGGTTTCTTCCCTCTCCAAACAAAGTTGGTGATTTGTTTCTCCATCTGATTAAAAAAAATGACACTGGAGGTGAGGACCAAGATGGCAGATTAGACACATGTATCTTCAATTCCCTCTGAGAAGTAGGGCTTGTAATGATAATTGAATGGAGCAGTGTGGACATTTGGAGAACCCTACGATATGGCACAATGCTGTCAGATTGGACCAGCATCAAGTAAGGTGGTAACTACCTATCTCAAAACCCAGACAACAGAAAGCTCAGTCTTGCTTCTGCTGAGTCACTGTTTGGGAAGACTAAAGGTACTGATGCCTTCTTAGTTATCTGAGAGGCTGGGGCTGGGCATGAGCTGGCTAATATGCTGAACTGCAGTGCTCATGTAAACAGTGTATAGCACAGCAGAGAGACTGTGCTTGGGATAGCCACATTTTGAGAAACCAGATGCTGACTGAGGGCACTACTGCCACTCCAACCTATCTTTTTCTGAGCTGAACCATAGATTCCACTGTTTCATGGCAGGAAGGACAGCTCTGGCAGGACACCATCGTGGTCAGCTGGAAGGTGGAGTCACACACCCAGAGGTTACAATTGAGGCTAATATTCACACAGAGAAGCAAGGCCTATGTGGAAAGTGCTTCCCAGCAGCAAAGCTGTGTTTAGGACAGTGGTGCCTAGAGGTACGGGTAGGGCCTGGCAGAAGACAGCAGCATGGCTGTAACCCCTCCCTACTTTAAACTTCATCATAGAATCTGCAGATGAAATATGAGGTGCTTTTCTTGTCAACAGGAAGATGAGACCTGCCACACCCAAAGACCTGACTGATTTCAGCAGCTGTTGGACAGCTCCCCACTTAGCAATAATGTACCTTTTTAAAATAAGACCACCTGGAGAACTGACTGCTGAGAGACCTGGCAATATCTCCCGAATCCTTCACTGATCCACATTATAGCATCAGCTAACATCCCCCCAGTGATTCCATAAGTAAGATGCCATCTTTGCCAGCCAGGAGGCAGAGCCAGTCACCCCAGAGAGTCCTCCTGGGGCCAGTCACTAGAGTACATAGAGATGGCTGGTGACCAACTCCCATCTTAGAACTATACCTCAGGTCCTGTTGTGGTAACACTAGAGAAATTTAACAGCCTCTAGATGGCTTGTAGGCAACAATCAATGGTAACCATTTAAAGAGACAGCCCACCATAGCTCTGGAAATCTCCTGAAATAATCAATCAGATGAAGAAGCCTTTCTGAAACTATCAGAGGTCTAGTACAAAAGAAGTACATATACAGATTTCCTAGAGATCAAACAAAATACAGAAGAAAAAACTGAAAAATTAAGCAAGCTATTTGAACTAACAGAACATCAACGATCTGCAATGCAGCAGATCAATAACAAAATTAAAGAATTAAACAATTCAATCCAAAGCCAAAACAGCAGAAATGAAGAAAGAGAAGCCAGAGTTAGTGAACTTGAGGTTAGAAAATCTGACACCAGCGTTTAAGAGGAGAAATCAGAGAAAAGAAATAAGAAAAATGAAGAAGTATTAAGAAACATGTGGGACTCTATTAAGAGAAATAATCTATGAATACTTTGAGTCCCTAAACAGGAAGGGAAAGCTAAAAATACAGACACCTCCAATTATTTGTAGATTATTCCCCTTAATAGAGTCCCATATGTTTCTTAATGCTTCTTCATTATTGTTGTAGAGTTTCTGACAGAAAACTACCCTGAAATTATGAAAGAAGAGAACATAGATTTCCAAGACATGTATCAAACACCGCAAAAAATAGACCCTAAAAGAAAGACACCAAAACATATTATAATCAACCTTAATAAAATGAAACATAAACAAATTCTCTTCAAGGCAGCAAGGCTCAAAGCAAAGCTAACATTCAAACGGAAACCCTGTGGGCTTTTGCCTGACTGTCGCTATCCCCCCGATACTGACCCGCGGCAGAGTGACAGCAACAGACCGACACCACATCCTCTGGTCTTCAAGCAGAGAGAGCGTTTATTTCCAGTAGTTCCACTTATATACGGAATGAATCAGCCAATCACTACTGGCCCACGTACGGGCTAGGGCATGTCCCAGGCATGCGCAGGCAAGATGTTGACTGCTCTAAGGTCTCTGGGTCTGGGTGTGGCTACAAGCCAAGGCGCCATCTTTGGGTGCGGCTGCTCGGGGGGTGTGGGGCCGGCTCGCCACATCTCCCCCTTTTACTTCATATATGCATGAAAGTGCCTGTCTTAGGTCATCTCTGGCTAGAGTGCTCCTTACCCGTCATTGGGATACCCCACAGCTTGGTGGGGTCCCTGCCTTAGGTTGGTAACACCCCCAAGAGAGGTTGCCCGTCTTTGGCTATCCTTCCAGCATTTGCAGCCACACTCCAGCTGAAGTTGATGCTGGTTCTTCAGCATTTGCGATAGCCTGCACCAAAAGCGCCATGTTCATCTGCTGTTGCCTCCTCTGGTGACGAAGGTATAGGATCAGCCACAGACCCAGGAAGCATAGGATGCACGCCAGGGCGCCAGAGCCTGCCCATTCTCGAACAGTATGTAGGGCTGACTGGACCCAGTTCATCAAGGTGACAGCGGTCAAGTAAGTTGTCCACTTCAGCGGTCCAGTTGCCTAGTAGCTGACGAGACAGTTGTCTGGAGAGACTAGCTGCGCCAGAGATATTGTTAAACTGCACAGAAGTAACACAGAGGCCAGGGAACCGCCACTCACAGCCCAGCTGCACCACATGCACTAGGGAGCCTTGAACAAGGTCGAGGCTTGCCCCAGAGCTGGGCGTAAGAGGGTCACTCGACCGGCCAAGGGACATATTGGGGTAATCTAGTTAAAACAGGTTGAATTGGTGTAGGATATAGGGTCTTTGCCAAGTATAGTTGAGCTGGGGAGAGAGTAGAGTAAGGCTTTACTGTCCACTGGAGGCGGTGGCTCTGACAACCTGTCCAGAGACTAGGCCAGTCCTGCGTGCTTTTGCATTTTGGGGCCCATTGAGGCTGTGAGGGGATGCTGCCATTGGCTTTAGGTACCCTGAGCGGTATTTGGCCCTGCAGGAGGGTATCATTTTGTTCGAGGGTTGCTACTATTGCTAGGGGTATCAAACCATCCAGCAGACTGATTATACAGGGTAATGCAACTGGGGTTGTAGTCAGAGCTATTAACTTCTGAACTAAAATTAGTGAGTATATGAAAGCACAAAAAACCTTGAAAGCTTATATTAAGGGGGCGCAGTTCAGGGGCAAAGTCAGCTTGTTGTTTTAGGAAGGGTAGCTCAAGTGAGCTATTGGTTGTGGATATGCGGGGAAAGACAGAAGCAGTATGATGCACAGGTAAGGGAAGGGGTAGGACATCTAACAACCCCCACCGGTACTTATCCTGATTTTCTTGGTATTGTTCAGTCACTGCTTTCCCCAGGGTCACCCCCAGCAGGAGCAGAAGAGGGAGAAGACTTCTAGGCATCTTGCTTCACAACTGGTCTGGTTAAGCGTTCAGGGATCCAGACAGGGTCCTGAGCATCCTGTGGAAATACACATATGGCCCCTCGGGTCCATATCAGCACTGGGTCAGGGCCTTTCCAAGCTCCGGAGAGTATATCTTTCCACATGACCTGTGCTTGGGACGCCCCATGGGGGCCCATATGCCTGTCAGCAGCTGAGCGCCCTGTGGCGTCCAACGATAAAAAATTAAGGGTAAAAAGAGCAAGTGAAAGGCGGTCCCTGGGTGTGCGGCCGTAGCCAGCTCCCCCCTTTTGTTTGTTCAACATGGTTTTGAGTGTTAGATGGGCCCGCTGTACGATGCCTTGGCCCTGGGGGTTGTAGGGGATGCCATGGCTGCAAGTGGTGCCCATTTGTTGTAAGAACTGGTGAAAAGTTTTGGAAGTGTACGCGGGTGCATTGTCAGTTTTTAGGTGTTTTGGGATTCCCCAGGCAGCCCATGTGGCTAGGCAATGGGTGACGACATCTTTAGTAGACTCTCCAGCGAGCGCCGAGGCACAAATTAGGCCGGAGGCCGTATCTACTGACACATGAATATATCGAGTCTTGCCAAATTCTGCATAATGTGTGACATCCATCTGCCATATATGCATGGGCTGCACTTGGCTTTGGCTTAACCCACGTGGATTAACCCCGACGGAGGGTGTTGGGCGATAGGGGGCGCAAGCAGGACACTGTCGCACAATGGCGCGTGCGACCTCACGGGAGATGCCAAATCTACTGGTGAGTGTTTTGGAACTAACATGAAATGTTTTGTGAAAAGACTGGGCTTGTTCGGCTGCAGTAAGAATGAGGGTGCAGCGCGTCAGTGCATCTGCGATGGCATTGCCCTCGGTAATAGGGCCCGGAAGGTTTAAGTGGGCTCTCAAATGCACAATATGAAAAGGATGTTTTCTGTTCCAGATTAACTGCTGAATATTAGAAAAAATTAATCCGACAGGAGAACTTTGGTCAATTTGTCCTTCAGCTTCAAGCCGCTGCACAGCTTGAACTACATAAGCACTGTCAGAAATGAGATTAAAGGGTGAGTCAATTGTTTGAAAGACATGTTGAACAGCCTGTAATTCTACTACCTGAGCAGAGGCGCCTGGGAACAGATACAGCTGAGGCTGTCGGTTAGGAATGTGAATGCTGCCAATGCCTGATTGAGATCCATCAGTGAAGACATTCATGGCTTCAGCTAATGGCTTACAGGATGTAAACTTTGGGAAAACTACTGGGTGAAATTCCATAAACTGTAGAAGGGGGTCTTTGGGGTAGTGGTTGTCTATTTGTCCTTGGAAGGTGAACAGTAAGATTGCCCAATCATTGCTGACTGATCCAAGTGTTTGAATTTGGTCTTGTATATGGTACTACTAGTTTGGAGGGGTAAGACCCAAAGATTTGAACACTATGCTGTAGGCCAATCGATGCTAATTGTGCCACGGCAGCAGGGTACCAAGAAATACTTTTCCCCGCAGAAATTCGTGAGTGGATCCAATAAAGGGGGCCACCCTGCCATAGGGTTCCTGTGGGCTGCGTAAGTGAAGGAAGGATACACAGCTGGATGTCTGCTTTGGGGTTGCGCCGCCGGAGGGCAGCATTTGCAAGTGCTTGCTCTACCTTTTCTAAGGCCTGAGCGCCTTCAGTTGTAAGGTGTCTGGGAGACGTTAACTGTGGATCACCTTGTAGGATATCATAAAGGGGTCGTAGAATGTGGTTGGGCAGGCCCAGATAGGGGCGTATCCATTGTATGTCTCCTAACAGTTTTTGGAAGTCATTTAGAGTTTTCAGTCCATCTCTTCTTAGGGTAATTTTCTGTGGCTTTATTTGTTCTGGAGACATGTGTGAACCCAAATACTCAAGGGCATTCCCCATCTGCACCTTTTCAGGTGCGATATGCAGCCCATGGGCTTTTAGGTGGGTTGCCAGTGTGGAAAAAGCCTTTTAAACTTCTGCGTGAGTAGGTGCTGCTAAGAGAATGTCATCCATATAGTGGATACAGTGTACGGAGGGATGAGCATCTCTGACGGGGGCAATGGCTTTATCTACAAAGATTTGGCACATGGTTGGGCTGTTAGCCATGCCTTGTGGAAGGACTACCCACTCATAGCGCCTGTCAGGGGCAGTATGGTTGATAGACGGCAAGGTGAAGGCGAATCGAGGGGTATCTTCGGGGTGCAGTGGGATGGAGAAAAAACAATTTTTGATGTCTATTACTATAATAGGCCAGTTCTGTGGCAAAGCAGAGAGTACTGGTAAGCCTCTCTGCACAGGCCCCATAACCTCCATAGTAGCATTAATTTCTCTGAGGTCATGCAACAGTCTCCACTGTCCCGATTTCTTCCGTATGACAAATATAGGAGTATTCCAAGGCGAGTTAGACCTTTTTAGATGCCCTAAAGCTAGCTGTTCTGCAATGAGTTCCATGGCAGCATGTAATTTTTGTGTTGGAAGGGGCCACTGAGGTACCCAGACAGGCTGCTCTGATTTCCATTTGATTTTTATTGCCTCAGTGGCCCCCGTGAAAAACCCAATCCTTCTCTTTTGGAGTGTGGGGAAGTTGGTACAGGGCTGGTTCGGCCCTGAGCATGCTTGCCTAGCCCAAAGCTGGGGATATACCCCATATCAGCCATAATAGCTTTGGACAGAGGGCTATAAAGTTGTTCGTTTGTGAGATGTAGGTTAAGCTCTGTAAGCACGTCTCGTCCCCACAACGTGACAGGGGTGTTTAGGACATATGGCTGAAACTGTCCTGCGTGTCCTTCCTCATCTAGCCAATGAAGCTCAGCCGAACTCATTTTTGGGGTCTCTGCATAGCCCAGCCCTTTAAGCACTTGCTGGAATATTTGTACAGGCCATTTAGCTGGCCAGTCCCTTTCACTAATTACACTACGGTCTGCTCCGGTATCAAGCAACCCTATGAATTTTCTGCCATTTACCTTTAGGGTGTACATAGGTCGACGGTCAAGGTCGAGGGCTATCATAGTACATGATGGCCCAGTGGACCCAAGATCCTGGTCGCCCCTAATTCTGTTCTCTGCTGGGAATTGATCATGGTCGCTGCGGAGGACAAGCAACTGAGCAATCTTGTCTCCCGGGGAAACGGCTAAAATTTCTTTTGGGGAAGATATCATGATTTTTATAATGCCAGTATAGTCAGGGTCAATTACCCCGGGATGGACTATAATACCCTTTAAGGTGGCCGAGCAGAGACCAATAATCAGCCCCACCGTACCCGCCTCAAGGGGTCCTGACATGTCAGAGTCGATAGGCTGGACTCCCATCTGTGGGGTTAGTACAAGTTGGGTGGCAGCACGGAGGTCCAGTCTGGCGCTGCCGGCAGTTGCCCTTCAGATGGTGGCTACGGCAGTGGCACACCCTGCCCCGGAGGGAGCAGGGACGGCCACTGCACTAGCTGAGGAGGTGCACTGGTTGCCGGAGTTTGGAGTGCCCCATATATTTGACGGCCCTGGTGGCGGGGCCCCGCTGGATGTTTTTTGGCCTAGTGCCAGTGAGATTGGGGCCTAAAGGCGTTCCGTCCATCGCTTGTTTTGAATAGCACTCAGATGCCCAATGATTGCCCTTCTTGCATCGAGGACAGCGCCCCGGCCCGTGGGGATTGTTTTCTGCTGGTGTATTGCTTTGAAAGGAGGGACAGTCTCGCTTAAAATGCCCAGGGCGCCCGCACTGGAAACAAGCTGGCTGACCAGCGCTAGATGTGCCCTTTTGCTCTGGGCGTCTGGGGTTATTTGAAGGGCCCTGCGTCTGTTGGACTGCAGCCACTACAGCGGCTGCTAGCCCTGCATTGGTGAGCCCCCCTCCGATTTCTCTGCACACTTTCATCCATATCTCTAGGCTTTTCTGCTTATGAGGGGTGATGGCAGCTCGGCAGTCTTTAGTACACTGTTCAAAGACTAGCTGTTTAATGAGGGGCATAGCTGTGTCTGCATCTCCAAAGATCTTTGTGGCAGTATCACACATACGAGCCAGAAACTCAGAAAAAGGCTCGTTTTGGCCCTGAATGATTTTTGTGAGGTTTCCTGCCGGCTCTCCGCGATTTGGGAGGCACTTCCACGCCCTGGTACATATTAGGTTAATCTGGTCATACACCTGAGGGGGATAGTTTATTTGTTGATTGGCATAAGGCCCTTGACCCATCAGCATATCAACGTCCCACGTGTGCTGGCCATTATGGGCATTGCCTGCTCGGTAGCAAACTCCATCACCAGGGATTTCCAATCTAGGTACTGCCCAGAAGTTAGGCAGGCACGGGCGAGATTTTGCCAGTCATTCGGAGTCGTGGCATACCTGTGTAGGTTTTCTAAGGAAGCCACCACAAAAGAGGCAGCAACGCCATACGTTCTTATTGCCTCAGCCACCCCCTTTACTGTTTTCCATCTAAGACTTCATGATACTGTTGCCCTTGCTGAGTTTGAAAAACAGGAAAAGCACCCATAGCATGGGGTACCTCTCTCCAGACCTCGGGGCAAAAACTTCTAGCTGACGCTTTGGGCCTTGTATCAGGCCACGCTTTGCACCGGGCATAAGGATTATAGGGTGGGGGTTTACCCCCACCCGCATCTGGCGGCTTTTTAGGCAGCTCAGGCGCTGAGGGCCGTGCGGAAATGGGGCGGAGACGCCCAAAATGGCGCACAACCTTTTCCACTTCCTCTTCTGCCTCTGACTCACTTTCAGGCTCACTTTCCTTCGGCTCTTCCTCGCCACAGGCGCTGCCCTGCTGAGAGCGCTCTTCTTGAATTCTCTCTAACGCGGATTGCCCTGTCTGTAACACCCTTTGAAATACTCCTGACTCATCCTCTAGACAAGTTAAAATCAGAATCCAAATACTCATTACTCCTGGGGGCAGGTTGCCTTGTGTATCTACTCTAGTTAGATCTGCCCCTAACTTGTTCCAGGCTGCAACAGTAAGATGGCACGAAGCTAACAACCAGGGAGCCACCTCTTCCACTGTGGAGAGGAAGCGCTCAATTGTCTGTTGCTTTAATCCAATACCCCTCTGTCTAAGCAGGCTTTTACAAGCAGTTAGTAGATGTTCAGCAGAGGGCTGGTTCCCCATTTTCTTGGTGCTGTGCCTAACGGCTCCGGGCGTTCCCAAAGCCTTTCAGGCATTTAGTCTAGACTACCCCTCCTTGGGGCTGATTGTCCCTCCCAGGGATCTTTCCAATTGCCCTTCTTAGGGTTTCATAGGATTGCCCCTCCCAGGGGTCTTTGAAATCGCCCCTCCCAGGGGTTCTTACCAGCATTGTAGATCGGGCCAGAGGAGGGTTGGGGTCCTGTTGGGGCTCCCCGTACGGGCCACCAGATGTCGCTATCCCCCGATACCGACCCGCGGCGGAGTGACAGCAACAGACCGACACCACGTCCTCTGGTCTTCAAGCAGAGAGAGCGTTTATTTCCAGTAGTTCCACTTATATACGGAATGAATCAGCCAATCACTACTGGCCCACGTACGGGCTAGGGCGTGTCCCAGGCATGCGCAGGCAGGATGTTTACTGCTCTAAGGTCTCTGGGTCTGGGTGTGGCTACAAGCCAAGGCGCCATCTTTGGGTGCGGCCGCTCGGGGGGTGTGGGGCCAGCTCGCCACACCTGACTTTTTGGAAGAAACAATGTTAGCAAGGAGGCAGTGGGATAACACGTTCAGAGCCTTGAAGGAGAAAAACTTCCAAGAATCATATGTCATACAAACTGTCTCTCAAATACAAAGATGAAATTAAGATACTTGCAAATAAACAGAAGCTTAGAGATGTTGTAAAAACCAAACCAAAACTATAGGAAATATTGAAAGAATGTCTTGGCTTAGAAAAACAAAACTATTAACTGTATCTTTAAGGAGGCAATAAAGGACACAACATCCAGAATCTTGCTCACTTGGGGAAGTCACAAAACTCAATCAAACTACAATATTAAAAGAAGGGAACTAGTAATCTTAACATGAAAACTATAATATCATCACACTAAAAAGCAGGATATCAAAACAAGAAACACAATACAGAAGTCTCAACAGACACAAAATCAACACTGAAAAAGATTATGAGTCAACCTATAAAGAAAAATGACCCAGAACAGAATATTAAGAGCAACATAGAAAGCATCAACAACAGAAAAATAAAAGTATCAAAATGATAGCACTAAACACATACCTATCAATAATTACACTGAATGGAAATGGACTGAATGCTCCAGTAAAGAGACAGTGAGTGACATCCTGGATCAAAAGACATTATCTGTATGTTGCTTATGAGAAACACACCTTAGACTCAAAGATATGAACAAACTCAAAATCAGAGGATGAAAAAACATATACCAAGTCAACAACATACAAATAAGAGCAGGAGTGATACCACTAATCTCAGATAAAATACACTTTAATGTAAATTACCATCATGAACAAGGATGCTCACCATTTATTGCTGAATGGCTCAATACATAAACAGGACATAACAATAGTAAATATTTATGCACCCAATATCATAGCATCTAAATACATCTAACAAACACTGAAAACATTGAAAAATGAGATCAATCACTCCACAATAATAGTGGGAGACTTTAACACTCCACTGTCAGTAATGCACAAATCATCAGAAAAAAGCTCAGTAAAGATACAGAAGATATTATTGAGACAATTAACCAACTAGACTTCACTGACATATACAGAACTTATTACCCATCAACAGATAAGTACACCTTCTTCTCCAATGCACCTGACACATTTTCCAGAATAGACTATGTTTTGGAACATAAACAAAGTCTCAAAAAAATCCAAACCACTGAATTATTGCAAAGCATCTTCTCAGACCATAAAGTCGTAAAAGTTGAAATCAATGACAAAAAAAACATAGGTAGAAATTGGAACTCATGCAAACTAAACAACAAAATCCATGGGTTACAGAAAAAAATCAAGGACATAATAAAGAACTAAATGGAATCAAATGAGAATGAAAACACATCCTACCAGAACCTATGGGATACAGACAAAGCAGTGCTCAGAGGTCATTTTATCTCTGTAAATGCACATATCCAGAATGAAGAAAGGATTCAAATCAAAGAACTAACTCTACAGTTTGAACAAGTAGAAAGAGAAGAAACAAGTAGAAACAGAAGAACTCCTCAAGCACCAGAAGAAAACAGATAATAAAGATTAGAGCAGAGTTAAATGAGTAAGAAAATAGAAAAACAATTGAAAAAATCAACAAAACCAAAAGCTGGTTCTTTAAAAAGATTAATGACATTGATAAACCATTGGCTAAACTTACAAAAGAAGAAACAGGAGAAGAAATATATACCTCGAGTAAGAAATAAGATGGGAAATGTCACAACAGACCCAAATGAAATCAAAAGTATCATAACAGAATACTTCAAAAGACTGTACTCTAACAGATTTGAAAACCTAGAGGAAATGAACGAATTTCTAGATTCATATCACCTACCAAAATTATCACAAGAAGTAGAACAACTTAATAAACTCATCACAAAGGAAGAGATTGAAATAGTAATCAAAAAACTACCAACTAAAAAAAATTCCGGCCCAGGTTGCTTCACTGGAGATTTCTAGCAAATTTTTAGAGAGAAGTTAATTCCAATACTACTGAGGCTACTTCACAGCATTAAAAGGAGTAGAATAGTCCTGAATTACTTTTAAGAAAGCCAGGGAAAAAAGAAAAATTACAGACCATTAGCACTCATGAATCCAGATACAAAAATTTTCAACAAAAATCTTCAACAACATATCAAAAAAAAAAAAAATCGTGACTATTGTGGATTGAATGTGTTCCCCTTAAAAATCTGTAATAATTTGGCTGTGCCATATATTCCTAGTATTGTGTGATGATCCTCAATGTTGGAATTCCTGCCTCTGTGATGTTAATGAGGATGGATGGGCAGCAGTTGTGTTGCTACAGTAAGATTCAATGTGTGTTTGTTTTGTGCGTTGAAGCAGTCTTTTGAGCTATAAAACAGAAAACCTGGTGGAGAGAATTGGAAACCTCACACTGTCAAGAAAGCAGGACTTGGAGAAGAGTGCATCCATCAGATCTGAGCTTCCTGTGTGAAGATGCTCCCTGAACAAAGACTGATGCAATACAAGGACTTTCCTCCAGAACCATCAACTAGGAAAGCCTTCCTCTGGAGTGGACACTCTGAATCAGGACTTGTAACCTACTAAACTGTGTAAGAATAAGCTTTCCTTTGTTAAAGCCTTCCGCTTTGTAGTATTTCTGTTACAATTGCGCTAGCTGATCAAAACAATGGCTGCTGATCAAAACAATGGCCAAGTTAGATTTACATCAGGGACGCAAGGCTGGTTCAGCGTCAGTAAAACAATTAATATGATCAACCACATAAATAGCACGAAAGATAAGAATCACATGATTTTGTCAGTTCATGCAGAAAAGGCTTTCGACAAAGTCCAATATCCATTCATGCTACAATCTCTCAGCAAAATTAGTAGCATCTATGCAAAGCCAACTGTCTACATCATCCTGAAAGAAGAGAGACTGAAAGAATTCCCCTTGAGAATGGAAATTCCACAAGGATGCCCACTTTCACCACTTCTATTCAACACTGTACTAGAAGTTCTAGCCAGGGCAATTAGATAAGACAAAGAAATACAGGGTATCCCATATCAGCAGAGAAGAAATAAAAATCGCCTTATTTGCAGAAGATATGATTGTATATGCAGAGAATCCTAAAGAATACATAACAAACTACTGGAACTAATAGAAGAGTTCAGCAAAGTATAAGGATACAAGATAAACATAAGTAAATAGGTAGGATTCCCTTATACCAGCAAAGAAATCATCAAAGAAGAAATCACCAAATCAAACCATTTAGTATATCCTACAAGAAAATAAAATACTTAGGATTAAATCTAACTAGAAAAGTAAGAGACCTATACAAAGAGAATTACAAGACTTTACTGCAAGAAACCAAAAGAGGCTTACATAAATGGAGAAACCTACCCTACTCATGAATAGGAAGACTTAGCATTGTGAAAACGTCTCTTTCACCCAAAGTGATTTACATGTACAGGGCAATCCCAATACAAATTCCAGTGTCAATTTTTAATGAGTTGTAGAAACAAATCACCAACTTTGTTTGGAAAGGGAAGAAAGCTCAGATAAGTAAAGCACTACTGAAGAACAGGAACACAGTGGGAGGCCTCACACTACCGAACTTTAGGAACTACTGCACTGCCTCAGTAGTCAAAACAGCCATGCACTGGTACAAAAAGAGACATACAGACCACCAAAACTGAGTTGAGACCTCAGAGATGTTGCCATCCACTTATGAACAGTTGATATTTGACAAAGACCATAAATTGTAAACTGGGGTAAAAACAGTCTCTTTAACACATAGTGTTGGCAAAATTGGATATCCATCTGCCAAATGCTGAAACAAAGACCTATATCTCACACTTTACACACAAACTAACTCAAAGTGGGTGAAAAATCTAAATATCAAACCTAAAACAATAAAGATCATGCAAGAAACAATAGCATCAACAATGAAAGTTTTAATACACAGCTTAGACAGACTTCAAAATATGACAAAGAATGATCAACAGAAGAGAAAATAGATAAATGGGAACTACTAAGTATCAAACACTTTTGTTCATCCAAAGACTTTATCGAAAGAGTTAAAAGTCCACTTACAGAATGGGAAAACATATTTGGCAACTAGATTTTGGACCTATGTCTGATCTCCATAATCGATGAGGTACTGCAAAACATCAACAAGACAAAGGTCAATAATGCAATTAAGCAATGGGCAAAGGAGATGAGTAGACACTTCACCAAAGAGTGCATCCAGACAGCCAATCCACCCATGAAGAAATGCTCATGATCATTAGCTATCAGAGAAATCCAAATCAAAACTACAATGAGATACCATCTCACCCATCAAGGTTGGCCATTATGCAAAAAACACAGAACAACAAATGCAGGAGAGGCTGTGGAGAGATCAGAAATCTGCTCCACTGCTGGTGGGATTTCAAAATAGTACAATCTTTTGGAAAGCAATTTGACACTACCTTAAAAAGCCAGATAAAGATACATCATTTGATCCAGTAATCTCACTGCTCGTAATATATGCTACAGAAACAAAGGTTGACACACGAACAGATAACGTGCACACAAATGTTTATTGCAGAACAGCCTACAACAGCAAAAGTATGAAATCAATCTATATGCCCATCAACAGACGGTTGGTTAAACAAACTATGGTACATGTACTCAATGGAACACTATGCAATGATAAAGAATAACGATGATTTTAGGAAGTATCTCATAACCTTGTTTCAACTGGAAGACACTATGCTAAGTGAAATCAGTCAGTGGTAAAAGAACAAATATTGTAAGAGACCCCTACTATAAGGCCTTAAAAATAGACTTATGAACAGAAGAAAAGACTCTTTGATAGCTACAAGTGTGCAGAGAGAGGGAGAGGACTGATCACAGATTAGATAGTTGATAGAAATTTGGTTACATTAAAGTAGTGACAGCACACAGTAAAATGTAGATCACCTTAATTTAACTTCACCATAAACTGAAAACTGTGCTAATCTCAACCCAATGATTGCAAAGATAGAGTAGCAGGGGCAGGGTCCAGGGACCACACTCTTAGAGGACAGCGAGGCCAAATGGCATAACTAGCCTACTGCTAAGAGAGTCTTCTGCACCCTCTTTTGGTGAGTGACATCTAGGGTCCTGGTGTTGTGTGATGTTCCTATAGTCTGTAAATCCTGCTTCGACGATGTTAATAAAGGAGGATGGGTGGCAATTGTGTTGGTGTGGCAGGATTCATTGTATAAGATTGTTTTGTGTCTTGAAGCAGTTTCTTAGGATACAAAGAAGAAGGTTAGCAGAGCAATTTTGTGACCTCATACCATCAAGAAAGAAGCAGTGCTGTGGGTCAGGATGCGCCCTTTGAAAAGGATCCAGGTCCTTGTGCCTCAGAAGCTGCTAGGACAAGGGAAGATTGACAACAAGGACCTTCTTCCAGAGCCTACAGAGAAAGACTTCCTCTGGCGCTGACACCCTAAATTTGGACTTCTGCCTACTTTCCAGTGAGAAAAAAGTTTCTCTTTGTTAAAGCCATCCGCTTGTGATATTTCTGTTACAGCAGCACTAGACGACTAAGACAGATCACCAGATTCTTACTTTATGTACACTTCTCTGTGAACACATGTGAATGTGCAAATTTTATAAAGCCAACAATTTTAAAACTGTATATCTTATTGTGCATTAAGAGTTTACAATACAGGTTGATTTGACATAAAACCACGCATACACATTGCCGTGGAACTCTAGTCACTCTCCCCATCCATCATTGCTCTTTCTCTTTGCCTAATATTCCATTGTGTGAATATGCCTTAGTTTGTGTATTCGCCCCCCTTTTCACCCTGTATTTTCTATATTCATTCAACTAACACCTGCCCCCGACTGCTTCTGTCTCATTATGCCTCTGAAACGGCTCAGACAGACTCTTGTGTATATTTAAGCCAAGCCACACGCTCTTCATCAACATCACTCTATAATCTTACACCCTAGTCCAATTGTCTGATGAGTTGGCTTCAGTAATGGTTTCAGTCTGAGATATCAGTCCAGGGACCCCAGGGGACCCTCCAATCTGTCAGAACGTCAAGTCTCGTCTTTTAATAGATTTATAGTTCTGCACCCACATTTTTCTCCCTCTACATCAAGGACTTTAAGTTGTGTTCCCTGTGAGGGCAGTCATTAGTGGTGGCCAGGTACCATCTAGTTTTTTTGGTCCCAGGCTGATGTAGTCTTGGATCATAAGGCACCTTGTGTCTCCTGGGGTTATATTTCCCTCACGTCTTTGATGTCCTTTGTTCTCCTCTGCTCCCGGGACAAATTGATGTTATTTCGATGGCCATTTGCTAGCATTTAAGACCACAGATGCCATTCACCAAACTGGGATGTAGAACACTTTATTAAAAAAACCTTAGATATGCCACTTGATCAAGATGTCTCCTGAAACCATGATAATCAAACCCCTACTGCTGCTACTCTGTCCTTCAAAATCTTGAGCTGTATTTAGGATATCTCTTTGCTTTTGGTATAGTCTAACAGTGCTAACCTCCCTTTTACTGTATGCTGTCACTTCATCTAACCCAATTTCTGTCAACTATCTAATCTATGAATACCCTTTTCACTCCCTCCATGCACTTGTAAACCTCAAAGATTATTTTTGTCTGTGCTTAAATGTTTTCTTAAGTCCTCACAATGGTCTCATACAGTATTTTTCCTTTTCCAACTGACTAATTTCATTCAGCATAATGTCTGTCGGATGACTCCATGTTATATTTCCTAAGGTCAGTGTTGTTCTTTATTACTGCATATCATTCACACATTCCACTGTGTGAATAGAACATAGTTTGCTTATCCACTCATTTACTGAGGGGCATCTAGGTTGAATCCACCTTTTTGCTATCATGGACAGTGTTGCAATAAATATTGGTGTGCATATATCTATTCCTATGACAGTCTTTTTTTCTCTAGGATATATTCTGAGAAATGAGATTACTGGATCACATAGTATTTTTATTTCTAGCTTTTTAAGAAAGTGCTAAATTGGCTTCCAACGAGGATATATCATTTTACATTCTCACCAACAGCACAGAAGTGTTCCAGTTTCCCCACACCCTCTCCAACTTTTATCATTTCATGTTTTTGGATTAATGAAACCTTTGTTGGGGTAAGATGATATCATCTTGTAGTTTTGATTTGGATTTCTGTAATGCTTATTGATCATGACCATTTCTTCATGTGTCAGTAAATTTTATGTCTTCTATTGCAAAGTTCATAAACCTGCCCATTGTTTAATTGGGTTCTTTGTCTTTTTCTCATTGAAGTTTTGCCATACCTTGTAGATTATGGACATTAGATGCTGATCAGATTTGTGGTAGCCCTCAAATTTTTCCCAACCCGTAGGTAATATTTTTACTCTTTTGGTAAATTCTTTGGATGAACATAAATGTTTGACTTTTAGGAGTTCCCAGTTATACTCTTGTGTTTGTATACTGTTAGTAATATTTTGCAGTCTTTTTATGCCATGTATTAGGACTCTCAGCATTGTCCCTACATTTTCTTCCATAGTCTTTATTGTTTTAGATTTTATATTTGGGTCTTTGGTGCATTTGGAGTTAGTTTTTGTGCATGGTGTGAAAAATGGGTCTTGTTTCTTTCTTTTTTTTTTTTTTTTGCAGACAGATATCCAGTTATGCCAGCGCCATTTGTTAAAGAGACTATCTTTTCCTCAATTTAGGGACTTTGGGCCTTTGTCAAATATCAGCTGCTCATAGGTGGCTGATGTTATATCTGCATTCTTATTTCTGTCCCATTGGTCAACATATCTGTTCTTATACTAGTACCAAGCTTTGTTAATTACTGTGGCAATGTAATAGGTTCTAAAGTCAGTTAGTGTGATGTCTCCCACTTTGTTCTTCTTCTTCAATAATGCTTTACTTACCTGGGGCTTCTCTTTCCATGTAGAATTATTTGTTTCTTCACTTCATTGAAAAATGCCACTGGGATTTGCTTTGGGATTGCTTTGTATCTATACTTCGCTTTGGGGAGAACAGACATTGTTGTGATGTGAGTTGTTCCTATCCATCAGTAAGGAAGGCTTCTCTATTTATGTAGGTCTCTTTTGGTTTCTTGCCATAAGGTCTTGTAATTTTCTTTGTATAGAACTTTTACATCTCTGATTAAACCAATAAACCCACTGCTGTTGCATCAAGTCTGACTCATAGCAACACTATAGGTCAGAACAGAACTGCCTTATAGAGTTTCCAAGGAGCACCTGGTGGATTTGAACTGCCGATCTTTTGTTAGCAGATGTAACACTTAACCCGTATCTCTGATTTAATTCTAAGTATTTTATCTTCTTGGGGGCTACTGTAAACAGTTTTGATTTGAAGATTTCCTTTTTGATGGTCTCTTTTTCAGTGTAAAGTTATCAGACTGATTTATGTATGTTCATCTTACATCCTAATACTTTGTTCAGCTGTTTTACTAGTTCCAGTAATTTTTTTTTTTGTGTGTGGATTCTTTAGGGCATTTTATATATAGTATCTTATGGTTAGAAAATACCAATACTTTCACTTCTTCCTTACCAACTTGAATTCACTTTATTTCTTTATCTCTTCTGATTGCTCTGGCTATAACATCCACGACAATGTTGAATAAAATAATGACAATGCGCAGTCTTGTCTGGTTCCTCTTCTCAGTGGGAATGCTTTCAGACTATCTCCATTTAGGATGATACTGGCTATTGGCTTTGCATAGATGCACCTTAGTATAATACGGAATTTCTCTTCTAGTACTATTTTGCTGAGAGTTTTTAACATAAGTGTGTGTTGGAGTTGACCAAATGCAATTAAAAAACTGAAGTGTTTCTTGTCTTTTGTTTTATTTATGTGGTTTATGTAGTTGTTTTTCTAATGCAGAACCATCCCTGTGGTCTTAGTATTACTCTCACTTGGTCATGTTGAATTTTTTTTCTTTTTTTTTGATGTATCATCGAATTCTGTTGGCTAGAATTTGAGGATTCTTGCATATAAGTTCACAAGAGATGTTGGTATATAATTTTCCTTTTTTGTGCTATGTTTACCTGGTTTTGGTACCAAGGTGATGCTGGCTTCATAGAATGAATGTGGGAATATTTGATCCTTTTCTATGCTCTGAAATTCCTTTAGTAACTATGGTGTAACTTTAAGTGTTACATGCAATTCTCCAGTAAACCATCAGGGCCAGTGCTTTTTCTTTTGTTTGGGAATTGTTAATTATCTTTTCAATCTCTTCTTTTATGATGGATTTATTTAGTTACTTTGTTGATGTTAGTTTCGGTAGGTAGTGTATTTCTAGAAAGTTGTCCATTTCCTCTCAGTTTTTAAATTTATTAGACTACATTTTCTCACAGTACACTGTTATGATTCTTTTAATGTTAGTTGATTCTGTTATGATTCTGTCCATCTCATCTCATATTTGAGTTATTTGCTTCGTCTCCATTTTTCTTTTGTCAGTTTGGCCAATGATTTATTAATTTTTTTTATCTTTTCAAGAAACCAGTTTTTGGTCTTGTTAACTTTTTCGATTGCTTTTGTGTTTTCTAATTCATTTAGTTCTGCCCTAAATATTATTATTTGCCTTTTCTGGCATCCAAGGGGTTCTTTTGCTAATTTCTTTCTATTTGTTTGAATTAGATAGTTAATTCTTTGATATGGGTCCTTTCTTCTTTTTGGATGTGGACCTTTATAGAGGTAAATCAACAATGAAGCACTGCTTTTGTTTCACCATAGTCTTTGTTGGTTGTGTTTTCGTTCTCATGTGATTTCATGAATTTCTTTATTTCACCCTTGATTTCTTCTATAACTGAGTTAGTTGTTTTTGTGCAAAGTGTTGCCAATTCTCCATGTCTTTGACTTTTTCCCTTCTTTTCTCTACTGAGTTCTGCTTTTATGGCTTTATGATCTAAAAAGATGCTTTGTAATATTTCAGTACTCCGAGTTTTGTAAAGGATTGCTTTGTGGCCTAATATGTGGTCAATTTTGGGGAATGTTCCATGAGTACTGGACAACAAAGTATACTTGGTTGCTGTTGGGTGGAGGGTTCTGTGTATGTCTATGAGGTCAAGTTGGTTGATCAAGGCATTTAGAACTTCAATATTTTTGTGAGATTTTTCCTGGATGTTTTGTTCTTCACTGAATGTGGTGGGTTGAAGTCTCCTCCTATTACTGTGGAGCTGTCTGTTTACGTTTTCAATGCCAAAACCTAAACCCACTGCTGTCAGGTCAGGTCCAACTCATAGCGACCCTAAAGGTCAGAGTAGAATGACTCCATAGAGTTTCCCACGAGCTCCTGAAGGATTTGAACTGCTGATCTTTTGGTTAGCAGATGTTTAGTTAGCACTTAACCCACTATGTTTTCAATGCAGTTAGTGAGTATTTTATGTATTTTTGGGCTCTGTGTTTGGGTTTGTAGGTATTTAACATGGTTGTGTCCTCCATGAGTATTGATCCTTTAATCATTATATAATGTCCTTCTTTATCCAGTGTGGTGGATTTTACATTAAGTTTTACTGTATCAGAGTTTAATATAGCTATACCTGCTTTTTAAATTTTTTTAGGTATCATTAGCTTGATATATATTTTGTCATCTTTTGAATTTCAGTTGGTCATGTCTTTGAGTCTCAGATGTGTCTCCTGTAGGCAGCACGGAGATAGGTCTTTTTAAAAATTTTTTTATTTTTTAACCAATCTGCCACTCTTTGTCTTTTATTAGTGTATTTAGTCATTTGTATTAAGAATAACTATTGTAAGTACAAGCTAAGTACTGTCATTTTGATGTGTTTTTTGTGAGTGTTATAGACTATCCTTTCATTACATTTTCTGTGCCGAGTGTTTTTATCTTTTTCAGTGTTGGTGGTTTTCTACTTGCTGAGACTTCATGATTTTCCTCTCTTGATGCATGAGATCAATAGATTCCTTTGTGGTTACTTTAATACATAAAAAGTATTTTTCTAAATTTAAGCCAATGTTTACTTCCTTTTTATTGCCTTGATTTCCTTTCCATATGAAAGATCTATGAATACATTTTCTTTGGCATCCTTCTGTTCTGTTACAATTTTTACACAATGACATCTCTCTCTATTTTCAATGTTTTGCCTGTGATTATTTTTGCAATTCCTCAATTTTGGTTTATACCTAGCTGTTCTGTTCTGTGTTCTGGTCTTGAGTTGTTACCTGGTGTTATTGATTTTCTAGCCAAAGGACTCCCTGTAGCATTTCTTGTAATTTTTTTTTTTTTTTTTTTTGGAATTTTCCTAAATTTGTTTATCTGGAAATGTCCTAATTTCACTGTCATATTTGAAAGACAGTTTTGTTGGATATATAATTTTTTGCTGACAATTATTTTCCTTCAAGTTTTTCTACATATCCTCTCATTGCCTTTTTGCCTGCATGGTTTCTGCTAAGTCCAAGCTTTGTCTTACTGATTTTCCTTTGTAGGGCCTTATTATTATTATTATTATTTTAATATATTCCCTAGCCAGTTTTAAAAGTTACTTTTCATCTTAATGTTGAGAATTTTGATTATAATATGCTTTGGTGTCTTTCTTTAGGGTTCTACCTCTTCTGGAGTTTTACCAGCATCCTGGATAGAGATCTTGCCACCTTACCTGATATCAGAAAGGCTTCCTGGCAACAATTCTGCAAAAATTCTCTCTGTTTCTGTTAACTCTCCCTGTTCTGGTACTCCAGTCACTCACAGATTATTCCTCCTGTTACAGTCCCACATAAGTCTTAGTGTTTCTTTTTTTCCCCCAAATTATTTTACCTGATTTTTCCTCTAATATGTTGATGTCATGTGCTTTGTATTTGGTCTTTCTAATTTGGCCTTCCATTGCCTCAGTTCTGCTCCTTTGACTTTCTATTGACTTTTCTAGTTCTGTAAATTTATTATTAATTTTCTAAATTTCTAATTATTGCCTGTCTATGGTTTCTTATGGCCTGTTCAATTTATTGTTATGCTTTGCAGCATTTTGCCTTTTCTCCTTCATGATCTCTTGACGAGTTCTAAGTAATAGTCTTTTGAATTCTACCTCTGATAATTCCAGGAAGTTCTCTTCTTCCGGAAAACTTGAATCTTTATTTTGGGAGTTTTCTGAAGTCAAAATTGCCTGCCTCTTTTAGTGATTTGAAATTTGATGTCTATGAGCCATCAGTAAACTGTATTTATTTATTTATTTTGTTTGCCTACTGTGTTCTAGTCTCTTATTTTGTTTTTGAAGTGTCTAAATAAGGGTCGCCATGAGTCGGATCCGACTCGACGGCACTTGGCTTGGCTTCAAATAAGGTGATTGTATGTGATAGTTTGGTTATTGCTGCCTTTGAAACTAATGTTCTGTCAGCAGGTGGTTAGAGGTGTTATGAGACATGGGAGTAGATGAGTCCATTTACTTTCCTTGTATGGATTCAGCTCATTCATCAAGGTGGTATGTCACCAAGCATATCGTGAAGGCTCTTGTCTACTTTTCTACAGGGGCAAGAGTGTTTGGTGTAGTCACAACCATCTGGCTGCAGCTGCTGAGAGAGGCAGCAGGGGTAACAGCTGTCCCTGAATGTCTGTGGGGAAGACATGTCCCCTTATGTCTGAATCTAGGCAAAGAAATAGTTTCTACTCTGAATTTCTGGCTCAGGGGAGTCAGAAGATTTTTGTTTTTTTTCTTTCTCTCTTTACTCTGTTTAATTGTTCCCTGTCTGAGTCTCAGAGCGTGGCTTGGGGCAGACTTGAGGAGCCCTATTTCTAGTTCCATTAGTGGCATCAGACTCCAGGTCCTGACACAGTGCAGAGAAGTGAGGGGAAGTGGTGGGAGAAGGAAGAGAGCTATATCTCAGCTGCAAGATTCAGACTGGCACACAGTGTTGGGTACACATAAAGACTTAGCTTTTGATGATCTTGTGCTGTTTCTCAGTTCTGGAGGCATGAGTGGATTCTCCAGTCAGTTTGTCCTACTATGGAAGATGTCTTTCAACCACCACACTCAGCTCACCATGCTGGCCACAGCTGGTTGCTGGCAGATCTGTTCTGATAACTAGTACTCTCCCTTCCCCATTGTTTCATTTGATTTCTCAATTTTTCATTTGAAGTTCTGGGTTCCTACAATTTCATATGTAATGCATTAATTTGTTCCTCCTGATCTTTATTGTTAGAAGGGTCATAGGAAGCATCTGACTACTCTTCTGTCTTGCTCCCACCCCCTAGAGCCAATAATTTAACAGGCATTCAGTGGCTTTTGACACATCCTGGCAATATGTGCTTTTCCCAAAGCAGATGATCTAAAGTTCACAGTGACCCACATTGATCAATTAATTTCTCCCTTACAAAACAATCAGTTATGATAAATGGAATTTAAAATAAGGTTCATTAAGAGATGGGCATAAGTAGAAGTCACGAGACAGTAAACATAAGTAAGCAGAAGTCATAAAAGTTGCTGCTACTTGCATTCATAGTAAATAGACTGTTCTTCTTTCGTAGCACTGTCTTGATTGTGTAACTATAGTTAGATACCTTTCTTCTCCACTGGACTCTGTTCCCTAGGGACAAGGACTGCACGTGACATGCATTCATGAATCCCAAGTATCTAGCATAGGTATAACCAAACCAAATCCACTGTTGTCAATTCAATGCCAACTTATAGTGCCCTGTAGATTAGAGTAGTACCACCCCACAGAGTTTCCAAGGAGCACCTGGTGGATTTGATCTACTGGCCTTTCAGTTAGCAGAAATAGCACTTAACCACTACATAAGCAGGTTTCCTAGCATAGCTGTAAGTGCTCATTAAATACTTGTTGAATGAATTAATGTCAATAGAGTACAACTATTTAAAATGTCATTTTTTTAAGAGTATTTTTGAACTATGTAATGGAACAAGTACAGGGAATAACAGCTGAGAGTTTCAGAAAGGTTATGAAAAGGACAGCTTTACTGGGCCTTGAATAGTGTCCTGAATGCTTTATCTAGTTCCAGAAACATATTCCAATATCCATGAAACTTAGTTGATTTCTTGTGAGGCCTGGTAGTGTGGCTGACTTTTGATACCACTTCTGTTGTATTCTTACAGTTTATTGGAAGGGAATTTAGGTCTTTGTCTTTGTTCCTTGCAATCAAGAAGAGCTTATCAAATGCTCCACTAAATACTTTGATTTTAAGTAAGTTGATTGCTAGTTATGGTGATATTGATTTGTACATACTCTTTCCCTATTCTTCTCATTGGCAAACATGTTACAATAATAATCTAGAAACCATACAAGTAGTAAAGAAATGGTAAAGGGAAAAAATATCTTCTTGACTTTGACTCTCCTTTAGCTCTGTACCTCTATTATATACATACATATATACACATATAATAAACTATTACTGGCTAAAAAACACATGCTTGGGGGCTTTCTAAGAAGATAAACATGTCAATAGGCTTAATATCTCTGTTACTTACGAATATCTACCACTGAAGGTCAATGATTCTAAAGACTTCATGCCTAATTCCTAAAATGTAGCTATCTAATATTTGAGAACCCTAGAGACAATGTGAAAGGTACTCTTTATCCTCAGGAAATCTCACTTTAGCTGTGAAATGTTCAAGTTTCATAAGGATTTTTTATTGTATACTCTATGACCATGTTGATTAATGGCTTAGTTTTTAACAACTGCAAGGGCTTGATCATCGAAAGTTATTGTTACAGATGATAACTTGTGGTTATATTCTTGTTTTAGAAACTGATGAAATGATTCAGAAGATGGCGTATTTGTATCTGGTATAATACCAGGTAGATTAAAGGGAACCTCCAGCTTATTTTTTTGTCCCTGGTGATTAAGGAAAGTAATGAGTGGAATAGTATCAGTAATATGTATTATTTAATATGAGACATGTTTAGTAAAATTTTAATACATATTTTTGTATATTATAAGGAAATGAATGTAGTTGATAAATACACACAAATAACACATAGGAAATTCCACTAAACCACAATATGCCTTACATCACCCATGACTGAAATTGCATTTGACAGGGAGAAAAACAGTGTTTCTCTTTCCAACAACTCTCTACGTTGTCATCATAGCATGGTTGGGTAACAGTGAGTGCCAGCTGAGAACCCTTTCCTCCTCAGTGTCACCATCTGGCTTTAGTTCCACTTCAATCAGTTTCTATTGGCTTTTTGATTTATGCTGGAATACACTAGCAGAAATGAAGGAAGTTTGCCCATAAATCTGAGATGGCCCTTTTTCTCCTCATTTTTGTCCCTTTGGAGCTTGGAGAAAAACTTTTGCACTCAGATGCCTTGGCCCAGCTCATTTTAGCTTTACCAGAAGCAAAGATAGTCTCCATCCCTACAAAATTCTACAAATTCTTTCACCAAACCGTGAAGTCAGTATTTTCTGTGGTTCTACAGTGTGATCAGCATTTTCATTTACACTCTATCAAGTTTTAGCTGTCCTCTATAGGTGATATTGTTTGCCTTGCTTAATTTCACTTAGCTGTGAAGACTTTTCATTCTGACCTTCAGTATATGTTATCTTATTTCTGAAATTTGATATTATTCTATACTTATCCTTGGGATTCTCACAGTAAAGCAGTTTGTGTTGACATTGTTATGAACGATGAGCTGAACGTATTTTGATGAAAACTATGTCATTGAATGTTTCTCCTCACTCTGGAAAATCAGAATACAGATCTGGGCTCTGTAACAGTGTAGCATAGAGTATAATTCTTCTAAAGGGGCTAAAATAGAAGGTTATTCACCTCTTTTTAATCACAGCTAATTATTATAAGGAAATCATGGTGACATAGTGATTAAGTGCTACAGCTGCTAACCAAAGGGTCAGCAGGTCAAATCTGCCAGGCACTCCTTGGAAACTCTATGGGGCAGTTGTATTCTGTCTACAGCATCTCTGTGAGTTGGATTTGACTTGATGGAAATGGGGTTCATTATGAATCTACCATTAGAGGAGATAATACTAATAATCAAATACTAAAGAGTATTTTTTTTTCCTTTAGAAACAACATTCCACCTTGTATAGATCTGGAATTATACACAATACACTGAAACCTCCAAGCCCAGTGCCGTTGAGTACAAATAGAACTTTATAAAAAGAGTTGATTTTTGAGTGATGTCTGGGGTCTTAAAAACTAGCAAGCTGCCATCTAAGGTACACCAAATGGTCCCAACTCAGCAGGAACAGATGATCACCAAGGACAATGACCTGGGGGTAAGAGAACCCAGAAGACAGAAAAACCCACATGAATGGATGACTACATCAACATGTGACCAGAGGAACCAGATGGTGGCTGGCCACCTCCAGTGACAGCTGTGATGGGGCTCACAAAGTTGAGTCCCTGTGGCAATAAGAGAATAAAAAGGGGTGAACCCTGAGAACTCCACTAAAAGACCACAACTGATGGTCTGAAGGCCTCGGGGTTCCCCTGGAAATGTGGTCTCTAGACCTGATGCTGCCCCTGATCATAAATCATTACTGAGGTCAACTCCTTGGGCAGGTGTGGATTGGACTCAGCAACACAGAGCGACCATGTAGTGTGTGCACTTTATGGTCCTATGTATCTATAGGATGTCATCCTACGGATCTTCTACTAGAGGGGAGTGGAGAGGGTGGAGAGGAGGGCACAGGTGATTGTTAAGAGGATATGACTTGTACAGAACAGAAAGGAGGAGTGTGCAGTCACTAAGCAAGGAGAGCAGTAGGAGCTGCATATAGGTGAGCAGGCAAATTTAAACCAGATTGTACACTTTCACTCAATCACAACAACAACAAAAAGAGTTAATTTTGGTTTATCAATAAGCTCTGCTGTTTCAGAAAATACACGTGTGTAGTTTCCTGTCAATTACACCACAATATGTATTGGTCATCGTCTATGTGCTGGGAGCTTACAAACTTCACTGGAAATAGCTACTGACTTGTAGTGAAGGTATGTATATGTATATGTATAAAACACTGACTTTCAATTGTTATGGTTTATATACCATTATTATCTAGTTGATTTTAACTCACAGCGACCCTGTAGGACAGAGTAGAACTGCCCCATAAGGTTTCCATGGCTGCAACCTTTGTGGAAGCTGAATGACACATCTTTCTCTTGCAGAACAGCTAGTGGCTTTGAATTATCAATCTTTTCATTAACATCTGATTATTTGACCACTGCACCATCTCTATCACAGAGATTGTTTAAACCAGGGACTTCATTTTTCAAAATGGAATCTCAAGACCCAAAAGGTTACGGGATTTGCCTTACAAACGGAAAAGCTGGAGATAGCTCCTACTCCAGTCATATTTTCAATACACTATGTAGTCTACACTGAATGAACATCCAAATCCATTGCCATCATAGGGACCCTAAAAGAGGGAGTAGAACTGCCCCATAGAGTTTCCAATGGTGTAAATCTTTACAGGAACAGACTTAGATCTTTTGCTCTTGGAATGGCTGCTAGGATTGAACTACTGAACTTTTGGTTAGCAGTGAAGTGCATAATCACTGAGGTACCAGGGCTCCTTGAATGAGCATCCAGATAGCTAAAAATATGAATAGTGTGAATTTCATGAAATATTTACTGCTCATCTGTGGGAAACAACAGCACAGACTGCTTAATTATCATTCTAGAAACAAACATTTTATATTATGACTGCAAGTCAGCATGGGGAGAGATGTCTGGGAGGATTAAAAAAAAAAAAAGTTTGCATCACTCCTGGGCAAACCAGAGAAAACTGTGGTAGGCAAGACAAATCTGAGTCTGCTACAATTCTCTGAAACATCTTTAGCTTCAGAACTAGTGATTCAATGATAAACATAATTCATCTGTGACTGCAAGTGTAAGAATGTGCTTCGTGTCATGTTTGCACCTTAGAGTATGTGGTCAGTTGCACAGATACCCTTTCAAAACCCTATTAACATGGAACTCATGGAACTGCAGCAGGCTGGTGAGGGAAATATAGTTTCTACACACTGAAGCAGATATGAGGTCCAAAAAACTACTCAACAAAATATCACTAACTTCCACGTTTTCCAAAGCTTTGAAAGAGGAATAAGACAATTTGTCTATTTTTTGCCTTAATTCAATGAGGTATTTGATTTTCAATGACTGTCTCAGCACTGTATTAAAATCTTGTTACTAGGGAATAAAAGAAAATTACCTGTAATCCCCTTTCCTCAGAAAGCAGGTTATTATAATGGATTTCTCACTTTAGTGTGCCTTAGCTGCTATCTGGAGAGAACTTCCTGTGCTTTAAGAGCATTGATGCTGCTAAACCTCCTCACCAGCCAGCAATGCTTACCTTCTCCGGTGAAAGAAGCAGGTTTGCTCCTACCACTTGGTTCAAAAGAAAAGACTTAGAAATCTTGTGGCTTACAGCAATCTGTCATGGATTTCATGATTTGGGACAGGTGAAGACGAGTCTATTACTGAGACAAAACTTGAGAGAATGATCTTGAAATTGAGCTGCTTCCTTCAAAAGTTATTCCTCTACCTAACACTATTGTTTCATCACGTAAAAAATCTGCATGGATATGGTAGACATGATGGATTGATGGATAATGAAAGATGTCACATCACCCCTAAAAGATCTTTGTCTTCTTATCTGTTACTTCTCAATGTTTAATAAAGTGGGAGCACATTACAGTAACTTTTTATTTAGGGCACTCTAATTATATCCATATTCTCTTTACCCATTGTCCATGTTCTCTCAAATGCTAATGAGATCTTAGAAATCCATCCTCAGCAATTATTTATTGAATGCAATGTAGAAGAGGCGGCATCAGATAATTATTAAACATTTAACATGTGTCTGGTACTGTGCACAGCATTTTAAATGATTTTACAGAAACCCTAAAATGTAGATATTGTTAAATAAGAAAGTTGAGGAATTTAAATGTAATTTTCCTCAGAAGTAGGAAAAAACTGCTGTTTGATAAAACAGCTGATTGAAAGTATTGGCGTGGATTAGATTAAAAAAGGGAGGGGACAAGGAAGTAAAAATCCCTGTTTTGCAAAAGCTTACAATGTATTGGGGGAAATGTGTTATGTACAAGTGTCATGAAGTAAAAAATGTACAGGATACATAATTAGCATTGGAGAAATTCAGAGGAAGGTGAAATTGTATATGATTAACAGAGTTACATATGTTAATGTGAACCATTTTGGTATTAAAAATAAATCCTTCCATAGGTGTCCTGGAGTTGGCAACCCCATGTGTCAAGAGTGGACTGTGCTCCATAGTGTATTCAGTGACTGATTTTTCTGAAGTAAATCACCAGGTCTTTCTTCTGAGTGTTTCTGGGTAAATGTGGACCTCCATCGTTTGGATTAGCAGCTGGATGCTTAACTTTTTACGTCACCCAAGAACTCCAAGATCAATCATGCCTATCATTTATCGAGAGTCCACCAACGTGGCTTATGTTGCACTTAGATCTTCAACTGTAGTAACTCATTCAACTGCTGCAGAAACAAAAACAAAACAAAATTAAAAAAAAAAAAAGCTATAAATCCACTCTCTTTTTCCCAGTTTTACAGTGAGGATTTCTATACACAAATAAATATATTACCCAAGATTATAGCTAATAGGTTGTGACTGTGCTCAGATACTGCCCTGTGTATATATCATGACCCACTCTTTCACTAGCCTTCTGTAACCCAAGGTTTATCATCAACAAATGCTAGAATATTCTCAAACTCTTCCAAAATATCTCATTCACATTTTTTTTCATCTATGTGGCACTCTGGCTCTCATAAAGGGTTGCTGCGAGTTGGGGGTGGCCTGATGGCGCATACCACCATCAGCCTGGCTGTGTCAGGCGGTTACTGCTCTCCACGAAGACTACACTGGGGGCAGATGCTACTCTACCTGCCCCCGATGCATTCACTCAGGACACAGAAGTGAGATAAATGTCCTCCTTTCTCCCAGTCGCTTCTTTCAATTAGCTTTCCTCTCTTTCCTTTAAAAAAATACAGCTTTTATAAGGCAAGTTTTATGGATGTTGGGTATATACATAGATCCCAGAGAAGAATCATTGCTCAGTTACTAAGATTGGTGCCAGGTGAAGACTCTCAGCTGAATTCCTCTCTAGGAACTGTCTGCAGCCAAAATGAGCCACTTGACCTAAAACTATAGCCCTGTCCCCATATCCAATGATGTCTGGTGAAGGAAGTGGTATAAATGGCCAGTCCCCTTGCTTTAAGATGAGGCAGTTTTGAGGGAGCATTTCAGCAACAAGTTCCCCTAATGGAATGAGTTCAATGGAAAGCTTTATTGTGACTTTACATTTGTTGCCATTCCATTTCTTCATCTGCCCCATCCTACTTTCTTTTATTTATAGATATTCATACACATGTCAATAGACTTCCTGCAAAGAAACATTCACTCTGAAAACTATTTTTCAGGAACTCATTTTATAGTCTATAAACCTGAAACTCGACCACTCTTAACAGAAAGCTGTATATCTATGCTCACTGTAGCACTTTTCACAACAGCCAAATGGTGGAAAAAACTGAAGTGTCCATCAAAACATGAATGGATAAATAAAACTTAGTATATACACAGAATGAAGTATTACTCAGCCATAAAGAAAATCATTCCCGATCCATGCTACATTATGAATGAATCTTTGAACATTATACTGAGGGAAATAAGTTCATCACAAAAGGACAAGTGCTATAAGATCCCTTATATATGAAATAGGCAAGTGCATTGGGACTAAAGCTTATTAGTGGTTACCAGAAGTGGGAGGTAAGGGAAAAGGGAGCGTCATTGTTTAGAAGCCAGTAGTTTCTGCTAACGGTGGTGAAATAATATGGAAACATACAGTGGTAATGGCTACAGAAGACAATGATGAACACAATCAATGTCATTGAATGACACATGTAAAAATAGTTGAATTAGCACGTTTTGTTTTATGTATTTTCCCAACAACAAGAAATATTTTTTTTCTTCCGAAGTTGTTAATTCAGAAGTGAAATAATTTCCTAAGCTCACTCTTCAGACAAAGATTAGACAGGACTGTAGAACAAAATAATATACATTAGGAATGTGCCTCTTAGTTCAATTAGGTACTTGAAACCAAATGGGTAGCTTCTGCCCAAGATCAGGGTAAGAAGGCAGGAAGAGACAGGAGTTGATTCAAAGGATACAGGAAACCTAGGGTAGAAAGGAGAAGTGTTTTCATATTGTGGAGGCTGCATATAATTTCACAAAAGAATATATATGAAATCTTTTGTGTGAGAAATTAACTTGAGCTGTAAAGTTTCAACTACGGCACAACTAAGGTACACATGTGCATACGCCCGTGTATATTACTAGGGGAGAGAAAAAAAAAAGAAGTAGCTTGACCACTGCTTGTTGCTGGTGTTTAACGAGCATCCTGTTTATTTTCCCTGTTCTTTGGAGACTTCAGAATTTAGATCAACACCTTCTTCTACACCATTCTTGCATCATTCCAGATAGCATCAACATTTGTTCTTTGATTTTTCCAGCACTTGGTAACTGGAGTCAAGAAATTTTATTTCATCTCATGTTATAAAATGAATTGTATCCCCTAAAAATATGTGTCAACTTAGCTAGCCTACAGTTGTGTCATTGTCCATCATTTAGTGATCTGATGTGATTACCCTGTGTGCTGTAAATCCTATCCCCTATGATGTTAATGAGGCAGGATTAGAGACAGTTATGGCAATGAGAAAGAATTGACTTTGCAGGATTAGGTTGTACCTTGAGTCAAGTCTGTCTTTTTTGAGACATAAAAAGGAGAAGAAAACAGAGAGGAGAGGGAACCTCATGTCACCAAGAAAGCAATATCAGGAGCAGAGTGTGTCCTTTGGACTCAGGATTCCTGTGAGGAGAAGCTCGTAGACCAGGAGAAGATTGATGACAAGGACTGTCTTAGTTAACTGGTACTGCTATGCCAGAGATACCACAAGTGGATGGCTTTAACAAAGCAACATTTATTTCCTTATAGTAAAATAGGTTAAGAGTACAAATTCGGGGCATCAGTTCCAAGGGAAAGCTTTTTCAGTCAGCTCTAGAGGTAGGTCCTTGGACTGAGAGCTTCTGAGGTGCAGGGACCTGGGATGCAAAGAATCACTCTGCTACTGGCACTGCTTTCTTGGAGATACGAGATTCCCTAGCTTCTTTCTTTTGTATCACAAGAGGTTGCCTCAAAGCTCAGTACAATGTTACACATTGAGTATCGCCTCAACAACACAACTTCTGCCCATCCTTCCTCATTAATATCATAAGAGGATGACTTACAACATACTTGAACATCATGCAATACCAAGAATCATGGCCCAGCCAAATTGCTATACACATTTTTTGGTGGGACACAACTCAAAGCATGACAAGGAGCTTCTCCCAGAACACACACAGGAAAGAAAGCATTTCCCAGGTACTGGATCCCTGAGTTTTGACTTCTAGCTTCCTAGACTGCTGAAAGAAAAATTTCTGTTTTCTGAAGTCATTTACTTGTGGCATTTCTGTTATAGCAGCCCTAGATGACTAAGACACTTCAGGAATCCACTGTAGTGTTACTCCCACAATCCTCCTTTTTAAAATTTGATTTTTGTTTTTGGAAGACCATGAGTCTTAGCTGGGCACACAGCAAACAAAATAGTTCATATTTCCCAGCGTCTTCGGCAATTAGTGTGGCCATATTACTAAATTCTTGCTAATGACATTGAATAGAAAGTTGTGTACAACTTTTCAATCATGTACCATGAAACAGAAACTGGTTAATCTCAATTTCTTCTTTCCTGCTTTCCAGAACTACATATGTGGTACTGGAGAGTCACCCTGTGTCATGTAAGCCATAAAAGATGACAGAGAAATAAGATAAAAAGAGCTCCGGTGCCAGGAACATAGTGGGAGGTGTAAAGAGGGGTTAAAGGAGTAGATTATGGCTTTCCAGCCCCCCATAAAGTCTTTGGCCTTTGCTCTCAGAGGGAAGTTTGAGGCACTAAACTCTTTCGAAGAGAAGAATTCCTGATGTATCTTCCCATTTCAAAGAATCTCTGGCTGTTTTGTAGTGAAAAAAGTATATGAAGAAAGGAAGTGGAGAGACCAACTAGAAAGCTTTTATTGTACTCTAAGCAAGAGATGATGCTTTCTGAAACCATGGTGGTAGCAGCAGAAGTGAATTATTAAGAACTGATCATATTCTGAAAGTATTAATCCAAGAATTTTGGGTGGTGTAACTGGAAAGATGGAGTTTCCCGTAACGGAGATGGGGTGGAAAACTTTGCATAGAAAACAAACAAACACACTTCTAAAGAAACAAACAAAAATCAAGAGTTTAGGAAATGTTTCTTTGAGTTGTTCCTTAGAAACCCTATATGATAGATAGATAGATACTTAGATGTGATTGTTGGTGGGAGTAAAGGATCCCATAGGATTACACTTGCATTATTTAAAGTTGCCCGTTCATACTTGCTCCTTTTATTTATCCCTTTTTCATTTCCTCTTCACCCCTCCAAAATCTCTCTGTCACCATATTCTCACTCAATCTCTAGCAACTTTTTTCTAACAATTTTCTCAATGCCTTGCATTTCTTTTTCATTTTATTCAACTTTTCTGCTGAATTATATGCTTTTCATCATCTTTCTCTGTTCCCTTTGGATCTGGTAAAAAATATCCCCATCTGGCTTGCTTCTTGTGATTCAGTTACTTTCTTCCGCTCCTGCTTTTCTGCTAAAATGTTAAGTACTGTTCAAGGAATTGCATATTCCTGTCATCTTCTCTTCGTGGTCATAAATTTTAATGCCTTCAGGAACCAGGCCACAAACAAAAAATGAGTGAAATAAACCTCTTACATCTAATTAAAAAATAAAATAAAGAAGGTGTGACTGTTTTAACTGTAAGGAACATGTCTTATCTAAAGGGATTCACATTCAAAATTTTAAACATTGTAGAAGTGAAAAACAAAGGTCAATGGATCACCAAAACTTGGGATTACTGTCAGTCAACATTCCCCTTAATCTGAATTAAATGATCACCTTTGTGCAGATAATTTGAAAATAAATATCGCTAGCCTGATCTTTCTCATATTACATGGAAGCCCAGTGGGATATAAGTAGTATTTTCTTTTACCCTAAAGTTACTGTGAATTCAGAGCTGTTTCCAACTTTCCTCTCTAAATCTGTACCCTTGATGTCCTAGAAGTACCTCAAATTTAACATATTAAAGTTGTGAGTATATTATCTTTCCTGGAAAATTAGTTTCTCCGCTAACATCTCCTATCTTAGTTAGCAATAAATTGCCCAGGATAGAAATCTTAGAGTAAACTTTAATCTGTGCTGACCCCTTACTCTTCATTTGCTAATAGTCTTACTCCTTTGAATCAAGTACGCAGTTATTACAAAGAGACTTCCTCAAGGACTTAGAAATTAGGTAAACATATTTGACTTCTGAGACAGATAGTGAATCAAGCCAGAGCTACACTGTTATCCTAAGAGAAAGAAAAATAGCTCTTATATCTGGAAGATTAACACACTACTAAAAGTAACCTAGAATTTCTGCATAGTACAAACAGAGCACTTGTCTGCTAACCAAAAGTTTGGAGATTGGAGCACACCCAGAGGTGCATCAAAAGAAAGGCCTGGTGATGTAATTCTGAAAATTAGCCATTGAAAACTCTTTGGAGAACAGTTCACTTTAAGACACACAGGGTCACTACGAGTCAGATGACTTGATGGGAACTAGAAAGTAATAGCTTACTTACAGATGCAGCCTACTCACACCTTTGTGCCATGTGGAAGTCATCCAAAGAAGCCTAGTAAAACTGAATCACTAAGACAAATATTGGAAATGCACATCCAAGAGCTATTCAGGATATTTAGTCATTTGGTTTCTTTGGCAAAATTTTCTTACTGTGAGATAAACATACTAATCTGTTTTACAACTTTCTGATAATTATTTGATTTTCACAGGAGATTTGCCTAGTGGGAGAATACTCATGGAAGAAACAGATTTCTAGTCCTATACTATAATGATTATTTCACAGGAAGAAGGAAAAGAGAGAATATGAAGAAGAAAAGAAAGACATAAAGAAGAAAAGTCAGAAAGAGAAAGGAAGAAAAGAAGAGAAGGAGGGAAGGAGGGAGCCAGAGAAGAGAAAGAGAAGAATGAAAGAACAAAGGAAGGATCATTATTTTTAACATGGTTTGTCTTTGTATGTTGCCAGAGAACACTCCATAGAATGAATGTCTGGACTGTGTTAACTGAGTAATCTTTCTAATGATAGAGTTTTCAAGGAACATTAGCAAACCAGCCTCTTCTTTTAAAATTATGGTCTTACGAACACAGTATTGTGAAGTTTTGAATCTTAAGGCCAGAGCTGAGTTCAAGACCCCTCAAAAAAAATGTTTCTAGTAAGATCTCAGAAAACCAGAAATACATACCACTTTGATTATTAGGATTTTTATTTTTAAGTTTTGTCTGCTTTCCCAGTTTCAATAGCTTCCACTTCTTCATAATTTTCTGTACTTTCCCTTTCCTATTTCAACTGCCATATATCTAGCCCTCATAATTTCCACCCTAGGTTATTGCAATGGGCCTCCTAAGTGATCATTCTGCCTCTCACTATTTAATTTTCCCTGCTTACACACGGAGTTTTTAAAATGTATATAATATCATGGCATGTATCTTTCCAGGTCAATTTTTTTTTTTTTTTTTTAAAAGCCTTGGCCCAGGGCAAAGAGAAAGAAATGATAGGTATTTAGTGATACTGATTTTTCCCTATAGGCGGTATGATTAGAATTTTCTCCTAGACGAGCCCAAACCATATTCAAAGCCCAGAATTCACTGTGGTTTCCTCTTTTCTCTAAGGCAAGCATGATGCTTTAGGTACAATCTCAATTTTGGACAAATGAGTTTCTTTTTCTCTCTGAGCCAGAAAGACCTGCAGCTTGGGTTAGAAATCAAGCTCATTAAATATGAACTTGAAATGTTTGCTTCGTCTTCAGGGATGTTGCTCATTTCCTTAAGAACAAGTTTTAAGGTATTTATTTCAAGCAATACTACCTTCCATCAAGTCTATAACATCAAAGGGATATGTCTCTTCCATACTGTGAGAAGGGATTTATGTATCTTAGGCTCTAATAATTATGTAAAGGTACTAAATTGATGCACATAAAACTAACAAATGAGTTTTATGACATATTCTACAAAATAAAATCCTGTTTATAACCTTATGCATAGAAAGATGAGCATTTTGCAGTGCAGTAAGCTCTGGCAGTATGTTTACCATCACCACGAAAAGAATTTAAGATAGTAAAGGTAGAGTTTGCCAACTTTGATACACTGAGGGTTTCTTATAGAGTTTGTGAGGGTTCAGTTAGAATCACAGATTTTATTATTGTTAACAGAAGCACAAAATATGACCTTTACAAAATTTATTATGTGTTGTACAAAATGTTCCTGATAAACTATGTCATTTTATTCCATGTTGTTTACTCTTTCTTATAAGCATCCTCAGAAGGCAAAAGTAAGTGATGACTAAATACTGTGCTGTCAGAACATGCAAGGTAAACAAGTTATAGTGTTAGTATAAAAGCTTAGGAGAGCGGTGCACAAGGGTGCGGTACAGATTAAGTTAACAGACATCATCTCTCTTTTTATTTCTCTAAAGATTACAATAGAGTTGTAAATTAAAATTAAACTTTGTAAGAATTAAGAGTATGGTCATACCAGTTAAAATAGTATCTGTCGCCAAACTGAAGGACTAAAAATCTTTAAATTTGGCTTTGTTTGTCCTATAGTCAGAGACAGAACCTCTCTGAGTTGGCTCATTTTAGAGCACAAAACAGCTGTTCTGAACATATCAGTATAATACCTCTGAGCAAGCGTGATGAAGGGTCTCAGAAATTGCCATGATGTATGATAGTGCCTGCCTCTAAAGCAAATTTGTCTGCAACCTCTTGGGCTCACTGAATATTAAGATAAGGCAACTGGGACTGGCACTTTTTCCCTTAGTTTTGGAGTAAGGACATGTGGAAATGATTGTAGGGCAAGGCTATCACATTCCTTCTAAAGAAATGTTGGCAAGCCCTCAGAAACTGGGGCCAGTTATTATTATCATTCTCCTGAAGATCATTTGGGGAAAAATAAGATCTATTAGAAAAGAGAGAAGTTTGGCACCTTTGTGAATCCACAAAAGTTTTATTGAAAATATAGTCCTGGAAAAATGATGACAGGCAAAAAAAAAAAAAAAAAAAAAAGAACTTGACTGCCTTTAGACCTTAAAAAAGAGACTGATCAAAAAGTTAATTTTGTCTTATTAGGCTGAGTTTTAGCCCTAGAAAACCTAAAAGAGGTGGGTTAAATTCAGGGAAATGAATTCAGTTTTCTTTTCCTTATGGCAGGAAATGGTGCAATTTAAATTTACAGTATTAAAAGAAAGATCCAAGCTTTGACTTTTAAATGCCAACATAATGAGGAACAAAAACCCTATTCACTATAACCCAGAATCTATTCTCTAGTACTTTCAGGTTCTGCATGAGAATGGAAATCACCTTCTGAGGTAGTCCAAACTTTTGATGCTGGAAAAGGTCAAGAATTTCTAGTACAAATTTTTGAGGCATGGCTGTGATTGGCAATGTCAAAGTGAAAGTTAATTTAGAAAAATGCTTGTGAAAAACTATAGCAAAAGTAACACTGTTACTTTGGACTTGATATAAAGGAACATTTAGATAGAGACAACAATTGTGTGTAAATTCAATTAAATTAAACGTGCTATTCAAGAACTAGTCTCAACAATTTTATGGAAAGACCACTGAACCTGTGTACCAGTGCTCTTATTTGTAAAACAATTACAAATGAATTTTATTAAAAAATGGTTGTATGAAATGATAAACTATATACCTGCCAAATATTTCCTATATTAAAACACATCATTCCATGCCAGATGTCCAAAGAAATTGAAAAATTGAAAACAAAATAAGATTCTCTTGTAATCTGAGTCCTACATTGGTTTTAGAACTTTCTGAGGGTACAATTTACGTTTAATCACTGTTCAGTATCCTTTTCCACATGCCTAAAACCATGTTGAATAAGTAATTATGAAGTCATTGGTTGCACTTTTTAAAGTAATACATCTACGTAGTGGGTTTTGATCTGATTTGATCATATTGAGCTCTATTTTGAAAATCTGTCATACCTGCACTAGAATACAGTTCTGCTGAAATCCAAAGAATTGACTTGCTACTTTGGCATCACTCTCCCAACAAGTAAGCATCCTGAGGCCACTTGTGGTGAATACCAGATGCTGAATGTAACGGAGGCGTGCCCGTACAAGCTCCTCTCCTAATGTGATATCTTGCATAAAGGTCTGGCTTTCTCTGGGAGCATACTACATGCAATGCTATTGTGACCTATCAGTGTATTAACAGCAAGAGGTAAATCATCAGATTTTGTCTAACAGATGCAATGATTTAGGAATGCAAAAAACGTACTTACTAAACAATATTTTATCCAGCTGGAGCATAATACATACCTATAGCCAAGCAAGTAGGTCTAAAAGCTTAATTAACTTGCTCATCTTACAAACAATAAGGACGCTGCAACACAATCAATTAAATATGTTTAGTATGAATCTAGGGCCAGATACTCAGTATCAATCAAAGGTCACCCTTTACTTCTTGTTGTTAGGTATTATTTAGTGAATTTCAACTCATACCGACCTCGTATGATAAGCAGAACTATCACAAGAGTTTCTCTTGACTTTAACTTTGAAATTTTTTTTATAGTAATTAAGTGACAATTTGCAATCCAAGTCAATTTTTCACATGAAACCCAGAATACCCACGTCTCTGCAACTCTATCTGCTCTCCTCATCCTGGACAGCACACTTTTCTTTTTATTCTTTACTTCCAGTATTGACTTCAGCCTTTGCAGAAAAACACTGCCACACATTTCTCTTCTGGAGCCATTGGATGAGTCCCAACTGTCAGCATTCTGGTTAGAAGGTGTGTGCTTGACCATTTGTGCCATCAGGATCATTTCTTGCTGTGTATGTGTGTTTAAATCTTCCTGTGGGAAAAAGAGAGAATGCTAACACATAAACCAACGTATGTTCAAGTATTTACTTATAGCAACCCTACAGGACAGAGAAGTACTGCCCCATAGGATTTACAAGAAGCAGCTGGTGGATTCAGACTGCCAGCCTTTTGCTTAGTAGCCAAGCTCTTAACCACTGTGCTACCAGGGCTCTTAGTCTTTAATCAGGGGGAAAAAAAGAAGAAGAACAAATCCACTGTCCTAGTTAAACAGCTGAAGATTTCTTTGTTTGCCTGTTTCTTAATATTCTCTCCTTTTTCTGCCTACCCACTGCCATCGAGTTGATTTTAAAAATAAAACTAAGGAAAGATTGGCTCATCCAAAAGGTCATTCACTGTGCTCAAACTCCACTCGGTGAAGGGATGGTTCTTCCATCATCCAGCTATCCTGGACACTAGATTTTACTCTGTTAAAAGAGTAAGTAGAGGTATATCTTAAAGTCTGACTTGGTAGATAGCCACGCCAAGTGCCGTAAAGTCGCATCCGACTCATGACTTGGTAGATAGTCATACATTAAAAGAAATTTGCACAGAGGAGCAAAGCTTTGTAGTCAGTTCTCTGACCAAATGAGACACTTTTTCTAACTTCTTCTACCCCCTGACCCAACCCAAGAATTTCTCCTTAAAACAACATACAATTAAGAAGAAAATTTTCAATATTTACATTAATGCTTCCACCATTTGTCTGTCAGTTTACTTTACTGTGGGGCTTCTGTGTTGCTGCGACGATGGAAATTATACACCAACATGTAAATAAAAGCAAGGTCACCCATGGTGGACACCAGACTCCAGTTTCAGTAGAGCTTCTGGATTAAGACTGTCTAGGAAGAAGGAATTGGTCAATGTTTTTAAAAACATTGGATAGAAAAAATCTTATGAATAGTAGTAAAACACTGTCTGGTACAGGGTCTGACCTTTCAGGTTGGAAGGCATTGAACGTATGAGTGGGGAACAGCTACGTCCTCAAAGTAGTTGGTGCTGTTTGCAGATGCTGCTAAGTCAGTTCAGACTCATAGAAACCTTGTATACAATAAAAAGAAGCACTGCCCACACTTTGCCATCGTTACAATCTCTTTATCCTTGAATCTGTTGTTTTAGCCACTGTGTCAATGCGTCTCGCTGAGGACCTTCATCATTTTCACTGACCCTCTACTTTCCCAAGCATGATGTCTTTCTCCAGGGACTGAGCCTTCCTGACTACATGAAAAAAATGTGGGATATGAAGTCTCACCATCTTTGCTTATAAGGAACATTCTGGCTGAACTTCATCCAAGACAGATTTTTTCATTCATTTGGGAGTCCACAGTGTGTTGACTCCCAACGTTTTTCTCTAACGTCGTGATTCAGAGGTATCAGTTCTTCTTTGGTTTTCCACATTTATTGCCCAGCGTTTACACACATATGCAGCTACTGAAAACATCATTGCTTGGGCCAGGTGCACCTTAGTCAATAAAGTGACATCTTCACCTCTTAACACTTTAAAGAACTGATTTCCAGCAGATTCGCCCAAATGTAATGAATCTTGTGAGGTTTCCACGGGGGCTTATTGTAGATTCAAGTGAAATAAAATCCTTGACAATGTTACTCTTCTCTCCACTTGTCATTATGTTGCATATTGTTCCACTTGCGAGGATTTTTGTTTTATGTTGAGCAGTAATCCACGCTGAAAGCTGTAGTTTTTAATCTCCATCAGTAAGTGCTTCAAGCCCTCTTTACTTTCAGCAAGCAATGTTGAATCATCTGCATAACACAGGTTATTAATGGGTCTTCAACTAATCCTGATATGCTGTAATCCAGCATCTTGAATTATTTCCTTCAGTACCATCAGTTTGTGGTCACATGTTACCTCCCGAAACGGCTGAACACCAACCAATCTTTTTGGTATAGTGATTCTGTGTATTCCTTCCATCTTCTTTTGATGTTTCCTCAGTTGTTTAATATTTTCCACAGAGAATTCTTCTATATTCCCACATGAAACTTTAAATTTTCTTCAGTTCTTTCATCTTGAGAAATGCCAAGCATGTTATTCACTTTTGGTTTCCTAGCTCCAGGTCTTCGCTCATGGAATCGTCTGTTCAGCTCTCTTCACTATTTCTTCCACTTGCTTTAGCTCCTTGAGCAAGTTTCAGTCTCTTCTGATACACATTTTGATCTTTCCTTTCCTTCCTGTTCTTTTTAATGACCTTTTGCTTTCTTCATGTGTGAAATCCATGATGTCACTTCTAAACTCATCTGATCTTCAGTCATTAGCATTCAATGCATCAAATCTATCCTAGAGATGGTCTTTAAATTCAGGTGGGATATGCTCGAGTTTGCACTTTGGCTTTTGTGGAATTGTTTTAATTTTCTTCAGCTTTAACTTGCACTTGAATAGGTGCATTTACTGTTCTGTTCCTCAGTTGGCATCTGGCCTTGTTCTGACCAATGATATTGACCTTTTAATCTTTTCTTTCAACAGATATAGTTGATTTGATTCCTGTGCCTTCTATCTGGCAAGGTCCAAGTATAAACCCTCCACTATGTTGTTCAAAAACGTATTTGCAATGAGGAAGTCACTGACTTCACAAAATTCTGTCATTCAATCTCTTTTATAGATTCAATCATCAAGGCAAGGTTTTTCAACTACTGTTCAATCTTCTTTATTTCCAGTTTTTGCTTTCCAATCACCAAGAATCATCAGTGCCTCCCAGTTGCATTTTTATAGATCTCAGACTACAGAAGTTGGTAAAAAAAAAATCTTCAAATTCTTCATCTTTGGCCTTAGTGGTTGCTGCATCAATATGAACACTGGTCATATTAAATGGCATACAGATATTATCCTACCACTGACAACACTGTATTTCAGGATCAGTCTTGAAATGTGCTCATTGACAACAAACGCAACTTCATTGTTTTGAGCTTGTCAGTTCTGCCACAGTAGTTCAAATGATTTTCCGATTCAAAATGTTCAGTACCCATTCAGCTCACTAATCCCTAGAATGTCAATATTAACTACATTTCTGACAATTTCCAATTTTCCTACATTCATATTTTCAGGTTCTGTTTATTGATGAATGTTTGTAGCTGTTTCTTCTCATTTTGAATAGTGCCATATCAGCAAATGAAGACCTGAAAGCTGGACTCCACCCATGTCGTTAGGGTCAACTCTGCGTTGAAGAGGCAACTCTGTTTCCCTGTCATCTTATGAGTGTCTTCAAACCTGAGGGGCTCATCTTCCAGAACTGTGTCAGACAACATTGTGCTGCCATTCATAAGGATTTCACTGGCAAATTATTTTCAGAAGTAGACTGCTAGGTCCTTCTTCCCAATCCATCTTAGTTTGGAAGCTCAAATGAAACTTGTGTGCTGTGGGTGGCCCTGCTCGCATTTGAATGCTGGTGGCATAGCTTCCAGCATCACAGCAAGCCTCCACAGTACAACAAACTGACAAATGCAAGAGGACCTCAAAACAGAGTTGACCTTAGTGATGTGGATGGGGAAAGGTTTTGAGACCTTCATCTGCTAATGTGGCACAACTCAAAATGAGAAGAAACAGCTTCCAACATCCATCAATAAGCAGAGTGTAGAATGTGGGGAGTAGGAAACTAGGAAAACCTAAAGTTGTCAAAAATAATCTGGCCATTTGGCAACACACACACAAGAGGTCTGACAATGAAGTCTGTGAACTTAATTGTTCTATGTGCTGCATACCTCATTGCTGAGTATCACTATATTCACCTTCACAGTACTCCCTTTGGGAAGCTATACACTAATGCCAGTTCCTAGTCCACTCTTCAAAGCAATTTTGAAACTCTTGCTGGAATGGCCATTGCTCATGGTCGCACAGTGGAGTACATCTATAGACAGAGACAATGGAGAAGTTCATTATCGGTCAGGGGTTGACTGTGAAACAGACCATCAACTGTTCCCATGCATGGTCAAGTTGAAGCTGAAGAAAATTAAAACAAGTCCACAAGAGCCAAAGTCTTGCAATATATCCCACCTGAATGTGAGACCACTTCAAGAATAGATTTGATGCATGGATCACTAATCACTGAAGACCAATTGATTTGTGGGACAACATCAAAGATATCATACATGAAGAAAGAAAAAAAAAACAAAACTCAGTGCCACTGAGTCTATTCTGACTCATAGTGATCCTGTAGGACAGAGTAGATCTGCCTCATAGAGTTTCCAAGGAGCACCTGGCAGATGTGAACTGTGCAGTGATAACACTTAACCATTACACCATCAGGGTTTCTGAAGAAAGCAAAAGATCATTAAAAAATGGGGAGAAAAAAAGAACAGATCAAAATAGACGTCAACAGAGACTGTGAAACTTGCTTTAAATGTAGAGTAACTAAGATAAGTGCAGAAATGATGTTTCAAAGGTGGTTCAAGAAGACAACGTAAAGTATTACAATGGAATATGGGAAGAACTGGCATTAGAATACCAAAAGAGAAGAACATCCTCCTCATTTCTTAAGCTAAAAGAACTGAAAAAAAGTCAAACCTCAAGTCACAATACTGTAAGATTCTATGGTGAAAATATTTAATGGCACAGAAAACATCAAAAGAAGAAAGAAGGAATATACAAAGTTGCTGTACCAAAAGAAAACTGGTCAATGTTTGACCATTTTAGAAGATAGCGTACGATCAAGAGCTAATAATGCTGAAGAAAGACATCCAAACTACACTGAGGACATTGGCAAAAAATGAAAATCCAGGAATTGATGGAATACCAACTGAGATATCTTAACAAACAGATGCAATACTGGAAGTAGTCACTTGTTCATGGAAAGAAATTTGAAAGTTAGCTACCTGACGAGCTGACTGGAAGAGATCCATAACTGTGCCAATTGCAAAGGAAGGTGATCCTACAACAACCGAAAATTATCAAACCATGTCATTAATATCACTTGCAAGTAAAAGTCTGCTGAAGATCAGTCAAAAACAATTACAACATTACATCAACATAGAAACACCAAAAATTCAAGCTGTATTCAGAAGAGGACACAGAATGAGGGATATCATTGCTGATATTAGATGGATCTCAGCTGCAAGCAAGGAATACCAGACAGATCTTTACCTGTGTTTTGTTGACTGTGAAAAAGTATTCCATTATGTGGATCTTAACAAATTGTAGATAACATTGTGAGAAACAGTAATTCCAGAAACATGGAATTTCCCTCATGAAGAACTTGCACAATGATCAAGAGGCAGTCATTTGAACAGAACAAGGGGGTATTGCATGGTTTAAAATTGAGAAAGATGTACATCAGGATTGTGTCCTTTCACCATACTTATTTGATCTGTGTGCTATCTGAAGTAGACTGTAGTATCAGATTTTTAGAAAGACTCATTAACAACCTTCATTATGCAGATGATGCAACTTTGCTTTCTGAAAGTCAACAGGACTAGAAACACTTACTGATAAAGATCAAAGAACACTGACTTCAGTGTAAATTACACCTCAGTATAAAGAATCAACACCCATGAAAGCAGCTGCCAAGAGATCGCAAGATACATTGGTCAAATGTCTGCAAAAGACTTCTATAGAGTACTAATAAACAAAGATAGCACTTTCAAGACTAAGGGACATCTGATCCCAACCATGGCATTTACAGTCACCTCGTATACATGTGAAAAGTGGACAACATGTAAGAAAGACCAAAGAAGAATTGATGTCTTTGAACTATAGTGTTGGTGAATAATACTGAATATACCATAGGCTGACAGAAAAATGAACAAAATCTGTCTTGGAAGAAGTACAGCCAGAGTGCTCCTTAGAAGCAATGTGTATTTACTTTGGACATGTCATGAACAGGCTGTAGTCCCTGGAGAAGGACATCATGTTTGGTAAAGTAGAGGGTTGGGGAAGAAGATTAAGATTCTCAACAACAAACACTGCAACAAGTGGCTGAAAACATGGCCTCAGAAATAATGACTGTGAGAACTGCACAGGATCAAGACGTTTTCCTTCTGTTGTACGCAGAGTTGCTAAGAGATGGAACCAAGTCCAGATCACCTAACAGTAGCAGTAGAGCCAAAACAAAACCCAAATCCACTGTTATTGAGTAGACTCTGACTCATAGTGACCCCATAAGACAGAGTAGAACTGCCCCCAAAGAATTTCCAAGGAGCACCTGGTACATTCAAACAGCTGACCTTTTGGTTAGCAGATGTAGCACTGAACCACTATACCACCAGTGTTTCCAACAACAGAGTAGCAAAATCCATGTATTCCAGAGGCAGACATTCTGGGATCAAATTGAGAGTTCTCCATTTAATACCTGAGTAATTTTGTGAAGTTATTCAACTGCTCTGTGACTCAAGATCTTCATTTGTTATGTAATTCCATTGGTAGGTAGTTATCAGAAGTAATATCTGTAAGGCACGCACAAAAGTACTTGGTTCATACCCAGTGCTGTCGAGTTGATGCTGCCTCACAGAAATCCTACAAAACAGAGAACTGCACCATAGAGTCTCCAAGGAGCGCCTGGCGGACACGTACTGCTGATCTTCTCGCTAGAAGCTGTAGTACTTAATCGCTACGTCACCATAAAAAAAAAAGTGCTGTCTAGTTGATTCTGACTCACAGGGACACTATAGGACAAGCAGAACTGGCTCTGTAGAGTTTCCAAGGAGCTCCTAGCAGATTCAAACTGCCAACCTTCTGGTTAGCAGACATAGCACTTAATCACTTCTGCATAAAAGTGGTTCAGCAGTATGATATACTCTGTTTATGTTCAGTTTGGCCTTAAGGGCTTAAATCTGGCAGCCAGGCAGGGTAGCCACCAGGGTAGTGAGGACTATATATGTGCCTGTCTATCTTTTACTGTCATAATCGTCGTTTGTAAATAATATATGTAACATGACTAAAGTGGCAGACAGCTGGGACAGAATATGCTGGAGATGTAACAGAGCATTCCAGTACCCCTAGATATTCTTTTAATTATTTTTATTTTTCTGTCTTGATGGGAAGTATATGATATTTACAATGTAGCAGTACAAATAGAATTATGACTTCTGCTTTACAGGCATAAAGCTGATTACACCTGCTATTATGTTTAGGAATCTATCATATTTTTCAGCATATAATGCTCTGCCAGTTATAATGAAGAATATAAAGACAACTAATATGCAAAGGTGTTTACAACCTATTGGAGTAGATTCAGACATGCATAGAAATAATATGGTATCAAGAAGGAGTTCCCAAGATGCCATGGATAGAATTACGCAAATTTTAGGTACCAAAAGAGAAAAATGGTATTGAAGATTTTGTTAATTTTGTATCCCATCACAGTGATTTGGCTAATTTAAGACAGAGTTCAGCCAGCCAAGCCTAGCGCCGCCGAGTCGGACCCAGCCAGTGCATAAAAAAACGAGGAAATGGGCTAGCTCTGGGCTACTTCCAGGACTGCTGTAAGTTCTTGAAACTCACTGAATTAGCAGTTCTATAGCCTCATGTTTTACCAGAGCATATTGATAAGGCTACTTCTGATGTGACCAATTCACATTTTCAGTGTGTGATGAAAAATTTTAGGAAAGCTGAAAGATCAAAGATGAACTTGCACCTGAGTCATTAATAATAACTTTATGACAGCATTTCCAGCTATATCCACAGCTGCTATAATCATCACTTCTGTTTGTCTCTTCAAGTACCATCAGAAGAAGTTATATTTGATACACCCCTTTCCAGTCCTATCACTTCTTGGACTAATTTTCCATTTCCTCAGTCAAGGCAGGTTTTCGTTTCCTAAACATAGTCCAAAGTATGTTACCCTGAGATATCCAGGATGTTTATTAAGTTCTCAACCAACTTTACATTTTGATAACTTCAGTAATCCTAATGGTTAAGCAAACCATAAATAACTATTGACTCATCAAAAACACATCCTTTGAGTGAACTTAGGACCAGAATCAAGAATAACATTAGATTCATTTGCTGAAAACCATTAATGTTTTAACAACCTGTGAAATTAGATTAAAACATAAATTATAGCAAACTTGAATAGAAGTTAGAATCTGAGAATATTGTTATAGTTTCTCAAACCATCTACTTTTACTTCTATCATGTGTGCCTCTGAAGTTATTAAAACTTAAGATTGCGTGTACCCATTATACTACAGCAGGCCAAAAAAAAAAAAAAAATTGAAAACAGAGCCCATTTTTACTTTATAGGACAACAAGATCTTGATACCCAAAGTTAGGCTTTGAAATTAAGGAAACTCAGCTAATAAGGAGTAAAGGTTCAAGTCAGACAGGACAGGGGTCTGATCTGTTTCCTGATTTAGAGTAAAGATAAATGTTTGTCCCAGGGCTTTCAACAGGTTTGAAAACTCTGGTGGGAACTTGCATTTCCAACCCAGATACACTGAATCAGAATCTACATTTCAACAAGATCCCCAGTTGATTCTTGCATATAAAAATTTTGAGAAAGATTGAAACCCTGGTTGCCCAGTGGTTAAAATGATTCAGCTATTAACCAAAAGGTTGAATGCTTGAACCCACTAGCCACTCCACAGGAGAAAGATGTGACAGTCTGCTCCTGTAAAGATTTACAGCCGTGGAAAACCTACGGGACCATCCTACTCTGTCCTATAGGGTCTCCATGCATTTGAATTGACTTGGAAGCAGTGAGTTTGTGTTTGGCTGTATTGGAAACCCTGGTGGCGTAGTGATTAAGTGTCACATCTGTTAACTGGCAGGTCGGCAGTTCAAATCCACCAGGGGCTCCTGGGAAACTGTATGGGACAGTTCTACTCTGACCTTAGAGAATGGGTTTTGGGTTTAGTGGTTCTCAGAATTTGTCTGTCACCAGAAACATTAGCATTGCCTGAGAACTTGTTTGAAATTCACATTCTCGATAGGGGTTCTAACATGAGGAAATGGTTCAAAGCTCTGGTTCAACTCCTTATAATAACTTACATTTCTAAAAAGTTTCCTGCTGAGAATTTGGATTTCTACCCCAGAGATACTGAATCTAAATAGACAGTTAACAAGAGCCCCAGGTGATTCTTATGTATAGCTTCCTAAGAACTTGTTAGAAATTCAAATTCTCAGCAGGAGATGGAACCACAAAGAACTGGCTGAAATTCCTGGTTTGACTATAGGCAAATAAAAATTGTGTCCAGGTGTTGATGCTTTATGAAGGTGTCTTCATTATGTACTTTGGGTGAAAGGAACCAACTGCTTCTAAAGTTAAGAGTGAAAATGGACAAACAATAAGGAGTGTGTCTGTCTGTCTGTCTGTCTGTGTGCTTGTGCATATTTTGTATCAGTTTATGGAAGAAAAGTGATATTTCTACACTGGGAAGTATCTGACACAGACTTTTGTAAAATAAATACAGGGAGATCTTTTTCATCTTATATCTCTTTTAACTGAAACATTTGTAGATCTCTGCCAGATGTCTGTTTTTAATATAGAAAGAGTTTTCAGAAAAATATTATAGGAGAGATGACATATTTAATCTCTGCCCATTAAGAGGATCTTCCCCATACAGTGGCCACTATCTTACCGGTGTTCCAGCTCTAAACAGTCATACCTGAATAACAAGCAATTTATGAAACGAAATATCAGTAGCAATTATCAGTTGGATCCATCTGCAAGTCTTCTCTTAGTTTCACTGTCTATTTTAATGATGGTAATCAATTTATTGGTGTTAAGAACATCTCACTTGATACTGTGATACTAGAGTATGTTTCCTTTAGAGTTTTGATTTTGTTCTCAGATACACCTAAAAGTTCTGCTTTTTTTCTTTTCACAAATTTGTGTTTATAATGAGGGCACACAAGCAAGGTTTTATTATCCAAGCTAATGGAAAGAAGGAACACTGGATGATTTAGAAAAGGAAATAATCCTTCTGATAAACTTGTTAACAGCAGCATGAGGGTATTCAATTTGGAGAAATAACAAAATAAGTACATAGCTGGGAGGTATTCTTAGGGGAAGTCTGAGGAATGAAATGAAATCTTAAAATCTTTCCTATGCACCATATGTATACTTGCACTCGGAAAAGGTCCAATTCATTTATTTATTTGCAGAAGCAGCATCTACATTGTAGTGTGTTTGGGATAGAAGTTTCCTTTTCTTTTCACAGAGCATCAGAATGGCATGATGGTGAGCATATAATTGTAACTTCACAAATGCTGGCAGTTATCAAGGGCTACCAACTACACTAGTTTAAAAATGTTGGCTTTATCATTAGACCTGAATTTCAATGAACGTTTTTGCCACTTGACATCTGTATGACTTCCAAGTTGCTGAAAATCTTTCAGGGAATTACTTTCTCAGTTTAAAAATGAGGACAGAAGCCTCCCTCATAAACGTGTTTGCATTGATTTAAATGAGTTAACATGTATATACAGCCTAATTTGCCAAGTGCCGTTGAATCAGATCCGATTCACAGCGACCCTAGGGGCCAGGGCAGAACTGATCCATCGGCATATTCAGGTTTCATTGTGGGACAGGAACGTAAGGGATTCTCGTGATCCTGTACCTTCTCTGGTTTGCCTTCTACGTTAATTGATGCCCTAGACCCAGCTCACTTACCTGATGGCCTAAAACACTATCTCATCAATTCCCATTGCCAGGGAATTAAAGCCTTCTTCCATACTTACAGCAATATCTTGGGTATTAGTTATCTATTATTGCATAAGGAAAACAGCAGCTTAAAATAAGTATTTATTATCTCATAGGAATTCAAAAAGTATACTAGAAGGGTGGTTCTGGCTCAGACTCATGAGGTTGCAGTCAATATATCAGTGGTATCTGCAATTGTCTGAATGTTTAACAGGGCTGGATGATACACTTCTAAACTCACTCAGAGACTGTTGGCAAGAGGCTTCATCTCCTCACTGTGTCATCCTCTCCATGAAGATGCTTACCACATACAACATGCTTCCTCCAAAGCAAGCAATTAAAGAGACAGACTGTCAGGAAGCAGGTGTTCAAGGTCAGGAATGCAGGTTTGAGATAAGGGCAGACCCAGAGATGACAGAGGCTTGGCTGGTGTGGTCATGGCAGGTTTGTTGGAGCAAAGGCACAGCAAGGCAACACAGCACCTCAGGCAGCAGTAAGTGGCTGAAGTCAGTGGGCAAGAGACGGCACCTTGTGGCTCAGTGACTTTATATATCAGTTTTACACAAAGGTGACTGGCTGCCAGATTTAAGCCCTCAAGGCCAAGCTGGACATAAACAGGGTTATACTGCTGAATCACTTTTATGCAGAAGGCTTGTACCTGGTCAAAAGACCTGATCAAAAACAACCTTCCATGCTATCCCCACACTCCACTCCAAAGGGTGTTTTGTTCACCATGCAATCTGCACGTTAATTCTTCCACAAGGGTCCCTGGGTGAGGCGTGGGGCTATATTGATCCATGAGCCACAACAACAATATAGGCAACAACAAACAAGAAATAAGCCCACAGGCCAGTATGGTCTGCATAGACCCACAAGAGTCTATCCAACATGGGCCCCCCAGTCACCTGTCCTTATGTAAAGGGGGGCTTTACCCAACAGTTCAATTGCTTCAGCTGTAAGCCACCTCAGGCTGTCCCAAACAGCACAGCCCATCCAAAGTCAGCTGTAACCCACTTGTTCTCTCACCAAGAGCTTCACATGCTTCCAGACAGCAGCTCAGAGGGAGTTACCATGACCTCATTCATGCAACCATGTCCAATTTTCTCCAGTGGCGGGGTGAATTCTCCAATACAGGCTTCTCACGGCACTGAGCTACATCTTGGTGCAAATCCAACAAGCTGATTGGTTGGAGACCTCTGTTAGGGTGTGAGCTCCATCAATCAAAGGGCTTCCGTTGGTTAGCCTATGCCGGCAGAGAGAGAGATTAAAAACACCAATAGAGGAAGACCTTTCCCATCTGGTAGGGCACAAGCCACTTGTCCACCCTGGTCTAAGAGAGTAGCTAGCTAGGGTGGTCTCCCCGGCCTCTCATATCAAACCTTCGCACAAAGACACCTTTAAGAACAGTGGGTGCTCAGCACCCCTCGAGGATACTTCTTAGAGCACACTTGGCAGGTGTCTGTCAAGTGACCAGCAGGGCCCAAGCCTGCTTCATGGTCTCTTGCAGGCTTTCCTGCTTCTCTTGGGCCTCAGGCCCCTGTCTGGGAGTTGTCTGTGTTGTTTTCTCAGACTCTGGCTGCCCCCTCGGGGCTCCAGTATGCTAAATGTAGCCCCGCTCCCAGCCATGGGGAGAGAGTGTGGGGTTCTCCCGCTCTACTCACGCTGCCTGTGGCTCCCCAACTATTTTCATGCCTCCTGAGGTGCCTCCTGCACTAGCGGTTTCTCTGAGTTCTCTGCCCCTATCTGCCTGAAGTGCCCTGAAGAGCGGAAGGACACATTTTTGCGTGCGTGGGTGGCACTCCTTATTTAACTCGCAGTTAACCAACTGTCTTTCACGAGGAGCTATCAGGCTTCTTCACCTGGCCACACTAGAGAGCTGAAGGGGCTAGGATCAATCTCAGTATTTTCACTCAGTGCAATTCTTCAATAATTTTTTTGTGTCCTCCCAGGAGATGCTACTGTTTCACAATTACAGCTCTCATGGAGCAAGTAGCTGGGGTCATTTGGGCATGACCTCCCCCTCCCCAAATATGGCCTTTATGGCCCTTTGCCGTGGTCTTTCCCCGTGTATTAGTTGTACCATCACATTTATACATTGCAGATTTGAGGAGGACCAATAAATGGTTAACTCCACACAGGGCCTCTCACCCCCACTGCCCGCCCTACTCCCTGTGTGGAGACCTTGGCTTGGATTCTGGGCAAACCACCAGGCCAGATGTCTGATGCTTCAAGGTCGCTAGAATTCTCCATATAATCTCCAAGCTACATGGCTCAAACCTTCCTCACTCTGACTGTTGGAAACCTCTCTTGCTCCCCTTTTCTTAAACTTAGGAGCAGCATAACACTGCCGAGGCTCTAATTGCCGCCACAGGTCCAGCAGCACACTATTAGGTTTCCCATCCACCTTTTCGGTGTACACATGTGCCAGCAGGCCTGCCCACATTTGGGATCGGGTTACCTTGAGGAGTTCTGTTTCACCCTCTGGGGTCTCTGTGCCCCACTAAACACCTTCAAGACCCATGCTCTGCGTTTCTTGCATTTCTGCTGAATGAGCAGGATGGTGGCTCTGTGTACTGGCTCAGGGCTTGGGCACCCGCTTGTCAGCCTGCCACCCCTGGCTGTGCTGGTCCAGGCTCTGGCTGCCTCAGGCCCCACCTGTTTAAGGCCCCAGTCTGGGCAGCATCCTCATCCTCAGTGTGGAGCCCCCCACAGACCCTTGGACCCCATCCCACACTCCACAGCATCCAGAGTTTTAGCCTCAGAAACAGTTTCCAAAAGGAAGGGTTGACTCCAGGGACCCGCTGACAAAGCAGGCCCCCCTGAGCCACTGTAACACCCAGCTGGGCTATTAGGACATGCCCACAACTTTGTTCTACCACAGGAGCCTCTAAGCCTGCAGGAGCCATGGCAAGTGGCTGTAACTGCACCTGGAAACACAGGCTGATACCTCAGCAACTCAGCACTGCTCAAGGCCTCACTCCCTCTGCGGGGATCAACTGTTTCCGCCCCTGTCCGTGGCATGATGTGCCCAACCCAAGCTGCACGTCCCCTGCCGCAGCATACAGGAAGTCAGCATCTCGCCCCCTTTTTGGTGAAACTCATAGTCTAAACCTATCAGCTCTGGTTGGGTATATGGGTATATGGCCTTATGACCAAATAGCCCACAATCTCTTTTAGCGCGTCCACCCTCCCCCGCTTCACAGAGTTGGGTTTTGAGGTTCTTGGTCACCAAAGGGTGGACATGCAACCCCCTTCTCCTCAGGGGCCGTTCTCTTCATCTGAGGAGTCTGCAATGATAAAGGTGGAGAGTCACTTTCCCACAGCAGGTGCAGGGGATATTAGGCAAGAAGGCTGAGTTTCCAACACAACCTGCTCGCTCCTGTGGCTACTGTAGTTGCTCCCAGAGGCTCTGCACATCAGCTTGCAGAGCTTGTGCCCTGGCTTGCGTCTCTAGCTCTGCTTGTAACTGCTTCTGTAACAGCCGTCAAGGCTGTAAGAAAGATCCAACCTACCATGCCGACACCAGTGCTAACTCCTTTATTTTTCTTCAAATTTCACACAAAACATGCAAGACTTTCACAATGCTAGCTGCATCCCATCCACCTCTGTCCAGTCCTGGTGTGGCAACCAAGTTACCAGGACTGTCAGCAGCAGGCAACTCCGTACTGGGGGGTCGCCAGCCCTCTAGTCCCCCTCAGTCACCATACCAGTCTGCATGAATCCTGCTGCAGACTACCCCACTTGTTAGGAAGTAAGAGTTCAAGGTTGGGAACGCAGTTTTGGGATCTGGGCAGACGCAGCAACGACAGAAGCTCAGCTGGTACGGTCATGGCCAGTTTATTGGAGCAAAGGCACAGCACGGAAGCACAGCGTCTCACGCAGCAGCAAGTGGCCGAAGTCGGCAGGCCAGAGACTGTACCTCACGGCTCAGTGACCTTGTGTATCAGTTTTACACAAAGGTGCCTGGCTGCCAGATTTAAGCCCTCAAGGCCAAACTGGATATAAACAGGGTATGTCATACTGCTGAACCACTTTTATGCAAAGGCCTGTACCTGGCCAAAAGGCCTGAGCAAAGACAGCTTTCAATGCTGTCCCCACACAGACAAGGTGATCAAAACTGAGGTTACAGTGTCTTTTATAACCTAATTTCAGAAGTGACATACCATCAGTTTTGCTGTACTGCATTAATCACACAGCCCTAGAAAATATGGAAAGGTAAACAAACCGACTTGATGGCACTTGGGTTTTTTTTTTGGCTAAACAAACTATACAAACAGGTAGGGATCATTAGTAACTATTCAAAAAAGCTGGTCACTACAATCTTCCACTGAATGGATGCAACATCAGCAAGTAAGTGGCACCACCTGCCCAACCTCAACGTAAACAGCATACTGTTACTTACTCATTAGACCAGAATCCTTTGTTTATTTCCCAAAACTTGAGATTCTGGTTAAACACAAAGTGTAGTTTGCCATTTTGTTGGGGCTGTGCATCACATGATAGCCAGGTAAATCTGTCAGCTGAAGCCTTGTGAGTTAATTATACACAAATCCGTAGGTCACTGCTAATCATGTTCAGATAAAATAAAATCTCTGCCACTTCTAATTTTAGTGTCAACAGCTGGCTGGCCAACATATAAGACTGAATCAATCACAGAGCAAGCAAACAAGCTCTGCTTTGTGTAACTTCAGAAAGCAAGTGAAGCAAGTCTTTAGGAAATTAGGAAAGAACTGAAAGAAGTATGACCTAGCAGCACAAACAGAACCAGTCACAGACTCAGTCAAAGGACAGAAGAAAGCTGACACTGTAGAGACTGTCAAGTGTTGACTCTATAAAACCATATTTAGTATTCCAATTGGCAAATTCTAGTTATAGAAAACATGTTTTTGTTTGCTTCTTTTTAGAAGCCTAATACTCAGAAATTTAATCATCAATTAAATGTTTTAGGGTCGTTTTAACTGGGACAAGTCAATCAATCCTCCCTCATCCATGCTATTTTTCTGATTTTAGAAGATGGATAATGAAAAGAAAAAAAAAAAAAGAGGTTCTGAAAAATGAGAACCATATATTCATACAAAACTGCTTTTTGGTTAAGGTTGTAAATGGCATCTTGACACGCTAATACAATCACATGCCATAAAATGCTGTGCTGTTTTGTGGTAAGGTTTTCTTTTTTTTTTTTTAAAGTAAAAAATTGAACAAGAGCAAAAATATGCAGCTGAAATGTAGTAGAACTCTGCACTCAATTTTGCAATGCAGTATCACATAATCTGCTATATTATAATCCATTACATTCTCATAGCTCTTTAAACTAGAGTTGACAGATTTAAAAAACAAAATCTAAATAAAAGCAGGTCAAATATTCTCAAACAGGAGCCTTTCGTTATTCTGTAGGCAGGTATTTTATCACATTGTTTAGGTATGGATCAGGTCATTCTGGTTTTGGAATGCCACATGTGGGAGATTATATTAAAAACAAGCTAATGATGAATTAGTAAATTTCCCTGTCTTATAGAAGGAGACAATTTCTGTTATCAGGGGGACTGGTTGCTGAAATTCAAGAAGAATTGTCTTATGGCTTTCCCGTGCTTCAGTTAATTATGTGTCTTTGATTGCTTCGCATTATTTTTTATCTTTACTCCGTACATAGATGATACTCAAAGCAACGGGTAGAACCAGATCAAATACAAATGACAAGGCCATAGATGGCGTTTCCACGTATGTGGTAGCCTCCAGTGCACCAGGCCCTCTTTATTCACTTAAGCAAACCCGGACTTCTATCAAGGAAGGTGACAAGAGACCCACAATTCGAAAAACCCATTCTTCCTGTCTGATATTTAAGCAATGACTGTAAGAAGATCTCCTGGAAGCAAAGGTTGGAACCTGATCAACAGCATCCCAGTGTGGTCTTGTTTCTACTGCAGTCTTAGCAGGCTCACGGGCGCTGGCTGGAAAGCATTCATGGGGGTGAAGGGTATGTGAGTATGAAGAAGCAGTCGCATCCCAGCTCATTGCTAATGAGAAAAGCATGCTACTTTGACCAACAATCACATTATTATCTAAGTATTATATTTGGAAGAGAAAGAATTCAGAGTATCTTTTTATAGACTGATGTTATTTGCTCCAAGTTCACCATGAGAAACAGAGATTAACAAGCGAGAGGGAGGCACGTATTATCGGTGTTATCAGAAAGAAACTTTGTACTACGCAGAGCTTTGGGAAAAGATACGATCATTAGCATTTTTATGACTTTCAGTTTCCTTTTTTCCTAGGCTGATAAGAGATCTGTCTTCTCTTAAATGTAATAATTTGTATATTTGCCCTCATGCAAGTTCAGCGTCGGGAGGAAGGCAAACCCAAGTACTGCCCAGCACTGAAATTTCCTTAGGCGTCACTGACAAAAACAAAAGGGCTTTCATCATCAAATTAGTGACTTCATGCAGAAGGAGACAACAGAAGGAAATGGACTATTTTTATTTCAAGGATTCTTTCACTCTAGACCAAACCTTCTGCTATCCTTATGTAGGCAGAAGAAGTGGAAAGAACCAGAGAGAACATTCATGTTACAGATGTTAATCCTTAATGGAAACATGTTATGGCTCACTATGTGCCTAAGATGAATACACACACACACATATATGTATTCATATATATATATTTTTGGTCCAAATTCTTTCTAAATGTTTGGCAGAGAGAGGCATTTAGTATCTGGCCACAGTGGACATCTTGCCTACTGTCACATGGATTGTTTCCCAGGAACTCGACCAGTTTGATGTGTGTCACTTAGCTTCTGATAGGGCAGTAGCATAAAGTGGAGGTTGCATACAACGACTGTAGTCTCAGGGTCTCCGGTCTTTTGAATCATAGCTCTACTCTTTACCAAATTCTTTACCATGGCCAAATTACTTAATTTCTCTATTCCTTGGTTTCCTCAACTGTAAAATGGGATTTAAAATCATGGGGCTTTAGGAAAATTAAACAATATACATAGAGCAGTTGCAATCATACCTGACCTATAGTTAGATTATAATAATGATTGTTGCCTCTTTTGCCTCAGGAAAATGTTTTGGAAGGTTAGGATAGAAGAACTGTAAGAAAATTAGAATCAGAGATAGAAAACTTAGAAAGGAAAAACACACTGAAATCAATATTTCACATCTTGCCTCTAGTTTGCCAATCTTCTTGTATCCACTGACCTTTCCTGGATGTCTAAGGAGATTTCTAGGCCTCTGTTTTGTGTGCCTTGAATTATTTTCATTAACATTCTGATAATAAAGAAGAGTCCAGTTTTAAAACCTTAGATAATTTGTTCCTGGGCATTGTGTTTCTGGAATCCGTAGGTTTAATTATAGGTTCTGAGATCCAGGACTCTGTCCCACACTCTCTTTCCGGACCTTTGCCTCCCTCTGAGTAACTTTAACAAGTCCACAGTTTCTATTGGAAATTGTCATAATCTGTCATGTGTGTTATTTCCTGTCTAACCTTGACCCAACGTCTCTTTACTTCTGTAAAAGTATACCTAAAATGTTACAGGTCTTTGATCAAGGCAAGCTGATGACACAGACTAAAGGTAAGACATGTAGAACAGACACCTTTACTTGTCTAGAGGGTCACAAAGTGATTTGCTGCAAAGGAAGTATTGGAGAATGGGTTTAATGGGAAAATATTTCCTTATTGTCATGTTTATAAAGTCTGTTTCTTCTGCTATATCCTCATGCCCAAGATGTTCTAACTCAGAGTATTAAAACAACAGAATGATTGATGCGTTCGTCTTCCCCAGGATAAATGCCAGTGTATGATCAGATACAATACTTGTCTATTATTTGTGATTTGACCAAACACTTCCAAATGACACCTGCATACCCAAGAGAGACAAGAGGTATAGTTTGTTTCTCTTTTCACTATTCTCTAAGCACTGGCTAGGGATGAGCTGAAACCCAATAGGCTCTTGAGGATGAGATCTCCACCCCAAAGACTCCTTGAGGTTCCTTTGCAGTCATTCTCTGGGGGGTAAAGAAGTGGGCAAGGGAAACAATAGGTCCAGGGGGTGATGACAGAGATTCTCACTGAGCCCAAACAGCAAATCTCAGCAGATGTGATGGAGGAGGGATGTTGGCAAGATCTGAGTGTTTGTTTCCTTGAGGGAAGAATCCCATTTCCTGGAAAACAAGAAACCATTTCAGTCCTTTACACCACTTCAGTAAAGTATTTTGAATCGTTCATAACAGTGTGGTAGCTAGACTCCAATTTAGACCACAATCTCTGCATTCTGCTATTTACGTGAAGAGCTTTCCTCTCCCGTGAGTAGGGCTAACTTGCGTAATGAACAGTATAGCGCCATTGTGAGGAAGTATGACTTCTGAGATCAGATCGTTAAAAACACTGCCATTTCCACCTCTGGGGAAACTCAGCCACTGTGCAGCCCTATGGAAAGATTGACAGAATGAGGAACAGAAGCCTTCCACCAACAGCCAGTGAGGACTGAGACGTCCTGTCAACAGCTTCGTCAGTGGCCGCCTTAGAAGCAGAGCCTCACATCTCCAGCAAATCTGCTGAACAGTTGCGGCCCTGGCCAGTATCTTGACTGCAGCCTGATGAGGGACCTTGAGCCAGAACCACCCCACTAAACAACTCCCAGATTCCCATCTCACAGACATTTGGGGAAAACAAAAGTTCATTGTTTTAAACTATTAAATTTTGAGGTAATTTGTTATGTAGCAATAGATACTCAAACAAGCAGGGAAATCCATGTTAGAATATTAACTGGAGAAAAGCGCTAGACAAGAGAACACCTTCCGTATAATTTTACTGCTGTAAATTGCACGTAGAGAGACCAAGGGGAAAAAAAAAAAAATCACCAAAATGTTAATGGGTTTATCATTAGCTATTGACGTTATTAGGTGAATTTTACTCTTTTTTTGTTTTGTTTTTACAATGTTCCAATTATTTCTTTTAATAAAAATAACCTTAAAAATACTTTTTTTAAACAATTTTTTTTATTGGAAAGATTGAACCTACTTTCATTTGCTTGATAATGTGTTGGAGTACTAATAATCCAGCAGCCACTTCAGAATCTAAAATATGGGGCTCTGATTCTGGCGTTAGATGATTTTATGCAGAGCTGCTTTTCTTCAGCTTTTGGCTAGACCTGCTTGGATTTGTAATGCTCTCCTAACCGCAAACACGATCTTAATTATAGGAGAAAATGCCATACATTCTGAAGCTCCATGTGAATATTAGACTTTAGTAACTCTGAGCCACTCTTCCCTAGATGCCAAGGTATTATATATTCTGTCAGCAAAGTTATAATTAAAATAATGTAGAAATAAATATTAAAGTTCTTGGCCACTTTTAAAATAACCTCGTTGCTTCATTATGTCCCGCAGGTAGTATATAGCATGATAATTAAAAGATCAAAGCTGGTTCTCACTATTACTACCTATGTAACCTTCAGTGAGTTTCCTACCCTTTTTGTATTTCTTTATCATCTTCTCAGAAATGAAGAAGCTATTGTCTTCTTCCCAGGTTTACTGTTGGGGTAGCTTTGTGGGACATAAAGTTTTCTGAGTTTCAAAGTAACAAAGCAGAATCAACAAATTTAAAACTTTTAGTCATTCTATGATGTCACACAATAAGTGGGAGCTGCATCTTATCATGAGCAGTTGTTTAATAATTAGTTTCTTCCGGCTTTGTAGTCTCTCAATCAGGTGTTCAATACCAACTGTGCTGTTTGTCAGCTGTGTGACGTTGGAGAGTTTTCACAACCTCTCTGAGTCTTGCTTTATTCATTGCTAAGAAGAAGAAGATACCTGAGAAGGCTGTTTTAAGAAATAAATATGATAAAACAAAAGTTAAAGGAGTGTAATTTATGGCATATGGTAGGTACAAAACATAGTATCACTACCCTCCTCTTTTTTTATTTTTTCCTGTTCTATGTGTACTGGGTGAGAATCAGAAGAAGAGGGGATGCTGAGCAGCGATGAGAATGAGTTCAACTAGAGTGAAAAAAACACTGTGGTACCACAGCCCTCAGCCATTGCTGCATTTTGTTAACCCGAGAAGAAACATGATAATAATAAACTTTATTAGACATTTATTCATTAATCTCACTGTGACATGTTAAACTGCCTGACAGAAATGTCATACGTACTACTCACAAAACAAATATTACTTCATAAATTGGATATATTCTGAAAACTCCTAGCTTTAGCTTGTTAGAAAAAGTTCACACAGCTGTAACTTTCACAAAGCAGATAATGATAAGCCACAGGATGTCAAATCTATCCCTGTCATGAGGAAACAGGGATGGATTTATAAGGTTAATTCAGGGTCTTTATAATTCTGTCAGAACAGTGGCATGTGAATATTCGGCATTCTTCGGACTGTGAGAATTGGTGAATAGCTCAGAATCTGATGTTATTACATAGGCTTTCTTAACACAGTTATAGGAGTCCAGTACGGAATTTTAAGTAAGCTGACAATTTCAGATCTTCATCAAATGCACAAGATAGTCCACCAGGCAGTGTTTTCCTGAAAGCTGAATTTTCCCTTTTCATTTTACTATTGCTACTGTTGGTTGTTTAGAACATTTAATTAATGATTTCTTTAAAAAAAACTACTCATACCCTGGGGATTTTAAAACAAAAGACATAATTTTTAAAAATCCAAACAAACAAACAAAAAAATGAATTAATTAAAATAGTCACTGCAAGTCATTATCCCAGATATCAACTGGGGATATTTTAACAGGCAAAGAAGTGGGCAATAAAGCAGATTCCTGAGATGTACTATGCCTTTGAGACTTTTCAAAGTGCCTCTGTTCCTTGCTTACATAAATGACTTGCTGCATGGTTTTAAATGAAAAGTATAGCAATCACCTTCTTCAAATTGGGGTGGGGAAGGGAAAGACACAAAGAAAAGGAAAAAAATTACAAATGAACAATGACAGAAGAAAAATGTTATATTATTTTTTCATCTTGCAAACTTCAACTTCTGAAAATCAGAGAAACTGAAAAATGTCATGGAAGAAACAAAATGAACTGACAAGGAAAGAACACAGAAAGCAATAAATATGAGTTGACTTGTTTTTTCCTACCTACCTTCTCTTTAATCCTGAGTCCCTGAGTGGTGCAAAGACTCAACATGCTTGAGAGTCCATCCATAGGCACCTATGAATAAAGGCCTGGTGATCTACTTAAAAAAAAAAAAAAAGCCTCCCATTGAAGACCTACTCTAACATACATGGTCACCATGAATCCAAACTCACTCAACAGCAACTACTGTCTTTAATTCAGCATCATTTTATTTAATGCGTAGTTTTCAAAGTTAAGCGAGTACAGCAACAATGCTAACTTAAGCATGTAACCACCCAAACCTGAATGCATTGCCATTGATTCTAACTCATAGTGACCCTATAGTAAGTATTTATTCTTTCTCAAGTGCTTTCACTCAATATGTACAATAAAACTGCACTTTGGATTTTATTACCCCATATTATAATTCAAAAAATACTGGGGTAAATTAACTTGGGGCTTGACTCAAGTTGGTTAGGACTTCAAACCAAATTGTCTGACTCGGTGTCTTGGCTTTCCACTGTGCTTGTCAATTTGCTGCAGAGACTGCAGCTGTGTATTATACTTAGCTTTCGTATTGTTACGAAGAGGCTACATTTAGGGCTTTGCGTTTTGCTTCACAGGTTTATCCTCCATCTCTGACTAGTGATCGCACTCTCTGAATTGCTATAGGATTACCTATCTTTACATGCTTTGTTCTAGAAGTTAGGTTTTAATTAGGTGATTCCATATTATTAATGGTAAGATGTCTAATAAGGTCTTCCATATCTTCTTGAGTATTTTTAGTTATTTATAACATTTAGACAATGTTTCCTTTTACCTAGCTTGTTGAGTTGCTAAAACTTAAGTATTTCTCCCATTTAAAAATAGTTTGCTTTTTCTTATTACGTTTCATTTTAATTGTTAATATTCTTTTTCCCTTCATTCTCTCTCTTTTCAATCAGTCTTAATGAGATTTGTAATTTTTTTTTTTAGTTGCTCAAGGATCCAACTCGACGGCCCTTAGCATGGCTAATATATTACTGTTTTTCAATTTATTATTTATCTCTACATTTTCTGATCTCCTTGCTTTAATGCATTTTAACTTCTTACATTGTATGCTATGCTCTTTGCTAGTGTATCTTATTTTCTCAAAGCATTTAGTATGAGATATTCCCTATTGTGTTAGCTTTATCATACAGGTTTAAATGATGAACTTCTATAATCACTCATGTCTATTTTTTATCAATAGAATTTAGATGGACTCTGCTCTTTTACTCAGTTTGTCATCTCTTTCTACAATGGAGGCTTTAATCCATTTATTTTTATTGTAGTAATTAATTATTATGCTTAAACAAATCATAACTCATTTTGTTTTATTCTACTATTTTTTCCCCCTCTTCATCCCCCTTTTTCATTTATGTATTCGTCCTATCTGGCCTCCTTTTGGATTAACCGGGAATTGTTCAGTATTCCATTTTATCTCTTCTAATGACTTTTTAAATGTTAAAAGCAGTGGAAGAAAGTTTAGAGAATATTGAGAAGTTTACACAGTCCTAAAGTATCTCTTCACAAGATGTATAGTAATTGCAAAGGGGAAAATGGTAACTGTATAGTGGAGAAAAACTGTAGAAATTGATTTGGTTAAGTGACTAAAGTTAACATCACTAGTAACTGAACATCTAGATTGATATGCCTCTGATACATCATTGTCATATTTCTACCAAAAATGTGTATCATAAATCATGAGGAAACACCAGATAAACCTCCATTCTACAAAATAAGTGACTTATATTTTTCAAAAATTGTGAATATTATGGAAGGTAAAGAAGAATTGAGAAAGTTGTCCAGATTAAGGAGACTTGACAATGAAGTGTAACATGTGACTCTGGATTTATTGATCAATTACAAAAAAAAAAAAAAAAATCTGTATTGTCATGAAGCATAATTCATCATTGGCATTTTTCACAAAAGTTGAATAAAATTTTCAATGAAAAGTCAGCATTACTGTGACTTTTCTAATTTTGATAATTGAAGCACTCCTTGGAAACTTCAGTGGGCAGTTCTACTGTGTCTATAGGGTCACCAGAAGTCGTCATTGCCTCAACGGCACTGGGTTTGGTTTGATTTATAGTTCTATAGAAGCCCTCGCAGAGGAGTGTTTAAGAGTATAGCTGCTAATCTAAAGGTCAACAAAAACCACAAGGTTCCCCTTGGAGATGCTAAGAGGCAGTTCTACTCTGCCCATTAAGGTTACTTTGACTCGATAGCAACGGGTTTGGGGTTGTTGCTGTTGTTGCTGAAGTTCTATACTCTCATTTCTAGAACAGAACATGGTGAAGGATTTATTAATAAAACAATATTTGAACTAGAGCACACATTCAAATGGTTAAGATAGTCAATATAAAAATTAACACTCAGACGGGCCAATGCTTAGTTTATTTCCCCTAAGAATACAGAATTTAAAAGGCGGTCCTAACATTTAGAGAAATGGAGACTAGGTAGATGCAAAGCAATTTAGTGTTGTATGACTACAGGAGACACTAGCAGTCCCTTGAAACTATGCTCTGCTGTTTTTCAGGAAAGAAGAGGTGAGCTGTGAATGCTGTACTCCCGCATTACTACTTGGCAGCTGCTATAGTTTTTCACCTCTTTAATTTAAGTTATAACACAGAGAGTTTACTAGAAAGATGTCTATCTCCTATGATTTGTAGCTTTTCAGTGACCTCAGGGGAAATATTATCATAAATGATCCTGTCATTCATAATGACAGTCTTTTTTTTTTTTAATTTTAGGTTTTCATTAATTCCCATGAAATGGCTTATTTTCCATACCTGAGGGTCTTTCTTAGAAATGCTGTCATGGGTCCTTTGAAATGTACACCTGGTTTCTCAGTCACAAGGTCCAAAATGTTTCAGCTATCGGTAATACTATTAAATGTTAGTACTAAGCGCTAGGGTTGAATAATTCTTGCAAGCTCATATATTTGTAACCTCTAATACAATTCAATTACATACACTCTTCCTGAGGATAATAATGTAGAAGAAATCTGATGAAATTGAGATCAATAGCAGTTAGTATTAGCACATAAAATGGCATTTCAGTTCCTGGTTAATCCACTGAGCTATTATACCTCCTTGTGAAAGATCCTTCAGTTTGATAACCCAAAATAGGTTATTGACTCGAAATAGCCTGTTACATTGAATGCAACAATCTATGTGACGATAGAAAGGCACATATTTCTGTTGTTCTTGCCATCAAATCAGTTTTGCTCATGAAGACCTTATATATGTTGTTGTTGTTAGGTGCCATTAAGCCGATTCCAACTCATAGCAATCCTATGCACAACAGAACAAAACACTGCCTGGTCCTGTGCCATGCGCACAATTAATTCATGCTTAAACCCATTGTTGCAATAACTGTGTCAGTGCTTCTCATTGAGGATCTTTCTCTTGTTCACTGACCCTCTACTTTAGCAAGCATGATGTCCTTCTCTAAGGACTGATCTCCCCTGACAACATGTCCAAAGTATGTAGAACATGTACTCTTGCCATCTTTCTTTCAAGGAGCCCTCTTGTTGCACTTCTTCTGGAACAGGTCTGTTTGTTCTTTTGGCAGTCTATAGTGTCTTCAAAATTTTTCTTCAACACTACAATTCAATGGCCTCAATTCTGCTTCTGTCTTGCTTATTCACTGTCCAGCTTTCACATGCATATGATGTGATGAAAATTGCATGACTTGGGTTACCCTAGTCTTAAAGGTGACAGCTTCACTTTTTGGATTATTTGCTCAGCACATACATTGGGTAAGTATGACAAAAAGTTATATCCCTGACACACATGGGAACTGAAGAAAAAACTCAAGCATTGACCTGAAAATAATCCAAAAAGTTGAGCTATCTGAAGAAGAATAGGGCATCAGGATTGGCAGAAGATGGAATATAATTGACATAAGTACCTAATCATGGCAATGTGCTTTGTACTGATATCTATTTTATCTGATATTAAAATAGCCAATCCAAAACCAAACCAAAGCTACAAGAAATACTGAAAGAATCACTTGGCTTTGGCTTAGAAGAACAAAATGACTAACTTTATATTTTAGAAGGACACATCATCCAGAATCCTGCTCAGTTAGGGAAGGCTCTAAGCTCAATCAAAGCTATAATAGTGAAAGAAATGATCCAGTGATCATATCATGAAAACTATGATGTCAACATGTTAAAAAGAGGGATGTACTACACTCGTTACAGTCCTTCCAGATGGAAAGGAAGTTGACAAGACTGGTAGTAATTAAAATTGGTTCTATACATAGTTTGTTAAGCAGGATCATAGGAGGAGCCATAAAGCACAATAAAGAAGCAACATACCATATCAAGAAATGTAATACAGGAGTCTCAACAACCACAAAACCAACCCTGAAAATGCTGAAAATTCAACTCACAAAGAAGAATGTCTCAGAACAGACCAATAAGAATAACAGAAAAGACATCAACACAAAAATAAACGTATCACAATGGCAGCACTAAACACCTACCTATCAATAATTCCATTGAATGTGAATGGACTGAATGCTCCAGGAAAGAGACATAGAGTGACATCTTAGATCAAAAGATATGACCCATCCACATGTTGCCGACAAGAAACTCACTTTAGACTTAAAGATATGAACAAACTGAAAATCAAAGGATGGAAAAATATATGTCAAGGTAACAATGAACAAAGAAGAGCAGGTGTGCCAATTCTAATCTTAGATAAAATAGATTTTAAGGTAAAATCCACCATTGTGGACAAGAATGGATACTATTTATTGATAAAAAGTTGAATACACAAGCAGGACTTAACAGTATTAAATATTTATGCACCTAATATTGGACCACCTAAATACATCAAAGAAATACTGACTATACTCAAAAAGGAGACAGATCACTTCACAATAATTGTAGAAGACTTCAACACTCCACTTTCAATACTGGACAAATCGTCTAGGAAAAAGCTCAGTAAAGACACAGAAGACCTTACTGCCACAAATAACCAACTAGACCTCATCGACATATACAGATCTTTGTATCCATCAGCAGACAACTACATCTTCTACAGTGCACATGGAACATTCTTCAGAATAGACCATGTGTTAGGACGTAAAACAATTCTCAACAAAATCCGTAACACTGAATTAATGCAAGTATCTTCTCAGATCATAAAGCCATAAAAGTTGAAATCAATAGCAGAAAAAACATACATAGAAAGTGGAACTCACGGAAATCGAACAACATCTTGCTCAAAAAAACATGAGTTAGAGAAGAAATCAAGGATGAAATAAAGAAATTTATGGATTCCAAAGAGAACAAAAACACTTCCTAGCAGAACCTATGGGATACAGCCAAAGTAGTGCTCAGAGGTCAGTTTATCTCCATAAATGCACACATCTGGAAGGAAGAAAGAAAACAAATCAAATAACTGATCCTACAGCTTGAACATATAGAGAGAGAACAGCACAAGAACCCCTCAGTCACCAGAAGAAAACAGATCATAAAGGTTACAGTAGAACTAAACAAATTAGAGAATAGAAAAACAAATCAAAAAATTGAAAGACCAAAAGCTGGCTTTTTGAAAAGATCAACAAAATTGACAAACCATTGGCTAAACTTACTAAAGAAAAACAGAAAAGGAAACAAATAACCCAAATTAGAAATGAGAGGGAAGTTGTCACAACCGACCCAACAGAAATCAAAAATATCATAACAGAGTACTATGAAAGATTGTATTCTAACAAATTTGAAAACCTAGAGAAAATGGACAAATTCCTTGATTCATGTCACCTACCCAAATTATCACAAGGTGAAGCAGAACAACTTAATAAACCCATCACAAAGGAATAGATTGAAAAAGTCATCAAAAAACTGCCAATGAATAAAAGCCGGGCCCAGATGGCTTCACTGCAGAATCCTACCAAGCTTCTAGAGAAGAGTTACCTCCAATACTACTGAGACTATTTCACAGTATAGAAAGGGATGGAATACTCCCAAATTCACTCTATGAAGCCAGCAGAACCTTGGTACCAAAGCCAGGAAAAGACACAACCAAAAAGGAAAACTACAGACTGCTATCACTCATGAATCTAGATGTAAAAATCTTCAGCATAATTCTTACTAATAGAATATAACAACATATCCAAAAAATAACCCACCATGACCAAGTTGGATTCACACCAGGGATGCAAGACTGGTCCAACATCAGAAAAACAATTAATGTGATCAACCACATAAATAGCACAAAAGACAAGAATCACCTGATCTTGTCTATTGATGCAGAAAAGGCATTTGACCAAGTCCAACACCATTCATGCTAAAAACTCTCAGCAAAATAAGAACAGATGGCAAATTCCTCAATGCAATAAAGACCATTTGTACAACTGCCAACTGCCTACATCATCCTTAATGGAGAGAGATTGAGACAGTTTCCCTTTAGAGCAGGAACCAGACCAGGATGCCCACTGTCACCTCTCCTATTCAACATTGTACCAGAAGTTCTAGCCAGAGCAATTAGACAAGACCAAGAAATAAAGGGCATCTGCACTGGCAAAGAAGAACTAGAAATCTCCCTATTTGCAGACAATATGATTGTATATGCAGAGAATCCTAAAGAATCCATGAGTAAACTACTCAAACTGACAGAAGAGTTCAGCAAAGTCTCAGGATACAAAATAAACACTAGGAAATCAGTAGGATTCCTTTATTCCAACAACAAGATTATAAATGAAGAAACTACCAAATCAATACCATTTACTATAGCCCCTAAGAAGATAAAGTACCTAGGAATAAATCTAACCAGAGAAATAACAGACCTTTACAAAGAGAACTACAAGCCCTTACTACAAGAAACTAACAATTACATAAATGGAGAAACCTACCCTGCTCATGGATAGGAAGAATTAACATTGTGAAAATGTCTATTTTACCCAAATCAATCTACTTACACAATGCAATTCCAATAAAAGTTCCAGTGACATTTTTTAATGAGATGGAGGAACAAATTACCAACTTTGTCTGGAAAAGGAGGAAGCCCTGGATAAGTAAAGCACTGCTAAAGAAGAACACACTGGGAGGCCTCTCATCACCTGATTTTAGAATCTATTACACTGCTACAGCAGTCAAAACAGCCATGGTAGTGGCGCAAAAACAGATCAATGGAACAGAATCGAGACCCCTCCTATGAACAGTTGATATTTGACAAAGGCCCTACAGCATTAAACTAGTATAAAAACAATATCTTCAACAAATTATGCTTTCAAAATTGGATATCCATCTGCAAAAAATTGAAACAAGACCCATATCTTACACCTTACACAGAAACCAAATCACACTGGATAAAAGATCGAAATATCAAATCTAAAATGATAAAGCTCATCCAAGAAAAAGTAGGAACAACAATGGAAGTTTTAATACATGATATAAACAGACTTCAAAGTCTGTCAAACAAACCACAAACAATAGAAGAAAAAAACAGATAAGTGGGAACTATTAAGAACCAAACACTTTTCTTCATCCAAAGACTTTATTAATAGAATTCAAAGACCACCTACAGAATGGGAAAAAAGTATTTCACAATTACATGTCAGACCAATGTCTGATCGTCATAATGTATAAGGTACTACAGAATATCGGTAAGAAGATAAATCACCCAGTTAAGTGATGAACCAAGGAGATGGATAGACACTTCTCTAAACAAGAGACCCAGCCAAAAACACACATGAGGACATGCTTACGATCATTAGCTATTAAAGAAATTCGAATCAAAACTACAAAGAGATACCATTTCAGCCCAACGAGGTTGGCATGATCCAAAAAAAAAAAAACCCACAAAACAACAAATGCTGGATAGGCTGTAGAGATGTTGGAACTCTCCGACACTGTCGGTGGGACTGCAAAATGGTGCAACCTCTTTGGAAAGCAACCTGGAGCTCTCCTAAAAAAATGGATACAGATAAACCATTTGACCCAGTATTTCCACTGCTTGGAATATATCCTACAGAATCAAGGTGATTCACACCAACTGATACATGCACATGAATGTTTATTGCAGCACAATCCACAATAGAAAAAGATGGAATCAACCCAGATGCCCAACAACAGAGGAATGGATAGGTAAACTATGGTATATATAGTCAATGGAGCACTACGCAATGATAAAGAACGATGATTTTAGGAAACATCTCATAACCTGGTTTCAGTTGGAGGACACTGCATTGAGTGAAAGTAGTCAGTGACAAAAGGACAAATATTGTATGAGACCCCTGTGATAAGAGTTTAAAATCAGATACATGCATAGAAGAAAAGATTCTTTGACAGCTGCAAGTGTGGGAGGTTGAGAGGGCGAGGGGGGGAGGGTTTAGATTAGACAGTAGTTAGAAATTTGGCTGGGTGAAATAGGGGACAGCATACATTAGTAAGAAGATCAATATTAACTGGACTTCAACACAACTTGAGTACTCCTCACATCTTAACCCAATATTGCATGCTGGGACATGGGGCCGGAGACCATGCTGTCAGGCAAAATCGAGGCCAATTGACACAATTAGCACTTTGCTAATGAGGTCTTTCTGCACCCCCATTGTTGAGTGGCATCTGGGGTCTTACAAGCTGCCAAGCTGCCATCTAAGGGTGCAGCAAATAGTTCCAACTCAGCAGGAACGGATGATTACTGAGGTCCATATCAACACTGGGGAAAGAGAAGCCAGAAGACAGAAAGATCCACATGAGTGGGTGTCTACATTGAGTTGTGATCAGATGGTGCCTGGCCACCACCAGTGATAACTGTGACAGAGCACACAAAGTTGAGTCTCACTGGCAACACAAGAATAAATAGGGGTGTACCCTAAGATCTCCACCGAGAGACTGAAATTGATGGTCCAGGGGTTTCAGGGTTTCCCTGGGAACATGGTCCTTGGCCCTGATGCTTCCCCTGTCCACAAATCATAATGGAGGTCAACTCTTCAGACAGCAATGGATTGGACACAGAGATGCAGTGACCATACTTTCTGGGCACTTTATGGTTCTGTGCATCTATAGGATATCATCCTGCTGAACTCTTACTAGAGTAAAGGGAGTGGGTGGAGAGAAGGGTATAGGAGACTGTTGGGAGGATATGGCATGTATGGAGCAGAGAGGAGGAGTGTGCTATCACCGGGCAAGGAGAGCAGTGGCAGCTGCATATAGCTGAGTATGAAAATTTATGTGGGAATGTACATTTTCATTCAATCATAATAATAAAAAAAATTAGCCAATCCAACACTCTCATGGATAATGTTTACATGGCATTTTTTGCCATCATTTTATTTTCATCTGTTTGTTTTCAGATAAATTTTCTTTTGCAAAGCACATTTTTTAACTCAATTTTTAAATCACTGCTTTTAATTGAAGTGTTTAGCAGTTTACAGCCAACACAATTATCATACAGTTGGGTTAATGTCTTCTATTTTAATATTTGTTTTCTATTTGGCTTATGTTATTCTTTTTTTTTCTATTTTTACCCTCTCTTGTCTTAACTGAACATATATAATATTCCATCATATCTGTTCTGTTGACTCATTGCTGTTTTTCCTCTCATTTTTAGTGGTTGTTCTACACTTTAAAATATAGCCTTTAAATTTCACTGCCCACCTTCAAAGAATATTAAACCAGTTCACATATAATGTATGAGCCTCCCAATCATATGCTTCTGTTTTCAGTCTCTTGTCTTTTCTTTTATTGCATACATTGTATTTCTACATTTTATAGATAGTATGTTATTGCAATATTTTTTGTTTTTAAAAGTCAATTGTCTTGTAGAAGAATAAAAATTGAGAAAAATAGTATTCTACATTTGCCAAAATATAAGTTGTAGCACTCTTAATTCTTTTTTGTAGACATTCATTTCTACTTGGTATCATTTATCTTCATCTAGAAGAGCTTCTTTTAATATTTTTGAAGCAAGATAAAATAATTTTGTCAGCTTAAGTTTACATGAAGATGTCTTCATTTTTCCTTCCTTTTGGAGAATAGAATTCTAGACTGAATGGATAGTTTTCTCACTTAAAGGATCTTATTCTATTGTCTTCTGGCTTATACTGCTTGTGGTAAGAATGTAGACACTTCTTTTATCTTTATTTTCTAAGATGCAACTTTTTAATGGTTCTTTTACTATATTATCCTTTTTTGCTGTTTTAAAAAAATTAGGTGATGATAACGCTCCTGTTATGATTTTCTTTGTATTTATCCTGCTTAAGTTTTTTTGTGCTTCCAAGTACCTATTATGCAGTTTTCTGGTATCTTTATTTGTGTGGCTCCTCTGTACTGTCACCTCAGCCTCTCCCAGCTCTGCTGTCTTTCTCTTCAATTCAAGGAGAGACTGTTGTGCTCCGCTGGGGTTTGTTATTCCCGCTTCACAGTCAGAAAAGTGCCTCTAGAGAGAAAACGTAGCTATTTTTACCCTTCTCTCAGAGATAACAGTCCTTCATTGCCTGTTGTTTATATTATAACAAGTAGAGCTTTCTTCATATATTTCGTCTATCTATCTTTTCATGGGATGATGGCAAGTGCAATAGCATTCCTCCATCTTCGGAAAGGAGGTTCACAGGTAGTTTTAATTTGAAAGTTTTAGGATTAGCGTCTTGGAGGGACGGCATGTGATTTGACTCGCTCAGGTCCCTTGCAGTCTGCAGAGCACAGTTGCGGAAGTAGCCTCCAAATACTATAGTATTCATATTCTGTCTTCAGGGCAGTGAAATCTTAAAGTGAACCTACAGGTAGTTGGAGTCAATTGTTATGGGCCAGCTGGTATTCCACAGCCCCCCCCCTCAAATTTTACAAATGAGAGGTTTAACAGTTATAAATAATTTACAGACAATAATCTTTCACTTTGGTGGCTACTACTATAACTTCTTTCTTCTTTTTGTTTTTAATAATTTTTATTTTGATTTAAGACCAATTTTGTAATCTATATCAATTTGCTATATAGCACCAGCGACATTCACTGCTATTACATTCTAACTATTCTCCCCTCCCTTTTCCCCACCGCCACCAAAAGAACTTCCCCTTTCATTCCGAACTTCCTGTTACCTTGTGACCAAGAGTTCACTCTCCTTACCCTGTCATCTCAGAACCAGCCCCATATGTATATTTACATCCAAAGGTTTGTTGGTTGCCAGGCTCACTCCATGTTTTGTATAGTCCAATTTAGTCTTTGTCTGATGGGCTGGCCTCGGTGTTGGATACGGTTTGGGGTTAGAGAGTCCACGGGTCATGCTCCCAGGAAGTCCTGGAATATGATGGACCATCAAACGTGATCTTTTGGTAGAGTTCTAGCTCTGTCTTCTAATCCTTCTTCTCTTATGTGTGGGACTCTGAACTGTGCACCGCATTTGAACAGTCATTGTTGGGGGCTGGACACCATCTAGTTCTTCTCATCCTGTGCTAAAGCAGACTCTGGCTCATATGGCCCCTTCCATCTAGTGGACTCATGTTTCCTCCCTGTTCTTGCTGTCCACTGTTTACCTCTGTTCCAGGGAGGTTGGGACCAATTGATGTTACTTAGACTGCAGCTTGCTAGTTTTTCAGACCCCAGATGCCACTCACCCAGGTGTTATGCAGAGCATTTTTTTTAAGAGAAAAAGAAAGTTTGGGTGTGCCAATTAGTCTGGATGTCCCCTGAAAGCATGGTCCCCTGAACCCAGGCCCTGTTACACAGTCCTTCCAAAGACATGGGTAACATTTGGGGAAAAGTTTAGTTTTGAAGAACTGTTCCTGTAAGTTACACAGTAGGTCCACAAATGTTTTAAAGTAATACTATTGTCAATTTTTAGATGTATAAGATGCTTTTTCTTGGAGATATTTGAATATCTATGCTGTATTTCATTCTTTCAGATAATAGAATATTAGGAAATATTAGCACACTTTGAACTCCACACAAAGGCACTTATTGCTAAAATAATGATCATAAATCCAGACACATTTTAACACTTCATAGAGGAATGAGCACCGTCTTAGAGTCAGGTAGGCAATAGTTAAGATTCAGAATCTTAGTATCTGTGTGACTTTGGTCTTGTTTCTTAACTTCTGGGCATCATAATTTCTGAATCTATAATGCAGAGATAATTATACACAATGCTTGGATTAATATGTAGATTGCATAAGGCTGTGTGCGAAAAGCTCCTAATATTGTATCTCTAAGAGAGGAAGCTCTCATTACGTTTTAGTTTCCCCCTTTTCTGAAAGTTTCTCATATTCAAAATATCAAGAATTTAAAGTTTCAATGACTTTCTCAATGTCAAACTGCTAGTAGTGTCAGAACTAAATCTCAGTCCTGCCTTTTAGTTCTAAGGCTACTTTTTTTTTGTTGTTGTTGGAAAAAAGCAACAACACAGTTACCTCTAAAGTAGCAGCAGGAGCTTTTTATAACAGTCTCACCACTGTTTTACTGCTTGAAAACTAGAAAAAGCAAATCCCTGTCTGAATACATAGATATGAAATTGTGCTGGACAGATACTGTCTCATCATGGAGCTTCAGTGTGAATGTTCTAAATTTTTTTTTTTTTTTCTATTTCATCACTGGACTAAGTAGTACCTATTGCTATACCATCAGTCGCTGAAAGTACCTGATTGCCAAAGATAACTTAAACAAAAATAGAGCTTTATTTTTCATTGATTGTGTTGCTATTGTTATTGCTTTTCCATTTAATTAATGGGATCTATTTAGTTAATGGGATGAAATTAGATGGAAAGGAAAGTACCCTGTTTAGTCTGTCAACTTTCCAGCATTTCCATGAAACTGAGAGGACTCACTAGAACAAAAAGACATGGCTCGTTCTATTCCTTTTCCACTTTTTGTTTCCAGGGTGGTCTCTACAGCTGAGACCTGACATGAATTTCTCAAATTTCTATAGGGTGACCTTTTGCATTGAATTTTTTTTATATATATATCATAGCATAGTATAGTATATCATACTATACATACTATAGTATAGTATACTGTATAGTATAGTATATAGTATATATAGTACACTGTATCTGCTCTTTGAACATAGGTACTGTAGGCAAATTAAAGATGATTGCAGGTAATTTTGACTTCTAATTTTTAAATTGTTTATTTCTGTGCTCACTATTATTTGACAAAGAGGTGACAGTAATACCCAACGTACCACATGTTTGGAAAAAAATTCATTTGAGGATCTGCAGTTGTTTTAGTCAGTTAGTGCTGCTCTAACAGAAATACCACAGAGTGGATGGCTTTAACAAAGGAAGGTTTATTTTCACACAGTCCGGTAGGCTACAAGTACAAATTCAGGATGTCCACTACAGGGAAAGCTTTTCCCCCTTGTCGGCTCTGGAGAAAAGTCAGGCATTGCATTAGTCTTTGTCCAGGGAGCATCTTGGCACAGGAACCTCAGGTTTGAAGGATGCGTTCTTCTCCCAGTGCTGCTTTCTTGATGGTGCGAGGTTCCCAATTCTCTGCTTGCTTCTCTTTCCTTTTATCTCTTGCAGGATGAAAGGATTAAGGGTGGGCAAGCCATACTCCAGGGAACCTCCCTTTCCAGTGGAGCAGGGAGGTGATCTTATAAAGGGATTTACAGTGTCAACCTAACCCTTTAACATACAGCTTAGGAAAACCACAATATGCAGGATAGTCACAAGGTACTGGGAATCGCGGCTCAGCCACAAGGCTATTTTGGGGGGGTACACAACTCAATCCACGACAGCAGTCTATTGAATATGAAGCTCCTGTTTGTATTTGATGATCAACAGATTTACGTGAACACAGCAGCAAGATGATATTAAGCCAATTAAAAATAAAATTTTATTTTATTTAAAATAAAGTTTTAGGTGAAAAGGTGATTGGATAAATACTGTAACTGGAAAACTTCTTCAGCTCTAAGGAATGTGGAGACTAGATCTTCTTTTCAAAGTTCCATGGACTGTTTATAACAATTAGTCACAGACTAGTCAAAGAATACAATTTAATAAATTTTGTCAAATAGAAGGATATGGATTACTTTATATAAGTGCCATGAAATAAAAGTAGAAATTTGAAAATGTAAGTAAATAAATTAAATGGAAGTTAAATGCTTTTTTTAATGGCTTTGCAGTAAAATAATAGCAATAACAAAATTATAAACCACAAAGAACACAATGAGAATAAACCACTGTATTGTAAAATTTATGGGATGTTCCCAAATCTGTACTCAGAAGCAAAAAATTGTGTTTAATATTTCACTTGTTGTACAATGTAATTCAAATCAATAGTTAGTATTCAATTAAGATGTGACAGAACAATAGCAAAAACAAAATTGCAAGGAGAAACAGGAGAGTGCAAATAATAAAAATGAAAACAAATTAATGAACTAGAAAAGAAAAACTAGAACTCAGTAAATTGTAGTAAGACAGAATAATGACATAGAGGTAATTTTCTACATTGTATTGATTTTGTGAAACTATACGCTAAAAACATTTGAAAATCTCAATATACAGCATAATTTTCTAGAATTGTTTATTCAAGAAAAAGCAAATTACTTTAAAAGATGAATAACCATGGAAGAAACTAAAAATATTATTCTAGAAATATCCACAAAAACCATTGCTAGCTCATACAGTTTCCGTTTTCTAAGAAATGGGTACTTCCCACATCCTAAAATCAATCCCAGACATCAAATAAGATGAAAAGTTACAAATTCATTTAAGAATCTAGGGAAACCTTAATGTCAATTCCTGCCAACATAAACTTTAGCCCAAACAAGAAAAGCTAGTAATCTTAAAATAAACATGCTTCAGTGGCTAAAATCCGTTATAAAATATTTGGATTATAAATTAAACAATATACAACTAACCATGTAAGGTCTACGTTAGGAATGAAAAGCTCATTTAGTTTTGCCAAAAGCCAAGTGCTGTGGAGTCAGATCCAACTAAATACATTAATATAATATATTACACAAATAAATCAAGTAAAATAGGAGCATTTTTATAGTTAGTTGTGGTAGGCCACAAGCATGCCTACTGCACTGAAAACCCAAATAAGAGTAATAGCATAAGAGGAAATAGAATTTGGGAGTACATAATAGTGGTGTATAGGCAATCTTTCTTTTTTTTATGTGATAGTGGGATGAACCCTTGGGTGCTGACATGCCCATTTCTCCTTATCCCAGGTTCACCCCACTACTTTTGGACCTTTCTGGGGAGCTAAATAAATCCACTCTCAAATACTATCAATCTCATGAGCATTCTTTGCATGCCTCATTTCTTTCTTTACTGGAAAACCAAGTGAAAGCAACCTTGGCCTTTGTCTCAGGTATCACTCTTGCTAGTGCAGGCCTGAAGAGATCAATCAACCCATTCCTAAATACTTAAAGGAAAAAAGCTAACACATATGTCGATTGCTTCCTATTATAGATTGAATGTTTCACTTCCTAAAATATGTGTTATAAACTCTTATTGCCATACTTGTGTATCAATGTAGGATGTATCTTAAGACAATCATTTTTCAGAAATAAAAGGAGCAGTTTAGGTATAGAAGTAAGCAAGCATGAATGGAGAGGAAGATTCACCTCACATGAAGATTGTCAAGGAACAAACAAATAGAAACTTAAATGAAACAAGAAACTTCCTTAAAACCAACAGAGAGGAAAAGCTTTTCCCCTTGAATTTGAACGTCTGTCTTCTGAAATTTGCACGATCTTTCTGATTGTGAAAAGCACAGGCTTCTGGTATTTTTCTTATGGCAGCACTAAGAAACTGATACATTTCCTTAGCATAGTAGTATCTCTTTTATACTCTTTTCTAGAAAATTGAAAAATATACTACAGCAATTCTGTTAAGAAAAAAAAAAGGCCAAAGCTTTGAATATTTGAGACAATGCCATAACAATTTTTACAGAAACAAGACATAAGATGATTACTGTTACTTTTGTTAGGGGTTGTCAAGCTATCTCATGTACAACAGAGCAAAACACTGCCCAGCCTGGTCCCATCACCACACTCATTGTTATGCTTGAGCACATTGTTGTAGCCACGGTGTCAATCCATCTCCTTGAGGGTCTTCCTCTTTTTCACTGATCATATCCATTAATAAGCATGACATTTTTCTCCCTGGACTGATCCCTCATGATAACACGGCCTAAGTGCATGAGACAATTTTGCCGTCCTTGCTTCTAAGGAACAGTCTGGTTATACTTCTTCAAAGACAGATTTGTTTGTTCTTTACAAGTCCGTGGTGTGTTCAGTATTCTTTACCAATACCATCATTCAAAGGTATTCATTGATTTTTCTTCGGTTTACATACACATTGTCCACCCTTCTCATGTCTATGAGACAACTGAAAACACTGTGGCTTAGGTTAGGTGGTGCAATGCAGTCCTCAAAGTGATATCTTTGCTTTTTAACACTTGAAAGGGGTCTTTTCCAGCAGATTTGCTCAATAAAATACATCATTTGTATTCTTGCCTGCTGCTTGCCTGGACATTGATTGCAGATACAAGTAAAATGAAATCCTTGACAACTTTAATCTTTTCTCTATTTGTCGTACTGTTGCTTATTCGTCTATTTGTGAAGATTTTTGTTTTATTTATGTTGGGGTACAATGCATACTAAAGGATATAGTCTTTGATCTTCATTAGTGATTGCTTCAAGTCCTCTTCACTTTCAGCAAGCAAGACTGTGTCAGATACATACTGAAGGTTGTGAATGAGTCTTCCTCCAGTCATGGTGCCATATCCTTCCTCATGTATGTCAGCTTCCTGATTACTTGATCATCATACAGATTGAGTATGTATGGCGAAAGGATACAACCCTGACACACACCTCCCTGACCTAAATCAGACAGTATCCTCTTGTTCTTTTCCGAAGACTGCCAGTTGGTCTATTTACGTGATCACCATGACCATAATTCAGTATTATAGAATTCCCATTATTCATAAAGTTTTCATATATTTTTAAAAAATTTATTTTTATTTATTTGTTGTGGTTGAGTGGAATTTTACAATCTGGTTTAAATTCACATGCCTGCCTATGTGCAGCTCCTACTGGTCTCCTTTCAAGGTTCTGTTCTGTACAGGTCATATACTCTTAACAATCTGCCCTCTGTTCTATATAGGTCATATCCTCTTAACAATCTCCAGCCTTGTCTTCTCTACCTTCTCTACTCCCTAACTTAGCAGATGATCACCAAGGACAAAAATGACATGGGTGACAGAGAACCCAGAAGACAGAAAGAACCATGTGAATGGGTGACTACATCAACATACAACCAGAAGAAGCAGATGGCACCTGGCCACTTCCAGTGACAGCTGTGCTGGTGCTCACAAAGTTGAGTCACAGTGGCGATACGAGAATAAGAAGGGGTGCACCATGAGAATTCCACTAAAAGACCACAATTGATGGTCTGAAGTCCCAGGGGTTCCCGTGGGAGCATGGCCTCTAGACCTGATGCTGCCCCTGATCATAAATCATTACTGAGGTCAACTCCTTGGACAGGAATGTTTCTAAAATTCTTTATGATCCACACAGTCAAAAGCCTCTGTATAGACAACAAAACACTGGTCAATATCTCTCTAGTATTCTACACTTTCAGTCAAGTTTAATCCAAGATTCAGCAATGGTATACCTCATTCTGCATTTTTTTCTGGATCTCATTTGAGTTCCTGGCAGTTTCCTTGTTAATGTACTGCTGCAACCACTTTGAGTGATCTCCAGCAACATTGTCCTTCTGAGTGATATTAATGATACTATGCAATAATTTTTGCATTCTATTGAATCCTTGTTCTTCGGAAAGGGGACAGATATGGTTCTCTTCCCATCAGTTGGCCAGGTAATTGTTTGTCAGATTTCTTGGCAGGTGTGAGTGAGCCCCTCCAACACTGCATCCATTTGTTTAAACAGCTGGTATTATCTCTGTTCCTGGAGACTTGCTGTTCTCCAATCCTTGAGTTTCGTCCTTCAGTACCGCCAGTTCTTGATGAACTGCTATGTCCTTAAATGGCTGAATGTTGACCATTTCTTTTTAATACAATGATTCTGTGTATTTTTTCCATTTTATTTTAGTGCTTCCTGCATCATTCAATATTGTGCCCACAAAATCCTTTAAAGTTTCAACTCAAATCTTGTGTTTTTTCTTTAGTTCTTTCAGCTTGAGAAACATCGAGCATGTCCTTTGCTTTTGATTTTCTAATTGCAGGCATTTATACATGTCATTATAATATTTTACTTGTTTTCTAGAGTTTCCCTTCGAAATCTTCAGTTCTCTGCATTTCTTCCATTCACGTTAGCTACTCTATGGTTAAGAGAAGCTAAATGATGATCAGAAAGGAATAAATAAAAATTGTAATGAGTTCTAGATGAAAAGATTTATTTGTCCAAGAAAAGCAATGGACAAAACATTCATAACTAGTTACAGAACACAGAAAATTAACTAGGACCAAAATAAATATACAAAAACTAAGAATTCTCCTAAGTCGTTCAAATAACCTTTGGCAAATGTAATGGGGAACACTGAACAAAATTTATATTAATAATCTTGTTTAAACTATGTGGTATGCAAATTAAACTCACTTAAGTGAAGAAATCTACTATATGTCATAACTGAAGATTTTACTACTTTAAAGATCTTAGTTCTTCTCTGGTATCTTCATTTTTATGATGATTTTGACTGACAAGTCATTTAGGTAAGGAATCTGACTCAACGGCACTTGGCTTTGGCTCAGCTGTTGGTTGTTATGGTTTCTTTGGTAAAATTATCTGAAACTTCGGTTTAAAGCCAGAACTTTTAACTATGGCCGGGGAAATTTTGTAAAAGGAGATTCTTATGGGAAGATTTAACATTAAAATCCATACAAATCTGCATAATAAATCTTACTGGTATGTTAGTTAACAGAACTCAGTAAAACTCGTGGTGACCCTGAGTTGGATTCGATTCCATGGCACTTGGCTGGCTCAATAAAACAGAAAATAATAGTCTTGAAACAAATATGAGAACACACACACAAACTCAGCATATTATAAACGAACATAAACCAATGGAAAAGCATATTGCTAAAATACAATGCTATAAATTTAGAATCACAGGCATGTACTTTTTGGTCCACATTCATTTAGTTTTTTTTTGTTTTTTCACATTCATTAATGTGAACTCATCCTTTTTGTATTATATGCAGATACCACGATTTGTTCTCACAGTAATGCTTAGGTGGTTTTCAGATTTGTTATTATTATTATTCTGAATATAGCATTATATTTTGAGTAATGCTATAGGCTTTCAAATTCAGTATTTGTATGAGTGTATGTTTTCATTTGTCTGAGATAAAATATCTAAGAGTAGAAATGCTGAGTTATCTGGTAATAGTATGTTTAACTTGACAAGGAACAGCCTCACTTATTTAAAAACTGGCAAAATACTTAAATTCTCATCAGCAATATAGCCTTCTACTTGGTCTATATCCTTGTCAACACCAGTTTTGTCAGTTTTTTTTTTAATTTGAGATACAATGATATATGCATGTATACATTATATTAACTTTGATGAAACCCAAGTTATTAATTTTTAAATATATTTTGGGCTGTTTATGTTCTCTTTATAATGCATTGCCTTACCTAAGTCCTCCAGAATTTTCTCCTATGTTTTCTTCTAGAAGTTTTATAGTTTTCACTCTTACTGCTTTAGCATTGCTTTTCACATGCTTGGAAGTCTTAATAATTTAGAACAAGGATCCCACATTTTCACTTTGTACTTGGTTCCATGAATTATGCCATCAATCCTGTCTATAACTCTGCTTGAGAACTTTCTTTGAAACTCACTGCCCATCTGGTCCATGTGAGACTGGAAGTCATGCCAGGTGGTTTTTGCCCGAGGAATAACCTCTAATAACTGATCAATGTGATTGATTGTATGTCTCCTGAATTCATCAGAGGAACTGAACCCTAGGTGTCCACTGTAGTAACTTACTCTGTAATAAACTTATATTCACTTTCTGATTTTCTGTTTCTTATTTCTTCACTCCTTTGTGAATGATTCCTGGTATCATCACCCAGATAAACTATTTGTGTACTCACATCTTCTCTGAAGGACTGCTCTTGGGAGGGAATCCTATTTAAGTTAGGCAGCAAGGGAAGAGAGAGTCCAGTGAAGAGGCTATCTCATCAGTCAAGGCAAGAAGGGTCAGACTCTGGAATCCTTTTTGAAGGTTTCGCCAACAGAGTTTTGTTCAAGCATTAGATGTGCCCTGTGAAGTCATGCAAAAAGTGAAGGACAAACTCATAGATTTTTTTTTTTTTTTCCTAAACTACTGGAATACAGATACCATTAAATTAAATGAAGTCTCTGCTGAATAGGAAGACGTGTGATACAAGTCCAGGATTTTAAGTTTTGCACAAGTTGGTGAAGAGATGCCCACAAGACATGAGAGATGTCAAGCAGGCAATTAAACTGACTTGCCTGGAATTCAGAGGAGTGAATAAATCTGGAGTTAAATATTTGAGGTTCTGAATGTATTTTAAAAAAACAAAAACCTCAAACCAGGCACATTGCTGTCCAACTCATAGTGAACTTACAGGATATAGCAGAACTGCTCCATAGGGTTTCCAAGCAGTAGTTGGTGGATTCAAACTGCCAACCTTTGGGTTAGCAGCCATAACACTTAAACACTATGCCATCAGAACTCCTCTGAATGCATTGATAGTGGTTAAACACGTGAGGCTGAATGAACTCACTAAAGATTTCAGTGTTGATGGAAAAGAGAACTTATCCAAAGATAGAGTGTTAAGATTTTGGCCATGAGGAGCAATGTGCAACAAATACTGACAAAAATTAACCAGAAGGTAGGAGGAAAACAGAAAAGCATGGTACTGGGGAAGCCAAGAAAAGAAAGAACGTCAGGTGATGGTGGTCATTTGATTAATAAACGATCAGTGGATTAGTATTATGGAAATCAGTGCTGACATGAACAGTTTTCGTGTGGTGGTAGAAACTAACCCTTGAATGGAGTGGGATCAAGAAAGAATTGGAAGAAACATGTTAAAATAGTCAGTACCGGTATCTTTTTAAAGGAATTTTGCAAAACAGGGAAGATAAGAAATGAGAAATAATTGTAAGATTGGCAAGTAGGGTAAAAATTTGCTCATTTTTTATTTAAATACAGAGATGTAGCAGTATTTGTGTTATCAGGAAAGAACAGGGATAGAAAGAGAATCAGTATGCTTTATTAATTGTGGTTGCTAAGAATATTAGTAATAACTATCAGGCAAATGACCAGTGATGATTATTTAATCATGCTGATTTTGCTGTGTACCATCAAGTTGAGTCTGAGCATCAGTGACCCTATAGGACAAAGTAGAACTGTATCGTGGGGTTTCCCATGCAGGTCTTTTCTCTCATAGAGCGTGTAGGTCTGAACTGTGAACTTTTCATTTAGAAACCAACCACTTAATCATTGCATCCCCAGTACTCCTTTATCTAATCCTAAAAGTGAAATTTTGAAATAGTAATTATTTTTTTTTTAATTATTTCCTAGGTCATTCAATTCTTCTCTGTAGTATTTCTTCTAAATTTCTTCAATTAACTTCTTAAAATTCATTACAACTTTGCATCCCATAGTTAAAGCCTGAGAGATATCCCATTCAGCACACAACCACAGCAGTGAGCAAACAGGAAAAATGGGAGTGCAAACGCATGGAGGCTGACAACATGAAAGCTGTCTGTGAGTGAATAAGTATATTTTGAAAAGAAAATACAAATATTCTATAACGATAAAATGGCAAAGAGAAGACTTCTTTCTCTTCTTTATAAACTTCCATTCGGGAGGGAAAATTACATCCCTGGTGATAACTTTTACAGCAAAGATCTCAAAACCTAACATTTTACTTTGAGATCTTTAAGAGGGTAATCAGAGCTGTGCATAAGCAAATACTGAAACATATATTTATTTTAGATCTTGCAAATTATTATTGACCCACTATTATATTTTATGAAGGGCATACAAAATTGTAAGCTACAGTCCCTATCATCAAGATTTCTGTTTGGAGAAATGTTTTGACTATGACTAATAGAAAAAATGATGATACTGTAAGCATATCTGTTTGTAGCACATCTGATTATAGCAGAAATAATGTGCTGTGTAGTAGAGTCAGTTCTGACTCACAGAGAACATATAGGAAAGGACAGAACTGCCCTGTAAGGTTTCCAAGGCTGTAATCTTTATGGAGGCAGATGGCCACAACTTTCTGTGGCCAAAAGGCAGGTGGGTTCGAACTGCTGTCCTTTCAGAATTAGCATTTGAGTGCTTAGCCACTGTGCCACGAAAGCTCTCCTACTAAGGTGGAATACCTTAAACATAAGGCATTCAAAGACCTGTTTTACAAATGTGCATTATGGGTAACCTTCATGTTAACTTTTATACTGGAAGGTCAGAAAAGTTTGACTTTTTCTGCTTAAACATGTCCAAGTTTTATGAGACAAAGTTCCGAGAAATGAACCCGATGTGTTTCAGTTTTCTTGTTTTTTATTTTTGCAGAGTTTTTGTGGGGAGACAGGTGAGAAAGGTGCGGGGAATCTGACATGTTATATAATTTGTGTTCCCATGACCGCACAGTGAAGATCATCAGTTCATCCTCAGGGCAGGACATTTTTCTGGGTTTGCTGTTAACAGGGTCTGCCCATAAACCTGGTTCCTAGATGACTGGGGACTGAAAGGTAATCAGAATTCAAGTGTACCGAAGCTCACAATTGGGATTTGTACTTAAAAGCCTTAAAAACTCACAGAGAAACCCCACTCTGCATCCTTTAAAATGGTCCAGAAGTCTAATCAGCAACTTGAGAGAGAGGCCGCAGCAGCTCCCCCGGGTCTAGCAGTTAGAAAGAAGCCCCGAGAATGCCTCTCACAGCTCTAAGCAAGCAAAGCTGTGTTTGTTGTCAGTGTTATTGCAGTCTGGAACCCACCTAAATGTGACTGAAATCAGAGTCATTTTCGTGTCCAAATACATCTTGCTAAACTTCATCCCTAAACACCAGTGTAGTGTATTTAGCAGTTAATCGTTTATTTCATTTAGTCATGTAAAACAGGCTATGCTTCTTTTCCATCGTTAACTACAGTTAGGTAACTAAGAGTTATTTTAAAGGGGGAAATACTGGGCCACCTCCTTAAAACTTGAGCTTTCGTACTAAATGATCATACAGTTATTTCATTCATTAGGTACATAGGCATACACTTAATTTCTAGACAAATATATTTATTGATACCATAGTAATGAAATAATCAGGGTCAATAATACTTAGTATGGTTTTCAGCCGTTATAAGTAACCTGTTGGGCTTTCTCTTCAGGCAGCCAGAATAATCGGGACATTCATCAGTAACCTGGTTAACCACTGGCTCATTTAAGTTTCTGGTGCTTTTTGTCCTTGTCCCCCCGAAAGACAAAGGAACATAGTATTTGGTCAAGCCCTGATAAATCAATAACTTAATGCAGTTAGTTACACTTACTTAGTGCAGTTAATATTAAGAGCTTGTAATAGTTTCCTTGTATTTACTTCTTTATTCCCACATCAGCCGTTACAGAACATTCTCATTTTCCACATGAAAGCCACAGGAGCCATTTCACAGCACAGACCCAACAGACTGAGCACCAAAAGATTAAGTAGCTAAGCTGCCTACCATTGCTTGTTTAGCTTTGCCCACAGGATTTGAATTTGCACTACATTGCTGAACATCCTAAAATAATTTAACCACATCCCAAACACTGCAGAAAGAAAGGCTGTTCCATTTCTCGCCTCTTTAGATTGCACGTCCAAGCAATTTCTCCCAAATTAAATGCCATTTGGTCTGCATTAGAATAATCAGGACAACTGCAAACATTAATAAGTCTGAAATAATAGCAAAGTTATTTTCTTTTCCAAATAGTACTAGATATACCTAGACATACCATCCTAATTTGTTTTTCTCGTTGTTTTAATTTTCAAAATAGATGCTTCACTGCAATCTTGTTGAACGTTACAATTTGTACCCTGGTTTGATAAGGATACGGAGCTTAATATAAACACTGGTGTAAAGGAAAGAGAGGACACAGCCTCCTGAAACAAGTTTTCCATTTGCAGGTTTGGCCTGGGTTGTTCTAAGCATCCATGCGTGTATACACTCATTTATTCATGTATTAACAAGCAATTGTTGAGAATCCATCGTGAGTCACAGATAGTGTTAGGACTGGGAAGGAGAGAGAGAGGATGAGAAAGACCTTCTCATTAAGGAGCACACAAGCTAGTGTTAGATGAGGTGTTCCTGGAGATAAGCTAATGCTGCAGAGTCTCACTGAGTGGGCCTTGTGAAAAAACACAGTTGTATTCAGAGCATCAGGCAAAGGACCAACTGAGCCTGCTGACACAGTTTCCGTAAGACTACTATATGTTACTCAGGATACAGTTGCCATTATGTCAGGGCTATTATAAAGTTATGTTGGTAAACTGTTCTAGCGTATTATAGTGAAGGAAGCCAGAAGCAGAGCCACTATCTGCTTACCCAAGGGAAGAATGAGAATTCTGTGACTTGATCAATTTCATAATTTCTTTAAAATGAGGACTTCTACCTTATATAACACAACTGAAATCTCTTAATAGAGTAGATTTATCAGTAAAATAATGAATCCAATAAAGTAATTTGGTTAGGTTTCTTAAAATAATTTGAAGTAAGCCAAAAAAAAGGGATAGAGAGCGATTAACATCAACAATTATCCTTTGACAAAGATGTCTGGAATGACAGAGTATTCTAAATGAACTACACAGCTTCTTAAGGTCACTGTAAATCCAAAAACATAAGGTGTGATACTAATATTTTTTCTGAGATATTAAAATAGAATATTAACTAAGAGATGTTAAGAATTTGAAAAAGAATGTTTGATGTACTTATATCTTTGCAAGAAGTAGGACAACTGTGCTAGATCCTCTACATTTTGCTCTTTACAAGTTTCATATATTTCAATTCTAAAAAGACACAATAAAAACAGCTAACTGCTTTTTTACATCTTCCCATTTCCATAACTGTACAAAGCCACCTGTACGAAGCAAATGTTTTTAAAATATTTCACATGGCATTATGATGTCTAAATCCTCCTCTGCTTTTCTAAATACACACCCAGACAAAGAGTAGGATTCTTTCCCAGCCACTTCACTTGTTAGAGAGCCTTCTCGTGAATTCATCAGTCTACTCCTTGAACCACATGGATATTGTTCTAACCTACATACCAAGATTTCTTTTCAAAGTTACGAGTGTGATTTGGAGCATCACAGCAGTGTTTTTGTTTCTGCTGTGCTTCTTTGATACTGGCAGGAATCGGTTCAAAGAATGCAGTGAAGCCTTCATTATGGGACTATGATACTCATAGACTCTGGGAAGGCAGCCAGCGGAATCAACTGGTGCAACATTCAAAGCAAAAGGTGTGCCACCCTCTTTTTTAAATGCTCATGTGCCAAAGCTGACTGCTGAGGCGTCAGACTAAAGATCTTTGTCCTCCTCTTTGTGGTATTCAATGTCTCCTATTTCCTCAGACCTGAATACCTGTTTTTACTAGATTGCTTTCAGCATGACATGTTATGATGTTCTGAGATTTCACTTCAAGGCACTGCCAGGTTTCTTTTACATCTGTGCATTTACTAATCATGGACCGACGCTGGAGGAGTGGCTGCAGGGCAGGCCGTGTGATGAAAATCATGAGGCTACTGATACCCCAGCAGAGGCTGCTCGGCCTGGAGATAGTCTTTGCCTGAGTCAGAGCAGGGCAGGAAGTTCGTGCTCTTGGGACACACAGTGCTGACTTTCTCCTTATTTTTAGAATATAAGCCAAGCTAAAAAAAAAATAAGAACTCTGTGAAAGAAAAAAGCACCAGCTCCTCTGGCTGCCATGTTCACCTGTCAATCCACGGTTCTAGATCCTGATTATAAAAAGCAAGGAGGACAGGGAGAGGGAAAAAGAAGAAGCACACTGTCTCTCACAGACATTGTTTGGATTAGTTAATAAAATCTGCTAAAGCTTTGAAAATCCCTATCAAAAATCATGCAATTAATTTTATCTCCTTTTCTAATCAAGAGCAACCAACGTGAGTTTTCAAATCAAAGACAGAATCACCGGGTAATGTGACTTGGTTAATCATAGTTTCATACTGTAAGTTTTAAAATCTTTAGAAAGTTTAAGGAATCATGGGTATGGCATGAAAACTACCGAGTGAAATAATCATAATTATCAGTCTAAGATACTAATTACGAATTACGTCCCCAGAAGGTATGTGTTGCAAATTTTAACCTCTGCCTGTGGTTATAATCCCTTTTGTGAATGGGTTATGTTTGTTATATTAATGAGGCAGGATCAGTTTATGTTAATAGGGATTAGTTTATGATTGTGATGTTAATGAGGCAGGGTTAGGATCTACCTTGAGTCAATCTCTTTTGAGATACAAAAGTGATTAAACAAGCAAGCTAAGAAGCAACAAGGAAAAATATGCCAAGCCACATGAAGATCTCCCAGGAGCAGAAACTCAGAAACTAGAATGTTCCTCAACAGCTGCAGACAGGGAAGGCCTAGATGACTCACCGTGCATTCAGAGGCTTCTGGCTTCCTAAACCACAAGAAAATCAATTTCTGTTGTTAAAGCCACCCACTTGTGGTATTTCTGTTATAGCAGACATAACTAAAACAGCTACATTTCATAAAATTATTTGCTTATGCTATACTCCTAAATAGGACAAATGCCTTGTATGTGTTTTAAAACACAAGTAGTTAAGATTTCCCAAGAGTTCTCTGCTTTCTCAGAATTCACTAAAACTGTGAGTAGAATTGTTAGGCCACCAAATTTTATTGCTGGAAAGAGCTTTGAAAATAAATTAATCCAACATTACCGTTTTGTAAAGTGGGAAACTGAGGCCAGAAAAAGTGAATATTTTGTCTAAGATCACAAAGTGAAGTAGCAAAGACAGGACTTTTCTCAATCCCAGCACGTTAGATACCACACTGCAATCAAAGAACAGGGTAGCTAACGGGCTTTCTGTGTAAAATCAAGTTTTTTCAAATTAATCAACAAAATATTGAAAATAGCAATGCAACTGATTGAATATGCAGCTGCTAAAATAAATTATACTTGGCAACTTCTTTCTAATAATTTTTACAATGCAGTGCTTAATACATTAAAAGAATGCATAGCTACAACACACAGTTCAATTTTTGCAGGATAACAAACTGGTTACCAGTTTAAAACATTCACCATTCTTAAAAAATAAGATGAAATAAAATAAATTCAAGTAACAAATCTGCAAAAATATTACTCCACAGATGAATAAATAAATGCATTTGAAATGTTAATATTATATCTTAACTTCTTCCTTTGCCAAAGAGATCTTTTCAAATAGTCTTTCAACACTGTGTATACATGCTAGAGGTTTGCTCTTTTCAGCTTCTTTCTTATGTGGTTGACTGAACACTGGATTGACACGTTCAGTGGTCACACAGACATCAATTGAAATAATGGTATAACAATAGAAAGCATGTTTTCTTGAGACATATTTAAATAGTAAATAATATACTGAACTGTAGAATGAAAAAAGGGAGTATATATATGTCCTCTAAAATATTTTATAAACATACTGAAATGTAGACAGGAAAACGTAGAAGGGGAGATGGAACAAAATGTGTTTTTAGGTGGCATTTAAAATAAATGGCAATAATACAAAGTGGGGAGAAAGGCATACAATCTCTGCATAGGAGTCAACATGAACCCCAAATTACAAGTTTACATAGAGCTCAAAAGAAGAAGACAGCAAATGAACTAGGAGAACAAAATAAGCCAAATGAAGATTACTTTATATTTGAATAAAAAGATTAAATAAAAAAAAATTGATTGTGGGAAGGACAACCTTTCCAACTTGATAATGAAATCTATCAGTCAGCAGAAAAAGAAACAGATAATGTGTTGAGTCGGTTCATTTTAAACTTTCAAAATAAAAGTTAAAAATTTCATAGGCCAAATAAAAAAAAAGAAAGAAAATGGATGGTAAACTACTGCTTGAAAAGAAGAGTAAGAAGAAGTCCTAATTATAGAAAAATATTGGTTTGCTGAACTTGGGTGTTGACTAACTGCCCAGAGTAGCACAACTACTAGAGTACGGAAGTCATCAGGTACATAACAGCGAGGTCTCTCTAACATTTCATTTCTTGATTAGAAAGAGAAAACAAAAATTCTTAGAAAAGCCAACTAGAGCTAACACATAAGAAGCTCAACCATCATTTGCAAAAGCACAAATAAATTATATCTTCTATTGCTTTCAGTTTTAGTCTTCAAATCGGTAGGGGAAAAAATAAAGCCCTCTGATGCTCTACTAGCATTGTTCAAAAGATGTTCCTAAAATTAAAATGATGCACACAAAACAAAATTTGGAAATTTGACAACCTACTTGCTTAACATACTTGCAGCATTAAAAACAAAGAGAGAGAAGAAAAACTCACTATAGCACCCAAATCGTGTTAAAATTGAGTTTTAATTCTTTTCTTCAAAGATCTCTACAGTATGAAACAATTCCTTGGACAGATAACGTTTTGTTGCTGTTGTTTACTATTTTATACAGAAGTAGTTTAGATTTCTTTTATGTTATTCAGTAATGACAGTATGACATGGTTTTCAAATTGGTGTAGTTAGTGTTGACACTGCTCCAATAAAAACTGGGTATTTACCCTAACACACAGGACATTTCAAAGTTTGTATTGCTATCTAGTCAATCAGCTTGACAGCTCCATTCTCTCAGTTGGTGTTCTCTCTCTCTCTCTTTCTTCTTTTTGATTGACTGGGTATAACCACTGACACAATAGCCTCTGACCAAAAGGAATGGTTCTTTTACCAGAGTTATTGTTTTGAATTCTATTCACAGTTAACTATGTCTCACTAAAACTTTCCAATATAAACAAAATATTTGGATTACTTTCAAAGTAATAATGCCCCAAGGCAGAATTTAATATAAAACTCAATTTTTCTTTCTTTCTGTCTTTCTTTTTGCAACTCAGCAGAAAGACATGCCACATTTTCAGTGCTTGGCAGAATGACCAGCATCGATTTTGATGGTTCCATCAGGTCAGCCACTATCTTATCTACTAAGCAGATTGTCGATTTTTTACTATATTTTTTAAAAAGTATATCCTCTGTGGGGCAGACGCAAAATCAGCTGCTCATGATCAATTTCTTGTGTAAATGTGAGAATTGATATACATTGCCAACCCCAAGAAATTTGGGAAGGAGTTACCTCAAATTACTTAATTCATTTCTAGCTAACTTTGTAGTAATTAAAGGAAAACCCTTTATAATGCAGGATTCATGCTGCCTCAGTCATCAAGTAAGCAAATTCATAATAACCAGCCCCTAAATACTTTCTTGGATAACTTAAATATGTTAAGAGAATGATTAAAGACTGCAAGTTCTAGAGAATATTTCTGCATCCTGTTCATTTTCCAGATAGAACATCTATCTAAATATAAACTATTAGTAAGTAAATTAGTTGTCCCTGCCCTTTAAAGGGGATTTATATCAATGACTAGTCTCAAGGATATTTTCTCCTACAAAATTATTGATGATATCTGCATAGGAAGTCACCTGAAATCTATCACTTTCAGATGACTGATTTTTAAGATATATATCTAGACTCTAAGATAACAGTTAAGTCATAGCATATTTTTCTCCTGATGCATTATAGTTGGAGTTTCCATTTTTGGCAGTTTAGAAATAAGGTATCTAAAGTTATTTTTGTACTATGTGTACCCTTGGGGGGGAAAAAAGGAAAGTTTCTGGATGATACAAAAAATAGAATCGTGAACAGAATGATAGAAGTCTAATGTTCAGTATAAATCTAAAGAGAAGATCGTGCTTCTGTATCAACAGGTGTTGGGTTATTCAGAAATACTGGCGTAGAGGTTTGAACAAGCATGCAGTCTGCTGGAGACACCAGGCTGTTTTGCTAGACTAGTGGTAGAGATCCCATTGCTCTAACTAGCAGACCTTCCCTTCTTGCTTTAAATCATAGCTTAACTTTCTCGTAATTTCTATCTTCTACCTATTGAACTCATAGGCAATTTGGAGTCGAATCTAAGATCAAAGGATAACTTTTAAAAATTACTATTGTTATTATTTTGTCCTTTATCACGTTAACCCTTTTTACAACAAAACAAAACACTGCTGTTGAGTGGATTCCTTCTCACAGTGACCTTAAAGGAAAGAGCAGAATTGCCTCACAAGGGTTTCCAAGGAAATCTTGGTGGCATATTGGTTAAGTACTGTCATGGATTGAATTGTGTCCCCCACCCACAATATGTGTAGCAAATGGGCGGAGCCAGGATTCTTTGTATTCTGAGATTGCTCTCTATTTTGTGATTTTTCTGATGCTGTTAAATCTTGGTCTCTGACTGTGGTTAACAGAGTGGTTTATGTTAGAGAGGATTAGGGTGGGACTGTAAATCCTTTCGTAAAACCACCTCCCTGCTCCGCTGTAAAGGGAGTTGCTCTGCAGTGTGGCTTGTACCACCCTTTATGCTTTCATCCTACACGGAGATAAAATGAGAGAGAAGCAAGCAGAGAACTGGGAACCTCACATCATCAGGAAAGCAACATCGGGAGAACAGTGTATCCTTCAGACCTGAGGTTCCCGCACCAAGATGCTCTCTGACCAAAGACCAGTACAATCAAGGACTTGCCTCCAGAGCCAAGGGATGGAAGGCCTTCCCCTGGAACAGACATCCTGAATTTGGACTTGTAGTCTACTGGATTGTGTGAGAATAAATTTTTCTTTTGAAGCCATCCACTTTGTGGTATTTCTGTTAGAGCAGAACTAGCTGACTAAAATAAGTCCTAGGTCTGATAACTGAAAGGTTGGCAGTTCAGATCTGCCTAGTGCTCCTTAGAAACTCTATGGGGCAGTTCTACTCTGACCTTTTCAGTTGCTGTGAGCCAGAACTGACTCCACAACAATGCTGGCATTTTTTGTTTGTTTGTTTGCTTTGTTGAGACTTTATGGATGTAGACTGCCACATCCTCCTACTGCAGAACAGCTGGTAGATTCAAATCCAAGACCTTTGGTTAGCAACCAAGTGCTTGACTACTGTGCCAGCAGGGTTTCTTAGTTTGTGTTCAATCAACTGGAAACTGATGAAGACACAAAATGAGATATTTTATGCATATTATTCAGCAAATGCCTGGCATAGAGTAAGCATTCAACAAACCTCAGCTAAAACGTCACTTAGTTCAATATTGACTGCATAAGACATCTTAATTATTTTTAATAAGATTGGGATACAATTAAATATTAAATTAAAAACACGTGTATTTGTTCAGCTAATGTCTTATAGACACCTAATTTGCCAGGCTCTGTGCTGGTCTTTGTCACAAAAAAAATAAAATAAAAGACAATCCTAGATTTTAAAGAATATACATGGTTTATCCAGGGAGACAGTCATGTGAAAAACTGAGAAGACAACATAATAAGTATGATAATAGTAACATAGCTAAAGGACCAAAGAAAAACAGAGTGGGGAATGATTCATATTTTCTTTGGGCAATATTCAAGGGAGAGTCTAGAGATAGCTTTCAAGTTTGACCTTGAAAGATGAGTAAGGATCTGGCAGTTCAAAAAAACAGGGGAAATTCGCAGTCCAGGAAATGAGCAACGCTTCAGAGGTGTCCAGGTATGCTTGGTGCCAGGGAGTGTGAACTCGGCCTGCCAGATGACCAATGACCTCAGCTTGGCTGAAAAAATAATCTTTCTAAATCTCACCATTGTTATTAATAACATTATTCCAGATCCAAAATTCAGTTGGTGTTGTTATCTCTATCCATCAGTACTATGTTCTTCTCAGTAATGGACTTCAGAGTATTTTTTCCCTACATGCTTCCTCTACTTGTATGTTAGCTTGGATCACATGACCTTATCTGCCATGCAAACGTACATGGTTAAAGGAATTAATGATCATGCAGCTCTGCTCATTATAAAAATAATCCAAATAGTTCAATTTCAAGATTTGCAATCAACCTTCACAGACCTATTATCTTTCTCTTCTTTTGCATTAGTTCAATAAGATTCTTAGTAGCTCTGACTATTGATTATATTCAGACAAAATACTAATGGCACGGTCAAGAGCATAGATTCTGAACCCCAACTTCCTTGGGTTTGTATTCTTAGTGTGCCACTTGCTAGCTATGTGGCTCCAGGCAAGCAACTTGTCCTCAGTATCTTTATCGATAAAATAGCAAAAGTACTAATACCTGCCTGAAGGACTTAAGTGAGTTAATGTGTACAGAGTACATCAGCGGTGTCTGTCACATGATCAGCACTCAGTAAATTTTTAGTTAATATTACCATTCCTTCCTTGTCCAAATATAAATGTCCTACTTTAGACTACCTTTTCAAATGATTTTTTAAATGAACCATGATAATTTTTTAAATGATGCATGAATATAAGCTTGTTCTACAAGAGGCAAGTACATAAAGCAGATCAGAAACTCTCCCTTAATATACACCACTCCTATTGTGTACCACTAAAGCAGTCTCTGGTGGTGATTTAATAGCATCACTGTGGTTCTTTATCTCCAGTGCTTGTCTTTGCATAAGTTAGGTCCCTTCTCATGAATTATTCTGGAGTTTGGTTTTTATTTAACAGTAGATCTTAGACATTTTTCTGTCTTAATATTAAACAAATTAATTTATTGAACATTTATTTTCTAAATCATTGTAATGTGCCAGGACTTTTACTAGTTGCTGGACATACATTGGGAACAAAAAGCCCTGCCCAACTGAAATTATGTTTTATTTGATGCATAGAGTATTCTTTTCTCATAACTGCAGCATACTGTAGAGTAAGAATATAATTTAAATTCTTTTACCACTCTCCTATCAAGAAAAATTTAAGTAGTTTCTGGTTTCTTGCTAATGTACCACTACTGAGCAATTTTAGGGTCACTATCAGTCAGAGTCAACTCTTCAGCAGTAGGTGTGGTTTTTGGTGCAATTTTTGTAATCACAGGCCTGTAAGTTTTTACTTTTTACAAGAAGTTCATAGAAGTGAAATGACTGATTTATAGATTTTATTGATACTACCAAATTGTCCTTTAAAAAAATCTTGGCCACTTTACAGTGTTATCAAGAGTATTTGAAAATGGTAATTCCACCATATCATTAAAGTTGATGTCTGCAAAACAATGTCTCTAAGAACGTTTTCAGATGTGCTGTGGAAAGTTGTTTTCTTTGGTTAAATAAATTGGAGAAACAATGAATTTTTTTACTGAAATGTTCATATAAACTTCCAGTATGAATATATAACAATCAATGTTTTTTCACCATGCCAATAACAACATATTGAGGAGTAACATCTTGCTTGTTTGGGAATGAAAAATGATGTATGAATTACTTAGAAATAAGCCAAACTTTTATTAATTCCATATCTAGGAAAAGCATGAATAAACTTAGAATGTAGCATACTGCATTGGTTATTTTTCCTCATTGAGCTTGTAATAGGCTAGGATACATTGCAGTAATGAATAATCCCCCAAATATGTAATGAATCAAACAGAATAGAAGAATATTTATGTAACAGTAAATGTTAGATGTTCCTGGACGGCTTCTCTCTCTCCAGCACATGGTGACTTGGGGTCCCACCTTTTGTCCTCATCTAGTTCCACTTTTCTCTAGGGTAGAATCATCATTGGCACACTACTAGTGGACACAAAAAAGACATGAAGTAGGAAAAACTTCTTTCGAAAACCTTTACCTAGAAGTTGAGCCCATTGTTTCCATGTATTTCTTTGGCAAAACAGTACTGTGAGGTATTCTGGGAGGTAAAATTTAACTTTGAACTAGGAACCAAAGAAAATGGTTAATGGCTGACAGTTACAAATCTCTGACACATCTAAGAGATCCATAATGATAACATGATGTTATGGATTTAACTGTGACCCTCAAAAATATCTGTATCAATTTGGCTAAGCCATGATTACCAGGGTTACATGATTGCCCACCATTCTGTCATCTGACATAATTTTCCTGTGTGTTGTAGATATTATCACTACAATGTTAATGAGGTGGGATGGGCAGCAGTTATGTTAATGAGGTGGGACTCAATCTATAAGATTGGACTGTGTCTTAAGCCAATTTCTTTTGAGATATAGAAGAAAGAGGTGAACTTAGAGACAAGGGAACCTCATAACACCAAGAAAACAGAGCCAGGAGCAGAGCCTGTCCTTTGGACCCAAGGTTCCTGCATGGAGAAGCTCCTCATCTGGGAGAAGATTGATGACAAGACCTTTCTCCAGAGCCAACAGAGAAAGTCTTTCCTAGCTGACATCCTGATTTTCTACACACTGCAGTAGTTACTGTCGTATAGCCTTATGGAAACCTGGGTGGTATAGTGGGTTAGGTGCTATATCTGCTAACCAAATGGTCGGCAGTTCAAATCCACCAGGCACTCCTTGGAAACTCTGTGGGGCAGTTACACTGTGACCTACAGTGTCGTTATGAGTCAGACCCGACTTGATGGCAGTGGGTTTGGTTTTGGTTTACATGGTTCTCCTTTGTCTCAGCTCCCTGCGGCATTAAAAAAAGAAAATAAAAATGCATATCTGTTATTGCTGAGTCTATTCCAAGTCATAGCAACCCTAGAAGACAGAGTAGAAGGGGACCACAGGGTTCCCAAAGAGCAGCTGGTGAATTCAAACTGGCGAGCTTTGAGTTAGCAGCCATAGCTCTTAATCACTGGGTCATCAGGGTTAACAATTCTACCTGGCCACCAAGACTCTGGCTTCATTATGAACAATGAATGAATATTAGGCTTCTTTACATTCTATCTTTCCCTGAAAGACACCTTTTAGTTCATCCAAACAATTCATAGTAAATCAGCAAAACAATTTTACTCTTGCACATGTTGATCATATCCTAGAATACAAAGTCAATAATTCATTATTTAAAAAAGCTCTTGTCTTTCTTAATATTTTATTGCCTTCTCTGAAGACGCAGTCTAAGTTTTCTTTTTATTCTGTATACTACTTCTTTTCATCCCATCCTTCTTCAAAATTCTCTTTTTCTCGGAGCAAACTTAAATACTGGTGTTCCTTGGAATTCACTTGATGCTTCTTCTTGTCTCATTCTTTGCAGTAATCGTAACCATGCCAATAGCTCCACTTGCAGTGAACATCAGTGTTTTCAAATCTAGGCCACTAGTCGACTAGTGAGCAGTGAAGGGGTACTGGTCTCATGACACTTCAAAGAGACATGAGGATATATTAAAACTTCTAGGATGTTTCAAAACATTTTTGTACCAAAAAGTCTCACATGTACATTGTGTCGCTTAGCTATTAATGTAGTAATGCTGAGCAACCAATCAACCTAAAACTCAGTGGCTCAGAACATGAATCAGTTATTCTTATACTCACAAGTATATGAGTTAGTAGAATGGTTCTCCTTCAGGTTTCCGGTCTGTGGGTCAATGAGTACAAGTTTATTCCTGTTATGGTTAAGGTTGTACATCAACTTGTCTGGCCCGTGAAGCTCAGAGTGATTTGGTAGCCACATGATGTTGTGGTCACTTCCATGATGAAATTTTATATAATGTGATCACTTCCATGATGGGATCTGCTGCAATTATCTAATACACTGAAAGGAAGTTTCCTTGGGTGTGTGGCCTACATTGAATATAAGCAGACATTCTGACAAGACTCATGGGCTTTTGTTCACTCTGCAACCTTCAGCTAGGTCCTGTTCATCTGGTTTCTGGTTCTTGGGACTGGCACTCTCAGTTTGTCTGTGTTCTTACCTGACTGTCTTGGGATTCATCTACCTTTAAAGTCTGTGAGCATGAGTGCTGGTCTCTGACCTGGGTTCACTAGCCCTTACAGCTACATGAATCAGGAGAAGCCTGTGTCCTGACCTATGACCTTGCAATGTATCAGCCTCTACAAGCATGGAGCCATTTCCTTGTTAAAAATCTTTCTATATATGTATATGCTTTACTGGTTTTGCTTCTCTACTGAACTTAACCAAAGACAACTCCATTGTATCCCATTTTCCTTGGGCCAGCAGGCTACCTAATAGTTTGTTCTTCTTGTAACGATGGTAGAAATAGAAAGGGCCAACATGTTTTACACCTTGGCTTGAAAAACATCTGCTAAAATCTCATTAACCAAAGCAAGTCACATATTGAGACCAAGGTTGGGAGGGCAGTGAAACACACTGCTTATCTACTAGGAAGAACTGCAGAGTCACAAGGCCCAGGATGTGGTTACAAGGAGAGGAAAAATACTAGGAAAAATAATTAAATCTGCCACCCAAGCCCCATTTTAAAATTAATAGGTACAGTGACTTGCAGATTTTGAAGGGTGTATCCTACTGTTTATAAAATGTGTTAGAATAGAAAAATAGCCTAATACCTCTGGTATATATGCTGATAACTATGAAGTTTACATATTTGGTCTAAGCCTCCAGTTTAAGCTTGAGATAGCTTATTTTTCTTGTTCATTCATTCAGCTTTGATTTGTTAAGCATCCACTGAATATATGGTGTTGTATAAGAAACTGGAGTTGCAGAAACTCAGGGTTGCATGGAGAGACACACATTAGTAATAATTAATTACTAAATTAAAGTTGTAAAAGGTGTTGTGAACAAAAAGAGGCAGCCTAAATACTTACAGTTGAGAGATATGACCTATTTTGTTATGAAATGAAAGGTTCACTTGAAGAAATGATACTTCAGCTATGGTCTGAAGATTAAGTTAAAATTAACTCAGTGAATTCAGGCCCAAGAAAGCATTTCAAGTGTTCCAGAGACAGGATGGAAAATTGACAAGAAAATTTGTGTGGAAGAACAATAGAAAAATTTCTGACTTACAGGAATCAAAACGGTGAAGAACATAGGTGACGACCAGACAGCGAATAGGTCAGTGAGAACTAGAGGGATTTTCTCTAGTCCTTAAGAGACGTGGGAAATCATTACACAGTTTTCAGTAGTGTCACATATGCTCAAATATGCATGTTCAGACTGGACCTAAGTAAGAACAAAGAGGAGATCTCAGTTAAGAGTTTATTGCATGAAAAAGTTTAGTGTTTTTCCTGTGTAGCCTTTCAGTGTTTAACTTGAGACTGTAATTTTTTTCTTCAGCTCTTTTGGCTTGAGAAATGACAAGCGTGCTCTTGCCTTGTGGTTTTTGATCTCCAAGTCTTACCATATTTAATTCTAATACTTTACTTGGTCATCTTGAGCCACACTTTGAAATCTATGCGGCTCTTTCACTTCACCATTTCTTTCTTCTGCTTTTGCTACTTTGTTTTCAAGAGTAGCTTTCAGAGTCTCTTCTGACACTCATTTTGTTCTTTTCTATCCTTCCAGTATTTTTAATGACCTCTTGCTTTCTTCATGTATAGTTTCCTTGATGTCATTTTACAATGTGTCTCCACTTTGGTCATTAGTGTTGAATACATCAAAACTATTCTTGAGATGGTCTCTAAATTCAGGTGAAATATGTTCAAGGTTGCACTTTGACTTGTGCGAGTTTGTTCTAATTTTCTTCAGCTTCAACTTGAACTTGCTTTGAGCAGTTGATGGTCTCTTCAACTGTTGGCTCCTGGATATGTTCTGATTGATGATGCTTTCTGTCATCTTTTTTCACAGAAAGTCAGTTTGATTCCTTTGTATTCCATCTGGCAAGGTCCACATGTATAGTCAATGTTTATGTTGTTAATAAAAAGTATTTGCAATGAGAAAGTTGTTGATCTTGCAAAATTCTATCATTTGACCTCCAGCATCATTTCTATCTTTAAGGCCATGTTTTCCAAGTTCTTCTTTGTTTACAACTTTAGCATTCTAATTGCCAGTAATTATAAATGCATCTTGATTGCGTGTTCAATCAATTTCAGACTGCAGAAATTGGTAAATGAAGTTTCTTCATATTTGATCTTAGTAGTTGATGTATGTATTTGAATTAACAGTTGTATTAACTGAGCTTCCTCATAGGTGTACAGATACTATCCCATAACTGAAACTGTTATGCTCCAGGGTAGATCTCAAATTGTTGCTTTGAATGATGACTTCAATGTCATTTCTCTTCAAGTGATGATTCTTGGCATAGTAGACCACATGATTGCCAAGTCAAAGCCAAGTGCCAAGACCATATGATTATCTGATTCAAAATGGCCAGTATCAGTGTAATTCAGCTCACTAATGCCTAGGATATGAAGACATATGTTTTCTATTCCTTTGTGACAATTTCCAGTTTCCCTAGATTCATCTTTCATATATTCCATGCTCAGATAATTGAATGTTTGTAGTATTTTCTCATTTGGGGTTATGCCACATCAGCAAATGAAGGTCCTCAAAGCTTGACTTTGTCAACACTGTTAAGGTCAACTCTAAGAATGCAGCCTTTCCCCAATTATCTTTTCAACCTGAGGGGGCTTATCTTCTGGTGGGGTCAGAAAATGCTCCACTACTATTCATAAAGTTTTTACTTTTTTTTTTCCCTAGAAGTGGACCACCAGGTCCTTCTTATTAGCCCATGTTAGTCTGGAAGTTGTACTGAAATCTCCTGCCACAGGTAAACTTGCTAGTATTTGAATATTGGTAGCCCAGCTTCTAGCACCACAGCAACACTCAACCTCAACCTACCACAGTGCAACAAACTGACAGACACACGCAGAACAGGGTCTGTCACATTGGTGATTTAGTGGATATAGGTTTGCTAGGAAAGTAAGACCAAGAATGACTTGAGGAATCTAGACAGTACTACTTAATAAACGCTAATACCATTTGCTGAAATTTGGAGAAGTAGAAGGGGACCAAGTTTAAGAGAAGATCATGGTTTCAGCTTTGAAAATGTGGAATGTGAACATGAAACTTTCAAATGTAGATCTGTATGATGTAATTAGACATATGAGTCTGGAAAAGAACCAAGTTCATGGGGGAAGGTCATGAATCTATTTTTTAACATATTGAAGAAAAGATGAGACTTTCATGTGTGGATGTAGATGATCAAATTAGATATGTGAGTCTGAAGACCATAGGAAATACCTAGAAAAGAGAAATAAATTTTATTGGCATGTAAGTGTATTTGAACCCATATGTGTAGATGAGGTCACCATGAGAGATTATAGAGTGAGACAGTGACTGAGTGGCAAGAACTTATAGATACCATTTCAAAGTCAGTTGCAAGAAGAAAAAGTAACAAAGGCAGGAGAGAAGAGGATAGAAAGGTAGAAGAGAAACCAGCTGTGTGTGAGACACAAAAAACAAGGAAATATGTTAAGGAAAAAGATATTAACAATACTGAGTGCTCCTGAGAGGTCAGTCATGAGAAAGACAGAAAATATATTTGGTTTAATAATGTAGCACTGGGTTCTCTGACTTCATCATTTGCAGTGGTATCTCTGTACTCCACCTCATCCATCTATTGTGAATCACATTAGATCCATGCCTCACTATAATTACCCAATAGCTACATACAGGCTTACTTGTGCTGACTTACTAATCTGTAGTACAAAATTTCACCTTTTTACCATCACATAAAAATGGGTGAAATTGAACACTACAAGTGTGTATACCTTACTTTCTGGTTAATTCTTCCCTGCCCAAATCGCCTTTCAAAATAAACTTCTTTTGTGTCTATGTCACACATTCAACTACTCCTGGTAATTCTGATTACCCATTATATCTCAGTCTATTAATGTCTTCCTGTTTTGATTTGTTTTTCCCAAATTCAGCTTATAATATGGTAGCCAGTAAACTAATCACATCTCAACTTTCATTATTTTCGTATGGCAGAACCTTAACCCTGTATTAATAAAATTGTACACTTCTTCCATGCTATTCAGTCACTTGAGTTCTACTGGTGAGAAGGGGAAAAAAACATTCTACAAAGTATTTTTTAAATATTAATTTCATGTGAGACTTCCACAATGCCTGTCAATTTTTTCCCCCATATTTCTCTATATCACCCATCTCCCTACTCTTCACAAGGGCACAGAGTAGGAGCACAATAAAGGTTTGTTTCTATTAGTAAAGTTTTTCAATACTTTTTATTCTTTTTTTATTGTGATTAAATGAAAGTACACAATCTAAATCAATTTTGCATGATCATCTTTCTGCAGATCCTTCTGCTTTCCCTGCCTGGTGACAGCACACTCTTCTTTATGACTTTATACTTGCTGTACCCTCCCAACAATCTCTATCCCCTCTTTTCCACCCTCTACTCTCCATATAGAAAGAGTCAGTAGGACAGCCTCCTATAAATGCGTAGACCTATAGTACGCAAACCATGAGTCCAATCTATTTTCTTCCTGAAGATTTGACCTCAGTAGTGTTTTCTGGGCAGAAGCAGCAGAAGATCTAGGGGCCATACTCCCAGGGAATCCCCTAGGCCATTGAACCATCAGTTGTGGTCTTTTGGTAGAGTTCTTGAGTGGCACCCCTCTTTTTCTTGTGTTGCTATGTGGACTCAACACTGTGTGCCTCACCACAGCTGATTTTGGTGGTGGCCAGGCACCATCTGGTTCTTCTGATCACATGTTCATGCAGTCTTCTATTCACATAGGTCCACCTGTCTCTTGAACTCTTTTTACCTTGCATCTGTGTTGTTCTCAGTGATCATCTGTTCTGGATGAATTGGGATCAATTGGTGTACCTCAGATGGCAGCCTGCTAACTTTTAAGACCCCAGATGCCACTCACCAACATGGGGTACAGAAGACTTAGCAGTTGGCCTCAATGTCCCCCAAGAGCGTGGTTCCTAGACCCCACCCCTGCTGTTCTATTCTTGTGGTATTAGATTGAGATTAGAAGAGGTTTCAGTTAATGGTGAAGTCCAGTTAAGTTAAACGCTTTTTATTCTTAAAAGATAATTCTGCTGCCTATTCTCTGACTATTAGACAAAAGTCCACAACTGCTTACTAACAAGTGTCAAAATTTTCCTGTATCTGCACCTGTCCTTTTCATCCTCCCTCCAGTTTCAATGATTCAATGTCCTTTCTTCAATATAAAATCAATACTATTGCATGAAATATGGCTCTTGCTTATCCCACACTTCTCAAAAAATTTATTATGTGCCTATATTTTATTTTTTGTAACTTCAACTTTGATCATTATCAATATTTAAAATGTTGAAATACCAGCTGTCTTAAGGGAAAAAAAAAGAAGAAGAAGGAGAAAAAAGACGTTCTCCTTTCCGGTGAATGCTGTGACTTGACATTGAAATCTCCACTTCTGGGTTTAGGCATTTGTTCTGCTAGTTTCCAGGCCTTCTTACTGTTGATGGTTCACAGCTGAGTCCCTCCCTGTGAATTGCCATAAAAAGTATATAAAGATCATTTGGACTACCAGAAGCCAGAAGGCTGAAAAAGCTGAAGATTAGACCTAGGGTTTAATTAGAAGGGTAGTTGAGCTCTCAAAATGTTGAATTTTCAACTACAAAATGTCTGTTGTGCCAACTATCAGGGCCCTGATTCAGAAAGTGTGGAATCTGAAATTTTATGATAAGAATATTTGCATCAATGCACTAAAAATTTTAATATTCAGAACCTTCTGAGTCCATGGCAGTGGTTTTATATACCCTACTAAATACCAGAAAATATTTGAAGACAAGTGAATTGCTTTCTCTTGCAAGACAATATACAATATTCGCCAGGGCATTCTTTCACTCCTCTCCTGGCCAGCAGGCCAAAAAAATAAAGTCAAAATACATTATAATTCACCAGGAGAGGGGTAATGTACTATACCCTTAAAGAACTACAGAGATAGATACACCTGGTGACCAATATATACTTGCAGAAATCAGTAAAGTATGTGTAATTCAGATAAGAAAAGTATTGAATCAAGAAAGGAGCTGCTAGAATGTAAAACAGAATAATAAAGAGTTTATCAGTTTGGTGGGGCTCTCCCATAGTATGAGATACAGTGCCTTAGTATGAGCCCTGGGGGGTGGTAAAAAAAAAAACAAAACAAAAAATAAAACCTGCTTCAATGACTCTTAGAAACTTGGGGAAAGTGGTTACCAACACCAAGTGAAGAAGAAATTCAATAATTACAATGGGAGAGGAAGAGGCAGGGTCAAGACAGCAGACTAGAAACATGTCTCCTTAATTCCTTCTGAAAACTTGGGCCTAGACTGATAATTAAACAGACCTTTCTGGGCCTTTTTGGACACTCATTGAGCCCTAGTACACAACATAGGGCTGTCAGTTTGGACTATATGCCACGGAATGGGAAATTTCTTGTCTTTTGCTGAGCTCTGATCATTCTTGAATTGGTCAGTTGCCACAGACTGAAGGCAACTGGTGTTTTTAACTTTTTTTTTTTTTTTTTGCTGGCCAGCAGCCAGGGATTGGGCTTAACCATCAACTATGCTGAGCTGTAGTGCTAAAGTGATCAGCAGGTGGAGTAGCCACATTTTGAGAGCCTGGCTCTGAACTCAGAGCACCATAGCCCCTCCACCCTCTCTTTTTGAACCTCTGCCATAGCCAAGTGCTATTTAACAGGGGCAGGACAGCTTGACTGGAATGTCATATGTTTTGACTAGGAGGCAGAATTACCCAAATGGAAGCCTCAACAGGGGCTAATTCCCAGGCTGGGAAGCAGTCCCTGCCAGGGAAGTGCTTTTCTAGAAGGAAAGCTGTGTTTAACACAGTGTTGCCTTATGGGTAGGGCCCAGAAGGGAATGACATCAGAGCAGTAGTCTGTCCCTACTTTAAACTATATCAAAGCATCTGGGTACAACTGTCAAGTTACCTCCATTGTCAACTAGAACAAGATGCTTGCCACACCTGGCAGTCTGACTGATTTTTGAAGTGGTCAGATAGCATTTACCTTTCAAAATAAGACTGCCTAGAAAAATTACTGTGGCAGAGCCTGATGGCATCTCTTCTAGCCTTTACTGACTCATATTACAGGATTGGCTGACAGCCCCCCCAGTGACTCCATAAGTAGGGTCATGTCTTTGTCAGTCAGGAGGCAGAGCCTGCTACCCCAGAGATTCCACTAGATCCAGTCACTGGAGTACATAGAGATGGCTGGTGATTAACTTCCTTCTCAGAACTGTGCCTCAGCTCCTATTAAGGCAATGCTATAGAAACTAAATTCCCTCTACATGTCCAGAAAGCAACAAACCCTAGTCAAACATTTAAAGAAGCATCCACCCATGGCTCCAGAAAGCTCCCAAAATAAAGAACTTACCAGATGAAGAAGTCTTTCTGAAAATATTTGAGGTCAAATACAAAAAAAAATTATATAGATAGCCTTCCTAGACATTATACAAAATGTAGCAAGCTGTTGGAACAGATGGAACATGAGCATTCTGAAATCTGACTGATCAATAACAAAATAACAGAATTAGACAATTCAATTCAAAACCAAAAGAACAGAATTCAACAACTGGAAACCTGACTTACTGATCTTGAAGATACAGCTATTGACATCAGCTTTTATGAGGAGAAATTGGAGGAAAGAAATGAAAAAATGAAGAAGAATTAAGAAACATGTGGGACTCTATGAAGATGAACAATTTATGATTAATTGGAGTTCCTGAACAGAGAGGGATACCTGAAAATGCACAGTACTGTTGCTGAGTTGCTGACAGAAAACTTCCCTGAAATTATGAAAGAAGAGAATATAGATATCCAAGATATGTATTCAATGCCACAAAAAATAGACCATAAAAGAAAGACACCAAGACATATTATAATCAAGCTTAACAAAATGAAACATAAGCAGAAACTCTTAAAGGCAGCGAGACTCAAAGAAAAGCTCACATTCAGAGGGAAAACCTGTAGGCTTTCATCAGATTTCTCAGAAGAAACAATGTTGACATGGAGGCAGTGGGATGATACATTCAAAGCCTTGAAGGAGAAAAACTCCCAACCAAGAATTATATATCCTGCAAAACTGTCTTTCAAATATGAAAATGGAATGAAGAAATTCACAGATAAACAGAAACTTACAGACTTTGTAAAAACCAAACCAAAGCTACAAGAAATACTGAAAGAACTCTTTGCTTAGAAAAACAAAGACATTAAGTCTATATACAAGGAGGTAATGTAGGACACAACATCTAGAAACCTACTCAGTTAGGGAAGGCACAAAACTCAATCAAAGCTACAATATTAAAAGAAGGGATCTGGTGATCATATCATGAAAACTATGATGCCATCACATTCAAAAGAGGGATGTACTACAGTAGTTATACTCCTTCCAGATGCAGAGGAAGTTAATAAGATATGTAGAAGTTAAAACAGGGTTTAAACTTAGATTATTAAGGGGGAGCGTAGAGGTAGCCACAAAGTGCAATAAACATGCAGCATATCAAAACAAGAAATGGAACACAAGAGTCTCAACAAATACAAAACCAACACTGAAAAGGATGCCAAAAAAAAAAAACAAAAAAACCATAAGGAAAACTGACCCTCAACAGAGTATTAAAAGCAACAGAGAAAATACCAACACGAAAATAAATGGATCAGAATGACAGCACTAAATACTTACCTATTAATAATTACACTGAGTATAAATGGAACGAATGTTCCAAAAAAGAGACAACGAGTGAATGTTGATCCTGTCTTTAAGTTGTTTACAAGAAACTCACCTTAGACTTGAAGATATGAACAAACTGAAAATTAAAGGATGGAATAACATATACCAAGCTAATACTATACAAAGAAGAGCAGGTGTGGCAATACTCATCTCAGATAAAATAGATTTTAATGTAAAATCTACCATTGTGGACAAGGACAGTCACTATTTATTGCTGAAATGTTCAATACACAAGCAGGACTTAACAATATTAAATATTTGTGAACCCAATACTAGAGCATCTAAATATATTGAAGAAACATTGACTACATTGAAAAATTAGATAGATCATTCCACAATCATAGTGGGAGACTCCAATACCCCACTTTTGGCATTAGACAGATCTTCTAGAGAAAAGCTCAGTAAAGACAAGGAAGATCTTATTGCTACAATTAATCATCTAGACCTCATCAGCATATATAGAACTTTTTATCCGTCAACAGACAGCTACTCCTTCTCCAGTGCACACGGAACATTTTCCAGAATAGACATGTGTTAGAACATAAAGCAAATCTCAACAAAATCCAAACCAATGAATTATTTCATAGCTTCTCAGACAATAAAGCCATAAAAGTAAAAATCAATAGCAGAAAAAACATAGATAGAAACTAGAACTTATGGAAACTGAACAACACACTGCTTAAAAAGCCATGGATTATAGAAGAAATCAAGGATGAAATAAAGAAATTTATGGATTCAGATGAGAATGAAACACTTCCTACCAGAACCTAAACTATGCAGCCAAAGCAGTGCTCACAGGTTAATTTATCTCTATAAATGCATGCATACGGAAGGAAGAAAGAACCCAAACCAAAGAATTAACCCTACAGCTTGAACAAGTAGAAGGAGAGCAACAGAGGAACCCCTCAGACACCAGAAGAAAATAGATCATAAAGATGAGAGCAGATCTAAATGAACTAGAGAACAGAAAAACAATTGAAAAATTGATAAGACCAAAATCTGGCTTTTTGAAAACATCAACAACATTGACAAACCATTGACTAAGCTTACTAAAGAAACACAGGAAATGAAACAGATAAACCAAACAAGAAATGAGATGGGAGATGTCACAATGGATCCAACAGAAATCAAAAGCATCATAACAGAATACTACAGAAGAGTGTACTCTAACAGATTTGAAAACCTAGAGGAAATGGACAAAGTTCTGGATTCATACAACCTACCAAAATTATTACAAGGAGAAGTAAAACAACTTAATAAACTCATCACAAAGGAAGAGATGGAAAAAGTCACCCAAAAACTACCAACCAGAAAAAGGCCTGGCGCAGATGGCTTCACTCTCCCAAGCTTTTAGAGAAGACTTAACTCCAGTACTACTGAGAATATTTCATAGCATAGAAAAGGATAGAATACACCTACATTCATTCTATGAAGCCAGCATAACTCTGACGCCAAAGCCAGGGAAAGATCTAACAAAAAAGGAGAATTTCAGATGAATATCACTCATGAATCTACATGCAAGAATCTTCGACAAAATCCTTGCCAATAGAATTCAACAACATATGAAAAAACAACTCATCACAACTAGCTGGATTCATACCAGGGATGCAAGGCTGTTTCAGCATCAGAAAAATGATTAATATGATCAACCACATAAATAACACAAAAGACAAGAATCACCTGATTTTGTCAATTGATGCAGAAAAGGCATTTGATAAAGTCCAATAAACATTCATGCTAAAAACTCTCAGCAAAATAGAAATAGAAGGCAATCCCTCAACACAATAAGGGATATCTACACAAAGCCAACTTCCTACATCATCCTGAATGGAGAGAGACTGAAACAACTCCCCTTGAGAACAGGAACAAGACAGATGTCCACTCTCACCTCTCCTATTCAACATTGTACTAAAAATTCTGTCCAGAGCAATTAGACAAGACAAAGAAAAAAAAAAAGGCATATGGATTGGCAAAGAAGTAAAAATCTCCCTATTTGCAGATGATATGATTGTTTATGCAGAGAAGCCTAAAGAATCTGTAAGTAAACCACTCAAACTAGTAGAAGAGTTCAGCAAAGTCTCAGGATACAAGATAAACATAAGTAAATCAGTAGGATTCCTTTGTACCATCAAAAAGATCATTAAAGAAGAAATCACCAAATCAATACCATTTACTATAACCCCCAAGGAGCTAGAATACCTCGGAATAAATCTAACTGGACAAATAAGAGAACTATACAAACAGAACCACAAGACCTTACTGCAAGAAACTAAGAGAGACTGATATAAATGGAGAAAACCACCCTGCTCATGGATAGGAACATTGTGAAAATGTCTATTTTATCAAGCAATCTACATGTACAATGCAATCCCAATACAAATTCCAGTGACATGTTTTGATGAGATGGAGAAACAAATCACCAACTTTGTTCAGAAAGGAAGAAACCCCAGATAAGCAAAGCACTACTGAAGAACAAGAACATACCAGGAGGCTTCTCACTACCTGACCCTAGAACATATTATACTGCCACAGTATCAAAACTAGTACTGGTACAAAAAGAGATGTACAGACCAATGAGACAGAGTCAAGATCCCAGAAATGCCAACATCCGACGAACAGCTGATATTTGACAAAGGCCCTCAGATTGCAAACTGGGATAAAAATAGTCTCTTCAGCAAAAGGTGCTGGCAAAATTGGGTATCCATCTGCAAAAAATTGAAACAAGACCCATATCTCACATCTTACACAAAAAACAATGCTAACTGGATAAAAAACCTAAACATTGAACTTAACATAATAAAGATCATGCAAGAAAGAAATAGGATCAACAATGGAAATTTTAATACACAACTGAGGTTTCAAAATCTGGTAAACAAAGCAAGATCAATAGAAGAGAAAACAGATACATGGGAACTACTAAGAATCAAGCACTTTTGCTCATCCAAAGACTTTACCAAAAGGATTAAAAGACCACCTACAGAATGGGAAATAAATATTTGGCAACTGTGTGTCAGAAAGATATCTGATCTCCAACAAGAAAAGGATAAATATCCCAATTAAGCACTGGGCAAAAGAGATGGACAGAACTTCTCTAAAGAGGATATCCAGGCAACCAAAAGACATGCTCCTGGTTGTTAGCTATTAAAGAAATCCAAATCAAAATGACAATGAGATAGCATCTCACCCCAGCAAGTTGGCCATGATCCAAAAAAACACAAAGTAACAAATGCTAGAAAGGCTGTAAAGAAATTGGTACTCTCCGACACTGTTGGTGGGATTGCAAAATGGTCCAACCTCTTTGGAAAGCAATCTTTCACTTCCTAAAAAAGCTGGAAATAAATATACCATTTGATCCCTGATTCCCACTGCTTAGAATATATCCCACAGAATCAAAGGCAGTCATGTGAACAGATACACGCACATATGAAAGTTTATTGCAGCACAATCCACAATAGTAAAAAGATGGAATCAACCTAGATGCCCAACAATAGACGACTGGATAAACAAACTATGTTATTTACATTGAATGGGACAATATGCAATGGTAAAGAACAATGATGATTTTAGGAAGCGTCTCATCATCTGATTTCAATTGAGCACTGCTTTGGATGTATCCCATCGGTTCTGGTAGGAAGTGTTTTCATTCTCACTGGAATCCATAGATTTTTTTAAATTTCATCCTGATTTCCTGTATAATCCATGGCTTTTTGAGCAAGATGTTGTTGTTTCCATGAGCTCCACTTTCTGTCTATGTTTTTTCTGCTATTGATTTTGACTTTTATGGACTTATGATATGAGAAGATGCTTCGCATTAATTCAATGGTATGGATTTTATTAATAATTGCTTTATGTCCTAACACATGGTCTATCCTGTAGAATGTTCCATACGCACTGGAGAAGAAGGTGTAGTTGCTAGTTGATGGATAGACAGTTTTGTATACGTAGATGAGGTCTAGTTGGTTAATTGTGACAATAAGGTCTTCTGTGTCTTTACTGAGGTTTTTTCTAGATGATCTGTCCAAAATTGAGAGCGGAGTGTTGAAGTCTCTCTCTATTATTGTGGAGGGATCTATCTTCTTTTTCAGTGTAGTCAGTGTTTCTTTGATGTATTTAGGTGCTTCAATATTAGGTGAATAAATATTTAATATTGTTAAGTTCTGTGTGTGTATTGAACCTTTCAGCAACAAATAATGTCCATGATGTTGGATTTTACATTAAAATCTATTTTATCTGAGAATTGCCACCCCTGCTCTTCTTTGTTCATTGTTAGCTTGATATATACTCTTCCATCCTTTAATTTTCAGTTTGTTCCTACTTTTAAGTCTAAGGTGTTTCTTGTAGGTAACATATGGATGGATCACGTCTTTTGATCCAAGACGTTGCTTGGTGTCTCTTTACTGGAACATTCAGTCCACTCACATTCAGTGGAATTATTGATAGGTATGTGTACAGTGCTGCAATTGTGCTATGTTTATTTTTGTGTTGATGTGTTCTCTGTTCTTATTCATCTCTTCTGGGACATTCTTCTTTGTGAATTCATTTTTCACTTTTTTCAGGGTTGGCTTTGTGGTTGTTGAGATTCCTGTATAACGTTTCTTGATTTGATATGTTGCATCATTATCGTGCTTTACGTTTGCCCCATGATCTCCCTTAGTAAACTATGTATAAACCCAATTTCAAGTACTACCAGTATTATCAACTTCTTTTCCATCTGTAAGGACTATAATGATTGTAGTACATTCCTCTTTTTAATATGATGACATCATAGTTTTCAGTGATACAATGACTGGATCGTTTCTTTCACTATTATAGCTTTGATTGAGTTTGGAGCCTTCCTTAACTCTGGAGGTTTCTGGGTGATGTGTCCTATATTTGCCTCTCAAATATAAAGTCAGTGGTTTTGTTCTTCCAAGCCAAGAGATTCTTTCAGTATTTCTTGTAGCTTTAGTTTGGTTTTTACAAAGTCTCTGAGTTTGTGTTTATCTGTGAATGTCTTCATTTCATTTTCATATCTGAAAGATAGTTTTGCAGGATATATAATTCTTGGTTGGAAGTTCTCCTTCAAGGCTTTGAATGTGTCATGCTACTGTCTCCATGCCAGCACTGCTTCTGCTGAGAAATCCAAGGAAATCTACAGGATTTCTCTCTGAATGTTAGCTTTGCTTTGAGTCTTGCTGCCTTTAACAGTTTCTGTTTATGATTCATTTTGTTGAGCTTTATTAGAATGTATCTTGGTGTCTTTCTTTTGCGATCTATATTGAGCAGTGTTTGATATGCATCTTGGATATCTGCATTCTCTTCTTTCATAATTACTGGGAACTTTCTGTCAGTAGCTCAGCATCAACACTCTCTATGTTCTCAGGTGTCCCGCCCCATTCAGGAACCCCAATTAATTGTAGATAGTTCTTCTTAACAGAGTCCCACATGCTTCTTAATCCTTCATTTTTGTTCCTTCTTTTTTCTGATTTCTCCTCATAGATGATGGAGTAAGTAGCTCTGTCTTCCAAATCAGAAAGTCTATTTTCCACTTGTTCCATTCTGATTTCTTGGCTTTGAAGTTTCTATGTCTTTGATTTTGTTCTTGAGCTGTTGGATTTCAGAGTATTGGTGTTGCATCAGATCAAACAACTTGCTTAGTTTTTCATTTTTCTCTGCTACATTTTGTATAAGGTCTAGGAGGGCTCTCTATATAATCCTTTTGTATTTACCTTCTGATAGCTCCAGAAATATTTCTTCATCTGGGACATTCTGTGGTACTTTCTTTGGGGGGGGGGTTGTGAAGCCACAGTCGATTGCTTCGTTACAGTTTTCTCCAGAGTTTGTTGCTTTTGGGGCATCATGTAAGTCAATAGAGGCTGGGAGCAATGCTGTAAGGACAGACCACAGTTGTTTCTCTATGCCTTCTTAAAATGAAATGTAAAAGGAATCTGACCACTTCCAAAGTCAGTCAGGTTTTCAGGTGTACAGGTCCTTCTTCCCAGCTGGCAATGTAAGCACCTCTATATCAAACCCCAGATGTTATAAACTCATTCAAGATACAGAAAGGCTACTGCTCTGCAGGCCTCTGCTGTTGGGCCCCAGCTGTAGGCGACACTGTGTAGCATACTGCTTTTCTGCTGGCAAAGCGTTCTCCTCCAGGCAAGAGCTGTGTCCTAGCCTAGGCATTAGGTCCAGCTGAGGCCTCTGTGTGTGTATATCTACCTCCCAGTGGAACACGATGACATCCTGCACAAGCTCACTGCCTGCCTTGTACAGTCTACTCAGTGGTGGAGGTGGAAAGAGAGGCCAAAGGCATCAAGATGCAAAGAGTCCAAAGCCGGGCTCGCAAAATATGGCAATTTTGTCTCCTGATCCCACCAGCAGTATGTCTGAGATTAGCTGCAGGTCAAGTCCCGGCTCTGCCATCCAGCTAGCCAGCCAAGCCAAGTGCCATTGAGTCGGATCCAACTCGTGATAGAGATAAAAAAGTTAAAATGGCAAGTTACCTTCAGTCTGTGAAAGCCAGCACTCACCAAGAGTAGGGGTCAGTGAAAGAGAGGAAATTTTCTGTTCAGTGGCATGAAGTCAAAATTAGCAGCCCCGTGTGGTGTCCTAGGGCTTTCCAGGTGTCCAGAAGGCTCCATTTAATTATCAGTTCAGGTCTTGGTTTCCAGAGGGATTTAGAGAAATGTGTGTTTAATCCACCATCTTGACTCCTCCCTCCCTGGTTTCAATTGAAATTATGTTGAGTGAAACTAGTCAGTGGCACAAGGACAAATATGGTATGAAATCGCTACTGTAACCACTTAAAAACAGAAGCATGTACAAAGGAAAAGACTCTTTGATGGCTGCAAGGGAGGCATGGGAAGGAGGGACAGAGTTGGTTATAGATTGGATAGTTGATAGAAATTGGGTGAAATCAGTGACAGTACACATTAGAAACCAAATCAATTTAACTGGACTTCAACATAACTTGAAAACTCTTCCAATCTTAAACCAATATTGCAAGGATAGAGTAGCAAGGGTGGGGGCCCAGGGCCCATACTGTCAGGGGATATTGAGGCCAGTTGGATTAACTAGACTATTGCTAAGAGAATCTTCTGCACCCCACAGGGGTGAGTGGTATCTGAGGTCTTGAAAGCTAGCAAGCTGCCATCTGAGGTACACCAAATGGTCCCAAATCAGCTGGAACAATTACCAAGGACAACAATGACATCAGGGAAAAAGAGCCCAGAAGGCAGAAAAACCCACGTGAATGGGTCAACAAGTGACCAGAAGAACCAGATGGTACCTGGCCACTACCAGTGATAGCCGTGATGGGGCTCACCAAGTTGAGTCCCAGTGGCAACATGAGAGAAAAGGGGGTGCACTCTAAGAATTCCCCTAAAAGACTGCAGTTGATGGTCCAAAGGCCTGGAGATTTATTTGGGAGCATGACCCTAGAGCTGATGCTGCTCCTGATCATAGATCATTGCTGAGGTCAATTCTTCAGTTAAGAATAGGTTGGATTCAGAGACATTGAGTGACCATATTGTGTGTGCACCTTCTGGTTCTATGTGTCATTAGTATGTTGCCCTACTGGTGTCTTACTCGAACCGAGTGGAGAGGGTGGAGAGGAGGGAACAAGAAAATGTTGAGAGGATATGACATGTATGGAATAGAAAGGAGGAGTGTGCTGTCACCAAAGAGAGCAGAAGGAGCTCTAGACATGCGGGGACACAAATTGAAATTGTATTGTAAACTTTCACCCAATCACAATTAAAAAAAAATTCTAACTCAAAAGAAAAAGTAATAATTACAATGGAAGATGACAGAAGAAGTGATCAAATGTCTCATATGTGTAGAACTATATACAGATGCCCAGAATAACAACAGTAGAAAATGCTGCATGGGGAGTCCCAGAGAACACATCACTTATCAAATCAACAAGGAATGCTCTAGGTAGAGGGTCACCAGTATCACTGGGAATCTCAGTGGTAATCGTCCTCTGAAGACCAGCAATGACAACAGGAAATAACATTACAGAACTGGGTATAGTAAAAATGGAGGCTGATGTCAGTGTTTAACTGTTGTCACACAATGAGTACCATTAACTCTTTGAGCAACAAGTTAGATGGCCAGGATGCAGGGAGTCAACAGACCTGACTTACAGAGGGTTATTATGCAGATGGTTTACAGTAGTGGTGTATGCAAGGGTATTAGAAACAAGCAGTCAAAAAAGCTGTTCAAATCTAAACAGTTAAAAGAAAGTAAGAATGAATGAATGGAGTTTAAGAGAAATTGCCATAATAAACAAGTCATTATCTCTTGCCCAGTTTGTAGACTAGCCAGTCTTCAAATCTAGAACCCATTAAGCAAATGTGAAGCCTAGTCTGCAGAAGAAAGAATCCTGCAACACCATGCCAGCTGTTTATAGTAATAATTCTCCCAACTTTCTGCAGAGGGATCATGGCTGTTTACTCAAGTAGAAATACCTGGTAGAAAAGGGGATACCAGATACTTAGGGACTGTTGGACACAAGGTCCTAGCTCACAGTGATATCTGGTGGCTTCTAATATTCCCTTTGTTAAAAACCAAAACCAAACCCACTGCTGTCAAGTCAATTATGACTTATAGTGACCCTATAGTACAGAGTAGAACTGCTGCATAAAGTTTCTGAGCAGCACCTGCTGGATTTGAACTGCTGATGTTTTGGTTGGCAGACATAATGCTCAACCACTACACCATCAGGGTTTCCATTCGTTAGAGTAGGGGCATATGGGAACCGGGTTATAAATGAAGCCTTGTTCACCTGACAATCGGTCCACAATTTTCTAGTGATTACTCAGTAGCTGAAGGTATAATATTTATACATTTAAAGCCTATGAAAGCTGGAACCTGTTTAAGACAGAAAACTGACACAGAAATAAAACTGAAATATTTTCCCCTAATGAAGAGTGATAGAAAAGTAGTAAGACTGCACTCTGTCAAAGGCAGTTAACAGTAGGATCCAGAAACACAAGGCTATCCCATGGATTTCCAGCTCTTACAAGTTTCACTGTACATAGTAAGCAGAGTACTATAATGCAGACGATCAAGTGGAAAGCTCTAAAACTATCCTTACATTAGCCAAGACAGAAATTCAAAAAATGAGGTTGGAAGGTGGCGGGGAGGGGAATGTCAACAATTAGTGCCACGTTCAGAGGTTGAAGGATGTGGGGATGGTGGTCACCACTAAAACCTCATTTAATATAGTACTCTGGCCCTATAGAAAACAGATGGATACTGGAAAATGCCAAAGGATTACCACAAACTCAATCAAATAGTACCCTTAATTGCAGCCACTGTGCTATTATTTTGCTAGAGCCATTTAGAATGGCCTTAGGTTCATGATATATGGCAATTTACATTCATATAGCCCCAAATACTGTAACAATATATATTTATGGTCTCATTCTAGGGTTATATTAACTCTCCCTGCTTCTGTCATAATACGCGTTGGAGTATCTGACCATCTGGACAGTCTAGAGAATATCACATTGGTCCACAGTATCAGTGACATTATTTTAATTGAGACTAGCCAAATAAGAAGTAATAAGTACACTGGCAGCTTCCACTACAGATCTTGAGAGATAAACCCTGTACAATTAGATGTCCAATAAAAAAATAACAAAAAATGTTAGGGGTTTGGTGATCTAGAGAAGGCTGGGATATTTTTGTATATCCCCTCACTAAGAAGAAAACAAAATAACTGGCAGACTTCTTTTGGCTTCAAAGACAGCATTTTCCACATCTGGGTATAATGTCGTAAACAAACCGAGTGACATGAGGGCTGACTTCTACCTTCTCCCTTTGCTAATTATACTTTTGACCATTCTGCTGTACTATTATCTGAATACTTAATCTTCCAGTTTAACACACCCTCAATGATTATCTTGCTACCTGAATCTCTTTCTCCTTTGCTTAGCTGACTTTAAACATTAGTCATTTAAGATTTATTTCCTCCACGAAGCTTTATCTGACATCCTCCACATCTCTCCATTTGATATCCACAGCACACATGCACACACAGGATTCTTTGGATTCCGTGACTTATCTTACTGTCATTTTTCCCACTACATTATAACTTGTCTGTGTCCTCCATTAGACCATGAGCTTCTTTAGATGTAGACCATATTTTGTCCAATGTTATATTTCCATTTGCTAGAGTACACATGGACCTTAATAACACCACCAACAAAAAACCCTTTGGCATCGAGTTGATTCCAGTTCATAGCAACACTATAGGACCATAATAGTTACTCAATAATATTTGTGGAATAGATTAGTTAAGTAATTGAGCATATCACAATTATAGGGCATGATGATACATGGGCACAAAACCTTGGGGGTGTGTTTACCTTATCAGAATAATCTAAATAAGTTTTTATTTCTATTTTTTTATTTATGTAGTATATTTGATATAAGAGAGGCAGCGTAGAGAACAGTTAAGGCTTTGAAGTCAGAAATACCTAGGATCAAACCCTGTCTCTGCAACTTGCTGTCTGTTGGGCTTCAGGCAAATTATAAAACCTTTCCTGTGTTTTCTCTATTATAAAATAGAGATAATAACAGTGTCTTCCTTGTGGATATTTTAGGTGGAATACATGAAATAATACAGCTTTTGATAAATGTTCAAAAATGTTAGACATTATTTTACATAAACAAAATTAGAAGTATTAAGAAAATAGCTTTTATTTATACAGGGCAAAGACAAACTTGGTGTTTCTAAATTATCAACATACAGAAACAGTCTCTTTTAAAAATGTAAGCCATCTCTCACACATATATGGTGCAATAAAATTCAGTGACCAACTCACCAGTTGTTTCATCTCTTCCTTGGGTTCTTCTACACAACCTATCTTTTATCTAATCTCTTTCAACTTTTGAACTGTGATGCTTGATCTTTCAATTCTTGATCTGTAAAGAAGAATATATTTTTAATAATTCACCCTAAGAATCAGATCATGTCTATCACTCAACCTCTTTCTGATGCCACCAACATAAAGCTTCTGGATTTCGTTTTATCATAAATATTTCAATAAATCTATAGGAAGCTTTGGAGATTTATTTTTGAAAAAAAAAAAGGAGAGAGAGAGAACATCCTTAGATGTTTTTTAAAAAATCCTCTTTAATACTTTTAAAATTTAATAATTGGACCATCCTTCATTTTACAAATTGCAGATATTTGCATCTTATTCAAATTATTTAGTTTTTCCAGATTTTGATTAAACACATGATTATTTTTGAAAACAGATCAATAATTTTTGTAATCTTTATTTCTTAAAAGCAAAAGAAAAATGTTAAAGGAATAAAGAAAATACTGTAACCTGTCTTCTGGAGGCTCTGAGAATATTGTAGTTGACACGGAAGGATTTAGCAGCTGATGGTTGTCTTCAGTCACATGAAGAAGTTAAAATAATGCATTTTTTTTAAATGAAATCTAATAAGTTGAAAGCTTGAAACCTCACACAATTTTATATACATATGTATGTATGTATACCTCTGATGCTGCCCATATAATTACTGCTGCAATGTCAAGCCTAAGTTTCACTACAGCACTAGTCATTTGTTTCACTTTAATAAACATTTACTGAGCTCACAGTGCATCTGTTAGACATCCTTTGGCTACAAATATGAATAAGTCATGATTCCCTTACCTAAGGATGTGAGATACTAAGGAGGAAGACATACAATATGCTTTCACCGGTCAAAGGCAAACTGATACTGGGTTTCCATGCGCTGGAGTTGGAAAGATGTGGTGAGAGAATTGGCACTGGGAATGGATTTTATCAAGGATGATGTTTCTGTTGTAGATGAGAAAGGTAGATGGTAAAGGCAGCATAAGAAAGAAAGGTGCAACGTGAGAGGCACAGGGCATAGAATGGAATGCTGTGTAATTCAATGGGGTATCCCGTTAGTGGTAAAGGTGATGGGAAGAAAACTGAAAGCAGATTGGCTGGCCACCTTTGCCTTGGTATTTCTATGTAATACTCAGATGTTTAAAACTTACTTTGAAAACAAGAACATCCATCAAAAGTTGCTTGTGACTTTTGTTTAGTGGTAAATTGGGGATTGTAGCCAGAGGAATGATATAATAATGTGATTATACTTGGGTTTGGGGAAAATAACTACCAAAGAACAAAGGTAATAGGTATTCGTAAAATTCTTTTTAAAGTAATGTAACTCCTAAATCTCCAAATTGCTTCCTTTTATTTTGTCTTCATATCATCATCCCCATCCATCCAGCACAGTCTCTTGTCAGGTGTCAAGTAAATGTTTCTTGACTGTTTTTGCCTTCAAGTCATCTGCGTGTAAATACACAGACTCGGTCCTCTCAAAGGAGAGATTGGTTGTGTGGTGGTAGCTTAAACAATGGGCTGAAATAATGTTGGGTACCGTAGGAGTCAATGGTAAATTCCTCTTGCTCTCAGCATGGGAGACTTGGCTTTAATTCCTGGCCAATGTAACTCAAGTGTAGCTACCACTTATCTGTCAGTTAGGCTTGCTATAATGTTGAATAGGTTTCAGCGGAGTTTCCAGACTAAGATACATGAGGAAGAAAGGTTTCGCTATCTACTTCTGAAAAATTAGTCTATGAAAACCATGTGGATCATGATAATCTGAGTCCAGAGTCTATTGGGTCACCACGAGTGGAGAGCTGACTCAATGTCAGATAACAAGAGTGATAAGATACCGCTAAGGATGAGAACCCAATGAAAACATTAAACACAGGAAGAACAGTGAATAAGGACTTGAAGAAGAGGCTGCATTTGAACAGGCTTTCTGTCATGTGTAAGAGCCTAAAACAAAGCAAGGAACTAGAACTTCTAGGAAAAATTGTCAATGCTGGAAAGCGTGGTGGCAATGGTTAAGATAGACAGAGTCTTAGGATCAGTGTTCATCAATTTCCCAGAGTCAGATAAATTCTTGTCCATGGAGAAACAGACTAGGGAGGCACAGGTTTATTCTTTCACCTTTTACCTGGTTATGTGCATTTGTCCGAGTCCTGACAGTAAATACATTACACATTCAAATTGGACAATTTGTAGACAGTCTAATAAAGATGTGGATTCGCAAACCGAACCAATTGCCTTTGAGTCAATTCCAACTCACAGAATGTAGCCAAGCCAGGGCAGGAAAATAAAAAAAAGTTATTGCAGTACTATGCATCTAGTAACAGTGGATGCTGTTATCATAATTACCACTCAAGCAGAGAAGTGGTGCTATGATGAGAGAAATGGAGAGAGGGTGCCAAGAGGAGAGGGCTGTCTGCAGGAACTGTTACCTACAGTCAAAGGGTTGCAACCAACCCACAGCAAAATCCGAAAGACAAAGCTGGAGAACTACATTCTATTCCCTTCCGCTCATCTTACGGATGCTCCTGATTAGCTTAATCTACAGGAAGCCAGCAAGTAATGGAGACTGTTGATGTAGTTGATAAAGTCTATCTCGGGGAACAGAGAAGAGTGTATTTAAGGGACAAGTAGAAAATATCCAGAGAGTTAAGCAGAGTCACACCTAATTGTCCTTGACACATTAAAGTAGTTCTAACAAAAACACTAAACAAAAGTAGACATGCCTATTTAGTTTATGAGTCCCTGGGTCATACAAATGGTTAAATGCTTGATGACTAAGATGTAGGTTGGTGGTTCATACCCATCCACAGGCATGTGAGAAGCAAAGGCCTAGTGATCTGTTTCTGAAAAAACACAGCCCTGAAGTCCCTACAGAGCACAATTCTAATATGACATAGAAATGGTTACCATGATTTGGAATTGAATTGACAGCAACTGAATGTGAGGATAGCATAGGACCAGGTGATGTTTTATTCTGTTAGACAGAGAGAGGGTCTCTATGAGGTCTCACCTAGAGTAATAATGTGCATAGACAGCAAGTGTTCCCAAATACGTGATAGTTGTTGTGTGCCAGTGAGCCTGTTCTGACTCTAGTAAACCTGTACAATGGGTTAGAGCTACCCCACAGAGCTTCCAAGGAGTAGCTGGTAGATTTGAACTGCTGACCTTTTGATGAGTAGCCATAGCTCTTAACCACTGTGCTAGTGCGGTATGTGAATGGAACTTTAAAGTAGGGTTACATGTCTTTCAACTTTGTTGTCTTACTTCTTGGAAGGAAGACCTCATTTAACCAGAATGAAATGTGACAACTGATTTTTTTTTTCAAATGCTAAGATAGATGATGGATTGCTAATTCAAAACTTAAAGCACTTGGGTTGTTCTTCACTGCATGGAATCTCAGAAGATATTTCTTATAATTAAGTTACAAAAAATATACTTCTAAATATTTCTGCAAACAGAAAAAAAAAGATGAGCTTTAATTCTTGTGCTTCAGAAAATGATTGGCTATGAGTACCTAGTCAAAGTTTAATTTGAAATCTAAATTACATAATTTACATGTAAGCTATAAATAACAGGATAAAGACTAACTTTAGAACAGAGAAAGAGCAATTTTTAGTTATCCAGGTTAGCTACACAGATTCCATGACAGATTCCTGAAACTGGCTAAAATCTGTGCATCTATAATCCTTATGAAATTAGGTATTTTTGCTGTAAAATTTTATTGTAAGATTTAATGTAAGCATGCTACTTAATTTAAAAAGTAACCATATTAATTTAAAACTTATTGATTTTTTCCTTAAAAGTTTCAAAAATCTTTGAAGATCACAAGGCAACAACAAAAAACTAGATTAAAAAAACTAACTGCTATGGATTTGATTCCAACTGATTGATAGATAGACACTCTAAATAGCAATGAACACTACTAAAGTTACTCACTTTATTCTCATGTGAAAAACAAACAAGGTTTTTACCCACTAGTAACATCCTGTGCAACATAAGGGGAGCACTGAAAATTCAATTTCCATTTCAAAACCTCTGTTTTCATTCTCATTGTTCATAGCTGTTTTGATATTCTTGCACTCTGACAGGGAGCATAGTCTCACTTAGGGAAAGAAATCAATTTCTCAGTGTAAATCATAATTTACACACTTTTCTTTCTCACTTATTTTGAATTGAGTCTAGAAACACTAAAACATATGAAAGCTGCTATTTTGCTTATTTTAATAAACACTTGAAAAATGGCTTATTGGATAAGTCCTAAGCCAAAACCCAGCAATCTTAAAGGAATATATTTTCCTTCCCTTTATCAGAGCTCTTCTTAGTCTTCATGGCTAATCTCTTTAATTAAGGTACAACCAAAAACCAAACCCACTGCCATCAAGTCAGATCTGACTCATGATCTTAGAAGTCAAAGCAGAACTGCCCCACAGAGTTTTCAGGGAGCGTCTGGTGGATTTGAACTGCCGACTTTTCAGTTAGCTGATGTAGCACTCAACTCACTATGAATTAAGGTACAAAGGAGTTCTAAGTTCAAGAAAAATCATCTACCTAGTTTCAGGAAGCACATAATTTTGACCCCAAAGTATAAAGTTTCACAATAATGTTAGAATTGATAAAACTCAGGCCCAAGTCATTTCCAAAGGACCAAAGAAAGGAGTAAAACAGTGACATAGTTTTATCTCTTTTTACAATCCAATTAATGAGTCAGTGAAAAATAATCATACTTTTAATAGCCACTGCAAAGAGTACACTAAATAAAGTTTCTGAAAAGGTAAATAATGATTTACATGTTTTCATTAAAGAAATCCACCATCCATCAGTTTCTTGTACCGTGGTGGTACGTGTGTTTTTACAATACCAGAAGCTGTCTTGTCAGTATCTGAAACACTGGCCGGGTCAGCCATGGTAGACAGTTATCAGGGGAACTTCCAGACTAGAAAGAAAAGCTTGACAGTCATCTTCTGAAAATTATCCAATGAACATCTGATGGATCAAAACAGACCAATGTCTGATACAGTGCTGCAGGCTGAGTGTCTTAGAGTAGAAGGCATTCAGAATATACCGTGGAAACAGCAATGGATATCATCATGCTGTTGACTGTGAGGATGGCACAGGACCTGGTAGCACATTGTTCTGTTATACATGAGGTCATCACTTGAGGACAACTAACAACACCAGCAATTAAATACATAGCAAAAGGAAATGGAGTGAATTTTTGATTACATACTTTGTAATAGGTACCCTGCTAAGCATTTTGTTGTTAGAATCACATTTAATACTACAAAGAATCAATATATTCAGTTCAGAAGAAGGAATATAGAATCTTATGACAAACGGTTATTTCCTTGAGCAACTTTCTGTTTATCAAGATTGGAAGTATGCAGAATCTTTCAGAAAGCCATCTTCTAATCATCCACTGAAAAACATGTTTTCTGTCTCTACAGAAGATGTATCATGATCCTCAATCACTGTAGCTTTTGGATTAGAATAACTGTGTCAATTAGAATAAGCTCATGTGACACAGCAAATTGTCACTGTGGAAGCAACATTGAATGCTGACTAGAAAACTTGCTATGTCATAATCTACCAACCAATATTCTAGCAGTCAAAGGACATCACATAATAAGTACTGATGAGAAAACACTGAGCTAGCCTTAAAATGAAGTCAACAGCTTCTGCAGACAGCACCTGTCTAAAACAAACAAAGCCATGTTAGGGTGGTAGGTTTTTTTCCTTAAGGTATATCTTGGGAAAGTTCTCACCTATATTCTGACATACTCTTGTAGCCACTAAGGCTCAAAGGCTAACCAACATGGAAGCACGATTCTAAAACAACCCAGACTATGAATCAGGATCATTACAAGCAAAGTTGTCAAAAGAAATGGTGGAGAAATGGGCTGAAAATAATGCAAACGACTGGGTTCCATGTGCTAATAAATATGATGCAAATCAAGCGGAGAAACCCTAGTGTCGTAGTGGTTAAGTGCTATGTCTGCTAACCAAAAAGTCAGCAGTTCAAATCCACCAGATGTTACTTGGAAACTCTATGTGGCAATTCTACTCTGTCCTATAGGATTGCTATGGATCAGAATCGACTTGATAGCAGTGGGTTTGTTTTTTTGGTTATAGTGGGCAAAGACTTTTTTTTATTATTATAGGGTGATTTTTCCCCATGAAAGATATTGTTGCTACTGGCTTCTACTTTAAGGCTATTTTTCTTGTTTCCTCGTTTTACCTTGAAAAGCATAACACAAATTATAAAATAGAGATAATAATAAGTATACTGTTATAAAGATTACAAAAAATTAGAAAATTCAAGTAAAATGGTTAAGAAAGTTCATTAAACAAAATAAGCTCAAATAACACTGGTTAGGATAACAATAATTGTTGTTAGGTTAATTTTTATCAAAGACATGCTCATGATAAAATACAAATTGAAAATATGGAAGAATTTCCAAAATCTTTTAATTAAATGGCAACATTCTGAACCTCATTACCAAGGAAGCTTATTTATCTGCTCCAGATTTTGGTATGAAATCAGAAAATATTTCATAGTCAGTCACTGGGCATGATGAAGCCTTTCTCTAATCATTCAGAACAAACTTCTAGAAAGGCACATAACTGGGTAACTGCCGTCAGGTTCACCTGGCAGTAAGTCTGAATAAATGATCCAGAGGCCTGACGTGACTGTGGAGCCCCAGCTGTGGTGAGTCACGGCCAGACTCAAGGGGCCTGGCATAATCAGAGGTGGATTTTCCACAGAAGAGACAGAAAGGAAGGCAGATAATATTTTAAGGAACATTTTCAGTGTTAATGAAAAAGTACCCTTGGAGATTTCTGAATACCATATGGTACCTCAAATCTCTCAGTCTTTGCTGCAGGGTCATCTCTACCTAAAATCTCCCATCCTCCCCTAGTTATCTCCTGGGTGCCCTTCAGGACTCACCTCAAGCATACTTTCCAATTTATCAGGGTTGGCACACAAGTTGGAAGCTATTTACCACGCCAGATTTATAAAGTGACTTCAGAGTATAAATGAATAAAGCATTGGGTTTGAATCAAAAGACCAGATTTGAAGTTCCGGGCCCAGAATTTATAATCTCTGTGACCTCAGGCAGATCTTCTCTGACTGAACTTCTCTAAACTTCAATTTCCTCCTTTATGGGCTGGGAACACTAACCTCTCCTCTGCCTATTTCACAGAGTTGTTCAAGATCAAAGGATACAACACTCATGAATAAAATTAGTAAAGTTTAAGCTCCTATATAAGCACAAAGCAAACTATTTTACCATTAGTATACTTGGTCTCTTCAACAGTATATTCAAGTAATAGAAACAATAGTTTAATATAGAATTTTGTGCTTTCTGAACTTTAGGGAGATAACTATACTCAGGTTCTCTTTTTCTAGAGATTTGATCTCTCAACCTAACCCTCCAAACATGACAGATTTAAAATATGTTCCAGTTAAGTGATTATGCACAACTCTGAAAACATCTTTAACACTGGCGAATTTGAATCATATTCTGGAACCTGTTTAACCAGCATCCATCGTCACTGTGGAAACTCCAGTGGTGTAGTAGTTAAGTGCTATGGCTGCTAACCAAAAACAGCTTGGTCGTTCAAATCCACCAGGTGCTCCTTGGAAACGCTATGGGCGGTTCTCCTCCCATCCTGTAGGGTTACTATGGGTCTTACAACTTGACAGCATGGGTGTCTTCATTGCATCCCAGTATCTTTAACATTTGAACTAAATAATGCAATTTATTTAAACATATTTTAAGCATCTGCTTATTATATGATCAATATTTTTTCTGACCTCTTCCCTGCTCCTGTACCTCATAGGAAATCAGCCTGTTCAACACTAGCAATACTCAAGTTCTGCCAGAACAGGGGAAATAGTAGGAGAAATACCAAATTTAATGTTAGTAAAAACAGCTATCCCACTACGATGGATTGAATTGTGTCCCCCCCCCGAAATATGTGTAGCCATGTGACTGAGCCATGATTCCCAGTATCTTGTGATTGTCCTCTATTTTGTGATTTTCCTATGCTGTGTGTTAAAGGATTAGGTGGGACTGTAAATCCCTTTATAAGATCACCTCCCTGCTCCACTGTAAAGGGAGTTTCCCTGGAGTATGGCTTGCCCCACCCTTAATCCTTTCATCCTAGAAGAGATAAAAGGAAAAAGAAACAAGCAGTGGATTGGGAACCCCAGACCATCAAGCAAGCAGCACAGGGAGAAAAGTACGTCCTTCAAACCCAAGGTTCCTGGGCAAGATGCTCCCTGGACAAAGACTGATGCAATACTGGACTTTCCTCCTGAGCCGACAAGGGGAAAGCCTTCCCCTGGAGCAGCCACCCTGAATATGGACCTGTAGCCTACTGGACTGTGTAAGAATAAACCTTCTTTTATTAAAGCCATCCATTCTGTAGTATTTCTGTTAGAGCAGCCCTAGCTGACTAAAATACCTGAGTCGGATCCGACTCGACGGCACTTGGCTTAACTCTTTTTCAATATGAGATGAGTGCAATGTGGGACAAAAAGAAGGGCCGATACTAAGACTTGAATAGTAACAGAGAAATCAGATAACATTCATGCATGGGTGACTTTTTCATGTCATCTATTACGCCACGTACAAATTGTATCAGTGAATCTCTAACCATAACGTGACAGTGAGGGAGGTTAGTACGTAATCAAAGGGCAGGGTTTCTTAAAAGTAATTAGTTTATATTTCATTTTAAAATACTGTTTAAAGACATTCTAGATATATACAGTTTAAGCTTTCTACTCTTTTTCTTTCCCCCAAACTGGTGATGTGATTTTTTTTGTTTGTTTTCAGTTTGTCTTAGGGACTTTGCAAGTTTGTAAAAGAAGAGAAAGTAAAAAATATGTCAGAGGCTCAGAGTGAGCAGTCACCTCTGGCTTTATAAGCAAGACATGATACTAGGCCTTGGGATCTTTGACTTCCCGAAGGTTCCTCTGCCCAAAACACATCAGAAAAGAGCAATGGGGATGAAGGGACACTTCTGGGTGGACAGTAGTTCCTCACTGGAAATTAGTGTGGGCAGATGACATATAATAGGAGAGTATTTCCTGTTTTATTTTTGATACTACCTAAAATCCTGATGTCTTGGAACGACTCAGAACTGGAGAGAAGTTCTATGAATGGATGAAGTTACATTTTCCACTTTTTTATGCCACACTGAATCAGAGTTTATCATTAGATTGATCTAAGAAAATGTTTAAATGCAGAATTTCTTCCAGAGCTGAATTATTAGGAGATTCTTTCATGCTGCAATAAAAAATAGTTAAAGGTTATTGAACTCTTAGTGTATGCCAGGAGCCTTGATAATATGTTTACATTGACTGGCTCATTTATTTCTAACACATGCTACAGTGATTATTACTATAATCTCCATTTTCCAGATAAGAAATCTAAAGGGCAGGATGATTAAGCAATGAATATGTCCAAGTTCCAAGGTGAGAGGTGTATGTGAACGAGGAGATCATTCAGCCTGACTCTAAGAGCACATCTGTAGCTGCTACTCTATCTTATATTAGTAAATTACCTGCTTCGATTACTTACATATTTGAACAATAGATGTATAGTGTCTTAATTTCCTAGTTCTGCTGTAACAGAAATGCCACAAGTAGGTGAACTTAAATAACAGAAATTTGTTTTCTCGTGGCTCTAGTAGCTAAAATCCAATTCATGGCCTCTGCCACATTGATTCCTTCCTTGTTGTTAGATCTTGGTTCCTTGGTGATTCTCACATGACATCTGTCTTGCCCTATGTGTCCATCTCCGTATCTCTTCTAGTCTTTTTATAATCAGAAATGATTAGGTTTAGGATCCAAACTACACTCACTAAGAAAAAAAAATGTTATTGAGTCAATTCCTTCTCCTAGCGACTCTATAGGGCATAGGAGCACTGCTCCATAGAGTTTCCAAGGAGCACCTGGTGGATTTGAATGGCTGACCTTTTGGTTAGCAGATGTAGCATTTAACCACTGCACCACCAAGGTTTCCTCAACATACACTAGCATTTCCTAAACTGATTGACTGATTATATTACATTAGACTGTACACGAAAGGTGATTGTATTTCATTACATTAGATTATGTTCCTTGAGATGATCAGCTGTACTCAAAGCCAACTGATTTAACTATTCCATTACAACAACTAGACTAGTAGGCCAAACCATGAAGAATAATAACCCAGGCAAACTGACACATATGATTTACTATCACATGTAGTAAATATTAATGTTAGTATAATGACAAAATGTACTGGCTTTTTAAAATTAAGGAAAAAAAAAACACCTTATCTAGAAATTTTAAACCATTAAACAGCATTGAGAAGCATTTTAAGGGGGAGTATATGCAAATAAAATCTTTTCTTAGATAAAGGAAAAAGTCTCCATCTACACAATATTTGTTTATGGCTAAGACAAAAACAGGCTAAAATACTGGGAGGCTAACAACATACTTCTTGTTCTTTGGCGCTGTCGAGTCAGTTCTGACTCGTAGTGACGCTGTGTACAACAGAACAAAATACTTCCTGGTCTTGTACCATGCTACAACTGTTTTTATGCTTCAGCCCATCATTGCAGATGCTGTGTCAAGCCACCTTGCTGAGTGTCTTCCCACTTTTTCACTGACCTTCTGCTTCACCAAGCATACTGTCCTCCTACAGGGGTTGATCCCACCTGACAACATGCCCAAAGTATGTAAGACAGAGTCTCGCCATCCTTGCTGCTAAGGAGAATGCCGATTGTGCATCTTCCAGAATAGATCTGTTTCTTCTTCTGAAAGTCCACAGTATGTTAAATATTCTTCTCCAACACTACAGTTCATAGACTTCAACTCTTCTTCTGTCTTCCTTACTCATTGTCCACTTTCCTATGCATAAGATGTGATTGAAAATACCATGGCTTGGGTAGGGAACACCTTAGTTTTCATGGTGACATCTTTACTTTTCAGCACTTTCAAGGGGTATGATACAGCAGATTTTCCCAATGTAATGGATCTTTTGAATTCTTGACCTCTGCTTTCATGAACGCTGATTGTGGAATCAAGCAAAATGAAATTCTTGACAACTTCAATCCCTTCTCTGTTTATCATGACATTGCTTACTATTCCAGTTATGAGGATTTTTGCTTTTTTGTATTATTGTGACTAAATGAAAGTATACAATCTAAATCAATTTTGCATGCTGCCTGTCTGCAGCTCCTTCTGCTCTCCTTGCATGGTGACAGTACACTCCTCCTTTTCATTCTACACTTGTAGTATCCTCTTAACAAGCTCCTGTCCCCTCCTCCCACTGTCTTCTCTCCTATCTAGAAAAAGACCAGTAGGACAGCATCCTATAAATGTGTAGAACCATACAGTACACATACAACATGGTCACATTGTGTTCCTGAGTCCAGTACATTAGATTTTTGTTTCTTGATGTTGAGGTGCAATCCATACTGAAGACTGTAGCCTTTGATCTTCATCTATAAGTTTTTCAAATCTTTCTCACTTTCAGCAAGCAAAATTGTGTCATCTGCATAATGTAGGTTATTAATGAGTCTTTCTGGAATCCTGATGTCCTGCTCGTCTTCATAATAGCCCAGCTTCTTGGATTATTTGCTCAGCATGCAGATTGAAAAGCATAGTAAAAAGATACAACTCTGACACACATCTGACTTCTTTAAACCATGCATTGTCCTCTTGTTCTGTTCAAACAGCTGCCTCTTGATCCATGTACAGGTTCATCACGAGCACAATTAAGTGGTCTGAAATTCCCAATCTCCACAATGTTATCCATAATTTGTTATGATCCACACAGTTGAATACCTTTGCATAGTCATTGAAACATAGGAAAACATCTCTCTGGTATTCTCTGCTTTCATCCTAAATTCACTTGACATAAGCAATGATGTCCTCTTCTGAATCTGGGTTGAATTTCTTGCAGTTCTCTGTCAATATACTGCTGCAGCAGCTTTTGAATGATATTTAGCAAAATTTTACTTGTGTGTGGTATAAAAGGTATTGTTTGATAATTTTTGCATTTAGTCGGATCACCTTTCTTGGGAAGATGCATAAATACAGCTCTAGTCAGTTGGCCAAGTAGTTGTCCTCTAAGTTTCTTGGCATAGATGACTGAACACTTCCAGTACCCCATCTTTTGGAAACATCTCCACTGATATTTCATCAGTTCCTAGAGCCTTGTTTTCACCAAGATCTTTGATGCAGCTTTGACTTCTTCCTTTGATACCATTGGTTCCTGATAATATGCTACCTCTTGAAATGGTTGATCAATGATCAATTCTTTTTGGTATAATGATTCTATAGATTCTTTTCATCTTTTTTTGATGCTTCCTGAGTTGTTTAACATTTTCTTTGTAGAATCCTTAACTATTGCAACTCCAGCCTTGAATTTTGTCTTCAGTCTTTCAGTTTGAGAAACTTAAAGCAAGTTCTTCCCTTCTGGCTGTCATCTCCAGCTCTTTGCATATGTCATTATAATACTTGACTTTGTCTTCTCAAACCACCCTCGGACATTTTCAGTTCTTTTACTTCATCATTTCTTCCTTTCGCTTTAGCTACTCAGTGTTCAAGAGCTAGTTTCAGAATGTCTTCTGACACCCACTTTGGTCTTTCTTTCCTGGCTTTTTAATGACCTCTTCTTGCTTTCCTTGTTCATGATGTCTTTAATCTCATTCCCCTATATACTTAAAAAATAAAAATTCTACATATCTTAAAGTGAGTCAGACTTCTTGCATAATAAATAATAAAGTTTTCTTCTAGTTAAATCAAATGAACATTAATATGTTTAAGCTCATGAGTATCCTGTACAAAAATTCCAGAGGTAAAAATTATCTGGAAATTTTTTGAACTAAAATGATTGCCAGGGTCTACGGAATCCTTTCAAGCAGTAGCTCACTTAAATCCACAAGTGATCTAGCCAAAAGTTCCTGGGCAGTTTAGTAAACAATTCAATAGCCTTGAGAACTCCCCTGTAGCAAAACATAGCATTTGAAATTTAGTCTGTTTCATCTCTAAGCTTCTTTGTCACATCAAGGAGTTGTTTGGATGACTGCTTCATTGGGTCAGCTACACAAACTCTTCAAATTATTATTATTATTCAATTTCTATTAAATATTTTATATCAGTGTCTGAGCTTTCTTGCTAAGGAAAACTGAAAGTGTCTTTCTCACAGAGTCACTGCTTGCATTGAATTATGATTGGATTTGTGCTCTGGGCTATATGCTTTTCCATAAATTTACAGAAAACATCTATTTACTGAGAATATCAGCTTCCAGTGCTGAAAATTGTGGGTCGGTCAAAGTTGATTACTGCTAACCTAGAATGATGACTTTCAATAACTTAGTAGTATAAATGAACACTCGGTATCAAACTGTGTTAAATGAAATTTCTTTCAAACCAGGGCCACTCTAACTGCATCACTTTCTCCTCATCCATTGGCCATTTAACATTTTAGTCTCTTCTTGCTTCTTCTGAACAATACTGCCAGGATTCATGACACAGAATGATGTTTGGTCTTCTCCTAGAATTTCATTTTAATCAAATAAGAAAAGTTTGATTTCTGAGTTTATCATAGTAACATAATTATTTGTATCTAGTAATTATATACTATTTATATAATTATAACAATATAATTGTGTGTGTGTGCATGCATACACTTAACAATATACAAGCAGGCCCTGACTTATGATGGGGTTCTGTTCTGACATTTCTTCATAAGTCAGCACTAGAATCCTTCTTTTTTATTCTATTAGTTTTAATTACTACTTTTTATTATCAGAACCTTTATAAATCTGATCTTTGAATAGTAAATTATAGCACTGAACTTCTGCAAATTAACATCTGAGAATGGTAACAGCAAATTACCTGCTGCAACTCTGTATGGAGTACATATTACTAATGATGAGAGGCAATACACCAAAAAGACAGTCTTAAGTGCAGTTCACAATAAATAGTAAATCAAATACATTGTAAATTTGGGTCTACCTGTATACATCTACATAGATACAACTTGTGGTTGAGTAGGTTCCAACTTATAATGGCCTATAGGACAGAGTATAATTGCCCTGTAGGCTTTCCAAGGACCGCTTGGTAGATTGCAACTGTTGACCTTTTGTCTAGCAGCAGTAGCTCTTGAACATTACACACTGGCATTTCATATATACAAGTATATCACATATATCCCTGAATACTGTGGGGGTCAGTTCTACCCTGGGACCTAGGGTCACCGTGAGTTGGATCTGGCTTGACAGCACTTGGCTGGACTTGGCATATATATATATACATATCATATATATTTCTGTATATATATTTCCTATATTTTTTCTATATATATATACACATATATAGCAATTTTTACATAATTGTAGCTCACATACAGACTGAAGATTCAGAAACTTGCAGCTCAGTATGCTAGTTCTATCTTCCAACCAGTTGAATTTTTCAATTTATGGAAAACCGTGTCATCTTTTTCATCTCACTCTCTTAGCTCTAAAATCGGGATGATTATAAATGCTATTCATTTCATCTCATACTTCACAGTAATGTTAAAAAAATTAATAATATAATATAAAACAGTTGTAACCCCTTAGAGATAAAGTGCTGCATAAATCAAAGGTCTTATTATAGTACTACTTCAACAATATAAAGGATTTCAGTGGAAGAATTCCACTGATACATAGACGATTTCCATATATAAATAGACAAGGTAATATTCACTTTACACTCCTTTAGCTGGTTGTTGTTATTAAGCTAATTAATAATAATAATAATACAAGTAATTCAGAAGGGAAAGAAATTCAGAAGTTAATGATTACTTGTGCCCAGAAGTCACCCTTAAGCTAGTTCTCCTCAATTCCATTCCTCTATTAGACAACCATTTTACTCCAAATTATGCTATATATATATAGCTAATTCAAGCTAATTCAATGAGTTATTACGTAGTTTAAGTAAGAGTTTTGTCAGGCTCTGAATAAACTGATACCCTAAAACAAAACAGATTAGAAGGATTACATAAATTGTATGTATATCAAGATTAAGGGACATAGTTTAAAATATGACAAGTCATCAATTTCTTAATTTTTTTCTCTGTTGGAGAATTTTATAAGAAAAACTCATAAAAGGATTGCTAAGATATCCACTGATATGATTTCCATTTTAAAAAAGCTTCATCATCTCATTGGATAGCACAATTACTAATATGTTTTTAAAGAGCATAACTTAATAAAGTCAGAGAGACTTTAGGAAGAAATGCTCAAAACTCTATAGAAGTACTTAGATTAATAAAGGCAAAATCTTAATACAAGGTATAGAGGAGAGGTGGGCTGTTACAGTATGGGGGGAGCAATTAGGGTCACACAACAATGTGGTGTTAAGTTTTTGTATGACAAACTGACTTGAATTGTAAACTTTCACTTAAGGCATAATAAAATATTTTTAAAAAGACAAATTCAAACCAAACACAAAGAAATCGAGAGAAGTAGTAAACATAAGGATACTGAGATTGTGACAGCGGTTACTGAATATCCCTACATTGACCTGAAAATCCAACATTTAGTGAAAATAATAGACATTATAAATTATTAGTTCCTTTACAACATCAAGTAATAGCTCATATAAAGATACAGTTGCCGCTAGAATTTGGTAAATTATTGCCATCACTCAATGTGATAGGCAATATTAAATACTATTAAATATTACAGAGAGTTTATACTCATAACACCTTACTATTGTAGAAAGTCAACCAATATCGTTGAAAAGAAAGAAGTGATTTGTAGGAACTCACAGAAGTAAACACAGAGCAGCAGTCAAGTGAATTGAACATCTAGCTACCTAGTTAATTGGGGAAAACAGGAGGACGAAGCTACAGTTGTTAACAATACAAAGAACTTAGAAAGGGCGCTAAGGGACACTGCTGTCCTGGTGAAGACCAGACTGATCAACAAGCTGCAGGTAGTTTCCCCTGGTGATAACGCCATTGGGCCTGGCCCTCAGTCTACCAGGCTTAGAAATCTTATTTTTCAGTATTCTTGAGGATCAATATCTACCCTTAATCAATTTGTTGTACTGTCTTGGTTCGCATATTGCTACAGATGCTAGAAGCTATGTGACTGGTATTTTAAATACCAGTAGAGCCTACCATGGTGGACAGGTTTCAGCGGTGCTTCCAGACTACAAAAGACTAGGAAGAAAGTTCTGGAAATTTACTCCAAAAATTATCTAATAAGAAAATCCTACGGATCATGACAGAATATTGCCCAAAGTAATGCTGGAAGATGAGACCTGTAGGTTGGGCAGCACTGAAAAAACATACAGTGGCCACACGAATGAACTTGAGTTTATCAACAACTATGAAGCTGGTACAGGACCAGATAACAGTTTATTCTGTTGTACATCAAATTGCCATGAATCAGAGATAACTGGATGGCAACTAACAATAAAGGTGTCGATGTGCCTTTCAAGGGCAGGTTCATGTTGTCCAAGCTTGCAAGACTGGTATGTAAAACTAGAATTATATCTCATCATTTCACAATGACAAATGCAACTGTCAGAGGAACTGACATGTTGTTCAGCCATTCTTCTCGTGCTCCTGTGATTACTAATATATCCATATATTAGAAGATATTCATCAGTAGAGCAAGCAGTAGGTTGACAGTTGCCCATGTCGGGAAAGAGAGGTAGCAGCAGTAGAGACAAAAAAAAGTGAATGTATTTTACATGGAATCAGATGATATAATAACCTAGAATTGTTGGGATGTTAGCTGTAGCTGGTTAAGAGACAGGAATCAAGCCAGTAGAGAAAATGAAATCAACATTCATGGAGCATGCCTCCTAGAAGTCTATCAAGAGAAACAGCAGAAAGACGTCAGTGTATCATGAAAGCTTTTCCTTTGTTTTGGTTTTTCAATGGCATGAATTTATATGTCACAGGTAATGCCTAGGAAAGTACAACTGAAAGCTTGTGAGTAATACCTACAGTAGCAATAGAACCCGTGTTCCACGCAGCCATCCACTGATGTAATTGCTAGAATTCCATTACCTCCAGTCTGCCACAAAATCTCCATATTCTTCTATGTCTAGATAGGCTCACCTGTCAGGCAGATAGTCCATAGGGTGACTGTTAAGATTTATGATACCTTGCCTTTTACTTCTGGTCATTTGGTCCCATCTTCACTACCTCTAGTATGACGGACTTGTCCGAGTGTTTCTAGTTATCATGTAACAGTCTGAGCCTGTACCAGAACACTTCCTCCTGGGAAGAGTCCTTCACATGCAGTAGGGGTAAGGCAATTCTCTCCCTCTTTTAGTGAAGTTGGTGATGACTCTTCACTCTCTTTCTCTAACATGTGAGGTCTGTTTGATTCTAACTGCCCTGTAGGGTCATTTTGAGCAACTATGAATCCAGAGGTCCATGTGGTCTAGTTTCAGAGTAGAAGCAGTCATACAAATCTGAAATTATCCACCAAAATTTTTAAAAAATATATTTTAATTGTATTTTTGACACTCTGTGTAGGGGAGATACAGCACATAGCAATATTTTTTTAAATGTTATGACTCCCTTTTATCCATATCCCTCACACATAGAGAAGATCTATCGTATCTCTGTTCCAAATTTCTAATGAAGAAATGTTATTAGCTCCCACTGAGTTCGCCTCAATTCACAGTGAGCCTATATATAACAGAACAAAATCTTCCCCAGGCCTGCACCATCCACACAATCTGTTGCAGATCAAACAGTGTTTCATTGTGAACCACAGGGTTTTCCCTGGCTGATTTTCAGAAGGAGATCTCCAGGCATTTCTTTAGAATCTGTCTTAGTCTGAAAACTGCACTGTGACCTATTCAGAAATCACAGCACCATGCAAGCCACCACTGACAGATGGCTAGTGGCTTGTTGTGTCTGTGGGCCTGTATTGCCTGTGGGTGATCGGTGCCGATGAAGAACGCCACACAGAAACACAGGTGGCGAGGAGGAGAGTGGCGACTCTGATGCTCCAGCTTGCCTGGCATTGTGCAGCTCATTTTAACTGAGTGAGCAGAACATGCATATGTGCAGTAAACAAGCTTTGATTTGAATAGTGTTCAGGAGATAAGTCATAAAACAATCTTGTGCCTTCTTGTCTACACAGCATAGCAAAGGCCACTTCCCCACGTGACCTTTCCTCCTGAGGAGAACAGCACGCAGGCCTGGGTTGGGTACAAGAGTCAGAATCACAAGGCCAGACCCGCTGTTTTCGGGGATCTGACGTCAGGCATTCCAGCTGTTTTTGGCTGTATACATTCGCTCTTTCACGGGCTAGCAAGCTCCGCACCCAGGCCACAATGTTGGTCCTAACCATGGCCGTGTTGTCTGCATGGCTGAACTTGAGGTGTACTGGCTGGAGATCAAACCTGAGCATCCTACGTGGAATACACGAATCTACTACCAACGCCTCATAAAAAAATAGTTGTCAGTCAACTCCAACTCACGGTGACTTTATGTGCGTTATGTTAGAAAAACACCCAAGCAATTTCACATTTTTAGCTCACGTTTCTAATCTTCTAACCCACACTTCTGACCTCCCTTTTCTCAATTTGCATCTTGGATTTGACAAAATAATGATAACATGAGCTTGTTAAGTAGACAGTGAAAGTGAGAGGCTGTAAATATCCATTTGTTAAGCTTGATTCCACCTCATATCGTTACAGCCAGAAAGAGTATGACTTCCCCCTAACATCTTCCCTTTGACACAATCCCCAACTGTGTAGCTTTGGGGAGAACTTGTTAATCTTATTCTCTTCAAGATTTGATGGTTTTTCGCAAAATGGAAACAGTAATGTTCTTTCTGACCATAGAGGAAATCTGGAGGAATGAAACGAGAAAATGGATATAAGAATCATCAGCTGGCATTTGAGTGAGTAAAAAAGGGGGAAAGAAAAGCACAGTTGTTTACACTAGGCAAATTACTACTGTGACAATTCTACTATTAATGAATGAGGGAGGTGAGGAATCTGATGTGCTTTATGAAATGTATCACCTCATCATCAGTGTGCATGCCACTGTCACAAAGTACAAAGAAAAGGAAGACTGATAAAGGAAAAATATTAACAAAGGAATTCTAAAATGAAGCAAATGAAAAACAAGTGCTTGTAACTGAAACAAAGAAAAAAGTTTCTAGGAAAATGTTTTAAATCATTCAGTTGATTTATAACTGGAAAAAAAATAAAGATTAGACTGGTTGCAGGGGGATCTGAAACCTCTCAGAGATTTGGGAGGACACTTATAGATGACAAACAAACCAACCAACCAAAAAATAAACTCCCTGCTATGACTGCAGCTCAGCAAACAGAATCTCCAATGGCACTGAAGATGGCTTCTTGTATTCTAGTGCAAAATGGTTCTTATGATCAGAAGAAAAGAAAATACCAGAATAAAAATTAGAATATAGTAACTACAGGGCTGAAAATAACCTTTTTTGCACCCAAAAGTAAGTTGTCCTTCACAAGAAGAGGAAGTTCTTGGGATGTTCTGCACTGATAGAAATGGGCAAATGGAGCATAAGTATCTTAAATTACTCATCTGTTATTTCCAGTGAAATACTTTGAGCTCATAATTCCTGGATATTTCACTGTAACAACGTAAGTGTAAAAAATAATAATAATCACACACACTGCCGTAGAGTTAGAAGCTGGAGACCTGATTTTTCAGTGACGTTGCGTTGCCTAGAGCAGAGATGCTCCGATTCTGGTGGAATCTTTCGAAAATGGCAGATTTCAGATTTAGAGTGCTTTGGATACAGTCGAGGAGTCTCAGTTTTTAACAAGCACCCCACACGGCTGTAAAACAGCTGTCTCATGAGTCACATTTTGAGATGCTGGGCTAGAAAATCAATTTCAAATTTGTAATAGGACATTCAATAACTGTAACACTCTTACATGTAAATTATTTTTCCCAACTTATCTTTCATTAGATGCTTCCACAGCCTTCTTCTCCAGTCTCCCCCGCATACTTATCTCCATGCCAATTCACTTGTTTGACTCAACTTGGAATGTTTTCCCTAATTCCAATGCACCAACATTCTACTTGAAGTGTGTCTTCTAAATTTCACGAAGTCATCTACTTAATTATGGTATTTTCCACTTTAAAATATCATTTATGCTTTGTATTTTAAACTATTTTTAGCCCTTGTTTCACTTGATCTTACGTCATAGATTACAGTATAGTGAGTTGTTTCTTGTATGTGCTTCTTAGTAGACTTTAATTTTTTTAGGGCAGACTTAATCATTCTGAAAAAGTACAATGAAAAAAACTGAACTGAATTAATATAACACTTTCATAATAGCCCATACCTGTTAGCTCAAGATCTTCATATTATTATATAAAAGAGTGGGATCTAAACTGACACAAGTAGAATTTGAATGTCTAATCAGAAAGAGCCCAGGAGTTCTGAAAATCTTATTTAGTTGCTTACTACTCAGAGTGGATTTGGTGTTGCTGTTCGGATCCTAATGACTTGTATCAGAAAAAAATGCAGCCAGCACTCTGAAATCCATGGAGAATTGGCTTCCAGCATAAATATACTAGCAGTGCTGCTGGCAGAAAGACTCACCTGTTATTCCTCTTAGGACACTGCCACTGTCAAAGAGAGTCACTATGCCCCAAAAGGCCATACTTCCCTCACGTCGCAAACTACATGAGAGAAATAATCCATATGGGGCGTAAAGCCCTAGCTTTCTTGCTCTAATGCACTACAGATCTGAAGAATCATTTCAGCTTTATAAATCCTTGTAGGGTCAACTAAGGCCACCCCTGAGGTTTCGTTGCAGCTTGACCTCTGCCTTTGTCCAATCCTGCTTCCTTCTATTCTCTTTCATAAGCATTGCTTGTTAGAACACTCTCCAACAAAACTTGTGCATGCCAATTTCTTTATCAGAATCCGTATCACAGGGAATCTGACTTGTGACACTCGTTATATTTGCTGTCCTGGTTTCCTAGAAGACTCTTCATCCAAGCATGTACATGGCTTAGACCCTACTTCAGGTCTCTGTTGAAGTTCACATTTTCAAAGAGAACTTCACCATCATCCTACCACAAATAACCATTCTCTGCACTGCTCCAATCAGGGGTTCTTATTCTGTGTTTAATTCACAGCATTTGTTATTACTTGAAATTATACGCTTTATTTATTGACAGGAAACTGTGGTGGTGAAGTGGTTAAGAACTACAGTTGTTGACTGAAAGGACAGCAGTTTGAATCCACCACATGCTCCTTGAAAACCCTGTGGGCAGTTCTACTCTGTCCTGTAGGGCCACTATGAGTCGTTTTGTCTACCTAATAGAATACAAGTTGTGTAAAGGCTAGTACATTGTCTTGTTTACTCTTTTAGCTCCAGTGCCTGGAGCAAACACACAGTAGATCCTCAAATAGTAATTGTTCAGTGAACCAAAAAACATCAACATTATTCAATGGATGAAGTGCTTTTACAACTAGATCTTTCTTGTCTAACCTAAATTCTTAAATTACCCTTTCCACCCTCCCCCTGCCAAGAATTCACTTGTTTCTTAGTATGAACTAATTTAAGATGGTTAGGAGCCCTGGTGGCACTGTGATTAATTAGAGTTCTCAGCTACTAAACGAAAGGTTGGTGATTTGAGAGTGGAGTGTTAAAGTTTCCCACTATTATTGTGGAGTCATCTAACTCTCTTTTGAGCGTAGTCAGTGTTTCTTCAACATATTTAGGTGCTCTGACATTAGGTGCATAAATGTTTAATACAGTTAAGTCTTGCTTGTGTACTGAACCTTTCAGCAATAAATAGTGTCCATCTTCATCCACAATGGTGGACTTGACATTAAAGTTGATTTTGTCTGAGATTAGAATTGCTACCCCTGCTCTTCTTTGTTCATTGTTAGCTTGATATATATTCTTCCATCCTTTAATTTTCAGTTTGTTCCTGTCTTTAGGTCTCAAGTGAGTTTCTTGTAGACAACATATGGATGGGTAGTGTCTTTAGATCCAAGATGACACTCGGTGTCTCTTTACTGGAGCATTCAGTCCATTCACATTCAATGTAATTATTGATAGGTATGTGTTCACTGCTGCCATTGTGATATGTTTATTTTTATGTTGATGTTTTCTCTGTTGTTCTTATTAGTCTGTTCTGGGACACTCTTTTTTGTGAGTTGATTTTTCACCTTTTTCAGAGCTGGTTTTATAGTTGTTGAGACTCGTGTGTTAGATTTCTTGAAATGGTATGATACATCTTTGTTGTGCTTTACAGCTGCCCCTATGAACCCCCTTAATAAACTATTTATAAAAACAATTTTAATTACTACCAGTCTGGTCATCTTCCTCTCCATCTGGAAGGACTGTAACGACTGTAGTACATCCCTCTTTTATTATGATGACACCATAGTTTTCATAATGATCACTGGATTGCTTCTTTCCAAATCAAAGCTGTGATTTATTTTGGAGCCTTCCCTAAATGAGTATTGAGTAGTGTGTCGTTCTAAAATATAAAGTTAGTGGTTTCGTTCTTCTAAGCCAAAGCCAAGAACTTCTTTCAGTATTTCTTGTAGTTTGGGTTTGGTTTTTGCAAAGTCTCTAAGTTTCTGTTTATCTGGAAATGTCTTAATTTCATTTTCGTGTTTGAAAGACAGTTTTGCAGGATATATAGTTCTTGGTTGGAAGTTCTTCTCCTTCAAGACTTTGAATGTGTCGTGCCACTGTCTCCGTGCCAGCATGGTTTCTGCTGAGAAATCTGATGAGAGCCTGCAGGATTTCCCTCTGAATGTTAGCTTTGCCTTGAGTCTTCCTGCCTTTAAGAGTTGCTGCTTATGTTTCATTTTGTTAAGTTTGATTATAATATGTCTTGGAGTCTTTCTTTTGAGATCTATATTGGGTGGCGTACGATATGCATCTGAGATGTCTATATTCTCTTCCTTCATGATTTCTGGGAAGTTTTCTTTCAGCAGCTCAGCAACAATACTCTCTGTGTTCTCAGATGTCTCACCGTGTTCAGGGACTCCAATTAATCGAAGGTTGTTCCTCTTAATAGAGTCCCACATTCTTCTTAATGTTTCTTCATTTTTCTTGTTTCTTTTTTCTGATTTCTGCTCATAGACACTGGCATCAGTAGCTCTGTCTTCCAAGTCAGAAATTCTTTTTTCCATTTGTTCCATTCTGTTTTCTTGGGTTTGCATGGAAGTTTCTATGTCTTTGATTTTCTTCTTGATCTGTTGGATTTCAGAGTACTGGTGTTCCACCAGATCGAACAACTTGCTTAATTTTTCATTTTGTTCTGCTGCATTTTGTATAAGGTCTAGAAGGGCCCTGTATATAATCAATTTGTATTCACTTCCTGATGCTTTCATAAAAGTTTCTTCATCTGGTAAACACCTTGGTTGCTTTGTTTGGGAGCCTTCTGAAGCCATGAGTGATTGCTTGTATGCCACAATTGTCTGTTGCTTTTTGGGTCCCATGTGAGTATATAGAGGCTGGAAGAGGTACTGTGAGGATGGATTGCAAATGTTTCTCTAGGCTGTCTTCAAATGTAAAGCAAAAGGTATCTGACCAGTTCACAAGTCAGTTAGGTTTTCAGGTGTAGAGGTCCCTCTTCCCATCTGACAAAGTAGGCGCCACTGTATCCAACCCCAGATGATAACAAACTAGTTCAGAATACAGCACTGCTAGTGCCCTGGTGGCCTCTGCTGACAGGGCCTAGCCTTATCCAACACTGCGTCGAGTACTGGTTTTGTGATAGAAAAGCGCTCACCTGTGGGCAGGCTCTGGCTCCCAAGCTAAGAATTAGGTCCAGCTGTGGCCACTGTACCCAAGATGGCGTCCTCCACACAGGCAGCAGACGGGGGGCTAAAGGTGCCCAGAGGCAGCGATTCCTCTGCTTCTGTTGCAGGGCCCCCAATGTAGGCAGCACTATGCAAAATCACTACTTTTCTGACGGAGAAGCGCTGTCCTGTTTGCAGGCGCTGGCTCCCAGGCTAAGAACGAGGTCCCGCTAAAATCTCGGTACCAACATGGCGTCCCGCACCCTGACCGCCGAGCTTCACACAAACCCCACTGAGGCAGCTACAAAACGAAAGGCTCAAAGTGTCTAGATTAACAGAGTCCCGAGCCTGGCTCTCAGAATATGGGAATTTCGCCTGCCTACCCCCCCAGCAGCGTGTCTGAGTCCAGCCGCTGGGCAAGGCCCAGCTCCGCCCGCCGGCAGAGACAGAGGAAAAAAAGAAGTCAAAATGGTGCATTTACCTTCCGTCTGTGAGAGCCGGGTCTAGCCAGGAGCGGGAGTCAGCAAAAGAGCGGAGATTTTTCGCTGAGTGGTATGAAGTCCCAATTAACAGCTCTGTGCCGTCCTGAGGCTGATTAGGTGCTCAGAAGGCTCTGTTTGATTGTCAGTTCAGGTCTTGGTTTTGAGAGGGACAGAAGGAGACGTGGGCTTAGTCGGCCATCTTGACTCCGCCCCCCCAAAGTTGGCGATTTGAAACGACCAGATGCTTCCTGGGAAAAATGCTTGATAGCGTGCTTCCATAAAGATTATAGACTTGGAATCCGCAGGGGGTGGTTCTACTTGTCCACATACGGTAGTGTCGCTATGAGTGAAAAGTGACTCCACAATAACAGGTTTTTTGTTTTGTTTTGTTTTAATACCTGAATTAGTATGAATCAAGGACTGTGCTTGAGTCCTCTGGCCATTCTGCAAGCAACAAGTTGAGAAATTCTGAGAAAAGGAGAGTATGGAAGAAAACTTATTCCAATTAGTGAACTTTCTGAGGCTAAATGAGCAGCTTTGCAACAAATGGTAAGCCCGGAGTATGACAGATCAGAACATACTCGGATTCAGGGCATTTAACAGTGCAATATGACATTAAATTCTGGAGGGAGAGCTTTTTCAAAAATCAGTGTGTTGACTCCCACAGTTGAGGCTGCAGCTGTTCCATGGGGTGGCAGATAGATGTTCACCAGAATTTTGAACTCCGTCTAACAAGCCCCTCCAAGCTTGTGAGCTCCCTGCCGTTTGCCTGTTAGCCTCCTGTCTGGCAGATAGACTGCAGCTGCTGTGCTGACATCCGTCACTGAGAGTTCTGGCCCGGCGCTGCCGCTCCCAGGCCGAGGTGCGCGCTCAAAGTCAGCGTGTCGGAGCGCTAGACAGAAGTTGTCTCTGGGGTGGTGAGAAGTTGAAGGGAGGAGGCCAGGATATTAGGAAAGGGAAGTTTTTCTGCCAACATGATACTATTTTAGATGAAAACCATAGCAAGTATTTCAACGTGGTCTACAAAACAGCCCCTGAAAAAGAGTGCATTGAAAATATACATATAATAGGAAAAAAGAGGATAAACGTATCCAGGGCTGACATCAGTAAATGAGATATTTTCCTGAGAGAAAATGGCAAACCCAGAAATAATCACTTCCAGTATACGTAGATAACCCCTAGCAAAATTCTATTAACTTCAGACTTAATGTAGTAATATACTAGTCAACTGAAGTACAAAAGCAAAAGCACGTATCTTTAAGTCTGTCCTTAAGCTGGGGAAAAATTAAAGCTGGTGGAAAGCATTCTACACAAAACAAAACAAAACAAAATAAAACAAAACAGTGAACACTTTCGTAGGTAGTAACATGAGTTATAGCTAGTGTGAACGTTGTGAGAAATATTCAACAAATGTTTACTGGGTGTCAACTCTGCACCCACTGTTATACATGTATCTCTTCATTTTAATCCTTGAAACATTCCTGGGAGGCAGTTGTTACTACTTTAGTATGCATATGTGAAAACTGAGGATTAGACGAGCTAGCCAGGTTCTCCTGGGTTTTAACAAGTCCTGGAGGCCGTATCCACTCTGGCCTTTCTAGGCTGACTTTCCCCAGCTTCCCTCTTCAACACATTTGGCCTCCTTCTGCTGTATTCTTTGTATTGCTGGAAGGCTTCTCTCTGGTCTTTTAGGAACTTCCAATCTAAGACTTCGTATAAGTTAGAATATTCCTCTACCTTACCTTCTCTTGCTAACTGCTGTTGATACATTAGCTTTTTTCTCAGGGTGATCTTTCCTAACTCCTTTTCCCCATGCATGAGTCTAGAGGTCAAGACTCTCTCTCAGCCTAATTTTGTCTGACTTGGCAAAAAATAGAGCCCTAAAGGCTCAGTGGTTAAGAACTCAGCTGCTAGGCAAAAGATCAGCATCTACTCCTCAGAAACCCAATGATGCAGTTCTAATCTGTCCTGTAGGTTCACTGAGAGTCAGAATGGACTCAAAGCAAAGGGTTTTGGTAAAAATGAATAAATAATACATTGATACATGATTTAGATAGAGAGAGAGGCAGTCCCTAGATGCTCTAATTATTGAACACTCAGCTGCTAAGTGAAAAGGTGGCAGTTCAAATCCTCCCGGAAGAAAGTGCAGCTAATCTGCTTCTGAAAGATCACAGTCTACGGATCAGAAGATCACAGGTCTACTCTGAAATGCACGGGGTCATGGTAAGACGGAATAAATTGCACAGCTACAGGTTTATATAGAGCTAGCTAGATAGGTAGATCAAGAGACAGAGCCATAGACAGATAGATGGGCAGAGAGGAAAGGCACTAGAAACAGAGAGAGGAAGAGCTGAAGCCCAGCCAAGTTCAAATTTTAGATAAGTGAAGAATTTATTTTAGCATAAGTACATCTCATCCAATATTTAAAAAAAAAAAAAAAAAGCCAAGGCAAGTGGTGACCCTATTAGGGACATAATTATACTAAAACGAATGTGTTATTTATCTGAAATTTAAATTTAATTGTTGTTGTTAGGTGCCATCAAGTCAGTTCTGACCCTATGAATAATACAGCCAGTCCTGCACCATGTTCACAATAGTTCTTATGCTTAAGCCCATTGTCGAGGCCACCATGCCAGTCCATATCATCGAGGGTCTTCCTCTTTTCTTGCTGACTCTCCACTCCACCAAGCATGATGTCCTTCTCCGGGGACTGATCCTTCCTGAGAACATGTCCAAAGTATGCAAGATGCAGTCTTTCCACCTTTGCTTCCAAGGAGCTCTCTGATAGTACATCTTTCAAAATAGATCTGTGTGTTCTTTTGGTGCTCTCTGGTACATTCAACATTCTTCTCCAGCACCACAATTCAAAGGCATTGATTCTTCTTCTTTCTTCTTTGTTCCTTGTTCAATTTTTGCATGCATATGAGGATCCAACTCGACGGCACTTGGCTTTGGCATGAGGCAATTGAAAATACCATGGCTTGGGTCAGGCACACTTTAGCCTTCAAGGTGACATTTAATTAGGTGTACTATATTTTCTCTGGCAATCCTAGCCTTGTTTTCTGGACTTCCCACAATCTTCACTGTCCTTATACAGGTCTGTACTTAGAAACACTTAAGTCTTTTTTCACTTTTCAATTACAAAATTATCTGTGGGGTTATCTGTTTAGTATCTATTTCCCCCACTAAACAGTACCTCTGCAACCCCCACTGTAATCTTAGTAGCTGAAAAAGGTCCTGAAAAAGATAGTAGGTACTCAACAAACCTGATCTGAGTAAATACTAACATAACACCATGATGAAAACTTTTGCATGACTGATTTCAAAGTCCATTGTTTATTTTACCACTCCAGACCGTTGTATATGAAATACAGATGTCTATCACAACATGCATCAAATGTATTTATAAACATTAAAAAAATTCTAATTATCTCACTGATAATATATTTACTATCAGAGCAGAATTGCTTTTCAGTATTTTGGTCATGCTAATTGTTCCATTCTTATTTTGTATATTTTCTCAGTAAAATTGTTAAAATGCTAAACATTCCATTCTATTTGGTAGAAACATAAATGTAGTTCCCTGCAGGATCTGGATGTGGTTTTTTCCTTTAATAGAACACAGTCTCAATGTTGAAAATATGGCACACAGTGTTGCTACTAGGTCTGTTCATGGACAAGAATTTTTAAACCATGCAAGAATGATTTAGAGATTCTGTATCTTGCCAAAGGCTTAACATTTCCAAGTAAGCTTTTGCACAATGAGGTGTAAAGTTCATGGGCTGCTGTTGCAATGAGCTTTACATACTCAACCTCCAAGAACTGATTCAATAGCCAACACTAAAATTTTCTATGGCCAGAACCCACTGTGCTGCTGTCAACCTTTGTTAAACTGGTTATATTATTTTTGCATAGAAAGCAGGTAACCCTCAGGATAAATGTGTTTTATATTTTCTTCTGTAAAATTCTATGGTAATAATATCTCACAGCTATGTGAAAGAGAGAACTTCTTTTATGGTGAGAACAGTATTTGATGACAGAGATGTGTTGTATGCAAGAATTCTAGCCAACAAATTATCACCAAGAACATTCCCAGGCTTTTTTTACCTACTGGTATAAATCAGATACTTCAAGAATTAATATCTGCAGCTCGATAACCTTTGTTCTTCCTCAACAACAGTTGGATGATATTTATTCCTGGAAATTTCTGCAAGTCTTTCATAGTCTTCAACTGCTACCCACATTCTTCTTTCTCTCTGACGGCTTCATCTGCACCAGTTCTGCAACAAACCAGGCACTAAAACCCAAACAGAATGAAGTTGGAATTAATACTTATAACCCAGTGCAGGAGTTCTACAGGTCAAAAGAGGCTCTGATGAGTGATTTACACAGAGTAATTATTCATACACACTGTGGCTTCTTGTCCCTATGTTATAAAGAATATAACTAGTACTTGCTTTGTTTACTTTGCATATTTTTTTGAGAAAATGAATTGAATTAATAAATGTAAAAGCATATTCAGAAACTTAAAAGTGCTAGAAAGTTGTGTGAGCATTCTATAGTTCTCTTGAATATGATGTTGCATTGTATTATTAGACTTCTCTTTAGAAGGGTAAGACCAAATACAAATGTGTACATTCCAATACAAGCAAAGGATAGAGCTTAAAATGTAATTCATTTATTTGGAAAGATAAACCTATTTGGAAATTACATGTTATTTCATTTGTTTTCAGATCTGAAACAATTGTCCGTAATGTTGCCTCTGGTTGTAATTATTATTAAAAACAAGTCATTTATCAAATAGATGCTGTTTAAATTATCAAGAGTATTTTGGATGAGATTTGTCCAAAACACTTTCACTGAATGAGCAAAAATAAAATAACACACTGGACCTATAAAATATACATGATAGAGTTAAATTTAACTTTTATTAGCTTTATGATTAAAGTTTCTATGGAAAATACACGGTAATACCATTAGACTTATCAGTGTTTTTTAAAACTTGATACAAGAGGAGCCTTGGTGGTATACTGGTTAAGCTTTGGTTGCTAACCAAAAATTCAGCAGTTCACATCCACTAGGTGCTCTGCGGAAACCCTGTGGGGCACTTCTACTCTGCCCTATGGGGTCACTGTGAGTCAAAAGCAACAGATGACACCTAACAACAAACGTGGTAGAGCTGGGAAGGACATATTGTCTCCCCCTGTGTGCAGTGTGAGATTAAGGATCAAGAAAGTGAAAATCCTTCCTAACATAGGAGGCTACAGTTCAAGTCTCCAGTTTCCTGGCTAATCCTTTGTTTATACCCCCCTACACCAGAGCCCTGGTGGCACAGATAGATAAGAGTTTGGCTACTAACAGACAAGTCTGTGGTTTGAGCCTGCCTAGCAGTCCCATGGGTGCAAGACCTGGACATCTGCTACTGTAAAGATTACAGTTAAGACAGGCCTTTGGGCAGTTCTGTTCTGTCAAGCTGGATGACTATGATTTGAAATGGACTTGACCACATCTAATAACTTTTGAATTTAATAAAGACTATAGTCAATGCTTATAAGTTACTCCAGATATAGTAAACTAGAGAAATTAAATGGAATATAATCTGAATAAACAATATAATGGTTGTAGATTAAACTAGAAAAGGATACTGTGTGCTGTGATGGAAGTAGAAAGGTTTGTTTCGACACCTAAGTGACTTACGTGATACTTTTAAGTAGACTGTACAATTAAATCCAATCAACATTTATTAAAATTCCATTATAGCACTAGAATATACACATAATATTATTCATAGTTAATTTTCAGAGAATCGAGTAACATTATAAATAAGATCTGGTAATGAAATAAAATAAAATAAAACTTTTAAAGACAAAAAGAAAAACTGCTTCATAAACTGGTAGTAATCCACTGATTTTTCTCAGCAAATATTAATTCAGCACTTATTATTTATCAACTAGACACTGGGCATGATTTGAAAACATAAATGTAAGGAACTACATTTCCTAAGGAGCTAATGCTCCCAACTTGACATACCTAACTCAGGTATGCAAAAATTGGCATAGAAAAACAAGTTCTGAGAGTTGATGTTGCGTTAGGTATTGTTGAATTGATTCAGACTCACAGCAACTCAATATACAACAGCACGAAACACTGCTGGGTCCTGCGCTACCCTCACCTTCACTGTCAAGTTTGAGCCCATTGTTGCAGACGTTTTGTCAGTTCATTCCACTGAAGGTCTTCTCCTTTATCCCTGACCCTCCACTTTACGAAGCAGTATGTCCTATTCTGGAAACTGATAGCTGCAAATAATGTGTATAAGGTATGTGAGGCGTAGTCTCACCTTCCTTGCTTCTTAAGGAACATTCTGGTTGTACTTCTTCCAAGACTGATTTGTTAATTTTTTTGACAGTCTGTGGAATATTCAGTATTTTTCTCCAACACCACAATTCAAAGGCATCAGTTTTTCTTGGGTCTTCTTTATGCATTGCCCAGCTTTGCCAATCATAGGAAGTTATTGAAAATACCACTAGTTTAGATCACCTTAGTCTTCAAGGTGACATCTTTGCTTCAGAATGCTTTAAGCAGGTCTTTTGTAACAGAGTTGCCCAGTGCAATGTGCTTTTGATCTCTGCTGCTATTTCCACTGGTGTTGGTTACGGATCCTAGTAAAATGACCTCCTTGAGAACCTCAGTATATTTTCTGTTTATTATAGTGCTGCTTATTGGTCCATTTGTGAAGATTTTTACTTTCTTTATGTTGACATGTAATCTATAAAGAAGTCTGTGGTCTTTGAGCTTCAGCAGTATGTGTTTCACATCCCCTTCACTTTTAGCAAGCGATGTTGTGTAACATGCACGAGGCAGGGGGATAGTGAATCTTCCCCCGATCCTGATGCTCCTTTCCTCTACATACAGTCCATCTTCTGGGATTATCTGCTCAGCCTACAGATTGAATAGGTATGACAAAAGGCTACAACCTTGAGTCACAGTTTTTCCTGACTTTAAACTGCAGTATTCCCTTGTTCTGTTTGACTGTCTCTTGATCTACGTACAGGTTAATCACAAGCACAGTGAACTGCTGTGAAATTCTCATTTTCTCCCCAGTTTTTCCATAGTTTATTATAATCCACACAGTTGAATGTCTTTGCAGAGCCAACCAAACACAGGTAAACATCTTTCCGGTAATCTCTGCTCTCAGCTAGGATACATTTGATGTTAGCAATGATATCACTGGTTCCCTGTCTTCTTCTGAATCTGTCTTAAATTTGTGGCAGTTCCCTGTTCATATACTACTGAAGCCAGTGTTGAATGACCTTCCACAAAATTTTACTTGCTTGTGATACTAATTGTACTGTTTTGTCATTTCCACATTCAGTTGGATCACCTTTCTTGAGAATAGGTGGCCAGAATAATTGGCCCGGTAGCTCTGAATTTCTTGGAATGTATGATTGAGCATTTCCAGCACTGCATACGTTTGTCATTAGTGAGCTTGGACTTTTTACTTCGGTATCATTAATTCTTAATCACCTGTTACCTCCTGAAATGGTTGGACAACAACCCATTCAGTTTTGGGATAGTTACTCTATGTACTCTCTCCACCTTCTTTTGATGCTTCTTGTGTGGTTTAATGGGAACCCTGATAGTACGGTGGTTACGTGCTACAGCTGCTAACCAACAAGTCAGCAGTTCAAATTCACCTCGTACTCCTTGGGAACTCTATGGGTAGTTCTACTCTGTCTTGCAGGGTCACTATGGGTTGGAATCAACTCAATGGCAAAAGGTTTTTTGTTTCTTTTCTCTTTTTCCTTTTAGGTGTTATTTAATATTTTCCCTGTAAAATCCTTCAGTATTGAAACTCAAGTCTTGATTTTTTTTCTTCAGTTCTTTCAGCTCAAGAAATGCCAAGCATGTTCTTCCCTTTTGTTTTTCTGTCTCCAGGTCTTTGTGTATGTCATTATAATACTTTACTCTGTCTTCTTGAACTGTCCTTTGAAATTTCTGTTCAGCTCTTTTATCACTTCTTCCTTTCCTGTTAGCTACCTGATGTTCAACAGCAAGTTTTAGAGTCTCTTCTGACATTCATTTAGGTCTTTTCTTTCTTTCCTATGTTTTTATGTTTTTATTTATATTTTATGTTTTTTTTTTTTTTTAATTTATGATGTTCTTTATATCATTTCCATAACTCATCTGGTCTTTGGTCATGAGTGTCCAGTGTGTTGAATTTATTCTTGAGATGGTCTCTAAATTCAGGTAGGATATGCTCAAGGTCATACTTTGGCTCTTGTCAACTTATTTTCATTTTCTTCAGCTTCAGCCAGAATTTGCATATAAGCAAGTCATACTCTGTTCAGCATTCTACCTCTGGCCTTGTCCTGACTGATGATACAGAGCTTTGCCACCTTCTCTTCGCATAAATGAAGTTGATTTGTCTCCTGTGTATTCCATCTGATGGGGTCCCACATATAGGGTTACCGTTCATGTTATTGAAAATGTCTTTACAATGTAGAAGTCATTGGTCTTCTGGAATTCTATCATGCGATCTCAGATATCACCAAGGCAATATTTGCCAACTACCTGTCCTTTTTTGTCTCTAACTTTTGAACTCCCATCACTAGTAGTTATCAAAGCATCATAAGTGTATGTTTGATTAATTTAGAACTTCAGAAACTGGTAAAAATCTACAATTTCTCATCTTTGGCCTTAGTGGTTGATATGTAAATTTAACTAATAGTCATATTAACTGGTCTTCCTTTTAGGCCTTTGGATATTATCCTATCACTGACACAGTGGTCCCTCGGAATAAACCTCAAAATGTTTTTTATTTGACGATGAACGCAATGTCATTCCTCTTGAAGTTGTCATTCCCAGCATAGTAGACTACACAACTGTAGATTCAAAATAGCAAATATCAGTCTGTTTCAGCTCACTAATACCCAGGAAATCAGTGTTTCTGTGTTCCTTTTCACTTTTGATGATTTCCAATTTTTCTAAATTCATACTTTGTAAATTCTTTGTGCCAATGAAACATGTGTTTATAGCTGTTTCTTCTCATTTTGAGTTGTACCACATCAGCAAATGAAGGTCCCCAAAATTTTACTCCATCCACGTTATTAAAGTTGACTCAGCTTTGAGGAGGCAGCTCTTTCCTAGTCATCTTCTGAGTGCCTTTCACCTTTAGGGCTTTTCTTCCAACATTAGATCAGATAATGCTCTCCTGATATTCTGAAGGTTTTCACTGGGTAATTCTTTTCAGAAGGAGGTCCCCAGGGGTAATTCTTTTCAGAAGGAGGTCCCCAGGTCCTCCTTCCTACTCTTTCTTAGTCTGGAAGCTCATCTAAAGCATGTCTACCATTGGTGTCTCTGCTGGTGTTTGAATACCGGTGACATAGCTTCCAGCATCACAGCAATATGCAAGCCTCCGGAGAATGACAACTTGGCAGGCACATGGTATATAAAAGTTAATAAGGAAAACAATTTCAGAGTAGTAACTTAAAGATAACTGAGACTTTTGTACAGTGTTATATGGAAAAACAATCTGTCTACAGATTGAAATGTGAAAATAAAACATACGTACTAATGTACATTGTAAAGTGCTAACTTAAATAAGGACAACTTGTTTTTCTCTTTGGAAGAGACTTATGGAAAATAATTTTGGAAAAAAATAATTTCTTCCATATTTTTCAATCTTTAGAATCTGTAACTAATTTATGATATGTTATTTCCTTTAAACTTACTATTAAAATGGCAGCACCATTGTTTACAATAATTAAAAACAATGAAAAATGTTATAAAATCTGATATTACATTAAAAAAGCTGATGGAAAATGGAACATTTTAGAAGAAAATATGTGTTATTTTAAAAATGTCATCACTTGATCTCATTTAAGGGATTTAGCTACAGTGTCTGAAGCCACAATTTCTTGTATATCTTAAACAGAAACCAACAACCTAGTCACTACTTTTTAAAGTAAAATCTTAAATTATGCCTTTGAAAGAGTGGACAAGTTCAACTCATAAAATCATGTCTATGTACTAGTAATACCAATTTTACCACTTGCTTTCATTTTTTAAATAAAATATCCTTAGAGAGTTGTAGCTTAGTTTCAAATAACATCTGAACCAGGTAATTACACTTGTCTGTTAAAGTAAACAGCTCAGTAAAGATAAAGCTTATCTCATATTACAAATGATTTATGAACAAATGTCAAAGAATATAGCATTTTAACAAGACAAGAGAAAAACAATAACAGGTAAAATTGCTCTGTATCTCATCTATAGGAGAAATCTACTCTTAACAAGTGCATGTCATCTACTTAGCAGTTTGAGTATGAAAGAAGTCAAAATACGTGGCATTTTACTGAAAGGTTCTTAAAGATTATCCACAACCTCTTATTAGTTATTTTAATTTCTTTCTCTCTATCCCACTGGTTTCTACTTTGGCCTCTGATAAGGACTATCTTTTCTTAGAAACTTTTTTCTCAATAGTTTTCAAAGTATTAGCTAGTTGTTCTCTAAATTTTCTCATTTTCCTCTTTTCTGTTCATATTCTTCAACAGCGCACATTTTTTAAGACTATGGTTTAGTCATGCTATTTTTTTTTCTTTCTTTCTTTCTTCTTTTTTTGTTTTTAACTACTGCCATCAGAGAGAACTCTTTTTTCCTCAGGGCTCTGGCTTTCACTTATATACTAGTATACAGCTACTCTGGTTGCCACTTCCATTTTTTACATAATTTCTAGGTTCATCTATCAAATACCTTTAAGATATTTACACTTGAAAATACCACAAAACCTCAAACTCAGCATGCCTTCATTAAGTTTATATCTGCTATCCAAACCACCACACTGACTAATTGCTCTGCCTTTGTCAGAGAAACCATCTCCTAGTTACTAGGACTTCACACCTCGAGCTCTCTTTGCTTTATAATTCTTATAGTGAAGACTGTTGTAATTCTAGACCTGGTACATCCAATTTTTAGTCAATAAATATTATACAGCGTAATAACCTTCAAAAGTGAATAAACCTAATTAAAAATTTAATGAGTTATCAATTAGTTATGACAAAAAACAATATAATTTAAAGGCTTAAATGGGCTCTGCCATGTTTTCTCAATGGCAGAAACTAAGTGTATACTCAGTGTCTTGACATTTGATTTATAAACAGAAATTATACACACCAGAGAAACTAAATCATTCAGAACATTTTCTGATTCCCATATATATATATTTATATTTATACTTATATACATAATACATGTTTATGTTAACATTTTAGTTTAAGACCCTTAGGTTGCTGTCTTTATCATTTCAGATATTTAATAAATTCTAATCCTTTCAGATCCTCACTGAACATTCCCTATCTCTGCAGCACTGGATATTTTAAGTGGAAACATGTCTTTTCTGTAATTTCCATGGATAGTGGAATATTAGCTTGAAATCCAACATAACTACAGATAAGAGAATGCTCCGTGCACAAATTTGTGTAGTGAACTAACATCAAATCCAAATTAAACCAGCTAGATTCTAGAAAAGCATGTTACAGATGGTAGTAACATAAGGTTTATAAAAACACAAATGCAGTATTTCTACAAACATGCTTGTTTCCAATTTTTTTAAATAAATAAGTTTTGTATAGTTTAATTTTTCTCCCCCAAAGTTTCTTTTAGCACACAAACAGCTTTTCCTCCTCAGGCGTCTCCCAGCCGTAGAATTAAGTGTTTGAAACATACACTGTGGAGTCGCCAAGGTTTCCATAATTGTTATAGTTTCTGAAAAAACTCTCATGTCTAACCTTTTTCCGAGCATCTTTTTCCGAGTTCTTATTAGTCCTTTACTAGTTTGGTTTGTTCTCTTAACAGCTCATTTGGTGGGAGAGAAGGATGTTGTTCAGTAGGATCACAGCTGGCTGTCTCTGATTGGTAACTACCTGCGTATTATACTGGATTACACTTTTATTGCAAATACAACAAACAGCCTTGAGCCACTCTGCTGTTTCCAGGATTTTAAAGGTTCTCCCTCATCAAGTATTGACTTCTCGCAACTTTGCCACCAGGTGCAAATTGTATTTCAGTGGCATGCTGATCTCCAGGAGAGGTTTGTTTATGAGTCGTTCTCCAGGGACGCGATATGTACAACGCTCTCGTTCAAGAGTAGCTGATGCTCTGTAGAGCTTTACGGAGTCTTCCAAGTCGATGATAGGCTCTTGGGTCTCATAAAAATCGTGTAGTACGCCTGATGCATGAGAAAGAGAGTACTGATATTATACTGAAACCACTGGCGGTGCTGGAGGTCGGTAGGTACAAGAAAAGTCTTCAAGACCTGGGTTATGAATAATAATTAAGAAGAATTTCTCTCCAAGACCTTGCCAGTTCTGCTGGCATCTTAGTCACAAAATTATGATACTGTACTTTTTCTTTTCTTTCTTTTTTAGTTTCTGGATGATGAAGAGAGTTATGGTGCTGGGCTGCTAACTTGCAAGGTTGGAGGTTTGAGTCTGCACAGAGTTGCCTCTGAAAAAAAGCCTGACAATGCTCTTCCAAAAAACCCTGTGAAACACAGTTTGGCTGTAATGTACACGGAGTCACCAAGGGTCAAAATCAACTCAACAGCAACAAGTATTTTTTTTTTTCAGACTTTTAGTTGTCTTTAAATTTCGTGGTTAAACCTCCAAGGATAAACTTTTTCCAGAAAATGGTATTTTCTATTGCTATAAGCTTTAACAAAACAGTTTTTATTCTGTGTGAATGAATAATGGTAGAAGTGAAATACAACCAAATATCCTACACTGAAGGTACTTTAGAAGTAAGTTATAACCTAGCAAACAGTGATGATTTGATACAAATTTTGGAACTCAAAATACTTTAATTGGATTTTAAGAATTAGATCACCCCATGTCTAAAAGAGGAAACCCTGGTGCGTAGTGGTTAAGTGCTGTGGCTCCCAACCGAGGGGTCAGCAGTTCAAATCCACCAGGTGCTTCTTGAGGCAGTTCTACTCTGTCTATAGGGTTGTTATGACTTGGAATCAACTCAGTAGCAGTATGTATATTTGAAAAACTGGAATATTAAAATATTGCTATAGATATGTATATAAATTTGAAGGAAATTTCTATCCCAAGCTCCCTGTCTATTTTCTCTTATTTTTGAAAAATTACTGAAAAACAAAACAAAAATAATAAAGTTGTAAAATAAAAATGTATCAGTTCAGTGCAAGTTATATTTTGGAGAATCTACTGTTTGCCAGACATTCTTCCAGACATTGCTGATACATGAATAAATAGTTCCTAAATTCAAATCTGTTGAGGGAGATGTGATGACTTAATTCCAGTAGAATGTGGTGAATGCTTTTACAAAAGGAAGCCCAGGTGCACATAGGTATGTAGTCAACCCTAAATTTTAGGGAAGGTTTCCCTGATAATACTGCTCCTGGATATGATTCAAGACAAAAAAAAATTGACATGTGTAAGAAGAATGGGTTTTAAGAAAGTATCATTAAAGGCTGGTGGACCTGAAAAAATGCTCCTGTAGTGAGACAAGGTGAGAGTCTTCAGATGACAGGGGAACGCTTGGGAAGTGAGATTACGTTTAGATATTCTTAGGAAAAATTGGATCCTCTGTGGTATAGTGGTTAGGAGCTATGGCTGCCAGCCAAAAGATTAAAAGTTCACTCCCAGCTGCTTCTTGGAAACCTTATGGAGACAGTACTACCTGTCCCATAGGGTTACCGTGAGTTGGAACTGACTAGACAGTGCTAACAACAAAAGGACAAAATAGTCTCACTCCAGCTTGGCTGTGGTTTCCCATCTTTTTTTACGTGTTCCTGTCCTAGATATCTACGGTTGAACATATACTGTTATCTCCTTGCTCCATCATATAATCTTTGCTAAATATTGTCAAGCCTCAAATGAAATGAATTGGAATAGATTCAGTGTCAACAAAAGGTATTTATTTATTTTTCCAGACAATTATCTGAAAAATTTTTTAAAAGTTCATTTTGAGTGTATTTTTCAGTTTCTTTTTCCCTTTTTTGTTGTTGTTCTCATTTCTGAGACTACTAAGACTGTTGGAACCTCTTATTTACAGAACCACAGGCTTAAGAGTTGTTTTCCGAGGTAAATCCTAGTAGTCTGAATGTGGCTTTGTTATTTTGGAAACAGAGCAGTAAAAAAAATAAAGGCATAACTTTTTGTTTGTTTGTTTGTTTTGCAATTATTCAAAGAATGCCTTATCATTTGAAAGTACTTTCCTGTATACCAGTTAGGTAGCACATAAAAGAATTTGAAATAACTGAGATCGTTACATTAAAAATCACTGTAAATCTCTGCTATGTCTTTCATGTAGACACATTAGAAAAATTTTAACCTAACTTCAGAATGATAACTGCTTTATCCCTTTTATTAAAGACCACCAGGAGAACTAATAATTGAAGCATTATTTGTAACAGCTTCTGTTTGGGATCTAAATCTCATAAACTTTGTATTATTAGCATTGACCATTAATTTGTACTGCATCAGTTGAATTTCTATCAGCTTAGCAATAGAATTAAACTACCCCTAGGCAGGAGTTATAAAGAGACAGTTATATACCCTTCATGTATGTAATTGATGGTTCCATATGTGTTAACAAACTATTATATTATTGACATAGAACTAACATACTTTGTGGTGATTGTTTCTGATTAATGTGAGCTTGCTTTATCTTTTTGTTTTGCTTAAGTGAAAGTATACAATGCGAATCAATTTTGCATGCCCGGCTGTCTGCACCTCCATCTGCTTTCCTGACCCAACAACAGCACATTCCTACTTGTCAGTTGGTATTTCTAGTATCCTCTTAACGAGCACCTCTCCTCTCCTGTCCATCCTCTTCTCACATCTAGGAAGAAACCAGTAGGACACCCTCTTATAAATGTGTAAAACCATAAAGTACACACACCATATGATCACACTGTCCCCAAGTCCAGTCCATTCTAGTCTGAAGAGTTGGCCTCAGTACTGGTTTCTGATCAGGGCCGGCAGCAAGTCTAGGGGCCATGTTCTCAGGGAACACTCCAGGCTGTCAGACCATGAATTCTCATCATTCAGCAGAAGCCTTTAGCTTCACACATCATTTTCTTGTGTTGCATCATCCCCGTCATGGTTATCTTTGGTGGTGGCCAGGCACCATCTGGTCTTCTCATCTCATGTTGATAGTCTCCTGTTCCTGTGGGTCCTTCTGTCCCCTGAGCTCTTTTTTCCTTGTCTTTGTTGTTCTTGGTCATCATCTGTTCCAGCTGGGTCGGAAGCATTTGGTGTATCTCAGATGGTAGCTTGCTAGCTTTTAAGACCCCAGACGCCACTCACCAACATGAAGTGCAGAAGACTCTTTTGGCAAAAAGACTAGTTGGGCCAGTTGGCCTTGATGTCTGCTGAAAACATGCCTCTCAGACCCCCATCTCTGCTACTTTGAAATATTGGATTGAGTTTAGAAAACCCTTCAGTTGGCAGTGAAGTTCAGTTGTGTTGATCTGCTCTCTGCTGTGTGTTGTCACTGCTGTCACCTAACCAAGTTCCCTTCTACTATCTAATGTATGACCAACCTTCTCACTCCCTCCCCACCCTTGTTGCCATCAAAGAGTCTCTTCTTTTGTACATAGGTCTATTTTTCTGTTGTTATGGCAGAGGTCTTATACAAAACTTGTCCTTTCACTGCTGACTGATTTCACTCAGCGTAATGTCTTCTAGTTGAAACCAGGTTATGAGATGCTTCCTAAAATCATCATTGTTCTTTATCATTGTACAGTGTTCCATTGAGTATATGCACCATAGTTTATTTATCCATTCATCTGTTGATAGGCATCTAGGTTGATTTCCTTTTTCTGCTATTGTGGACAGTGCTGCAATAAACATTTGTGTGCATGTATCTATTAGCGTGACTTTCTTTCTCTAGGATATATTCTGAACAGTGGGATTACTGTATCAAATGTTAGTTCTATTTCTATCTTTTTAAGGAAGCGCCAAATAGCTTCTTAATCAATCCCACCAGCCATGAAGGAGAGTTCCAACCTCTCCAGAACCTCTCCAGCATTTTTAGTTTTGTGGTTTTGGCATTATGGCCAGTCTAGTTGGAATGAGGTGGTATCTCATTGTAGTTTTAATTTGGATTTCTCTAATATCTAATGACTGTGAACATTTCCTTATGTGTCTCTTGGCTGCCTGGTGATTTTCCTTGGCTGCCCGGTAATCTTCCTTGGTGAAGTATGTACTCATCTCCTTTGCCCCTTGCTTAATTGGGTTGTTTACCTTTTTTCTGTTGATAATTTGCAGTGCACTGTAGACTATGGAAATCAGACATCGATCTGACAGATATTTACCAAATACTGTTTCCCATTCTGCAGGTAGTCTTCTAACTCTCTTGATCAAAGTCTTTGAATGAGCAAAAGTTTTTGATTCTGAGTAGTTCCCATTTATCTCTTTTCTCTTCTGTCATTTGTGCATTGTCTGTCAGATTTTGTAGTCTGTCGAAACTGTGTATTGGAACTTCCTTAGTTGACCCTAATTTTTCTTGCATGATCTTTATCATTTTAGGATTGATATTTAGTTCTTTGACCATTTTGAGTTAGTTTTTGTGTAAGGTGTGAGATATGGCCTTCTTTCAGGCTTTTTGCAGATGGATATCCAATTTTGAAAACATTATTTCTTAAAGAATTTGTTTTTATTCCAGCTTACAGTCTTAGGGCCTTTGTTGAATATCAGCTGTTCCTAAGAGGATGGTGATATTTCTGGGGTCTCAAGTCTGTTCCATTGATCTATATGTCTCTTTTTGTACCAGTACCAGGCTGTTTTGACTGCTGTGGCAGTATAATAGATTCTAAGGTCTGGTAGTGTGAAGCCTCCTCTATATGTGGATCACTTTGGGTAAAATAGACATTTTCACAATGTTAAATCTTCATATCGTGAGAGGGGTAGCGTTCTCCACTTATGTAAGTGTCCTTTGGTTTCTTGCAGTAAAGTCTTGTAATTTTCTCTGTGTGAGTCTCTTATTTCTCTGGTTAGATTTATTCCTAGGTATTTTATATTCTTAAGGATATAGTAAATGGTATTGATTTGATGATTTCTTGTTTGATGATCTCTGTTGGTGTAAAGGAATCCTACTGATTTACTTATGTTTATCTTAAATTCTGATACTTTGCTGAACTCTTCTATTAGTTCCAGCAGTTTCTTTATGGATTCTTTAGGGTTCTCTGTGTATACAATCATATCACCCGTCAATATGGATATTTTTATTTCTTCTTTACCTTTGCAGATACCCTTTATTTCTTTGTCTTATCTAATTGCTATGGCTAGGACCTTTAGCACAATATTGAAAAGAAATAGTGACAGTGGGCATCCTTGTCTAGTTCTCATTCTCGGGAATTCTTTTAGTCTCTCCATTCAGGATAATGTAAATGGTTGGCTTTGTGTAGTTGACGCTTATTGCACTGAGGAGTTTCCCTTCTATTCCCATTTTGGTGAGCGTTTCTAACATGAGCTGGGGTTGCATTTTGTCAGCTGCCTTTTCAGCACCAATTGGCAAAATCAGGTGATTCTTATCTTTTGTGTTGTTTATGTGGTTGATCACATTAATTGTTTTCCTGATGTTGAAACAGCCTTGCATCCCTGCTGTAAGTCCAACTTGGTCATGATGGATTAGTGTTTTTGATATGTTGTTGAATCCTGTTGGTAAGGATTTTGTTGAAGATATTTACATCTAGGTTCATAAGTGATACTGGTCTACAATTTTCTTTTTAGTGTGATCTTTCCCTGGCTTTGGTATCAGAGTTATGCTGGCTTCACAGAATGAATTTGGGAGCATTCTGTCCATTTCTATGCTGTGAATTAGCCTCAGTAGTATTGGAATTAACTCCTATTTCAAAATTTGGTAGAATTCTCCAGCGAAGACATCTGGGCCAGGACTTTTCTTGGTTGCTAGTTTTTTGATGACTTTTTCAATCTCTTCCTTTGTGATGAGTTGATTAAGTTTTTCTACTTCTCCTTGTGATATTTTGGTAGTTGATATGAATCTAGAAATTTGTCCATTTCCTTTAGGTTTTCAAATCTATTATAGCACAGTATTTTGTAGTATTCTGTTGTGATACATTTGAGTTTGGTTAAGTCTGTTGTGACATCTCCTGTCTCACTTCTTATTTGAGTTATTTACTTCTTCTCCAGTTTTTCTCTTGTAAGTGTAGCCAATGGCTTATCAATTTTGTTGATCTTTTCAAAATACTAGCTTTTTGTTTTGTTAATTCCACAAGACCAGACAGTGCTTTTTTCTGTTGTGCATGGGGTCACGATGAGTCGGAAGCGATGTGATAGCACCTAACAACAATAGAAACAATTGATTTAGTTTTCTGTAATCTTTATTATCTGTTTTCTTCTGGTGCCCAAGGGGTTCTTTTGTTGCTCTCTTTCTGCTTGTTCAAGTTGCAGTGTTAATTCTTCAGTTTGGGTCCTTTCTTCATTCGAGATGTGTGCATTTATAGAGATAAATGGACTTCTGAGTACTGCTTTTACTGTATCTAACAGGTTCTTGTAGGATGTGTTTTCATTCTCGTAATTCCGTAAATTTCTGCATCTTTGATTTCTTCTATAATCCATGGGTTCTTGAGCAAGGTGTTCTTCAGCTTCCATGAGTTCAAATTTCTAGCGTTTTTTGTTGTTGTTTGTTTGCTATTGATTATAACTGTTGTGACTTCATAGTCCGAGAAGATGCTTTGCAATAATTCAATGGTTTTGATTTTGTTCAGACTTGCTTTATGACCTAACACATGGTCTATTCTGGAGATTGTTCCAAGTGCATTGGAAAAGAAGGTGTAGTTATCTATCATTGAGTAAGAACTTCTACATGTCTACGAAGTCTAATTGGTTGATTGTTGCAATAAGATCTTCTGTATTTTTACTGAGGTTCTTTTCTGGATGATCTGTCCATTACTGAAAGTGGAGTGTTGAAGATTCCTACTATTATTATGGAGTGATCTATCTCATTTTTCAGTGTTGTCAGTATTTGTTTGATGTATTCAGATCGTCTAGTATTGGGTGCACAAATATTTAGTGTTTTTATATCCTGCTTATGTACTGAACTTTTCAGCAATAAATAGTGACCATCCTTGTCCATGCTGGTGGGTTTTACATTAAAATCTATTTTGTCCAAGATTAGTATTGCCACTCCTTCTCTTACCTGTATGTTGTTAGTTAGGTATATATTTTTCCATCCTTTGATTTTCAGTTTTTTTTTTTTTTTTTTTTTTGCGTATAAGTTGTGTTTCTTGTAAGGAACATATAGACAGATTGTGTTTTTCGATCCAGGCTGTTTCTCTGCCTCTTTGATGGAGCATTCAATCCATTTACATTCAGTGTAATTATTGGTAAGTTTGTTTTTAATTCTGTCATTTTGGTGCCTTTATTTTGTGTTGTTGACATTTTCTTTGTTCCTTTTAGTATTCTGTCCTGTGTTGTTTTTGTTTATGGGTTCACTTTTAATCTTTTTCAGTGTTGGTTTTGTGTTTGTTGAAACTCTTGTATTATGTTTCCTGTTGTGACATATTGCATGTTAGTTTGCTTTGTGTTACCCTCTTGTTCCCTTTAATGTTCTAAGTTTAAACCAATCTTTAACTTCTATGTATCTTATCAATTTCCTCTCCATCTGGAAGGATTACATCTATTGTAATATGTCCTTCTTTATAGTGTGATAGTGTCATAGTTTGTTATGATCACTGGTTCCCTACTTTTAATATTTTAGCTTTGATTAAGCTTAGTGACTTCCCTAACTGAGTAGGATTCTGGATGCCATGTCCTGCATTTTAATCCACAAGTATATATTTTATGTTATTATTTTTCAAAACAAAGAGTTTCTTTCAGTGTTTCTTGAAGTTTTGGGTTGGTTTTTGCAAAGTCCCTAAGCTTCTGTTTATCTGAAAATATCTTAATTTCATATTTGAGAGACAATTTTTCAGCATATATAGTTCTTGGTTGGAAGTTTTTCTCCTTCAATGCTTTGTATGTGTCATCCCACTGTCTTCTTGCAAGCATGATTTCTGCCAAGAAGTCATATGAAAGCCTAGAGGGCATTTCTTTGTATGTTATTTTTGCTTTAAGCCTTGCTGCCTTTAAGGGCCTCTCTTTATGATTCATTTTATTAAGCCTGATTATAATATGTCTTGGTGTCTTTCTTTTGGGGTCTGGTTTTGTGTAGTGTTCAATAAACATCTTAAATATCTATATTCTCCTTTTTCATGATTTCAGGGATGTTTTCTGTCAGCAACTCTTGCATAATTCTCTCTGTATTTCTTACCATTTCTTGCTATTCTCCAAATATTTGTTTCTCCAAATATTTGCAGATTGCTCCTCTTGATAGAGTCCCACATGTTTCTTAATGTCTTTTTTCCTGTTTCTTTTATCTAATTTCTCCTCATAAATATGGGTGTCAGTGCTTTATCTTCAAGCTCACTAATTCTGCATTCCATTACCTCAATCCTTCTCTTTGGGCTTTGCATTGAATTGTCTAATTCTGTAATTTTGTTCTTGATCTGCTGGATTTCAGATTCTTGATTTTCTGGTAGTCCATATAGCTTACATAATTTTTCATTTTGTTCTGCTGCATTTTGTTTAATCTCTAGAAGGGCTCTGTATGTAATTCTTTTGCATTCTGTCTCCAATAATTTCCAAAAAGCTTCTTTATCTGAGAAGTTTTTTGATTCTTTATTTGGGAGATTATTGCACTGGAGCCATGGCAGTCTGCCTCTTTAAATGGTTAGATGTTGATTGTTGACTTCATGCTGTCAAGAAGCTGTTAAGTTTCTCTGGTGTTACAGCAATGGGAGCTGTGGCATAGTTTTAAGAAGGGAGTGAGTAAGATCACTATTAGATTTGGTTGCCAGCTGCCACTGTATTCTCTAGGTGCAGCTGACTAATGTATAGCCTCTCTGGTAATATAGACTGTCAAGCCCCATGATACTGCTTGGCTTAGTGGCTGCCCCAGATGGGCCCTCAGGAGTGACAGCCCGTGCCTCCTGGCTGGCAAATGGGGTGAGCTACTTTTGTTGACTCTCCATCATCATACAAATAGAGAATATGGTGTAGCTCAGGGAAGGAAGGAGAGAAGGATGCCACCACACTTGGCTTCTGGAGACTGGTGCATTCTCTAGATGCATTTGTTTTAAAAACTACTTTTCTGCTGAGATGGGCATTATCCAACAGCCACCAAAAGCAGCTGGGGCCTCAGGGATGGCGGGCCCCACCTCCGGGCTAGCAACACTCTACTTATGGAGTCTGTATGGGGCTGTCTGCTGATGCTATGATGTGGCTCAGTGAAGGGTGGTGGAAATGGCACCACCACACTCACGTGTCGGTCCCTGCTGCATTCTCTAGCTGCTCTTATCATAAAAGCAGCTTTTCTGCCAGGAGAAGTGTGACCAGCCTCAGCTGAAAGCAGTTGGGCCCTCAGGAGTGGGAGGCACAACCTCCTGGCTGACAAAGATGATACCTTGTAGGCCATCCCCACACAGTATGATATGGCTCAAGGAAGTGAGGAGTTAGGGCAATGCCACACTAAGCAGCCAGCACCTTCTACATTCTCTAGGTGCAATCATCTTAAACAGCTTTTCTGCTGGGAGAAGCACTATGCAGACAGGCACTATTGCTCAGTGAGGGAATTAGACCATGGTGAGATCTCAAGTATTGGTGACTCCAGCTCTCAGCTGACCAAGATGGCATGCTGCCTGAGCCACATCTCCTACAGTGAGTCAGTGGTGTCTATGTGGAAGCTCAGAGAAATGGAGTGGGGGAATGGTACTGGTGCTCTCTGTCACCAGCCACAGCTACGATCTCTAGATGTGGCTGTCACAAGCACAGTCTCTCTGCTATAGGATAAGCTGCTTAATCACTGTAGTTCAGTATAGTAGCTGGTTTGTACCAGGCTCACAGGCTCAGCAGTCCGAGTCCTAGCTTCCAGGTTGACAAAGAAGGTGTCTGTACCTGTAATCCTCTCAAACAACGCACCAGCAGAAGCAGGACTCAGTGTGCCACTGCCTCGCCTCCCACTATGATAGTTTCTACCTGGCTTTTGCCCAGTCCAATCTCACAATCCTGTCCCAAATCTTGGGTGTCCCAGAATGCCCACACTGCTCTATTCAGCTATTTTTTAGGCCTTAGTTCTCAGAGGGAATTGAGGAGCTGTGCCTAGTCAGCCATCTTAGCCCCCTCCTCCTTGCTTTATCATTATCTCTCCAGTTGTCAATAACTGGTGACAAACTCAACAGCACCTAACAACAATACTGTCAATATAAAATAATTTCCAAGGCAAATGGGAAAAAGTGCAGCACTTAGAAATTTAAAATGAATAAATATCATTACCCCTTTCAGTTGTGTCAGTTCTGACTTAGCAGTCCTGTAAATTAGAGTAAAATTAACCCACAGGGTTTCTAGTGCTGAATGTTTACAGAAGTGGTCTGCCACATTTTTCTCCTTTGGACCAGGCTGGTCAGTTCAAACTGCTGACTTTTCACTTAGCACCCAAGCATTTAACCACTGAACCAACAGGGCTACTAAAAGATATGTGTATCTATTTGGAGGCTCTAGGCACCTCCAAAGGAAATAGGATAGTAGGAGTGAAGGGAGATGAGAAAACTTTCTCCCTCTTGCCAATTTTGTGCATGTACACCCACTTCACTAGTGCTTTAGTCAGCTAGAGCTGCTTTAACAGAAATACCAGAGTGGATGGCTGTAAAAAAGGAAAGTTCATTCTTACACAATCCCATAGGCTACAAGTCCAAATTCAGGGTGTCCACTCCAGGGGAAGACTTTCTCCTTTGTTGGGTCTGGAGGAAAGTCTGGTATTGTATCAGTCTTTGTCCAAGGAGCATCTTGGCACAGGAACCTCAGGTCTGAAAGATGTGCTCTTCTCCAAGGTGCTATTTTCTTGGTGGTGTGAGGCTCCCAATTCTCTGCTGGTTTCCCTTTCCTTTTATCTCTTGTAAGATGAAAGGATTAATGTTGGGTCGAGTCATACTCCAGGGAAGGTGATCCTATGAAGAGATTTATGGCCCCACCCTAATCCTTTAACATATAGCACAGGAAAATCATAAAATGGAAGACAATCACAGAATACAGGAAATACTGGCCCAGGCAAATTACTACACATATGTTTAGGGGGACACAATTCAATCCATGACAACTAGGATTATGTGTCTTTTAGAAAAGTGAGAAGAATTTTTATTTCTGAATAGAGGTCAAAAACATGAGTGATACAGGAAGTTCTACGCAAATTTCTGAATTATTTGAAGTAGTTTTATCAAAGAAACACAGATGTTTACCAAGCACCTACTATTGGGTAATGTTTTAGATAAAGATAATGTTCTTAGATGCATAGATTTTACATTCTGGTAAGACTGATGATAAATAATGACAAATTATGTATATAGAACAATCAGAAGGAGATAATACATAACTGGCAGTGATATTTTATATATGACAGTCAGGGATGTCATGTCTGCAGGATATAGTCGAGCCTCTTGACTAATAATAATGAGTAAACTGTACAGAGATCTCGGAAAAGAGGGTTTCAGAGAAGAGAACAATCAGTGCCAAAGGCTGGGCTGAGAATGGTAAGAAATAGAGGCAGTGTATTTGAAGCATTGTAAGCATAAGAAATGATGGACAGATATCAAAGATATTGAAAGGCTCCAAAATAGTCGATGATCAATAGGTTAAACTTGAAAGTTTCCACATGCAATCTGACAGCAAAATTCATTTCTTCTGCCTTCATAATATGTCCAGAATCTGACCACTTTTTGCAATTTCTACTCCTATAGTCCTAGTTCAAGCTATTATACCTTCTCACCTGGAATTTTATAATAATCTCATAAATTACATCACTGATTCCACCATGACGTTCTACTTTCAGTGTATCAGCTGGTGATCATCTTAGAATCTTAAAACAGAACCATCTGTATGGTCCATAAGCTGTACCTTTGGGAAAATTAGAAAAACGTATTCATTATAGGTAGACACATTTCAAAAAGGAGGTTCATCTGGGAAGAAGAACTAGAAAGAAATTACTCCCCAGGATTTCAATCCCTTTCATCTCCTTTGTCAAGCAGCGTACAACTGCAGAAGGTAGCTCCTAGACAGTTCCTATCTTTTCTTTTTTTTTCTCCACAGTAATTGCATTCTAAAATACTTCTAGATTAATGTTGTTATTTTATTCTCTGTGTCACTTGCCTTCACATCAGTTTGACGAAGGAGGATATCATGCTCTGTTAACTGCTTTCGCTTCAGTTTCAAGAATGGTCCTGGGGCATACTAAGTTCTGAATAAATACTACTTCAATGAATGAACAAACCACTATAGCAGTTTAAGCATCCTGGCTGCTGTTTGGAAATTCTGGTGGCACAGCAATTTAGTGCTACAGCCACTAACCAAAAGGTTGGCAGTTCCAATCCACCAGGTGTACTTTGGAAACTCTATGGAGCAGTTCTACTCCATCTTATGGGGTTGTTATGAGTTGGAATCAATTTGAGAGCAGTGGGTTTGTTTTGGTTTGGGGCTGCTATTAAGGAGCACTGGTGGCACAGTGGTTAAGTGCTCTACTGTTAACCTTACATCAGTGATTCAAATCCCCCAGCAGTAACTCAGGAGAAAAATGTGACATTCTGCTTCCACAAGGATTAAACACTTGGAAACTATGGGACAGTTCTACTCTGTCCTGTAAGGTCACTATGAGTCAAAATCAACTGCATAGCAATGGGTTAGATCTGTGGTTTCTTTCTTTTTTCTTTTTTGGCTATAATTTAAGAACAGATTTTAAACACTATATGGAATCAAGGAAACATTTAGGAAGCAAATACAGGAATCCAAGTAGTGATTTCTTCGATTAATGTGGTGGAAGAAGAATGGAGAGCAGTAGATGGATTTGTAGTCTATCTAGATTGTATGGAAAGCAGCACTTTTTAACAGACAGGATGTGGAGAGACAAGGGAAGTGTAAAGGATGGCTCTTGTCTTATACTCTTAGGTTGCCATAACAAAATACTACAAAATGGATGACTTTAAGGAACAGAAATTTACTTTCTTACAACTTGGAACCTGGAACCCAGTTTCAGAGTGTCTCCATAACTATATTCTCTCTTTGTACACTCTAATTTTTCCTTGTCTCTTCTAGCTCAGGTAGGTCGCTATGTCTCTTGGAGGCTTGAGGCATGGAGGTGTGTCTTCACATGGTGTTTTCCTTCTATGTGACTAGAGCCCTCTCGGTTCTCTCCTTTTGTAAAACACCACTCAGAAAGGACTAAGTTACAATTAGGACCCACTATCCTGTTATGACCCTTTCTAACTTGAAAGAAAAACTCTATTTCTGAAGAAGATCATATTCACAGATGAAAGTGTTAAGACTTCAACACATATTTTCGAGGGACGATGCAATTCATAACAATTGCTAAGATTTTTTGTCAAGTGACTAAGTGAATGAAGATACAGTTTACTGAAATGAGAAACACAGGAAGAAGAAGACACTGGAGTTCAGGTGGACATTAAAACTACAACAACAACAATGCCATCGAGTCAATTCAGACTCATTTGACCCTATAGAACAGAGTAGTGCTGCTCCATAGAATTTCCAAGGAGCACCTGGTGGATTCAAACTGCTGACCTTTTGATTAGCAGCAGTAGCATTTAGCCATAGGTCACTCGGGTTTCTAAACTGGTTAGTGGGCGAAAGTTAGGGTACATGTCTCTTACTCATTTTTTCTTCTTTACTTCTTCCTGCCTTTCTTCTGCCTTTGAATAACTGAATGCTTAAATGAAATTTATCCATTATTTCTTCTAGAGTTTCTTTTTGTTGTTGTTCTTTTAGATTTATGCACAGTATGATCTACCCCAGTCTGAAATCATTTTTGCATGTATTTTTAGTTTTTTTAAAATTTGATTTTTTGGTAATATTTAAATTGTTATGTCATTTGGAATATATTTGGACATATAATGTGAAATTGTAATTTTATTTTTTTCTCAAAATTTAACCAATTATCTCAGAAGCAGTTGCTCACTTATTAAATAACTGTCCTCCCCCCCACAAGTTTTAGATTTACCTTTTATCATACCCAGTTTTTCATGTATGTTTGAATTTTTCTGGGATTTCTTCTCATTCTGATAATGCAGGTATACTTTCCAAATATCATATTCTTTTAATCAATACAATTGGGCCCCTCTCATTTTTTATTTGAGGCAATAAAAGCTTTGTTCTTGCTTTACAGCTTAAAACATTAAATTGGATTTTAAAAATTTAGTCATTATGCTATGAGTAAAATAACACTTTTTGAGTATTTTTCTTTTTTTAATCACATTTCTCAGGGTTTGTACCTTGTATTGCTTAAAGCATTTGTATTCTAAAATTTTGTATTCTATTCATTTCAGGGCAGATCAGTTCACAAATCACATTTTCAATGGCACTGCTAGCTAGCATAGGTGAAAACAGTGTATAGCTGTTTAATCTTGAATTATACACTGCAGGTACTTCTGTTTCATCTTCTTCGTTCAAGGACAATGTTGCAGCTCCTTTACCACCTCTTCCAGCCCTACAGCTTATTCCACCCAGTCACCAACAGTAAGCCTGCACAAGTGGAGAGCTCTTCTCAGATGTAGGGTCAAGTAGCAGAGAGGTAAGTGAAAAGCAATTAGCCAATCACATAGGTCTAGCAACATCCATTGATACTGAAGAAATTCACAGTACCTATACATCTCACATCACCGGAGGACTTGCTGGTTAATAATCAGACATCTTATCAGGATAAGAGGCATGGTCATTTTTCTTATTTTCAAAGTGGGATTGGTTATTATTAACCATTTATTTTTTGTAATAAATCCTTTAGAATTCTAATCCATTCTTTATACCTATACCTACTTATTTCTTGAAAATATTCTAGTGTCTACATCCCTTTTAAGCTCCTTCTTCCTCTTTACTCAAGTTTTCTCTATGGTCAATCACAAAGGACTACTTGAAGTCAATGTTTCTTTGTCTTGCACTTGGTATTCTCCTTCTTAGTATGTATTTCTTCTTCCTGACCAAATTCCCACTCTTCTTTTTTGATTCAAAGTATAGATAAATGCCTCTAACAAACTGAGCTTAGTGGCCCCATCATTAGCACCTTTATAGGAGTATAATTAGCCTTTCTTAATACCATATAACTATTTATTCTTACATCTCGGCCTTTCAGCAAATTGTGTCTTCAGTCTTCATGTTTGCATTTCCAGAACCTCTCACATTCCAAGTCACTTAATAAATGTCAAATAAATGTTTGGTTAATGAATACATTCGTAGAGATTGCTATCTGGGGCTCCATCAGTCTCCATCTTTCCAAACTGTAAGTTCTTTTAAAGAGATTTTACATGATGTCTCACAATTCTGGCAAAATCAATTGTAAATTTTTCTCAAGCGTACCCTACTAACTGCTATCATGTCAAAACCGAACACACAACACCAAATGTCATCTAAACAAGAGACATCAGAATTGGTATTTGTTTCCTTGTGTGGCCATTACACTTCTATTAACCATGGCTACAACGCTGGTTTAGCTTTTTAAATAATCTTGTTACATTATTGGTTCCTATGAAGTTGTATTTAGCTAACTCCCCTCCCTGCCCAGAAGCTTTTTCACTGAATTGTTTTTTCTAGATCTGTCATTCCTGATTTACATACATACTTTTTAAATACAAAACTTTACACATATGTGTGTTTAAATTCATCTTTTTCACTTTTTCTAAACTATAAAGACAGTTTTAAGTTATGATTTAATCATCAAATGTAATGGCTAGCCCAACTGCAAATTTGCTTTTTATTTCTCGACTATAATTGGTTACATGAGTGTTGAACATCCCAGAGCTTTGTGATATGGCACTGAAGACTCATTTGACTAATCTTCACCCAACCTACATTTTTTCCATTGGATTTGTAAGCTTCATAAGAAACTTTGCTAAAAGTTTCTCTGAAATTTATGGTATGCATTCTCTTCGTCTATCACTTAGTAATCCTATTAAAACCTTTCTTAGTCTAAACTTAACGGAGAATACACATAACAAATCCTAGATTTAAGTGATACTTCTGATATGTTTTATCACTGTAGAAACTGTAGCTAGAAAGGGCTCCGACAATCCTTCTATCTGATTTTCTTGGCTTGGTCTGTTCCAATGTCAACTTCATCTGCCAGATTCCGTCATTCACCATAACAAAATGGCTGTAGCAGTTTAGGTTTCTGCAGCACACACTACCCAAGTGCCCAAATCCCTAGAGACAGTCTTGGATTTTAGTGTGGTGGAACCATCCTTTTACTACTCTTGGAGCCAGAGAAAGCCATGCCCTGGTTCTTTAAGAAGACCTCAGTTAGCTGACCTTATCCTTATGTCCATTGACATGGTGTTGTACTGGAAGACATGGTCAGTCCTTCCTCTTACAGATTGAATTATGTCCTCCCAAAGGATATATTGAAGTCTTAACCCCTATACCCTTGAATGTAATTCTACTTGGACATAGGGTCTTTGAAGACATTATAAATTAGGCCATTATGAATTATGACCTCATGTTAATGAGATCATAGGTATAGGGTAAGACTTTTATAACTGCATAGACAGAAGGATGCCATGTGGCTCCACAGCTACAAGCCAAGGAGTAACTTGACTTACTGGAAGCTAGGAGAAAACTTAGGGAACAGATTTCCCTCTAAGCCTCAGGAAAAAAAAAAAAAAAAGGAAACAAACAAACAAAAGCTCATGGAGCCAATACCCCAGTGTTGGACTCCTGGCCTTCAGAACTGTGAGAAGTTAAATTTCTGTTGTTAAAAGTCACCTATTTTCCAATTCATAGCAACCCTATAGGATCAGGTAGAACTGTCCTATAGGGTTTCTGAGGAACAGCTGGTGGATTTGAACTGCCAACTTTCTGCTTAGCAGCCAATCTCTTATCCACAGCATATCTTAAAAAAAAAAAAAAAAAACAACAAATCCCACTGCTATTTAGCTGATAGCACCCCCATAGGACAGACTAGAACTGCTCCATAGAGTTTCCAAGGAATGTCTGGCAGATTTGTCTTTGTTAACTAAAATAATGTTGCACTTAACCACTATAAACACCAGGATTTCCTTAGATACTCTAGCAAAGTCAAAAACGAAATCAAGGAAAAAACAGTTGCCATCGAATTGTGTCCCATTCATGGCTACCTTATGTGTTACATAATACACAGAAAACTGCTTGAATGTAATGTCTGTGGATGGATCTTCATGGCTCAACAGTTAAGCTCTTGACTGCTAATAGAAAGGCTAACAGTTCAAGCCCACCCAGTGCTTCCACAGAAGAAAGGTCTAGTGATCTGCTCCTGTCACGATCATAGCTACTCTGTCACATGAGGTTACTGGGAGTCAAAATCAACTTGATGGCAGCTAACAACAACAGCAATCTTTGTGGAAGCAGATTCCAGATGTTTCTTTTACAGTACCGAAGGATGGGATTGAACCACAAAACTTCAGTAGAAGAGCACAAACTGTTTGCACCAACTGGGGACCTTAATTAAAATACTTCTCAAAACTCATTGCTACTCCTCAACATAAAAGGACATTAACAGAACTGAGGATAAATCAGCAGACACAAACATAGATGAAGACAAATTAAAAAACAGTGTAAGAGTCATGAGTTTTGAGAAAGCTGCAAGCTTTCTGGCCAGGATGATTCAACAAAGCATTTTGTACATTGTCATGTACGAATGGAATTTAGAAGGTCAAAAATACTTTCCTATATGGGAGAATAGTAAGGGCATCCCAGGAAAAAGAAATGATATTGGATAATTTTCTAATTGTATTAGCTAGTATCTAGTGTCTTTATTTCAGCCTTATTGATGCAGTCTTATTTTTAAAGTTTTTAAAGTTTATAGGAGACAGAGCTGGGAAAAGGTGGGTTTGTGACCATGCTTTATTTTCTTTTACCATAAAAGCCCTTAGAGGCTATGTGTTTGTCTGAGCAAGCTGTCAGTCAACTAGACTTGACTGCTGGCGAAGAAGCTGGGAAACTTAATTCAGCTCCTTCAAGGCATAGTTAGAAAGGAAATATGAATCTTAAGTAGTACATGTTATTTCATCAACTGAGAAACAAGAGTGACTTACTTAGGCTGGATGAAGAAAGGACAATTTTAATGGGATCATTTAAACAGTAAAGTCACACACACACAAAAAAAACAATGCCCACTGCTGTTGAGTCGGGTCCGACTCACAGCAACCCTATAGGTCAGAATAGAATTGCCACATAGAGTTTCCAAGGAGCACCTGATGGATTTGAACTGCCAACTGCACACCCCCAAAAATTCTTTTCTTTCCCTTGGCCTGGAATTGAGGGGTAAGGGGCATTAATGAATTGATACTTATATTTTACGTCCCCTGTTTCAGTGTTGTTCCACAAATTAAAACAAAAGACCTTACTGTCACTGAGTCAGTTCTAACCCATAGAGACCCTATAGGATAGAGTAGAATTGCCTCATAGGATTTCCAAAGAGCAGCTAGTGGATTCCAACTGCAGACATTTGGTTAGCAGCCACAGCTCTTAACCACTGTACCACCAGCACTGCTGTAAATTAAAGAATGTCTAATAGATATCATGACTCGTATATCCTCTTCCAGTGCTAAGACCTTATTCAAATTTCTTGTTCTCTCTGGTCTTCTGAGTTTCCATGTGTGAAAAGAAGGGTAATAGTGACTGCCTTGAATTCCTTAGAGGGGTGTCAGCATATCTGTTGAGAAATAAAACCTTCTCGTGGAGCTTAAAAATACATTTAACCTGCCCCCATTCTATTTACTATTTTTCACTTACAGGTTATAGTCTTTAAGGCCATTAGATATCACTCAGGCATGCCATATCACACCAATCTATGGACTCCATCTAAATAAAATTTGTCAAAACACAAATATTCCTACTTACAGTGAATTTTCTGATTCCGTTCATGAAGGATGGGAACAAAGCATCTGTGCTTTTTAAAAGCTATCTGCAGGTGATTTAATTCTCGGGTTTGGTCATCAATAACCTTACCCAACTACGGTGCAGTGGTTAAGACACTGGGCTGCTAACCAGAATTTGGTGGTGCAAACTCACCAGCCACTCCATGTGAGAAAGATGTGACAGTCAGCTTCCATAAAGATTTAAAGCTTTGGAAGCTCTATGAGAAGAGTTCTGCTGTATCCTGTAAGGTCAGTATGAATTTCAAGTGACTCAACAACAAGTTTACTTTTTTGGTTTGACTTCATTGGAAGAGCTGAGTAAATTCTGCCTACTTAACCAGTTATCTGGGAGCAGTAATCCACAACAGATACTAAGGTTATTTGAGTGAAAAAACAGCCTTGAAAATGTTAGAGAGGAAGGCAATTATATGATAACTGCTTTCAGGGAGTAGATGCTAAGGGTGTAGAAGAAATATTTTCCCAGGAGCGTTTCTGAGTGAGTAGAGGGAAAAATGAAAGCCACTAAGGGACATTAGTAACTACGGTGGATCTCTAAGTTCTCTGCTCTGGAAACTAAGCCTCTGATGTAAAGAAGACTTGCATGTCTATAAGCTGGCGGTGCTACCAGGCATTTCCTTTTCCTCAGTTACCCTGAGCAAGCTCAGGTGCTCATCTAAACAAATGCGGAACTGAGGCTTCCAGTGGACTGATTTATAGGGGCTGCCCAGCACGCCACTGTGTTTCCACTTCACAATGCAAAGTGACTTCCCTAAAACTGTGCAATTAACCTGAACATTGGAGACAATACCCCGTATCTTTATCTCCAAATCTAGTCTGACTTCAGCACTCATCCATCCGTCTTCCACATCCATCTGTCTTTAAAAAGAACTTGAATGATAGAACACCACAGACAGAAACACCACGTCATCTCTCTACAGCAAAAACTGGAAAAACTAAATAAAACAGAAATGACCACCAACACTGGAACTAGATTTATCAAATGAAGAGATAAAGACCTCAGCCAAGCATGTAATGGAATAAGAAACTGATAGAGAACAGAGAGTGAGAAGAGATAGGACAGGAAGTTCCCTATCAGCAGAGGTTCACTGTTTTGGACTTCTGTGGGAAATCAGCAGACAGAGAGCTTGAGAAAGCAGCTTCAGTGATACATGCTTCCTCCTTCTCCATAATCTCCCCGGGCTGCTCTGCCTCTGATACCTCCTGGCCAGCTGCGTGGCTCTGCTGGCCAGGAAGTGCAGCGTAGCTGCTGCCTGTATTTGATACACTCTTGTCTGAGATCAGCAGATGGGGAATAGATGAAAGAGATGAAAGCTGTGAAAGCACCTTCAGGAACCTCCAGCAGGACACAGATCCCCTGGTAACCAGACTTGTATGCTTGCCTAATCTCAGCCTGCGCAGCTACCCCTCCCTTTCTTCGGCTCCCACTCTCTGCAGCCTCCTGGTTGGAAGGAAACTCCTTGGGCCTGGCCGTTGGGATTGGTCTCTCTCTCTCCTACTGGCCAGCTCCTTCAGTGCCTTTTGTCTGTAGCCAGTGCTGCTTTCTTTCTGTTTCTTTTGGTCTCCTATGTGCCACCCACCACCCGCCTGTCTTATCTTTCAAACACCTGGTCTGTGTGTCATCTTTGCCTCTTCTTGAGAGGCTGTGACTCACACCTCAGCCAGGAACCACTCCCCTGACCCATGATGCCCGATTTTTTTTTTTTTTTTTTTTTGGCACATCCTGGTAAACACTTCCCTGTCTTCATGGCAGCACTACTGGGACCTCTGGAGGCCTTTCTTTTCTTTTCTTTTTTTCCCTCTCCACTAAGTTTATCATGAGTCAGATCCGACTCAACGGCACTTGGCTAAGTTTTTAACTAGTTTTTTTTTTTTTTTAGTTCCTCATCTCTACACTCCAACAGCAAGCTCTATCAGCACTCTTTTGGTTTGATTTCTGTATCTGGCACCTGTTTCTCTCTCCTCTCCTTCATACCCATTTTAACTCTACTCATCACAGCTTCCTTGCTCCTTCCTTTCTACGTACTGTGCTGTGCGCTGAGCATTTCACCACCAAGGAGCACGGGCAAAGAGGCTGCCCAGAACTGATTCCTGGCTCACATTGTGAGCCCTAGTACATGCCACATACAACCCATCCCTGTCTTCTCCTTCAGTTTACCATGCCCTGCTGCACAATAGTTGAGTGAACTGGCCCTGCCCATTGGACAAGGAGGTGGAAATTATTGTAACCACAGACAAGCAAACAACAAAGAATGCACAACCTGCCTGCTCTGATGTAACCACATAAAATTTAAAAAGCAGAATTATACTTAAAATATCTACAAGTAATAAACAAAATAACTACTGAATGACCAAAACAACAGGCAACATCAAAATTGATAAGAGAAAAATTAGAGGAGGATTACAGCAGGCATCCAAAATAAAACATCAAATACCTGTCAAGCAGAAGAAAAGGCACTACCTGACAGGGAATTCAAATCTCCAATATTCAGAGGTATTCAACAGTTGAAGCAAAAAATAGACAAAAATGAGGGAAAAAAGAGACAAATTAATGGAAGAATTCAGGAAAACATTACAGGAACAAAATGCCGACATAAATTCACAACTAGAAATCCTGCAAAAACAATGAGAAATCCCAAAGTTAAACAAGATTTCAGAAATAGACAGTGTTATAGAGGGTTGAGGGGCAAGTTTGAAAGGATGAAAAACAGGATCAGTGAAATTTGAAGGTAAGTACTTGAACATGACTGTGCTTGAGGAAAAATAACAAAAAGAAGAGGAAAAAAGAAGGGAGCGAAGAAGGAAGGGAGGAGGAATGGAAGAAGGAAGGGAGGAAAAGAGGGAAGAAAGGAAGAAGGGAAGGAGGGAAGGAGGGGGTAGGGAAGAAGGAAGGGAGGAAGAATTATGTGGGATACAATCAAAAGCAAAACTTTGTGAGTGATTAGAGTTCCAGAACAGGGCAAGAAAACGGAAAATTCAGAGAGGATCACTGAAGAATTGCTTATAGAAAGCCATCCAACTGATAGAAAACTTCCCTAATATCATGAAAGATGAAAAGCTGACCATTCAAGAAACTCAGTGAACCACATGAAGGATATACTCTAAAAGAAAATCACCAAGGTATACCATAATCATGCTCACTAAAACTAAAGACAAAGAAAACATTCTGAGAGCAGCTCAACAACAACAACAACAAAAATCACAAACAGAGGAGATACAGTAAGTCTAAGCTATGATTATTCAGCAGAAACCAAACAGGCAAAAAGGTGATGGTATGATCTATATATATATACATATATATATATATATACATAACTTGAAAAAATAATGTCAACAAGAATAATGTATTCTGCGAAACTCTCTTTCAAATATGATGATAAAACTAGGACATTTCCAGATAGACAGAAATTAAGGGAATGTGAAAAAATAAACCAAACTTACAAGGATTATTAAAGAGAGACCTTCAGTCTGAGAACAAAAAACATCAACCACAGCCTGAATCTAGGATGCAAGATTGTACTAGCAGATATCAGCATAGGAAATGAATTCTCTAGAACTATTCAAAACAAAAAGAATTGCAACAAAGTACCAGAGAGGTTAGTCTATATATGATAACAATGTCAGAACATTAGAAGAGGGAATAAACAATGTAGGTATAGAGCTTTTTAATGGAGTGGAAGGCAAGATGATAGACTGGTTCAAACCTAACAAAATAAGGTTAAATTTCAAGGTGATATAAAGAAAGGTAACAAATCTACTCATAGAAATAAAGAAGGGAAAAAAAATCTCAATAAAAGCAAAATCTATAAATAACAAAAGAAATGGGGGAAAAATCCACAAACCAAAGGAATTCAGCACTGGAGCGTAAGCAGAAAAAAGAAAATGTCAGCATCACAAGAAGGAAAAAGGAAAGCACTACAAAATGACAGCAGTACAAACCTATCAACAGTTACACTGAATGTATATAGGCTGTATACACCCACACAGAGATCAAGAGTGACAGAAGGGATGGAAAAACAGGATCTGCCAATATGCTGTTTACAAGAGACACATGTTAGAAACAAAGATGTATCTCTATTATTAAAAATCAAAGGATGTAAAAATATATATCAATAAAATTTCTACACAGAAAGAGCAAGAGTAACACTACTAATTTTAGACAAAGTAGACTTCAAAGCAAAATATACCATAATAGACAAAGAAAGGCACTATATAATGATTAAAGGGACAATCTATCATGAAGACTTAACCAAAATGAACATCTATGTACCCAATGATAGGACTTCAAAACACATAAAACCAATTATAACAGCACTAAAAAGAGAAATTGACATTTTCAGAATTATAGTAGGAGACTTCAACACACTAAATGATAGAATGTCTGTTAAGAAGCTCAGCAAAGATACAGAGGGCTAAAGGACACAATCAGCAAACTGATCTCACAGACATGTGTAACACTTCACCCAACAGCTGCAAAGTACACTTTTTTCCATGAACATGGAACATTCTCCAGAATAGACCATAGTTTAGAGCACAGAACAATCTTCAACAAAATCCAAAGCACTTACATAACATAAAGTGTCTTCTCTGACCACAAACCATTAATATAGTAATCCACAACAAGAAGAGCAGGGAAAAAAAATCAATTACTTGGAAACTCCATAACAACCTGGAACAAATCAAAGATGAAATTAAAAAAAAAGAAATTCTAGAATCAAATGAAAATAAAAACATCATACTCAAACCACTGGAACACAGCAAAGGCAGTCCTCAGAGGTCAGTTTATAGCAATATGTACACACATCAAAAAAGAAGAAATAAAAATCAAAGCATCAGCTATACAACTCAAGCAAATAGAAAGAGAACAGCAGAAGCCCATAACCTCCAGATTAAAGGACATAATTAAGATCAGAGAAGAAATAAATAATTAAAAACAAACAACAACAAAAAACAACAGAAAAGATTAACAAAACCAAATGTTGGTTCTTTGAAATTATCAACAAAATTGATAAATAACTGATCAAAATGATAAAAGAAAAACAGGAGAGGACTCAACCCAAATAAGAAATGCCATGGAAGACATTACAACAAACCTAACTGAAATAAAAAGAATCATAACCACATATTATGAAAACCTATACTCCAACAAATCTGAAAACCTAGAGGAAATAATCAAATTTTTAGACACACTTTACCTATCCAAACTTACATAAAATGGTGTTAAAAATCTGAAGAGACTCAAAACAAGAGAAGACATTGAAAAAGTAATAAATAATAATAATAATAAAACTTTCAACAAAGAAAGCTCTGGCCCAGATGACTTGACTGGAAAATTCTAGCAAATATTCAGACAAGAGCTTATACCAATACTACTCAAACTATTCCAGAATGTAGAAAAGGAAAGGATACTTCCAAATTCACTGTAGGTAACCAGAATAACCCTGACACCAAAACAGGCAAAGATATCACACACATACATACAAAAAAGAAAATTATGGACCAATATCCTCCATGAATATAGGCGTAAAAATTCACACACACACATAAAAACATAGAATAGAATTCAGCACTATATCAAAAAAATAATACATCACAACCAAGTAGACTTCATACCAGTTATCCAAGGATGATTCAACATCAGAAAATCAGATCAATATAATGCCCCACGTAAATGAAAGGAAAGAAAATAATCACATGATCATTTCAAACTTCACAGCAAACATATTTTACAAACTCTAACACCCATTCCTGGTAAAAGTTCTCAATAAAATAGGTATGTAAGGGAAATTTCTCAACATAATAAAGGACATCTATGAAAAATCAAAGGCCTACATTATTCTTAAAGTAGAAACGCTGAAAACATTCCTCTTGAAAACAAGAACAAGACAAGGATGGCCTTTGTAACCACTCCTATTTAACACTGTGCTAGAAATCTTAGCTAAACAGTAAGTCAAGATAAATAACTCAATAAAGGGCATCTAAACTGATAATGAAGAAATTAAACTATTTGTATCTGCATGTGATATGATACTACACATAGGAAACCCAAAAGACTCCGTGAGAAAACTACTGGCTTTAATTGACCTAGCAGAGAAGCAGAATACACGATAAGCATACAAAAATCTGTTGGATTCCTATACACCGATAAAGAAAATGTAGTCAAGAAAACAATCCCATTTTAATAGCCCCTAAAAAAATAAAATACTTAGGAATGAATCTAACAAGGGATGTAAAGACCTATACAAAATAAGCTACAGAACACTACTTCAAGAGTACACAAGAGATCTGCATAAATAGAAAAATATATTATGCTCACAATAGGCAGACTCAACATTGTAAAAATGACAGTTCTACCCCAACTGATTTATGAATACAATGCAATCCCAATCTAAGTATCAACAACATCGTTTGAAGAGATGGAAAAACATCATTAACTTTATATAGAAAGGGAAGAAGCCTCAGATAAGTAAGGCACCACAGAAGAACAAGAGTAGGAAGACTCACAATGTCTGACCTCAGAGCCCACTACACAGTTGTAGTAGTTAACATAGTTTGGTACTAGTACAATGACAGATAGTATTGGCCCATGGAACAGAAATGAGAACCCATAAACACATCTACCTATGGTCACCTGATCTTCGACAAGAACCCAAAGTCCATCAGATGGAGAAAATAGTCTTTTTAACAAACGGTGCTGGCAGACCTGGATGTCCATCTGCAAAAATTCAAAATACCATATGCAAAAACTAAGTCAATTCTTCATGACCAAAAATAGTTCCATCAGTCCAAATCAGGAGTCAAAATTATGGTGCTAATCCTTTTGTGATATCAGAGGGATTGTTCATTATGAGTTTGTACCAACTGGACAAACAGTTAAGCAAGTTCACTGTTTGCAATTGCTAAAAAGGCTGTGTGAAAAAGTCAGATGAAAACCACCTGAACTTTTTGCCAACAACTCACGGCTCTTGTATCACAGCAATACACCAGCTCACACAGTACTGTCTGTGAGGGAGTTTCTAGCCAGTAAACAAATAACTGTATCAGAACACCATCCATACTCACCTCATTTGGCCCCCAGTGACTTTTTTCTTTACCCCCAAATAAAGCAAATATTGAAAGGAAGACATTTTGAAGACATTCAAGACATCAACGGTAAAATGATGACAGCCCTGATGGCTATTCTAGAAAAGGATTTCCAAAATTACTTTGAAGTGTGGACTAGGTGTTGGCAACCTTGCATAGCTTCCCAAGGGGACTACTTTGAAGTTGACTGTAGTGATAGCAATGAGGTATGTAGCACTTTTTCTAGGATGAGTTCACATACTTTATTTTCAGACCCGTAAGTTGGCTAAGTCAATCACAAAAGGATGAATACTATATGAGACTGTTAGTGTAGAAACTCATGAAACAAACTTTGATGATTACCAGGGAGGGGAAGAGTTAGATGGAAAAACACTAAGTCAACAACAGATAAGTGGTGACTTTGGTGAAGGGTAAGACAGTATACAACACTAGAGAAGCCAGCACAGTTTGTATAAATCAAGTTCATGGAAGCTCCATAGCAATATCCAAACTCCTGAGGCCTGAAGCACTGTAGGGGGAGACCGTGATCTCAGGGAACATCTAACTCAGCCAACATGATGTAGTTTATAAGGAAAATGTTCTGCATTCTACTTTGCTGAGTAGTGTCTGGGGTCTTAATAGTCTGTGAGTGGCCATCTAGGTCACTCCACTGGTCTTATCCTTTTGGCGACAAAAATAATGAATCAAACTAAAGAAACAAGGGAAAGATTAGCCCAGAGGACTAGTGGACCACATCCATAATGTCCTCGACTGGAGTAAATCCTGTACAATTAGATGGTGCATGGCTGCCACCAGCAACTGCTCGGATAAGGATAACAATGGACGGTCCTAGACACAGCTGTAGAACAACGTGGAACAAAATTCTAGTTCAAAAAGGAAGACCAGACTTGTTGGCCTGACCCAGACTGGAGAAACCCTGAGAGGGTGCCCTTCTGAAACTCATTCAGCTCAGTAATGGCCTCACTCCAGAGGTTCACCCTTCAGCTAAAGAGTGAGAGTCTCATAAAACAAAATGAGATATGAGAGGCAAGCCAGCCCAGGTTCAAGGACTGGAAGACAAAAGGGAACAAGAAAGCTGGTAATAGGGAACCTGGAGACGAGAAGGGACGATGTTGACCTGTTGTGGGGTTGTTAGCCAGCATCATAAAACAATATGCGTACTGTTTAAATGAGAAACAACTTCATTCTATAAACTTTCTTCTGAGTACGAGTTTAAAAGAAATTCAAGAAAACTTCAAAAGGTTGCTTTCAGTTACTGAATAGCCAAGGTAAGTAATGATTCCTAACTCTTCTTGTTATTATTTTTATTGTATGCTCTTGAATTGATTCCAACTCATAGCAAAACTACATAACAGAACAGAACTGCCCCATAGAGTAATCTTAATGGAAGCAGATCTCCAGGTCTTTTTTCCATTGGACAAGGTGGTGGATTCCTACAGACATCCTTTTGGTTAGCATCCAAGCTCGTAAACTTTGCTCCGTCAGAGATCCTTTCCTTTTCATTAATGCATAGGAAAGATGGTCATGTGACTTTCTGCTTATGAGAAAAGATGTGTACAGTTAGAGCCCTGTCTTCAGGACTATTTAGACAAGGGCCATGTTAGTCACAGGTACCACTGAGTACAGTCAGAGGAAAATCAGAAAAAAAAGAAAAGCAATGAGAATGTGGTGTTCTAATTATTACAGATCAGATTATGTTTCCCAGAATATGGAATTCCAACTGCTATACCCGTGGATGTAATACTATTTCAAGATAAGGTTTTCTTTGTTATATTAATGACACTGTATCACTGTAGGGTGTGTTTTAAACCAATTGCTTTTGAAATATGTGAAGATCAGATCAGGCACAGAATCAAGCAAGCACAAAAGGGGGAAGATACATGCCATGCCACATGTGGATGGCCAAGGAATGAACAAGCTGAAAAGACAGGAGAAACTTTGTCCACAGCTGAGAGAGAAAAGGCTTTCCTCTAGAGCTGATGATCTCGTTTGGACTTGTAGTCTCATGCTGATGTTAGGTGCCATGGAGTCAGTTCTGACTCACAGTGTTATACATAACACAACAGAAAAAATTCTTACCAGTCCTGGGTCATCCTCCCAGTGAGAAGATAAATTTCTGTTCACTAAAGCCACCTACTTGAGGTATTTCTATTACAGCAACACTAAGAAACTATGGCATGGCTGAAAAATATTAACGCGCTGTATTCTAAAATTTATGTGTATGTTTGTGTAAGCATGTTTGTATATATGTAGTCATACAATTTTTACTACAAAACTAATACATTCAATCACTACTCATTGTTTAGTATTTATGAAGTTATCAAGAAAAGACTCATGAACTCTTAGAATTTTATTGAGACAGGTCCCACTTTAAGGAAATTCATAAACAAAAATTTATACTTATAGGCTGTAAATCAAAGAATATTTATATTGAGAAAAGATTTTTAAAAGGAAAGTTAATATTCCTTTTCAATACTGGCTTATCTACTGCAGTTCAGTTTTTCTATTTTGCTCAAAAATGACCTTACAGAAATGCTGGAGAACATATAACCCAAGGCTAAAATATTAAAAGTCACTATTAATTAAACATGTATCTATTTTGTTGACAGAACACTTTTTGAAATGATAAGCTGTCATGGTTTTCCAAAGTTGGGTGAAGGGGGGAAATATAATCTTCATAGGGTTCATATATGGAGAAAAGTTCTCAGAAATAAGTTCAGAAAATATTCCACATTATATTCCAACTTGAAGGTTTGTAAAGGATGTTAGCATAGTTAAGATTTGCAAAATATCTGTGGCAAATGTCACTGTTTAATTCTCCTATACCAGTTTTACTTACAAATGTATATGAAAATAGAACATTTTTTAAGTACAAGACTTCTTAACACTCCTGATACCACTAATTTGAAAAAATTACAGACACAAATTAGAGAATAGATTTGTTTTCACACCTTTATGACAATAATATATGACATTTGTTTTTAATAAGACTTACAAGTTTCTCAAGGTCTGAATCTATTCATTATACATCTACTCTGTATAACACCTAGTGTTATGTCTATAATAAAATGTGTCTACAATATATGCCTAATAAGTAATTTCTAAATAAGTCCCCAAGCAGTCTTTTGCATGTGCTTCATATAGGCATGAAAGAATGATTTTTTTTGTCCTTTTAGAAACAAAGCTATTTTTATTGTCTTTGAAAATGTTGAAATCAGTATTGTTATTTTGCTTAGTAGACTTTAAGCCAGCTGGTCATAACTTACTTAAGGAAGAAACAAAATGCATCTTGAGTTGCCTGCCTGGAAAATAGTTGTTTGCGCCTTATCTTCAGAGATTATAACTACTTTGAACTGACAACAAACCAAACCTGCTCCAATTGGATTGATTCTGATTCACGGTGACCCTACGGCAGTAGAGTTTCTAAGGAGTGATGGCTGGAGTCAAACTGTCTCAGTAACTTGTAATAGAAAGAGCATAATTTGAGGTGTTAAACAGGTGTGGGTATAATTCCCACTCTGCGTCCTATTAGCTGCTTTGTGTGCCAGTGGACGGCTCATCTGCCTTCTGACTTCAGCCAATAGAAGACATCAAGTTGTTGAAGGGCAGGAGGAAAGTAAGGCTAAGCTGTCCATCTGTTTACATGCTCCTACCCAGGTGACCATTATTTGTTTGTGCCCTTCTGCTAAAGAGCAAATGTCCTATCACATGGCCCGCCCTCTCCCCTTCACCTTTCTAGTTTGAGAGAAGGAAATGATTTCTCATCTATTACGTATCACCATTCCTTGTTACTTTTGCTAAGTCTCACCCAAACCTTTGTAAATAGCCTCTTTATTAAACTGTTTTCAATTACCCAGTTTGTGTATGCCACTGCTATTCTCTTAAGGGACTAACTATTAAATGGGCTAGTGGTGAGTTTCAGAAATTACTTAGTATCATCAAATTGCAATTTTTTTCACCTATGAAACAGGCATTATAACATCCTTCCTTTTTAACCTAGAATTAGATAATAATTTAATAAGTTTACATTACTTTTTATTTCCCTTATTCTCCTACTTCTAGAAGAAAGTGATCAAGATAAAGCTTATATCTGTGTTCAAAGCTAGATTTTACCTTGCTTCAAATAACAGAGATTTTTCAGTGGAAAGAATTTTGACACTGAATCCTATGGTGTTGTGAAGCCAAGGAGTACTCTTACAAGACTACACAACATATGATTGTATAAAGAACATATGCAGCAGCTTTGGAAAGAAAAAAATTCAACACAGAAGTGATTTCTAGACTGAAGGCATCTCACTGAGTCACAGGAATTTGGGACAACCATAGACCTCCGTTTGTAGCTGTCCTAGTTTCAGGAAGCTGCTGCAACAGAAATATCACAAATTTACTTTCTTGACAGTTTAGGAGGCCTGATGTACAAATTCAGGGTGACAGCTCAAAGAGCAGACTTTCTTTCTCTATTGACCCTGTGAGAAAGTCCTTTCTGTTCCTTTTTCAGCTTTTCTTGCTGGATTCCTTGGAGATGATCACATGTTCTGTACATTCCCCTTTATTTGTATTTGCTTCTCTCTGCCTAATCTTCTTCTTCTTCTTCTTTTTTTTTTTAACATCTTAGGGAAACACTGTTTGTATAAGAGTTAAGTGCTGCACCTGCTAACCAAAAGCTTGGCAGTTCAAATCCATAACGTGCTTCTTGGAAACACTATGGAGCAGTACTGTAGGGTCACTATGAGTTAGAATGAACTCAACGGCAGTGGAGTTTTTTCAGTTACATCTTAGAAGTGATTGGCTTAAGACTGTCCTACACTGACATGGCCTCATTAGCATAAACAGAAAACTCTATTCCCAAATGGACTTAACATCCACAAGTGTAAGGGTAAAATTAATAACACATGTTTTGGGAGGACACAGTCACTAACAAGCAAGGCCCATCCCCTAGAGCAAGGACTAAGGCTAAGTTGGGAGTGTAAGTACAAAAATAAAACTACACAGCTGAGGTGAGATCAGCCACATTTCTTGAAATAAATAAAATGGATGAGCAACTCTTGTTTAGAAGCCTGATGGCTAAAAAATTAATTTAGAGTGATAATAAAGCCACACATTCGCATACAATAAAGATTTCTTACTTCTTTTTTTTTGTCAGTCTTGTGTTAGGAACTTTGAAATATATAAGATGTATTTAAATATATGATATTAAATATATAAGATACATGTAAGATATATTTATTTAGCAGAATTCAGCTTAAAAGAAAGGGAAAACTACCTAACATTGAGCTTTGCCTGTAAGCTACTGTATGTTGCCCCTAAGCCAAGTGCCGTCATGTTGTGGGGCCTTGCGTGTTGCGGTACTGCTGGAAACCTTGCCACCAGTATTCAAATACCAGCAGAGTCACTAAAGGTGGACATATTTCAGCTGAGCTTCCAGACTAAGACGGACTAGGAAGAAGGAGTTGGTGATCTACTTCTAAAAAGAGTTAGAAATAAATAAAATGTTATAAATAAATAGAATGTTAGGAATAGAAGTGGTACATTGTCTGAGATAGTACCGGAAAAGCCCTCCAGCTTGGAAGACACTCAAAAGACAACTGGGAAAGAGCTGCCTCCTCGAAGTAGAGTTAATCTTAATGATTTTAGTGGAGTCAAGATTTTGAGACCTTCATTTGCTAACGTGGCTTGACTCAAAGTGAGAAGATGCAGCTGCAAATGTCCATTAACAATTGAAATGCATGAAGTATGACTCTAGGAAAATCAGAAATCATCAAAAATGAGACACAATGAATAAACATTGATATCTAGACATTAGTGAGCTAAAATGGACTAGGATTTGCCATTGTAATCAATCACATGATCTACTATGCCAGAAATGACAGCTTGAGGAATGGGGTTCCATCTATAATCAAAAAGAGACTTTCAAGAACTGTCCTGAAGTGCAACACTGTCAGTGATAAGATATAGACTGCTAAAATACAAACATACCATAGACTGCCAAAATACACACCTACAAGGAAGAGCAGTTAATGAGACTATTATTCAAAGTTATGCATCAACCACTAAGGTCAAAGAGGAAGAATTTGAAGACTATCACCAACTTCTGCAGTCTGAAGTTGGCCAAAAGTGCCATCAGGATGCAGTGATGATTACTGTTAATTGGAATAGGAAAGTTGGCAACAAAGAAGGATCTGCAACTGGGAAATACAGGCTTTATGATACAAATCATGCCGAAAAAAAAAGAAATCTGCAAAAGGCCTTTACTTTGAAGACTAAGATGTACCTGACCCAGGCTGCAGTGTCTTTAATCACCTTGCATTTTTGCAAAGGCTGGACAACAAACAAGGGAGACCAAAGAGGACTTGACACCTTTGGATTGTGGCACTGGCAAAGAATACTGAATATACCACAGACTGCTAAAAGAATAAACAAATCAAGACAGGCTTTGAGGATGAGACTATCTCCCATTGCCTTTGCAATACCGGCTTGCAAATAAAATCTCTGATCTCACCTTAATGCTCCTGTTTCAGTGAATTGGCTTTTGGGGCAGGCAGCCAAACTCTCGGGCTTTTCGAGTAACAATGTATGGCACCTCAGGTGGGACCATGGCTGCCTGGGCTCAACGACCTCCTGGAAGGACAAGGGATCAGGGCCTCCTTAAGCGGCTGCAAGACGTCCACTGACTCCCTCCTCTCACTAAAACATCGTTGGCTTCTAACTGTGCTATCTAGGGGTGACTATTAAAAAATAAATAAATAAATGAAAAGAATGAACAAATCTTTTTCTGCCATAGCACAAACTGAATGCTCCTTAGAAGCAAGGATAATGTGACTACCCCTCACACACTTTGGACATCAGAAAGGACCAGCTCCTGGAGAACTACTTCATGCTTGATAGAGGGTCAGTAAAAAGGAGGAACACTTGCAGTGAGATGGACTGTGACAGTGGCTGCAGCAATGGGCTCAAGTGTAGCAACGATTGTGAGGATGATGCAGGACTGGGCGAGGCTTTATTTTGTTGTTCTTTGGATCGCTATGCATTGGAACTAACTCCATGGCACCTAACACCAACAACTACAAATATATGTTGTGTAATTTTTTTCACTAGTGCAAATAAGCAGGTAAAAAGAACTTCCACATTCTTTCCTTAGAATACAGACAACAGTTATGATTTAATTTCCCAAACACTTCTTTCTGATATGCAATTTTCTCACATTGTAACAGTAGGTAGAAGGGTGGGAAAAGGCTGACTGTCCTCCTCTGCTTTCCTGCCCTCTGCACAGCTCTATTTGAGCCACTCTCTAAGTTTCACACATAGCCAATCAGGACACTAGCTACGTAAAGAGAGCGTTTTTGTTTGTAGATCAGTAACAGTACTGTATGACAGAATGATCAAGGCAGAGCCTCCTGTAGTCATTTGTGTTACTGATTGCAACAAAATCGCAGACTAAACAGATCATTATGTAAGAAAATCTTGAAAACTAGATCCTCAGTAATATCTGACACAGATCCACATGTATGAGGATTGAATGCTTAGTCTTAAAAAAAACACATGTAAATACCATGCATACACACAAAAAAACAACAAGCTGGTATGAAATATAATAACTCTGAGCAGCTATTTTAGTTACAAGCTTAAGAATTTACTGAGTTTTACTGTTGTTCTTCCAAGTTTATTTCATCATTTGTTTTTATGTTTCATTAAGTGGAGTGTGGAAAGCCATCAATAAAATGTTATTATTTATGGCAAATCTGTCATGTTTGCTTCAGTATACTGGACCAAAGTTTCTTAGGCAAAGTCCCATAGTGAAATTAAATGATTTATTGAGATCTTCAAAAACAAACTAGAAGTAGTGTATAAAAAGGCTGTGGTCAATAGCCAGATTAATCATAAAAGTGTTGACTTGCTGCAAGTATTAAATACATTTAACTTTATAGGGTATCTCACATAGTAATATCATTCAGGAATAAAACACATCCTCTTTTGCCTTAACTCCAGCTCAAGCTGAGAAATACGGAAACGACCAACACAAAACTCAGCTGCTGAACAAAACTAAGCTATTTAATGCACATACAAGTAAAAGATGTTGAATATACATCCTAAGGAAACATAGCTTCAGTGTTTTAAGGACTGCTGCCTGATGATCTGTAAACACCAAAGTTCTCTTTCTCAGAAGAAAATTGCTTTAGTTACTTTAAAGAAGCCTAGATTTTTCTGAGCAAGTTGTAGGCAAGATTTATGAAAGATCTTGTAGCTCTTCTGCCTGAACATAAGTAAATGGCATATGAAAATTTTTCAGTCATGCAGCCATTAAGGGGCTTACAATGTTGAGTCTCAGTGGCAACACAAGAAAAAAAAGGGGTGCACCCTGAAAACTCCACCAAAAGGCCTCAATTGATGGTCCGAAAGCCTGAGGGTTCTCCTGGGAGCATGACACCTAGATCTGATGCTTCTCCTGATCATAAATCGTTACTGGGGTCAGTTCTTCAGATAGCAATGGATTGGACTTAGAGACACAGAGCGACTATATCATGACTGCACTTTATGGTTCTATGCATCTATAGGACGTCATCCCACTGGCCTCCTACTAGAAGGGGTGGAGAGGATGGAGAGGAGCAGATAGGAGATTGTTAGCAGGATATGACATGTATAGAACAGAAAGGAGGAGTGTGCTGTCACTGGGCAGGGAGAGCAGAAGGAGCTGCAGATAGAAGGCTTGCAAATTTAGACTGGATTGTACGCTTGCACTCAATCACAACAAAAAAATCAGAAAAAAATAAAGAAAATTTCAGTCATGGACTGTAGACTGTAAACTTGTACACATTACCTCCAGATCTTTTTTCAGAACTTTTTCAGTTGCCTCTTGGTCCTAATAAAGCAGACCTGGTAGGAATGAAAAAGAATGTATGAGGTGAAATATCCAAATGGCAAATACTAAATTTCCTGTCGTAATTAATAGGATCAGTCAGTCATAGAAAATGTTAGAACAAATATGAGGCTCTTGTTTGTGAAGAGCCCAAGTCTTATTCGATACATGTGAGGTGTGATTAGAAACAAAGAAGAAACAAAATTTTTACTTCATTCGACCTAACACTGGTACAACTTCCTGAGTATGAGACCAAGAGTTTCTGAATACTTAACATTAAAAAAAAAAAAAAAAAGCCATTGAGTTGACCCCAACTCATAGTGATCCTATAGGACAGAGTACAACTGGCCTCATAAAGTTTCGAAAGAGTGCTTAATGGATTTGAACTGCCAACCCTTTGGTTAACAGCTTTAGCACTTAGCCTCTAGGCCTCCAGGGTTACCTCAATCCTTAACATACGGATGATAATATTTGCTTTACTTATCTTAACAAGGTAGTGGTAAAACTCTGAAGAAATTATTTTTTAATCTAACTGCTATGGCAACCTAGAATGTTTTATAAATGTCTCTCCTTTCTTCTTCTCAGGAGTTCAGAGTAACAGCTCGAGAGCAAGTGATGACCAGTATTGAGTAAAAAAAAAAAAAAAAAGGAAAGTAATGAAAGTCTATGGAAAGGAGATTCCTTTGCTCACCACCACTACATTTCCAAAGTTTTGTATCTCTTCAAGAATAATAAATATTAACTTGATTGTTCTGATTCCAGGACATCAGTGATCTCAGTTATTTGTGGGAGGGTTCATAACAAAATGAAAGGCACACAGGGCTGTGGCTTGCTCTTCTTTCTCTTTGCTTTATAAGATAGAAGCATAAGAGAGGAGTGATAGCCATGATGCTTCTTTCTTTTTCTTTATTGTGTTTTAACTATTGATCTTCTCCTCAGTTTCCCATGGTTGCAAAATGCTGGCTAGAATATGAAAATATTCCAAAATTTAGGTTAGAATTTAATAATGTCTCCCAAGGGCTTGATGGTAGACCTTTGCATTGATCTTTGGGCCTAAACTCAAATGACAATAAAGTGATAGTGATGTTCCTGTGCTCTTTTGAGATGATTGTGAGAAAAAAACAGCTATGGTCTGGGTTGGATTCAGCTACTGTCTTTTCTCTGATCATATTATTAAAATCTTTCCTTGATTTAGGACACATACAGTAAAATTGGAAAGCCTGGTGTTGTGGTGGCTAAGATCTGTGTCTGCTAACCAAAAGGTCAGCAGTTGAAATCCACCGGGTGTTCCTTGGAAACACTGTGGGGCAGTTCTATGTCAACCTGTAGTTGAAATCCACTCGGTGGCAACAGGGACCATAGAGTTCCTTTTAACATTATTCAGTCAGTCAAGACAAATTTTTTTCTGGGCACAGAGATTCATAAGGAGACAGGGAAGGTTAGTATCCTGATTTTGTGGAATAGTTATCGTACTGGAGAAGGAGGAGGTACATAGAAGGTGACACATGTCAAAAATGTTATATAGTTTTAGTCACCTAGTGCTGATCTAACAGAAATATCACAAAGTGGATGGCTTTAACAAAGAAAAGTTTATTCTTATGTAGTTGGGTAGGCCACAAGTCCCAAATTCAGGGTGTCCATTCCAGAAGAAGGCTTTCCCTCTGTTGGCTCCGGAGGAGGGTCTTTGTGTTTCATCAGTCTTTGATCAGGGACAATCTTGGCACAGAAACCTCAGGAATGAAAGACACACTCTTCTCCCAGAGCTGCTTTCTTGATGATGTGAAGTTCCCATTTCTCTGCTTGCTTCATTCCCTTTTGTCTCTTGTAGGATGAAAGGATAAAAGGTGATGTAAGCCATATTCCAGAGAAAGTCCCTTTCTAGTAGAGCAGGCTGGTGAACTTATAAAGGGATTTATAGTCCCACCCTTATCCTCTAACATACAGTGTAGGAAAATCACAAAATGGAGGACAATCACAAAATGTTTGGAATGATGGCCCAGTCACATGGCTATACATATTTTTGGATCTCAGTCTATGACACTCCACCCTTTGGGTCCCCCCAAAATCACATCTTTGAAACATGTAACAAGATCACCCCATCATAACAAAAGTCATAGCAAAAACATGTCCATTACATATGATAGAAGTCTTACATCAGTTCCCAGTTAAAATACAAAAACTCTTCTACATTTGTGAAACCAAGAATCTAAGCCATCTGCTTCCAAAGGTACAACAGTACAATAGGTACAAGTTAGACATTCCATTACAAATAGGAGAAACTACAGGGAAAGAAGGCATTAACAGGCAGCAAACAAGTCAGCAGAATACAGTAAAACAGCCCTCAAATCTTTGAAAATAATTTTCCCTTTTCTGAGACATTTTACACAATGGCCTTACCTTCCAGATTCTAGGTATAGGCTACACTCTCTGGATTCTGTGTGGAGACCTCTGGCCCTGTGCTACAACTCTGCCTTCTAGGCCCACTTGGGCAGGAACTTTGTCCCTTTGTCTTTAGGTGCACCCTAAGACCAAATAAATGGCAATTCCACCCTTACAAACACAGGAAGCCATGGCTCCACTCTTTCAAATCCTCAAGGTCATGACCATACCTTTTGAGACTGAGGCAGCTTAGCTTCTCATGCTCTTCGTCTCTTCAGCTTCTACTTCATACGGACTCATGGCTTTGGCCTCAAACTTGCATTTGCTCTGCTGGGGCAAGTATTCTGTAGCTCCACTGATTCAAGTATCTGGAAGCACCTTACTTTGCCAGGAAACTCATGTACATAGGCATTCAGTTTTCATGCTCTGTGGGTCAGCAAGGATCACTCCACTGATTCAAATTTCTGGAGGCACCCCACTCTGCCAATAAACCTCTGTGCACAGGCACTTAGCTCTCTTGTTCCCTAGGTCAGCTTTATTGCTGCCTCTAGTTCTGCTGCTGCCTGTCTGCCACCTCTGGTCCTCTGCTATTCCTGATTATCAGTGCCTTGTCAGTGTTAATAGTTCTCCATTTCTTCTCAGTCTTCTATCCATTCAGTTTTAAAATCATGTCCACATTTTAGGTATTGTTAGAGCAGCACCCCACTCCCTCAATACCAAATTCTATTTTAGTCTTCCAGTGCTGCCATAATACAACAAACTGGATAGTTTTATGAAGAAAAGCTTATTGTTAAAGTCTAGTAAGCCACAAATCCATTTATGAGTTACAAGTCCATTTAATAAGAGAAATTATCACAGTCTGGTAGGCTGAGTCCAAATTCAGTGAGAGCATCTTGGCACAAGCACTCTCAGGTCCAAAGGATGTGCTCTGCTCTTGGAACTGCCTTCTTGGTGCTATAAGGTTCCCAATTATCTGCTTTCTTCCATTTCCTTTTATCTCTTGTAGGATGAAAAGATAAAGGGTAGTGCAAGCCATACAGGGAAACTCCCTGTACAGTGGGGCAGAAAGATGATCTTATGGAGGGTTTTTCAGTTCCATGCTAATTTCTAACATACAGCATAGGAAAATCACAAAATGGAGGACAATCACAAAATATTGGGGATGATAGCTCAGCCACATATTTGAGGGTGCATGTGGTGCAATCCATGACACACACACACACACAAACACACACATATATATATATATATACACACACATAGATATATACATGTAGCTCTATCTATCTATCCTAGGTAGATCTGTGACTGTTTATTTTAAGGAAGACCTCTCTAAGAATGTTACAGTAAGTTGAAGCAGACAGTGAAGAAAAAAAATAAGAAAAGGAATGGGAACACAAGATGATGTTGTGAGACAGATAGGTAGGACCAACAGTCTGCATCATCATCTCAGTAGAAGGAAAACCAGGAGAGTGAGTGCCCTGGGTTTGGAGCTTCCCAGAGCTACTCAGACAAATGAGTCTTTTTACTTCCATTCAACAATGCTAATACTTTGTGATTATTAAAGGGAAATATTTGCAAAACTTTTATAAGCTACCTTACTAAACTGTTAAAGAATCATATTTTGTAGCTTTTGGTTATTTGCTCTGCTGGTGAAGTGGCTTTGTCTGCTCTCCTTAAAAGGACATGACTGTTCATGCTACAACAATCAATGCAGGATTTCATCCAGAATTGGAAGACATTGAAATGAACTTGGATTCTTTACCCACATTCCTCAGCATGAAGTGCATCTCAACTGGTAACACTGCTATGATTTCAAATACTGCGAATTCAAGTGTTTAATGATCAGGGTAGTAATGGTTTTAAAAACTATCTTGTGGTATTTCAATCCAAATCAAGTCCAATAAAGGTAACTCAAATATTTAAAAAGTAAATCCAGTCTTATTCTTGATGCAGCAGAATAGCCACAGGCCACAATTTAGTTCTATGAAAGATGACAGGGAGGAAGAAAGAAATTTACACAGGAAACTTTGAAACAGTCAAAGATGGGAATTAAGGAGTATTGATTTGAGATTTTTGTATAGTTTTGAGGTCAAATGGAAACCAGATGGTCCAAAAAAATTTGTTTTACAATCTGATAGTAGTTAAGGGAATGAAATGTGTACATAGCAATCTCCCAGTCATTCCTTGCCTGGATATATATCTCAAAAGATTCCTCGTATTGATCCCTAACAAAACACGTGCAAGATTGTTCATAGTGGGGCATTTTTTTTTCTTTTTTACTGAGGAGGAGACCTTGCCTAAGTGTCTTACAATGGGAGAATAGATAATTACAATGTCGTAGACTGTCCCGGCCCACGGGACAAATCAGCGAGGGGTGAGGAGGAACCTGTGAAAATGAAAGTAGGGCAGGAGATGCGAAGAAATGGAGGCAAGACAGGATTCTGATCAAGCCTCAAAAATTTTTTATTTTAGCAGTGGATATATATATACAGTGGGAAGGGGAGGGATTTGGAATCGGGTGATATCTGGTGTGGGGCACTTGGCGTTTTATGATTGGTTAGGCGGTACACCTGGACAGTGACGCTGGGCAGTGACACACGCGGGTAGTTTTCGCGTGCACGCATTTTCAGGGGCTTTCCGGACTTACTGTTTTTTGGGGCCTGACGTTTTTTCATGGCCCCCAACAGTAGACAAAAGCTTTAGCATAGGATGTCACAGGTAAAATTAGTACCTACATGTACACATTGAAAATATGTACATAAATTATATACATAAAATATGTATAAAATATGTACATAAAATTATATTGCAGAATGAAAACATAAGAGACAGGAAAAAGTTTATAGCACAACAGCATTTGTATTTTAAAACACCCAAATAGTACTACCTGCTTTACAATGATATACTCATATTCAAAGACCCACATGAAACACATTAATGTGGACGCTTATGGGAAGGGAAGAACATGAAGGTAGGGACAGGAAATGGCACAGAAAAAATAGATGAACTAAAATTAAATTATTGTAGATTTAACTGTGTTCTCCCAAAATAGGTGTCATAAGTAGAGGGGAAGATACATGCCATATGATCACTGAGGAATCTTGGAATAGAAGCTGGAAAAGAGACAAGGATCTTCCCTTAAGATTGACAGAGAGAGAAAGAGCAACTTCCCCTAGGACTGACACTCTGAATTCTGACTTCCAGCCTCCTCAACTGTGAGAAAACATATTGCTGTCCTTTAAAGCTATCCATTTAGGGCATTTCTATTGTAGCAGACTAGATAACTAAGAAACACAAAAAGAAGACTTAAGTTGACAACTTGTATGAAATAAGGAATGTCATGGATTGAACTGTGTCCCTGTGAAAATTGTGTGTAGCCATTTGGCTGGGCCGTGCTTCCCAATAATTTATGATTGTCCTGCATTTTGTGATTTTCCTATGCTATATGTTAGAGGATTAAGCTTGGACTGTAAATCTCTTCCTAAGGTCATTTCCCTGCTCCACTGTAAAAGGAGTTTCCCTGGAATGTGTCTTGCATCATCTTTTCTCCTTTTGTCCTTCAAGAAATACAAAGGGAAACAAGCAAAGAGCGGAAACCTCACACCATCAAGAAAGCAACACCAGGAGTACAGCATGTCCTTCAGACCTGAGGTTCCTGTGCCAAAATGCTCCCTAATGAAAGACTGATGCAACACAAGGACCCTCCTCCAGAGCCAGTAGAGGGAAAGCTTTCCTCTGTAGCGGATACCCTGAATTCTGACTTATAGCCTACTGGTCTATGTAAGAATAAACTTTCCTTTGTTAAAGCCACCCACTTGTGGTAATTTTGTTAGAGCAGCACTAGATAATTTAAAACAAGGACTAAAATTTAAAATTAACTCTGTTTTCTGCATCTAAACACAATAAAGATTTAAACATCAAGAAAGCCTATACCAGGGTGGAGTTAAGTTGGCAGACTAGACACACATCTTTTTAATTCCTTCTGAAAACAAAGGCCTGGATTGGTAACTGAACGGAGCTTTCTGGACACCCACTGAGCCATAGGACACAGCACAGGGTAGTCAGATTAGACTGAGTGCCACTAATCAGGAAATTTCCTCTCTCTTGCTGAGCCACGCTCCTGCTGACTCACTGTTGGATGGACTGCTGGTGTTTCTAATTTTTTTCTTTTTGTTAGCTGATAGGTAGGGAATGGGAATGAGCCAGCAGATATGCTGAGCAGCTGTGCTGAAGTAAACAGCATGTGGCATGGTGGAGAGACAGTGTGGGGGTTAGACATGTTTGGAGAGCCTGGTGGCAGACTGAGGCAACACAGCCCCTCTACCCTCTCTTTTCTGAGCTTCACCATAGATTTGCTGTTTCACAGCAGAAGGAACAGCTTGACCGGGATGCCATCTTGGTCAGCTGGGAGGTAGAGTTACCCAACCAGAGCCTTAGCAGGGGCTAATTCCCAGGCTGGGAGTCAGTGCCAGTCCATAAAGCACTTTTCCAGCAGAAAGGCTTTGTTTAGCACAGTGTTGCCTTATGGGTAGGGTCTGGCTGAAGATGGTAGCAGGGCCATAGCCCTTTGTACTTTGAACTACATCATAGCATCTAGGGATGGTGCTTCTGTTGTTTGCCAGAACACAGGGCCTGTCACACCTGACAGCCTGACTGACTTTGACAGCTGTCAGATATCTTTTATCTTTTAAAATAAGACTGCCTGTAGAGATAACTGCTGAGCAGCCCAACAGCATCTCTTCCAGCCTTTAGAGACCCACATCACAGGGTTGGTTCATGGCTCCTCAGTGACTCCAGAGGTAGAGTGGTGTCTTTGCCAGCCAGGAGGCAGAGCCAGCCAGCCTAGAGAGTTCACTGGGGCCAGTCACTAGAGTACACAGAGGCAGCTGGTGACCAACTCCCTTTTCAGAAGTACCCAACAGCTCCTTTTGAGGCAACACAAGAGAAACTGAACAGCTTTAGATGGCCAGAAGGCAACAAACCATTACTAAGCATTTGAAGAAACAGCCCAGAAAACTCTGAAAATAAATAAACAAAAAACTTCCCAGATGAAGAACCCTTTCTGAAGCTATCAGAGGTTGAGTCCAAAAGAATTACATATTGAGCCCTCCTAGAGACTAAACAAAATGCAGCATAACAAAATGAAAAATTAAGCAAGCTATTCAAACTGATGGAATCTCAATGTTCTGAAATCCAGCAAATCAATACAAAATTACAGGATTAGACAACTCAATCCAAAGAATAAAGAGCAGAATCAAGGAAATGGAAGTCAGCGTTAGTGATGTTGATGATAGAGCAACTGACACAAGCATTTACAAAGAGAAATCAGAGAAAAGAAAAAATAAAAACAAAGAAGCATTAAGAAACATGTGGGACTCTATCAAGAGGAATAATCAATGATCAATTTAGAGTTCCTGAACAGTGAGGGATAACAGGAAACACTAAGAGAATTGTTGTTGAGTTGCTGACTAAAAATGTCCCTGAAATGGTGAAAGAAGAGAGCATAGATATCCAAAATGTGTAATGAAAGCCACAAAAAGTTGATTCCAAAGGAAAGACACCAAGACATATTATAAACAAACTTAGTACAATGAAACACAAGCACAAATTCTTACAGGCAGTGAGACTCATAGCAAAACTGACATTCAGAGGGGACCCCTGTAGGCTTTCATCTGACTTCTTGGCAGAAACAATGTCAGCAATGAGGCAGTGGTATGACACACTCAAAGCCTTGAAGGAGAAAAACTTCCAACCAAGAATTATGTACCCTGCAAAACTGTCTTTCAAACACAAAGATGAAATTAAGACATTTGCAGATAAGTAGAAGGATAATCTCTGTAAAAGCCAAACCAAAACTACAAGAAGTACAGAAATAAACTCTTTGCTTAGAAAAACAAAACCATTAAATGATATTTAAGGAGGCAATGTAGGACACAACATCCAGAAACCTACTCAGTTAGGGAGGCACAAAACTCTATTAAAGCTACAACATTAAAAGAAGGGAACCAGTGATCACATTGTGAAAACTATGATACCATCACATTAAAAAGAGGGATACGTTACAGTAGTTATATTCCTTTTATGTGAAGAAGAAGTTAAAAATATATGTAGAAGCTAAAAGTGGGTTTAAATGTAGAGTATTAAGGGGATTCATAGGCATAGCCACAAAGTGCAACAGCAATGCAATATATCAAAACAAGCATAATACACGAGTCTCAACAAACACAAAACAAACACTGAAAAGGATAAAAAAATCAACCCACAAAGGATGACCCAAAACAGAATATTAAGAGCAAGAGAGAAAACATCAACACAAAAATAAAGCCACCAAAAATGACAGCATTAAACACACACCTGTCAGTAATTACACTGAATTTAAATGGCCTGAATGTGCCAGTTAAAAGACAGTGAGTGACATCTTGGATCAAAGGACATGATCCATCTACATGTTAAAGAAACACACCTTAGATTTAATGATATACACAAACTGAAAACTAAAGGATAGAATAATATATACCAAGCTAACAATATATGAAAGAGAGCAGGTGTGGCAATACTAATCTCAGATAAAATAGACTTTAACGTAAAACCCACCATCATGGACAAGGATGGTCACTATTTATTGCCGAAAGGTTCAGTACAGAACTAGGACTTGACAGTAATAAATATTTATACACCCAATACCAGAACATCTAAATACTTTGAGCAAACACTGACTACACTGAAAAATGAGATATATCACTCCACAATCAAAGTTGGAGACTTCAATGCTCCACTTTCAGTAATGGACAGATCATCCAGAAAAAAGCTCAGTAAAGATGCAGAATATCTTATTGTGACAGTTAATCAATTAGACCTCATCGACATATACAGAACTTTTTATCCATCAACAGATAAGTATAACTTCTCCAATGCACATGGAACATTTTCCAAAAGAGACCATGTGTTAGGACATAAAGCAAATCTCAGCAAAATCCAAACCATTGGATAACTGTGAATTATTTTCTCAAACCATAAAGCCATAAAAGTAGAAATCAATAGCAGAAAAAACATAGACAGAAATTGGAACTCATGTAAACTGAACAATACCTTGCTCAAAAAGCCATGGATTGTAGAAGAAATCAAGGATGAAATAAAGAAATTTATGGATTAAATTGAGAATGAAAACACATCCCACAAGAACCTATGGGATACAGCTAAAGCAGTGCTCAGAGGTCAGTTTATGTCTATAAATGCACACATCTGGGAGAGGAAAGGACCCAAACCAAAGAATTAACCCTACAGCTTTTATAAGTAGAAAGAGAGCAACAAAGGAACCAGCACCAGGAGAAGACATATAACAAAGATGATAGCAGAACTAAATGAATTAGAGAATATAAGAACAATTGAAAAAAACTGACAAAACCTAAAGCTGTTTTTTTAAAAGATCAGCAATATTGACAAACCATTGGCTAAACTTACAAAAGAAAAAGGAGAGGAAACAACTCAAAAAAGCAATGAGGTGGGAGATGTCACAACAGACCCAACAGAAAGCAAAAGTATCACACATAACAGAATACTATGAAAGACTGTATTCTAACAGATTTGAAAACCTAGAGGAAATGAACATATTCCTAGATTCATATAACCTACTAAAATCATCACAAGGAGAAGTAGAACAACTTAATAAACCCATCACAAAGGAAGAGATTGAAAAAGTCATCCCAAAACTACCAACCAAAAAAAGCCCTGGCCCAGATGGCTTCACCACCGAATCCTACCAAGTTTTTAGAGAAGAGTTAACTCTAGTACTACTGGGACTATTTCACAGCATAGAAAGGGATGGGATACTTCCAAATTCATGCTATGAAGCCAGCATAATGCTGATGCCAAAACCAGGGAAAGATCCCACAAAAAAGGAAAATTATACACCAATAACACTCATGAACCTAAATGTAAGAACCTTCAACAAAATCCTTGCCAATAGAATTCAGCAATATATCAAGAAAATAATTCCCAATGATCAAGTTGGATTTGTATCAGGGATGCAAGTCTGGTTCAGCATCAGAAAGCAATTAATACGATCAATGACATAAATAATACAAAAGATAAGAATCACCTGATTGTGTCAATTTAAAAGTTCAACCCCCATTCATGCTAAAAACTCTCAGCAAAATAGAAATAGAAGACAAAGTCCTCAACACAATAAGGGTCAAGTATGTAAAGTGAATCACCTACGTCATCCTGAATAGAGAGACACTGAAACAATTTCCCCTGAGACCAGGAAATAGATAAGGATGCCTGCTCTCACCGCTTCTATTCAACATTGTACTTGAAGCTCTGACCAGAGCAATTAGACAAGACAAAGAAATAAAGGGCATCTGCATCAGCAAAGAAGAAGTAAAATTCTCTCTGCTTGCAGATGATACAATTGCATATGCAGAGATTCCTAAAGAATCCATATGTAAACTACTCAAACTGATAGAAGAGTTCAGTGAAGTATCAGGATATAACATAAACATAAGTAAATCAGTAGAATTCCCTGAAACCAATAAAGAGATCATTAAAGAAGAAATCACCAAATCAACACCATTTATTATCACCCCAAAGAAGATAAAATACATAGGAATAAATCTAACTATAGAAATAAGAGACCTATACAAAGAGAACTACAAGACCTTACTACAGTTAACTAAGAGAGACTGACACAAATGCAGAAACCTACCCTGCTCATGGATAGGAAGACTTAACACTGTGAAAATGTCTATTTTACCCAAAGCTATCTACATACACGGTGCAATCCCAATACAAATTCCAGTGCCATTTTTCAGTGAGATGATGAAACAAAACACCAGCTTTGTTCGGAAAGGGAAGAAATCCCAGATAAGCAAAACTCTACTGAAGAAGTGGAACACAGAGGGAGGCCTCACACTGCCCGATCTTAGAACCTGTAACACTGCCACAATAGTCAAAAACGGCTTGGTACTGATACAAAATAAGACTTATAGACCAATGGAACAGAGTTGAGACCCCAGAGATGCCACCATTCTCCTATAAACAGTTGATATTTGACAAAGGCCCTAAGATTTTAAACTGGGGTAAGAACAGTCTCTATAACAAATAGTGCTGACAAAACCAGATATTCATCTGCAAAAAACTGAAACAGGACCTTTACCTCACACCTTACAGAAAAACTAACTCAAACTGGATCAAAGATCTAAATACCACACCTAAAATGATAAAGATCACGCAAAATAAAATTGGGTAGGCAATGGAAATTTTTAATACACAGCTTAGACAGACTCCAAAATCTGCTCTCAGGAGACTTTGAGGCTAATTGGCATAACTAGCCTGTTCCTAAGTGAGTCTTCTGCCCTCCATATTGATGCGGGTGTCTGGGGTCTTAAAAGCTAGCAAGCTGCTGTCTGAGGTACACCAAATTGTCCCAACTCATCCAGAACAGGTGATCACCAAGGGCAACAAAGACATGAAGGAAAAAGAGTCCAGAAGACACTTCTGTGACCTATGTGAACGGGTGACTGTATCAACATGGGACCAGAAGAACCAGATGGTGCCTGGTCACCACCACAGACAGCAGTGACAGGACACACAATGTTGAGCCCTAGTGGCAACACGAGAAAAAGAAGGGTGCAAAAAAGAACTCCACTTAAAGATCGTAATTGATGGTCCAAAAGTCTAGGGGTTCCCCTGAGAACATGGCCCCTAGATCTGTTTCTGCCCCTTACCAGAATACATTACTGAGGTGAACTCTTCAGACAGGAATGGATTGGACTCAGGGACACAATGTGACCATGTGGTGTGTGCATTTTGTGGTTCTATGCATCTACAGGATACTGTCCTACTGGCCTCTTACTAGAAAGGAAAAGAGAGGGTGGAGAGGAGGGGACAGGACGTTGTTAAGAGGACACAACATGTATAGAACAGAAAGGAAGAGTATGCTGTCAGGAACTGCAGACAGGCAGGCACACACATTTAATTTGGACTGTGTATTTTCACTCAATCACAGTTAAAAAAAAAAGAAGAAGAAGAAGAGGATGATGACTTGTACTTCTCCAAATTTGTGTTAGAAGAAAACAGACAAAAGAAATCCATTGCCACTGAGTTGACTCTGACTCGTCACAACGCCATAGGACAGAGTAAAACTGCCCCAAGGAGCCCCTGATGAATTTGAACTGCCAACCTTTTGATTAGCAGCCATAGCTCTTAACCACTATGCCACCAGGGTTTCCAGAAGTAATCACACACAAATCCTTCTTAGTAAAATCCCTGACAATAGTATTCTGGGTTACCTCAGTATAACACAACAAGATGTGGGCTAGAGTGTGTTCCCTAATCTTCTTTGCACAAAAGGCTCAGTCACACACTAAACTTCTAATGAGGGCTGAGTGTGTGACAGAACTCCGGTGGTGCAGTGATTAAGAGCTCTGCTGTTAAACAGACGATTGGCAGTTCAAATGTCTCTACTACTCCTTAGAAGTCCTGTGGGGCAGTTCTACTCTGTCGTGAAGGGACACTATGAGTTGGAATTGATTTCATGATGGCAACAGGATTGTTTTTTGAATTTTTCTGACTGCAGTGAAGGAGGGAAGGGTATAGCATTCTGAAGCAGTAGATTAGTGTTAACATTTGTCTAGTGACCTTCAGTTTAGAGAGAGTACCTCATATCCACACCTTAGTAGTCTTGAGTTGTGATTATCATAAGAAAAATGAGATGATATTAAAACCACACAATGTACTATAGAACGTGAAGACAAAAATGTGCTTCTTCCCTTTTCCCCTCCCTGTCAGCTCTCACCATGCCTACAGACGTTTTCCTTCTGCCTCTCATCTTTGCTTCCCTCTGTGACCCTTCTCCTCATACTGATTTTGTTTTTAGCTTTCCTTGACTCTCAGCCTTGGCCTCTTGACTTCCTTGTAACTAACACCATATCCCTGTCGGCGTGGCATCCACTTGAAGATTATTGCTTTGCACTGGCATCTGAGAACTTCCTCCTCTCCTGACCCGACAGCCACCACTCAGTGTTGTATGTTTGGAAAAGAGTGGAAGGGCAGAGGCTCCCACACGAAAACATCTGCACCGGTGCCCATTTTCTCAGATCGACTTGGAATATTTTTTCTTCATATGATATTGGCTATTAGAGTGGGTCTAATGTTGCTTTTTAATGAGAACCATCTTTGTGTTTAGAGAGTATCACACTCCTATTTACGTAAGAGCTTCTTATGTGAGATTTCAATGTTTATGCCCAAGTTCCCAAAATGTCATAGGCCAAGGAGAAGACAAAAACCTACGTAGTTTGGTACTTAAGGCAGTAAGCTAATAAGGATACTTTTATAATTTAGCACTGAATTGCCCTCCTTATATAACCAAGGGGGTTATTTTTCTTTGGATTGAGTATCTGTTTCCTATTCTGATAATTAGCACCTGCTCCAAATTTGGATGAGAATGCCACGTGCAGGGCCAGCATCTGGCGTCCCACGCCAAAGTGAGCTTAGAAGGCTCCATATGTGAGCAGAAACGGGGAAACTTTGTGGCTGAGGTTTTCATTAGGCAAATGAAAGCTTTAGGGTTTCATTTCACTTCAAAGACAAGATCCTTCGAGCCTTACATCCTGTTGAGCTGCTAGTGATGATATTATATTAATAGCCATAAGGTACCAGAGCTGGAGAGTGGAATACAAGCCATCCATTCCAGATGTAAAATGTGAGTAGTTGAGCAGTACCAGTGGTTTAAGGGATGATTAAAATATTCCTGAAGTCTTCAGAAAGTTTCTCCCAAAATATCTTTACCATTTTGTGATGGCATGAGCTCTGAAAAAAACTTCGGTAACCCAAGGGGAACTCAGCTATGAGTTATGCTATGCTGCATAACAGGATTCCAAGTTGAAGCAGTTGTTAGGAGAAGCAAGCCTAAAATACTTCTTCGACTTTTCATTTTACCTTTCCATTCAACTAAGGAACTCAGTCTCTTTTCATTGAAACCCGTTGATGTGACAGTGATACATCACACATACACTAAATGCTTGCTTTGTGCCAGAGAGCCTGTTAGATAAATTAGCATGCCTGTGATTAGCCCTGGAGGTAGCGTAGTTACGAGCTCAGCAGCTAACCAGAGTTTGGCAATTCAAACCCACCATCACTTCTTAGAAACTCAATGGCAATAGGTTTGGATTGGTTTTTGGTTTATTTTGCTCTCAAATTCTTTCTCCATCGTTCTTCTCTTGTGCTCTGTTTCATGTGGGAATCATGCTTCTAGTGTTTTCTCTTCCTCAGGTTCCAGATAGGTTTGGCCCGTGGGGCCATTGCTTTCCATTGTTTTCTAGCAGCTCCTGAATTTTCTCAGGTGTTCCAGGTTATGTGAACCATCCTGTTCCTCAGAGGTGTCACTTCTGCTGGGGTGGTCCTTCCTAGTTCCAATTTCTTCCAAGTCACCCTGGACATTAAGTTCCTATAAAGTCCCTTTCTACTTTTATTCCTCCAGGAATTGGGATAGTTGTGGCTACCTCCTGTATTTAATCCCTGCGTTGTCTCACCCACTGCCATTAAGTCAGTTCCAACTCATAGCAACTCGATAGGTAGAGGAGAAACATCCCATGGAGTTTCCAAGGTTGTAAACCTTTACTGAAGCCCACTGTCTCATTTGTCTCCTGAGGAACAGCTGGTGGCTTCTGACTGCAGATCTTCTGGTCAGTGGTTAAGCACTTTAACCACTGTGCCACTGGGCTCCATAGATTGCCTCACTGTCCTATCACTGGCTTCTTAGCTACCTCATCACCTGTGTAAGGAGTTTCCTGCTTTAATTTCCTGCTGTTTGAAATCTCTGGAATGGTTTCTGTTTTGATTGGATATTGCTTGACAGAATTTGAACTGACCATCATTTGGTTAGCAGCAACAGCTTTTAACCACTATGCCACCATGGTTTGCACAGTGAACATGTTTTCAGCAAAACCTGTGAAAGTCAGAATCTTATAAGGAGGAAACCTCTTGGAAGGAAAATAAAAGTTTTTGTTTTCTGTTAAATGATAGATGAGCACTGTCAAAAATGAAAAACGTGCAAGACCTAGAAACAATAGGCAGTCCTGTTGAGGCTGACCCTCCCAAGTGTCACTGTACTGTCTTGATTAACTCAAACTAAAATTTGGAGGAAAGTAGAATTATCCAAGAGAAGAAAAATATACGAAGCAAACTTCTTCACAGTAAAAAACAAACAAACAAGACATCCTCGCTCTTACGGATTGAACTGTATCATTGAAAAAGATGAGTTGAAGTTCCAACCCCTATGCACGCGAATGTGATGTGGTTTGGAAATAAAGGCTTTCTTTGGTTAGGCAACTGAGGACTCACTAGAGTTACGGCCTTTTTAAAAAATATCATTCCTTCTGAAAAGTATTTCACAAAAAGGATTAGCATATACGGAGAAACATGGGAGACACCATACGAGGATCTGCCAAGAAATGCCAAAGATACCTGGGCCAACAGAAGCTGAAAGAGACAGTAATCTTCCAACTGAAGGCAACAAAGAGAGGAGCCCTCGCCATGCAGGGGCCCCAATTTCACACTCCTGGCCTCCAAATTGGAAACCCTGGTGGTGCAGTGGGTTAAGCGCTATGTCTGTTAAGCAAAATGTTGGCAGTTCAAATCTGCCAGGCACTCCTTGGAAACTCTATGTGGCAGCTGTACTCTGACCTAGAGGGTCTCTGTGAGTCAGACGCAACTGAACAGCAGTGAGTTTGGGCTTCACTTGGTTTAGCCACCAAAATGGAGCCTGAATGGTGCAGTAGTTACGAGTTTGGCTGCTAACCAAAATGTCAGTGGTTCAAATCCACCACCCACTCCATGGAAACCCTACAGCAGTTCTACTCTGTCCAATAAGTTCACTTTGAGTTGGAATTGACTCAGCGGGAATGGGTTTTAGCCTCCAAAGCTGTGAGACAATAAATTCTCTTTCTTTAAGGACACCCACTTGGGGTATATTTTGTTACAGTGCCACTAGGTGACATTCACAGCCCAAAGATACGACAGAGAGGATCTGAGATATAAACCATGTGCTCCAGTGCTATTTTCTTTCGGTGATACCGCACTACCCCTTCTTCCTTCCTCAACACTGTCGCATTATAGAGTCTTATTAAATCCAATGCCTTCTGTAGCAGAAAATCCCTGCCTAGGGAGGGGAACCCTGGGGAAGAGTGGTAAGCAACTTGTTTTCTTCAAAGATTTCTTGTTGTTGATATATACTGTCAAGTCAATTTCAATTGCTAGATGTCCTTATACCTACTCAAAATCAACCCTTTCCTTAGTCCCTGTTCCCATTCCTTCAGTTGTCTCCAGCTCCTTGTTTTCCGTTACTTCTCTTCTCTCCTGTAGCTGCATCTTTCTATTTCTCTTATTTCTACTGACTCCTCAACATGTACAAACGAAACTCCCATCATTAACAACACCTTTCCTTGATCCTAAACCCTGGTGGTGTAGTGATTAAGTGCTGCATCTGCTAACCAAAAGGTCAGCAGTTTGAATCTGCCAGGTGCTCCTTGGAAATTCTATGGAGCAGTTCTCCTCTGTCCTATAGGGTAGTTATGAGTTGGAATCAATTTGAGAGCAGTGGGTTTTTTTGGTTTCCCTTGGATCCTGCATTCCACATTCCCTCTGATCTTTTCTTCCATGTACCTCCTCGTCTCCCACTCACATTTCCCTTCAGGGTCATCTGACTTCTGTCCTTACCATTTTAATTCTTTCACTCTGGACACTAATAATTTCCTGATTCCCAGATCTTCTGATCTCCTGATTTAAGATCAAGGACAAAAACCAAATCAAACCTATTGCCATCATTCAAACTGCCAAACTTTTGGTGAGCAGACAAGCTCTTAATCAAACTGTACCACCTAGGTTTACTTAAACGGACATTCCTTTTTTTTTTACAATGTTGTTGCCTCATCCCTATGACTTTGATGACCACCCTTTACCTGTTGCCATCTAAAAAACCAGACTGTTTGTTTTTCTCTCCTCACAGGCTCCCAACTCTTTATCCACTACTTAAATGTTGACATTTATCGAGATTTTGTTTTCCCCACTACAGTTATTATTGGGATCCCTGATGGTACAATGGTTAGGAGCTTGGCTGCCAACTAAACGGTCAGCAGTTCAAATCCACCAGTCACTGCTTGGGAATCCTATGGGGCAGTTCTCTCCTGTCCTATAGGGCCATTATGAATCAGAGTCAACTGGATGGCACTGGATTTAATGTATGTGGGAGTCCTACATCTTCTCCCTCTTTCTACAGTTCCTTTGGTCTTTTTCAGAACATACTTCACTTTCTTTTCTCACCATTGGTATTGTAACTGCTTAAGATATGCTGAGGAGTGAAAAAGAATTAACATAAACATTTTCAGAAGTAGGACAAATGCTGACACTCTGAAGTAAGTATAAGTTGAGATTGTATTTTAATATCGACTGCCAAAATTTCATATATTGAGAATTCATGAACAAATACATAAATCAAAGGAATAAGCAACCAATGTAAGGAGGAAGTTATAATTTTATTGTGATGGCTGCTTCACAGTTTGCGTTTCTTACCATGTATGTATTTTGCAGAAAACTAAAAAGCAGCACATTTCAAGCAAAACTCACTGTTTGGCACTGTCGAAGAAGCTAAAAATGCGAAATTAAATGACACTATGATTTGTCAAATTCATTGTTGTAAATAAACATTAAGTCACTTGGCAAGATTGTATTTGAGTGTGGTATGCAAAACAGAAAAATAGTTTTTAAAGGGGGAAAAATTGGAATTTGAACATGAAAATGTTCTGTGCCGAAAGAAATTGGCCCACTATTATCAAGCTTGTAGACAAAACTATAACAGAGGCCTAAATTGGAACTAAGTTTAGTCCCAGCTCTTCCACTGATATTTTTCATAAATAAACATCCTTCATTGTTCGTGAGTGAATATTATTACCTTTTTCTTTAAAATGAATCGGATCCGACTCGATGGCACTTGGCTGGCTTTTAAAGCCTGAGATTGTATCTTACTTCTATCAAACCAAGATCTACTACCAAGGGTGATTATTACAAAGAGGATTTTTAATATGATATTACCCAAACAGAAAATATTTTATGATACAATTGCCAGCCCCTCCCAAGAGAAAAATACTAAAAAAAAAAAAAAACCTAAGGCTTTCACATTATTTTTTTTTGCTTTTTCATGTTGGCTTGTCCTTATTGCACTTAAGAAACAAGCAAACAAAAACTGCTAAAGGAAGGTTTTTCATGATCTTACACACATGTTTGTGTACATGTACACATGCATTTGTACATGTTTCTGTGTCTTGGTGTATGTGTATTATATGTAAGACAATTCTTTAACTGTAGATGTATCTGGTGTTACATTAAAAATAATTTCGAAAAGTCAAGCTTAGGAATGAATAACCGCCCAAAAGAGGTCTGGGAGAGGAGGAAGTTATATTGTTGGGGCTGGAGCCAAGACAGGAAGAAAGGTTTCTAGGCCCTTCCTATTCTCTTGGGAGTCACAGATGAAGGAGGAGTAGCCTGTGGGAAGGACACTGAGTCAGATTCCTTAGGTGATTAAAAGATACAAAGTACAAAAAAAGTAAGGTATTGGCTGAGAATCAAGATAGGATATAAAAGACTGCACAGAGAAAAGGAGTCTGCTAGCAAAGATGTTGGAGTTTTTCTTAGTCTTTTTTTTTTCCCCCTCATCTCTTGAAAATGAGCCATAGAAAAGATGGAATAGAAATGCTTTTATCTAAAAAGAAAGAAATGAAAACATGGAATGTCTGGGTCATCAGACTAGCTCAGCAGCCCGTCCCAGCTCCACCCTCACGTGGAAAAATTGGGCTAATGACCTTGAATGTCTCTTTTCATCTAGTGGAGAATGAAACACCCTCCTCTGGGGCTGAGAGAGACAGAATGGCCTCCCGAAAAGCAACTTCAGCTTTCCAGCAGTCTGGAGAGCTTGGAGGGTTTAGCTTTCTCAGCAGTAGTTCCTAGCCTCAGGGACTGCTGGATGTTATCAGGAGTTTTGAAGGTGCCCAAGAAAGTCAGCCAGCCTCCCAGGGCCTGGTTTTCTTCACCTGTAATACAAGTTAGGGAGCCTTTCGCTTGTACTATGGTTCTCAAGTCCTCTTCCAGCTGTTTAAGCATATTGGAAACATCTTTTTTAAATCTCAAAGGCCGAAGTTTAAAATAGTATTTCTGACCTCAAATTCTTTGCTGTCGATGTCAAACTCAGCTCCTCTCTGAACAATTCCAGGAAAACTCCTCTGTAGGCCGAAAGCCATGTGTCCAAGAGGTTAAATGGGAAACAGTGTGTGAATTACTTGGAATGCTATTTTATAAACAAATACAAGCTAGGACTGAACTCTGTACTAATTTGTAGGTGACTTAAGTCCAATTTCCTGCTCCTTCCCACTCTTTCTTTTCAGAACCAAACAGCATTAAGTGCTACAAAATAGAGCCCCCAGCTGAGACCTCTCTTTCCCCTCTACCCTCAAGATCCTGACAGGAAAGGACTGCCTTTTGTCTCTATTTGATTGACTGGAGAGTGACACCGAAATGCCCCATCTTGCTCAGCCTGAAGGACAGTGGCACTAATCCTAAAAGACAAAGAAATCAGTTAAAAAAAAAAAAAAAAAAAGGAAATGGCTTTGAGAAAAAAAAAAGTGACCCAAATCGTCTTCAATGAAGGATTCTTCTGAATGACAGCTAGTAAGAGGCCTGTCAATCAACCCAAGAATCTCCATACACCTGCATACTATTTCTATCAATGAGACTTTACCAAACCCATTATGATGCAAAGTGGTGACTCCTGACGAGGCATTACAATAAAGCTCTTTCCCAGCCAGTGGAAGCTCAGGTCAAATGAGGGTGAGCCCCTAAACCAGCAGGCTTTACAGAGCACCTTAGGGCTCTGAGCAGACCGTTGTCTTTATCTGCCTTTATGTAGCCAATTGCCTTCTGCAGTCTTGGCTGTGATCTTAGCTCCTCTCACACTCTGGCTTGGCGATCTGCCTGGTCTCCTGCTGTCCTCATCTGTAGGAGCTGCACAGCTCAGCAAGAAACTGTTCTTAGTGTGCCCGTCACAGCACTGCAAGAAAAATAACCCTGAGTTGCATGAAAAGCAAAACTAGCTCTTGTCACAGTGCCGAATTCACTCTTTTAGGGGTTTATGATTTTGCAAAAGGAAATCCACACCACACTAAAAGTTAAAGATAAAAGGTACCATGTCCTAAAACTGACAATTCTGTTTTTTCACTCAGCTGAAAAGTGTGTAAGAATCAGGCGAGAAATGCCCTCCCAAATGGCCACTGATTGGTTTTTTTTAGGCACAGTCTGGTATTAATTTAGAGCAATTCTTTGTTAGATATTACACACGAATGTCTTCTCACCAAGATGAAAATATTTAGTCATGCACTACTCTGTGTGATTGCTATTACTTATTCTGGAATTACTGTTTTATTTGATAATTATGTAATGGGATAAGATACATGAAGACAGTGGTCCTGATGTGTAAATAGGCACATCCTTCTGGTAATTATATCTGTTTATCAGAGACCTACTGTTTTATTGATATTTATTCTTTGTAATAGGGTCAATATATTTTGCTCTGTGTTCAGAAATAGGAGCATCAAAATGCCATTCACCTGTGACATTGTTTTGATGTGAATCATATTTAATGTTAATTCAGTTATAGAGCCTAAACTAATGTTGAACATACAAGTTCTATAAGACATACCATGACTCTTTAAGAATTAGGGAGTCTATTAAATGGTTGGTCACTCTCAGTAAGTGCCTTATCAATTATATCTGTAATTATTGTTATATATCAAGATGTTATTCGAGTTAATGTTAATGGAGGAAGCAGGGTTCTGATGAAGTGTAGGCTGTTCAGGTTTATACAAAATAAACACAGTGATGATTGCTTCTTGAACTCACACTTTAAATGTTTTGTATAAATATATGAGAGTAAGAGTTCAAATTTTAACAGAACAAGTTTATTTTTCTCCTCTGGGAAATAAAGAAGCACTGATGTTGGTGAGTTTATAGTAGGTGTTAAATAAATGTTTGTTGATTGCTTAAGTATTGACTAGATGGGAGAGAAGAGAATGAAGAGGAGGGAAAAGGCGTTTGTTAAGAGGATTCTAGAAGTATAGAATGAAAAGGAGGAGTGCGCTGTCACCAGGCAAGGAGAGCAGAAGGAGCTGCAGATACGCAGGCATGCAAAATTGATTTGGAGCATATACTTTCATTTAATCACAATGAAAAATAAAATAAAGAAATATTGACTAAAAAAGATAAAAAGTAAGTAAGAAATTGTATTATGCCCTAATTGTGACTCAAGCGATTTTTGAATTGATACTACAGTCATTTGTTATTCAATTTAAAATCTAAATAAAATATGATGAATTTTATTTGACTTTGGAAATTTTCTTCCTAAAAGCGATTTTTCTTGGCCTTATTTTTTAAAGAGGGAAATACAAGACAATTTACCTCTGGGTAGCAGGAGGACTTTTATTATCTTATAGAAATAGAATGGTCAGTAGAGCCAAAAATTCTTCATATATCTAAGTCATGTTTTGATGATGCTTCAGAAATATAAAAGACTTTAGCCCCAAAATTCCAGACCTTTAATTTCCATGTAACAGGGATCAGAAACAGAAACTGAAAAATACAAATCCTTCCAAAAATTGATTTGAACTAAGAACTTTAAATTCACTCTCCTTTCTTAGAATAATAACCTGAAGATGACTATATTCACCTCTTCCTAAACCTGATTATTCTCAAGCACAGATGGGTGACCTACAACTATTTCTGTGTTGTTGTTATTAACTGCCATTGAGTTGACTCTAACTAATGGCAGCTTCCTGTATGTGCGTATGTGCATAATAGTGTACGTGTGTTAGAATAAAACTGTGATCCATGAGATATTTAGTGGTTGTGATCTTTCAGAAGGAAGAGGACAAGCCTGAGTGAGACACCTCATGGTGAGGTTCAAACCACCAAACTTTTAGCTAGTAGTCCAGTGCTTAACTGTTTGTCTTACCAAGGGACTCTGAAATATAGCTATACAGCATTATTTTTATATTATCAATAAGTTTGGTTTAAAATTAAATCAACTAATCAGAAGACCTGCATTCTGGTTCTTCATTGTGCACTGACTGCTATGCATCTTAAGCAAGTTACATAACCCTTTTTTGATGCTCATGGTGAAGTGTTTAAGTGCTATGGCTGCTAACCAAGTCGTCTGCAGTTCAAGTCCACCAGGTGCTCCTTGGAAACTCTATGGAGCTGTTCTACTCTGTCCTATATAGTTAATATGAGTTGTAATTGATTCAACAGCAATGGGACTGTTTTTATTGATGCTAAGTTAGATCAGATAACCTCTACTGATGCTTTTGTTTAATATTTCAGATGTGATGTGATGTCTCCCTTACTAATAACCACCTACTTCCATTTTTTTTTTTAAACATATATTGATAGTTTGCTATGTGCCAGTACTGTGGTATTTACCTCTATTAGTTTAATCCTTAGATTAGTAATGCAATTTTCCAGGGGAAGAAGTTAGAGTATTAAGAGAACAGTTTAAAGCGTCACAGCTAAGAAGCAGTAGATTTGGACTTTCAACCTATGCGCTATAGTCAGCTATTTAAGCAAAACTGCCTATGACTGATTGCAAACACTGTAATGTAGTAAAAGCATAAACTCCGGGGCATCACAAGACGAGTTCCCTGGGAATCGGAATCTGAGATAAAGATTAAAAAGCAGAAGATTTATGAGGCAGTCTCCCTGTGGAAGGGAAAGGAAGGAAGTAGGATTGTATAGATGGAAAAAGTGAGCCACAGTGCCATCTCAGTGCACGCGTCAGCCAGCCCTTCAGGGAGTTCTGAAGATGCGATGACCATTCAGGGTTGTCCTGAGTCCAAGCTAGACGGTACGATCTCTGTATTTCCACATCGGTCAATCTGGAGAGTCAAGAAACCCTGGGAAGAAGCTCAGTGTTGGGCAAGGCAGGTCTCTGCAGCCTAGGCAATACCCGCAAGAGGCTGTCACCTGAGGGCTTTCATCTGGCACCCTTCTCAGAAGCTAAGGAAACAAGTCTTTCTTTCTAAAGGGGCCATAGGTGACTCACCACAGCCCCCAGTGTGGAGGGAACTGTAAACAATTGTTTATACATACTTCCAAATGCTGCTGGAAAGAAAAGCAAAATAGTGAAGATACTTAGTTTCAGCTCTTGATCCATTTGACCTGACAAAAGAAAGTTGAGGCTTGAACTTGAAAGTAGAACACGCAGGTCTCTTTCAGTTTTTTGGGGTGGGGAGGGGAGGTGTAAAATATCCATTTAAAGCACTTGAAACAGACTGGCAGAAAGTAAATGTACAATCTGTGAGGACTAGGATTAGGGTGAGGACGAGGGCAATGCTGCTGTTGCTGGTAATGGTGATAACGGTGGGGATGACCCAGGTGATGTGAGGCCATTCAGAGGCTCATTCAAGAGAGAAAATACTATGTGATCACTCTTTCATCCACGGATTTCTTCATTCAGTAAAATATTGTGGAAATTTCATGAGTTTTGAGGTCAGTCATGGTTCAACTCCTTATTCTGCAGTGAGCATTATGTGTGTGTGTGAACCTGTTATGAACCAGGGCTTCATAATTCATAAACTATGTATGAAAACTAGTTAGTTAAATAAATAATAGCAGTAGGATCAAATGCCCAATAACTTACCATGCAAATATATATCTTTTTACCCTCTTGTAAAATGTCTGTCATATATTAGGTGCACAGTAAATGTTATTTCCATTGAAGCTTTCCCTTCAAGTACTAACACATTTATTTATCCAGTACCTTTTACGTGCCAGACTCTGAGAATACAAAGAATGCTATAATCTATATGCCCTACAAGATTGAATTCTGGAAAAGAAGACAAAATACAAAGAAAGTTAGTTATAACTCACTGTGGCAAGCATGACAATGGAGACATAAATGTGTTTTCTTGTGGAACACAGAGAACAGTAGAATTATTTCTACCAGGAAGAGTTGGAAACACTTCATAGATATGTCTGTCATCTTTGACATATGAATATATCACCTGGGCCATCTATGGTAAAAGGACAGATGAACAGAAGTTTGAAACAGAGAGGAGAAAACAACCTTCTAAAAAGAAGTAATGATCCTGTATGTTGTATTTCTTCTTATTCTTATATTTTCAATTAGCATTTTTGTTATAGAAAGCTACTGACTGACTTCCAGTCAGTTCTTATCTCTCATCTGCTTGATTTATTGGCCTTACTGAAGAAAACTGATGACACTGCCATTAATGTAATGCTTTCTGTTTGACATCTAGGCCATCATTTTCTCGTTTCTCTGAACACACAGAATGGTCCTTCTCAATCCCCCTTGCTGCTTCTTTCTCTTCTTCTTTACCACTGAACATTGGAAGGCCCCTGGTTTCTGCACTCCTTCACCCTCACTTCATTGTTGTTGTTAGATGTCTTCAAGTCAGTTCCAGTCACAGGACCCTATGTTCAAAAAATTGAAACACTGCGTGATCCTATGCTGTTCTCACGATTGTTACTATGTTTGAGCCTAATCACTGCAGACACTATGTCCATCCTGCTCCTTGGGGGTCTTTCTTTCACTAACCCTCAACTTCACCAAACAGCATGTCCTTCTCCAGGGACTGATCTGTCCTAATAGCATATCTGTTTTAGTTATCTAATACGCTCTAACAGAAATATAACCGATGGTTGATTTTAACAACAAAAAAATTTACTCTCTCACAGTTCAGTAGGCCACAAGTCCAAATTCAGGATGGCAGCTCCAGGAGAATATACTCTCTCTGTTGGCGCTGGAGGAAGGTCCTTGTGTTTCATCAGTCTTTCCCCAGTATGGGAGCATCTCAGCACAGGAATCTTAGGTCTGAAGGACAGGCTATGCTCCTAGTGCTGCTTTCTTGATGGTATGAGGTTCTAATGCTATGCTTGCTTCCCTTTCCTTTAATCTTTTGTAGGATAAAAGATCGTGCAAGTCACAACCCAGTGAAACTTGCTTTGCAAGGGTGTTATAGTCCCATCCTAATCCTCTTTAACAGAATCTGATCTTGCCCTATTAACCACAGAAAAATCACAAAACAGAAGACAATCACACAGTTCTGGAAATCATGACCCAAACAAATTGCTACACAAATTTTCTGCAGTACACAATTCAATCCATAACTGTATCCAAATGACATGAGGCAACACATTATCATCCTCACTTCTTATGAGCATTCTGGCTGTACTTCTTCCAAGACACATTTGTTCACTCTTCTAGAAGTCCATGGTATACTTAGTGTTCATGGCCAACACTGACTCAAAGGCATCAATTCTCCTTCAGTCTTCCTTATTCATAGTTTAATTTTCACAAACATGTGAGGTGATTGAAAAATCATGGCTTGGGTCTGATATTCCTTAGCCCTCAGAGTGACACCTTTTCTTTCTAACATCCAAAGAGGTCATTTGCAGGTGACGTGTCCAATGCAATATGTTATTTGATTTCTTGACCACTGCTTTCATGGGTGTTGATTGTAGATTCAAGAAAAATGAAATCTTTGATAATTTCAACCTTTTCTCTGTTTATCATGAAGTTATGAGGATTTTTGTTTGCTTTATGTTGAGATGTAATCCAGTCTAAAGGCTGTAGTCTTCAGTCTTCATCGGTAGGTGCTCCAAGTCTTCCTGTTATTGGTATCATACATCCTTTGATCATCACATCCAGTTCCTTGACTTGAAATATCAACTACATGCTGAGAGATCCTAGTATAAGTGGCAACTCCATCTTTACTTAGGGTCACCAGCTTTGTACATTACAAAAGTCCCAAAACTGCGTCAGCACAAATCAACACTCTGCCAACCAGCATCGTTACCTGTGGCTTCTCATTTTACTTTTAGCCAGTCCTCTCAAGAGCCTACAAAACACTTTTTTTTTTACATCTTTTGCTTAGTGTCTACTCACTATCCGCTTACTCACATTACTGCTGCAGACTCTTCCCACTTTAACCTTATCCTTCATAGAAGACACTGAAAAGTCAGCAAACACAGTGAGACACAGACCAGGAGAGAATGAAGCCAAGCTAAAACCCGCCATCACCTCTTCGTGGGTCTCTCACTGAATCTAACAGCATTGACTTTCAGATCATCATAGCTGTTCCTTCCCCTCTGTTCTCCAAATCTCAGTCTAAGTACACTTTTGGCAAATCATATGGTGCAGGGGAATCTGGAGAAGGTAATTTCAGCTTACCCAAGTGGGCATATCATAAAACCACTGCAGTTGTTAATAAGTCAGATTATTTCTTTGACCATTTCTCCACATTTGCATTTCTATCATTGGAACTGAGGAAGCAACAGAACATAGCAATTAATAGGAAGGATCAGACAATCTGAGTTTGAATTCTAGATTTGGCGTTTACTACCTATGGGAAATTAGAGGATTTACTTAATGCTATGGGCGAGTTCTACTCTGTCCTATAGGGTTGCTATGAGTCAGAATCAACTTGATGACAATTTTTTTTTTAACTCAACTTTTCTTAGATCCCAACTCGGGTAATAATATAACTATCTTAAAATTTACTGTAATGATTAAAATACATAAGATATATAAAGCTCCCAGTATCTGGTAAGCATCCCAAGCTGTTATTAGAATTTCTATTGTTATATTTAGTAACTTACGCACTGTAACACATGATAATGAAAGTTAAAGTAAACACCAAAAAAATTTGGAGAGAATTACAGATCAGTAAAAGGCTACATAAGTAACTCATAAACTAAATAATTAGTCTCCGGTCACGAACTTCACCGTAGTTACAAAGTTGCTGGCGTCAATTTTAAAATGTTAGTCCTCAAGAAATATCTAGGTAGTAACCAGGAGTCTGGGAAAAAAAGCATATGATATGTGGAAATATAATTCCACTTTCTCAAATGTTTCATATGCCTTTGGCTTCCCCTATTATCTTAAGTATCCCTCCCAGTTATAACCACTAAATGAAATTCAGAGGACTGAAAATCACTGTCAAGCCAAGTTTGAGGTCTTTCAGGGTAAAAACAACTCTGGCATCCAAATGCACTTGAGACTACTGAAAGTAGTCACAGGTTTCATGGTGACGAACAGGAAGCCTGGTTAGTTGTTAAATACAAGTGGAACTGAGGAGTAGAATAATCCCACAAAAGCAGTGACAAAACAGTTTTTTCTGACTCAGCCCTCACCTGCAGCATTGTGGAAACCCCAGCAGCTCCCACTCAAATTCCTTCTGAGTCAGTCAGGAATGTCCCCAGGAAGGTCTCTTGTTCACTGGAAGACGTAACCTTCCCGTCTAATGCGTAACACTCTTCTTCTTTTGTACTGCTACCACAGAAGGTTCAAATCCTCTCTCAGATCACATGTCAGTTCTGGCCCTTAGCTAGCAGAAACACAGCAAGCCTTATGCTTCCGCTGTCAGCTCTGGCACTCAGATGGAAGAGGCTGCTGTCCCCTTCCTATTCTACTGGTCTCCTAAATCTCTGATTCTCTATTGCCACATCAGTATAGGTGAGTCTAAATTAAGTCACTGTGGCTGTTTCCTGTTGATGCTGCTGAGGAATATTGTTCAGCTAGGTGCAACTAAATATCTTCTCTCCAAAGAAGCAGAAATGTCCTCCATCCAAGTCAGTGTTTCATTTATTTCTGTTTCATTTAGTAGAAAGCATTTGTGTTGCTTTGTACTTTCAGTGTCTTAAATGTGATTTAATAATATGCTTAGGGTCTCTGGTGGCACATTGGTTGAGAGCTCAGGCTCCTAACCGAAAGGCCAGTTTGAGTCTACTATCCACTCCTTGGAAACCGTGGGGGGCAGTTCTACTCTGTCCTGTAGGGTCACCATGAATCAGAATCAACTCAGTGGTAATGAGTTTTAGTATGACTAAGTAATACAATGGAGGGAAAAATTCACATTAGAATTTCTTTTAGTGAGAGTCTGGTTCTTGTTGGAAAGCAAAATTTTAATCTGTTTCCATTGCCCCACTGGGTGGATTCTGAGATGCTGAGAGTATGCTCAAATAACAGAAGATATTTAAGACCAGGAGAGGTTAGAAAGAGATGAACTGGAGTGTAAAAGAAGAAAGAAGAAGAGGAGGAAGATAATATGGGAGGAAGCCTATGTTGTGTTATATGACCTTTCTTGGTGCCTCCAAAACCTTCAATTCAATCTGCTATTCTAGTACAAATTCCTAAAAGCTTCGACTAAGTAGATTTATTGAGAAAGTGGTAAAGTTCTGTAATAAGGTAGGCAGGATGAAACAGATACACTTCCAGGAGTCAGAGCAATAATTTTACAAAAATTTGCAGAAATCTTAAGAAAGTTGTGGGCTCTCCTAAATGATAGAATAGGGAATTTTAACTACAGTCATCCGGATCTCAAGGACATGTTGTCATTGTTGTTAGGTGCTGCCGAGTTGGTTCTGACTTATACCAACCCTACACACAATAGCATGAAACCCTGCATGGGCCTATACTGTGCCCTCAATCATTTTTATGTCTAAGCCTGTATTTGTAGCCACTGTGTTAATTCATTTCCTTGAGAGACGTGCTCTTTTTCACTGACCATGTACTCTACCAAACATGATGTCCTTCTCCAAAGATTGACCCCTCCTGACAACATATCCAAAGTATATAAGACACAGTTACACTATCTTTGTTTCCAAGGAGCACTCTGGTTATACTTCTTCCAGAATTGATCTGTTTGTTATTTTTGTCAGTCCATAGTGCACCCAATATTCTTCTGCAATACTGCAATTCAAAGGCATCCATTCGTCTTCTATCTTCCTCACTCATCATCCAGCTTTTTGAAAGCTTACAATACGATTGAAAATATGAGGTTGCTTACTGGTCCAGTTGTAAGTATTTATATTGTTTTGATGTGGAGGTTCAATCCATACTGAAGGCTGTGGTCTTTGATCTTCATCAGTAAGTGTTTCATATCTTCTTTACTTTCAGCAAGCAGTTACGTCATCTGCATAATGCAGGTTGATAATGAATCTTCCTCCAACCCCGATGCTTTCTTCTTCATGTAATCTAGCTTCTCAGAATATTCACTCAGTGTACAGACTGAATAGGTATGGTGAAGGGATACAAGCCTGATGCACATCTTTCCTGACTTCAAACTATGCCAACGAAAAACAAACCCATTGCCATCAAGTCAGGCCTGACTCATAGCAACCCTAGAAGTCAGAGTAGAACTGCTCCATAGAGTTTCTAAGTAACTTGTGGTGGATTTGAACTGCCAACCTTTTGGTTAGCATACATAGCACTTAACTCACTATGCCATGCCACCAGAGTTTCCTCAAACCATGCAGTGTTCCCTTGTTCTGTTCTCATGACTGTCTCTTGATACATATACAGATTCCTCATGAGCACAATGAAATGTTTTGGAATTCTCATCCTTTGCAATGTTACCCATAATTTATTATAATCCACACAGTCAAGCGCCTTTGCATAGTCAATGAAACACAGGTAAGCATCTTTCTAATTTTTCCTGCTTTCAGGAAAGACCCATCTATATGAGCAATGATATCCCTGGTTCCATGTGCTCTTCTGAATCTGGCTTGAATTTCTGGCAGTTCCCTGTCAATGTACTGTTGCAGTCATGTTTGAATGATCTTGAGTAAAAATTTACTTGCCTGTAATATTAACAATACCTTTCAATAATTTCTGCATTTAACTACATTACCTTCCTTGGGAATAGGCATAAATATGGATCTCTTCCAGTGGGTTGGTCAGTTAGCTGTCCTCCAAATCTCTTGGCATAGATACATGAGCACTTACAGCACAGCTTCCATTTGTTGAAATATCTCAATTGATTCCATCAGTATCTGGAGCCTTGTTTTTTGCCAGTGCCTTCAATGCAGTTTTGACTTTTTCCTTCAGTATCATCGGTTCCTGATCATATGCTACCTTTTAAAATGGTTGCAAAGTTGACCAATTCTTTCTGGTAAAATGATTCTGTGTACTCCTTCTACCTTCTTTTAATGCTTCCTGAATCGTTGAATACTTTCCTTGTAGAATCCTTTACTTTTGCAGTTTAAGGCTTGAATTTTTTTCACTTACTCTGGCTTGAGAAATGAAAGGCATTTCAAGTCATATTTCAATGTGTTTCATCTGATGAGTAAAGAAAGAGATTCCATTCTCACTTATGATTTAAATCATAGTGTTCAGATACTGTTTGTCTTATGAAGATTTTAATAACAACATTAAGTATTTTTAATTGTTCTTTTTTGTTAGATCTATCAATAACATCTTAGCTGAAAATGAGAGGGAAACCCAATTGATAAGCAACATATCTACTCTGTCACACGGTTCCCTTGGTTCAAACCCAATTCCTCATGCTTCCTCTTGCACTTGTTTCCTTTAGCATGGTTTTTCTCAGAGTACCCTTCAGGCTTTCATGTAAATAGTTCCACATCAGTGTACTCGTCAGCTTTTCAGGCAAACCCAGAAAGTAGGAACACTTAGAAAGTCATTTAGGACCTCTGTGGTATGCAATAAATTACATCTAAAATGCTTATTTTCAATGTTTCAATATCTTTAGAATAATAATAATTTGTACCATTTATGAAAAATATGAGCTAAAGCAGAAAAGAAAATTTCAAGTCAAAACTTAATTTAAGAGTCTAAATTGGAGGGCCTTTGTTGTATTTAGATCATTAGCAGGGATATCATTACCACTCAGTCAGTTCTCAAAATCATACACTATGAATTTAGATGTAAAGAGATCTATGAAGAAAAAAACAGTATCCTTCAAAGGCTAAATCATCTATAAACAATTTGGTGAAATAATTTTTACAGTTTAAGAAGTTAATTCATGTTTCATTATAATTTGTGTAGTGGGTAGAAGAGCTAATGTTATTCCCATTTTAGACTTGAAAGTTGAAGCACAGTATTGTTAATTATGTGACATGCTGTTATTTGTTCTGAATGTCAACGAAATAGTTTATTGGTACGTGTATTGGTCTGGAAGTCAGAAGACTTATATCTGCTCTTGACCTTTCATTTATTAGCTGTTGGATTTGGAGTAATTTGCTTATTTTCCAGATTTTAGTTTCTTCAGTTATATTTAGTGTCTATTCTTCTGATAATCTGAAGACTTTATTAAAACTAAATGAAATAATATGTGTTTCAAAAAGGCTTTTCAAGTGCAAAAGTCTTCAAAAGTTTAATATTTTAAAAATGATATCTAACATTATTTTCTAAAACAAGTTTTAAAGTACCCAATCTTTGAGAATATTAAAACCCTCACATATACAACTGGCAAAGCACACACATTCATGATCTCATTTAGATCCCTGTTACATTTGGATAACAGCAGGGGTTACATAGATTTCTTAGATGAATTTGAGAATTTATCTACAAAATGTAGTCAGTTGAATGGTTTCTCTGAAGGATATTAATGTGTGAAGTACTCTATTAAAGAATTCCTTTTTGATCCAGTTCTTTTGAAGCCATCACAAAAGTACCAGACCGGAGCAGCTGTTAGACATTATCAAGTCAATCCATGGCTTTTCGTGCCAGATACGTAAACATTATTAAACATTAACTGGATCTGTGAAGCTAATGCTTGTAATATGTGACAACTCCATTGTTTCAATCTATTTTTCATAATAAATGAAATTTAAACCTTGACCATAACATGTCAGACATTTGCAATCCCTCTGTTTTCCTGCACTTCTAAGGAGTGGCGGAGTGAAACTGGCAAATGCTTGGTCACTCTCAATAAGTGCTACTATCGATTATCTTCAGCAGTGATTGGTACCTACCAAAATATGAAGTCCTTAGGCTCTTAATATACATGTCCAATTAAATGAATGAAAAACAGTTTTCTGTACAAGTGTGATATCAGTGTAAATATTTGTAGTTCAGATATAGACTAAGACTTCTTTTGAAGAAAGAACTGTTTCCACTTAAATATACTTTAAAACATTTGTTACCACAAACTCTTCTTGTTAAAACAATGCCTTCTCCTTTCTGTCAAATAAATTCTGAATTGGAAATCCACTGTTTTTGTGAATGTCTCCATCTTAAGAATGACTTTCAGAGTTTGCATTAATTTTTGATCAATTCTTTTTTTTTGCTTTCCAATATCATTTTTGTTGGTTCTTTATTCATCTTTCAAGTGCATTCGCTTTTTATATCGCTACTGATACCACCCTAACTAACTCTAGCTTTTTACATTCCTGCCTACACCAAGGCCATTTTTATTTCCAACGACCTCAAAAATGCCAATCAACAGCACAGGGATAGAAATATAAAAGTTTCTGATTTTTCACATGGTTGTACCCTCTGTGCATCATGGAAATGTTGAAATGTCTAGGATATTGGTTTCTTTCCAAAAATACAGGAGCATCTCTACAAACATTAGTCGCTTCAGTAGCAGTGAAGAGTGGGATCAATAGCTGAATGTTGATGGAACCAAGCCCTCGTTATCTCTCTCTTGGATTATGATAATAGCCTGCTAACTGGTCTCCCTACTTCACAGATTAATTGGCAGCATAGTATTAATGTTGTTAGGTTCTATCTAGTCATTTTCAATTCTTAGCGACCCTGTGTACAGCAGAATGAAACACCGTCTTGTCCTGCACCTCACGATCATTGCTGTGCTTGGGCCCATTGCTGAAGCCACTGTGTCTGTCCATCTCATTATGAGTGTTTCTCTTTTTCACTAGCCTTCTACTTTACCAAGGGTAATGCCCTTCTCCGGGGACTGAACCCTGCTGATAGCATGCTCAAAGTATGGGAGTTGAAGTCCTACCATCCATACATCCAAGAAGCACTCTGGCTATGTGTTTTTCTGAAACAGGCTTGTACCTTCTTCTAGCGGCCCATGTCAAATTCAGTATTCTTCAACACCATAACTTACAGGTATCAATTTTTCTTCAGTCTTCCTTATTCATTGTCCAGTCTTTGCATGTGTATGAGGTACCTGTAAATAACATGACTTGGGTCACTGCACCTCAGTCTTCAAAGTGACATCTTTGCTTTTCAATACTTTAAAGATTTCTTTTCCAGGAGATTTGCCCAATGTGATACATAGTTTGTTTTCTTGACTGTTATTTCTATGGGCATTGAGTGTGGATCTAAGGAAAGTGAAATCCTTTACAAAGTCAACCATTTTTCAGTTTATCATGATATTATTTATTAGTCTACTTGTGATAATTTTTGTTTTCTTTTTACTGAAGTGTAGTTTTCTTTTTACTGAAGGATGTAGTCTTTGAACTTCATCACTAAATGATTCAAGTCCTCTTCACTTTCAGCAAGCAAGGCTGTGTCAGCTGCAAATCTCAGATTGTTAATGAGATTTCCATCACTCTCGAGGCTACATTCTTCTTCATACAGCCCAGCTTCTTGTATTAGTTGGTAGCATAGAGATTGAATAAGTATACTGAAAGCATACAATACCTTTCGTGATTTTAAATCACTCAGTATCCCTTTGCTTTGTTAGAGCCACTGCTTCTTGGGTTCTACACGAGGCCAATTAAATGTTCTTGGAGTCTTATTCTTCTCATTGTTATCCATAATTTGTTACAAGCCGTGCAATCACCTGGATTGCCACAGTTAGCGAAACACAGATACACATCTTTCTAGTATTCTCCGCTTTCAGCCAAGATTCGTAAGACATCAGCAATGATATTCCTCATTCTGTGACTTCTGAATTTGGCTTTAATTTTTGGCAGTTCCCTTTTGATGCACTGCTACCACTATTTTTGAATGATCTTCAGCAAAATTTTACTTGTATGTGATATTAATGGTAATACTCAATAATTGCCACATTCTGGTGGATCACTTTTCTTTGCAGTAGGCACACATGTAGATCTCTTCCAGTCAGTAGGCCCGGTAGCTGTCTTCCAAATTTCTTCCCATAGATGAATGAGCACATCTAGCTCTGCATCCCTTTCTTGAAATATCTTGATTGGTATCCTATCAATTCCTTTTTATTTTTGTTGTTAGGTGCCATTGAGTCTATTTCAGTTCTTGGTGACCTTACATGCAACAGAGCAGAATGCTGCCCAGTCCTCTGTCATACCCACAATACCTTTATACTTGAGCCCATTATTGCAGCCGTTGTGACTATCCATCTCATGGAGAGTCTTCTTCTTTTCATCAACCTTCTCCTTTATCAAGCATGATGTCTTTCTTTAGGGACTGATTCTTCCTGAAAACATATCCAAAGCATGTAAGACATAGCATCAATTATCCTTGCCGCTAAGGAGCACTCTGGTTGTAATTCTACCAAGACATTTCTGTTCCTTCTTTTGGACTTCTGTGGTATACTCAATATTCTTCTCAACACCACAGTTTAAAAGCATAGATTCTTCTTCTGTTTTTCTTATTCATTTTCAAGCTTTCACATGCATATGATGCAATTGAAAATACCATGGCTCGGTTCAGGTAAACCTTACTCCTCAAGGTGACATCTTTGCTTTTCAACGCTTTTAAGAGATCTTTTGCAGAAGATTTGCCCACATAATACATCTTTTGATTTCCTGCCTTCATGGGCATTATTTGTGGATTTAAGTAAAATGAAATTCTTGACAATCTCAATCTTTTCTTCATTCATCATGATGTTGCATACTGGCCTAGTTATGAGAATATTTACTTCCTTGATGTTTAGGTATAATCCACACTGAGGTCTGTGGCCTTTGATCCTCATCAGTGTTTCAAGTCCTCTTTACTTTCATCAACTAAGGTTGTGTCATCTGCTTTGTTAATCAGTTAATCAGTCTTGTTCCAATCCTGATGCTCCATTCTTCTTCATATAGTCCAGATTTTGGATTATTTGCTCAGCATACAGATTGAATAGGTATAGTGAAAGGATATAACTTTGACACACACTTTTCCTGACTTTAAAGTATTCTGTGTCTTCTTGTTCTGTTCAAATGACTGCCTCTTGGTCCATGCACAGATTTTTCATAAGCACAATTAAGTGTCCTGGAGTTGCCATTCTTTACAATGTTATCCATATGTATATATATATGTGTGTGTGTGTGTATATATATATATATATATATAGTTTTAATGGTTCACACACTCAAATGCCTTTGCATAGTCAATAAAACACAGGTAAACATCTTTCTGGCATTCTCAGTTTTTGAAAGAGATCCATCTGATACAAGTAATGATATCCCTAGTTTCACATTATCTTCTGAATACAACTGAATTTCTGGCAATTCTCTGTCAACATACTGTTGCATCCACTTTTGAATGATCTTGGGCAAAATTCTACCAGAATGTGGTATTAATGATATTGTTTAATAACTTCTGCTTTCAGTTGGATCATGTTTCTTGGGAATAGGCGTTAAGTATGGATCTCCCCCAGGTGGTTCATCAGGTAGCTAAATTGTCTTCTGAATTCCTTGGCTTAGACAAGTGAGCACGTTTAGCATTGCATCTGTTTGTTAAAACATCTCAATTGATATTCCATTGATTGTTGTAGTCTTGTTTTTTGCCAGTGCCTGCTGAGCATCTTAAACTTCTTCCTTCCATATCAAAATACTGCTTTGATACTTCCTGTATTGCTTAGCATTCTGCTCATAGAATCCTTTACGAGAGGCTTGAAAATTTCTTCGGTTCTTCCCCCTTGAGAAGGGCCAGGTGCGTTCTCCCCTTTTGGTTTCCTATCTCCAAGTATCTGTGCATATCACAGTAACACTCTACTCTGTATATTTTGTTTATTCTTTTTACTTCCTCATTTCTTCCTTTTCCTTTAGCTACTTGAAGTTCAAGAGCAGGTTTTGGTCTTTGTTTTTATGGCTTTCTAATGGCATCTTGCTTTCTTCATAAATGATGTCCTTGATGTCATTCCAAAACTCTTCTGTTCTTTGGTCATTAATGTTCAATACATCACATCTATCTTACAAATGGTCTCTAAACTCAGGTGGGGTGTACCCAAGGTGGCTTCTGTGGACTTGTTCTAATTTCCTTCAGTTTCTGTTTGCACTTGCACACGAACAATTGATGGTGTGTTCCACATCCAGCCCTTGGTCTTGTTCTGTCTGATGATATTGAGCATTTCCACTATCTCTTTCCATAAATACAGTTAATTTGATTTTGCATATTCCATCTGGCACGGTCTATGTTTATAGCCACCATTTATGTTGATGTAAAAAAAGGTATTTGCAGTGAAGAGATCATTAGTCTTACAAAATTCTATCAGATGATCTCCACCATCATTTCCACAACAAAAATCATATTTCCCAGCTCCCTATCCTTCTTTGTTTCCAACTTGCTTATTTCACTCACCATTAATTATCAATCAATATGTTCTGATTGCAGATTTGATCAATTTCAGACTGCAAAAGTTGGTAAAAATCTTCAGTTTCTTTATCTTTGGCCTTAGTGATTGGTGCATAAATTTAAATAATAGCCGTATTAACTAGTATTTGTTATTGGTATAGAGATACTGTTCTACTGCATTTTACGTCAGGATAGATTTTGACATGTTCTTTTTGATGATGAATACAATGCCAGTCCTCTTAAAGTTGTCATTTTCAGCATCTAGAACATATGATTTTCCAATTCAAAACGGTCAATACTGGTCCATTTCAGCTCATTATTGCCTTGGATATCAATGTTTATGTGTTTCATTTCATTTTTTTAAAAATGATTTCCAATTTTCTTAGATTTGTACTTCATATAGTCCACTTTCTGATTATTAGTGGATGTTTGCAGCTATTTTTTCTCATTTGAATTCATGCCACATCAGCAAAAAAAACCAAAAAAACAACAAAAAAAAACTCCTGAAAGCTCGATTCCATCCATATAATTATGGGCAACTCTGTACTTCGAGAAGGCAACTCTTCCCAGTCATCTTTTGAGTGTTTTCCAACCTGAGATGTCTCATCTTCCGGCACTATATTAAACAATGTTCTGCTGTTATTCCTAAAGTTTTCACTGGCCACTTCTTTTCCGATACAGACTGTCCCCACAGTACAACAAACTGACAGATAAATAATGGCTTCAATTCCTGGAGCTCTGCTGTTTGCCAGTGCCTCCAGTGCAAACTGGACTTCTTCCTTTAGCACCACTGATCATGGTCACATGTTACCTCCTGAAATAGATGAATCTTGATGAATTTCTTTTAATACAGACATTCTGTGTGTTCCTTCTATCTGCTTTTACTGATTCCTGTGTCATTCATTAGTAGTCAGAGTAATCTTGTTAAAACAAAGCAATACACATATGCATTTGCTCACTCTCTCAAACGAGAAGTCATAGAAGCAATGATATCCTAGTAGCAATGAGCACACCTAACATCTTGTTCTTGGTTCCCAATAAATGATCCAATAAAATCAACAAGATTTCTAATACGATTCTCTGATACTAGGGCCAGGATAGGTTCTACAGAAGATGAGTCTAGTGCATCTTACACTGCCAGAAAGTAGGGAGGTACTCAAATACACATACAAACACACACATGCATTAATGAAGTTATGACGAAGGAGTGCGGGTTCCAAACAAAAGACTTGCCAATGACCAAACTGTGATAATTCAAGCAACATAATAATGTAATGTTGAGTGATAACTCTGTAAAATAAGTACTCATAAATCAATGCTGACACAAATTAATTGTTAAATAAATATGTAAGCTAACAAATAAAGAAATGGTAGCATATAGACAAATCTCCTGAGTAAAGGAATTCCAAATAATTTATGCGAACAATTCCCCCCAAGGAGTACCACTTCCTACTCCTTAAGTGTGGGCTAGAAATAGTGAGCTTCTTCCAAAAAGTAGAGTAATGAATAAAAAAAGAATAACTCTGCAATGAAGAAACTTAGCAAAAACTATCCTGGTCACATGACCAAGGTTAGCTTCAAACAGTGATAAAAGTCTTGTCAGTAGTATGTACTTGTCATGGATTAAACTGCATATCCCCTAAAAATGTCTGTAGTCATTTGGACCATCATTCCCAATACTTTGTGATTGTCCTCCATTTTATGATTTTCCTGTGCTATAAATCCTAACCTCTGCCTATGGTTAGCAGAGTATATTATGTTACAGAGGATTAGGGTGGGACTGTAACATGCTTCCTAAGGTCAACTCCCAGCTCCCATGTAAAAGGAGTTTCTCCGGAGTCTGCCTTGCACCACTCTTTATCTTTTTATTCTACAAGAGATGAAAGAAAATGGAAGCAAGCAGAAAGCTGGGAACATCATACCATCAAGAAAGCTTCACCAGGAGTAGAGCATGTCCTTCAGACCTGAGGTTCCTGTGTTAAGATGCTCCCTGACCAAAGACTAATGCAACAAAGAACCTTCTTCCAGAGCAGACAAAGAGGGAAGGCCTTCTCCTGGAGCAGACAACCTCAATTTGGACTTATAGCCTACTGGACTATATAAGAATAAACTTCTCTTTGTTAAAGCCACCCACTTGTGGTATTTCTGTTAGTGCAACACCAGATGACCAAAACAGTACTCTTGTGATGAGATGAGAATTGCAATTTATCTTTTAGGGTTTCTTCCTGGAAACTAGTAATTCTTGTGTGACTATGAGAAAAAAAAAAGTGATAATCCCAAATTGAAAGACATTTTATAAAATATCTGATCCATACTATCAAATGCCCAAGGTCATTAAAAACAATCAACATGAGAGAAATGTTCACATTCTAGTGAAATCTAAAAAGACTTGATGACCCAATTGCAGTGTAGTGCGCTGGTTGGGGTCAGGGAACAAAAGTGCATCAGGTCAAACCTAAGACATTCAGCATAAAGAAAGAACAATATTTGATAATAATGTGTTGATATTGGCTCATTAATTAGGACAAACATCAGATATTAACAATAGGATAAACCAGGTACGTTGAAAACTCTGTACTATTTCCATAGTTTTCTGTAAACTTAGAACTATTTTTTAAAAAATAAAAGTTTGTTAAGAAAGAACCAAATAACAAAAAAATGAGATCATATCATGACTCTGTCATCGCTGTTAAAACTCTCTCATCGATTCCTATAACACCTTAAGTAAACCTATGCAATCTAGTTCCCTCTCCTCATCCCTCCAGTATTACCTCTTGGAGCTCATCTGCTAGTTTCCTTTCGTTTATCAGCTTCTTTCTGGTCATACTGATCTTGCTTCTCCACAAATAGTCATCTCCTGGCTCAAGTTTTCTTCTCCTACCTCTCTCGATGTCCAAATACATTTTTTCCTAAATAATCATGTGCCTTTCTACTTTACCTCCTACAAGTCTTTACTCAAAAATCAACTTCCATGTGGGGTATATCTTTTTTGCCCATCTTTCTACCTCAACAGCTCTCATCTACCTTACTGCTGCCTTGTTGGCCTTAGTTTTGTCAGCATCTGACACTCTGTTTCCACCACTCATCTGTCAATTTGTCTTACCGTTGTGGCTTGCATGTTGTTTTGATGCCAGAAGTTGTATCATCAATATTTCAAGTATCAGCAGGGCAAACCACAGTGGACACGTTTCACTGAAGCTTTTAGAGTAACATACTCTGGGAGGAAAGACCCTCACAATCTAATCTTGAAAATTAGTCCATGAAAATCTTAGGGATCACAATAGCACATATCCAACATGCTTGCTTTAGATATGCCATCAAACCAAAAAACACCTAACCCGTTGGTCTGAAAGTTGATTCTGGTCTACAGTAACCCCATAAGACAGAGTAGAAATGCCCCATAGAGTTTCCAAGGAATGCCCGGTGGATTCAAACAGCTAACCTTTTAGTTAGCACCCATAGCACTTAACAGCTACACCACCAGTGTTTCCAGACATGCCATCAGGAGGGATTGGTTTATGGATGAGGACCTTATATATGGTAAAGTGATAGGCCAGCAAGAATAAGGGAGACACTTGGTGAGATGGATTGGCACAACAGCCATAATATTGGATTCATACACGCTGGTGATGGTGAGAATGAGGCAGAACAAAGTAAGAGTTCATTCTCTTTTGTGTAAGGTCATCATGAGTTGAAGGTGACTAGCTATTTATCTATATCTATTTACCTATCTATCCATTATTTGTATTTATGTCACATACATAACATATGTATATAGAAGTTATATAAAACAGCATACATACAATATGTGCATATATACATATTGTACGTTACTTATTTTTACTGTCTAGCTCACACAATTAAATATAAACTCCACAAAAGCAGAGAACTGTGTGTGTGTATGTGTGTGTTTTGTGGTATCGTAGCACCTACTTACAATGCTAGTAATGTATTTGTAGAATACACCAATAAGTTAATGAAGTCCAAAATTAACCCAGGCCTTAAAACAAGAGCTATTATTTACTGAGTCCTCATTATGTTTCAGTCCTTCTAGTTTGATACTTCCTTTACTACTCGTAAGGGCCCTATGAGATAGGTACTTTGTGGTCTACATACAGTGGTTTAGAAAGCAAGATTGGCAGGCTAAACAGTGTCCAAGATCGCACCTGTATTGCCTGTTCAAAATGATATTTAAACACATTGTATTTCAACTTCAAACCTGACCGTTCACCCACCAAAATATACTACACCTCCATTTTAACCAGAAGTGACGCTGACTGTGGAATATACTTGTTTTGAGAATTACTCTAGTATTTTTTTCCCTCACTTCAATCATCAGGGTAATATGTGAATATCTGTATGTATACAATTATTTAGCTTTATTATGTATAGTCAACATTAGTAAGTGGTTCCAGAAAACGAGTGTGACAGCAAGCACATTACTTAAGCAGGTCGAGATTCCAGTGTTATTTATTAAAAGGAAGAATTGCTTTCCATACCTTCCTAATTTTCTGTAAGATTCCTTCTGTGTGAGTGTGTGTGTGCGTGTATATATGTTTTTAACAGCAGGTAAGTTGAACACGTCTGTCTCAGTGAAGCTTGAATGATGTTGTTATCGCTGAAGACATGCCAGTTCTCTGAGAGCCTGGAATCTCACTCCATCATCTGCTCCTTTAATATGTCATACCTCAGTGATGTGACATTTGCAGTGGTTTTGACACCAAGTGAAGTAGGTGAAAATGGTGATAATGCAAACAAGGGATCTACAGCTGTAAGTAGGTTAAAAAAAAAAAAAAACTGCCATAGTTCTAAAACTTTAAACTCCACCAGTGGCATTTCCATCATGATTTAGAAAAAAAAGTAATCTCGTTTCATCACATTGACCAGTAATGATCTTGCAGTCATTTCTCTTTCTACCTAAGCTGATTAAGAACTCCTTGTGGTTGGGCCCCTGTCCTGAACACTGAGGCACAGCAGTTAGCATGGGTGACATTAAAAACTTGCTGATCTGGAAAGCATCTAAAATACTGCCCATAATATATCTCTGCCTTGACCCACTGTTTTTAAATCTCAGAAGATCTGCAAAATCACGCATGACATAAAACTTTTCCTCTCCTGGAAATTTAATTGCTTCTAGAGATAAGCGTCTTCCTTCATCAATTGTCTCAGACTCCTTGTTTTTTTTTTCAGATGTAATGCAAAACAATAATAAAATGAGATAAAGTCCTTTCTCATTCTTACATTGTCTCTTTCCCCCATATGGATGTGCCAGCAATAAAAGCAAACCTAACCTGTTGCCATCAAATCAATTCCAACCATCAGCAACTGTATAGGACAGACCTGAATAGTCCCACAGAGTTTTCAAGGAGTGGTTAGTAGATTCAAACTGCAGACCTTTTGGTTAGAAGTCCAGCTCTTAACGACTGCAGCAACAGAGAGTAAAACTAAAGGCTAGTCCTATAATAATTTATTTAAAAAAAAGAAAAAAAATCCCCTTGGCTACCAGCTGAGCTCTTGACCACTGTACCACTAGGGCTCCTCAAGTGTTTATAGCACAGCCAAAATTCTGACTCAGTCTTCAAAGCATCTTCTATACTGCAGAAAAATTGTGAGTTCCATAGAATGCAGAAAACACTAAGCCAAATAGTGAAGAATAACTCCATGTAGACTAATTCAAGGATGATTTTAAAATATCCCAAGGCCAAGGTTTCTTTGAGGGAGCAAACAGAATTTTTTTCCCCAATGCCTTTGGGGTGTCTTCTTCTGCTCTGCTTCATCATCTCTTAGGTTACCAGCATCACTATGGTCATCACTACACCAATAAATAGTTGCTGAGCAATACAATATTTCAGGAACAGAACAGTAAAGCCAGGCATGGTTGGAAGGTATAGATGGCGAAAGAGAACCATCTCTCCAGAGTCTTTCAACCTGATTAAGATTATTGCATATCAATATTGACATTTTGTCAAATGTATGGATCAATCATATGATCATGTAAACTTAACCAGCCACCTACAGCTTGAGGTTCAAGAAGTCTTATAATATCAAAAAAGGAGTTAATGAAAGTCTCCAAAAATGATTTACTTACTCTGTTTAACAGTAAATAAACTATAATGCCTAGAATTAAGGGTGAATAGTAAGGAAACCAAAGCTAATCAATAAAACAAGAAATAAATAAAACTAAAACAAACAAACAACAGCAAAAAAAAAAAAAAAAGAAAAACAGAAAAAAGTCTTTGGGCAAGTGAAAAAGGTAAGCCTCTCAGAAAATAAAAGTTAAGACCATAAGGTGTACAATTATAATTTTTTTAACACACAATTTAAACTCAAAATACGTTCTTAATGGGGCCCTGGTGGCGTAATGATTAAGAACTCATCTGTTAACCAAAAGTCAATAGTTTGAATGTACCAGCCACTCCTTGGAAACCCTACAGAGCAATTCTACCCTGCCGTGTAACGTTGCTATGAAGTGACATCAACTCGATGACAATAAGTTGGCTTTTTGTTATGTTTTTAATGACATAATAGTAAACAAAGATTGTCTGAAATTAAAAAGAGAATAATTGCAGTAAACAACAGAAAAATTGTTGAATTAAAGAGTTAATGTAAGAAAACTAAGAAATTCCATGGTAATATTAAATGTGGTACAGTAGAAGCAACAAATAGTGTTAACATTGCTGAAAGGAATGGTGAACCAGCATACTTTTTCTGTAGGGTAATTTTGCCGTGTGGACTGATACCTTTGCAGTTGTGAATATCCTTTTACCCACTGACTCCATTTCTGCTATTCTATTCTAATAGAATTATTGGTTTTGGTTTTGCAAAAATGGATGCTTAATACTTCAATTTTTAATTTGCTTTTTATTTTTTTTAAATTGAGAAAACATTATTCATAAATATAGTAAAATGCATATTTGCATACATTAGGAATAATCACAGAGAAGACTGTGGGAAGATATGTCAAATATTGAGCATAGATTCCTTGGAGAGTGTGGATACAATTTGGTGAAAAAATGGGGATGAACCAAGGAAAAGGGAGAAAAAAATATTGACTGCATTGCTTTTGTAGTTTAAATAGAATCAGCCTATGTCTATCCATGCATCCGTCCATGCATCCGTCCATGCATCCGTCCATGCATCCGTCCATCCATCCATCCATCCATCCATCCATGCATCTATCCATCTGTCCGTCCATCCGTCCGTCCGTCCATCCATCCATCCGTCCGTCCATCCATCCATCTATCTCTGTATCTATCTAGTAATGCTGATAGCACAGGGGTTCAGTGCTATGGCTGCTAACTGAAAATTCAGCAGTTTGAATCTACCTGGTACTCTTTGAAAACTTTATGGGAAAGCTCAGTTCTGCCCTATAGAGTCACTGTAGGGTCACTATGAGTCAGAATCCACTCAGTGGCAACGGGTGTGTGTGTGCGTGTGTGTGTATACATATATATGTATATATATATACAGTCCTGCACATATATATATATATATAGGAAATCCTGGTGGCACAGTGGTTAAGAGATACGGCTGCTAACCAAAAGATCAGCAGTTCGAATCATCAGGTGCTCCGTGTAAACCATATAGGGCATTTCTACTTTGTCCTTTAGGACAGCATGAATTGACTCAATAGTAATTGGGTTTATGCATATTTTATTCACTTAAGGAAAAAAAAAAGACTGTAGTAGTTAAGGTGCCACTGATGGCTTAAATTAATAAACTTTTAAATCTTAGCAAGTTATTACTTGCTCATGTAACAGTTCAGTCGGGAGGTTAGGTGGACAGCCTTCCATGCAGTGATTGCAAGACCCAGTTCCTTTCACCTTGTGGTGCTGTCACAGCTTAACACCTTGAAGCCCTTTGCTTTCCATTGGTAGACACAGAATGAGAAAAGGCAGAATGTAGAAGAGGGTATAGGGGTAGAAAACTATCAAAGTCTAGTTTTTTAAGTGATATTTATCATCTCTGTCCAATTTAATTTAACAAAACCCAGCTACATGGCCCCTCAGTGCAATAGGATGCTGGGATAACACAGTACCTGGTGGAATAGCCATTGCCCAGCAGCTACTCAACGTCACAGAGAGGGAGTGCAGTCTTTTTCTGTAGCTTCTTTAACACTTCTTTTCATTTCTGAAAGCATGCCATATTTTGGCTAAACAAATTATCCATTAATATTGAGTCAAAACAATTGAGAAGTTTGTTATACCAGGAAATTTGTAGGGACTTTTAAAGCGGTATAATCTTATTTTAATAAAAGTAAAGTTTACATATACTGATGCGTATTTGTGCAATTATTATGTAATTTATCATCCTACTCGACAGTAATTGGCTTTGGCATTATTAATTTACACACACACACTCCCTCTCTCTCTTCCACACATGCATATATAATATGAAGCCTGGTGGCACAATACTAAAACACTCCTCTACTAATAGAAAGGTTGGTAGTTGAAATCCACCCAGTAGCTTCAAGGGGAAAAATGCCTGATGATGTTCCCTCTAATATCATAGCCTAGAACAGAGGGTAGCCCAGGTCACTATTAGTCCACAGTGGACTTAGTGACACCTAACAACAATGTATATATAATCGATCATCGCTAAGGAAGTTTTCCGGAAGTGGAATTAATGTGTACAAATATGCTTTGCAATCATTGTGTTATTTTGTCTTCTGATTGTAAACATAATTCTTGCATTGACAAATGTTTATACTTGAAAATATGGAGGAAAGAAATTAGTCATATCTGAACCCAGAGGATATATTCTAAAATGTTAATGGTTATTAACTTTAAGTACTAATATCATGAATGATTTTTTCTATGTGTTTTTAATGCTTTCTGAAATTCTTGCAGTTCGCTTGTGTCACTTTTATTATCAGTAAAACAGAATACTACAGAAAAAAAAAAGAAAATTCCATTTGCTTTTTCAGTCATTTTTTAATATGTATCATTGTCACCAGAAAATATTATCTAAATATCTAAGTTATAACTAAGAGTTACTTTTCTTTTGTGAATACTAAATAAAAAGACTCAAGAAACACACAAGGTCAGTTCCAATTTCTAATGTGCTCTTTGGGTGGCCAGTTGCACAGAAATTAAGTTTGTGGAAATCGAAAGGCCTAACAACCGGATTGGAATGAAGACCCTTCAGTGCTTCTTCCTAAGGGACTAGTCTTCAGCTAATTACCTGTTCAACCTTAAGAAGATTACTTAACCTCTCTGTGCTTCAGTTTCTTCATTTGTAGAACAAACACTAAAGTGACACTGACCTCGTTAGGTCTCAGGTAAAATTAAATGGGTCAACACATGAAAAGCGTTTAGAAAAACATAGGTAGGTAACGAGCACTAGCCATCACTGTGGTGACGATGATGGTGATATGAAATATTGATGCACATTTTATCAAGTCTTTCATTGTAGTTATACTTATTTGCATACCCTAACTGCATCATATTTTATGAAGTAACTACCATGATTCATACCTATTTGTAGATTTTAGGGTGCTTTATATGAAATTCTCACAAAGTAAGCCTTCATAGAACATAAATTTAATTAATTAGTAAATGCCATGAGTCGGATCCGACTCGACGGCACTTGGGGGTGGGAAATGCTTAAACGGAAAGCAAAGCTTCTAGATGAGGAGTGTTGCAGAAAGAACTTAACTGTAAAAATGTATTTCAGAAATGTGCTCCAGAAAATAATATAAGTAGTGGAACCCATCAACAAGAAAACATACAAAGAGAGAGATTGTGCTTTAAGACAGTGGGAGAAAGGAAATAGAGCAGAGCACACACATTGCTTTAAACTGCTTCAAAAAGAAGATGAGGACTAGAATTATCAAAAAGACAATCACAGGTATATCCCTGACCAGGTGTCTATAATCAACAAAATGCAGTGTCAGTTTGCCCTTAACTGCTATCAAGTTGGACCCCAGCTCATGGCAAACCCCCTGCACAGTGCGAGCTATAGGATTTTCATTGACTGATTTTCAGAAGTAGATCACCAGGCCTTGCTTCCCAGCCCATCTTAGTTTGGATGCTCCAGTGAAAACTTTTCAGCATCACAGCAACATGAGAGCTTCCACTGACAAATGAAAAGTGGCTAGGCATGAGGTGAATTCATCAGCTGTCAGACTTGGTTCTTCTACACAGAGGGTGAACCACTGAATCACTGCTGTTCTTGGTAGTATCAATTTTGATAGCTATTAATAGTAATTTTTTTTTTTTAATTAATAGTGACAGCTGAGTATTTTAGAAGAGTCAGAATTTAAGCAAACTGTCCAGGTCTACACAACTAGAAAGTTGCCACGTAAAATTCACCCTAAGTCTGTGTGACTCCATTGGCTGTACCTTGAATTGACAAAAACTGGGAGATTGTAAGTTTATTCCAAGTTGATTTACAGACACACTCCTTTGTTATAAATGAGCTTGTTTTTTTGTTTATTATTGCATTTTAACAATTTGGTGTTTATTTTACTTAATCATGCTTTGAAAAGTGATTAAGTGCTTTAAATCTGTTATACATAGGTCTCTCATGTGTAAACAATGCTGCTTTGTTATCTCCTGGAGATTTCACTGGGTCCAGTCCAAAAATCCAAGCAGAGTTTCCAAGAGCCTGCCTCTTGCCCACTGAACCACCCTGCAATGTAACACTGGTGGCCACAGAGGGAAGGGCCTGGTTCAGAGTGCTTGAAAAGTCACAACCCACAAACAGAGGGAGGAGGCACACTGCCAAAGCTGAATCAACCTACACTTGAATCCTTCAGCTTGTCACTGAATAATTCATGGTTATTTAATTTTGGCCCCTATCAAAAGATTTACAGTGCATAATCTTCTAAGCACAGAGATTGTGAATATGTCACAAGGTTTATTTAAAGCCTCACTGTTCTGTTCAGTCCATTCAACTTTGCCAATGAAAAGATCCACAAAAATTGATGTATTCTTATCCAACTTGAGATTAGACAATACATGTAAACATAGAATGACATCTGATATCACCAAATGTCTTTCTTGTTATGCTTGGTATTTGAAACTGAGAAATGTCCAAACAAATGTGTAAAATCATTTTCAAGAGAAAGTATATATGAATGTGTTTTAAAAGACAATCTCAGTTTCTGGCTATAGATTTCGAAATACTAAACTATGAGCTAATGAAGTGTTTATTCTAGATATCAGTGTAAAATTATGACTATTCAGAAGATGTATATTTATGTGAATTGATGGTATTTTGTGATATTTAACAAAAGCAGACCTATCAGGATTTATACAGCCCTTGAACTGACTCTAACTGAATAGAAGTAGAACTCACAGTTCCTAAAGCCTCCATCTGTTCTGCACGCACAGACTATCAGAGACAAGGGCAGAGTCAATGCCAATTCAGTTCTCATTTGGTCTTTCTGAGAAAATCCTTCCATCTTCTATGCATTGTTGTTAGTATACAAATAATGTCTTTGGAAGCCCAGTAAACATAAATGGCAAAGTTTTTGTCAGTAAATGCAAAATTTTCTACAAAGACAGGACAAGAGCCTCCTTGGCTGAATTAATTGCAAACTATAATTCAACTAGATAAGACTGAAATGCATGAAGTGGTACCATCTCTGCTTAATGGCTCCCAATGAGGTGAACTCTGAAACTTCTTTATCTTCTAGTAGAAACAGACTTTTACTACTTTTCTTAAATTTCATGGTCATGTTTTTTTTTAAGATTTCGTGACTTAAAGAAAGAAATATCAAATTGGAGGATACTACTCCTCAAGGAAAAAGGTAATCTAAATCATCTCGACATTAAGAATGTACTGTATGAAATAATAGGTTGCTTTCCCCAAAGACAGCAGGATTCTACCTCCCCTGGCGAGCACATTTATAACTCACATTCTTAAGCTATATAGGTCCTAGTGTCTTTTTTTTTTTCTTTCTGGAAGTAAGAATTGGTGAAACAAACCAACAAAATTACAGTTTCCTCCTGCAGAATACGAACAAATGTCAAAAAAGCAAGCACTTAAGTTACAACTGCCCCCAGGCAAATGTCACCTCATGCTGGGCTTATGCTACTATCGTAAACACCACACCACAGGAAATCACTAACACTAACCATGACCGAGCCAGTTGTGTCCTTCCAGAATTTAAGGCATAATTGCCTTAATGAACTCACACAGCATCTAAAAAGTTTCCAATGTAGAGTGATTCACTGAAGTACATTGTGTTCCACATAATGGTTTTCTGTGTTTGGTCAGATTATTATACATTATTTTGTAATTTTAAAAGGTAGTGAACATCAGGTAAACAATATATTCTTTTAACCGGATGGCTGTCAAGAGAGCAGCATTAATGTTATTTTCATATTTTTCTTGGGTAGGACAGATATCATAGAATTCGGTAACATGAGATAAATAATACAGTCTCAAGTGTTAAGGATGCTGCTTTATATTCTCACATTTAGGAATGTAAAAAAACAACAGAAAAGAGGAAAGCTCAAGTAAGCAATCCAGTCCGTATACACGGCCCAGCAGGGGAAATTTGCTTCCTAAAATAAACCTTCTAATATTTTAGTGCTGTTGACTTTTGTGCATCCCTGGTGATGAAGCTCCCATCACTCACTTTTCCTGCAGGACTATTCTTGTAACCTGATATTTTCCTATGTCAGGAAGTTCCTTGAATTTCCCTTTCTTGGTTTCAAACTACAATCCCAGTACTCTACGGGATATTGGAGAATAATCAAGCAGTTGCAAATCCTTTTAAATATTTCAAATGAATGTAATCCACAATTCGAAAACCAAAAAATAGCTGCTTCTTTATAATTTTAAAATATTTTCTATGATTTATTTCTTTCAGAATATATTATGCAGCAGCTTTCATCTCTTTAGCAAACAAAGGAAACATTTTAAAACAGGAATTTGGGGTCTAGTGTAATTTTAACTTATATATATTTACTTTGGTGCCCCAAATTAATCTTTTCTTTAATTGCTTTTCTTGCTCTGCCCTGTACTACTGTAGTTTTAGCCATTCATGTGGGACAAAGGAGTTTTGTCAGCAAATCCTCCATTTCAAATAGTTTTAGTAAACAACTTTCACATTTATTAATTTTGCATTCAGAGAGAAATCAGCCTAGTCAGTATGACTTCTAGGCTTCATACTTCTATTTTAATTCTTTGGTCTCAATCTGTGATCATAACACATAAGTTCAAAGACACTAAGTGTATGGAAGAATGTCCAGTTGAGGCCAACATAATCAAGTCTCTCTCAGCCACTCAGTCTGTCTCATTCATCAGCCCTTCCTTTATCTCTCAGTCATGTTTCCTTTTATTTTTCTCCTCCTAAATTAGCAGACTTCTCAGTGCTGTATTTGTCAGAATTCATGTCTTAACATAAAATTAAGAGTGGCCTACAGTGAAATTTTGGGTTTCTCAAGAATCTACACTCCAACTTTAGCAGAAATAACATTTCATATTTTACTAGATTTATCCTCCAGGGGATGTTTTGTTCTTAGGTGTCTGTTTATTTATCTTTCAAAATCAACATGTGACCATGGTGCTTGACTTGGGCCCTAACAGTTATATTATTGAGAATTTGAACAAATCCTTACAAATTGTTCCATTCTGCTTGTCTTCTCTGATCTTCAACCTTTAGATATTTTGTAGGAAAGCTGTTTTATTTCACCTTTGACTTCAACATAATGCATAACAATATTAAAATATATATGGCAAAAACATAATCTGAGCTAAAAATAAATTCCCCCTTGCATAAAACACTTGAGTTCCAAAACAAATATATTCCATAAAAAAGGATAATTGATAGGGCAGAGAATACTATTACAATATGATACTGAGTTTTGAAGACTACATGTATTTTATCCTATACAAATTTTATCAGTAGGATAAAATAACCCTGGAGACTCAGGCTGTAAGTTTATAACTAACTCATTTGAATAGCTAGTAATTTATCAAAGCTTCATGTATTTGTCATAAGCATTATAGAAGTCAAGTGAAAATGTAACATTGTCACAGTTGAATTTCTTTTTTAACTCTCAAAGATCATTTGGTTAATATAATGAAGAGGATTCTAGATTCTTCCCCAACTGACCACTGACTATTTGACCACCTATAAACAACCAGCAGTGATTTATGCAATGAATTGCATAGCCTTTCTTTGGTGAGCACTAAATCATAATCTCACATGCAGTTATTGAGCTAAGTATATGGTTACTTTTTCTTTCTTTTCACTTTTCTGTAAAATAAATAACCAGTGAAGAGTAATATTAAATACACTTTTAGCAGCCACCCTCTTTCAAACTAAATAAAGGCTACCATAAAGACAACCATTAAGGTATATGTTTATTATCTACCTATACACAGTAGTTTTTGATAACTTTAAATTAATACACAGCACACTTTAAAAATTAAGACTAATAATTTCCTGTTTTCATTTTGACTGAGTTTATAACTCAAATTAATTATATATTTTATTGAATTAGTGAGCACTAAATTGTAAGAAGTCGAGACTACCAATCTGAAAATTGCCTTTTTCTTATTCATCAGTGGAAATGAATCAAGAAAGTAATCGCTTGACTTAATCATTTTCATTAAAGGGGAACATCATGAAAATTCTGAGATATAAATAAAATCATTTTGTTTACTTTTTCTGTAATATATTAGTTAAAAAATTAAGGAGTTATTAGACTTTCTAAGGAATCTTATTAGCACAGTGATCAAGAGCTTGACTGTTAACTAAAAGGTCAGTAGTTTCAATCCACTGGCTGCTTCCTGAAATCCCTATAGGGTCACTATGAGTTCGAATTGTCTCCAGCACAGCAGGTTTGATTTGGTTTTCATAGCTTCAGTAAGAATTCTTATAATTCCTTCTGATCAGAATATATTCTACATATCATAAGTATCACACACCTTTGCTGTCAAGTGGATTCCAACACATTGCAACTATGTAAGACAGAGTAGAACTTCCCCATAGGTTTGGCAAGGCTATAATCTTTATGGGAACAGACTGCCACATCTTTTTTCTGTGGAGTAGCTAGTGGTGTTGAATCACCAGTCTTTTGTTTAGCAGTCAAACACTTAACCACACCATCAAGGCCCCTTAAATAGCACATAATAAACCCAAATCCACTGCCGTCAAGTCAATTTTGACTCATAGTGATCATATAAGACAGAGTGCAATTTCCCCCGTAAAGAATACAACTTCCGCCATACAGTTTCCAAGAAGTGCCTGGTGGATTTGATCTGCCGACCTTTTTGCTGGCAGCCATAGTACTTAACCAGTACACCACCAGGGTTTCCACACAGGGCTGCTAAATTTTGAGTTAAAACAGATAAGATGTCATGATTCTTTTAAAAATATAAAGTGAATATGTGTCAACATTTATGTTATATTAATGAGGAAACCAATAAGATGTTAATGATGGTTCAAAGGAGAATATGAAAAAGATATATATTTATGCACATGTTGCATATATGTGTGTGTGTATGTATATACATATGTATATGCATACAAAAATGCAATTGGGGATGATGAGTTTGCTAAGAGATGTAAAATTAGTTAATATTCTTTAAAGCAAGAGTGTCTTAAATCGTATCTGTAAGGGGCCAAAGAATAAACATTTGAGGCTTCGTAGACCAAGTTTGGTCTCAGTTGCATTTTCTTTTCTCTAAACTCTCTGTTTAAAATATAGAAAAAATTCTTAGTTCAGAGATCATGTTCAAACTAGCCTGTGAACTAGAATTGGCCTACAAGCTATATTTTGGTGACCTGAACTAAATCCTGAAACCCTAGTGGCATACCCACCCAAACACTGCTGTTGAGTAGATTGTGACTCACAGCGACCCTACAGGACAGAGTAGAACTGCTCCATAGAGTTTCCAAGGAGTGCCCAGCATATTTGAACTGCTGACCTTATGGCTAGCAGCTACAGCGCTTAATCACTATGCTGGTGGCATAGTAGCTAAGTAATACAGCTGCTCACTAAGAGATCAGCAGTTTGAATCTACCAGGTACTCCCTGGAAACTCCATGGGGCAGTTCTACTCTGTCGTAGAGTCATTATGACTCAGAACTGATTAGATGACAGCAGGTTTGGTTTACTGGTTTCAGTACTAAATCCCGCCCCCCTGCCCCCCCAAAAAGAAATTTCCATTAAGATGATTCTGACTCAGAATGACTTCTGACTCACAGTGACCCTACAGGACAGAACAGATCTGCTTTGTAGAGTTTCCAAGGAGCACCTGGTAGGTTTTAACCGCTGACCTTTTCCTAAGCAGCTGTATTACTTAGTCACCATGCTACTAGGCTTTCCAATATGTACTGTAGAGTTATATAATGTGATATTTGGGTATATCTTTTCCAGAAGGCAAAAAAGTCAGTTTATATCAAACAATATTTATTTCTATTTCTATGGATGAGAATCATTTGTTTTACTTTTCATTTTCTATAATTTAGCACCTATCCCTACAGAATATCAGATAACCTCAGAAACTCTGTGGGACAGTTCTACTCCACCTGTAGTGTGTCTCTGAATCAGAATTGACTCGATGGCAGTGCTTTTGCTTGGTTAGTCAATAAAAAGACAATCAATGATACACACTACTAGAAAGCTAGAGAACTGCCCAAGGGTCTGCTGGGCAATGCCCACTACACCCCTGAAAGCACACCCTGCCATCTCTTCTAGCCATTTTCAAGTCTTTGACGCTATATTTATCGTAAAGAATTTTTTACAGCCAGTATTTATGGGTGTGAACTTCATTCACATAAACTTGGGTTTCAATCACTGGAATTTCATTTATATTGTATTTGACTTTGAAGAAGTGACTTAAATTCTGTGAGTCTTAGAATATGCATTTTTCTGTACGATAATGTTACCGATATTTTATTGGTAGTTTCAAAATTAAATGAAGTAATACAAATATAATACATATAACTTCTTTTCTCTAATAAATATAACCTCTTTTCTTTTCTCCCTCACTGTCCTCAATTCCCCAACACTTAGGGTTCCTTCCCTAAGCAGGAACTCTCAAGGAAGCTAAAAATAGAAAGAGCTTTTGCACTGTAACTGAAATCTGAAATGAGCACATTCTTAGCTCACTTCCTTCTCTATTCTTTTCTTCTTAAGGAAAAGTGTGTTATTCCACTGCAAAATGCTTTATGATTGAGCACAAAACCAAACCATCAGATAATGTTCAAAGTCAGTCATTTAATTTGATACAAGCAGTATAGGTTCAACATATGGAGGGCTCTCAGGATGGTTAAAAATAAAATAAAATAAAAAATAGTAATAGGTTCCCAGATAAGGACTTCAAAGTTGTATGACCCCTGGTAAATCCCTAAAGTCAAAACTATTTTCATAAAAAATGAGAAGTTATTACCATTGCCTTTCACTCTTATTCTCTTAGAGATTTCCAGAAAAGACAAGAACTGTGACGGAGGTAGATTAAATGCAGAAGCAGATATTTTAATCCAGCTGTCATCTATTAAGCCAGATACTTTTAAATTTACAAGAAATTATAAAAGAATGCTCTTTGCATTTTTTTTTGAAAATATACTTTAACAAGCAATTTGCTTGTTACAATCATTCTTGAGTGAACAAATACATTAAAAACATCTCTTAATTTTATATACTATGAATAGTGATACAACACACATAAGCAAAAGGATTTTGAGATCTCAAATACGTTTTTAGAAAGCAAAGTAGCTCTGGAACCGAAATTTTGAGAAGTATTTTTCTTGATAACCTAACTTGGCACTTATCTCCGGCATAAGTGGAGGCACCATTTAGACCCTTAAAGATGTAACTGTCCTTTCAGTCTGAAGAGAGTCTTTCCTCACATCTTCTTCCTCAGATGACTTGTTCCCCTCCCATACATCTACTTGAGTCTTTTACTTTTCACCCTACTGATGAGAGAGGGATTCTCACCCTCAGGTTATATAAATGAACACATGACACTTGACACTGTGCAGGTGATATCGACAGCAATTTATTTGTCACATATATTCACAGCCCAGGGCAGCAGGACCCTGGACCTTGTAGGACCACTTCTGAGCTGCATTTCGGAAGAGAGGGAACAACCAAAAGCTGTGGGAGGCAGACTTTGTGTAGCATCAAGAGGGAATGGTGTCTCCTTGTTTCCACAGGCACTGATGCGATGGGTTAGTAGGAATAATTTTGAAGGATGGCGGGGAACTCAAACCTGCCACTGACAGAGAAGCTAGAGCACTGTATCTGTGGGAGTCAGGTGGCAAGGTAAGGTCCCTTAAGATCCTTTCACTTTTGCCAGAAGTCAACACAGCACAGAATATTGATCTTTCATATATACTTCCTCATTATAAAAGGCCTTCTTTGCCATGTCTCTCCCAAAGTGCTTACTTTCTTGCATTTTGCTTCCAGGACAAGTTGCTAGTGATGCTTTTGTACTCCTGTTGTTATGGTCTGATAAGGAAGGGGACATGATAGGAGAGAACCCAGAACGGTCACGTGGCCGTCCCATTAGTTTCACATGTGGGGGGGCATCTAAGGCCTGCGGCTCTCCCGTGCTGCCAACAATAATCTCCTCCTGGGCTGTAGAACAGTGTGGGTATTAAGGGCTTGTACTCTGGGCTTGCCCTGACCAGCCTTATATACTTGGTTAAATTTGGACATTAAACACCTTTTCATTTTAATAATCCATTTTTGTAAAGTAACATAACTAAATCTCCAATTTAATTCCAACTGGGAATTAAATGCACTCATTAGCTATGTAAGTTTGAGCAAATCGTTAGCCTCTTTGTGTCTCAATTTTTCCTTCTATTACATGGTGATAATTTATTATACATCTCATGATTAATGAATACAGACTGGCAAGTAATAAACACTTGATAAGTGTCAAAAATCATTTCTATTTGTAGCTTTGGATTATATGTCTCTGTTCTGTGAATATAATTTCAGATCATTTGGGTCCAGGACGGGTTGTGTATTGGGGCAGAAGAAGGGAAACTAGAGACATTGGGAGGAAAAATGAAGACCAGAACTAGATAAGAAAACTCAGTGTCATCACATTCACAAAATGTTTAATATCACAGTCATTCAATAATACCATTCAGTGGATGATAACATTTTGATATTATTTCCCTTAATTCTTATTGAAACATTTAAGTCACCTTACAAAACATTATTATCAAAGAAAAATAGACTTCAGTGCATAACTTCAGTCAAAGTAAATCATTTTCAGTACCAATGGCAGCCCGTAAATGACCCATTCTAGTGGAAAGTATTTTGGATTAAGCCATATTGATACCCTGGGTTCAAGTTTTGATACTTGTTAAATTAATGAATTATTGAATTCCATTACTAAGGCCACCAACAATCACAAGCTTTGTTATTCTAATTCTAAGGGATCTATAGAACCTTGTGCAGATAGATTTAATGGAAGTGGTAACAGATGTTTGGGGGTGGAAATATATTCTGAGATTTTGAGGAAATAGACATCCAGAAAATTCAGATTGGAGTAATCATGTGCCAGGTAGAAAATGCGTAAATTTTTTCTACTGCTTACTGAAACGACTTTTAAATAACTTTTTATGTATGACTCTTAATTCACATTTTATAAATAAGACACTTATTGTCAATTTTAATTCCTTATCTCAAGCATTGCATCAGTAGTTAAGATGCATAGTATCTAAGGGAAACTTAATTGAGAATCTAGTAATTCTTTCATTGCTTTAAAGATTCAAAGTATAATAGTTATATTTGATTAATTTAATCAAATAATTTAAGGGAAAATAAAGTCTTAAATATTGTCTTAGTCATCTGGTGCTGTTCTAACAGCTTTAAAAAGATAAATTTTATTCTATCTCAGTCCAGTAGGCTACAAGTCCAAATCCAGGGTTTCAGCTCCTGGGGAAGGCTTTCTGTGTTGGTTCCGGACAAAAGTCCTTGTCATCAGTCTTCCCCTGGACTAGAAGCTGCTGGGGTACAGGGAACCCAGGTCCTTTCCAAAGGACTCCCTTTGCTCCTGGCCCTATTTCTTGGTGGTGTGAAGTCCCCTTCTCTCTGCTTACTTCCTTTCCTTTATATCCTGAAAGATCACGTCAATGCACAAAACAATCTTACCTACTGAGTCCTGTCCAACCAACACAACTACTGCCCATCCTCCCTCATTAACATCATAGGGGCAGGGTTTACAATATATGTGAACATCACACAACACAGGGGATCATGGCCCAGCCAAACTGCTACACACATTTCTGGGATGACAAAATTCAGTCCATAATACAGATCTTCACTTAAGTTCAGACAGACTTATTATCTGATAATTAAACCAAAACCAAACCAAACCCACCTCTGTTGTGTCAGTTTCTGACTCATGACAACCCCACAGGACAGAGCAGAACTGAGACATAGTGTTTCTAAGACTGAAAATCTTCAGGGAAGCAGATTGCCAGATCTTTCTCCCTTGGAGTAGTGAATGGGTTTGAACTGCTAACTTTTAGGTAATAAGTTTAAAACTATACGTAATTACTCTTTCACTGTTCAATTGTGATGGAGGTGGAAAAATGTTTTGTTTGTTTTTTTTCTATTCAACACATAAATCCATTTTACTGTTATTTAAACTCCTTTTCTATTAGTCCGAGATAGTAAGAAGCACATAAGTGAATTTTATGATACATTCCCAGACTTTAAAGAAACTATGGTATTCCTCAGCATTTTTTTATCCAAGTACATAAAAGTTGATTCTTTTCATTTTCGAGATTCCATTGACTCTAGTATTTAATGAAACTTATTGTTTCTTTTGCAAATTCTTAACATTTTAAATAAATTTTTGACTATAAGCTGCCAGAAGAGAAGAGTAAATGGGCCAAATTTAAAAATAGAGATCATTAGTAGTATAAAACTCATTGCCTCAGATGATTTTACCATCAGATCACTATTAATCAATTCTTCTCATATTCCACAATAATAAAAACAGAGAGGTAATGTCCATGCCAATTAGTTATCATTGTCTGTTGTTAGACTTACGTTTCCTATGATTCTACCAATGATTACATCACTGATTATGTAATTAACTTTACTCTAATGTAATGGCTGTAAAAACTTGAGGTAAACTATTATACTAGGAATTAAAAATGAATTCAGTAAAACAAAACTGGTTGTTAAAATGTGTTAAAAATTGGAAATATTGTCATAATTGATTTATTCATTTAGGCCTTTCTGTATTTAATTATCCCTTGCACAGAAAAATTCCTCTGAATTATGAGGTTTTTCCTCAAGCAAGAGAGTGCATGGCTTTACAGTTTTTACTGCACAGACTCCAAAATTTTATATATGAATTTCCTCTCCTTTGATGTTTAGCCTGTGATCTTTATGCTGTTTTCTAGAAAAGTTACTTACTAAAGCTCTAATACAGATTGAGGACATCCTTATGAAACATTTGTTAAACACTTACTTTATGACAGTGTATACTAGATCTGGAGAAACACAGATGAAATGAAGTCTGAAATTTAAGGACAACAAAGTTCTGAGTACCACCTGTCTTGTCTATTAGTTTTTCTTTTTGTGGTGGCTTGCATGTTGCTACAATGCTTGAATTGAGGTCTTTGATATTTCAAATACCAGCAAGGTTACCTGTTGTGGACTAGTTTAAGCAGACCTTCCAGACTAAGACAAAGAGGAAATGTCACTAATCCACTGCCCAAAATTTAACCAATGAAAACCCTGTAGATCACAACAGAATGTTGTCTGATATAGTGGGGGAGGATGCGCCTTCTAGGTTGGAAGGCGTTCAGAATACACAGCGAATACAACAATGGACTTGCACATCAACAATTCTGAAGACGACACAGGATCAGGCAATATTCTGTTTTGTTGTATGTGGGTCACCACAAGTTGGAGCCAATTCAGTGGCAACTAACAAGAACGCCAGAGTTATGCAAGCTCTCTGGGGCACTCTTAGTTCCCAGCATACACAATCCATGCCAATGATGGTTACTCTCAGAGTTTTATGATCACCAAGAAGCACTAAAGATTGGTACCTTCCCTGAAAGAAGCTAAGATACTAGGGGTATAACAGGCCACTCTTATATTAGGGGTGTGAGATGACCTGCAGAAACCCTGATGGCATGCATAGTGAGTAAGAGCCATGTCTGCTAACCAAAAGGTTGGCCGTTGGAATCCACCTGGGGCTCCTTGGAAACTCTGTGGAGCAGTTCTACTCTGCCCTGTGGGGTTGCTATGAGTCAAACTCGACAACAGTGGGTTTGAGTGGTACTGAGTAGAGAACTTGATTGTTATATTTAGGGAATGAGGCTAGAGATAGGAATCCCTTGGTAGCAAAATGGGTAATCATTTGACTATTAGCCAAAAGGTTGGTGGTTTGAACCCACCCAGAGGCATCTTTGAAGACAGGCCTAGCAATCTGCTTCCAAAAGGTCACAGTCATGAACACCTGCTAGAGTAGTTCTACCCCACGCAATGGGATTTCTGAGTCAGAAGTGACTTGAAGACAGCTAAAAAGCCAACAAACAGAGATGTACTAAGGCAGATGATCTAAGTAAACACAAGATTTAAGAAGGAAAAAAAAAGCTATTTGCAGAGTTTACTGTTTTAAAATGTTTTTCTCTAATACCAAATCAAAGAGCCCTGGTGGCACAACCAGTGAGCACTCAGCCGTTAATCAAAAGGCTGGTGTTTCCAGCCCTCCCGGCAGCTCCATAGAAGAAAGATTTGATGATCTGTTCCTGTAAACACGACAGCCTCAAAAATCCTATGGGGCACTTCTACCCTGTTTCTCCGGGTTGCTTTAAGTTGAAATTGACTCTGAGACTCCTAACAACAACAACAACAACACATGACTTTAACCAACCTTCTTGAATTACTACAGACAAGATCTATAAGTGTACTGCAGGGACAGATTTATCCCAGCAGTCAGGATACCAGTTACAAAACATGTTTAACATTAATAAAAGAAACTAGCCAGAAGTGCATGACCTTATAATCTGTAGACGTGACACTGCAGTGTTTGCCTACCAGGAGTACACTGCTGCGGTTCAAATATTTAAATCCTTTACTTTCAACCTTTAAAAGCATATGCTTAAAAAAAATAAAAATAAAAACTTTACTATTGGGTAGATTCTAACTCATGCAACCCATAAGTTTCAGAGAGTTTTCCTGGCAATAATCTTTACAGAAGCAGATCACCAGGGCTTTCTCCCACAGTGTGGCTGTTTGAGTTTGAACCACCAATCTTCAGGTTAGTAGACAACCACAAACCATTTGTGCCACCCAGAAAGCTAAAGTATTTGCATACTTACATGTAAATTAAAGTATTTGTGCACTGATACGTAAATTATTTTAATAAAGCCCTCAATAAACATAAAACAGTAGTCTAAGCAAGCCACATGAAAGAAGAGAATTTTTTAAAATTCTCCCAGCAGAAGACCTCCCAGGCTTCTAGAAATATCTATCTCCTTTGAAAGTCTATCCCAATTATACAATAAGTAATCAGGAACCTCTGTGAAGCCCTGTGTGACCACTGTGTGAATACTGGCCACAAAATCAAACATGCACAGTAACATTATTTTCCCCCTCTAGGCGTTTTTATCAAACATACAAGACACACAGTCACCATTGCACTCACCAGACTCTGAGTGCAATCCTCTAAAACGGAAATTGTAGATACTTCCTTAGAGAAAGCCAGTCCCTACAGAGACTGAGACACATGCCCTATAACATAGTCTCAGAAGGCCTGAGTGTTGCAGACAGGAACCTTTTGGATCCCTGCACTTGATACATTTCCTTTGCGTACTGGAGGCATCAAAAAATGGATGCTGTGTTGCGTCTTATTGCTGTGGAATTCATCTTTGATGATCAACGCTGATGTGTGAGTACTTAGGGGAAACTGCTTCCTGAGAAAGAAGACTCTCTTGCCCTTCATAAGGCATGTGGCTCCCCACGGATGTTCTGGTGAATTATTTAGCTTTTCCAGCCTCTCTCTGCAGGTGACAGTGTGTAGGCTTAGGCAGTGCAGATGAAGTCAGCTAGCAGAAGTCAGGTTTCACAGCCTGACCACCTCTCTGGAGAAACTGGATCATGCTGTCCATGGAAAAGAGCAGCTACTGAACCATTTTTGTTTGGTCTTGTAAAACTGGACTTTTACTTTTTGGATGAATCTGAGGAAACTTCATTTTTTCTGGTCAGACAAAAATCTCTGGGGGAAGAATTTTCAGTGCATTATAAACTAAGCTGAACAATACCAAAAAGGCATTTCTGTGTCTCCAAGTATATTTACCTATGTCAATCCTTCATAAACTCAGCCCAGGGAATAATCTGCAAAAGTTTCCTGGCTTCCTTGGAGAGATTTTCTTTAGATACAAACTCCGCAATGGCACAATTAATTAATAAACTGATAGGCAGTGATTTAGCACCTGCTGACATTTACGAATCAGAACTCCTGCTCCCAGAGAACCTAAATTCTAGTTAAGGGCAAGGTGACAGACTAGGAATATGCTAAATTTTGTAGTGCCAACTAGCAATCCTATTTTCTCAGTCAGTTTACTTTATTTCTATTTTTTTAACAATATTTTTAAAGATGACCACATACTTCAATTTTAAAGATGACCACATACTTCAGTTAGTAATAGTCTAGAAACTTCTCAATTTCAAATAGAAGTCATATCTATCTTTGGATGACCAGATACCTCACATTTTTACAGGGATTTGAAGTCCTTTTCCATATGTTAGCTTTGTCTTTATATTCAATGGAAAGCTAAAACAATAGTAAACCTCACAAACAGTAGGTGTCTTCTGAGTGCTAACCACTGGTTCAGCAAATTAAAGATGTACACATAAAATTACCACAGTCCTAATTACTTCCAACAGCTAATTATGTATTTTCATATGAAGGGTCATGCTAAGGTGTGAAAATAAACCAGTGGAACATACACTGGAAGTTCTTGAGCCTTTCTCTTTCCTCCTAGTGCCTTGACACATGTCCTCCTCCCTTATTGCTGCCTATTCTCCATCTATCAGTCCGTCCTTAGCTTAAATATCACTTCTTCAGGAAACCTCTTATGACCTTGAAAAAGATGATTAGATTCCCCATTACATGCTATATGTTTCAAATGCACTCAAATTCTCCCTTGCAACAGTCTTCAAACTCATTTACATTTTCTTAAATTATTTGTGTAATAATAATAATACAAGAACTACATCTGGCTTCCTCCTCTACATATCCCTGATACCCAATTCCTTTTTTTTCTTTTTAATAGAGCCAAGCACAGTTCGTTATCATTAACCTTATGTTATAAAAATAAAAATTTATCTTGACTATCCTGGATATAAGAGTACGTATATCCGTTGTTCTAATCTTCCTTTGTAATACACCAAGACTCCTACTATAGAAAATTTTGTCCATTTAGCTGAGGCATCCTTCAATTAAAATGATACTTTTTTAATATCCAGTATGTTTTCAATTGAGATAGAATATTTTTTACTTTACAATTCAATTAATATATTGAATACATATGATTTTATTATTAATAATAATGATTGTGTATTCTTACACAAATAGGTCTTTCTCCTTCAATTTACCAGGCAAATTTCTCAAATGAGTTGTCTGTCTTTGCTGCCTTCATTTCATCACAGACCACTTATGCCTCTATATGCTTTATTCTGGCTTCATTTGAGCCTTTTGCTCTGTTTCTTCTTCTATGCCACTAAATCAAGTAATTATTGTAATTCTTCATAAAATTTAATCTCTCCCCAGTTTTGATTCTTCTGAACCCTGGATCTTTTTGGAAATACTCTTCTCTGAAAGCTTCCATGACACATGCGGCCTTCCCACCTGCCCTTCCCAGCCTCCCTCTGCAGATGACAGTGTGTAGGCTTAGGCAGTGCAGATAAAGTCAGGTAGCAGAAGTCAGGTTTCACAGCCTGACCACCTCTCTGGAGAAACTGTATCACGCTGTCCATAGAAAAGAGCAGCTACTGAACCATTTCTGTTTGGTCTTGTAAAATTGGACCTCTACTTCTCAGGTAAATGTGAAGAAACTTTTTTTCTCGTCGGACAAAATCTCTGGGGGAATAATTCTCAGGGCATTATAAACTAAGCTGAACAATGCCAGAGGCATTTTCTGTGTTGTCAAGTACCCTTTTTCTGACCTCCAAATCTTGGAGGTTTTCCCAGGTGGGCATTACATCCTCTTCTCAAACTACACTTTCTGAGCAGCTTTTAGCCACCACTTAATTTGCAGGTGACTCACAGAGTCACATTTCCACCCAGATCTTTCATCTGTGTTCCACTCCACATACTCACACCTCCATCTGGATATCTGAAAACCCACTTCATGCTCTGCCTCCTTTTTGGCCTGGTACTGAATCCCATCTTTTCAGTCCCTAGGAATGGTGGCAGTATTGTTTCAATTGCTCATATCAGAACACTAAGAATCATTGGTAACAGTGTCCCCATCACACTTCTCCATTTAGAATCACCTCATTGAATTTACCTCTTATATGCCTCCTGATTTCTTCTAGATCATTCTCTCTCATTCCTCTCCCTCCACTTTCCTCCAAGCGAACAACAGCTCTGTCTGATCTGCTTGACTGCAGTAGTCTGTGGACTTTTTCCCCCTGAGGTGATTTCTAGTCAATTCAGTCTCTTATCCATACTGCAACTGGAGTGATCTTTTTAGTATGGAAAACTAATCATGTATCTCCATTGTTTAAAACACATCTAGGGCTTTGCTTTGTATTTAGCCTGAAAAGCAAAACTTTTAACATGCAATTTAAACAAAAAGGAAGAGAAAAGAAACCCTACTGCTGTCAAGTCAATTCCAGCTCATAGTGACCCTATAGGTCAGAGTCAACTGCCCCATAGAGTTTCCAAGGAGCCCCCCGTGGACTTGAACTGCTGACCTTTTGGCAGGCAGACATATCACTTCACCACTATGCCACCAGGGTTTCCAACATGCCTATAAGGCACTGTTTTACCTTGTCCTATCTCCCCAGAGTCACCTTTAACTTATCTCCTCTGCCCTCTTTTTCCACCTTCTGCTTCGTTGTATTCAGCCACACTAGCCTTCTCTTACTTGCTTCAATGGTCACTTAGTAATTTTTAACATGACATGGCCTTTGTCATTCAGTCTGGAATATCCCAATACGCATACAAACATAATCTACCCCTTGTTAACAGCTTACAACAAACCTCACTTCCTCAGAAACACTTCCCTTGAATTTCTGACACGAGACGCTCTTCCATCACCATCTACCTCTCATTTGGGTTCCCTATATTTGTACCTGTTAATTACTGGTAACGATTTTTCTCAGCAAACTGCAGAGTCCAGGAGCATAAGCATGAGTTATTTGATTCTTATCTATGTGCTCATATCCTGCCTGATGCATAGCAGGTGCTCAAGAATATTTTATTAATAAATTACAAAATTTTTTTGAACAAAAATTTATTGAGTGTTGATTGTCTGCAGGCACCAAAAAGTAACATAAAAAAAGTATTGGAGATAGTCACTGCCCTGAAAGATCCTACCTTTCAGTTTGAGAGATCAACATTAACAGTAATAAAAAACTAAATACTGCACTAAATTAAATAACATTAAACGTGGCATGAAAAGTCACAACAAAATTAATTGAGAAAATAATTTATGAAACAATTCAGAGCCAAGAAGGTTATCATTGGAATGATCTAATGATTACTTACAGATGAATGGAGTATTGAATGGGCACTGAAAGGTGAGAAGGAGTTGGAGACTCAAAATGGAAAAGGCAGATACTTCTGGGGAGCAGAATGGAATGAACAAGTTCCAGAGGCAAGCAAGCCTGGGAGATCACCATCAATGGGATACCCCCACAGCAGCCCCTACAGGGCTCCAGTGTTCCATAGAAATGACCAGAGGCTGTAGTCCTAGAATTTGATGAAAGGCAGACAGTGGTATGATAAGAATTTTAATGACTCCAGAATCTGAAACAAAGCTGTAGTATTATATTTCTACAAGGTACGAGAAATATCACTGTTGCATGACTGGAATGTGGGAAGCAAAGGTGTGAAAATCCAGTGGGCTGGATTCAAGAAAATGTTTTAAACAGGCTTCCAAAGTTGTAGCCTGCATTATTGAATCATTTTCCAAATTTGAATGGTCTTTAAAATTATCAGCACATAAACCAGAGTATGTGTTATTTCCCTAAAGTCTGTTCCATGCCTTCAACATTCTAATTTCTGTGCTTAATTGCACTCCAAGAGTATCCCTTTAATGAAAATTGAAGCAAAGCTGGTTTGCCAGCAATGCTTGGAAACTGATTTTTCATTCTTAGAGTTATGGTTTTCTTGAGACATCAGTATTAAAAGAATAGATGGATACTACTGGGCATTATCAAACACAAACATGTCCCTTACCTGAGGAATTACAGTTGTCCAACAGAAAAATTAAGAAATTCAGAACTCTCTCTCAGTATATACCACAAAGAAATACTAGTGTAAATATGAATGCTGTGCTAGTATATTGCACTTCTGTGGATACATATCAATGAAATATACATACATATATATATATATATATATATACTAAACTGTATCATCCGATCTCCATCATGGCACCTAGACTGGAATGATGTCTAAAAACACTTTCAGTTGGCTTGCATGTCAAGTTAAAATGTTACATAATCTGAAGAGTCAGGCATTTTCACAATGTATGTTTAGGTAAAGATCAGTTTCCCTTCTCCATCACCATCCTTGCTTACTGCTTTCAGAAGCGTTCATTTAGCGGCTTAATTTCAAACTTAGACGTTAGCTACTGACTTTCCTCTATCAAAGATGAGACTCTCACTCTCTTTCAATCCCTTCCCTTCACCTGGGTCTCAGCATGTTCACCCACAGTTTCTACCCTTTGTCCTCTTAAGGGTGCTGCTGAGTAGGCTCTGACTCATGGTGACTTTATATATGCTGTTGTCAGTCACCATCAATTTTGACCCGTAGTGCTCCCATGTGTTGCAGAGTAGAACTGCTCCATAGGATCTCTTGGCTGTAACATCTTAAAGGAAGCAGATCACTAAGACTTTTCTTCATCAGTATCACTGGGTGAGTTGGAACTGCCAATGTTTATGTTAGTAGTCAAGCGCAAACTGTGCCACTTAGGAACACTTACTTTTGTATGTATAACAGAGCAAAATGCTGTCCAGTTCTGTACCATATCTAAGATCTTTGATATGTTTGACCCCATGGTTGAGTCTATTGTGTTAGTCCATGTCACTGAGGATTTTCCTTGCTTTGCTGACCTACTTTATTGTTGGTATCACGCACCATTCAGTTACATATGATATTCTTCTCTAGTGATGGGTCCTCCTTAATGCCACGTCCAAACTAGGCAAGAAGTCTCTCCATTCTTGCTTCTAAGGAGCATCTGATTGTGTTTGTTACAAAACTAATTCATTAGGTAGGTATGTTATACTTTTGTTTAGCCCCATATTCAATGTTGATATTATTTTAACTATGCAAAGCTAAGCAGAACTGTTATTAATATGTAGTGACATTTTCTTTCCTAGCCTACTTTCTGTTTTTCCTAGAATTAATAATTGCCTCGTTTATACCTTGATTAATTTTCTTTGTGATTATCACTAGTTTAAATCCAAACTGTCTGCCAATCTTTTAATTTCTTTCAACATGCTAAACTATGTTATCTATTTTATCTTTTTTCAGTACTCACTCCTGGAGCTTTCTGATTCTCTCCAGTCTATATGTACAAAATGATGGTCATCTTAGATTGTTTTCCTCCGTAATCTTGGGAAATCTCTTTTATCTCCTTAGGTGAATCTACTGTTCTCTGGAAACTTTCTTCTTATTTATTTTTATGTACTGTATACTCTAGTAGTTTTCTAAGAAAATTCACTTGAAAGGTAAATATTTTTATGAGTTGAATGTCTAGACATAGTGTATTCTACCTTTATATATTTTTTATACAAAACTTGTTTGAAGCTTATTTTCCCTCAAAATTTTGAAAGTATTAATTCATTACTTTTCAAATTCCAGTGATGTTGAGAAGTCCAATACTGTTCTAACTTTGGTCATTATTATTTAATCTTGTCTCATGAAAATTATTTAATATTATCTTATTTTCAAGTATTATAAAGTTCCATGGTAATTGACAGTGTAGATTTTGTTTTACTCTTTATGCTTGGTACTAGTAAGACCTCAGCCTGAACATGCATATTTCAGTTATTTGATATTTATTTGTCTCTTTTATGACTCTGTCTTCTCTGTCTTTTCTTACTGGGTGACCCCTGAATTTGTCTTTGCACCCTTCCTTATTTTCCATTCATTTTCTTTTTCTGTTTTTTTTTTTTCCAGGTGTGGGGGCCCTCAGCTTTATTTTACATCCAATTTGTGTTTTCTTAACTTTCATGAAGAAGATGGTGGAGTAGCTGGACACTTCCTATGAACTCTGTAACAACAAAAACATTGTGTCTATGATGTTCTATAATCCTTGAACATCAAGGGGAAAGTTGAGAAATAGGATTGAGCCACAGGGAAGAGAGAGTAGGTCCAGAAGTACCTAGGATGGATCAGACCTGAACTGACAGGAATCAGGGCTTTGCAAAAGGATCAGTGGTGGTGAGTCTGGTGTATGGAGTGCTGGCTTTTGGAAAGTGTCTTCCTTGGCAGGAGAGACTGAGTGGTGGAGAGCCTATTCACACCTTCAGAGTCAGTGAAAAACACCACTCAGTCATCAGAAGCTAAGTAGATTGCATCTAATCTACCATTCAAGGCTCTAATCTCTCCTTCAGAGTAAACCTCTCCCAGAAAAGGTAAATCTTTTCCCAGTACTTTTCCATCACTTCTCTGCAGTGTACATGGCTTCACAGTCTGAAGCTGTTACCTGGGCCATATGTAGAACACTTATGTGAACACTAAGCCATCCTCCTAGACTCACAGAGGGAATAATTTAAAAAAACAAGGGGAAATAAATAGCTAGATAAAATAAGCTGTGAACTCAAAGCAGAAAAAGTTCTTTTGCCTAGGCTCAGTCATGAGAGCTCAAGCCTTCCTCACAGGCACTCACTGGCAGCTATCAGCCCCCTATCTTTCTCAGGGCATGCAATCAGATGCCTGTGCCTATACCAATCTCTCTTGCCTGTCTAGGACTGTAGGATACAGCCTACCCTGTACTTGGTGACTGACTACCTGGACACCTGAGCTGAATTGTACCAGAAAAGTAAATGGATATCTGGACTCATCTGTCTAATAACAGCTCTACCCATCTAGAGATAGGACATTAGAGCCTCAAAGGCACTAATATTCAAACTAGCTCAAACAGCAATTATATTTTGGTATTTTAAAACAAAATGAAACAAGAAGCTAGAACAGAGTAAGTAAACATGAAATAAACACAACAACTTACTGATGGCTCAGAGACAACAGGCACCATCAAACCACTTAACTAAGTAGAACACAATGGCTTCAGAAATCTCCCAAAGCAAACAATCAGTACATTTTAGAGATGAAGAGAACTTTCTGGAAATATTAGTGGTATAGTACAGAAGATTAATACTTAGAACTCATGAAGAAATCAGGAAAGAAATGAGGCAAAACACAGGAGAGCATAATGACAAATTGAACAAGCTGCAAGGTAGCATAGAGAAACAACATACAAACATTCAGTAGATCAATAGTAAAATTATGGAATTAGACAAATATATAGAAAGTCAAAAGAGCAGAACCAAGGCAATGAAAGTCAGGATTTGTGAGACTAAAGATAAAACACTTGACATCAACATATTTGAGGAAAACTCAGTTGAGACTATAAAAGCAGAATAATTGACGAGTGGAGTATAAGAATAGTAGTAGAAAACAGAAAATGCAGAGAGAGTTGTTGAAGATTTGTTGAAAGAAAACTTTCTAATATCATGAAAGATGAGAGAATAGCTATCCAAGATGCTCATCAAACTCCACAGAAGGTAGATCCCAAAAGAAAGATGCTGTTTTAGTCACCTGGTACTGCTCCAACAGATAGTACCCTGAGCAGACAATTTCATCAAGAGAAACTTTATTGTCACAGTCTGGTAAGCCACAAATCCATCTATGAGTTACAATTTCATTCAACAAGAAAAATTATCACAGTCCAGTACAGTCTAAATTCAATGAGAGCATCTTGGTTCAGGAACTGGAAGTCCAAAGGATGTGCCCTGCTCTCCGCTGTGGTCTTTGTGGAATACGTTTCCCAGCTTACTCTGTTCACTTCTCTGCCTTATATTCCATAAACTGATACCTTGATTCCTGCCTCATCAACACAATTGTAGTCCATTTTCCCTCATCAGCAATCACAGAGGCAGGATTCGCAACACATGGGAGGAATTGCACCACATTGGGATTCACAGCCAAGTCAAATCAATACATACGATTTCGGGGGAACACAATGCAATCCATGACAGACATCAAGACACATTATTATCAAATTTGAAAAAACTAAAGATGAGAGAATTTTAAAGGTGAGTAGGGATAAATTAAAAAAAAAAAGATCATATTTTTATTTTAAAAGTTTTAATTGTTAATTTACAAATGGTGCCTTTTGTTCTCTAAACAGTAAATCATTTTCATATTTTGTTTTTATTTACATTTTTATTTATTTACATCTCCCTCTTTTCCTGATCTTTCTTCCATTGCAGTTTTAATTTTCTCTGAAAAATTTCTCATCTCTTTGTCTTTGACTCTTATAGCAGAAAATTTCCCCCATTTGCTATTGATTTCTATCTACCTAATCATAATGAAAAGGTACTTTGTACCTGAATGGAAGCTTTATGTACAAAGTGGTGAGAATTTTTCCTTGTTGAGTTCACTATAGGATGGTTTGGCTATGCAACTAATAGATAATTCAGTGTCATCATTTGTAGGTCTTTTTAGCTTGGGTTCATCAAATTCGATGAAAAAAGTAGTCCACTCGTTTCTTTGGAGAGTAATAGTCTGGCAGCCAAACAGTAGAAACAATCTCCAGGCTTCTCAATATTTTATATGCAGTCTTCTATTTAATCTCCATATTTTCAGTACAGTATCCTTACATTCAACTATACCTCTTGCCCACAGTCCCTCCATTTTTTTTTTCTTTTCCAGAGTAGAAATGTCTATTGTTCTGCCAATAGAAGGAAGGACAATTGCCTAGCTACACACAGTAGAAGAATGCATGGGCGTATCTAAATACTTCTTAAAAGGGCTTTCAACCAATCATTCTTTTCAGCATCAACTGTATCCACTCTTTCAGAACAATTTAAAATAACCGTTTATGGATACTGTGATATAAATCATTTTGCTTGTCAGATTTTATCACTACTGGCTTATGATGTCACTTTCTGGAGGTATACTAAGTTAGTTACCACTTATTTACTTGTTTTCTAGCTCTTAAATTGTTTTGGGTTTTCTGTCTGTTCCTCCTTTTCTTCTTTTTCTTTAATAGTTGTATGGCTTTTTTCCCCCCTTCATTATGTTATTAGAATTTCAAGACAGCAGATATGAATATTGTGTTCAGTCTGCCATCTCTAGGCCACTTGAGCTGTTTGCTCTTACTCATTTGTATTATTGATAGTGCTGATAAACATTTTCAGTGATACTTTGAGGATTATATGAGATTATACATGTAGACGTGTAGAAGGGCCAAGCAGAAAATCTGACATATAATTGATAGTAAATAATTATTTGCTATACCTTCCTTTTGAAACAGAAACTATAATCATCTTCTCTTCATCCTGCTCTTGCCTCCTGGTTTTCCAATCTTTCTCATTCTACAAATAGAGATATCGAGGTACAAATAGGTTCATAAGTAAACTAAGGCTACAAAAGATGTTTACACAAGTGGCCTAAAGGGCTGAATTTAAAGGGAAATATATGTAATCAGCCACAGCAATAACCAGCTAGCTAGACAGGCAACGACAATGTCCATAGCTGGGCCATGAACTGGTAATAGTTGTCCTAAAGTACTTTTCAGAATCTGAAAACTTCTCCATAAATCTTTTAAAAAGATTGCAGTCTACATGACAAGATGTTCCTTTCTGGATCCCATATTGTAGTCTGTGTAATGGTACCAAGCAGATTGGGTCAGGGTTATCTGGGGAGTCAGATATTCTGATTCTAAAATTCCACCTATGGATAAGGATTTTCATGTAATGAATGTTCTCAGTTGATTTCATTTGTAGCCAGTTTGGAAACCGTTACAGTAGAGTACATCATGCAAGTAAAGCAGAAATAAAGTGATATTTTTTATTAGATCAGGGAAGTGCCCCAGTAAGATTTTCTGGAAGTTTCTATCATACTTTTCAATGTTACCAGCTCCTATTGTTTGAATGAATTTTCTCGTTGATTTTACACGTGTGCACACATTCTATGACCCTGGATGACTGAGCAAAGGAAGGAGCTGAACTTGCAAAGAAGGCACTTGGGACTTTTCAGAATTTTCATATTCTAGCAAAGATTTCCAGCAGAGACTATGACAACGTGTTCTTGATTCATTGACTAATATGATAACAGTTTTACTGCCTCCAAGTAGAATTAGACAGAGTGCTAACTACTAGAGATATTCTTTGCTTGGTACAGGTTGGTCTCCAAGAAAAGCACCATCATCTTTTCACCAAACATTTACATAATTTTATTGTTGTAAGAAATTCATTTACTAAGGTGCCCACGAAGAAATTTAAAAATTGACAAATTCTTCTTTTGTGACAGTAAGAAATTTCTCCTGAATAAGAAAGTGTAGCTGAGTCTGAATCATCATTCTAATGTTTTATTTATTTGTTTCCTTATATATTCAATTCTCTTACAAATATAAGTTTGTGTGAGTTTAGCATCAAGCCCATGTAGTATATTTACAGATGCTAAGCTCTAAATTACTGCTTTAAACATAACCACAGAATTTTATTGCCAGAAAGAAATAAAGATTATACTATCTACTCCAAAATCCTCACTTTATTGGTGAATAAACTGAAGCTTAGAAAATCTGAATATTTTATCTGTGGTCATACAACCAGTGGCTGACATAAGAACCAGATCTCCTAATGTTTAGAAAAATTTTATTTCAGACTGTCACTTTTCCCAAACTATGTCCTCCAAAACACTGACATTCCAGAATAGGTTAATGAGTATTTTCCTGGAGAACAAAAAATGTAAAAGTTTGCTGATATAGAATTCCCATAAAGAGTAACTGTGGAAAGTCTTTCCTAGGTGTTGGCCCATGTACAATTCTAGCCTTACATCTGTGAGCATTTCAAAAGGACTCATAAAACACTTCAGGAAATTACCTCTCTTCTGTGGCTGAAGTCTGTCTGCATTTCCCCATAATTATACAAACGGAGGTTGCATTGTGAAATGGTTTTAACTTGGTAAATTTTTTCTCAAGTATCTGTTTGGACAATAATACTCAAAGCTTCACTAGTGAATAGACATGATACTGTACAAGGGTTCAAAAGATATTATAACGATATATCCTAAGGAGCTATAGCCGGACTGATGTTCTTTTGGGGAATATTTTTGTAGTTCCAATTTCAAAGCTGTGTTTTCTGCTGCAACTCTGCAGGGGCTGCCACATTTGTGTATGAGATCTAGGAACGATGCTGTTACATTATTGTAACCACTTTGGAAATTCTAGACCTTGATCTATACAGAATATTTCTACACTTGCTTTAACTGTGCTATTATTACTCCCATTCCCCCTATTTCTATTTTTCCTTTAATGTGCCTTGAGCTCTTCAGATAAAAGGATTATCAGAAGTACAAAGTGTTGTATTATTACTAGAAGCATAGACCTTATCCCTTTAGTTCATCAGTTAAACTTTGGTCCATTGACTAAAAATGGTCACAGACTTTTGAACTATGCTACCAACATATTTCTGAGAACTTACAAAAATTTTGAAGGACATGTATAGGGTTGTGTTAAGTCTTTCGAATGCTCCAATGCTGATCTTTAGTATTATATATTTAGGCCTTCTGAAGATACTTTCATTGTAGGTTTGTCCTTTTTTTTTTCCCCCCTGAGGTAGAAATAATTATGTCCATTTATCTTCTTTATTGATGGTAGTTTGATAAATGGGAAAAATTGCTTGTTTGTGAGTATCAACAGTTCCAATAAGCACTGCCATCAAATTAGAAAGTAAGTAGGGAAGAGAACTGGAGAGAAAGAACCATGAGTGTTTACTTTGTTCCTTCCCACATTTTTATTGTAAAGAATAAACCTCTTAGAACATTCAAACTGATGAAAATAGTCTGACGAAGGGCTATGAATGTTGTATAACTCAAACAAATCCCAGACGCTGGGGTCACGAGAAGCATGTACTGATCCTTTTCTGAGCCTATCAGCTCCCCGATATAGAGCTTGACTCCCCTCTTTTATATTCATGCTCTTCTTCCAGGTACCACTAAAATTCTCATCTCTCAGGTGAGAAATTTATTTACTTCTAAGTTTCCCTTTCTTTTCCTTCGTCATCATCAGTTCTCAGTTTCTGATTACTGTGTATTTATTTCAAGTTCTCTGTCTTTGGAGTCCCTAGGAGGGACAAAGAGCTGACAAACTCACACGCAGACCAAGATAGTGGAGGCTGAAATCCAACAGAGGTGTCTTGGAAAAAAAGGCCTGGTGATCTTCCAGAAAATCAACCACTGACAACTCCAGGGAACACAGTTACTCTGACACACACAGGGTGTCAAAGAGTGGCAGTTAACTCGACAGCAAATATTTGCTTGCTCATCTCATTCTTACTCACTTTTCCTCTCAACTTCCAGGCTCTTGCATAGTTTACTATCTTTTACCTGAGTTGCTGCGTTTTCTCTTATCAAATCTTGTTTTTTTTTTCTTCATTAAGCTTGTTTTGCCTTTTAACTTAGACTGTAACTTCCTTAATGACAGACATTAGTCCCATGCTACTTTTGTGTCCTCAATCATAGTCCTGAGAACTTCACTGGATCTCAGAAACACATGTTAATTGATTAATTAAAGTCCAGAGCTAATGAGAATGGCAAAAATGAAGCACTTAAAGGAAGTACTATAAACCTCTGAGTCTGAATACAGAAATTCTAGGTTTCACACTCAGAGGCAGGTTCAATAGCATTGATCTCTGGAGTATGATGGACAAAACTAGTGTAATGGTGTTGATGTTAGGGCTATCAGGTGGGTTAGGGTAGCAGAAAGAAAGGCAGTGATTTACAGTAACGATATGATATTTTTGCTCTGCAGCTCAAGGCCTTCTTACTCCCTTGAATATGTATCTTATATCCATACGTTAGTGGAAAAGACCTTTACTCTAAAAGAAAAAAAAGAGTGGGAGGAAATTTTAGGTAAAATGGTAAGCCTGTTTCTTTTTCCCTAGAGGGTCAGCGAGTAGATTCTTATGGGCTCTGAGGAGGTCTCGCGAGCAGTACAACGTCGAAGTAGTCGGGAAACGGAGAAGAATGTCTTACCCCTGTTCTTCTGCCTGATACAGTAAATGGGGTCAAGTGACCCCACTTTAGGCTGAGACTGGAGAAGGTGATAGAAGGACACATGTGTAAGCATAAAGATAACATTTCCAATAGAGTTTAACATTGTGCTAAAACAGCAGTTAGAGATAGGAAGCTCAGACTTCGTGGCCAGCTAGCTTATCAAAACGCATTGTGAACTTGTTGTCATTTCACTGCCACACTCATCTTCTTTACTTTTGCCATGGGTAGTGGTAACGACATTGTCATGGACTGAATTCTGTTCAGAAAAAGATACACTGAAGTCCTGAGCTACATATCTGTAAATGTAGCCTTGCTTAGACATAAGATCTTTCTTTGAAGATATTATCAATTTAGTGATACCCCAGTAGTGCAGATCCTAATCCTAATCTCTTTTGAGTGATGTCTTAAGAAAGGGGAGGACTGGCTAGGAGAGAGAAACACCCAGGGCAAAGACTCTATGTGAAGATCCATCTACAAGCAGCAAAGGAAGGCCAAGGATTGAGGGCAGCTACCTGAAACTACAAGAGAGGCATAGGAAAACTCCTTTCTCAAAGATTCAGAAGCAGTTGACGTGGCTGATAAACTGATTTGGATCTCTAGCCTCCAGAACTGTAAGAAAATAAATTTGTGGCATTTAAAGCCATCCACTTTGTGATATTTGCTGTGGCTCTAGGAAAATAAGACAGACCCCATCTGAGAGGAATATTGTAAAGTGGAAGGAACGACTGATTTTGTTAATGCAATGAACTCTTATTGACAGACAGACACCCAGATTAATTATGCTCCTCTCTGTGGGGGTGGGAAAAATGCCTGGCAGAGAACCACTTAAAGAAATTATGTGCACAAACATTGGACAGGAGAGTGTGGTACACCGCGGTCATGAGGTCATGTGCATGGTGGTCTGGATCTTCCAGCTACTCAGAGGCCCGCAGAGTAGAACCAACAACTCTGTGGCTCAGTGACACAGAAACAACCATTGTCTTCATAATCTTTGCCTTTGTCATCCAGTGACAGTGTCTATGATTTCATATATAAATGGGGTGAGACAAACATAGTTAGAGGCCTCCATGATCTTAGAATGTAATGAAAAAGAACTAGTAGGACTTAACAAGTAAAAAATCAATAAAGAGAAGAGAAGGGTTAAGCCCAGAGTCATGCAAGCAGATCCTGAGTCTAGACTGTGGATGGTGATGCATGTAGTACCCTTGCATCACAGGTAATAAGCAGCATCAGTACACTGACATTATGGAGTAGTGGGGAGCCTCGGCATCTAGGATTTTTGTTAGACAAAGGAATAAATGATTTAGTGTCTTCCTTCCCTTACCAACAACTAGGTGTGGCAGAGGAAGTAATTTAAAGGGAAACTCAAATTTCAAAGCTTTGCATTTGCTTTTTTATACTGTTAAAGGGTTAATGGTTGAGACTTCAGGTAAAACTTTTTTTTTTCTTAAGGAAATATCTTAAAAGTCCCTTTGGTTGGGAAAGACAAAATTGGTGTGGTCTCAAAGTTTGTCATTCTTCTGCATGAAAGAAAAATATAAATTTCTGAGTTTTCTTTTGGTAGCTTCAGAGAGAAGCTAAAAGCGCCCCAGAGAATCAGAATAGTAAGAGATTATGTTTTAAGAGAGAAAACAAATCCGCCCTCCAAAGAAATGAGAGCTGTACAACGAGGGCCTGTTGTACGGAATTATTTAAAGTGTTTCTCTCCTTCTTTCCACCCACCTGTACCTTCACCCAGTCTGCGCGCATGCACGTGAGCGCGCGCGCGCGCGCGCACACACACGCACTCTATCTCTCTCTCTCTCTCTCTCTCTCTCTGTCTCTCTCTCTCTCTGTCTCTCAAACCACAGCAGTAAGAAAGTGGCCCAAGCTGTAGATTCTCATTTATACATGAAAATGGTTAATTCCTAGTAAATCATTCATATCAACATTTCTCCAAGAATCCCAAGAATATTTTTGTTTGTTTAAAAGGAAAAAAACACAGGCAATCCCTGAGTTAGGAACAACATCTGTTTCTAAGTCTGTCTTTAAGTTAAATTTGTTGGTAAGTCAGAGCAGGTACATACGGCTTTTATTTAGTGTCATTAAATCAAACAGTTTGCCTTAGCATATAGTAGATATTTTACGTTTCTATGCGTTTAAAATACTTAAGAAACATTTCCAAACCACACAGTGTTTTCATAAGTGTCACAAAGAAGTATGTGTGTTTGCTGTTATCAAAACCAAACCAAACCCACTGTCATCGACTCAATTCCTACTCATAGTGACCCTATAGGACAGAGTAGAACTGCTCCATAGAGTTTCCAAGGAACTCCTGGTGAATTTGAACTGCTGAGTTTTTGGTTAGCAGCTGTAACTCTTAACCAGTATGCCAGCAGGGTTCCTTTTGTTATTACAAACTACTGCATTTAACTCAATTTTTTAATTTAAAGAGGGAGCCTTGGTGACAGAGTGGTTAAGAGCTTAGCTGCTAACCAAAAGTTCAACAGTTTTAATTCCCAAGAAGCTCTTGAAAATCCTTTGGGCATCTCTGCTCTGCCCTGTGGGGAGGCCAGTCTATTTTTAAGTAGTAGTTCTTCGTAAGCCACAAGTTCCTATTCCAGGGACTGCCTCTACCTGTATTTTTTTTCAAGATCTGTTGACATGAAGTTGATTCCAACTCATAAAGATTCTATAGGATACAGTGTAACTGCCTTACAGGATTCCCAAGGCTGTGATCTTTATGGAAGTAGGCTGTCTTCTCTTTCTCCCCCAGAGTAGCTGGTAGGTTCAAGGTGCTGATTTTTCAATTAGCAGCTGAGTGTCTTAGCCATTGCACCACTAGGGCTTCCTCTTTTTTCAAACAAGGTCCCAATCCAGATTACACAGACTATCTACTGTACCACCGCAGCTGGCAAGAATTCTGAGAAGTCATAGCTTCCTACCAATGAATATTCCATTCTTCCTTCCATTTTTCTCCAATAGTTTTAACATTCGTTGGCAGACCTTGGCATGTGCATTTTAAAAGCTGTCCCTTCAGTTCTACTTTGTAATCTAATATATACCTTCTTTCTAGTTCTGCCCAGAAGTCTGGTCATAAGCTTCTCTACAAAACTATGCTTTAATAAAGCATGCTGATTTTTCCTTACATAAACAGCTCTACAGACTTTTTTAGAATCATCATAAAGTTTCTTTTTCCACTTGATTTATTTGTTTTTTTTTTTTTAACTTGGATCTTATTATCTTATCAGATAATATCTCTGTTAGAAAACATTTGGTTTTCCTTGGATACAACAGAAAAGTTAATTTCAGCTTTATTTGACAGTTGAAGAACCAGGATAGCATGCCTAATTCCCCTTTATAGATTTCAAAGACTCCAGGACTCTGTCTCCATGAAGCTCTCAGTGAAGTTTACGGCAGTTCTGAGCACAGAGGGGAATGTGATAAGAGATTTGAGTCCCACGTCTTTCAGTCCACACATGTCAATCAAAATCAAAACAAAATTCTTAATAATTTTAACATTCGGTTTGAAACATCTCGGATAGAGAATGCTACATCTAACTTATCTGATAATTATTGGACTGCGAACCATAAAGGCTCCAATTCATTGATTATTATTCTCAAAAGCTCATTAAATAAAACACTTTTAATAGAAACAATATTTTCTTCCCTGCATGTAGCTTCTTTCTTCAGAGGCAATGTTCCATTTTGTCATTTTTAGCACCAGTACAACCATGCAGAATTCATTAAAAATTGTAATTCCTAATATGGTGCAATGCACAAAATCATACTAAATGATTATTACTTCGTGTATGAATTACACATATATTTTTCTAATGGATCTCCTTGCCTCCATCCTTTCCTCACCACACTCCCTCAAAAATGAATCTTTAAAAGATACCAGTCTGTGTGTTTCATACCACTATTGGAAAATGTAACAGCATACGGTATTTCAGAATCAGGTTTAAATAGAATATTCTTGGATGTTAAAGTCCTTAGCATCTCACCTCTTCTCTCCAGCCTCGCTTCTCCTAATTCCTGCCAGCATCTCCTGAGTCTCGTTTGGAAAAAGCACTTTACCCAAGGCAGAGGTCTGTGTACCGAAACCCAACTCCATACAAACTCCAGGGCGTCTCTCCTGCACATATCCAGTCTAGAGACCTGCCCGAAGTTTGTTGCTTTTACCTTTATTTTCTCTTTCCCTAAAGAAGCTTCCAAAAACAAACTTCCCCTGGCCATACATCAAACTCATTAATTCCATTCTGTCTTCATAAAACAGTGCCACAGCTTTGAATGTCTCCTCTTCCGCTTTTCACTTTTGTACATTTAAATCACTTCTTAAAAGCACAGATCAACTTCATTTTCTCCACAAAGTATCTTTGAAGTGCTAGGATTTTTTTTACTACGATGATGTGCTTCTGTTCTTTGTTATTTCTTCCTTTGATTCTCTTGTTCTAAACAAACCTCTTATGTTATTTTTTGTGTCTCTGTAAACCACTTTAAATAGTTTAGGAGCACGGAAAATACACACACACACATACACACAGATTGCAGTATTGTGCAACATGCTCCATTCTAGAAATTTTTTCCAGTGGTACACTCTTTGCTATCTATTCTATGTTGCCTCTTTTGCTGTTGTCTAGATAAACAGCTGTATGCATTTTATTTGTAACTAGGGTATTAAGACTAGAATTCTCTAAGTTAGTTCTTAATAATTCACATAGGGTTTGATGTCATAAACTTTCACTTATCTCCAAAATATTTATTGAATTTCACCTATGTGCTAAGACACTGTCCATCTGTCAGTTTGACATACCATGGTTGGTTGCTTGTTTTAGTGATGATGGAAGCTATGCCTCTGGTATTTCAAATACCATGGTGTACTGGTTTCAGTGGTACTCACAGACTAAGACAAGCACGAAATTCTGGTTATCTACCTAGAAATCTGAGCCAGTGAAAACTCTGTGGGTCATAGCAGAATATTTTTCAGTTCACTTGCTTTGGGAATACTCAAGAGGGATCAGTTGCTAGAGAAGGGCATCATATTCAGTGAAGCAGGGGACTAGAGAGGATGAAGAAGGCCCTTGGTGAGACAGACAGGCTCAGTCATCACAGGATGGGCTCAAACATGCCAGAGATTGAGAATGAACAACTGGACGAACTGTGTGTAAGGATTCTATGAATTAGAGTCAACTTGACATCCATCTGTCTATCTATCTATCTATCTGTCTGTCTATCTATCTATATCTGTCTATCTGTCTATCTATCATCTATCTATCTATCTATCTATCATCTATCTATCATCTATCTATCTATCATCTATCTATCTATCTATCTATCTATCTATCTATCTATCTATCTATCTATCTATCTATCTATCTATCTATCTATCTATCTATCTATCTATCTATCTATCTATCTATCTATCTATCTATCTATCTATCTATCTATCTATCTATCTATCTATCTATCTATCTATCTATCTATCTATCTATCTATCATCTATCTATCTATCTATCTATCTATCTATCTATCTATCATCTATCTATCTATCTATCTATCATCTATCTATCTATCTATCTATCTATCTATCTATCTATCTATCTATCTATCTATCTATCTATCTATCTATCTATCTATCTATCTATCTATCTATCTATCTATCTATCTATCTATCTATCTATCATCTATCTATCTACCTACCTACCTACCTATCTGATAGGCACCATACAAAGCATACTCTAATAGTGGCTATAAATAAGTGAATAGGCAGAAGTCAGTGTATTAAATGCTAAGATGGGGAAATCACTAGTCTATTGGTAGACAGGGAGAGAAAGGGATCATGTAACAGGATCGCATGGGAATGTCATGTAGTTCTTATTTTCTATGTTAAAAAAATTGCGAATTGCATTCAAGGTGGCATCTTGTTAAGTGCTCATGAAATGTCTTCCTCCCCTACTGCTTCATCTCTGAGCATTCTAATCCCAAGGGACAAATGTGACCTGCTGAAAGAAGACTGCTGTGAAGAAATGGCAGCCATAGAGCTTCAGACAAGAAAGCAGGAACACTGTTTTATTTTAAGGTTAACAAGTGCAACTGAGAAAACAGAACAGTTCTATTGATTGATTGATTTTGGACTCGTGTGTGTTAGTTTGTTTGGTCTGATTTTTGTCTGTGCGAGAGATTGTTCATTTAAAATTTGTTAGCTGTATTTAAGCACACATTAGAAAGAAGATCAATATTAACTGGACTTCAACATAACATGATTACTCCTCCCATCTCAACCCAATATTGCAAGAACAGAGTAGCTGAGGTGGGAGGCTGGGGACCATGCTCTCAGAGGAAATAGAGGCCAAGTGGCACAACTAGCATTTTGCTAAGACAGCCCTCTGCACCCCACATTAGGGAGTGGCGTCTAGGGTCTTAAAAGCTGCCAAGCTGCCATCTGAGGGTACAGCAAATGGTCCCAACTCAGTGGGAACAGATGATCATCAAGGACCAAATCAACATGCGGGAAAGAGAACCTGGAAGACAGAGAGATCCATGTGAGTGGGTGACTACATCGACCTGTGACCAGAATAACAGGATGGTGCCTGGCCACCACCAATGATAGCCACGATGGAGCTCACAAAATTGAGTCTCACTGGCAACACAAGAATAAAAAGGGGTACACCCTGTGATCTCCACTAAAAGACCACAATTAATGGCCCAGGGGCCTCTGGGTTCCCCTGGGAGCATGGCCCCTGGCCTGATGCTGCTCCTGTCCATAAATCATAATGGAGGTCAACTCCCCAGACAGGAATCGATTGGACTTGGCAACACAGAGTGACTGCATCGTGTGTGCACTTTATGGTTCTATGCATCGGTAGGATGTTGTCCTGCTGACCTCTTACTGGAGGAAGGGAAGTGGATAGAGAGGAGAGGATAGGAGATTGTTCCGAGGATAAGACAAGTATGGAGCGAGAGAAGAGTGTGCTGTCACTGGGCAGGGAGAGCAGCGGGGGCTGCATATAGATAGGCATGCAAATTTATATGGAAATGTACATTTTCATTCAATCATAATTTAAATAAATGAATAACAATAAAAAGTAAGAATGTTAAAAAATTAAATAAATAAAATAAAATCTATTGGCTGTATTTAGAGGAGGCCTGTTGCATAGTGGTTGAGAGCTCTGCTGGTGACCGTAAAGACGGGCAGTTCGTATCCATCAGCCACTCCTTGGAAACCCCATGAGGCACTTCTGCTCTGTCCCATAGGGTTACTGACAGTCAGAACCGACTTGAAAGAAATGGGTAACTGCGTTTTGTGTCTGGTGGCAGAGATATCAATTCACCTTTAAAGCAAACTTTTTTTTTTTTTTAAAGAGAGAGAAATCAACAAGTGGGTGTTTAAGTTCCAGAAATGTAAGGCAAATATCATCCACAAACCAATAATACAAACCCATTGCCATTGAGTTAATTCTGACTTATAGTGACCCTACAGGGCAAAGTAGAACTTCCCCGGCAGGTTTCCAAGGAACATCTAGCAAATTCAAACTGCCAACCTTAACCACTAAATCACTGGATCTTTGAAAAAAACTGTGTTGCACCGAAGTTAGAATACATGTGAAGTAAATTTAAGCACTGAGTCTTCTATTAGCAAATTTGTTGGGATAGGCATCATTGTTAATAGGCTGATATAAATGTCCATTCAGGGGATACAGCTAACTATCAGTGAAGATCAGAGAGTTACCAAGTCCAGATTAAGAAATTTCCAAAGTTTACTCTCCAGCAAGACTTAATGGAAAGATCCAAAACAGAAAGACCTCCTACATTATTTCCATTTTGTAAATTCCTGTGAGATAATACTTGGAGGAAAGACCCAAATCCCTCTCTACTCTAAATCTGTATGTACTAGGTAAAATTAGAAAAAAACAAAACGGCACTTTAATTTTGCGAAGACAAAGTACTGACAGTTAAGCATGGTGTCACAGTTAACCATGTGTCAATTACAGTTTCCAGTTGTTTAGTCTAACACTAGTCTAGCTGCTTTTATAGAATATAATCTACTATAAATTGCAGTGTGATCACCTTTCACAATGTAATCTAATTTAATGTAAGAAATCAATTGAATTCATACCAGGGTAAGCCCAATCATTCTTGAGTCATAGAAAGAGTAGAAGAGTTACAGGGAAACATACACACAGGAAAGGGAGGTCTCATGTGAAGACTGCCGAAAGACTCTGGCAACACTGACAAGGAGTGAACCAACATCAAGTCTGGGCTTGTACTTTTGGTTTCCAGACTGTGAAAACATAAATTTTTGTTCTTTATAGCTACCCATTTATGGTATTTCTATTACAGCAGCTCTATAAAACTGAACCGAATGGACCCTAGAGGGAAAAGAAGGGACTGGTTCTTCTGGGGACTAGATAGTTGGGACAACGAATTTAGAGATGGAGAGACACTTGGACATTTTCGTAGATGAGAGTTAAGTTGGGTCACAACTTGTAAAAGCTTCCCAGGAATAGACCCCATGTCCAGAGGTTGGTTCTGGGCCTCTGGTTCCTGTGAATAACTTCTGTCACTAGTCATACACATGGCTTGGTATTAGACTGTGCTATTCACTCTAAGGGCTCAAGGACTTTGTTAAACACAACAGATTGGCTTTAAATATCCCTCAGACTTTAGAGACTTAAAACAGAGCCAAAATGTATGCTTAGAGTACATTTTTATAGAGCTATTAAGGTGACTGGGAAAAAGACAATAATCTGAAGTGCTCTGCAGCTTCTCACTTCAGAACAAAAATTCCTAGTGGACAAGTGATCTCAAGACAAATATATGTGCCACATGTAAACATTTTTTAGGTATTGAAGAAGAGAGACTCAGGGGAAAAAAATAGGCTTCACAATCCGTAGGATGAAAGTCCATGACATAGTTTGACTGTTAAAGGAAGATGGACTTGTGTTAAAGTCACAGGCTAGTGATACCTGATAACATATCATTTATCTGGCAGTTGCCACAATCTTCCTTTTGATTAATGAAAAGCTTCAGGAGGAAAGAAATGGACTCCCCAGCAGAAACCAGAGAAGAAAATTACAGCATATACCCTTGGAAGACCATCAATACTGAATGACAACTTAGCAAAAATTTTTAATATTATTCTTTTGATAGACAATGCAGTGATATGGTTTAAATATTAAAAAAATAAAAAAAACATATTTAATGGCAAGTATCTTTCCCACTCTGTCCAACAGCCATCCATTTCTTGGAAGCAATCACAGTTGATTTTCATTACCTTGAAAGCAGGATATTAGAACTTCACATACCTCTTCCAACAATAATGACTAACATTTCTTGAGTGCTGACAATGTGAAAGCTGTCTAAAATTCATGTGAATGTTAAGTATAAAGTGCACCTAGAAAATAAATGGTTCATAATTGTACAACTTAATCAATTTTCAAAAAATGATGCCATCTATATGTCATCTCCCTCCCTGCCAATTACAACCCCATCCCCAAATATAGCTTTTATCCTGATTTCAAGTACTATATGTTAATTTTGCATCCTTTAAAATGTTATATAGACAGAATCATACAGTGTGTACTTTTTGTGTTCTGCTTCTTTAAGCCAATGTTTTTAAGATTCATGCATGATTTTATGTGTTTGTACATCTTAGTAGTTGTATAGTTTATCTAACATACTTATACTACTATATCTACTCATCTCATTGCAGTCTGGTAAGCTAGAGTAGAACTGCCCCATAAGATTTCCAAGGAGCAGAGGGTGGATTCAGACTGCTGATCTTTTGGTTGGAGTCAAACTTTTAACCACTATATTACCAGGGACCCTATTAGTCAGAATCAACTGGGCAGCAACCGTTCTTTTTTTAAATTGTTATGTATATAGTTTATGAACTTTCTTGTACATGCATTGTGGTGAAATGTTTCTGTTACGTCTGTATACAATAGGAAAACTGAGTCAGATTGTGTACCTTTAAACATTTTTCCAATGATAGTACATGAGCTCAGTTGTTCCACAGCCTCATCAGTAGTTGATACTATCTGTCTTTTTATTGCCACCATTCTGAAGGGTAATTAATATATCTCATCTTGATTTTAATTTGCATATCCCTGATGACTATAGCTGCAGAAAAACAAGAAAGGAAATATGTACATTCCAAATAGAAAATCACAGAAGATAAGTCATAGGCTAGAAATACAGAGTGTATCTGCACAACCTACGTAACAGTTGTACATTTATTTCCAGGTTCCACAAGTCTTAATCAGGAGGAAAGTATGACTGAACAAAAATGGAGTTTCTAATACTCTTACTTGTATGCTGAAGAGGGTTCTGGCTTTACAATCTTAATTTACTTCCCACCATCCACAGAGGATGCTGCTTTTGCAAATAGGTCTCTTTGGTTTTTGTAATGTGAAGTCAATGTAGAAGAAGGGAGACAAAATTTGGGAACAGGAAAATTCAGGAGGGAGAGAATTAGAAGACAATATCCAACATTTAAAGAGGCAGAACTTGAAAAGAAAGGTTCTCCTTCTAAGGAATACTAATGCTAAAGGAAAGACAGAAAAGGGAAAGAGAGGTCCTAGTGAAATAATTAGTCAATGATTGGTTCAAGAAAGGTTGTCTATGCAATGGTGTAATGGTTAAGGGCTTTGCTGCTAATGGAAAGGATGGTGGTTCCAACCATCCTTTCTCCACAGGAGAAAGACCAAGCTATTTGTTTCTGTCATGATTACAACTAAGAAAACCCAGTGGGGCAGTTCTGTTCCCTCATATGGGGTTGCTGTCAGTTGAAAATTGAACTGATGTCACCTAACAACTAAATATCCAATAAGGCTTGAGTTCAGAAAACCAAGATACCAGTATTGAATAAATGTTATATGGTCAAGAAAACGGCGGGTAAGTATCACATTACAGTCTCTAAGTAGAGATAGGCTGTACTGTGAAAATCAGATTTGACAATACAATTTTTTTTTCCTGATTGGAGCAAAATATGAGACAACCACTAAAACAGTTCCCCTAATAAGATTCCCAAATTAAGGTAAGTCATAATTAATGGATTCTTGTAGAAATCAAGTTTTATAGGAGATTTCTCCTCCAATGTTGGAAAGAAAAATCAAATTTTGGAGAGGAGAAAGCTTTCTTGCGTGCCAGGCCACATGAAGCACTGGTTTCGTGTCCTTAATGGTTCATTTTGGATCCATCTGTGGTTGGTGGCTTCTGCTGATACAGTAATTTCATCCTGGGTCACTCTAACAATAAGTTATGGTCCTTAAGTTTCTTTATTGTGGTGGGTGTTCCATCACTTGTCAAGCAGTTATCAAGGCAACTCCATAACCCCTTATTACCACAGGAATTCATTAGGGATCCAAGTAAAATGAAATGCCTAACAACGTCAAACTTTTCTCCACTTATCATGATATCGTGTGTGGCCCAGTAGTGCAGATTTTTGTTTTCTTTATGCTGAGGTGCAAAACATATTAAAAACTGCAGTACTTGATCTTCATCAATAACTGCTTCCAGTCCTCTTCACTTTCATCAAGCAATGTTGGGTCATCTGAGTAATGAAGGTTGTTAATTAGCATTCCTCCAATTCTGATGCCTTTTTCTTCATAGAATCCGGCTTCTTGGATATTTGGCCAGCACATAGACTGAATAATTACGGAGAAAGAACATAACTTTGATTCACACCTTTCCTGAGTTTAAACCATGCAGTAATTCCATGTTCTGTTTGAACAACTGACTCTTGGTCTACGTACAAGTTCCTCAGGAGCACAATTACTAATTATGGAATTTCCGTACCTTACAATGTTATTCATAATTTGCTATGGTTCACACAGTCACGTGTCTTTGCAGAGGCAATGCAACACAGGTAAACATCTTTCTGGTGTTCTCTGCTTTCACCCAAGAGCTACCTGACATCACCAACAATATCACAGGTTCCAGATCCTCTTTGGAATCTGAGTTGAATTCCTGGTAGCTTCTTGTCAATGTACTGCTGCAGCCACTACTGAAAGATCTTTAGAAAAATTTTACTTGCTTGTAATATTAATGATATTGTTTCATAATTTCTGCAAACTGTTGGATCACCTTTCTTTGGAATAGTCATAAGAATGTATTTCTTCTAGCTGGTTGATCCCCTCCAAATTTCTTGGCATAGACAAGGGAGAACCTCCAGCACTGCATCTGTTTTTTGAAACATCTCAATGAATGTTTCTGGAGCCTTGTTTTTCAATGATGTCTTCAGTACATGTTGGAATTTTTCCTTTAGTTCTGTTGGTAGTTGATCTATGCTACCTCCTGAAATGACTGAATGTCAACCAATTCTTTTTGGTGCAGTAACTGTGTATTCCTTCCATCTTCTTTTGTGTCTTCTATGACATTCAGTATTTCTCCATAGAATCATTCAATATTACAACTGGAGTTTTTCATTTTTCCTTCAGTTCCTTCAGCTTGAGAAATGCCAAGCACATTCTTCTCTTTTGGTTTTCTAACTCCAGGTCTATTTGGCTTCTGTAGTTGTACTTTGAGATTTTCTGTTCAGTTCTTTTTCTTCATTATTGCTTCCATTTGCTTTAGCTGCTCTATGTTCAAAAGCAAATTTCAGTCTATTCTGGCACCCAACTGGCACTATTCTTTCTTTCTTGTCTTTTTAATGACCTCTTGCTTTCTTCATGTAGGATGTCCTTGATGTCTTCTCACAACTCATCTAGTCTTTACTCAGATCCTTCAATACATCAAATCTGCCCTTAAGAGAGTCTCTAAATTCAGGTGGAATACACTCAAGGCTGTGCTTTGGCTCTTTTAGACTTTTTAAATTTTTTCAGCATCAACTTGAATTTGCATATCAGCAGCTGATAGCTTGCTCCACAGTCAATTCCTGTTCTTGTTCTGACTGATGATATTGACCTTTTTTCCACAGATGTCATCTATTTTATTTCTCTGTATTCTACCTGGCAAGGTCCAAGTGTATAGTCACTGTCTATGTTGTTGTAAAAAGGTATTTGCAGTGAAGAAGTGGTTGGTCTTACAAAACTCTGTCACATGATCTCCAGCATCATTTCTTTTTATTTTTATTTTTATTTTTATTTAACATAACTGAGTGAAAATGTACATTCACATGTAAATTTACACGCCCCCCTATATGCAGCTTCCACTGCTCTCCCTGTCCGGTGACTGCACACTATTCCTCTCTGCTCCATACATGTCTCATCCTCCCAACAGTCTCCTTTCCCCTCCTCTCCGTCCACTCCCCTTCCTCCAGCCAGAGGTCAGCAAGATGATATCCTATAGATGTATAGAACCATAAAGTGCTTCCAATATATGGTTACTCTGCATTGCCAAGTCCAATCCATTCCTGTCCAAAGAGTGGACCTTTGTTATAATTTATGGGAACGGGCAGCATCAGGGCCGGCGGCCATGCTCTCAGAGGAACCCCAAAACCACTGGACCATCAATTGAGGTCTTTTAGTGGTCCAGCATCATTTCTATCACCCGGGCCATATTTTCTAAGTATCAGTCTTTATTCATTCCAAGCTTTCATATTCCAATTGCCAGTAAGTCTCAATGTATCTTGATTCCACGTTCAATCAATTTCAGACTGCAGAAGTTGGTAAGCATCTTCAATTCCTTTATTTTTATCCTTAGTGGTTCATGCATAAATTTAAATAATAGTCATATTGGTGGTTCTTTCTTGTAGTCATATGTATATTATCCTATAACTAATAGCACTGTACTTCAGGAGAAATCTTGAAATGTTCTTTTTTATGATGAATCCAATGCCGTTCCTCTTCAATTTTTCATTCCTGTAATAATGAACCATATCATTTTCCAATCCAAAATAGCCAATAGTAGTCAATTTCAGCTTACTAATGCCTAGGAAAATCAGTGTTTATGCATTCCATTTCATTTTTGATGATTTCCAATTTACCTATAGTCACACTTTGTATATTCTACATTCAATTATTAATGGATGCTGTAGCTGTTTCTTCTCATTTCTGAGTTTTGCCACATCAACAAATGAAGGACCTGAAAACCTGACTCCATTTGTGTCCTTAAGGTTGACTCTATTTTGAAGAGACATCTCTTCCCAAGTCATATTTTGCGTACTTTCCAACTGGAAGGACTCATCTTTTGGTGTTATAACAGACAGTGCTGTGCTGTTATTCAGAAGGTTTTTACTGGCTTTTTTTTTTTTTTTTTTTTTTCAGAAGTAGTTTGCTCTTAGTCTGGAAGATCATCTGAAACCTGTACACCATGAGTGGCTTTGCTAGTAACTGAATGTCAGTGACTTAGCGTCTAGCATCCCAGTAACATGCAAGCTCCCACGTGGTGACAAACTGACAGACACACAGGTGATGATAACCTGTAGTCCTAGAAAGGCTACATGTATTAGTAAGAACGATAACTCCTAAAACCCGGTTTACATTTTTCTATGGTTCTGTAAGTATTACTTGTTTCTTATTCCAAAAGTTTGATGAGGTTGATTCCACTTACCTCCAACTTACCCTTTACTTCTGTATCTAAATATAGCCAAGTAAATATACATGTATAGTAGGTAGTTAGGAGTTAACTGGTAGAAGTCTACTGACCATTTTTCAATGAAATTAACTATTCTTAATTTGACAGGCCGTGAGAATTTGATGATAATCTCAACTATCCAATGGAAAATCTTTTGAAAGGATAAAAATCCAGAAACTATTCCTTTCACATTCTTCACAAGTGTCATCAACCCAGTTCAGTTTTTTTGTTTTTCCAGTAACAAGTAAGTAACTGTAAAACTATGTAACTATCAGGCCAGGTGGTAAAGCAACTTAGGGGTCAAGCAAGTGAATTGACATAACACTTTAAAATATGCTATTTTGTCAGAATGAGTGACAGTTCTGTTATGTGCATAAAATCACAGATTTATCTGAATGCTAAGTTGCTTGTCAAGGAGTCATTTTACCATTCTTTTTTTTTTTCTTTGTGTCATGTAAGATTCCTTGAAGCAACTAAAAAAACAGTCATAATCCATTTGATTTTCTGTCTCCCCATGAGAAAAACTTTTGACAGATGATAAATAACAACTGCTGACAATCATCAGTGCGAAGCTATCATGCTTTTACATTAAACACAAAAACAGAGTTGTAAAGTCACAAGGAATAGGACTTTTGACACATAAGAGACAAATATATAATCCTCAGAACTAAATCACTGTTGAGATCTAAGCAAGCACAACAAAGCACAGCTGCTTTTAGAATTTCACACAGTCAAACTAAAGCTAACTTTGATATCTGGAACCTAATGCAGGTTCCAACCCAATGTGCTGTGCTCATATCCAAAAGCTCAAGTTAAACTTGCAAACGTCAGTGAAATTGTGTGCACATAGGAAATAGTGATTTTATCATACTGTCTCCTTTAATTAAGGCCAAAAAGAAAACCAGAAAACAAATTTAAAAAAATACCATAAACCTAGTTAATTAGACTAGAAGGTCAGTTCTGAGGCAAAGGGGTTGGAGTATCAGATGCTTATATCTCATTAAACTTCTAGGAGAGCTAAGCATGTATGAGCTTTCAAAGAAAAACGGTGAATTGTCCAGATAACTTGTCAATATAATGAAGTCATCTGCAAAGGTTACTTCCTTGATAGTCTAAGCTGCTCCCTCTTCAGCTGTTGGCGAGTAATCAGAATGGTTCACAGATCTTTCTTTCACTTAAGGCTAATTCGTGGCTGATAAGTGATATTCCCTTCAAGTTATCTGACCAATTTAGTAACCCAAGGTACCCCTGGGACCCAATTTCCACCTCAAATTATATATAGTTTTGTACTTTGGATTATATGACTTATTTTAATGGGCAAATTTTATTTAATAGGCTGGGGAATAGCGGTTACTTCAAATTTCATCTATTCTGAATGATCCTGATATCAAATTAACAAGGTTTTACAGCACACTGTTTATTTACCTAATTAGTATTACACTGGCCTTTTGGCTTTTTCTAAGTGTGTTTTTACTTCTATGTGACCTGATTTTCCCGTGAGACAAAAAGTTGAGATAGATAGTGATAGAAAGATCATTTCCTATTCCGCAATCTCTATTCTTCACCCCTGCAGAGACACATGCGCATTTGTAGCGCTACCTGGGTCTCAGTGCTTAGCAAAGTCTCTATTACCAAAATCTTTTGAATGGGGCTGCCTAAATAGAAATAGCTTCCAAAGTTTTGGCATTTCCTATACGTGTGAGAGTGTCCTATGTAGATCATCAGTATATTCTGATTGTGTGTTTTCAGAAAAACAGTTGGAGTTCCCCAAATCAACCATACACTAAGAGACAGATTACTTGTCTTAAGAATCCACTTAAGAGGTGGGGTCAAACTGGTGGAGTTGAAGGATTCTTCAAAAGAAAAAATAAATCCAGTATGTATGGCATCCTGTGGGTCCTGAATATCAAAGAGAAAGCTGAGAGACTGGGCTGGGCGATGGGGAAGACAGAGTAGTGCCAGAAGTACATAGGATTCTACAGACCTGAACTGCTGGGAAACAGATGTGGCCACCCTGGTAAGCTGAGTGGTGGATCTTACTCAGCCAGTGAAATTGCCTGGAGGTCCACTCACACCTAAAGAACCAGTGAGAATCACCAAGTGATTGTCAAAAGCTAAATTTTTGCATGTAACCTACTGTCACAGTGGAGCTAAATCTTTCCTTTGGCTTAGGCCTCTCTCCCTTCTCCCATGCCTCTCACTGTATTGCACTAGCCTTGGGAGTCTGAAACCATTAACTGAGCTGGAAGTAGGACTCATTAAGCCTACCCTGACCCATTCTCTGAGACTCAGGGGCAGAGGGGGTAGACAACTTAAAAAACTGATGTAAGGGGGGAAAAAAAGAAAAAAAAAATTCTATCTGCTCCTCTAAGCCAGAAAATCAGGACACAAGGTATTCCTTCACCTAGATTCAGAACTAAGGGGATATGGCATCCTCACAGACACTTAGGAGGCTGCCAGCCTCCTGCATTTCTCAGTGGCTTCAACCAGACCCCAGTGCCTATGCCAATCACTCTTGTCCATCTAGGACAGTAAGCAAGAGCCTGTACCATATGCTTGCGGACTGACTACTGGACACATGAGCTAAATCCATATAACAAAAGTAAATGGACTCTTGGGCATCCAAGTCTAAAAACAGCTCTAGCTATCCAGTGACAGGACATTACAGAGTAGCTGGGATGGGGGTCCAGGGACCATGCTCTCAGGTGAAATCGAGGCCAAATGGCACAGTTAGCATTTTGCTAATGAGGACTCTCTGCATCCCTCATTGGTGAGTGGCATCTGGTATCTTAAAAGCTGCCAGGCTGCCATCTGAGGATACACCAAATGATCCCAACTCAACAGGAATGGATGATCACCAAGGACAAGAACGACATGGGGCAAAGAGAACCCAGAAGACGGAGACTCATGTGAGTGGGTCTCTACATTGACTCGTGACTAGAAGAACTGGATAGTGCCCGGCCACCACCAGTAATACCTACGATGTAGCTCACAAAGCTGAGTCTCACTGGCAACAAGAGAATAAATAGGGGTGCGCTCTGAGATATCCAATTTAAAAGATCACAATTGATGATCCTGGGTCTTCGAGGCTCCCCTGGGAACATGGCCTCTGGCCCTGATGCTGCCCCGTCCATAAATCATAATGGAGGTCAACTTTCTGGACAGCAAATGGATTGGACTTGATGACACAGAGTGACCATATCTTGTGAGAATTTTATGGTTCTGTGCACCTATAGGATGTCATCCTGCTGACCTCTTGCTGGAGGAAGGGGAGTGGGTGGAGAGGAGGGGATAGGAGACTCTTGTGAGGATAGGACACGTATGGAGCAGAGAGGAGAGGTGTGCTGTCACCAGACAGGGAGAACAGTGGTAGCTGCTTATAGGTGAGCATACGAATTTATATGGGAATGCACATTTTCATTCAATCACAATTAAAAAAAAAAGAACTTCAAAGGCAGCAACAATCAAACTATCATATACAACCAATGTATCTGTGCATTTCAAAACAAGATGCTAGAACACAGTAGGCAAACAAAATAAATACAGTTCAGTGGTGGCTCACAAATAGTCAATTTCCAGTTATTTATAAAAGCAGATCATTATTTCTTCAGAAAGCTCACAGAAGAAAAAATCAAATTTTCCAGAGGAAAAGAACTTCCTGGAATTATTAGAGATAGAATACAAAATATTAATATTTAGAACTCTTCAGGATCGCTTCACTTCGCAGGAGATGAGGAAGGCCAGCCAGCCAAGTGCCGTCAAGTTGGATCCGACTCACGGCGATGAGGAGGGAGATGAAGCAAAATGCAGCAGAGCACAATGACAATTTGAATAAGGTGTGAGAAAGCATAGAGAAGAATTAGAAATTAAGAAAATAAAATTACAGAATTAAACAACTCAGTAGAAAGACAAAGGAGCATAATAGAGGCAATGAAAGCCCAAATTAGTGAGACTGAAGATAATGCACATGACATCAACATATTTGAGGAAAAATAAGATAAAAGTTAAATAAGAAGTCAAGAAACACAAAGAATTATGTGAGCCTCTATGAAGAGGAATACTCCCCAAGTGATTAGAGTATCAGAATCAGGGAAGAAGGCAGGGAAGTAACAGAAAATATAGAAGGAATTGTCAAAGCTTAGCTGACAGAAAACTTCCCGGATATTGTCAAAGATGAGACAGTATCCACCCAGAATGCTCATCAAACTCCACTCAGGGGAGATGCCAAAAGAAAGACACCAAGGCATAGTATAATCAAACTTATCAAAACTAGAGAAGAAATTTTTAGAAATAGCTAGGGATAAATGAAAAATAACCTACAAAGAAGAATCGGTAAGATTAAGCCAGAACCATTCAGCACAGCCATGCTGGCAAAAGGAAATAGGATGGCATGAACAAAGCCTTGAAAGAAAATAATTGCTGGCAAAGAATTGTATCTGGCAAAATTGTCCCACAAATATGATGGTGCATTTAGGACATTTCCAGATAAACAAAAATTTACAAAAACTAAAACAAAATTGCAAAAAATACTGAAGGGAGTCCTTTGGTTAGAAAACCAAGAACAACATGTGCTACCCAAGACCACAACACAAAATAGTGTAACTGGGTATCAACTCAACTAAAGGAATCACAATAATGATCATGGTAAAACACTTAAAACAAGGAAACAGCAATGTCACTATGTAAACATTATAACAGAAAAGAGGAACTGAAAAGAAAATGTAGTCATAGATCTTTCACATGGAAGGAAGTCAGGATGATGTAAAAAAACTAAAGACTGGTTGAAATGTAGAAAAATAAGGTAAATATCACACAAAGGAAACTATCATTACTATTCATCAAAATTAAAAAAAAAAAAAAAACAGAGAAAACACTAAGACTTAACAAATATACAAAGTGGATGTCCTTAACAAAGAAAAGTTTACTCTTATACAGTCCAGTAGGCTACAAGTCCAAATTCAGGGTATCCACTCCATGGGAAGGTTTTCCCTCTTGTTAACTCTGGAGGAAGTCCTTTGTGTTGCATCAGTCTTTGGTCGACAAACGTTTGGGCTCAGGAACCACAGGTCTGAAGGATGTACTCTACTTCTGGTGCTGTTTCCTTGATGGTATGAGATGGCCAATTCTCTGCTTGCTTCTCTTTCCTTCTATTTCTTTTAGGATAAAAGGTGGTACAAGCCACACTCCAGGGAATCTTCCTTTACACTGGAGCTAGGAGGTGACTTTAGGATGCATGTAACAGTTCCACCCTAATCCTCTCAAGAATAACTCACTCTATTAACCACAGGCAGGGATTAGGATTTATAGCATAGGAAGATCATAAAATGGAAGTCAGTCATGGCTCAGTAAAATTGTTATATACATTTTGGGGGAGGACAATTTAATTCATGACACCAATATTGAGAAAGATGAAAAGAAAACACATGAAAAGAAAAGACAGCATAGAACATCAAATGGAACAAAGAAACTGTCTACAACACACATTCAAAAGACATCAATACGGCAGCTCTAAGATTATATCTATAAATAATCACAATGAATGTAAATGTACTAAATGCACAAATAAGGAGATGGACAGTGGCAGATTGGATAAAAAAATAAAAACATAGTCCATCTGTATGCTGCTTATGGGAGGCATACCTTAGACTCAAAGACATGAACAAACTAAAACAGGAAAAACAAGTATCAAGATAACAACATTCAAAAAAGAGCAAGAGTGCAATATTAATCTCAGATAACATAAGCTTTAGAGTAAAACTGACCACATCGGGTAAGGAAGGACATTATATAATGATGAAAAAATCAATACTCCAGGAAGACAAAACTATATTAAATATCTATGCTTCCAACAATAAGACTCTAAAATAGATAAAACAACACTAACTACTTGGAAAACAGAAATAGCTCGACAAGAATAGTAACAGATTGCAACACACTACTTTTGGTGAAGTACAGAACATCTAGAAAAAAGCTCAGTGAACACATGGAAGATCTAAATGCCATGAAAAACCAATTTGATGTCATGAACATAAACAAGAACACTCAACAGTAGCCACGTATACTGTCTTTTTCTAATGTACGTGGAGCTTTCTCCAAAATTGGCCACATGTCAGGCCACAAAGCAATCCTTGACAAAATTCAAAGTATTAAATTTTACAATATTACAAAGCATCTCTTTTGGAACTTAAAGCCATAAAAGTAGAAATCAAAGAAGGAAAGAAAAAAAAAATCAGGCACATGGAAAGTGAACACCTTGCTCAAAAATGACTGGGTTATAGAAGAAATCAAGAAAAGAATAAAGAAATTCACAGAATCAAATAAGAATAAAAACACATGCTACCAGAACCTATGAGACACAGCAAAAGCACTGCTCGGAGGTCAACTTATCTCAATAAAGGCACAAAGCTGAACAAAATAATACACCCAAATTACAGAATTAACCCTACAACATGAACAAATAGAAGGAGGGCCACAAAAAAATAAATAAATAAAAATAAAAATAAAAAAGAGGTTCAGGCAACAGAAGAAAACAAATAATAAAAATTAGAGCAGAACCAAATTAATTAGAAAATAGAAAAATGAAAGACTTAATAAGACCAAATTTGGCTTTTTTAAAAGATCAGCAAAATTGATACACCACTGGCCAAACTGACAAAAGAAAACACAGGAGAGAAAGCAAATAACTTGAATAAGAAATGAAAAGGGCCATATGAGGTCTGACAGTTAAGTTCACAAACATCCTAGAAAACTGCTACATACCTCATTGCTAAATCACTACAGTCACCTTTGAAGTACTCCCCTTGGGAAGCTGCTCAGCAATACCAGCACCTAGTCCACCCAAGGACATTTTGGAAATTTTTCTGGAATGTCCATCAGACTTGTCACTGGACAAGGTCTGATAATTATCATACTTCTGAACTCATCCTAGAAAATGTGTTTCAAAGAGTGGACCAGGCACTGACATCAGTGCACAGCTTCCCAAGAGGAGTATTTCAAAAGTAATGATAGTGACATGAGAAAAGAGATATTTTGCACTTTTTCTACAGTGACCTTGTGAACTTATTTTCCAGAGCTTGTATTACAACATACACACTGAAATTAAAAGAATCACAATAGAATACTATGAAGAGTTGTATTCTAATGAATTTGAAAATCTAGAGGAAATGGAAAAATTTCTAGAAACACTAGCTACCAAAACTAGTGCAAACAGAACAACTCAATAAACTCATTGCAGAAAAAGACATTGAAAAGTTCATTCAAAAACTCCCAACTGAAAAAAAAACCCCTGGTCCTAGTGGCCCCACTGAAGAATTCTGCCAAACATTTAGAAAAGAGTTAACAGCAGGATTACTCAAGGTATTTCAGAGAATAGAAAAGGATGGAATACACTCAAACTCATTCTATGAAGCCAGCACACAACTAGGTAAAGACAGCACACAAAAGGAAAATTACAGACCAGTATCTCTCATGAACTTAGATGCAAAAATCTTCAACAAAATTCCAGCCCATAGAATTCAGCAATGTATCAAAAATAATAATAATAACAGCAATTCTCTCTGACCAAGTAGAATTTGTACCAGGGATGAAGGAATGGTTTAACACTAGAAAAATGTTTAATATAATCAATCATGTAAATAAAACAAAAGACAAGAATCACTTGATTTTATCTATTCATTCAGAAAAAGCATTTGACAAAGTCCAACAACCATTCATGTGAAAAGCTCTTAGCAATGTAGGAATGCAAGGGAATTCCTCAACATAATAAGTGACATTGATGCAAAGCTGACCAATGTCATCTTAAATGGAGAGTCAGAGCAATCCCATTGAGAACAGGAACCAGACAAAGATGTCCATTGTCACCAATTTTATTCAACATTTTCCCAGAGGTTCTAGCCAGAGTTATTAGGCAAGATAGAGATACAAAGGGCATCCAAATGGTAAGAAAGAAGTAAAAGTATCTCTATTTGATGATTATATGATCTTACGGAAAATCCTAGATAGTAGACATAAAAACAACTGGAACCAATAGAAGAGTTCAGTAGAGTATCAGAGTATAAAATAAACATATGTAAGTAAATTGGATTACTTTACACCAATAAAGAGGCCATCAAAAAGACAGTCACCAAATTAATATCATTTACAGTTGCTCCCAGGAAGATAGACTACATAGGAATAAATCTAACCAGAGATGTAAGAGACTTATACAAAGACAATTACAAGGCTCTACTGCAAGAAGCCAAAAGAGACCTAAAAAAGGGGAGAAACCTACCTTGCTCATGGATCTGAAGACTTAGCATCATGAAAATATCAATTCTATCCAAAGTCATCTATAGTTATAATATAATCCCAATACAAATTCCAATGGCAATTTTTTTAATGAGATGGAGAAACAAATCACCAATCTCCAACGGAGATGGAAGAAGACACAGATAAGTAAAGCACTACTAAAGAAGAAGAACAAAGTGGGAGGCCTCATGCTACCTGACTTTAGGACCCATTAAACTGTCACAGTAATCAAAACAGCCTGGTACTAGAACAAAAATAGATACATAGACCAATGGAACAGAATTGAGAATCCAGATAATAACACCGTCCACCTATGAGCAGCTGGTATTTGACAAAGGTCCAAAGTCCATAAACTGGGAAAAAGACAATATTTTTAACAAGCAGTGTTAGCACAACCAGATATCTATCTACAAAAAAATGAAAGAAGACGCCTATCTCACACAACACACAAAAACTAGCTCAAAATGGGTCAAAGACCTAAATATAAAATCTAAAAAAACAAAGACCATGAAATACAAAACAAGGACAAGGCTGGGAGCCCTAATATGTGGCCTAAACAGACTATAAAATGTTTCTGACAATGCACAAACACCAGAAGAGAAAATAGATAACTGGGAGTTCTAAAAATCAAAAATCTATTCTCATTCAAAGACTTCACCAAAAGTGTAAAAAGACTACCTACAAAGTGGAAAAGAATTTTTGGCTATGGAGAATCTGATCAGCATCTAATATCCACAATCTACAAGGTCTTGCCAAACCTCACAAAGAAAAAAGAAACAAATAACCCAGTTAAATAATGGGAAAAACATGAACAGACAGTACACCAATGACATTCTCAAGATCAGTAACCGTTAGAGAAATCTAAACCTAAATTACGATGAGACACTACCTCACCTCAACAAGGCTGGCATTAATACAAAAAAATCACAAAATGATAAATGTTGGAGAGGTTATAGAGAGACTGGAACTCTTCTGCACTGCTAGTGGGAATGTAGAACCGTACAACCACTTTGGAAATCTATTTGTCATTTTCTTAAAATGCTACAAATAGAAATATCATATGATCTAGCAATCTCACTTCTTGGAACATACGCTAGAGAAATAAGGGCTGTTACTCAAGCAGATACATGCACATCAGTGTTTACTGCAGCACCCAAGTGGCATAGTGGTTAAGTGTTAGATCTGCTAACCAAAAGGTCAGCAGTTCAAATTTGTCAAGCTCTCTGGAAATTCTGTGGTGCGGTTCTACTCTGTTCTATAGGCTTGCTATGAGTAGGAATGAAATCTATAGCAGTGGGTTTGGTTTGGGTTTTTTGGTATCTACAACAGCAAAAAGATAGACCCAATCTATGTGCCCATCAACAGATGAGTGGATAAACAAACTGTGGTATATTCACACAGTGGGATACTATGCAATAGTAGAGAACAGTGATGACATTAGGAAACATAACATGGAGTCATCCAGAAAACATTTTATTCAGGGAAATTAGCCAGTTGCAAAAGGATAAATGTTGTATGAGGCCACCATTATAAGGACTTAAGAAAAGGTTAAAGCAAAGAAGAAAATAATCTCCGTGGTTACAAGGGTGGGTTAGGAAGAGAATGGGGTATTCATGGATTAGCTAGCAGATACGAATTGGGTTCGGTGAAGGGTGTGACAGCATGCAGTAGGAGGAGGTTAGCACAGCTGGACTGTACCAAAATCGAAAGGATTTCCTAAATACAACTCAACATTTTGGAGGACAGGGCAACAGGGACAAGGGTCTAGGGGACATCTAGGCTATTACAACTAAAATTTGGAGGGGGGGGAATTTTTTGCCTCCCCTGTTGGTGAGTGACATCTGGCTAATAAGTGGCCATCTAAGTAGCATCTGTTGGTCCCAGTACAACTGGAGCAGTGGAGAATGAAGGACATCAAAAACATGAGGAAAATACCCAGCCTAGGAGACAGAAGGTGCCCTGTGATCTGAGACTACATCAGCATGAGACTAGAAGAACTAGATGGTGCCTGGCCACCACCAGTGACTGCCCTGACAGGGAACACAAGGTAAATTCTCTGTCATTTGGTTTCTTGACTGTCACTTCCATTTGAAAGCCATTTAAGATTTCAGTTTATAAACCTCATGTGATTAATATCTGTTAAATCAAGAATGATATCTTAAGCAGTAGTTAAGTATTAAATTTTTTATTTTACTGAGTACTGTTTTTTTCATGTATGTAACTGTATAGATTATTCATCAAAAATTTGAAGCCTGAGACCACTGTAAAAATTAATTAGAATTTAAGCAAGTCTTATCAGGAGTGGAACAAAGATATCAACAACCATAAACCCCCATATTTAGTTCAGGTGAATTGAAATTACTAAGATAAATATTACTTTTAAGAACATAGAATCGTCATAACGTCAAATGCATTGACAGCTTATATGACACACATGTTCAAAAAGAAATGCCTTTATTTATATTCTCATGTAACTATATGCAGTGGCTTTTATACTATACTAGTAGCCTTTAAACAAAATGAAACATGCAATTTAGATCAACCAGCAGTGATAGCCAATATATATCACAACTACTTTCCCAATAAAGTTTAATAGATGCCATAACTAACATTACATACTTTTGACAAGTATACTAAGAAACACAGCAGGTGACTCCATCATGGAATATATTTTAGGCACACTTACAAACTGTATCACACAGTAAATGAACTATATCTTCATCTTGTTGTAGATCAAAGCAGGGCATTCTCATGACAAAACATCTTGTCTGTTTTCTTCATCTGACTTGAACTGGTTACAGTTGCAATGGGCTGTTATATGGTGAAAACATTTTTTTTTTCCCCAAAGTACTCTCTGTCCTAAATAAATCTTTGTCAACTTGGTCTTTATAAACTAAATAACATATAAGGCAGGAATACTGGAGGACACCGTTAAGGGTAGAGGCACGCACAGCCCTAAGCTACTTTAAGTACCTGGATGACTGTGTTAGATTACAAGTACAAACACATTTAAACCACTTTTAGCCATCAGGAATATATGATACAATACCTATCTATTCCCTTCACAATCTCACTTCATAGAAGATACACCTTAATAAGAAATCTAAAATTAGAAATAATACTTACATAGTTGGATCTACATAAACGTCATTGAGGAAATTTGCTTATTGTTGCTTACCTCAGGTCAGAGATAGGAATAAAGCTTCTTGTCTCCCTCCACTTGCTTTCAATGTTGCATTGGTGTGGGGGTGGGGAGGAACATTATTTCCCCATAAACAAAGCACCTCAACATTCTACAGGTATATTAAAGCTTTTTGTCATTTAATTTTAGTTGTCTAATAGAACGACATCCAAAACCACGGGAGAAAAATCAAATTACAGTAACTTATCTTCCAACTACAGCAAGTTTGATACCCAACAAACCTATCTAGCCAGGCTATCGTGCAAGATAAGTAATGTCTCACTACTAAAATATTTCATTACATTTATGTTTTACAGTTTAGGAAAAGTAGACTTAAGATGATCCATTGCCCCAAAGCAGAGATCTTAGTATTTCTGTATCTGATCACTGGATCACTACAACTGTAACAACAGCCCCCTCATCATCTTGTTGAGTATGATGGGATTCTTCTTATCTGTTAACAATATTAATACATTACTCAGCACCTGCAATTTATCAGGCTATTTTACAGTTTTTGTCCACAGATCATTTAACTTATATTTTGGTGGTTTGTTAAATGCAGCAGTCCTCCAATAAATCTAAGTGCTTATATGCCCATTTACAGCCTAATTCTTTTTCTCTATAAATGTTTCTTAATGGCTAAAAAAAGAGGAAAATGGGGCCAGCTAGATTTGAGTACTCATAAAGGTAAGGTTAAAGGGTGAGTCTTAAGCAGACCAGTTAACTTCAAAAGCAGAAAACATCTGTCCATCTGTTCTTCAGTCACATATTATACTTCCAATAATCCCGGCCAGCTGTCCCAGAAGCATTTCAATCACAATAGGACTCAGTCCAGACTGTGTAGATAGCTCATTGGTTCACTGCAAACATATCACTACTGCAGGTAAAAGAGCTCAAGTCCACTGCTGATCCATTAGCAATTTTAATACACAAAACACAACATATATTTTAAAAATTTAAATTGGTTTTGTCTGTATGATGCTGGGAAAGGCATCTATTCAAAGAAGGAAAATCTGTTATGATATTTAACATGGCGTATGGAACAAACAGTATCTTAGTGTTTTGTTTTTTCCAGCTGTTAGAGGCACAAAACTTCCCTCTTCTGTCTTATTGTATTTGTTTTCAGTGGCATTCAACATTTAGGTTGAATTATCCTGTGAAAAACCTGGGAAATGTTTATTTAGTCCTTTTGCCAAGGCACAAGGCATGTTGTTCACCCTGTCACAGATGGACAGCAAAAGAATTAGTTAAGTGACTCATCCAGAGAAACCATCTACTGGCAAAAGCATGAGGCACTGAACTAGAACTTTCAAACTCCAATTTTTTTGTGCTTGAAATTCATTCTGCACCATTTATTGTATTTTCGGTTTGAGATACCAAGTTATCCCTGAGTTCTCGTTGTTTGAAGGAGTTTCTGAAGACTTGACAACCAAGCATGGTTAAAAGAGAAAGATCATATTTGAAATTTAGGCTTATTTTCAATGCCCACAGTCCTTCACTGTCTCCCATACTATTATCTGTAACTGCCCTATCAAAAATATTGAACAGTGATACCAACAAATAGCACTGAGTTTACAGTTTTGTGTTTCTTTCTAGACATTCTATAACTAAGCAAACTAAAATTGAGTTGAAATCTTATGTTCTTTCCTTAAGACAGCTGTAGAGATGGACATTAATTATAAATACCATACTCAATTAGAGAATTCTAGAGTGTGAGAGAAAGGAATTGAAGCAAAATTGTTCAGTGCCATAGCCATGTGCTGGGAGAAAATTCTAGGAACATAAGTTGACTTAACCGAATTGCTACAGGTATCTTTTAGACACAAAGTCAAATTTTAGTCCAGATTATGGAAGCTATGCAATACATCAATGAGCAATTTAAGAAACATACACATGAAATTTAAAATTAACACAGCCAAGATCAGGAGTGTACCTGGTTAGTATTTCTGTACCTGATGATGGATCTCTACAAATCTAACAGCAATCTCCTCATCATTTGATTCAGTGTGATAGGATTCTTCTTATCTGTTAATAATATATTTCTCAGCACCTGCAATTTATTAGACTACTTTACAATTTTTGTCCATAGATCATTTAACTTATATTTTGGTGGTTTGTTAAATGGAGCAGTCTTCCAATAAATCTAAGTGCTTATATGCCCTGCACTGCAATAGGTAATTCTAATAGCTGTTAGCACTACTTCCTTTTTATGGCTTTCTGGACAAGAAGACAAAGAAGGGCATTCGAATCTTAAATGGTAAAGTACTTTGCAAAAAAAAAAAAAAAAAGAGGAAATCATTTTCTTCTTACAAAATACCACCTTTCAGCATAAATGTTTCATTTTCACTCAGGTTGTGGAAGAAGTCAATAGAATGTCTGGAGAAAGGTAATATATAACACAGACTCAATGTTTAGTTACTTTTTGCAGTGAGATTAGTCTGATTTGCCTTATAAATTCCAGATCATTGAGGAAGGAAAATAAAATGCAACAATTTTAGGAAAATCATTAAATATAAATTATGAGAACTCTACAACTCAAAATTAAAACATAAATTTTTATATTACAAATTTTTCTCATTTATTTATTAATTTACTTACCTTTACTTGGCATTGAGATTTAAATGACTAGGTCTGAAGCAAAAAAAACAACCGATACAAGGAAAAAACTCATGCTGTCCAATGGTATTAAAAGAAACTTGGGTATGTCTTCATTATGGAATCTAGATACACTGTCCTTCTTGTCCCGAATTCCTTTTATCACGAAGGTCAATGTATAAAGATTTGCTCTTCTTGCTTCCACATATACAATCTTTCATCTACATGTCAACTTTTATAAAAGTTTTTATGTATTTTCAAGACCAGCTCACGGAAATTACTGTTGAATCCATATATTCATATACACAACCTTGTAGTGAGGGGGGACACATCTCTCCAAATTAATTTTTAACCAAGTACTGTCCAGTCAATTCCCATTCATAGGGACTCTGTAGGACAAAATAGAACTTCCTCATAGAGTTTCAAAGAAGTTTCTGTTGTATTCCAACTGCAGATTTCTTTGTTAGCATTAGAGCTCTTAACCATGGGCAACTAAGGTCTGTAATTCTGGTCTTTTTTCACGAATTTGAATTCTGTTCTACCATTTTTGCTGTTCTGTCTGGGACTCTGTTGCAATCCCTTGTCATAACAGTAGGTAGTGGTAGCTGGCCATCATCTAGTTCTTCTGGTGCTAGACTGGTAGAGTTTTTGTTCACAAGTCTTTTGGTCCAATATTTTCCTGGCATCTTTGATTTTCTTCATTCTTCTTTGCTCTGACCAACATGGGACCAATTGATTTACCTAAGATAGTCCCTCTCAATGTTTTATGACTCCAGACATTACTCATCGAAGTGGAAGGTAGAACATTTCCTTTCTGAACTATGTTATGCCAATCAATCTAGATGTCCCTCAAGTGTGTGGTTTCTAGACTCCAGCCCCATCTACTCAGTCCTTCGGAGTGTTTGGATATATCTAGGAAATACCTGTTTTTGCTTTGTTCAGTTGTATTGACATTGCTATATGGTATATTGTTATTCCTTTCCCCAAAGTTGGCACTTGTCTACTGTCTAGTTAGTTATTTTGCCTCCCTCCTTTCCCTTGTAAACATCAAAGAATTTATTTTTCTTTATGTAAACGTTTCTGTAAAAGATCCCAGATTTACCCTACCAGAATCAAGTTGGCTCCCACACCTGACTTTGAAATATAGACCTCACAAGTCAACAGCAACTGGGAGGCTGAACCACTAACAGGATTGTGGTAGCTGATCAAGAAAAACAAAGACGCTTTAGTTAAGTGGCATGTACCAAGAGTTGCTCTGTCTTTCATTAAGTGTTAGCCTGCTTTCACTCTTTGTTCTAATCTTTTACTTCTTGGCCTCATACTGCCTATTGCTGCGGAAAGTTAGTTACTTTTCCTGTTTTTGATTGACTCTTGAAACCTTAAAGCCACTTCAGAGTGGACTAAACTTCTGCTGCCAGTACTCCTTGTCCTAAGTAAGAGAATGTGGGTATTGCTTATTAGTCTATCCCTTGTCTTAATGCGTGTGAACGCAGTTGGGCAAATCCTCTTCTCTCCTCATTTCAATCCTGAAACAGCAAGTTGTTTGGTATCCACTTTGTTCAAATATGTTTTGGGCCCCAAATAACCCCTGTATTAGTTTTTTTTTGCCTTTCACCTTTTGAGACTCTGTCTCTTACAAGCATTTATGCAATTTATGGGCAAAGGTTAAGGGCCTCAGGCCAATATATTCTCCAATTTTATGAACTCATCCCCATTGAATACGTACAAACCAATGCCCCTGCCCAGTCTGAAGCACTTACAAAAGAACCATCTTCATCCTTTGTCACAGTGAGAATCAGGAGTTCGTGTGAACATCTAAATCCTGAAGAAAAAAGGGGGGAATGAAACTGAAAGACTGTCCAGCATCTTGCAGAAGTAAAGGGCTGGGTCTTCCATCTTCCGTGATATAAGAGTTAGCTCCCTGTCTTTAAGTTATCTATTCAGATACGCTTCGTGTTTCTGGCCAAGTTGGGAAAAACAGGAGCCTGGGGTCATAGGAGCAGCTGAAACTGACAAGAACTAAATCTGGCCCACATGACACGTGCAGAACCATTGACGCCATGCTCTGAGTAACTTCAGAATTCCTTTCTCACCAGACAGCACCAAACTTTAGCGTCCCAAGATTTGGGATTATCAGAAGTGTGGGGTGTGGGACTAATATCTGGTTGGAGATACCTCTCCATTTGAGACAGAGCAAGTACAGGAAGGCTGGAGTTCCCTAAGAACTCCCTTTCAGGCCAGATTATTCAGCAAGCTGGCCCCACCTCGAGGCATTCCAGAAGACTCCAGAATCAATTTACTTCACCCTAAGAAACACAATACCCCATGGGTTATTGTTCTGGAAACCATCTCCGTGATGCAAGTCCCAGTGTGCTCCTTTGCTTGGCTTTCCAAAAAATAAAAATAAAAAAGGTCTTTCTTTGTGTTCTTATAATAGCGGTTTCATGCAATATTTGCCCTTTTCTCCCTGACTTATTTCACACAACATATTCAGCATGATCTCCTCCAGATTCAACCATGTTGCGAGATGTTTAATAGATTCATCAGTGTTCTTTATCCTTGGATAGCAGTCTATTTTGTGTGTGTACTGTAATCTGTGTATCCATTCATCTACTGAACGGCACTTGGTTGTTTCCATTTTTTTTTGCTATTGGGAATAGGGCTGCAACGAACAGGGATATGCATATGTCTATTTTTGTGATGGCTTTTATTTCTCTAGGATATACTCCTAGGAGTAGGATTTCTAGGTCTTACAGTACTTATATTTTAAGGGAATCAAAGAAAAATTTGAGGTACCTGATACATGCAGTCTGAATTGGCCAGTCTGAAGATTTGGTGCAGTATACTGCTTGTGGTTCCATTTTCACCCTACAGGCAGACATCTTCCGTATTGTTTCTAAGAGAGGAATGTTTGGTGATGATGACACAACTGCATTGTGACCTTTCCATGTCATGTGTCCATATAATTACCGCACTTAACCAATCTAACAGAGACATATACCTTTTCAAGCCACTCACATTACAGAACTGGGCACAGGAAACCCTGCTTTAAAATAATCTACTACCATTAAATAATGCCTTTTGCTGATCTAAGCCTGTGAACACCAATCAAGTAATGTCTTTCAGTGGTCTAAGCTAGAAAATACCATTTATGTAAGACGTTTCCTATTCGATGTTCTCCTCTAAATAGTCACTGCTGAGTTGCCATTTTGAATTTCTAGATTTCATTTCATGGAGTTCAGTTTATTCTCAGCTAAGTTATGTCTTTCCATAAATCTCTCAATTTTAGAGTAATCAGAATATGATATTTACTTTATGACACTATTTCTAGCTTTTTTAGGAAGCAACAAATCATTTTCCATAGCGGTTAGACCATTTTACATTCCCACCAGCAGTACACAAGAGTTTCAATCTCCTCACTTCAAAATTTGTTATTTTCTCTCTCTTTTTTTGGACTAGTGCCAGTATTGTCCAGGATCAGATGGTATCTCACTGGAGTTTTGATTTGCATTTCTCTAATGGCTAGTGAGTGTCCATTTCCTCACATGTCTGTTGGCTGCCTGAATGTCTTCTTCATTGAAGTTTTTGTTCATAGCCATTTTTAAATTGAATTATTTGCCTTTTTTGTTAATGAGGTGCGGAAGCATGTTGTAGATTTTAGAAATTAGACACTTGTAAGATATGTCATAGCTAGGAATGTCTCCTCAGTCTACTGCTTCAGTTTTACATTTTTGATGAAGTTGTTTCATGAGTGTAAGTGTTCAGCTTTTAGGAGCTTCCAGTTATCTAGTTTCTCTTCTGGCATTTTTGCATTGTTAGTCATGGTTTGTATGCTACTTATGCTATGTACCAGGGACCCTAGCATTGCTTCTATTTTTCCTTCCATGATCTTTATTGTTTCAGATTTTATGTTTAGATATTTGATCCATTTTGAGTTAGTTTTTGTGCAGGGTGTGAGGTATGGATCTTGTTTCATTTTTTTACAGATGGACATCAAGTTGTGTCACCACCATTTCTTAAACGATTGTCTTTTCCACATTTAATGGACTTTGGTCCTTTGTGGATGGGTTTCTCTTTGGATTGTTAATTGTGTTCCATTGTCTATTGTTGTACCAGTACCAGACTGTTGTGGCTACTGTGGCAGTTCAACAGGCTCTAAAGTCAGGCAGTCTGAGGTCTCCCGTTTTGTTCTTCTTTATCAGCAGTGCTTTATTTACCTGAGGCCTCTTCCCTTTCCACGTAAAATTGAGGATTTGCTTCTTCATCTCCTTAAAGGGCATTACTTGAATTTGAATACAAGATCACATTGTATCTGTAGTCACTTTGTATAGAATTGACATTTTCACAATTTTAAGTCTTTGTATCTATAAGCATGGTGTTTTTCCACTTATGTGAGTCTTTTTGGCTTCTTAAGGCAGTGCTTTGTCATTTTCTTTGTAGGGTTCTTTTACATCCCTGGTTAGATTTGTTCTTAATTACTTTATCTTCTTGGAAGCTATTGTAAATAGCTTTGGTTATCTTTTTTGATAATTTCTTTGTTGGTGTAGAAGAATATAATTGACTTTTATATTAATCTGTGTACAGTGAGTTAGCAGAATGCCAGCAATTCCTATTTCTGCTGTTTTGAATTGCTTCTCCTTCCTGCTATCACTGAGTCCAATTCTTCAGCTTTGTTTTTCATGATTAAAGTTAGTATATCATCACATATACCTGACTCACTTGTTTTTTCAGATCTCTATTATAAGAGGGGCAACACAAAGCATCTGACTATTCTATCACCTGGGCTCCATTTGCCTCATAAGGTTTTCAGTAACTTGTTTTCTGAAGGTAGATCACCAGGCCTTTCTTCTGAGGCACCTCTGGCTGAACTTAAACCAGCAGATTTTCACTCAGTAGCCATGAGTTTTAATGGTTTGCACCACCAAGGAACTCCTAAAACCAGATTATAAACTGAATGAGGGCACCAACTGTCTGTCTGCCACTGTTTCATAACTTTTTGTATAGTAGATACTAATTACATGTTTACTTTAAAAATTAATTAATAAATTCTTAAAATTAATCAAGTCAAAGGGACTTATAATGGCAAAGTAAAAAGGTTATCCTATTTTGTATATATTGATCTTCTCATCCTCTTCCAATCTCGCCTTAATCTTTTTTCTCAAAGAATTCATTCATGGCTTTTTTAGAACTCTTGCTTTGACTTGCATAATTGTTGCTTGCATGTTGATTTTGTGGATTAGACTATCCTTGAGGGTAAAGAGTACAGCCTTCTTCCTATTTTATAGACTGGTACCTAGGAGACAGCTTCAGTAAACATCAGAAAGAATTGTTCTGATTAATGTGTTTGTACAGCTGACTGAATTGAGACCAATGTTTATACAGAACAAAAAGGCTCAGAGACAGTACTAGGAAGTTTTTATGTATTATTTCATTAAACTTCAAAATAACTTACGAACTAGGTCTTTTTTAAAGTCATTTCAACATTAGATGCTGAGACTGAGAAAGGTGAAGCAAAATGATCCATTGCTCAATTTCTAAGAGTCAGCAGTAGGAGAATAAGACCTAGAATACAAATCTTTCCATTTTCAATACCCATTCTACTATGTTACGTTTCCATTATATTTGATTTTCACGTGCTTAGGACAGAACTAAACTATGACTTCAGTCCTTCAAATATATAGCCTACTATTTATTTGCTTGGTTTACTGTTATTAGCTTTATGATGTTAGTTTCTTTTGTAAAGTTTTACCAATGGAAGGGTTAAAATTTTAATTTAATTCATTTTTTAATACCTTTAATACTGGAACTTCACCAGCCTTGCTTGGCAAGCTTTTCCATTTGTCTGATTGACCCTCGCTATTAGGAAATGTTTTCTAATTTACATTTTCCTCTTTTCAATTTCATGCCTTCATCAATCCAGCCTTTCCTTGCAGTCTCTAATAAAGCTCTTGCAGTTCTCTTCTTTGTCATCTTTTTTAAGGCCACATTTGCTAAAGCCGGATAATCAGTCTTCATGAATAATGCTCTATCCTCTTAAATTTTAAGTCCATTTAGTTGTCCTCCATTCTACCACTTCTATTTCAGTGATGTCCTTTGTACAGTGTAATATGGTTATCTGAAGTACATATAGTATACTATTCTAAATATGATTTCACTTTTTTTATGGTCTGCCAAAATAACTTTCATTGATTTAAAATCCATTCTCTGACTAGTCCTCTTCTCTCTTATTCTAAAATGTATTTAGACATGGACCTTGTGCCTCTATTTTTACCAAAGTACGTTATAGTGTGAGTTTGAATATACTAATACATTCACACAGTCATAGTCCTCTGTCATTTTCCCAAGGCACAGTTTGTATTGCACTTTGATTTTGATCCTGGTCTTTCTGATTTTGTTCTGTCACTGTACTCATTACTATATCATAAGAGCCATTTAGAATCTATAAACCTATTATCCAAAATATGGTTTTGCTTGTTCTAGTCCTCTGTATTTTCTAATTCTCATACAGAAAGTCATGTTATAAGCATTAGCAGGTAGTCTGAAAAGATTCTATACTCAAGGTCATTTCTAGACTACTAAAAAGATATGACTTTTGCAAAGCACATGACTATTAATGTAAATACTTCAAGTATACTTCTTTTTGTCCATTTTATCTATTTATGAATTTGATATGCTTTTTGTTAGACATGAAGTTGTTTATTTCCGTAAACTTAATATTTTGTCCCCTGTTGTACTTCTGTTTTAAAACTTATTATAGTACTAGTTATATATTGGTATTCCTCTCTAAAACTGTACCATCCAATATAGTAGCCATCAGTAACATGTTGATATTAAATTCAAATACATTAAAATTAAATAAACTTAAAATCTGCAGTTGGACTAGCTACTTTTCCAGTTCTCAATATTAGATTGTGTCTACTCTCGTTTGTATTGGACATTGAAGATTATGGAACATTTCCATCATCACAGAAAGTTTTATCTGACATTAGTCTTCTAAAGTATATGTGGACACAAGCAAGGGCTATCTCAACCTGAGTTTTCTCTCTCTCAACAAAGTGCTATTGCACAGCAAGCAGTGAATGGTTATTCAGTTTGTTCTAGAATAATTGATATTTAGAGTTAGAAGGGTTGAATTATCTTAGAGATCATCTAGTCTAAATCTAACACATTATGGATGATGATATTCAACTTAAAGCAGTTGATTTTTGTCTTTCTTAGCACAAAGCAAAGCCAAGACAAGAATATTGGTCTCCTGTCCTACTGGCTTCCTTCTAGATGAGCGAGAAGAGGGTGAAGAGGTGGGACAGGCGCTCATCAAGAGGATGCTAGAAATACGGAGCAAAAAGGAGAAATGTGCTGTCACTGGATGAGGAGAGCAGATGGAGCTGCAGATAGGTAGGCATGCAAAATTGGTTTGGATTGTATACTTTCACTTAATCACAATAAAAAATTAGAAATTTCAAAAACCTCAGTATTTTTATGGTGATTGCATATTTAAATGATACTTTGGGTATATCTGATTACATACAATATTTATTAAAATAAAAAAAAAGAATATAGGCCCCCTAAATACAAAACTGGAATGTCCTTTCTACTATGTCACACCAATTTGCTTATAGTCATAACCTCATACTGACATTACAAACCTCAGGGCACTTATGGAAAAATGTAGTAGCATTGAGAAATAGAATTAAAATTAAACCACAAACATCACTAAGATGCTGCCGTTAGCCACTAACTATATACCAGGATACATGTCTAAATAATGTTAGAATTTTAAACTGTATATGCATATACATTACAGTTACTATTTACAGTTAAGAAAATACTAGCAAATGGAAACATATGCATTTGTTCATTCAGCAAACAATTACTGAACATCTGCTACATACTAGGTACCAAACATACAATTATTAGCAAGGAACAAGTCTAAGTCAGAACTAGTCATTACTAGACTAATGTAAAAAGCAGACTTAACACCCTGCACTTCTCAATGCAACATTGAAAATACTCCGATAGAGGTCAGTATGGAATTACATAAACAGGGCTTGAAACATCCGTAGATGTTACAGAAAATTTCTTGGAGAAATTTTGTACTTATTCATTCTATGTTACACGTACAGGTTGCCTTAAAGTCTGTCTTTGGATGCCAATTAACTACAAGACTGCTAGGCTAAGGAATCCATCCAATGGCATCAACCACTCAGTGGGTGTTAAGTCCATCAAGTCTGGTCCAGATGCACACATGATAGACTTAAGTGTTGGCAAACAAAAGCTGTTTAATTACTCGCAGAAAGCAGATGGCAAACTACAGGAAACAGCTTCATGGTGAGCCAGTCCCCACTGGCTCAAAAATTGTTTAGGCAGAGATGGGAACACTTCTACACACGCCCCTACTTGGCACCAGAAATGAGGAACTAGGAAATTCTTTCCTCAACTAATCTTATACTCTAATGGCTGTGTTTCTTACTATAAGGGACATAGATTTTTACCTCTTAACTACCTAAGAAAGGGGTATGGTTAGAGAGTTGGGTGCCAGGTTGAATGGCACTGCTTTAGCCTTGCTGCTTCTCAGACTCTAAGAGGAAGGAGGGAGAGTATCCTGAAGCCTAAGAGGTGGAGACGGTAATGGAGAGGAGTTACATAGCCTTTGGGGCTGTAAGAGGGACTGTTTCTCCCTTTGTTCTTTCAACACACATTTGGTCAATACAGAGTGAGTGCATGGATATAGATGGACAGAACACGAGGCTGAACAAGCCAGGACCTTATCCCGTAGGATCCTTAATTCAGCCTGAGTACACAAGAGTAAACACCCACCCTGGGCCACCGAGTCAATTCTGACTCTTTGACACCCTATAGGAGTAGAACTGCTCCATAGAGTTTCCAAGAAGCACCTGGAAGATTCTAACTGCCAACATTCTGGTTAACAGGTGTAGCACTTAACCACCATGCAACCAAGGCTTCCGTAGTGAACACAGTATCGGATACAGTAAAGAGGCTCCAGGATCTAACCCCGAGCTAAGATCCACTGCCACAGGCACTGCTACACCATGCAGCAATTAGAGTAGTTGATGATAGCAGACCTGGCAATAATTCCGTGGCCACTGATCTTTAGAAATAAAGTGTCTGAAACCTCTAATGCAATTCATATGGACCCCACTGCTATTTTAACCGTTCTTTGTTTCAAGAAATAATTCATCCGGACACTAGCCGAATCTAGTGAAACCTGTGTTTAACAATGGTAGCACTTAAACTACACCAGCAGGATTTCTGTAGAACAAGTAGAATTTGGAAAGTAAGTCATGAACATCATGTGATTATGATATTATTATTCAGTGTAGCAGTGTTTCACACTTTTTAAATATGCAGCAGTAATCCATTTAAAGGTTTTACAGAAAGGTGAGAAGGATGGTGTTATAAGTTGACTCTGGTATTACTAAATTATGCATCACCAAATGTTTGGTGATTGTCAATTACTTAAATTCTTGACATGGAGTTTCTATCAACTTTCAAGATGACTTTTTTTCTGATTTATTTCCTATAAATTAAGGTACGAGTTTCTGAAATGATACTTGCTGCCTACTTTTGAAAGGTCTTTTGATGACTGGTGGGTTAGTATCTATAAGCACACTACAATAATTGCATATAAAGTATAGGATGACTTCAGAAGATGCAGGCTTTCCTGTGGAGTGTGTGTGTGTGTGTGTGTGTGTGTGTACATGTGCATGCCTACATGCTTTTCTCATGTATGGGAACACATTAGCACCCTTCAGCCCTCTGGTGAGATGTCATCTTCAAGGAGCTATCAAAAGTATTCACTAAAAATTGTACTATTTGTTACTTCAGAATTCTTGAGAGTAATGCATTTAAACTAATGCTCTGTCAAATTTAATAGTTGTAATAGCCTAATTATCTGCTCTAGTGTGATGGTAAAGCCGTTTAACATCTCACTTTCCCTAAGGAGAATGCATTGCAGTTTCTAGAATACTACCTTCTTCTTCGGGGAATAAATACCCAAGCAAATAATTCATTTTGCTCTCAGCAGCATAAATATAATCCCCTTCCTCAATAGATTTTTTTCACTCTATATCTTTGGCTGTTTTCTTAGATTTCAAGTATGTGAAAATGCTATAAAATGGATTAATATTTACAGTCATAAAACTGTGTTGTTCTTTGGCTTTGTCAATTTATTTTATAGCATTTTTCTTCAATGGACCTGTTTCATCTTTACCTTCCTGAATATTAGAAGGCCAGAAATATGTTTTTCATTTTCAGAATAATCAGTAATGAGTTCCTTATTCAACTTCTAAAGATTTATACAGTTTTATACAATATAACTAATTAGCTCACATAACCATATGGCCTTTACACTAAGGTGAATCATCTGTTGTGTGAGTTTATTTTTGTTTCCTTTAATTTTGCATAATTTCAGCTCAGTGAACTCAGCATTGAACTGTAACATGCAAAGCATGTTATATGTTACCATGACTTTATTTTTTATCTCTGACATTAAAACCAAACCTAGAACTTGATCTTTTAATGCCTAACCCACTTGGGGATTCAGTGTGGCAGTTGACACAATCAACAAATATGTGATTATAAGAGAGATTCCAGCATGCACAGTTAGAAAATGCCAAATCTTTTTATCGATGTAGACTGTAAAAACTTACAGAGGGAAATCTATAAACACAAACTAGTCAAGGGTGTGCTCAGACAAGGGTGGTGTTTCCCAGGTATTCCAAAATTCTCACAGGGAAATGTTTCTATAGATGGCCTCACTCATGTAGGTGAAACTTCCCCCCCCTACAACTCTCTTGGCCATGAATTTATACCTTTCTGGTCCTTTTCTAGAGTCCGTGGTATAAAGGGTGCTTAGAATAGAATGGTTGAAGGTTTCATCTCATCCAGAGGTATCCCAGAAGAAAGGCCTGATGTTCTGTTTTCAAAATATCAGCCATTAAAAACCTTATTATCGCAGTTCTATTATGACACATATGGGGTCACAATGAATTGGAGTCTATTCAATGAAAACAGTATTTTTTTTTTCATTGTTGTTGGTACCCTTCTCACCTCATTTTCTAGCATTCCAGCAATAGGCCTACCTGGTTACCTAGTGCAAATCACTTGAACGTAATGGGTCCAGAACATTCCTGAAGGTTTATTGTTAAACTGATTGAAGCTAAAGTCACACCTAGGCCTTAATTTCAGACCTGCTTGAGGTCTTCTCCTTCCCTCTACTCCTAATTTTGTATTTTTAGAATACCAAGTCAGCAAGTAAAGTATCTTTTACCTCTTGGATGGATATCAACATTTACTCAAACTGCCCAATTATAGGAAGGTGTTTTGTCAATTAAACAAACATTTCCAGTTTCCTGTATTTACTGAATTTGTTTCTCCCTCTTATCTGTGTGTGTGATATTTACATGTGCTACACCCCAAAACCACTGCCACTGAGTCAATACTGACTCATAGCAACCTTATTGGACAGAGTAGAACTGCCCCATACAGTTTCCAAGAAGCACCTGCTAGATTTGAACTGCCAACCTTCTGGTTAGGAGCCATGGCACTTAATCACTTTGACACCAGGGTTTCCACATGTGCGACTGGGCATCCGTAAAGTGATCATATTGATAGACACAACTTTTAATAATGACTTTCGTGTTGCAAGCTCATCTTGAACTCTGCTATCCCAAATACAAAATCAGTTTTTCTATGAGGACCTCATGTTCCTCTCAGGGAAGAAGAGCAATAGAGAGCCAAATCCAAAAGTGAGGATGAGTGTTGAATTCTGCTATGATCTAGGCAGACAAGCAGAAGGACAAAGGACAGTATTTAAAACACTTTAGTGAGTGAGCAAAAAATAAGTAAATAAATAACTCCCACAAAAGCTGATTTTCCAATTCAGCCTATTTCCTTTACCTAGCTCTAAAAGTATAGGGTTTTTATTTTTTTTTATTTTCCCCTTCCTTCCAACTATCTTCATATATTTTATTCTGTGTTATTCACTTAACAATGTAATCTAACTATATTTTCTCCCTTGTTGTTTTTGTCTCAAGAAACAGGAAGTAGCAGTACACTTCGTAATGATTCTTGTTCTATGTCTCTTGAGCACTAGCAGGCTGAAGAAAAAAAAGATATTCCAACTTTGGTCCACAGGCACACTTCAAAATGCACACGCATCTCTTAGACTCCAAGATCTGAAAAAGCCAAGTCAAGTGCCATTTAGTCAGATCCGACACATGGCGACCCTAGAAAAGGCAAAAGAAATAATATATACCCCACCTACAGTTCTATTGTCTTCCTTTTCTTTTTCTGGCCTTCAGTTCTGGTGATCCCTCTTACCAGTATTAGTCTTTTCTTACAGCCCATTTGAATTCTAAGCTTCAATTACTCGAAGGCTTTTATAAATAAAGGTAGGAATTCAATATATTTGTATTAGCATCAATCCTCCTTTCAAAAACAATTTAAAATGCCAGAAAGCCCAACCAAATTAATAACAAGTACAAGCATAGAATTTATATAGTATTATTCCAAAGATCAAACTATTCCTATAGGAAACATTCTTTTTCCCACAATATTACCTGGTTTCCATAAGAAAAAAATCATGAAAGATTTTAAAACATTTAGATTACATTGTTGTTGTCTATTCATGTATTTTAGGTAGCTCTAAAGTATTCACAGAAATTTTTAGTTCTCCTCAAAAATTGTATTTCCAATTAAAATAATCAGAATGAGTATAGTTGTTGTGGAAATGCATCTAAGTGCAAGTGAATTTGAAAGTGTATCCTTTCATTTTTATGGTTTTGGTAACTGCATGATCATTATAGAAAGAAAGCAGATGCAAATCCTCTCCAAAACAAAGTGATTGATAAGTTATGATGAACTTGTCGCCAAAAGTTAGCAGGAAGGTAAGGCAGCAAGCCACGTTGAGCAGGAATAAAAGGATAAAACAACAGACTTAGAGCATACCAAGGATATCAGACACTAGGATTGTTAAATATGGATAAAGAAGCTCTAAAAACTACCAAATTAAATTTTAAGAACAAAAAATATAATAGTCTTTAGGTTCTCTGAGGAGCAAAACCAGTGAGGTGGATATACTTGAGTATATATACCACGCCTGAAAACTTGGTGCTCTAGGGGTTAAGAGATATAGCTGCTAATGAAAAGCAGGAAGTTTGACTCCACCAGTTGCTCCTTGGAAGCCCTACAGGGCAGTTCTGCTCTGTCCTATAGGGTCACCATGAATCAGAATTGACTCAATGGCAGCAGATTTGGTTGGTTTTATGGAGAGAGAGAGCGAGCGAGCGAGAGATTTACTTCAAGGAAAATAGCTCATCCAATTCTGTGACTCACAAGTTCCAAATCTGTAGGTCAGATGGCAGGCTAGGAGGCCCTGCTGGCTCACGAGAATGCGGGGCCAGCAAATCCAAACTTTGCAGGTCAGATGGCAGAACAGGGACTTCCGTGGGCTTGTGTCTCAGGAGCTGGGGGTCAGATAACTGGAGGGGTGCAGTGCGGAAAGAGACAGCAAGTGTTATCTGGACATTCACTTACAGACTAGAAGCAGGCCATATCTGCAAGGAGACTTTGCTGTCCACTGATTGGTTGATCTCATAAGATCATATTATGGAAGGTGATTGTATTATGGAAGGTGATTGTTTTATGAAAGAGCAACCAGTTCAGTGTCTTTCAAACCACTGAGAATCAAAGCCTAGCTAAGTTGACACATATGTTAACTATCACAACAATCAAAATTAAAAAACTAAAATCCACCATAAAAAAAAAAAAAGAAAAAAGAAAAAATCCGCTGCAGTCAAACTGATTCCAACTCACATTGACCCTGTAGGACAGAGTACAGCTGCTCCACAGAGTTTCCAAGGAGCACTGGGTGGATTCAGACTGCCAGCACTTTGGTTAGCAGACGTAACACGCAAGCACTATGCTGCTAGGATTTCCAATAGTAAAGTAAACAGACTGGAAACAGACTATGAAAATATACATATGTGTTGCAAAGATCTTAACCGACCAAGATTCATATATAAATGTTCCCAGAAAACGTAACAGAAAATTTGGCCATGAATAGGAAGTTGACTGAAGGGAAATAAGAATGACTAACATACATATTCAAAAAAATTACTCAATTTCATGAGACTTAAGAGAAATAAAACTAAAACAATAAAGATATTGGGTTCAGGACAGAAAACAGTAGTGACTAGTTGTTAGTTTGTTTTACTGGGCTTGTCTATTTCTGTGATTCTGGCAGTTGTACTCCCAGTATCTCAATCGCCCATGGTGGACAGGTTTCAACAGAGCTTCAGGACTAAGACAGACTAGGAAGAAGGATCTAGTAGTCTGCATGTGAAAGCATTAGCAGGAGAAGGTTGTCTGATAAACTTGTTGTCGCCATATTGATTCTAACTCATAGTGACCCTATAGGACAGAGTAGAACTGTCCCATAGGGTTTTCAAGGAGCACCTGATGGATTTGAACTGTCAGCCTTTTGGTAAACAGACAAGCTCTTAAGCACTGAACCACTAGGGCTCTACCATTGTCTTACAGAACCAGGAGATGAGCCCCTCGGACTGGAAGGCACTCAAAATATGAATGGGGAAGAGCTTGTTCTCCAAGTAGAGTCAGCTTTAATGATGTGAATGATCAAAGATTTCAGTGTCCTACATTTGCTATTAATGGCATGACTTCAAACAGGAAGAAAGATCTGCAAATAGTCATTAATAAATAGAATGTGGAATGCACAAATAGTGCTGGTGGATATATTTTATGTTGCCATACAATTATTTACCATTTTGAAACCTGTAAGAAAGAATTTATTAGAGTGGAGAAAGCAAGGGTCCTCAGAATCACACTCTAACTAGTGAAAGAGTGTTAAGTTCTTTAACTTCTCAGAGTTTTAGTTTTCTCCTTCTGTAATGGTGCATAGACCCTAGATTCTGAAAATGACTAAGTGAAATAATTATGTAAATCACCTAGTCTAATCCTTGGCACATAGTCTTTGGTGAACTGAAAAACTCATTGCCATCAACTTGATTCTAATTCATAGTGATTCTATAGGACAGAGTATAATTGCCTCATATGGTTTCCAAGGAGAACCTAGTGGGTTCAGACCGCTGCCTTCTGATTGGCAGCTGTAGCTCTTAACCACTGTACCACGAGGGTTTCCTCATTTGCCCAACACATCATTAAATCTCCCCACTGCTACCACAACCACCTCCTCTGTGCCTACCTAATAATTTAGAAGTCAGTCCTCCTACAATATACAAAAGCTGTCTGTAATATACAAACCAAGTCTGTGTGTTATAAGTTAAACAAGAAAAAGTACTGAGTTGAGTGAATCTATGGAAGTACTAAAAAGAGTGACTGTATATAAACCAGTAACTCTTATATTTACATTTCCACACTACAATGATCTAGATTAGTATATGCTATTGTCTGTTTGCTAGTTTTGTGTGGGAAAGTCACTGACCCATCATTTACAGAAAATTTGTGCCCTAAGTCCTCAAAGTCTGATCTTTCCCAAAAGTTTCCTGTCTCAGTGAAAGGCAGGACACTCAATTCAGGCATGCGAACTCGTAATTTAAAATCATCCTAGACTCTTAACTTTCCCGTTAGTCTCTGTATCCCAGCCGTCATAAAACCCTATTGTCTTTCTTTCCAAATGTCTCTCACATATGCCCACTTTTCTTTATGGCTACCATCTTTATCCAAGCTATTATCGTGTCATACCTGAACAAGTAACATAGCCTCTTAAGTTATCCACTAGTATATACTGTGGTCCTTTTCCAGTTTACTTACCAAAATCAGGATATCATAAAACAAACAAATAAACCACACATGCACACAGAAAAAAAAAAAAAAAGTGCTATGCCACACTGTCTGAAACTGCATCCCTGGGCATGGTCCATAAGCCATCACATGGTCTGCCTAGAATGTCTTTGGTTCTGTAGCAGCCTCTTCCAACACTACCTCAATTTCTCTCTTTCTCTGCTTTCAATTCACCCTCAGTTCTTCAAAGATACTATACAATTTCTCGCCTCAAAGACCTGACACATTCAATCCCCTCTGCGTGGAATGCTCTTCTCCTCATATAGCTTCTCTCCACCTGATTCGATCCTCCTCTGACTTTAGGTTTTAACTTTAAACTAGTTCTTCAGAAAGGCCTCTTCTGATCTAACAGCCACAGTCGGTTCTTGGTTTCCCAGATCCCTCTACTTTTGCTTCAGAGTATTTAACACAGTTTGTGTTACGTGTTCTGCATTACTTAATTGCTTCTTTCCATTTTAGACCATAAGCTCTTTAAGCCTGTGGGCTCCGTGATGCATTCTTGTCATCCTCACTACTGCTGTCATGGCACAGATGCTAAATGGCTACAGAATAAATGAATGAGTGAATGACTAGAAACTAAGTTGAGACCACCATTATTCTTTATCCATCCTTCCCTTATACTCTCAGACACAAAATACGGGTGATTTTTACTTCAGAGATTCCCCGCCCCCCCTAGAAAGGAAAGCTAAGAGAAGAACCTTGGAGTGCTAAGGTATATGGTACACAATTGAAGCCTTTTGCTGAAGTCAGATCTATAGGTGGCTGTAAGAACTACAGTAGTCAGGGCAAATAGAGATTGAAGTGAAGAATTTCTTTTGACCTTTAATGTTAGCCTTCCTCTGACTTTTCTGTTTTGCCCGTATCATTCTGTTTAGGGCTAGTCATCTGGACTCAGGAACAGGAAGGTGCCCCAAGCATAGATCGATAGGACAGCACTACTTTCAACTGGGAAAAAAGGCAGGAATATTCTTCCTGTTATCAAGAGGTCAAGGGGTATTCCAAAAAACAAATACAGAAAAACTTATGTGTAAAAGAGGTCAAGAATCCATCCACAAGGAAGCTACTATGGTTGTTTATAACTGAAACGGCATTCATGAAATAAGTTTTGTCTTAAGAGCCAATTTGGAACTATTAAAAGTGGATGCTGACAAACTTATGGTGTCAAGGACTCTGCCACTACATTTGGACCAAGTAGCCAAGAGCACTATGACCAATGAGTCATCTCAGAGCTTTGAACAGGCATCATGAAAAGCAAGTTGGGTACTTGTATCTGCTCTTCAGGGACCCTAAAAAGAGATACAGAGATAGGATAGGAGATGGGGTTAGGATTCTATTCATTTGTGTTACAGGATTAAGAAATGCATTTCTTTGGAAGAGGAGTCCACTATCTTTTCCCTACCCAGGCCAGGCCTACTGTCTGCAATTCCTGATTAACATTTTGGAAATTGGTCCAAAGACTGCAGATATAGAAATGCTAAGTGGGTTCAACCAAGATATTTATGAGCACTGATGTCAAAATTAGAAGAATTTTTATTTCAATGCCTTATCTTAATCAATATATTCTCATTTTAAATTCACAACTTGTGAGATAAGAAAAATACCTGAGCCTGTTTAACAAGATCAGTTAAATACTTAGCTTGACATTGTCAACAGGAAATGGAACACGTGCAGGGAAATAAGCATTGCTACCTTGACAACTGTAAATAATCCACTGCTGTGGAGCTCAATTTTTCAGTCTCCCTTATGCTGCAGTAAATGTCTCTGGAGATAATGTCAAGCCTGAACACCCTTAGGGGAAGGTGGAAAGTGAGCAGGACTTGTTCACATTGTGTATTTATTTATTTATTATTGTGAAATGCAAGCTCAGGCTGCCTTATCAGTGTTTGTTGCAGTGTACGTTAAAGGGTTTCTTAATGTCTATCTCCTTCCTCCATCAGTTGTCTATGTGGCATTAAATATGCAGTGAATGTCTGTAGATCCTCTGTGTCAACTCAGAAAACACACTCACGTTGTTTACAAACACACGTTCTCTCATCTGCTGTTGTGGCCTTACCTCTGCTTTAAAATAGTAAGTTGATTAGAGTTTTGTGGGTGGAGTAATATCTGCAGTGCCAAACCACCTACAAGCCGTAATATATCACCCAACCTCTCTGGGGGATCTAACTCACTAATTACTTTTCCAGAAATATACAAGAGGTCACTTTCCTGTTACCTTTCATCATTACTTACTCCCCAACAAGAGTTTTAAAATAGTTGTAAAGAAATGAGGAGAAAATGAGTGAGATGATTTATGAAACTTGGAAGCCAGTTCAAATGTAAGCAGCAAATGCTTGTAGGAATCAATTTGAAAAACAGGATAGTCTGAAAAAAAGAAGAGACTAGCAAGGTTTAAAAACAGGCAGGGTTGAATTCATAAAGCTATAATAATAATAATAATTTGTATGCCAGGTCTCTTTTTAATTGTTTATGAACTTTACAGCAAATTCTTAGCCCTCTTGTATTTCGAAATGATTCTCTGTCTACTTTATAAAAAGATCCTAAAACCTTTCATGTATAATAAAGTGAGTTATTTTTCCTTGCTTCTAGTGGGAATGGTAGTAAAGTTGATGATGTCTGTCCTTAGTTTTCAAAGTCCAGAGATCTGCCAGATGTTTAAACTACCAGATTCAAGCAACACTGCTGCCTACTTAATGGTTTTAAGACATCAGTAGTGTCTCTGGGATAGTAGTGGTTCAGTGGTAGAACTCTAGTCTCCCATGCTGAGGAGACTCAAGTTCAGATTCCTGCTAAATCACTCATAGACTGTTGACATTCATCTATCAGTGAGACTTGTCTGTTCTGTGATGCGGAAAAGGTTTCAGAGGAGCTTCCTAGCTAAGAGATACTAGTAAGAAAGGCTTGGTGATTCATTCAAAAATTTAGCCAGTGAAAACTCAATGAATCACAACTGTCCAGTGTGTGCAGAACCAGGAAGCTTATCTCTCAGTTATGTATGGAGCCAGCAGGAGTCTGTCGGAGGCCTACTTGACAGCAGCTAACAATAGCAACAGTGCCTCCAGGATCCGTCTCTCCACCACCAGGCAAAACCCAGGACTGAGCATGAAATCTGCCTCTAACCAACAGTGTTCAGACGTAACTTTTCTGTTTCTTCTCAGGGATGGTGGGAGAGTATTAGGGGACCAGTGATGGTGGCTTTCTTATGCAAAGGGGAAGGTAAGAATTCAGATTTATACCCTAGTGTGGAATACAGATGTTAAGAATAAAAACAAACAAAAACAAAGCCATTGCCATCGAGTTCGTTCCAGCTCTTAGCAGCCCTACAGTCCAGAGTAGAACTGTCCCGTAGGGTTTCCGAGGAACACCTAGTAGATTCCCACTGCTGATCTTTTGGTTAGCAACTGAGTTCTTAAACCCTAGGCATAGGAAAGAGTATTTTCCCTTCTCATGCCTGGGAAGTTATTTTACTCCTTGGGGGAAAAAGAAAATCAGACGCAACTCTCATTTTAGGTACATAATGAAGTCACAGAGATAAAAAATATTATTTTTTTAATCTCGTTAAATCTAATTGCAAAGGAAAACTCAGTTTCCAGGATTCTGATTTATTTTTAGTTGTCAAACATTGCAGTTATCCTCTGGTTCTCATAGGTGAGAATTGACACATATTTTGTATGCATGCACATGTAAGCGTGATTTCAGGTATTTTTTAAAAGCATGATCATGCATCTAACTACCCTTTCTGAAGATGAAAGAACTGGTCAGAATTTTTTTTTTTTTTTTTTTTTTTTGGCATTAGTTCTGAATCTTCTTATAATACCACCTGCTTCTTCAGGTTTTACAGCTGTTAAAGATCAGATGCACGAGTCTTTGAGACCAGAGACATCCTTCGTTAACCTTGGACTCCCCTTAGGCATATTGTTTCCTGTCATCCTAGTCAACCTATAATCACCAACATCATATTCAAAACCAAATAAGTTCCTATTCATTGTTAGGAGACTTGTAAAGTCACAACCACTTTGTAGCTTAAAATTATCCAAGGACAAATCTAACAAATGCCACATAGGAAGGAGTCTGATGAGGTCTGTGTTCTTTGACTTAGTCAAATTTTAATTTACGGATTAGCAAAAACCCACCTCAATCTCAAGAGGCCCAAGACATGCTCATTATTCCTTAAAGTGTTAATTGGTTGACTTCTAGTAGTTTCTTTTCATCTCCCAGTCTCTCTACTCTAGATAAACAAGATCATATATGAAAGGAAAAACTACTGTGAAAAGAGAAATTAAATGGCAATTTTATGATATCCGTGAAACCAAAAGGCATTTTAATATATTGCTGATACTTTCAATGGTCTGGATAAACAATGGTGTAAATAAACTTCATTTTTATAACACTTTACAACTTGCAAAGCATTGTCACATAAAATTAATCCTTAGAGATAAACACGGTATTTGTAGCTCCAATTTACAGATGAGTTTTATAAACAGATTTAGATGAATTGGTCATGTTCTTATGACTAAATAATTGAACCTAGGTATACTTGGTCAATGATCTATTACATTCTATTATATCTGAGGTTGTTTTTATTTTCCCTGTCTCTCAGAAATTCAGATGATAATGAGATTTATACAATTAAGTATTCATATCTTAATGATCTGAAAGTTGAATAGGTTCCTTGCTGAAATTATAATCAACTATGCAAAATTCTCATTTTCAATATCACAGCCTATTATTGACAGGGAATACTGTTTTCATATTGCCTTGATGGTAGCAGAGCTCTGATGAGAGAAGAACAGAACGTACATCTTTCCCTGGGAAAGCTAAGAAAGACTTTTATTGGTGGGGACTTTAATTTTCTAAGCACTAGGGGGTTTAGTGCTTTGAAAACTTCTAGGTGGTTTTAAGAAAGCAATCCTCTGCCCTACACTTTCCTTGCTGAAAACTGACAGAAAAGCTATAGATGCCAAAAGGATCCTCCATTAGTGCTCAGTAATTTCCCTTATACAAATTAGTCCAAGATGGACATGGAAACAGCTTTCTGTTGACCTTCCTGTGGGTGGGTGTGTAAGACTCTGTGCAGAATGCCCCCAGGAGGAACTAGGCAACAAGCTTACAGGCACTGTAGACAAAAGAAAGCGGCTCTAAAAAGCAGATTCCCTTATCCTGTTCTCTCACACAGGAAAGTAATTGTCCACTTCTCTCCTTCTTCTTCTTTCTTTCTTTTTTTTTTTTTTAATTTTTTAAAACAGTGACAACCCAGGAGCCCTGCGTAAAGGAGTGTATCTTGAGCCCTATGGATCACGGAGCTTTCAGCCTCCAGCTTCCACGCATTTCTCATTCAGGATGCTAATATTTCTACACACTAACGTGACAAGAACAAGATCCGTTGCTTCTAACGTCCTTCCTCAGGGGGCGGGGTAGAGAAGTGAGTATCTGAAAGCTGTACTTACTCTTGAAAATTACCAAGAAAATCAATCCATTTGTTAACCCTCAAGGCTGCACTGTCGTTTCAGTGTTGAAAGTACATCATCTGTTCCAGAAAAGGGGTAAAGGGCAAGAGACAACAATTAAACATCTGGGTCATCACACATGATCTTGAGAGGAAGCACGTGACTGAAGTGGTCAGTCCCCAAAGGGTGAGACTCGTATCTCTGCCTCCATCTGCTTTCCTGTCTCTGTGAAATTAAAAGAAGAAAGGATATCTATTTATTGAGAGACAGTTCCTTCTTAATCTCCTTATAATTTCTACATCCTGCTTACTAATGTTGTACCTGGAGCACTGTGCTCTTTTTTTTTTTTTTTTTAAATTGTTCTTATGAACTATTCCTACATCTGGAGACTATTCGCACAGAAAACAAAAATTCGATCTTGTTCTCATAAACCAAGGAAAAACGTCACTCTCTCAGGATCTAGGGTTTATGCTGTTTGACGATTTCTGCATCAAGCATCTACAATAAAATATTGGAAATGCTTAATAGAGGTGTCAGCTCACAATTGCATGTGAAACACAATTTTGTGCTGACAGAAGGGCCATTTTTTTTTCTAGGAGTGGAGGGCATTAGTTGTGAAACTGATCATTCTTCATTGAGGCAGTGTTAGTCAGTAGTGGGTATCTTGCTTCTCTCAGCCATTTATGCTCTGTTTAAGAAATATTTGCAAAATCATTTTGGGAAGAGATATATATCATGTGCTTTTGGATGCCCTCAGATAGAAACTTCACCTCTTTATGAAGCATTTTATAGGTTACTGACAATTGTTAGGGGCCTTGCAGTTCAATCCTCTATACAGTGAGAGAACTCCTGCCCCAACATTGCTGCCAAGTTGCTGTCTAGTGTCTACTATTAATATACTCAACAAATATTTATTGAGCTGTAAGTTTTAAGCAGTAAGCTAAACACATGGAAATATATAAGAAGGAATGGAAATAATTTATGGACAGAATGTGGACTGTATGTAACAGAGGTCCACAATTCTTTGATATTCTTTCTTGAGCATCAACTGAATTTAGTGAATAATTTTGTAATGGATGGAATGAAGTCAACATGATAGAGTTTAACTTCAGAGACAAAGTTAGTGAAAGACACTGGAGCTTCCTACTTTTTGTCCTCAGGGAATCACTAGACCATGACTGTTCTGAAACCAAGTTGGAAAACGTTGGCAGTCCCTTGATTCAGTCCCATTGCTTCCAAGAGTGAACATTTCAAGAGCCTCAGCTTTACAGACCTACCTACCTCTCACTAACCCTTTCTTTTGGTAGCTCATATTTCCAGTTATATTAGCTTGTGTTTCAAACTGTATAGCTTTTTCAGCCTCATTCCTGTCTACAGAGTGTTGAGGTTTAAAAAGAAATCTCTTCATTTTGCTCTAACCCCATCCCTTCAGTGTAAGCTGGCCAAGTTTCTGTAGATATAATTCTCTTTAAAACTTTGGGGATCTCTGTGTCTCATGTTAAGATTCACTCCTTTAGACAGAAATCACACTTAGGCAATTGTCTGTGAAACAAGCCCTTCCTTACCTTGAGCTACTACTCTAAGATGAATGAAAGACAATACTCTCTAGTGTTCATACGCTCTACTGTTTGAACCAGGGTCTACGAGGCACGTTTCTTAAACCTTTAGCGGGGCTTTGACTGAACTGCAATGCACTCTGAGGCACTACCTATGATATTGCTGAGGTCTTCACATAAGATTTTTATAGTACCACCCCCATTTCATCTTCAAACCACATTTTCCTGGCAGTACCATGGATCTAATCATTGTTTTTGAGACATTTCTCGATTTTAACATTGTGCGTTATCTGGAGAGGCTGCAAATAATCAAAACCACTAAGTTCTGGTTCTTTACTGTTTAATAGTCATTCATTTGGTTTATTTTTCCTCCCACAAATAACTATAAGCAGTAAGAAGAAACCAGTTGGTGTCTTCACTACTGCATCTGAAAATCTTCTTAGCTAGACCATTGGGTTCTTTGGCCACATTTTCTACTTTCCCACATTACTGTAAGTAACAATGTTTCTAAACTGCTGTTCCATCACATGTATTTCCTTTACCTTACAGTGGCCAACAAGATTCCCTTTACCTTAGGGATGCCAATAAGATGTTCCTCAATTTCATTTCAGGCCTCATTCATATCTCTTCTAAGAAGTCGTGTTCCCACAGTTTTAGAAGGCTGTTTTAGCATTCAGGGACACTCTGTTTAAAGATCTTCCAGCTTCTACCCACTGCCTGGTTCCAAAGTCACTCCCACATTTTAGATTTTTGTTACAATGGCATCCTACTTCCAAGTACCCATTCTGTGTTAGTTTAAATGTGTTACGTAATAAATTACCCCAAAATTTAGGATCCTAAAACATTTTTTTTAAATGTTACACCACCCACTACCTTACGCACTGCCTTTGAGTCAATTCAGTCTCATAGCAGCCCTATAGGGCAAATTAGAACTGACCTGTAGAGTTTCCAAGGAACACTTGGTAGTTCTGAACTGCCAATCTTTTGATTAGCAGCCATAGCACGTCATCATTACACCATCAAGGCTTCCTCTCGGAGGCATCCTACCATATAAACAGCTCATGAACAATTTCCATTGTGACAAGCACACCAGAATTAGAGGAAGACTCATGTACAACCTGAGTTATTCAGATCACACATTCTTGCTTGTTACGAGTGAACAGGACTTGAAGCAGTTACAGATGAAGACCAAAGATCATAGCTTTCAGTATAGACTACATCTCAAAGTAAAGAACAAAATTCTCACAGCTGGACCAATAAGCGACATAATGATAAATGGAGAAAACATTGAAATTACCAAAGATTTAGTTTTACTTAGATTTAAAATCAACACTCAAGAAGTAGCAGTCAAGAAAGCAAAAGACACACTTCATTGGGCAAATCTTTTGCAAAAGACCTCTTTAAAATGTTGTAAAGGAAAGATATCACTTTGAAGACAAAGGTAAGAAAAACTGATGACTTTGATGTGATGTTGGAGAAGAATCTTGAAGATATCATAGACTGCCAAAATGACGAACAAATCCATCTTGGAAGAAGTACAGACAGAATGTTCCTTAAAAGCAAGGATGGTGAGATTACTTTTAAAATGACATCAGGAGGGACTATTCCTTGGAGAAGGACATCATGCTTGGTACAGGATCAGTGAAGAAGAGGAAGATCCTTGTCATGGATTGATTTGTATCCCTCGAAAAATATATACAGCAGCGTGGCTAGGTTGGGAATCCAGGTATTGTGTGACGTTCCATATGTTGTAAATCTTGCCTCTATGAAGTTAATGAGGAGAAGCAGAAGTTGTGTTAGTAGGGGAGGACTCAGTGTATAATATTGTATTCTGCCTTGAAGAAATCTCTTGGGACATAAAGGAAAAGGAAGGAAGTAGAGTGTCGAGGAGCTCGTAACACCAAGAATGCTGTGCTGGGAGAAGAGCATGTCCCTTAGGCCTGCGGTTCCTGTGCCTCAAAAATTGCCAGTCCAGGCAAAGTTTTAAGACAAGGACCTTCCTCTAGAGTCACCAGAGAAAGCCTTCCCCAGAGCTGACACCTTGAATTTGGACTCTCAGTCTACTTTACTATGAGGAAATAGATTTCTCACTGCTAAAGCCATCCACTTGTGATATTTCTGGCAGAGCAGTTCCAGATGACTAAAACAACCCTCAAGAAGATGAGTCAATGAAGCGACTTTGACAATGACACAATGCTTGTGGGGATTGCACAGGGCCAGGCAGTGTTTAATTCTGTGCACATGGGTCACTATGAGTTGAAATCAACTCAGTGACCTCTAACAACAAATAAAATGTCATTAAAATATTTTCATTTGTTTCTTTTAATTTTTTTAAGGTTGCTATTACATAGTATACAATTACATATCTGGTTCATATTATATTTCTACTACACAGCATTGCCCTAGGGTGCAGGATAGATAAAAGATGACATAGGATACATAAGAATAAGACTGAAAGAAAGAAAGAGCAGAAGATATACTATGAGGCATCCTGTATCCCCTCTAAAGAGAGTTTAGGTTCTCTTCTCTAAGCAGTGATGGAACTGAGGTTTTCAGTAGGAAAGTGATGTTATCAGAAAGTACGTCAGGTTGATTATATCTAACCCAACCAAACTCATTGCCATCAAGTTGATTCAGACACGTAGTGATCTTACAGGGCAGAGTAGAACTGCCCCATAGTGTTTCCAAGGACCACATGATGGATTTGAACTGCCAACATTTTGGTTAGTGAATATAGCACTTAGCCACTATGTCATCAGAGTTTCTTTGCATCTAACAGCAGAGTGTTAAATGACTTAGAACAGTAGAGGTACTGAAGACAGATCCCAAAACATGTGAGTTACCCAAGGCTTGAGCCAGGAAGACAAAGCAGGATCAGTGATCTAAAAAATCCGGAGTCATATTCTCAAGGTTCACAGTTGAGGCTTTGCAATGCATGAGCACACTAAAGGAAGAGTATTCACAAATGAAGTGTCAGAAAATTTTCTTCTGAAGGGAACAGCAGATGAAGAGAAGCCAGAGAAAGAGGAAGAAGGGACAGGCAAAAACAAGAAAGGAAATAAAAGCAAACAGCAAATGACATTTACTGTTGAGGTTGCAATTATAAATGCCAGATGGAGTGTCTGGCACTCTCAGAAGTCCTGAGCATCCTAGAGCAATTGCTCCACAAGTTAGCAATTGCCATGGAGTCCCCTTACCTGTGTCAAACTAGAACTACACATCATAGTGTTTCTAGGGTCTGAGTTTTCTTCTGAAGTACCTGTGGGTGGACTTGAACCTCTACCTTTTTGGTCAGTAGGCAAGCCTGTTAACTGTGTGCAGTACCTAGGAAGTCTAAATGTGCCACTGGATGATTTTTTTTTTCTCCATCCCATAAACATTGTTTTTCAAGCAGCACTGCCTTGTTATTCACAGGTAGCTAACTCTAGATCAAGCACTTGGCAGGGCTCGGACTGAGATATCTTTTCTTTATCTTCTGCCAGCTTCTATCCTCCATCAGACTTCCGGGAAGAAGGCAGTTGTGGATAAGCAGTTTTCGTGTCATCTGAGCTCTGGTCTACATGTTTATGATGTGCTGCTATAGAAGAAGAAGTGAAAAGAACAGCTGGCTTTATTGAGTTGAGCTTGAAAAGGCTTTTAATGAAAAATTTAAATTACTCTACCATTTTTTTTAAAAGTGCTTTGTCAGTAGCCCTACAAATGGTGAACTCAGTAGCATTTTGGAGTATGTGAAATAGAACTCTTCAAGTTTTAAGAAACACATTTGCAAGTAACTTTCTCCTTTCAGCCAAAACTGCTTTCTGAACATACTGGTATCAATCTCACACTATATTGTATGAAAAGCCACCGTTGTCTGAAAGGTGACTTAAACATTTGTATAAAATGGCATTCAAATTGTAAATCATGTTTGTTGATATTAACCAAATGTTTAATATAGTGAGTAAAGAAGCTTGAAACAGTGAATCAATTACAGACACCGATTTTTCCAGTTGTTTTCCTATTTGCGTCACCTAAAGTCTGAATGTTCTTATTTCATGACTCTGAGTCTGAGCTTGTAAATGGAACCAAGGGAAAAGAAAAAGTTTCTATTTTGATGTCGTCGTCTCCCTTAGCCTCTCTGCTAATTTGAATAGCATAGTTACCAAGACGATTTTTTAATGCACGCTAGAAATTGGAACAAGATCCACAATTCTCATAAGACATTAAACAATCTTATTATTCACTGTGTGTTAAGACTTGCTCAGTTGATTTTTTTTTATGATGACTGAATATTTATCCGTCCATCTATCTGAACATTTTTTTAAGGTAGAATAGTTTTATAGGTTAGTTATTTCTCAAAAATAAGGAAGTCACAAAAATGGTTTTTGTAACAATCCCAGGAAGTATACAATGTGGAATTAAAAATAAAAAAATCTGTTCTTTATTCTAGATGTCTAGCAACGTAAAGTGTATAATATTTAAAGACATGTCAGATGTTCTGTTTTAACAGAGAGTACCTGGCACATCGTATTTTGTATCTATATATGGGGGAAAGAAAAACTGGAAACAAGCAAAGAGCATTTATGTTGCAGTTCACTTGTTTGCTTTTTCTCATTCATTCACCTACTATTTAATGAGCAACTACTATACCCCAAGCATGCTTGTAGATACAGAAGAATAAAAAGCTTCATTATAAAACAATTTTCTTTTTCATTATGAATATGTATAATCCCAGCAGGGAAGCACACATTTCTATAGCTCACAGTAATACATAACTTACATCTATGTAGCATTTAATGTGTTGCAAAGAATTTACACGTGCATCATTTCATTCAATCCTGATAACAAACCTGTTAGGTAGGCAAGTTGTCCCTGACACCATCCATTAATGCAACAAGAATCTGAGGCTCAGAAAGGGTGTTCAATACTTTAAGGACAGACAGGAGAACTGAACTGGAGTCTATTTGTCTTTGTCCTCAAAAAGTACAGTGGAGTTCACAAGTAAAGGAGATTTGATAAAATTTCATGGAAATCTGGCATTAGGACAAATTCTTCATGTACTAACAGTATTTAACTCAGGAGAAAAGAACAATGGCAAGAAAGTAAATATCATTAATTGTATAGAGCTGTGCCCACAAATGGAATGTTCTGGGTCTGTAATTCTAGAGTTGGAAGCAATGATGTTAGAAGATAAATTGTGAGCTATATGTGACAGATGACTGCCCTTCTTGTTGCTTTGGGTTTAACACAAAAGCTAAGGTAAGTCACTGAAATTCTTTAAATAAAGGAGTAAAAAAATAAGCTTTATGGTTTAGGAAGCTGTTTGGATGGGTACAGAGAGAATGGACTGGAGACAGGAAGCGCAATTAGTGACTTCTCATATGGCCCAAGGAAAGATAATGCTGACTTCAACCAGATCAATAGAAACGGGGGAAGAAAGAACTGTGGAGAACCCAGAAGCGCTCTTAGATCAACAAAAGAACTCAGGCAATGTCCTGAGGGATGTTACATTCCATCTACGGCCAAGAGATTCAGGGCTCAGAAAGATATGAAAGAGACAATTAATCCCATTGTGCTGAAAGTGCGTGGGTAAAAAGGTAGAAACTTTCTATCTGTCGCCCAAAAATAGAACAAAGACTCTAAGTCAGTAAAGCAAAACAAAAAATCTAAAGGAATAAACAAATGTTTCTTACTTGGTGCAGAAATTCCCCATCTGAGTTTTTTGCATTTCATTTTTCACAAACTGTGCTTGTAATAACTACATCCCACAGGGACTTTTGCATTCTGAACAGATAGTTAAACACAGTTTCTTCAGGTTGAAGTGTCATATCTTCCTATCACTTGTCAACTCTTCAAATGTGTCAGTTAGGAAAAACATCATTGATCCCAGGGTTCTCACTAACTTAGGCAGTCTTTGTACTCCTCAGTTAACAAAACAGCAATGAAGGGCCGGGTCCCGGAGGGAGGCATCTTTCCACAGGGAAGGAGCTGGCAGCTTCTCTGGCTATCAGACACTGGTTGAGAGTCCTTTCTGTGAAGTGTAGCACTTTTACCCCAAGGCACTGAAAATACTTAGGTTTTCTCGAATAATCTTAGGCATTTTTGCAGCACTTTCTAATCATTAATTAATTTGAACACTATCCCTGTGAGAGAGAGAAGGATAATTGTCCTCATTTTACAGATGAGAAAACAAACACTAAAAGGTTAAATGACTTTGACAAGGTTATTTAGTGAGCTGGGGAGGAAGAGCCAAAATGCAGACAACTTTCAGACCTGGGAAAATAAAATGTTCTTTCCTTCAACGCATCCAAAAATAATTCTAATGTCTTTAGCAATTGACACAATATAGTATTTTCCTTTTGATCTAGATGACTTGGGAAACTTACACCAGGACCATTGAATCATAATTTAGCTATGAGTGGAGCCCTAATGTCACAATAGTTAAGAGCTGGGCTACTAACCAAAAGATTGGTAGTTTGAATCCTCTAGCTTCTCATTGGAAACCCTATAGGACAGCTCTATTCTGTCCTATAGGAGACCTATAAGTTGGAATTGACTCAACTACTGTTTTTTTTTTTTTTTTTGGTTTAGTGACCAATATGACACTATAAACTGTTGGTGGCCGCCACCAGTGTAAAACTAGGTGTAAATGCTGGAAGAAAATGTAAGATGATTAAAACCCAATTATCATAGAGAACTCACTTTGGCAATGCGTCCACATAAAAGAAAATGATTGCATTTAATAGTGCTATAAGAAGAAATATTTCTCTGCAGTTGAATTTCTAATCAAGGAAAACATCAAAATGTTAAGAATAATCAGGACTTATTTTTAAACCACCCACTCTTTATCAGACCATCTTTCTACAATGAAGATAAATTAGTAAACATAGTCTAGAAATATTTTGTATCAATATTTGTCAAAAATGACCAGAAAAATGATGGATTTCATAGCCTTCAACATCATTGATTGGATACAGACCCAAGTTTGAGTTTAAATATTAATTTAAAACTCACATCTCGAATTTAACTATTTTAAATAAACTACTTTACCAAAATTCTATGTGTGTGGAGGGGAGAGTGTGTTCACATTATCTATCTATAGAAAAAGTAGTACACCAATAAAGGATCACATTCAAGCTAAATGTTCTCCTCTACCCAGCTTGTTCTAAAATTTTGCGTTACAGCAACATTTTCTTATTTATGGAATTGTAAAATGGCAGTTCTTTATCAACCTTAACAGATATCCTTAGGTCACCCACTTTGGGTACTATGAAACTGATAATATTGCACAACTCCAATATACCACCCCAACAGTCGTGTAGGTACCAAGAATCTGATCTTGCCTAAGAGCCATGAAGTTTTCAATAATTTGGCTAGTGTAGGTAGCACTCGAAGTATTAGATTTTTGTTGTTGTTGTTATTGATTGGTTTGCAACAGATTCCTCAATCTAAAACTTGTGGCTACTTTAAGAAGTAATCCCTTGCAAGAAACCTTAGAAAAGAAAAACAAGAAAGAATTAGCTGTCAACGCATGTGTAAATTCAATCTTTTGTGTCCTTCATTCATTTTGTGTCACTGTTTTTCTTATTTTAAATCACATATTTTTTCTCAAGGAAAGGGATATTTTAAACCTAAATCTAACTGAAGAAAGAATGAATGTTCTTTTCAAGAAAGACACTTACCAGACTCTGAAGTATTATACAGAAACTTAAAAATTTGATTGAGGTCTTCTTAGAAGAATGGAGTAAGGATGTCTACTCTAAATCAAGTGCAAGGTTTTCTAAACATGTTTCTAAACCATTTCTATTCTCCTCAGAGTTGATCTCCTCTTGGTTGCTGCCCAAATAGTTCTTTTATCACCACCATAAAACTGCTCACATCATCTCTGCCCCTTTCTTCTCCTTCAGCCACTTCACTGTCATTATCTTACTGCGCCCTTGAACTTCTTCCACATTTGCCTGCCTCCCTTTTTTCACTACATCACAATTTAGCCTTCCCTTGACTTTCCCCATATGAATTCTTATTCATTGACTCAGGATAACATTGAACTTTCCTGAAGAGTCAATATCCTTAAAGTATGTAGAGAATGTAAAAGTTTAACATTTGCTGTTTTCCTTGTGACAGATAGAAGGACTAAAGGAAAAGGAACTAAGGCTACATGAAGACCTAATGGAAAACTGGAGAAAGAAGTGTTAACTCTGATACATGTAAAACTGGCAAAGGTGAAGCAACTGATAAAGGTCCCATGGACAGCAATTTAAAAGAAGCTTTACAAGTCTTGGGATTTGCCTCTGCAAATAAGAAGAAAAGGAAAATGATCAGCTATCATAGCAGCCAACAGGACATTCCCCAGCAGGACAATGCTTTCCCAGTGGTGGGTCTCTGTCCTGTATTAGCCTCTCAGAATCAGTCCTCATAATCAGTGTCTATTGAGCAAGAACAATTTCAGTCTACTGAGTGACTCTTTGAAAATCTACTGGAGAAAATCACAAAAGAGGGACTTACCGCAGCACGGCTACTCTGACAATGGCAAAGAAAGGTCACCAGCCTCCCACAGGATGTTAAGGGGCTCAGTGCCTTGGTGAGATCTTTTCATTTCTTCTGCCAGCCACTGAGATCATCAGATTGGTTCAATAAGGCTAGTGGATAGGAAAGTGGAAGTAGAGAGGTACTCACATATAGGCCTTGGTAAAGAAAAGAAGAAGAGGGAAACAATTCTGAGGTTTTGTAAGAAAGATGGATTTAATGCTTGGGAGGGACAGGAGGGGAGAAGACGGCCTCTCTCTGCTGGCGAGATTGGAGAGGATGTAGCAGCTAAACAGATGCATGTGAGCATTGCACCGGAGCAAGATGAAAAGAAAGTTATCACCAAGATGATCTCATCCTATCCTTCTAAACCAAAGAAAACCTAGTGGAATGACAGTTGATAATGACTATATTGGCCAATGGAAGTCTGTTAATATGTAGAAGTTTATAAATCCCCAGGGTGGCTCAAATAGTTACGCACTCAGCTACTAACCTAAAGCTTGACTGTTTGAGTCTACCAAGAGGTGCCTCCGAAGAAAGACCTAGTGACCTCATTCAGAAACACCATAGTCATTGAAATTACCATGGAACCCAGTTCTAGTCTGACATGCATGATGTCACTATAAATCAAAATGAACTCCATAGCAATTATTTTATTTTTCAACATTAGGCACAGTGTCCTGGGTGTTGCTAACAGTTCGTACACTTGGCTGCCAACCAAAATGTTGGCAATTTGAGTACACTCAGAGACACCTTGGAAGAAACCTCTGACATTCTACTTCAAATAAATCAGCTGTTAAAAACTCTATGCAGAACAGTTTTACTTTGATGTGCATGGAATTGCCATGAGTTGGAATCAACTGTGAGACAACTGGTTTGATTTTTTGTTTATCATTAGACATCACCAGTGAGGGAAAAAGCCAGCCCCAAACTCACTTCTAAGGGTACAGAGGGTTACAGAATCACTAATGAATGAAGGTGAAAGTGAGAGTGATAAAGAGCAAAAATAAACTGAAAAAACATAAACCAATAATTCTTTGAAAACAGGGACTGTGTTGAAGATGTCATGAACTACCTAAGTACCACAAGAAAAATGAGACTCTAGTGAAATGTCAGATGTGAGCAATTAAATTGAAATTAACACAAAGAAAAATGTAGTAAGAAAAAGGGAAGTAAGTAAACAAATCCATTGCTATCTAGTAAAATTTTGACTCATGATGCCTCTGTAGGACAGACTAGAATTGCCTCAGAGGATTTTCAAAGCTGTAAGTCTTTAGAGAAGCAGACTGTTGCATCTTTCTCCTGAAGAGTAGCTGGTGGGTTCAGGTCACTCGGATTTCAGTTAACAACCAGAGATTTGACCACTGCTTCTTGAGAAAATAAACAGTACATCAAAATATGCATATGAAAGCCAGACCATGAATAAGGAAGACTGTGGAAGAATTGATGACTTCAAATTATGGTGTTGGTGAAGAATACTGAATATGCCATGGATTTCCAGAAGAAAAAACAAGTCTGTCTTGGAAGAAATACAGCCAAACTGTTCTGCAAAAGTGAGTACAGTGAGATTTCAGCTCATATATTTCGAACATGTTATCAAGAAGGGCCAGTGACTGAAAAAGGACATCATGATTGGCAAAGTAGAGGTTCGCAAACAAAGAGGAAGGTCTTCAGAGAGACGGACTGATATGGTAGCTACGAGAATGAGCTCAGACATAGAAAGAACTGGAAGGATGGTGCAAGACCAGGCAGTGTTGTACATGCACGCGCTGTGAGTGGGAACTGACTCGACAGCACTGAACAACAACAATTTAGTGGTTATTCTGAATAAAGCTGCTATGACACCCAACAATGACAACAGTGTTAAAATTATCCCAATCACCAGGAGAGTGAGACTGTTAAAATGCAGATTGTTGGGCCCCATTCCCAGAAATTCAGAAATTCTGAGTCAGTAGGTTGATTTGGGGGCCAAGATTTTGCATTTGGAACAAATTTCTAGACAAAGTTGATGTTGTTGGCTTATGGACCGTACTTTGAAAGTCCCTAATCTAAGATATGCAGTGATAGCGTGGCCATTTCCGCTTCTAGTAAATTCAGATTTCATAAAGAATCAGTCACCAGGAGCCCTAATTCCGGAGCAGTTTGCTAAAACATGTCACATCCATCTCTCCATCTCTATGTACCTTTAGCTTCTCTTTATGCAGCGTTAAGATAGTCATCCTCGGCTTTTTAACAGAGTTTGGTAATTAGGTGCATTCTTAATTGTGGGTGAAGCCCTTAATTATACAATTAAGTTTCGAAAAATCTTTTGAAACACTAACAGAGAGGGCTTTCACACAAGTGGCCACATTATTATTTTTTAAAACCCTTGTAATATCAACCGAATTCAGTAGAAACTGTTCTGCCATCTACAGCCAACTCACCCTCGCCCCAGAAAGTAATTATAGAAAACTTACAACTTTTCTGTTTGTAGAGGCTCTTTTTTTTTTTTTTTTGCAGAAATAGGCATCTTCCAAACGTCAAGCTTTCAGCAGAGCCTCGGTCTCCACTAAAGAGGCTGCCGTAGCTGCGTCCAACAGTAGGAGACTGTATGATACAAGAAAAGGGATTTACCAGGACCAGGCTGAGGCTGATCCACCGAGCAAGGAGTCGGTTGTTCCAAGGGCCTCTCCTGCAACAGGGAGAGTGTTCTGACCACATTTCTGCCAGAACCTTTTTACTCTCTAGTCTTACTCTCTTTCTGGGCACTTACAGCAGGAAACACAGATGGACAGAGACATTGCTTACTTCTTCTAGAGTTTCTTCCTAATCAGTACAATGAAGTATCATTGCTTGTAGAAAAATATCTTTATAAAATGTATCACCTAGATTGGAAAATGATAGCCACACTAGTGTGATAATGAAAATACCAATGAACTAGTATTGGCAGCAGAAGCACTAAATTTACTAGTACTGAAGATGTAAATGTGAGTTCATCACTCCTTCCCTTTTTATTTGCCTTGCTTCTCCCACTTTCTTTGCCTTCCTTTTCCATTTTCCTCCTCTTTCCCTTAGTTTTCCTTTCTATCAGCCTGCTAATAAAGGGACATTAAATAATTCAAGTTAAATCTCATCATCATCATAAATTGATTCAACATCATTAAGTACAATCATGGAGAATTATCATCATTATTATCTCAATGACCAGAGTTGCCAAAGCATGTTCCTCCCTTCCTTTCTTCCTTTCCCACAGCTCCTAAGATAAGAGAATCTTTACTCTCACTGTCTACCTTCCTGTTTCTGGATATAAAAGTTACTTTCTCTTCCCTTCTCCATTTTTCCTTAATATTACCAACATTTTTTCTGTTGTCACCTCTTTATATGTTTTTCCAGAAACTGGGTGGGATTCCTGAAGTGAAAATGAATTGGCAAGGAAAGCTAGCACTGGTAAGCATTTTAGATTTCACTCAGTTGTATGTGGCAATGACTGCACTTGAAATACTACCAATGGACTAGATTGTCCTACTAACTCTTTAAGTGAGTAAGCAAGATAATTTCTTTAAGGTTGAAGATCCTCAATGCAATATCAATGTATCATTTTCAAGTTAAGGCTAGAATGCTCTTTCTATAAAATAAAATGAACATAGTCTCAGGCTCACTGAAGGGCACAGTCAACTCAGTGTTAAAGCTCAAGTCAAGAGATCTTCTGTTTGATAAATAAGGTGACATTGCTTCAAACATCATTTTATTTCCTAATTGGCAGTGTGTACGTCTTTGCTGGATAAATGGGATGAACTAGATATGACATCATCCTTAATTAATCGGTGTGCTAGCTACTTAAGAGGGTACACACCACTTGTGTTATTAAACAGTGCCACGTCAGATTTAATGGATGTCATTATGGGGGTTCCTCAGGGATCAATCCTTGGACCATTGTTCTTTATGATCTTTATAAATGAGCTGACAAGGCAGTGTTCAGAGTGTAGGTCTCATCTTTATGCTGATGATACAGTCCTGAGTGGGAGCTCTTTGTCACTAAGCGAACTTTGAAGCAACCCTGTTCAGGAATTCATTGAATGGAAATCAAATTGTTTTAACCAAGGCAAAAACAAATACTTAAGCATTTTGTGTAAGAATTCTTTGAAAAGCTGTGCATACAAAGATAAAAGTTAAGTGACACAGTATTTATTTCTGTGATTAGAATGATTTTAGGGAAAATGCTATTACTGGTAAATGCATTTATACTTAAGTCATATAAAGCAAATTGCACTCGGAGAGATAACTTGAAATATTTTAATTCTAGAAACTCAGAGAAAAAAAATAGAGACATTTCGGCTATAAGAATAATGAGATGCAAAGGAACAAGATAGACTCAGCTTAGCTGTTGCCCCTCCCTTAGCGCCATAGCCGACCTCCTCACTCCAAATTGCACGAGCTTTCTAGATGCTGCTATTACACCTTTGCTTGCTTTTCAGTCTCCTCTCTAAGTTTTCAGCTTTTCTAGGACAGAACCATGTCTTTAGCTCTGCATCCTGAGATCCTAACCCAGCATAGAGTACGTCTTAAATATTAGCAAGTCTTCAGGAAATGAGAGTATTAGTATGTGTTTGGTCAGTAAAATGGAGATACTACAAGTACTGTGGGAAAAAACAAGCCAAACGCGTTGTTGTTAGGTCATTTCTGGCTCATATCAATACTGTGAGACAGAGCAGATGTGCCCCATAGAGGCTTCCTTATGGAAGCAGAATGCCACATCGGTCTCCCACTGAGGAGCTGAGGGGTTCCAACCATTATTCCTTTCGTTCGAAGCAAAGTGCTCGACCACTGTGCCAGCAAGGCTCTTCATTTAAAACACAGAAACAAACAAACAAAAAACTGCTATTGAGTCAATTCTGATTCAAAGTAACCATACAGGACAGCATAGAACTGCTCCACAGAATCTCCAAGGAGTGCCTGGCAGATTGGTATTGCCAGCCTTTTGTTTAGCAGATGGAGTGCTTAACCACTATGCAACTAGGCTTTCTATTAGGGAGTAAAAGGGTTTAATATAAAAGAATGTGAATAATACAAATGTAGGAGGCACTGTAGGAATGAATTCTGGAGGGCTGGACCTAGAGAAGTGAAGAATCAGTCACTCAGAACTTTCTCCTAAAGCAAAGGCGTGGTTGGAGAAATGAGACTTCAGGAAGAAACGTGTGGAGCAAGGGCTCACGGAGATGTTTAAGAAGCTGCACCAACCTCAGAAAGAAACTTGTAAAGGAGTCTCAGATGCTACCATGTCTGGTTACCAAAATTGTGAGGACTAATAGTCTCCAAGAATACACTAAGAAGCCACTAGATCTGATAGACACAACCTGACAAGACTATCAACCTCCCCTTCTGTCTGTCATTTCATTATCCAACTTTAACTTGGAACTCTAGAGGCAAGAAGACTCTAGATACTTATGCCTTGCTTTTCCTTTTCAGGGCAAAGGGGATCTTAGGTGTGGGAGACAGAGATGCAATTTGACAGCTAACTGTTCAGCACCACGTGTAAATAAGGTGCAAGAATTCCAATACAAAAGAACACTTATTCATTAATCATTCCCAGGTAGGAGTACTTCATGTTTTGGAACAGTATTTACCAGTTAAAATCAACTTGTTCAGACTCCTCTGTTAATACTTAAGTTGTTGTTGTTACTTTTAGGTGCTGTGGAGTTCGTTCTGACTCTTAGTGAACTTATGTACAGTAGAAAGAAACACTATCTGGTGTTGCATCATCCTCAGAATACTTGCTATGTCTAAGTCCTCAGTGCAGCCACTGAGGGTCTTCCTGTTTTTTACGATTCTGTACCGTATGAGTCAGACCCGACTCGACGGCACTGGGTGGGTTTGGGTACTGTAATAAGCGTCATGTTCTTCTCCAACGACTGGTCCCTCTTGATAACATATCTAAAATACTTGATGTGATGTCTTGCTAGCCTTGGTTCTAATGTGCATTCTGGCTATATTTTTCTTCGATTGCTGTGTTAATTATAATTCATTATGCTCCATACAGTTGAGTATCTATGCACAGTCAGTAAAACACAGGTAAGCAGCTTTCTGATGTTGTCTACTTTCAGCCAAGAACTACCCAACATCAGCAATTATACTACTTGTTCCATGTTTTCTTCTGAATCCAGAATTTCTGGCAGTTCCCTGTCAATATTCTGCTGCAACAATTGTATTACCTTCAGCAAAATTTTACTTGCATGTGATATTAAAGATATTGTTCAATAATTTTCACATTCTGCTGGACCACCTTTCTTTGAAATGGCCACAAATATGGATCTCTTCCAGTCAGTTGGCCAGGTAGTTTCTTCCAAATTTCCTAGTATGGATAAGTGAGTCTTTCCAGTGTTGCAGTCATTTGCTGAAACACTACTATTGGTATTTATTTTAGTCAGCTAGGGCTGCTCTAACAGAAATATCACAGAGTGCGTGGCTTTAACAAAAGAAGATTTATTCTTACACAGTCTGGTAGGCTACAAGTCCATATTCAGGGTGGCTGCTCCAGGGGAAGGCTTTCCCCTTGTTGGCTCAGGAGGAAAGTCCGGTATTGTATCAGTCTCTGTCCAGGGAGCATCTTGGCGAGGAACCTCGGATCTGAGGACGTGCTCTTCTTCTGGTGCTGCTTGCTTGATTGTACGAGGTTCCCAATTCTCTGCCTGCTTCCCTTTCTTTTTATCTCTTGCAAGATGAAAAGATTAAGGGTGGAGCAAGCCACACTCCAGGGAAACTCCCTTCACAGTGGAGCAGGGAGGTGATCTTATAAAGGGATTTACAGTCCCACCCTGATCCTTTAACATACAGCATAGGAAAACCAAAGAATGGAGGACAGTCACAAGATACTGCGAATCATGGCCCAGCCACGTGGCTACACCCATTTGCGGGGGCAGGGAGCACAATTCAATCCATGACAGTATTCCATCGATTTCTGGAGCCTTATTTTTGGTCAATGCCTTTAATGCAGCTTGAACTTCTAGTCTCAGTGCTGTCAGTTCTTGATCATGTGGTACTCACCCACATGATTCAACTTTGACCAACTTTTTTGGTGTGGTGACTCTATGTATTCCTTCCACCTCCTTTTTATGTTTTCTGCATTGTTCAGTATTTTGCCAATAGAATTCTTCATAATTTCAAATCATGGCTTAATGTTTGTCTTCAGTTCTTTCTGTTTGAGAAATAGCCAGCATGTTCTTCTCTTTTGGTTTTCTAACTCCAAGCTTTTGCATATTTCATTATAATAACTCACTTTGTCTTCTTGAGATACATTATTTTTTTGTTCCATTTCTTTATTTCCCCATTTCTTCCATTCACCTTAGATATACTACATTGCAAGAAGTAGTTTCAGAATCTTTTATGACGTTCGTTTTAGTCTTTTTCTTTCTTGTCTTTTAAATGGCCTTTTCTTTCTTCATATATTAGAGTAAACAAGGGCAGAGGAATAATAAAAGCTATCTCTAGAAAGAAATTAGTATTGGAATCCCGACAGAACAGAAAAATTAACATAGTAAATAGAATATTTTTTCTTTGAAAAGGACAAAGGATACAGAGTCAAAAATGATTTATATTTTATGAGTTAATCAAACATAACTGAAAAATCCCAGCTCCATTTCTTTTGGGGCATCATAGACATTGCTTTGTCATTGAATCTGCCAGCCATCCTCTTGCCTGTCTTGGCTTGACAGTTTCACACTGTCTGAAGTTCAGAGCCGTCCCCATGTGAAGCCTACTCCCAGTCATCACTTTATACCACATTCTGGCTTCTCACTGTGACAAACCACAGATGATTTTCCTGCTAGCAAGTAGTTCTTAGTTGTTATATTTAAGTACAATAAGGTTAAAATTATTATAATTTTATGCTTTAAAGATAACTATTATATTCATCTTCCCTGAAACTAAATATAATAATAGACTTAGTGCTTTTACTTCAGTCAAAACCTGAAATATAGAATGAAATAGAAGAAACTTTTCTAATCTTTTTGTTGTTGTTATTGTTCTACTTTTTATATGCCCAAGTACCTTCCTTTTAAAACTTTGCTCAAAGATTTGTCATAGAGTCTCAACAAATTTTATAATGAGAAAATTTTAAAATGAAGAATAATTCCCTTTTGTTTGACACTAATTGGATGGGACTTTTCTTGAGGTAGAAATTCTGATAATATGCTTCTAAATAAGACTTATTCAGTGGATATTTATGAAGGCCTTATTCTGTACACGACACTACACTAAGCCATGTAAGATTCTCAAAAGTGAATTTAACAAAATCTCCGTTCATAATAAGCTTACAGTCTGGAAAAGGAAGTAAATAAAAGAAGTTCACAAATAAGTTCAATATGAAGATGGAAATTTTAAGGGGTAAAAAAAAATTAATTCACTCCTCTAAAATAGGACGATAAAGTAAGCTTTCATAGATGAGTCATTGAGTTTTGCTTTGTAGAATGTATGTGATTGGAATTCTTTCCCATTGGACTTCTTGTCCCTCCACTGAACTGATTTTAATCAAGATCACTCATGACCTTCAAGCCAATCAAACTGCTTCTTACTTGATCTATTAGCACTGTTAGCCACAAGTGACTATTCTTTCTGGTCCACTTTTTTTTTTTTTTTTTTTTTTTTGGCTTGATTTAAAAACATCGTAGTCTTGTTTTTCTGCTCTGTCATTGGTTGCAGTCTTAGTCTCTTTGACTGGTTTTTATTGTATACTAGCTCTTACCACAGTTTCACAGATTAGAGCCACTTGCCAATAACAGCCAGTTTTTGAGACAGAAGTGAGGTGAGTAGCAAGAATTTTACTATCTATTAATATATAGGGAACAGAAGAGAATTATCTCTTCTCAAATCTGCTTCTGTGAGCTGAAGATTAGCTGGACGTTTTATAAGGAAAAAAGAGCATGGGTTTCAAGAACTTATAGAATGCTCACTCCCCTTCTGTGTGGTTACAGTGGTCATGTCTCAGACATGTGGACTTTTTTCTGCCATTATCAGCTCAGGGAGTGACCGTCATCATGGTTTCTGGTTGCTAGACAGATGCACTGTCCTGTCTGATGGACTTAGATCAGTATCACTTGATTTCTGTTCTTTCTGTTTCCCTACCCCACCCCACAGTCCAAGTTGGACATTGGTTAAATTTTAACTTTTAGAGGAACTAAGCTACAAAAACAGCAAAATTATACCTGGAGACGGAGACAGGCTAAGACGTGAAAAGAAATGGCATTAGGTTTTTGTCCAAGATATGGCAGAGCTACCTGTTCCATAGCTACAGTGTTCTTAGTTTTGTTCATTGGACATGCCAGGGACATTTGTGTGTTACAGAATTTACTGACTATTCCCTCTGTCTGGGTTACTCTTGTTCCAAACAACCACACGGCAAACTCTCTCATGTGCTCCTAGTCTTTCCATAGAGACTACAGTGGGTAAGATGCAATCCTTCAAAAAAAAATAGACTCTGTTCTAATCCACAGAATATGTGAATGTGATCTTAACTGGTAAAAGAGTCTTTGCAATTGTAATTAAATGAATAATTTGGACACACACACACAAAAAAAATCTCTAATTTTGGGGTAGGCTTTAAATCCAATGAAATGTGTTCTTAGAAGACATACACAGACAAGAGGCACAGAAAGAGGGGGAAACTATAAAGAGGAGAAGGCCATGAAAAGACAAGACAGCCACAAGCCAAGGACTACCTGGAACAGCTAGAAGTAGGAAGAAGAAAGAGGAGATTCTCCCCTAGAGTCTTCAGAAAAAATACAACGCTCTGAACACCTTGATGTCCAACTTTAGGCCTCCAAAAATGTGAGAAAATATTTTTCTATTGTTGTAAGCCATCTAGTTTGTGGTAATTTGCTACATTATCCCTAAGAAACTAATACAGGCGTTAAGTTTTAGTGAACCTTACCTTGACCGTCTTTTAAAATGTTTTCTCATCACCCCATGCCCTTTGTAGTTTTGTTTTTGTTGGTGTCATTGTTAGGTGCCATTGAATCAATTCCAACTCATAAGAACAGAACAAGACATGTACAATAGAACTGTCAAGCCCTGTAGAATCTTCACAATCATTGTTATACTTAAGCCCGTTATAGTAGCCCCTGTGTCAATTCATCTGCCTTTTCACTGACCTTCTACTTAACCATACATGATGTCCTTCTCCAGGGACTGATCCCTTCTAACAACATATCCAAAACATATGAGACATAGTCTTGCCTTCCTTCTTTTCAAGAATGTTATGGTTATACTTCTTCCAAGGCAGATTTATTCATTCTTTTGGCAGTTCACACTGTACTCAGTATTGTATATTCTTCTGCAGATGTCATCTTGAAGACTAAAATGTGGCTGACCTATGCCATACTGCTTTCAGTCACCTCCTATGCATGTGAAAACTGGACAACAAATAAAAAGACTGAAAAAGAATTGATTTTGTTTACCCTGCTCTATTTTTATACTACATATCAACTTCCAAAATTGTTTAGTTTTTTTCCAATATGTTATTCATTATTCACCTTCTTCCACTAGAATATGAGGTCTACAATGACAAACATTTCTGAATGTTCTGCTCATGAATGTATCCCAACTGTTCAAAATAGTGCCTGACACATAGTAGGTGGTAAAGAATAAATATTTTTTAGTGAGAGTACAGTCACAAGTGTGAAAAAGCACTGAAAATCTTTAGTGAAGTGATAGACCTTGTCTTAGATTCACAAATAAATCTTTGGAAAACACACTAGAAAATAAGACTGAGAAAATTAGATTTAAGAAGACAATAAATTCAAACTTAACTTGTGGGCCAAAGAACTTTATTTTTGTGCATGGTTAGAGCTATGTTTTGTCATGCATGCTTGATGATTTCTTTCATGTTGAAGAACTCATTTAATGTGATATTTTAATCACATTTAATATCTTCTTCATTTGCTTTCCTCAAAGGAGGAAACAGAACTTAGTTCACTAGTTAGACTGAATAAAAGAATGAACTAGACTTGTACAGCACACACCACCTCTCTCTTTTCTTTGGGAAAGAATACTTACAAGATACTTGTTCTGCTTCTCCAACCCTTTAATGTTCTAGAGGGGCAGACCACTGCCTAGAGAGGTCTCCCATGTTCAGTGCTGCTAAGAAAAGTGTAGCTCATCTAAGGATCATAACATCTCCAATGGCACATACAGTGAAGATGTGCTTTGTAGTCTATTATACTGTGGCCTTACTAGGTGAAATAATCAAAGCAGCTTACAAATAGACAACAATTCTTTGTTCATTGACATCAGATAATGTAAGATGAACTTTCCAATTAGCAATTCACATAATACCTCTCAGTTGGATATAAAACATAGAATTTAAAAAAAAAAAAAAAAAAACCTTCTATTTGATTTTAACTCATAGTGACCCTATAGAAAAGAATAGAAATTCCTCAGAGGGTTTCCAAGGGTGTAGTCTTTACAGAAGTATGCCATAGTGTCTTTCTCTTGGGGAACAGCTGGTAGAGTCACAGACTTTTATGTTCTCTACTGGTCACTTAACCATTGCACCACCAGGGATTAGCTACTTCTGTAAAAGAGATGTACTCTGAAAGTGGAAATACAATAGCTCTTTTAAAATTGAGAATTAAGAATATTTTAGAGGTCAAGATGGTGGACAAAACACACATCTCCCCAAATCCCACTGGAAACCAAGACCTGAATGGATAATTAAACGGAGCCTCTGGACACCTAGTGAACATGGCATAGGGTTGTTAATTTGGACTTTATAACACTGAGCAGAAAGCTTCCTTTGTTTGGCTCACTTCTGCTCATGGTGACTGCAGGCTTTCACAGAACGAGGGTAACTCTGTTTTAATTTTTTTTCCTCTGTCTTGGCCATTGGGCAGAACTGGGATTTGACTGACAGCTGGTCTTGAAAGTTCCACTGGTGGGATTGGTGGGTGAGTCTGCCACATTTTGAGAGCCTGACTTTGGACTCCACATCTTGGCACCTTTGGCCTCTTTCCACCTCTGCCATTGACTGGCCTTTGCCCGGGCAGGCAGGAAGCTCGTGTGGGATGCCATCTTGTTCCACTGGGAGGCAGAACACTCAGAGGCCTCAATGGAACCTAATTCCTATGCTGGGAGGTAGCACCTGCCTGGATGAGACTGCTTTTCTGGAATTATTCTACAGAGTGTTGCCTACAGCTGGGGCCTGACAGCAGAGGCCAGCAGGGCAGTAGTCTTTCTGTATTTTGAGCTAGTTTATAACAACGGAGGTTGGATATAGAAGTGCTTACTTTGCCAGCTTACAAGAGGGACCTGTACATCTGAAAATCTGACTGACTTTGGAAGTTTTCAGATACCTTTCACCTTTCATTTTAAGACAGCCTAGAGAAACAACTGCAATCCATCCTCACAGCATCATTCCTAGCCTCTATTGACTCACATGATGCTCAAAAAGCAACAAACTGTGGATAAAAGCATAACCAAGAAATCACCGCTGGCTTCACTAGGCCCCCAAAAGAAACAACCAAAGAACTTTCCAGATGAAAAAACTTTTCTGAAACTATCAGAAAGTCAATACAAAAGGATTATATAGAGACTGCTTCTAGACCTTCTACAAAATGCAGCAGATCAAAATGAAAAATTTAGCAAGCTGTTTGATCTGATGGAGCACCAATACTCTGAAATCCAACAGATCAAGAACAAAATCGAAGACATGGAAACTTCAACTGAAAGCCAAGAAAATGGAATCAAACAAATGGAAAACAGACTTTCTGACTTGGAAGATATAGCTACTGACTCCAGCATGTATGAGGAGAAATCAGAAAAAAGAAACAAGAAAAATTAAGAAGACTGTGGGACCCTATTAAGAAGAATGACCTACTATTATTTGGAGTTCCTGAACAGGGCAAGACATCTGAGAACACAGAGAGTATTATAGCTGTGCTGCTGACAGAAAACTTCCCAGAAATTATGGAAGAAGAGAATACAGATATACAAGATGCATATTGAATACCACTCAATATAGATCTCTAAAGAAAGACTCCAAGACACATTATAATCAAGCTTAACAAAATGAAACATAAGCAGAAACTCTTAAAGATAGCAAGACTCAAAGCAAAACTAACATTCAGAGGGAAACTCTGTAGGTTTTCCTCAGATTTCTCTGCAGAAACAATGCTGGCAAGGAGACAGAGGCATGACACATTCAAAGCCTTGAAGGAGAAGAACTGCCAACCAAGAATTATATATCTTGGAAAACTATCTTTCAAATATTAAAATGAAATGAAGACATTCGCAGACAAACAGAAACTCAGAGAATGTGTAAAAACCAAACCAAAGCTACAAGAAATACTAAAAGAATCTCTTGACTTACAAGAACAAAAACCACAAGCTTTACGTTTTAGAAGCAAGTACAGGACATATCACTGAGAAACCTACTCAGTTAAAGAAGGCTGTAATCTCAATCAAAGCTGTAATAGTGAAAGAAATGATCCAGTGATCATATCATGAAAACTATGATGTCATTATATTAAAAAGAGGAATGTACTAGTCATTATAGTCCTTCCAGGTGGAGAGGAAGTTAATAAGACAGATAGTAATTAAAATTGAGTTTATACATAGTTTATTAAGGAGGATCTTGGGGGCAACTATAAAGCACAATAAAAATGCAACATATCAAATCAAGAAAAGTAATATAGGATTCTCAACAACCACAAAACCAACACTTAAAAAGGTGAAAAATCAATTCACAGAGAAGAATGTCCCAGAACAGATGAATAAGAACAACAGAGAAAACATCAACACAAAAATAAACATATCACAATGGCAGCACTAAAAACACACCTATCAATAACTTCATTGAATATGAATAGACTGAACACTCCAGTAAAGAGACATGGAGTGACATCTTGGATCAAAAGACATGACCCATCCATATGTTGCCTACAAGAAACTCAGCTTAGACTTAAAGATGGGAACAAACTGAAAACTTAAGGATGGAAGAATGTATATTAAGTGAACAATAAACAAAGAAGAGCAGGGGTGGCAATTCTAATCTCAGATAAAATCGATTTTAATGTAAAATCCACCATCATGGTCAAGGATGTACACTATTGCTGAAAATTTGAATACACAAACAGAACTTAACAATATTAAATATTTATGCACCTAGTATTAGAGCATCTAAATACATCAAAGAAACACTGACTACACTCAAAAATGAGATAGATCACTCCACAATAATAGTGGGAGATTTCAACACTCCACTCTCAATAGTGGACAGATCTTCTAGAAAAAAAGCTCAGTAAAGACACAGAAGACCTCATTGCCACAATTCACCAACTAGACCTCATCAACATACACAGACGTTTCTATCAATCAGCGGATAACTACACCTTCTTCTGCAATGCACATGGAACACTCTTCAGAATAGACTATTTGTTAGAACATAAAGCAATTGTCAACACAATCCATACAACTGAATGAATGCAAAGCATCTTCTCATATTGTAAAGCCATAAAAGTCTAAATCAATAGCAGAAAAAACATAGAAAGTGGAGTTCATGGAAACTGAGGAACATCTTGCTAAAAAGCCATGGGTTACAGAAGAAATCAAGGATGAAATAAAGAAATTTATGGCTTCCAATGAGAATGAAAACAGTTCCTCCCAGAACCTACGGGATACAGCCAAATCTGTGCTCAGAGGTCAGTTTATCTTCATAATGCACACATCTGGACGGAAGAAAGAAATGAAACGAAACCAAAGAACTAATCTTACAGCTTGAACAAGTAGAGAGAGAACAACAGAGGAACCCCTCAGGCACTGGAAGAAAACAGATAATAAAGAGTAGAGCACAACTAAATGGATAAGAGAATAGTAGAACAATTCAAAAAATTAAAAAGACAAAAAGCTGTTTTTTTTCGAAAAGATCAACCAAAATGACAAACTATTAGCTAAACTTCATAAAGAACAACAGGAAAGGAAACAAATAACCCAAATAAGAAATGAGAGGGGAGTTGTCATAACAGATCCAACAGAAATAAAAAGTATCATAACATAATACTATGAAAGACTGTACTCTAACAAATTTGAAAACCTAGGGGAAATGGACAAATTCCTTGATTTATATCACCTACCAAAATTATCACAAGGTGAAGCAGAACAACTTAATAAACCGATCACAAAGCAAGAGATTGAAAACATCATCAAAAAACTACCTATCAAAAAACACATTGGTGAGTGGCATCTGGGGTCTTAAAAGCTGCCATCTGAGGGCACAGAAAATGGTCCCAACTCAGCAGGAACGGATGCTCACCAAGGACCAAAATGACATGGAGTAAAGATAACCCAGAAGATAGACAGACCCACATGAGTGGGTGCCTAGATCGACTTGGGACCAGAAGAACTGGATGGTGCCTGGCCACCACCAGTGATAGTTGCGATGGAGCTCACAAAGTTGAGTCTCACTGGCAACACAAGAATAAAAAGGGGTGCATCCTGAGATCTCCACTAAAAGACCTCAATTGATGGTCCAGCAGTTTCGGGGTTCCCTTGGGAGCATGGCCCCTGGCCCTTATGCTGCTCTTGCCCATAAATCATAATGAAGATCCACTCATTGGACACAAATGGATTGGACTTGGCAATGAAGAGTGACCATATATTGTATGCACTTTATAGTTCTGTACATCTATAGGATATCAGCCTGCTGACCTCTGGTTGGAGGAAGGAGAGTGGTTGGAGAGGAGGGGAAAGGAGACTGTTGGGAAGATGAGACATGTATGGAGCAGAGAGGAATAGTGTGCTGTCACCAGACAGGGAGAGCAGTGGAAGCTGCATATAGGTGGGCATGTAAATTTATACGGGAATGTACATTTTCACTCAGTCATATCAAATAAAAAAAATTAAAAAATTAAAAAAAAAATCATCCGGGCCCACATGGCTTCGCCACAAAATTCTACCAAGCTTTTAAAGAAGAGTTATCTCCAATGCTACTGAGACTATTTCACAGTATAGAAAGGGATGGAATACTCCCACATTCATTCTATGAAGCCTGTGTAACCCTGGTACCAAAGCCAGGGAAAGACCCAACAAAAAAGGAGAGCTACAGACCAATATCACTCATGAATCTAAATGCAAAAATCTTCAGCAGAATTCTTGCCAGCAGAATACAACAACATACCCCCAAAATAATCCATCATGACCAAGTTTGACTCATACCAGGGATGCAAGGCTGGTTCAACATCAGAAAAACAATTAATGTGATGAACCACATAAACAACACTCAAGACAAGAAACATCTGATTTTGTCTATTGATGCAGAAAAGACATTTGATAAAGTCCAATGCTAGTTCATGCTAAAAACTCTCAGCAGAATAGGAATAGACGGCAAGTTCCTCAGTGCAATAAGGGCCATTTATACAAAGCCAACTGCCTATGTCACCCTGAATGGAGAGAGACTGAAACAGTTTCCCTTGAGAACAGGAACTAGATAAGGATGCCAACTCTCACCTCTCCTGTTCAACATAGTACTAGAAGTTCTAATCAGACCAATTAGGCATTTGCATTGGCAAAACAGTAAAAACCTCCCTATTTGCCAATAATATGGTTGTATACATAGAGAATCCTAAAGAAGCCATCAGTAAACTACTCAGCCTGATAGAACAGTTCAGCAAAGTCTTAGGATACAAGATAAACATAAGTAAATTAGTAGGATTCCTTTATACCAACAATGAGATTATTAAGGAAGAAATCACCAAATCAATACCATTTGTTATAGCCCCTAAGAAGATAAAGTAAGTAGGAATAAATCTAACCAGAGAAATGACAGACCTTTACAAAGAGAACTGCAAGTCCTTACTACAAGAAACTAAGAGAGACATAAGAGGAGAAACCTACCCTGATAGTGAATAGGAAGACTTAACATTGTGAAAATGTCTATTTTACTCAAAGCAATCTACTTATATAACGCAATCCCAATGCAAGTTCCAGTGACATTTTGTAATCATTTGGAGAAACAAATCACCAACTTTGTTCAGAAAGGGAAGAAGCCCTGGATAAAGAAAGCACCACTGAAGAAGAATACACTGGGAGGCCTCTCACTACCCAACTTTGGAAACTATTACACTGCCACAGTAGTCAAAACAGCCTGGTACTGATACAAAAAGAGACAGATAGGTCAATGGGACGGAATCAAGACCTCAGAGATGACACCATCTTCCTAGGAACAGTTGATTTTATACAAAGGCCCTAAGACATTCAACTGGGTTAAAGCAATGTCTTCAACAAATGGTGCTGGCAAAATTGGATCTCCATCTGCAATAAATTGAAACAAGACCCATATCTTACACCGTATACAAATACCAACTCAAACTGGATAAAAGACCTAAATATCAAATCTAAAACAATAAAGCTCATCCAAGAAAAATTAGGAAAAACAATGGAAGTTGTAATACACAACATAGACAGACTTCAAAATCTGTGACACAAACCACAAACAACAGAAGAGAAAAGAGATAAATGGGAATTACTAAGAATTAAACACTTTTGCTCATCCAAATACTTTATTAATAGAATTAAAAGGCCACCTACAGAATGGGAAAAAATATTTGGCAACTATATGTCAGACCGATGCCTGATCTCCATAATCTACAAAGTACTATAAAATGTCAATAAGAAAAAGATGAATCATCTAATTAAACAATGGGCAAAGGAGATGGACAGACACTTCTCTAAAGAGGAGATCCAGGCAGCCAAAAAACACATGCGGACATGCTGACGATCATTAGTTATTAAAGAAATTCAAATCAAAACTACAGTGAGATACCATCTCACCCCAACAAATTTGGCCATGGTCCAGAAAATGCAGAACAACAAATGCTGGAGAGGCTGTGGAGAATGGAACTCTCCTACACTGTCGGATTGCAAAATAGTGCAACCTATTTGGAAAGCAATCTGACGCTTCCTTAAAAAGCTGGAAATAGATACACCATTTGACCCAGTAATTCCACTACTCTGAATATATCCTATAGAATAAAGGCCATTCACACCGACTGATACACGCACATGAATGTGTTTTGCAACACAGTCCACAATAGCAAAAAGATGGAATCAACCCAGATGCCCAACAACAAAGGAATGAACAGGTAAACTATGGTATCTATACTCAATGGAACACAATGCAATGATAAAGAACAATGATGATTTCAGGAAATATCTCACAACCTGGTTTCAATTGGAGGACATTACAATGAGTGAAAGTAGTCAGCGACAAAATGACAAATTTTGTACAAGACAACTATGATAAGAACTTAAAAACAGACTTATGCACAGAAGAAAAGACTATTTGATGGCTGTAAGTGTGGGGAGGGAGGGTTTAGATTAGATAGTTTATAGAAATTTGATTGGGTGAAATCTGTGACAGCATACATTAGAAAGAAGATCAATATTAACTGGACTTCAACATAACATGATTACTCCTCCCTTCTTAACCCAATACTGCAGGAACAGAGTAGCTGGGGCAGGGGGCTAGGGACCATGCTCTCAGGGAAATCCAGGCCAATTAGCACAACTAGCATTTTGCTAAGAGTGCTTTCTGAACCCCATATTGGTGAGTGGCATCTGGAGTCTTAAAATCTACCAAGCTGCCATCTGAGAGTACAGCAGATGGTCTCAACTCAGCAGGAATGGATGATCACCAAGGACACTAAATGACATGGGAGAAAGAGAACCTGGAAGCCAGAGAGACCCACATGAGTGGGTCGACTTGTGACTGGAAGAACCGGATGTTGCCCAGCCATCACAAGTGACAGCCGTGATGGATCTCACAAAGTTTAGCCTTACTGGCAACACAAGAATAAAAAGAGGAGCACCCTGAGGTCTCCACTAAAAGACCACAAATGATGGTCCAGGGGCCTTGGGGTTCCCTTGAAAGCATGGCCCCTGGCCCTAATGCTGCCCCTGTCCATAAGTCATAGTGGAGGTCAACTCTCGGACAGGAATGGATTGAACTTGGTGACACAGAGTGACCATATCATGTGTGTACTTTGTTGTTCCATGCGTCTGTAGGATGTCATCCTGCTGACTTCTCCAGGCAAGGGTGTGGGTAGAGAGGAGGGGATAGGAGACTGGAGGAAAAGACATGTATGGTGCAGAGAGGAAGAGTGTGCTGTCACTGGGCAGGGACAGCAGTGGGAGCTGCATATAGGTGGGCATACAGATTTGTATGGGAATGTGTATTTTCATTCAGTCATAATAAAAAATAAGAGAAGATTTTAAAAACTCAAGTGTGATTGAGGACATGTTTTCTCTGAAGACAAGTCAAAAACTATTATTTCTCATTGTGATAGAATGGGAATACCTAGATCCAAATCTAAGTTACATGTCTTAGTAGATATTTTTGTCTGAACACATTATTTTGAGACTCTAAACCTCAGTTTCTGTAAGTACAGCTTAATATAATTTTTTCTAGCTGATAAAAATATTCTGAATGTTAATCAATCAATTGCATGGAACTTCCATTTATGTGGTTCCATTTTTGTGTATGAGAAGGGACTTCTGCTGGAATAACACCCTTGGTCTGCTGTCTCTTACCTTCACATGGCAGGAAATGTAACTTAGCTAATTCACATGTTTCATAGAAGGAAGTAACCATGTTCTGCTCATTCCCTTCTTGTCCCTCTCTTGAACGCGACCACTTACAATAGGCAAACATTTCTGCTTTTGCATGCTATAGGTTTCAGAGCAGGTCCCAGTGGGCAGAGGTCTGCAGCTACCCAGTAATGTTAATGAATGCAATATAAATTTGTTTAATCCAAAGGCAAAGTATTAAGAAAATTATTATGGCCAAACATGTATTTTGAGCTCTTATCAATAACCAAAATGTTAACTTGCTTTTCATCTCCCTGATTCTTGTATTTATTTGTCAAATGTTCCAAACTTGTTGAACAAGTGGAACATCATTACTGACTTCTTGAAAAACCCCAACATCCTCTACAAATGCAAATTAATACAATTATTATGCAGTAGCTTTAAACTGTGATTGCAAATGACTACCATGTGTATTTATTTTTGGCTTACCTTCTTTGCCTGAAGCACAGAAATATCTTTATCTTGGAGTTCAGATCTTTTATACCAGTAGTAAATCAGCAAGGAGTAGCAAAAGGAAGAAACGATATTCAATACTCAGTAAATAATTATATTTGTTGTGCTTCCTAATTATGCAGTCCTTCACTGTATAAGGATCCCCGGTGGTGCTATGCTTAAGAACTAACTAGGCTGCTAACCAAAAGACTGGCGGTTTGAATGTACCAGCCACTCCTTGGAAATGCTACGGGGCAGTTCTGCTTTGTCCTATAATGCTGCTATGAGTCAGACTCGACTCAAAGGCAATGGATTTTATCCTGGTTTTGGTCACTGTGCAAACCCAACAAACCAAACCTATTGCCACTGAGTGAATTCTGCATGACACACTAGAACTGACCTATATGATTCCTAAGGCTGTAATCTTCACAGGAGATTACTGACACATCTTTCTGGTGGGTTCAAACTGTTGAAGTCTTGGTTAACAGCCAGTATTTTCACCACTAGACCACCAAGGTTTCTTCTACACTGTAGATTTTGTCAAAATAAAGTCATCTTTCTGCTCATATATTTAAATGACTCTGTAGTTTGTGTTTTAACAGATATGAAATTGGTCTTTCTTATCTCTAGGAAAAAATATGTTACTGAGAGTCCATTCTTCCTTTCTGCCCTTCCCTTCTCCACTTTCCAAATTTAGGTTATTATCATGGGTACCCAGATAAAGGAACAAACTGATCTTTTGTTTCCTTCTCCAGCCTCATATGACTAGGAGGCCTCGCTTCTTCAGCTGAATCACTAAAAAGCGTAATATTCTACAAACATAGGTTGCATGATTATTTAAGGGAAAACTGTAGTTGTTTTAATATGGTTATTGCAGCCATACATTTCATGTTTATGAGTTTTTATATAGCATTATTACTAGTGTGGTAATCTTAAAGATATTGTTATAATTTGTTTTATGTGCTAAGTATTACAGAAACCACAGTAGCATGGCTATAGTTGAAAATCTACAAGAATCTCTTTTGGTTCTAACATGTTCTCTGACCTAAGCCATTGCTTGCTACCAGGGCCTCCCACAAAGCTTTCTCTCACTAGTTTAAGGCATTTACTACTGGAAAATTTAGCACCTTTTCTTCAAAAGTAGATCATCTCTAATCTTTATCAAAGAAGCTGTCTATGTGCTGCACACAGTTTTGCATGGGCAAAGCTCTTCAGCCTCCTCTTCAACCTGATAAAAGCATGCTGCTTGTTTGCAACCCAGTCCTTCTTTCTGTTTTCCCAGCTTTTCATGTTGTAGTATCAGTTCTTGGTTATCTCATTTGTTTATGCTAAAATTCACAGATTTCAGGTATTGTTGTTATTACTATTATTTTCACTTATATATTGTCTTCTTTGTTTTCCTTATTTCATATAAAGAAAACAAGGTGTTTTTCTGAAAGGGTCCTTCTGAAGTTGTCATGATATCTTTGTTTACTGGCAAGACCATTTACAGAAACGTAGCTGGAGGAAGAAAAAAAACACAAGCTTAGTTCTCACTCTGAGAATTTCAGCACAAGTGACAGCAACTAACAATATACAAGACTCACTGGGGACCAGAACTCCATGTATACAGCACATTTTGTTTGCTTAGGAATGGTTCCATGGTCATTAGGTGTATTTCCTATTTTTCTTTTTTAATTATTTAGTTTTGTTTACCATAGAGAAACACACTTAGACAGACTGAACATTTACCACTAACCCAACTCACAGATGGCATCCAATCACCTAAATATATGTACTTTTAGAGTTTAAATTTCCTTTAATATCTACAGCTAGAGGACAAAGAAAGTAAAATTATACTGTAAATGTCGCCACCACTTACAGGCTCAAATAGTTTCTTTTTTAAATGACTCTTAAGAGAAAGCAAGAGATGACTTTCAGTTTTGGTTAGAATACAGAAAACTGTAAGATACCATTTTTACCACTACAAATAGTGATCCAGTCAAACTACAAAAGTGTAGATTTTAAACTAATCAGAGAGATGACGAAACAAAAACAAACAAAATTTTGGAAAGGGATGAATTTTCTGGAAGAGAACTACATTTACTTTCAGCCCTGTTGGAGTAGCAGAAGGAGCTGGAACGAATAAACCGATCAAACTTTTAGCAAGCTGGCAAACACCACAAGTGGGCTTATATTAATGATTAGGATGACTAGAAGCCATAGACTAAGTTTGAATCTCACTGCCAACTCTTTCCTGGGATACTTTACCCAGTATACAGCAGTAATACAACAGAGGACAGCAACTTTGAGAAAAAGACCCTGTCTATGACTTGTAGAACCATCCCTAGTATAAAAAAGCCCTAGAAGCAGTGGTTAAGAGAACAGCCACTAACATTAACAATCAAAGGTCTGAACCCAATAGCAGCTCCGCGGTAGAAATACGTGGCAGTCTCCTTCGATAAACATTTACAGCTTTGGAAATTCTATGGGGCAGTTCTACTGTAGCCTGTATGCCACTTTAAGTGAGATTTTACTCAGTGGCAATAGGTTTATTTAATTTCTTTCTTTCTTTTTTTTTTTTTTTTGGTTTCTCTAGTTTGAGGAATGGCTTCTGAAGTTTATACGGGAGAGCTGGTGGATATCCCTCTAAGGCGCACCCAGTGCCTTCACCTGGTGAAGTCATTGTCTGCTAAAGGGGGGGAAAATTCTTGCAAGACACTTCTAGCCATTACTCAGCACAATGCCAAGGTCTTTCAAAGATTAGTCCAAGGTCTTTCAAAGATTAGTCCAAGGTAATAACATAGACAGAGCACTGGTGAGTTTATTTTAAAAGCTAAAGATAAAGCTAGAGTTAAAAAAAGAAAAAGAAAAAGTCACTAGTGACTGACAAAACTAGCCACTGGGCTATAAAAGAGAGAAGAAAAAGCATCAGTTTGGAAAGTTTCCAATAGTACACTTATACTAAAGGTTAAAGAAATCTTTGAGGTCCCTCAAAACATTTGTAGCTAGTGATGACAAATCTAACTAAACTGCAGTGAAGCTCAATTATCTGATAAGATTTATACCACCACATACACCAGCAGTTTAAAAGAAGAGAGCATGCCTTTATCTGAAGAATGAACAGTATTGACTTCAGTCTCTAGTAGTATCACTTTATGTATGATGTGCAGCACATAACTAAAAATTATAAGACATGTAAAGAAGCAACAAAATGATATCCACCCAGTCAAGAGAGGACACATCAAGAAAAGACCCAGAAATAGCACAAACATCAGAATTATGAGGTAGGGACTTTAATATAAGTCTGTCTTTTCATTTAAATATGATAAAGTACCTTAAAGGAAAGAAAAATAATACATATGAATAGATGGGCAGTTTTGGCAAAAGAAAAAGGAAAAATTACAAAAAGGAAATAAAAAGGTATGAATAGAAATGGATGATATACTCAGTGAGTTTACCATATAACTAGAAAAAGCAGTGTAAATAATCAGTGAACTTTAATACAAGTCAGTAGAAATTATCTGAAATAAAATATGAAGAAAAAGAAAAACAAGAACCACATGTATGAGATTTGTTGAATGACGTATGAAAAAAAAGTAAGTAACATGCGAATTTAGAGTTTCAAAAGGATAGAGAAAACAGAAGAAATATTTAAGGGAAACAAAATAGCTGACAATTTTCCAAAATTAATTGAAGGCATAAAGCCTGAGATCCAAAAAAAAAGGTGAACACTAAGCAGATAAATTTAAAGAAAACTGCATTTAGGCATTTAATGACAAAAAGTCTGAAATTAAATAAAAAGGAAAAATGAAAAGTTCAACCAAACAAGAAAGACTCAGCATATACTTGGGAACAACTATGAGAGTGATGACTTACTGTCATAAATAACTTGGCCTTCAGAAAATGGAACAACACATTAAAAGGGCAGAAAGAAAGAATCCATTCTAAACTTTTGTATCCAGCAAAAATATCCATCAATAATGAAACTAAAATAGTGGTCATTTCAGACATTTCAAAAGAAGGTGAGAGAATTAATCTTCAGCAGAACCAGAGGAAGTTCTTCAGGCTAAAAGAAATTGTTACTAGAGGACAAGAAGATTGTCTGAACAAACTAAAAGCAATAGTAATAAATAATTGAGTAAACAGAAGACCTTTTTCTTTAAAAGACTGTTGATTGTTTTAAGTAAAAAATAGCAACAAATGGGTAAAAAGCTAAATTAAGTGATTCAGTACATAAAATATGTTACAACAGAGAAAAACACCAGTAGGAGGAGCAGGATAAAGGATAAAGTATAAAGTTTTTACCTTTTTAGATGAAACAGTATTTAAAGCTACTTTATTGCTATTATTATTACGGTAGTTTACGGTGAAAGTGTAAGTATTAAAGAGTTACTACACTAACTGTTTTGCAACATTGGTTGCCAGCCCTCAGATACATCAGCACTCTCCTGTTCTCCGCCTCAGTGTCCCTGTTTGCATTCCTACAGTTCTGCTCCTTTCTGTCTTCTCGTCTCTGCTGTTAGGTTGATGTGCCCATTAGTGCTTAAAAATACTTTATGATAAGTTAAGATATATATTAAAATATCTAGAAAAGTCACTAAAAATAACAGGGATAGTTGTAAGAAAAAGTCAAAACAGGAGAAAAAAATGACTTATTAAAATAAAGGCAGAAATGAGGAACAGGCAAAGAAAGGTGAGTAAAAGAAAAATGTTCACAGTGTTAACTTCAGTGCAACTATGAGAAAAATTAAAACAAATGAAAATGGAAAAAAACACTCCAAAGAGATGGTAGAGGCTGAGACTGTATAGAAAACCAAGACTCATCTACATGATGTTAACTAAAGATACGCTACATACATAAAAACAAAAACATACTGAGATTAAAAGAAGAAGGAAGAATTACACATCCAAACAGCAAACATATGAAAGCTGGTATGTCAATCTGAACAAACTTAAGAGCTCACTGCCATTGAGTTCAACTCACAGCATCCCTAGAGGTTAAAGTAGAACTACCCCATAGAGTTTCCAAGGAGCACCTGGCTTTGAACTGCTGACCTCTTGGCTAGCAGACGTAGCATTTAATCCACTATGCCATCAGGGTTTCCACTGACATGAATAGCAAGAAGGAACTTACTAGAATTAAGTGATTCAGCTAAAAAGATTAATGTTTCCCAACTCAACGGCACTTTGCTTGGCTGGCAATGATGTCCATGTCCCAATCTCTGGATTCTAGGAATACGTTACCTGACAAGGCAAGTGTACTTTACAGATGTGGTTAACAATTTTAAGATGGTGAGATTATCCTTGATTATCTAGATGGGCCCAATATAATCACAATGGTCCTTGTAAGAAGAAGGAAAAACAGTGAATGTCAGACAGAAGATAGACTGAGAAAGGATTCAGAAGGACAAAGAGATACTGGGAGACAGGATGGGCTTTGAAGATGGAAGATAAGACCTCCAAGAAACTCATTCTGAGAAGTACAGGTAGTCTCTAGAACCTACAAAAGGGGAGGAAACTGTTTCTTCCCTAGAGCTTCTAGAAGAAATGTAGCCCTATCAATCCACTTTAGGGTATCTGAGTTACGGAGAACAAGCTTGTGTTGTTTTAAGTCAGTAACTTTGAGGAAATATGTCCCTACAACAATAGGAAATCAATATAACAAAGTCATAAAATTATAAAAGGTCAATATATGATAAATAAATTCTATTTCCATATGCTAGTGATGAATAATTGGGAAAACTGTCTTGAAAAATACTATTGAAGAGAGCAGAGAAAAATATCAAGTATTAGGTACAATCTAGCAAAATGTGTTCAAGCCTCTAGACTGCAAATTACAAAACATTGCTGAGTTAGAAATATAAGGCTTGTTGAAACATAATACCGTAACCATAAAATTTTAGAGATTAATAAATTGGACATCATCAAAATTAAGTATTGCTATACATAAAATTTGCATGCGGGGCAGTTCTACTTTGGCTTCTAGGGTCACCATGAGTCAGATCTGACTCGATGGCTCTGGGTTTTACATAAAAAGCTAACATTAAGGAAAAGAAGAAGTAAGCCATCACCCAGGGAAAATATGTTTATAGCACTTTTTTTTTTCTGACAGAGAACTTGCATCAAGCATACATAAAGAACTCTTGTTAAACAACAGCAAAAAAAAAAAAAAAAAAAAAACCAATACGTTAAAATATGTGCAACAGGCTTGAACAGACACTTCACCAAGGAAACAATACGAGTGAACAAGAAGTAAAACATTGCTCAATATGAGCTACTATACAGGAAATGTCAAGTATATCCCTGGTAGCTTTATTCAGTATAACCAATAACTTGCTTTTGTTACTAAGTGTCATAGACCGGGTTCCCACTCACAGTGAACAATAGGATGAAATGCTGCCTACTTCTTTACCATCCTCACAATCTTTGCTTATGTTTGAGCTCATTATTGCAAACATCTCGTTGGCTGTCTTTCTTTCTCTCATCCTCTACTTCCCCAAGCATGATGTCTTACAGCAGAGACTGGTCCTTTCTGATAATACATCCAATATACCTGAGATGAAGTCTCTCTATCCTTACTCCTAAGGAGCATCCTGCCTATACAGTTTGCAACACAGTTATTCATTCTTTCCGCAAGCCGTGCTATATTCAATACATTTTGCAAACACCATAATTCAAAGGCATCAGTTCTTCTTTGGTCTTCCTTATTCATTGTCCAGCTTTCATATGCAATGAGATGACTGAAAGACCATTGCTTAGGTCAAGTTCACACTAGCCCTCAAAGTAACATCTTTATTTTCAACACATTAAAGAGATATTTTGTAGCAGCAGATTTGCCCAATGCAGTACATTATTTTCCCCCAAAGGGGTTGAATTTAGATTCAAGTAAATGAAATCCTTGACGACTGCAAAATTTCTGCATCTATTGTGATACTGCATAATGGTCAGGTTGTGAAGATTTCTGTTTTCTTGATGTGGAGATGTAATTCATATTCAAGGCTGTAGTCTTTGATCTTCATCAGCAGGTGCTTCATGTCCTCTACACCATTCACAAGCAATGTTGTCTCATCTGTGTATTAAGATTGTTAATGATTCTTTCTCCAGTCTCAATGCTGTGTTCTCCATGTGGTTGTTTTCCTCATATTGTATGTTCATCATACACATTGGGTAAGTACGATGAAAGCATACAACCCTAATGCACACTTTTTGCTTTAAATCACTCAATATCTCCTTGTTCTGTTAAAATGACTGCTTCTTAATCTATGTACAGGTTCTGCAGGAGCACAACTAAGTGTTCTGGAGTTCTCATTCTTCTCAATGTTGCCCATAATTTTTTATGATCCACACAATCAAATACCCTTTTACAGTCAATGAAACAAAAGTAAACACCTTTTTGGTATTCTCTACTTTCAGCCAAAATCCATCTGACAGGAGCAATGATACCCTCTTTTCCTGTCCTCTTCTGTTTCTGACTTGAATTTCTGGCAATTCTTTGTTGACATATTGCTGCCACCCTTTCTGAATAATCTTCAAAAAATTTAGTTGTGTGTGATATTAATGATATTGTCCAGTAATTTCTACATTCTGTTGGATCACTTTTCTTGGGAGTGAATGTGGATTCTTCTAGATAGCGGGCCAGCTCTCAAATTTTCAAATTCCAAATTTTTCAAATTTCCAATTTCCAAATTTCTTGGCATAGACTACTGAGTGCTTCCAGAGTTGCATCTGTTTGTTGAAGCGTCTCAGTGCCTTGTTTTTCATCAGTGCCTTCAGAGCAGCTTGCACTTCTTCTTTTCAGACCATCTTTCTGGATTACATGCTATGTTCTGAAACGGTTGAATGTGCACAAATTCTTTTTGGTACATTAACTGTGTATTCTTTCCATCTCTGATGCTTCCTCCAGCATTCAATATTTTCCCCATGTTCACTATTTTAACTCAGTGCTTGAATTTTTTTTTTCAGTTCTTTAAGCCTGAGAAATGTCAAGTATGTTCTTTTTCCTTTTGATTTTCTAACTCCAGGGCTTTGCACATTTCATTATAATACTTTACTTGATCTTTCTGAGCTGTCCTTTGAAATATTCCATTTAGCTTTTTCACTTGGTCATTTCTTTGTTTTGTTTTATTTACTTAAGAGCGAGTTTTTCAAGAGCAAGTTTCAGAGTCTCTTCTGACATCTATTTTCCTCTTTTTTTTTTCCTTCCTTTACTGTCTCTTTAATGACTTTTTTGGCTTCTTCTGCATAATTTTCTTGGTATCATCCCACAACTTGTTTGGTCTTCAGTTATTCGTGTTCACTGCATCAAATTTGTGCTCGAATGGTCTCTAAATTCAGGTGAGATATGCTGAAGGTTGCACTTGGGCACTTGCAGACTTATCTTTTTACTCAATTTGATTCCTGTGTATTCCATCTGGTGAGATACATGTGTACAGTCACCATTTATGTCATTTTTAAAAAAGTATTTGTAATGAAGAAATAGTATTTCAAAATTCTATAATGTGATCGCCAGCCTTGTTTCTATCACTGAGACCCTATTTTTCAGCTACTGATCCTTCTTCTTTGTTTCCAAATCTTGCATTCCAATCACCAGTAATTATCACTGCATCTTAATTACACGTTTGATGAATTTCAGACTGCAAAAGTTGGTAAAATCTTAGTTTCTTCATCTTTACATTAGTGATTAATGCATACATTTGAATAATAGTTATATTAACTGACTTTCCTGGTAGGCTTCTGGCTATTATCCTATCACCAACAGCCTTATAATTTAGGACTGATCTTGAAATGTTCTTTTTGATAACGAATGTGAAGCCATTCATCTTTAACTTGTAGTGGCATAGTAGACCAGATGACTGTCTGGTTCTAAATGACCAAACATTAGTTCATTTTAGCTCACTAATGTTTTGACAGTTGTATGTTATTATCACTCCCATGATGGAATCTGTGGAATGGTACCAGCAGGGGACAGGGCCTGTGGTGGCTCACTGCACCCTCAGCCTTAATTTCTCCACCTCTGCTGCCTATTTTCTTCCTGCTCACCTTTCCAAGGTTTTTGGCTGGTTGTAGATTCAGCAGCTCAGTCTCCCATCTTCTAACCTCTGATTCTTGGTACTTGAGCTAGCAGCTTACGTGTTGATCTTGAGATTCATCCGTCTTCACAACTTGCAAGTAAGAGTCCTATTACCCAATCTGGTCCCGCATCTGCTGATTCTGGGTTTGCCAGAAGCTACGTGAATCAGGAGAAACCTTGAAGTCTTGCTTGCATATTAGTACTTATCTACCTTCACAGCCTGTGAGCAGGAGTCCTGCCCTCTGTTCTCTGACCTGCTGACCTTGGGTTCCACAGCTTCCACAGATATGAAAATTTGGAGAGGACTCAGTCCTTATTCAGGGCTTTGAACATTTCAGCCTCTGAAATCAAGTGAGCAGTTTCCTAAATATAAATCTCTCCTTATGTATATTTATATATTTTACAGGTTTTGCTTCTTTAGTGAGTCTAGCCTAAGACCTTCAGTGTCAAGAGTGGTGTGTTGCTCTAACTGATACGTAAAATGTGGAAGCAGTTTTGAAATTGAAAGGACAGAAGATGCAGAAGGCACCAAGGAGAACTGTTAACACTGGAGAAGGTACAGAGGATAAGAAACAGCAGCAGAGGACCAGAAGAAGCGGCAGAAAGCGGGCAATAGCAGAAACTGAAGATCAGTGCCCAGTAGTGATGTAGCCAAGCCGTGGAGCAAGACAGCTGAGTGCTTGCGTCGGGGAGGCTTCCTGGCCAGGGGAGCACCTTCAGGCACTTATTAGCAGAGCCAAAGGGCTTTGGAACACTTGCTCAAGCAGGTCAGATGCAGGTACGCAGGCCAACGAGCTGAGAGACCACAGAAGCAGAAGCTGAAGGAGCAAAAGAATCTGAGCTGCCTCAGTCTCAGAAGCTATAACCATGACCTCAGGGGTTTCAAAGGGTGACCACGGCCTCTAGGGCTTTAAAGAGTAGGGCCTTGGCCTCCTAGTTTTCAAGTCGAATCTTCTCCAACTCAGTTTCAGAGTGTGGGGCTGCTGTTCATGAGTGTCCACAGGATAGAGCCACATCCACTGCCCAAGGCTGAGGCGTTGGAGCTACCGTACACAGGGGGCAGAAGAACAAGCCTGCCACGGCTGAGGAGGTAAGATTTACACTCAGCTGTACTAGAAAAATGTTGTCGCTAAAGCTAAGGGAACACAGTTATTGTCCTAATGGGCCTGGAAGTCAGAGCTGTAACCCAGAGTCAAGGGGCCTCCTCTCAGAACCTGGAAAATGTGGTCAGTTCCTAGAGTCTGGAGATCAAGGCTATTGTGCGAATCGTCCCAGTGAACAAAGGATTGTTGTCAAAACTGGAGAGCTAATATAATGCGTCCTGCTGACTTGCTTGCTGACTTTTATGCTTTTTCCCCTTCAGTTTCTCCCATTTGTAACTATCTTACAACTGTTGTATCATTGTACCTTTGGAAGCAGACAATTACCGTTTTAGTTGTTACAGATAAAGAGGAATTTTTGAATTTGGAACTTGGAGTTAAGACTTTTGTTATGAAGTGAATACATTTTGCATGTTGCAAGGATGTAAGTTTTGGGGTGCCAAATAGTAGAAGGTCATGGATTGAATTATGTCCCCCAGAAATGTGTGTCACTTTGGCTGGGCCATTATTCCTAGTACTGTGTGATTTAACTATGCTATAAATTCTACCTCTACTATGTTAATAAGTGAGAATGGGCGGCAGTTGTGCTGGTGAGACAGGACCCAAACTAAAAGATTGTACTGTGTCTTGAGGCAATCTCTTGGGAGACAAAAGGACGGGACAGCAAGCAGAGAACTGGGGACTTCCTACCACCAGGAGTGAAGCATAGAGGACTCAAGGTCTCTGTTCCTGTGAGGCTCCGAGTCCAGGGAAAAACTAACAACAAGGACCTTCTCCAGAACCAACAGAAAAGGCCTTCCCCTGGATCTGACACTTCTGAGTGTGAGAAAAACACAGCAGTCTGCTTTTGTAAAGACTTACAACCTTAGAAACCCTACAGGGTAGTTCCAGTCTGACTTACAGGGTGGCTAGGAGTTGGGATGGCCTGAGTGGCAGTGAGTTTAATGCCTCGGATATCAATCTTTATGTGTTTCGTTTTTGATGGTTTCCAATTTTCCTAGATTCATATTTCATACTCTCCTTGTTCTGATTATCAGTGGAGGTTTGCAGCTGTTTCTTCTCAACTTAAGGCATGCACATCAGCAAATGAAGGTCTTAAACACTTTGCTCCAGCCACATCATTAAGACTGACTATATTTGAGAAGGCATCACTTTCCCAGTTGTATTATAAGTGCCTTCCAGCCTGAGGAGTTCATGTACCAGCCCCATCAGACATGCATCCTCTGCTATTTGTAAGGTTTTCACTGGCCTATTTGTTTTAGATGTAGTTTGCCAGGCCTTTCTTCCTAGACTGTCTTAGTCTGGCAGCTCCACCTAAAACTGACAACTCTGCCACTTTTCTGAGAGTTTGTTAGACTGTCAAAGCTTGCATGTAGCTTTAATTCTAGAAGCTGTGCCATCAGTGTTTCAGGTACCAGCAGGGTCCATCAATAACTAGAAATGGATAAAAATTTGGTGTATATTCTGTAATATAAACTATCACTCAACAATATATAACACTGTATTATTGGTACATGCAACATGGCAGATGAATCTCAAAAATGTGTTGACTTAGGGAAAAAATAAAGATACAATACTGAATGATCAAAATTATATGAAATTCAACTACAGGCAAAAGTAACCTACACTGCTATAAATCAAAAGATGGTTACTGGAGGTACAACAGGAGTGAACTCACTGGAAAAGACACGAGGAAGCTTTCTAGGGCGACAGAAATGTTCTATATGTTGTTTGTGTGGTAGTTCTAAATAGAAAATTTCAGAAACAAATCAGTCTGCATTTTCAATGTCTATGTATTTTGTTTGTGAGTTATCCCTCAATGAAAAAAGTAAAGGCATAACACCTTCTTGAAGAAGTGTTTTACTGTTTTATGGAAGCAGTATTCAAAGTCATGAATCAGAGAGAGAAAGAAAGGAAGACTCTAAAGCGGGTGCTTGCTTTTTTCTCCAGAGAAAATGGCATGTGGCTTGACATCATACCTTTACCTCTGGAGACAGAGAGAGGAGTAAAAATAGTTGAATTGCATTTCTCTGAAAGAAAACAGATCAAGTCTAATCAACTTGTGCTGATTGTGGGTGAAGGGACAGAAGCTTGATAAGCGAAAGTAGTCTCATTTAATTTTTGCTTAAACTTTCACACTGGCCTGCATTGCAAAGGGGAGTTAATTAAAAATAAAGGTAGTTTGGGTTTTTGCTTCCTTTTGTCACATTTCTCTTTTGATACTTCACATTAATCCTGTGTTAAATATATACCATCTTAAAGTCAGACACAAACGAAGACAAAGCTTGCTAAACACATATGGGTACAAAGGGAATGGTTTCCTTAGCAGTGTTACTCACACCCATTAAGCACCCAGCTCACATTTATGGTAGTAGCCGCACAAACACTAAGTATCAAGCTGCCTAGGTTATTGTGAACTAAACATAAGATTTTTACTAATTTGTATAAAAATGACGCACACACAATTTTTTTCTCTGAAATAGTTTTTCTAGTACCCTAGAGCATGCATGTCTCATAGTAAGCATATGTGAATATATGTATTTATGTACATATATTTATGTATATATGTATATGCATGTATGATTAATAACAACATCTGGCATTTTGAAGAATTGAAATAGCTGGAATGCTCTACCTCATTTTTCAGTGATGACAGTAGCAAATCTTTTGACAGAGATTGAAGAAAGAGTAATGATGTGGATGTTTATTTTGGAAGATATTTTCTAGGGAGAGAGTTTTAAGCAAAGATATATTACTTGAATTGTAGAGCTGAAAGGAATTAGGGGTCATCTGGTTCATCTTCCATTGTGCAGACTAGAACTCTTTCTACTACATTGACTGATGACCAACCTGCCTCTGCTTGAATACTTTCAGTGACAAGGAAGTTTCTACTTTGGAAGTCAGCCCAATCAGATTCCTCTCTTGAGAAAATGAATGGTGTGACAGGTCCCAACTATATATTCCGTCTGCTGTTGTGAGCTCTGAAATGGAAAGGTCACATAGAGTCAAAATCGAAGATCAAATAAATCTGGAGATGGGAAGCCACGACAGGAAAAAAAGGCATAGGCAGCCAGGCTATCAAAAAATAGAATTGAACAAACGAACAGAAAGAAACTACACAGGTCTAGAGTTGCCTTGGTTCTCTCTGCTTTCCCATCCTAATATTTTCCAAGATTCTATCCTTGAGTTTGGAAACCCTGGTGGCATAGTGGTTAACAGTTATGGCTGCTAACCGAAAGGTCAACATATCAAATCTATCAGGCACTCCTTGGAGGCCTGTCCCATAAGGCCTCCAAGGAGTGCCTGATAGATTTGAAATGCTCCATGCCATCACTATGAGTTGAAATCAACTCCACAGAAATGGATTAGGTTTGGTGTCAGGCTATCCTTGAGTTTAAGGAAACCCTGGTGGTATAGTAGTTAAGAGTTACATCTGCTAACCATAAAGTACACAGTTCAAGTCAACCAGACATTACTTGAAAACTCTATGGCATGGGTTGGTTTGATTTTTGTTCTGAGTTTAAATGTTGCAAAAGATGTATTATTCTGAGTGATGACCTCCCTGAAAATATTGAACAGAACTAAACAAAGAAGCTATCGGTATTGTCTGAGGTAATTACAGAGGCACATACTATATTACCACCTAAACATCAGGCTAGAGTTCTCTTGCTGAATGCAGAAAGATATTTGTGTTCTCTGGGAATGGTATATATACAAGAAGAGGCCAGGGGAGGTATGACTTTGACACTCTGCCCAGACCACCGCAAGATGGGACCTATTATTGCTGATATAAAGTATTCCTGTTAACATAAGAATCTTTTAAGTTAAAAGTAATAAATATTCTCTTTTTAAGTGGTTTGGGTATATGATTTTGTTTCTGCAAAACCATAAGAAGAAGAAGAAGTAAAGCCCCTAAGGATTGTAATGATGGGAGTTGGTCACATATCTCCAGCTGTCTGGTTACGAATGGATATGATTATCAGAAATCTGAAAAGCATGCATTCTTTACCCTTGTCCAAGAAAATAAGTCTATTTCCTGTATTAGAACCTCAAGAAAATTCGCTATTTTGTTATGCAAGCATTGTGTATTACTTTGAAATCTGATTTTTTTTCCTTAATCCTCTGTTTTGTTATTTATTCACTATTAACAGTTTTTACACCTCCTCCTTATACTTCTACACTCTGTGTACACTGGCTGCACTCCGTGGTATGTATACGGCTTCAAAACTGTAGGCATTTCTTCAAGTTTCATTTCAAGGAAAGGCACTTTATCTCAAAAGTTGACTATTTCTGACTTAGGAATCCAATTCCATCACATCTATGGATAAAAATGCCTCTGAGTATTATAAATGATGTGGAATAGATGGATAAGCTTCAGATATTTACCAGAAAATTGGAATATAATTCTTTCTCCAAGAAAAGAAAGTCAGCAATTATATATATAAAAAAAGCTTTGTTAATCCCAATGGAATGCCAAAAGACATATTTAAAAGAAAATGTCAGAAACACACTGAATCCATTCAAGTTTTGGCTAAAAACTCTAAGTCATTTTGGAAATAAGATTATTTATTGTTTTTCTACACTGATAGGAAATTCTTAATTAAAAAAATAAAGATGAAAGTTGAATGGACAATTCAGTTCTTAAAGAGTTTGAGAAATCTTTCATTTTTATATCCTTTTAATTTAAATAAATGTGCTATTGTTAAATAAACACCATTCTCATGCCTTTCTTTCTGAGAGATAAACTAGAAAAACTTGAATAAGGAATTTGAGAACATGTGTCTATATTTAAAATGTATGTAACCACCATTTGATCTAGCAATACTTTTTCTTGAAATAGATTCTGAGACGCTAACTGGACAAATGTACATACATAACTATATATTTGTGTATGTGTGTGCATATTTACTGAAATCAATTTTATTAAAACAAAAATTTGAAAATATCCAAGTTATCACTCAATAACAGTTGATAGGATTCTTAAATAAACTTTTATGTGGAAACAGCAGTTACACCCAAATATAACACATAAAATCATATGTGTATGTGTTTATACACACACACATCTCATATATGTTTAGGTGAAATATATGGCAGATGGGTATAAGGAAGGAAGTTTATAGAAAAGGTAGAAGTAAGTAACTTCTCTGTGAAGACAATTTAGGTGTGTACTAATTAATTTCTTTTTAAATTTCTACTTACTAATTATCATAGGAAACCCTGGTGGAGTAGTGGTTAAGTTCTATGGCTGCTAACCATAAGGTTGGCATTTCAAATCCAGCAGGTGCTTCTTGGCAACTTTATGAGACAGTTTTCTTCTGTCTACAGGGTCTCTATGAGTCACAATCGACTCAGTGGCAGTGTATTTGGTTTTGGGTTAATTATGATAAGCATTTATGATTTTGTACTGGAAAATACTACTATATATATATTTAAATAAAAACTGCATCTGGATGTGGCTCAGCAAAGTAGTTGAAGCCTATTTGCCTTGAACATGAATAAATTCAATACAAGTTAATTTCTGCATGAACAGACTATACTTTCATATTAATATTCTGATAAAAAAAAATCCAGTTTGTTCTGACACAGGGCAACGCCATGTCTTTCAGAGTAGGACTGGTCTCCTTAGGTCTTCCAGTGGCTGTAATTTTTGAGAAGCAGATAATAAGAACTTTTAAGGTGCTTCTGGGTGATTCAAACTGCCACCGTTTTGGTTAATAGCTCTAGCTTAACCAGTTGTGCCACTCAGAGACTCCTAAAGTGTTGATGAAGTTCATCCTATTGAAGGTGCAGCTCTGCTTAGCTGAAGTGTCTTTTAGCCATTGTCATACAAACACTTATATTCAACAAGACTTAGGACAAACGATTGGGTAAAGAACAGCCTACAGTTGAGTAAAGATGAGAAAACGAGGATCTCTTTGAAGTTTCTGATGAAAAAAAGGCTTAAAACAAGAGTTGAGGTGATTTTTTTTTTTTATGAACTTAAGAATTTATCATTAATTAAATGTGGCTCATATTAATTGTACTTGCTTTTTTAAGCAAATAAAGATAAAATGCTTTGGATATTTTTCTGCTAATAATTAATTCCATTTCAAAGTAGCTACATAATAAACTACATGTTGTTATCCTGTTAATTTATTCAAACTAGATACGAGGAAGATCAAATATTCTAAAAGAAATACAAAGGCAAGAAAACTGATAAACTACCTTATGCTCCTAATGAATGAGAATAGGTTATATCTTCAGGTCAGCAGTTCAAATCCACCAGACACTCCTTGAATACTTTATGGGGCAGTTCTACTCCGGCCTCTAAGGTCGCCATGAGTTGGACTCCACTCAACGACACTGGATTATCTGACACAGTTAGAATCAAAATCGAACTCGTTGCCATCAAGTTGATTCTGAGTCACAGCAACCCTACAGGTTAGAGCAGAACTGCCCCACAGAGTTTCCAAGGAGCAGCTGGCAGCTTTGAACTGCCAACGTTTTGGTTAGCAGACATAGCACTTAACCACTAAGAAACCAGGGTGTCTGTGAAATAGTTATAGTCTATATATTGAAAGTGAAAAATGAGAAAAGCAAAAAATTTGGTTGTTATCATTTGAATAATTTCTTCTATTTAATGAAAGGCTTTTATGTGGACATGGTATCCAACATACTAAAAAGCAGCTTAATTAAAATCTCTCACTTTTTGCAATACTCTAAATTTAGCAGCTTAAGGTAACAGGGCTCATCTGGGAAGTTCTTCAGTTCCATGTGGTGTTACCCAGGGCCACTCATGACGTTAAAATCAGATGGCACTGGAGTAGAACATTAAAGACAGCTTCACTGCATGCCTGGTGTCCTGGTGGAATGGAGGGAAAACTGGGACGTCTCTCCCTTGCTCTGTCTCTCTACCCTTCTCCATGAGCTTAGCTTGGGCTTTTTATGTAACTCTGAATCCTACATAATACGCCCCAACAGATTTGACGGTGCTGGAAGTGTGTGTGGCAGATAGTGACGTTGTGCTCAATCTTTGGTGTTCTCCTATAGGTGAATCACAGTTAGCAACTACAGGACTATGAAGCAAAGTTATTCTCTGTGTATATTTACTCTCCCTTTTAGCAAACAGCTTTTAGCTTGCTACTGAGACCCAGTAGAGACTATCTGGCCATAGGACACCAAGTTACAGTGCAATCCGAATTCCCCATCATAAGCTCAGTATTTTTTCTTCCAACCAGCTGTTTCCACAAGCAGTACCTTGTCAAGAAAATATGAAATCTAAGACCGGGCTTCAGCAAGTCCTAGATGCACAAAGAAATTGCTAGAGCAAGTGGCTCGGATTTCTATGGTCCCTACTCCTACGACAGTGCTTCCTGTCTCTCAGCTCAAACCTATGACCTCATGGGGAGTGTCCTACAAACAACTGACTGACAACAAAAAATTCAAGCCTGTTTTACAAATGCTCCTACATGATATAATTACTACATTACAGCCCACTCAAGCATAACTTTTAAGAACAGTGGTGAAAGAAAATCCTCCCAGTCAGCAGAATTTCAAGTGCCTGATTGTAAAGTTTGCTTGAGAGGAGAAATGGCAAGAGATATGGATCTAGGCTTGATTCATGAGTAAAGTCTGGGTTGTCAGGGATTGGAAGGGACACTACCGGACAACTGGTTCAAGAAATTCTGAAGAAAAGATGAAAGCATAGATTTCACTGACTGGACACAGTATGAAAATAGTTACATCTCATATGAAGGCCCACCCTAGCAAAGGCGATTCTCAGTACTCATATAAACAACCTTATTCCAGATGCCTCTATTCTTAGCCAATATACAGATGAGCAAAGAATCCATAGGCAGCAAGAACAGAGTTTACACAGACTTAGCAATGTGAAGTTCCTCTCATTAAAGTCACTTTTGCTACCAAAAACATCAAAAACCAAACCCTTTGCCATCAAATTGTCTCCCACGCATAGTGACCCTATAGGACAGAGTAGAACTGCCTCATAGAGTTTCCAAGGCTGTAAATCTTTACAGAAGCAGCCTACCACATCTTTCTCTCAAGAAACAGCTGAACACTTTAACCACTGCATTATCAGGGTTTTATTGATTTGGCTACAATCAGTGCCAACTGCTTATTTAACCTGCCAGCGTTAAAACAAACAGTGAGACCATATATGGCAGCGTTCCCCGTATGTTGGCAATCCTCGAGCTAGTTACCTAAAGTAGGTAATTACATTTGACCATTTCTTCCACAGAAGGCACAAAGCTTTGTTCTAACTGGCACAGACTCTTATTCTGGATTGCTTGTCTGTCTAGGATGGTTTTGCCAAAACTACCACTGTGGACCTGAAGAATGTCTTATTCACCATCTGGGTATTCTACACTGCAATGCTTCTCAGCAGGAAACTAATTTACAGCAAATGAAGTGTAACAATGTGCTCAAACTCATGGAATTTTCTGGTCTTGCCGTGTTTCTCATCACTGAAGCAACCAGCTTGAAAGAATGGTGGATTGGTCATTTGAAAAGAGTTACAGCACCAAATGAAGGCCAACACCTTGCCAAACTGGGTTATGTCTTCCAGGGTGTGGGACATACTCTGAATCAGGAAGCAACACACTTTGCTATTTTTTTCTCATACCAAAGATTCACAGGTCTGAGAATCAAAGAATGAAAGCATGATTTTGCTCTTATATATGTTTGGAAGTTAAATGTGGTTAAAATAGATGTGTGTGGTTCTCAAACTGATGAGGGACAAACTAGTGGTTTTATATAATGTTAACTTGGCCAAGCTGGAATTCAGTTTCCCAGAATCTTCTTACCTGTGTGTTTCCTAGAGCTGGAAAAAGAGAAAAGAGTATAATATTTGATAAGAAACAGTGAAGCAATAGTCATTTTTTTCCCAAAGGTTACTATGGTTACATGTGATAAAAGCAGAGAATTTTTGGTGGATTTCAGTGTGTCTTCACTCTCTCCTGTTCTATATCCAGTTGTCTTCCAAAGAGCTAGTTTCCTTGATCAATAGTGACCCTACACTCACCATCAAACAGAGACGCTACAGTCTTCCACAGACTTCTCCTCCTCCTCCCCCTTCCTAACCTGTTCTGGCAGCTGGAGGAATCTGGCTGCCCAGATTGTGCTACAAGCCCTAACTTGCTGCCCACCACATTGCACAGTATCAGTCCCTCAGGCTTGACGCTTATGAATATTTCTTTGATTATTCACTCTCTTTTCCCAATCTTACTCCCCCAGTTCCTCTTATAATTATATAAGATAAAATTATCAGAATGAATTCTTTTATACTATTACACATAGTGGTTCTCTTTCCTAATTGAAGCTTTACTGATAAAATTTCCATGCACCAATACGTCCAATAGATCCCCGGGGTTGCTAGCTGCCGTCCAGTTAGCCCATAATTCACGGTGACCTCAAGTACAACAGAATGTCACCATCGCTGTGACTAGTTGTGGATTCGTCTGCTTTGATCCACAGGGTTTTCACCAGCTGATTTCCAGAAGTAGATAGCCAGACTTTCTTCCTAGTCCGTCTTAGTCCAGAAATTCCACTGAAATATGTCAGCATTAGAGCAATAAACAAGCCTCCACAGTCAGGCGGTGGCTGTCCTTGAGGAGCACTGGCTGGAATCAAAGGTGGGCCTCCTGCGTGGAAGGAAGAATCCTGCCACTGAACCAACACAGTTCCCCTGAGAGATTGCTGTTATTGTTGTTGTTAGTTGCCTGTGTGCACAGAACAGAACTGCTTCATAGAGCTTTGGAGACTAAGACCTTTCTTAAACAGATTGCCAGGCCTTTGTTCCCCAGGTTCCCTGCGGTGCGTTCAACCGCTCACCTTTCATCTGGTAGCTCAGCGCTTAACCGTATCTGCCACCTAAGGGCTGCTGACAAATTTGTAAGTGCTGCCATCAAATCTGCGTTAACCTGTCAAATATTCAACTTCCTCCGTATTTTTCTTACCAACCAGGTTCTCCAATATTTGCAAAATCTACTTTTCTGCCTACTGGTATTTCTCTCAATTAAATTTCCTTCTTTTTCATCCTTGTACTATTGTAAATTTTGCCCAGTGTTCAAAGCCACCCCAGAGAATATCTCCTTGAATAAAAATTTCCAGACTATAAATGTTATATTTTATTTAACTTGTTTCCTGTATAATTGTTTAGATTTTGAGTTGTGTTTCATGTATGGTATTCTTATGTTTTGGGATAAGTTGTAATTCTTTGAGGTGAACAAACTGCCTTACCCTCCGTACCTGTCCGAGAACACACAGAGCCGTGCTCAGTGTTCTGTGACCGGCTGCTTGCTATTTTGCTTCAGCTGTCTTTTCATGGAAACCAGAGACTTCAGTTTTGGTTTACTTCATTGTTTGTCCTTGGAAACCGAGGAAAGAATAGGAACTCCTCCCAAGAGACGGCGTTAAGTAAGTGGTCACTGAAATTTTAATCATTCAGTCAGCAGAAAGACACTAGGATCAAAATTAATTTGGTAATTTCCTCTTAGCGATCTCAGTCAGGGTCCACTCAGAAAGTGGAAGGTGTACTCACAGATGAGACAGTTAATACCAGAAATTGATAATAAGTGCCACATTTACAGGTGTCAAAAACCCTGGAAGCCTAGTGGTTAAGAGTTTGGCTGCCAACCTTCTGACTGGTTGAATCTAACAGGTGCTCCTTGGGAACGCTTTGGGGCGGTTCCACTCTGCACTAGAGAGTTTCTAAGAGCCCTAGTCAACTCAGTGGTATTGAAGGTTTTGGGTTCAAAATATAGACCACATCTTGCAGGGTAGCTTTCCAAACTCAAACAGCATTCCCCAAATGCCAAGGTAACTAAGACTTTACACCATCCCGTTATTCTTTCTCGGCCGTCTGCTTCCTGGTGATGGAGTGAACGAAAGATAACACCAGTGATTTAACGGGCATGGACTCACTGCTGCACTTTTTTGTGTGTGAAATGAATTCCTTCATCTGAAGCAATGTTGTATGAGATACTGTAATGATGAGGAAGGGGTTACAACAATCAATGGGTGATGATGACGGCAGCAAGACTGTGAACAGCAAAGGAAAATTCAATACAAAATAAGTGTTTATTCAAGTCATGCCAATGCGCTAGCTACCTGCTGCATGAGGAAAAGAACTAATTTTAAAAACTTCCAGCAGGCAGATTGTTGTCCCCTGAGATAGTGGCTACACAGAAGACCTGGTACTGGGCTTTGATGTTGCACAGGCTGGGACCTCAGCAGACACAGCAACCGCATCAGCAACAGTGAGGGAAGGTCCATGTTTCTAGTTCTGTTCACAACTTGTATCCAAAGCTTCACGGCCACATTGTACAAGAGCCTAGGGAGGTCGAGCCAATACCTTAAAAACTGGAATCATGAAAGTAATGGAGCCACTTCCACAATGCTGCAGAAGGAGAGAAATGGAGAGAAACAGACTGGAGGGAGGAAGGGACAGAGAGAGGGAGGAGAAAGAACAATGGCTTCTTCCCTCTTTCTGTTCTGTTATCTCCTACTGTCTCTTAATAAGAGAACCAAGAATTTTGGAGAAAATGGTTATGCAAGCCCTCAGCCCCAGAAACAGAAAACAATATCAAAAGGTAGGTGAAAAATGAAAAGATGGTTTTAAAAACAAATTAGTGAAATAATTATTATATACTACTGTAAATCCTCCTTAGAAATACAGAAATACCAAGAAATTGAGATGAGATACAGGTGTTAAGAGACATTATCACTTCAGTAAGAAACAATTTAAGATTTTATAATTACATTATTGAAAATTACTATTTATTATGTAGTCTTACTTTTACAATCATTCTTTTTACCCACTCAATCATGTCACTTTTAGTTTTTAAAATGAATATTCAAGTATGTCATAATAAACTTAAAAAATAACTTTGTCTTTTTGCCAAAGTATTAGCTTAGGGACTGACAAACAGCCACCTAGTGGTAATCAGATCTGAAGTAACATGATCATATGAAGACATATTTTAAAAGAAAAAGGGAAAACAAAATTTTCAGGATATGTGACTCTACTTTAACTGAACCAAGACCACAGAACATACTCAGACTGTGCAGTGGCAGAATTTGAGCCCCCCCCAAAACATTTATTTTTCTACTTTTCTGTCCACCTAAACTGGTACTGCAAGCTAGTCCTCTGAGATACAGCTTGTTTCAAGTTTTAATTGTTTCACACGTATGTCACAGCTGTGGCTTTGGCAGATGTAAACAAAACTACATTCCATTGGCGACCGAATAATCTTCGTGAATGAATGAAGACTGATTTTATATGCAAGGCAGTTTATGAAGCACAAAGTATCATTTTACCCTATTAAATGTGTTTGTGAAATTCAAGCTTATTGAGAAACATAGCATTATCTTGCATTTGCCCCAAAGCAACAAATTTCTAGTCATTCTTTATCTTTCAACTGTCTTTGACTCTCCAGTGAGCTTGAGTGAGTCATTTGAACTTTCAGAGTCTTGATTCTCAATCTGTAAAATGGGATAATTAACCTGACTTTTAAGATGTTCAGATGAAAGGAACTATGTCAGTGCAAAATAACTTACTCATCATTAAGAAGACAAGGTTATCTACTGATGAAAGCAAGTAGTACTAGGAAGACCATGGGCAAAGAAAAAACACATTTAGGAACAGTCTTATAATTGCAAGAATCCAAATTGGCCAACTTTTACTAAGACATGTATGCATTTCATTCTATACATTATCCCTTTTACTAATGAAATGATAACTATCTTTGCAAACACTTTACTGATAGCAGTATTTAAAAAGAGCTATTCCCTATACAATTTGTTTCCTGTGAGAATTTTAATGGCACTGCTTAAAAACTTGTGAAAAATTTTCCATTAAATAAATAAAAATTAGTTTCTATATTAGCTCTATTTTTTTTTTTTAATTAACTAATGCTAAAAATTCTTTTAGGTTACTATGCAATTTAGTTCTGAACTTGTCAAATAAAAATATAATAACTGTTTTACAAGAGACAGAGACTTCTGTCCTGGCATAAACAATATCATATTTTCAAAATCATAAATTCGGAGCAAATTTCACCCAATATGGATATTAATTAAAGGCATTTCTTGCAAATATAATTTCCAAGGTGCATTTTTTAAGCTGTATTCCAAATTTGGTTGCTTGTTTTACAATGATGAAAGTGGAAATTGAAGTATATAAGTAAAATGAGACAGTAAAAGACTAATTTTACAGTTTTTCTAAGAAATGTGTTTGTTTTTGAGTATCTTTTAAAGCTGCATGCTAATCTATATTGTTTAACAACTAGCCAAAAACAAAGGATACTTACACAAAAAAGAAAATGTCTTTGAGGAAAATGAAGTTTTTTTCCATACCATAAAAGTTGCTGACTTAATTCTCCCATTTCCAAAGACTCTAAACATACTCCAGAAGTTTTAACTTTAAGTAAAATGCTTGTGGATAAACATTGCATTTTCATAGTCATCAATTCCTTTTACATGGCCTACCTTCAAAAAACTTTGTGTCTATTTGACATTGTCTATTTTTTTTAAACAGTTACACCCTTAAAGTGTCAAAGAGGTATTAACTTAGAAAAAGCAGATGTGAAAATTAAGCATCTAGGCAGTGAGTTTGCAGGGAATACTCTTTGGCTTCCTGATACGGTGAAGTATGCAATTAATGTAATCTTCTCAAAGCAAAATTATGGTAATTAAATCACTCTCATAACTCCCTTAATTTTTTTTACCCCAAATGGCAAGTTTACCAATGGATTTTCTTTCATAATGCCGGAAAAAAAAATTCTTAAATGAATGTAGATACAATGAAAAACTCCTATAGCACAATGCAAAAATAACAAGCTAAGCAAAATTAAAATGGGAATACCTGTTTTATACCTCTTCTAGAAATCTTTCAGATTTCTGGCCATTACGTTACCTTAGATAGGTTCCATGGTACTCTGAGCTTAGTGGCTGCCATCAACGGCTCTGTGATAAACTGATTGTCATAAAGGGCTCTCTGTCCCCCCAGAATGTCTGTCAGCTGGCTAGGCCATGACTCCCAGTACTGAATGATTGTCTACCGTTTTGTCATCTCCTGTGATTTCCCTACGTGTTGTAACTCCTATTACCGTGATGTTAATGAGATGGATTAGCAAGAGTTGTATCAACGAGATCTATAAGCTTTGATGGTGTCTTAAGCCAGCCTGTCTTGGGACATAAAAGAGAAAAGCTCGCAGAGAGACGTGCAGACATTACACCACTAAGAAATTAACATCTGGAGCAGAGTGCATCCTTGGGACCAGGGGCGTCTGCTAGAAGTTCCCAGCTCAGGGAAAGATTGATAAGGCCTTTCCTCTAAAGCTGACTGACAGAGAAAGCTTTCCCCTGAAGCTGACACTCTGAATTTGGACTTCTAGGCTACTAGACTGTGAGAAAATATTTTTTTTCTTTGTTCAAGCTATCCATTTACAGTATTTCTCTTACAGCAGCACTGGATAACTGAGAAAGGTTCAATACCTAGTCTTTTCCCTGGGGCTGGGGAGAAAGGCAAGGAATATTCAGAAACATGAAGTCTAAGTCACATATGGCTATCTTCAGAATGAAGTGAGTGAATAGAATCATAAAATGAGATCGATCATGGTTATGTATGTAGTAAAAAATAGGGGTTTGAGGACAAAGAAGATGCTTACTAAGTTATGAGACAGCTCTTGATCTTAAAGTGACTGAATTTAAAAAGATCAAAGCAGTTGTCTGCAGACACATGAGCTCCATCTAACTACATGAGAAAAGAAAAGACAGAAGTCTAGCAAGCAGTCTGGGTACTTTTCCCTGCGGGGACTAGCATGACAATGAGAAACAAGACTAGCACTTAAACATGTGGCAGGAAAGCTAAAGCTTGGCAGCATGTGGGTCCTACACATAAGCTTTCTTATTCAGTTTTCACAACATCGTAGTGATGGCCTGTAATATCCTTATAAAAAACTACATACTAGCTAATCACACAGGAAAAAGCAGAATTTGCATCAAAATCTTAGACTTACTGACGTTATTAAGTTAGATATTAAATATCTTTAATATAGCAGTTTCACATTTTTTCAAAATAATTCTGATAGGTAAATAGTTTTAATCACCCTTTTATAGATGAGAAAACAGAAATAATGTGATCAACCCAAGGTCACATTGCTAGTAAATGGTAATGTAGGCAATCATACTGTGTACTAGTAGAAGGTACTAGATTAATTCTAAAACATGGATGCTATTGAGAATAAAGATCACAACATCACACTCTATTCTCAGTGATTCAAGGATTCTTTGGGGGAGAAACTTTAGCCAAAAGTAAACAGATACAGAGCGGATGAAGACTAGCAGATGAATTCACACCCTAGAAAGGAATTTAAAAAGAGTAAGCTAGATTACAAAAAAAAAAAGGACTAAGATTTCTTGTACTGCCTCAGTTCGCTGTACACAGAAGACCTGGAAGTTCTTGGTAGGAGCTGCTTGTTAGAACCAGCAATACTCTAGGTGGGGGATTTGGAGCCATTTTTGATAAAGAGATTTTTATCAGCTATAGAGACACGATGGATAGTTGGACAGATGGGAGCAGAAGTCAAAAAAGAGAGCCAGAAATTGAAAGTCAGGAAGATAGCCAATCATGCCTGAAACCAGAATTAATGATCAGAAATGAGGCTAAAAAATGTGTGAAAATTGGCAAATAAGATAGGTCTCTAGGAGCGCTGGACATGTGAAACAGAATTTTTCTAGACAGCCCACTGACTATTTATGCAATCTCTGTGGCTAAATGGAAACCCTGGTGGCATAGCAGCTAACTGCTGTAGCTATTAACCAAAAGGTCAGCAGTTTGAATCTACCAGGAACTCCTTGGAAATTCTATGGGGCAGTTCTACTCTGTCCTATAGGGTCACTATAAATTGGAATCAACTCGATAACAGTGTTATGTCTTTTTTGGTCCTTTAGTTTATGGGTTAAATATATTGAACTATAGTACGTATTTAGCAGACATTCTTACAAATTAACATTTGTCTCAACTGTCTGCTATTTATCCAACAACTAGTTGCTACAGACAGAGTGATGAACAAGACAGTTTGTGCCCTCAGAAGGCTTCTATTCTGTTATGGAGATCATAAGATAGACAAATATGTAAAATAGCATCCAGTGGTTATTAGTGCTATAAAGAAAATTCAAAGCGATGGCCAAGAAGGTTAGAATGATTGAGACAGCTAGGGGAATTTTCTGTTAGGAGAGGGTTACATGATTACAGGAAAGAATAGAATTAAAAACTAATCATGGATATTAAGGAGACAAGAATAAAAGTATAACACAAAAAATAATCAAGCTTCATGTTTCAAGCCAAAGCACTACTACAGCTAGAGCAATGTCAGTAGGGCAGCAAATAGCAGAAGAGATCAAAGAGAGAGTCTGGCTTTAGTCGTACAAGGGCATGCAAATAAGAAGTTTGTTCCAAGTTTGAACAAGAAAGTAATATCTTCATCTGACATTTTTGAAAGGTCAGTAGTGGAAATAGACTAGTTAACTGCGTAGCCTAGATGTACGAAAAGGGTTGCTTGGACAAGGGTGATAACATGGCATTTTTTGGATGCAGAGTGTATGCTGAAGGTGTGTATAACAATATTTGCTGATCAGTTTCATCTGGTCATAAGGGAAATAGAAGAGTCAAGGGCAATTTCTAGATTTTTGACTGGAGCACAGTGGTGCCACTCAGTGTCGTATGTCTTGGTGTTACCCCTTCCACACTTGCCTCCTCCTGTACCAGACCATATGTATTTTAAATTGTCTGGATTTTAGTTATCAAAGCACTGTATGATCAATAATTGTCATACATGTAAGTTTATTGTCATATTTAATCATAGAGTGATACACCACAAATATGGTTATAAACTGCTTAAATGTAGTATTTCTCAAATTATATGAAAACCAACAACAAAATTGGTTTGCAAAATCTTTTTCTACCGAATTACAACATTATTAGTTACAGTGTTATTAGTACCTGAACAGAAGTGTTTGTATACTTTACTTTTAATTACTACTTGATTCTCAAATTATTGCCATAGGTTCAGAAACACTAATTACCACAATATGGCAGCTAAAATGCCAGAAAATTTGGAAAAACTAGTAATTATAAAAATACACACCAGCCGCAATGAAAATAACAGTCTGTGCCTGTAGCATGCAGACAAAATCATGTGATCCAAAGTGTCTTTGCAATTGGATAATGACAGCTGCGACCAGAGCATATTAGAAGTTTCAAAAAGTAACCACGGGGATAATTTTTATAAAACATAATTTTCTGCTGAAACACTGCACAAATATTTCACAGACAGCCAATTTGGAGTCATTTTGACGCTGTCACCCTGTGCAGTCTCTACCCCTGAACCCTGTTAATGATCACCTAAGCAAGTGAATGAGCTGTGTTACTAGTTACTAAGCAGGGAAGTTTTGGAAAGGAACGAGTGTCGAACGAGGAGCTTTTCTACTAGAAATCAGTATTTAGTGGCAGTTAAGTTACATTTGATCGAGAGCTGTACTTGGAGTGAACCAAATGGTGCAGTAAAGGGCACAGTCATCCATACTGTCAAGCCTGCCCAAGACCTGACTCTAACCAGAAGGAATTAGGGTCCAGCCACAAAGGAAGAATCTATACAAGACCACCCTCACTTCTGACACCAACTGCAAAGTCAGAGATTTTCCCAAACCACATCAATTTAAAAAATTACTAGAAAGATTCAAAGAAATCATTGAAATCTAATATGTTCATGGTTATGTTTATTATACTGAGAGAATACAAATTAAAACCAGCCAAAGGAAGAGATACGTACGGCAGAATCTGACAGTGTTTCAAATTCGAATCTCCCATCGTCCTCAGAAATACATTACCATCCTGAATGATGCAGATGGCCTGTGACTGTGTGTTGACATTCAGGTTGGCAGCTTGAATTCATCCAGCAACTCAGTGGAAGAAAGGCCTGGCAGGCTGTCCCATAAAGATTATAGTCAAGAGAGCCCTATGGAGCTCAGTTCTACACTGTTTAACACATGGAATTGCCATGCGTCGGAATCAACTGGATAGCAACAGGTTGTTGTTTTGTTTTATTTTTCTTTTACATCAGTGAGGCTTATCATGCAGACTTCACTGCAAAGGCATTTTTGACTGATTGTTCACGTGACTGAACTCAGTCTCCAGCCATTCTGTCTCCCTAGAGGTCAGGATGATATCCCATAGTTCAAAGCCCAAGTCCTCTAATCACAGAGTTGGTATTTCTGGTGCCACCAACATCTACCTTAAGACTACTAGATGTGAGGGGCTCCACCCTGAGTCATCTCTATAGCATAACTATTAGCATTCAGATGAGGTCTCAGGGGGCCCACCAGGTATGACAAAGACAGTCCTATCACTTGGGAAATTCCAAGTGTTTAGAGTGATTTCCCAAGAGTTGAATACAAAGTCCTGATATTCCTTTGGGAAAGAACAAATTCCTTAGTACCCAGGGTTAGTATTGGAAGTGTTTTCTAACCAGAGCTGTTGGGCTGCAGTTGTACGTATGCTTCTAAGTTCAGAGTAAAGGTCTAGACTAAAAATACTTAGTATAAGTCTTCAGTATATGTATGGTATTTAAAGCCATGAGACTGGATGAGACCTGAAGAAATGATTAGAGAGAAAGTGTAAGAGGTCTGAGTGTGGGAAAACTCCACACTTGGTTGTCAGGAACAGAAAGTTGTACAAGTAAAGGAAATGAGAAGTCCAATTTCCTTTACAGAAATAATCATAATATGGACTATCACCCCTATTATTACCCAGTGTAAGAAGAAACACGCACCAAGTCATTTCAGATATTCGTATCATGAGAATTAAATATTTTAATGGTAAAACCAACTTAAAATACACTCAATGATTAAAATTCTTAGATTTGATTGATCCTTGATAGCCCTTATTGTGCATTCATTTCTTCCACATATACATTCATTCATTCATATGACAAAATTCTGATTACTATTCGTATAGTACTAAATGTGAATGACAGAAAGCTAAAGATGAGATACATTCTTGAATTCAAGTGCAAGGTCAAGGAGGACAAAGAACAGCACCTCATTGGTAATCATTATAATAATAAACACTGTAAGGTGGAATAGATTCAACAGTAATAGATTTGGTTTCTTTGGTTTTATACAGTAAGAAAACTCCTGGGAAGGATGGGAGCTCTGAAGAAGAAATATTTAACAGTCACTGCTGGAAATCATGGAAAGTTTCACAGACAGAGAACACTAGCATGAAATCTTAATGGAGTCAGTTTGATAAATAATGGTGAGACAGTTATGTCATCCTGAAGGAAGAGCAAGTGGGTATCATCCAGAATAATGAGGTCTCAGCTCTTGTTAAATTTCAAAATCACATTTAATTTGATTTTAATAATGACTAGCATTTATTTACCACTCAGTATGTGCCTAGCATGGTAGATACTTCATATGCAAGTAAAGAGCATTATAACTACTGAGTAATTACTACATGGATTCCAGGATTGGAATCCAGTTATCTCCCAAGCCCGTGATCACCCTCTGTACTTTATAAAATTCTTTCACTTATCAGTCTTCATAGCAGCCCTGTGAAATAAGTGTCTTATGCAAGAACTGCCAATTAAGTTCAGAAGTCATCCTAGAAAACATGCTACACACATCATTGCTGAATATCACTATGGTCACCTTTGAAGTACTCCTCTTGGGAAGCTATGCACCAATGGTAGTGTCTAGTCCACTCTTCAAAGTAATTTTGGAACTCTTTTTCTGGAATGGCCATCAGAGCTGTCGTAGTATTATCCTTGATGTCCTGAATGTCATCAAAATGTCTTCCTTTCAATATTTCCTTTCTCTTTGGGTAAAGAAAAAAGTCACCAGTGGCCAGATCATGTGAGTGGGGAGGGTGTTCCAATACAGTTATTTGTTTACTGGCTAAAGACTCCCTCACAGAAAACTACAGTTAAGTTCATAAACTTGCCACAGCGCCACTGCGTGCAATGGCCATTCCAGAAAGAGTTGCAAAACTGTTTTGAAGAGTGGACGAGGCACTGGCATTGCTGCATAGCTTCCCAAGGGGAGAACTTCAAAGGTGGCCATAGTGATGTTCAGCAATGAGGTATGTAGGACACAAAACAAGGTAGTTTGTGGACTTAATTGTCAGACCACATAATTATTTAAATGTGAAAAGAATACACTCTGTGAAAAGTTAAAAGTAAATGGTAGTTAGGAACATAGGCCCAGAAGATAAAACTGGCTCCACTCTTCTTGTGTGACCATAGAAAGTTAATAGAACTTTCTATACCTCAGTTTCTCTATCTGTGAAATAGAGGTAATAGCAATACTGTAGGAATATATTACAACGATTAATTGTGGCAACACACAGAAAACAATTCTAAGAGTCATCGTGTCCAGATGCCCTTGAATCGACTCCAGCTCATGACAATCTTGTGTTGACTGAAGTATTGCATGTTCCTGCACAATCTTAGCAAATATATCCAGCATATCACTGGTATTAAAACGATGTAGATCAGATTCTTATTCCGAACAGAGGCAGCAGAATAGTGTGGTAATGAGGAAACGCTCTGCTACCAGACTGCCTGCGGTTGCATTTTGGCTCTTCATTTATTGATTGTTTGAGCTTAAGCAAGCTATTTAAACTGCCTGTGCCTCCATTTCCTCGCCTACTGTCTGGAGATAGTAAAAACAAATGCTCCATAGAACTACTAGGAAGATTTTATGTGTTAATATGAGCACAGGATTTAGAATAATTCACGCCACATAATAATCGCAGCCTGTGAAAAGTTGAAACAATTAGTAGTTAAGAACATTCAATGAATGTTAATATTAATATCCCCACTAGATTGATTCCAGAATCCGGTGTAGCCCAACTGCATTTTAGGCATCTAGTAACCAGTTACCATAGACTTGTTTTGTTAGTTTCCACCCCTGATGATTCTATGTGTGTCAGAGAAGCACTGTGCTCCGTAAGATTTTTAATGGCTGATTTTTCAGAAGTAGATCACCAGGCCTTTCTTTAGAGACATTTCTGAACAGACTTGAACCTCCATCTTTCAATTAATAACTGAGCACCTTAATGGTACCACCAAAGGACTCCATTCTAGGCATCAGGCTGTAGTTGTATGAAAAAATAACTAGGTTCCATACAGAGTGTAAATTTTATAAAATCCACAACTTTGGATACTTTCATGAACCTATAAATATTCAGAGGCTTATTTGATACTAATCACTGTCAATACTTTCATTACAAGACAACAAACGCCAGCAATTTTCATGAGAGGTGTCGTGAACAGGACAGATACTTTTGTTCCTAACTGGGCATTGACCTCAATCATTAGTTCATGAATTAGGACTAGAGTGGCATGAGAATGTAAGGAGTAATTTGGTAAGGAATCCAATAAATGTATTCAAAACAAATAATCCAAAAAAAAAGTATTCTTAATCCTGCAATGCTAATGGCATCAGTTAAAGCAAAGATGATTATATCAAATTTAGCTTTAATTTGTTGAGGCTAGATACAGTCTTCCCCAGTGTGATAAATTACTGTGAAAGCAGGTCAAATGATGTGGAATTTACTATGAGCCTGCTGTTGCACGGAAGTAGAATGAAATAGAAAACAATTCCTGAGTTATTTAGCATGTAGTTCACTGAATTCTAGAAAGAAATTTATTATTCCAGCTTTCTATACCTTTACCACTGCTTAGCTATTGTTAAAGAAGGTATTATTTTTGTGTCAAGGCTGGTATATAAAAATAATGTTTTGTACCATAGTCCACAAAATATTTTCTTGGCCAAACATGGCTGTGGTAAGATCATTCTGTCACCTCCAAAGATTTCACAGAATTATAGAATTTGCTGTTGTCAGAGATGCCAGAAATAATGTATCCCAACTTTCTGACTTTGCAAAGTGGAAAACTCAAGCCCAGCAAGGTTTGATGACCTCTCAATCCCTCTTGCAGCAAAACCAGAAGTAGTGCAAATGGGAAAGAAACATGGAAATGAGGTGAGGAGCGCAAACACAGGTGTGCCTAGCCTGGCCTAGTCTCTCAGACTGTGGTATGTTTAATATTCATACAACATAATTTTCTAAATCTCTTCTTTCTCCAGTTAAGTGGGTATTAACTTGGTCTTCAGTTATTCAATACCTCTGTCCCAACTTGATTTAGTACTGTACTAGGATAAGAGCTATACTAGGATAGTGTGTTTAGATTTGTGATTTTTTTCTTTTTAATTTTTGAGAAAATTATTTCAGTGAGTAATTTCAGAGAAATTAATGGGCCACATCTGTATCTCTCCATGGAGGAAAAAACCAAGTGGGAGTATAATTGAAAGTCCCAGGAAAAGAAAGCTAAAGCACCTGAGAATACTGCAGAAGGAAAGGCCACGAAGAGGTAGTGAAGGGTTGCAGCAGAAAGACGGAGACAGATAATCAGAATGACTCAAAAAATTTCAGTTGGTATTGAAACAGAATGTGGTAAATTTAATCTGTCACGAGAAAGTAGGCCTTCTAGACGTTGGCAAAGGGCAATTAAGAAGTCACTCTCCAAAGAAAACTATTTTTAGAAGTGAAAATCGCTAGATGTATTACCCCACAACTACTGTCTGCCACTGAATTTGTGCTTTTGTGTTTCACCTGAAGTGGTTGATCCAATCATTGACATTTGAAGCAGAACAGAAACTTGTCATCTTTACACTGTGCTGAGCTAATGGTGCAAGCAACCGTTCAAGGGACAACAGAGACCTGAACTTTGGTACTGATAATATTAAGTGGAGTCGAGAGAGACATATTGAGCACTGGTTATGTCAGTCTAAGACAGAAAAAAGACAATGTATGGGAGAGATTTACCTAAGGTCAGAACTTAAATCATAAGAAGAAAAGATGGGTTCCTCACCGTCACGCCAACCCCTGCTGAGAGAGTGTGCTTCCTAACTCCCACTCAAAATATGAACCAAAAAGAAAGAGAGAAAGAGCTAAGGGAGGAAAAAAAGATTCCAAATCGATATCCTAGGTTCCTAGTCAGTTTGTGTTTTATTCAAGTTTACACACTAGTGGTACAGAAAGAACTAATTACGAATATAGGTCCCAGACCTTAGTCCAGGGTCTTCAGATTAGATAGAAGCCTAAAATACAGCTTTAATCTTCGCACTTGATGTCAAGGTTTAGGTCATGGATGAGTCTTTCTGGAATTCACCCAGCAACTCCATATTAGGTAAACTTGCAATGAGAATACTCTGGCACCACTTTAGAGAGACTGGCTGTTGTTCTATGTGAAGAGGCTTACTTGTCAATAACATATGTTCTGTTTTCTCCATTCAAAATGTTCAGCTCCTCTATTCTCCTCTCCTGTGTAAAATTCACTGTCCTCCACACCCATTTTGACAAGGTAACATATCCTTACATTCTTTAACGACAAACGTGTGGATATTTTGTTTCTTTCTGTGTTTGACTGTTGTTACAAATAATCATCACCAGTACTCTGCATCATTTCGCTTTTGGTGAGTGTTCAAAAGGCACCAAGCCAAGGATTCCATGTGCCAAGAACCAGGATCTAAATGAATGACATTCTTTGAATTTCACTTCTGTGAACAAATCTTTGCATAGTTTAGTCTAGATACTATCCATTGCTTTGTAAACGCACTGTCAAATTGATTTGGCACGTAAAACAGGTTTCTGGCAAATTTTGTGCAGAGCAAACCACAACCTTGAATTTTAAATTTCTGGATGACTCATAGTACGTAAATTAAAAAATGTATGATTTGCAATCAGAACATTCTCCTTCATCCTTAGACATAATAATAAACCCCATATTATTGATACATTCTTGACTCTGTCCTTTGAGACACAATTTTCCTGTATACTAGTCTCTACAGTGTCAGAGTCAGCATCACAACTATCTAAAATGAAAGAGCAGTGTAGCTCATAAGAGTTAGCTGCAGATAGCTCAGATGGCTTGCTTCGTGACAAATCAGAGGAAATAATAAAATATCAAGTTGTTGAACTGTGACTTTGAATAAAGGTAAAACTAGTATTATATTGGAGATGAAGACTTTCAGCAGAACTTTTCATGGATATTATATCTGAAGAAGCAGATTAGGGACAAACCTTTTTTATCTTCTCCAGGGTCTTGTGCTTAGATAATAGTGTCAAACGTAATTGAGAAGGTGGGACTGGGAGGGTAACAGAGGTGCTGAATATACAAAATACTGTGAGCACGACAAATCTGAAAATGTCATGCCTCTCCACCCCCATTTAGAATGATTCGCACTGCCTTGTGGATAACATGAAATTCTTTAGTCCGCAATGTAGATCCAGTTACTTGTCTATTCTCATTCCTCACCAGCCCGCCCTGTTCCCTGTCATCTGAAGCCAGCCTACTCACACTGACACGGATGTAGCCACTCGGCTTGTTCTACTCTCCTGTCATCTAATTTTGGCATGCCTTTCTGTGCTGAAGCTACAGAGTTAAAATTACAGTTTTTTGTCTTCCTTTCAGCCAATGTTCTAGATGGGTTTTTGGTTCTACCAATCAGATATGTAAGAAAATGAAGAGAAAAGATAGCAATGAGATATTTACACAGATGACATAGTGTCAAAGAAACATCAGTTAAAAACTATAATTTTACATGTAATTTAGTATAAAATATTAAATTCAAGAGCAACTGTGTGTATGCTTTCAAATCTATATTTGTTGCTTCCCTTACATGTACTCAATGAAAAAACTGTGATCAAGTATTGATGACCTAGTATCTTCCTGGGATGACAGGCTAGATTATACTGCAGTATCAGAGTCCCCATATACCAGCAGCTTAGAAAAGCAAAACTTGATGTCACATTTCTGCTAAAATTCCAACATGACTAGAGTCTTTACCCCGCATCTCCTTTTTCTATTATCCAGGCTGATAAAATAGTCACAGTCTGAAACATTTCTTGTTATTGAGGTTTGGGAGAGTCTCTAGCCTAAAAATAGTATTTCCCTCATGACTGATTGGCAAGGACTTGTCACATGGCTCAGTGCAACCACAAGAAAGTCAGGGTATGCTCTAAAGGAAAGAGAAGCTGAAATGTTGAACAAATATCTCTGATGTCCACTATAATCTGCCCTTCTGTGTCACCGGTGTTTGGCTCATTCTTCCTCTTATGTGAAAAATGTGTTCCTCACTACCACAAAGGAAAAAACTTCAAAATTCCATACAATCACAGCATTAGGTTATGGGTGTTTCTGTATTGGAGTGATGTCCACTCCGGGAGGCTTTCTCTTAATTATGCAGAACCATAATCTAAAAAGATAAGTTATCTGCCTCTTCTGCCACCAACTCTATCACCAGTTGCCCTCAAGTTGATTCTCAATCACGGCAACTCCATACCTGCCAGAGAAAAACTGTGCTCTGTAGGTTTTCAACGGCTGGCTCTTTGAAAGTAGATCACCAGGCCTTTCTTCCAAGGTACCTTTAAATAGACTTAAATTTCCAGGCTTTCATTTAGAACCTAAGCACTTTAACCATTTGTACCACCCAGGCACTTCACTCCAATGGTACAACAGGGACAGGATAACTACAGTAAGCCCTCTCATTCAGGGAGGGTGAGTTTGAGATCCAGAATGGACATTTTTGCACAATCCCCTATCCTGGAGTTGGAAGACTATTTCTTGACTAGGGTTCTTGATTAGGCTTTCCTAATCTAGTGGTGTCTGTGGCCCCAGAATCTGATCTCTGTACATTGTACACTAGGCATTTATCACTGGGCTTTCATATACAAGTTCTGACAATTAAGATTGTGAACTCATCCTAGAAAACATGCTGTATACCTCATTGCTGGAAATCACTTCAGTCGCCTGTGAAATACTCCCCTTTGGGAAGCTATGCGCTGACACTGGTGCCTCATCCACCCTTCAAAGCAATCTTGGAACTCTTTTTCTGGGATAGCCTTCAAAGCTGTCGTGTTACCCTTTATGTCCTGAATGTCATCAAACTGTCTTCCTTTCAATATTTCATTTATCTTCAGGTAAAGAAAAAAAGTCATTGGGGCTCAGAACATGTAAACAGGAAATGTGTTCCAATACAGTTACTCATTTACTGGCTAAAAGCTTCCTCACAGGCAACTATACAGTTAAGTTTGTGAACCTGATACCAGGCTACCATGTGCAACGGCCGTTCCAGAAAGAGTTTCAAATTTGCTTTGAAGTGTGGACTACATGTTGGCATCGGCACATAGCTTCCCCAGGGGAGTACTTTGAAGGTGACCATAGTGATATTCAGCAATGAGGTTTGTAACACTTAGAACAATCAAGTTTACAGATCTTATTGTCCAATCTCTTACATACCAGCATAGCGGACTAAGCATGTGTTCCCAATGAATTCCTACTTACAGAAGATTGTAGGTGCTAGGATCTATCATCTTAAGTGTCAAGCAACCCTACTTCTTAATTGACGTCCATGATGGTTCAGATTGTGTATTATCTTAGATGAGCTATGATTCTCAGTGACATTTATGTAATGACATAGTTCAACAGCTATATAACAATGTAATCTGGCGGTTATATAATGGAAGAGTCAACCTCTATGATGTGATCTGATACAACCAGTCAACTATGTAAAAAGGGAGTTTTCCTGGACATATGATGTGCATTCAATATACATATGAACATTCTGGTGAAGCTGACCTGCTTGCTCAGGATCCTGCATAATGCTTGACACAATCTGGTATTTGGTTTTTGGGACTTTAATTAGTAGCCTGCTGTATTGCCTGACAATCTTGGGATTTGCTGGCCTTCACAGTCCATGACCAAGTGGCCTACCATCTCACTTGACAACCTTAGGTTCAAAAGCCCCTACAGCTATGTGAGCTAGAAGAAGCCTCTAGCGTGATACTTGACCCACAGACTTTATATTTGCTGATATATATAACCATGTGAGCCATTTCCTTGAGATAAATTTCTCACCGATTTTGCTTAACTTATTTTTCTTCTATAGAGAACTCAGCATAAGTCACTTGGCACTGAAAGTGGTTAATGGAAAACAAAAATGTAAATATGAGTTTTCTAAGTTTGTTCTCAAGTCTGACCAGACTTAAAGGCAGTGATGATTCTACCTCCAGTGGAAATACTAATAAAGGGTGTGCTACTAATTCATGTTGTGAGGGGCAACATTAATATGCAAAATATCACCATAATAGATCAAGTATTGGTTAGAGACAAGGCTCTGGTTGATCTCATGCTTATATTTTTCTGTATTTTGTCAGAATGAAAAGAAAACGAAAGTTGTTATTTGGTCCTATTTTCCCTAGACAAAGTGATAAAAGAAAGAAATGAGCTCATTCCTTCAGAGGTACAGTTCAAGAGCCATATAAAAGATCTCAAAGGTGCCACTTGTGTCCTAAAAGAAAGCTTCAGTTATTGTAGCAACGGAGCTGATGTTGCCCCAAACCAAGCCCAGAATCTTATTGTAAGAGTGGCTAACTTACAACACCAAATGAATTCATAACCTCAAACGGTGTATGAAGTTAAACTAAAGGCACTGATTGGAAAGAAATTGGATCCTGTAACTTGGGAGACGTTGAACCTCTAAATTTCATTGAATCACTCCTGCCAACAGAACCAGCTCTCTTACTCCCTTCTGAAGAATTGCTCTTTGTCTGCTAGGCTTCCCTGACCAGTGAAATCATTACCCCTCACTCTCATCTGATGAGATTAATCCAGCTGTGTCTGAAAAGCTTTGTGTGAGTTATTGCCAGGGGAAACTGCTAAGTCATTGTCTGAGGTGTTGTCTGGGGTAAATGCCTTACAAAACATTACTGAATGTTCCCAGGATGAACTCCCACCACGCATTTTGGCTTCTAGACCTATATCTAGGCTTAACTAACAGAAAGCACCAAAAAGTTAAGTACAAAATGTAACCCAAGAGGAGGCAACTCTATCCTTCAGAAGAACTGCTTGAGTTTTCTACTGCATACAAACATAACCCTGGGAAACATTCATGTGAAGGGCTACCAAGGGTACTGGATAATGGTACAATGAACATAACATTGGATCAGTCTGTGTTTATTGCTACGGAACCACTAATGGCAAATTCTTCATTCAGTGTTTCAGCTACAAAAGGTTAGGAAAGAATCTAATAGTTTATATTGTTGGATTGCTAAAGCATGAATGATACAGTGGCCTACACTTGATCAAGTTGAGTTTCAAACTTAATTTGGTATACTGTATAAGAAGATACACATGGTATGCACAAAGGACTTACCTCTGACCACAATGATGAAGCACAACTTTGCAATAGAAGCCTCAACATCCTTGAAGACTACTGCAACTGCTATTTTATGTAAGCTAGATTTGACAGCTGAAACTGCCATATTTAAGACACTAAGCTACAATAGGGCTGATTGGACCCTGTCGTGGTGAGGGCAGAGTGGCAGTGCAAAAGTGACAAAGACAGGGTGAGTGTGATTTCTACAGTGGACAGCAGATTCAAATCAGCAGTCAGAATAGTCTGACTAGTATGGATTTATGGCATTGTTACATAGTCATGGTGTCCCTGTGAATGAAGTAGATGGGAAATCTACTATTTATTTGCTCTGTACAAGCAGAACAATTCTAGGTCAAGTAAATGGCAGTCTAACTCAGATCTCTGAAATAGAGTCGTAACACCACAATCAATTCCCAGATTTGAGCTGGTTTACAGACCTACAAACCCTTACACGAAGGGGAAGCCAGGTTCCCTTGAGAAAGGACCATGATAAAATGTTGACAATTTGTGCTGTTAATCATTCTTTCAGCCTTGCCCCGAGGGATCTACAGGCCTTTACCAGTGTGACTGTTCACTGAAGAAAGGGAAGTAATCAGACTTTTCAGGAATAGTGGGTACTGGCTCTGAACTGACACCAATTCCAGGGAATACAAAATGTCACTCTGGCCCACCAGTCCCAATGAACATGTATGGAAGTCACATTATTAACCAAGTCTTAGTGCAGATTTGCTCACCATGGGTTAAGTGAGTCTCCAAACTCATCCTATAGTGATTTTCTCAGTCACAGAATGCATAATAGGAATGGATATACTCAGCAACTGGCAGAACTCCCACACTGAATCTCTGACAAGCGAAGTAGGGTTTTATGTTAAGGAAAGCCTCCATGGAAGCCACTGGAACTGTTCCTACCTAGGAAGATAGTAAATCACAAGCAAAACTGAATTCCTGGAGGACAATTACTGCCAACATCAAGTACTTAAACAATACAGGTGTTTTGATTCCCAAACCATTCACATTCAACTCACATATTTGGCCTGTGCCAAAAACAGACGCATCTTGGATAATGACAGTAGATTACTGAAAACTTAAGCAGGTGGTGGCTTCAACTGAAGCTGCTGTTGCTCTGGTTTCCGTCTAATTTCATTGCTTCAGCAAATTAATACCTTTCCTCGCACTTTGTATGTACCTGTTGATCTGATCGATGTTTTTTTTTTCAGTTTCAGTTTCAAAGGAAAACCGGAAGCAATTTGCCTTCAAATAGCAAGGTCGTCAATACCCTCACTGTCCTACTCAGAGAGGATATTAGCTATCTAGCCCTCTGATATAACTTCATCCACAGGACCCTTGGTCATCTTTTGCTTCCATAAGACATCACTCTGGTCCATTACATTGATGACATTCTATTGATTGGACATAATAAGGAAGAAGTTCTATTGATACAATATTTTCAGGCTAAAGAGTGGGAAACTAATTCCGTAAAAATTTTAGATGCCTTCCAACTCTAAAATTTCTAGGAGCCCTATGTTGTGGAACATGTCATGTTCTTTGTAAGTATAAGCTGTTATATCAGGCCCCACCTACAATGAAAAAGGAGACACACTGCCTCTTGGGATGCTGGAAGCCACATGCCCACCATTTGAGTGTGTTACTATGGCCTGTTGATCAGGTTACTAAAAAAGCTACTAGTTATGAGTGGGGCACAGAATAAGAGAAGGCTCTGTATCTAGGCGGGGTTCTCTAGGGAAGCAAAACCAGTAACACACATAATACATGTAGAGAAAGATATATATAAAGGAAACAGCTCAGCTCATGCAGCTACAGCACATGAAATATACCAACTCCTGGTTTGGAGCATTCATCTCATACAGCCCTGGAAGCTGATGAAGCCAAGGTCAGCAGCTCAGAGATTGGAGTTTAAAGTCACAGCTGTGTCGGTACATGAATCCCAAGATGGTGGGTAAGACTACGAGGTTTCTGCTGATTCACGGAGTTGCAGGGTCTGGGAACCAAGGATTGTCAGGCCAGGGAACAAGTCTCTTACTTGCAGATTATGAGGGTCGATGAGTTCTAAGAGGTGCTAGTTCAAACCCCAAGAACCAGACTTAAAAAGACAAGAGTGTGGGAGCTGCCAACAGGGTGAGCAGACAGAAAGTAGACCACAGAAGAAAGGGAGATGAAAGGGGGGGTGGGTGGTGAGGCATTACAGGCCAGCCCTCCCCTCCCACCGCTCTATAAGGCTGCTAAGACATTGGCCCAGACAAGTTGACACAAAGTCTCAACCATCACACTCTGCACAGGTTCAGGCTGCTGAGTGAACCCCTCTGCCACTTAAACCTTATCATCAAGCAGATCCAGTGGGATATGAAGAGTCAGTGGAAGACAGAGATGCTGTTTAAAGTCATTGGCAGACCCCAAGATCCTCAGGATTTTGAATCAAAGTTCTTTCAACTCCTGTAAATAGCTTTTCTTGTTTTAAGAAAAAGCTTTTGGCTTGTTACAGGGTCTTAGTTGAGACAATGCTTAACTAGTGGCAACCAAATCACCACGCAGTGAACTGTCCATCGTGGACTGGTTGCTCTCTTACCTATAGAACCACAAAGTCCTGAGGAGGGCCAGAAAGCACAAGTAAGTGCATGAGGCAGTGGCTCAAACATTCATGGTTTCCATTCCTGTTGTGTTATCTGCCCTCTCCCTGTCTGAACCTATAGCCTCATGATGTGGTCCTTATAATCAGTAACTGAGGAAGAGAAAACTCATGCCTAGTTTACAGATAGTTCTGAGCAATATTCAAGCATTTCTTGAAAGGAGACAGCAGCAGCGCTGTGGTCCTTTTCTGGGACCCCCTCGAGAGACAGTGGTGAAGTGAAACTCTCCCAATAGGCATAACCTGGAGCAGTATACCTAGTTCACTTTTTCTGAAAGTAGAAATGTCCAAATACGTGATTGCAAACTTATGAGCTATGGCCAATACTTTGACTGGATGGTTAGGGATTTGTAAAGTACATGAATGGAAAATTAGAGACAGGGAATTATGGGGGAGAAATATATAGACAGACCTCTCTGAGTAGGTCAAATAAATGCAGATATTTGTATCTCATGCAAATGCTCACCAAAGAACAATTTCAGCAGAGGAGAATTTTAACAATCAAACGGATAGTATGATGCGTTCTGTGGAAACCGGTCATTCTTTTTCCCCAGCTACTTGCATCGTTGCCCAATGGGTTCGTGAATAAAGTGGCTGTGGCGGCAGGGATGTAGGTTATGTGTGGGTTCAGTAACATGAACTTCGGCTCACCAAGGCTAACTTCGCTACAGTCACTGCTATGTGCCCAGTCTGCCAGCTGCAGAGACCAACACTGAGTCCTCTCCATGGCATCATTTCTAGCGGTAATTAGCCAGTAACCATGTGACAGGTAGATTAAACTGGACTACTTCCATCATGGAAAGTGCAGCATTTTATTTTTACTAGAATAGCCTCTTATTCTGGATACTGATTTGTCTTTCCTACACATAATGCTTTTGCCAAAACTATTAGTGGACTTACAGATTGCCTTATAGATCCAGGAATCAAGGGATAGAAATGAGAGTGGCAACACTCAATATTATCCCTAGTGATGATTCACAAAATCTTAGCTTCCTGTGCCCAGGACCTCATGCTTTGTGGGTCTAGAAGTCCTAGTTCCAAAGGGAGGAAAGCTCCCATCTGGAGACACAACACAGATTACATTGTACTGGACGTTAAGAACGCCACCTGGCTACTTTTGGCTCCTCATGCCTCTGGATCAGCAAGCAAAGAAAGAAGTCATCATACTGGCTAGTGTGATTGACCCTGTTTACCAAGAGGAAATTGAATTGGTGTTGTATAACAGAGTGAAAGAAGGCTATGTCTGGAATACAGAAGATCTCTAAGGCATCTATTAGGGTTGCAGGAAGAAATGAAAAGGAGGCCCATAGGGGAATAAGAATCATCCCAACACCTGTGCTTGTGAGAGGAAGGGGCTCTATTCCAGCCGGTGGAGCTGCGGCGGGGTGATGTTCAAAATGGCCGAGCTCCTCCATCAGCTCTGTTCTGTCCTTTTATTGGACCCATAAAAAGGTAGACAAAGGACTTATCTTACTGTCCTCTTATTGACATTAGTAGGTTACAGAAACAGAAGCAAGCATTAGTCTCAAGTTTCCAGTAAGTGAAGTTTTTATAAATCCCTAAGGGTTGGGACACCATGGAGGATGGGGATTTCAAGGGGAGTGTCCTTGAGTGCCTGCAAGAGGCCCCTGGCATTACACATTAGAATGTGCCTTTTTAGGGTTTTCCCTCTCATTAGTACCAGCATACCCTGTGATTAAAGTAAACGAAAAACCACAGAAAACCAGCTCCAGCAAGACTGCTAATGTCCCAGACCCTTCAGGAAGGAAAGCTTGGATCACTCCTCAAGACAAAGAACTACTACCAGCTGAGATGCTTCCTGAGGGTAAAGAGTACACAGAATGAGTGGTGGAAGCAGATAGTTCTCAATATCTGTTATAACCACATGACCAGTTGTAGAAACAAGGACTATAATTCATATGGGTATATTTTTCTTATATGTGAGAAAAAAAATTGCTCTTGTTTTCTTCAAATATAAAATCTTAATATGTAAACAGAGCTACTCTGTTCTCACTTATATGCAAGTTATTTGAGTCATGTTATGTGCAAGTATGACTGTAAATTGCCTTTATTTAGAGGTTATGTATGGTTTAAGGAGATATGTTCAGGCTCTAAGTTGACAAGAGGTGGGCTATGATAGTTAAGGTTGTGCATCAATTTGACTGGGCTATGACTTTCAATGGTTTGGCCATTATGTAATGCTGTAACTTCATAGTTATAAAGGAATGTAGTCATCCTCCATAATGTGAACTGATGTGATCAGTTAATCAGTTATAAGGGGAGTTTCATCAAGGGTGTTTTCTGAATATCACCTATAGATGGACATTCTGGCAAAGGTCGCTGACTTGTTCTGGATCCTGCATCTAGCTCATCATCATCTGACATCAAGTTTGTGGCCACAGACTGCCATATTGCCTGCTGAGCTTGGGATTCATCAGCCTATGCAGTCTGTGAGTCAGAAGCCTGCAACCTTACATGCTGACATATACATGGAGAAAGATTTATCTCAAGGAAATGGTTCATATAGTTGTAGAAGCTGGCAGGCCCCAAATGTGAGGGTCAAGCATCAGACTGGAGGCATCTCCTAACTTATGACAGGCATCTCCTGTCAGCTCTATGGGCTGACAGATCCAAGATTAGCAGATCAGATGGCAGGCCACTGGCTCATAGGCTATAGAAGCTGACAAATCCAATATCAGCATGTAGACTTAACCCCTTTGCCACCAGATTTCTAGAAGTTCCATAGACACATCTAAACTCCCTGAGTTTGGCAGTTTGAATCTACCAGCTGCTCCTTGGTAACTCTACAGGCCAGTTCTACACTATCCTATAGAGTGGCTATGAGTTGCAATTGACTTGACTACATTGGGTTTGGTATCTATCTCTAGCGATCTTTGTAACCATTTGTTAATGTGTGTGTGTGTGTGTGTATACTTCACACTGTCTTGCTTCTCTAGAGAATGTAGCTTAAGACAATGTCCTTTTTTCTTGTAACTTAGTAACTCCATGTGCCAAACACTACAACAAAAAATCTATACGAAGTATTTGTCTCTTTCTCTTTCGACTTTATGATACATGTCTAGAACCCGTGTGACTTCAGTAGTAGAGCCACATCCTTTTTCTTTTTTCCCTTAGACATTTTTCTTCTAACTAAAAAGACTTATTGGGTACTATTTTATCCATTTAGAAATTTTAACAACAGGTGTTACAAGCACGTCTTTGATTTATCCTTGTTTATCAGTTGAATTTCAGTAAAACTTTTTACATTAAAATATTTCTCAATTATAGTTTTTATTGTTTGAGCTAAGAAAGAGTTATCTTTGCCAAATCTGGAATCTATATTTTTTCATTGCTGCTTGCAAGCTGTCCAATTATTTTCTGAGCTTGTCTCTTATATTACCTCTTCTCATACCACTAACATTAGTCAATGTGTTCTGCTAATATTCTAGTTTCCATTTTCTTCACTTAAAGCTGCAAACTAGTTAGATATATTACCTTCCTGCATGGCTACCTCAGATAATAATAGAGACTACTGCACAACACTGATTGTCTTTCTTCTGGCCTCCAATATCTGCAAGTGCAACCTGCCCCCCAAGGAAATAATTGTGTGTGTGTGTGTGTGTGTGTGTGTGCTCGTGTGTGTGTGTATAAATACGTATATTATATATATATTATAGTCTCTGTAACACTTCACTTTTCATAACAATTTCTGTAGTGTTCAGGATGTACTAGTTAAAACTGAGTAACAATATTCTAAAAATCTCAGTAACTATAACATTAAAGATTTAAATATTCCTTTGGAAAACAATTGATGAGTTCAGACAATTAAATCTGTAAACTCATCCTAATAAAGCGCTACATGCCTCACTGCTGAACATGACTATGATCACCTTTGAAGTAACCCCCTTAGGAACCTATGCATCAATGCCCATGCCTAGTCCAACCTTCAAAGCAATTTTGGAACTCCTTTTTTGGAATGGCCATCAGAGCTGTCATTGTATTACCTTTGATGTCCTGAATGTCATCAAAATGTCTTCCTTTCAATATTTCCTTTATCTTCAAGTAAAGAAGAAAGTCACTGGGAGCCAGATCAGGTGAGTTGTTTGTTTACTGGCTGGCTTACTCACCTGGTACCGCTCCAACGGAAAATACCGTGAGTGGAGCCTTCACGAAGAGCAACTTGATTGTCACGGTCTGGTAAGCCACAAATCCATTAACAAGTTACAAGTCCATTCAACGAGATAAGTTATCACAGTCCAGTAGGCTAAGTCCAAATCCAGTGAGTACATCTTGGCACAGGCACCTCGGGTCCGAAGGACGTGCTCTGCTCTCAGTGCTTCTCTCTTGGTGGTACGAAGTTCCCAGCTTCCTCTACTCACTTCTCTGCCTTATATCCCACAAGTTTGTAGCGTGAGTCCTGCCTCGCTAACACAACTGCAGACCACTCATTACCAATATCACAGAGGCAGGATTCACAACACATGTTAGGAAAGGCACCCTACTGGGACTGCTAGTCAAGTGAAATCAACATATACGTGCTGGGGGGACACAATTCAATTCATGACACTGGCTAAAAACTCCTCACAGACAGCTATACAATTAAGTTTGCCAACTTGCCACCATGCCACTGTGCACAATAACTCTTTCAGAAAGAGTTCCAAAATTACTTTGAAAGGCGGACTAGGTGTTGGCATCTGTGCATAGCTTCCTAAGGAGAGTACTTCAGAGGTGACTGTAGTGATATTCAGCAATGACGTATGTGGCATTTGGATCAGTTAAGTTAGTGGACTTAATTGTTGAACCTGGTACAATTCCCTCTCTATTTGCATTACCACTGCCTTAGTTTAAAAGACTCGTATCATTTTTCTGTTAGATTTTAGCTTCCTTCTCTGGAGTCTTCAACTCACACAACACAAACTGCTATGAGAATGACCTACATTTGATGTAAGTTTGATTTTCAATGTACGTCTTTTAATTACTCCCATTTGGATGGAAGTTAAAGGCAACTTTTTAAACAGGGCACATAAATTCTTTATTGATTCAACAATGGAGGGAGCTGGAGGTTCAGTGGTAGAATATTGCCTCTCATGTAGGAGACAAGGGTCTGATTCCTGACTAATGTACCTCATGTGCAGCCACCACGTATCTATTTGTGGTTTGTGTATCTCTGATGTTAAACAAGTATCAGCTGAGCTTCCAGGCTAAGTTGGACTAGGAAGAAAGGCTGAGAGCTCTACTTCCCCAAATCACAGTGGTCTGATCCAATCAGTCATGGGTGGAGATGGCTCGGGGCAGGGCCGTGTTTCATTCCATCATGTGTGGTACTGCCATGAGTTGGAAGCCAACCCAAAGACAGCTAACAACATGTATCTAGGTTCCAGTCATACGAAATACTCTGATTTCTTTTGCTTCCATCTTATTAACACATAGGAAGAATGTCACGGAGCTTCTTTCAAGATCACTTAATTTAACTTCTTCCTTCCATGATATCCTATGCATAATTTTTATCAAATTGCCATATATATACATATATACATACATATACAAATATATATAGCAGTGTGTGTGTGTACACACTTATATATAGTCTCTTGGATTGGACTATTAGCTCCTTGAAGTAAGTAATCATCTTTCTCCTTTTTAGTCTCAGTACCTAAAAGAGCTCTAGACATTTATTAGGTGTCCATTATTTTTTAATTCCTTCAATACACATTTATGAAATACCCACTTTGTTGCTGGGGAAGGGCTACATTCAGATAAGTGAAATGTCATACAGCAGGAAAGTGGGTTTGGGATTTAGTGGACAAAGAAGACTCTTCTACACTGGTTGGGAAGTTGGACAAATATAGAAATAACTCAATTCTCTATATCTCCATGTTGGAGAGTAGAAAAAAACTAAGAAATGTTTTCTTTTTTTAACTTTGAACACAGATAGTCTCAGGGATGAAGAATTCTCAGAACTGATAGTCTGGAATTCTTTTTTCTAGTGTAAATTATTAATGCTTTTTAATTCAGTGTAGTCACTTTTTTCAGGCAAACAATTTTTTTAAAGTAAGCTAGACATTATTTTCTTTTTCCACATTTTCTCTAAGGAATAAAAATATAAATATAGTCATCATTTTGTTGACTCTTTAGAGTGTATTAATTCTCCAGTAGCCACTGCTATTGTTTGTTGGTTTTGAGTAAGATTTCTTCTTTAGCTCAAGAAACCTTTCCACTAAGTACAGTTGACACTGTTCTCTGAGTTTCCCACAAAATTCATCTGATCCCTAAAAGCATAGGTGGAGACTTCTGATTATGAAAAAAAGAATATGATTTTGGTAAGTGGGATTGTAATTTTATGCTATCAAAGTCTTGACCCTGATCTTTAAACATATAAGTGGCCCAGTTCCGTTATGCACTGTTTTATAATGTTTTACTAAATTCAATGTCACTGTGCTGTTTCAACTCTCCTTTTATTTCTTCCTTTCTGTTACTAATTACTTTTATTAACAAAATACTAACCAAAAATTTAAAGATAATAACTTATTTGTTTGAAAGCTTATAGAATTTGGGGTATCATGATTATAAGGATTTAGATTTTAACACTTGGAATCAAGGATTAGAGATGAAGTAAAAAACACACAAAAGATACTTGCCAAATTATTATGATTTTTTCTGTTGTCTTTTAAGAGTCAAATATGATTATTATATTTAACTTTTATAACTTCACTCTATCAGCCATTTGTAAGATTTCTACCATGTCTCCCTTTTTCTTGTTATTCCCTTAAAATACAGTAAGAAAATTTCCCTTTCTTATCATTTTGTTATTTTGCATTCTGGCCACAGTTCTGAATAATATTATCTTAAGAATAACTCTAAAGTGAGCAGTCAAGTTTGATTTGCAGATGAAAAATTTTAAAATATATTATAATATGTCAAGCATTTAGGGAGCCTGAGTTGAGTAGTTAAAGTGTGTATGGTCTAGCAAATCAGAATGAGAAGGGTAGAGCCCTCCTGCTGTCACTGTATCTTAAACATAAGTCTTGGATAATCAGAGCATTTTGGAGAATATGATTTATCGAATAACAGATGGCAGGAACTCAGACATTTAGCCTGCTAGAGAAGGTAAACAGTTACAGCTACTGCTCAGTACCCAGAGAAGCTTGGGATACAAGCGAAACTGCTGACTCTACACATGCTGCTCTTAATTTAAGCTCCAAAAGAGAGATTTTTAGCACACAATCAAAATTCCAATAAACTGTTGATGAATTGCAAATGCACAACAGAAACTGTGTGAATGATAACTTTTAACAAAGAAAGAAAGAAACTTGCTTCATGGATTGAAAAGCAGACAGTCTAAAATAACATGTCCAGACCCTGTTTCTTACATACTCAGTTCTCAGAATCAAAACCTGAAGATGAATTATTTCCCAGGAAAGTTGTAAAATTATCACTTACAAATTTAATTTTTGTTTCCAGCATTTTTCAAATTCTTAATCTTTAGTCTCACTGTTAGTGAGTCACTGACCTCACAGTGAGTCACTACGACTTGCCAGTGACCAGGGCTCTCAGGCTTCTCAAAGTCTTAAACACACCGGTCAGAAGCCACAGGTGTGGTCTTCAGTCTGCCGCTGAGTTGCTCTGTAGCCTTGCGCAAGTTGTTTAACTTCTTTGGATTTCATTTTTTTGAGGGAGATGGTGATGACAGGTCTGGTGACCAGGCCTTTCAGGACACCTCAAACTAATGCCAAAAAGGGCCCAACCCCATGTTCGGTCCCCTCTGAGTCTCTGCAGGGATTGAGGAGCGAACGTCTGAGAACAGCCAGTCATTATAAAGGAAACGGAGGCTGGGAGCCGAGGGATGCTGTGAAAGGGCTCTGATGCAGGCAGCGGTGTGCACACGGCCGTGTTTGTGCAGGGGCCAGCCCTGTGTGCAGAGCTGGTGTGTCCACGCATATTAACTCTCCTCAAGCAGCCGGGCGCCCCCTGAGCCAGTACTGTTTGGAGGGCTTCTTTCTAGCTTTTCTTCCCCTGCTTGTGATATTTGAATCATTATGTGTCTAGGAAACCCTGGTGTCTCAGTAACTAAGTGCTACGGCTGCTAATCAAAAGGTCAGCAGTTAGGATCCACCAGGCACTCCTTAGGGATTCTTTGGGGGCAGTTCTACTCTGTCCTATAGGATTACTATAAGTTGGAACTGACTCAACGGCAACAAATTTAAGGATTTTTGTTTTGTTTTAGACACACGTACTCTTGATTTTTATTTGTTTTGATAAAAATATACATAAACATACACTAATTCAGCAGTTTCTACATGTACTTTACAGTTACACTGATTACATGTTTCAAGTTCTACTACCAACTTGGTACCCTTTTCCAAATTAATCTACTACCAGTAAGATAAAGTCACTGCTTTCTAAGCTTCTGATGTAGACTTTTAAGTTTCTGTTGTCAGTGTGATGCTATATAATTCTTTCAAACCACTCAGTTCTCAGAGAAGCATTCTTTATTTAATTAGTTAAACTATTGTTTGCTTTAAATACAACTTCAGGGAATAGTTTCAGTTTCAGGTTTAAAGATTATCTCAAGACAATTATTTTAGGGGTTTACCCAATCTCGTTGACTCCAGAAAGTATGGAATCCTTGGAAAATTGAAACCCCATTGTACACTTTCCCCCTTTTTGATTAGCCATTCTTCTATAGAAACTTTGATCAAGCTAGTTTGCAATGATGGCTGCATATCACTCAGTTATGGTATCATGACCAAGGAGGCAGTTGTAGAGGCAATTAGACTAGGATTCCAATTCCACCTCCAATTCCTTCCTCTCTATATTGTTTCAGACATATAGAAACCAGTTTTTATATTTTGGATGGCTGTTCACAAGCTTTTAAGATTCCCGGTGCCATGCAGCAAACTAGGAGGTAGAACAGAAACACTAAAAACATTATTAGGCAAATTGACTGAGATGTTCCATGTAATCATTTGCCAATGAAATGTTTTTCAGGTGTGCAGCTTAGTGTTATCAATTATCTTTATTACATTAATCATGTTATACATGTTATACATGTACAACTCTTACCCTTAATGACAAATATCCCATCAGTATAAAAAACATTTCATTGCTTCTCAAACAATGGATTCCTCTTCTTTCTCTTGGCCCCGAATGCATCCAACTCTGCAGTTGAGGAACTAATCTGGTAAAGTATATCAAATGAAATAATGGAAAAACAAGTGGCAGATAAAATAGAAGTGTATCACAGTGATCCAAACAAGTGACCCCATACGACAGAGTAGAACTGCTCCATAGATTTTCCTAAGAGTGCCTGGTAGATTCAAACTGTGGACATCTCGGTTAGCAGCTGTAACACTTCTAGCCACTAGGCCACCAGGGTTTCCAAAATGAGCAAGGGTAAGTAATTCATAGAAGAGAAAACAGAAGTGACAATGAGGGCTGGACTGGACTTACCAGACGCTGAAGATGTAGAGTAGCAAAGAATGAGCTGTAGTCCTTACTTTTCAGTCTAGATGCCATGGAAAATAGTGATAGAGGAAAATTATAGGGAGGAACAAAATTTGGGGGAAAGGACAATGAGGTTTGTTTGGTGAAAGCAGGGAGCTAGTTTCAAGAGATATGTTAGCAAAGAGGATAGAAGGAATTGGCTGATCAGTATTCTAGCTAATGCAAGAATAAATAGCTTTAAAGGGATTTCAAGAAAGAGGAATATGTGGAAAATTACAAAACATCTTTGAATACTAAAAAAGGATAAATTGTCTAAAGCAGAAAGTGGTAGTGAGGTGGCACTGCTCTCTTTCTCAAAGCTGTGACTTCATGAAGTTGGCTTGCATTGATAATGGATTCACAGCTTCAGTGGTGTGGTGGTAGGGAAGGGTTGTTGATGAATTAAGGAAAAAGTGAACACAACAAAATATCTTTTTTTTTTTTGTTCTGCCCTCAGTATATTTTATTCTTCTTGGCTGAAAAGAAAATGTCAGACATCTAGCAAAACAATTTACCAGGTGGACCTCAGTTTACTTTCCTAACACACACATAAAAACAAGCTCTGTAAGTACTGACTTCTCTAAAAGTAGGTGACGAGAAATAGAAACAGTGGCCAAAGGATCAAAGTTAAGGTGCATGGTTAGCCTTCTCTATGAATTTCCTAACCTTTAGAACTTTAGAATTTTAAAATTACAGCCTTCCAATCAATGACAGAAATTTTATAACATTCCCACATTTAAGTGAATACAGTTGTGTAAGTAAAAAATCTATCCCAAACCTCAACTTTTCTTCTTATGAAGTCAGTTTATGGTTTTATACTTTTACTTGAGTGACACAGGGCCCTTAGAAAGGTCTTGTTTATTTATTTTCCACTCTGTAAGTAACCAGCAGGGAAACCAAATTTCTCAATGAGAACTAACATACTCAGTCTTTGCTACCTTTAATTCATCCAAAACATATTTATTTGAATATTCAACATCTACTAAGTGCATACCATTATGCTAGGAGGAGAAATATGTTTAGGTGTGTAATCCCTGCCTTTCATGAGAGTTACAAAGAAACAGACAAAATTAAAATTCAAAGAGCACATTAAGAATGCCTCAGGCATGCCATGAATAATGCTTTGGGAAGGGAAAAGGTCATTCTGCTGAAAGTACACTGTTTAACATACCCTTATAATTCTGTGCTCCTTTATACAACTCATGTTTTGTTTGTTTTTTAATAGACATGCAGTTCTCTTAGGATGAAAAAAATCACCCAATCTCTGATTGGTTTGCTTTACCTGGCAAATTTCCTCTTCTTCAGTACCCTGTTTAAGGTTAATCATTCCCAGATGACATACCCCAAGCTACGTTACGCTGTATGCTACCACAATTTCTTATTATAACTTAGTACATGCTTACAAGTATTTTATAATATAGGGTATTTCTATTATCAACCATCTTTCAGTTCGTATCCTGTGGTGGTCTGTACGTTGCTATGATCCTGGAAGTTATTTTGTTGATATTTCAAACACTAGCAAGGTCACCCATGGTGGACAGGTTTCAGTGGAACTTACAGACTATGACAGACTAGAAAGAAAAGTCTGATGACCTATTTCTGAAAATCACCCAATAAAAAGCTTAAAGATCTCTCTCTCTCTCTCTCTCTCTCTCTCACACACACACACACACACACACACACCCACACACACACCCAAGAATTCCAGTTCTTTTGCTTCGGACATATTGCCAGGAGGAATCAATCACTAGAGGATGATATACTTTCTTTTGAGTTTCATGAGACAGAATTTTGCTTCAGGTTTTGGTGCTAAGTTTCACTCTTATACTTCTGGATACTTGACACCAGCTTTAACCTCATTCTAGTCCTATATTCCAGAATTATCCACAACTGTTTTTTTAACTTCTATATCTATACTTTCTTCTTTGAAGAAATATTTAGCCTGTATTTGACATGCTTCAACATACATCTACTGTTCTCATTGGACTGCCTCATCTCCACACACAACTTCACCTGGTGTTTGGACCTCCACTAAATGACTGAAAAACGAATGAAACTAGTGAGAGAAATTTATGACCCTAGTGGAGAAACATTTCAGAGGCAGATGGAGGGTAAGTGTTCCGGTTTATACTTGCACTTCATTTGTCACTTGTGGTTCCTTGGCCATTTACATCTAAGTAGTTTTGTCCCAAATAAACTTACAGCTTTTTCCAAAATAGATCTGAAAATTCTTCTTAAAACTTAACATATTAATATCCACTCAAAGCTTAAAAATTCTACAGACACACACATACACAAATTAATACAAAATGGACTGATGAACAATCTACACTTTATCATAGGAAGTATTAAAAAATGGTTAACGCCAACTATCTCATATCAAACAACTTGAAAACAGGTTAAACCTGTCTTGCTTCAAAAAATGTTTTCACTGCTCCTTTTCCTGTGCAGCACAATTCTCTTCCATGCTGCACGGAATGATAGTTAAAGTCAGTCTCAGAGCTTGAAATATGCAATGAGCTTAACAACAGGGAAAAAAGCCTGGAAAAAGCTTTTAGGAATGGTCCTACGTAGTAGGTAAGAAGATTCAGTGGAGACAGACAGCGAGGCTCCTCAGGATTAAATAAATCATGAAATTACAGAAAGGTACAAACTGAGGTAAAGGAGTTGAAGAAATTTAAAGTGGCAGTGGTATCGAAAGCAGCAAACGCACTGAGGAAGATGAATTCTGAGGAAAGGATACTCAATTTGGTGATTCAAAGCTTCATTACTGACTGACAAAAGAGACCATTCAGTATAATAACAGGTATGAGACAGATGAGAAGGGCCTCAGGAAAGGGCAGGGAAAAGAAATAAAACAGAGGTGTAGCCCAGTAGGAAATTATAGCTATATGCAGCAAAGAGAATTGATGGCGTATTGTGTAGATTATGGACAAAATTTTATGTTGTTCAAAATCCTGTGCATATGGTGATGAGAATGTATCTTATGTGACATCAGGAGCTTAAGGAAACTTTGTACTCCTTTAACTATCTGATGTCCTTTAGAAATTACAAAAACTCTCATATTCACATTTGCTCATTCCACAAACATAACATTATTAGCTAGTGGGTGGAAGACAGGAAGGAAGAAGAGAGAGAGATACGCTGAGCTCTAGACTGAATCAGATATACTTAACCTGTTGATTCTCCTACTAGCTGGGAGAAGAAATGTTGTGGTTTACATCTACTCTGAATACTTTCCAGTTAGATTCTAATACAAACTCACTATCAGTACACATCGTCAGTTTACTACATGATTTGATATGAAAAACCCACAATGTAAACTTACCACCATGGGGACCTCCTGACTTGCTTCAGTAGGAGGCTTTGACATGTCAGGTAGGGCTTCTACCTTAACACTCGGACACTCACCCTGTGTGAACTGGTTTATTTTCTCCCCGTGCAATAATACACTTATTCACATTTTCTAGATCACTACTTTTGCTACCCAGTTCACTTTGTGTTTGGAGATACTACTTGAAATTATATGATTTTAAAGTTAGAAAGGACCAAAGAACATGTACTCCAAGACTTTCGTCAACTCATAAAAACTAGAGGCCTCAGAAATATGCTAAGTTTAACAGCTAGTAGGGTTTTAAGAAAGGACTAATGTTTACATTGTCCAGTGCGTATTTCAGGACTCTGTCCCCAGTCATGCTTTTCGATTCGTGTTGTAGATTGCCAGGCCTTCCGACCACTCACTTGCATTACAGCCTTGGTTTTGCCGTGTCATGGGTTGAACTGCGTCCCCTAAACAATGTGTGTAGCCATTTGTCTGGGCCATGATTCCCAGTAGTTTATGATTTCCTACATTTTTTGATTTTCCTGGACTATAAAGAGGACTAGGGTGGGACTATAAAGCCCTGCCTAAGGTTACTTCCCTGCTCCAATGTAAAAGGAGTTTCCCTGAAGTGTGGCTTGTACCACCTTTTATCCTTTTATAAGAGATTAAAGGAAAGGGAAGCAAGCAGAGAAATGGGAACCTCATACCATCAAGAGAGCAGCGCCTGGAGTAGAGCATGTCCTTCAGACCTGAGGTGCCTGCACCAAGATGCTCCCTGACCAAAGATTGATATCACTCAAGGACTTTCCTCCAGAGTCAACAAGGGAAAGCCTTACCTGGACTGGACATCCTGAATTCAGACTTGTAGCCTGCTGGACTATGTAAGAATAAACTTTCCTTTATTAAAGACTTTTCCCTTGGTGGTATTTCTGTTAGAGCAGTACCCGATGACTAAGAGAGCCATTAATTACTTTCTTTGAGCATGTGCATGTTACTCAACTGATAAGCTTCAGATTTCTCATCTGTGAAATGAGTGAGTTAAACTCGATATTTACGGTCCAGTCTAGCTAAAAAGGAGTCCCTTAATGGTCTAAATGCTTAATGCACTTGACTGTCAACCAAAAGACTAAAGGTTAGAGTCTGCCCAGAAGTACTTTGGACAAAAGCCCGGCAATATACTTCTGAAAAATCAACCATTTAAAACCCAAGGTAGCACAATTGTACTGCGATTCATGTGGGGTTGCATTGAGTCAAAACTGATGACTCAGTGGCTACCCATTTTCTAGCTAGATGTCATGATTCTATGACCATTGTGAAACCAATTGTCTCATTCATGATTCTCTCTGTTTCAAGTAACAGAAACTTGATCTGCAAGCACAATTAGAAAGACATACATTATCAGGACACAGGGCTATCTTACAGATCTCAAGGTTAAATACAGGAGGGCCGTATGAGGAATTAGGACTGAACTGCAACTACAGCATTGTTTTGATTTATTAGTTCTGTGTCTCTCAGGAATCCCTCGACTTTCATACCCGCTAGTCTCCTAATATTAGCCTTATTTTGTTTCCTTCCGGGCTGGCTCTCTCTATTTTACCAGTAACAGAACACGGCTGGCAACAGGGGCAGAGTAACTAGCAGCATAGAATCCTAAATCCAAATATTTTCTCCATCAAATCAGACAGATCCAGATGTCAGATGAGTCAGTTGTCTACCCAGCTCAATAATCTAGGGCCCGTAAGATCAGGCTAGAATCCAGTCCATGTTAGAGGCCATCTGGTTTAAGCAGAGTCTTTTAAGGGTACTATATATTTGGATTTTACAGAATCAGTTGGTATTTGATTGACAGTAGGATGACAGTAGCTAATATTCTGTGACTAAATCAAGGATAGATGCTGTAAATAGAAAGCCCAGTATGAATGTTTTTATCTCACTGGATTTGACTACAACCTATAACTGATATCTAACTGGCATAGTTACATGTCCCACTTTCCTATTTCAGACCATCTATATCTGATGGATTCTACATTCGAGTCTTAAAAAAGAACTTTCATGAAAAAGTAAATTCAAGTTAAAATTCAGAATAGAAATAAAATGTAGAGGTAGGAAATGAAGTAGCAACAAAAGCTCTCTAAACAGAAGAGTAACCCGTAGCAACAACCAAAGGAATTCCACAAAAGCGAGTACTCTCCAGATAGGGGAAGAAGCGCAGCTATTCCTTTGAGAGGGCCTTGGTTTAAAGTGATTAAGGTAAATATTTAGGATAAAAAAAGAATCAGCTAGGACAAGACAGCAAGGAATTCAGTGTGATTTCTCTTTGAACAGGAGCTGGCTTGTTATTATAATGAAACAAGCCCCCTGCTGGCACCTTTTCCGTGACTTGTTTCCAATCCTATTGAGATTTCTACCCTTCAAAAGAAAGAAGGTGGATTATTACAGTCTTGGCAGGGGGTACAGGAAAATCTATGTTGCTCTAGGTCCAACCCAGCAGTAGCGGATTAAGGTGTGATTGAGTGGATTGGCAATCGCCAGCCCCACGTTCTAAGAACTGCCAGACTCTACCAGGAATCCCCAACAATGTAGTTTTTCCAATAAAATTCCTCTTCGTTTATTCCATTTTTCTTTCTTCTTCCTCTTTTTTTTTTTTTTTTTTTACCTTTTCCCTTCTTGAATTCCACTACTGATTTTTGCTAACCTTCAACCCTGCTATGTTTCTTCAAATATGATGTTTCTGAAAGTAGTTGAGACCAGAGGGGGTATCCTTCATTTGAAGGGAAAAAAAAAGGTTGGGGTTTCTTTCTTCTCAAAGTTGTAGTTCTTAAATTGTTTCAATCAGTATACTTAAATTAGGCTGCCCAGACAATTCTTCCAATGGCGAGTTAATTTGCTATATCCATTAAAATAGGAAGACAGTGTGTTTTCATGTTTTTTCCTCTTTGCTCTAAGGAACTTTACCAACTTTACTTTCTGAATGAAGAAACACTGAAGTCCTGGATTTTTACATATCTAATTGGGAAAGATTTAGAAATACAGCTGCAGCCAGCAATATGATCTATATTCATGACTACATGTATCTTACATAACATATACTGCCTTGTACTGTATGCTATGTCTGTGATATATCAGCAACAAACACAAAAATCTGAAATTCATTACTACAGTTAATGGAACTTGTGTATCTATGGTAATGGGGCTTAATCAAGATAAAACTTCTCAGGTAAGATTTTAGGACCTATCTTTAACTTAGAAGGCCCAGTGGCATAGTCGTTAAATGCTACCACTTTTAACAAAAAGGTCGGCAGTTCAAACCCACCAGGCACTCCTTGGAAACTCTATGGGGCAGTTCCACTACATCATGTAGAATTGCTACACATTGGAACTGACTCTGTAGCAACAGGTTTGGTTTATCTGACTTTTTAAAACACTACTAACCACTTGTAAATAAAAGTGAGCTTGTATTCCAAGAGTATTTTTGAATGATCACTTTTTCTCATGAATTTTACTACTAAAGGCAAGAGATCCTTCTTTAACATATTATCCTTAGGAATACAAGTAGAAATGAAATTCTGATTTGTCACTCTAGTAATCATACTTCCTGTCCATGGACTGACAATAACGATTTTCAGTGTTTGTATTGCTGGCTGTTATGTAGACGTGGACCTGTTTGCTTATTAGCATATTTTATCTACACAAAAACTTGAGTTCTTTATAAAATATAGACACTTTTCAAAACTTTTAGGATTAGATGGCATTCAATAACTAGCATGTTACCTCTAGTTAATCAGGCCGCGGGATCAGTGTTCTCAAGTGAACTAGTATGCGTTTTTCTTTACTTTCCTGAGGAAACTCTGGTGCCCTAAGTGTTAGGTGCTACTGCCGCTAACCACAAGGTCAGCAGTCAAGTTCAACAAGTGTTCCTTGGAAACTCTGTGGAGCAGTTCTCCTGTCCTATAGGGTCTCTATGAGTCAGAATTGACTCAATGACAGTGGGTTTGGGTTTTTTTGGTTACTTTTCTGAATTCCCAAAGAGGCTACAACTAGTTCCTCTGCTTTGGGTTTGGTTTATACCAGGTTAAATTGAGAAACTTTGTTTCACCTAATGGTACACAGAAAGGTAAGAAAGTCTATACCAGTGGTCTTCAAACAATTCCTTTCACTGCCACATTTTGATTTTGAAAGCTGAGGAATGTAAAGAGTTCTCCACTTAAGAAAGAATTGCAGAGAAACAAAATAAAAATGAAATTGAATATAAAACAACAGAATGAATAGCAGATTGAGAAGTCTCTCAAAAAATAGAAAAACACCTAAAGCCATTGCGGTCCAGTTGATTTTGATGCATAGTAATCTATAATACAGAGTAGAACTTCCCCAAATCCTTACAGAAGCTAACTGGCACACCTTTCTCTCGTGGAAAGGTTGATGAATTCAAACCACTGACCTTTTGTTTGTCATCTGAGCACCTACCCCCTGCACACCTGGGCTCCTTTCAGAAGCCACACCCGGTAGCAATTCAGCTAATATACATCTGGGAGAAGAGATAGATGAGCATTACCAAAATCAAGATGCTCTGAAAAAGCAGTTTCATATGCATTGAATGGGAGATTTATAAAGTTATCCAAAATCACATGGCAACCGTATCTCCTTTGAAAACACCAAAAGAGGATCTTGGATGTTCAAGTAACATGCTGATTTTACTTACCAAAAAAAAAACCCACTGCCATCGAGTCAATTCTGACATAAAAACCCTATAGAGCAGAGAGAAACTGCCCTACAGAGTTTTCAAGGAGCACCTAGAAGATATGAACTGCTAACCTTTTAGGTTAGCAGACACAGGACTTAACCACTATGCCACCAGGGTTTCTTAAGAGTACCATCATTGAAAGGAAACTTACTAGTTTGCTATTAAATAACCTGATTTCCTTTGAAAGTGTATGGAATTGCAAGTCATTTGACACAAGAAGTAAGTAAATAAATACTGCTTTTGTTACTCCATGAAACTGGGAAGATTCCCGTTGCCTACCAGGAACACTAGGGCCGTCCTGTGGAACACACCGCTCCAGAGTTGCACTTCGGTCGTTAATTTCACATTTGACAAATGGGAATCAAATAAGAGCTTCCCCCCCCCCCCCCGCAACTGATGAGAATAGAGGAAAAGTAAGAAAATGTCATTATAAATTTTGCCATCTCTCTTTTAATGTCTCTCCTTCACATTTTTACTTTCTGCAAAGCCTAGCATGATGAATGTAGAGGGGAAAATAAGGAGAGATTTTTATTAATTGAAAGCCTGTGCATGACTACTTATCACATCATATGAAAATTCTTAGACTGCAGGAATGGCTTTTTTATTTTTAATATGGAGCATAGTGCTTTTTTCCTTTTTTTTTCCTTTAAGATGTTAAATGCCACTTATCAGGAAGTGCCTTTACACTGGCTCACAGAACTAGTCTACTTGCTGACCAGAGATAAAATATACATTTCTTGTATATCCATAGTACTAATCCTTCGTAAATTCTCCTAAAATCTGATCAACTGTCTTAACTGATACTACTCTCAAGAATTAAGACAAAAATCAGTAAAGTCTTCCGAAGTACTGCTAATATCTAAAATGACGGGACTGTTTCATTCAGTGTTGTTTTTCAGTTTGATTTTGGTCAAACTAAAGACTGGTCCCAGTCTTTGACCAAGAATGGAGGAAGATACTAATACATAAATATATTAGGGTAAAAATAATTCCTTGGAATTTGGAAACAAAAATATTATGCAATGATTTAAAAAAAACAAAACAAAACAAAAAAACATTGCCATGAGTTGACTTCAACTCACAGTGACCTATAGAACAGAACAGAACTGACTCATAGTTTCCCAGGAGCAGCTGGTGGATTACCACTGCCAACCTTTTGGTGAGCAGACAATATTCTTAACCACTGAGCCACCAGGGCTCCCACCAATAATTAACTACACTTACAAAAATGCTTATATGTTGTATTTGATAGCTTACATGTTGTTCCATCCAGTGTATTTAACTGTTCCCTTTTATTTGTGTTACCATGAGAATTAGGAAATGTCCTTAGGAATCTTATCAATTAACACTCAATAACCGAAATATCAGTTAGCAATAGTGGAGTTGCTAAATTAAAGCTAGGCAATTAAATTGGTAGTGAATCAGAATTCTATGTAAGAAAAAAAATTCTATGTGGTTTTCAGAGTCATTTATTACTTATGCTTTATGCAGATCAGTTTTTCAGATGAGCTCAGAGGGTATGTGACAAGTTTCTGTGGAACAGTGAACTAACTTATCTCAGTTTTTAAACTTACCTAGTATTGAGGGCTTAGTATTTGCAAGACACTGTGTTTTACAGTTAACGTAATGTGTTGTTTAGTTCTCACACTACCTCCTCTGGTGATTAGTGTCATTCTCATATTAAAAATGAGGAAATTGTCATTTAAACAAGTATGATTATACTATTTCAGCATGCAAAAAAGTTGGAATCAAAACCTAGGCCTGTCTAGCTCTAACACTGTACTCTTCACAACAAAGCAGCTTGTCTCCAGAGTGACAAAAGCAAATTCCTTGTCTTTGCCTGCAGAAAAAACAGAAAGTCCTAGAGGCTAGGGACTTAGCCTTTAAATTTACGTGGGGAGGAGAACCTACATCTCTTTCCTGTTCCTTGAAGAAGGTTTGGGGGCATGACATGAAACTGACAACCAAAGAAAGAGTAAATATTGATAATATCCTGGGTGGCTGAATGAGCTTCTAATTTTTTATTACTATTCGGAAGTGTCACTCAAACTAGATTTCTTTATTGCACCAGTGCTGTGGATCACTGTCATAAATTTTCTGTTTGTACAATTTTCTCTCTCATATTGTCAAGTATCTCATGGTTTTATTAGCAGCTTGACTGTAATTAGATTCCAGGTATGGACTCACACTCATCTTTCCGGTTGGGAAATCAGAAAGACTATCCCTGGTCTTCTGCTATTTCAGTGAATTCAGTTTGGGACATAAAATATCTTTGTGGTAATTTTGTTTACAGTTTGCACAATATTCAGTGACAGGGGACTCTGTTCTCCATAATCTTTCATTATTTAGAATTTTGCTCAATCTAAACTCTTATGTTTTTAAACAATAATCTCTCACTCACATTTTGGGAACAATATAAACTAAAATAAGATAGAAGAAAATACATAGTGTGGTTGTTTGATTCATTTGTATCAATATTTTCAAGTATCTCAAGTTGTTCCTTTATAACTTTATGTAATTTCTGGTATCAGAGGAAAGGTTTCATTAGAGATTGAATTGTGTCCCCACTCCCCAAAACAATGTATGTTAACTTGGCTAAACCATAATTCCCAGAATTGTGTGATTGTCCACTATTTTGTTATCTGATGTGATTTTCCTATGGGTTACAAATCCTACCTCTGTGAAGTTAATGAAGCAGGATTGGAAATAGTTATGTCACTGAGGCAGGACTCAATCTACAAGATTAGGCTGTATCTTGAGTTGGTTTCTTTTCAGATAAGCCAAGTGCCACCGAGTTGGATTTTTTCAGATACAAAAAAGAAAAGTAAGCAGAGGACAGAGGGATCTCACATCACCAAGAAAGCAGAACTCTCAGCAGACCTTGGCCTTTGGATCCAGGGTTCCCATGCTGAGAAGCTCTAGACCAGTGGAAGACTGATGCCAAAGTTCCTGTGCTGAGAAACTCCTAGACCGGGGAAAATTGATACTAAGGATCTTCCTCTAGAACTGAGAGAGACAGAAAGCCTTCCCCTGGGGCTGATGCCCTGAATTCATCCAACTTCTAGCCTACTACCCTGTGAGAGAATAAGCTTTTCTTTCTTAAAGCCATTCACTTGTGCTATTTCTGTTATAGCAACACTAGATCACTAAGACAGATTTTAATTTAAATAGCTGTTCATTGAGCAAGATCCTAGAGAGCACTTGTATTCTTTTTGAAACCCATAGGCTATATTTTTTTTTTCCTTGTGGTACTCCTGTCTCAGAAGATATACACTGTAACACGCAGTACCACATGAAGTGTGCATAACCCCTTACAGACAAATGAAACTTTCAGTTGACATGACGCTGATTTAGATACTTTGGAAAGTGTGCCAGTGAATCTGACTGTCAAGTACAAAAGGAAAGAGCTTTGGCTCCTTCCATCCAAAGAAGCCTGAATAAACATATTTTCAGTAAAGCAAGTACTACATTATATATCACAAATGTATACCAGTGAAACCATTATAATCTATCCAGTCATAAAGTGACCATGTTTGACCCACATATGAAAACATCACATTATTATTTTTTTGTCTGCCTCCAGGGACTAGAAATTCATGACACATAGGCACTTCAGCACAAATTAAGGCCCAAAAGATGCTCAGGTATTAATGGAAATCTTCCTTTTTCTTCTGATTAATTAAAAGGGTTTTAAGAGAAAACTAATAACGGTCCACAGGGAAGAAAAGGCCATTAAAATCATGGAATATATATTAGCAATTATCCTAAGTTATTTACAGCTCATTTTTCTGCTGAAAACTATAATGCTGTAAAATACATAAATTGCTATAAAATTATAAATATATGTAAAATTCATAAAAACATGAAAAACTGATTGTGAACATAATGATAGTATTCAGAATTAAAACAATCCAGCATTTTTCAGTGACCAAAATAGATGAGATGAGCTTTCAAATAATATTCAATAAGTAAAAGAGGCTTGTAATTGAATACAGCTCTAATTAGACTCTACTCATATTGATCTTCATTTTGAAATCTTCTAATTCTCTTTTCACAGAAAAAAGATTAGAAATTAGGATAAGACTATAATCAACCAGACAAATTCTGGCTCTTTATTACTTCATAGAAAATGAAATAACATAGATCCCTGCAGAAGAACATATGAATTCTGACCTTTGATGAATGTTAACAATGTTAGTCCCAAGAAATCTGTCATTCAGTGTTTGATGTGGAACTTGGACTATAACTTAGGGAAATTCTTGATTGCATCCCAGAGTTTCACGTTAAAAACTCAGTGTCATACAGCTGAATGTGGATGTTGACTTCAGGTAAATCCACAGGTCAAGTACAGGATTAAAATCTATTTTCCTGAAATCCAGACCTACTCTGAAATGATCCCAACTATAGATACTGATTATCAAACATTTGCTGAGCAACTTTAGTGCTAGCCACAATTTCTGACTACAGAATACAGAGATGTATTTCAAGTTTAATTAAAAAAATAAACTATGAAACACAAGTAGCATATGATGTAAAGGAGAAAGTTCAATCTTGAAATTCTCAATAGGTTGTAAATTTTCTTGCCTCTTTAATCCTTGAATTTTCTCATCTGTAAACAGGGGTAAAAATATTTACTTTCAACTGTTATTCTGATGATTATATGAGAATTTGTTTATGAGGCATCTCACCCCGGTGGTGTAGTGATTAAGAACTACAGCTGCTAACCAAAAGGTGAGCAGTCCAAACCCCCCTGGGGGTCCTTAGAAACTCAACTGGGCAGTTCTACTCTTTCCTACAGGGTTGTTGAGATGGCCACAGTGAGCACTGAATGTAGTTAAATACTATTTAAACATTGTAAATATTAAATGGCAATAAAAATATCCTATCTGTGAAAGCAAAGCTGAAAAACTAGATTTCTTTCATCTAATATCATTAGTAATTGGTAAGTGCCAAACTAATGGTACTAGAAATAAGTATTCTAAGAATTCAGGATAACTGAGATAGTAGCAATTGTTTCACAGTCAATGGAGAGCTAAAGTGAGCCTGCGGGAGAAGATACACCAGAAAGGGGGATAATCAAAGCAAATGTATAGAGCACACTGTTTAGTTTAAGGAACAATAGTAGAAAACTAGTCCACACTAAATGCCAACAGTTGAAGATACCTATAGTTGTTGGTGAACATCATGTAGAATACGGATTGCATTTTAATAACAGAAAATTTTAAACAGCTGTGAAACACTTTATGATAAGACAACAAAAAGGGAATCCTCTTTGTTTTGGCAACAAATATTATATCTAATTCAGCTGTATTTTGACCACCTGTATCTGTTAAGTAAATGTTTGCTGCTCTAACAAATGAGCCCTAATTCACAGTGACAGTGACTTATTACACTGAAAAGTTTATTTCTTTTTACTCACATCAATATAAATTGTGTGTTCCTGATGAATGAACATCTTCTCAAATAGCCATTCAGAGAAATAGAATCATCTTCTCATGTAGTTTTGTCTACCTCTGGATCCACAGAGCACTTGTCATTCAGGAAGAAAAAAAAAAAAAGAAGAAGAAGAAAGAAAGAAAGAAACAGAGAGGATTAGAAGGTTTTAACTGATTAGCCGTTTAGCGGTACCCATCATTTCTACTGACATTCCTTTGTCTAAGACTCCATTATGTGGTCCTCATTCAATTAAAAGAGATAAAATAAATGAATAAATAAACAACCAAACCTATAGTAGTCTGCCATGTCAGTTAGATGTTTCTCTCTTCAGGCTATGATTTACAGCACTCAATTTTTTACAAATATGACATTAAGCAAGAAGAAGATCAATGGCTGCAGTATTAATTTTGTTATTCCTATTCAGAATCGACTTATCAGCCCATTAGAAAACAGTACAGTTCTCATGTTTTATCAAATAGACCTAAATCAAAAAGGCTGACAAGTTGGCTTGTGTAGTGGATTGAATTGTGTCCCCATAAAATACGTGTCATCATGATTCCCATTACTGGGTAGTTGTTCTCCATTTTGTGATTGATGTAATTTTCTTATGCACTGTAAATCCTAATCTCTGCCTGTGCTTAATGAGGCAGATTAGGTTATGATAAAGAGGATTAGGTTGGGATATAACACCCTTACTGAAGTCACATCCTTGATCCAGTGTAAATGGAATTTCTCTGGGTTTAATATTGAAGGAGACTTTAATATACTTCTCTCAATACTTGGTAAGCCAGGCTGACAAAACTCAGTGCAGATATAAAACTCTGCATAACATAATTCACAAACTTTGTCTAATTGATATGTATAGAATATTGTATTCTACAACCAAAGATATTTCCAGACTGACCATATGCAGGGTCATCAAGGCAAGTTCAATTATTTTCAAAGGGATAAAATTATCTGTATTTTTTCTTCTAACTACAATACCATCAAGTTAGAAAATGATAACAAAAGAATAACTGAAACTCCCCACATGTCTGGTAATTAAACATTATATTTCTAAAGTACCATAGTTCAAAGAAGAAATCTCAATGAAATTAGAATTTTTTTTACATAAATTAAAATGCAAACTAATTTAAACAAATATATATAGTGAAAAAGGAAAAAAAGGCTGACAATTGTCTTATTATCTAGTGCTGCTATGCTAGATATACTACAAATGGATGGCTTTAGCAAACAGAAATTCGTTTTCTCAGCTTAACCCATTGCTGTCAACTTGATTCCCACTCACACAGAGTAGAGCTGCTCCATAGGGTTTCCAAAGAGTGGCTGGTGGATTCAAACTGCTGACCTTTTGGTTAACAGCTCTAGCACTTAACTGCTATACCACCAGTGTTTCCCTTCACAGTTTATGACACTAGAAACTCAAATTTAGAGCACAGACTCTAGTGAGAGGTTTTTACTCTTTTTTGGCTCTGAAGGAAGGAAATTGTCTCTTCAGTTTCCGTGTTTAGGTTCCTTGGAGAATGTCATGTGGCTTGGTATTTGTCTTCCTCATCACTGCTTTCTTGTTTAATCTTGTCTATATCTCAAATAATGACAACATGAAAAGGACTTCTAGAGTACGAATAATTTTATTCATCTAATTGGTGGTTACATGGGTAACTGTCGTGGACTGAATGGTATCCCCTCCAAAATTTATGTGTCAGTTTGGTTGGGTGGAAATTCCTGGTGTTATGTGATTTTCTTATACATTGTAAATTCTGCCTCTATGATACTAAGGAGGGAGGACAGGCTGCACTTATGCTGGTGAGGACTCAGACTATAAGATTATATTGAGGGGCAGAGTCAAGAAGGCAGACTAAACACATTTCTCCCTAAATCCCTCTGGAAACCAAGACCTGAATTAATAACTAAACAGAGGCTTCTGGACACCTAGTGAGCCCTAGGACACGGCATAGGGCTCTTAATTTGGACTTCATACCAATGAGCAGAAAGCTTCCTCTTTTTCACTTACCTCCACTCTAGGTGAGTGCTGGCTGTCATGGATGGAGGGTAGCTTGCCATTTTAACTTTTTTTTCTCTGTCTTTCTCAGTGGGCAGAGCTGGACTTGACTGTCAGCTGGTCTCAGGTGCACTGCTGGTGGGATCGGTGGGCGAAATTGCCACACTTTGAGAGCCTGGCTTTGGACTCTGCACATCTCAGCACCTTTAGCCTCTCTTTCCACCTCCACCACTGAGTGTCCTGAGCTCTGGCAGGTGGGGAGCTTGTGTCAGATGCCATCTTGTTCCACTCAGAGGCACATATGCCCATAAAAAGGCCTCAGATAGTCCTAATTCCTAGGCTGAGATGCAGCACCTGCCCAGAGAAAGCACTTTGCTGGCAGAAAAACAGTATTGTACACAGTTTCTCCTACAGCTGGGGCCCAGCAGCAGAGGCCAGCAGGGCAGTATCCCTTCTATATTTTGAGCTAGTTTTTAATATAGGAGGTTTGATACAGAGGTTCTTACTTTGTAGCTGGAAAGAGGGACTTATACACCTGAAAACCTGACTGACTTCGGAAGCTGTCAGATGCCTTCTACCTTTCACTTTAAGCCAGCCTTGAGAAACAACTGCAGTCTATCCTCATAGCATCTCTCCCAGCCTTTATTGACTCACATGATACCCCAAAAGCAACAAACTCTCGATAAAAACATAATGAGGAAAACACCCATGGCTTCAGAAGGCCCTCAAAAGAATGAACCAAAGAACTTCCCAGATGTGGAAACCTTTCTAAAACTATCGGAAGGTGAATACAAAAGGATTATATTTAGAGCCCTCCTAGATGTTATACAAAATCCAGCAGAGCAAAATGAAAAATTAAGCGAGCTATTAAATCTGATGGACACCAGTTCTCTGAAATCCAACAGATCAAGAACAAAATCAAAGACATGAAAACTTCAATTCAAAGCCAAGACAGAGTGGAACACATGGAAAACAGACTTTCTGATTTGGAAGACAGAGCTACTGACTCCAGCATCTACGAGGAGAAATCAGAAAAAAGAAACAAGAAAAATAAGCATTAAGATGCAGGTGGGACTCACAGTCTACGATTAATTGGAGTTCCTGAACCGGGCGAGACACCTGAGAACACAGAGAGTATTGTGGCTGAGCTCATGGTAGAAAACGTCCCAAAAATTATGAAAGAAGAGAATATAGATATCCAAGATGTATATTGAATGCCACTCAATATAGATCTGAAAAGAAAGACTCCAAGACATTAAAATCCATCTTAACAAAATGAAACAGAAACAGAAATTCTTAAAGGCAGCAAGACTTAAAGCAAAGCTAACGTTCAGAGGGAAACTTTGCAGGCTTTCATCAGATTTCTCAGCAGACACAATGCTGACACAGAAACAGTGGCATGACACATTCATAGCCTTGAAGGGGAAGAACTTCCAAACAAGAATTATCTGTCTTGTGAAACATTCAAATATGAAAATGAAATCAAGACATTCGCAGATAAACAGAAACTCAGAGACTTTATAAAAACCAAGCCAAAGCTACAAGAAATAATGGAAGAATCTCTTGGCTTAGAAAAACAAAACCACTAACTTTATACTTTAGAAGCAAACACAGGACACATCACCCAGAATCCTACTCAGTTAGGGAAGGCTCCAAACTCAGTCAAAACTATAATAGTGAAAGAAATGATCCAGTGACTATATCATGAAGACTATGATGTCATCATATCAAAAAGAAGGATGTACTACAGTGGCTATAGTCCTTCCAGAAGGAGAGGAAGTTAATAAGACTGATAATAATTAAAATCAGGTTTATACATAGTTTATTAAGAGGGATTATGGGGGCAGCCATAAAGCACAATAAACATATCACAATAGCAGCACCAAACACATACCTATCAATAATTACATTGAATGTGAATGAAGTGAACACTCTAGTAACGAGACATCAAGTGACATCTTGGGTCAAAAGACATGACCCATCCATATGTTGCCTATAAGAATCTCACCTTAGACTTAAAGATATGAACAAACTGAAAATTAACAGATGGAAGAATATATGCCAAGCTAACGATATACAAAGAAGAGCAGGTGTGACTATTCTAATCTCAGATAAAATAGATTTTAATGTAAAATCTACCATGTGGACAAAGATGGACAATATCCCTGAAAGGTTCAATACAAAAGCAGGACTTAACAATATTAAATATTTATGCACCTAATATTAGAGCACCTAAATACATTGAAGAAACACTGACTACACTAAAAAATGAGATAGATCACTCCACAATAATAGCAGGCAACTTCAACACTCAACTCTCAATAGTGGACAGATCATCTAGAAAAAGCTCAGTAAAGACACAGAAGACCTTATTGTCACAATTAACCAACTAGACCTCATCAACATATACAGAAATTTCTATCCATCGGTGGACAACTACACCTGGTTCTCCAACGATAAAGAACAATGATGATTTTAGGAAATATCTCATAACCTGGTTTCAACTGGAGGACATTGTGCTGAATGAAAGTGGTCAGGGACAAAAGGACAAATATTGTATAAGACCCTTACCATAAGAACTTAAAAACAGACTCATACATAGGAGAAAAGACTCTTTGATGCCTGCAAGGGTGGGGAGGGAGGCTGGGGGAGAGAGGTCTTAGATGAGATAGTTTATAGAAAATTGGTTCGGTGAAGTCTGGGACAGCACACATTAGAAAGAAGATCAACATTAACTGGACTTCAACATAATGTTATTACTCCTCTCATCTTAACACAATACTGCAAGGACAGAGTAGCGGGAGCAGGGGGCCGGGGACCATGCTCTCAGGGGAAATCGAGGCCAGTTGGCACAATTTGCATTTTGCTAAGATAGCTGTCTGCACCCCACATTGGTGAGTGGCCTCTGGGGTCTTAAAAGCTGCCAAGCTGCCATCTGAGGGTACAGAAAATGGTCCCAACTCAACAGGAACAGATGATAAACAAGGACCAAAATGACATGGGGGAAAAAGAACCCAGAAGACAGACAGACCCATGTGAGTGGATGACTACATCGACTTGTGACCAGAAGAACCAGATGGTGCCTGGCCACCATCAATGATAGCCATGATAGAGCTCACAAAGTTGAGCCCCAGTGACAACACAAGAATCAAAAGGGGTACACCCTGAGATATCCACTAAAAGACTGCAATTGATGGTACAGTGGCCTTGAGGTTTCCCTGGGAGCACGGCGCCGGATCTGACGCTGCCCCTTATCATAAAGCACAATGGAGGACAACTCTTCAGACAGGAATGGATTGGACTCAGTGACACAGAGTGACCATATCATATGTGTACACTTTATGGCTCTGTGCATCTATAGGATGTCATCTTGCTGACTTCTTACTGGAGGTGAGGGAGTGGGTGGAAAGGAGGGGATAGGAGATTATTAGGAGCATAAATCATGTATGGAGTGGAGAGGAAGGTGTGCTGTCACTGGGCAGGGAGAGCAGTGGAAGCTGCATACAGGTGGTCATGCAAATTTATACGGGAATGTATATTTTCACTCAATCAAAAACATTAATAATAATAATAATAAAAGATTACATTAGGTCTTGAGGCATTCTCTTGTGATATAAAGGAAGGAAGCTAGCAGAGTGACTGGGAGACCTCATACTACTAAGAAAGCATTGATGGAAGCAGAGTGCATCCTTTGGACCCAGGGTACCCTCCCAGAGAACTTCCTAGTTTGGGACAAGAAGGCTGTCAGAGAAAGCGTTTCCCTGAAACTGATGTCTTGAATTTGGACTTTTAGCCTACTGTAAACCAAACTCACTGTCGTCGAGTCAGGTCCAACTCACAGTGACCCCAGAGGTCAGAGCAGAGCTGCCCCATCGAGTTTCCAAGGAGCGCCTGCAGGATTTGTAGCCTACTGTACTGTAAAGAAATATATTTCTCTCTGTTAAAGCCATCCACTTATGATACTCCTGTTATTGCAGCACTAGGTAACTAAAACAGCAGTTATTATTATTTTTTATCAGTTTTGCATGATCCTTAGTACTCTTAATTTGTCTTTTCAAATACATGTTGACCTTGTCAGTTTCTCTACTGATTTTTTCTATTTCTTTCATTTTTTAAAATCAAACTAGTTACTTACTGTTTGTGTACTACAGTAAAATGTTTATGAAATAATAACATCAGCTAGTATAGTTATTTAACATATTCTACATTCTATTACAAGATTGTTTGGGTAATTTAAATACAAAAGAAACAAGTTGTAATTACCTCGAGAGAATAGAGTCATCGTAAATTAATCATGAAAATGAAGCAGTGAAATATCAAGGGAAAAAAAGGCAGCTCAGAATTTCAGCTGAATTAAGTTTTATTCGAGAATTGAATATACCTGTGTATTTGATGCAGAAACAGGGAAGACAAACAAAACCAAGTGCCTTCGAGTCGAAACAGGGAAGCAAAGATTAAAAAAATAGGTAAATATTGAAGAGTCATTTTGCACAATTGAAACATGAAACTGTACAGAGAGTGATGCCTCTGAAAGACAAGAAAGAATTAAACTTGAGAATTCTAAAGAAGCAGCTGAGACATTGTTGTTCTTGCTAACTAACAAAAAGAAAAAAGTGTTAATGTGGCATTTAACACTTAAATTTTAATGACTAATCTGATGAAAATAAACTGGAAACGACTGGGCCCAAACTGTAAAAAGGTCTTAGGAAAGTGACTTGTAGATTCTAAAATGTACAGATCTGCCAGTTTTCCAACTAGGCAATTTAACCTGTACCATATTCAGTCTCAAGCCCTTGCCTTTTTTAGCTCTCTAGACTAGGGTCAGCCCCAAGAGACTTGTCTTGATGAGTCTGAACTAATAGTAAATGATGTTTTCATCCTCCTTGTTAGTGAATCAAATCAGAAAGTGTTGTGTGGCCTAATTTTCACCAATGAGAGTCCTTCACAGAAAGGTAACTCTTTCAGAGAAAGAGGATTAAACTTTCCTTTTCCCTGACTCTCAACAATCCTGTTCCACAACCTGTGACAGCCTACTTGCTCCACGAGGAAAGACGAACTTACATTTCTGAGAAGCAAGAATGAAGGTTAAAAAGCAACATCACTACTGTTGCTGCTGAAATAATTAACCAGCCCTTGGGGTTAATTACCTTCTCTTATCTTACTTACCTTAAGAAATCTTCTGTGGTCCAACCTAGTCACTCTGGTATCCAGATCAGTAGAACCAGCATCACCTGGAGACTTCTCAGAAATGCAAATCTTAGACCTCACCTGAAAAACTCTGGAGGTAAACCTGTTGTGGTGGAGTCAATTCTGATTCACAGTCACACTGTAGGACACAGTGTAACTGTCCCATGGGTTTCCAAGGAACGGCTGATGGATTCCAACTGCCACACTTTTGGTTAGCAGCCAAGTATTTAACTACTTTAGAACTAGGGCTCCATTTTGATCCCTCTTAAATTTTGAAATCACTGGTTTTAGACTTTGGATGGTTTTAGACACTTTGATTTAGGTTTCCTGTTACTTGTGACCACAACTTCCTGAAACAGCACATAAAATCAAACACCAAAACCACCGCTGTCGAGTCAATTCTGATTCAAAGTGACCCTATAGACAGAGTAGACTGCCTGATGGTTTCCAAGGGATGCCTGGTCAATGTGAACTGCCGGCTTTAAGTTTAGCAGCCATAGTACTTAACCACCGTGTACCCTGATTTACAATACAGCACATAGTAGTGTTATTGGAAAAGCCCCAGAGTTCATGCTACTTGCCACTAAAGGGATGAGATAATCAAAAGTTTATTTCAGTGCTGCTGGCAACTCAGCAGACAGGGAGCATTCTTGGACTCAAAGCCTGTCCTAAGTTTTCAGGCAAGGTTAGGGACTTTAAAGGAAGACGCTACATGCAGATGCAGGGGCAGGTGTCAGGGAACAATGTGGGCAGTTGGGGGTTGTGTAGGGATTGACTGGGGTGAAGGTTATCTGCTTTGCAATCTCACAGTCCATCACTGGCCATCAAGGAAAACAAAGCAGGGCTAGATGCCATCTGGCCAGCAATATCTGAAAGAAGAAAGTTCAAACACAGTTTACTTCCCTGTCTTCTGTGACCTCCTGCTTTATTCTTTTATCATTGGTTGTAGCCCAATTTTCAAGGCAAGAGGAGTCATTCATATGTATAGTTGACTAAATCTATGGAATGTCTCTCAGACACCCGCGCATCGCCACCTGGGGCTTGTGGAATGTGAAAGTCATGTTTTTCCTGCAGATTGTAGGTCCCTCAGTCTTAGGTCTCCCTCCCCTGGTGCTTTTCAGCCTCCATTTTCAGTAGGAAGGAAAAATAAGCACCATTTGTGAGATCAGAGATTTGTAGGAAAATTGGGAGCAAAGTTAAGATAAAGCTACCCACTGCCATCAAGCCAATTCTGACTCATAGTGACCCTGCAGGTCAGAGTAGAACTGCCCCATAGAGTTTTCAAGGAGCGCCTAGCAGATCTGAACTGCAGACGTTTCAGCTAGCAGATGTAACACTTCGCCATTATACCACCAGGGTTTCCAAGATAAAAATAGAGCCTGGTAAAATTTCTTCTATGTAAATTATGCTTCAATAAAGCTGAATTAAAAAAAAAGCCAGGGCAGAGTTTATTCCTAGAAGTCTGTGTTGATTATCTTTAGCACCTCTGTATTTACAGCAGATTCATAAGCTGCAAACACATCAGGGTCTCAGTATCATTCTGGTTGTTGATTCTTTGTATCACCTAAGATTCACTATACTTGTTGTAGGCTTCCAGTATTAAGAAGCCAGGAAACAAAGTAGTTATGGTTCTGCTTCCATTTGCTCTTAGGAATTACACAAAACAAGGAACAGAACTGCAAAAAAAGCAGAAATACCAGTTCTTTTATCTTCTCAAAATTATAGGGCACAGTAACTGTAACCTTAATATTTGTGGAAAAACTACCAAATATAGCAAAGAGCAGACAGGTGTGAAAAAGCATAAAATGAGAAACCTTGCAAAGCTAGCAAGATACAGTCATCTCAAGAAGACAGCTTATCCGAGAGAGCAAAAGTAACAATCTATTTTGTTTAAAATCTTTTCTGTTTACAACAAAGAGGAAATGGAACACAAAGGCTAGAGGGTGGGGGAATAGCTTCTTCGGATGTCATTTGCCATCACAGTACATCTGGAGTTCTGCGAGGAAACATATGAACGTATCTAACACACCATAAAAACAACTGGAGAAGAGAAATTCTGAATTCTGGATTCTCCTGATACGTGAGGTCACCATGAGTTAGAATCAACTTAGTGACAGTGGGTTTGATTTGATTTCTGATTTAAAGCTGTCAACCTTCATTGTTTCATGAGCACTGTGGTTAATATAAATCTGCCACACACCCAGTATAATATTTTGGGCTTGAGTGTGTACCAGGATAAATTCTTATTACCCACAGGACTGCCATAATCCTTCTCTCACACAGATCTCCTGCAAAAAATTGATCGAAGAAGATCTCACCCTATTCAAACGATCAAACAGGAACTAGTACAAGATGTTCCCCCAAAATACTACAGTGAGAAAAAAGAAGATGGCACAGTCATAAATGCTTCCTAGATACATTCAAAAATCTTGAGGGACCCAGTTACTAGGGCTATTGGCTAGGGCCCGTGGTCTCAGGAACATCCAAGTCAATTGACATAAAAAGTTTATAAAGAAAATGTTCTACAGGCTACTTTAGTGAGTAGTATCTGGGGCTGTAAAAGCTTTCCAGCAGCCATCTGAGATGCATCTATTTGTCACATCCCAGACAAAGCCAGCCAGCCAGCCAAGTGTCGTCGACTCAGATCCGACTCATTGCAACCCACACAAAGCAAAGAATAAATAAAACAAAACACATAAAGAAGATACTATTCTAATGGGCTAATGGATCACATGAACCACAGCCTCCACCAGCTTGAGTCCCTCAGAACATCACAGTGTCCAGCTACCTTCCCCAACAGCTCCAATAGGAAGCACAAGAGGATCCCAGACAAAGCAGGAAAAAAAAATTTTTTTTAAAAAAAAACTGAATTTGCAAGAAAAGACCAGACTGAGTGGTCTGAGACAGACCAGAGGAACCTCTAGAATTATGGCCTCCAGACCATCTGCTAACTCTGAACTGAAGCCACTCCCAAAGTCCACCTTTTCAGTCAAAGATTAAACAGACCTACAAAGCAAATCTGAATTATGCAGATGACGCAAACTTGTTCACTGAAAGCGAAGAGGACTTTAAATACTTACTAATGAAGATCAAATATTACATCATCCTCCCCTACGAATTACACCTCAACAAGTAGAAAACAAACATTCTGACAACTGGAGCAACAAGGAATATCATAACAAGTGGAGAAAAAAAATCAAGCTGTCAAGGATTTCATTTTATTTGGTTCCACAATCAACACCCATGGAAGCAGTAGTCTAGAAATCAAGATGCATTTCATTGGATAAATCTTCTACAAAAGACTAAATTGTTATTTAAAAAAAAAAAAAAATGTCACCCAGACAGTTCACCTGACCCATACCATGGTGTTTTCAGTCATCTCATATGCAAGCAAAAACTGGACAGTGAGTAAGGAGAAATTAAGAGGAATTGAAGAAACTGTAATGAGGTAGTGACGTAGTGGTTTGGAGCTCTGGTTGCTAACCAAAAGGTCAGCACTTCAAATCCTCCAGGTGCTCTTTGGAAGCCCTATGGGGTAGTCATAGTCTGTCTGATAGGGTCACTATGAGTCAGAATTGACTTGATGGCAATAGGTTTGGTCTGGGTAAGAACTGACTACCTTGAATTATGGTTTTGGTGAAGAATATTGAATACTTACCACAGACTGCCAAAAGAATGAACAAATCTCTCTTGGAAGAAGTACAGCCAGAATGCTACTTAGAAGCAAAAATGGAAAGATGATGCCTCAAATACATTGGTCACTTTTATCAGGAGGGACCAATCCCTGGAAGAGGACATCATATTTGGTGAAGCATAGAGTTGGCAGAAAACAAGAAGACTCTCAACAAGATGTACTGTTACAGTAGCTGCAACAATAGTTTTAAGCATAACAATGACTTCGAGGAGGTACAGGACTGGGCAGTGTTTCCTTCTGTTTTAAATAGAGAACAACATGAGTTAGAATGAATTTGACAGCACCTAGCAACAACAACAATGTAAACCAAAAAATAACACATGAGGAAATTGTCTCTTAGTTCAATCAAGTATATAAGACCAAATGGGCAAAATCTACCCAAAAGTAAAGACAAGAAGTGAAGAAAGGATAATAAAACTGGGTGAATGAAAATGGAGAAAACCAGGAGCAGAGTGCTGACACATTGTGGGGAGTGCATGCACTGTCACAAAACGTTTGTATATCAACTTTTGAATGAGAAACTAATGTACACTGTTAATTTTCACCTAAAGCATGATAAGATTTAGAAAGTGATTAAAAATTAAAGTCTGATGAGAGAGTGACCAAGTCTTGGCCATATTTGTACTGCCCACAATACTTGATCTCAGTGACTTCAATTAAGTGGTTACTGAGCAAAAATTTACTGACTTGGAGAAAAAAAAAATGTGAAAAACAACAAGAAAAAAACAAAAGCAATTGCAACACCAGACATAACATTATAAATTAAATTAACAGAGTTCAAAACAAACAAACAAATCTTGAAGAAAATACATAGTAGGTGCAGAGAAACAGGAATTGAGTGAAGTTAGAGAAAAAATTCAGTAGAAAAATAAAATGATCATTGAACTAAAATCTTCATGGATTGCAACACAAAGAAAAATATACTACACAAAACACATGCAAAGGAAGTTTAGGACTGAGAGAAAAAAATTAAGAACACACATAGAAACAGTGACTTTAAAGTGCATCAGTAACAATTTGAAAAGAAAAATTTTCAAATACAAATTGATGATAGTGGTGGTAGGTGTCATCAAGTGGGTTCCAACTCATACTGACCCTACATGCAACAAACAAAACACTGCCCAGTCTTGCACTATCCTCACAGTTGCTGCTATGCTGAAACCACTGTCAAAACCCACCTCACTGAGTGTTTCCTTCTTTTTGGCTGACCCAGTATTTTACCAATCATTGTGTTGTTCTCCAAGGAATAGTCCCTCCTGACAACATAGCTAAAAGGTAAGATGAAGCCTCACCATCCTTGTTTCTAAGGAGCATTCTGGCTGTACTTTCTCTAAGACAGATTCGTTCATTCTTCAAGTAGTCACGGGAAAATCAGTATTCTTCACCAACACTGTAATTCAAAGGTGTCAGTTCTTCTTTGATCTTCTTTATTCATTGTCCAGATTGCACATGTATATAAGCCAAAGCCAAATGCTGTCGAGTCAGATCTGACTCATGGGGATCCTAGGGGCCAGGGTAGAACTGACCCCCAGAGTATTCACATGTATATAAAGTGATTGAAAATACCATGGTTTGGGTCAGGGGCACTTTAGTCCTGAAGGTAACATCTTGGCTTTTCAAATATTTTTGTAGTAGATTTGCCCAAAGCAGTATGTCATTTGATTTCACGACTGCTGCTTCCATGGGTCTTGACTGTGGATCCATGTAAAATGAAATCCTTGATAACGTCAATATTCATAATTTAACAATATTTTCTAGAAATGCAAAAAGACTAATTTACAGAATTAAAGTGCATATCCTGCCCTTGGAAAAAAAATGATAAAGAATGATCTATACTGAAACATAGACAGGTAGTATTAATGGGCGCTAAGACCAAAAATAAAATGAAACTATTGGAACAAGTCTAAAAGATAAAGTAACCAATAAATATAAGATCTTAGCCTTAGAGAGTTCTTTTCAGCACATTTCAAAGTTAGGAAAGATTTGCAAATGTGCAAAAGTTTTCTAGCAAAATAAATTGTAGCACAAGATTTTTACAAATGGAAAACTGTAGATGTATCCAAAGGGAGGAAACATTTTTGTATGTGCAAAACGCAAATTATCACAAGTTTTTTTAAATAAACTGTTTTTGTTAGGTGCCATCCAGTCAGTTTCAACTCACAGTTGGAACTCTGAACAACAGAACAAAACGCTGTCTAGTCCCCTACCACACTCAGAATTGTTGCTGCTCTTCAGTCCCTTGTTGCAGTTAGTGTGTCTGTCTACCTTGCTGAGGCTCCTTCTCCCCTTGGCGGAGCCTCCATTCTACCAAGCATAGTGTCTTACTCCGGGGATTGGTTCCTCCTGATTATATGACCAAAGTACCCGTGAGATGAGGCTTTGCTATTCTTGCTTCCAAGTAGCACTCTAATTGCATCTTTTTCTGAGACAAAACAGTTCCTTCTTCTGGCAATCCATATGTTTACATTCTTTGCCAACACCACAACTCAAATGCATCAACTCTTATTTTGTCCTACCCACACTACATCCAGCTTTTACACCCATATGAAAACACCAAGTCTTGGGTCAGGTGCACCCCAGTCTTGAAGTGTCATCTTTACCCCCTAACATTTCAAAGAGGTCTTCTGCAGTTGATCCTCCCAATGCAAAATGCCATTTGATCTCCTGAATGCTGTCTCCACTGGGTGAATCTTACTCAAATTAAATCCTTCCAAACTTCATCACGATGTCGTTTACTGGTCCGCTTGTGAGAATTTTTTTGTTGTTGTTGTAGCCCGTACCAATGGCAGTAATCACTGATCTTCATCAGTAAAGCTCCAAGTCTCCTTCACCTTCAGCAAGCAAAGTTTTCCCATCTCTTCCTTCAATCCTGATGCTGCATTCTGATTTACATAGTCCAGCCACTCGGATTATCTGACCAGCACACAGATTGAAGAAGTATGGTGAAAAAGTTCAACCCTGACACATACTTTTCCTGATTTAAAATCATTCAGTACCCTCCATTTCTTTCCAAACTACTGCCTGTTGATCCAGTAAGAGGCTCCAGGCTCCATAGGAGCACAATTTAATGTTCTGGAATTCCCACTTCTCATAATACCAGCCATAATCTGTTATGATACTCTGGCATTCTCTACCTTCAGCCAAGATACATCAAATCAGCAATGATATCCCTTGTTCCAAGTCTTCCCCAAAACAGGCTGGAAAATCCAGTAGGTCCCAGTCAATGTACCACTGTAAACATCCTTGAACTATCCTCAGCAAAATTTCCTTGGGGGTGATATTAACGATATTGTTTAACAATTTCCACATTCTGTTGGATCACATTCCATTGGAATGGGCATAAACACAGATCTTCCTAGTCAGCTGTCCTCCAAGTACCTGTCCTCCAAATCTGGCAGCACAGATAAGTAGCACCTCCAGTGCTGCATCCATCCACTGAAACACCTCATCCAACACTCAATTCCTGAGCCCTGTTCTCTACCAATGACTTTAGTGCAGCCTGAATCTCCCCCCTCAAAACCACTGGGTCTTGATCACATGCTGTCAACTCTCCTTGGCACAGTGTCTGTGTGAGGCCCCTCCACCTTCCTCTTATTCAATATTTTGTACAGAGTCCCTCAGTATTTTAACTGAAGTCTTGAATTTTTTCTTAGATTCTTTCAGCTTGAGAAACACTGAATATGTTTTTCACTTTTATTTTTTGACTTTAGGCCTTCCCACATTTCATTGTAATACTTTGTCTTCACCAGCTGCCATTTGAAACCTTCTGTTCACCTATTTCACTTCATAATTTCTTCCTTTCACTTTAGATACTCTAGGTTGAAAAGCAAGTATAAGAGTTTCTTTTCTTTTTCTTGACCTTCCATTTTCTTCATGTATGATGTCTTTGATGTCAATCCACAATTCACCATGCCTTCAGTTGTTAGTGTTCATACAACAAATATCTTCTTGAGGTGGTCTCTAAATTCAGGTTAGATATATTCTTGTGGACTTGTTCTAATTTTCTTTAGCTTCAATTTGATCTTGTATATGAACGGCTGATGGCCTATTTTACAAACAGACCCTGATCTTGTTCCAGCTAGTGATATTGAGGGTCTCCATCATATCTTTCTGCAGATGTAGTCAATCTGATTCTTTTGTTTTCCATCCAGCAGGGTTTATACAGAGAGTCACAATTTATGTCACTGAAAAGAAGTTGTATTCAATGACTACATCGTTGATCTTGCAAAATTTGATCATGCAATCTCCAGTGTCCGTCTTTGCCAAAGCTGTATTTTCCAACTGCCAGAACTTCTTCCTGTTTCTAACTTCCACATTCCAGTCATCAATTAATATCAGTGCATCTCAATCATATGTTTGATCAGTTTTAGACTGAAGTGGGGGTTAGTAAAATCTTCACTTCATCTTTGGCTTTAGTGATTGATGTGTAAATTTGAATAATAATTCTATTAACTGGTCTTCCTTAAAGGCATATGGATATCATCCTGTCACTGGCAGTATGGTACTTCAGGGTAGATCTGTAAATGTTCCTTAAGATGATGACTTTATTGTCACTCCTCTTCAATTTATCATTCCTGGTATAGCAGACCATTGAAAATGGCCAATACCAGTCCATTAAAGCACACTGATGCCTAGGTTATCTACCTTCAACCAATTTTATTTTATATTTGGCAACTTTCAATTTTCCTTCATCCATACTTCATGATACCATGTTATGATTATTAAAGGGTGTTTGCAGCTGTTTCTTCCCTCTAGAGTTACACCATGTTACCAAATGAAGGTCCTGATAGCTTTATTCCCTTCAATTTATTAAGATTGACTCTCCCTTGAGGAGGCTGATCTTCCCCAGTCATATTCTGAGTGCTTTCCAACTTGAAGGATTCATCTTCTGGCACCTTGTCAGACAATATTCCACTACCATACGTAAGGTCTTCACTGGTCAAGTTTTTAAGAAATAGATCAGGGTGTAGAGCCAAGACAGTGGACTAGACACAAGTCTCCTCAATTCCCTCTGAAAACTAAGGCCTGGATTGATAATTGAATGGAACACTCTGGACTCCCAGGGCTGCCAGATAGCATTTCATGCCACTCAATGGGAAACTACCTCTCTCTGATTAGGCAGAGAGCCCAGCCCCACTCCTGCCTACTCCCCACTTGGGAAGACTGTGGGTAGTGACACTTTTTCATTTTCTTTTTTCCTTGTCAGAGAGGTGGGGGATGGCATGAACAAGCAAATATGCTGAACTGCAGTGCTAAAGTAAACAACATATAGTGCAGCAGAGTCACAGTGCATGGAATAGCCAAATTTTCAGAGCCTGACTCATGACTAAGGGCACCACTGTCCCCCCCGACCCTGCCTTTTCTGAGATCCACCATAGATTCTGCTGTTACATGGTGGAAAGAGCATACTTTAGTCAGCTAGTGCTGCTCTAACAGAAATACCACAGAGTAGATGGTTTTAACAAGGGAAGGTTTATTCTTACACAGTCCAGTAGGCTACAAGACAAAATTCGATATGTCTGCCCCAGGGAAAGGCTTTCTCCCTTGATGGCTCTGGAGGAAAGTCTAGTATTCCATTAGCCTGTTTGTCCAGGGAGCATCTTGGGGCAGGAATCTCAGGTCTGAAGGACAGACTCTTCTCCAAGTGCTGCTTGCTTAATGGTGTAAGGTTCCCAATTCTCTGCCTGCTTCCCTTTCCTTTTATCTCTTCTAGAATGAAAGGATTAAGTGTGGGGCAATCCACGCTCCAAGGAAACTCCCTTTACAGTGGAGCATGGAGGTGATCTTATAAAGGGGTTTACAGTCACATCCTAATCCTTTAACATACACCACAGCAAAATTACAAAATGAAGGACAATCACAGAATACAGGGAATCATGGCCCAGCCACACGGCTACACATATTTGGGGGGGGGCACACAACTCAATCCATGACAGAGTGTATTGGTGAGGACGCCATCCTGCTCAGTTGGGAGACAGAGTCACCAAACCAGAGGCCTCACCTGGGGATAATTCCCAAGTTGAGAAGAAGTGCCAGCACAGAAAGCAGTTTTCCAGCAGAACAGCTGTGTTTAGCATAGTATTACCTTATGGGTAGGACCCAGCTGAGGATGGCAGAAAGGCTGTAACCCCTCCCTACTTCAAACTACATCAGAGCATCTGGGAATGGCCAAAGAGGTACTTCCACTGTCAGTAAGAAGGCCACGTGGGCTACACCTGATGTTCTGACTGATTTGGGCAGCTGTTGCATTACTCATAAATTTTTAAAATAAGATGGCCTGAATAAATAACTGCTGAGTGGCCCAGCAACATCTCTTTCAGCCTTTACTCACCCACATCATAGGCTCAGTTGTCGGTAACCCATGCCTCCATAAGTAGGATGCTGTCTTTTTCAGATAGGAGATGGAGGCTGCCATGCCAGAGAGTACAATGGGCCCAGTCACTGGAGTACACAGAGGTAGCTGGCGACAAACTCCCCTCTCAGAACTATGCCTGAGCTCCTGTCAAGGTAACACCAGAGAAACTAAACAGCCTCTCGATGGCCTGAAGGCAACATACTGTCTCTAGCCATTTAAAGAAACAGAGAACCATGGCTCCAGAAAACTCCCAAAATAAAGAATCAAAAAACTTCCCAGATGAAGAAGTCTTTCTGAAACTACCAGAGGGTGAATACAAAAAAATTACATACAGAACACTTCTAGAGATTAAACAAGATGGAGCAGAACAAAATGAAAAAATGAAGCAAGCTATTTGAGCTAATGGAACATCAACAATCTGAAATCTAGCAGATCAGTAACAAAATTACAGAATTAGACAGTTCAGTCCAAAAAAAAAAAGAGCAGAACTGAGGAACTAGAAGTGAAAATTAGTGACCTTGAAGACAGAGCAACTGACACCAGCATTTATGAGCAGAAGTGAGAGAAAAGAAATAAGAAAAATGAAGAAGCATTAAGAAACATGTGGGATTCTATTAAGAGGAATGATCTACTATTAATTGGAGTTCCTGAACAGGGAGGAATAGCTGAAAACACAGAGAGGATTGTTATTGAGTTGCTGATAGAAAACCTCCCTGAAATTACGAAAGAAGAAAACAGATATCCAAGATGTATATCAAATTCCACAAAAATCTGACTGCAAAAGAAAGACAAGAAGACATAATCAAGCTTAACAAAATGAAACACAAATAGATTATCTTAAAGGCAGCAAGACTCAAAGCAAAGGTAGCATTCAGAGGAAAACCCTGTAGGATTTCATATGACTTCTTGGCAGAAATGATGTTGGCAAAGAGGCAGTGGGATGATACATTCAAAGCCCCAAACTTCCAACCAAGAATTATATATCCTGAAAAATTGTCTTTCAAATATGAAGATGAAATTAAGACATTCACAGATAAATGGAAGCTTAGAGACTTTGTAGAAATCAAACAAAACTACACAAAATGCTAAAAGAAGCTCTTTGCTTAGAAAAACAAAACCATTAAGTGTATATTTAAGGAGGCAATGCAGAGCACAACATTCATAAGTCTAGTCAGTTAGGAAAGTCAGAGAACTCAATCAAAGCTACAATATTAAATGAAGGGAACTGGTGATCATATCACAACAACTATGACACCATCTCACTTAAAAGAGGGATATACTACAGTAGTTACAGTCCTTTCAATGGAGAGAAAGTTAAAAAGATATGCAGAAGTTAAAATTGGGTTTAAACTTACAATGTTAAGGGAGATAATGGGGGTAGCCACAAAACACTATAACATCACAACGTATCAAATGAAGAAATGTAATACAGGAGTATTACAAAGCCAACATGCAAAAAGATGAAAAGTCAACCCATAAAGAAAAACGACCTACAACAGAATATTAAGAACAAAATAGAAAATACCAAAACAAAAATTCATCAAAATGAAACCACTAAACCCATACCTATCAATAATTACACTTAATGTAAATGGACTGAACACTCCAACACAGAGACAGTGATATCCTGGATCAAAAGACACTACCCATCTATATGTTGCTAAAAAGAAACACATCTTAGAGTTAAAGACATGAACAAACTGAAAATTAAAGGATGGAGTAATGTATACCAAGCTAACAATATACAAAGATGAGCAGGTATGGCAACACTAATCTCAGATAAAATAGATTTTAATGTAAAATCCACCATCATGGAAAAGAACAGTCACTATTTATTGCTGAAAGTTTTAATACACAAATAGGACTTCACAATATTAAATACTTATGCACCCAGTACTAGAGCACCTAAATACAACAAACAAATACTGACTACACTAAAAAATAAGATAGATCACTCCACGATAACAGTTGGAGACTTCAACACTTCACTTTCAGTAATGGACAGATCATCCAGATAAAAAGCTCAATAAAGACACAGAAGATCTTATTGCCTCAATTAACCAACTAGACCCCATTGACATATAGAGAACTTTTTATCTATCAACAGATAACTACACCTTCTTCTCCAGTGCACAAGGAACATTTTCCAGAATAGATCATGAGTTAGGACATAAGCAAAATCTAAGAAAAAATCCAAAGCACTGAATTATTGCAAGGCATGTTCTTGGATCATAAAACCATACAAATAGAAATCGATAGCAGAAAACACATAGATAGAAATTTGATCTCATAGAAACAGAGCAACACCTTGCTCAAAAAGCCGAGGGTTATAGAAGAAATCAAAGATGAAGTAAAGAAAGTTATGGAGTCAAATGAGAATGAAAGCATACCCTACCAGAACCTATGGGATACAGTCAAAGCAGTGCTCAGAGGTCAGTTTATAAATCCACACATCTGAAAAGATAGGACCAAAACTGAATAATTAACCCTACAACTTCAGCAAGTACAAAGAGAGCAACAAAGGAACTCCTCAGGCTCCAGAAGAAAACAGATCATGAAGATTAGAGTAGAACTAAATGAATTACAGAACAGAAGAACAATTGAAAAAATTAACAAAATCCAAAGCTATTTTTTTTCAAAAGATCAACTAAATTGAGAAATAATTGTCTAAACTTACACAAAAAACAGAAGAGGAAACAAATAGAATAAGACATGAGATGGGAGGTGTCACAACAGATCCAACAGAAATCAGAAGTATCATAACAGATTACTATGAAAGACTATACTCTAACAGAGTTGAAAACCTAGAGAAAATGGACAAATTCCTAGATTCATATCACCGAACAAAATCAACACAATGAGAAGTAGAACAACTTAATAAACCCATCACAAAAGAAGAGAATGAAAGAGTCATCAAAAAACTACCAACCAAAAAAGTCCTGGCCCAGATGGCTTCACTGGAGAATTCTACAAATTTTTAGAGAAGAGTTAATTCCAATACTACTGAAACTGTTTCACAGGAGAGAAGGGGATGGAACACTCCCAAATTCATTCCATGAAGCCACCATAACCCTGATACCAAAGCCAAGGAAAAATCCCCCCAAAAAGGAAAATTACAGGCCAGTATCAGTCATGAATCTAGATGCAAAAATCTTCAACAAAAGCTATGCCAATAGAATTCAATAACATACCAAAAAAATAATTCATCATGACCAAGTTGGGTTCATACCAAGGATGCAAGGATAGTTCAACATCAGAAAAACAATTAATGTGATCAAACACATAAATAACATTTAGATAAGATAAGATAAGAAACATCTGATTTTGTCAACTGATGGAGAAAAGGCTTTTGACAAAGTCCAACACTGGTTCATGTTTAAAACTCTCAGCAAAATAGGAGTAAAAGGCAAATTCCTCAACACACTGAGGGGCATCTATGCAAAGCCAAATGCCTACATCATCCTGAATAGAGAGAGACTGAAAGAATTCCCCATGAGAACGGGAACTAGGCAAGGAGGCCTACTCTGACCACTTCTATTCAACTTTGTTCTAGAAGTTCTGGCCAGAGCAATTAGACAAGGAGAGCTGTAGATTATAAAAAGAAAAACAGACAAACATACTATTAGCATGGACTTCAAATACAATATTTGCCCAACAGTCTTTAAGTGGTATGAGTGATCAAACAACGTAATTAATAAAGTACGAGTTATGGATGGAAGGAAACCTTAACGGTTATCAATTAAGAGCTTACGTCTGCTAACTAGAAGGTCAGCTGTTTGAATCTGCCAGATGCTCCTTGTGAAACAAACAAAAAAACAAAACCTGTTGCCACTGAATAGATTCTGACTTGTAATGACTATAAGATCCACCAACAGGGTTTCCGAGAAATGATTGGTAGATTCAGTAAGGCAGTCCTGTTCTGTCTACAGAGTACTGTGAATGGAACTGACTCCATGGCAATGGATGCTTTTTTATTTGTTCTGATGGATGGATACATTATGCAACTTTGCACTCCGGTAACAAGGAACATATCAAATTCTAAATTAAATACAAAATATACCATCCAAAAATTTATTTTGACAATTAGGACACAAGCCTCAATAATTTTAAGTAGATTTAATACAAAACCATTGTCAGATCACCAGGAAGTAAATGTAAAAAATAAAAAAAATAAAAAAGTGTTAAAAAAAGTTAATCCTATCTGAAAATTTTTAAAGTTTTTTCTTAAACAACTCTTGAGTAAAGAGAACCTACAGCTAAAATCACAGAATTTCTGAAAAGTAATGTTAACATTAAGTTTAGGAATCCATGAGATACAGTTAACAAAATAATTAGAATAACACTCATAAGTTAAATGTTTGTTTTACTAAAAATGAATATAAGTGAGATTAATATGTGACCAAAAATTAAGTAGAAAGGTAATACGACAAATAAATATATGAAAATAGTGGTTCTCTGAAAAAGTAAACAGAAGTACAGAAACGATTAGCTGACCTAATTCAGAAAATGGGAGAAAGAACAAATATTCAAAATACTGTTTTTTCTTTTCTAGTGGTTATTTCACTGGAGTAGAAACTACCAGGAGCTCCTTAGGAACCCTATAGGGCACTTCTCAGTATTATAGGGTTGCTATGAGTTGAAATTGATTCACTAGCAATAGGTTTGATTTTGGTTTCATAGTACAATGTAATCATCTTTGATTTTTAATTATTATTATTATTTTTTTGGTTCAAGAGTGTTTATAGCAGCTTAATGCACAATAGCCAAAACTTGGAAATAGTTCAAGTGTCCATCAGTAAGAGCTGAACAAACAAGCTGTGTTATTCTTTATACAACCAAATACTACTCAGCAGTAATGAAAACTGACCTCATTACATACACAACATGGATGACTATCAAAGCGTAATGCTGAGGGAAACAAACCATACACAAAAGTGTACCTAGCATATGAGTCCTTTTAAATGAAATCTAGAACAAGCAAAACTAACTTATGGTAGAAAAAAGCAAGATAGTTGTCTTTGAATGTGTGTTTACTGGGGAAAGGAATGAAAGAATTTTACTGAGGTTTTAAAGGTATGTGGAGTTTTCAAAAATTGTTGAATAGATACACGTAAGATTTATAACTTCCATTGTATGTATATTTATTTCAAAAAGTTAAATGGAACTCCTGCAAATGTTGAGGTGTATCATATGTTCTGTGAAATTTGGGAAGAAGAGAGGATGGTGATATCTGCAGTTTGCTTTCGAATGCATCAAAAAAATGCAGTGGCTTTGGCGTGGATCACAGCAGAGGGACTCAGAGAGAGCTGAATAAATACGTGGAATGAGATTCTAACTCACAATAAGTAAATAAATAAAAACAAAGCAAGACTTCCTAGTCTGACAGAGACTAAAGAAACCTGGAAAGTTTGTCCCCAGATTCCCTTTCAACTCAGCATGGAAGTCACCCATAGATTTTCTCTTAAGCTAAAGACTCGGCAGGACTATAAAACAAAATGAGACCAAGTGGGCACACTAACCAGGGGGCAAGGGAAAGAAAATAGGAGGAGACAGAAAAGCTGCTGAGAACTCAATGTAGAGAAGAGGAGAAAGTGGACATGTTGTGGGAGTGATACGCAACATATAAAACCATAGGTGTACTAACTGTTTAATGAGAAACTAGTTTATTCTGTAAGCCTTCATCCAAAATACAGTTTTATAAAAGGATGAATTAAAGGGATGGATAAATAGATATGTAGATAAAATAAGTTTAGTGATAAATTAATGTAGTGAACATGTGGGTAAAACCAAAGAAAACGAAACTTCTTGCTGTCAAGTTGCTTCCTTCACATAGTGACCCTACAGGACAGAATAGAATTATAGAATTGCTACATAGAGTTTCCAAGGAACATCTGGTGAATTAAAACTGCCAAACTTTTTTTTTTTTAGCAGGCATAGCACTTTAATACCTCCAGGGTTTCCAATATGTGAGTATTTGCTGCAAAATTCCCTCAGCTTTTTTGATATCATTCTTTATGATAATATGCTGGAATAAAGGAAAAATGAAAAGAAACTAGCCTTGCTAGATACTAAAACATATCATAAAGCTTTTAAGTTTTAATAATACCTGAGATACGATAATTATGTTCACAAACTCATCCTAGAAAAAGTGCTACACACCCCAATGCTGAGTATCAATGTTGTCACCTTCAGTGTACTCCGCTGAGGAAACCATGCCAATGACTAGTCCACCCTTCAAAGCAATTTTGGAACTCTTTCTGGAACAGTCATTGGAGCTGTTGTCCTATAACACTCGATGTTCTGAAAGTCATCAAAATGTCTTCCTTTCAATATGTCCTTTATTTTGGGGTAAAGAAAAAAGTCATTGGGGGCCAGATCAGGTGAGTAGGGAGGTGTTCCAGTACAGATCTTTGTTTACTGGCTAAAATCTCCCTTATAGGCAACTATACAATTGGGTTCTCGAACTTGCCATGTGCCACCTGCATAGTGGCTCTTCCAGAAAGAGTTCCAAAATTACTTTGAAGGGTGGACTAGATGATGGCATTGATGCATAGCTTCCCAAGGGGAGTACTTCGAAGGTTGTAGTTATATTTGGCAATGAGGTATGTAGCTCTTTGAACAATTAAGTTTGTGGACTTAATTGTTGGTTCTCATATATTAATTAAAGCTTCAATACAATAGGAAGACATCACCATATTAAATATTGGCACACTCAATGACAGGGCTCCGAAACACATTCAACAAACTCTAACAGCATTGAAAAGAGAAATATCGCCATGATAAGAAGAGACTTAAAGACATCATTTTCAGTGAAGGGCAGAACATCTAGAAAAGACTCAATAAAGAAATGAAATATCTAAATGCCACAATCAAGCAACCTGACCTCATAGATAAATTCAAAACACTCAACAGCACCCAAGTATACTTTATTTTCAATGTACAAACATTCTCCAGAATGGACCACATATTAGGCCATAAAGCAACCCATTTAAAAAAACTCAAAGCATTGAAATATTGAAACGTACCTTTCAGGCCATATAGCCTCAAAAGTAGAAATCAGTAACAGAAAAAGTAAGGAAAAAAAATCAAATACGTGAAAACTGAACAAGAACACCTTGCTCAGGAATGACTGGGTTATAGGAAAAATCAAAGATGGAATAAAGAAATTCACAGAATCCAGTGAGTGAGACTGAAAATCCTTTCTACAGAAATATTTGGGACACAACAAAGGCAGTGCTCAGAGGACAATTTATCCCAGTAAATGCACAAATCCAGAAAGGTCCGATATGAAAGCATTAACACTACAACTTGAAGAAGTAGAAAGGGAGCAGCCAAAGAACCCCTCAGGCACCAGAAGAAAACAAATAATAAAAATTAGAGCAGAACTAAATGAATTAGGGCATAGAAAAACAATTTAAAAAGTTAATAAGACCAAAGGCTGATACTTTGAAAAGGTCAACAAAGTTGGTAAACCACTGGCCAAACTGACAAAAGTGAAATAGGAGAGGAAGAAAATTACTTGAATAAAAACATAAGATGGGCAATATCGCAGTAGACTCAACAGAATTTTTTTTTTAAAAAAAAAACTCAGAATACTAGGAAAAAATGTACTCTAACGAATTTGAAGACATAGAGGAAATGGATCAATTTCGAGAAAACAGCACCTACCTAAACTAACAAACAAAAGTAGAACAATTAAATAAACTCACCACAAGAGAAGAGATTCAGAAGATAATTCTAAAACTCTTAACAAAAAGAGCCAAGAACTTGACAGCTTCACTGGAGAATTCTAACAAACTTTTAGAGGAGAGTTAACACCACTATTACTAAAAGTATTTCAGAGCATAGAATAAGATGGAATACTCTCGAATTCATTCTCTGAAGACAGCATAATTCTGTTACCAAAACTAGGTAAAAACAGCATGAATAAATAAATAGATAAAAGGAATAGTACTGACCAATATCTCTCATGAACTTAGATATAAAACTCCTTAACAAAATTCTAGCCAATAGAATTTAACAACATATCAATAATAATAATAATTCACTTTGACCAAATGGCATTCTTACTAGGGCTACAGGGATGATTAAGCATTAAAAAAGCAAATGGTGTCATCAACCACATAAGCCAAGCCAAAGCCAAGTGCTGTCGAGTCGGATCTGACTCATGGCCACCCTAGGGACCAGAAACATCACCCACATAAGTAGAACAAAAGATGAGAACAACTTGATTGTATCAGCTGGTGCAAAAATAAAAGCATTTGACGAAGTCCAACACCCATTGATCCTAAAAACTCCCGGCAATATGGTAATAGAAGAGAAATTCCTCAACACAGTAAAGGACATTTATAGAAAGCTGAAAGGCAACGTCATCCTAAATGGAGAGCCTGAGAGCATTTCTTCTGAGAATGGGAACCAGACAAGGATGCCCTTTGTCACCACTTTTATTCACCATTGTGCTGGAGGTTCTAGCCAGAGTAAATAGGCAGGAAAAAGAAATAAGAGGAACCCAAATTGCTAAGCCAAGTTTGCAGATGATATGATCTTCTATTCAGAAAACCCTGAAGAATCTGTGAAACTACTATTGGAACTAATAGAAGTGTTCAGCACAGTGTTGGGATACAACACAAAAGTAGAAAAGTCAATTAGATTCCTGTACACCAAGAAACAGAATATCAAAGAGGACGTCACTGAATCAATACCATTTACAATAGCTCCCAATTATTTAAAATACTTAGGAATAAATCTAACTAAAGAAGTAAACCAGAAAGATGTTTTCCTGTGATTCATTGGCTATGCAAGGGCATTTGACTGCATGAATCATAATAAAATATGGCTAACATTGCGGTGAATGGGAATTTTAGACACCCAATCATGGTCTTAAGGAATCTGTATGTGGATCAACAGGCAGTCACGTGAACAGAATGAGGGGACACTGCATGGTTTAAGGTCAGGAAGCGTATGCATCAGGGTTGTATCCTTTCACCATACCTTTTCAATCTGTATACCAAGCAAATCATTTGAGAAGCTGGATTATACAAGGAGGAATGCGACATCAGGATTGGAAAATGACTCATTAACAACCTGCGTTACACAGATAACAGCAGCTTACTTGCTGGAAGTGAACAGGATTTGAAACACTGATGAAGATCAAGGACCACAGCCTTCAGTATGGATTACACCTCAACATCAACAAAGCAAAAATCCTCACAAGTGGACCAGTAGGCAACGTCATCATAAATGGAAAAGGACTGAGGTTTTCAAGGATTTCATTTTACTTGGGTCCACAGTCAACACCCATGGAAGCAGCAGTCAAGAAATTCAAGGAGTGCCTGGCAATTTCAGACTGCTGACCTTATGTTTAGCAGCCTCCAGGATTTCCATTTTAAGTGAAGAGAGGGACAATTCTTCAACCTTCCTTACTGATCACCCAGGTTTTACATAAACAGGAGGCTATTGAAAACTCCATGGTTTGGGTCAGGGTACCTTATTTGCTTTTTAATACTTTAAAGACGTCCTTTGCAGCTGATTTGCCTAATAGAATGCCTCATCTTATTTCTTGACTGCTGCTTCCATAAGTGTTGTTTGTGGATGAAGTAAAATGAAATACTTGATGACTTCATTTTCTTGTTTATTATGAGTTGCTTATTGGTCCAGTTATGAGGATTTTTCTTTTTCTTTTATTAAGGTGTGAGTCATACCGAAATCTGTAGCCTTAATCTCCATCAGTAAGTGCTTCAAGTCCTTTTCACTTTCAGCAAGCAATTTTGTGTCAACTGCATAACACAGGTTGCTTATGGGTCTTTCATCAATCCTGATGGCCTGTTCTTCCACATATAATCCAGTTTCTCAGATTATTTGCTCAGCATAGAGATTTAATAGGTATGATGAATATAGTTCTGATGTACACTTCCTGACTTTAAACCACTTAGTACCCCCATTGTTCTGTTTAAAGGACTGCCTCTGGATCTGTGTGCACGTTCCTCAAGAGCACAATCATGTGTTCCAGAATTCAATTCTTTGCGATTTTATCCATAATCTCTTACGATTTACACAGTTGAATGCCTTTGCATAGTCAATAAAATGCTGGTAATCATCTTTCTAGTATTCTCTGCTTTCAAACAAGATCCCTTTAATAAACAGCAATCATATCTCTTGTTTTGCATCTTCTGAATCCAGCTTGAATTTCTGACAGTTTTTCTGTAAGTATCCTGCTGTAGTCAATTTTGAATGATCTTGAGCAAAATTTAATTTGCAAGTGATATTAATGGTAATATTCCATGCTTTACACATTTGGTGGGATCACTTTTCTTGGGAATAGGCATAATTATAGATCTCTTCCACTCAGTTGGCTAGACAGCTGTCTTCCAAAATTCTTGGCATAGTTCAGTGAGCACTCACAGAGCTGTATGAGTGTGTTGAAACATCTCAAATGATATACTTTCAATTCCTTAACATTGTCTTTTTTTTTTTTTTCTTTTTTTTTTTTTTGCCCATGACTTCTGTCCAGCTTGGAGTTCTTTCTTCAGTATCTTTGGGTACTGCTTGCGTGGTTCTTCTTGAAACAGTTGAATGTTGGCCAATTATTTTTGGTATAGTAATTCTGTATATTCTTTCCATCTTTTTTTGATGCTTTCTGAGCCTTTAAAATTTCTCTCACAGAATCCTTCAGTACTGCAACTGGAGCCTTCAATTTTTCTTTAGTTTTTTCATCTTGAGAAATGCAGAATTTGTTGTTCCTTTTTGGTTTTCTATCTCCAGTGCTTCTCACATGTCATTATTTTACTTTGTCTTCTTGAGTTGCCCTTTGAAACACAAGGTCTGACAATTAAGTTTGGGAACTTGCCACTGTGCGTTTGCGCTGGCAGTACTATACCAACAACTTGTTAAGGTTTCATAACCTTGGTATGGCAGCATCTCACAGTTGTGTTCTTGGCAGCTTGTCATGGTGTCTTACTGAGTGCTGTTCATTGTTGTTACATGTTTTTTTTGTGTGCCATTATGAGAATGTTGGAGCTTGAATTAGAGCAGTGAACAAACATTAAATTTCTCTTGGCAAGAGTGGAAATGAAGTCAGGAACAGGTCAGTCCAAGCTTATGGATATAGTGCCCTAAAGAAAATGACAATGCCAAAAATGGATTAAACGTTTTTCTGAGGGGAGAAAAAGTGTCACTGACAAAGAGAGGTCAGGACAGCCAGTAACAAGTAGAACTGATGAAAGCACTGCAAAAGTTTCTACCAACTGGACAGTTAACCAACTTTACCATTTGGAAGTTCTAAAAAGGCTGCATGAAAAAGACAAAAGCAACCCAAACTTTTCACCAACAACTCATGGCTCTTGCATTACACAGCAGCTCACACAGCACTGTCTGTGAGGGAGTTCTTAGCCAGTAAACAAAGAATTTTGTTGCAACACCCTCCTTACTCACTTGATCTGGCTCACAATGACTTTTTTCTTTACCCTAAGAGAAAGGAAATATTGAAAGAAAGGTCTTTATGATAACATTGTAGTAGGATGACAGCTCTGATGGCCATTCTAGAAAAACAGGTCCAAAATTGCTTTGAAGGGTGGACTAGGTGCTTTCATCAGTGCGTAGCTTCCCAAGGGAAGTACTTCAAAGGGGACATTCAGCTATAAGGTATGTAGTACTTTTCCTAGCATTAGTTCACTAACTTAATTGTCAGACCTCATATTCTGTTCACCGCTTTTACTTCATTGTTTCTTCCTTTTACTTCAGCTACTTTATGTTCAAGAACAAGTTTCAGAGTGTCTTCTGACATTTATTTTGATCTTTTCCTTCTTCCTGGTGTTTTTAATGATCTCTTCCTTTCTTTGTGTTTTATGGGATTTCATAAGTACTCTGGTCTTCAGTCATTAGTGTTCAATACATGAAGTCTACTCTTGAGAAGGTCTCTATATTCAGGTGAGGTATACTCAAGGTCACACTTTGGCTTTTGTTGACTTGTTCTAATTTTCAACTTGAACTTACATATGAGCAATTGATGATCTATCTGCAATCAGATCCTGGCCTTGTACTGACTGATGATAATCAACTCTTTCCATTATATTCTCACAGATGTGGTCAATTTGATTCCTGTGTATTCAGTCAAGGGAGATCCATGTGTACAGTCACTGTTAATGTTGGTGGAAAAGGTAGACCAGTGAAGAAGTTGCAAAAGTCTGTCGTTGATCTCTGGCATCATTTCTATCCCTAAAGCCATATTTTCCAACTACTGATCCTTCTTCACAACTTTCAGGTTTCAATCGCCAGTAATTATCAATGCATACTGATTGCATTATCAGTTAGTTTTAGACTGAAGAACTTGGTAAAAGTCTTTAATTTCTTCATCTGTTAGCTTTAGGTGTCTAAATTTGAATAATACTCATATTAACTGGTCTTCCTTGTAGACTTATTGTTATTAGTCTATCACTGACAGCATTTGTACTTCTGATAAATTTTGAAATGTTCTCATTGATGATTAATGCAATGCCATTCCTTTTCAAGTTGTTGTTTTCAGCATAGAAGACCATATGACTGTCAAATTTAAAACAGTCAATATCAGTCCATGTCAACTCACTAACGCCTAGGATACCAATGTTTATGCATTCCATTTCATTTCTGAAAACTTCCAATTTTCCTAGATTCATACTTCATGCATTCCGTGTTCCTATTATTAAAGGATGTTTGCAGCTGCGTCCTCTCATTTTCAGTAATGCCATATCAGCAAATAAGGTCCAGGACTTGACTCCATCTACATCATTAAGGTCAATTCTACTTTGAGGAGGCAGTCTTCCCCCAGCATGTTTTGAGTATTTTCTAATATCAGCTGCTCATCTTCCAGCTCTATATCAAGTACGTTCCTCTGCTATTCATAATATTTTTACTGTCTAAATCTAGATCTCTGTGTTTACTGGCTGATTCTACTGGTTTGTTCTAGACATCCTGGAAGAAGCTACAACAGGGCACACTGGGCGAAGGGTTGCTAGTTGCAAAACTGTAAGGAACAGTAAGTAAACTAGAAAAAGCAAGCTCTTCTCCCTCCTTATAGTTCATGTATGACAGAACTCAATAGGACAATAGCCAGCAAGTATGAAATAGCTCAGCATCATGGGAAAGAATATGGAAGAGCAGGTTTGAAGCTGGAACACAAAAGCTCATTTGTAAATGCAGTCTACTTTACTATTCAATGTCTATAAACCTATGTCCACCAGTATTTGAAATTTCATGTAACAAAATAACAATTGCATAATTCCACAAAATTGTTACCTTTCTTCCAACTCTTTTTCATTCAGACATTGATGATCTGATCCTCTCTTTAAAATGGATACAAAAAACAGATACAAAAATGGATATGAAAAGTCCTTCTTGTATAGGTATAAATCTCCAGATGATGGTAATTAGTTTGCAAAGACAATTGCAGTCACATTTGAATTGTCAGTAACCTACAGGAGGGAAAAAAAAAAAAAAAAAATGAAGGACCAAAAGTAATTCTTACATAAAATGATGGGGAGGAGGAGGTAATATGAAAAAAAAACAAAAACAAAAACAAAAAACAACAACAACAAAACTGAACCATGACAATGTCTTACATATTTAAAAATAAATCAAAAAATATAAAACCAGTAAAATTAAATAGTAACAGAAGAAATATAATTATATCAAAAGGATAATAAAGTCACACATAAATAACAATTCAAATATCTTTTAACCATACTGTTCCAGCTATAGAATCACTGGTAACACGGTATTTAAGTGATAGCTACTAACCAAAAGGTGAGCAGTGAAAATCTAGTAGGTCCTCCTGGGAAACACTAAGGGGCAGTTCTAATTTGTCTTATAGGGGTGTTGTGAGTCAGAATTGACTCAGTGGCAGTGTGTTTGTTTTTTGGTATTCCAGCTGTACACACTGGGATGTATTCTAATTACAAAAAGTAGCAATGATAGCTGAAACTTTACCCAGTGGTGGTGTTGTTCATAGTAATTATAGACAGATGATACATAAATAGTCAGATGATGGATTGATGGATAGATAAATGACAGGTAGATAGATACAGACAGACAGACAAATGGATGGATGGCTGAACAGATAGATGGATGGATATGGAGATGAGAGAGAATAACGGAGACAATGAGGAAATAATTTGATCTCACTTGGTAACTGCTCTCACTGGAAGAAAAGAAGTGTAAAATGTGAATGGGAAGAGTACTGCAAAGTTACAACGGAACTGAAGATATTTTTAAGATCTCATTTATGTATCTGTTTATTTACCCTAGTGGATTAAGTGATGTGTCTGCTAACCAAAAGGTCAGCAGTTCAAATCTGCCAGGTGTTCCTTGAAAACTCCATGGGGCAGTTCTAACCTGACCTCTAGAGTCCCTATGAATCACATCCAACTCAACAAAAGTGGGTTTTTAATTAATTAATTAATTTTGTGTTATTATTTTTTAAATTCACTGACTCCTCTAAAAGATAAGGTCTAGAAATGGCTTCCCAGTAACAATGAGTGCAAAACCACCAGATCTTGGTTTCTAAACTCTGCTGTTCACTAGAGATCTTTGAAGAAATAGATGATCACAAATTTAGCAAAGAATTAAAAGATTTCTATGTCTCAAAGTGCTTTAAATAATTGAAAATGGAAGAACCTTCCATTGGCTAAATTTAGGATATTTTGAGTATAAAAATTTTAAATAATGGTACTTTACTAAAATATATGAGGTCAAAAGCTGTCAATCCGTACTCCTCCCCCCACAAAGAAAGCAAGAGTGAAAGAGTCTTTTCAGAATTTCCAGCTAATAAATGTAAAAGGAAATAAAAAGAAAACCACCATTTTTCAGTCATGAATGTAATAACAGGTTTAGACAAAAATTATTAATGAATGCCAAATCCATTGAAGAAGATTGTTGACAACAGAAACTCCAAAGTCTCAACAGAGTTCCCCAAAGGTTACTTATTAATTACAAAGCCAAGCCAAATGCCGTTGAAAAGCAACTGACATATTTACAAGGAAAAGTCCAATAGACAACTATCTCAGTTAATAGATTTATCAGTCTAGAAAGAGTCAAAATTATCTTACATGGCTTCTGATGCAATGTACTGAGGAGGATACAATATATTTTATGTAGTATTATTTTCAAAAATACTGAATATCTACATAATATAAGAAAACAATCAGAAAAATCCAAATTGTGTGAAAGTCTATGAAGCAATTGTCCTGAACTATTAAAAAATGTCAGTAGCATGTAAGATTAAAAGAAACAAAAGCTGGGGAAATTTATAGATCAAAGAAGACTAAAGAGAAGAAAACAAACAGAAGAACTCCGCAAGGCATGGTTCTTCTGGAGTGGGGAGGGGGCAGCTATGAAAGGCAATGTTGAGACAAGAGGGAAAAATACAATATGGATTTTATACTTATATTAGATGACTGCAGTGACAATGAGGTATTGCTGCCTCAGTGGCAGAGTTCTCACCTTCCTTGAGAGGCCTGATTTGATTCCTAGCCAACGTGCCTTACACACAACAGTGCTCACCTGTCAGTGGAGACTTCTATGAAGAGGTGACAATGAATAGGTTTCAGTGGACCATCTAGAAAAGGGTAGACTAGGAAGAAAGGTCTGGTGATCTACTTCTAAACAATCACCCAAAGAAAACTCTATACATCACTATCATCTATCCACTACCGATCATGAGGGTGATGCAGGACTGGGCAGTGTTTCGCTCCACTGTGTAAGGAGTTGCCACATACCAGTCACTAACCGGATGGTAGTTAACAACAATGTATATTACTGTTACATTCTTTGAGAGGGACAATAGTATTATGATTATGCAGGAGAATGTTTTCATTCCTAGAAAATAAATGTTGCTATATTCCAGGGTGTTACATCATGATGCTTGAGACCTTTAAAATTTAACAATTCACACTTACGTGTGTCTGCAGTGAAAGATTGGCAAATGGGTGCATGTAAGAGAGGGTTATGTGACCAATCATTGTACTGTTCTTTCATGTTTTCATGAACAACTCTAAATCTAGTGTGGCCATTAAAATGGATGCAAGTGAGGCTGAGATAAAGAGACCTTTATGTTACACATGCATTAATAAGGCATACGATGGATGGTGTCCTATGAAAACTGTAGACTTGATTAGGGCTTCTCACTGTAGTTGATAGATTCTGAGGGGTAGGGGTGTGTGTTTACAGCCTAAAGTTTTATGCCTACAGTACTCCCAATAGGTGAGCAAACGAGGGCACCCACACAGGGGTATCTGGGCAGCACATCACAGTGTCCATTATGAAATACTTGAAGATATCATGAAACTTCTGATTTTGTTGCAGGGGGCAGGGAGGGACATTACATCCCCAGCCAGAGGGGGGAAAAAAAACTGAATAGGAAAAGAGGGCCTTGGCAAATACTTGCTGTTTGATAAGGCAACACATTCTATGCTAATGTTGTTATTGTTGCCAAGGATTTATTTTTGCAGCTCCTTATTTAAACCAACTTGTATTTTGATGAGTCTAAAGAAACCAGCTCTTTTCACCCTGAAATTATGTGCCTGGTTTAGCTGAAAGAAGTATGGTAATACATAATCTTAACTGAAACAGAGTACAGCAATTTTCCTTTTAGAAGGTCAGGGTTAACCTTCAGTGCCCTTACTCACATAAGGAAACATCTTTAACTTGTATCAGCATATTTTCACCAAATTCTTGTGCCCTTCAAGGTACAAAAAGGGCTTTCATCTCCAAGGAGGTAACTAATTAAAAATAAACTTGCAAGAAAGGTTCAGATTAAGTTGCAAGAATGGCATAGCCATTACAAGCAAGGTATTCTAAATGATTTAGACCTCACCTAGAGGTGCCAAGTAGAAACTAGAAACTGAAATCTTTAACATTAGGCATTTCAAAGGTGCAATGGATGCTCTTTAAAAATTCTAGTACTTGTAAAGGATTTCATACATACATATATATAATGAAAATACATTTATATATTGTGCATATATTTGCACATAAATGTTTTGTTTGTGTGTGTGTGTACACACATAGAAAGTTTAATCTAAAGGGCAGTCCTCCTGATGGCTAACAGGAATGGAGTCTATCAATTTCAGTTTTTTTTAGAACAATGACAATTGTGCATGCACTGTTCTTTCGAACTCATAGTATAAACTACTAATTCATACCGGAAATTGTAAGTTTGATGTTCAGAATACAACTATGATACATGATTCATAACTTATTTATCATTTGGAGGTTGGAAACTTGGAGTAAAGAGTGGAAAATATGAGACAGCATGAAAAGTAGTCAAAGATCCAGTGCCAGTCAATATATGTAGCTTTTATTTTTATTTGGAAAATGAGTACAATGCCGGGCACACGGTAGGGACAACCTAAGTGTTCATGACCTAAATTTTAATGTCTCCTCTAAAGAGCAAATTCTCTCATCTTGCAGGTGGTGTAAAAATAATGGTACTGATTCAAATACTCTAGGTTCTGAGCAATTTTATGCGGTAGACTTTCATAGAAAGGTCCATATTCCAATGACAATATGTCATTCTCTCTAAAAGCCACCATGTAAAAATTTGCCTAGTTTTTGGAAACTTTGTCTGTATTTATTTCTTAAAACCAACAAACACAGTATCTACTTCACATGTAGTAGGTTTAGTGCCATTTTCAGGGCCTAGGACGCCATTCGGAAAACGTGGCGTTGTCTTAGTTTCCTAGTACTGATGTTTCACAAATACCAAAATGAGTAAGTAGCTTTTTCATTTTTGCTTGTTTTTGAAATATTTTGTTGTACTTTAAGTGAAAGTTTACAATCCAAGTCAATTTGTCATATACAAACTTGAACACACACTGTATGTAACTCTAGCTGCTCTCTCCACGTTGTGAAGGCACAGTCTCCTCTCCACTCTGTGTTTCCCATCTCCATTCAACCAGGTCCTGTCCACTTCCACCCTCTCATCGCACCTCTTAAAAGGAGCTGCTCAGTTAGCCTCACGTACGTACTTACGAAGCAAACTCTTCACCAGTATCATTTTATGTCTCGTAGTCTAGTTCAATCTTTGTCTGAAGAGTTTGGATCAGAACTGGTTTCAGTTCTGTAGTAAGAGAGAATCTGGGGGCCGTGTCTTCCAGCCTCCAATTTGTAGACCATCAAATCTGGTCTTTTAATAGAGTTCTAGTTCTACACTTTTTTTTTTCTTTTCTTTCTTTTCCCACTATGTCAGGGACACCAAGCTGCATCCCCTGTCAGAGCTGTCAAGGATGGTGGCTGGGCACCATCTACTTCTTCTGGTGCCAAGCTGTTGTAGTCTCTGTGTTATATGGCTCTTTCTATCTCTGTGTTTAGTATTTTGCCTATGATTTATTTTTGTGGTTGCCTCATTTGGGTTGGTATCAAGTTACTCTTTCTTCTCTGTGTTCTGGTTTTAGGTTGTCACCTGGGTATTACTGGTTTTCTAAGCAAAAGATTCCCTTTAGTATTTCTTGTAGGCTTGGTTTTTGCAAATTCGCTGAATTTCTGTATATCTGGAAATGTCCTAACTTTGCTGTCATATTTGAGACACAGTTTTGCTGAATACGTAATTCTTGCATGGCAATTATTTTCCCTCTAGGCTTTGTATATGTCATCCTATTGCCATCTTGCCTGCATGGTTTCTACTGAGTAGTTCAGGCTTAGTCTTACAGATGGGGGGGGCAGGGGAAGGTGGGGGAAGGTGCAAGGAGGGAGGTTATTTTTCATTTATCCCTAGCCATTTTTAAAAGTATCTTTTTAGTTTTTGCAAGTTTGATGATAATATGTCTTTAGGGATCTGTCTTGTGTGGGGTTTGATAAGAATTTTTAGTAGGTATCTTCTCATCCTTTGTAATATCAGGGAAGTTTTCTCTTAGGAAATTTTGAACAATTCTCTCTGTATTTCTGTTACTCCCCTCTGTTCTGGTACTTGAGTCACGTGTATGTTATTCCCATTCATAGTGTTCCACGTAATTCTTAGTGTTTCTTGATTTTTCAAAATTTCTTTTAATTTATTTTCCTCAGATACATTCATATCACAGGCTTTATCTTCAGTCTCACTGATTTGGGCTTCCACTGCCTCAGTTTTGCTCCTTTGACTGCCTACTGAGTTGTCTAATTATGTAATTTTATTATTAATTTTCTGAATTTCTAATTCTTCTGCTAGATGCTTTCTTGCAACGTTTTTCACTTTGCTGTTACACTGTGTTGCGTTTTGTCTCATCTCTTTCCTTATCTCTTGAAGATTTCTAAATGTTCATCTTTTGTCTACAAGCCACCAATGAATTGTTGCATTTATTTTACATTTGCTTACTGAATTCTAGCTTCTTGTTTTGTTTCAATATGTCCAAATAAGCTGGTCACATATGCTAGTTTGGTCATTTGTGCTTTTGAAGCTCTAAAATTCTGTCACAAGGTGACTAGAGCTGTTACTAGACATGTGAGTCCAAGAGTCCATCTACTTTTCTGATATGAATTCAGATAGAGTGTGGTGCAGGCTCATCTTTACGGTCTTAGATGGGCAGAGGTCACTGTTTTAGGCACAGGTATCTGGCAGCAGAGCTGAGCAAGGCAGGGACTAATAGCCAGCTCTGAGTGGCTATGAGGATGGTATGCCCCCTTATGTCTGATTCTAGTTGAAGGCATTGTTTCTACCCTGAATTTCCAGCTCAGGTAAGACAGCACATTTCTCTTCTCTTCTCCATGTTGTTGAGTTATTCCTTTTTCACATTTAGAATGGTTCAAGGTGGGCTTAAGGGGTCCTATTTCTAGCTCAGTTAATAGTGTTAGACTCCAGAGGTGGGCACAGTGCAGAAAAGGGAGGGTAAATGCTTGGAAAAAGGAAAGAGGGTTATCTCAAAGCAAAGATTTAGATCCACACCCAGTAGGTAGACAACAGACGTCAGTCACTTAGCTTTTAATAGTCAAGCTCCAACTTTAACTGCCTCTGGAGGCTTGGCACTTTCCATTGCTTTTTTGCTGCTGAGTACAATGCCCTTCAAACACCACCACGCTGCTTGTCACGCTGGCCAGTTCTCTGGAGGTCTGGGCAGTCCTGGCTACTTCTGGACCTACTTTCCTTTCTCTGTTGCTTAGTCTGATTTCTCAACTTTCCCTTTGATGTTCAGGGCTCCTAAGATATTGTATGTAATGTTCTTCTGGGTCTTTGTTTTTAGCGGGATCACAGGAAACATCTGATTACTCTGCCACCTTGTCCTCACCTCTAGGTAGCTTTGAAAAATAGAAATACGTTTGTTTTATAGTTCAGAAGGAAGGCTAGAAGTTCAAATTCAGGGCACTGGCCTTAGGGGAAGATGCTCTTTCTGCAAACTTTGGGGAATTAGATTGTTTCTCTCAGGTTCTAGGGTCACCATGAGTCCGATCCAACTCGATGGCACTTGGCTGGCTGGCTCTCAGGTTCTGGAGGTCAGAGTTTCCACGTTCCTTGGGGAATGTTCCCTTTGCGTGTATCTTTCCCATTTGTATGTACTTCTGTGTACAATCTGTTATTGTTATTTTTGTTCCTTTTTTTTTTTTAATAACTCACAGGTGATTAGGTTTAGAACAGGCCCTACACAGATAGGGTGTCATTAATATAACAAAGAAACCTATTTCCAGGAGGATTAATTCCTGAAGTTAGGGGTCAGGATTCTAATACATATTTGGGAGGGCGGGGAAGGTAGATAAATCAATCCATAACAGGTGTCTGCTAGCATTTTCTCTTGTTTTATCCCTCAAAATAATTATGGAGATAAAAGAAAGCTTTATGGTTATTGTTTAGTCCAATATCAAATGTAAATAAGATCATACTTAAAAAAAGCCATTGCTGTTGAGTTGACTCTGGCTCATAGCAGTCTTTAGAGTAGCTCCTTATATAAACTGAGTAAATATTAACACATAAGGATAGAAAACTGGAAAGTCAATAGATTGAAAAAAATCCTGCTAATGATAGCTATACATAGGTAGATAGATAGATGGGTAGATAGATAAACCTTAAAGTAAGTTTCAAAAGTTATACGTATGTTTGAATTTGTGAGATAGTAATAATTTTAATCATATTTCCTAGAAATATTGAGGTAAAAGAAATACCCTGAGGGCAATTTGAATTACTAGTACTTACTTTTTAAATTTATTTGATACTGCCTTCACAGGACAGAAAAGATGAGTTATTTGAACTTGAGTACAAAAGTCTGTTCTGTATCTATTAAATCTTCTCCTTTTCTCACTTAGAATGTTTCCCAATATGGCACTTGTTATGGGGTGCCTTATTTTATTTTGAAATAAGCTTTTGATAGTTTGTTTAAAAAAAAAAAAAACTTTCTGAAATGTTCATTTTAATCTCTGTGTCAGGAAACAGAGAAGTCTAATGTCTAATTGAGAAGTATATGTGAGAAACTCAGTCAATGCTGAATTTCAATGAATTTTGGTGGTTCTAATGTCATAGAACTCTGCCAAATATTAACAGAAATTAAAGATAGAATTCTTAAGGAAGCTTTCAAATCATAGCCTTAACTGTCAGCCTTTGAAAATAACCTAACATGTATAATCTATCAAGGTACTGAACTACAATAGTGAGCCCCTAAAGAAAAATCATGACATTCTTAGGCCAGAATAATTCACAGTTCCAATTTCAGCATTTCTAAAGTTTCTTTCATTTTTTTTTCCCCAGAGCTACTTCATGATTGTTAGGGTCCTGATTTCAAGACGTGACAGTTACTTTTTGAAAGTTAAGTTTTATTAAAAAATGTGCCCAATAAGAAAAAAACTGGTGCACCAGGAATGCACCCCAAACTACACAGAGCAGGGGGTGACCCCAAGCTTTCTTAGCACCCAGTATTTAAGTCATGAAATCACAAGGTAGGGAGGGGGAGCTGACCTTTGCATTGATTGGCTGAGGTTGGCTGAGGCCATACAGAGTTTCTGCAAGTTGCAAAATTTAGCTGTGGGTGAATGTGTTAACCACATGGAATTTCCATTAGTGAATGTTTTACTAGGCTGGCCCCAGGGGCTATTTGTTTGGCTGTCTCCAGGCCCTATCTGTTTCGGTGTAATTACCCTATGGTATTTTTCTTTTTGTTAATTCCTGCTAAGTTGGATTCTGGAGCCTGAATTTTCACTGCACTCTTCCTCTAAATGGAGTTACTTATGTCTCATTTCAACATGATAAATATCAATAACACTGGATTAACAAAAGTGCTCACTTATTTGATACTTGAAAATATTCTAGATTAAAATAGTAGTTACGTTTACTTTACAGCTTTCTGTTTTTGGATTTTAACAAAAGAAAGCTAACATGAGAAATTTTATTGGGTTTTCTTCTTCAAGTGTTGTAAATGGAGGCATTATGAATCTCATTTAACAGAACAGCCAAATCTTTATACATATTTTTAGAGTCCTGTTCATTTTATCTGCTAAGGATTACGCCATTGTGTTTCCTTAAAGAAAAGTATACAATGTAATTTACAGCAGTGTTGTGCACTTTAAATTAGACTGTTTTTTAAAAACACAAAGGTGCAGAAATTGGTAGAAATCAATACTGAAGTAGGAATAGATCTTAGAATTCTCGCCACAGTTTTAAGGGTTTAAAGGACTTTCACTTTTCAGTTAACTAAAACCACCTCACATTTGCTTACTTTCTGCTCTGGCTTGTTGTTGTTATAATTAAAAAAAAAATCTACTGAGTCAATTCCAATTCATAGGACACTGAAGGACCACACATAGTGTTTCTGAAAAACAGCCTGTGGATTCAAGCTGCTGACCTTTTGATCATTAGCCAGATCCTTAGCCACTGCACCACTGGAGCTCTGTTGTTGTTATTAGTTGTCTTCGAATCAGCTCGCACTAACAGAGACCCCACCTATAACAAAGCAAAACATTGACTGATCCTTAGTATGCTGAAGGCCATTGTTTTGGCTTCTGTGTATTTCAAGTACCTTTCAACCTAGGCACTCATCTCAGTACTACGTCAGGCAAAATTTTGTTGTGATACAAACTTTTTTCCTAGTCTGCCTTAGACTGAAAGTTCCACTGAAGTCTGTCCCCCATGGGTGAACTTGATGGTATTTAAATACCAGTGGTATAGCTTCCAATATCATACCAACATGCAAAACACAAACGGACTGAGGGGGTTACCTATTTCAGCTAATGCCTTCCTACATTCTTGAATATTCAAGGCTGAAGAGGTAGATCTGTAAACAGAGACTAAGAAGCTACAACAATTCAAAGAGAACCCTAGAACTATCTTTATTCTTATCTCCTTCATATAGGAGGTGGAATTGAAAAGTTGAGTTACAATGATCTGTACCACAGACAATTAAAGACGCTAGCCAAAGGGCTAGACCAGCTCATTCCCTGCTATAAGGAAGGGGTTTGTATATTCTATTCAGGTGCATTTATGAAGTAGATATTCTGTATCCCTATAAGAACAATGTTCAGGTAATTCTGTTCATGTATGATTTTTGTATTCCCAGCACATTTCACAGTCCCTGAAACACAGGTAGGTGCTCAAAGAATGACTCACCAGTTGTTTGGATCTTTTCCTTGCTGTAATAGTCTCTCCAATTCTCTGAAGCCAACTACAATAGATATCTTCAGACAGACACACCCTTGTGTGTTTGTACATGTGTGTACAAATACATTTGTGTGTAAATTACCATCATGAATGGGTACTGCAATGAAAGGATGTTCCAACCAAGAATATGAATTATCATCTCTTCATGATACATTAAGGTAACAGTTGTTAAAGTCATACAACCTAAATTCAAAGGCACAAAAATATGTAATATTTAGAAAGTAAGTTATTTCAAGATTTGAGGGTATTATTGAAGTTATTTTTTAAAAAGTAACTTCCTTACTAATTAATAGAATTTAAGACTAATCTTTGTATTAATAAGAACATTTTAACAACTAACACAACCAAAATAAAAGTTAGATTTTTAAAGTCTTTAAACTTAATTTGGGATTTAAATCAAAGAGAATGAAAATATTTAAATACCACACAAATAAGAGTTTGGAATAAAATATATTTGGTAACCTGCAATAAAATATAAATTGCAAATTACCTCAGGACACTGAATCAGACATATTTGAATCACATTTCACATATTGACCAATGAGAAGGAAGAAATTGTCTTCCTCCTTAAAACCTCGGAAGACAGGGATGACAACCTGCTTCCAAAAGATCACTGCCATGAAGACTCTGTGGAGCCAAGTTATGCCCAAACTGTGCATGCAGTAGCAGTGACTCAGAGTAGTTACTGGTTAACTGGTTACTAATATCTTAAATAAAACTTTAAGTACATTTGCATTTGTAGAATATTTTTCTTCCTTCTATTCTTATTTTGCATTAATCTACCTAGGCAATTTCAATAGCTCTCATAGCTCTAACCTTTCACTTATCCATATTCTTAATAATTTTAAATTGATTTCATTGAAGATCTTTTCTGAGATTTAGGCTTATATGTTTTACTACCACGGCCAAAAAAAAAAAAAAACCTCAAAAAACCTCTTTGCCATCAAGTTGATTTCAAGTCATAGAGACCCTATAGAACAGGGTAGTACTGCCACACGGGGTTTAAAAGGAACAATTGTTGGATTCTAACTGCCAACCTTTTGATTAGCAGCCAAGCTTTTAACCACTATGCCATCACAGTTCCTATGTCTTATTAGATATCTCTGTTCAGATATTCTGGAGATCTTAAACCCACCATGTCGAAGCTAACCACCATAACTCCTGCCTGAGTACAAATTCCAGTTCTTTTCCTTTATTCCATAACTCATTGTCCACTTATTGTTGTTAGGTGGGTTGCAACTCATAGTGACCTGATGTGTGTACAAGAGGAAAACCACTGCTTGATCTTGGATCACCCTCACCATCACTGCTATGCTTGAGCCTATGGTTGTGGACAGTTTGTCAATACATTTTATTGAGTCTTCCTTTTTTAACTGGATCCGACTTGACGGCACTTGGCTGGCTTGGCTCCTCTAAACCCTGCTGGCACAGTGTTCAAGTGCTACATCTCTTAACCAAAAGACTGGCAGTTCAAATTCACCAGGCACTCCCTGGAAACTCTATGAGGCAGTTCTAGTCTGTCCTATAAGGTCGCTGTGAGTTGGAATCCACTGGATGGCAACAGGTTTTGTTTTCTTTTCTATTTTACCTAGCATTATGTCTTTCTCCAGGGACTGGTCCCTTCTAATAACATGTCCCAAGTACCTAGACAAAGTTTCACCATCCTCACTTCTAAGCAGCATTTTGGCTGTGCTTCTTCCAAGGCAAATGTGCTGGTTCTTCTAGCAGTCTGTGGTATATTCACTATTTTTTGTCAGCACCATATTTCAAAGGCATCAACTCTTCTTTGGTCCTTCTTATTCATTATCTAGCTTTCATATGCCAATCATATGATTAAAAATACCATACGATTGGATCAGGCATACCTTAGTCCTCAAAGTGATGTCTTTGCTTTTTAACATTTTACACAGGCATTTTTCAACATATTTGACCAGTGTAGTCTATTGTTTGATTTCTAGACTGCTGCTTTTATGGGCACTGATTGTGGATCTTAGTAATATGAAATCCTTGACAACTTCAGTATTTTCTTCACTTATTATAATGGTGTTTATTGGTTCAGCTGTGAGGATTTTTGTTTTATTTTTTGTTAAGGAATAATCCATACTGAACACTGCAGTTTTGCTCTTCATCATTTTAACTGCTTGAAGTTCTCTTCACTTGCAGCATTCAAGATTGTGTCATCCGCATACTGCAAGTTTTCAGTGGGTCTTCTGTCAATCCTGGTGCCACGTTCTTCTTCATACTCATATAGTCTGGCTTGTCATATTATTCCCTTAGTGTGGAGGTTAAGTAAGTATAGTGAAAGGCTACAACCCTGACACACTTTGCCTGACTTTGAACCACATGGTATCCCCTGTTCTGTTTGAATGATTGCTTTTTTGTCTACGCACATATTCTACGATTGTTATTCATAATTTGCTATGATCCACATAGTCAAGTGACTTCGCATAGTCAATAAAACATAGACAACATCTTCCTGGTATTTTCTGCTTTCAGCCAAGATCTATGACTTTAGAAATGATATCTCTGATTCTGTATCCTCTTCTGACTCTGACTTGAATTTCTGATAATTCTCTGTCAGTGTGCTGCTGCAACCATGTTTGAATTATTTTCAGCAAAATTCTACTCACATGTGATATGAATAATGCTGTTCCGTAATTTCTACAATGTTTTGGGTCACCTTTCTTTGGAATGGCCACAAACACGGATCTCTTCCGGTCAGTTGGCTGTCTCTTTTCAGATTTCCTGGTATAGACACAGGAGCACTTTCAGTGCAGCATTCTCTGCAGACATTTGGTGAAACATATCAGTTGGTATTCCATCAGCTCCTGGACTTGATTTTTCTCTGGGGCCTTCCATGCACTTTGGATTCCTTCCTCCGACACCGTCAGTTCTTGATCATATGCTACCTCCTGAAATGTCTGAGTGTAAACCAATTCTTTTTGGTACAGTGACTTTGTGTATTCTTTCCGTTTTCTTTTGGTGATTCTCCCCATAGAGTCCCTCAGAACTGCAACTCGAAGATTGCATTTTTTTCTTCAATTCTTTCAGCCCGAGAAATGCCAAGCATGTTTCTTCCCATTTTAGTTTTCTAATTCAAAGACTATGTACATTTCATTATAATACTTCACTTTGTCTTCTAGAGCTGCTATTCTTTGAAATCTTCTGTTCAACTCTTATACTTGATCATTTCTTCCACTCACTTTAGCTACTCTGTGTTCAGAAACAACTTTCAGAATCTCTTCTGACATCCATTTGACTCTTCTTTCTTTCCTGTCTTTTTAAAGACCTTCTGGTTTATTCAAGTATGATGTCATAAATGTCATCCCACAACTCATCTGGTCTTTAGTTATCAGGGTTCACTACATCAAACTTATTCTTGAGATGGTCTCCAAATTCATGTGGGATATAGTCAAAGTTGATATTTTGGTTTTCATGGGATTGTTTTAATTTTTGTAAGTTTCAACTTGAGTTTGCATGTGTGCAATTGACAGTCCGTTCCACAGTCAGCCCCAGACTTTGCTCTAACTGATGAGATTCAGTTTTCCATTGTCCTATTCCAATGATTTAGGGCACCTGATTTGTGTTTCCCATGTGGTGAGGTCCATGTGTATAGCCACATTTACGTTAATGAAAAATGGCCTTTCCAATGAAGAAATCATTGGTCCTGCAAAGTTCTAGCATGCTATTTCCAGCATTGTTTCTATCACCAGGATGGTGGTTTTCAACTACAGATCCTTGTTTCCTACTTTAGCATTCCAACTGCCAGTAGTTATCAGTGCATCCTGATTGCATGTTTGATCAGTTTCAGACTGCAGCAGTTGGCAAATGAAATTTCTTCATATTTGGCCTCAGCAGCTTGTACATTGATTTGGATAACAGTCACATTAACTAATTTTACTTATAGGCATATGGGCATCGACACATCACTGACAGTGTTGTATGTTAGCATAGATTTTGAATTTTTTTTTTGGACAATGAATGTGACGCCATTTCTTCTCAGTTGTCACTTCCTGTTCAGTAGATCAGGTGGTTGTCTGAATCAAATGGCCTATACCAGTTCCTTTCAGCTCACTAATTCATAGGATTTTTATGTATTCCATTGCATTGTGACGACTTGTAGTTTTCTTAGGTTCATACTTTGTGCATTCCACATTCCAGTTATTAATGGATGCTTGTAGCTGTTTCTTCTTTTGAATCAACACAAAATTATCCATTAAGTGACTTCAAAGTAGTGAGTCAGCATCCCCAATTTTCTGTTCCCTACTCTCTGTAAATGATTAGTGATCAATTCCTATCAATTCTACTTCCTAAAAATCTCCCTAACCTGCCCCCTTCCCATTATGGCCACCACTATCCCTAGCCTGGCCATCTGCCCCAGTCAATTCTCCCCGAATCCCATCTTGCCTCTGTAGCTGACACTGGCATCCATTCACTCTTTACTCTGCAGCTATAATGTTCCTTACACAGAGCAAAATCTGGTCACTGTACCTCACTGTACAAAATCCCTCCATGCTACCCGAATTATCATCTTAAGTGTTTTATTATTTTCCCCCATTTCTTCACCTTACTGGCTATCTAAGCAATACTTAACTGCTGAAATGAGTCCATCATGCTGCTTCCCTTCTAAGCCTAGAAATACTTCACTCTCTCTTTCCCACATCCTGTTCCTATTTTCCCATTTAGACTGGCTAATTCCTGCTGGTCTGTTGTGCCTTACATAAACTATTAATACAAGTAACAATCTCTACTCCCTTCCTTCAGTAACACTGGATTAGTTGCTCCAATTAGATGACACTGTGTTGTTGCCATAGGAAAACCTGGGGGCATAGTGGTTTATGATATGTCTGCTAACCAAAAGGGATGCATTTCAAATCCAGCAGGCACTCTTGGAAACTCTATGGAGCAGTTCTACTCTGTCCTACAGGGTTGCTATGAGTTGGAATCAACTTGATGGCAGTAGGTTTGATTTTAGTGTTGTTATTGTTGTTAGGTGTCCCCCAGTCAATTGTGAGTTGTAGAGACCCCACGTAACAAAGCAGAACTAACCCACAGGGTTTGCTGGCCTGTAATCTTTATAGGGTAAGCCCTGGTTGCACAGTGATTACGTACTTGATGGCTAACCAAAAAGTTAGCAGTTCAAACCCATCTTCAGGAGAAAGATGTGGCAATCTCCTTCTAAAGAAGGCAATGAGTTTGGTTAATTTTTACAGGAGCAAATCTCCAAATCTTTCCCCTAGGGAGCCACTGAGTGGTTTTAAACCACCAAGCTCTTGGTTAGCAGTAGTAGTTTAGCCATTGTATCACCAGGGCTCCTAGATGATGCTATATCCCCTTATTACTGTATTTTAATGATTTATATTTTAATTTCACCAAACTATAATTTATTTGTGATCAGGGATTGTATCTTACACGTTCATTTATTTCTAGGACCCAGATGAGGCATTCAAGTCATATTTGTACAATGAATAAATAAGCAGTTCCCAAGTACTGATAAATCAGAGAAAGCCAAGTTATGTTAAAAGGTGCCACCAAAAATGAGGAGAATGTCACTTGACTGTAATTAAAGAGCTAGAAACAACCACAAAATCTCAGTAAATAAGCAAGTCAAGGGAAAACAAAGCATTTCACTTTGACGTCTAGACATGTAAGTAATACAGGAAGCATAAACAATAACAAGAGACATAATAAAACACAAATTAGATAGCATATTTGGAATACATTTAGACATAAATAATTGTTTTACATCAGTAACCTTGTGCATTTGTGTACATGAGTAACAATTTTATCTCTTTAGATTCTTTTTCCTCCACACACCTGTAGGGAAAAAAAAGCGTTATAAAATAAACCTTTTAAGATTTCATGAGATATTTCATATTTCGTCCCTCTAATGGTTCTATTAAGTCTCTTCAAAGGGGCACTTTTCTGCCAGAGCAAACTTGAAAGAACAGAACATTTATTCCAAAAGCAATTTCTGTCCCCAGTTATTTTCCGTATTCCCTTGGCAGTGGTTTTCGACAGTTTTACTTGAATAAGAGCTTATTTGGTCCCAAACCAGTTTCTCCTCTGCTTGAACCTGCAGTCAGGTCTCAGACCTTTGTGTGTGACCCCCTATCTGTTACCATGGAAATGATTATAATCACATAAGTACACACTTTATTGCAAAATGACTTAAGATATTATACAAAGAATAAATTTAGAGTAAACACAAAATGCTTTTAGAGATGTGTAATGTCTTATTTCTTTTAATATGTTCAAGGAAATTTGGTAAATTCCTGCATGGAACTTTTTACATTTATAGGAAAATGCCAAAAACAAAGGATGGTAGTGAAGGTGAAGATGATAACAGTTCCTATAATTATATGATATTGTACAGTATGCCCCAAGCTGATTTACAGCAACACTGAAGAAAGGATTAAATTTACCAATAAGAAAACAGACTCTGAGAAGTTGACTTTCTAAATATTACAGTTTCCTAACCAGAAGAGACACAAAAATTCATCTGGTACTAGTTCCTTCATTTTGCAAATAAGGGATCTGATGCAGGCAACTTTACCAAGATCAAACATTTAGTTTGTTATTGTTGTTGTTGTTGTTTTTTAAGTTGTCATTGAGCCCCTAGGGTCGCCATGAGTCGGATCCGACTCAATGGCACTTGGCTTTTGGCTGTTTTTTTTTTTTTAAGTTGCCATTGAAACCATTCTGATAGTGATCGCACGTGTGTCAGAATAGAATTGTGCTTCATGGGATTTTCAGTGAGTGAGTTTTCAGAAGCCGATCAACAGACCTTTCTTCCCGAGCACCTCTGAGGCAGACTTGAACTTGCAAACTTGAACTTGCAAACTTGAACTTGCAAACTTTCCCTTAGTTGAGTGTGTTAACCATTTGTGCTATCCAGGGCTTCCTGTATCCCGCCTACCTGGTTGTTAACATGTTTCCTGATTTTTCTTTCCCCAGGATTTCCTTTCTGGAATAGAGTGCATCTACCACAAGGGGTTTTTTCAGTTTCCTGCAGTTTTGGTCCTTCTTTCTGACAGCCTCATCACCCACTCCTACTGGAGATTCTAAAAAACTTCTAAGAAAGGCAAACTAGCTTGTCATCACAGAGTGGTCATAGACTCACAGTTTCAGAAGGCCATTGTAAGGCATTCAGATTCAGCAAGCATCCATTATACATTTTTATGTATCCATTAAAATTGTGTATTTTTGTTTTCCCGGATGGAAACTATAGCAGTTTCAGGTTAAACAAAATTCCAAAAGTGTTATCATTAGTTGGTGACTCAGTTTTTTCTAGCTGCCAACCGAACCCTGCCGACGTCTTCTGAATTTTCTTGTATCAGATCCGATGAGTCTACTCCCCCCAAACAGGTGGAGTTTCCCATCCAGGGAAGCATGTGTCTCTTCTTGAAGCAATCATTGTAGACCCTCCCTGATGCCTCTCTATATATTTAAGTGACTTTCCTAGGATTCCAGTCAGTTCCCTCTCTAACCAATCATTTATGTCAAAGCACTTGACAAGAAAAGTGACCATTTTGTTTTCTAGAGACGTATTTCAGGTATCACTCAGCCGAGTCTACCTGTCCCATAGTCATGGACTCTGGGAGGGAAATGGGGGCATTTCCAGTAGTTTAAATCCTTGGTAATGTTGTCTTTGTGGAAAGATAACACAGGTGCTTTCCGCAGCATGATTTCCGAACCTCTAAAAAGATTCCCCCAAGTGAGCTACAGCCTTCAATTCTCTCTCTTCAACTCACCCTTGGCACCTCACTCCCAAACCTGTACCCGACTTTCTTCAGCCGCTTTCAAACACTGCTGCCAGTGTTTGCTCTCTGAATGCCATTTTACGGTTGTGGTCCCCAGGTGTCTCAGCTAAAATTCCTGGGGCAGAGAACATTTATGGTTCAGCCTGTGTTTTCATAGTCAACAGGAAAAAAATTCCTCCTCTATTCCTAATGGACTTTCGTCAGTAACATGCTTCATGGCACCCCTGGATGTGTGGGGAGACTGACGTTGCTAGAATATTTCTTGTTTATGGCTTTTGTTGCTTTGACACATTTTATTTTATGGCAACCTTAATCATGTGTGTCCTATTCTTCACCTCTGGCATTTTGCAAATATTCCATTTCTCTATTGCCACTACCATAACTGCCTTCAACAAATTGTGATTCATCAAACAGCTTCCCCTGTGCAACTCAACTGCAGCCACAGGGGAAACTCCGAGAAAGAACTGCAGCAAGCAAACAAGGCAATGCTAAATGCTAGTGAGTGAGAAAATCTATTAATTAAAAAGAGGAGGAAAGAGGGAAGAGGAAGTAAGAAAAATGACGTGTATAAGTTAATGCAGCCCAAGACACCACTGGCAGTAAGTTATGCACTGACACTTTAAACAGGCTTTTATGAGTCTGTTTACTCTGTTTGTGGCTATTCGTGGAGAAAAGTGCTATCAAGTATAACAACAAAGTGTACATGTGTTATCTTAAGGATACGGTGAGTCAATAAATCATACCTGAGCTTTAACAATATTATATTTTCCTTCCTTGTATATTCACAGAATAATGGAAGTGGAAATGAGAAAGAGCTAGAGATAGAAAAGACCTAACAGGTTATCTGTTCAATCATGCTCTGACAGAGGATCTGTCTACAGCAATACATCTTAGGCTTTGTCGTCTGGAAATTAGTGCTTTTAGGGCATCAAGAGTTGCCAACTTCTTTCCTTAGCAGTTTCTTTGGGAAGAGCAGAGTTCCTAGACTATAGTCATTTTCCGTTAAACCCAGAACTAAAATCTGACTCTATTAATTTGCTCATGCTCCTTCTCACTCTAATTCCCTGGGATCTGTATAAAAATTCTCTCCATTGGGGAAGTATATACTATCTTAATATGCTTTGGACTATTCTGTGGTCTTTTAGCACTTACGTGGCGGCATAGTGGTTATGTGCTACGTGTGCTAACCAAAAAGTTGACAGTTCAAATCCAAGCATTCCTTGGAAACTCTATGTGGCGGTTCTACTCTGTCCTATGGCATTGCTATGAGTTGGAATCAACTCGACAGAAGTGTGTGTTGTTTATGTAAGACACATCCAGTGGCTGTTCGCCTATTTTCCTAAGGGTATCCATAGGAAACAAAGAACCCCTCCACACCACGGCAGCTGTTTGATGTGAGTTATTTCCTCAATGGAGTGCGATTAGGCCAATGTTCTAAAGACCTTTGCAAAGAGAAATGCCTCTATTTAGCTTCCCTGTTTCTAGCATTCTATAAACATGGGAGTTACTTGCCCATGAGACCCTACAACTATCTCTCTTCACCCATCAGCCATTTCTGCCAATTGAAAATCCATGTTTATGATTAAGTAGCCCCTAGGGTCGCCATGAGTCAGATCTGACTTGATGGCACTTGGCTTTGGCTAGTCCGGGTTTGCACTTAAACCTCAGTTCGCTGTAAGTCCTGTTCTTGTTCTAACATAGTGTGGTTCATTCTGATGGCTCTTCTTCTCTTTCTAATATTGGCTTTGTTTTCAAATTTCATTAAAGTGTTGTTTACTCTCTTTTGTAGGTGATTCATTTTTTTCTCTAATGTCACTGAAGCTAATGCTGCAGCGTACTAACTACCTCTCCAAACTAATCAATTCATTGTCACTTTACATTTGCTGGGATGCTTTGGAGCCCTGATGGCAGAGTGGTTAAGAGTTGTGACTAGCTAAGGCTGCTACCCAAAGTTCAGCAGTTTGAGTCTACCAATTGTTTCTTGGAAACTCCATGGACTAGTCCTGCTCTATGCTACAGGGCTTCTATTGGTTGGAATCAACTTAACAGCAAGAGGCAGGCTTGTAATGCTCTGTTTATAAAAGCTAGTCTAGTTTTCAAGATTTTTTGTCCACCAGGCTACTTAATAAATGCCCAGAACGTCTGATACTGCAAAATGTTTCACAGACTTCATTATTATTATAAAAAATAAATATATCTAAAAAAAAAAAATTTAGAGTGTGTGTGACATTGATAACATCAACAACAAAAATACTGATTGTACATGTAGTTTACTCCTTAGCCTCAAGTTTTGGCCTAAAGTTAAAAATCAATAAATATTCATAGAATTAAATGTGAACTTTTAGATTATACTTTGTTTAGTATCAAGTAATTTTAAATGTTCTATTTTTATTAGAGAAAATACTTCCATTTAACTTTACCAACATGTAGTAGGTGGCTAGAAAATGCCTGCATAGATGCCCAGAAATTTTGCTGTGCAATCTGCATACCTTAAGTATAAACCTTGCAAATTTCCTTCAAGTCAGAAAGGCAAACCAGGACTCAGGGAGGCAATTTACAACAGATTACAAAAAAATAATCAAAGGTAAAGGTAGAATTAAAGCTCAGGTGTATTTTTCCAATATCTCATAGGTTTCACAGAACATGGATTAAAAGAAGGACTCAAACAAGAGCAGTCTTTGGGTAGTGTAGACAGGAACCAGTGGTACAGAGCCCTGAAACAGTATCGCACATCCGGGAACAAGATAAATGAAGGACAGGTATGGCGAGTGTAGCAGAGGTTCCCCATCGGACAAGTGAGCAGAAGCCTGCTCATAGATGATGTTTCTCGTTTGTTGCTGAAAAGAGTTTAGACTCTTTTTTTTTATTTTTTCCTGCTGAGAAAAATAATCACTCTGGCTATAGCATGAAGAACTCCTCTGAGAATAATGAGCAATAGGAAAACCCGCTACGAAGACACTGAAATAGCCCAGGTAAGGAAGGATGACGTCCTGAACAAGGTAGCTGCCGCGGGAGCAGAAGTAAGGAGTAACACAACTCATTCATTTGTACAGGAGAGTCAGAGTCAAAATGCCTCACTGCTGCCTGAGTACATAGTAGGGCCAGACACTGAAGTGAAAATGTAGAGGCAGGAAACTGTTATAGAAAATCACATTCTTATTACAAGAGTAAATTCTTGAGGAGTAAGAGAGACATAGGTTGAATAAGATTGGTTGGAAATCTTAAGTTCAACTTTAGCACTTGCTAAGTCTAATGAATACATCTAGTCCTGTAGGCCGTTGATTATGGTGAGACTATTGGCTTGGATGAGACTACCTACTAATAATATAGAGTTCTATGTTCTCAACTCTGAAGTTTTAAAAAAAAAACATATATATAAATCCCCATATTTTATTATATACCATTAAGTCAGTTCTGACTCCTAGCTATCCTATGAGTCAGACCAGCACAGACCAAAACCCTGCCCAGTGCTGGGCCACCTTCATGGTTTTTGCCAGGTCTGAGGCCATTGTTGCAGCCACTGTGTCAGTCTATTTCTTGTATGGCCTTTCTCTTTTTTGACTGACCCCCTACTTTGCCAGGCATGATGCCCTTCTCTAGGGACTGTTTCTTCCTGATAACATGTCCAAAGTACTTGAAACAAAGTCTCATCACCCTCAATTCTAAGGAGTATCATAGTTGTATTTGTCCTAAGACAGATTTGTTTCTTCTTTTGGCAGTCCATGGCGTATTCAATGTTCTCCTCCAATACCTTAATGCAAAGGCATCAGTTCTTCAGTATTTCCAGGCCTTTCCTGAGATCATGTGATTCAGCAGTTCTAAAAGCAAGCTCATGCTAAATGAATGAGCCAATAAATAAATAAAAACACTACCCAGGCAAAAGAAAACACATTTGTTGGGCCTTCATTTAATTTAAAATATTTTTCAAATGCCAAGAAAGAATGTTCAACAGATATCCTTGAACCGTTCTTAAACCTCACTCTACCTGTCATCTATCTGATCCGTGAATCTCCCTGCTGCTGGACATCACAATTTATAGCATTAAATTCTCTAGATTACCACTCTTTCACTCTCTTGGGTATTTTTCAAACTATGGATCATAATCTACTGGTTGATGATAAAATTGATCTAGTAGTTTGCAGTAAGTGCTTTAGTGAAACTCAACAAAACAAAATACTAGATTTAATTTTACGTAGAAGAACATTACTTTCTGATGCATTTTGCAAATGCCTATGTATATTTGCATTGACATGTATATCTACTCATTTATAATATTAAAGTTTTCTATTGCTATCAAAAAATCTAAAGGCACTATTGTAGATGACAAAACAAATTAAGACAAAATGTTAATATTTATATTTAATGTCAAAGTGATCAAGTTCTTTGGAAAAATCTGAGCCAGATATTAAGAGACAAGATGCTGTTTCTATCCTCATTACCTATATGTAACTGGTTCCTGATCAAGTTGAGATCTCTAAATTGCTTTATCTCTAAACAGAAAAAATAGTAACACTTGTTCCCAATGACAGTAATTTAACAAGATGGTTTCTGTCAAGTGCTTCAAAATCTGAGTGAAATAAAGTATAAACAAAATTTTACATTAATGTAATTTTTATAAAAATATGGGGACTGCCAGTGAAGTTCATGAACTCATTCTGGAAAAAGTGCTGTATACTTCATGGTTGAATAGCACTGTGGTCACCTTCACAGGACTCCCCTTGGGAAGCTGTGCACCAGTGCCAGCGCCTAGTTCACCTTCAAAGCAGTTTTGGAACTCTTCTGGAAAGGCCATCGCAGCTGTCATCATATTACCCTTGATGTTTTGAATGTCATAAAAATTGTCTTCCTTTCAATATTTCCTTTATCTTTGGGTAAAGAAAAAAAGGCATTGGGGGCCAAATCAGGTAGGGTGTTCCAATATAGTTATTTGTTTACTGGCCAAAAACCTCCCTCACAGACAACTATACAGTTAAGTTCACAAACTTGCCACCATGCCACTGTGCTCAATGTCCATTCCAGAAAGCAGTGTATAGCGTTGGTACATTTTCCCAAAGAGAAAATTTCAAAGGTGACCATAGTTATATTCAGCAGTGAGGTATGTAGTACTTAGAATAATTAAGTTTACAAACTTAAATGTGAGACATCATGTACCAGAATTATTTGGAACAAATCTTCCTTGACTCACGAATTTTATTGTAGAGCTTCTTCCTTCCTGTGAGATAATGCCCCTTGAATTATATTTTATAGTTTACAGTGAATTTCACATAAATGATTTTGGTTCCCAAGACAAGTCTATGAGGTAGGCAGGACAAGTTGTTATTTTTTGCATTTGAAAAATGAAAAACTCAGTCTTGCAGTGGTTAAATATTTTATTTAAGGTAAGTACAGCATACTCTATCTCAAATATTAGCAGACACTTTGAGTAACATGATGGTTATTTTAGTTTATTTTCAATAAGCATATTAATCAGCTCCTATGAAACTAATGAAAAGGATATCTGTTAGCAAAGTGGTTAGGCACTGGGCTGCTAACCCAAATGTTGGCTATTAAAAAAATGAGTTGCTCCATGGGAGAAAGATGTAGCAGCCTACTTCTGTAAAGACTATAACCTTTGAAACCATATGCGGGAGTTCTACTCTGTCTTGTAGGATTGATATTTGTTAGTATTGACTGAACAGTAGTTTTTGGAAGGAGGTAATGCATTTTATATATAGAAGAACAGAGAGAAGTATCTCACACCATCAAGCAAATGCACCAGCAGCGTCCTTTGTTCTCACGGTCTCTGTGCTGAGCTACCCTTAAAAAAGTGGAAGACTGATAACAAGGATCTTATCCCAGAGCCGACAGAGAAATAGAGCCTTCTCCTAGAGCTGACGCCTTATGGACTTTTAGTCTCTAAACTATGAAAGAGTAAATTTCTCTTTGTGAAAGCCATCTACTTGTAATAGTTCTGTTACAGCAGCATCAGATAATTAAGACAATATATATATTTACAGAAAGAGAGAGAGAGAGCCCTGGTGGCATGATGGTTAAGAGTTATAGCTGCTCGTCAAAAGGTTGGCAGTTCAAATCCACCAGCTGTGCCTTGGAAGCCCTATTGGGAGCTGCCCCTCGAACCAAAATCAAACCAAACCCACTATGGTTGAGTCAGTTATGAGTCATGGTGACCCTAGAGACAGAGTAGAACTGACTTACGGAGTTTCTAAGAAATGCTTGGCAGATTTGAGCTGCTGACTTTCTGATTAGCAGCTATAGTGCTTAACCACTACACCACCAGGATTTCCATACACATATATATGTATGTGTGTGTATGTGTGTGTGTGTGTATAAAAACCTCTTTCTCTCTCTCCCTATTTTTTATGTATATAAAACCCACTGCTGTTAAGTCAATTCTGACTCATAGAGACCGTACAGGACAGAATAGAACTGCCCCATAGAGTTTCCAAGGAGCACCTAGCAGATTGGAACTGCCACAGCAGCCATAGCACTTAACTACTGTGCCACCAAGATTTCTACACACAGAGACACACACACACACACACAGACACACACACACACATCATATATTTAATTTTGAAAATGTGTAACTGATTTCAAACTATTTTTACTTGTAGGCATCATGTGCATGACACAGTTAATGTGTTACCAGCCGTGACATAGACAAAAATTACCTTGGAGTGGCATCTAACACCCTCTGAAAATACATTCAAAACTGCTTGTGTGAATTTACATGTATTTTTTAAAATACATCCTCCATAATTTTTATCAAAGTCTCAAAGAGTTAAGAAGCACTGTACATGATGAGAAGCTAGGGTGGCACAGTGGCTGCTGGTCCAAAGATCAGCAGCTCAGATTCCATAGCTGCTCCTTAGAAGCTCCATTGGGCAGTTCTACTCTGTCCTGCAGGGCCACTGCAAATTAAAATCAACTCAATTATAATGGATAGCGTGTCTGTGGAGTGGATAAAAAGAATGCTATTCCTTTAGTATTCTTGAATCAGACTGAACACAAGCCAGCAGTCTTCACTGAAGTAAAAAAAAAGTATTTAATCTATGATTTGTTACATCAGATGAATGTATCTCATGTATGTAGTTAATACACAAGGTTATACCACTTCACTTAGTGGAGGCTGAAAAATACCAGAAGCACTAAATGGTTTTCAGAAAGGAAGGCATAAATTAGGCAATCAGATTTTCTGTTCTGCACCAGTTCATCCACAGCAATATAGAGTGGCTTAATTGTCTTTCCAGTATTAATTACAATAAGCATATAAAAATGTAGACTCTGTGGAATGGTTGTATTCACAAAGCCATGCTGCTAAACTTAGGAAGAGAAAGCCTGACACACTTACCTTGATGTCTACTACTCCAGTTTGATCTATGAAATCCTCACTTCATTATCTACTCCATTCATTTTTAGGCTGTTGTTATAAAGGAAGTACTTTTCTCTCTGGAATTAATGCTGTCATCTCTCTGTGTCTTTGCACATACCATTCCCTTTGCACAATATTCTCTCTTCACACATTCACTTGTTGCCCAACCTGTTTCCCGTCCTATCCATCAGTTCAGCATCAACTCGTCTGAAAAGAACCTTCATAGAAAAATAAGGCACTTACTCCATTTTTTTTTCCCTAGACCGCAGGCATTCTTTCAACAAACATTTATTCAATGTCTCTAAGGACTGAGGGTAGAGAAGCAATCAAAACAACCTTCTTATTCTCACAGAGACAGTACCCTAGTAAGAGTAGATCGAGAATAAGCAAATAAGCCCATAGTAGATGACAGAGGTGCTAAGTGCTCTAATTAATAAGTCAGTATAAGAAGAGAGTGAACCATTGCAGACGGAGTGGAAAGGAGAGGAAAATTCTCTAACATAGTGTGATATTTGAGGGGAAAAAATAGTTAAGTGAGTAAAGAAGGCATGTGGCTTTTTAATGGAAGACTATTCAAGGAAGACGGAGCCAGAGATTCCCAAGCTGGGTAGTGGGGGTGTATGTGGAAAGTTTGAAGGAAGTAGACTGAGAGGGAGAGAACTAGAAAGGAAGATCAGAAAGGCAGTCTGATATTGACTGAGGCCCTTCCAAGAACTGGCAAGGATTTTGGCTTTTGTTTTAGTGAGATGAAAAAACACTGAAAAAATTTTGACCAGTGTTTGTACTAGGTCCTATTTTTCTCTCTGAAAGTTCACATGCTAGCTCCTCTGAAGGGGATCTAGGCCTAGCAGTGACCCAAAAACCAAACCTACTGCTGTGGAGTGAATTTAGACTCACAGTGACCCCACAGGACAGAGTAGAACTACCCCAGAGAGTTTCCAGGGAGCACCTGGACATCCTGCTTGTTGACCTTTTGGTTAACATACATGGCACTTTAACCGCTATGCCACCAGGGATTCAGTGAGGAAGCACGGAAACCATGGAAGAGGCTAGTGCAATGATCTGGGTGACAAATGACGGTGTGAACTTGTGCTAGGGTAGTTGCAGTTGTGTAGAAGTGGAGACAATGATCACTAACAACATTTAAAGGAAATGCAATAGCTAATGCTATGTCACCTTGGCTAGGCTGTAAATCCCAGGGAGTTGGCAGACACTATGTAATCACCTTTCATTTTGTAATCTGATTGGAGCAGCCAGTCAGCTGAAGGGCAAGTTTCCTTGGGCATGTGGCCTGCCTCCGTCATGTAAATGGATACTCTGGCCAAGCTAGCTCTCTTCTTTGATCCTGCACTCTTCCCATCACCTTACCTCTGGTTCTTGGGATGTAAGTCTGTGGAAGTCTTTAGCCTGCTGTCTGACCTGCAAGTTTTGAATTTGTCCATGTCTTAGTTATCTAGTACTGCTGCAACAGAAATACCACAAATAAATGGATTTAGCAAACAGGAGTTTATTTTCCCACAGTCTAGTAGTCTAGAAGTATGAATTCAGAGCACTACCTCTAGGAGAAGTCTTCCTCTATTGGCTCTGACAAAGGTCCTTGTCATTAGTCTTCTACTCTAGAAGCTTCTCAGCACAAGGACCCTGGGTCAAAAGGACAAGTTCTGCTTCTGGCACTATTTTCTTGGTGTATGAGTTTTCTCTGTCTCTCTGCCTGCTTCTCTCTTTTACATCTCTCCAGAGATTGGCTCAAGATACAATTGAATCTTATAAATTGTGTTCTGTTAAATTAATGTAACTGTCTTTAATCTTGCTTTATTAACATCATAGAGGCATGACTCACAGCACATAGGAAAATCACAGTAAATGACAAAATGATGAACAATCACACAAGATTGGGAATCACAGCCTACACAAGCTGCCACACATTTCTGAAGGACACAGTTCAACGCAAGATGGTCAATCACTGCAACCACGTGATCCAGAAGAGGTCTTCAGCCCATTTCCCAACCCGCAGGCTTGGGATTTTCCAGAGTCCACCACTGTGTAAATAATTGCCTTGAAGTAAATTTCTCCCCATATTTAGCTTCACTGATTTTGGTTCTCTAGAGAACGCAGGCCAAGACAGAAAGTTTACTAGAGAAGAGAGCAGAAAGAAAAAAAAACGGTTAACCCCCTGGTAGGGTAATGAGGTCAAAGGATAACTTTCAGTAGGAGATATAACAGAGTGTTTTATACTAGTGGGTATGATTCAGTTAAGAGAAAATTTTTAATAATGTAAGATTGAAATGGGTCAATTATCTTGTCCTTCAGAAGGTGAAAGAGAGAGGGATGCAGGGCATGAAAAGATGAACTGGCCTTTCTAGGACTAGTCATAATTCAACTACATTTATCAGACAAGGATGTAGAGTACTAGATACAGACTCAGTTGGGGCAGCAGACTTGGTGGTACAACCATCTGGAAGGTCTTTCCCGTATTCAATAGAAGTGAAGCAGTGTGTGGGTGGGTGACAATAAAAGGATATGAAATAAGTTGTCCCACATGTGCCATAGCTGAAGAGATATATTATGTTACCTGAGCAGTACTAACAATCCTCTTAACATTGTTAGTGTGAGTTTAAAGTGAGATGAGTCAGCACATTGTACGGGTTTTATACCAGTTTCACTCAGCTGCTAAGACTTTGGCAAAAACTAAAAGAGATATTAAATTTAACAAGGATGAGGTCTTCTCAGATGAATTTGGTGGAGAAAGAAAGTGGCAGGGTCATCGAGAGTGAATGAAAATAATTGCTTATGATAACACATCACAGAATTAACCAACTAAAGAGGGAGGTGAGGACATGATTAGTAGCCACGGACAGTGAAAAGAAGTTTTCAAAGAATAACTGAAATAGCAGAACTTGAAGGCGTGGCCTGGAGAAGAAGACAGCGATCAAAGCATGGGTTAACTAAAACTGAGTCTGAGTGCTGGCACTGTGTGTTATGTAGCTGTGGGAGTGGATGACTGTGGGCAGTTGGAAGACAAGCTTACCGGGTACTCTGTTGAGTGTTCTATTACTCTAGCAGGCCCCAGAGTGGCACAAAAGGTTTGTTCTTAACTGCTAATTTAAAGCCTGGCAGTTTGAATCCACCAATCACTACTTAGGAGACAGGCCTGGTGATGTGCTTCCACAAAGTTCTCTCCTGTTGTGTGCGGCTGAGTTGATTCCAAATCACAGCGACCTTATAAAACAGAGTAGAATTGAGCCCATGTCTCCTGGGCTATGATTTATCTGTTCCTGTAAAGATTACAGCATTGGAAACTCTGTGGGACAGTGCTACTGTATCCTACAGAATCACTGTGAATCTGAATGAACTCAATGGCACACAATAAGAATTTTTATGGCAGCAGATCTCCATATCTTTCTTCCATGGAGCTGCTGGTGAGTTTCAATCACTGACTTTTTGGTTACCAGCCAAGTGCTTGACAATTGTGCTACCGTATTCCACCCCCAAAACTGTTACTAAGTGTATTCTGACTCATAGCAACCCTATAAGTCAGAGTAGAACTGCGCCATAGCGCTTCCAAGGCACAGCTGGTGGTTTCAAACTGCTGGCCTTTTGGTTAGCAGACACACACTACCATTATCACCAGGGTTTCCGTTCTGCTACCAGGGCTCTTTAATTATCCAGTAAATATGCATGAGCTGGGAGGCAGGAGTATGCTTAGAATGTTTGAAGTAAAGAGAAGAAAGGTTTTGTGAGTGGAAGAGGGGGAAACGAGGTCACAGCCAAGAAAACCCTATGAAACAGTTCTACTCTGTAACACATGGCATTACTATGAGTGGAAGCCAACTCAGCTGCTAGGGAAGGAGACAGCACCCTGTGGGACAATATTAGACAAGTCACAGAATCATTGGAAAAGCCAGAAAATCACTGGAGGTATGCAAGCCAGAGGCACACCCTAATTACAGTGACAATTACTAATGGGATACTCTTCCACTGCCGCTAGGACCGATCCCCACAGATAGTCTTGTTTGTGGAGATCCCAAGGCACAACCACTGGAGCCTGTGCAATATATTGCCTATTTCCCTGTATCCCTCACCAGAAAAATGGATTCTCTGTTGTGTCTCCTTTGTCCTATCTGATGTTTCCTAATCATTTGTTTGGGTATCTGCTGGGAGAAACCCAGATCAGTTGGTGCCCTCTAACTATGAAGGAAGTTTGAAAAATAAGTTTCTGGTACCTACCTTGGAGCAGTTCTCCCCTGCACACACGGGGTCTCTGAGTCATGGAGTCCTCGTGTGTGGAGGGTAAAATTGCTCAACAGGGTTTTCAAGGATGTAACCTTCCAGGCCTGTCTTCTGAGGTATGTCTGAGTGGCTTCAAACTTCCACCTTCCTGGTTATTAGTCATGTGTTTGTAATTTGTACCACCCTGGGTCTCTGTACCTTGGATATGACAGGACATAATCAAACCTGTTGCCATTGAATTGATTCTGATTCACAGTAACCCTATAAGACAGAGCAGAACTGCCCCGTGGCGTTTCCAAGGAGCAGCTGATAAGAGTCAAACTGCTGACCTTTCAGCAAGCAGCCTGAGCTCCTAACTGCTGCATCACCAGGGCTCTGCTCTACATACATAGGTCTCAAAGTGGAAGAAATTTTCCAAACACAAACAGGGTATTCAGCAAATAGTGGGCAGCCAACTCTACCAAAAACACAATCTAGAAGTCATCTGTTTGCTGTTATAGTCCCAGAATTTAGCATAATACATGATCAAAATCAGTATTTAATAATTCTTTTGAACAATCAACTACTTTGACTCATGCATAACTACTTGTCTTGACACTGGGCTCACATCTCTATAGATGCAAAATTAAACCAAGAGTATCTTTGTGTTTTAAAACACTGTCCTAGCTTCCTGGGATTGTTTGGTATAGGAACATTCATTGGGAGATCCAGTCATTTGGGGGCCATTTGCTTCAACACAGTTCTGCTAAGAAGGCTCTAGATCTCTGGTAATGCTGGAGAATACAGTACTAAGTGAGAATTCATTCATTAAACCAATATTTATTGAATCTCTACTGTGTCCAGGTGATCTTCCCATTGCTGGATATACAGCAGTTGAACAAAAGAGATAAAAATCTCTGTTTTGGTAGTATTTACAGTTCCAGAAAGAAGGTATGCTTTTCAATTATAGTTATGTTTAAATTAAATAATTACAAAGTTAGAACATGTTTGTAGCTTGGTAGAAATAAGGAAGAAAAAAAATGTCCTAAATATCACCAACACACTGTTTTGCTTTTTGATATGTATTTCTGAAGTTTTATTCTAAGCATATAAACCAATTTTATACAAAATAAATGTTACCCAAACATACAGATTTTTATCTTACTTTTATTCACTTGACCCTAGTTTACAAATGTTTGACTACATCAGTATATAGTTTACAACACTGTTGTGTCATATGAGCAGCATAGGAAACTCTGGTGGTGTTTCCTATATAAAAAGTAAGCAGTTTGAATCCACCAGGTGCTCCTTGGAAATGATATGTGTGAGTTCTGCTCTGTTTTATAGGATCATTTTGAGTTGGACTTGACTTGATGATGATGCTTTGGTTTTTATTCTTATGAGTGCCATAATCAGACTGCTTTTATTGACCACTGACACATTTTCCAATTTCCATTGTTCCACACAATGCCATAGTGAACATCCTGTTGTATACATATTTGCACATTTGTATAACTGGTTTTTAGAATAATTTCATGAATTTATATTTTCTAAGTCAAAGAGAAACTGTATTTTAAGACTGTCTATGTATACAACAAACTGCCTCTCTGAAAATAACTACTAGTTTCACTCTAAGCTGCAGTGTGTATGAGAGTATTTATTTTCTATATTCTTACAGATTCAACCTTTTGACTAGTGATCAACTTCTGATGATTCAGCCTGTGACTCTCCACAGTGGGGAGAAAGGCAGCTGGGAGGCTGTCCTAGAAGATAAGTCAACAGATTTTTCGATATGTGCCTTTTATCCCCAAGGATTACCTGGTGCCCAGTGGGATCTGTACTTGTCTCGTGCTGATAGGAATCCTTAAGAAACATCCAAACAAATTAAGAAAAGGAGGAAGCAAATGTGCCAGGAAAATCAGCCTTACCATTTTTATCAATCAATATATTCACTAATAAATACCACTAATTCCTTTAGAAATGCAGTTAGACAATTGTAGGTTCTGACAAATATATAGTGTTACAGATATTTGCACCAGGTCACAGGCACATAGAAATACAGTTGATCTTAAATATCATATCTCCTCAATAAATAAAAACTACTAGACATTTAAAAAAAAAAAAAACCTTTTTCCATCCCTTGGTACATCCACACCCTATTGAGGCATAATCTGCAGGATTCCAAAGAGGAGATGATGCATATGAGTAATCATTTTTCTTATGTACTTGTTCTAGTTCCCAGAATGCAATTGTTACTACTTACTGATGTTCACCCAGGATGGGAAGCATCACAGGCACCAGCTTGATGACACAACCACAATGTTTATGACGGCAGAGCCCCGGGTCTCTTCTCACACAGAGCTGTTCATCTGTCGGTTACCAGCTAAGTGCTTAAACATTGTGCCAGGAGGATTAAAATATTGGGATGTGAATGAACTAATGTTACTTAATAAATTGTAGATCCTGAACTCGAAATCAGCATTAACTTTCTTATTCCAAAGCTCACATGACTTGAGCCGTTACGCCAAACTGTTTCCTGAGGGTATAGTCTCTGATCCCTTAACATAGTTAATGACATCAAGTTCCAATGAGAAAGCTCCAGGGGTTCCTTGTCTCTAATTCTAATTGGTCCTCTCCAATTTACATATCTCTGTTACGTATAAGCCTGGAGAAATGGGGAGAGCCAATCAGAGCCTGTGTGAAGTGTGAAGACCACTGAGAATACACAGCCTTTCCTGTTGTAACAACCCTAAGCAATAAATAATATATTTATTTTATAGGCAAATTAAGTGAGTTACCTAGCTTTGAAATCATAAAGCCAAAATACGAATCTAAGTCTCCTAAATCAAAACCTAATTTTTTCCACCTGATAAGGCAGTACTTCTCTGACAAGCTTAATCACATTCTGAAATGGAAGTGTTTCCTCCCCAGGGCTGGACTTAGTGAGTTTCAATTGTATGAAAATTTCTTGTGTTCTGTCCCAAGCAGGTCTCTCTCCCATGGCATCAGCCCAGCAGGCAGATCCACGGCGGAGGCAGGGAGTTACCATCAAACACATTATCTGCAACGGCAGTTATGAAGCACAGCCAATAGAGGTAGAGCTAGCCCAAGCCTAATAATAAACGACAGTTAATTGACCTGTGCAGAATCATAAAATGCAGAGAGAAATTATAAAAATGCAAAAAGTGTCTCACCATGTATCTTATACCTCATATGATCCCCTCAGCAAGACGTGTCATCCCAACATGAGTCTCATGCAAAAGCATCCCAATTAGTAAGAGACCTTAGGCACTGCAACATGTACCATAGCATTCAAAAGGTTTGCGATTAGATAACATGCCATATTTCCCTCCTCCAAAAAAAAGAGAAAAAGAAAAACTCTGCTTTATAGCTCTTGTTTAATTGCCCTCATAGACTAATCAGGACAGAGGACGATGCTATCTCCTCTCTCTAACCTTTTGATCTGCTCCCTACCAGGGTTTATTTCATTTTCTCAAAACCACAAAAAGAATAAAGCAAGGTGATCAAGGCTGAAATCATTCCCTTTGCAGTCTTCCCTGACTTCACACACTTTTTGTTACCCGCCAAATCATGTAAGATTTCTAAGCAAAAAATCACAGAGCTACTGTGGCTAATTGTTACAGAATTTCTTATAAAAATTCTCTTTTCTTTAGATGAAACAGTTTTTTTTTTTATTAAATGGATTATAGCAGTTGTGCTATACAATTACAATTAGAATTTTAGTCTGTGCTAAGCTCTTATGACCGCTGTACACACAAAGAGTTTCTGCAGTTGACTTAGCTTATAGCACAAGAGAAGTCAGTTTCTGAGACAGTCCTTATGACATGCAAAATATTACTGGAAATTTTACTAGGCTTCAAGGAGGCATTGTGCTATGTTATGAATACCAATGCTATTAGTTCTCAAGTTTGCACAGAAATTGTACAATTACTAAAGCCGCTGTAGGGATAGTTTCTAAAATAAATGTGACAGCATTTGTCATACTGATCTTTGCCTACACACAAAGAACTTGTGCCTTTCCTCACCGTAGCTGTTTTTTTTTTTTTTTTTTTTCCAATGCCATCCAGTACTAACTTGAGAAACTAAACAACATTTTCAGAATCAGTGTTAGTATTAAGGCTGTTGCTAGGCATTTTGAGATGTCAAGGAAATAGCCTTTTGTGCTTCTCTGATGGAATAGAGGAGAAAGGGACTTTGTTAATGCTCCTAGTCAGCTTGTGGTTGTTATGTGCAATCAAGTTGATTCAGGCTCATAGCAACCCCAGAGGACACAGTAGAACTGCTCCACGGGGTCTCTAAGGCTGTTAGCTTTACGGGAGCAACCCAACCCATCTTTCTCCCGTGCAACAGCTGGTGGGTTTGAAGCTCCGACCTTTTAGTTTGCAACTGAGTGCTTATCCACTATACCACAATATGCTGTATTTTACATTTCTCTTCTTACCTCAAAGAATAACCACTTTCTTACCCGTTTTTGACTGATTGCATAGTCTTTTGGGGCAAATTTGAATCTGTCAAGGGTGCTAGACTTCTAGAGTTATACAAATTGTTACACACTGAATGGACTTTGGAGATTCTTGAGTCTACATGATGACCCAAGACCCAGAGAGGCTGAATATGATTCTACCTTTTCTACACCAAATACTTATTTTCCCATTCTGATGAGAAGCCTATTAAAGATGTCTTCCATGAGGGAAAATATGACACTAAGTGACGAGTGTAGTCAATTGTTATTCACTAAGTTGTTGTTTGTGTTTGAACAAGAGGACATAACACTACAAATTGCTTTTCTTATCACACCGTTTGTTGGATATTTCACTTGATAAAAGAAGAAATGTCTCCTGTACTATTTGCTCATCATTCTTCAAGCCAAAAGAGTCACACAAGTGAAAATTAGTTGCCTAATTAGAATTGGAAGAGATGGATGTATTTTAAATAGTCCCAAAGTTCATTATGGCAATAGCAAATTTGTTTTCCTCCTCGAATCCACATTCCTTTCTGTATTTGGAAACTGCTAAAAGTCTCATCAAGAAGATAAGAATGCTCTCATGTTTCTTTCACAGCAGAGATCCAATCCATAATAAGCAGCATAAATGTTTCTTTCCATGCTAGAATTCAGTCATAACATTGATTCTTTATTATCTTGAAGAAATGAAACATTAAGCATGCTTTGTGTCAGGATGATTCACTTATCTGTCTTTTAAAAGAAGTTTCTCTCTTCCTCTCAATCTAGTCAATTTACTTGAACTATAGAAATTATTCCTCTCCATTTTCTTTCTTTTTTTATTATGATTGAATGAAAATTTGCATGCCCACCTGTATGCAGCTCCCACTGCTCTCCCTGCCCGGTGACAGCACACTCTTTCTCTCTGCTCTGTATGTGTCTTCTCCCCAACAAACTCCTATCCCCTCCCCTCCACCCCCTCCCCTTCCTCCAGTAAGAGGTGAATAGGACGACATCCTGTAGGTGCATAGAACCATAAAGTGCACACATGTTATGGTCACTCTTGTCACCAAGCATTCCTCTCCATCTTCTATGATAAAGCAATCTCACAGGTCTTTCTCTGGCTTTGCCAATTAACATCTCCCAATTGACTGTTATGTTTCCATCCACAGCCGGGCTCAGGTAGCTTCTGTTACAGTAAATTTCTACCAATTGCACTCCATTCATTTAAAAGTAACCTCTTTCTGATCATTTCAAGTACCTTTTTTTTTTTTATTGATTTTGAACTTTCCTGTGATTCATTTCTGCCTTGATACCAGCAGTGATAAGCTGATCCTAAATTATTTTCCCACTTTCTCTCCTTGGTTGTCCTTTATGTCTTCCAACTGTGTTTCTCAATATTGTACCCTATGTTCTTTATTCTTCAGCCTTTCCTCTGAGTCACATGATGATTTAAATCACTATCTTCAACAATCTCTTCCACATGAGTGATCCCTGTGTTATTCAAGAAAAGCCCAACATTGGCACAAACAGAGCCTAAATTTTTAAAATTTCTCATGCAAAGATCCCACCCAGGTGTTTCTGGTCAGTCAGCTTCCCTAGGCAGCTGTTTCACAAATGGTTCATTCCACCCACAAAGGCCCCAGAATCTTTCACTGGATCCTCTGCATCTGGCTAGTGCATGAGAAAGAGGACATTTAAATGATTATGCAGGAGATTAGTTTTCACTTCTTTTTTTCTGTGCACTTAACCTGGAGGCAGCAACCATAACTTTGGGCCTGCATTATACGGCCACGACTCAATGATACGGTTACACCTAACTGTAAGGGAGATTGAAATATGGGGGACTGTGTACCAAAGAGAAAATAGAAACAAGTTCAAGTGAAAATGTAGTAGGTTCTGCTGTGACTGAAACCTCTGCCTCCGTCTCTAAGCTATACTTGAGCAATACTGTATTCACTAACGTCACAGGATATCCAGGTGGAGTTTTCTCATGCTCTCCTCCAATCTAATAAATTCAAAATTGAAGTAGTCACAAATTTATATGCTTCATAAAATCTAACTCTTATTTATGGATGAGAAAAATAATGCTAAAGACCATTCAGATAGATTCAAGTACCAACACAGAGGAATCCCTGCATGAGGCAAACGGTTTTCTGCTAAAAGGTCAGTGGTTTGAGTCTACTTAAAGGTATTTTGAAAGAAAAGCCTGGTGATCTACTTCTAAAAATAAGCCATTGAAAATCTTATGGAGGAGAGTCTTATACTCACACACACAATTTGGAATTGACAACTGATTTACTAAAGCGGAAATCACTTCTCTTAATTTTTACTTTCAATTGACTATGTAGGACTGTGCAAATGAAGTGCTTGTTGCTCACTAAGAAGTTTGGATAGCTTTCTAATAATATAAATAAGAGGCATGGTACCTTTGTGGGGGTAAACCAAAAGCCAAACCCACTGCCACTGAGTTGGGTCTGACTCACAGCAACCCTACAAGTCAGAGTAGTGCTGCCCCATAGAGTTTCCAGGGAGCACCTGGCAGATTTGAACTCCTGACCTTTTGTTTAGCAGACGTAGCACTTAATACACTAAACCACCAGGATTTCCTTGTTGGGTTAGGACCATGCAAATAAGATGTATGAACCCCTAATGAGGGAATAGGTTAGTTTTGCCAAGCCATCCCAGAAGCAGGAAGGGAAGATTTTAACACCACCAAGAAAGAAGAGACAGGACTGGAGCAGAACATTTGGAAGCAAGATTCCTGTGCTAAGAACCTCCTAGATCCAGCAGAGCAAGAGAGCGAGCTGTAACACCAGAGATAATGAGAAGCAGTGGCAGCAGAGGAAGATGGTCTAGAAAGCTGAAAGGGGACGTTGTGGTGGAACAAGGGAATTGAGTATCTTTGGGCAGGAGGCTTGCAGGCAGATCGGCATGCCAACAGGCACTTATTGGCGGAGGCAGGCCCAGTGTAATGGATTAAACTGTGTCTCTGAAAAACATGGGCCCACTAGGCAAACGTACACCCTGTCTGTGTACAACAGAAGGCAGCACTGCCCAGTCCTGTACCGTCCTCACAGCCGCTGCTGTGTTCGCTCCCATCATGCAGCCACGATGTCGGCCCCATCATGCAGCCACGATGTCAGTACATCTCGTTGAGGGTCTTCCTCTTTTTCACTAACACCTTACGAAGCATGATGATCTTCTCCAGGGACTGATTCCCTCCTGACAATACGCTCAAAGTACAGAGAATGAAATCGCACTCTCCTCCCTTCTAAGGAACACCCTGGGTGTACTTCTTCCAAGACAGTTGTTCATTCTTCTGGCAGTCCATGGTCTGTTCAATAATCTTCACCAATTCCACGAAGGCATCAATTCTTCTTTGTTCTTCCTTAAACACTATCAGGCTTTCACATACATACAAGACGATTGAAAATATCGTGGCTTGGGTTATGTGCACCTCCATCCTCAAAGCAACCTCTTTCCTCTTAATGCTTTAAAGAGGTCTTTTGCAGCAGATCTGCCCAATGTAATACGTCATTAAGGAGACAGAAGTCCAAATTCAGTGTTATCAGCAGGTCCACATTCTCTCCCAAGTCTCGAGGGAAAGATTCCTTCTTGTCCCTGTCCGTTCTGGTAACCCTGCTTGTGACATGGGTTGTAGCTGCAATATAACTCCATAGCTGCATGAACATCTGTTCTGTTTAACTTCTGCCACCTTAACACAAATACCACAACTGGGTGGCTTTAAAGACCAGATACGTATTTTTTCACAATTCAGTAGCAGGACAGAAATCAGAATTCAGGGTATCTCTATACAGAGAAGACCTTCTTTGTCTATTTAGCTTCTGCTAGCTGCCAGCAATCCTTGTAGATTTCATCTGTATCTAACGTCAGTCCTCCTTTTCTCCCTGTGTGTGCCTCTGTGTTCATTCTGCTCTTTTTATAACTCAGAAGCAGTTAGATTTAGAATGCATCATACTTTGGTATGATTTAATTAACATAAAAAAAATAAAATTCCATTTCCAAACAGGATCATATTTACAGGTATACCCAAAAGAAAAAAAAAAAAGTTTTCATAGAGTCAGTTCCAACAGGACAGAGTAAAGCTGCCCAATCAAGTGTCCAAGGAGCAGCTGGTGGGTTCAAACTATCAACCTTTTGGTTAGCAGTTGAGCTCTTAACTACTGTTCCATTTTCAAACATAGGGCCTGGCATTTCAGTATATAGTTTTGGAGGACGCAATTCAATCTACTTTCTTTCACACTGTCTGTTTCTGTGTTTTCCCATTGATTAGGACTCTCTTTAATATTCAAGTATAATCTCATGTTAATTGGAACTTTGGAAGTTTAGTAGTTAAAGTGATCAGATGTCAACAAGGGTGGAAGAGTGTAACTCACCAGCTGCTCCATAGGAGGAAGATGTTGTATTCTGCTTTTGTCAAGATTTATAGCCTTGGACACCATATGGGGTAGTTCTCTTTTGTCCTATAAGATTGCTGTGAGCCGGCTTCAAAACAGTGATTGTCTTATGTTAACTAAACTGATAAAATCTTAGAAAACTATTTCCAAATAAGGCCACATTCACTGGTACCATGGTTTAGGACTTCAAGATAATTTTTAGGGGGCCAGAATTCAATCAATAACAGTTACGAAGAGAAAGAGTCAGTACCCACTCTCAGGGGCTAAATGAAGACTTTTTCCTCACTTTTTCCTGTCCCTGTGAATCATTCCCAATCTCATGCTACGGAGCGAATCCTGCTACTCCTTTCTCACACTTGTCCTAAGCTCCAGCTACAAATTGGCCCTACACTGGTGATCCCTGGGCATGGTCTCCTGCAATGTAGCACTTTACTGTCATCTAATTGTTCATGACACTTATGTGGTCTTCCCAGTTAAACTGAGTTAGTCTCTTCAGCACGGAAACTGTTCATTCATTCATTCATTCATTCATTTATTCATGAAGTGATTCATGAAACTATTATTTATTACATGCCAGACATAATTCTAGACACTGAACAAAAGGAGCACAGATCACACCTTCAGGGTGTTTATTGTATTGCTGGGGAGGCAAAGAATGCAGCAGAGAGCAAGTAATCTACATGGGTACTTGCATGAGAGGCTGTTAGTGTCATGGTTAAGGGCACAACCTTTATAGTCAAGTAGTCTGAACAATTAACAGTTGTGTGACCTTGAGCATGTCAGTTGATCCCTCTGACTTTCAGTTTCCTTATCTGTAAAATAGCTCCAAACATTGTTATGTTGACTAAATAAGTTAATATTTGTTTAGTGGCTACCGCAGTACCTAGCTCATGGAAAGAGTTACCTGCATGTGTGTTAAATATATGCACAGAAAAACATTTTGGGGACAGTCATAGTTCAATGGAAGAATTCGTACTCTCCATGTGGGAGACCTAGGTTTGATTCCCAACCAAACCACTATCCCTCTGTCACTAGAGGCTTACATGTTGCTATAATCCTGAACAGGTTGTGGTAGAACTTCTCGAATAAGAAATACTATGAGGAAAGTCCTGTCAGTCTACCTCAATAAATCAGTCAGCGAGAACCCTAAGGACCACAAACATGTGAGCTGAATCTCATCAGGGAAATGGTGCAACATCAGGTAGAATCCATTTCATTGCGTTTTTGGATGGTGTCACTATGAGTAAGGGGAACACCTTTGTGGTGGTCAACAACAGCAACAAGAGAAACAATAAAGCAGGGTAGTGGAAAGACAGGAGATTTTAGAGTTTTAGTAAAGATAGCTAGGGAATAACTCATTGGGGAAGTGGTACTTAGAGGAGTATTGAATAAAAGAAGAAAGCAAATTATTTCAGCATTTTAGGGGAGATCATTTTAGACAAAAGAAACCACAATGTAAAGCTTAGTGAATTTGAACAACTAAGGAATCTGGCATAAGCGCAGAGGAAGGGTGAGACTTCTTAGATGTAGACACAGTCAGGGAAGGACTAGTAAGGGTAGATTTTCACTGGAGGATTTTGAGGACAGAAGTATTAGGACTTTTGCCTTTCATTTTAAGAGGCTTGCTCTGGCGGCTAGACTGGAAATAATCTTGAAGTCAGTAAGAAACTATTTGTAAGGTCATTTCAACACATCAAATTAAAAATGTTGATGTATGTGATCTGGGAAATAGTAATGGTCATGGGATAATGCACTCAGATCAAGAATACATTTTGAAAATGGAGCCAAAAGGATTTTTTGTTAGATTGGATGTGGAGTGTGATAAAAAGAGATGAATGAAGGGCTACTTCACAGTGTAATCCGAAGTGACTGAAAGAGCAGAACTGCAATTAACTGAGATGAGAACTACCACAGAAGAGTAGTTCAAGGAGATAGATCAGGGATGTGGTATGGGATATATGAAGTGTGAGATATCAATTGCCCAACCAAGTGGAGACATAAAGTACACAGTTAATTCTAGAGTTAAGTCATATACAGACTGAAAATATACATTGGGGAATTATCAGTGATGGATAGCAATTACAGCCCAAGAGTTAGTAAGATAACCTAGGAAGCGATCATATTTAACAGGAAAGAGAGAAAACACATCCAAAGACTAAGGTTTACAATACAAAACTAGCAATCAATTTAAGAGCTAGGAAGGAGTAGCCAGTCAAGTTGAGGGAAACTACAAAAGCAAGGGGGGAAAAAATTAACGAAAGAGAAAGTAATCAACTATGTCAAATTATGCCAGTAGGTAAGTAAGAACAAAAAAACCAAAAAACTGTGAGATAGATTCAGCAACTCAGAAGACTTTGGTGAACTTGGAAATAGGAGTTTCAGTACAGTGGGAACACAAGCATTACTGGGCCAGAATAAAGAGATGATGGAAAATTGGAATTCAGAGTGGTTTTGCTATGAAGAGAAAAATGGGATGGTAGATGAAGGGTAAGTAGGTAAAGGGAAGTTAGATTTTTAGTTTTTAAAACATTTTATTATGTTTCAAGTAACAATTTACAATCCAATTCAATTTAGAAAAACTTATACACCCCTTGCTATGTAACATGTGCAGTCCAATCTTCGAAGAATTGTCTTCCGGAATGGTTTCAGTTTGGGGCTAACAGAGAATCCAGGAGCCATGTCTTCAGATTATCAAGTCTGGTCTTTTACTAGAGTTTGAGTTCTGCACACCGTTGTTCTTGCCCTGCGTCAGGGACTCTACGTTGTGGTCCTTGTCAGGGCAGTCATTGGCGGTGGCCAGGCACCGTTTTGTTCTTCTGTTATCATGCTGATGTAGTCTCTGGATTATGTGGCCCTTTCTGTTTTGGGGGCTCATAGTTTCCTTATGTCTTTGACGTCTTTCATTCCCCTCTATTCTAGGTGGGTTGGGACCAATCGATGCTACCTACACAGCCACTTGTAGTGGTTAAGTGCTACATCTGCTAACCAAAATGACAACAGTTCAAATCTCCAGGTGCTCCTTAGAAATTCTATATGGCAATTCTACTCTGACCTATAGGGTTGCTATGAGTAAGAATCACCTTGAAGGTGGTGGGATTTGCTTTTGGCTAGATGACTGATTACTAGCTTTTAAGGGTCCAGAAGCCACTCACCAAAGTAGGATGCAGAATACTTTCTTAAAAAAACTTTCTTATGTCAATTGATTCAGACATCCTCTGAAACCCTGGACACCTGTCCTCTGTATCTGCTACTCTGTTCTTCAAAGCATTGGATTATATTTAGAAAACATGTCAGCTTTTGGTTTAGTCCAGCTATACTAACTTTCCCTCTATTGCAAACTGTTCTTACCGTCACCTGACCCAATTCTTCATCCACTGCCTAATCAATGAATACTCCTCTCACTCCCTCCCCTCCTTTGTAACCATCAAAGACTGTTTTCTTCTGTGTTTAAATCTCTTCTTGAGTCTCTATAACAGTGGTCTCATATAATATTTGTCCTTTGGCAAATGATTAATTTCACTCCACGTAATGCCTTCCAGATTCCTCTACATTGTGAGATCTTTCCCCATAGTTTGTTGATACATTCATCCTTTAATGGGCACCTAGGTTGATTCCCACATTTTGCTATTATGGACATGCTCTAATACATATTGCTGTGCATGTTTCTGTTCATACCACAGCCTTTATTTCTCTAGGATATATTCCAAGAAGTGGGATGGCTGGATTGTGTGGTATTTCTATTTCTAGCTTTTTAAAGAAAGCGCCAAATAAATTTCCAAAATGATTATACCATTTGACATTCCCTTTAGCAGTGTAAAAGTGTTCCAGTCTGTCCACAGCCCCTCCAGCATTTATTGTTTCACACTTTTTGGATTAATGCCAGCATTGTAGGTATGACAGGGGTCTCAGGGTAGTTTTGATTTGGATTTCTGTGGCGTGTAATGATTCTAAGCATTTCTTCATGTATTTGTTTGTAGCCCAGATATTTGGTTTGGAGAAGTGTGTGTTCATAGTCTTTACCCATTGTAAAATGGGGTTAGTTGTCTTTTTCTTGTCGAGATTTTGCAGTATCTTGGGCATTATGAAGATGAGATGCTAATCAGATTTGTCACAGCCAAACTTTTTTTTTGCTGTCCGTTGGTTGTCTTTTTTCTCTTTTGATGTGGTTTTTGGATGAGCATAAGTGTCTGAAATTTAGAAGTTCCCATTTATCTTTTTTCCCTTCTGGTGTTTGTGCATTGTTAATAATGTTTGATATTCTGTTTAGGCTCTGCATTAGGGCTCCCAGGACTGTCTCTGTTTTTAATTCCATGATCTTTATTGTTTGGATTTGATATTTTTTGTGGATGGTGTGAAATACAGGTCTTGTTTCCTTTTTTTTTTTTTTTTTTTTTTTTTGCAGATGCATATCCAGTTTTGCCAACACCATTTGTTAAAGAGAGTGTCTTTTCCCCAATTTATGAACTTTGGGCCTTTATTAAATATCAGCTGACCATAGGTGGATGATTTTATGTCTTGATTCTCAATTATGGCCCATTGGCCTATGTATCTGTTTTTGTACCAGTACCAGGCTGTTTTCACAGCTGTAGCAGTATGATACTCTCTAAAGCCACGTAGTATGAGATTTTCTGTTTTGTTCTTATTCTTCTTTACTTATCTGGGGCTTTGAAAGTTACACTTTTTTAATAGGAAGATATTTTTGGGCTAATGGGAAAGATTCAGTGGAGAAAAAAAAAGGTAAGACAAGTATCAGTAACATTTATCTTAGCCATGTACTTAAGTGAAAGAGCAGGGATAAGACAGAGACCCAAATAAAAAATGCTAGCTTTTGCTAGGATGCCACATTCCCTGTGTTAAAATAGCACTTCACATAGAACTAGAAAGGTGTGTGGTAGAAATTTAGTAAATACTTCCTACTGGATCCCGGAGCCCATTGTTTCAATTACGAATTTCATGCTACTTCTGTCCACCTATTAAATTACTCAGTTCAGTCATCCAAAATCTGGATTCAAATTATGTTTTTATTTCTTGTGCTACCATTTTTTCTAATACTCATTTATTTGCCATGTGATTTCCAGATAATGTGACTCTTTTCCTAGAACATTGTCTCCACTCCTCATCTTATACAAAGACCAACTGTGTCATTACAGTGGGACTTTTTCAGAAATGTATACAAGTAGAGAAATCTTATCACCTCAGATTCACCTTGATCAACCACTCAATCCCTATCTTACAACAGCCTCAGATTCCTTGGACAATCACTTTGACCATGCACATTGCCACCAGAACTTTCAATGTTCTTTTCTCTTTTATTGCTCTTTACATGCACCTACTGATTAGACCAATAATAAAGACATGATTTCCAATCCCTGCGCTCATTCTCACTCGATATCATTCAGAAATCATTTACTCATTCCTATTCAGCAACCTTACTGTAGTCCACAGTGGGTACTCAGATTTATCTGGTCACTGTTACCACTTCTCCTTCTCACCCTATGATTATCCAGTTCAAATGAGTCAAATGCGCTGCTAAGCATCAGTAACGCTTAGGTCCTGATCTTCAAGGATTTCATATTCTCAGGAATATGACCATGTTTAAACAGAACTTTCAAACCTTCTGTAACAGGTTTGAAAGTAATTCTAAGCAGAGGAAAATTTTAGGACCAAGATAATGTGTCATAAAAGCATGGCTCTCTCATATAGTGATCACAAATCCAGTGTTTTGGGACTATATAGTATAAGTTAAGGAGTTTGGATGACCTCTTTAGAAACAGTGGAAGCATCAAATGTTTTTATAAGTATGGGTGATTTATGTCCATATGTCTATTGTAAAAATATTACTGGATGTTAGATGGATCACAGATTTTAGAATCCATGGAGAAAAATCCATACAGTAAGTAATCTATGGAAAACTATCTGGAAAATAAATGATAAAATTCTCAACTACAGCAATGATTGTCAGAGGGAAAAAAATGAGAGTGAATGAGTGGGCTTGATAAATTGCTATAATTTATGAAAGTATAACTGAAAAGATTTGCTGATTGAATTTAGGGAATCAGGGACAGAGAGAAGTTGAACTTGACTTTGATGCTTTTGGTTTGGGTAACTGGGTACACACAGTGGCGTACCCATTAAGATAATGAATACAGGAAGATCTGAAACAGAAGGAAGAGGTTAAGTTTGAGAAGTGTATGAAACACTTAGGTGTATGCGACTCAGTACAAATTTGGAAATTCAGATTTGGAGATATCAGAGTTAAAGATAATTATTTAGACAGCATCAGGATGTGGGTGGAAGTTAGAGTTTTAACAGCAGACTAAATCCTCTGAGAGAGTGCCAAGTAAGAAAAAAAGAGTACTCCTCTAGGAAAGGACCATGAAAAAGATATATACTCTGAAGGCTGTTAGGGCTGCACCTAGAATATAGCTTTTTACCACCTATACTTGCCACCTACTTCCTCCATCTTATTAACCAATAAAAACTGACAAGGCTTAGCTCCTAAAGTTAAATCTTAAAAGGTACTGCTCTCTAGCTTTCTTTGTTTTTTCATAACTTTCTTCTCCTTTTTTCTTTTTTTTAAATTTATTTTTATTTTCAAATAGTGTCAAATGTTTTCCTCAGGTTTCTCTGCTATAACTGCTGGCAGAAATGGCCAAGTGGTTGCATGCTACTGAATTCTTTTGTTATTAGCTCTTAGTAACCATATTTAATTTGAAGTTTCCATGGTCTTTATCCATTATTCCCCATTTTCTGTTCTCCAATAAATCTGAGTACTACCTTTTGAGAAGTCAGTTCTAGTATGCAGTGGATGGTGCCGGGCTTACGTTCAGCAAGTGGCTTTTGTGTTTTCAATCACGTTTAACACTTCATGCTGCCTGTAGCATCTCTGTTAGATGACCAACACTGTGTGCAGTTTTGTTACATTATATTTTCTGAATGAATCTACCTATATTACAAAGTACATTAGTACAAAAGTGACCTTGTTCCTAGCTAGACATACAAAGTTACACCCTTGAATAAATACTGCAGACATCACTCCTAGAGTACGATTAGATTTCAGCAATACATTTTGGGTTGAAGCAAGGAGGAAAATAACAGCCCATTGCATTCTTGAGCTGGGATGTTTTAGGCTTTCATCTGAGCATATCTAAGTGAGAAAACATTCTTATTAATGGATTAGACAATTAATTGATCTATGAGGTCAGGACATTCAAGTTTCTGAACTTGAATGCCTCGCTGCAGAATATCACTGTTACTTCCAATAGTTTCTTTGTGCATTTTTTTTCCAAGCTTTTAAGTGTATAAGATGGTATCATCTGTAAACAGAGATACTTTTGCTACTTCTTTCCCAATTTGGCTGCCCTTTATTTCTTTATCTTGCCTGATTACTCTGGCTAGAAACTCCAGCACAGTGTTGGGTGACAGTGGTGACAAAGGACATCCTTATCTGGTTACCCCGACGGATCAACGGAAATGCTTTCAGACTCTCTCTTGTTGTTGGCTGCTGGCTTTGTATATGATGTCTGACAATTATGGTCACAAACTCATCCTAAAAAAAATGCTACATACCTACTGCTGAATATCACTATGATCACCTTCAAAGGACTCCCCTTGAGAAGCTATACACCAATGCCAGCACCTAGGCCACCCTTCAAAGCAATTTTGAAACTTTTTCTGGAATGGCCATCAGACCTGCTGTCCTATTGCCCTTGATGTCCTGAATGCTATCAAAGTGTCTTCCTTTCAATATTTCCTCTATCTTTGGGTAAAGAAAAAAGTCACTGGGGGCCAGATCAAGTGAGTAGGTACGGTGTTCCAGCAAAGTTATTTCTTTAGTGGCTAAAAACTCCCTCACAGCCAACTATACACTTAAGTTTGCGAACTGAAAGCTGTGCCACCATGCACAATGGCCATTCATTAAAAAGAGTTCCAAAATGGCTTTGAAGGGTATACTAAGCACTGGCATCAGTGCATAGCTTCCCAAAGGAAGTACTTCTAAGGTGACCATAATGATAGTCAGCAATGAGGTTGTAGCACTTAGAACAGTTAAGTTAGTGGATTTGTTGGACCTGGTGCATTAGGCCTCCAAGTGACTAGTTAAAATGGAAAATATAGGTACTCATTCTGTGCCTCATTCACATTTTTAAGTTCCCCCTACACACTTTTAAGCTATACCATCGAACTTACAGTACAGATAACTCATTTTAAAACTGAAAGGGTTATGAGGTTATAATTTCCATAATTTGTCCTCAATAATGTTTTATATATTACATGTAAAGCACCCAGTAAAATATATCTCAGGGATTTCTGCAGCTCACAAGCTTTATAGAAATTTTTTCACCAGTGACTACAAGGTTGACTTATTTGAAATTAGATATAGTAACTACTGGATGAGGTAAGCAATAAAATTACTCCTGCATGTTTGCACTCTCATTGCAAGGATTTTAAAACTCTTCACATATTTTAAGAATTTCAAAAATACTTTTTAATTCTTCAATTTGGTCCTGGGTTCTTGCCAATCCTCACTCTAAATAATCTTACCTCACTAGCAGATTCTGCAATGAATCTTTCCCTACATCCATGGTAAATACAATAAACCTCTCTAGTCTCGGTCTAGTCCTCCAGGTATCCACTTACCTTTCTTCATGCAGAAAACAGACTATAGATTCTTATTTTTGCATTTTCTTATATAAACAGTTTTTAACTCCTAATAGTAGTTTCTCTCTCTGATTGTTTACACTACAATCTTTTAAAAGCTTTCTAAAATGTTTGTAAAATTTCATCAGTCGTTCCCTATAACATCTCTCCCTCTCCCCCCACCCAAAAAAACAATCCTGAAGGTTAGTGAAGCAAAGTTATTCTGGAGGAAATCTGTACTCCTTTCCCTCTGAAGGGTTACTCATGGCCATGCTTGACAAAGAAACAAAAGAAGCCATTGTTTTTGCAAATCTATCCTGGAGGAGTGAGGAGAACTATGATTAGGTTGGTTACAGAAGAACACAAAGTCTACAAAGACTCAAGGCAACTTCTGTGCTATTTTCAGGATCAGTGATTTCAATATTGTGTGATCTGAAATTCCTTCCTGCCAAGATTCTGCTTTCCCTTCCAGTAGATACTGTTTCTCCACCCACACAAGACGACAACATTCCCCTCCTTCTCCAACAGCTGTATGTCTTTCAGTTCTTGCTTGGATGTCACGGCTCTATCACGTGGCTCCCACCCTTCCTGCAGTTGCTTGGTGCATGTATATGAGAATGTATTTCTCTTAGCCACTCATAAGGGCTCAAATGACAAATGAATTTTTCTACCCCTGCTGCTCTCTAAACCTTGGGAAGTATCAAGTGAACCATTAGCCATTTCATGATATTCAGCTGGGGTAACCATGCTGGGAACAGTTTCAGTTTAATGCATTTTTATAATGTGTGTTCATAGGCTATATTGTATCTAGTTCTATTACATTTTTTCTACCATATTTTTGTTTTATTGTACCATTAATAATTTATGATCTTTTTTATTATCACATTATATTAATTGTTATATTTCCATTATTGTTTTCTTATTCCTTTTTATATCAGTTGTAAAATTAATGAATGTATTTGACACTGTCTTGGGAGGTCAGTACCCATAATAGAAACCAAACCCATTGCTGTTGAGTCAATTCCAGATCACAGCAGCAGAGTAGAATTGTCCCACAGGGTTTTCCAAGTCTGTAAATCTTTATGGGAGTGGATTGCCACATCCTTCTCCCACAGAGAAACCTGTGGATTTAAAGCATGGAGCAGCTGGTGAGTACAAACCAAATACCTTTCAGTTAGCAGCAAACTACATCAACCTCTGTGTTACTAGGGCTTCTGGAGGAGGTTAGCAGGTCCCCTCAATCTCACTTTGACAGCTTGTCAAAATGAATACCCTTGCTTGTGTCTGACTCAGTCACCTCCTGTACATATAACAGTAAGCATTGTGTGAATCAACTCGTGTTTTTAAATCTGTAAATTAATACACAATATGTAAATCTAGAGATCAGATAATGATGTTTAGAAAGTGAAACAATTTTTCTTGGCCCTATAAAAAGGCCATCATTGCTACCTAAAATAAGGGTATGCATGAAAATCTAACTATTTCTAATATATTATTAAATGACATCTAAATAAGATCAAATCATGTGATATTTTAGGTGATAATAACATTAAATCCATTTAAAAATTATAAACCCCACAATTAGACTAGAGAAACACTGAAGCCAGTGTGATGTATACCAAGATATATATTACCAAGGATCAGAGGAAAAAAGTTTAATTTTGTTAAAAGGAAAACATTCTATTTTGATTCAAAACAAATATAAGAAAAAGATACCCTGTTTCTTTCTAAGTTTAAGGCAATCACCTGTTTAAAAATACTCTGAATAATAGTAGTTAGTTTATTCTCCTGTTTCTGTCATCAATTTATCCTAAATGGTTGTGTTCTTTGTGAAGAAAATTATTCACATCTATAGCAAATTCTTAATCACGTGTAATATTCATGACGGCAGAGACCAGCACATGCTCACTGCTGCAGCTTTCATGCTTGTCACAACCCATGTTCCCAATAAATATTTGCTGAAGAAATCAATACATAGCATATGTAATTGTCACAAATTATATCTTATATTTGTTATTTTAGTGTACTATATAATTGATTAACACAAGTACCATGTTACATATTGTCTTAGCACAAGTTTTCCAGAGAAGCAAAACCAGTGGAATATACATATGAATATGTATAAATTTGCTTAAGGAAAGTAGCTCATGCAATTGAGGGAGGCTAGTAAGTCCCAAATTTGTGGGTCAGGTGGCAAGCTAGAGACCTCAAGTGGCTCCTGGGGTCTCAGGAGCTGTTAAATCCCAAATTTGCAGTTCAAGTGGCAGACTGGAGACTTCTGCAGTCTTAAATCTCAAGAACTATAGGTCAGGCAATGAGAAGAGTACAGGATCAAGGGAGAAAGCATGCTTTGTCTAAACATCTTTACATACTAGAGGAAGGCCACATGCCAGGGAAACTCCCCTTTCAATTGATTGGATAATCACATCAGATCACACCATGAAACATGATCACAACATATTACATTATGGAAAAGCACACAATCCAATTTTACCAAACCAGTGAGAATCACAGACTAGCCAAGTGGACACATAACATTAACCATGACACACATGCAGTACTAGGAAAAAGGATATCATTTGGACAACTTTTGTAGAGTTCGGAAATACTGATGTCATAGTGATTAACAGCTATGGCTGCTAATTCGAAGTCAGGATTCATCAAATCCCCCAGGTTCTCCTTGGAGACACTGTGGGGGAGTTCTTCTCTGTCCTATAGGGTCACTATGAGTTGGAATTGACTTGACAGCAATAGGTTTGGAGTTTTTTGTTGTTGCTGTTCTGTAAAATTTTACAGAAAGGTGTTAGATGGCTGTTATTCGATATCACAGCAGCAGGACATTCAGTACTTTGTGCATCCAAATGTTAATTTCGTTTTAACATTTATATTATCCGTAGAATACATTAACCAAAGTAAACTTTGTTCAAACTCTCTAGAAAAACTCAAAATGTGACAAATTTAGTTTTTGCATATGAAATTGTATGTGCTAATGTATCTGGAATATTTTTTGATCAATAAGCTAGTGCTCTATTGGCTAAAAGTGAGATACTACCAACACTAATTAGAAAATAAAGCACACATCTAGAAGCCCACCTGAAAGATAGGTTCCAGTATACTGCAGCACTTTGAATTTTAGCAGAACAACTGAAGATAAAAGCAAGTACTGTGCCATTTTCATAATTGATCATTATGTCACCCATCTTTTCCTTATGCAAAAATCAAACTCACGATGTATTTGCTAAGGGCCATTTGATTTTCTTCAGATGCAGGAACCAGATCTAATTGAAGAGGACATTGAATCTCTAATAAACCTTTTTTCTGTATATAGTTTGTTCTTAAATGCATTTTTACTAAGGTGTTAACTTCAGATTTTTGGAATTTTAAATTACAAAAACAGATTAAAAACACTGTTAAATTCTAGTTAGAGTTTATTTACTAAAGCAATGTATCCTTCCAGCTAATGGTGAGGTTAGTGATATAAGCAGATATTTAGACATACACCCACAGGCCATAAAGCATTCTTGTAATACTACCCGGGAAGTTCATATCTCGGAGCACCTTACTTATAAAGTTTATTGACAATTAGCCACTGTGTCTTGAGAGGAAACTACTTTCCTCAAAATTCCACGAAACAAGGGTATAGCTTTTATACTGTATCAGTTAGGGTTTTCCAAGGGCACAGAACTAATAGAAACTTATCCACCTGTTTATCCAGTAATTAGAATAGTAAAACTTCAAAACCAGAGTGATCTAAGCTGAGATGTTCATTATTCGAATGCTTTATATATATATATATATATACATGAAACTTTCTATATGCAATATATATGCCATTATCACTTGAATTGTGCTTCCCAAAAATGATATGTTGAAATCCTAACTCACAGTTCTTATGAACGTGACTTCATTTGGAAAAGGGGTCTTGGAAGATGTTATCATTAGCATTAGGTCGTGCTGGAGCAGGGTAGGTTCTAATTTAAAGTAATTGGTGCTTTTATGAAATAAGAAGATATATAGAAATACAAGGAGAACCAATAGCCGTGTGAAGATAGAGGCAGAGGTGGAGTGATGCATCTACAAGCTGAGGGACACCAAAGTTTGCCAGAAATTAACTGAAGCTAGGCTGAGGCAAGGGAGAGCCTTCCGCTAGAACCCTCAGAAAGAGCATGGCTCTACCAACACCTGGATTTCAGACTTCTAGCCTCCAGAACTGTGAGATGATACATTTCTATTGTTTCATGTCACCTAGTTTGTGTTCTTTATCATGGAAGTCCTATACAGATGCTTCTAGTAATACCACGAGACATTAGTGTTTCAAGGATGGAATTTTCACCTTCCATACAGGTAAACGGGTTCAATTCCCATTTAATGCACCTCATGGGTAGGCGAGAAAACAAAAGTCACTGCCATCAAGTCAATTCTGACTCATAGTAAACCTATAGGTCAGAGTAGAACTGCCCCAAAGAGTTTCCAGGGAGTGCCTGCAGGATATGAACCACTAACCTTCTGGTCAGTAGATGTAGCATCTAACTACTACACCACCAGGATTTCCAACCATCAGTTAATAGAGGCTTCTGTGTCCCTGTGACACAGAACAGATTTCAGCAAAACTTTCAGACTAAGAAGACTCGGGAGAAAGGCTTGGCAATCTACTCCTGAAAATCAGCCAGTGAAAACCCTGTGGATCACAACCGTGCCACCCGCAACTGATCACGATGATGGCACAGGAGTGGCAGCGTTTCATTCCATTGTGCTGTAGTCACCTTGAGTCAGGGGCCAAATCAGCTAATGAAAATGTTAACACAGGGAAGTAAAACCAGTAATGGTATATTTCAAGTATGTACTTCCATGTGTATATGTACTTCCGTGGTCTTAGCAGCACATTCAAATTAGAAAATTAGTGAAGAGCTTAAAAGAGAGCTATTTGCAGAGGTCTTGGATCATGGTAACAGCACAAGCTACCCTTGTGTCTTTGTTATCTAGTTCTCCTCCAACTGAAACATCACAAGTGGCTGGCTTTAACAAAAAGAATTTTTTTTTTCCTGTCACAGTCTAGTTGGCTACAAGTCCAAATTTAGGGCTTCAGCTCAGGGAGACGGTTCTCTGTTGGCTCAGAAGGCAAGTCCTTATTGTCAGTCTTCCCCTGGACTGGGAGTTTCTAAGGCACAGAGACCCCAGGTCCTTTCCAAAGGAGGTGCCTTCTTCCTGGCACTGCTTCTTAATGACGTGGTGTCCCCTGATTATCTGCTTGCTTCCCTTCCCTTTTTATCCTCAGATTGCCTCAAGGCACAACACAATCTTGCAGACTGAGTCCAGCCTCACTAATACAACCACAGGCCATCCTTCCTCATTAATATCACAGAGGTAGGATTCACAACATATAGGAACATCACACAAAACCCAGAATCATGACCTAAGCAAATTGCTATACACATTTTTGGGGAGACACAATTCAATCCATGACACTCAGTTTTGATGGGAAGAGAAAAAGGGGTGTTTATCTGAACAGAGAGACACGGTTGTGTGGAGAGGACCAACTGACCTCTACAACCATCCCGTATAGATCCTGTAGGAATGGAACTGAGGATATAAATTTCCAAAAGCAGAAGGTCATAAAGGTCCCGAGGCAGCCTATTATTAGAACAGAGAAAGGCGGAGAAAGGGCAGTTGGATCTGGAGGATGAAATGAAAGATACAGAGCACAAAAGGGAATAGAAAAAGACAATACATCAGGGACCAAGAAGGTAGAGGGAGGAAAGGTAAAATGTCCAAGGGAAAGCATAGATTATCAACAAAGTATTTAAGAAATATGAATGAAAAGCCATACTCTCAACTAGATGTTATTAATAGGATACAAATACGAAAATATCTAAAGGATGACTGGAATGCTAGACAAAAATGAAGAAAAGAAAATTAACAATTTCAGTCTAAATAGTTTTTCTTTTTTAAAAATACATTATATGTTTTCATTCTTACAACCTGTCAGTGAGTGATAAAGTTATGATTATAACAATTTTAAAGATAAGGAAACTGACCCCTAGGGGAAATCACCCATTATAAGTGTATCTACATATTAACAGTTTCCACCGAAGAGCTTAACTGCCAAAACACATGGTTCCATTATATTAAATCTAGTTTAGTGTTAAATCAGTGTCCTGGCCTCAAGAATTTTCTGACTTAAAAAGAATGGATGAAAACTGGGGCGCCCTTTCCAACAACTTCAGCAGCTGCTTGTCTCGCTGGGATCTCCTGAGACAGATCTTGCTGCCCAGTACAAATACACCACATCTTCAACTAGATCTCTCATCTTCCCGTTATGGATGGAGGAGGGGAAAGTAAACCAGATAAGGAGTCTTACAGTATGGATTAGGCAGTTATACATTATATATTAGGCAATCCCACTTCGACCTAAAAAATAATAACCCTACTTTTCTTCCAACTTAAAATTGACTATAGCAATCACATATCTTTTCAACATCATTTCCAGCAAATTTACATTGTACTCTATATTTGTCTTGTCAAATCCCTTTTACAGCATAGCTAATTTTATACTCTATTGCTCATGTTTTACAATTTTTCTTAGAGTTCCCCTGTACATAGCTACAACACATTCTTGAGGTTTAGTAATAACAGCATACAGAGAGAGTCATGTCCTGGACTAAGAATCATGACATTGCTTAACTCTCGGATTCTTCCCAGTGGATGTATGAGGTAGGTACTATTATTAAAACACCAGTTCGGAATTAAGTAACTGAGACTTAAAAGAGATTAAGCAGTTTGTCGTCATCCACACAGCAGGAAGTGCCTAAATTTCAAGTCTAGGAATTCTTATTCCACAAATGACATGTTTCAGCTTTACCCTATGCCTCCCTTGAAAAAACAAAAATCTTATTTAAATAAACTCTGGTTTTCATACCCTCCACCTTTCTGTCTACCACGTAAGTGACACAGAGATGTGAAACTTGGCTTCCGCTCTCTTCCAATAGTTACATTTTCTTATTTTTTCCTGGTTTATTTAGTCATTACTTTACTCTTCCTTTCCTTGATTACAAAAAGCACTTATTTTCCCTCTATTTTGGACAAGATTAAAGCATCTTCCAACAAAAACAAATTTTTTACAACATTCCTAGCAATGCCAAATAAGCAACGGACATTCTCAACCCATCAGGTTGCATTCAAATTTATCAGTGTTGTGAGACTCCATTCAGTACATGGGCAAATAGCCTGTAAGTATGACTCTTCATGAAGTACTTTGCCACTCTTGGTCAGGTAACCACCAATCAGGGAACTAACGAAAAACCAAATGCGCAAACTCTGTTGACGGCATTAGTGACATGAAATTAAATCCCCAGATATTTGAATCCTGAGAGTACTGAAGAGACTGGTTTCAATATGGGAAAAATCAAATCTCCATCACTAATAATTAAAGAATTCTGTGTGGAATCTGAGACCTAAAGGCAAAATATTTTATTTGAGTTTTCAGTACAATAACATTTCCAGTGTAATAATGTTTGAAATAGTGACTAACCAAACTCAGATGTGAGAAAAGATGGCTTCAGAGATTCCAGACAAAAGAAAATGAAAGATTTTCAGCATCCTACAAGAAGACACCAAAATGGACTAGTTTCGATTTAACATGCTTAGTAACATAAAGCTTCTAAGCTTGTACGTATTGATATATACACTGTGTTTGCATTCGTGTTAATATAACCAGAAGGGACTTTTTTGTTTTGTTTTTCTATGTGGCACTGGCTTGATTCTGTAGTTTTATATTTTTTTGACGTTTTCATCTCTTTTTTTCCAAACTGGAAAGTTTGGAAAATAAAAGTAATTGCTTTTGTTCATTTCCTGTTTTGTCATATGTAATTGGGATGGGTACTCACAGAACTGTGGAACAGCTGGAGTTACTATGAAGTTGGCAACATAAATTTTGCAGCCAGCCTGACATTGATTTAAAATGCATTTCAGACTGATGAAAGGTGGATTCGCAGTCCCGGAGACTGAAGTTCTCTGGTTCTTCACTGAACAAAGAGCGCCCGGGGAACTGCAGTGCCCCATAAACTTCTCTCAGCTGTGAGGTGACAGTCACCATAAAGAGGCATGTTGGGTAGGTATAACTAAAAGAACTGGATTACCGGAAAGCCACACATCACGTAGGTCTAAAAAGAGCAGCTGAATCCTTCCTGTTGTTACATGAATCACGTTAGAGCACCTGTGTTATCTTTAGTCACCAATAATTTCAGGCTCTTTTGTTGTTGTTAGATTTTTTTTCCCCAGACTATATGAGGTTTTCTGGAGATTTAAATTTATCCCTGTTCAAAACTCTTCACTAACTTGTTATGCAAAATGAAGCAAGTTATTTTGACTGCGTTAATGAGTCAGTTAACTTGTATTAACTGGGGACTACACCGGATGGTTTATAAGCCACCTTCCAGCTTTAAAATCCAGATATACGGTCATAGTTCATTCTGAGAGGAAAATATTCCAAATAATTCCCTGAAGCTATTGTGAAAAAGTAGTTTATTTTGCTATGTGAGATATTCCGGACTCTAACATGTAGTGGACACCAGGAATTGGGCATAAAGACAATCTTACGTACATTTCACAGCAGTTTGCAGAGGCGCATTCCGAAAGATTGTGTTCATTTGTTCTCATGTCCATGATGACTGAGGATTCTGGCACTTCCTGACTCTTGTCTATACAATTTCAATTTAAAAACAAACAAAAACCCAAACACTAAGAATTAGCAAGCCTTCATTTCCTTGGCAAGATAGATGTATTAAGACAAGGTCATCAAGAAAACTTCAGAAAAGATGGCTGTTGCAATTTGCTATAAGAAACCTGGTTCTCAATCATTCAGAAATATCCTCACGCTGTGGGTCGTGCTATTTGCCTCAAAACAGACTTTTTCCAGCAACATAGATCTCATATTGAAATGAAACCAGGGGAAAAATATACCTCACTAGAGTTGTCTTATTACCCAAAGGATTTAAAACAGATCTAATGGAATGGAAGGAGAATGATAAACAGGAGGACAGAAAGCACAGTCAGAGACATAAAAAAGTGTGTGTTCCATTGGAACCTGACCAAAAGCAGGGATTAAGATTTTGAAGCACTTGGATTTTTTCTGTGAGCCATTTTATCCTGCTTTTATTCTCTCACCTTCTCTTAATTCCCTTCTGTTCTAACACACACACACACATACACACACACACACACACACACACACACACACCATGTTCACACATATAGCACACAATCATTCAGCTAACTGCTTATTCCCTATATCCATATGCTGTTAAAACCAATAGGCATTTGCTGGCATGTTATATAATGCAACAGGAATCAGATTGCAAAGAACTTGAGCCGTCTCTTTGTGTCACTCCAAAGCTAATGCTAGCTCTTTTTAACTGTTGTAAAAACTAGAAGTAGAGAAGGAAAGAAAAAATCTTGTAAGAAAATTGTGTACAATCCCTTTACTTTGATCCAAGAATTTTTAAAATAATGTTTGCTTCCCACAACCAGTGCTGGTTAATTTCCACATCAAGAAGAAAAATTCTAATATCTTATTAACATTGCAACTAAAGATCCAGTGAAGACTAATTTTCATCAGGAGATGAAAAAGTGAATAATCGATTTCATTTGTTACATAGTTAACTATGTTTTCACTCTCAGACTTGACGACACTTGGCTTTGGCTGGCTCAAGGATAATCACCTGGCTTTTTTCAGAAACTCTAAAAAAATAAACACATGGGGAAACTAATGCTTTTTCCCCCCAAAAAAGTCTGTTCAGTGAAGATACAAAATCGGGGAAAATCAGGGGCAAAGATGAATGCTTTTGTTGTCCTAAAGGAATCCCTGCATGGCACAAACAGTGCACTCATCTGCTAACCAAAATGTTGGATGTCCAAGTCAACCTAGAGACACTTGGAAAGAAAAGCTTGGGATCCATTTCCCCAAAAAAGCAGTCGTTGAAAGCCCCATGAATCACAGTTCTACTCTGACACACGTGGGGTCAGAATGAATCAGTCAAGTCAACAGCAACTGATAATGTCTGGAAGACCAAACAGAGAAATACAAGGACTGCCAATACAGTTCACGAACTCATCCTAGAAAAAGTGCTACATACCTCATTGCTGAGTATCACTGCGGTTACCTTCGAAGTCTTCACTTGAGAAACTGTGCACCAAAGCCAGTGCCTAGTATGCCCTTCAAAGCAATTTTGGAACTCTTTTTCTGGCTATCAGAGCTGTCCTGGTATTACCCCTAATGTCCTGAATGTCATTCAAATGCCTTCCTTTCAATATTTCCTGTAACTTCAGGCAAGGGAAGAGGTCACTGGGGGTCAGCTCAGGTGAACAGGGAAGGTGTTCCAACACAGTTATTTGCTCACCAGCTGAGAGCTCCCTCACAGACAACTGTTAAGTTCACAAACCTGCCACTGCACCACCGTGTGTAAAGGCCATTCCAGAAAGAGTTCCAAAATTGCTTTGAAGAGTAGACTAGGCACTGGTGTTGGTGCATGGCTTCGCAAAGGGTGTACTTCGAAGTGACCGTAGTGATTTTCAGCCATGAGGTACGTAGCACTGAGAACAATTAAGTTCTTTAGCACTAAGGCCTTAATATAGGAGAGAATGTCTGTTATTGGAAACATCATGTTAATTTTTATCTCAACCCATGGTTATGACTTTGAGTCAATAATATGAACCCAGAAAGACCAGGAACTAAGTAGGATGGTCCTCATTTCTGTTAATCTGGAAGCACAAATGGCAGTTACACTTCTTGGTTACTTACAGTGTGCTAATATTGTGCTACGCTCATGGTATTACACATCTTTAAATCAAGATACACTAACTTACCTTTCCTTCATATATAGAGAGGAAGTCATGGCTGAGAGACAGAGCTCAGTGGTGGAAATCACCACAGACATTCCATGATGCACAACGAATCTCCAGCCGATTCTGAGTCTCAATTTCTTGAACTATGAAATGACAGCAACAATACTTTCTTTGCTTCGTTCACAGGTTTGCTGTGAACACCCATTAAAATTAGTGATAGAAGTAAATAGCACCTTTCATTTGTCAAGCACTTAGATAGCAAACACATCAAAGATGTTACAAGCATTAGCTCAGTTAGCCATTAAAACAAACTATCAAAAGTCTGGGTCTGCTAGCCAAAAAGTCAACAGTTCAAATCCACCAGATGCTCCTTGGAAACTCTACAGAGTTCTACTCTGTCCTATGGTATCACTATGAGTCAGAATGGACTTGTTATTTGCTTGTTTGTTTTATACAATGGATACTCCTGACCCAGTTCTGCAAATGATGAAAGCTAGGACCACAGAATTAAAGTTCCACAGATTATAAATGGGAAAGCAGAGCAATTTCAACGCAGGGATTTCGGGTGACGTCTTGTATTAAGTGATGTCAATAAAAATTGATTCACTAAACATTGCCTAGTATTCCTAGTTCCCCTAACTTCTTTGTTTTCAAATCATAATGATGTTTAGAATTAATAACTGAACTTTTATTAATAAGAAAAAAAAATCCACAGTCAAGTCCTAAATTAGCAGCACACCAAATTGCCCAAGTTTAAGTAGAAGATTTTATAAAAATTTAGAGAAAAAGACTTTTTCTTCACATAGGTAAAGCTCTTTTTGTTAACCTTTTGTAGCAGTGGGGTGGGGTGTCTCGCTGCTTTTTCTTTCTTCTTTGCCCTTGAATGATGCTAATAATTGCCTTTTCTCCGTGTAACTGTTCCTCATTTACCTAAATTTCGAATTTTTTTTTTTTAAATTAAAATTCCCAGTGGAAAAGGTAGTATCAGGCCATCTAAGGTCCCCTTCTGCCTTTCTAAATGTAGTTAAGGGCATTTAATCTCTCTCATTCAGGAAATGATGCGAATAACCCCGTTGACCAAACTGCTATCTAATTAGGCCAAGAGCACTAAAAAGTCACTCCCTCTCCACTTATTCAATTCAATTCTGAAAGACACAGAGATCTGCCAGTTTTGCATGGTTTTCCTCTTAGGTAGATAATTGAAATGATTCTAGTTTTGCTGCTCAAGCACTAAAGTGTCAGAGTGATGACTGTCATAAGGTAAATATAGGGACAGTTTCTTACAAATATTTCTTTTTGCAATCTGGTGTTGCATATGGATGCCTGGAATAAGTAATGTAAATTTGTCTCCTCTAATTTACATTTAAACAGAGGCTTAAGAAGGATCAGGGAGCACCACTCTGCCTTGAAAAGCCACAGCCTAAAAAGAGTGACAGGGATTGTCATCAGTATTATAATCATTACCAAGTTCCAGGAGAAAAAGGCCCTTGTTAGGCATGGATCTGTCTCTGCAGGGGATATCCAAGACTGTGGTGCTCGGATAAAATATGAATCAAGGGCTAATGCAAAAAGCCCAAATTACATTTTCAAAAGAGGATGTTACATTAAAATAGTGATAAGCTGGGTAATTATAGAGAATTTATGTGCTTTTAGCATAATTAATGACATGAAACACCAAAGTTTGAAATTTAAAATCTATCTGTTTTAAATCATGCTTCTGGATTTACATGTATCATTAGAATGAAAATAAATGTAGAATGGTTGGATTAATAAATATAAACTAAATCTGGATTAGACAATTATCAATTGTTAATATTACAAAAGAGAGCAACAAATTCTTCTGATATTAAGTAGATTCTGGTTTGCTGCAGGGCATTTACTAAAACTAATATTAATATTATCTTGGTTAACTTTTCATTTATAACAAGTGCTGGGTAAATAAACTCTGTATGAAACCTGGAACGAAATTTATAATGAATTTGTGCTAATGACATCTAATGTGCCTAGTTAAAATGGAAGCTTTATTGAGAATAAATGGTGCTCATTTACTTCAAAGGGAGTTAACAAACATGTAATTTGTTGGTGATTTTAGAAATAAAACAATGTTAGCTAATGCAACTATGATTTACAAATTTCCCCATAAAAATACAGTGCACATGTTGTATGTTTTTCTTAATTGTTAACTACTAAAAAAAAAAAAAACTTCTCAGAATTTGTAGACAGTCCAAAGATTCGAACAAATAACTATATGGGAGAATCACGGCTCCCTAAAGATCTGCATCCTATCCACTGGAACCGTATGTAACACTGTCACATGGCATAGGAGAATTTGTAATTAAGGTTTTGAACTTTGAAATACAGAGGATCCTGGATTACCCAAGTGTGCTCAGTCTAATCACACAAACCTTTAAAAACCTAGAATCATTACCAGATGAAGTCAAAGAAATGTAGAATGAGAGAATGCAGGCGAAATGAGGCAGACAGCGAGTGAAACACACTAGAAGCTTGAGAAGGACTTGATCCACCTTTGCTGGTTTTGAGGAGGAAGAGAATTAGAGCAAACCGTAGAAGCTGAGAATGACCCCTGGCCAGAAGCCAGCAAGAAAATGTGACCACAGTAAGCACTAATGCATGGGCCTCAATTCTGTGAACAACCTCAATAAATTTGGAAGGAAATCCTCTCTAGACTATCAGTAAGGAAGTCTGACACTTTAATTTTAGACTAGTAAGATGCGCATTGGCTTTTTAACCCACAGAACTGTAAAACACAAGTGTGTATTGTTTTAAGCTGCTAAATTAGTGGTAATGTGTTAAGACAGTAATGGAAAACTAATAGTAGATTGTATTTATACATATAATATACCAAACCAAACCCACTGCTGTTGAGTCAACTTCAACTCACAGTGACCCTGTAGAGTATCCAAGGCTGCAATCAACAGAAGCCAACTGCCACATCTTGCTCCCACGTAGTCACTGGTGGATTCCAGTTGCTGATCTTTTGATTAGCAGTTCGTTGCTTTCACCACTGTCCCCCCAGAACTCCTAATATGCAGTAGAAGCACTAATATATGAACGTTAAGATTCACGATATAACCTTATGACATCAATGTGTGCTAGATTTTTTTAATCCTAAAGTTTTAGAGAATAAATTCTTTAAGAATCGACAACTCATGACATAAAATAACAAATCACCAAACAAAATAACAAGTTTCTAAAACATAAAAGAAGATATTTGTATATTCAACATACGAATAGATCTGTTTTTGTTTTCTGTTTCCTAAGAATATATGATCTTCTTTTTATTATTTTTCTCCCTCCAGTGTGCTCTATCATCTTGAGTACCTAAACTACAATTTATTACCTACAGCTATTCTCTGTAAACCAATAATACATACTTCTGTGAAACGATTTTCTCTGCTAATTGTATTTTCATTGTAGAAAAGGTGTATTTTCTATTTGTTTTGTTTGCATGGACTCCATAGTACTAAAAGAGAAAGTGTTCTCATATAGCATATCTTCACCGTTATGTTCAAAACAAAACATGGCTCCCTCACCTTCAGAAATTTAATTTTAAGAACTCTAGTTTGGAAACCCTGGTGGTGTAGAAGCTAAGTGCTAGGGTGGTGTAGAGTGTATCGAGAAGGGCTGGAGTTCAAATCCACCAGATGCTCCTTGGCAACTCCATGGGCAGTTCTTCACCATCCTATATAGGGTCACATCCTATGTAGGGTCGGAATAAACTTAATGGCAACCTTATTCAGTTATCCTGTGGCCTCATGGTCAAGAGCTATAGCTGCTAACGACTACTCTGATGGTTGGAATCCACCAGGTATTTCTTGGAAATCCCAGAGGTAGTTCTAATCTGTCCTATTAAGTGGCTGTGAGTCACAAGTGACTTGACAGCAACAGTTCTTTTGTTTTTTTCATCATCTAGTTTTAGCCTGCTACTTCATTCTGCTGTATGAGGTTTGCTTATCCCTTTTCCTCCAGTTTCCAAAGAGAGAAAAATCTTTCTTTCCCAGCATGGAACAAGGAACATGAAACAAACTCTGCATTCTCTCTCTACCTCTCAGCTTACTTTTTCTATAGTAAACAGGAAATTTCTCTGGTGAAATCCATGAGGGTGTAGAGCCTATTTTCTCCTCTGGTTACCAAGATATTCTCAGCATTTTCTAAATATGTTTTTATATTTGGACACTACCATTGACTAATATGTTTCAAAATACAGCAGAGTTTTGACAAAATAGTGATACATGAAGATAAACCATTCAAACAGCTCTGAAAATTTCAGAGGAAAGCATAAGGAGATAATTTCAATGTTATGGAGTTTTCAGTCTCTATACTGACAGAAAACTTAAAAATTAAATAAATAATAAAAAGGAGTTAGTTAATTCTAAACTTGATAATGAAAATCTCTTCAGATCCTCAGATTGCTTTTGCAAAATTTCTCCTTCTTTTCTATTTTTAGAAGTGTAGTAGTCCTCTGTTTGCAAGCAAGTAGTTTGAGTCCAGAGTCTTCATTCTGAACGCCTTCCAAAAAATATGTGTCAGCTTGGTTAGGAGATGGTTTCTAGTATTACGTGGCTCTGTTCCCAAGCCCTGCTTTCTTGGTAGTAAGACATTCCCAGCTCTCTGCTTTCATCGCTTTCTTTTGCCTCTTGAAAGACAAAAGGTTGTACAGGCCATAGCACAGGAAAACTTACATTGGATCAGGGATGTGACCTGCCTATGGTTGCTATAGACCCATTCTAATCTTCTTTAATGTAAACCTATAATCACGAAATGTAGGACAACCACATGCTACTGGAATCATGGCCTAATCAAGTTGACACATTTTTGGGGAGACACGGTTCAATTGATGCCAATACCTTAATTCAAAAATACTTCAATGCTAAAAAATGTTAAGCATTGTCTGAGCCATTGGCGAGTTGTAGTCTTTCTGTTGGTGGAGGGTCTTGCCTCAGTGCTGATGGATACTGTCTGGTCAGGCTGTGGTTGCTGAAGGCTGAGGTGGTTGTAGCAGTTTCTTGAAATAAGACAGCAGTGAAATATACCACACGAATTGATTCTTTCATGAAAGATTCCTCAGTAACATGTTTTGTTGTTTGATAGAATTTTATTCACAGTAGAACCTCTTCTAAAATTGGAGTCAGTCCTCTCAAGCTCTGCCACTCTTTTATCAGCTAAGTTTATGTAATATTCTAAACCCTTGGTGGTCATTTCAACAATTTTCCCAGCATCTTCACCAGGAGTAGATTCCATGTCAAGGAACCACTTTCTTTGTTCATCCGTAAGAAGCAACTCCTCAATCCATTAAAACTTTATCATGACATTGCAGCAACTCAGTCATATCGTTAGAGTCTACTTCTAATTCTAGTTTCTGCCACATCTGAAGCTACTTCTTCCACTGAAGTCTTGAGTCCCTCAAAGTCATCCATGAAGGCTAGAATCAACTTCTTCAAAACTGCTGTTAGTATTGATATTTTGATCTCCTCCCATGAAACCATAAATGCTCTCAACGGCATCTGGGAAGGTGAATCCTTTCCAGAAGATTTTTTATTTATTCTGTCCATATTCATCAGAGAATCACTAGCTATCGCAGCTATAGCCTTACAAGATTATTTATTTCTTAAGTAATAAGCCTTGAAAGTAAAAATCACTCCTTGATTCCAGAGCTGTAAAATGGATGTTGTGGCAGCAGAAGTAGCACATTTGATTTTCTTCAGGAACATTTGCTTCTTATTTACAACTTGGCTAACTGATTGACTCAAGAGACTTAGCTCTCAGCCTCTCTTGACTTTCAATATGCATCCCTCATTAAACTTAATCATTTCCACAATCAACACCGAAGAAAGCAGCAGCCAAGAAATGAAAAGACGCATTGCATTGAGAAAATCTGCTACAAAGGACCTCTAAATTTAAAGTATTCAAAAGTAAAGATGTCACCTTAAAGACTAAAATGCGACTGACCCAAGCAGTGGTATTTTCAGTCACATCATATACATGCAAAAGCTAGACAATGATCAAAGTAAACAGAAGAATTGATGTCTTTAAATTGCAATATTGGGGAAGAATGCTGAATGTACCATGGACCACCAAAAGAACAAACAGGTCTGTTCTGGAACAAGTACAACCAGAGTGCTCCTTAGAAGCAAAGATGGCAAGACTGTATCTTACATACTTTGGACAGGTTGTCAGGAAAGATCAGTCCCTGGAGAAAGACATCATGCTTGGTAGAGTGGAGGGTCAGCGAGAAAGAGGAAGACCCTCAAGGAGATGTATTGACACAGTGACCGCAACAATGAGCTTAAGTGTAAAAAAGACTGGACATGGAGCAAGATCTGCCAGTGTTTTATTCTGTTGTTCACAGTAACGCTTAGGGAGAAATTAAGCCACTGTAGGGTTATTAATTGGCCTAAATTCAATACTGTCATGTCTCAAGGAATAAGGAGGTCTGATGAGAAGGACAGAGACTGGGGAACTGCCAGTCGGTGAAGTAGTCAAAGCATATACAACATTTATTGATGAAGGTTGCTGTCTCGTGTGGGCTCATTTCTTGGCACCCCAAAACAATTATAATAGTAACACCAAACACAATTGATCACAGATCACTGCACCAGACATGAGAATAATCAAAAAGTTTGAAATATCATGAAGCTATCAAAAGGTGACGTGCAGACACCAACTGAGCACATTGTTGGGAAAGTAGTACCGACAGATTTGCTCAACGTAGGGTTGCCATGAACCTTCAACTGCTAAAAACTGCAGTGTTCATGAAGAGCAATAAAGTGAGATACAACAAAACAAGGTGTGCTGGTATTATTATTCCCACTTCAGAGATGAGGAAATTGTCAACTTAGAGAGCTTAAGTGATTTACCCAGAAGCTCACAACTAGAAAATGGTAGAGTACTTCCAAAATTGTCTACTCCAAAGTTTGTGTTCAGAACTGCTATGTATCCTGCCTTCTTAACAGCAAAGCTACCTGAGGATATGGAATAACCCCAAATTTCCTAGATTATTAGCTGCCTCAGTATGCAGACGTAAAGGTAAAAACCCACCCAGTAATTATGTATAGAGCCTGTAATACAACAGGTGGCAGTCTGGGGACTAAGGAGGGAAGCAGATGTACACAAAACACAGCAGGAGTTCTCTTTGTCTAATGATAGGGAAAGCGTGAATGTAAATAAATAAGTTTAAGGGAAGTTGTATAAATCTTAGCCATGCATACACAAATGTACACAAGCAAACGTATGACACATAAGCAAGGAATTGCAGGCCATCCCAAGACGGTTGTTGTAGTATATTACTTATCTTGCTGGTTAAATGAAGGCCCTCTCATCTTGCTGACCTCTGGCTGGAGGAAGGGGAGTGGATGGAGAGGAGGGGAAAGGAGGCTGTTGGGAGGATGAGACATGTATGGAGCAGAGAGGAATAGTGTGCAGTCACCAGACAGGGAGAGCAGTGGAAGCTGCATATAGGGGGGCATGTAAATTTATACGGGAATGTACATTTTCACTCAGTCATGTTAAATAAAAATAAAAAAAACAAAAAATGAAGGCCCTCTTCCAAAAAGGCATGAGGAGATACATGCATGTATGGATCAGAAAATCATGAGTAAGTACACACATTTTAATTTTCAAAGCTCAAAATTTTATTAGATCCCCAAAAGTATTGTGCTCTAAATCTACTGAGTTGATATCTCTGTAAGATGAAATATAAATTGAGTTTCACATGTCAACCTCTTTATTTCAGGGATTCAGGAATGAAAGATAAAAGGAACTAATTTTCTATAAGTCTTGGTACATTATCAAAATGGTAATTTTTAATTAAATTATTTATTCAGTAAGTTATAAAATTAAAAATGACAGTTCTGTTTCAAATGATTACAAAGCATTGAATTTGAAGGTAATTTAATAAAAGTATGCAAAAACCGTTACCATATGAACTCAATCTGATCAATTTCATAACACCACATACTTACACTGTAGAATGCTATTAAAAATATACTAATACAATTCCTTTTAAAGCTTTTTTTCCTCTATTATTGGACATATGACCAAATGTTCTGATTTTTTCTCTAAATATTATCTTGACACTATTGACTTCTGTCATTGTTTTTTTTTTGGATTATTTAACCATGAAACACTTCAAGAATCCAGTTTTATGAAATATGCAATGTGCAATTAAATTGTATTGTATGACTGTGTTAGAGATCTTAGAGTATACTCCTAATGTAACCAGAAAGGTACTTATGAATTGAATCTTGTAGTAACTATTTATTCTAATTCCAATCTGTTGAAAAATTGAATTGAAAATAGATCTTAAATATATGAGAAACCTAAACAAAGTGCTATATTTATGATTCAGGTTTTAAACGTCTTTGAAAACTTTCAGAACAGCCATTTCTTTCAAAGTAAGATAATAACAAAGTCAAAAAATCTTAACATAATAGATTTGATAAAGAACACTTTGTTGTGCTTTCACCATTCACTCAACCAGCACTTTTCTTACATATCTTCCAGGTAACAGAAATATTTCCATGTGTAGTGAAAGCTTGGGAAATATAATATCTGGTTATGTGTTTGTTCAGTCAGTTGACATCTGACTCAAATAAAGATAGTATTTCTAAAGAAAATAAAATAAATCTGTATTTTAACAAATTAATAGGCTTTGATGAAATGAATGCAGCACAACTGCTGGCTGCACTGCAGCACTGCGTGGCTAAGAGGTCACTGCACCCGCTCGGCACCAGCATGCCCTGGGTTCGACATTCCCAAGCAGCTCATCAGCGTGGCAGTTCACCCACCTGCGTTTTCATTTCCCGCTGTAAAAGATAACTTCACCTTTTCATCCCTGGGTGTCTACTAGGTCCTCTCCCCCTTAGTTTCTAAGCCTCACACAGATTCTGACACGTCATAGAACTATCAAACAACACAACGACAATCTTTCTAAACACTCTATCTGACCAACCGTGTTCAATTCATGTTTGTATATGTTAGTGTTGTGAATTTACACTATTAGGGGTTGTGTCTTCCTTTGGTTTCCAGAATGCACGTATCTAAATTCTGGCTAAATATCAGGCTACTTGGATATCCTACAGGCACTTACTTAATATCATAAAAACAGAATTCACAAGTGTGTCTTCTTCTGTAGTCTCTGATCCAATGAAACCAGTTATCTACCCATGGTCAAGGCAAGTAATGGGGAGCTCTTATAAGTGCCTTCCTTTCTTCACTTTACACCCTAAGCCGAGAGCTGATTCGTGACCACTGAACTGCTGTGAGCTCTTGGCAATCTTAACGGCATTTCCCCAGCCAATTCATTTTGTTGCCAGGATGACTACTTCATGAGTTTTCCTTTTTCTCAAACTCCCAACACTCTTCCTTGGTCTTCATTCTCAGTTTAACGACTTTACGTCTTAATTCATTGAGAAACAGAAGCAAACCAAAAGATCATCCACAAGTTCCCCACCTCAACCTTTGCCTCTGCATCTGGACCTACCTATACCATGTATTCTGAAACTAACCCATAACCCTCTTCCTGTACACTCTATCCTGCCCCTGCTTGCTTCTCAAGATGCAGGCTCCAGCATTGTTTTCTCTGTCTTCAACATCATCAATTTCCCCCTCTGTGTTGGATTACTCCCATAAACATGCATACTTGTTATTTCAGATACACTAACTTCTCCCTGCAAACCCCCTAATTACTGCTATTTCTCTCTTCTTATCCTCTCTTATAGAAACCCTGATGACGTAGTGAATAAGTGCTACAATTGCTAACCAAAAAGGTTGGCAGTTCAAATCTTCCAGGCCCTCCTGAGAAAGTCTGTGGAGCAGTTCTACTCTTATCTATAGGGTCACTATGAGCCAGAATCAACTAAATGGCACTGGCTTTGGTTTTGGTTTATCCTATCTTACTTTCATTGACATCATACTCTTCAAAAAAGTAGTCTACTTACAATCTCTAATTCCTCTCATTTGATAGTCTCTTTTGTTTTCTTATTTATTCATTATCAAAACTGTAAATGCACATCATTTAAGTAAAAATGTGTTAAACAAACAATAACACTGCTACATTCCTCCCCCTCATGGCAGGAAATTTTAATTCATTTACCAAATTTGTCTGATATTCCTGTTATATTTCCAAATACTGTAGTTAGGTTGTTTCTTCTTGGATTTTTAGGTTTAGGCAATTACATACTGACTTCTTCCTAGAAAAAAATAAGGATTTACATCATTTTTACCTCTTCCCCACCCATACCTACATGTGTGGCAGCCACACTGCTCATCTTCTCAATACAGTTACTGGATTTTGTCGATCTGAGAGGCCATTGATTTTAAGATGCCCTCTCACTTTATGTACCACTAAGAAAGAACAATATTGTCTGTTAAGCTAGGAGACGAAAATTTCTTATCACTTTGAATTTTTACTGAAAGAAGACTTTTATAAACAGGCAAATATTTTATTGTGTATGTTCTTACTCAGTATGAAAAATATAAGCAAAATGAATCCTGTATACTTATAAGGTTTTTTTTTTTTTAATTCAAAATTAGCTGTTGCTAATAACTTACTTGGCTCAGGCTCTTAACATCAATGTGTTTTCACACATCATCATCCTTTGTACCATCAAGAATGTTGATGGTGCAGTTTTTGTAAACGGATTTTTAAAGCACTAAAAACTATCAATGGTGGGCTCTTAATCCAGCTTTATATCATGCACAAAAAGCAAGAATGTTTTACTTTATCTTTGAGACTATTGCTAAATAAACCTACTTTACTATTTCACTTTCTTGCCACACTATTATTACATACAGGTTCAAAAAGTGTTTTTACTGAGGATCACCCTTCAGGCAAAGATTAGACAGGCCCATAAAACAAAATGAGACTAAATGTTCTTACCAGCCCAGGGGAAAGGACAAGATGACAGGAGGGGATAGGGCAGCTTGTAAAAGGAGCACAAGGTTTAGAAGGGGAGAGTGGTGACATGTTACGGAGTTGTCAAACAATGTAATACACACACAGAAGAGTATATGAGTTAATCAGAAATCAGTTTGCTCTGTACACATTCATATAAATTACAGTAAAAAAGAAAGTATATGTGTGTGTGTATATATATTTATATGTATATATCTCCATGTAAACCCACTGCCACTGAGTCAATTTCACTTTACAGCAACCCTATAGGACAGAGCAGGACTGCCCCGCAGAGTTGCCAAGCAGTGGTTGGTGAATTCAAGCTGCTGATCTTTTGGTCAGGAACTGATCTGTTAGCCACAGCACCGCTAGGGCTCCTATATAGGCACGTAGCCACCATCAATTACAAAGCATGCCCAGTATGCCATGATGCTGGTACTTTTTGACGTTTGTGCATGCACAGGTAATGACAACTGTATTAGGGATTGCTTCCTGTGGACAGCATTACAATACTTACTGTAAGATGACCCTTACTGTCAGAGATGTTAAAATGTGCATATTAGAATTCATACAATCCAACATACCATCATTTTAGCAGATCAATATTCACTGTTTCCCTAAAGAGACTGTGTGGATGCCAATCTTTATAGAAGCAGACTTACTGTGAAACTAGTGATGTCCACATGGTCTTCTTCCAAGTCCCTGAGAAGGGCTCTAGTGCTATGTCCACATGGTCATGTTTGTTGTAAAACTTGCAAAAGTAAAATGTTTTAATTTGAATTACTTTCCTTCCCCATCGTCCCTTTGTCTGTTGTCTGTCCCATTATTCCTCGTGATGATTGGCTATAATGACATGTGGAGTGGGGGTTGTTACGAAGATGAATGCACTTGTGTTTAGAAAGCTACTGTTGTGTAGTATGCAATCACTTTCATGTCCAGTTAAGCAGCTGTGGCGACTCACAAGGCATCACAATTGAAAATAAACAGTCACTAGAGTGCTGAGCATTGGAACAACAAAAGAGAAACAGAGTTCGAAACATACAAAGCTGGAAGCTGGTAGATGTAAAACCACACATGGAAGATTCACTTCTCATCAAAGCCAAGTCAGAATAGTACTCTTCCTACAGAAGCTGCTTTACAACGCAGCACAATGCTAACAACAACAAATATCCTATAAAACTTACCCTACTAAACTGAGAAATCTATGACAGCAAGCTAATGACAGTTGTTACTTCAAAAGTAGTTAAGATCATCATCCTCCACCCCACAAAACTTCACAAGTCCTGAAATCTTACTGTTCATATATTAAAGAAGCTTGACAGAGAATTTCCCAAATTTTGGCAAAAATTATGAAAATACTTTGACTTTGGGACTAATAAAGGTAAACTTGAAAGAAATGTTTCTGCATTAGAAGCAATAAAATGGAAATCATGATCAATCCTGCTAGAGGAAAAACCGATTATCTTTCTGTATCTACAAAAATGTTGTTACAAATTTGTTCTCATATGATAGACAACAGCATAGCATCTATTGCTAAAAACAATAAGAAAAATGTATTATAGAGGTATATCAGGCAGTTAATGAGAATATTTTATTTTTCTAATTTTGTGATGTTTGTGCTTTTTGTTTTTTAATTTTGTGATTTGTTGTAAAGTGTTTTCTTATTTTAAATACTGACTTTATATCTAAGTTTTGTAACTTTGTGACCCCATTTCCAAAAAAAAAAAAAAAATGGATTCCTCTATTTGTACTAGCTTTAAACAAACAAACCCACTGACGGTCAGTTGACCCTGACTCATAGTGAATTATCCCCTGACTGGTGATTACATTTCCTCTTCTGCACACTCATCTCCTTGCATTCTTTGGAGCATGCTGTGTGCTCCTGGTTCAAGGCCTTTGGCCTTGCTGTTCTGTAGCCAGCCAGTTTTTCCCACACAGCCACAAGACTTGCTCTGACTTCCTCTGGACTGTACTCAAATATCACATTTTTGGGAAGACTTCACTCACCCTCTATAAATGGCATCACCATTAGCTGAGCAGCTCCTGTCCAGAGGCAAAATGAGAAGGAAAAAGGGGACAGGAGCCAGTAAAATGGACATGAAAACTATGGAGTGCAGGGGAGGTGCATTCTGCCATGGCGTGGGGCGAGCAGCTAAGGACACATAACAAATTGTGTGTAATCTTTGTATGAGAAACTGGCTCACATTGTAAAGTTTTACAATACAACGAAAAATACATGATAAAAAACAAATAGCATCTCTATCCACATACAAGGTTCAAAGAGGAAATAAAAGCACACTCTACTGCCATCAAGTGAATTCTAACTCATAAGGACCCTACAGGACAGAGTACAACTTGCTCCATAGGGTTCTAAGGAGCACCTGGAGGATTTAAATTGCTCATATTTTCTTAAGCAGCTAAGCTCTTAACCACTGTACCACCAGGGTACCACACATAGGACTGCTGGCTAAAGCATAAGACTTTTGGTTAAATTTAAACTTCAGATTAACAATAAGTTTTTGGTGTAAATACACCCTCAAAATTGTGCAGAACATACTTCACCTAAAAAATCACTAGTTGTTTATCTGGAATTCAAGTCTACATTTTGTTGTTGTTGTTGTTTGTTTATTTTTTGGTGAAATCTAGCACCTCTGCCCTCACACTTCCTATCCCCCTTGCTCTGCTTCATAGTACTTACCAATGTGTAGTACATTAGACATTTATTTTTTGTTATTGTCTATTTACTGGCACAAGAATGTAAATTCCATGATGGCAGGGACGTTTATATATTATTCCTTGTTGTATCCTAAGCATCTAGACTAGAGGTGACACACACCAGACACTTAATAAATGTTCATTTTAAGAACTGATTAAATTTAACCAGCATTAACCTTACAACTTTACCTCTTAAATATTTCTCAAACTGTTGTTTATTTCTGTTCTAATACACCTAAAAACCAAACCAGTTGTTCTCTAATCAACTCAGACTCATAATGACTCCGTGTGTGTCAGAGTAAAGTTGTGCTCCACAGGGTTTGCAGTGGCTGATTTTTAAGGAACAGTTCACTAGGCTTTTCTGTGTGGACTTGAACTTCCAAATTTTCATTTAAAGGCTGAGTGCATTTACCTAGAGACTCCTCTCTTAAAAACTGTTGCTCCACTCCAAGTCACTATTGTGACTGTTTTCTTACTGGTCTCCTTGCCTCCAGCATTCCAGTTCTGAAATCCATCCACTGTCTAGCCAAAGCACTGCCCTAGGTAGACCCATCTACAGGTTTCCATCCACTACGGGAAACAATTTAAACACTTTGACGTGATATTCATGGCCTTAGTCTATGGGGCCCTGATGTACACCTCTGTCTCACCTGCTGCACCCCTCCAGTGTTTGCCATCCCTAACCTACCCTCTCACATCTTCATGCCAATATTCATTAGGTTTCTTCTGCCTGTAGCTCCCTCTCCACATCTTTTGAAATCTCTTATGTATCTTTAAGACTCATATATCATCTTTCTTCAGGATTTTTTCTCTGACACCCACAGACTGAACTAATTGTGTGTTTTTTTCTGTGCTTTATAGAATCTTGTACATAATTTTGTTACAGTATCACATGCATTGTGTTGAAACACTTTCTTACCTAACTGAAATACAAGTACCTCAAATGCAAAGACTGTGTGACATTTATCTTTAATTTATAAGACCTAGTATAGAGCATTGCACAACTAAACCCAGACTCGATGGCGCTTGGCTTGGCTTGGCGTAAATGTATGCTGAATTAAACAAATTCAGTTAAGATACACAAATCGAATACATACTCAAGTATATCAGAAGAGGACTGCCAATCTAGGGGTTACTGAAGATTTGTAATGTCCAGCCTAATAAAAATGATATTGGGGGGGCGGAGTCAAACTGGTGGACTAAGCCCAGGTCTCCTTATATCCCTCTGGAAACCAGGACCTGAATTGACAATCAAACAGAGCCTTCTGATCACCTAATCAGCCTCAGGACACGGCACAGAGCTGTTAATTGGGACTTCATACCACTCAGCAAGAAACCTCCTCTCTCTCGCTGACTCCTGCTCCCGGCTAGCCCCGGCTCTCACGGATGGAAGGTAAACGCACCATTTTGACACCTTTTTTCCTCTGTCTCGGCTGGCGGGCGGAGCTGGGCCTTGCCCGGCGGCTGGACTCAGACACGCTGCTGGGGGGATAGGCAGGTGAAATTCCCATGTTCTGAGAGCCAGGCTCGGGACTCTGTTAATCTAGACACCTTGAGCCTTTCGTTTTGTAGCTGTCTCAGCGGGGTTTGTGTGGAGCTCCGTGGTCAGGGTGCAGGACGCCATGTTGGTACCGAGATTTTAGCGGGACCTCGTTCTTAGCCTGGGAGCCAGCGCCTGCAAACCGGACAGCGCTTCTCGTCAGAAAAGTGGTGATTTTCCACAGCGCTGCCTACATTGGGGGCCCTGCAACAGAAGCAGAGGAATCACTAACTCTTGGAACCTTTAGCCCCTCTGTCTGCTGCCAGTGTGGAGGACACCACTTGGATACGGGGGCCGCAGCTGGACCTAATTCTTAGCTTGGGAGCCAGAGCCTGCCCACAGGAGAGAGCTTTCCTATCACAAAACAAGTACTCAACACAGTGTTGGATAAAGCTAGGCCCTGTCAGCAGAGGCCAACAAGGCAGTAGCATCGCTGTATTCTGAACTAGTTTGTTATCATCTGGGGTTGGATATAGTGGCGCTTACTTTGTCAGACGGGAAGAGGGACCTCTACACCTGAAAACCTAACTGACTTGTGAACTGGTTAGATATCTTTTGCTTTACATTTGAAGACAGCCTAGAGAAACATTTGCAATCCATCCTCACAGCACCTCTTCCAGCCTCTGTATACTCACATGGGACCCAAAAAGCAACAGAAAATTGTGGCTTACAAGCAATCACTCATGGCTTCAGAAGGCTCCCAAACAAAGCAACCAAGGAGTTTTCCAGATGAGGAAACTTTTATGAAAGCATCAGGAAGTGAATACAAGTTGATTATGTACAGAGCCCTTCTAGACCTTATACAAAATGCAGCAGAACAAAATGAGAAATTAAGCAAGTTGTTCGATCTGATGGAACACCAGTACTCTGAAATCCAACAGATCAAGAAGAAAATCAAAGACATAGAAACTTCCATGCAAAGCCAAGAAAACAGAATGGAACAAATGGAAAAAAGAATTTCTGACTTGGAAGACAGAGCTACTGATGCCAGCATCCATGATCAGAAATCAGAAAAAAGAAACAAGAAAAATGAAGAAACATTATGAAGCATGTGGGACTCTATTAAGAGGAACAACCTTCGATTAATTGGAGTCCCTGAACACAGTGAGACATCTGAGAACACAGAGAGTATTGTTGCTGAGCTGCTGAAAGAAAACTTCCCAGAAATCATGAAGGAAGAGAATATAGACATCTCAGATGCATATCGTACGCCACCCAATATAGATCTCAACAGAAAGACCCCAAGACATATTATAATCAAGCTTAACAAAATGAAACACAAGCAGCAACTCTTAAAGGCAGCAAGACTCAAGGCAAAGCTAACATTCAGAGGGAAATCCTGTAGGCTCTCATCAGATTTCTCAGCAGAAACCATGTGGCACGGAGACAGTGGCACGATACATTCAAAGTCTTGAAGGAGAAGAACTTCCAACCAAGAATTATATATCCTGCAGAACTATCTTTCAAATATGAAAATGAAATTAAGACATTCCAGGATAAACAGAAACTCAGAGACTTTGTAAAAACCAAACCCAACCTACAAGAAATACTGAAAGAAGTTCTTGGCTTTGGCTTATAAGAACGAAACCACTAACTTTATATATTAGAATGACACACTACTCAATACTCTACTCATTTGGGGAAGGCCCCAAAGTAAATCACAGCTTTGATATGGAAAGAAGCAATCCAGTGATCATCATGAAAACTATGGTGTCATCATAATAAAAAGAGGGATGTACTACAGTTGTTATAGTCCTTCCAGATGGAGAGGAAGATGACAAGACTGGTAGTAATTAAAATTGGGTTTATAAATAGTTTATTAAGGGGGTTCATTGGGCAGCTGTAAAGCACAACAAAGATGTATCATACCATTTGAAGAAATCTAACACATGAGTCTCAACAACTATAAAACCAGCTCTGAAAAAGGTGAAAAATCAACTCACAAAAAAGAGTGTCCCAGAACAGACTAATAAGAACAACAGAGAAAACATCAACATAAAAATAAACATATCACAATGGCAGTAGTGAACACATACCTATCAATAATTACATTGAATGTGAATGGACTGAATGCTCCAGTAAAGAGACACTGAGTGTCATCTTGGATCAAAAGACACGACCCATCCATACATTGTCTACAAGAAACTCACTTGAGACCTAAAGACAGGAACAAACTGAAAATTAAAGGATGGAAGAATATATATCAAGCTAACAATGAACAAAGAAGAGCAGGGGTGGCAATTCTAATCTCAGACAAAATCAATTTTAATGTCAAATCCACCATCGTGGACAAAGATGGACACTATTTATTGCTGAAAGGTTCAGTACACAAGCAAGACTTAACTATATTAAATATTTATGCACCTAATGTCAGAGAACCTAAATATGTCAAAGAAATACTGACTATGCTAAAAGAGAGTTAGATGACTCCACAATAATAGTGGAAGGCTTTAACACTTCACTCTCATCACTAGACAGATCATCTAGAAAAAAGCTCAGTAAAGATACAGAAGACCTCATTGACACAATTAACCAAATAAACCTCATTGATATATACAGAACTTTCCACCCATCAGCAGACAACTACACCTTCTTCTCCAGTGCACATGGAACATTCTCCCGAATTGACCACGTGATAAGCCATAATGCAATGCTCAACAAAATCCATACCATTGAATTACTGCAAAGCATCTTCTCAGATCATAAAGCCATCAAAGTTGAAATCAATAGCAGAAAAAACATAGATAGAAAGTGGAACTCTTGAAACTGAACAACATCTTGCTCAAAAAAACATAGGCAATAGAGGAAATCAAGGATGAATTAAAGAAATTCATGGATTCCAATGAGAATGAAAACACTTCCTACCAGAACCTACGGGATACAGCCAAAGCAGTGCCTAGAAGTCTGTTTATCTCCATAAATGCACACATCTGGAAGGAAGAAAGAAACCAAATCAAGGAACTAACTCTACAGCTTGAACAAGTAGAAAGAGAACAATAGAGGAACTCCTTGGGCACCAGAAGAAATGAGATGATACAGATGAGAGCAGAGCTAAATGAATTAGAGAATAAAAAAGCAATTGAAAAACTTGAAAAGACCAAAAGCTGGTTTTTTGAAAAGATCAACAAAATTGATAAACCACTGGCTAAACTTACTAAAGAAAAGCAGGAAAGGAAACAAATAACCCAAATTAGAAATGAGAGGGGAGTTGTCACAACAGATGTTACAGAAATTAAAAATATCATAACAGAATACCATGAAAGACTGTACTCTAACAAATTGGAAAACCTAGGGGAAATGGAAAAATTCCTTGACTCATACCACCTACCCAAATTATCACAAAGTGAAGCAGAACAAGTTAATAAACCCATCACAAAGGAAGAGATTGAAAAGGTCATCAAAACACTGCCAACCAAAAAAAAGTCTGGGCCCAGATGGCTTCACGGCAGAATTCTACCAAGCATTTAGAGAAGAGTTATCCCCAATACTACTGAGACTATTTCACAGTACAGAAAGTGATGGAATATTCCCAAACTCATTCTATGAAGCCAGTATAACCCTGATACGTAAGCCAGGGAAAGATCCTACAAAGATAGAGAACTACAGACCGATATCACTCATGAACCTAGTCTTCAACAAAATTCTTGCCAACAGAATACAATAACATATTAGAAAATAATCCATCATGACCAAGTGAGATTCATACCAGGGATGCAAGGCGGGTTCAACATCAGGAAAACAATCAATGTGATTAACCACATAAATAACACAAAAGACAAGGATCACCTGATTTTGTCCATTGATGCCAAAAAGGCATTTGATAAAGTCCAACACACATTCATGCTAAAAAGTCTTAGCAAAATGGGCATAGACGGCAAATTCCTCAACACAATAAGGGCCATTTATACAAAGCCAATTGCCCACATCATCCTGAATGGAGAGAGACTGAAAGACTTTCCCTTGAGATCAGGAACTAGACAAGGATGCCCACTCTCACCTCTCCTATTCAACATTGTGCTAGAAGTTCTAGCCAGAGCAATTAGACAAGACCAAGAAATAAAGGGCATCTGCATTGGCAAAGAGGAAGTTAAAATCTCTCTGTTCACAGATGATATGATTGTATATGCAGAGAACCCCAAGGAATCTATAAGTAAGCTACTCAAACTGATAGAAGAGTTCAGCAAAGTCTCAGGATACAAGATAAACATAAGTAAATCAGTAGGATTCCTTTATACCAACAACGAGACTGTTAAGGAGGAAATTATCAAATCAATACCATTTACGATAGCCCCTAAGAAGATAAAGTACCTAGAAATTAATCTAACCAGAGAAACAACAGACCTTTACAAAGAGAACTACAAGCCCTTACTACAAGAAACAAAGAGAGACTTAGATAAATGGAAAAACGTACGCTGCTCATGGATAGAAAGACTTAACATTGTGAAAATGTCCATTTTACCCAAAGCAATTTACTTATGTAATGTAATCCCAATACAAGTTCCAGAATCATTTTTTAATGAGAAGGAGAAACAAATCACCAATTTTGTTTGGAAAGGGAAGAAGCCCCGGATAAGTAAGGTACTACTAAAGAAGAAGAACACACTGGGAGGCCTGTCATTACCCGACCTTAGAACATACTACACTGCCACAGTGGTCAAAACAGCCTTGTACTGGTACAAGAACAGAAAGATTGATCAATGGAACAGAATTGAGACCTCAGAGATGACACCATCCGCCTGTGAACAGTTGATATTCGACAAAGGCCCTAAGACATTAAATTGGGGTAAAAACAGTATCTTCAACAAATGGTGCTGGCAAAATTGGTTATCCATCTGCAATAAACTGAATCAAGATCTTACACCTTATACAAAAACCAACTCCAACTGGATAAAAGACCTAAATATCAAACCTAAAACGATAAAGCTCAAGAAAAGGTAGGAACAATAATGGAAGTTTTAATACACAATGAGGACAGACTCCAAAATCTGTCAAAGAAACCTCAATCAACAGAAGAGGAAATAGATAAACGGGAACTATTAAGAATCAAACACTTTTGCTCATCCAAAGACTTTATTAATAGAATTAAAATTACATCTACAGAATGGGAAAAAATATTTGGCAACTCTGTGTCAGACTGATGCCTGATCTCCATAATCTATAATATACTACAAAATATCAATAAGAAGAAGATAAACCATCCAATTAAGCGATGGGCAAAGGAGATGGACAGACGCTTCACTAAAGAGGCGATCCAGGCAGCCAAAAAACACATGTGGACATGTTCACGATCTTTAGTTATTAAAGAAATTCAAATCAAGACAACAATAAGATACCATCTCACCCCAACAAGATTGGCCATGATCCAGAAAATACAAAACAACAAATGCTCGAGAGGCTGTGGAGAAAATGGAACCCTCCTACACTGTTGGTGGGGTTGCAAAATGGTCCAGCCTCTTTGGAAGGCAATCTGGCACTTCCTTAAAAAAATGGATGTCAATATACCATTTGACCCAGTAATTCCACTACTTGGAATATATCCTACAGAATCAAGGCCTTTCACACCAATGGACACATGCACCAGAATGTTTATCGCAGCACAGTCCACAATAGCAAAAGATGGAATCAACCCAGATGCCCAACAATAGAAGAATGGATGGGTAAACTATGGTACATATACTCAATGGAGCACTACGCAATGATAAAGAATAACGATGATTCCAGGAAACATCTCCTGACCTGGTTTCAACTGGAAAACATTATGTTGAGTGAAAGTAGTCAGCAACAAAGGGATAAATACTGTATGAGACCTCTACGATAAGATCTCAAAAACAGACTTGTGTATAGAAGAAAAGACTCTTTGACAGCTGCAAGGGAAGGGAGGGAGGGAGGGGGAGGTGGGGAGGGTTTAGTTTAGATAGTTACTAGAAATCTAGTTGGGAGAAAGCGGTGACAGCACACATTAGGAACAAGAACAACATTAAGTGGACTTCAGCATAACTTGAGTACTCCTTCCATCTTAACTCAATACTGCAAGGATAGAGTAGCTGGGGCGGGGGACGGGGGACCATGCTCTTAGGCGAATTCCAGGCCAGTTGGCACAACTAGTGTTTTGCTAAGAGAGCTCTCTGCACCCCACATTGGTGACTGGCATCTGGGGTCTTAAAAGCTGCCAAGCTGCCATCCGAGGACACAGCAAATGGTCTCAACTCAGCAGGAACGGATGCTCACCGAGGACCAAAATGACATGCGGTAAAGACAACCGAGAAGACAGAGAGACCCACAAGAGTGGGTGCCTACATCGACTTGGGACTGTAAGAACCGGATGGTGCCCGGCCACCACCAGTGATAGCCACGATGGAGCTCATAGAGAGGAGTCTCACTGGCAATATAAGAATAAAAAGGGGTGCATCATGAGATCTCCACTAAAAGACCTCAATTGATGGTCCAGCGGTTTGGGGGTTCCTCTGCGTGCATAGCCCTCGGCCCTGATGCTGCCCTTTCCCATAAATTATAACAAAGGTCCACGCTTCGGACAGGAATGGATTGGACTTGGCAATGCAGAGTGACCATGTATTGGAAGAACCATATATTGTATAGAACCTTATGGTTCTATACATCTATAGGATGTCATCTTGCTGACCTCTGGCTGGAGGAAGGGGAGTGGATGGAGAGGAGGGGAAAGGAGGCTGTTGGGAGGATGAGACATGTATGGAGCAGAGAGGAATAGTGTGCAGTCACCAGGCAGGGAGAGCAGTAGAAGCTGCATATAGGTGGGCATGTAAATTTATACATGAATGTACATTTTCACTCAGTCATGTTAAATAAATTTAAAAAAAAAAAAGATATTCAGTGGACTTTTCAAAATAAGAGGAAACAGTCTGTGAACAAGTTGTGCCCAGAGATAGTAAAATTTTCAAGATCAATGTAACAACTAAGTCTAGAATGTGGTCCTAGTGATGGAAGCTAAACAGAAGAACTTGGAGTCTATAAAATCAGATTATAAGGAAAGTGTCAGATGTACCAGTGATGGTGAGATTGCTGACATTCTTAAATAGGCAATTGTGGACTGAGGAAATGTGTGAAACAGGTGCTAAAACAATCAAGTTCCTTGAAAGGAACTTGGTACAGGCAATCTACTTTAGCATTTAGGATTTGAAAGATCCAGACGTGTTGTGCTTCAAATGAAGAAAAGCATAGTGACAGGAGCGAGCTAGTGACACAGAATCTGTCAATTGGAGACAAGCGACAGGCCTACTCTATCCCACTCCTGCTCAAGAAGAGGGAAATAGCAGACTAGACTTCTGTAGCACAAATTCAGTAAAACACAAAAACTCTGTGGCCCTTCAGCCAATTCCCACTCACAGTGACTCTATAAGGACAGAGCAGAATTAATTGTCCAGTAACACTCTCAAGGGTCAGCTGGTGGACTGCCAACCTTTTGGTTAGTAGCTGTAACTCTTTACAACTGCACCATCAGGGCTCCAGAAATCAGTAGGAGAATTAAAAAAAAAAAATTATTTCACAAGAATACATTTTTACTTTTTTAAATAAATTTGATGATGGACTGTGTAATTAATTTTCTTTCCAAATTTCCAAGTTTTTCTATAGTTTCTAAAAGAATGCTTTTCCCTTACTTTCTTCAAAAATAAATGAGATGGAATAAGGGAAGTAAAAGAGAGGGAAATAATAAAAGAGAAGAAAAAATCAACAAAGAAATACTAGAGCAGAAAAACCAGTGAAATGTTACTCTCTGCAGTCCTGGACAAGCACTATTCTGCATGGGGGCCTGTGATCTATCTCCTTCTCTTCAGGGAGGAAAAGAAAGGTGCTCTAGGGCCTGAATGACAGTTGTCCTCTTCCTAGCACTCCGTTCCTTTACAAAGTAATTGCTAGTCCTATTGTGCATCAGAATTTACAGGAAAGCTTTTAAAAATTACATGAATTTGTATGCTCCATCCCCTACTCCTAGGGAATCTAAACTTCTGGTTACGAAGTTCAGGGCTCTCAGGTAATTATTTTACTAGGTTTGGAAATAACTACTCTAGCTGACATCACCCCAAATCCTAAGGCTCCTTATCCTGACAGGAATGTTTAAGACAGACAGGGAAAAATAAGTTCTTTCTGCCAACATCACAAGAAACTAGACTTGCCTGAAGTACTTTTCAATTTACAATTCCAAAGAAATATACCACTAGGACACAAAATTTTTCTCTTTCTGCTTCCGTCTTTTCTCTCTTTACAGTCAGCTAGTGACTGTGCATCAATTAAGTAAATTCACAGAATATTTTATCAGCCAGAAACCTAGTCAAAAATCACTGACTGAACATTCTACTCCCCTTCTCTAGTCAGCTGTTTCATCTTACTAAGTGGGGAACTTATTTCTATAATAAAGCTCATAAGTTAAAATAGCTTCATGGAATGATATAACCCAAAAGAGATGTATCATATGAAGGGTGGGAAAATGTTGAACAGAGAAAGAAAACTATAGTGTCCCCAAGGAGTCTGAGAATAAGGTCTGAGTACCACAAGACAGAAACTTCCATCAAATTTCTGTTCAACTTAATTATAGTTTAAGTTGTGCACATGTGAAATTAATATTCAGGATCCTGGTGATTTAAAAAGCAGCTATAGGCTACCATTTGACTTCATAGACTTGTAATCCATCTTGTCCCATGAAACAACTAAATACAATATAATATCAGTGCTCAGATTTCTGGAGAGAGAAAGCAAGTGGCCCCGCTTTTAAAAAGAATAATGCATATGAAACTTGAATACAAATGGGATGAATTATGTTAAATACCAAGGGGGAACTACAAAGCTTCTATATTTTTAGTCTCATACCAAGCAGCAATTCCCACTTAGCTCTTTAGGTCTATTAGGAATGTCATTGCACACACAGTTCAATGTCATATTCTTAAAACATTCTCTGAGCCCCAGGCTATGCTCATGACTGTCATGGCTTTACATGGCCAGAAGTGGAGCTACTAAACGAAACATGAGGACTAGATTAGATAGAATTAAAGCTGCACTTACAACACGCCAATTTTACAAGTCGCTTTTGTCTGTGGTTGCTAATAAACACTTTCCAGGAACATATGTCTCATGGAGAAAAGAGAAAAGGTTGTCATCTCCAAGCATCCACCCTCGTCCAAGAAAGTATTCTGTATCTCAGCATCAGCTTTCTGCAAATATCCGTATAGACCAAGGCTTTCCAGTGTCCAACAAATGTCTATGTAGTGACATCATATTAAGCCTTTCTAGGACTTGCTGGGTCCTCTGTGTTGGAAAATTTTGTTTGAGATCCCTGAGTTGTATCTCCTCTAACTTCTTCTGTTACTCTCACAAGGAAGTAGATTGGCAGAGCAGAAGGGCTTCAAGCTTTCATGTGAGGCATAAGCTTCAGTTCTCACTAATATCTTGTGATCTTGGGAAAGTTACTTAACTGTACTAGATACTTTATCATTATTTTTTTGCCTAGGTAAATATAGATGTATTTTATATATAGAATCATGAGCATCAAGGGAGAAAACAGGTAAATTATCTAGCACTGTGTCTATCTTGTGATTTTTTGTTGTTGTTGTTCTTAGGTGCTATTGAGTCAGTTCCCACTCATGGTGACCCTGTGTACAATAGAATAGAACACTGCCTGGTCCTGTACCATGCCCACAATCATTTTTATGCTTATACCCCTTGTTGCACTGTGTCAATCTATCTCTTTGAGGGTGTTCCGCTTTTTCGCTGACCCTTCACTCTACCAAGCATGGTGTCCTTCTCCAGGGACTGATTCCTCCTAACAACATGTCCAAAGTATATAAGACATAGTCTTGCCATCTTTGCTTCCAACAAGCACCTTGGCTGTACCTCTCCCAGAAGAGATCTGTTTGTTCTTTTGGCAGTCCATGGCACAGTCAATCTCCAGTACCACAATTCAAAGTCATCAGTTCTTCTCTCTTCCTTCTACCGTGTCAAGCTTTCGAATGCATGTTATGTAACTGAAAATACCATGGTTTAGGGGCACTTTAGCTTCAAGGTGACAGGTTTACTTTTCAACACTTTAAAGAGGTCCTTTGCAGCAGATTTTTCCCAGTGCAGTGTCTCTTAATTTGCTGCTCCCATGGGTGTTGATCATGGAACCAAGTGAAACAAAATCCTTGGCAACTTCAAACTTTTCTCCATTTATCATGATGTTGCTTACTGGTCCAGTTGTGAGAATTTTTGTTTAGTAAATCTTAATTCCTGTCACTACCCAGGAATACATTACAAAGTGAGTTAAGATCAGTGGCATTGAGGTTATGTTGTGCTGATGGGCCTTATCAGCTGCTAGATCACTCGATCAAGCTGCCTCTGCTCCCCTGGCAAAATCTTCACCATTTCAAGCCTCATCTTAGATGCATTGTTCTTGCTTACTGCCACGCCACAGGCATACTAGCCTTGTCTAAGCTGGAACATTCTAAGCTCTTGTGCTTTTGCCAGGTGCTTTTTTCTTTCTTAATTGTGATTATGAAAGTATATAATCCAAATGAATTTTGCCTGACCGTCTACCTGCAGTTCCTTCAGCTCTCCTCGCCCAGGGGCAGCACACTCCTCATTTTTGTTCTGTACTGGTCATATCCTCTTAACAAGCTCCATTCCCCTCCTTTCCACTCCCTTCTCTCCCATCTGGAAAGACACCAGTAGGACAGCATCCTATAAATGCACAGAACCGTAAAGTACACACACCACATGGTCATACTGTGTCCTAGTGTCCAGTCCATTTTTGTCCAAAGGGTTGACCTCAGTAGTGTTATCTGGTCAGGGACATCAGCACATCTGGGGGCCATGCTCCCGGGGGAATCTCCCAGATTGTTGGACCATTAACTGTGGTCTTTTAGTAGAGTTCTTGAACTTCACCCCTCGTTTTCTCATGTTGCCACCTGGACTCACTATTGTGTGCCCCATCACAGCTGTCTTTGGTGGTAGCCAGGCATCACCTGGTTCTTCTGGTCACATGTTGATATAGTCACACATTCACATGGGTCCTTCTATTTCCTGAGCTCTTTTTAATTCATTTGTTTTTTGATCTCAGTGATCATCTGTTCCAGATGAGTTGGGACCATTTGGTGTACCTCAGATGGTAGCTGGCTAGCTTTCAATATCCCTGAGGCCACTCACCACTGTGGCATACAGAAGACTCTTTCAGCAATAGGCTATTTATACCTTGGCCTGAATGTCCCCCAAAAGTGTGGTCTCCAGACCCCACTCCTGCTACTCTGTCCTTATAATATAGAACTGGAATTAGAAGAGCATTCAGTTTATGGTGAACTCCAGTTAGGCTGATCTACTTTCTACTGTGTGTTCTCACTGCTTTCACCTAACCAAATTTCTATCAACTAGTCTATGACCAACCCTCTCCCATTCTCCATACCCTTGTAGCCATCAAAGTGTCTTTGCTGTATGTAGGTCTATTTTTAAGTTGTTACAGGAGGGGTCTCATACAATATTTGTCCTTTTGATGCTGGCTGATTTCATTCAGCATAATGTCTTCCAACTGAAACCAGGTTATGAAATGCTTCTCAAAAGCATTATTGTTCTTTATCATTGGATAGTGTTCCACTGAGTATAGGTACCATAGTTTGTTTATCCATTCATCTGTTGATGGGCACTTAAGTTGATTCCATCTTTTAGCTATTGCAGACTGTGCTGAAATAAACATTCATGTGCATGTGTGTGTTCATGTGCCGTTGTTTGTTTCTGTAGTCGGATTACTGGATCAAATGTTATACCTATTTCCAGCTTTTTGAGGAAGCAACAGATAGCTTTCCAAAGAGGTTGTACCATTTTGAAATTCTACCAGCGGTGTAGGAGAGTTCTGATCTCTCCACAGCCTCTCCAGTATTTGCTGTTTTGTGTTTGTTGATTATACCAGCCTTGTTGGGGTGAGATGGTGTCTCATTGTAGTTTTGATTTGGATTTCTCTGATAGCTAATGATCATCAGCATTTCCTCACGTGTCTTTTGGCTGCCTGGATGTCCTCTTTTTGAAGTATCTGTCTATCTCCTTTGCCCACCACTTAATTGGGTTAGTTACTTTTTTCTTGCTGGTATTTTGCAGTGTCATGTAGATTATGGAGATCAGATGTCAGTCCGACAAGTAGTTGCTAAATATTTTTTCCCATTCTGTAGGTGGTCCTTTAACTCTTTTCATAAAGTCTTTGGGTAAGCAAAAGTGTTTGATTCTTAGTAATTCCTATTCATCTATTTTCTCTTCTGTTGATTGTGCTTTGCTTGTCAGATTTTGAAGTCTTTCTAATCTAAGTATTAAATTCCATTGTTGATCCTATTTTTTCTTGCATGATTTTTATCATTTTAAGTTTCATATTTAGGTCTTCTATCCATGTTGAGTTAGTTTTTGTGTAAGGTGTGAGATATGGGTCTTGTTTCAGTGTTTTGCAGATGGATATGCAATTTGGCCAGTGCCATTTGTTGAAGAGACTGTTTTTACTCCACTTTAAAATCTTAGGACCTTTGTCAAATATCAACTGTTCACAAGAAGGCACTGGCATCTCTGGGATCTCAACTCTGTTCCAGTGGTCTATAGGTCTCTTTTTTGTATCAATACCAGGCTGTTTTGACTACTGTCGCAATGTAATAGGTTCTAAGGTCGGGTAGTGTGAGGCCTCCCACTACTCTGCTTCTTCAGTAGTGATTTACTTATCTGGGATTTCTTTCCTTTGCCAAAACTAGGTGGTTAGTTTCTCCATGTCCTTAAAAAACGTCACTGGAATTTGTATTGGCATTGCATTGTATATGTAGATCATTTTGAGTAAAACAAACATTTTCACAATGTTAAGTCTTCTGTCTTTGAACAGGATAGATTTCTCCATTTATGTAAGACTGTCTTGGTTTCTTGCAGTAAGGTCTTGTAGTTTTCTCTGCATAGGTCCCTTATTTCTCCAGTTAGATTTATTCCTAGGTATTTTGTCTTCTTGGGACTATAGTAAATGGTATTGAGTTGGTGAGTTCTTCTTTGATGATCTCTTTATAAAGGAATAAAGGAAGTTTTTTGGAAAGGTATAAAAGAACTCTATTGTTTTTCTTATGTTTATTTTATATCCTGATATTTTGCTGAACTCTTCTATTAGTTCAAGTAGTTTATTAAGGATTCTTTAGGACTCTCTGCACATACAATCAAATCAAACAGGGAGATTTTTACTTCTTTGGCAATGTGGATGCCCTTTATTTCTTTGTCCTACCTAATTGCTCTGGCCGGAAACTCTAGTACAATATTCAGTGGAAATGGTGACAGTGGGCATCCTTGTTTAGTTCCCATACTCAAAGGGAATTCTTTCAGTCTCACTCCATTTAACATGATATAAGTAGTTGGTTTTGTATAGACACTCCTTATTGCATTGAGGAATATCCACTCTCTTCTTATTTTGCTAAGAGTTTTTAGCATGAATGGGTGTTGGACTTTGTCAAATGCCTTTTCTGCATCAGTTGACAAAATCAGGTTATTTTTATGTTTTGTGCTATCCAACTAAGTCATGATGAATTTTCTTTTATTTAATATGTTTTTGGATTCTACTGGCTAGGATTTTGTTAAAGATTTTTGAGTCTAGGTTCACGAGTGATGCCAACGGTTTGTAATTTTCTTTTTTTTTGTGGACTCTTTCCCTAGCTTTGGTATAAGGGTTATGCTGGCTTCATAGAATGAATTTGGGAGTATTTTACCCCTTTCTATGCTGTGAAATAGACTCAGTAGTATGGGTGTTAACACCTCTCTAAAAGTTTGGTAGAATTCTCCAATAAAGCATTCTGGGCCAGGATTTTTTTTTTTTTTTTTTTGGTTGGTAGTTTTTTGATGACTTTTTCAACCTCTTCCTTTATGATGGGTTTATTAAGTTGTTCTACTTCTCCTTGTGATAATTTTGGTAGGTGATATGAATCCAGAAATTTGTCCATTTTGTCTTGGTTTTCCAGTCTGTTAGAGTACAGTCTTTTGTAGTATTCTGTTATGATACTTCTGTTTTCAGTTGGATCTGTTATGACATCTCCCATCTCGTTTCTTATTTGGATTACTTTTTTCTTCTCCTGTTTTTCTTTTGTAAGTTTAGCCATTGGGTTACCACTTTTGTTGATCCTTCAAACTACCAGCTTTTGTTTTTGTTAATTTTCTACATTGTTCTTCTATTGTCTAATTCATTTAGTTCTCTTCTAATCTTTATGATGTGTTTTCCTCTGGAGCCTGAGGGTTCCGCTGTTGTTCTCTCTCTGCTTGTTCAAGCTCTAAGGTGAATTCTTTTGTATGGGCCCTTTTCTTCCTTCTGGATGTGTGCATTTATAAAGATAAATTGACCTCTCAGCACTGCTTTGGCTGTATCCCATATGTTCCTGTAGGCTGTATTTTCAGTCTCTTTTGATTCCATAAATTTCTTAATTTCATACTTGACTTCTTCTATAACCCAGGGATTTTTAAGAAACTTGTTGTTCAGTTTCCATGAGCTCAAATTTCTTCCTATATTTTTTCTGCTATTGATTTCAACTTTTATGGCTTTACATTCCAAAGAGATGCTTTGCATTAATTCGATGGTTTATATTTCGCTTAGACTTGCTTTGTGTCCTAACACATGGTTTATTCTGCAAAATGTTCCATGTGCATTGGAGAGGGTGCCTTATTTGTTTATAGGTAAAGAGTTCTGTGCATGTCAATGAGGTCTAGTTGGTTAACGGTCACAAAAAAATCTCTTGTATCCTTACTGAGCTTTATTCTGGATCATCAGTCCATTACTGAAGGTGAAGTACTGAAGTCTCCAACTATTACATGGAGTGACCTATCTCATTTTTCAGTGTCTGTTTTTTTTGATGTATTTAGATACTGTGGTATTGGGTGCGTAAATAGTTAATATTGTTATTTTCTGCTTACGTATTGAAGCTTTCAACAATAATGACCATCCTTGCCCACGATGGTGGATTTTACATTAAAATCTATTTTATCTGAGATTAGTATTGCCACTCTGCTCCTCTTTGTATGTTATTGACTTGTTATATATTTTTCCATTCTTTGATTTACAGTTTGTTTGTATCTTTGAGTCTATGTTATGTTTCACGTAAGTAGCATATAGACAGATCGTGTCTTTTGATCCAGGCTGCCACTTGCTGTGTCTCTATTTCAGCATTCAGTCCATTTATATTCAGTGTAATTATTGATAAGTATGTGTTCAGGGCTGTCATTTTGATGCATTTATTTTTGTGTTCTTGATGCTTTCTGCATTGCTCTTAATATTCTGTTTTGGGTCTTTCTTCTTTATAGATTGAAATTTCATTTTTACATTGTTGGTTTTATGCTTGTTCAGACTCCTGTATTATGTTTCTTGTTTTGATATGTTGCATTGTTATTTTGCTTTGCAATTACTCCTGTGATCCCCCTTATGATTATAAATTTAAACTAGTTTTTAATTTCTGCATATCTTTTTAATTTCCCCCCCATCTGAAAGGGTTATAACCACTGCAATGTATCCTTCTTTTTAGTGTAATGATGTCAGAATTTTTGTGTTATGATCACTGGTTCCCTTCTTTTAATATTGTAGCTTTTATTGAGCTGTGTGACTACCCTAATTGAGTAGGATTCTGGATTCTGTGTTCTGCATTGCCTCCTTAAGAATACACTTGATATTTTTGTTTTCTCTAAACAAATAGCTTCTTTCAGTGTTTCTTGTAGTTTGGGTTTGGTTTTTGCAAAGTTGCTAACCTTCTGTTTATCTGAAAATATCTTAATTTCACCTTCATGTTTGAGGGACAATTTTGCAGGATATGTAATTCTTGGATGGAAATTTTTCTCCTTCAGGGCTTTGAGTGTGTCATCTCCCTGTCTTCTTGGCAACATTGTTTCTGCTGAGAAGTCAGACAAAGGCTTACAAGGTTTCTCTCTGTATGTTAGCTTTGCTTTGAGCCTCACTGCCTTTAAGAGAATTTGTTTGTTTCTTTTTATTAAGCTTGATTATATGTCTGGGTGTCTTCTTTTGGGGTCTAGTTTTTGTGGAGTTCGATACACATCTTAGATATCCATGTTCTCTTCTTGCATAATTTCTGGGAAGTTCTCTGTCAACAACTGTACAACAATACTCTCTGTGTTTTCATCTATCCCTCCTTGTTCAGGCACTCTAATTAATCATAGATTATTCCTCTTAATAGAATCCCACATGTTTCTTAATGCTTCTTCATTTTTCTTATTTGTTTTATCTGATTTCTTCTCATTAATACTGATGTCTGTTGCTGTATCCTCAGACTCACTAAATTTGGCTCACTAAATCTCCTCAATTCTGGTCTTTTGGCTTTGGATTGAATTGTCTAATTCTGTAAGTTTATTACTCATCTGCTGGATTTCAGATCATTGATGTTCCATCAGTTCAAATAGCTTACTTAATTTTTCATTTTGTTCTGCTGCATGTTGTTTAATCTCTAAAGGGTTCTATACATCATTTTTTTGTACTTGACCTCTGATAATTTCAGAAAGGCTTCTTCATCTGGAAAATTTTTGATTATTTTGGGAGTTTTCTGGACCCATGGGGGACTGCTTCTTTAAGGGTTGGCTTTTGACTGTTGTGTTTTACATCATCTAGAAGGTATTTGGTTTCTCTGATGTTACCTCAGCAGGAGCTGAGGTGTAATTCTAAGAGAGGAACTGGTCACCAGCTGCCTCTGTGTACTTTAGTGACTGTCTCCAGAAGCACTCTCTGGGGCGGCAGGCTGTGCCTCCTGGCTGGCAAAGATGACACTCTGCTTATGGAGTCACTGTGTGCCAACCCTATGATGTGGATTAGTGAAGAGTGGAGGAGACGCTGCCAGCCTACTCAGCAGTCAGTTCTCCAGGTGGCCTTATTTTAAAAAGCTACTTTACTGCTAAGTGAGGAGTTGTCCAGCAGCTGCCCAAATCAGTGAGGCCCTAGGTATGGCAGGCCCTGCCTTCCAGCTAACAATGAAAACATCTTATAGGCTGTCCCCAGATTCTATGACTTGCGGCACTTGGCTTGGGCTAGGGCCTTGCTGCCGTCCTCTGCCTGGCTTCACCCATAACTCTAGGCACTACTGTCCTAAACACAACTTTTCTGCTGGAGAAACACTTTCCAGACAGGGGCTGCTGCTCCATGTAAGAATTAGCCCTAGTTAAGACCTCTGGGTGTGTGATTCCTCCTCCTAGCTGACCAAGATGGAGTCCTGTCCAAACTGCCCTTCCTGCCGTGAAACAGAAAAATCTATGGCACAGGTCTGCAATGAGAGAGTGGAGGAGCAGTGGTGCCGCAATGCAGCAGCTGGCTCTCAATACGTGGCTGTCGTAAGCACAGCCTGTCTGCTGCATTATACACTGTTTACTTAAGCACTGCAGTTCAGCATATTAGCCAGCTCATGCCCAGTACTCACCTCCCAAATAACAAAGAAAGCGTCAGTGCTTGCAACCCTCCCAAACAATTAGTCAATCGAAGCAGGACTCGGTATGCCACCACCTCATCTTAGAGAGAGGTAGTTTGCTATATACTGGTGCAATGTCCAATCAGACAACCCTATGCCAGATCCTAGGGCTCCCTGGATGTCCATGCTGCTCCATTCAATTACTATTCCAGACCTTAGCTCTCAGAGGAAAACTAGATGTGTGTCTAGTCCTCCATCTTGGCCCCTCACTGCCTCCTCTCCCACCAGGTTCTTGTTGATACTTTTTTCCTCTGACTCTTTCCAGGACTATTCTTTCTGTTTTAGTCTCATTTGAAATGCCAACTTTTTAGAAAAGCTTTTTCTATCTACTCCTATCTAACAGAAATCCTTCTCTATATATTTTTTTCTTATTTTATTTTGTTTTGTTTAGTTCTTAACACATACTACAATCTGTAGTGATCTTCTTTATTTGGCTGTGTAATAAAACCTTCCTGTGGATCATAATGTCTTTTGTATCCCTTGTGCCTAGGAAAGTGCATGGCTTACACCAGATGTACAATAAATACAAGATTTGTTGAATGAATAAACAAATTTTTGACATTTCATTACTTCCTCAATTTTAAAGATGCCCTTCCAACTGCATTACCTTTTAGATAAGGCACTGGTGGAGGGAGAGGTGGGCTTGATTTTTTTTTCAGCTTTGAAGAGGGGAATACCACAAAGATTTTGTGAAAAACTAAATGAAATATTGGTACTCTGAGTATCTTTTAATAGATGCTCCATAAGTATTAATCATTTGCAGTGATAATTTTCTTAATAAAAAAAGATCCTCAATGTTGTTAGAGCAAACAGTATATTCAATTTTCTGTGCCTTGGTTCCCTCAGCTATAAAATGAGGAAACTAATCATTTCTATATCATTTGTGTTGTGAGAATTAAATGAGTTTATACATATGAAGTGCTTGAAATAGAACAGACTCATGGCTAAATATGGGATTTCTAGAATTATTCATTGATGTTTACTTTAGTTGGCAAAGACAATTTAAAGTTAACTAATTCTACTCTCTGAGCCTAGAGATACAAGGAATTTTGTTGTTGTTGATGTTCTGTGGCTTTGACCAGCCGAGTCCTACTGGGATTCACAAGGTTAAAGAAAAGTCTATAATTCCTGTTAGGTGAGAATTAGTGTAACTTGATACCGATATTACCTGACAAGATGAAAACATTTTCAACTAAAATCCATGGAGAGATTATAGCCTTAAAAAGTTTTGTAAGAAACAGTATCATCACTAACAACATGTGACTATTAAAAAGTTACTTTAAATCCATGCTGACCATACTGATCAGAGATAACAAATATTTAAGGATCTTCTAGTCAGGTGGACACCAACACTTTGTTGGATAAAATCCAGCTAGTTGGATTTATGGTAATAGCTAACTCAGCAAGTCTCTGAATTTGTCTGTTACACTTTCTGCAATGTGTTATCACAGCCCTTGAATAATGGCTCATTTCAGAACTACCTATAACTTGTAAGATTTTTCTGATGTGATTCTATTACAAATTCAGAGTTTTGAACTAACAATAAACTCAGTGTGCCTGGCTATAAAGATGAAAAGTTGGTGGGGGGTGGGGAAGTAGAAAACTAAAAATAGCAAATGGCCCCATATTTATATCTCAGTAGTCAGAACACAAATAAACATCCTTGGTGAAAACACATCAGTGCTTCCAATTAAGGCAATATAATTGCATGCTTTGAAGTGGAACAATGGAAAAATCTGACAATCCATTGTATTAATAGGAGACACAGACTTCAGAGACATATAAAAAAATAGCATTTAATCTTGGTAAGGCATCTGCTTCTATATACATTTTGCATAACATTTATGTATTGTGTGTAAACACACACATAAGATAGATAAAAAGATAGCTGGATAGATAAACATATGTTAAAGAGCTGGATGAAATCTGCTGCAGCCCACTAATTCAACTTAGTAAGCCATTTCTCTGTTACCGCTGCAAGTTCTATTGTCTTCTACATTTCCATTGTTTTCAAGAGATTATGGAGAAGGCTTACACACTTATACTTAGGCAATTAATTTTCTTACCTGCCACATATCTCACATGACCATAACTGCAGGTAAAGGACAAAATCTCAAATACACTAGACAGTGGTGGTATAAAAGCTAAGAACAATTTTTACCCTATGTGCTTATTCCAGTGTTTTATTTCATTTGTAAAATGACATGCAATATATTGTTTGTTAATGTGGCATGATTCACAATGAGAAGAAATATGTGCAAATATCCACTCATAAGCAGAATGTGGAATGTAGCGAGCACGAATTTAGAAAAATTGGAAGTTGTCAAAAACATAGTAGAATATTTGAAGGTTGATATAGTAGGCATTTGTGAGCTGAAATGGACTGGTACTGGCTATTTAGAAGCGGACACTCACATGATCTACAATGCCAGAAATGGTAAACTGAAGAACAATGGCATTACATTCTTTGTCCAAAAGACAGTTTCAAGATCTATCCTGAAATACAGTGCTGTCAGTGATGATATCTGTATGCTACACAGATATGATTATTATTCAAATTTAAGCATAAACCGTTAAAGCCAAAAATGAATAAGTTGAAGACTTTTACTGACTTCCGCAGTTTAAAATTGATCAAATGTGCAATCAAGATGCACTGATAATTAGTGGTGAGTGAAATGTGAAAGATGGAAATAAAGAAGAAGGATCAGTAGCTGGAGAATATGGCCTGATTAAAGAACTGATGCTGGAGATCATATAATAGGATTTTACAAGACATAACTTACTCACTGGGAATATTTTCTTCAACAGCATATATACATGTGGACCTTGATAGGTGTATGTGGTACAGTGAATTACATAGTGTAATCACTGTAGTTTTGTCATTCCCATGAAATGACTGGTGGGATGGGGCTACACATATGAGGTGCTTGTGGCCCACCAAGTAGATAGAACAGTTTACTAAAAATGTAAGTAATATGTATGATAACCTTGTGAGAGTGGAACCATGCAAATAAGGTCTATGGAACCCCAATGAAGGGATTGGTCAGGTTTTTCATACTGCCAGACTTAAAGTGAGATATGCAGAAAGAGAGGGGTGTTATTACACAGAACACAGAAAGAAGCAGCAGAATCAGGATAGAAAGGGAGATACCAATCACAAGGAGAAACAGTAGCAGATACATGGAGGCAGCAGAGGCAGCAGAAAGAAGAGACTGGTAGAGGACCATCAGGAGGCACCACAGTGGGCTTCCAGCTCCTAGAGGGAAACGTCTTTGGGCAGAAGTGCCTCTGGGTATTTTCTAGCAGGGCTAAAAGAGCATAGTAACACTTGCCCAACTAGAGCAGAGAATGCCAGCACCTGAGGGCCCAAGAGAGGCCTGCCTGAGGACACAGCTGAAAAAAGTTTGTGCTGATTGAAAAAGTGTATCCGGAGTTGTTCCTGAACCTGAAATGTAACTTGTTACTTCCCTAATAAACTCCATAGTAGTAATCACTGTCTGTGAGTTCTGTGTGACCATAGCTACAAATTATCAAACCCAGCAGAGCATTAGAGAATGTAATGGGAAAACTGGTTAGTGTCAGAACTGGTAAAAAAGGTCAGAGTGTTTAGATGTGTCTGACCTCTCATAGGAAACAGCCTTGGACTGTTAATCTTGATTCTCCTTCCACTTTGTGAAATTAAAGTAGGTTAGATACTCACACACCAACATTTTTATTACGGTATAAGTAAAAATCAAGCCTACATAGAACATCTCAGTATCATTAGTCAGAATGAAACCAGAGACCAACTACAAAAAAGAGCATCAGTTGTTCTTACATAAGTTCAAAGTGAAGCTAAAGAGAATTCAAACAAGTCTATGAGAACAAAAGCACAATCTGAGTGAATGCCACCTAAATTTAGAGACAAACTCAGGAACAGATTTGATGTGCTGAACATTAATGACTGAAAACCAGATTAATTATGGGATGACATCAGGACATCACATATGAAGACAGCAAAAAGTCATTAAAAGACAAGAAAGAAAAGAAAAAACAAATGTCAGAAGAGACTCTGAAACTTGCTCTTGAATGTAGAGTACCTAAAGTGAATAGAAGAATTGATGAAGTGTTGAACAGAAGATTTCAAAAGGCATCCTAGAAGACAAAGTAAAGTATTATAATAAGATGTGCCAAAAACTGTATTGGGGGTGGGGGTGGCAGGAAGAACATGCTTGGCTTTTCTCAAGCTGAAAAAAAAAAAAAATTGAAGAAAGTTAATATTACAATATTAAACTTGCAACTTAAGATCTCAATCCCCCACTTTTCCGTCAGTTTGTTGTACTGTGGGGTTTGGGTGGAGCTGTGATGTTAGAAACTTTGCCACCATTATTCAGATACCAGTGGGGTAACTTATGATGGACAAGTTTCAAATGAGCTTCCAGACTAAGACAGACCAAGAAGGATCCAGCAGCCTACTCCTGAAAGGAATTGCCCAGTGAAAACTTTATGAATAGCAGTAAAATACTGTGAGATATACTGCCAGAAATGCCACCCCCCCCCCCCCCAGGTTAGAAGGCACTCAAAAGATGACTAGGGAAGAGCTGCATCCTCAAAGGAGAGTCATCCTTAATGACATGGATGGAGTCAAGCTTTGGGGACCTTCATTTGCTGGCATAGCATGACTCAAAATGAGAAGAAACAATTGCAAACATCTGTTAATAATAGGAACGTGGAATGTAGAAAGCATAAATCTAGAAAAATGGAAAGTCATCAAAAATGAAATGGAATGCATAAACATTGATATCCTAGACGTTAATGAGCTGAAATGGACTGGTATTGACCATTTTGAATTGGACAATCATATGGTCTACTATGCCCTATGTAGAAATGGTGTTGCATTCATCATCATAAAGAACATTTCAAGATATAGCCTGAAGTACAAAGCTGTCAGTGACAGGGTACCATCCACAATCCTACAAAGAAGGCCAGCTAATGACTATTATTCAAATTTACACCTAAACCACTAAGGACAAAGACAAAGAAACTGAAGATTTCTACCACATTCTGCAATCCAAAATTGATCAAACATGAAATCAGGATACAACAGTAATTGTTGGTGATTGAAATGCAAAACTTGGAAACAAAGATGAAGGATCAATAGTTGGAAACTGTGGCATTGGTGATAGAAGTGATGCTGGAGAATGCATGGTAGAATTTTGCAAGACTGATGACTTCTTCATTGAAAATACCTTTTTTTTTCGAGCAACATAAATGGACCTAACAGGATGAAATATACAGGAATCAAATCAACTACATCTGTGGAAAGAGATGATAGAAAATCTCAATATCAACAGCCAGAACAAAATCAGCTGTTAACTGTGGAACCAAGCTGAAACTGAAGAAAATTAGAAAAAGTTCATGAGAGCTCAAGTACAAACTTTGAGAACATGCCACCTGAGTTTAGTGACCATCTCAAGAATAGGTTTTATGCATTCAACACCAGTGAACAAAGACAAGAGGAGCTGTGAGTGACATCAAAGATATCATACATGAAGAAAGCAAGAAGTCATTAGAAAGAGAGGAAACAAAGGAAAGGTCAAACTGGGTATAAGAAGAGACTCTGAAACTTGCTCTTGAATGTCAAGCAACTAAAGCAAAGGGAAAGAATGACGAAGTAAAAGAACTGAACATACTTCAAAGGGCAGTTTGAGAAGACTAAGTATTGTAATGACACGTGCAGAGAGCTGGAGATAGAAAACCTAAAAAGAAGAACTCTGCATTTCTCAAGCTGAAAGAATGAAGAAAAAATTCAAGCCTAGAATTGCAATAGTGAAGGGAAAATATTAAATGACTCAGAAAACATCAAAAGAAGATGAAAGAAATACAGAGTCATTATAACGAAAAGAACTGGTTAATGTTCAAACATTACAAGAGGTAACGTATAATCAGGAGCCAAAGGTACTGAAGGAGGAACTCAAAGCTGCGCTGAAGACATTGGCAAAAAACAAAGCTCTAGTATCAATTTGAGATGCAGCACTGAAAGTGCTCACTCATTGATGCCAAGAAATTTGAAGAACAGCTACCTGGCCAACGGACTGAAAGAGATCCATATTTTTGCCTATTCCTAAGAAAGGTGATCCAATCAAATTCAGAAATTATCAAACAATATCACTGATATCATACACAAGTAAAATGTTGCTAGAGATCATTCAACAATGGCTGCAGCAGTAAATTGACAGGGAACTGCCAGATCAGAAGAGGACATGAAACCAGAGATCATTGTTGATGTCAGGTGGATCTTGGCTGAAAGCAGAGAATACCAGAAAGATGTTTACCTATGTTTCATTGGCTATGAACATGCATTTGACTGTGTGGATCATAACAAATTACGGATAACATTTTGGATAATGAGAATTCTGAAACACTTAACTGTGCTCATGAAGAATCTGCATATGTATCAAGAGGCAGTTGTGCAGATAGAGCAAGGGGACACTGTACAGTTTAAAGTCAGAAAAGTTGTGTGTCAGAGTCGTATTCTTTCACCATGCCTTTTCAATCTGTATGTTGAACAAATAATTAGAGAAGCTGAACTAAATGAACATGAATGGCACATAAGGATTGGATGGAGACTCATCAACAATTTGCACTATGCATATGGCACAACCTTACATGCAGAAAGTGAGGAGAACTTAAAATACTTACTAATGAAGATCAAAGACTACAGCCTTTTTGGGTTGCACCTGAACTTCAAGAAAACAAAAATCCTCACAACTGGACCAGTAAGCAACATCATGATAAAGGGAGAAAAGATTGAAGTTGTCAAGGATTTCAATTTACTTGAGTCCACAATCAATACTCATGAAGGCAACAGTGAAGAAATCAAAAGATGTGTTGCATTGGGAAACTCTGCTGCAAAGGACCTCTTTAAAATGTTGAAAAGTAATGTGGTCACTGTGAAGACTAAGATCCACCTGCCCTAAGCCATGGTATTTTCACTCACATCCCATGCGTGTGAAAGTTGGACAATGGGTAAGGGAGAAAGAAGGAGAATGATGCCTTTGAACTGTGGTGTTAGAGAAGAATACTGAATATACCATGGACTCCCAGAACAAACAGATCTGTCCTGGAAGAAGTACAACCAGGGTGCACCCTGGAAGCAGGGGTGGCAAGACTGTGTTTTACATACTTTGGGTGTGTTGTCAGCGGGATCAATCCCTGAGGAAGGACAGCAAGCTTAGTAAAGAAGCAGATTAGCCAAAAAGAAAGACTTTAAGGAGGTGGATGGACGTATTGCCTCCAAACATGCTCTTAAGAATAAAAATGACTGTGAGTATGTCCAGGACTGGCCAGTGTTTTGTTCTGTTGTGCAAAGGGTAGTTATGAATCAGAACTGAGTCAACAGCACCTAACAGCAACAACATGGACAAAATATTAAAACAACACAGGAAACATCAAAAGGAGATGGAAGATACACATAGAATCACTGTATGAAAAATATTTGATCAATATTCAGCCATTTCTGGAGGTTGAGTATGATCAAGAAGTAATGGTATTTTAAAAAGTTGAAATTACACTAGAGACATTGACAGAAAACAAGGCTGCAGGCACTGACTGAATAACAACTGAGATGTTTCAACAAACGGATACAATGTTGGAAGGGCTCACTTGACTGTGACAAGAAACTTGTCATAGTTGGGCAACCAACTGGATGAGATCCATGTATGTGCCAGTTTCAAAGAAAGGAGGTATAACATAATGTGGAAATTATTGAACAATACCATTAATATCACACAGAATTAAAGTTTTGCTGAAGATCCTTCAAAAGCAATTGCAACAGCACATTAACAAGGAGTTACCAGAAACTTAAGAACAATACAGAAGAGGATGTGGATGCTAGTGTCGGATTGAATCTTGGCTGGAAGAAGATGATGCCAGAAAGATGTTATGAATTTGGCTGTGTGGATAATAACAAAGCAGCAGTAATATTGCAAAGAATAGCACATTCAGAGTACTCGTTATATTCACACACAACCTACACGTATACAGAGAGTCAGTCTTTAGAACAGAAAAAAAAAAGGATGCTCCATGGATTAAAATCAATAAAAGTATGTATCAGATGTTTATCCTACTTATTCCATCTGTATGCTGAGCAAATAATCAGAGATACTAGGTAATACAAAGAATGTGGCATCAGGGTTGATGGAACACTTACTAACAACCTGTAGTATGCAGATGGCACAACTTTGCTGAAAATGAAGAAACCTTGATAAGCAGTTGCTGATGAATAACAAAGAACGAAGCCTTTAGTGTGAAATACATCTCAACATAAATTAAACAGAAATTCTCCATACTGGACCAATAAGTATTATCATGATAAACAGAGACAACATTGAAGCTATCAAGGATTTCATTTCACTTGAATCCACAGTTAATGCCCATACAAGCAGGAGTCAAGAATTCAAACAACATCTTGCACTAGGGAAATCTGATGCCAGAGATGTCTTAAATTGTTGAAAGGAGAGATACCACTTTGAGAACTAAGGTGCACCTGCCCCAAGCCATGTTATTTTCAATCACTTCATATGCATGTGAAAGATGGACAATGACTAATAAAGAGTGAACAACTGATGTCTTTGAATTATGGTGTTGACAAAGAGTATTGAATATGCTGTGGACTGCTGGAAGAACGCACAAATTTATCTGGGAAAAAGTATGGTCAGGCTTTGTCTTATGTACTTTGGATGTGGTACCAGGAGGGACCAATCCCTTGAGAATGACGTCATGCTTGGTAGACAAGGGGATCAGCAAAAAGGAGGAGGACCCTCAACAAGATGGATTGACCCAGAGGCTGCCACAACGGCCTCAAACGTAGCGACGACTGTCAGGGTTGCACAGGACTAAGCAGTAGTACTTCACTCACTTGTATGCTGAGTCAGAACTGACCCAAGGGCATCTAGCCACAACAATACTCTAATTATTTTTTTTATAAACAACTATTTAAAGTACACAGTTATTTTCCAAATTCTTTATGAGATTACACAAAACTGTTATTTAATGATCAGCTTCCAAATGTCTCTGTTCCCTTTCTTCTCACTCTAAAACAAACTAAACAAAATTGAGCATTACTTGCAAATTTACGTATTAAGAGTCTTGCTTACCAGGCCACTAATTATGCCTAACACAGTATTTGGTTGTATAAGAATAATCAAAATGACAATTCACATTTCCTTGTAAAAACTCAAAGTTGATTTTAAGTGGCTACAATTTTTTAATCAGATTTTAGAAAGACTATTGCAAGATAGACGGTATGCCAAAGGTTACATAACACAGGAAAGGAGCAAGAGTCATCAGAACATTTTGGTCTAGATCTGGAAATCAAGTAGGGAGGACAGTAGCCAGTTCTAATAAGAGATCAAGGAAGCAACCATTCTGTCATCTTGTACCGTCAAAAACATCAACTACCATTAAGGAAACGAGAAACAAACAAACACATTGTCACTGAGTCATTCCAGACTCATACCAAAGGTCAGCTATTCAAAACCAGCTGCTTCCTGGAAATCCTATAGCACAGTTCTACTCTGTCTTATAAGGTCACTATGAATTACTATGAGTCAGTTAGGGCAATTTGGTTTTGCTTCCAATCTCTGACCATCTGCTGCAATTAAAACAGGTATTTTTCTTTGAGTTTCTATTATACATATAAATGAATTTTTTTTTTAGAAGTGAAGTGCGACAAATTACTTAATATAATCCTTCTAGACAAAGGTTTTGTAACTCAAACCAAATTACTCGATTTGACTGTGCAAATGACGTGCTCGTTGCCTACAAGGCAATTGAATAGCCTGCTAAAAATGTTAGTTAAGGTGCCTGACACCTTTTAGGGGTGAGACCATGCAAATCAGGTGTATGGAACCCTAATGAAGAGCTTCATCAGTTTTGTATCCTGCTAGACTTAAAACTAACCACCCCACAGGCAGGAAGGGAGGACCACACTACTACTAAGAGAAGCCAGCAGTAGAGTGCATGCGTTGGACCCAGCATGCCTCTGCTGAGAACCTCTAAATCCAGAAGACGGAGAGCGAAAGCTGTGATATGGAAGAAAAGTCCGCAGAGCAAGAAAACTGAACACCTTTGGGCACAAGGCTTACTGGTGGAGTGGGGTGTCTCTGGGCACTTATTGGCAGAGATAAAAGCTTTGTAACACTTGCCCAGGGTAGGGCTAAAAGAGCTGTGTTATATTTGAGCAGAGTAGAAACAGCATTGAGGGGATAAGAGTTCAAGGGGCCAGAGAGAGCTGTGCCTGCAGTCGCGACTTAGAAGAGAACTAATCTCATAAAAAAAATTATATTTTAAGCAGCCGAAAACCTGAATTGTAAACTATTAATTCCATGATACACCCCATAATCTTCAATATTGTCTGTGAGTTGGTATGGCTATTGCAACAAATTGTCAAACTCAGCAGAGAAGCAAAGAGTGGCATGGGAGGGACAACTGATGTTAGAATTGGTTAAAATTTGGAGAGAGGAGGTAGGTCTCATCTCTACCTTGTAGAAATCAGCCTAGAGTTGTTGTTCTTAATTGTTTTTCTCCCATGTGAATTTAGAGAAAGCTAGATACCTCTGCCAACCCATTTTTACAAGAAGAATCAACATGAAGCTGGTTCTTATAAGACAAAAGTTAAATATGTCCCAAATGTCCAACTTTTCCTAACTTCTGTACCACTCCATGATCTATAACATCAACTCTTCCTTCCCCTCAGTATTCTCCTTCCTATCTACATGATTCTGAACACACTGCAATATCTCACAGCATTGAACCAAGGGATAGACTTCATGTTATCTCCTAAAAATTCCACAAATGTACTTTTGAACCTCTTTCTGGTACTCTTGAGCAAAGTTTCAATTTGAAAAAAGAAGAAAAGTTCCAATAGTCTGGAGTCTGTGGGTGATGCAAACTATTATGCTTGGTTGCTGAAAAATTGGAGGTTGAAGTCCACCAAAAGGTGCTTTAGAGGTAAAGTCTAAAAATCTGCTTTCACATAATCAGGCACTGAAAATGCTATGGAGCACAGCTCTACTCTGACACACATGGGTCATCATAACTTGGAACTGACTTTGCCACTAATCTACCTGGTGTGCATCCTGTAAGTGCATGGCCATGTGGCAGAACCATAGTGGCACTTAGGCACTTGGGGACTTAGTGTTCTTTTGGTCAATTTGCAATATCACTGAGTAAGCCTATTAACAAAATTTCAAGTATAGGTTTAAAAACTGAGTCAAAGGTAAAATTGATCAGTAATAAAGATGTTTCATTCAAGAAACTGAGTCAAAATGTGGCACAGAAAGTATATTAATTTAAATTCTATAAAAATAAATAGTTTAGGGTTGAGCTACACTGTTTCTGTTGTGGCTATGCCTCATATTCCATGCAATACAGAGCTCAAAAGTATTTTCACACAGATGTGGTGTAATATATACATTAGAGATGAAATCTCTAATGGAATCATGTTTTATATATGTGTCTTTCCTGGAGGGGAATAATTGTTGTTTCTTTCCAAATTTCAGAACTGGTCAGTTTTAGGAGAGCATGTAGCAGAAGATAAATAACAGGTAAGGAATATTTATTTATTCTTTCTAATAGGAAAGTTAAAGAAATTAAAATTTTCTGAGAAAAAAACAATGAGGAGGTATATAAGTAATCTGCAAACAGTCATCATTTGTCAAACAGCATGACTGTACCAGGAAATTTTAGCGTTTTTCATTCTGTCCATGATTCTGTCCACAAGTTCTCAGGACTTAAAAGCTTTGTTCTTCAGACTCTGTAATGTTGGAAAAGCCACTGAGCTGGTTCGTTTAGGGGGTTTTGAAAATTCTGGGAGATATGTGAAGTGTTGTGGCAGGTTTAGAGTCAGGTTTTTGAAAGTGTTGGCACTCCTGGATGAAGGCATCTCAAAATGCAGGATGGAATTATAGTAAGAAAATAATAATAGTACATTAACTTTAATGCATTGTTGTGTTACAAGTCTGTGAGAGGTTTAACAAAAGATGACTAAGAATAACACGCTTGAAATACACTCCAAAGAAGAAGAAAGTAAACAGTGAGCCTCAAATAGTTCAAGGCAATGCATACTAACAATGTAGGACCAAAAATAAAAGTCTAAAGAGACACTAAAAAGCTTTGAGACTGGCCTTTAGGGTGGTGCATAGGAGAAGGCAAAGAATTTCTAGTTAAAGCCTTTCAAGATCCAACAGATTACACTTTTTGATGACCATAGTATCGTTCTGACCTTGGCCGCTGCTGTAGGACTAGCAGGGCATTCAAATATGGCCATGCACTTGCTCCACGTCAGTCAGGCACGAAGGATAATGATGGCCCAAGAATAGAGGTCCTTTTGCTATATTCTTTGTTCTCTGTGGGAGAAAAAATCTGAGAAAGACTTCCTATTATACCTCGAATAGCACTTTTTCTGGCAGCCCATAATAATGGGGAAAGGGAAGAGGATTATTAAATGAGAGAAAAACTTTACCTAGGGAAATACATACATAAAAGAAAACACGATTTATTGCACACTAACTATATCCTAGAAACTAGATTTATTTGTGTTGATCTGTTTAATCCTAAAAAGCGCTTAAGAGGTGAGAATTTTATCCCTATTGTGTAGACAAGAAAACGAAGATAGAGATCGGTAAGCCGTTTGCCCAAGGCCAATGACTAAGTGATGCAACCAAGATTTGCACCAAAATCTGTTAAGTACAAAGACAATAGTCCTTAACTACTCGTTATTAAATTTCAAGGCTATGAGATCAGCTCTAGTAAATCCTATCTTTTCTTCCACCTACTTTAGGCAAATATTATCTAGAACATCCCAAACTGCACTGAATGCTATAGGGAAATAGCTGACCTCCATTTGTTTATTAAGAATTTATCTATGAAGGCCACTCATTCCTCATCATTTTTACCAGCTAGCTTCCAAAAGGACCCGAGGGATGAACTCATTTTATTCAGAGTACAGAGATCTTTATTCCATCCAGCTGGTAAAGAGAATCAGACCACAGCAATTCATCCAGCTTCTGAAAATTTTCACACTCATTAAACCATAGCCACCACAGGAAAAACTCCTCTAGGATTCCAGGTGAGGAGCATCCTGCTGGTACATTTTTAAATGAAGGCTTTCTCTCTGAAAGGGCAAACCCTTTACTCAGATTACTTGAATGCTGATCGTTTATCCAAAACAAATACAATGATCAACTAAAAAGGAATGTTAAATTTCCACTCATTTGGTGCATTAATTTGAGTGCTGATAATAAATTAATTCTGTCCTCCAGATGGATTCACTGATCTGATGAAGAGCCCTCATCAAATCCATGCTCGTGCTGTCTTTAATTTTCTGCAAAACGAGAAAAATTTATACAAACGCCTTCTAACATAATCATATTTTAAAAAAGATTTAAAAATTGAGTCTTAAATATCCCACCTATAGTTGGATTAGCTTTGAAAATTGAAATGATATGTGAATTCTGAGAAAGTCTCAATTTCAGCTTGCCAAGATTAATCATTCACAATAAAAAGCCTTTTTTCAAATGCAGCATTTGGGAAGGATCATCCTTTACAGAGATTAGCATATTCTCTATACTGTACTGAAGCTTGGAATTTAATGGGCAGTTTCTGACAGGCTTCTACACAGCTGGCCCTGAAGTGTGTTAACAAGCCAATCCTTCCGACAGGACGGTACTGGAAGTCACTCACAGTCCTCCAACAAACATAGCACAAGTAACCCAAACCCCTGAAAGTGTATGTCTCCAATCCCTTGAAATCAATCCATACATCTGTTAGATGTCATCAAACATGTGTTTCTAACAAATCTAGCCTTATGTTTTTTATCACCTGTAATATAACTATTGCTACAAACCAATACTGAGAATTCCATGTGTCAGAATTCTCCAATTCTTGTTCCATTTTAGATGGTTATTCTCACATTCCACCTCTATCCTCTATTAGTTCATCAGCATTCTATCAAAACCTATTTAGTATAATCATACCTACTGTTTTCAGTAGTTGCTGAAGTACTCCTCTATGATAACACAAAACATAAACCCATTGCCACTGAGTTGATTCGGACTCATAGCAAGCCTATAGGACAGAGTAGAACTGCCTCCTAGAGTTTCTAAGAAGTGCCTGATGGATTTGAATTACAAACCTTTAAGTCAGCAGACAAAGCATTTAACCACTATGTCACCAGGATTTTCTCCTCTATTACAGGTATTGTTAATCATTTTTTACAGATAAGTAAACTGATCCTCTGAGGAGTTAAGGATAACGATGAAGATACTACTAGGTAATGACAGATGTGCAATTTTATTTTTTACTTTAATAAAAATCTATTTTTCCATATTATCAGTTACCATCAGATCAGATTTGACTCAGTGCAACCTTATGTATAACAGAATGAAGCCTAATCTTGTCATGAACCACCTCTCACTTCTTTGACATGTTGGAATCCATTGTTGAGGCTACTGTGGTCAATCTATCTCCTTGAGGGTTTTCCTTGTTTTTGCTGACTGTCTCCCAAACAAGATGTCCTTTAAAGGCAATTAGCCTTTCTTGTTGCTTTTCCCAAAGTAGGATAAATCTGCCATCATGGCTTCTAGGGATCACTTTGTCTGTATTTCTTCATAGCCTTACAATTGAATCAAGAATTTTAAAAAAAGAAGAATTAGCTATATTTGTAAATTATTAGTGTCTTCATAAACTTAGATATTTGCTGGAGTAAAAGAGAGTTAAAACTAAGGTTTTTTTTTTTTTAATAAGTACTTTATGTCTAAGATGCAAATATAAGATTCTAAGTTTCTCCCTCATTTCGTCTCTCAGTGAGTGTATGTCTACACATACACACAGGCATGTATCTGTACAAAATTTGAAAGACTAGCAATACTGTCGATTTGTCACTACTATGATGGCAATCATTACTATCTTAGTCATCTAGTGCTGCTATAAGGGAAATATCACAAGTGAGTGACTTGAACATAGAGAAATTTATTTCCTCACAGTCTAGTAGGCTACAAGTCCAAATTCAGGGTATCCATTCCAGAAGAAGGCTTTGTCACTCTGTTGGCTCTGGAGGATGGTCCCTTGTCGTCATCTTCCCTTGGTCTAGGAACTTCTCCAAGCAGGAACCTCAGGTCCCAGGGCAGTCCCTGCTCCTGGGCATTGCTTTCTTGATGGCATGAGGCTCCCACATCTTTCTGCTCACTTCTTTCTTTTATATTTCAGAACAGTTTTCTGTAAGACACTATCTAATCTTGTAGAGAAGAAGAAATGAGGCCTTTGAATTGTTGTGCTGGAGAGGAGTATTAAACATACCAAAAACTGCAGAAAACAAACAAACAAAAACAGATCTGTTCTGGAAGAAGTACAACCAGGGGTGAGAATGCATCTTATATACTTTAGACATGTTGTCAAGAGGGATCAATCCCTGGAGAAAGACATCATGTTTGATAGTGTGTCAGCGGAAAAGAGGAAAATCCTCAAGGAGATGGATTAACATAGAGGCTCCAACAATGGATCTAAGCATAAAAATAATCGTGGACATGGTACAGGACTGGGCAGTGTTTTATTCTGTTGTGTATAGGGTCACTCTGACTTAGAACCAACTCTACAGCACCTAATAAAAACAACAACAGTCTTACAGATCTCAATATAAGTGCGAATAATCCATCTCACTAACATCATAGTGATAGGATTTCCCACACACTGGGAAATAACATCATACTGCAAAATGATGAGACAATCACCTAATACTAAGAGTTGTGCCCTAACCAAGTTGACGTGTATTTGGGGGGACACAAGTCAATCCATGGTAACTACTATTTCATGTTTTTTAAACTCCCCCCAAGACTCATGTTCCTGAGTTAAGGCATCAAAGGCTCTAGTTGTTATTGGATGAAGATGGGGATGTATCACATTAAATCATTATGTTGTTAATATAATTCTACAATCCTGTTTAACCAATTAACTTTAACGACCTAGCAAGTCCTTGTAGAACTGGAATAGCTACGATAAGAACAGGCAAGTTTAGTATTAGAGGAAGAAGAAGGGCAGGTTAAGAGCTTTTGTAGGTTTGCTGTCCCTAAAATACACATTTGAATTTATTCTGCTTGGTTCTTCTCAAAGCTGCTGAAAACAGACATGGAAGAAATTAAGGCACACAGCATTGTAATCAGGCAGCTATCTTCCCATCCCAGGGCGTCTGCAACAGCTTATCCTCAGCAGAGTTCCATCTCCCCACAACTACTCTGCCTTTTCAAAAGCTATGGGCTGTTTCTCATGTTGCCAACACTACATGGGTCTTCTTAGAGCATATTTCCTGTCATCTTTCCTTCTTTTTACTGTTATTCTTCTTTCTAGCAGTTGGGGAGAAATGAGGTAGAAGCAACAGCAAAAGATACATTTTTTCATTTATAAACAATAATTTGTAGGTAAACAATCAGCTAACAACCAAAGGCAGACCCAGGCCAGGCGCCATTCGTAATAGCATAGCTCGTCCTCTAACAGCTCCTGGGATCACAAACCACCTGTCACAGACTTCTCCCTGAAAACTCCTGCTATTCCACCCTACACTTAAATAAAGTATGAGAAAAAGAGGTCGTTGTTTGGGGAACGCATGATTCTAAGTGCATTTTAATAACAATTCCAAGTTTGGGGGTCAGATTTTTCAGTATACTTTTCCATGAAGTTGGGAATGTTTTCTCACATATCTGCATTCCAGTGTTGAGAAATAAAGGAACTGTCAATGATTTTAAGGGAAATTCACCCTCTAGGAATACTCCTGAGGTCATGAACTTGTCTGCTGTGCTCACCCAGAGACTGACACGTTGAGCCTTTATAGATTTTAAATGTCTTAACATTAGCTTTTCACACAACAAACCAGCGTGTTGCATAGTTTTCTTCTTTTAAAAAGCACTACAACCAAATGGTCAAGACTCTTGTTATGTTAAATAAATAAGTAACACGGTAAAACTACTCTGCAGGTTTTCCAAGGAGTAACTGGTAGATTTGACACGCCAAACTTTGGTTAGTAGCCAAGCTCTCAACTACTATACCACCAGGACTCCTTATTACATACAAAGACCTCCTAAAAAAAGAACTTGCTGAGATACCAAGAACCCAATAGTAGATAAACATGGACACAAGGACAGATGACAAATAAGGAAGTATAAGTAGAATAAAAACTAGAGAAACCTCTTCAGAATTTCCATTAACAACAAAAGTAACAGGTGACCCAAAGAAAACAATATTTAACCAAAGCTTTTCAGTTATGGAAAATGAATTGTGGTTGATGGTATAAATTGGTGTGAGGTACTTAAAAGCACCAGTATGTGTTATTATGTGTCAAAGAAGGCTGACACATTGGTAACAGTAGTACAGCCACACAACAGTAGAAAAAAATTAATTTTAAAGAAATATTACAAGAGTCTTTTCACAAATAAAACCTTTGGAAACAAATGTCTTCCTTTGGCAATGACATGTCTTGGCAGGCTGACTTGGAATCAAAACTGGGTTGTAGATAAGGGATTGAAAATGAGAAGAACAAAGGAGAAAGAACTAGGTAACTAATAGATGAAACTTTCAGAAAAAAAAAATAAGGCTTCATACTCAAAATGTTGCTGCTGTTTAAAGAATATACAAACATAGGTTTATAAGATTTTCTTGAGACAACTATATTTTCAACTTGGAAAGGTATTTTGGTTGTTTGAGATCTGAAAAGACTTCTACTGTTTTCCAGTCGTTCAATGTATTTTGGAAAGGAACCATGACCTGAGGTAGCTGTGTCTTTGGAGATTACGAGGAGTATAGTTCTCTGCTATCTTTCTTCTGATCCTCTCCAATTATAACCCATTTCAGACTGTTATGTGTGGCCTTTGCAGCTCAATGACTGCTAAATAATTGGAGTTTCAATGTCAAATATTTCTCTAATGAGCTCAAAGTCCAAAGTAAACCCTGAGTTGAAATCACAGTAGTGAGAAATCTCAATGTGTCTGCTGCCGGAGATGGGTTACCACTGTTATGCCTCCATAAACATGTGCGTGATTGCTTAGAAAGGAAAAAAAAAAGAAGAAGAAAGGAAATTAAGATAAAGAATAAATGGATCTCCTTCTATAACAAATTAAGAGGATTATCATTTTTAAATTGCTATTTCTACCATTTAGGTTTAGAACCTCAAACCTAGAGTTATTGATTCTGAACATTTCTAATTATATTCAAATCAAACTAAATGCTTCTTAAGAAAGAAGATTTCTTTGGCAAACCAAACAATACCACAAGCCTTCCATAAAAAATGACTAGCATATCGGTGGAAGCTTTGCTATTTTTGACAAAGGGTATCTGGCACCTCTAAGCTCAGATAAACACAGGTGTTACTTATAAACAAAGCCAAGTCTCATCCTCAGTGGCTGTTCCAGGTTGCGGCTTGTTCCATCACGCTGAGGTGAAGGTATAGCAGAGAAAGCTGGATGCAGGCTGGAGAACGCTGGATGCAGGCAACTTATTTTCTAAATAAGTAGCTTGAGCTGGACAAAGACACTGATGGTGCTTACGGTCTATCATTATCATAAAGGAACCAGAGTCACACAGCTTTAGTTAAACGTCTATTCTGAGTTGGGAAAATTAACTTTTTGCTTGTTGATACAGTCTTAAAACGACAGCACCATGTTAGTAAGAATACAGAAATTTTAAATTACTATATTTCATTAGAAAATAATTTTACGTAGTCCCTCCTCACTGAAACAATAGTTGCAAGCTATAGTGATGTTACGAACACAGCTATTATAATTGTATTTTATTAAACGAGCTTTCCAGTCCTTTGAAATAGCTTGCTGGCTGGGAAGCAGGGTTTGCCTCACTATTTGGAACACGGACGTGTTTGTGCTTGTCTCTTTTATTGCTTTGGGGATTTTCCCAATGTAAATCCTCTTGGAACTCAACTCTCCAGCTTTGTACAGATGTACTGTAACTGACTCTTTGTTTATTATCCTGTATCCAATATGGTTTTTTTTCTCCCCTTAATGTGAGTAGATAGATTAGACACACTTCTAAGGGACCTATTGTGCATTGTGAGCACAGTGTGCTTAATTGCAAAAGGGGGAAGAAAAAAATCCAGCTGCTTAATTTATGGATATCAGCAACAGGGCCAGCAATTTTGACATGGAAAGTGGAACTCTCATTATTCATAAAATTGGCAGCAGTTTCTCCTGAATTTCAGACTGAACAAGAATCTCTTTGTGTTTTCTCATATTACTTTTTCGAACAAGTAAATTGAATGCTCGTGGAACGGCTTGTTTTCCTGAGTGAACTCCTCTGCCACCAGTGAGTAGGTGCAACAGAGGGAGTGGTGCATGTGGTGTTAAACATTTGTTCAAATTTCACAAATATGCTTTCACCTTAATCCGCGTGCTGTTTTTCTAGAGACCAATAATGTTGAGCTTCCATGGCCCTATCCCTCTCCATCTATTTGTTGACATCATCTGTAAAACCACCAATTTTTTCACAAATGGCCAGGCTTGAAAATCAATACTTGTGTGATGTTACCTCCCATCATTTTGACTCATTTCCTTCTTTCCTTGGCTTAGAGCCATAAATGTTACAGAGAATCCTCAGCACCCTCCAACTAAAGCAGAAATAGTGTATTGAGGATGGCGTGGGTACGGCCAATGCAAATAGCTTTTTCCTTGTCCTTATTTTCCTTGTTTTGATCCTTTCTTTGACAGAAAGTACTCTTTTTCCACCTAACAGAAATCAATTGGGCTGGCCCAGTGATACGAGAAGGCCCAAAATGAGCACTATCTTGGTAAGCCACGTAGGCTTTCCAGAACTCAGTGAGAGCTCACCTGTATTTTATTATGAACTTGTCTTTGGAGTCCCAAGACTCTGCATTTTCTTGAAGTGAGGCTATGTGGAGCAAAGCATAATTGCTATCTTAGAAATTAAATTCCGTGGGATGGGATCTAGAAAGGAGTTACTTTAATTATGAAAGTATTTTCATAAGAAATTAGTCTTAAAGTGAAATTTCATTGTATTGGGAACAGATGATTGATAGCATGAAACAATGGCAGAATAAGTGATAAAAAAAAAGTACCTGTTCAGCAATAAGTAAAAGAAATCAGAAAACAAAGCACATGCACATGAAAAAGGTGGTTTTAAAAAATAAAAAAGTCAGTGTATAATGTTCCATTAACAGAAGCATTCCACCCTAAATTATTGAACCACAGCCTCTGAAATTCTCAAATGAAATAGACTTTTGGTTACTAATAATTCTGTCTGCACTCATACCTACAAATTGAAGATAACATGCAATTAGTATATCTCATTACTAATTTCTTTAACAAGACTTCTTCTGAGTACCTTTTTACTTTTTAACCTTTTTGGTTACTGAAATTCCACTTATCAGAACAATTTCATGATCTTTTTTCTATCAGAATATTTGGGATGGAGTTGTTTAATGGGGTGTCCTCAATTGTTACTATTACCGGTTTTAACAAGAAAAAAGTTTTGTCTAGCTTCATTTGGATTTGTAAAGAGAAGACAATATACTTCTGTTGTACAAAAAAGATGTATATAAAATGACAATCTAACTATGTATTCAGAAATTTCCTAGAGGAGTAGGCATTTGGTCACCCGGTTAGATAAACCAAACTCTAAAGTTAAGACCTGAGTTAATGGTGTTGACTTTAACTGATATATACATATACTATGGATTTGTTTTCCTGGGCTCTTTATAGAACAGACCCCAACTTTGGATCTTTCTGTCAGAATCAACTTGACAGCAGTGGTTTGGTTGTTATAATTTTGATATGCATAAATTTAAAAATTTCCACTAGGTTAGTAATTGTGCATCTTACACCAGCTCTTTTGCTAATTAGCTTTGGACTCTAAAGTAAAATATAATTTCTCAGGTCTTTTATTGGTTTCCTCATGTACAAGGGAACAATGATAACTTACATACCTTGTAGGCTTGGTGTGAAAATTAAATGCTATAGTGCAAAGGAACATACTTTTATTAAAGTGCAAATTATCATCTTAGTACATAGGACTATCATTTATGAAAAAATAAATCTGGGCTGTGGGAATAACAGTTTCAGGGACACCTAACTCAACTGGCATGAAATGGTTTGTAAAAAAGATTTCCACATTCTACTTTGATGAATAGCATATGGAGTCTTAAAAGCTTGTAAGCAGTCATCTAAGAGACTCCATTAGTCTCACCCCGTCAGGAGAAGGGGAGAATGCAGAAAGCTACAGATGCAAAAGGAAAACGAATCCAAAGGACTGATGTGCCACCATCACCACGGCCTCCACGTGACTGAGTCCTGTACAACTAGATGGTCTGTGGCTACCACTATTGACTGCTCTGACAGGGATTATAATAGAGGGTCTCAGACAGAACTGGTAAAAATGTAGAACAAATTTCTAACTCACAGGAAAAAAAAAAAAAAACTCAAATGGTCCTGACAGAGTGCACAGAAATCCTGAGACTGTGGCCCCCAGACACCCTTTTAGCTCAGTAATGAAGTCACTCCTGAGGTTCATCACTTAGCCAAAGATTACCTACCTACCAGCTCGGTGCTGTCAAATCAATTCTGACTCATAGTGACTTTATAGGATAGAATAGAAATTCCTCATAGAGTTTCTAAGGAATGCCTGGTGTATGTGAACTTCTGAACTTCTGGTTAGCAGCCATAGCACTTAACTACTAGGCCGCCGGGGTTTCCATCCAAAGATTAGGCAGGTTTATAAAACAACATGAAACAAAAGTGGTACACCAGCCCAGAAGGCAGGAAGGGACAAGAAAGCTGGTAATAGGAAACACAAGGTCAGGAAGGGAGAATGCTAACATGTTATGTGGCTATTTACTAATTTCATAAAACAATGTGTTTACTGCCTAACAACAACAAAAAATGTGGTTGTTAGACCATCAACCCAATGTACACAATATTTAAATGGGAAACACATACTGGAATACTAGATATGTTATCTTTTTATTTGACCTTCTCAAATATATTGCATTTGTGTTGATTCCAACCCAAAGAAACCATAGGGGATAGAGTAGAATTATCCCTTAATGTTTCTGAAGCTGTCATATTTACAGATAAAGCCCTAGTAGCATGGCAGTTAAGAACTATGGCTGCTAACCAAGAAGTTCGCAGTTTGGTCCACCAGGTATTCCTTGGAAACTCTATGAGGCAGTTCTACCCTGTCCTATGTATTTGGTTTGGAGTTTTGAAATCTTTGCAGAATTTCCACAAAGTAGCTGTTGAGTTAGAACTGCTGACATTTTTTTAGCAGCCAAGTGCTTAACTACTGCATCACCAGGGATCCTTATCTGACCTTGAAGAGACGCTAATAGAAACAAAATCTCATCTGGTAATGACATTAATTTATTCAGTAAATCTTTATTGGACTTCCATCATGTCCCAATCATTTTGTTAGTTGCTGATTACAACTGGGAAGACTAAGACATACAGAAACTTACTTTGGTAGAACTTAGATTCTTATAGGAAGAGCTAGCTATTAAGCAGATAAGCTCATTAGTTATTTGTATAACTGAAATAGTAATAAAGTGTTATGAAGGAAAAGTACATATGATAGTATAAAATAAGCCCTAAACTATACTTCAGGGTTTAGCCAAGTTCTCTGAGGAAAGGATAGTTAGCCTGTGACTTGAAAGATGAAGAGTCAACCAGATAAACAAAAGGCAAAGATACTCCAACCAGAGAAAGCAGAGTGGATGAGACTTTGACCAAACAAAAAACCACACGCTTCTGTCAAGTCAGGTCTAACTCATAGTGACCCTAGAGGTTAGGGTAGAACTGCCCCATAGAGTTTCCAAGGAGCACCTGGTGGATTTGAACTACTGACCGTTTAGTTAGCAGCCATAGCAATTAACCACTACACCACCAGGCTTTCTGAGACTTTGACACATAGAATAAAAGGGCAGAATGGAGGATCTGGGTAAGATTACAAATGTAGGCAGAGGCAAGATCACACAGGAACATAGAAGTGAAAGAATTAGAATACAGGGGAAAACCTTTACATGGACAGGAAGAAATACCTAATTTTAAATACAAACTTGTGACTTCTTTCTATAGAAGCACAAAATTTTAAATGTATCACTACAGCTCTTTAATGTTAGACTTCATTGCCCTGGATCAGTGATTTTCATATCTGGGGAGCCGTAGACTTCTCCAGGACTGCCTCAACAGGGGCCTGAAATTCGGTAGGTACAAAGGGTTGGATAGAGAGAGTTGCAGGCCAGCAACACACATTTACCCTGGCTGCTACCACTGGGTCAAATTAGATGCACCCACATTTTATATATTCGATTCTACATGAGAATCATTGGAAGAAAGGATTCTTCCAAATTCAAGCAAGGCAGAAAAGCAAGGAGAGAGAGAAAGACACACTCACACTGTGTTCCATGAGAAAGAAGATTATTGATATATGGCCTTCATCCACATTTTCTTCTTTTATGCCTAGAGGAGTTTGTGTTAGGTTTTCTAAGAGCTTATCATCTTCTCTGCTGACTGCTTACCCATCGAATGTCATATTATATCAGATCATTTGTCTTAAAATGGAACGTAACTCATGAGCCCACAGGGCCTTAGGAAATCCATGATGGTGTCTCAAAAGTAAGGCTTGTGAGTACCCCCTTTGTGGAAGGAAGAGCCATCCTTTTCCACAGGGTAAATCTAATTTGCCTTGACGGGGGTGGTATTTCCTCAGGCTCTTCTTTCTGAGATTTTCAAACCTGGTTATTGCAGCTTCCGGGGCTTTGTTCTGGATGGTTGATAGTGTTCTGAGATCTGGGGAGAGAGGCATATCAGCTGTCGTACATATTGTCCTCTAGAGAAATCTGGGTATTAAGCTGATAACACAGCTTGAGTGACTGTCACCTGTCTCAGAGGGAGTTAAAGGGGCATAGCCTTGTCTTCCCCCATGTACCCCATGCCGTATCACTGGGGTTGGCTGAATGAAAATTAATAATGATAAGCAGTAGACGTGGGCTTGGCCAACCTGTAATAAGGAAAGGAAAGCATTAGCCTTCAATCCCAATAGTGCCCAGAGGGAGCCAGTGGTGGCCGATTTATTATTACTTTCTGCCTACCTTTCTCATCACTGGTGGAATACCTATCAAGACTAGCAAGTGGACAATCCTATAATACTTTGGGTACACAACTTTTCCATATTTGCCATTCCTAGTTTTAACTTGTCAAGGGAGTAAAAGCATTATAACAAGAAGTGAGAGAAGGCCATGTACACGCCTAATCTGGGGAGACTTACACCTGCAATTTGTCATCCATTCTAGGATCACTCAGTTCAAACAAAACAGCCCTAGACTTGTAACATCCCAATCAAGTGCTGTGATTTTAAGAACTCAATGTGAACTACTTCACTCACGTGGCAGAGATAGTCATGCTCACAAATACTACACCTGTTTTTCTACATTTCCCTGCCTTCTTGGAAGGTAAGTTAGGACCAATGACTATTTCTGTCCAGTGGATTGTGAGCTAAAGTGATGCTTCTGGTCTCAGAGAACCTAGAGCTGGCTTGACTTCTTCACTGTCTCTTTTCAGTGCTTCTGCAATCTGAAAGCAGGCTGTCACGTTGAAAGCCTGCATGGATGAAGCCTGACCTATAATTACCCACAGGTTCTCTGTTCAACATGACTAGTGTCCACTGAGATTTCACATGGTCTACCTATTCTGTGGAAGCCCTGGTGGCTTAGTGGATAAGATTTATAGCTGCTAACCAAAAGGTCAGCAGTTCAGATTTACCAGGTACTCCTTGAAAGCTCTATGGGGCAGTTCTACTCTGTCTTACAGGGATGCAATGAGTTAGAATTAAACCCACTGCAGTGTGTTTGGTTTGGGTTTGGTTATCTATCTTATGGAGTTCTTGTGTGGTGCAAATAGTTAACTCACTCTGCTATCATCAGATTAAAGGCTTATGTTTACCTAGAGCTGTTTTGGAAGAAAAGTCTGGTACTATAATTCTAAAAATATCAGCTGTATAAAACACAACAGAGTAGAGTTCTACTCTTAGACACATGGGTTGCCATGAATCGATTGGATGGCACTGGTGTCTAGCCTGTATCAACTAATACAAACAAACAATTTAAGGTATATCTTCACTTAAATCTCTTATCTTTCAACCACTCTGTCCATTCACTGCCATATTTTTGCAAGTTTTGTTTTGTTGGTGTCCAGTGATTGCTTCAGCCCTCTTCACACTACTGAGTTTACATTCTTAAGCTCTACCCATGAGGGACTTCAGAATACCGAAACTATTTCTTCTTGGTCTTCATCTTCTTCATCCTTTCAACCACTTTGGAATATTTAGCATGACAAATAACCTCATTTTTCTTTAAATTCTCTTTTTTGTCCTTTGAAACTATTAAATCAATTAATCAGCAAGTTATTTGTTTGCTAAATATTACACTAAAACTATCCTATGTCCCTTGGGCTCTGTTCTTCATCTATACTTTTCCACTGAACCAAACCAAAAATCCTCTGCCATCAAGTTGATTCTGACTCTCAGAAACCCCATAGGTCAGAGTAGAATTGAAAGGAATGCCTGGTGGATTTGAACTGGCAACCTTCTGTTTAGCAGACTGAGCTATTAACCATTACACTACCAGGGTTCTCTGTCCACTGAAGTCCCATCTATTCTTATAACTACAACCACAGAACCCTAAACTTCAATTTCCTTGTCTTTAAAATGGAAATCAGATGTAGCTACTGGAAGACAGAAGATGATAATTGAAGGGCACATTCAGATTGCTTGAACCTTAGGATATTTTGTAAAAAGATGGTACACTATGAATAGGCAATAGGATAGCTAAGAATTGCCCTTCGGGGAATATTCTGCATCTTCATATTATATATTATACTAGCTACTACTCTGTAAACTTACCATTCAATGCATTGACATAAAGTAGAATCAAAAATTAGGTGAGGGGGTTAGTTGCTGAGGTAGGTACAATCCCTTATCTTAAGAGTTTCTATTATACCTGGATAAGTAAAGCACTACAGAGGAATATACCGGGAGGCCTCTCACTACCCACCTTTAGAATCTATTACACTGCCACAGTAGTCAAAACAGCCTGGTATTGGTCCAAAAAAGAGACATATAGACCAATGGAACAGAGTTGAGACCCCAGAGATGCCACCATCCTCCTTTGAACAGTTGATATTCGACAAAGGCCCCAAGATTTTAAACTGGAGTAAAAATAGTCTCTTTAATAAACGGTTCTGGCACAATTGGATATCAATCTGCAAAAAATTGAAACAGGACCCATATCTCACACCTTATACAAAAACCAACTCAAATTGGATGCCAAGCCAAGGCCAAGTGCCGTCGAGTCGGATCCAAAAGACCTAAATATCAATCGAAAACAATAAAGCTCATCTAAGAAAAAAATAGGATCAACAATGGAAGTTTTAATATACAATGCAGACAGATTTCAAAAACTGACAAATCATGATCAATACATGAGAAAATAGATAAATGGTAACTACTAAGAATCAAACACTTCTGCTGATCCAAGACTTTATCAAAAGAATTAAAAAACCACCTACAGAATGAGGAAAAATATTTGACAACTATATGTCAGACCGACATCTGATCTCCATAATCTACAAGGTGCTACAAAATGTCAACAAGAAAAGGATAATCCAATTAAGCAATGGGTGAAGGAGATGGACAGACACTTCTCTAAAGAAGATATCCAGACAGCCAAAAGACATATGCATAAATGCTCATGATCATTAGCTATTAAAGAAATTCAAATCAAAACAATGATGAGATAACATCTTACCCCCCAACAAGGTTGGCCATGATCCAAGAAACACTAAACAACAAATGCTAGAGAAGGTGTGGAGAGATTGAAACACTCCTACACAGCTGGTGGGATTGCAAAATGGCAGAACCTCTTTGGAAAGCAATCTGGTGCTTCCTTAAAAAGCTGGAAATAGATATACCATTTGACCGAGTAATCCCCCTGCTTGGAATATAGCCTACAGAAGCAAAGGTAGTCACACAAACAGGTACATGCACATGAATCTTTATTGCAGCACAGTCCACAATAGCAAAAAGGTGGAATCAACCCAGATGCCCAACAACAGATGAATAGATAAATAAACTGTGGTATATATACTCAGTGGAACACTATGCAATGATAATGAACAATGATCATTTTAGGAAACATCTTATAATCTGGTTTCAACCGGAGGACCTTATGTTGAGTGAAAGTAGTCAGTGACAAAAGGACAAATATTGTATGAGACCCCATGATAAGAGCTTAAAAACAGACTCATGCATAGAAGAAAAGATTCTTTGACAGCTGCAAGGGTGGGGAGGGAGGGAGGGAAAAGGTGGGTATAGATTAGATAGCCAAAAAAGTCAAGTGCCGACTTAGTTGATAGAAATTTGGTTGGGTGAAATCAGTGACGGCACACATTAGAAAGAACATCAGTTTAAATGGACTTCAACATAACCTGAAAACTCTTCCAATCTTAACCCAGTATTGCAAGCACAGAGTAGCAGGGGCGGGGGTCCGGGGAGCACGCTCTTAGGAGACATCGAGGCCAGTTAGCATAACTAACCTATTGCTAAGACAGTCTTATCCACTCCATACTGGTGAGTGGCATCTGGGGTCTTAAAAGCCAGCAAGCTGCCATCTGAGGTACCCCAAATGGTCCCAACTCAGCAGGAATAGATGATCACCAAGGACAAAAGCAACACAGGGGAAAGAGAATCCAGACGACAGAAAGACCCTCTTGAATGGGTGACTACATCAAGTGACCAGAAGAACCAGGTGGTGCCCAGCCTCCTCCAGTGGCAGTGTGATAGGGCTCACAAAGTTGAGTCCCTGTGACAACATGAGAATAAAAAGGGGTGCACCCTGAGAACTCCTCTAAAAGACAATTGATTGTCCAAAAGCCTCGGGGCTCCCCTGGGAGAATGGGCCCTAGACTTGATGCTGCCCCTGCTTATAAATCATTACTGAGGTCAACTCCTCACACAGGAATGGACTGGACTCGGCGAGAAAGAGTGACCATATCATGTGAGCACTTTATGGTTCTGTGCATCTATAGCATGTCACCCTACTGGCCTCTTACTAGAGGGAAGTGAAGCGGGTGGAGAGGAGGGGACAGGAGATTGTTAAGAGGAGAAGAGTGCGCTGTCACCAGGCAAGGAGAGAAGTAGAAGCTACAAAGGTGGGCCTGCGAATTTAAACTGGATTGTACCCTTTGACTCAATTACAATAAATAAATAAAATGTTAAAAAAATTCTGTTACAGAAAGACGATTTCATCACGGATTTCAAAGGTACACAAAAGATTCACAGTAAATGTGATGTGCTAAAATTATTTACCTTAAATAACTCTCTAGAGATTTCTTCATTTCTAACCTGTACATGTCACTAACCAAGACTAACAGAAACCACTCATAAAGAGAATTAAACATTTTTATTAGCTCCAGCTTAGCCATGTGGATAGCATCCAAACATTTTTAGTCCCCCAGATTTCATAGGATTTGGCATTTATATAAACCACCAATATTCTGAGGTTATAGGCGAAAAGAAGACACAGAAAAAGTTGAACAGATAATTCAAGCTGTGTAGCAATTTGGAAAAAGTAGTTCTATCTCAGATTAATAAAATGGAAATTGTGCTTCTAGAACTGTTACTTCCTGTTATTGCCAAATATCATTTGCATTTGTATGATCAAAAACTCATAGTCCTATTGAATGCACACAAAATTGGATATTAAAAGTTCTCCAAGTGTTATTGTTAGTATCTACTCACCGATTATCAACACAGGCAGAAAGCTACATGCATATAAGATGCACGATACTCTAAACTTCTGTGTCTTTTTAGTATTTTCTCTTCAGTATTCAAAATATGTATTCAAATTAAGAATTGAAGTAATTTCTATCAGATAAAACAGTAAGGTAATTAGGTACTGGATATGTGAAAATACAGAAAGACTAACATGTTACAAATTTTATTTCTTGGCATCAAAAGCAGAAAAGTTTGCCTACTAAACCAAAAGTTGTTCTGAAATTTTTTTCTTTCTCTCCCTCCACATAATCATGCTTGAGTTGTGAAGAGTTATCATTTACTAATGCCAGAAAAGGAAACGATTGTGCAGATGAGACTGTTTTAGAGGAAGGGGCAAAATGGTGATTAACAGAAATTGATACTATGCTATTGATTCTTATTTCCTTTCTCATTTCTAAATTACCATGAGACAGACCACAAAGAAAATCCCTTAAGACAGCAAAAGTTATGAACATCAACTCTTTCACTGAATCCAAGCACAGCATATTAGAAGAATCTCAAAGACAAATGTTTCCTTTGGAACATTAAATTGGCATAATTTCAAGTATATTTTTCTAATGAAATCTTAGGCAATATGAGTCATAGAAATTCTGTGAAGTAGGCTATAAGCAGGGAGAGAAAAAGCCTCTTCAAGTTCATCTTTGTCTGATTTTCAAAACATTTGTTAGGAGAGGATGTAACCTTGTCTCTTAAAGAGCGAGGACCAAAAACCCATTGCTGTTGAGTCAGTTCCCACTCACAGCGACCCCATGAGAGCCAGTAGAATTACCCCATAGAGTTTCTGAGTAGCAGCTGGTGGATTCGAACCACCAGCCTTTTGGTTACCAGCCATAGCTCTTAACCACTGTGCCACTAGGGTACAAAAAGGGAATACATTACTTTAAAAAAATGAGATATCAAATTTTGTTTTATTTTTTGGAGTTATAATAGGTTTAAAGAAGTTGCCTAAATTTCAAACTGAGCATAACTACTCACTTCTTGCTGGTATTGAATACTGTTAATGAGGAGGGGAAAGGGGGAGATGGGATATAGGGAATGGTCTTCTGTAATGTATCCTGTCAACATTCCTGAATTATTTATGTGCCAGTTACTTACCACCTGCTTATCATATAGCTTATGCTTATACCTTTTAAACAATGAAGAAAAACATATGTAATTTCTTTTCTGACTCACTCTGGAGATCTGCAATCATTAAAGACATGTAGCTGTGCCCTAAAATAGCTTAGGTAATGTTAAACCAAGAAAGTCAGCATGTCTGTTGCTGGTATTGACATTATTCTGTGCCATTCATATTTTACTGTCTTTATTCATTTAATTCTATTCAGAAGTCACTGTCATTCTGATTTACTGTGCTTATTTAACATAATATTCAGGATCCATAGAGAAAGGGAAGTTGCAGATTCTAGAATGTTCAGTCCACAGAAATAATCGGTTTACAAAAGGAAAAGGTAAAGAATTCTTTAAAAATTAAAGAGAAAAAGTGCAATATTATATGTATTCACCATACGTAGAGTAGAAAAAAACAAGTAATATGAGAAAGTAGAAAAGAATAGAGAGACCTAGAATGATATAATATCCTATGGTATTAAATTTTTAATCTCTTACCAAGACAGACAATTCCTCTCTGTCGAACAATGTCATATTAATGCAACCTCGCAGTAGCCTGATGATTTGGCGTGATCCACAGAGCTTCTCCCGGTTATGTATGTCTGGTTCTCTGGAAGGTTTCGTCCATGGTGAGAAATCACTGCACTAAGTTTTGCTTGTTGTCAAAAAAAGCTAAGTAATTAATATACTGATATTTGTTTCCTCTCCCACAAGTCTCGGATCTGCACTTTTCTCCTTCTTTAAAAGCTATAATCTTCTAACATACGCCAGAGAACTCCATTAATAAAAATTGCTTCATGAGAAAAGACTAAAATATCTATCAGTTTTATATTAACTAAGGTAAAAGGAAAATCTCAAATATAAAATTATTTTTATGTTTATTCTAACGGTTTTCAAATTTCCTTGCTTTTTATCTAGAAAATTCTGAGTAGGGGAAGAGGATGTTAGAGAGGATGTTAGAGAGGAGCAGGAAACAGAATTCAAGCAATATTTAAAAGACTACAGTTACAAAAATTCCTCACTAGCATTCAGAAACCCCACAGGTTTTAAGTGAGGTTTCTTATGCAATTGGGACCATGAAGCTAATAGACAAGAGTTGATGAAAAAGTGATTAAATAATACTGTATATGCCCTAACGCGCATGAAAACATTTGGCTAAGGCTATGTATGTTTTTCTGACATTAGAGTGTGATATTCCATAAACCTACCATACGGCTCCATTATGTAGAAGGGTCCACTAGAGAACTCCTGTTATGTACAAAGCTGAAATATCTGCCTCTTTTATGCAGGCGATATTCCATTTTAAAATGTTTTCCAATCTGGCTCAGAATAACCCCCTCTGTGAACCAAATGTGTTTGTTACCAAATATTCTCCACGGTTTTTCTCCGAGGACTGAAGACAGCCTCCAGGTGTTAGTAATGACCTCAGCACACAAAAGCCAGCACATTTATCTACTGTACTCGGAGAAAACGTGGCTATGCTTCCTTCTTAGTCTACTTCGATTCACCAGCCTTCACACATCTGCTGATTATGTATTTGTAAATATCTCCTTTTATCTCCTCAACAGATACGCACTGTCATAAGAAATATCGAAGCACACATTCGAAACAATGACGGTTATCAGCCTAGCAGAGGCTGATGGACTTCCTTGGATCCCACTATGAAACCGATGGAATGCTGCTAAACGACAGGCTGGGGAACCTCTCTCGCATTGTCAGGAGCATTGGAAAAAAGTTGCAAGAGAATGATTAGAAAAAACCTGGAGAATGGCAAATGCTTCACTGAAGCAATTCGTTACATTCCTCCTGGCAGAGTGCGCTGCCTGGCCTTCAGTGGGAGAAGTAATAGGACTGAGAGGAAGCGCAGGAAATGGAACCTGCAGAGAGCAAGGCAGAAAGAAGATTTATAGCATAGATCTTAGCCAGTCTAGTATTTTAGCTCTTTCCTGAACTTAAACCCAACTTCCAACTTGCTAGAAATTTATTCTTTCCCATACATGTTAGTAGAAAGCAGACACGAAAAAATGAGTAAGAAAAGTGGAAAGATACCCTCCCCTCCGACCCCCTAAAAAACAGAGAGATAGAGAGATGAAGAAGAGAGGAAAGTGTGAGTCCAATTACTGTTTCTTTTGCTTCTGTCAGTGAAACATCGAAAATCATCAGCAGATACTGGCTCATCCTCACCATTTTGAAAGTGGCTATTCAAACCTTTTAGCAGAGGACTAGGTCCTTTGTGCTGGTTATTGGCCAAAGTATGACATACACTAATAGCACTTTGGGGGACAATGGCCTCTCAATGACCATCAGGAACTACTGCTTCTAAATTGGTCAATTTCATGTGTCAGGAGGCCAGAAGACTTAGAATCATATAAGAAAAACACTTTAATCCAGTCATTATAAGGTAGGAGCTGAACAGAGTGGCTGTGGTGTTTATGGGTATAGCTGTAATTTCAGCCCAGGCTCATTCAGTCAAGAAGATTGTTTCCAGTCTACTAGAAAAGACTTCCAATAAGCTAGAAATACAACCTTAATATCTTTCTCTTTTTTTCCCAGGTTAACAAGTGAAATAGTTTTTCTCATTGTCAGTTTAACTTTTACTACTTAAAAACTGAGGCGCGTGTTACCCTCTAGAACCAAATATATCATTTATTTTTAATCTTTCTGCAGACAGATGTACTAAAAGTTTGGTTTCGCATTCTTTTTTCTTTTTATTTGCTTTCCTGAAATTGAACACTGATATTAGAATGAAGAGCAAATGGATTTTGGCTGCTATTTTCTACAGTGGATTTCATTCATTAGTTTTCTTTTTCTGCCTCCTCTCACCTCTTCTCCCATAAATTGAATCACCTTCGTCTCATGCCATAAGCTCACATAATTCTTACAGTGTGTCTTTGCACCATCTAACTTGTTATGATCTATTATGCATGCAAATGTAATTGCAGAGGAGGAGTTAAGCAGAATGACAGTTTAAAGAAGCATGGGTTTGTGATTCTGTCATTCCCAGAAAACAACATGAAGAAATAGGAGACAAGTAAATATTGTAATGAAAACATTAGCACATCAGGATATCAAATGAAACAACAGAACTATCCTATTGAACTCCTATTATTACAGGCCAGGAGAGCCAAGAAAAGGATAAAAAAAAGCTACAGGAACCTGAGACAAGTATTTGTCCTACACTCTGCTTTTAAATTTTATGTTGTGAAAACTAGAATGAAAATTGTCCTTAGCATAATACTTTGAGTGAGAAATATATAAGCCTTTATTGTTGCACTGTATGAGTTATTTTCAGCCCACTCAGTTTGTGAAAACTATTTTATGTTAATAAAAATGGTAAACTGGAAACTAACAAGACAAATCTTAATTACATTAACCACAATCTTAAAATTAAGAATTTTTTTACTTTGATTCTATATCTAAAGAAAAATACTATAATGAAACAATAAATAATTTAGCTCTTACACATCAAGTTTTGTAGGACATGACATACCCATTAAAAGATGGTTAAGAGGATTTGCTTCTTAAACTATAATGCTAGAAAAGCCATTTCAAAATTAAGAGTTTAAATTGCTAATAAAAAAAAAAATGCCATGAAATTGATTCTGAATCATAGCAACCCTTGAGGACAGAGTAGGACTTCCCCATAGAGCTTCTAAGGAGCACCGGGAAGATTAGAACACTTAACCTTTTGGTTAGCAGATGCAGCACTTAACCATTACACCACCAGGGCTTTCTAAATTTCTAATAGACACTCTGAAACAAGGTCACAAATGCAATTACTCGTAGTAGGATAGATTTTAGAGAAAATTTCACTGCAAATCTAAAATGCGTTGCCCTCATGTTTACACCGTAAAAGCTGAAAAGGGACCTTCTCTAAATGATTCTTGATGCACAGAACCTTCACTTACAAGCCAGTCCTTTTCCTTTTTCAGACTCACCATGGTGTGCGCTTGTTATTTCTGGGACTCCAGAGATGTTTAAAAGATACTCACAGAAAGGAGTTTGTGTAGGTGGGAGAAGGGTCCATAGCTGAGCACTATCCTTTTTATGTGAGGGAGACTAAACCACAAAATAGGCGTGATTGGCAACAAATGTTTAGCGGCACAGGCAGCGTCCTTTGTTCTCCTAGTTCATCCTGCCCGGTCATGATTCAGGCAGTTACAAGCAGTTAAAGATGAAGAAAAATGTTCTACCAACTGGTAGCAGAAGATAGTGATAGGAACAGCAACTTACGATGGTTCCTAAAACAGAAATCAGGTCTTGGTCTGCAGCTCATTTCTATTCTGAAAAGCTGGCGTTCGGGTGATGACCCTCCCTCCCTCCCCCCCTCCCTCCATCCTTCTCTCTCTTTTTATTTGCTTATTTACTAATACGTATTTTATAAACTTCTTTATAATTTTGGACCTCAGTCTTATTTTCGTTGTCAGTCTCGAAGCCAGAATGATACATCTTTGATCAGGGAGAATGCAGATGGCTGTGCTGAGTAAGACTCCCCTTCTTACACTGTTCTTGGATGCGCATGACTGTAAGATAGAAGCCAACTGAGATAGTTACTTATACTCTCAGCAACATTCCTGCTGCTGAGAAAACTATGAAAGCATCCAAGAAACTGCCATTCCTTTCCTTCATGGACTGTCCTGAACTCATTTTCCACTTACTTAGTCTTATTCCTGCTTACAGAATAAAACCTATTCTAATACATTTTCATTAATGAGATTGACTTTGCAGCTTGAGACAAATTCCAACAATGTTCAAACTTACTGTGTAGCCTACATTAGCTTTGAAGAAAGGGCAGCCTATAAGGTCTGGCAATTAGGTCCATGAAGTTAATTTTTCAAAGGGCTACATACCTCATTGCTGAATATCGTTACAGTCACCTTCCAAGTACCACCCTTGGAAAGATATATACCAATGCCAGCGCCTAGCCCACTCTTCAAAGCAATTTTGGAACTCTTTCTGGAATGGCCATTACACACAGTGGCATGGTGGCAAGTTTGCAGACTTAATTGTATAGTTGTCTGTGAGGGAGTTTTCAGCCAGTAAACATCCTCCCTACTCACCGGATCTGGCCCTAATGACTTTTTTCTTTACAGAAGATAAAGGAAATATTGAAAGAAGGATATTTCAATGACATTCAGGACTTCAAAGGTAGTACAATGACAGCTCTGATGGCCGTTCTAGAAAAAGAGTTCCGAAACTGCTTTGAAGAGTGGACTAGGCACTGGCATTGGTGTATAGCTTCCCAAGAGGGGTACTTTGAAGATGACCATAGTGATATTCAGCAGTGAGGTATGTAGCACTTTGTCTAGTGCTAGGATGAGTTTGTGAATTTAATTGATGGTCCTTGGATACAGTTATCAGTGCTGGCAGCACTATAAGTCTTGTCAGCATATTACGGAAAGCTGCAATACTAAACTGTGTTAAACTGAGATGGGGTGGAGGGTGACATAGTCCCTTGATTTGCTAGAGATGTAAATACTAGAGCGTTGCCTTGTGGAACAGATGAACTTTGCCACTTAGCCTTCTAGTGGTATAATAACCATTATCTTCTTCTCCTACTCAAGTCTGCCTTTGCTCTAAGTTAAAGTGGGTCACGCTACTGATGCCTGAGCTGTAGACATAGCTGTTTAAATCTTAGAGTTGACAACTGTTCTGACCAGCAGGATGTCTCATTAGGATGCACCCCGAGAGAAAAAACAATTGGACTGAATCATAAAAGTGTCTCCATTTCCCTCTTGGTTTTCTTTCTCACAAGGTCTACCCATCTGGGTCCAGCTGTGTTCATAAAAGCTTCTCTTGCCTTGTTGGGCCCCTGCCCGCCAGTTCCTATAGTCATCTCACGGAAAGAAAGAGCCTCCAGGAAGATTAACATCTGCCCCGGAGAGAATCTAAAATGTTCTCATTAGAGAAATAAATCTCTTCAAATCCTGGCCTTCATGGATTAAACTGTGTCCACAAAAATATATGTCGTCCTGGCTATGCCATGATTTCCAGTATTGTACAATTGTCCTCGTATGTAATTTTCCTATGTGCTGTAAATTCTAGTCTTTGCCTGTTGTTAATGTGGTAAAATTAGATTACGTTAAAGAGGACTAGGGTGGGATGCAACAACCTTACTCAGATCTCAGCCCTGATCCGTTTTAAGGGAAGTTTTGCTGGGATGTGGCCTGTACCAACTTTATTCTTAAAAAAGATAAAAAGAGAGAAAAGTGGGCAGGAGGGAACTTCATACAAACAAGAATGAAGAGCCAGAAGGGATATACATCCTTTGGACCCAGGGTGCCTGCACTGGGGAACTTTTACACCTACCCAAGGGAAGACTGATAACAAGGACCTTTCTCCCAGAGTTTACGGAGAGAGAAAGCCCTCTCCTAGAGCTGGTACCATGAAGCCAAACCTCTAACCACCCAAACTCTGAAAGAATAAATTTTCATTTGTTAATTCCATCCATTTCATAGCATCACTAGAGAACTCAGACACTGGCCCATGCTGACTACCAAGATTTTCTTCTAGTACTCCATGCTTTTCTTTCTAACTTTAAGTAATGACAGAATACTAAACACCAAATGGAACACTGTTTGACAGCCTCATGGCTTTGCTAACACTGTTTCTACCACTATATCTTCACTTACCCCCGTCTCCTTCCCTTCACCAAATAACTTTCAAGACGCATTCCCTACCTCTCCATTAGTTATAGCCGACCTGCTCTGTGATTTGCTGCACGTGTCTCCATCAGGGCCTCTACCACACTACCTGGAAATTGTCTGCGTACTCATTCTTCCTGTAGACAGGTAACTCTCAGGGTCACTGATTAGGCCCTATTCATTTTACATTTCCAGCATCTATTAGAGTTTCTGGCATGAAGATGGCATGAAACACGTTTTGTTTTGTGTCGTCTTTTAACTAAGCTAGTTAAAAATGTCGCCACAACTGACGTTTTGAATCACATCATTTTTTGTTCCCGTTGCTATCCTATGTAGTATAGGATGCTTAGAAGCATCTGTGGCTCCTATACATTAGATGTTAAAAGAACACCTAACCTCCCAAATGTGAAAAATCAAAAATTGCCCATTGTCCCTATGATGAGGGACAAAATTGCCCCAGTTAAAAACCACTAACTTTAGCTAATATTCAGTGCCAACAATAATCTTGAAACAGAGCATTATGTAGCACGTTAGTTATAGGGTTGCCAAGGTGTCCAGATTTAAACCTAAGATGGCAATTAATACTTTCAAACAACTTCTTTTATATCATGGCCTATAGCTCAGTGCTTCCAAAGACATATACTGTGGTTTTCAGTAAACTTCTATCTTCTGTATCAGGGTTAGGAAAGGAAAAGGAAAAAAAAAAAAAAAAAATCCTTGATTTCAATCATTTTGATTCAAGATACAAACTGTATTGATCAGACAAAAACTCTTGTTCTACTTTTATTTTTTTCTATTTTTATTTATTTATTTATTTGTAATTACAATGCAAGGTGAAAATTTCTAGTATCTATCAATTAACTCATCTATGATAAACTCTCAGCTCCCACCCACCCATATAGCCAACACAGTCATTTCTTCTATGGATAGTTCTCTTGTTAAGTCTTTATAACTGGGGTCTCATATGAAATTTGTCCTTTTGACACTGATTGATTTCACTCAGCATGATCTCTTCCAAATGAGACCATGTTATCAGATGTTTTCTAAAATTGTCATTTATCATAGTGTAATGTTCCACTGAGTATATGTACAATAGTTTGCTCATCCATTTATCTGTTGACGGACATCTGGGTTGATTCCAGCTGTTCGCTATTGTGGACTGTGCTGCAACAAACTTTGGTGTACACGTGTCTGTTCGTGTGACAAGCTTTGTTTCTGAAGGATAAATTCCAAGCAGTGGAATTACAGGATCAAATGGTATATCTATCTCCAGCTTTTTGTGAAGCACCAGACTGTTTCCCAAAGAGGTTATACTATTTTGCAATCCCACTAGCAGTGTAGGAGAGTTTCAATTTCTCCACAGCCCTTCCGGCATTTGTTGTTTTGTGATTTTTGGATCATGGCTAACCTTGTTGGGGTGAGATGATATCTCATTGTAGTTTTATTTGCATTTCTTTAATAGCTAACAAGCGTGAGCAATTCTGCATGTTTCATTCGGCTGCCAGGATACCCTCTTTAGAGAAATGTCTGTCCATCTTCTTCACCCATCACTTAATTGGATTATTTATCCTTTTCCTGTCGATATTTCGTAATACCTTATAGAATATGGAGATCAGAAGTCAGTCTGACATAGAGTTGCCAAGTATTTTCTCCCATTCTGTATGTGGTCTTTTAATTCTTTTGATGAAGTCTTTGGATGAGCAGAAGTGTTCGATTCTTAGTAACTCCCATTTAAGTATTTTCTCTTCTGATGAATATGCTTTGTCAGATTTTGAAGTCTGTCTACATTGTGTATTAAAACTTCCATTGTTGACCCTATTTTATCTTGGATGAGCTTTATTGTTTTAGATTTTATATTTAGGTCTCTTATCCAGCTTGAGTTGATTTTTGTATAAGGTGTTAGGTATGGGTCTTGTTTCAATTTTTTTGCAAATGGATATCCAATTTTGCCATCATCATTTGTTAAAAAGACTATTCTTACCCCAGTTTAAAATCATAGAGCCTTTGTCAAATAGTCTCTACTCTATTCTATTGGTCTATGTGTCTCTTTTTGTACAAGTATCAGGCTGTTTTGACAACTGTTGCAGGATAGTAGGTTCTAAAGTCAGATATCAAGAGGCCTCCCAGTGTGTTCTTCTTCTTCAGTAGTACTTTACGTATCTGGGGCTTCTTCCCTTTCCAAACAAAGTTGATGATTTGTTTCTCCATCTCATTAAAAAATGTCTCTGGAATTTGTGTTGGGATTGCCTTGTATAAGTAGATTGCTTTGGGCAAAATAGACGTTTTCAAAATGTTGAGTCTTCCTATCCACGAGCAGGGCAGATTACTCCATTTATGTAAGTCTCTCCCAGTTTCTTGTAGTAAGATCTTGTAGTTCTCTTTGTAAAAATCTCTTATTTCTCTAGTTAGATTTATTCCTAGGTATTTTATCTTCTTGGGGACTATAGTAAATGGAATTGATTTGGTGATTTCTTCTTTAATAATCTCACTGTTGGTATAAAGGAATCCTACTGATTTACTTATGTTTATCTTGTATCCCAATACTTTACTGAACTCCTCTACTAGTTCCAGTAGCTTACCTATGGATTCCTTTGGATTCTCTGTATAAACAGTCATATTATTTGCAAAGAGAGAAACCTTTTCTTCTTCCCTGCCAGTACAAATGCCCTTTATTTCATTGTCTTGTCTAATTGCTCTGGCTAGAACTTCTAGCACAATGTTGAATAGAAGTGGTGAGAGCAAGCATCCTTATCTAGTTCCCATTCTCAAAGGGAATTATTTCAGTCTTTCACCATTCAAGATGATGAAGGCAGTTGACTTTGCATAGATGCTACTGATTACATGGAGGAGTTTCCCCTCTATTCTGATTTTTCTGAGAGTTTTAAGCATGAATGCATGTTGAACTTTGCCAAATGCCTTTTCTGCATCAATTGACAAAATCAGGTGATTCTTATCTTTTGTGATATTAATGTGGTTGATTACACTAACTGTTTTTCTGATGCTGAACCAGACTTGCATCCCTGTAATGAAACCAACTTGATCGTGATGAATGATTTTTTTTATATGCTGTTGAATTCTATTGGTTAGAATGTTGTTGAAGATTTTTGCATCTAGGTTCATGAGTAATATTGGTCTGTAATTTTCTTTTCTTGTAGGATCTTTCCCTGGTTTTGGTATCAAGGTTATGCTGGCTTCATAGAATGAATTTGGTAATATTCCATCCCTTTCTATGGTATTAAATAGCCACAATAGTATTGGAGTTAACTCTTCTCTAAAACTCTGGTAGAATTCTCTAGTGAAGCCATCTGGGCCAGGACTTCTTTTGGCTGGTAGATTTTTGATGACTTTTTCAATCTTTTCCTTTGTGATAGATTTATTAAGTTGATCTACTTCTCCTTGTGATAATCTTGGTAAGTCATATGAATCTAGAAATTTGTCTATTTCCCCTAGGTTTTCAAACCTGCTAGAGTACAGCCTTCATAAAATTCTGTTATGATATTTTTTTATTTCAGCTGGGTCTGTTGTAACATCTCCCATCTCATTTCTTGATTGGGTTATTTGTATCTTCTGCTGTTTTTGTTTTGTAAGTTTAGCCAATGGTTTATCAACTTTGTTGATCTTTTCAAAGAACCGGCTTTTGGTTTTGTTAATTTTTTCAACTGTTTTTCTATTCTTTCTTTTAGTTTTGCTCTAATCCTTATAATCTGTTTTCTTCTGGTGACTGAGGGGTCCTTCTGTTGCTCTTTTTCTACTTGTTCAAGCTGTAAGGTTAATTCTTTAATTTGTGCCCTTTCTTCTTTCCAGCTGCATGCAATTATAGAGATGAACTGACCTCTGAGCACTGCTTTTGCTGTATTCCATAAATTCTGGTAGGATATATTTTCATTCTCATTTGAATTCATAAATTTCTTTACTTTGTACTTAATGTCTTCTATAACCCAAGGCTTTATCAGCAAAGTGTTGTTCAGTTTCCACAAATTTGAATTTCTATCTATGAATTTTCTGTTATTGATTTCAACTTTTATAGCTCTATGGTCCACCAACACACTTTGCAGTAAATCAGTGGTTTGGATTTTCTAGAGAACTGTTTTATGACCTAACACATGATCTATTCTGGAGAATGTCCCACGTGCATTGGAGAAGAACGTGTAATTATCTGCTGATGGGTGAAAAGATCTATATATGTCAATGCGATCAAGTTGGTTGATTGTTGCAATAAGATCTTCTGCATCTTTACTGAGCATTTTTTCTGGATGATCTATCCATAACCAAAAGGGGATTGTTGAATTCTCCAACTATTATTGTGGAATGTTCTATCTCATTTTTCAGTGTTGTCAGTATTTGTTCAATGTATTTAGGTGCTCTGGTATTGAGTGCATAAACATTTAATACTGTTAAGTCCTGCTTGAATATTGAACCTTTCAGCAATAAATAGTGATCATCCTTGTCTGCAATAGTGGATTTTACATGAAAATCTATTTTATCTGAGATTAGTATTGCAACACCTGCTCTTCTTTGTGTATTGTTAGCTTGATATATATTATTCCAGTGTTTAATTCTCAATTTGTTCATATCTTTAAGTCTAAGGTGTGTTTCTTATAAAAGCAACATATAGACTGATCACATCTTTTGATCCAGGATGTGACTTGCTGTCTCTTTACTAGAGCATTGAGTCCATTATTTAATTATATATATAAATATTAATAGGTATGCATAATTATTGATAGGTATGTGCTTAATGCCATTATTTTGATGTAATTACTTTTGCATTGATGTTTTCTATATTGCTCTTCATGTTCTATTCTGGGATATTCTTATTTATGGGTTGTTGTTTCAGGGTTGGTTTTGTGTTCATTGAAACTCCTGTATTGCATTTCTTATTTTGATACAATGCATTGTTAATCTGCTTTATGGTTATATGTATTATCCCCCTTAACATACTAACGTTAAACACAATTTTAACTACCTCGTAACTCTGAAACTTCCTCTGCATCTAAAACAGCTGTAACTATTGTAGTGTATCCTCTTTTAATGTCATGGTATTATAGTTGGCATGATATGATCACGGATTCCCTTATTATAATACTGTAGCTTTGGTGAAGTTTTGTGACTTCCTTAACTGATTAGAAATTTGGATGAAGTGTCCTGAATTGTCACCTAAAATATACATTTAGGGAAGAGCTTTTTTCCATATTTCATGTAATTTTGGTTTAGATTTTATGAAATCTCTAAATTTCTCTTTATTTCCAGAAGTCTTAATTTCACCATTATATCTGATAGACAATTTTGCAGGATAAATAATTCTAGGATGGAAGTTTTTCTCATTCAGGGCTTTGAATGTGTCTATCCACTGTTTTCTAGCCAGCATCATTTTGGCAGAAAAGTCAGATGAAAGCCTACAGGGTCTCCCTCAGAATGTTAGTTTTGCTTTGAGCCTTGCTGCCTTCAGAAGCATCTGTTTATGTTTTAGCTTATTAAGCTTGATTATAATATGCCTTGGTGTCTTTCTTTTGGGGTCTAGCTTTTCTGGTGTTGGATAAACATCTTTGATACCTATGTTCTCTTTGCTCATAATCTCAAAAAAAGTTTTCTGTCAGCATCTCTACAGAAATACTCTCTATATTGTCATTAACCCCCCTTGTTCAGGAACTCCACTTAAACGTAAATTATTCCTCTTCATGATGTCCCACATGTTTCTTAATGCTTCTTCATTTTTCTTCTTTTCTATGACTTCATCTCATAAATGCTAGTGTCAGTTACTCTGTCTTCTAGGTCACTGAGTCTAACTTCCATCTGTTCAATCCTACTGTTTTGGTTTTGGATAGAATTATCTAATTCTGTAATTTTGTTATTGATCTGATGTATTTCAGATCGTTGATGTTCCACCAGTTCAAATAGCTTATGAAATTTTTCATTTTGTCCTACTGCATTTTGTTTAATCTCTAGGAGGCTCCTATATATAAGTCTTTTGTATTCAACCTCGATGAAACTTGGCTTTTGGTGTATTCAACCTCTGACGGATTCAGAAAAGCTTCTTCATCTGGGAATTTTTTTAAATTTTTTGAATCTTTATTTAGGGAATTTTCTGGAACATTTGAAGACTGCTTCTTTAAATGATTAATTATGGTCTGCTGCCTCATGTCATCTAGACACTGTTTGATTTCTCTGGTAATGGGTTTAAGAGAATTGTTGGTCACCAGCTGACTCTAATACTCTAGTGATTTGCCCCAGGTGGACTCTCAAGTGTGGAAGACTCTGCTTATTGGGTAATAAAGAGCCTACTTTGCTTATGGAGAAACTGAGGGCTATCAGCCAACCCTACAATGTGAGTGAGAGAAGAGAAGGAGAAAAAGCTGAGGCCTCTCAACAGACAGATCTCCAGGCAGATACACAGGCCTCTTAGCCTTAAACATAAACTGTACTTCTATGAAGGGAGTTGTGCAGGTGCTGAAATGGGAGCTTGGAGCTGTCCAATGGGCTGGCCTGACCAGGCAGTCAGGAGCAGCAGACTCCATCTGCCAGATTATAATGAAAGTATGTTACCAGCCATTTGTAGAAGCTGCAGTTCTCTGATACAATGAAACAGCAGAAGTGGAGGTCAGACAGTTGCTGGATGACTTTTGAGAGGGGAAGTTTAGTCTGATGCTGTTGCCTAGTCAAATATGTTAAGTCCTAAGACTCCCCAGATGTTCAATGCTCCATACAAATATCATCCAGGCCTTAGTTCTTGGAGGGAAATGAGCAAACTTCTGTTTACTCTGCCATCTTTTAATGGAAAGTTTATTTATTTATTTTTAATCGTAACACTTTTCATTCCCAGGCTAACAAGAAGGTTGAGTGGCACTGCAATGAGTAAAGTGAATATTTAAATCCCCTAATGCCACTTGTTCACAATATGACATTGCAAGTGTTACTAGTCTGATATCTGGAAATTAAATGAAAGCACCTTTGTATAGTAACTGGCACTTATTAGGTACTTAACAAAATTTTTGATGGGGGCAGGACCAAGATGGCAGAGTAGTCAGATATTTCCCATGATATCATCGACAACAAAGACCCCAAAGAACAAAAGAATCAATTATATGTGACATTCTAGGTGTCCTAAGCATCAAAAGGGAAGTTGAGAAATTGGACTCAGTGATGTGGAAAGGAGAGCCTGTTCAGAAGTACCTAGGACTGGCCAGACCTGACCCATTGAGTCTTGGCTGCAACCAGTGTGGCGAACAGAGCAGTTTCTTTTAGAATGCATCTTCTTCAGTGGGAGAGACTGAGCAGAAGTGGAGACTGCACTTGAGCCTCCAGAAGAGTGAACAATGGCACTAGATAAGCAAAAGCTAAGTGATTTGCATCTAGCATACTGTACGCAACTCTATAACTTTCCTTTAGCATAAACATCCCTCTCTTTTTACAGGGATTCCCCCTCCCTTCTCTGCACTGCATTGCAGTGCCAGAGTCTGACACCCTTAACTGTGTTGGAATTAGTGCTTCTTATGTGCTCTCTAAATGATTCTCCTAAACTCAGAAAGAGAATGTTGTAAAAAGATGAGAAGAGGGGGAGGAATCTGCCAACTTACTGGAGCCAGAAATTAAGAGTGTAAACAGTTCCTTCAGAACAGGCATAAGGGGACTACCTTCCTCAAAGACACTCGGGGACAACTGTCAGCCACCTGTTTTTCTCCGCACATACAACAAGATATCCATGCCTATATCAGTCATCATTACCCATCTAAGACTGTACAGAAGAGCCTGCACCACACACATGGTAACTAACTGCCTGAACATCTGAACTGACTAAATACAAGCAAAGTAAATGAACTCCTGGGCTGGCATGTCTAGTATAAAAGTTCTGACCACCAGGTGACAGTACATTAGAACTTCAGAGGCACCAACAACCAAACTAGCACAGTTACAGCCAGACCATTTGGACATTTCAAAAACAAAAGAAACAAAACAAAACATAAAGAAGTAGACAAACATAAAATAAATAAACACAACTTACTGACAGCTTTAAAGACAACAGTCAGTATCAGACCACTTGAAGAGGCAGAACATAATGGCTTCACAAAACTCACAAAACAAAGAATCAAAATTTTTTTAAAGTGAAGACAATTATTTCAGAGGTAGAATATAAAAGTTTAATATTTAGAACTCTTCAAGAGATCAGGAAGGAAATGAGACGAAATACACCTTAGCATAATGGCAAACTGAACAGGGTGCAAGAAAGCATACAGGGACAGGATGTAGAAATTCAGAAATTAATAATAAATTTAAAGAAAGAAATAACTCAGTAGAAAGTCAAAGGAGCAGAATTAAGGCAAAGGAAATCTGAATTAGTGATATTGAAAATAAAGCACACGACAGCAACATATTTGAGGTAAAATCAGATGAAAGAATTTTTTATTTTGATTAACTGAAAGTCTACAATCCAATTAATTTTACATGCCCACCTGTCTGCAACTATCTCTGTTCTCCTCGCCCTTTGACAGCACATTCCTTCTTTTCATTCTATTCTTCTCGTATCCTCTTAACAAGCTCCTGTCCCCTCCTCTCCACCCTCTTCTCTCCCATCCAGAGAGAGACCAGTGGGACAGCCTCCTATAAATGCATAGAGCCATAAAGTACACATATCATGCAGTCACATTTTGTCCCTGAGTCCAGTCCATTTTTGTCCAAAGAGTTGACCTCAGAAGTGTTTTCTAGTCAGGTGCAGCAGCAGGTCTATGGGCCATGCTCTCAGGAGATCTCCCAGGCTATCAGACCATCAATTGTGGTCCTTTAGTAGAGTTCTTGAGCTGTACCTCTCTTTTTCTCATGTTACCACAGAGACTCAACGTTGTATGCCCCACCATGGCTGTCTGAGATAAAGGATTTTCTAAAAAATGAAGAAACACTAAGAATTACGAAGGACTCTATCAAGAACAATAATCTATGAATGACTGATGTACCAGAATGGGGGGTGGGAGGGGATAACAGAAAATACAGAGATAATCATTGAAAATTAGTTGACAGAAAACTTTCCTGATATCATGAAAGAAGAAAAGATATCTATCCAAGACACTCAAAGAACTGTAAGAATAACAACAAGGCTTATGATTATCAAACTTGCCAAAATCAAAGGTGAGAGAGTTTTAGCATTGGTTAAGGTTAAACAAAAAATAGCCTTCAAAAAGAAGTCAATAAGACTAAACTTGGACTGCTCACCAGGAAACAAGCAGGCAAGAAGGCAATGGAATGACATATAAAGAGCCTTGAGGGAAAAAAATCGGCAGCCAAGAATTACATATCCAGCAAAACTGTCTCTCAAATACGGTAGCAAAATTACGACATTTCCAGATAAACAGAAATTTACAGAATTTGCAAAAAAAAAATTAAAAGAAATACTAAAGGGAGTCCTTTGGTTAGAAAACCAGTAACATCAGATAACAACCCAAGACTAGGAAGCAGAGCAGAACAACTCTGTATCAACTCTGACAGGGAAATAACGAAAGTAAACTGAAGGCAAAACCTCAGCAACAAGAGACAAATAATCTGATTAAAAATGGGTAAAGGACATTAACAAACTCTTCTCAAAAGAAGGCATTCAGTTGGCTAACAGATAAATGAGGAAATGTTCACAATCATTAGTTATTAGAAAAATCCAAATCCAAATCACAGTGAGATACAATCTCACCCCAACAGGGATGATATTAATCCAAAAACACAAAATAATAAATGCTGGAAAGGATGTGGAAAGATTGGGACTCTTCTACTTGGAAATCGATTTGGTGCTTTTTTAAAAAGCTAGAAATAGAAACACTATATAATCCAGAAATCCAACTACTTGGAACATATCCTTGAGAAATGTGGGCCATTGCACCAGTAGAAATATGTGCATTAGTGTTTATTGCAACACTGTCCACAATAGCAAAAAGGTGGAATAAACCTAGTTGCACGTTAACAGATGAATGGATAAACAAACTATTGTATATTTACACAATGTAATACTAAGTGATGATAAAGAACACTAATGATCTTAGGAAATATCTCATAATATAGAGGAATCTGGAAGACCTTATGCTGAGTGAAATTAGTTGCAAAAGGACAAATATTTTACAAGACCACTACTATAATGGCTGAAGAAAAAGTTTAAACATAGACAATAACAATCTTTGATGGTTACAGGGGTGGGGAAAGACAAAAAGGAGTATTCATTGATTAGATAGTAAATAGGAATCGGGTTAGGTGAAGGGAGGGACAGCACACACAGCAGAACAGAGGTCAGGAGTGCTAGACTAAAGCAAAAATTGAGAGGTCTCCTAAATACGAGGTCTGACAATTACATTCAAGAACTCATCCTATAAAAAGCGCTATTACATAACTCATTGCTGAATATCGCTACAGTTATCTGCAAAGTACTCCTCTTGGGAAATTATGCACTGACACCAGTGCCTAGTCCACCCTTCCAAGCAATTTTGGAACTCTTTCTGGCATGGTCATCAGAGCTGTCCTTATGTGACACTCATTGTCCTCAATGTTATTAAAATGTTTTCCTTTCAATATTTCTTTTATCTTCAGGTAAAGCAAAAAGTCACTGGGGGACAGATCAGGTAAGTAGGTAAGGGTGTTCCAATACAGTTACTTGTTTACTGGCTAAAAACTCCCTCACAGACAGTGTCCTGTGAGCTGGTGCACTGTTGTGATCCAAGAGGCATGAGTTGCTGGTGAAAAGTTAGGTAATTCTCGTCAAACGTTTTCATTCAGCCTTTTCAGCACTTCCAAATAGTAAGCTTGGTTAACTGTTTGTCCATTTGGTACAAATTCATAATGAACAATCCCTCCAATACAAAACAGGGTTAGCATCGTTTTGTCTCTGAATTGGACTGACAGAACTTTTTTGGTCATGGAGAATTGTCCGACTTTGCTTGTGCACTTTGACTCTTTGTTTCAGGGTTGTATTAATAAATCCATGTTGCATCATCAGTGATAACACAGTCCCAGACATCCCTTTGCTTCTCCAAAAGCTCTTCGCAAACTTTGACTCTCCCTTGATTTTGTTCATTGGTGAGCTCCTTCAGGACCATTTTTGCACACAGCTTTCTCATCCCAAGATTTTCAGTTAAGATTTTCTTAACTGTTTTTCTATCTATGTGTACTTGATCTGCTATGTTTCTCACAGTCAGCTGATGATTTTTGATATACAATTCAGTGAATTTTTGCAATACTTTTGTCAATTCTTCTCTTTATTAGCCTCCTTGACCTCTCTTCATCAGTGACATTTTTCTCTCCCTGCAGAAAAACATTTAATCCATTAAAAAACATTTAATCCACTGCCTTTTTTCCTTCATGACACTATTCCAACAAACTTGGACAAACATGTCCATTATTTCACTTCCACTCTTGCCAAGTTTAACAAAAAATTTAATGTTTGCTCATTGATCTAATACAAGTTCCAACATTTTTGCAACAGTACACAAAGCACACAACAACAACAATGAACACCATTCAACAAGACACTGACACAAACCAACATGAACACAGCTATAAGACACTAGTATGTCAAGGTTATAAAACCATACTGAGTTGTTTGTACAGTGCTGCCAATGTAAGCACACAGTGGAAAGTTCATGAACTTAATTGTCAAACGTTGTATAACCTAACACATTGCAGGACATAGTTGCAGGGTCATGGATGCGGGGACCACGGTTTCAGAGGACGTCTAGGTCAACTGGCATACTAAGTTTTTTCTTTTATAACAAAACATCTTGCATTCCACTTTACTAAGTGGTGTCAGGGGTCTCAAAAGCTAGCAAGAAGCATCTAGAAAGCATCTGAGGTCTCAACCTACCTGAAGGTGAGAAGAATGAAAGACATAAGGAAAATATGAGCTCAAAAGACAGAAAGGGTCACATAATCCAGAGACTACATCAGCATGAGACTGAAAGAACTAGATGGTGCCCAGCTACCACCAGTGGCTGCCCTGATAGGGAATATAACATACGGCCCCCGACATAACAGGAGAAACATACGTGTACAGAACTCAGATTCTGTTTAAAAGATCAGACTTGATAGTCTAACAGACTGGAGGGTCCCAAGAAGACGTGGCCCCTGGACTCTGTGTTAGCCTAGAACTAAAACGATTCCTGAATCCACCTCTTCTGACAAAGATTAGACTGGACTAAAAGACATAAAATGATACTGGCTAAGATTGTGCTTCTTGGCCTAATTAGATATATGAGGAGGGTAACTGGGTTAGCTCCTGTTCAGAGGTGAGATGAGAGGGTACAGGGAGACAGGAGCTGGTTGAACAGACATGGGAAATATAGGGTGGAAAGGAGATGTGTGCTGTCAGTATGCAGAGAGGGCAGGTAGAGTTACTTGTCAGACCACGTGTAACCTGGCACTTGGAAGGATAGAGTTGTATGATGAGGTGACTTAGATTATAAACTTTCATTTAAAGCACAAGAAGATATTCAAAGAAAAGAAAAGCATTTGAAACAATTAAAGTGACTTGAAATCATTCCACCCTCCCTCAGGAAGGGCAAATAAATCTCCCAAGGCCTCCCAATACCTGATGCAAGACTAGAACTTGAGCTTCCTGACTCTACTTCAAGTGGTCTATCCATTATATCAAATATTATAATCCCCAGTTAATTATGACACCAGCATCAATATGGAGAAAGAGGAAAAAGGAGTGGGAAAAATTTAAAACCACCAACAAAAAAAGCATACCTATAACTACTGGTGGACCAGAAGAAAAGTAAAGGCAAAGTGGCTTTAAAAAAAGTTTTGTCCTACTCCACAAAAAGACTGCAACTGATATTCAAAGGCCTGAGGGTTCCCCTGGGAGCATGGACCCTAGACCCGATGCTTCCCCGGATCATAGATCATTACTGAGGTCAACTTTTTGGATAGGAATGAAATCGATTCAGGAACACAGAGTTACCACATCGTGTGTGCACTTGATGGTTCTATGCATCTATAAGATGCCATCATCCTGGCCTCTTACTAGAGGGGAGTGGAGAGGAGGGGACAGGAGATTGTTAGGAGGATATGACACGTATGGAATGGAAAAGAGGAGTGTGTTGTTACTGCACAAGGAAAGCAGAGGGAGCTGCAGATAGGCAGGCACGCGAATTTGAATCGTATTGTAAACTTTCATTCAATCACAATTAAAAAAATAAGTTCTGTACTATCTTCCTATGGAACTCTGGTAGTGCAGTGGTTCAGTCATATCGCTGCTTACAAAAAGAGTTGGTAGTTCAAATCCATCAGTCATTCCTTGGAAACACTGTGGGGCAGTTCTCTTCTGTTTTCTAGGGTTGTTGTCATGGATTGACCTGTGTCCACCCAAAAACGCTGGCAGCCATTTGGCTGGGTCATCATTCCCACTATTTTGTCATTTTCCTATGTTATGCATCCTAGTCTCTTGGGTGTGGCTGATAGGGTGATTATGTTAAAAGAGAATTAGCGTGGAACTACAACACTGTTGCTATGGGACTTTCCCCGGAGTGTGGCTTGTACTGCCTTTATCTTTCCATCCTATGGGAAATGAAAAGAGAAGGGAGCCAGCAAGGAACTGGGAATCTCACACCATCAAGAAAGCAGCACTGGTAGTAGAGCTGTCCTTCAGACCTGAGGTTCCTGTGCTAAGATGCTTTCCGACTAACAACTGATGCAACACAAGGACTTTCCTCCAGAGCCAACAGAGGGAAAGCCTTCCGCTGGAGCAGACACCCTGAATTTGGACTTGTAGCCTACAGTACTGTGTAAGAATAAACTTCCCTTTACTAAAGTCTTCCACCTGGGGAATTTCTGTTAGAGCAGTACCATAGGACTAAAACCGTTGCTGTGTGTTAGAATCAATTAGTTGGCAATGTGTTTGGTCTTTCAGTTTTATTTCCAAGGTTTTGATGAGATTCAAGAAACACAAACCTCTATGAGCATAAAAGACACTGGGTGACAGTGGTTAAAGCATTCAGCTGCTAACCCAAAGCTCCCATGCTAGAACCACTGGCTGCTCCTTAGGAGAAAGATGTGGCAGTCTGTTTCTGTACAAACTGCAGTTTTGCAAACTCTACAAGGCGGTTATAATTGGTCCTGTAGAATCACTACAGGTCAAGTCTTATGAGCCAGAATTGACTATATGGAGACAGGTTTGGTTTGCTTTTGTTTTTATTGCACACATTGGTGGCTTTTGACATTTAACATTTGTTTTAGCTAGAGCAGTTCTGCTACTGTTGTTAACACAAATAGGAAAAATAAAACAGATCTTTTAATACAGAGCAGTCTGACATCTGTTTAAACAGTGTGAACTGCCAGCCGTCTTTAAGAATATTCATCGCCTGCCTTGTTAGATGTGGATGCCATCTGATGCTGGGAGGCAAACTGGTGAACTTTGTGACTTTTCTAAGTCCTTTTTAGCCCTCTGATTTTAGTGCTTTGATTTTCTATTTGTGATCTTCCAGGGAAAAGGAATGGAGTTGATTTATTCACGTCAAGTCCACTGATATATTTTGAATAAGGCATATAGAAGGGCTTTAAGTGAGTCCTCACTCATCTGAAGGTCTGTGACCTGTGAACTGCCTCAGGGCTCTCTAGTCAACCTCTCTTTGGGGTATTCCCAACTTACCACAGCTCTTTCTTAAACCCTCTAGTCTCTGGATGAAGAATTCAGTTTTTGTATTTATGCACTGGGACTATCTCTTACCAAACACGTGCCGATTTATCTAGCTGGTAGGTATCTCTAACAAATAAGCAAACCAAGTAGTAAGGACAGAGCTTCATCAAGAACCTCTTAATGTCTACTGAACATCTGTGATCTCAGCGTGTAAAGAGCATAGCCCTCAGGTAACACTACCCTCTGAATATAGCTAGCTCACATTTTTTTCAGAGCTCATCTGTACTTACCAAGGGCTTGATTCAACAATGTGCTACAAAGGATGGGCTTATGTAACATTTTGGAGAGGCTATTTCCCGTTTCTCACTCTAAACTATCCATGCTCCCAACTATCCACACACATTTCTTTTATATTTCTTAAAGAAATAGCAACTGTTCAATGATTGCAGTAATTTCTCTAGAAAGGCTATTTCTTGCAATTTGAGAAGAGACTCTCTTTTTTCTCCCCTGAGGTTCATGTTGAATTTAAAACCTGTGGCTATACTACACACAAGGCGGAGCGAGTGCCTGGTGGAAGTAGGTATTCCAGCTACAGACTTGACCAGAAAAGGAACCCCACGGAGTAGCTCTTTTAACAATTGTCAGCTGGACTATAGAACCAAATAGCTCTATTCCTTCTGCACGATGTAGCCAAGTTTGTTTTAGTAAATCCTGTAGAGAAGTAAAGTCACTTAATAGTTTCTTTAGCAGTAACATCTGCAAGTTGAAAGGAAATATTGCTGTTCATGAAAATAATCATTTCACAAGGTGTTTTTGCACTAAAGCAGAATGCTTTGTTGTGTAATTTGTTTTGAGAACCCAAAATTTGGAATTCTATAACAGAATTTTTGTCAAAAGTGTGAACAAGTTCTGCAAATAACTACAAATCCTTATGCAACTTTTTCAACAGTAATTATTTCTCTCACAGTGTTATATGATTGATTCTTATTCTTACAGATAATAGAGACACTGAGACAACTATATTAATATATCTTCTAAAATTTTGATTCTATCATAAAGAAATTTTAGTTTAAACAAATAAGTGTATATAAAATTTATTGTTGTTGATGTATTTCAAAAGAGGGGGCAAAATAAAATGTAAGGTAAAAAAGTAAATATATATATATTTGCTAAATATCTGTTGAGTCTGGCATCAAGTAACACGTGTGAAGTCAGCTCAAAACAGAGTTGTTCAGGGAAGATATTGCCATATTAAGGGTCATACTACTTATCTCCATTAGTGCTAATAAAAATTTACATAACAGCATAATTCCAATACGTCATTGTTACGCGCTGTCAAGTCTTTGCCAACCTATAGCCATCCTATGAACAACAGAATGAAACACTGCCCAGTCTTTCTTCTCGTCCAGTAAATCAACTCTATTGTTTTTCCCTGTGCCATCCCAATAAGGGATACTGTGTGGTTTCACATCAAGAAGCATGTGAGGATTGCATTCTTTCAGCATATTTACTCAATCTGCGTGCTGAACCAATAATCTGAAAAGCTGGACTATATGAAGAAGAATGGGGCACAAGAGCCAGAAAAAGATTCATTAACAACCTGCAATATGTAGATTACATAACCATTCTTGCTGAAAGTGAAGAGGACTTAAAGTACTTACTGATTAAATTCAAAGACCACAGCCACCTTAACATAAAGAAAGCAAAATCCTCACAACTGGACCAATAAGCAGCATTATGATAAATGTAGAAAAGATAGTAGTTGTTAAAGATGTCATTTTACTTGTATCCACAATCAATTCCCAAGGAAGTAGCAGTCAAAAATTAAATAATGTAAAGCACTGGGAAAATCTACTGCAAAAAATCTCAGTAAACTGTTAAAGAATTCTGATACTGCAGTGGTTAAAGTGATCAGCTGCTAACAGAGTTTGGGAATTTGAATCTGCCAGCTCCTTTGTGGCAGAAAGGTGGGCAGTCTGCTTCTGTAGAGATTTAGAGCCTGGCAAACACTATGAGGTCACTATGAGTCAACAATATTGCTTCAACAGCAGTGTATTTGGTTTGGTTTGGGGTCAAGGGTTTCATTTTTTTGGATGCATATTCAATGCACATGCAAACAACAGTCAAGAAATCAACCAATACATTGCATTGGGCAAATCTGCTACAAAAGACTTTTTTAAAGTATTCAAAAGCAAAGATACAACTTTCAGAACTGAGGGGCACACGACACAAGGTGGCATGATATTTTTGAGCCTCTCATATGCGTGCAAAAACTGGACAATGAATAAGAAAGCCTGAAGAAAGATTGACTTCTTTGAATTATAGTGTTAGTGAAAAATATTGAATACAGCATGGACTGACAAAGAATGAACAAATCTTCTTGGAAAAATACAACTAGAATGTTCCTTAGAAATGAGGACAGTCATAATTCACCTCCCATACCTTTTGGTGCCATTCGGTCCGTTATGACTCATAGTGGCTCTACGTGCAACAGAAGGAAGGACTACCCAGTCCTGTGCCACTACTCTGTGGCATCACCATGCTGGAGCTCATAGTTGCAGCCACTGTGCCAATTCATCTTCTTGAGAGTCCTCCTCTTTTTCAATGACCTTTTATAATGTTTTCTCACGATATCTACTGTCCTGTACTGTTTATGTTGTTTTCTGAGAATGACAGTCAAGAACACATGTCTGCTTGAAAAAAGAGGCTCACCAAAAAAAAAAAAAAAAAAAAGGAGAAGAATAAAGAATCTCAATGAAATGGATTGACATGGTGGTTACAACAATGGACTCACACATAGCAACAATTGTGAGGGTGGCACCAGACCAGGCAGTGTTTCATTCTGTTGTACAAATAGTTTCCGTAAGATGGAACTGACTAGACGGCACCTAACAAGTTAGGAGTTAGCTGCCTGTGTTTTGATTATAGACATCAGATTTTCGATATTGTGTCTCTGCCTTTCTCTAGGATTTTGCCATGTCCTCATTCACCCAGACAATGGAGAAAGAGAAAAAAATCATGTAAAAGATATTTTTAAGGATCAGGTCTGGAAGTGGTACCTATCACTTCTGCTACTATAACGTTGTTTAGAATCTAATTATATGACCACTTGTCACTGAAGCTGTTGCTGTGTGCTATTGATTCGCTTCCAACTCATAACAACCCTATAAGATACAGTAGAATTGCTCCATAGGTTTCCTACACTGAAATCTTTACGAAAACATATGACCAGGTCTTTTCTTCTGCAGAGCAGTTGGTGAGTTCTAACATTCAACCTCTCCACTAGCAGCCAAGAACTTAAGCATTTCAGTATCAGCGTTACATCTAACTGCAAGAGGGGAGCAGTCGGAAATATGACCTAGCTGTGTGTCCAGGAGGATGAAGAAAGGGACTTGTACACACCACATAATGACGTGGTGGAAAGAATATCAAATAGAAATAAAAAGCTAAAATTTTGGACTTTGTGGAACTACCAGTGTACTGTTTAACAAAAATTCCTAACACGTTCAGACTACAATTTTTGCCTCAGTCTGAGATGATATTTTGATCCTGCATCAGAAAAGTAGGGAAAAAATTATAGATACACAGTAAAAATAGAAGGGAATTAAAAAATACAGTTGTTTTAAATCAGAAAGTACTATAATAATAGTCCACTTAAAATGTATTTTCTCAATAGCTTCACTGAAATATAATTAACACACAACAAACTGTGAATATTTAATGGATACACTTGAGTAAATTTTGATCCATGTATATGTTAATGACCCCATCATATTAAGACAAGCATATTCATCAGTCTAAAAGGTTATTATCTTCTGCCGCATTTGTAATTGTCCACACGCTTCCCATCCACGCCCTGACCACTCCTAGGGAAGAACCAAACTACTTTTATCACCCTATTAGTTTGCCTGTTTTATGATCCCACGTAAATAAATACATACTCCTTTTCTGACTGGCTTGTTTCACTCACCGTATTTATTTTGAGATTATCCATAGTGTCTAAATATATATAATCTTTTGTTTACTCATTCATCTTTGATAGATATTTGGGTTATTTCCAATTTTCACATTGCAAATAAAGCAGCTATGAATATTTGTATAACATGGACATATACATTCACTTTGCTTAAAGAAGTACGTACAAGAACTCATACTGTTCTTTGTTTCTTGTTTTGTGATTTTTTGCTTTCTCTTGAGTTGATGGTTCAGTTTATATAATTCTATTTAATCTGTTATATCAAATTTGCATTTATACCATTTAAATTTGAATTTGTTGCCAAAGAGTTTTTCAATATACATTTTATAGCAACCTGAGCTTACTTTCAAAAATGTACCAGTTCACTTGTAGTATTAGGATTTTATAAGAGTGTATTCCCAATTTAACCATCAAATACTTTGTATTATTATAATTTTTCCTCATGCTCTAATAACACATTACTGTTACTCTTTTTGCTTTGGATAGCCAGGTGTCTTTTGGGGTGATTAAATATAAGAAAAATGCATTTTATTTGTCTCAATTTATACAATTTCAATATCCCTTGCTTCTTTTGAATATTACCATATTTCTTCTGCCTCAAAATCTTCTTTAAAAATACATTGTTGGTTTTAGGTGCCGAAGAGTCCATTCCAACACATAGCAACCCAATGAACGACAAAAAGAAGTATTGCCCAGTCCAGCCCGATCCTGTCAATCATTGCTACGCCTGAGGCCATGATTGCTGTCATTGTGTCAGTCTGTCTCATTGTCATCCTCTGTTTCACTAAGCCTCTACCTTACCAAGCATGCTGTCCTCCTCCAGGGAATGATCCCTTTGGATAACATGCTCAAACTATGTTAGATACAGTCTCACCATCCTTGCTCTTAAGGAATACTCTTGTACTATTTTAAGGCAGATTTGTTTGTTCTGCTGGAAGTCTATGAAATGTTAGATACTTTTTGTCAGTGCCAGAATGCAAAAGTGTCAATTCTTCTGTCTATTCATCATCCAGTTTTGCAACTGAAAACACCATGGTTTATGTCAGGCACACTTTAGTCTTCAAAGTGACATCATAGTTTTTCAACACTCTAAAAAGGTCACTTAGAGCAGGTTTCCCAGTGCAAGGCATCTTTTGGTTTCTTTACTGTTCTTTCCACAAGTGTTGGTGGTGGATCCAAGTCAAATGAAACCCATGACAACTTCAGTCTTTTTACTGTTTATCACGATGTGGTTTATTGGTCCATTTGCGGGAATTTTTGTTTTCTCTATGTAGAGGTGTAATCCATATTTAATGTTTTGGTTTTTGATCTTAGTGTTTCAAGTCCTCCTCACCTTCAGCAAACAAGGCTGTGTCATCTGCATAATACGTGTCATTAATGTGTCTTCCTCCAATCCTGATGCCTTATTCTTCTTCATGTAATCCTGTCTCTCAGATTATTTATCAGTATACAGGTTGACTGTTGTTGTTGGGTGCCATCAAGTCAGCTCTGACTCGTAGCAACTCTATGAACAACAGAACAAAACACTTCCTGGCCTTGGAACCTGTCCGCAATTGTATTTATGCTTAAGCCCATTGTTGCGGCCACTGTGTCAATCCATCTCACTGAAGGTCTTCTCTTTTTTCATTGACCCTCCAGTCTACCAAGCACGATGACCATCTCCAGGGACTGATCCTTCCTGACAATGTGTCCAAATGATCTAAGACACAGTCTTGCCGTCTTTGCTTCCAAGGAGCACTCTGGCCGTATTTCTTCCAGAACAGATCTGTTTATTCTTTTGGTGGTCCATGGTAGATTCAATATTCTTTTCTAACACCACAATTCAAAGCATCAGTTCTTCTCTGGCATCTTTTTTCATTCTCCAGCTTTCGCATGCGTGTGATGAAATTAAAAATACCATGGCTTCGGTCAGGCTCACTTAAGTCTTCACGGTGACGTCTCTACTTTTCAATGCTTTAAGGAGATCCTTTGCAGCAGATTTTCCCAATGCAATACGTCTTTTGATTTCTTGACTGCTGCTTCCATGGGCTTTGATAGTGGACTCAAGTAAAATAAAATCCTTGACACTCAATCCTTTCTCCATTTATCATGATGTTTCTTACTGGTCCAGTTGTGAGGATTCTTTGTTTTTCTGATGTTGAGGTGCAATCCATGCTGAAGCTGGGGTCCTTGTGGTCTTCATCAGTAAGTGTTTCAAATCTTCACTTTCAGTAAGTAAGGTGGTGTTGTCTGTGTAATGCAGGTTGTCAATGAGTCATCCTCCAATCCTGATGTCTCATTCTTCTTTGTATAATCTAGCTTCTCAGATTATTTTCTTGGCATACAGCTTGAAAAGGTACGGTGCAAGGGTGGTTCCCTGATGTAGAGCTTTCCTGACTTTAAACCATGCAGTGTCCCTTTGTTCTGTTCACACGACGGCCTCTTGATCCATACGGATTCATTAACGGCACGGTTGAGCGTTCTGGAATTCCCATTCTGCACAATGTTAGCCACAATTTATTATGATCTACACAATCGGATGCCTTTGCATAGTCAATCAAACATAGGTAAACATCTTTCTGGTATTCTTTGCTTTCAGCCAAGATCCATCTGACATCAGCAATGATATCCCTGGTTCCAGTTCAAATTTCTCGCAGTTTCTTGTCAATATACTGTTGCAGTAGCTTTTGAATAATCTTGAGCAAAATTTTACTTGTGTGATATTGTGATATTGTTTGGTAATTTCTGCAATCAGTTGGATTACATTTCTTTGGAAACAGCATAAATATGGATCTCTTCCAGTCAGTTGGCCAAGTAGCTGTCCTCCAAATCTTGGCATAGAAAAATGAGCACTTGCAGTGCTACATCTGTTTGCTGAAATATCTCGATTGATATTCCATCAATTCCTGAAGTCTTGTTCTTTTCCAAGGCCTTCAATGCAGCTTCAACTTCCTCTTTCATTACCATCGGTTCCAGATCATATGCTACAGTGAAAGAATACAACCCTGTCACACACTTTTCCTGACTTTAAACCACACAGTGGTCCTTCTTTCTGTTCAAAGGATTTGCTCTTGATCTAAGTACAAGCTCCCGGTGAACACAATTAAGTGTTCTGGAAATCCCATTGTTTGCAATGTTATCCATACTTTATTATGATCCACAGAGTGGAATGACTTAACATAGTCAATGAAACACAGGTAACCCTCTTTCTGGCATTGTCTGCTTTTAGCCAACATTGATTTAACATCAGCAATAATGTTCTTTCCACATCCTCTTCAGAAAGCATTTTAAATTTCTGTCAGTTTTCTGTTGAGGTACTGTTGCAGTCATTTTTAAATGATCATCAACTTAATTTTACTTGTATATCATATTGATGAAATCGTTTGATAATTTCCATATTCAGTTGGAACACTGTTCCTGGGAGTAGACATAAAGATGACTGTCTTTCAGTCACTTGGTCAGGAAGCTCTCTTCCAAATTTCATGGCATAGAGAAGTGAGCACTTCCAGGACCATATTCATTTGTTGAACTATCCCAGCTAGACTTCCTTCAATTCCTGGAGGCTTGTTTTTCACCAGCGTCTTCAGTGCATCTTGGACCTCTTTTACTACCATTGCTCCCTGATCCTATACTACCTCCTGAAATGTTTGAGGGTCAACCAATTCTTTTTGGTTTAACAATTCTACGTATCAAAATACCTTATGGAAGAGATTTTTCCCAGGTGTGCATTCCATCCATTTTTGTTCATTTGGAAAGAAAATGTTTATTTCTTCTTCACTCTTAGCAGGTATTTTTTTTTGGTCATAACAGTCTAGACTGACAGTTTTTTTCGTTGTTTTATTTTGTTTATTTGTCCATCATTTCAAAGATGCCACTCAGCTGTCTTGTTTGCATGCTGTCTATGAGTGGTCTACTGTAATTAACTTACTGTGCCACTGTAGGTAACAGATCCCTCTCCTACCCCTCTGGGTGCCTTCAAGATCACCTCTTTGACTTCAACTTTCATCAAGTTAAATATAAAATTTATGGCTGTGGTTTTCATAGAATTTGCCATGCTTGGTGTTTTCTGAGATTTTCAGATCAGTGGTTTCATAACTGTTAACAACTCTAGAAAAATATCAGCCAATATTTTTTCAAGTATGTCTGCTGCTCCATTCTTTCTCACTTTTCCTTTTATAACTCCAAGTATGCCTACATTAAACCATTTTATACTGTCCCATAGCTCTTGGCTGCTCAGTCTTGTTTTTCTTTGTTTCTCCATACTTTGCTTTGTGTATCACTTTATGTAATCTACAGACATCTCTTCATGTTTATGGATTCTTTTCTTGGCTCTGCCAAATCTACAGATGGACTCATAAAAGTAGTTCTTTGTTTTTGTTACTGTGTTTTTAATTTCTTGCAGTTTCATTCTGGACTCTATCTCTTTGCTGAAATCACCTTTCTAAATTTTCATGCTGTCTACTTTTTTTATTACAGTTTTTAATGTTAATCATCTTTATTGTAAATGTACTCTCAGATAGTTCAAAATCCTGTCATAAAGTTGGATTTAAATATTTGTTCTGTCTATTCAAAGTACTTTTTTCCCTTTCCTTTTTGTATGTCTCATAATTTTTTTGCTGAAAGAGTGACATCTTAAGTAGAATAGTAAATAATTGAGGTAAATATTTTTATGCATACCAATGAGCACTTTTTTTTCTTTTTCCTGGGAGCCCATTAGTGTGAGATTTGTGACAATCTAGAAAGGATTTGAACTGAGTTTATAATCTGTTGCTGTATAGCTTAGTTCTCCATAGGCTTCAAATTCATTTAGGATGTAAAGTAGTTGCCAGAAGTTACTTTCTCAGTATCTGCTCCCTCCTTGGTTTTGTCTTTTTCTGTTCCGTTATAAAACATAGAGATGTAATTTATTTCTTACAACTCTCCCAGGTTTACTCCACTTTTATGTTACCCAATGTGTGTTAGCTTGGGGAGAGAGGAAAAAGAGAGGAAACATTTTCTAAGACTCTGATTAAGCCTCGATCTTAGACAGTGTCCATGAATTTTGGGATTCTGTCCTTCGTAAAAACTCCTGCCCCTCTCCCTGCTATAGTGCTGAGCTTGGGACATATGCCTGTTCGTCCTCCCTGGGTAAACCTTTTTGATTCCCTTAATCAAACAGCATTGGGCATCCATCAGTGTCCTAAGCAGATTTTTTCCTTTCTTTCTCCTACTCTTCACCTCAAGGATGAAGAAGTTTGATCTGAAAAGGATGTAGGAAGACTGGCTCTGTGGAATTTTGGCAGTGACTGCTCTTCCCCTCTCCAGTTAACTATGAGAAAAATCTTTCTCAGGATTTTCCCCTATTATCTTTTGTGGGATTATTGGAGGAAAAACCTAAATGAGAGTGAATAGATTATAATATTTACATCTGCCAGGGTCTCCACACTTTCTTGTCAGCCTACATTCTACTTTTAGCAATTTGCTAATAATGTTTAGCTGTATCTTCCTGTTTCCTGGTATAGAACCCAGTGATGTCTATCCATAAGTATTTTAGTCAGCTAGCACTGCTTTAGCAGAAATACCACAAAGTGAATGGCTTTAACAAAAGAAAGATTATTCTCATGCAGTCCAATAGATTACAAGTCCTTATTCAGGGTACCTGCTCCAGAAGAAAGTCTTTCCCTTGTCAGCTCTAGAGGAAAGTCCTTGTGTTGCATCAGTCTTTGGTCATGGAACACCTTGACACAGAAATCTCAGGTCTGAAGGACACGCTCTTCTCCCAGTGCTTCTTTCTTGATGGTATGAAGTTCCCAGTCCTTTGCTTGTTTCCCTTTCCTTTTATCTCTCATAGGATGAGAGGATAAAAGGTGGTGCAAGCCGCTCTCCAGAGAAGCTCCTCTTACAGTGGAGCGGGGAGAGGATCTTATGAGAGGATTTACAGTCCTACCCTAATCTTCTCTAACATAATCTACTCTGTTAACCACAGGCATATTTTAGAATTTACAGCATCAGAAAATCACAAAACGGAGGGCAATTACAGAATATAGGGAATCCTGGCTCCGCCAAATTACTACACATATTTTTGGGGGGACACAATTAAATCCATGACAGTAGGTAAGCAAGTATTTGGATCAAGTTTATCTGCAGATGCCTAAGTCTCACAAGATTTCAGGTTGCCCTGTGACTCACTTCTCTGGTGAGCTGGAAGTCAATAACGGGCTCAAACTGCAAACTGACCTAGTTGTAGAACTCCAGGTTAACAGTATTTCTTCTTTCAGTACTTGAAAAGTGTCACTCCACTGTCTTCTGACCTGTACTGTTTCTGGTGAAGAAACTGCTGACATTTTATTTTTGTCCACCCTCAGGTAATCTGTTTTGATTTTGTTTGTTTTTACATCTCACTGCTATGAAGTTTTTGATTTTATCACTCATTTCAAGTAAACAGATGATTATGTGCTTGATATAATTTTCAACTAGAGGTTCATTGATGTCCATGAATCTGTGGGCTTTTTCATCAAATTTTGACATTACTGCTTCAATTTCTTTTTTTCTGTTTTCCTTTTTCCCCCAGTCATTAAAGATTACAATTATGTATGTATCAAGTTGACTGAAGAAGTCTCACAGCTCACTGTTTCTCTGTTGTTTGTGTTTGAGTCTTTTCTCCTCTCTCATTTAGATTGTTTAGTTTCATGGCTAGCTCTTAAAGTTCACTAATCTTTTGTTCTACAAGGTCTAACCTTGCATTAATCTCATACAGTGCATTTTTCTCTCAAATATCATTGTTTTCATCTCTAGAAGTTTCTTGGTAGTTAGTATCTTCTATGTGTCTACATAGCATTTTCAGTCTTAGGCTTTAAAATATTTGAAATACACTTACAATAACTGTTTAATGCCTTTGCCTGTTAATTCTAATATCTGTTTCAGTTCTGACATTTTTAATTAATAAATTATTATTATTATTATTATGGATTTTACTTTCCTGACTCTTTTAATACCTGGTAACTTATTGATTATGCACCAGAAATTCTAATTTATACTTTGTTGATTGATAGATATTTGTGCACATCTGTAAAATGCTTGAGGTTTTTTCCTAGGATTCAGTGAAGTAACTTAAACAAAGTTTGATTCTTTCAGCTCTTGCTTTTCACAGTTTGTGAAAGAGAACAGTATTTAGTCTATGTCATACTACTTTCTTCTACTGAAGCAAGACCTTATTGAATAAAAAGCCTTCCAATAAGGATGTTCTATTTTCGACAGCTCACAGCAGTGATATTTGTGAAGCTATAGTGGCCATATTTATCACGTTTTTTGATGAGCTTTAGAAAATTGCTATGAAAAGTTACACAATTCCACAACACATAGAAATTGTTAAACTTGATTATCAAAATGGGTGTTTCATTTGCCAAACATTCCGTGTGTTATGTGAAATTTACAATATGCATAATTGTCCCTCCAAGAGAATAATTCTATGTTTAATCAAAATAGTTAAGACAGTTGGGTCTGTTGCCAATCAGGGAACACCTGTCCATCAATAAACCACACGTTCCAATGAAAATATCACCACCGTTTGTCAGAGTATATCCAAGAATCTATCCCAATCAATTTCTTGCTGAGCACAAGAACTGGGCCTTTTTTGTCTACCACAATATGGCAGATTTTTGTATCTGGACTTGTAACTTTACCCTTACAAAACTGTTTTAATTCAGGAACTGAAGTCAGTGACCATAGATTGCTCCATGCATTTACTTACTGGGCTCTGGAGTAATTGGAAATTGACCCTGCTTTTGACTGAAAAATCATCTTCAGCCAAAAGGCCCATTTTGGGTTGAATGGTTTTGTTAACAAACAAAACTGTGTCATCTGGAATGATGAGAATCCAATAGAGACGCAGGAGCATCCAATTCATTCCCCCAAAAGTTAAACCGTTTGGTGTGGATTTTTTGTCAGGCAGAGTCATCGGCCCTTATTTTTTCCAAGATGACTGGAGACAGGCTATGACTGTCAATGGTGAAAGATATCAGGCTGTGATAACTGAATATTTTGGGCCCCATTTGGAAGGTGCCACAGCAGCTATTTACTCAAAATTGTTTTCCACACACATTGTCATCAAACTTACTTAAAAATAATAAAACCATTAAAACTGTATCATTTATGTAGTATGTTTTATTCAAGTTCAAAGTTACGATACTCTTGTTGGAAGACCTTTTACTCTGATCCTTCTCTGAATTAAAGGACTTGCAGGTCTGACTGCAGAATAGGCATTATTCCCAGCCCTGTATGAATTCTGAATACTGTAGCTTCTGATACTATCAGTAGTTCTTCCTCTGACTTCAGGTAGCTTCGTCACACATACTCACTGAGCATTGCTCCACTGATTAGTCAAAGGGGCCTCTGCAAATATCTGGAATTTTGTCTTTCTGTTACTCTAGCTTCTCTAACATAGCTTGATGTGAACTCTAGACACCTCTTTCCCCTTAAACTCTCGGCTCTCTGTCCCTGACTCAGGCAGTCTGCCAGGAACTGCCTGGTCCCCCCTTCGAGCGTGGCAGCCTGACAACTCTCCTACAGTAGTAATTTGGGTCAATCATAGGACTTGAAAATTCTGAATTAATGTATTTCGTCCAGTTTTTTAGTTGTGTCAAATGGGAGGGTAAATCTAATCCTGGTTACTCCATATTGATTGAACACAAAAGGTTAAAATATGTATGTGTAAATGCAAAATATGATGAATGTTTCCTGTATACATAACCTCGATTATAAACATTTATAGCATTTTAAGTACACACGATGACATGACATGGTATAATTTTAGCACCTACACTAGATTCTTTCTTCCTTCCTTTCATTCTTTCTTATTTATTTTTTGTTATTTTTTACTTGCTACCTATTTGCATGCTTGCTTTCATATTAAGTCTTAACATTTATTACCAATCTTACCTCAGTACTCTAGACACAGTGATTTGTCTCTGAATTATGAGATACCTAATTGATCAAATTTATTTGCTTTCTTAATAGTTTTGTAGCATATTTTTTCATGTATTCTATGATCCTTAAATAAAGTAGGAGTTCAGTGGTAAGTTAAATGGCAGGTTTTCTTCCTTTATTTCCACAAAGACCTGGTACAGTCTTGAGCACAGCTTACAGCCTCCTAAAGGCTTATTGATGTCGATGCTATTGTGCAGAGAATGTGTAATGTTCTTTGTCTGGTCAATTCCCTAACATGTTTTGGTAAACAATATTCTTCTAGTGAATATTTCATTAATATTAAAAGGTACTGACTATGTAATAAACTAAAAGTATGTCATCTCTAAGCTGGAATAATAATTTTGCATTCTACAAGACACAGAATGTGATCTCATTTGATGTCAATGGTGTAAAAACATTGCCTTCACATTTCCCATGCTTCTAATTTTGTAAATTCTATGTATCTTTGATAAGTTAAATAACTCTTTTGAACCTATTTTCCTACTTATAAAATTGAAATACTTGTTCAAAATGAATAATTTTTTAAAAATGTATACCATAACTAAAATACATGATACAGAGCCTTACATACAGTTAATGTTCATTACACATCTAACTATTGTCATCATTGAAAACCCTGGTGGCATAGTGGTTAAGTTCTATGGTTGCTAACCAAAAGGTGGGCAGCTCATATCCACCAAATGCTCCTTAGAAACTCTACGGAGCAGTTCTACTCTTTCCTATAGGGTCTGTATGAGTCAGAATCAACTCACTGCCTATGGGTTTGGCTTGGTGTTTCATATCAACATCATTATCTCCATCATCTTTGTAATTATTTTTTAGTTTTTATTTAATTGAATTTACATGTGTAATTTCTGGCTTTCTTTCCTTGCTTACTCCCTTCTTCTCTTTTTTTTTTTTAAAAAAAGAGAAATTTTACTGTTTCTCACTTACTCTAATATTGCTTCAATCTCACTCTTCTGCTCTGAGGAGTGTTTGCACTTCATTAAACATCTTGAAATACTTGGGAAAATATAGAGTTTTCATATAATGCTTCGCCTAATTTTTTTTTCTTCTGTATTCGGTAGGCAATACCAGGCAAAACAGCACCTAGAAAAAATACAATAACCACGCATCAGACACAAGAAGTACAAATTTCCTTTCCTTTCCCCACCACTCATGCCTTCTTTTCCATAGTGTCTATCACAGATCTAAGCAGAGAAATCTGTGCTCAGTGTGGAAAGTTATTTTAAAAGGCCCTCATCTGCCACCTTACTACCTACGTGTGGCTCTCTTTGCATTTTTACACAGGATCTTGAATGCTACCACCTTTCAACCTGTCATCTTGAATCATAAATCATATTTAATAGCTGCAAGTTAATTTGCCTTTGGTCTACATCAAACAAAATGCTGAAACATTTGAGTTGTTATCTAATGAAAATTTCAGCAATACTTCAAGATAGATATCATGACCTTCTAGTTACATATGAGGAAACTAAGGCTTAAAGACATTCAACAATTTGCCCAAAGTCACAAAACTAGAAAGTGGCAGGAACAAGATCTGAACGAAATGTGTACAACTTCAAAGTGTCTGCATTCTGCCTGTAAAACTAATTCTGTATTCTAAGATAAGGAAATAGATTTACCATGTTGCTTGACACAAAAATCTAGCAACAATAACACAGTGCTCAGAGATTGACTTTGAACCTGAAACTGCCTAAAAAATAGCCAACGAAAGGACTTCTGAACCACAGAGCAAGAGGAAACACAAATACTTCAGTGAGACAAAATTTCCTTAGGGAATTGAAAATGCTGTTTTAGATCACGTGCACCACTACCTCACTATTAGTGCTTAATATTTTCCCCTCAATATAATAAGTGGAGAAAAGTACCAACTTTGCTCCTTTTTTTTCTTTTTAGTTTAAGATGATCAAATATTGAACTTTGGACTTTCTTGACTGATAAGGTTTCAGTATATCTTGAACTGCTGTTATAGCATGAATGCAATGAATTTCTATTATTCATTGTTTGTTCTAAACTCCGGCTTCTTTTTTTAACTCTGATTTTAAATTAGTAATTTTCACTACCTTATGCAATCTTGTAAATTACTTTTTAGAGTGCTAGTTATTAATATTTTAGGTATCTTTGATGTTTTACTTTTATAGTCTTCAATTTTATTTTACATTTCACAGGTTCCTGGTTGCAAATAATCCTACAGGCAATTTTCTCACACTGCAACCAACTATTCCTTGAAAGCTATGCTAATGCAGCACGGCACTGGCAATACTGGGGGTTAAGTTAATCACCCCAAATGAGTTGTATTACTGTCAGTGGCCTATAAAGACACCCCATAGTGAATTACAAGGAAGACTGGCTTTAAAGCTGCATTTCAAAAATACCCAAAGCTGGAGATGAACAAAAATAACCACTTACTTCAAAGTCCATTGAGCTGAAGAATCAAATATTTGTGATTTCTGGCCCCAAAGTTACCAAGCACAAGCAGAAGGTTTCATCTCCTTTATACAATTTAATTGCCGGGAAAACCCATATAGATCAGACACTGTCTCTGGGCAAGACAAACACTGCAGCACCGTTTCTGCCTTCAGCGCTGTGAGAAAGGAAGAACCCACCATTTTGCTGTGTAGCTGAACAACACACCAGTTCTGAAAACCCGGGGAGCAAATCACCGCTCCCTCTCTCTCAGGGAATGTGACACCCAGGGCCATGCTCACGTCTAACTACTGCTTGACCAGCAATCAGGAGGCAGTACATTGACTGTGTGGTGCATTCACTTACTTCTTTCTACTGATCAGCTTTCACTTGTGTTTTAAGAAATGAAGTAGAGAAAAGATTTAAGAACCTGTCAATTAATTCCATCTTTCACATGCCTGAAATCCAAGTCACTAATAATACCCTTTTGTATCAACTTCACCTATAGTAAAGGCACACCCAACCACCCTAATTGCTGGCATCTCACGTTCCTTATATTGTTGCTGGAAAAGATTAGTACTGCCTTGCTCCTATCCCCAGATGCAAAGCAAATCTCCGCTTCATTTCCTGTACGCTCTTACGCATATAAAGCAGAGAGCACCCATCACTTCCAGCCCTGATTCTTATTGGCGGCATCGTATGCATTGCCACGGTGCTTTACCGTATGGGCAGCAGATTAAGGACTTTCAGAAAGACTTAATCTCTTCTGTCAGAAGGATACTTCTCAGTAGACTTGGCTGCTCAGAGGCAAACTGAAGTAGAGTTCAGAGCAGCATTTTAAAACAGCAGCGCGTCCACACTTATAATGATCTAGATTCTTCTATTCTGTCTCGCAAAAATATTGATATAAGATTTTATTTCATTGTTGTGACATGCATTTTTATGAGAGAAGAAATATATTGTGAAAAGTATGCTGCTTTACTTGAAAAGATCAGGAGTGCAGAAAGAATAAAGGTTTACCAGGAACATGGTATTTATTTGCCATGCATATTTGATACGAGTTCATTAAATACGCAGTAGAAGTGTCAACATAAACTGCTGTTTAGATCAAGCTATGAAAACAAACTACCCTCGTATTAAAATGGAATATACTAAGCTGTGGTTAACAATAAGCCTTATTTACTGTACAATAAAGAAATATTTTATTGACTATTGTTAAGTAACCATCTACTTAGCCTAATTGAATTTGCCCTTTGTTTATAAATCCTGATGGGTTGAATACTATGACAGCATTGTTGGCACTTTTACATACCATCCATTTGCCATTACACAGATTTTTCTTTTCTCACCCATTGACATTCAATAATTAGCAATTATCACCAGTCCGTGCCTAACTTGACAGCATTTTCTCAGTCTCGCTGGATCACTGCCAAGGCTATATACAGTGAGAAAGCATCTCTTTAAGGAACACTTGCTGTAGAACTGGAATGCCTCTGACTGCACCACAGCGTGAAAATCCGTTCACTGGGACAATCACGTGTTTCATAAGACAGAGTAGACTGGGATTTGAAGTTTAAACATAGGTATTTTGGATTAAAAAGCATCTACTTCGGGGAGAAGCAAAAGGTACCTTGCCTTTCTGATGATCATTAACGTAATGCAAAAATACGAAGGTAGGAGACTGTTACAATCCTCGTATCTCATGTAATATGCAGGAAGGCTAAACCTCCTGTAATTAATACTGACCCTTTCTTTACTGGTAGTTCTCATGGCAATTTTTAGGGAAGTGTACCTGGAGAACAAATGTGTAGTTGAAATTTTAAAACCTAAGCTTTTGCCTTACAAATGATTTCTGCGTAGTTCTGACCTTAAGACTTCCGAGTAACAGAAATAAAGGCCATGAATACAGATAATGCCATCAAGACATGGGAACACTTTTACAAACATAAGTAGACATTAGGACTTATTCAAATTCATTTCTGAAATGTTGCAACCATTGTTTCAATTGACATTTCACTGATTAAAGATAATAATGGGGAAAAAAGCTTTATTAGGTATAGTTAATGTTAGTGTTGTATGTTTGTTGTTTTGTGAATTTCCATAGCACCTATGATGGAGCTATTGATATTAACTCTGAGATACTATTTTTTTTTTAATTTAATGGCAGTGTATATTATTTTGCTATTCAGATGTTTAGATCAAAGGATTTAAATGACTATTTTTCAAGACCCAGGATTCAAAATAAATGAGTACAAGCTCTCAAATTAACTTTCCATTGCATTGATGGAATAGTAGACTAAAATTATATGGGTTCAGTTATCCTTCTTCTAATCATTTTTTCCAAATTTTCGTGGGCACCTAGACTAATTCCAGGTAAGGGGTTTCATATCAAACTAGTTGGGCTCTGACGAAAGAGAGTTAAAATATCAAGGTTCATCACCTAGAGTAAAAGACAGATTTTTCAATCTGAAAAACTAGGCAATGTTCTATTAAACTACTGTTTCCCCAGTGGTTTCAACTAAGCCATTCATGCTGTCCACAAATTTCTGTTCCAATAAATCTACACCAAAAAACCGTTACATTTGCAATTTCTTCTCTTCAAGACTATTCCCACTTACAATCTTAGCTAACAAGTTATGTCAATAACCAGCTGAATTGGTCCTGAATTATTTACTTGTTGGTTAAATCTAGTTTTATATTCATGTTTAGGGTGGTATAACACTGAATACAGAAATTCATTTGACTAATCAGAAATTGGACAAGTGTTACATAAATGCATTGTAAGTTTTGTCAGAGCAATTAGACAAGACCAAGAAATAATGGGCATCTGCACTGGCAAAGAAGTCAAAATCTTCCTGTTTGCTGATGATATGATTGTATATGCAGAGAATCCCAAAGAATCTGTAAGCAAACTGCTCAAACTTCTAGAAGAGTTCAGCAAAGTCTCAGGATATAAGATAAACATAAATAAATCAGTAAGATTCCTTTATACCAATAATGAGACTGTTAACAAAGAAATCATCAAATCAATATCATTTACTATAGCCTCTAAGAAGATAAAGTACCTAGAAATTAATCTAACGAGAGAAATAACAGACCTTTACAAAGAGAACTACAAGCCTTTACTACAAGAAACTAAGAGAGACTTAGATAAATGGAAAAACCTACCCTGTTCATGGATAGGAAGACTTAACATTGTGAAAATGTCTATTTCACCCAAAGCAATCTACTTATATAATACAATCCCAATAAAAGTTCCAGCATCATTTTTTAATGAGATGGAGAAACAAATCACCAATTATGCTTAGAAAGGGAAGAAGCAAAGGGAAGAAGCCCCAGATAATTAAGGTACTACTAAAGAAGAAGAACACACTGGGAGGCCTCTCCTTACCTGACCTTAGAACATACTACACTGCCACAGTGATCAAACAGCCTGGTACTGGTATAAGAACAGACAGATCAATCAATGGAACAGAATTGAGACCCCAGAGATGACACCATTTGCCTATGAACAGTTGATATTCGACAAAGGCCCTAAGACATTAAACTGGGGTAAAAACAGTTTCTTCAACAAATGGTGCTGGCAAAATTGGATATCCATCTGCAATAAAATGAAATAGATCCATATCTTACACCTTATACAAAAACCAACTCAAACTGGATAAAGGAGTTAAATATCAAACCTAAAATGACACAGCTCATCCAAGAAAAGGTAGAAACAACAATGGAAGTTTTAATACACAACATAGACAGACTTCAAAATTGGTCAAACAAAACACTATCAACAGAAAATAGGTAAATGTGAACTATTAAGAATCAAACACTTTTGCTCATTCAAAGACTTTATTAATAGAATTAAAAGGTCACCTACAGAATGGGAAAAAATATTTGGCAACTCTATGTCAGACTAGTGCCTGATCTCCATAATCTACAAAATACTTCAAAATATCAATAAGAATAAGATAAATCATCCAATTAAGTGATGGGCAAAGAAGGTCAACAGACATTTCTCTAAAGAGGAGATCCAGGCAGCCAAAAAACACATGAGGACATGTTCATGATCTTTAGTTATTAAAGAAATTCAAATCAAGACGACAATGAGATACCATCTCACCCCAACAAGGTTGGCCATGATCCAAAAAAACATAAAATAACAAAAGCTGGAGAGGCTGTGGAGAAAGTGGAACTCTCCTACACTGTTGGTGGGGTTGCAAAATGGTCCCGCCTCTTTGGAAAGCAATCCGGAGCTTCCTTAAAAAAATGAATATAGATATGCCATTTGACCCAGTAACTCCACTACTTGGAATATATCCTACAGATTCAAGGCCTTTCACACAAACGGACAATGCACAAGAATGTTTATCACAGCACAGTCCACGATAGCAAAAAGATGGAATCAACCCAGATGCCCAACAACAGAAGAATGGATAGGTGAACTACAGTATATATACTCAATGGAGCACTATGCAATGATAAAGAACAATGATGATTCCAGGAAACATCTCATAAGCTGGTTTCAACTGGAAGACATTATGTTAAGTGAAAGTAGTCAGCAACAAAAGGACAAATATTGTATGAGGCCCCTATGATAAGATCTCAAAAACAGACTTACGTATAGAAAAAAAGACTCTTTGATGGTTGCAAGGGAGAGGAGCAAGGGAGGACAAGGGGGGGAGAGTTTAGTTTAGAATAGACAGTTGGTAGAAATTTGGTTGGGTGAAATCGGTGATAGCATACATTAGAAACAAGAACAATATTAGGTGGACTTCAGCATAACTTGAATAATCCTTCCATCTTAACCCAATATTGCAAGGACAGAATAGCTGGGGCAGGGGGCAGGAGACCATGCTCTTAGGTGAAATTAAGGCCAATTGGCACAACTAGCATTTTGCCAAGAGGGCTATCTGCACCCCACATTGGTGAATGGCATCTGGTGTCTTAAAATCTACCAAGCTGCCATTTGAGGACACAGCAAGTGGTCCCAACTCAACAGGAACAGATGCTTACCAAGGACCAAAATGACATGGGGTAAAGGGAACTCAGAAGACAGAGAAACCCACATGAGAGGGTGCCTACATCGAACTGGGACTGGAAGAACTGGATGGTGCCTGGCCACCACCAGTGACAGCCACGATGGAGCTCACAAAGTTGAGTCTCACTGGTAACACAAGAATAAAAAGGGGTGCACCCTGAGATCTCCACCAAAAGACCACAATTGGTGGCCAGAGGCTTCAGGGTTCCCCTGGGAGCATGGCCTCTGGCCCTGATGCTGCCCTTGTCTAGAAATCATAACGAAGGTCCACTGTTCGGACACGAATGGATTGGACTTGGTGATGCAGAGTACCATATATTAGATGCACTTTATGGTTCTATGCGTCTATAGGATATCATCCCTTTGACCTCTGGCTGGAGTAAGGGTTGTGGGTGGAGAGGAGGGTAAAGGAGACTGTTGGGAAGGTGAGACATGTATGGAGCAGAGAGAAATAGTGTGCTGTCACTGGGCAGGGAGAGCAGTGGAAACTGCTTATAGGTGGGCATGTAAATGTATATGGGAATATACATTTTCACTTAGTCATAATATATATATATTAAGTTTTTCAGACAGCAAGGAGCTCTAACGACTCATTCCTACAATTTTCTGCATTCCACTCCTTCCTACCTTCTTTGCCGTATATGGCTGCTTTTTTTAAAGGCTGTGTTTTCCTTTGGATAGAAACTCTGAAGTGATCTTTGTCAACTGTCTCTTCCACCTCTCTTTGGCTGCCCACAGTGCCTCTCCTCTTCAGTCTACCCTCTCTACTGTTGTTATAATTATCTTTGTAATAAAAGATTCAACTGCAGCTGCAAGGATATATGGTATAGTGTGAAAACACGCAGTATTAAGATGATGATATTATTGATCATTTTGTTATTTATGTTGTTTTGAATTCAAAAGATGTGACTTTGAATGGAGCACTTACAGTCGAGTATCCTTGGACTAAGTTTACTTGATCTTTCTAAGCATGGTGTTCTCATCTGTAGAATGATTCTAAATTGGACTTCCTCTGACTCAGTCAAGTTCACCTATTTTTTTGCCTTACCCTGGATTTTAAATGAGCAGCCTATGTTTTCTGTACTCATCCATATAATAAAATGTTATAATTTGCTTCATTTCTCCCCCCACAATTAAAAATACTTTTACCCCGTCATCCATAAGTTTTAATACAAAATTCAATAGCTTCGAATTCAGTACACATCTTAGTAAACCTATTAATGGAATTTAGCTCCACTGAGTTCTCAATGAGTAATTAAACAGTCTGTTCTCTCTCTTGGTTCTCCATATCTATTAGACTATTCCTTCTTTACATCTGTCATGGGTTCTGTTTGATATGGATCTCGTTTCCATTTTTGACACAATTTATCTCTTTATATTTTTCCCTTAGGCAATCCAGTCTCTATGTTACGATTTTCTTATTCACTTACCTGATCTCTATATAAAATTTTGTATCCTGTGATAATTTTCAAATCAGCCTGTACTAAAGGGCTATGTCTTATCTGCTCTTAGATACTAGCACAAGCCTCCTCAGTCGCTAAAGCAGAAACTTCCATCTTCCATCACTTACCATCTAATTAATCGACTGATTCTTAGAATTTATCTCATTTCTTTTATCTATCACCTACTCTCTGTACTTACTATTACTGTTTTCTGTACTCATCCTCGCCCATTTTCTCAGCTGAAGCAATCACCTTTGAACTGACCTCGCTCTAGTCTTTACTATGTCCTACTACATCCTCCCTTCAACAGTTCATTCAGTGGCTCTACAGCCCAAACTGACCATGAGTTCTTCTGTTTAAAATCTTCCAGTGGTTCCCCATTGCCCACAACTTTTTGCCATCGTATACAAGGCCCACAACAGCCTTGTCTATTTTTACACATTTAGCTTCATATCCCACCCTTGTTTCCTTACATATATGTATTACTCGTTATAGGAATGACTCATATAACACTTCAACCTTTAAGTTTTGTGAAATGTCTGCGCCTTTGCTTTGATTCTTTCTTCTTAATATACTTTGCCTAACTTTCTTCAAGTGTCATCTTCAACATGCAACACTGGGAATTATCAAGCAAATGCCCAATCTGATGCAAAAAGACTTTTTTGATGGCATTCTGCACATCTACTGCTGTCATGAATTGAATTATGTCCCCCTAAAATGTGTGTCAATTTGGCTGGGCCATGATGCCTGGTATGATGTGATTTTCCTAGAAATCCTACCTCTACGATATTAATGAGGAAGAATGGGTGGCCGTTGTGTTAGTGAGGCAGGACTCAATCTACAAGACTGGATTGTGTCTTTAGGCACTCTCTTGAGCTATGAAAGAGAAAAGCAAGTACAGAGACAGGAGACATTTTACCACCAAAAAAATGAATGCCAGGAACAGATTGCATCCTTTGGACCGAGGGTCACCACTTAGAGAAGCTCTTAGCCTGGGGGAAGATTGATGAGATGGTGGACAGAGAGACAGAGCCTTCCCCTGGAGTTCATGTTCTGAATTTAGATTTCTAGCTAATAGCGAGAAAATAAATTTCTCTTTGTTAAAGTCATCTACTTGTGGTATTTCTGTTATAGCAGCACTAGACGACTAAGACAACCACATCAAAGTACAATTACAATTTTGTGTTTATTTCTCCTGTTAAATATAATTGACATAAAGCAAGATCTGTATCTTAATAGACTTCATATTCTCAGCGTCTAGCATAGAGATGACTCTATAACAACATCCAAGTTCCACACCCAAGATGATAGTGTCAATCACTGAAACAATAAATACAAGAAGTTATAAGCATGTGTTTGAAATGTCAAATATACCAGTAGGTATGCCGAGCTAGGAGCACATAAGTCAGTCTTAGCTGGAGATAAGGGTTTAGAAATCATAACGATAGGAATGGCAACAAGGAATAAGGGCAATAGGGAAGTGCAGGAATTGTTTTTCTGTGTAAACTTCCATGCTGAAAGCTAATTACTTAGACCTGCTTTAATCAGACTTACTACTACAGAAAAACATTTTAATTAACTCATATACTCAAGTATCTGGATGCTTCCATTATCCCTTCATCTAGATCAAGTACCAAAGTCTTGATTTCTACCAGAGCTTTACGTTATTGTTTTGCAAACGAAAACTGCCCACATGAAGCTATTAAGTAACCATGTCAACACACACAAATTAAAAGGTTGAATTAGGTGTTACCAAAAGGTAAAAGGCATGGCACGAAAGAATAAAAGTTGTTTTCAGGTAAAAAAGATGACAGTGACTGTGATTTTAACATTCTTTCAACATCCAAACATGTGTTATTGCTAACTTTAAAAAAGCATAAATTCACTTGTAAAGGCAAGGTAGTGTTAAAATGTCCAGCTAGCTGATAAAGAAGTGGGGGACATAACCTAGACACAGATTTGTTTTCTATTTCCTACAGCTTTAAACAAGATTCTGGAACCTATAATAAGCATGTGATTAATTTGTTCTTTAATATTAAATAAATGATTTTGAGCATCTAATATCTATCAGGAAACTCTGGTGGTATAGCAGTTAAGTGCTATATCTGTTAACCAAAAGGTCAGCAGCTCGAATCCACCAGGCGCTTCTTGGAAACTCTATGAAACAGTTCTCCCCTGACCTCTAGGGTCTCTATGAGTCGCAATCAACTCAACAGCACTGGGGTTGGTTTCGGTTGGTTAATACATATCAGGAAAACCCTGGCAGCACAGTGATTGTTACATCTGCTAACCAAAAGGTGGGTTATTCAAATCCACCAGATGTTCCTTGGAAACTCTATGGGGCAGTTCTACTCCATCCTATTGGGTCACCATGAATTGAAATTGACTCTATGGTGGTGCATGTTTTTGGCTTTGGTAATATATGTCATCACAAGCTTGTGCACCGGCAATAGAAATGTAGAGAAATCAGGCAAAAATTTCTGCCTTCATTGAGCTTACAGTTTGAAGAGGGAAACGATTAAAAAAAATGATAATAAGCAAGCAAGAGTATGCAGAATGACAGCAAGTCCCATGAAGTAAAAAGACTGGACTGGAGAGCACTAGGAGTAGAAGACACTAATTTGAAGCAGGGTGAACAACAAGGGTACAGACTTTAACTACAAACCCAAAGAATTTCAAAGCATGAGTATTATGGATATCCAGAAGATAACTTTCAGCAGAAGTAAAGACTCTGATGTAGAAAAATTTGTGCAGGGGAGAGTAGTTCAGTGGACAGCAAAAAGGATTCTGTGACAAGAGTTAAGGAAGTAAGGGTAAAATAGTCGGGCAAGTAACAGGGCCGCCATCAGGTCGAGCCCGACTTCTCACTTTTATTGTAACATGGAGCCACTGAAATTTCCTAAGCTGAAGAATGGCACGATGTAGTTTATTTTTATGCTTGTAGAGTATCAATCTGACTTCCGTTTTAAGAACAGACTGTCAGGATTAAGGGCTGAAGGAGGGAGACCAGGTAAGAGGCGTTTGCAATCATCTAGACGACAGATGAGGGTGGCTTAGGGTGGTGGTAGAAGACATGGTGAGAAGTGATCAGATTCAGGTTACACTTTGAAGGTGATTCCATAGCATTTGTTAATAGATCAAATGTGAATTATAAGAAAAGAATGAAGCACCAAAAATTATTATAGTGTTTTTAGAATAATCAATTACAACAATAAAATTGCTATTAGCTGCCATTAACAGAAGAAGCCTGTTTAGAGTAAAATGGTAGGAAAATCAGAAGTACTATTTTGAAAGACCTGTAGCAACCGTTTAGCATACAGTAGAACTACCCATGTGGTTCCAAGAAGTAGCTAGTGAATTCAAACTGCTGACCTTTTTGTTAGCAGCAGAGTGCTTATTGAACAACAGTGTTTTGTTTTTTGTATGAATTCAAGGTGCCTGTTAAACACTTGAATAGAGATAGTGGAGGAATGGTTAGATAAAGGACTCTGGAGTTAATACATGATGTGTGGTCTATAAAGTCAAAAGTGATCAGTATACAGGAAAAATAAATGTTATGAAACGGTGGTCTAGGAGACTGTAGTAGTAACTGAACTAAGAAAACCTGAAATGATTTCTTAGTAGCACAAAAGGTACACTTGATCTATTTGGTTATAAATTTAAAGTAACATGAAAGAGCAATGCCCCCAAATAGGTAGGCATTTGGCAGAGGTTACATCCAGGGTTGTGCTTCTGCCAGCTGTGCCAGGTGAACCCACCATGAAGTGGATGTTCATATGTACTTAAGGGTTGTCTAGTTTATTACTGTACTTTAGACAAAGATTTGGAAACCTTGGCTGCATAGTGGTTAGAAACTACAGCTGCTAACCAATGGTCAGCAGTTCCAATCTACAAGGTTCTCCTTGGAAACCCTGTAGTGGCAGTTCTATTCTTGTCAGGGTAGTCAGTGGCGGTAGCTGGGCACCACCTAGTTGTGCTGGACTCAGTCTGCTGTAGGCTGTGGTAGCCACAATCTGTTAGTCCTTTAGATTAAAATTCCCTTATGTCTTTAATTATCTTCTTTCTCCCTTGCTCCAGACAGAGTTGGACCAGTGTAGTGTCTTAGCTGGCTACTCTCGAGTTTTTAAGACCCTGGATGCTATTCACCAAAATAGCATGTAGAACTTTTCTCTAAGAGCTATGTTGTGCACATTGTCCTCTGAGACCATGATTCCCAGCCTCTGGCCAGTAATTTGGTCCCTCAGGGAGTTTGAGGGTGTCTCTGAAGTTTCCATGACCTTGCATTGGTCAAGTTATGCTGGCTTCTCCAGTATTGTGTACTGTTTAACCCTTCCCCAAAGTTACCGCTTATCTAACATTTAGCAGTGTTTTACCCTGTCCACCCATACCCTCCCTAGCAGCTGTCACAGATTGTTCCTTTATATGTATGAACTTTTTTATGTGTATTATACTAGTGCTCTCATACTGTTTTTATCCTTTTGTGATTGACTTACTTCACTCAGTGTAATGCCTTTCAGCTTCATCCACGTGGTGAGATGATTAACAGATTCATCCTTTTTTAGTGTTGTGTAGTATTCCATCATGTGTGTGATCCACAGTTTGCTTATCCATTCATCTGTTATTAGGCACTTAGTTTGTTTCTATCTTTTTGTTATTTTGAACAACTCTACAGTGAGCGTGGTTATGCATATAACTATTCATGTAACAACTCTTGTTTCTCTAAGATACACTCTGAGAATGGGATTTCTGGATCATATGGTATTTATATTTCTGGCTGTACCATTTGCCAAAATGATTGTACCACTTTATATCCCCAACAGTAGTGCATACAAATTCAAACCTCCCTGCAGCTTCTCCAATATTTGATACTTTTTGTTTTCTTCATTCCTGGTGGTAATGTTGGGGTGGAATGTTAGCCACCTGAATGTCTTCTTTGGTGAAGTCTCTTTATGTATCCCTAGCTGTTTGTCCTTTGGTTTCAATAGCATTGGATTTTCCTATAGATTTGGGGGATCAGGACTCTGTTAGATTTGTCATAGTCAAAAATTTGTACCCAGTCTGTAGGCTCTCCTTTTACTCTTTCGATGAAGTCTGTTCTAATTTATATCTCAGAAAGAATCAGGCTTAGGATATACTAGACATTGTATGGCCAAATTAATATAACAAAGAAATATCTATTTCCAAACAGGATCTTATTTGCAGGTACAAGTTTGGAATATCAGTACACTTGTTTTTGGCTGGAGGTAGGGTTGGGGTTTGGGAGTGAGGTGAGGAGTTAGACACAGTTCAGTTGACAGCAGAAATGTTAAGAGTTTTATTGGGAAGGAATACCTTCAGAATGAAAGGGAAGAAGCATTGTTGGGAACAAGGAGCTGGAAGGTGTAATACTGAAACTGAACCCATTGCCATCAAGTTGATTCCAACTCCTAGCAACACTGTAAGACGGGGTAGATCTCCCCTGCAGATCTCCACAGAAGTCTCCAAAGAGTAGCAGTGGATTCAAGCTCCTAAACTTTTGTTGAGCAGTCTGAACCGGTAACCAACGACAACACAGCAGAATGCTCCAGAGTAAACAGTGTCCTTTAAAGAAGTCCTGCGCTGGGTGGAAGAGAACAGGACTTTGCACCACTGCTTCACTCAGTCATTTACTGGGATCACTCCAAGTTGTCAAATGCAGACTCACATGTATTAGAACCTGAAGGCTACCACCTACCTACATTCTTTACAACCAGGCAATAAGTTCCTTCTCAAAGACAGAGCTAAGCAACACATGTCACCAAGTCTATCATACCAGCACTTCCATAACTTGGTAAGAAAATTGCTGTTGAATGAAAGATCATTTTGACAAAAAAAGAAACTTAAGCAGGTTAGGGAAGGAAGCAGACAAGAGATGAGTAAAGGACACTGACGAACAAGGAAACCCACGAATACAGGTTTCAGTGGGACTGAGGATGGTCGGAGACAAGACAATAGAAGGATTGTGCTGAGGAAATAGGAAATGTTAGATGGGGAGTGGGATACATGAAACTGAGATGGTGCGAAAGGTGTGAATTTTGATGACAAAATTTCGTGTGTGATTGTGGATGTGAAAGAGCAGTGATAGACAGGGAGGGCGATATCATGGCAGAGAAGAGGGCAAAGCGGGAAGGTGGGGCAAGAGGCTGTGCTTTTTCATCCAGTGCAAGATTTTTCTAATGGAAAATCTGTAATAAATAGAGGAATTTAATAGTATTGGAAAGGTCATCTAGAAGGTTATTTCAAAATCTATAACAGTACTATATTGGGAAGCAATGCTCTAGGAGCAAAAATTCTTGAAGGGGTTTATTAAACAGAAAAACAAATAGATGTATAGATAGATAAAGTTACATGGTTATATATTATCTTTTAATTATTATTAATAAATTAGTTTATGATTCTACAATTAGAAAATATATACCTATGCTTTTGTTTTCCAGACTGAAGTCAATACACAAGGTTAATTGACTTCCTTAAATTTACAGTTTTTGTCAATATATTAGATAGGACTGAACAGAAAAATTTAAGAGCCAAAGTATTTACAACTCAGATTTCCACCAGCAATTGAAACGGGACTTCACATGGTAAGAACTGTAGGTCTGGAACCAATAAACAAATGTAAAATTCAGATTCTATACAGGTTTAGCATTTTTCAACCATATCAAACTAGGCTGTTAAAAATATATATACTTGCATATGTTTGTGAGATTGCATGAGAAATATCACATATATATTTATACATATATATGCTCATTGCACATATTACTAAAATTATAATGAATAATAGACTTATTAAAATAACACTCCAAGAAATTATACAGTTGAGTAGCTCATTATAATCAGATTTATTTGTATTAAACAGTGTCTATTTTCATCAAATGGTAATTTATTGATATAAGCCACCTTCTATACTTCAACACAATAAAATGACTACATACAGTTATATTAAATAAAAAGGATTACTTATCTGCCCTTTTCTAAAAAAAAAAAAATTATCTGAAAATGATTCTCTTAGAAATGATGTGAATTTCTTTAGCTGTGCCAGCAAAGGCATCAAAAAATACTTGTCAAATCCCGTTTCCTCAACCTTCCCATCCTTGTGAGTGCCAGTCAGCTCATTAGGCTGGTGAGGAGGAGGGAAGAGGGAACTTCAATCACAAAGCACATTCAGTCTCCAAAGAGAATGAACTCTTGAAGATTGATATTTACCATATTTTCATGGATTTCACATTGCGTATTTTCTGAAATCTGGATGTGTTTTCACAATCAAAGTTATCACAGATTTAATGAAATTTGTTGAGTTGTGTTAAATGTAATTTTAATTTATTCAGCATGGGAGAGGAACTCATAGTGGGTAAAATTCTCCTTTTTCTACAGCTTGCAGACAGATTTGTAGACTCTGAGAACCATGAAGTAAGTAAAAAAGAATGCTAACTAAAATATTGCCTCAGGTAGCTTCCAAAATGTAAAAAAGTTTCACCCAAATCAGGTCCGTGTTCATAGGAATGACACAAGTCAAGTATGAGTACAAACAAATAAAATGTACAAAACAGTTACACACAACTGAGCACCAAACTTTTCGCTGTCAAAATCTGACAGTAGGCAGTTCACTAAGAATTCGCGATTGTTTTTTATGTTTAATTATAACACTTCAGTTTCTATTTATGCTGAACATATTTTTAGATCAATTTTTAAAATGTTATTTCATTTTTCCAATGACACCAATTCACTGCCTCATCTTATAAGTTTCAAGTGAATAGAAGAAATAATAAAAGAGCTGAACAGATTTCAAAGGGTTGCTCGAGAAGAAAAAGTAAAATATTACAATGAAATGTCCAAAGACCTAGAGTTAGAAAACCAGAAGAGAAGAGCACACTCAGTATTTCTTAAGCTATAAGAATTGAAGAAAAAAATTTAGCCTCCAGTTGTAATACGGAAGGAGTCTCTGGAGAAAATACTGAACACATGGGAAGCATCAAGAGCACATGGAAGGAACATACAGAGTCTCTGGACCAAAGAGACTTGATCAATGTTCAACCATTTCCGGAGGCAGCATTTGATAAAGAACCAGTGGTACCAAAGAAAGCCAAGTTGCACTGAAATCATCGACCAAAAGAAAGAAAAAACAAAAGATCCAGGAAATCAATCGAACTGTTTCAGCAAATGGATCCAACACTGCAAGTTCTCACTTACAAGGCAAGAAATTTGGAAGACGGTTACCTGGCCAATCAACGGGAAGAAATCCCAATCTGTACTTATTCTAAAGAAAAGTTATTCAACAGAATGTGGAAATTATTAAGTAATCACATTAAAATTACATGCAAGTGAAATTTTTCTGAAGATAATTCAAAAACTTGCAGCAGTACATTAAAAGACAAATGTTAGAAATTCAAACTGGATTCAGAAGAGGAACTGGACTGAGGGATATCATTGCATACGTTAGAGGACTCTTGAGTGAAAGATGTGTGTCTGTGTTTCCTTGACTAAGCAAAAGTACTTGATTGTGTAGAAGTAAAAAAATATGGACAACATTGTGAAAAATGGGGATTCCAAAACATTTCTTTCTGCTCATGGTGGAACTACATATAGACCAAGAAGCAGTAGTTTTTCAAACACAACGAGGGAATACTGCATGGTTTAAAATCAGGAAAAGAATTTATTCAAGCTGTGTGCTGAGCAAATAATCCTAGAAACTAGATCATATGGAGAAGAATGTGGCATCAGGATTGGAGGAAGACTCATCAACAACACGTGATGTGTAGATAACACAACTTGGCTTGATTAAACAGGAATTTAAGGACTTACTGATGAAACATCAAAGAATACAGCCTATAGTACAGATTACACTGCAACATGAAGAAAACAAAAATCCTCACAACTAGATCAATACAATAAGTAATACCATGATAAAAATAGAAAAGATTGAAGATGTCAAAAATTTTATTTTATTCCCATGGAAGCATCAGTCAAGAATCAGATGATACAGTGCACTGGGCAAACCTGCTATAAAAAGCTTCCTTAAAATATTAAAAAGCAAAGATATCACTTTGAGGACTAAGGTACATTTGATCCAATTCATGGTATTTTCAGTCACCTCATGTGTGTGAAAGCTATACAGTGAATAAGGAATACTGAAGAATTGGTACTTTTGAATCACAATTTAGTGAAGAATATTGAATGTGCCATGGACTACCAGAAGAAGAAACAAGTCTGTCTTGGCAGAAATATAGCCAGAATGCTCAATAGAAGCAAGGATGGCAAGACTTTGTCACAGGTGCTTTGAACCATGCTGTCAGGAGGGACTGGTGCCTTGAGGAGGACATCATCTTGGTAAAGTAGAGCATCAGACAAAAAGAAGACCCTCAAAGAGATGCATTGACACAGTGGTGGCAACCATGGGGTGTAACATTGCCATAATTGTGAGAATGGCGTGAGACTAGGCAGTATTTTGTTCTGTTGTAAACAGGGTCACCACAAATTGCAGCTGACTTTGTGCACTTCCCAGCTTACATTTAGTCAGTGATTATTATACAAATAAGAAAACAGAGGGAGATGCTCACTTGAGGTGACGTCACTAGGATTTCTGTATCAGTCTTCCAAACTTCAAAAAAAAAAAAAAAAATCTATTTTCCTAACCATTGCACCACATTGCCTTCTGGCCTTTGTGAATAGCCACATGTAATCTGAAGACAGAGAGGCAGTGTCATTATGAAGCCATGAATGAAGGGTGAATCATATATTAATTTCTACATTCAGCTATTTCAGACTGCTCCAAGTTTTTCATATGACATGATTCATACACTGAAGGCGAAATGTATACTGACAGTAAAAAAGTCCATAAAAGGCAAGAGTATTATGGAAGAGATATTTATGTGGCAATGTCAGTTAAAAAAAAAATTTGGCAATTTAATTTTTCAGTTACAGTTTTTACAGTGAAGATTTGAATAATAGTCAATGTTCTTAGGTTTTGAAGAACAGAATTACTTTTTAAATTCCTTTAAAAGACATGAAAGATTGTGGTGGATTAATATTTTTAATATATTTTTAATGATACTGACCAGACCTCACTGAGAATTTAAAGACTACAGTTTCCCAATGCCCCAAATCTAAGACATCTCAAACTCTCCTGTCTTTGATGCTAGTAATGTATTTTAGCATCAAAATATTTTTTGGCCATGTTAGCAAGGAATGACACACTCCCAAATTCATAGTCTAAAATTAGTGAAACGTTGTAATCATTTGTAAGAAATACGTGTTTTTTATGTGAGTGTGAGGAAATGAGAGATAAAGAAAAAAGTCTGTGAAAACAATAGTAAGTCTATGAAAGATCATGTAGGGTATACAAATGATCTGTGAATTTTCCGCCTTCACGCATAGACTCTAAATAAAAATGAACATCTTCAAAATGAATGAACATGTAATTTTCTTCAGTGTAGTTATGATAAAAACCAAAAACCAAACCCACTGCTATTAATTTATTTCCAATTTACAGTGACCCTGTAAGACAGAGTAGAACTGACTCATAAAGTTTCAAAGGAGCTCATAGTTGGATTTGAACAGCTGACATTTTGGTTAGCAGCCAAAACACTTAACCACTTGCCACTAGGGTTTCTGCAGTTGGAACAGATAATTTAAAATAATCTGTGATATTAAAGATCAAAAAATGATGATATAATAACCTTGTAATTACATTAACAACTTAAACTAGTAATTTTGACAACAGGACAGTAACAAAAATTCTCATTAGTGTGGAAACAGACGTTATCTGGTCGAAGTTAAATCCTTACCCAGAGGTAGCTATGAAGCAGATGTTATTGATTTATTTATGCCTCTAGGCTTGTTTCATATAATAAAGTGAACTCTTACCTCCAAATATATTTATCAAAATTTTCGAAATGGAACATTACCAGAAACAACCAGAAGTGCTTACAGACATAATAATGGTTAAAAAAATAAAACAAAACAAAACACTAAACCTAACTGGAAAGAACCTGCAAAAGAAGAATTATAGGCTTTTCTCATCATTTTTGGCCCCCTCCAGGAGTTTTCCAGGAATCGCTCTGCCCACTAGCCCTTCTTTATCTCCTGTCTGCTTCTCCTGGGATAATTTCAAATATTTTGGGTAGATGTGTCTTGTAGTACTGATGTCAACTGTTGCTAGTGATCTTAAATACTCATTCATACAAAATAGCTTCTGACCTGAGTCACGGATGTGAGAGAATTTATTGTAATTCCAGACAGTATTTTGAACTTATGGGAAGGATGCTTGATCAAAAAAAGAAACAAAAACAAACAAACAGCTGATGAGTCAATTCTGACTCATAGCGACCCCATAGGACAGAATAGAGTTGCTCCATAGAGTTTCCAAGGAGCACCTGATAGATTCAAACTGCAAACTTTTTGGTTAGCAGCTGTAACACTTAACCACTACACCACCAGAGTTTCTGTGGTTGATAATAATGAGGTTTTATTCTGAACATGCTTCTTCCCATTTCAACTGAAAAAAATAAAACTGGGACAGTATTTATTTAAACAACAGCAACACACACAGGAAGTGTTTTCTAACTTGTGAGAAATTTATCACTTTGTTGTAACAACCCATTACCAGTCTCTACAAAACTGCAGTTTATAAGTTAAGAGATGGTGAAAACAAGGGGCAGGCTCAGAACTGCCTTGATGTATCTCTAATTGTTTTATACTGACACACAGAACGGGAGGGTGGGCAGAACGCCTAGAGGGAGGAAGATGAATGCCATCCACAGCAAGCATAAAAGTGAATCAGGCTGGAGAGCTGAAACCTGTATCAGTCCCTCATCAGTTCCATTGGGCTTTTTAACTACAGTGTACTCTTAGTTTTTCTCTTCCCAGAGGACAGCTGAAAGGAAGGAGCAGGAAAGGTAGGAGAACGAAAGACATTACATCCCCAGTAGTTTTTCTGCCAAAAAATTTAGGAATGATGCTAAAAGGAAATTCCATCCAGAGAATCTTCCAACCAACAGACCAACCTGTTGCTGTAGAGTTGATTGCAACTCACAGCAACCCTATCGTACAGAGTAGAGCTGCCCCACAGAGCTTCCAAGCCTGTAAATCTTCACAGAAGCAAATTGCCACATTTTTTTTTTCCTATGGAGGTCCTTGCAGATTCAAACCACCAGTCTTTTGGGATGGTAGCTGAGCGCTTAACCACTGTATCACCAGAACTCCTTCAGAGCATCTTAAACTCCTGCAAAAAATCTAATCTCCAAAGCCTGCGCACAGCAGGCATCTGTGTCATCATTTTATAAAGACATCCTTCTACCAGCTGTAAGAGTGCTGTAAGTGACTGATAATAATTAATGTATCTCTTCAATTACAGCCTCTGACAATATTACTGATAGGCATGTCATGGGTAACATCACATAACAAAAGATATGTTGAAAGTATTTTGTTATATGACTATTCCATCACTTATATTTCTTGCATCAGCTGTTTCTCCCTTCTTTCACCAGGATTGATGAAACTGCTTCCAGCAGCATTTTCCAAGGTCCAGCTGTACCTCTAAGGCCAAATTTTCATGAAGCAGAGCTGTATTTTTCTGCAGAAATTTATATTCGGCATTTTAAGAGAAGATAGATTTGACTCTTGCAAAAATATCACCTAACATGGCAGGTAGACGTTATACTTTCTCCAGAGCAGCCTGATATAAAAGGAGCCTAAATTATGAATCCAGGTTGTTTTTTGGGGGGGGGGGTTAATGAAAGGAAGGCAACTCTGTACTTTTGGAAAATTTAGCTCTTAGTGTACACTTAGCTCTTAAGGGGGAACTCAGGCATCACTGTATATTTCCTAAATTAATCCAATTATAATGATTTCTGTATTTAACAATGATCCACAAATGCTTTTAATCACTCCTTGTTCCCCATGGTACAGCTTGCACAATACCACCACATACGTGTTAAAGAGCAGCACAAAAATACCCTTGTACGCTAATGGAATACCTGGCAATACAAGGAATTTGTCCTGTAAGCTAAAATCACGCTATGAGAAGACCATAGCCGCAAATTTGGAACCAAACTAAAGACTTACAGTTACGTTTTCTTTGGCTTTCTCTGCTCAGCCAAACTGGATAATTCCATTAACAGTATCCACCTTGGGACTTAAAATTATACCCCTAAAATTAACAGCATGATTACCCACTCTGTGTTTCTCTTTTACTCTGAAGACATAAGCTTTGTCTTATGGCTTCAGGGAAGAAATGCTAAGAACAAAGAGTGAAAGGGAAAAAAAACAAAGCAGTATCAGGGCTGGCAGGTCCTTACATTCCCTTGAGAAATGTCTTACAGACTTTGGATCCAAACACCAAACGAAGGACTAGAGGTCCTATTCTGCAAAAATAAAAACAAAACACAAGGCATTTGATAATTCTTTTCATTCTTGATTTATATACTCTTGCATAAGAGTGTCATTAGAAATAGACTTCTACCTAATGGTGAATGGAAATGTGTCTAATTAGTTTAATGTTTTTAATAAACTATTTGGCAAGGGTTAACTAGGAATTACAGGGGTGCATTAAGGTGAAACCTGCTCATTTAGAAGCTTTGGCTCTTAAAATTACAAATATTCTTTAATGAAAACATTGAAAGAGATTCAAGTGTTCCTTAAAACATTAAGGATCTATTCAAATAAAAATATACCTCCTAGAAAAAAATTCTTTCTGTTATACAGCATTACCTGCCCTTGATTGATTAGAATATAGAGTAGTGATTCGCAACTGGCTGAGCATTGAGGGAGTAGGAGATCAGGATGAAGAGCTGGTGGGAGAGAAAGAACTAAATGCTCCCTGGAATCGAATATCAGAATCAGATGGCAAGCAAGCATTGTGGTTTTAAAAAATTGTATTCAATCTTAGAATTTTATATTCGGAGTATGTGAAAAAAATCACTAATTTCTACTTCTACCTTTTTGTGTGTGTGTGTTTCCTCCTCGGTTCTCAAAATATGGTTTGGGAATGGAAAAAGTATAAGAATCATTCTGGCAGTGTCTATCAAGTATTAATAAAACTCTGGTAATTGGGGTAACGATTTACCAGCACTACATTCAGATATGGTTAAATGCTTGGATAGTAACCAGAATATTGGTGGTTCTAATCCATCAGCAGCTCCACAGCAGAAAACACTTAGTGATGGGCTTCCATAAAAATTGAAGCCAAAGAAACCCTAAGGAGCAACTCTGCTCTGTTCTACAGAGTAACTATGAGTTGAAATCAGCTTGATGACACACACCAACAATAACAGTACTCAGACACATTAAGAGAATAGTCTTTATTTCTCTGGATCAACCTTCTCGTAAGCCATTAAGTATTTCCTACCACCCCTCCCTTCTGGGTAGCAAAAGGTGATAAACTGGTCACCACACAGTCCATTCATCTGACAGTATTTGGGTAGTTCAGTCTGTCCAGTAATGGCTTCGTTTTCTGGATTTCCTCCTGCTTCTTACCAGGATTGTACTGGGTAGCCAAGGTAGGCATGGCCCTTACACGACCTCCAGGTCCGAGAGGTGGAGGAGACCTCAGATACTATGGTGTCTTCTGGACCCTTCCACCGTGACTAGCTGTATGCTCTGTGTTGTGATCCAAGGGGAGCAACCACATCAAGACAACAATTTCGGCTCTGTGTGCCCAAAGCCACAAATCTTTTTGTTTTATTTTTTCCTTTTCTTATGTAAATGACGCACAGGTCTTCCTTAGTGGTCCTTCAAGTTTCTGTGCTCTAGGGGTTTAATCTATTTGCATTTGAATTAGTGAATTACATTTACTTAAGTCATAATACCTTACCTAAACTGACCTATGTAGGAATCCCGGAAAATCCAACAGTAATTCAGCCACAGGAACTGTCTGGATTTAATTAATTAATTAATTAATGCTAGATTTCTATTTGGCAAGTCATTGTCACCAGCTCCTAATTTAAAAGCAGTGGGATGGCTGGCTCTGAGTTGCAGGGGCGACGTCGGTAGTGCAGCTGCGGGTGGTGTCTTCAGGTCTGCAGCAACTCGCTGCCGTGAAGGAGCAACTGCTTCGGGTGAGCCTCAAGCTGTTGCAGCAAGTGGGGCTCTTCGCAGAAAAGCAGGGCTGTAAACCTTATGATTCTCACCCAAGCACACACGAAAAGCGTGTCCAAAGCTGTAACAGTTAGGCACCTCCCAGGCCCATGTCAGTAGCAAGCCCGAAGTTCACAGCAGGAGCTCTGCTCCCAAATGCGGAGCTGAGTCTTTGGGCTTCAGCCAAACACGCTCCACAGGAACTGCCAGGCTGCCAGGCAGGCTTATCCCAGGCACACGTGGTGGCAAGTGACTTCTCACAGCAGTGGTTCTGCTCCCAAAACCAAGATGGCAAACCTAGGGCTCCAGCCAACACCGCCTCAGGGGAATTGTCCAGCAGACAAGGCAGGTTTATCTCAGGCACATGTCACGGCAAGGCCAAGAGTCACAGCATATGCTCTGCTCTGAGAAGAAGGGCTGTAAACCTGTGAGTCTGCATAGCACAGAGCTAAAAGACACCCCAAACCATGGTGGCCAGGTGCCTTCCAGGCACGTACAATGGTGAAGACCAAAGTCACAGCCGGGGTTCTGCTCAGAAAAACAGCTGGGAAGTGGTTCTGTGTGGCTGCTTTTTATTCTTTTGGTGGTCTGTCCCTTATCTTGATGAGGACAGATACTGTTTATCTTACAGAGGAAGGTGTTATCACTTCTCAGGTAGGCTGTCTCCTTTTTAATATATCCTTGTTACACTCTGGTCTGTCAGCTACTAACAGATAAGATGTATCCAATCCCATCTGGCAGTTTAAAGGGCTGCTTAATGGTCCCAAGCATTAATTCATGTCACATTTTCCCCAGACTGTGGTCTCCCTGTCTTGATCCCAGTCTTCTCGTGGTCCATCAGTTCTCAAAGCATCCCTCTGTATCTCGAAGAGGCTCTGCTACCTGTTGGAAATGCTCACATCCAGGGTGTCTCCTAAAGTGGGGTGGGCAATCTATGGTCTACAGGCCAAATCCTGTCTACCACATTATTTTACAGAGTTTTGTTATTTTTTTTAAGCTTTATTGGGCCACAGCTACACCCATTCATTTACATCTTGTCAATGGCTGCTTTCATGCTACAGAGTTGAAGAGTAAGCAAGAGACTGTGAGTGTCATGGATTGTGTTGTGTCTCCCCAAAAATGTATGCGTTGATTTGACAAGGCTTCGAGTCCCAGTCTGGTGCTGTTCCTCCCATGTGTTGTGAATCCTGCCTCTGTAATGAGGGAGAACGGGCAGTAGTTGTGTTTCAGAGGCAAGACTCCAGTTACCAGCTGTGGGATGTCAGGGAGAGAAGTGAGCAGAGGAAGTCGGGAACCTCACACCACCAAGAAGGCAGCACTGAGAGCAGAGCATGGCCTCTGGACCCGAGGTTCCTGTGCCGAGATGCTCTCCTTGAATTTGGACTCAACCTACCGGACTAGGATCATTTCTCTGATTGAATGGACTTACAACTCGTGAACTGATTTGTGACTTACGGTACTGTGACAATCAACTTTCTCTTCATGAACCCATCCACTTGTGATGTTTGCTCTCGGAGTAGTACCAGGTGACTAAAACAATGAGCCGCAAAAACCTAAAATATTTACTATCTGTCCCTTGACAGAAAATGTTTGCCAATCCCTGTCTTAGAGGTTTGCAATCTTCAGTTGCATTGTGCATAAATTACGTTACTGTGCCCACACACATCCAAAGGCAAGCACACACTCACAGCCCTGTATCTGAATTCCTTTATAATATGTGCATGTTTTTTTTCTACTGTTTCTTTGAATTTCTGTCTCTAAAGAAGGACAAAAAGAGCTATATATCAGTCTTGCTTCTTCCACAATTTACTGGTACAGGAAAGAGCTAGGCTTTCTGTTTCCTCTGGCATATTCTGTACTTTGTCACAAACATTAAGGGGGAAAAAAAACCTCTTTGTTATTTGCCGTCAAGTTGATTCCAACTCATGGCAACACCATGTATGCAGAGTAGAACTGCTTCACAGGGGTTGTTTTAGTCAGCTAATGCTGCTTTAACAGAAATATCACAATGATAGCTTTAAAAGGAGAAATTTTACTTTGTCATAGTCCAGTAGGCTAAAAGTCCAACTTCAGGGTTTAAGCTCCAGGAGGAAGCTTTCCCTGCTGGCTCTGGAAGAGGGTCTTTGCCATCAGTCTTCCCCTGGACTGGAAGCTTCTGAGGCATAGGGACCCTGGTCCTTTCCAAAGGATGTGCTCAGCTCCTGACACTGCTTCTGATGCTATGAAGTCCCCAAATCTCTCTGCTGGTTTCTTCATATCTCAAGAGACTGAGTCCTTCCCCACCAGCACAACTGCCACCCATCCACCCTCATCAACATCACAGAGGTGGGATTTACAATATGGAAGAACGTCACACAATACCAGAAGTCATGGCCAGCCAAACCACTAGACACATTTGGGGGGGAACACAATTCAATCCATGACAGTTTCCAAGACTGTGACCTTTCAGCAGCAAATCTCCAGGCCTGTCTCCTGAGGTTCTTCTGGATGCTTTCCAATAGCCAACCTTTTAACTAGTAATTGAGTGTTTAATCATTTATACCACCTAAGGACTCCCTAAAACAAAACAAAACAAATCTCTACTCTCTAGTAATCCAGGTATGGAGTTTATGATAAAAGATTAGGGAGAAAAAAAGTGGCACTGAGTCAATTCCAACCCACAGAGATCCTACAGAAGTGAGTGTAACTGTCCTGGGGAGTGTCCAAAAAAGAACAAGGTAGATTTGAACTAGTGACTTTTTGGTTAGCAGCTATAGCTCTTAAGTACTAAGCTACCAGGGTTTCCAGAAGGATTTGGAAAATTCTTCCCTCTCCTGAGTTTGCCTGGATTTTACTATTATTGCCTTGTACTCAAGACAGGTACACCTTGAGATTCCAAGCTCATCAGTGAGCTTTGGGTTCCAAGAAGGAATCACACTGTCTCTTTCTGTAGGGCAATAAGCCTCACTGGTCAGCCTTGGAAATGGAATGCTGAAATGAAGCATGATTTGATGCTGAAAAATACATTGCTTTAATATCACAAAAACATTATCCCTATTATACTTACATGCGTGATGATGCATTACTGCTCCACTAGTCCTTTAAGAGTGATTCCAGATTGTACTGTGCACTCTACTCCTAAATTACGGTATTGAAATATAAGTATGTACATAAGTCTGGTTATGATGTATCCTCCTTCACTTTGTCTGTTATGTGTTTGACTCAACTCCAAGCTAATACCTGAAGAATCTATTTTTTTAAATTTTCTTGTCAAAGCCTTTACATTTTCGTTAGGGAAATGTTGTCAACCACTCTGCTACACATATTTCAATACTTGTGAAAATAATCCTGTTTCTTTTAAACCTCTGTGGTTTACACAGTGTCATGTCCTGTTTATAACAAAGAGGAAATTTTTCATAGCAAAGTAATAAAAACAAAAAATCCTTAAAATTTAGAAATCCAGAATAGTTAGAAGTTAAGTGTTTCTCTGTGTGAATTTATGTTTACATATTATACTAGACAAAACAATTATAGCTTGTATTTACTGGGCACAAAGAATATCGTTAGGTTCTTCACATACATATATTATCTTATTCATGCTTTATTAGTTTGTGAAGTAGATATTATTAACTCCACTCAGCAAATAAGCAATCTGAGGCCCCTTAACTTACCCAAAGTTATGCTACAAATGAAAAACAGAGCTAGGTTTAGCCCAGATCTGTTTGCTCCTAAAGCCCTTACCTTTCTGCTTTACACTGTTTTCTTCTTGTGCAATCTTCATGTAAAGAATGGCAGACAGCAGTAATCAGAGGGTCAAGCATTAACTTTAAATGGAAATAAAATGTTATTTATAAGTTACTGGTATTACATGGAAACCTTGGTTGCATAATAGTTAAGTGCTATATATGCTAACCAAAAGGCCCACAGCTCAGATCCATGAGAGTTTCCTTGCAAACCCTGTGGGGAAGTTCTCCTCTGCCCTTTAGGGTTGCTATGAGTTGGATGTGACTTGAAGGCAGTGAGTTCAGTTTTTTAGTACTATTACACAGGGGGATCCCTGGTGGTGCAATGGTTAAAGGTCTGGCTGCTAACAGAAGGTTGACAGTTCTAATCCACCAGGTTCTCCAAGAGATAAAGATGATAAAGATGTGGCTGTCTGCTTCCATAAAGACTGAACATCCTGTGGGGGTAGTTCGGCTAATAGACTTGATGGGAGTGGGTTTGGCTTTTCTTATTAAAATAGAGCTCCCTAGGTGGTGCAGTAGTTTGCACTGGTCTGCTAACCTAAAGGTTGGTGGTTTCAGCTCCCTGATTATACCATGCTGAAAGGCCTGGCCATCTGCTTTCATTAAGATTACAGCAAGCAAAATACTATGGAAGACTTTTACTCTGTAACACATGAGGTCATCACAAGCCAGAATCAACTTGATGGCAATGGGTTTGAAATTCTTGGTTTGATATTATTAAAGAAGAAATAAATTCAGAATCCTATTTCCAAAATTATTATCCTTAATTCTCATTAGTTAAAAGTGAATTCTTGTATTTGAAAGAGTATAATAGGTATCCTGATGAAGAAAACAGGCAACAATTGTATACAAATAGATATTTTAGTTGACCAATTGAACTGATATCTGTTTTGTTTCTGGCAAACAAAAATGTAAGTATTCACTAGTGCAATTATAGTTGATTTTCTAATTAATACTAGAAAATCTAACACATTAAAAATGTGTATGTGTTTGTTTCTGGTTTTCATGATGACTGTTAACTATTTCAACTATGCCAAGTTTTTCTGACAAGTTGGTAGCATCCTTTGTGATATTTTCAGGGACAAAAAAAGGGAGCCGTCTGCCCCAATTTATCTCATCCAGAGAGTTCTTTCATAGATTAAATTTGCTTTCCTTCATCCCATAGTGATATGGTTTAAGTATAATCCAAGGGAAGATTATCACACTGAGCCTTTAAAAGCGACTAACACTATGATGAGAAGTGATGATCAGATTAGTCTTCTTTGTGTAGATATTTTAGAAAAAAGGACTAAGCAAGGCTCAGTTGATGAGAAAGTAGAGAGACAAAAAATACCTCTGAGAAAGAAGTAGGAACAGTTAGCTGTGGACAATTATAAGGAAATATATGGCTACTGGATATGTAAACACAAGTGAACACTTTAATAGGAAATGGAAAAGTAAGGCAAACAATTTTTCCTTACTTCATAAATTTGCCGCAGAGTTGGCCTGGCCTCAAGTTTTCCTTCTCTTATTAGCTTTCCAAGTTAGCATGTATTTTATGCATGAAAATTTGCCAGACTCATCAAGAAACAGTGATTAACACTGACACATGTTCATATACAGTAGGTGAAAATCTGCTCCGTAACCATGATCTGTTCTTGTAGTGTACATCGAAGTAGACCAATGCTATATTGGTATTTATCAATCAGCTCTCCAGAAAAAACAAAGAGAAATAAAGAAAAAACTAGCAAAACCCCTGGTTTGTAGTGTTTACCAGCTTCTGTGGTAAAAATACTGCCATCGTTACTAATATCCAGTATCAAAGTGACCTCACTGAATGGGCAGTTTTGAAGAAATGTGCATTGTTGGTCCACAGGAGATGGTACAAGCCAACTTCAAGCTGCCTCTGACCCAGATGATGTCCTTCTATGTGCGCAGAACTTTCCCCCTTTTTTTTCAGTCCATGTTGATTTTCTTCCTGTTCTAAATGCCTCGGACACTTAAAGTTAATGGCATATAAATATACACAAATGACTAATGGATTTTTTTTTTTTAACTTCTCTCTTTGCAATCCCAGAAAAGTGTCTACATATCCAGAAAGTTGTAAGACGAGTAGTACAAAAGTTTTTGTTTGCAGTTTGGATAACCAATATCTCAGAATTACATTGTAGAGTTTTCCAAATAAATTTAAATCTTTATTGGTATATATAAATATATCCATATATAAGACAGGCACATCTTGAAACATTATGAGATATTCAATAATGTCATTAAAGAATCCCATGCATCTGAATGCCCATCTCTATCAAATATTCAGAGTTTCATAAGAATCAAATTTATTTTATTTTGGATATTGAATCCAAACTCTACATTTCAATTTTATTGCTAACACTTTATATGCAGTTATAAATGAGATTAGCATGGCAGGCTAGCATTGTCATATTGAGTTTCTTGAGCTTATTAAAAATGTCAGCAAGATATTCAAACCAGTACCTTTTTTAACTTAATTTTATTTATTTATTTAAATATTTCATTGTACTTTAAGTAAAAGTTTACAATCCAAGTCAAATTGCCATGTGAAACCCTGCAGACACACCTCTGTGCAACTCTAGATGCTCTTTCCACTTGGCGATAGCGCCCTCCTCCATTCTGCCCTGCACTTCCCATACACATTCAGTTAACTCTGGTTCCCCTCCCTCCCCCTGTCCCCACCTTCCACCTGGCTTCTGGACAGGAGCTGCTCCAAAAGCCTCATGTATGTATTTAACCCAGGAAGCACACACTTCACTAACATCATTCTGTGTCGTATAGTCCAGTCCAAACATTGTCTGGAGAGTTGAACTTGGTACAGGTTTCAGCTCTGAGCTAGCAGACAATCCAGGGGCTGTGTCCTATGGGGACCATCAGGATGTTAGACCTTCAAGTCTGGTCTTTTAAAAGAGTTCTAGGTCAGCACCCTTGTTTTTCTCCTGCTACATCATGGATTCTAGGTTGTGTTCCCCATCAGGACAGTCGCTGTTGGTATCCAGGCACCATCTCACCATCTGCGTCTTCTGTTCTCACGCTGACATAGTCTCCTAATCATACGGCGCCTTCTGTCTTCTGGGCTCATATTTTCCTAGTGCTTTCAATAGCCTTCGTCACCACTGCTCCTGGTAGACTGGGACCAACTGATGCTACTTAGACCTCAAATGCCACCACCCAAAAGGAGATGCAGAACATTCATTTTCTAAGAAAAAGGCAATAAAAAACAACTTAGTTATGTCAATTGATGGGCAGATCTCTGAAACTGTGGTCCCCGAATTCTTCCTGCACCTGCTGATGTAATCTTCGAAGTGTTGGGACGCATTTAGGAAACGTCTTAGCTTTTGGCATAGTCCAGCAGTGTTAATCTCACCGCATGCTGTCACTTTCCTTACTTAACCCAATTCCTGTCTGCTATCTAATCTATGAGTACCGCTTTTCTTCTCTCCCCTCCCTTGTAACTAGCAAAGATTTTTTTTTCCTTCTGTGCTTAAACCTTTTCTTGACTCCTTATTGTAGTGGCCCCATACAGTAGTTGTCCTTTTGCAGCAGACTGATTTCACTCAGCATAGTGTCTTCCAGATGACTCTGTGTTGCCAGATGGTTCCCCAAATCATCATTGCTCTTTATACATTTTACACATTGCATAGTATTCCATTGTGTGAATATACCTTACTTTATTTATCCTTTCATCTGCTGATGGGCTTCTAGGTTGATTTCATCTTTTTGCTATTTTGGACAGTAATGCAGTAAACATTAGTGTGCTCATATCTGTTTGTGTGACAGTTTTTATGCCTCTAACATATATTCCAAGCAGTGGAATTGTTGGATCATATGACATTTCTATTTTTAGCTTGTTTAAGCCAAATCAATTTCCAAAGTGGTTGTACCATTTTACTTTCCCACCAACACTGTAAAAGAGCTTCATTCTCTCCATAAGCTCTCCAACATTTATTATTTTATGTTTTTTGGATCAATGCCAGCCTTGTTGTGGTGAGATAGTATCTTCTTGTAGTTTTCATTTGAATTTCCCTAATGGCTAATGATCATGATCATTTCTTCACATATCCTTTAGTGTCTTGAACGTCTTATTTTTTAAAGTGCCTGGTCATATCCTTTCCCCATTTTTTAACTGGGTCATTTGTTTCTTTCTTGTTGAGGTTTTGCAGTACCTTGCAGGTTATGGAGATTAAAAGCTGAACAGATCGTGGTTGCCAAAAACTCTTTCACAGTCTGTAAGTAGTCTTTTTACTCTTTTGGTGACGTCTTTGGATGAGTGTAAATGTTTGATTTTTAGGGGTTTGTATTTATCTATTCTCTCTTCTGATGTTTGTGGATTGTTATTAACATTTTATAGAAAGTTTATGCCATATACTAGGGATCCTAGCATTGTCCTTAGTTTTTTCTTCCATGCTCTTTATTGTTTTAGATTTTACATTTATGTCTTTGATCCATTTTGAGCTAGATGGATTTTCAGTTTTGCTATCACCATTTACTGAAGATATTTATTGAAGAGATTGCTTTTTTCTCCATTCCACAGACTTTGGGTCTTTGTCCAATATCAGTTGTTCATAAGTATATGACGTTATATCTGGATTCTGTAATCCATTCCACTGATCTATGTGTCTGTTTTTGTACTACTACCAGGATGTTTCTACTACCTCGGCAGTGTAACAGGTTCTAAAGTCAGGTAGTATGAGGCCTCTTCTTTGCTTCTTTTTCAGTAATGCTGTACTTATATAACATTCCTTTCCTTTCCATGTAAAGTTGGTGATTTTTTTTCCTTATCTCATTAAAAAAAAAAACGACATTGAGGTTTGTATTGAGACTGCTTTGTATCTATAGATCACTTTAGGTACAACAGATATTTTTATGATATCAAGTTTTCCTTCCCATGACCAAGGTAGGTTCCTCCACTTACTAGGCCTGACAACCAAGTCCATGAACTTCATTGTTCTAACTGCTACGTACCTCAGCGCTGAATATCACTATGGCCACCTTTGAAGTACTCCCCTTGGGAAGCTGTCACTGATACCAGTACTTAGTCTACCCTTCAAAGCAATTTTAGAACTCTTTCTGAAATGGCCACTGTGCACAGTGGCATGGTGGCAACTTCATCGTATAGTTGTCTGTGAGGGAGTTTTTAGTTAGTAAACAAATAACTGTATTGAAATACCCTCCTTAATCACCTGATCTGGCCCCCAATGACTTTTTCAGTTTACCCAAGACAAAGGAAATATTGACAGGAGGAAGTTTTGATGACGTTCAGAACATCAAGGGAAACACAACAACAGCTTTCATGGCCATTCCAGAAAGAGTTTCAAAATCGTTTTGTACTAGGCACTAGAGTCTGTGCATAGCTTCTGAAGTAGAGCACTTTGAAAGTGGTATTCAGCAGTGAGATATGTAGCACTTTTTCTAGGATGAGTTCACAATCTCAGTGGCCAGATCTCGTGTAAGTCTCTTTTGATTTCTTACAGTAGGGTCTTGTAATTTCCTTTATGAGGATCATTTACAACCATGGTTTGATTTGTTCCTAATTATTTATATTTTGGGTGGTATTGTAAATGGTATTGATTTGGTGATTTCCTCTTTGATGGTCTCTTTGTTGATGTAAAAGACTCCAGCTGATTTTTATGTGTTTATGTTATATGCTCACACTTTGCTAAACTCTTCTACAAATACCAGTAGGTTTTGTGTATGTATGTGTGTGTGTGTGTGTGTGTGGATTTTTTAGGGTTTTCTGTGTTTATGTTTTCCTTATGAATTTAGATGTTCTTTATTTCTTTATCTTGTCAGATTGTTCTGGTTAGAACATCCAGCACAACATTGATTAAAAGTGCTGACGATGGGCATCCTTGTCTGGTTTCCATTCTCAAGGGGAATGCTCTCAGACTCTCTCCACTTAGGATGATGTTAGCTGTTGGCTTTGCATATATGCCCCTTATTATGTTGAGGAATTTTCCTTCTATTCCTATTCTGCTGCGGGTTTTTAAGATGAATAGGTATTGGACTTTGTCAAATTCCTTTTCTGCATCAATTGATAAAACCAAGCATTTCTTATCTTTTGTTTTATTTATGTGGTTGACTATATTAATTGTTTTTCTGACACTGAATCATCCTTTCATCCCTAGTATGAATCCTGATGTCATGAAAGTACTGAAAAGCAAAAATGCCACTTTGAAGACTAAGTTGTGCTGGACCCAAGTCATGGTATTTTTCGTCACATCATATGCATGTGAAAGATGAGAAATGAATAAGGAAGATAGAAGAAGAACTTATGTCTTTGGATTGTCATGCTGGTGAAGAGTTTTGAATATATGATGAACTGACAAAAGACTGAACAAGTTGTTTTGGAAGAAGTACAACCAGGATTTTTCTTAGAAACAAGGATAGGGAGAATAGCTTCCCATATTTAGGACATATGGCAGGAGGGATCAGTCCCTGAAGAAGGACATCATACATGGCAAACTACAGGGTCAGCAGAAAAGGAGTCACTCGACGAGATGATCTGACACAGTGGCCTCAGTAACAGGTTCAAGCACAATAATAGCTGTGAGGTGGTGCACGACCGAGCAGTGTTTCATTCTTCGGTGCGTAGGGTCACAATGAGTCCAAACTGACTCAAAGACACTTAACAACAATAACTAGAAGCTGATGGAGGAGGTCTATTAGCTCATTGGTAAGAACATGGCTGGTTCAATTCCACAGTCACTCCTTCAAAACTTCACACAAGACAGTTCTACCTTGTCCTTTAGGCTAGCTATGAGTTGGAATTAACTCAATGTTGATGGACACTAGAAGCTGAAATAGACAAAGAAGGACCTGCTTCTAGAACAACACTTCAGATTTGGACATCTAATCTCCTGAAGATCAAAGACCACAACCTTCAGTATGGATTGCACCTCAACACACAGAAAACAAAAATCCTCTAATTGGACCAATAAGCAACCTCATGACAAAAAGAGAAAAGGTTTAGGTTTTCAAGGAGTTCATTTTACTTGGATAAAAAAAATCAACATCAGTAGAAGCAGCAGTCAAGAAATCAAAAGATACACTGCATTGGGCAAACTGGCTACAAAAGACCTCTTTGAAGTGCTGAAAAACAAAGATGTCAGCATGAGGACTAAAGTGTACCTGATTCAAGACATGATTTGAATCACCTCACATACATTTCTAAACTGGAAGATGAATAAGAAGACCAAAGAAGAACTGACACTTCTGAATTGTGGTCCTGATGAAGAATATTCAGTATACTATTGACTGCCTGCAAAAAGAGGGAACAAATCTGTCATGCAAGAAGCACAACCATGCTGCTCCTTAGACATGAGGATACCATGTCTCACACACTTTGGACGTATTATCAGGAGGATCACTCTCTGGAGAAGGATATCATTTTTGATAAAAGATCAGCGAAAAAGAAGACGACCTTCATTGACATGGATTGGCACAGTGGCTGTAACAAAAGGCTTGGACATAGCAACAACTGTGAGGACAACACAGGACAAGCAGTGTGTCCTTCTGTTGTGTGAAGGGTCACTGTGAGTCAGAATTGACTTGACAGCACCTGAAGCAACAACAGTAATCTCCTGAACTGTGAAAAAGTGGATTTTTGTTCTTTAAAGCCACCCACAGGTGGTATTTCTCTTATGACAGCACCAGGTAACTAAGATAGAAGTCTTTAAGAAGAAAAAAAAAGCAATCTATTTTATTTCAAGTCTAATTTCAACACCAATAAATTTTTGACAACTTAAAAGCTTAAATAGGTTTTCTGTGTACCAAGGGTTTTCTAATATATAAGCTTTGCATTTACTTGTATGGTTACAACTCACCAAACTAAAGTGGTAAGATTCACAGTCTTCATACCCTGAAGGGTTGAATTATAGTGGCTTCATGTAATTTCTCTTTTTGAAATAGTTCTTTACAAGCATCCTCTTAGTGACCTTTTTGTGTGGCATTTAAAAACAATGGCAATAAGTGTGTATTCAGTGCTTGCACATCCACTGTGACTGTTTCAAAATCAGTGGCACAGGACTAAATGGGTGTTTTCCTGATTTCTTAGGACTTTTCCTCATATATAATATGAAACTTCAAGTGGAAGTTTTTATTAACACGATTACATTTTTAAGTACAGTTATTCAAGGACATTAAGTGGCTCAAATTATACTACAAGATGCTGGAAGATTTATTTTTATGGTCAATCATTTATTTCTAAACATCAAAACTTGTCATGATCCACAGAACAAATAATTTTAATTTCACAAACACAACGAGAAGTTTGTGTAGGTGGTACCATACTTGAGGCTGGTGCAGCTTGACTTTTGTCGTTCTGATCCTGACAGTTTTCATCTCTTTTACCATGAAATATTTTTTCTTTTAAAAATCTTGTCTTAAATTGGTGACTGATTTCTAGTTTGAACAGCAATTATTTCACCTCAGTTTTAACAACTACATGTATGTGTAGATGCAATATAGGCAAGTAACATCTGACACTACCTTTTTTAGTACAATATGGCCATGATGTAGCATGCAGAGGACACTTGTTATTGCACAATTGTCTAATAAGCCATGATAAAAGCATGAGCTGAGCAGATGTGCCTGAGTTTTACCTGACATTTAATTGTACAGAGGACACATATGCTGAACCACTGAACTCACTTGTATAACTTTACATGATCAGACATGTGCAGACTTAAACTCAAAGAAAGGCCAGAGTACACTCCCCCTCCTTCCTAATCAACTGCTCATTTGATCAAAGGTAAAAAATATATACATAAGAAAACAAAAGGTATCACAGTCTGCAATCTGCATGAAAATCAGTTAAACCTGTTCACACATTAGGCCTTACAGATTTTAATGTGTTTTGAAAGAGACAGAGAAAAATAAATAAATTAATTAATTAAACCACTGTCTGTGGAGTCAAACTCAAAGTGACTCTAGAGGACAGGAAAGGTTTCACAAGGAACACTGGTGGATTTGAACTGCTGACCTTTGATTAGCAGCTGATCTCTTAACCAGTGTGGGACCAGGGCTCCAAAATTCTTAATTCCACTTGATAAATACTACATTTCAGTGCTTGTTGTTGTTGTTAGGTTTTTAGTTTTTTGTTTTTCTTTTTCCTAATTGCAACCGTCAAGTAGATGAACTGTATATTTTAAATTGAATTAAATGAAAAATTTCTCTGTAGAAATCTAAAGTTGCAGAAAAACAAGTTTGAAAGTATACACAGACCTCAAAAACTGCCAACATGAAACAGATTCAGTGTTTCACTTGTTCCTTCTAAAGTGAAATCATCTGCTGAGGACAGGGGGAGTGGAAGGGAAGGGAAAGAAAACGAAGATGATAGAGAAGGGAGGACAGGAGGCAGGGAGGAAGAGGTGGAGGGAGGGAGGGAGGCAGGGAGGGAGGGAGGAAGGGGGGAGGGAGGGAGGAAGGGAGGGAGGGAGGGGAGGGAGGCAGGGAGAGCACAGAAAGAATGGGAAGCAAGAGCTTATGCTTTGTGGTCAGTCATGCTAACACAGTCCTAAATCTGTATTTCCAGTGTCTTGTAAGTCTCTCTGTCTTACTATTGGCCTCCTATCCAGGTCTACTCTTCATCAAAGTCTGGAGCAGTGTGACATCTCCTTGCACTTTCTCTTGTATTACCTATTAATAGCTTCTCCAGGTATAATGTGTCTTAGCTCCCATGAAGAAAGCATGATAATGTGTTTGTTATTTGTCTAGTAAGGAACTAATAATTTTTTTTTAATAAAACTGCAGTTATTTGTATCAATAATCAACATAACATTTTTGGCTGTCCGAATATGACTACAGCAAACATTAATTAAACAAATGTGCCTTGAGCATCTCCTGTGTTGGAGTGTTTGAAAAATTATACCAAAACATTTATTGGGCACTATGTGCCACGTTACTGTGTTAAATGCAGTCTCTATATGATTTCATTTGATTTTCACAACACTAACACATATAATCTTCTTTTACCAAATGAGAAAATGCAGGCTTTATCAGGTTAATAGCCCAAGATCAAATTGATGGTAAGATGTAGTTTGGATGATATTTCAAACTACATCTTTATGATTCTAAGAGCTAAGTGATTAGCCATTAAATTCTGTATCTCCTCCTTTAGACTTACATGACTGAAAGTTCAATGTAACTACAGCCAGTTAAATTGTGTAGAAGTTTAATGTCTACCTGAGATAGCCCATTGTTACGAGGCAATAATTTACACATATAAACAATATACATATGTATACATATACTTATATATTTTTCAATGTCATTATTTCAGTATCATATTTTTTCTGCCCAGGGTAGTAGAAAAGACGTAAATAACTTTTTAAAAAGATTGTCAGATTAAAATCTTCATTCTTAAAAGCAATTATAACAGCCTGAAATCAAAAGGAAAATTTGCTCTGCCTCTATGTTTTATTAGAGGAAATACTGAACTTTTTTTTTCAATCCTGAGTATTCACATAAAGGTGATTTGAAGAAAGAAAACGAACCACAAATTGGTTGAATTTTCTGTTTCTCTATAGCTAGATGGAAACATACTGTGAGCCACAGGTGCGTGTGTGCATAGGAACGTAACTGCCTGCGTGGGCACATATGTGCATATACACATCCATACATACATCAATTTGCACTTTGTTTTGCCTTCCCTCTTTCGGCTTACTCTGCCTCAAGATCCACTCCTTCCTGCTTGCTTAATCCAAAAAGAGCTTTCCAAACAACCTTCTCACAGTAAAATACTGACAAAGTTAGCCAACTGATTCAAATACTCACCATTGTCTCCACACTGGAAGCAGTCAGAGACACTGTGAGTCTCTTTGTCCTTCTTAAACATCTTCCACACAATCGTTTGTATGCATTTTCCATAGTGCTTCCTGTTAGAGGTAGAGATTGACCTCTGGAAATTGATCAGGAGAAGTAATCAATCCTCAGAGCTGCAGTTTATTAACTGTGCCTCTCCTTTACTTCAAATCATAGTATAATGAGATTTTGAAGCTGGAAGAGGATCTTGTCCAGTCCCCTCATGTCACAGATGAAGAGACTATGGCTCATTACAACCCAGAGAGGCAAAGTGGTAGGACTGATCAAGATCATACAGTAATAAAACTGGAATTAGAATCAATTACTACCAGCAGAGTTAATATATTTAAAGTCCATCACTCCATACACATTGCAGTGCTTGTGATGTGTTGCCTAAAAGACTGAGATGCCATCTTTATTATTAATACAAATGTCTATATCTGACTCTTACATATTAGCCCTTTTATTAGACAACCAACTGGCAGCCACTTGAGCAAATGAATTCTGTGTCTCATTGTGTAAAATGATTGTATCCTTCCTTTATTATTCAGAGATGGATATTCTTTCATGTTCATATTACTTTGGCATGATACACTCATGCTGTTTTATGGAAAAAAAATCCATACTTTAGAATAGACTATTATACAATCTTGATATAACCACTGTCACCTCATATAATGAATGAGTTAATAAAATACACAAAATGATTCCTCCTCTTCCCTACTTTCCGTATATCATAGTTGAAGCTGTTACAAGTACATACAATACAATAATCATTAATGCATTCTATTATCAAAATATATTGAAGCAATGTGGGTAGAGTTGGCAGCTCTTTAGACAAAAAAGAAAAAGAAAAGCTCACTAAAGCAGACTTCTCATAAAGTTCTCAGAGTTGCTTAGTCTCCACTGAGAGCAAAACTGCAATAACATTTTTTCTTTCAAGATTCTGCCATATTTAATTAGGATCATAGCCTAGGCTGTAAATTATTAAATGAGTGGGGGGCAGAGGAAAGATGACAGACTAAACATATGTCTCCCTAAATCCCTCTGGAAACCAAGGCCTGAGTCGATAAATAAATGGAGCCTTCTAGATACTTATTGAGCCCTAGGACACAGCATAGCACTGTCTATTTGGTCTACATACCACTGAGCAGGAAACTTCTTCCCTTTTACCAACCCCTACCCTTGTTGAGTGCTGACTCAAGTGGACTGAATGTAAATCACCATTTTAATTTTTTTTCCCCACTATCTTAGCTGGTGGGAGGGGCTAAGGTTTGACCGGCAGCAATGCTCAGACATGCTGCTGATGAGAGCAGCAAGTGGAGTCACCACATTTTGACAGCCTGGCCTTGGAATCTGTATAGCTTGGCACTTCTGACCTCTCTCTGTCTCTCAGAATCTCTGAATCTCCACCACTGAATAGTCTTTTCTGAGGCTGGCAGGGGAGCTTGTGCTGGACACCATCCTGATTCACTTTCAGGCGGAGTTTCCTATACAGAGAGCTCAGCTGGACCTAATTTCCAGTCTGGGAGGCAGTGCCAGCCTGGAGATTGTTTTTCTGGCAGTAAAGCAGTCTTTGATATAGAGGTACTTACTTTGCCACCTTGGAAGAAGAACTTGAATACCTGAAAGCCTAACTAATTTTGGAAGCTATCAGATACCTTTATCTTTCAACAGAGAAATAACTGCAGTGCATCCAGATGACACCTCTTCCAACCTTTATTTTCTCATATTATAGGGTCAGCTGACAGCTCCCCAGTGGCTCTGTAAGTGGGGCTGTGTCTTTGCCAACCAGGAAGTGGAGCCCACTACCCAAGAGATTCCACTGAGCTGAGTCACGAGTATTTAAAGGTGTCTAGTGATCAACTTCCTTTTCAAACTGAGCTTTCGATGCTGTGAAAGTAACACTGGAGAAACAGAACAACCTCCAGATGCTCAAAAAGCCACAAACTTTGGACCAGAACATTGGGAAAATTCTCCTGTGGCTTCAGAAGGCCCTCAGAAGAAAGATCCAAAGAACTTCCCAGATGAAGAAACCTTTCTGAAATTATTGGAGGCAAGTAGAAAAGGATTATATAGAGAGCCCTCCTAGACCTTATGCAAAATTCAGCAGAGCAAAATGAAAAATTAAGCAAGCTGTTCAATCTGAGGGAACACCACTACTCTGAAATAAATCCAACAGATCAATAGCAAAACCAAAGAGAGAGAAAATTCAGTTCGAAGCCAAGAAAACAGAATTGAACAAATGGAAAATAGACTTTCTGACTTGGAAAACAGAGCTACTGATGCCAGCATATATGAGGAGAAATCAGAAAAATGAAACAAGAAAAATGAAGAGGCATTAAGAAGCATGTGGGACTTCATTAAGAGGAACAATCTACAATAAATTGGAGTTCCTGAACAGGGTGGGACACCAGAGAATACAGAGAGTATTATGGCTGAGCTGCTGACAGAAAACTTCCCAGAAATGCTGAAAGAAGAGAATATAAATATCCAAGATGCATACAAAATGGCATTCAATACAGACCCCAAAAGAAAGACTTCAAGACATATTATAATCAAGCTTAACAAAATGAAACATAAGCAGAAACTGTTAAAGGCAAGAAGTCTCAGGCAAAGCTAACATTCAGAGGGAAACCCTGTAGGCTTTCATCGGACTTCTCAGCAGAAATGGTGCTGGCACAGAGACAATGGGATGACACATTCAAAGCCTTGAAAGAGAAGAACTTCCAACCAAGAATTATATGTCCTGCAAAACTATCTTTGAAATATGAAAATGAAATCAAGACATTCGCGGATAAACAGAAGCTCAGAGACTTTGTAAAAACCAAACCAAAGCTACAAGAAATACTGAAAGAAGCTCTTGGCTTAGAAGAACAAAACCATTAATTTTATATTTTAGGAGGAAATACAGGACATATCTTCCAGAACCCTACTCAGTTAGGGAAGATTCCAAACTCGACCAAAGCTGTAATATTAAAAGAAGTGATCCAGTGATCATGTCATAAAAACTATGATGTCATCATATTACAAGAGGGATGCACTACAGTCGTTACAGTTCTTCCAGCTGGAGAGGAGGTTAATAAGACTTGTAGTAGTTAAGACTGGGTTTAAACATAGATTATTAAGGGGGATCATGGGAGCAGTTGCAAAGCACTATAAAGATGCAACATACCAAATCAAGAAACATGATACAGAAGTCTCAATAACCACAAAACCAACTCTGAAAAAGGTGAAAAATCAGTTCATAAAGAAGAATGTCCCAGAACAGAATAGTAACAACAACAGAGAAAGCATCAACACAAAAATAAACATGTCGCAATGACAGCACTAAACACATACCTGTCAATAATTACTTTGAATGTGAATGGACTGAACACTCCAGTAAAGAGACAAGGAGTGACATCTTGGATCAAAAGACACAACTTGTTTAACTTGTTCGTATGTTGCTTACAAGAAACTCACCTTTGACTTAAAGATAGGAATAAACTGAAAATTAAAGGATGGAAGACTGTATATCAATGTAACAATACACATCAAAGAGCAGGTGTGGCAATACTAATCTCAGATATAATAGATTTTAATGTAAAATTCACCATCATGGACAAGGATGGACACCATTAATTGCTGAAAAGTTCAATACACAAGCAGGACTTAACAGCATTAAATATTTATGCCCCCAATACTGAAACATCTAAACACATCAAAGAAACACTGACTACACTCAAAAATGAGAGAGATCACTCCACAATAATAGGGTGAGACTTCAACACTCCACTTTCAATATTGGACTGATCATCTGGGAAAAAACTCAGTAAAGATGGAGAAGACCTCATTGCCACAATTAACCATCTAGACCTCATTGACATACCCAGAACTTTCTGTCCATCAACAGACATCTACACCTTCTTCTCCAGTGCACATGGAACATTTTCTAGAATTATTAACTGAAATTCTCTTTCTTCCAAACTTTCATTTTTGGAATCCATACTTTAATCAGTCTTAACCTTATTTCATGGTTTTAATCTTTCAGACGAATCATGTTTTTTTCCTGTAGTCTGACCAACTTGTAACTGGGTTATATCCTAGCTTTTTATGGTTTATGTTTCATACCTGGAACAAGATTTTTCCTTTCTTCTTTTAGTGATAGCTTTTGTAAGTCCTATGAAAACATGTTGTTTTTCACAAACCATTAATCCTATTGAACTAGAAACATTTTCTCAACTAATTAGTGTCTCTGCAACAAGAATGAGAAGCCACCTGTATTCTGAGATATTGAATATAGGAGGCCACAATTTAATTTCATCTACTTCTTGGGTCAAGTAAAGAGCAGTCATATTGCTGTTTATGCTTAATGTTGTAAAACTAAACAATCAGCGTATGCTCTTAGTAGCAAACTTACAAAATATCACAAACTGAACATGTTGTCCAATGAAAGTCTATTTTCTCTCTTTTTGGTATGTCATTCTAGATCTTTCCCTTTAACATCTTTCTATGCTTTCTCTCCTGAACAAAGATGTAAAGTTCAGACATTATGGCAAAAACAACAAATGTAAGACTATGTAAGTAAACATCTCTCTCTCTTCCTCTTTCGTGTTCCTATGAGTCATGTCTCTCTCTCTCTCCCTTTGTCTATTTTAAAAATCTGTTTTTCTTCATTCTCTTTCATATGTCCCTGTTACTTTCTAATAGTAACATGAAACACTGTCTTTTATAGTACTTTTTAAATTTAGTAATACATTTGCATTCTGTTTCTTTAAGTGAACTTCTGCTTTAAAACATACAGAAAAGGAAACTTCATGATGAAAAGATTGTGAATTTCCACATGTGGAAACATAAATTTAAAGTAAATCAAGCAACAAACATGAGACACTGATTTGTAATAATGTCTAAGATTTTTTATATGCCAGTATAAACATCTAACAGTACTATACAAAAATTAGACAAAGTATGTGAATAGATAATTGATGTGAGAAGTATATTCCACAAATTATTTAACTTTGCTAGAAATCAAATAAAACAAAGATTTAAAAAAAATTACAAAGCTTTAGCAGAAGATAACAAAGGTGATTAAAAAGAAACAGCACTAGGTCATATATAAACCCTGGTGGTGTAGTGGTTAAGTGCTCCATCTGGTAACCAAAAGGTCAGCAGTTTAAATCTACCAGGTGCTCCTTGGAAACTATGAGGCAGTTCTATTCTGACCTACAGGGTCACTATTAGTCGGAGTCGACTCAACAGCAGTGAATTTGGGTTTGTTATAAATGTAAGAAAATGGACATCTACAGATTCGAGTCGAAGATGTACAGCTTGAGAGGACCCTTGTATAATCCTCATTAAAGGCTTTTGACTAAGGAACTTCACCTTTGGGAATTTAAACATTGAGCATATTCAATAATGATATTTGTGATGCCTTATTTTTATTTTATATGTCAACATGGGTAGGCTATGATTCTTGATGATTTTTCAGACATTGAACTGGTTGCTGTTTCATAATGTAATGTAACCCCTTCCATGATGTAACTTAGTGTCATCAACTAATCGTTTGAAAGGGATCTTTCTTTTGGGATGTATTCTATCTTCAGAATATGAATGCTCTTCAGATAAGAATGGACTAGATTCAGGAAAACAGTGTGACCAGGTGGTGTATGTACTTTATGGTTTTATACATTTATAGGAGGCTGGTTGCTTTCTAGATAGGAGAGGAAATAGTGGAGAGGAGGGGACAGGTGTTTGTTAAGAGGATACTAGAAGTAAAGAGTGAAAAGTGGTGTGTTGTTATAAGGTGAGGAGAGCAGATGGAGTTGTAGATAGGTAGACTTGCAAAATTGACTTGGACTGTATACTTCCATTTAATCATAGTAATAAAAAAGAGCAGTAAAAATAAAAAAAAAAAAAAAGAATATGTGTGGATGTTCCAGTAGAGTTTGCTTTCTCTACCGTACACAACTCTAATTGCCTGATCTGTGAACCTTGGTATGTAAGCCTGCAAAACTCTCTGGTGTGCCACTTGACCTGCAGATAGATTTGCCAGCCTACACAATACTGTGAGCCAGCAGAAATTTCCAGCTTGATGCCTAACTTATAGATTCAGGACTTTCCAGCCTCAACAAAAGGAGCCCTGGTGTGCAGTGGTTAAGCTCAGCTATGAACTGCAAGTTCAACGGCTCAAACCCACTAACTATTCCACAGGAGAAAGATGTGGCAGTCTGCTTCTGTAATGATTATAGCCTTGGAAACTGTACGGGACAGTTCTACTCTGTCCTACAGGCTCAGTACAAGTTGGAAGTGACTTCATGGCAATTTGGGAGCGGGATCCCCCACAATTGTGTCATCCATTTACTTGAAGTAAATGTCTCCTTCTCTGTCTCCAGTCCAGTTTCCTTCTCAAATTGCATGACACATTTGTCCACATTTTAATTTCTTTACAATAGTAACACATTTTATAAAAGATAGCCTCTAACGATCATCATTAGCCATTTTATTCTTCCTTAGTAACATGTAAAATTATGTTATGCAATAACTGCTTCTTAGATTCAATGAAATATGGTATATTCTATTACATACAATTCATTGTTGAATATTGTCTTGGTTTCGGTTCTCTAGAGGAACAAATCCAGTGAAGCATGCACACATAAACCAAACCCACTGGCATCAACTCAATTCTGATTGATGGCAACCACACACGCATACACACACAAACACCTGTTTGTTCTTCACTCAGTTCTGCTGCTGCAGGTGTTTCTATTTTCTTGCTATCTTCACTATTCCTGTGAAGTGCTGGGCCTTAAAAGGGCCTGGGCATGTTCCAGTTTCAATTTTGTCTCATTCCAAGCCTCTCTCTTGCTCAAGGTTCTGTCAGCGTTAGAAGTTCTCCGCTCGCATAGGTAGTGGAAATTTATACATTATTGCTTGAGTTCTGTTTATCTAAGCCTTCAAATAAAATCCTATGCTAAGACCTCCACCATTCCAGACTGATTGCTCCCTAGATATTCTGTTCAACTTGGTCCTCACTTCTTCATTCTACCCTGCTGGACTTCCCTACACTCAAAATCCTGTGACTTATTTGGCAAAACACTACTTTTAGTACATTTCTAAGAAAGAGTGTGCACAAGAACAATTTCTTTATTGAAATTTGTATGTTTGGAAATATCTTTATTTCAACCATCACACTAGATTATTATTTTATTTCCTCTTATAAAGAATGAAATTTTTTTGCTTCTGTAAATTGAAAGGATTTTCCCATTGTCTTCTGAGTTAAGCTATTGCTCTTGAGGAGTCACTGACCATTATTTTCTCCAGTCCTTTGTATGTAAATAGTTATTGGTGGTCTATTTGTTTATTTCCTTATATAAATTTCTAATTTTCTATTTTTTTAATCTCTGGCTGTCCCTGATACTGATTCTTCCCTTCTTCCTTCGGTAACAGAAACTCTGAAATTTAAGTAGGCACATAACAGCCCAGATTAGAGGCTACAATTCCCAGCTTCCAATTTAGAAGGATTGATCATATGACCCACTTTGGGCTAATAGGATATGAGCAGAAATTATGTGTAGTTTCTGAAAAGAAAGATAGTCATTCTTAATGGCATCATGGCACCAGGTAATACAACCATTTTAAGCCCCAAAAGGAAACTATGTTTTAAGGAAAACAGAGTAACAAGACAGGAGTTAGGTACTCAAGATGGTAAAGCAGTCTGTTTGCATGTGGAGTGATTAAATAAGAAAGAAATAAGCTTAATATTGTTTTAACCACTATTATCTTGTCCTTTGTAAAATCACACAAAACAATATTTTAAGTAATATCTTTGTCTTCATAAATTTATTTCTGTTCATTGTTGTCCCTTGGTAGTCCCTTTCAAAATGGAGAGTTGAGTCTTTTAAAAAGAGTGACAACTGCCTTGATGTTGTTTCTTTGATAATTTCATCTTCTCTGTATTGTCTTTGAAACTAGTTGTTAGAGCTCTATAACTAATCTATTCATTTTCTCATTTTCTTTTTTATTTCTTCTATTATCTATTTTTATATTTTTATTCTAATTGTCTAGAGTGGTCAACTTTATTTTTACAGTGTACACAATTATTTTAATTGTTGTATATCTAAAGCCCTTCTTTGATTATTTTTAGCATTCTATTTTTCTTTATAGATACAATGTCTTGTGTTATTTCTCTGAGAACATTATGATGGGATCTTCAACATGTCTGTCTGCTTTTGACATTGTGTTTGTTTCCTAAGAGTTCTGTTTTGTAAACTGCTTTGGTCTTTTCTGTCTCATGTCAGAGACTTTGTTATTTGTTGGCCTTGGCCATCCATTTTTATGTCTGAAAGAGTAAGATATTTAAAAGACTCGTTGGCAAGTTTTCGTGTAAAGGTGTTTGTCGGTAGACGTCAGCTAGTCAACTTTATGCTCCAGCAACCTGATGTCACTGAGGAGAACTGTCCCATAGGGTTTTATAGGCCACAGTCTTCACAGGAGCACATTGCCAGATTTTTACCCGATAGAGACACTAATTGGGATGGAGCTGCCAACTTCTCCACTGGCAGGCAAGCATTTAACTACACCACCAAGGCTCCTTGTCTGTGAGGGTAAAATGTGTTAACTGTTGAACTATATTAACTATACTGTAGGATGACTGAGTGACAAGTCAATTCTGTTGTTTCTGGAAATCAGATCTCTGTTTACCATGCTTAGGACCATTCTCGTTTCTCAGAGAAAACCTCTCTAGCTTTCTACCTGAGAGTGAGAGTAGTTTTATTTGAATATGCAAATATCAGCCAATCACCCTATTTTCAGCATTGAAGCTGATCCCACTCTATCCTCATCTGGGTCTGAAGTACCTGAAATCAGAGACTTTGTAAGTACAGTTTCTAGAGAAGTTGAACCTCCAGTCATTGGAGATTGGTGGGTGGGGGAAGGAGAAGGTAAGAAAGGTGGGAGGCAGTCAGAGTCACTGAGTGAGCAAGGCTAGGCTGAGAAAGTGACCCAGGGGTCCAAATAGTTCAAATGTAGATCTCTTGTATTCGTTCTTATGACTTTTTCTTGCTTCCTGTGATGGCTGGCATCTCCTCTTCAGACTTCCAGAGAGCAAACTTAATTTTCTCTTCTGCAGACACATAGCTTACACCCATCTTTCCTCCCCTAAATCAGATTCACTCTTCAACTGTCTTTTTATCTCCCAAACATTAATTTCCAAGTATTACCAGATCTCCTATTTTCCTTTTTTCTCCTATATTTATAGTTTTCAAAAATTCCTTTACTGTTTTTGAGATTCTGAAACAGAACTTACAGAGATGTGTGTATTTAATCATCCAGGTGACCTATACTCATTTAGGTTATCTTTGTGCAAAATACTTGAAGCTGTGTTATCCAAAATCCCCCCCAAAACAAACCCCCTATCACCAAATCTGGTCCGACTCATAGCGACCCTATAGGCCACGGTAGAACTGCCCCATAGAGTTTCCAAGGAGAGCCTGGTAGATTTGATCTGCTGACTTTTTGGTTAGCAGACTGAGCACTTAACCCAGTATGCCACCATGGCTTCCATGTTATACGAGTCTCTTTCAAGTGGAAATCCCTCCAGTTATTATAATTTCTTCGCTCAAAATCAAATTCAGTTTTCATTTAAACAATGCCAAATTAAAACAAATAAAATAGATGGTTCAGTAATAACCATTTAGCAAACTTTTCCAGAGAGAACAAATCATATTTATAGTACAAACTACCTATACTTGAAAATAGACTTTTGTTTCCTCTGAGTAACCAGTTCTACATGTATAAGTTTGTTTGCGAATTTATTTTCATAAGAAGATAAGGTTGGCCCAGAGAATCACTGGAAGACAGATCCTTAATCACAAATCTCCCTAAATTTTCCCCCCAAGAAAATTTTCTGTTAAGTTAGCCTGATGTCATTGATTGAATTGTGTTCCCCCAAAAAATATGTGTAGCCTTGTGGCTGGGCCATGATCCCCAATATTTTGTGATTGTCCTCCATTTTGTGATTTTCCTGTGCTGTATGTTAAAGGATCAAGGTGGGACTGTAAATCCCTTCATAGGATCACCTCCATGCTCCACTTTAAAGGAGTTTCCCTGAAGTACGGCTTCCCCCACCCTTAATCCTTTCATCCTACAAGACATAAAAGGAAGGAGAAGCCAACAGAATTGGGAACCTCACACCATCAAGAAAGCAGCACGAGGAGAAGAGCGCACCCTTCAGATCGGAGGTTTCTGTGCCAAGATTCTCCCCAGACAAAGACTGATGCAATACCAGACTTTCCTCCAGAGCCAACAAGGGAAAAAGCCCTATTCCTCCAGGTGAAGTCATTTAAGTATTGAGAGACAGTCATTGGCAACTACTATGTTAAAAGATCTCTAAAACATAAGTCCATTGGAGCCTCCAGGACATGGCACCGGTATTTTGATAAACTTGATTCTGAACCTGAAGTTAACTACCCAGTCAGAGAATTTGGTAGAAATTTGTCTGCCTCTCTGGAACATCTACTGCCATGTAGTCTCATGTGGTCCCCAGAATGCCCCCCTGGGACCAAAACTTGTCTTTATGGAGCTTCAATACAGGAAGTTTGCAATTTTCTGGTGAATAAAAATTAGTCCTGCCCAACAACAGAAGAATGGATACGTAAACTATGGTATATATACTCAATGGAGCACTACGCAATGATAAAGAATGATGATGACTTCAGGAAACATCTCATGACCTGGCTTCAACTGGAAGACATTATGTTGAGTGAAAGTAGTCAGCGAGAAAAGGACAAATATTGTATGAGACCTCTACGATAAGATCTCAAAAACAGACTTGTGTGTAGAAGAAAAGACTCATTGACAGCTGCAAGGAAAGGAAGGGAGGGAGGGAGGGGGAGAGGGTTTAGATTAGATAGTTGCTAAGTATCTGGTTGGGTGAAGTCAGTGATAGCACACATTAGAAACAACAGCAACATTAAGTGGACTTAAACATAACATGAGTACTCCTTCCATCTTAACCCAATATTGCAAGGACTGAGTAGCTGGGGCAGGGGGCAGGGGACCACGCTCTTAGGTGAAATCAAGGCCAATTGGCACAACTAGCATTTTGCTAAGAGGGCTCTCTGCACTCCACATTGGTGAGTGGCATCTGGGTCTTAAAAGCTGCCAAGCTGCCATCCGAGGGCACAGCAAATGGTCCCAACTCAGCAGGAACGGATACTCACCAAGGACCAAAATGACATGGGGAAAAGACAACCCAGAAGACAAAGAGACCCACATCAGTGGGTGCCTACATCGACTTGGGACCGGAAGAACCGGATGGTGCCTGGCCACCACCAGTGATAGCCGCGATGGAGCTCACTAAGTCGAGTCTCACTGGCAACATAAGAATAAAAAGGAGTGCACCCTGAGGTCCCACTAAAAGACCTCAATTGATGGTCCAGTCGTTTCGGGGTTCCCCTGGGAGCATGGCCCCTGACCCTGATGTTGCCCTTGACCATAAATCATAACGAAGGTCCATGCTTCAGACAGGAATGGACTGGACTTGGCGATGCAGTGACCATATATTGGATGTACTTTATCGTTCTATACATCTATAGAATGTCATCCTGCTGACCTCTGGCTGGAGGAAGGAGAGTGGGTGGAGAGGAGGGGAAAAAAGAGACTATTGGGAGAATGAGACATGTATGGAGCAGAGAGGAATAGTGTGCTGTCACCGGGTAGGGAGAACAGTGGAAGCTGCATATAGGTGGGTATGTAAATTTATAAGGGAATGTATATTTTCACTCAGTTATATTAAATAAAAAATTTAAAAAAAAAATAGTCCTGGAAAATGATACAACAGATTTAATGACTGTATGATGTTGAAAGGTCTCCAGTATTTAATTTCTGTTCATATTTGTCTTAGTCATCTAGTGTTGCTATAACAGAAATACCACAAGTGGATGGCTGTAACAAAGAGAAATTAATTTTCTACAGTTTAGTAGGCTAGAAGTCTAAATTCAGCGCATCAGCTCCAGGGGAAGCGTTTCTCTGTCTGTCTGCTCTGGAGAGAAGTCTGTCTCATCAATTTTCCGCTGGACTAGGAGCTTCTCTAGACAGGAACCTCAGACCCAGAGCATATACTTTGTCCTGGTGCTTCTTTCTTGGTGGTGTAAGCCCTCCCTATCTCTCTGCTTTCTTCTCTCTTTTATATCTCAAAAGAGGCTGGCTTAAGACACTATCTAATCTTGTGGATCTCATCAGTAACACCGCCAGTAGTCCATCCTGTGACTTCATAGTTAGAGAATTTACAACACATAGGGAAATCTCATCAAATGACAAAATCGTGGAAGACCACACAATACTAGGAATCACGTCCTAACCAAGTGTGCAGATATCTTGGGGGGACACAGTTCAATCCATGACAATGTTCAAATGTTAAAATACTTTGCATCAGAAGCTAAAAGCTTCTACTACATTTTACCCATATCTATCATTCAGAAAAATGAGACCTCGAGTTGTTTTTTGAAGTTGTTGTTTGTTTTACATTTGTTTGATTGTTTAAGGCAACCTTTCAAAAAGGTTGTACATTTTTCTCATTCATTGGTTATTATTAAAACCTGTTACTCTTCTCATAATTATTCAGACATATTAATTTTAATCATGTGTATCTTAAACTCCATTCCAATTTACATACTCAGCCGGTTTTCATCAGAGTAGAGAACTCTTCTAAGTTTACCTGTCCTGACTCTTTCCATTTCAGAAATCATGACTTTCTCTGTTCCTTATCCTTCTTTTGTCAAATTCTGGCTCTCTTGAAGTTTTGTTAGTTTTTCATTGCAGTTGGAAAAGTGTCAGGATGATTCCTCAGGTACTTAGTTTAAAGCTCCACTCCTGGGAAAGCATTTTTTTTTCCCCCTCTAAGTTTCGTGACAGGAAAAAGAACCCTGAGCCTGTCCAAAGCATGAATGGCAGAGGGTAGGTTCCATGTCCCAAACATGTCCCCCTGGATGATGCTCAGTCTTTCACAATAGAGAAACATTTTAGCAGGTACAACTTCCAGAATCTATCACAATCATTTTGGGTTTTTTCAACTTGACCTGATGAATGTCAGTGTCCTAGTCTTCCGTTCTCCCTTAAAACAGCTTTAAATGATGGAAATGTACAATCGCAAACCCCGGATGTGTTAGACACAGAACGTGCAAGAAGAATGCAACAGCTGATCAGGTTAACGACTCCATAGGCTATGGAGGCAAAGGGATTAAGAACAAGGGACAACATCTGTTTACTTTTGTTCACTGAAGTTTCATGCCACCAAATAGGATACCAAATTATAACTAGGTTATCAGCCAAGGCAAGATGCTTTTTTTAAGCTCCCAAACTCTGGTGTCTGATGTGTCTTGAGTCACTCCCAGCCCCATATCTGACTGCCTATGTGTCATGGAACATGTTATTTAACTTCTCTAAATAGTAATCTCATCATTGACTAAATCTAAGTAATAATACCTAGTTGGAAGCTGACTTTGAGGAGTCACTGATAAAATCTGCATAAATGACAAAAATGCACTGAGAAGAAAATCTAATGCAATGTCAACATCTAATACATTAGCTATGGCAATTAGCATCAGAAGCGCAAGCCGTATCATTGTCTCTTTTGCATTTTGGAGGTTGCCCAAAATTACCCTGATTATCAGTGAAATAGATTTAGTCACCAAAGACAGAGCTTATAAGAAAGACTATCTCGTGACCCTGATCTATGGCTTCATTTGCTGAACCACAATTGTTATTTTTTTAAAGTGACACATAATAATCACAATGCTATTAAATAGAAGCCGAATAGATTTGACTTTAATTAACAGGAAGCTGTAGAAGGAAAAGAGTTCATGGGTCACTAATTGCAAGTTTGGAGGTTTGGGTGCCCTTGAAATTGACTCAGAAGAGAAGTCTGGCAATCTAAAGTTGAAAAATCAGCTATTCAAAACCTTAGCAAGCAAAGTTCTATTGTGATGCTTGAGGAGTTGCCACGAGTCAAGGGTGATTTTGGTTTAGAAAAGAAAATACAGCTTTTATAGAAGTTAGTTATCACTTGCCAAAGTTAACCTTCTCATCGCTTTTCTCTCCTGTCGTGGTAAAGATGTACTAAATGAAGTCTGACTATATATACACATACATAGGGTCGCCATGAGTCGGATCCGACTCGACGACACTTGGCTTGGCTTTTATATTATTTCACAGATAAATGCTATTACATTACTATTCCAATTACAATAAATCCCATTCTTCCCCCCTACCCCCACCCCAAAGTGTCAGTCTTTTAGTTTGGAAGGCGATGAATTGTTCTCAACATATATTTTTTTATAATATGCCAGCCAAATTCATACGTCAGTTTCAGAAAATTTAATGGGTCAGCCTAATTTTACTTTGCAAACTGCTTGAATACTGAAGCAGTTCTTACTCTTAATGTGTATAAAACATGTTGGCACACTTGTTAAAAATGTATGCTTTCAGGCCTGACCCCAGCTTGTTTGATTTGCTGTGTCTGGGCTGGAGCCCAGAAAGCTGTGTGTAAATTGATGTTGCAGGTAATCCTCAGGTAGGTGAGTCTCCAAGCACATCTGGAGAAGACAATGGACTACATAAAACACTGAGAATATTTTGCTTCCAGCTTATATGAAATCCTCAACACCATCACAAAAGTGATTGTTGTCAGAAAAATGTCACATAATAATCATGATGATATTAAGCGAAAGCCTAATGTATTTGATTCTAAGTAACAGGAATCTTTAGGAAAGAAAAGAGTTGATGAGTTGACACCCAACTCATGGAGATGTCATACTCAACTAAATGAAAAACTGTCTAGTCCCATGTCACCCTATGATCAATTGCAGATCAGCTCTTCTGAGCCAAAGGAAGTTTTAGAGGTAGATCATCATCCACCTTTTTCTCCCCTTGTCTATCTTATTCTGGAAGCTCCGTTGAAATCTACTGGCATCTAAGCAACATGCAAGCTTCCACTGAGAGATGGGTACTGGCTGTGAGTTCACTGGCCGGCAGCGAAATCCAGACCTGCCACGTGGAGGACAAAAATTCTACCACTGAAAGATCACTCTTGCAATCGTTGCTGCTGTATGTCATTGAGTCAATTCTGACTCACTGCAACTCTATGTAACAAGGTAGAACTGCTCTACAGGGTCTCCAAGGAGCAGCTGGTGGATCTGAACTGCTGACCTTCCGGTTAGCAGCCAAGCTCTTAACCACTACGCCACCAGGGCTTCACCACTTAAAATCTCATGTTTTCTCCCACATAAACACCTTTTACAACTCTGAGTGTTGTACCTCCAGACACACACACACGCACACAAACACGTCTTTCTATTTTTTCCCCACTCCAGTAGATGACAGACTTGCTAAATCTTGTCACTGATATTCTTAAAACGAAATATTTTTAAAATAACACAGAGTTAAGGACTGGAAAAATCACCGTGTTTTTGTTTTGTTTGTATTACTTTGATTTTTTACATTACACGAGTATTGTTCAAAAGAACATGTTTGAAGTTTCTAGAACAGTGGGTTCTTAGACACGTGAGTGTGTTCACTTAACATTACTTGCTGGAGAGCCTGTTGGGACAGACATAATTAAAGTTAGAGTGGCAAGGCCACAACCAATTAAATATCAATCAGAAATGAAAATAAAGAAGCTCTAAAATTACAATGTAAATTCAATGTAAATATATTCGTTCATACATCTTATTAGCTAGTGTTTATTAAGCACTGAGTACATGCCAAGAGATCATGTTTCAATCTATTTTAAAAAATGCATCTATTGCATAAAGTAAAACATATCTACATGAAACAACAGAGTGATATGTTGCAGGCTCTTTGGGGTATATTTAAATATATGTTTAATCTTCAAGAGCAGGTCTTGGAACACTCAAAAGCAATAGTGGCAAATTAAAATAGTCACCAAAAATCATCACTGAAAACTTCATAAAAGCCACTCATTAAGTTTTTCCAACCTTGCTTATTCTTATTTCTAACTTCCAAAGTATGTAGCCCGTATCAGTAGCAACTAACCAGTTGCCATACAGTTGACATCAAATCATGGGTCTCTATGTGTGTCTGAGAAGAAATATGCTTCGCAGTGGCTGATTTTTCAGCAGTAGATCAACAGGGCTTTCTTCAGAGGAACCTCTGGGTAGACTTGAACCTCTAACCTCTAAGCTTTCAGTTAACAGCGAAGTGCATTAGCCATTTGCACCAACCAGTTGCTCTGTCATTGTTGTTGTATGCCATCAAGTTGATCCTGACTCAGAGCAACCTTACCACTCAAGAAGGTGTCACAAGCTATAATGTTTAAGAGAACAGATCATTCAACAGGTGGTTAAATGACTTCCCAAGGTGGCAGAGATAGGATTTGAACACTGAGTGTTGGCTGCAAACCTATGCAGTTGTATCTAAGCAGTTAGCAACTGTTTTGCGCTGTAGCTGTGGTAGATTAAGGGTAAAAAGGGCTATGGTAGATTAACACATCACCTGCTGCATGAGTATTCATTTTATTGAACTAGAAATAACTATATCATTGGCAAGACTTGTATTGTTTTGTTTCTCTCTCTTTTGCTGAATACATGAGCCCTCTCTCACCTAGGAATACAGACCTTTTCTCCTGAAAGTGGCTGGTGGGTTTGAACTTCTAACCTTTTGGTTAGAAGCTGAGCGCTTAACCAAGCGCATCATCAGGGCTCCTTTCGTATCATTAGTACATATACTTTATTTTGAACTTGATTACATAGTCTTCAAAAACAACAGAAAGAGAGAAATTCTAAGTTATTGTCATTCTGAAATATTCCTGGACCACACTTAAATGAATGACAGTCTCCTTTAACTCAAAGACAGAATCCCAGTTTAAAACATTGCTGAGATACTTATCTGAGGAAGCTTTTTTTTTTTCATTATGCATGCAGCATATTACTGTCTGCATGACCTTAAGCAAGTCATTTAACCTCTCAGAGCTACGTTTTCTTATATGTTAAACAGGGTTAATGGTATCTCATCTCAGCACTGGTGTGCGAGGATCCACTGAGGCCTAAGTAGAAAACAGCAAACACAGAACCTGACAAGACTAAGAAATCAACGAATAGCATAAAAAGTTTCGTGGGAAGATAATGGAGATGACGCTATTGCTGAATTACTCTCTAAGCATTTCACGTATGTGTGTTTTATCTTTTCTACTAGGCTGTAAATTATTTGAAAGCATTTCTTTTTTATCACCAGTATTCTGACACAGTGCTAAGTAAATAATACCTGCTGCATGTGTATTCATTTTATTGAACTAGAAATAACTATATCACTGGCAAGAGTTGTTTTGTTTCTCTCTCTCTTACTGAAAATATGAACCCTTTCTCACCTAGGAATACAATTTGAAATGTCATCTTTGGAACAAATGGCTTCTGAAGAAAACTTAGCCCTAGAATGGTAATAATAGCCAATAGCATTGTGATGTTTTCTATACGCTGAGCACTGTTAAAAAGTTAAAATTACTTTACATATATTTATTAACTCATGTGACTCTTGCAACGACTATTCAAGGATGGTACCATTATTTTTCTCATTTAATGAGTAAGGAGGAGGTAGTTAAGTGACTTCCCAAGGTGGCAGAGATAGGATTTGAACTCTGAGTGTTGGCTGCAAATCTATGCAGTTGAATCTAAGCAGTTAACAACTGTTTTGCACTGTAGCCATGGTAGATTAAGGGGGAGAAGGGCTATGGTAGATTAAGGGGAAAAACGAAAATAATTTTGGCATGAGATACAAAAAAAATAGATTTTAAACCTAATGAAGGAAGTTCAGGATCTTTATGCTTATCTAGCCAGCCAACTATTTTTTAACCTAAGGATAATGAGCCAATGAGAAGAGTGTTCACTTCCTTCCTGAGGAACAAGTTTGTACAGACAAGTACCTTAATTAACACTCACCATGCACTTCAGGCAAAGAGACCTGCGTCTGTCTGTCAGACGTTACACAGGAAAGCAGTTTGTTGCATTTTGAACCACTTGAAGATTAGTGATAACAAATTTAAGTGCAAGCTGGAAACTTAGTGAGTTGCGAGATTCTTTGCTTCCAGCAACTCTAGTTGGCTGTAGAGTTTGGGAGAAGGGAGGACTTGGTTTGTTGTTTGTGGTTGGTTGTTGTTTTATCTTTTATCTTTCTTCCCGTTCAATTTTTCTAGAAACATGGACAGAATTTCTCTCATATATGAGTCACTATTTTCAACTACTTGAAGTCTTCAGGTAATTTGGAAAGGAAATGTCAAGTATTTACTTAGTAGTGATCTTTATGTTGGTTTTATCAGAGTTCAGCAATTTTTTTCTGTAAAAGGTCAGATTACAAATGTTTTCATCTTTACAAGCCAGACAGCTTCTGTCACAACTGCTCAGTTCTGTCTTTGCAGTGCAACAGGAGTCACCAAAAATATACGGACAAGTGGATGTGGCTGTGTTCCAACCAAAGATTATTTACAAAGTTAGGGCCATATGTGAAGTCCCTGAGTGGTCAGATGGTAAGGTGCTTGGCTGTTAACTGAAAGGTTAGTGGTTCAAGCCCATTCACCGGCACCTTGGAAGGAAGGCATGGTGATCTCTGAAGAAATCAGCCACTGAATACCTTATGGAGCACATGAGGTCACCATGTGATAGAATCAGCTCTTGGCTGCTTTACGCTGTACAAATTATCCCTAGCAGCCCTTTAATCATAAAAAAGAGAATCAGATTAAGCGGGCAAAGGTTAAACAAGTGCTAACACGTGGGGAAGTTACTAAGCAAAGAATCAAACCTAAGCTGTTGCCAACCTCCTTACTCTCTCCTCTGCAACTTACTCTACCTGATAAATAAGACCAGAGCCTTGTGGAAATTAAAGATCGAAAGATTTTTAATTTAGTTGTGTTGAAACTAACAATAATTGGTTTCAACAGCAGTAACTTGGAGAGAATGAAAAGCTGGATTATTGAACCAACTGCTTTGAAAATACAGACCACTGAGCTTGTTATACAAAGAGAAAAGGCAAGAAAGTCAGCTCGTCTGATACCTTAAGATGAAAAAGATATAATTGACAGCCAAGTTGATGGTGAAGTACTTTTTCATTAGTTTTATACTGAGTCTCTTGTCATTATAAAATTAAATTCTAGTCAGTTATGTTATAAGAGAATTCTGACTTCTGAAGCTGTGACATTACATGTTGGTAAACTCAATACTGTGTTGTTTACTTCTTTGTTCTGGTACTTTATGTTTAATTGCTATTTATTTGATAGGTGGTGTTCAATTTAATTTACTCAGCTACTTTATTATATTTAATCCACTGACTGTGACTTAACTAATGTGGTTAAAGTTAACAAACACGAAATTTTAACAAATGCCTTTTTTCTTCCTTGTATAGTTGCATGAGTGAAAATGGTAGTCCTAAACCGAGTCTTTTAAAAAACAATACAAAATTTTATCTTATTTTTTCTACTCTCTCTACTAATTGCTTCTATTCCAGTACTTACTGATGACCTCTACTGAAAATGTCCAGTGTTGGTCAACTATAAAGGCATCTATCTTGAAAATCTAGACTTACAAACCAAAAAAGAAAGAAAATGGAAAGGGTAGAGCGATAGTCTAACAACTTCACGTAGGTCCCTATGTGTGATTATACTTTTTTCCCATGATGGGTTTTTTGCTCTGTTTTGCTTTCCCATTTCTCTTAAAACTTTATAAAAATAAATTTCTCAGTTTTCTATTGAGTGGTAATTAGAAATCATTACATGAGTTATTTAGTTAGAACATTATACCACACTTTCAGAGCAATGGCTTAATCATACATTTATTATTCATTTAAAAATAAAAATAAGTATTGTAATGTGTTCTGTCAACCTAATAAAAGAGGGAAACCCACAGAAGATAACTACAGATAAAAAAATTAAAAAAAAGGAAATAAAAGGAAAAACTTGCTTTTAATTAATGCAGTGGTGGCATGCATGGTACCAAAACTAAACCTGTTTCTGCTGAGTCAATTCTGACTCATAGCAACACTGTAAGTCAGAGCAGAACTGCCCCACAGAGTTTCCAAGGAAAACCTGGCAGATCTGAACTGCCCAGCTGTTGTTTAGCAGCAGTAACCCTTAACCACTATACCACTAGGGTTTCCGTTTGCATCGCAGCACAACAAAAAGAATGGCAATGGCAGATCATTTGGTGTAAGAGTTTGATTTTTGGACCCAAAGCAGTACAGAAGTGATAGTCACAGAAAAGAGGCAGATACTGATCAATCTCTCTTATTCAGGAATGATCCTTATATGGACAGAAATCCTATATACCCACAGCCAGTAGTCCTAAACTGAAGTCCTGGGGTTAACTGTACTTCAGAAGGTAGTGCTTAGCCAAAGTTAGAAGGAACTCCAAAGATACCAGACATGCGAGATGGAATGTAGTGGTAATAGAATACTAGTTGTCCAACCTTAGTTAAGTGAAGCGCCTAGTCTCTAGACCTCAGTTTCCTTTCAAGTGCCTACTTCAAGAAATGATTGTGAAGACTAAATGAGAAAATAAGTGTAATATCCTCAAACAGTTCCTTGCTAAATAAAAGGTTACTGTTATTAGAATCACTGAAGGGATCCTCACTGACCAGATGTGGCTCCAGTATTCATCAAGTAAATAAAGCACATCCAGTACTAGGACTGACTAGTATTAACTTTAGATACACTGCTTATGCCATTATAGGGAGGAGAGAATATGGAACAAGGGAAGGAAGAGGAATATCTTCTGTCTTGGTAGATGCAAAAGGTATTTTCAAATCAAGAAACAGGATAGCAGCTTATTTGGAACATGGCATCCACCTAATAATGGCCATAATGAACTTGGAGGCAGTCAAGAGGAGGGCAAGTAGAATGACTGGGAGAGTAGGTTATCACATGAATACAGTGTGTGAAGTCTTAGGTCTATAAATGTGAAAGGAAAAAAATAAACCTCCTTCGAGTTCATTCAAACTCACAGCAACCCTCAAGGACAGAGTAGAACCACCTCGTAGGATTTCCAAGGCCTCAAATCTTTCCAGAAGCTGACTGTAGTGTTGTTTTCCTACAAGGTGCCTGGTGGGCTTGATCCACCAGCCCCTTTGTTAGCAGTCAAGCACTTTAAACACGATGACACCGAGTTCTTCATAAATGTTTGGGCCTGTGGAAAATCTGACCCAACTTTTAAAAAACAGGAAGACTATAGATAAGGTGATCTTGAACTTCTCCAGCATGAGTAAAAGCATGTGTGTTTACTTCTAGAAGCTGTAAAAAGACATTTTAAGAAGAATGGAAACCCTAGTGGCATAATGGTTAAATGCTACAGCCCTACTGGCAGTCTGAGTCAGCCAGATACACACTGGAAACTGACCTAGATGGTCACTATGAGTAGTAATCAATCTGACAGCAGTGGGTTGGGTTTCTACGTGTGTGTATATATACATATACATATGAATTATGTGTGTGTGTATGCGTGTGTATACGTGTATATCTATGGTCTCAAACGAAGCAAGCTGTTTCTGTAGCACCCATTAGTCATAATTAGAGTGCATCGCTACAAGTCAGTCAAAGCTGGTACTCCTCCTTTGGGTCTTCACTTCAGTGACAACTTGTCAGTGAGGTTGTCTGACCACTCCATGTGAAACAGTAATGTTCCTCATACCGGTATGCCCTCTCCTCTGCTTTATTTTTCCTATAGCTCACTTATTACTATTTAGTGTAATGTTTCTATTACTAGCTCTCTCCTCCAAAGTGAAAAGAGATTTTTATCTGTTTTCTTCACTGTTGAGTCCCCAGTGCCTAAAGCAATGCTTAGCACAGAATGGGTGCTTAATAAATCTTCATAAAATAAATTAAAAATATATATCTTTCAATAAAAGTATGGACCTCTGAAAGAAAAGAAAAAGGTTTTCATAAATTCCTGGGTGACTAATCCTCATACAGCATTGGAGAAGGGCCAAGAGATGTCAGCTTTACTTCTTTCTCATTTCCAGATTGATGTCACGTGAAGCCCCCGTAACCTTCCAGGAAATACTTCTCTGTGCCACTCTAAGATACAGACTACAAAACTGAATAGGGGCACTTTATCGGTTCAATACAGCGAGTTCTGTGTTCCTCTCCGACATCTAATATTACTAGCATTACTTAGTACAGCTTCTGCCCCGCTTTTATCTGAAATTTGAAGGGCAGCTTTTTAAATGATAGGTGCCTTTAATGCCTCCCTTTTCCAAAAAATAATCAAGGGATAAGCCCTTGATGGCATGAAAACAAGCACCATGGTAAATGTACTAACGTCAAGGGAGAACGCCAGGAGGTTTCACATTTCTTGCCTTGCATTTATTTTTCGCACAGAAAAAAAGGGGGGTTTCATAATCCAAATCCATTTCTTTCCCAATGCCTGCTGCCTGTGTAAATACTGCTCAGATAAATGACTCCTTGTCCAATGTATTTGTTGCCCAACAGTTGTTAAGAGTTCCCACAGCAGTTGCCACCTCAATCAATACCAGAGGCTCTCTCTCCTCTTCCCAGAGTCCCCACACCCTACTTTTGTCTCCTGTCCAGATGGCCTTCATTACAGGGAGAAATTCTACCAACAGGTGCTTCTGGGGCCTGGAAACACCATCCTGAAATTCAATGAAGAGATAATCTTCTACGTGGTGTTAAGGGTGTGGGGTGCGTTAATTGTATGTGCAGCTTGATAAACCTACGCTCTGCTGGCATATACTCACACGTCTGCTCCTCACTCTTAGAAAAAAGTGTATCCAAATGGTAGGGATCCCAAACTGTCATCTCATGATTTTAATTTTACTCCTGTGGAGTTAGATGCCATTTGAAGAAAATCGAGAATAACTCTTCCCTAAGTCTGTACAAACCAAGTATCCCTAATAACTGTTTCCTAAGTCTGCACAAACCAGGTATCCCTACAATGGGACTGAAATGGCAAGAATGGCACTACCATCTTTAATCAAGTACATCCCTTCACCAGCATCTTCTAAATTGGCAAGCAAGCCCTTCTCTTTCCAAATTAAAATCTTCCTTCATTTTAAGTTAGTGTTTTTTTTTTTGTTTGTTTTTGTTAGTTCCAAAGGCTGGGGTTAGTTGGTCACACTCTAAATCCTCTTTCTAATTCTGTAGCTGAATAACTGCTTTACCACATGCAAAACAACTATCCTTGCTGTGGGGGAAAAAACAAAACAAAACATGCCAACGCTCAGCTCATTGATCTTAGGAGAAATTACTGAGGATGGTGGGGAATTTGCTTCTGACAAGAAGAATGGCTTTAAGACCTCAAAAGATGCCAAATTCTTCCTGCAGCAGACATTAAGGATAATCAGGGTGCGTTGCTATTGTTCAGAAGAAGTCAGTACTGAACTTCCCAGAACTCTTTCAACCTTTCCCTCTCTAGCTGTGTAAATGTGAAAGTAACAATAAATCTTGTTGACAATTACTTCCACGTCTATTGGCAGGAAGTCAGCGGCAGTTTGAAGAGTATTGTGAGCAATGTGTGCAGCGGAGCCAACACCCATTAACTATCTCCCTAGTTTCTCCTGTGACTTATAGAACATGTTATTTTTCCCCAGTGAGCAACCCTTCCAAATGTTGAATTAGTAATATTAGCACCAAATACCACTAATTTGTCAGCTAAGCTGTGTTTTTCCGTAGCGCTTACAGTGGGCTTCGATTACCCCTTTGCCACACAGCTGAGTAAAGATGAAAATCTGAAGACGTTTTATTTATATAATTTTGCCAGGCTTTACGAAAACACATTAAAACAGTCGCAGAGGTGACTTAGTTACAGATGAGAATACTCTCCCAGACTGCAAACAGAATTCTGACATTTCAGCCTAAACCTCCAAATAAAGATGGCATTTTGGCAGCCTCAGGACTCTTTTTGGAATTTCACAAACTAAGTTTTAATTCATCCCATCTTTTTATCAGGGAAAAAGTCATGTTCAATCTGAAGCAAAAAAAAAAATCAAATGTTACCCTTTCTTAAGTTTGCCCAGTGTTTTAGAAAGAAGGAGGGGCAGAGAGGCAAGCGGAAGAGGGAGAGAAAACGGTGTTCTGAAAGCCCAGCAACTGTTCCCATCTGACCCCTGCCCAGCCCAGGACAGTCAGGCAAGCTGTGTGTTCCCAGCTGTGACATCAGCTGCTCTGTGGAAGGGGTGGAATGTCTAGTTGCTTGCTTATGTCTAAAAGCACAGATGCTCCTGACCTGTCAAATTCAAGCAGGGGTTATGCATCAGCACTATTGGGGCTTACATGTGGTTAATCAGAAGCTGTCCTTTGAACTTCATTGAATCAGAATATTCCACCTTACCGAGGAAATAGCTTTCTCCCATAGATCTCTGAGAGATGAAAGGTATGCAGGCATTTCCCTACTACCTCTACACATACCAGCTGAGGAAGCAAGTTTCTAGGAGTTGACAAGACAGGGTTTGGTAAAAAAGGACCCGGTAGTGTAGACTGCCCAGTGACTCTGTATGTCACATAGGGTCATCACCATTTTTCTCATGCTTTTTCTCAGTTATTTTCCAGGGACAACACCAAACCAAATTCATGACTATCGAGTCAATTCTGACTCATAGAGACTCTATAAGGCAAAGTAGAACCACTCTGTAGAGTTTCCAAGGAATGCCTGGCAAATATCAACTACCGCACTTGGGTTTGACAGCTGTAGTACCTACACATTACTACCTCCAGGATTTTCAGGGACAACACATTAGTTGTATTGCTTGGAAAAAAAACTCTTTGCCAGTAACGCTGACATCCTTTGGCCAATTTAAGTTTCCCCTTTGCATGGAATGACAAAAGAGATTTCACCTTAAAATAATCACAACTTATTGTACAAACTAGGACACTTTTGAAAACGCAAGTGGGTGCTATTGATGATACACTAGAACAGCAGGTGACCCAAGAGTGTCCAGGGAAAACTCCAGGGTGTGGCCCCCTACCTAAATGAATACTTAGAACTTTGGGATTAGGGGCAATACCTATGAGTGTTTGGGAATGGAAGTGTTGCAGAATTCTTTGCGATATGGCTAAGAACTGAGAAGAACAGAGTGAGCCAAACTCCTCCATGCCCCAGGCATTTATTTTTACCCAGAGTTTAGCACTTAACTGGGTTTATAATCAGTATATAATTTATATTTGTTCAGTTTAACAGTCTACTGAGTTTAAATCTTACCATCATCTCATGGGCGTACCTGCTGATTTGAGCTCTCCAAGTCCTTTACTTTGTTTCAGAGTGTGTCTGATCCATAGTTTTGTCTGGGATTTGGGAAGTAGCAATAGACGCAGATGCTGCAAATAGGAGGCTGGGATAAATATCACATTTACTCTTTAAGCGATTTTACCAAGTGTCTTAACCTCTGTGAAGGTCAGTTTCTTTTTCTGCATAGTAGTAATAGCAGAGCAACCTGACAGAGTTCTTAGAGATGGATTAAATGATAACTCTGTTACTTAATTGTTTAGCTCAGTAGTTGATACTTAGAAATCAGTTGATAAATTATAGCAATTGCTAACAATATTATTTTTAGTTTTGTGTTAAGTGCCCTAAAGTCCTTACGTTACATAGCTTGAGATTTCTGTTGTCCACTGTTAGAAGTCTTGGTCTCTTTGTGATCCTGTAGTTCTTGGTAGGGACCCCTGGTGGCAGAGTAATTAAGAGTTCAGCTGCTAACTAAAAGGTGGACGGGTCAAATCTACCAGCTGATCCTGGGAAACTCTTCGGCAGTTATGCTCTGTCTTACAGGGTTGCTATGAGGAGCTATTAGGGACTAAATAGTATCCCACCAAAATGTCTACCAACTTGGCTAGGAGATGATCCCCAGTATTACATGATTGTTCCCCATTTTATCATCTGATGTGATTTTCCTGTCTGTTGTAAATCCTGTCTCTATGATGTTGATAAGATGGGATTAGCAACAGTTACGAGGCCGGACTCAGTTTACAAGATTGGATTGTGTCTTGAGACAATATTTTTTAAGATACAAAAAAACAAAAACAAGCAGAAAGACAAGGGGACCTCATAATATGAAGAAACAATACCAGGAACAGAGCACATCCTTCTGACCCAAGATTCCTGCTCAGAGAAACTTCTAGACCAGTGAAGTTTAGTGACAAAGACCTTCCTCCAGAGCCAACAGAGAGAGAGAAAGTCTTCCCCTGTAGCTGACACCCTGAATTTGAACTTCTAGCCTACTAGACTGTGAGATAATAAACTTTTCACTGTTAAAGCCATCTACTTATGGTATTTCTGTTATAGCAGCACTGGGTGACTAAGACAGAAACTTTGGTGGCAAAGTGGCTAAGAACTGGGCTGTTAACTACAAGGTCGACAGTTTGAATCCACCAACCAACCACTCCTGGGTAACACTATAGGGCAGTTATACTCTGTGATATGGTCACTATGAGTTAGAATTAACAGCAATGGTTTAATTCATGATACAAAAACTGCAGTTTTAAGGGAGAAGACGATTTCTTACAAGTAACAAAAGACAGCCTTATTAAAGAGCTGCTTGCTCTTTGCCTATTTTTCACTGTTACACAACAGATTAACTGATCAACCATAAGGACATGTCAGTTTCTTGAAACTGTGTGATCAGCTGGGGGCACTCAAGTCTTGGCAGCAGCCTTGCGTGGATTTTTAAGTTCCTAAACAAATGCAGATAACTGTATGGCTTCCTACTAGCCTTTTACATATACAATATTTCTTTGTGTAATTTTGTAGGAAGTGCCCTAAGAGAGGTTCAGATGATCCAGCAGGCTGGATGTGGAGGGGGCTGGGAAAAGGCCCTGTAGGATTTATCCATTCAGAAGGGGAAGGGAAGGAGAGTGAGGTAACAATGAAAAATCTAATACAATTTTGCATGGTGTGAGGTTTCAACTGGCCTCTCAGCTCTTTCCCAGATGCTGAAAAGTCAGAGAACCAATAGGTCTTCTTTCAGCTGACAGTTTTTCACACCTTGTAATGCCCTCGGCAAAACTGTTTATAAGTGGTGACAACATCTACAGACAGTTTGTTCATTGTTCTCCCACCTTCTCTTAAAAAAGTGATATGTCCAAACATAAAATTGAAATAGTAGGTCTTTCTTACATGATTCAAGCCCCAAGTGATGAAAATTCAAAAGAGCAAAGAAAAAATTATTAAAGGCTCTGTAATAACTATCCCCAGAAGGAGGGATGACTTACTTTTACATGAAGGCCGATAACCTGCGTGTGATTTTTCACATGTTTCATCAGTAAAATACATGCACCAACATCTATTTAGGGACTTCTGCTAATCTTCCTAAAGAGGGAAAGACGCAAGTTCACTGTATGAACACATCAGATAGAACAACAGTGGGTGTTCTGTGCCTACCCAGCCCCAAACCAAACTTTGTTCTCCAGCATCTTGTGATCCTGGGCAACTCTTAAAAAGGAGCATTTTAAAAAGCAAGAATACCCCAAAGGAATATAGCTGTTTCTCACATGAAGGTCTGGAGTTGAGTTGCCATAGAGAAGCATCAATGTCTTGCCATATCAAATTTGTGGCAGAATAAACTATGCCAGCAGCTGAACTCTGAGAATCATGTCAGTGTGCATGGGTAGAAGAGATAGTCTGACAGCACCCTGTGTTATGCAGTAGTGTATCATTTAACAGGTTCTAGTTCCAGTCTTAACCCTGATAACCAGCTAATCAGTTGACTACACACTCACCCATCTGGACTAATTAGGTGTAACTTACACATGTGTGGTTGTTGATCAAATTTCAAATCTTCCATGGCCTCTATTTTCAAATAATTCCTTGTAAAAAGGAAGTCACTTTTTATCTGAAAACCTTTTTCTGGCAGTAAATCTGGACATAAAAATGGTATCATCTTATACTGAAAATACTACCTCTTTTATTTACACAACCAGTGTTTAATTTTTGCCACGCACTAGGCTAGAGCATTCAGATACGAATTTTAAAAACATCTAGGGGATGTTATCTAGGAGGAGACACTTCAGTTGAGGAACTAGACCGTAAGAGAAACAATTAAAATGCGATGTAGTGACTACTAGAGAAGACTTGCCTAGGAGGTTACGGTACCAAGTGGTGACTCATATATTGACATATATTGCTCTTGCTTTAAAGATGAGTAGAAGTTTGTTAGGGGTTGAAATAATAAAGAATAAGTGTGATAATATAAGCCAATAATCCTTGAAGCCCTGCTGTGTGTCTGGTAGTATGCTAAGGGCTGTATGGACATGATTCCAGTTATTCATCACAACAATTGGATGGTCTAGATGTATTTGTCTTTTAAATGAAGAAGCTGATGTGCAGAAAAATCAGGGAACTTACCCAGGATGACAGAGCTATACCAAAACACTCACCGCCGTTGAGTCAGGTCTGACTCATAGAGACCCTGGAGGTCAGAGTAGAACTGCCTCGTAGAGTTTCTAAGGTGCACTTGGCAGATTTGAACTGCCGACCTTTTGGTTAGCAGATGTAGCACTTAACCCACTACCTCATCAGGATTTCCTAAAATAAAACAAAATAAAATAAAAAAAGGCTGAAAGCATATAGCCTTCTTATGAACCGGCTAAGAATGAGGCATGCTTTAACTCACTGTACATGAACAGGAGGGTAGAAAGTGTTAGTCACCCAGGTAGACTGAATGCAGTAGAGGCACATAATAAAATTGCTTAGTAATAGTAAGGACCCACTTGATGTTGTTGGTCATGAATCTGAAGTGAAACTGTTTTGCATGGTTTTGCTTTTTTTTTTCTAGTCATATTCAGCTGCATGGGTGCAAGAATGAAGTGGGCAAAGAATCGGATAGAACTGAAGTTGTGTTTTCTTTTTTTCCCTAATGATTACAACAAAACAAGAGTAGGGCTGGACATTGAGGGGCTATGCAAAAAGTTGATATAATAATCAATTGGCGAATGAATTTCCATCTGTGTAAGGAGAGAAATGAAGACAGTGGGTTGGCAAAGAGGATGCCACACAATTGCATCGATAAACCAGAGCTCACTGTGGGTAGACCAGCAACTCCTTGGACACTCTAGGGCAGTTTTATTCTGTCCTACAGGGTCACCATAAGCAGAATTGACTCAACAATCACAGATTGTTTTGTGTGTGTGAGAACAAAGAATCACTGATAATGTGTAAAAGGAGAAAGAAAAATGGAGAAGGGAGAGAGAAAGAAACAGAAGGAAAGAACTTGAAAAGTAGCAGTAGTAGCGAGATGTGTGAGGCATGAAATTGAGATTATAGAGAGTTACCTTGATTGGCAATGATCGTGTTTAGCCATTAAGGGTATAACCAGAAGGCAGAGACAAAACGGGAAGGAAATAAAGATTCTAGGAGGAGAGGAGGTCAAGGAACCAAGGAGCCATGTGTTAGAAAGATCAACTGTACAGACTTTAAATCACCACAAAGGAAATCATGAAGTCAGAGAAAATAGGAAGAGAGTGACAGTGAGCCAGGACTGAAAATCATCAGCACCCAGAGGTCAGTAAATATCCACGATAAGGGGAAGGCTACTGAGGAACTAGATCAAATATGGGGTTTTGTAGAACTGTTGCAGGGATCAAAGAGGAGAAAGAGTCTGTACCCCATCTCCAGATCATCCTAAGATGGCTACGGGGGACTAAAAGAGACACCACTTGAGAGAGACACAAGGAAAGTCATCCTCAAAGAGAACCGGGCTTCATTCAAGCAGAATTGTGAAATGAATGTATACAGGTTAAGTTGAGAGTACTCTGGGAAATCACATCAGAAGGATTCCAGGAGTCTGAGGAAAGGTTGGGATAAAGCCAGCTTCACGCGAATAAGAGTGAAGGAGGAAAGGAGTGAGGTGGACCCTGAGGATTCTTGACAGAACTGACATGAAGAACAAAAACAGTACGGTGGATCCGAGCACAGGGGTAGAGAGGCCAGGGTAGGAAAAATGAAGTTTCTGGGCTTCCTCTTTTAACCGCAATGGTGGAAGTGAAACAGAACGTGGCAGTGGGAAAGATCTTAGACTCAAGAACATTCAAAATTATTATGGTATTCTAACTTACTTTTTATCGAACTTAACCTAAAAGAGCAATTTGTGTGAATTTAAATGTAGAACCACCCTTCGAATTCTCTAAGATGAGAAAAGGCAGTAAAAAATAACATGAGAAAGATGCCTACTATTCAAAACCAAAGCCCAGATTCTCCTGTAAGTCACCTACATCTAGGTGACGTTCCGTGTCCTTCTGTGTGTACCCACTGCTATCTTGAAAACAAAAATCCATCCTTGCTGTGGATCTTCACCCATTGCCTTCTGCCTAGAAACGACAAGAGGTATACAAGATTATTCAGTTTGCTTCAGTTTGAAATAATCCAAGCCTCAGAGGTGATTCCCACAACAGTGAGCTAGGAGACTGCAAGAGGAAAAACTGATGATCTTTCCCTGAAGGTCAACATACCAGATTCTCATTAGAAAGACAAAAGACTTGGACATTGTTAAGTAAGGTTAGAAATTCTCCCATGAAGAAAATTTTAAAAAGTAATAGTAATAATCCAGAAGAAAATGAAAGGTCAAAAAACTGTCTTATCTTTTTTAATGCTCGGGGCCTCTGTCGAGCAGGGAGAAATTGAAAACGACTTTATTGTTGTCTCTTGCCTCTGCCTGTCCCATTTTGGTTGCTTTATCTCCACCTATAACTTAGAAAGAGCAATTATAAACAAATGGGGCCCAGCATGAGCACCTCGCCGGCAGCCTCTCAGGGTCAATTGTCTCCTCCCCACTCCAGCACCAGCAGAGTGATACATGGCCCATTGGATGTCAGCTCAAGGAGGAGCTCAGGAGGCAAGCGGCCTGTGATTTAAACCCATGCTCTCCTTTGTCCTCTCTACATGGAATTGTATCAGGAAGGTAGCCGGGACAAAGCTTTGCTACTTTAAAATCCAGGAATGGATACTGGATATATGATGAGCTTGCAGAGTGATTCAAGGGGAAAAAAAGCGATGGAAATCATTTCCCATTATAATCCCTGCGAATTGCCTTACATCTCTAATATAGATCGCCTGGGAAATAATTTAAAAGCATTTAAAAATACCTTCCATTTTCTATTACGAGCCTTTGGATTTCCACAGTCTGAAAGAGCGAGGAGACTGTAGCTTAGAAAACTAATTACAAAACATAGAAATGTTCAAGTCTAATGGAACATATCAGATTGGAGGAAGATTCCCGCAATGGCAGGCAGTATCACGAGTGTAGCCCGGAGGAAGGAGAGCCACATCTGAGACAGGAGGCAACGGTTTCTACTTAAATGTCTTGTTCTCAACATCTTTGTTTTACATTCTCTTTGTTCCTGTTGGCTTACTAATTAGCTGTGATTTTTTTTTAATGCCCCTTACAGTAGGTTAATTTTGTCTAACTCACCAGCAGGGGTTTTTGTAATACATAATTCACAGAGCAATGTCAATGATTAAAATTCTTTCATTAACACAGCACCTTAAAGATAATAAATACGAAACATTTAGCTTCCAGTCTATGGTACAGAAAGCCTCATTTTGCGTGGAAGAAAAACACACACTCAGATAACTTGGCACTGGAGAACAGAATGGAATCTGAGTTTTTAGGGTATTGCAAACACAAAGTCAAACAAATCAAAGAGCAGTTATTTGGAGCACAACGGTGGAGCCAGGGATTTTCAGAGAAGAAATTCTAATAACGTACTCGAAGAATGCAAAACATGCAGCCAAAAGGGCTCTTATCTGGCATTTTTGTGGGTATCACTAAGGCATTGTAGATAATCAGCTGAATAAACGAAGGGTCAGTGGATCTTGGGCTGAAAGTTGCTTGCGGTGCGGTGAACCTGCTTTGGGCTCTGCATGCCATTTCTTTTCATTTTGCTCTAGCATTTTAAAAGATTTCATTCGCCAGTGTACCAGTAGAGCAATGTGGTAATTAGAGATAGGGTATGAAGTTTCATTTTGAAAAGTTTTAATAACTCTTACAACACCTGTTCCTCTGAACTCTGCCACTTCCTTTCCACCTACACCCAAACAATTCTTACATTTCATTTTGCTACGTGCAAGCTCTGTTTGCTTCCATGTATTCGTACTAGTACAAGAAGTCTATAATCACAGATCCTTGGCAACAGCAGTCAAAAAAAAAGAGAACCTGATCACTAAATGAGCTTTTACTTAGACACTTTTCCCTTGATGTCTGTTTTTTATTCTTATTTCTCTTCTCCAAAGATGAATCAGATTATTTTTTGTTCGATACTTGGGGGACGGGAGGATACTTACATGGATTTGTAGCAGTAATAACAAATAGCACTTCTCCAGCTCAAACCATGTTCCCGCATTAAATGTATCAGTTGAAAGTAACTTTGCACAGAAGCAGCTTAAAGTTCAAAGATGTGAAAGTAGAATTAAAAACCACAAAATTGTCACCCAGTCCAAAGATTATAGCTCAAATTGAACAGGTGGCCCTGACATAATACATTTTCTACTCTCAGCTATGGTTCTAATAGATTTGTCTCCAGAACCATAACGCAGCATCAAACTAAGCCCTCAAATGGCATTTTGAGCAACAGACATAGAACTAGGTAGGAGAAAAGGGCTCTCCAATATGTCATCCACTCAAGCAAATAGCCTGTCCACTTCAAGAGTGAGGTCATCAGCAGGCCGGTCAGGGGAAGTGTTCACAGACTCATCCCTGCTCTGTAATTTGCTTGTGGCTAATTTCTTAATTTCTATTTTTAGTGTGTGGTTGCTCCCATTGCTCTCAGAAGCACAAATAATTGCTCCCATTTTTTAAAAGAAAGAAAGCAGCAAAGAGCCCCTTAGTAAGGCCAGTCACTGAGCCAGCTACTAAAATTAGTACTGAATACCACTAAGGGAAATTTGCTACTGATCAACATATTAACAGGAAAGTTGTAACAAATGTTTCAATTTAAAAAATGAGACTGAGGTAAACTTAGTTCTTTTTGTCCCAGCAGTTTCTAAACTAGAAGTGTTTTAATTTCACACATATAAACCAAAAGGAATTGATTTTTTTTTTCTTGTTTCCACTTACGGATTAAAGTCTGGGTAGCTTGCCAAGCCTGGTCAACCTATTACTGTTAACAATAACAGATGAGGTGGGTGCAGAGTGACTGATGCCCATAACTATTAGGCAATAGATACATATGATTCAAATAAATCAAGAATTTTATGTGGATAGATTGAATCGTAACTTGAGCATCTGAATTCATAGCTCTTCAATGCCACGTAAAAGAGGATGGTAAAAGGCCCTTATGTCAAATTAATCTTTTTCCTCCTACTGAAAAGAATCAGTTTTGTATTTTTCTTCTTCCTAGCACAGCCATGGCTGTGTTTAAACAGATTGGTCTTAATGTCAAAAACTAGATTGACTACTTGTCAATCAAAAATCCTGAGTCCTGTGTCACTGTGGTCCACCTTCACCAATGCCTACATTCATTATAACGTTTTATCTCGACTGTTAAATCATGAAGTTGGAGTGGGTATCTGTGTACTCAGAGGCTATAAATCAGATCCTTTCTCACCTTTCATCTAGTCATTCATAATAAATATTTGTTGAGAAAAACCTGGTAAGGATTTGGCCTTTATTGTGATATGAGAAGGATTTTAAACTCGAGTGACATGATCTGACTTCACTTTTAAAAAGTTCACGCTGGCTGCTGTATTGACATAATACTCTACTGTAATAAAGACAGAGACGAGGAAGACCAGTTAAAAGTCTAAAGCAGCAATTCACCTGCAAGACAGCAATGACTTGGACTTGGACTTGGACTTGGACCTGGACTTGGGAGGGTAGAAAAGAACAAATGTTATGGACAGTATTGAGAGCCAAATATATTTTGAAAGTATATAATAACTGAATGGATAAAGTAAAGATACAGACAGAAATCAAACTCACTAGACTGTACTCCAGCATGATGGGTGTATGTGTTTCACTTACAGATGCCTGACACATAGAACGGAGCATAGACTATCATGATCTCAACAATTATTGGTTGTGGGTGGACAGAATAAGTGAGATTGGTTGATGGAATATACTGAAAGTTAACAGCAATTTCCTCTACATAATTATTTTCTCAACTATAACATTCTTTTATGTTTACTATTTTGTATTTTTCCACTGAAAATGAATGCTTTTTAAAATTCAACGGAAGTAAACTTTGTTTTAAATGCTCCGTTAGAGGCCTATTAGCAGCAGAAGGTATCTACCTGAGAAAACTGAAGTCAACTGCAGTCTACTGTCATGTCACGCATGAATTCTTTTTATCCATTATCAAAGGATGAAATGTTAAGGAATTCATTAGAAGTTATGCCAACATTCTTTGCTATGTGTTCTTCATCCCTAACTATATTTACTCTCAAGGCTCTTTGATATATAATAAATTTCAAAATGGTTTTTCTGATTTTTGTTTTTAGTTTTTCAAATGGACAAATCAGATTTATTTTATAGTTAATAGAAGTGAATTATAGAAACTACTCTTTGAATTCCTAGAATAATAAATTGACAATAATACTAAAAATAGTTGAGTTAATAATGTGTGAAGACTTTTTTTTTCCCCCCAAACACTATGTTAACTAGGAAGTATCAACAGATCCTGTTATGTATCAGCCAACTGTAGACTCGGATAATGATCTTGGAGATTTAGTATCCTAATGGAATTTGGTGCCTTAAATTCTCCAAATTAGTAGTAGGACCAACAGATTATTTTATTTATAACAAAGATCATTATTATAAGATATTCGTGGAATCAATTTTAAGCTTGTGCATAGCTAGTTCTTTTTCTCTTAGTTGTGTGATTTAATTAGCCTAAAACAAAGCTCAAGTAAGAATGCCGTTGGTTCTAGATTATAATGTTACATTTAAAACTGTCTTTTAAATGTTCCATCATATGGTTTATTTTAAACTCCAATTACTTTTGAAGGAAAGAAAGGTATAATTAGTGAAAGAATAAGTGAATGAGTAAATAAATTAACGCATTATAAAACCACTAGTATTTTCCAGGAGATCCAAGCTCATTTATTAACTAGTTGCCTGCTTTATCAGGAAGTTCACATGTATTTAATTTCTTAGACAAAAGCCATATCTATATTCTTGAAAGTCATAGTCAAGATGAATATGTTTCTATATGTGAACAACAAAACAAAACTGAGTGTTCTGCATACACTTTCATGATCTCTTGACTCATTAGCAGGAAGTATTTCTAATAAAACAAAACAGTTTATGGTTGTGGAAAGATACAGTACTAACACATCTATAGAAATAAAGTATTCAGGGGTAACTCAACAAATTCACCTACTCTTCTTAAAATATATGCAAAAGGATAATATTTGAATAATTATTCTACTACCTTTTGTGTCTTGCACTAGAACAGGGCCACCAATCAGTCACACTATTATTTCAAATAGAGGACAAAGAATTAGTATTTAAAAATGCACTTCATTGTAACAAGATTAAATTTTGTCCATAGCTGAAAAATTGGGAAGAATCAAAGATTACATAAGTAAATAAAACCATTGACAACATCACACTCAAAGAGAAAACAGCTTTCACAGACAAGTTTATAATTTTCTAGATTCTTCAGTGCTCATGCAAGTTTTACGTTTAAAATTGGGACCCTACAGTAATGCAGTTATATATCTTTTATTATTATTATTATTCTGTGGATCCTAAACATTTTCCCCTTGTCTTTAAGTACGCAGCTACAAGATATTTTTGATGACTGCTTACTATTTTATGATTTTTCCATTATCTGTTTAAGCAATCCCATGTTGAACATTTGAATTGTTTTCCAATTTTTACCATTAAGAACAAACCTACAAGGTAACAACACTCTTTTAGAAAAATATTTATATAATATCGTGACAATTTTCTTCAGCAAAATTGCTACATTAAGTAGATTTTGAAACATGACTAGATTGCTAAAACTATAAAAATGCATAGCTCATTACTGTGAAGTCGATTCCAACTCATAAGAAACCCTGAAGGACAGAACAGACTCCTCATAGGGTTTCCCAAGGCATTAAATCCTTATGGAAACAGACTGCCTCATCTTTCTCCTTTGAAGTGGCTAAAAGGTTCACACTGCTGACCTTTCACTTAGCAGCCCAGCACTTAACCACTGTGCTACCCTAAAATGTACAGAAACTTTAAATCTAATTCATATCAGTCCTCTTCAGACAGTGGATTCTTCCTTACTCTCTACTTTCTTCGTTGGAAGAGAAACTAACATTTTGCAGGTGTTTTCATAACATCAAGCCTTCACAACAACCCTGAGATTTTGCCGAAAAGTTAAGTGAGTTTCCAAGAGGTTCAGTAAACTGCCCAAAGTCACATAGATGGTAATGGGCAATGCAGAATTTCATCTTGAGTCTGATTTCAAAGACCATGCTCTCTTTAATTAGAGCATGTCGTCCGTGTCTGTGGCTGGGGAAGCGTTTGTCATTTACTACAATTCCAGTTCTTTTCAGTACATTGAACACCTACTCTAACAGCCGGTAGAAAGAGAAAAATTATATCGCAAAATGCATGATTTTCAAAAAGACTACTTGAGGAATGAGATTTTATTTTTTGTTTCGTTGTGTTTAGACTGAGAATGGAATTAAGAGACTATCATTTCTTGGATTTGCTTGTTTGCTTGATTGTTTCAGTCATTTGTTTATAATCAGATTACCCGATCACTGGAGAGCTTCTGTGATTTCGTTCTCTTTTACTTTTCAATTAGTTACGACAGTTTCCCCAACCACAGGGTCCACGGTTTCTCACCGTGCCTCTTGAGGGGATTGGGAAGGGGCCCAGACCAAAGAGTGCAGTGATCTCGCTGCCATCGTCTGGCTTGAGGTTAAATTTTGCAATGTCACAAGCAATGAAGACAATCCTGGCATTATAACTGGCCACACTTCCTTCTGAGTGCAACCTCATGGGTTTCCCAGTCCCCCCACACGGCAGCACAGCAGCCCACTGGTTTGGAACAAAACTCTTACACATCATGAGGGAAGTAAGATCTGACAGTAGAAAATTAATGGTTCTCACTCCCTGTGACTCCTTCTGATAGGCTTGTCTAGAGGCATGACATCAGAGGGAGGCAGCCAAAGGCAGCAAAACGGTTCCTCCTCTGCAAACCAGAGAGAACAGTGGCTGGAGAAATTTTAACTGTAAAAAGAGGTCAGGTAACACTGTCACTGTTTTCTATGTGATACCGTTAACTACTATTGTGTTTGCTGTACACAAGGCATTTCTGTAATTAAGCTGTAAAGTCAGTTTTCAAGATCTGAGTAGCCTTTTACTAAAATTGAGTTTTATTTTTCTGTTCTGCCTCATCTCTGTAAGTTTCTGCTTATTTGCATGCTTTGTTATTAATGCACTTGATTTGGCAAAGCAGTTTCAGGAGAGCAGAAAAAAGTGTTCAGAAGGTATAGCCAGTTTCCAATACCCAACCCTTCCATGAGCACAATGTCACCAATTATTAGCACCTTGCATTAGTGAAGTACATTTCTTACAATGAACCAATACTGATGCATTATTGTCAACTCAAGGCCATAGCCGACACCACAGATCAGCTTTTTGTTGTGTCATGCTACTGGTTTTGACAAATGCACAATGTCATTTTGTCCATCGTTACAATATCACTGCCCTAAAAAAATGCCCTGTGCTCCACCTATATATCCCATTCTTTTTCCCTGTAGCTCTGGCAACCGCTGATGTTTATAGTGTCCACAGTTTTGCCTTTTCCAGAATATCATAGGAGAATCATACAGTATGCAACTATTTCAGACTGACTTCCTTCAGTTAGCAATAGGCACTGAAGGTTCCTTCATATTTTCTCATATATTTACACTTTATCACTTCATAATATTCCGTTGTATGGATGTACCACAATTTGTTTATCCATTTATTCATTGAAGAGTATCTTGGTTGCTTCCAATTTGGGGCAATTATGAATAAAGTTGCCATAAACATCAGGTGCACACATATTTTTAGTTTGTTTGTTAAATACCTAAGGGCATAATTGCCAGGTTATGTGGTGAACTTAACAGTTTTGAACTGTTTTGAACTTCACAGCTTTGTAAGAAACTGCTAGACTACCTACAAAACAGGTCTGCTTTTTTTTATTCCCTCCAGTGTGAATGGCAGTCCTGTTGGTCTACATCCTCGGCAGCATTTGGAATTGTTAGTGGAAATGGTTTTTGTTTGTTTTTGACTTTCTAACAAAGATGTTTTCTCGGGACTATTAGTTTGTTCTAGGTGCTCCGTCTTCTCACCCCACAGACTGGAATCTTGTGTTTCTTTCCAAGTCTGATTTTTCTTTCTTCCTTCTGCAAACCTTTATGGAGCATCTGCTATCTTCTACTATCTTCCTATGTTAGCCCCTTGCAACTATAAACGTGTGTGTGTGTAAGACACTAGTTCCTCAGGAAGTTCTCCAACAGCAACTTGAATTGATAAGATTATTTCTCCCCCAATAGCAGATATTCTGACAGGCATATTTCACGTTTTCTATTTCACCTTCAAGTACTTGTACATCATGTAAATATTTGGTTCAATTTACTTTTGGGGTTGATGTTGGCATTTGTCTGCATAACTTCCAAGCTGTTTATGCATATGCCACTCATATAAAGCTTTTAGGATCTGAGGGATCTGTTTATATTCAACTTCGATGTGTACAAACCAGCAAGCATTAATACCAATTCAGATGAGTGTTTATTGAGTTATGTCAATAATTGTGTTTTTCCCTTAATTTCTTAATGAATAAATGACTGCATTTAAGTGCACTATGAGCTGTAGATTCTCCTTAAACAACAATCATATTATCAAAACAAGCTGAAGCCAGCCACCACCTGGGGACCAAAATGATACCAGTCATTGCTACCAATTTGTTTTATATATATATATATATATATGGCTGGTACATTTATTCATATGTTCATCCATATAGCTTTACACACCAGTCCCCAGCCAGACTGCAACAAGGAGATCTTTACCAGTGCCTGTCTGGCAGATACATGTAATTTGGAGTCCTTGGACTGGAGTTTGATAGATGGGTGCCAGAATCATACAAGGAACTAGGAACATGTGGACAACCTCCTGCCTTTTCAAACATTTTGTTAATTGACCATATTTGCTGATAGAATACATTCAATTATTTGGAGCATGTTAAAAATTGTCCCAATGTCATCATTTTCTTTATTATCACGCAAAATTGTATAGTTGTTCATGATGCAATAATGTACCTCGTTGGACATTGGGATCGTGTGAACTTTTTAAGTCCCTAGAAATTTCCAAAGAATAAATCAGTTTCCTAAGATTGAACCCAGCATGATTATTGCTTTCAGAGATCTGGTGCCCCTATGCTTTTCATTGCTAGTGTGTGTGTGTGTGTGTGTGTGTGTGTATGTGTGTTGGATGTAGGCCTGTCAACTTTTTCTTTGTTACAAATGTGATGGGTCCAGCTCTAGATAATCCAAATAAGCAAATTTTTATAATAGTAAATTTGATAAAAGAATAGAGTCTGTCAAGCCAGTGTTTTCAATTAGGTAGTTATCCTTCTGTTATATATACAGAAACAACTACCTTTGATGAAAACAATCATAGTGATTCATCTTCTGATGGAATGAGGATCCTCACTGGCTCCATTTGGAGGACACATGTACGTCTGAGTGGGGGGTGTGGTGTGTGTGTGCATTCCCCTTCACTGAGTCTCTGTGAAAGAGACATTGCATTAGCCTCTTACTCCCATGAAGTAATAACACTGATATGGGGGTCATCCTTTTATAGTAGCACCACCTCTCAATTTAGCGGTCCAGTTCTCCTGGGTGGTTGCCTGGGTGGCAGTTAAATAGTTCCTGTAACCCCTGTGCTCTAGGGTTCCCAATACAATTGGCAGAGGTTTTGAGTGATGACACTGAGTACCTTGTAGGGATAGTTGGGCTGTCCACTCAGGGCATCGAAGTCCAACATCCCCAAGCCCCACAGATCCTCTGAGCTCAGAACGCTTTCTCCATTGCTGCCTGTGGAGAGATGAACTTGGACAAGGGAAATATAGTCTGAGGAAGTCAGCGCATAAATACAACAGATATTGTAGAAAATCATTGGAAAGTACAAACAAAAGAATAAAATAAAATATCAGAACGGTTGCCTTCTCACATACATATGTTTTGTCACTGCCATTAAGTGCATACCTTTCTAAAGCATTTTTAGGTTTTTTTTGTTTTTTTTTTTTTTTACCCTTCACTGGTTTATTTTAAAGTCGTTCATTGCCAAAAGTTATATATATCAAAAATCTCACAAACTAGACATAAAGAAGATAAACCAGAAAAAATGCTTGCAATGCATGTAGCAAGAGCTATTATCTGTGATATAATAGCTCCTATTCTTGAATGTTTATCTATCTAATGGGCATCACTCTAAGTAGTTGGCTTGTGCTGCTTCACAGCAACCCCCAAGTGTGGGTTCTATTATAATAATCATCTTGCAGGCGAGGACACTAAGGGAAAAGGGAGTAAATAACTTGCCATAAGTCATAGCTAACAAGTGACAGAACACGAACATGGGCAGTGCATGAATAGTGACAGTGTGTATACCAAGGAAATTTTATACCAGCACCTGTGGTCTTGCCTCCACTCTGTGGGCTAAATTGATTGCACAAATTGTATTAGTTTTCTAAGGCTGCCATAACAAAATACCACAGACTGAGTGGCTCATTAACAGTTCTGGAGGCTGGAGGTCTGAGTTCATGGTGTCGGCAGGGACACGTTCTTTCTGAAGACTTTAGGGGAAGAGCTTTTCTTGTCTGTTCTTATAATGCCAGGGGCCCCTTAGTTTGTGACTGCAACATAACTCTTAATTTCTGCTTCTGTTGTCACATAGCTATTTTCCTTCTGTGTCTCTGTGTCTCATCTTTTTTTTCTTTTTAATAAGGACACAAATCATACTGCATTAGAACCCACACTAGTCCAGTATGACCTCATGTTAAATGACAGTATCTTTAAAGACTTTATTTCCAAATAAGGTCGCCTTGACTGTACCAGAGGCTAGGACTTTAACACATGCTTTTATGTTTGTTTTTGGAGGACACAAATCAAATTCACAACATAAGTCTAAAGGAAAGAATAATTTCTCCTGGGGGAGGGGAGGCAGGAAGGGAGGATAGGAGTATGAAATGTTGATTCCATAAAGAAGAAATGCAAATAGCCGAAGAAAAATCCCACCAAGTACCGTGGAAAGCAAATTCTCAGCACATGCAATTCCTGCTTTACAAATATGAGTGGGTTGTAGATCTGTGCCGAGACTGGGGCCTGCTGGTTGTGTCCGCTGGCCTCCACTTTCCTCAGTGTGCCAAAGTCTAGAATTCTAGAGGTTCTATGATGTGAACAAGCTGGGACATTCTGATTAACTTCTTTGATTTTCAACTGCTTTTTCCATAAATGTAAATGCTATATGAACATTTGTTGTGTGCCCTTGAGTCATTTCTAACATACAAGGCCTCTAGGGAACAGAAGAGAACTGTCCTATAGGATTTCTCAGGCTGTAATCTTTAAGGAAGCATATTGTCAGTTTTTTTTTTTTTTTTCCTCCTGTGGAAGCAGTGGTAGATTCAAACTGCCAACCTTTCTCTTAACAGCCAAGCCCTTAACCATTGCACCACCAGGACTCCTTAGTATAACACCTACTTCACAGCATTGTTTTGAAAATGTAATGAAATAATATTTGCATTGCATTTTACATAATACTAGACACATAGAAACCACCTAAAACTAATTTTGCTAGTGTTTGGCTAAGTGGGGTGTATCGCCCAGTAGCCCACTGACAGGTGAGAGAAGCAGTTTCATTATCCATCCCTTTTCCCACCCACCAAATGCAGCTGGTCTATGTGAAACAACTGTGTGCCCGAGAATTTCAGTATAGTATTACAGTGTAGGTATGATAAAAAAGGTGGAAGAACTGGTTCAACTGCAGGCCTCTACCAATGGAACTTCGAATTAGCTGCTTGCTCTGGTTACTATCTTCCAGGTCATGATGAAGTCAGAGTGCTCTCTTCTTAAACACAGACTAAAAACTTACAAATCATGCAACAAAAGTATGCCAGCTAATTACTATATCCCATAGTTAGTAATTTGCCAAGATCCTATCCAAAAAGCCTTATCAAAGTATCTACACGTTGCTTACTACGCCATTTTAAAAACAGATACGTTTATATGATCTACTGGATAGCTTGCTTCAAACTTTGCTCACTGATGATTGCCCCCAGCTCCCTGGAAAAGACTAGTAAAATGATAGACGTTAACAAGGGGAGAGCAAAAAGGAGATGTTAAGTCATATCCGAAAGAAACAAATATAAAACTTTTTGACAGCAACAATTTGTGAGTCAACAGGGAAGCTTGGCATAGTGAAGTGCTGTGTATCAAAATGATCAAATGATTTTATTAGTTTGGTTTTATTAGTCAAATCTATTACTTTTTTTTTATGACCACAGAAAAACCAAGTAATTGTAATCAGTTTATCAAGGCAGACCCTGGTGGCAAGTACACCCCTGGTTCCGTGATTCCACTCCAGCCCAAGCTGTGCCCACTCCACTTTGACGGCAAATCCTTAGGCTCCCAGCTCTGCACTCTTAGTGGGGAGGACATTGGATGGACACAGCAAACAAAGCTTTCTCACAAAATAACTTCCCAACATGGAGAGAAGAATAGAGTGTGAGCCATTATATTTAAAAAGCACTGGGGATGGGCACTTCTCACAGCTGAGGGGAAAAAAAATCCTAATTTATCTTCAAGTCGCAGACTATAAATATACTGTCAGCATTCACAGGAAGCTTTCTCATACCACTGGTCTCTCTTCCAATCCCACGAACCTCACCTGGAGTAATCACATTCTCGGTAGGGAAGAGGGGATTCGGTTACCACGAGAGCTAATGCCTGGGCCACCCCTAAGCAAAGGCGAACAATCATTATAAACTATTCCAAATAATCGGGCACTGGGTGATGTAGACTGTTGTAGGCAGGGCTGAGACAATTACCCAATGAAAGAAATACTGTTATTTTGAGAAATGTAACATTTTAATGCAATGTGAAAAATGAGGAGGGAATAATAAATGAAGTACATAAAAAGAGCTAATAATAAAAAAGAGCTTGGTGAGAAATCCCGCTGTCATATTTGCATTTACCCTGAAACTAATGCCGTGCACACTTCTGAATGCACATAATTCACAAGAGGAAGCAAAATGGGGATGTTAATAATCATTTTTCCTTTAATGAGAAGCTCTTCTTTGAGTGAAAGGTGTTTTAAGATGGACTAAGTGAGGCTTAACAAAAGAGTTCCTTCTGGAGGGAATGCCTAAAGGAATGCACTTGAGTTTCATTCTGGGATTTAAAGGTAGCAGCATTATCATCCCAAATATTATCTCTATGTTTCAAATAATAAAAACTGACCTTGTCAACAGAGTTATTCCTCTATGTACTGATTTTTAGCCCTAAATGATATTTCTTATAAGATTTCCAGGTATTAAACTACCTTTCAATACTACTTTTACCCATGTGAGAATTATACCACTTCTAGTAATAATTAATCTTAATTGATCATTATTTGCTAGATGCTCTACTATGCACTTGATTTAGGTCACCCTTATATTAAAGCTAATGAAATTCTCAGAGATTGGGATAAAATTTATCCAAGGACATCAGTGAGTAAAATGAATTTATTCAAACTCAGTAGACCTAACATTAAAGACCCTGCCCTTTCTGTCACAGCAGTTACTATCTCTTTCTTGTTTGAAACATACAAAAGCAACATCAGCAACTACCTGTGCAGACTAGCCTACATCCACCGAGTGCCACCGTACAAAGACTGCCAAAAGCCTAGAGAGTTTGTTCTCTTCTAACTATAGAATGACAAGTAAGTTTGTGAACTGACCCTAGAAAAAGTGCTATGTACCTCATTGCTGAATAACACTATGGTTACTTCTGAAGTATTCCCCTTAGGAAACTGCACTAATGCTGTGACTAGCCCACCCCTGAAAGCCAATTTGACCATCAGAGCTGTCATCGTATAACCCTCGAGATCCTGAGTGTCATCAAAATATCTTCCTTTCAACATTTCCTTTATATTTGGGTAAAGAAAAAGCTCACTGGGGTGTAGGCTAGGTGAACAGGCAGGGTGTTCCAATACAGACTTCTTTACCGGCTAAAAACTCCCTTCCAGACCACTATATAATTAAGTTTGCCAACTTGCCATCTTTCCACATTCACAATGGGTGTTTCAGAAAGAGTTCCAAAATTGCTTTGAAGGGTGGGCTAGGTGCTGGCATCACTGAAAGCTTCCCTAGGAGAATATTTCAAAGTTGACTGCAGTGGTATTCAGCAATGAGGTATGTAGCACTTAGAACAATTAAGTTCGTGGTCTGACCTCCTATGTGTAGAGTTTCTGTCTCTACTGTTTCTTCTTTCCTTTTCTTCTCTTTTCTCCCCATTTCTTCTTTCCCTTAAATTGGCTGCTAAAGTAAGGAGAAAAATGCCTCAAGACAGGAAATGTTTTAGCAAATTAGCTCCAAATACACATCTGTGGTTCTGTATGCACCTCACTCAATGTGACTCATTACAGAATACATTGGGCTGACTACCAATGGCATTTTAATCACACAAGTGTATTTTACTAAAATTCTTCAACTTCAGCAGTAAACCATCTCACATCATGTTTCCTTGCTGACTACATCGCTACAGTGTCAGTTTAGTGTAGTGGTAAATCACATCAACATTACAGTCAACTGTATATTGGAAGACAATTCTCCGTGGGTCTCTTTTGCTTCTGCAAGTCTCCTAAGTATTAGCACTGACAGCCTCTGTTCTGGACTATTTCTTCAAGAATATTTAAACAGTGCACAGCCTTGGAAAACAGAGGTAGTGTCTTCCTCCAGTGCAAAAAGGATCTGTGTTCTAAAGGAGCTCATTATAGAAGAGTCGCTTTTCCTAAAATCAGACTTTCCTTGGTGTAACACAACTCACTGTGTATGCAAGTGACACCTGGTCCTCTTACCTTCACCTGGTAGGAACTGACACTCATAACCAGCTTGAGAAAATTCTGATAGTCTGTCAGCTGTTATTGATATGAATCATAAAGTCCTTTTTGTCTCTGACCTAGGAATCTCTTGTCTTCTCTGGGAGTGATAGCAACTTGTTAACTTGCAAGGAAGTTAAATTCTCAAACAATCTGCAGTTATTGACAAGGCCCATGTTTTAACCCTAGTTCAGTTGTTTACTAATTGTATGATGTTAAGAAAATTAAACTCTCTAAGCTTCATTTCACAGAGTTGTCAAGTGCAGGTTGTTTTAAGCATTACATACCATGTTACATGATGTCGTATCATATTGTATTATACTATATCATTTCATCTTGTATTGCATTATACATGATATGATATCTTTATTAGAGCAACACTAGGTACAAAGGGTGTGCTGAAGACACTACTGATTATGGCTCGTGTGTAATGACAAAACTACTTGGAATGAGGTCATACGGTATCATAGTCAAATTCTGACCCCAGTACTACACGACCTCCAAAGTCGTTCAGATCTTCCAGGACTCAGCTTTACCCTCCATAAAATGAGAAATGTAGATGAGTTGATCTGTATGAATCCTCTTAGCATTGAAGTTCTAAAATTTTGTTCCAGGTTCTCCTCACCGTCTTCCTTTCTTTCTTATTAAAGGAGTTTCTGACATGAGGATCAAAATTTTCAAGAGAGTGTACAACTAAGAAATCAAACACAGGGCTTGAGTTAGAGCCACAACTAAGTTCCTGGTCTGATTCACAAGGAAGTAAGTCTGCTTGCTGAAGAAATGGGAGTTTCTCTAGTGGGCCCGGCCAAAGATAAAGTCAATACCAGTGCTGTTGATAAACTGGAAGAGAATCTTACTAATTTTAGCCTTTTGTGTTCCCTCTAGCCTGTACCCAGATGGTTTTCCTATTGGAGCCACAATAAGGGCAGAGACGATGAATATATACAGAATAGTTTGTGTGTCAGAAATAATTAAGTAGAATCAATTAAAAATAACATTTGTCTAGTTCAGTGTCATGTGCAAACAAGATGATGCTAAGACAAAACTCTGCAATAAACAGACGATACAATCCAGATTAGAGTGTGTATTCTCTATAGGTCTCAGTTGTCTTGGTGATACTATGAGGACACCAGAGTAGATGTTCACTGAGGTCCCCATCTGACTTTACAATTTTGTAATTAATCTATGTCACTATCACTTCTCCTCTCCCTAAAAAATTTACCTGAGTAAATGATTGAATATGTTTTGGCTCACCCGCAAACTGGGAAAAAAAAAAAGTCAAATTTAATGAAGGAAAGTTTTAGATTATATACAGCCCAGTGTATGAGTAGAGAAATCAAACTGTGTCATGCACTGAACTGCATTCTCCCAAAAATCTATGTAGCAACACAGCTAGACTATGATTCCCAGTATTGTGTGATTGTCCTCCATTCTGTGATTTTCCTATGCTGAAAATCTTAATCTCTACCTGTGGTTAATAGATAGGATTATGTTAAAAGATTATTAGGGTGGGACTGTAACACCCTTACTAAGGGAGTCTCCCTGGACTGTGGCTTGCACCACTCTTACCCTTTTATCCTGCAAGAATAAAAGGGAAGGGAAGCAAGCCGAGAGCGGGGATCTCCTATCATCAAGAAAGCAGCACTGGCAGCGGAGTATGTCTTTCACCCTGAGGTTCCTGGGCTGAGATGCTCTTAGAAAAAAGAAAGACTGATGCAACATAAGCACCTTCCTCCAGATCTGACAGAGACAGTGCATTCCCTGAAGCTGTCACCCTGAATTCAGACTTGCAGCCTACTAGACTAACAGTAAACTTTTCTTTGTTAAAGTCATCTATCTGTGGTCATTTCTGTTAGAGTAATACCAGATGACTAAGACAGACCGACACTTTGATTCAAAATCTGGTTTAGCTCCAACGCAGAAGCAGCCAAAGATTAAGTCTGGGCAGTACCAGACAAGTCTATGCGCATCTGAGTATTCTTCTCTTGACATACTGTCTGTATTGAATGGCTTCTCACATAGCAGTGATGTCTTTGCTCAGTTCCACATAGAGAGTCTTGCTGTTCTCCCAGCGTTGAAGACAGACATTCATGAGATGAGATGTAAGGTTGGTGTAGGTGTGTGGAATGGAATCAAGGAATATAAACTAGACCATTCAAGAATGAAGCCCCTAAAAATAATCTCGTTAGCAACAATCTCTAACCAACCAATGTTAGAAAGATGCAACAGTTTGTAATAATTGAGATGAAAAAAACATACCAGGTTTCTTCTCATGGCTCATAAATTCATTGCCCTCAAGTCAATTCCACCTCATACAGACTCCATAGTGTTGCAAAGAAGCAACTAGTGGATTCAAACTTCAATGTTTTGGTTAGCAGCCAAACTCCTAACCACTGTGTGACCAGGGCTTCTTTGATATTTTTGTTAGAACAGGTGACAAAGTATAGACTTTTAAATCTTCCGTGGCTAAATTGATTTCTTTTAGACTACATAATTTTTATCTCTGTATCTATCTCCAGTACACAATGCACAATACTTGAGCACTTAGGAGACCTGGTGTGAAATCATTACTTCGCCATTTGCAAAATATGTTTTGGGGCAAGTTGTTAAACCTCTCAGAATCTTAGTTACTTCTTATGTATAATTAACATAATAATAGTACCTCAAGAGAGGTTGTGAATGTCAAGTCCATTTCATGGCATACGGTGAGAATTTAATATATTTTAGGAAATGATTCAACAGCAACTGACAACAATTTTATTATAGGAGAATCTTACTAAATATTTATTGAACAATAGCTATGATTTGTCGATTGTTTACAACATACTAGCCTTGAGTTATTATACCACACAAAAAGTATACAATGCAGGCACTATTATCAACCTCATTTTGAAGAAAGAGGGGACTTAGGACAGAGAAGTGAAGCGCTTTAGGTCTCAGTCAGTAAATGGCTGAGCTAGAATTTAAACTCAGGTACTGTACTTTGTAACACATGAATTACAGGCTGCCACAACTCAGAATTGATTCAATGGCTAAGTGTTTTTCATTGTTTAGTTGATTTCGTTCTAAGGCTCCTCCCCCTGACTCCCCACCCCGCCACCCCGCTGGTTATTCTAGTTCCAGAGCCCAAGCTCTTAATAACACCTTGTAACTACATCCAAACGAAGGAAGGACGGGGTTTCAAATAGACACAGGGGGACAGAGGAGACTACAAAATAATTTATTATGTCCTTTAATCTTAAGTCTACATATCTTTACCTAAAATTAGATATAGGCTCACATATATTATTCTATTTCCAGCTTTCAAAATCATTAAGAGTAGGACATGCAAGACACGTTTTAAGTAACCTATTACACTAATTAACATACTATATTACTTCATGCTTGTGTCCTCCAGTGTCCATAGACCGGAAGAAGAATTAGAAATTTCATTAACTCTCTTTTGGTTTACATCTCAACTTCAGACACAGTTAAATATTATACAAACAGGTTTTTCTCTGTAAACATATTAGCTGAACTGGGTAGAAAAAAATGAAAGGCAAACCTACAGAAGGAACTTAAATACAGCTTTCTTATGAGTGGTCATTACTAAATATACTGAAAAAAAAATCTCAGAATAGATATCATACATTTAATGGAGTTTGAAGATTTCATTTGCAAACAATTCTTTGTAGTAATTTGTTTACCTTTTTCCTATATTTTAAAAGTTTTACATTTCATTTAAAAACAGAGAAGTCTTAGTTATTAATCTCCCTAATGTAATGAATACATTCTAATGCAAATATTCAATCACTGGAAAATCTTTACATGCTTTAAATTAAATAATAAAACTATTTTTCAAGATGCAATGCTGTGCCAATAAGAAAAAAAAAGAGTGAATTCATTGTTCTCACCATTTTGTGGAAGAAACATATAAGCAATCAGGGAAAAATATTTGACAAAGATCTGAGAAGAAATTAGCAGAGTAAAATGGTCTTGGCACTCTCTGTCTCAGCCAGCTCTGCCAAAGAAACAGATCTAAACAACACCCAATGATTTAAATAAACTAGAAGTTTCTTTCTCGCTCACATGGTAGATTGAGGCAGATATTCCCAGTTTGTGAGTGAGCCTCCATATGCTAACTCAGGAATCTAAACCGTTCCAATTTGTGACTAAACAACCAGAAAAATTTCACTGCCTTCGAATCAATAACAACTCACAGTAACCCTACAGAACAGAGCAGAACTGTCCAGTAGGGTTTCTAAAGCCGTAATCTTTATAGGAGCAGAATACCATATCTTTTTCCCAGGGAAAGTGGTTGGTGGGCTTGAACTACAACCTTACAGTTAGCAATTGAGCACTTAGCCACTGCATCACCGGGGCTGCTTCAATTTGTGACTCAACCACCTGCTAAACACCTCAGCATGATCTGCTTGCAGCAGGCAGCAAAAAAAAAAACCCAGAATATATAGCACACCCTCTTCCTTCAAGCCTTGGCCCAGCTCAGAAATGGCGTGAGTCACATCCATTCCATTGGCTAGAATGTAGACATATTGCTGTACCTTAGTACAAAGAAAGCCTGGAGATCCAGGCTAGCACAGGAAAAAATAGATAACTATTTGACAAAGGTGGCTGAGAAATACAGACTAGCACAAGAAAGAGAGGAGATAATTATTTGATAAAGAGCTAGTGGCTTTTCCTACAGTAAGCATATCTTATTTCACTCCACTGCAGAACTAAAACAGTTCAGAAGAGAATTTCTAAAGAAGCAAGGATTTTTTTTTTTTAATAAGTCTTCTATTGGGACTTTATGAAATATATTTTGGATTTCAGGAAGTTCTAAGCTACAAATTTACTGTACAACACAGAGGCCTGGTGGTGCATTGGTTAAGAGCTCAGCTGCTAACCAAAAGGTCAGCAATTCATATCCACTAACTGGCTCCTTGGAAACCCTATGAGGTGGTTCTGTTTGTTCCTTCTGGATTGCTAAGAGTGAGAATAGACCCAAAAGCAACAGATTTCATCATGTCTTTTTTGGGGGATTTTTGGTTGTTGTTGTTTTTTTTTTTTTTTTTGCTTTTACTATCAGAATGCATTTTTGTCTTTGTTTCATGCAAATAGTTAAAGAGCCTTTTGTTTGAAACCCCTTTTGCCAGAGTTCTCTTATTTCACCAGAGGAACAAAATTTAACAATCAGAAGAGTTTTTTCAAGGTTATTTAATCCATTGTCCCACATTCAGAGAGGTCAACACCTACACCACACTATTTTAATGGAAACATTCTTTTCAAGATATGAAGGAAGATTCCAGCAAGTCCTGCTATGCTCAGCAACCCTCACAGCCTGGAAATTCTCTTTTGTTGCTAAGTTAAATTTGTTATCCTATAGCTTAAGCTCAGTTCCTTTTGGATTTTTCCAAGACATAGAAAACAGATGTTCTTTTATCCTTAGTATATTACACATGCCCACATTTCCACATTTAGCCTTATCCTTAGCAAAATGAATAATCCCAGAACCTTTTCCTCACCGGTCGTATGCCCAAGCCCTTTAATTGTATTTCTTACTCTTGTTAGAAATCTCTCCAACCAACTTGCTCATGTTTCTTTTAGGTTGTCATGGTCCAGAATGAGATGCTCATAATTTAGTCCAATTCAATAAGCACCTGCTCCATGAAAGAACAGCATAGATACAGTACAGGAGAAAGGAATCTATTTCCCAAGGAAAGAATAGTCGATTGATAAAAAGAAAATGTCATCACAGCGTTTTGTCTCATTCTTGCCAGTTGCTGTACTTCACACGGTAACTCAGGGACCTAAACTCCTTTTGTAAACCCTTTAGGCTGAAGTCTTGGTTCACAAATCAAGTTTCCAGTTTTAGAACTGGCACATAGATTCCCTCATCACAACCTTATCTCAGAAAAGTTAGCAGTTGCCTTTGTTAAATGTTGGGCATCTTTTCACGTGTTCCTCGAAAACACTCTGGCAATTTCACATTTGAATAGCCCCCTGCAGTTTGCAAAATCCTTTTACTTGCTTTTTCTCATTGAGTTGACTCTTTACAACAACCTGTGAAGCGAATTATACATCTTAACATGAAAGGCAAGGAACCCCAGAAGTAGAGCTTATGTGGTTCGTGTAACTCAGGGGACTGGGTGGTGGTTGTGAGTCACGGACTCGGGTTACCTGAATCCGAATCCCGTGTTTCTGACAAACATCAAAAAGGGGAGCACTTTCTATGTTTTTAGGCTTACTGCCTAAAAACCACTGGGCTAATAAAAGTTGTATCAATATAGTAGCTGACATAAACAATACTGCTTATGTTATTAACTGGCTGAAACTCAACTTTAGCGTCATAAGAGAGATTTTGATACACTGATTTCATAAAATAATGGCCATGGCCATGATTCAATAAGTATGATTGTGTGTATTATTCTCAAGGCGAGCAATATGTTTGGTGAATATTAGATACTCAAAACAGATGTCTGCTGAATGAGTATGCAGTTGAGAGAAGTATCATTATTCATTTTATTTATGTAAGAATTTGTAGAGTTTAACAGAGCTTTCCAAAATGTGTCCCAAAGCTCACTTATCCATCAGAAGAAAATACCATGTATGCAAACATCATCCGTGGTAAAGACAACAATTTCTCACTGCATGAGTGTTGGTGTGTATATGTTTTAATTAAGATATTCAAGTTTGTTTTCTTCTTTTCAGAAAAGACTTATTAAAGAGAAATTAAAAGGCATTTTCTGAGACTTTGAAAACACTTATATGAGCTAAGTTAAACTTGAGAGCAAACAAAATAATTTCATTTAGTAAATACCATCTGACTTACGTTTTTAGAAAACATAAGCCCACTGCAATCGAGTTAATTCTAACTCATAGCAATTTGATAGGACAGGGTAGAATTGCCCCACAGAGTTTCCAAGGAGTGCCTAGTGGATCTGAACTGCCTACCTCTTGGTCAGTGGATGTAACAATAACCAGTATGCCATGAGGGTTTTCCAGCATGCATTAACTTGGAATTATCAGGTGTTTTTCTCTCACCCCATCCCCAGCATTTCTCAATAATGTCTTCATTATACTTTACTATCTACCCAAGTGAAAGTAATGGTAATTACTTATCCTAGAATTATAGCAGATTTATTGGTCATGTATTTAAGTAAGAAGGCACTCACGATTTTCCAGACTTTTTTTTAGTAATCATTTGATGTGATGAAATTCCATTTGGGGAAAAATTTTATATTAAGTAGCTGGTTTGAATACACAGATTCTTGAGTGGCACAAATGGTTGAGTGCTCAACTACAAGACAAACAGTTGGCGATGTAAACCCTCACTCAGTCACCTCAGAAGACTGCCTGGAGATCTGCTTTTGAAAACTCCCAGCGTTTAAAACCTTTTGGAGTAGTTCTACTCTGCACACATAGGAATGCCATGAATCAGAAACAATCCATTGGCAACTAACAATAAAAACAACACTATCAGTATGTATTTCCCTTTTATCACTTTATTGAAAGATCTACAACCATGGAATTCCCTCTCCAGGGCTATATGAGACTTTAAATATTTAACAACTTTAATAGATTTTAATTTTCTCATGTGTACTCAGGGCAGTATGTGTTTTAATTATGTTTATATGATTTATCTTGGGTTTTTTTTTGCTTAAGCATCATTGTATAAATAGATCATGTATATAAGGTATTCATGTAAATCTAATCATATGGAAAAATCCTTAGTCTACAAGAGAGACATTTAATTTTTTTCCCCATTTTTTTTTATCCTATGATTAACTGAAAGTATACAATCCAAGTCAATTTTGCATGTCCATGTCTCTGGAACTCTATCTGCTCTCCTCAGCCTATGACTGCACACTCCTCCTTTCCACTCTTTACTTCCAGTATCCTTTTAACAAACATCTGTCCTCTCCTCTCCACCTGTGCCTCTTCCTTCTAGAAATAAATTGGGACAGTCTCCTATAAATGTATACAACCATAAAGTACACACACCGCATGCTCATTCTATGCCCCAAGTCCAGTTTATTCTTTGTCCGAAGTGTCGACCTTAGCACTACTCTCAGGCCCAGGCCAGTAGCAAGTCTAGAGGCTGTGCTCCCAGGGTACCTCCAGGTTGTCAGACCATCAGTTCTGGTCTTTTTGTAGAGTTCTTGATCTGCACACCTTGTTTTATAATGTTATGTCAGGGACTCGACCTGTCAAGGCTGTCTTTGATGGTGGCCCGACACCACCTGGCTCTTCTGATATTATGTTGATGTCGTAACCCAATCATGTGTCCTGTCTCCTGGGCTCATTTTTCCTCATGTCTGGGAGGTGAGTTTGGATCAATTGATGTTCCTCAGATGGCAGCTTGCTGACTTTTAAGGCGCCAAACACCACTTACTAATATGGGGTACAGAGATTTCTCTTAGCAAAAGACTAGGTATGACAGTTGACATCAATGTCTCCTGAAAACATGGTCCGCATGTTCCCGCTACTGTATTCTTTGAAATGTTGGGTCAAGTTTAGAAAACCTTCCGGTTTATGGTGCAGTCCAGTTATGAGACATTTAATTTTGCTACAAAATTCTTCACTCTTATTCTGAATCATCCCACAATTCATCTTGTGCCTTAATTAAAAGCTTGAAGTGAATCCACAAGATGATAAATCATAAATTTGACTTTGCTTTATTATTTCACACAAAGAAGAAACTTACAAAACTATCTTTGTCAGTATGCTGTTATCAGATTATGGCTTCATCTGCCAATTTTTATTCAATGATAATGTTATAATTTTAACAACAGCTTGATACTTGAAATGGCGTATATGTTTTGCAAATGTCATTGTTACTTATTTCAACATAAAACAATTCCCTAAGCTTTCCTTTATGTTGAAATAAGCAACAGTGAGTCGGATCCGACTCAATGGCACTGGGCTGGCTGACTAAGCTAGAAAAAAGTATATATCGGTATTTCTATCATCAAGTTTAAAATTCAAATGTAATGTCTTATATTAGCAGTTAAACACTGGGATACATCACTACAGATTTTTCAGCCTGAAGAAGAAAATGCCTTGAAGTTCAGTTTTGTTTCAGGACCTAATACTGTTATAAATGAACTTTCCATAGACAGTTAATATTCCAGGGCCAGAGTCTATCACCATACAAGGAACTAGATTTGACTGGGAATAAGTTGGGCAGCAGGAATACATAGCTTGATGCTGAACATATTTTCATCTTTGTAAGGATTGCTTTGCGGAAATGACCTTCCTCTTTCATTTTGGTTGCTCCGTCCTTGGATACTTGTCATCAAATTTTAGGTCACTCACACCCTGCAAGTTAGAGAAGGCCACACAGAAATGATGCTGAGGCCAAACTTTTGCAACAATAGAATTATGGATCACGGAAGACATCAAGCCAAATGCCACTGATACCACTAATTGCTGAAGGCGTTGCCACAGTGAGTTTATAGAAAGTTTAGGGATATTAACTGGTACGTGCACATCTCTTCCTACAAGAAATATTTGTATTTGAAAACCAACTCCATCTGTACCATGTTTATTAGCTTACATCCTTTCAAGTTCTACCATTAAATAAGTGACTTTTATGGAACTATAATTTCTGAGTTAAAATATAGTGTAAAATAGTTAGAGAGGTAGTTACAGTTGTTTCGTATAAGCTAACATTCAGCATAACCCACTGCTAAAGAGAGAAAAACAGCAGTAGGAATGCCTTTAAATTAACAGATTATTTCAAAGAGTTCTTTGTGTTGCGTGTTTTTTTTTAATCTTTTAATTTTGACCATAATTAGAAAATGAAGCAAGATGGAGGAGGAAAATCAGGCAACGAGAAATGTCAGAAAGTACTGACTTCTTCCCTTCCAGAAAGAAAACCAACCTAAGCATATCAGCAGAAACTAATAGCATGAATGTGAATAAATAGCTATTAATGATAGACATTGCAACATCACAGGTGATGTGGCAATTGTAATTTACTGTCATGTAAGTGACAGGTGATAGAGACCTTTTACCACCTTGGTGATTTGTATGACAAAATGCCTGTGTATAATTTAGTAAATAGGTATTTTTAATAGAGGAGGCTTCCCATGTGTTAATTAGGAGGTTGTTGCAAAGACTTCTTGTGACAGCAGAGGAAATAAGATGCAGCTAGAGTAGGTAAAAAAAAAAAAAAAAAAAAAAAAAACAGTTAAAAGAGCAAAGGTCATAATGGGTATTTGGCTAATTAAAAGGAAAGTAGGTATGTGGGTAGAAGGCAAAAAATGAAATGGGAAAGTTTCACAGAAGGTATCCAGGTATGTCTGTGAACCCTGCACCTTTGGCAGTAAACAGGTTAAATATACATTGCTCTTCCAGTTTTCATTTGGGATTCATAATCTTCTAAATCTTCTCAAACATGAATGACCACGTATTCTAATAAGCACTGTACTAGGAATCTGAGACCAATGCCCTAAGCCAAAACAAAATCCACTGCCACAGACTCCAGTGACCCTATAGAACAGAACAGAACAGAACTGCCCCATACAGTTTCCAAAGCTGCACATCTTTCTGTCACTGCACACCTGGTAGGTTTGAATCAACACTTTTGGTTAACAGTCCAGCACTTCGACCTCTATGTCAGCAGGACTCCTTCCAAGACCACTATTGTCTAACCGAACTAAACTCAAACCCACTGCCAATGAGTCAATGCCGACTCATAGTGACCCTATAGCACAGCGTAGAACTGCCCTGTGGAGCTGCCAAGGAGCCCACGTTAGATCTGAACCGTCAGCCTTTGGTTTGCAGCCAAGGCCCTTTTCTGCTCTGTCACCAGGATTTCCTGACAGAGTCCTGGATTTTCTAAAGACAGTACACGCTTATTACAAGGCAGTGTGCAAGGTTTAGTGAATGGTTTTGTCACCTTATAGAATCTCTGATGTTCCTGGGATTTGAAGTCTGATTCCCAGGTGAAAATCTACTTTAGATGCAATCAGTTAACACACTGACAATGGAGGGAAGCACGTAAAATGAGTTTGGCTTCTTCACAGAAAACATGAGGAAGGGTGGGAGAGGTAGAAAAACAGCATTAAAATCTTCAGTCCTGAAATTTAAATTGCTGCCTTGGATCATTTCTCTGGTTTTATTTTTCTTTCTTTCTTTTTCTTTTTGCCTTTCTTCTTCCGATGAAAAGCTGAAAATTTAAAGCACAAAGGTTTCAGCAGCCCAGCAAGCAGATTCATGGCCTAAGTAAGTCGCTGAAAATTTTCCAGGTTTCCATTCTTCCTTAACACTAGAAGAGGCCAGACTCAGGGCAGTTATTCCTCAGAAACCTCAGATCTTTGCAACGCTACTCACATTGTGTGAGAAAAGAGCCTTGGCCAGATAAAAGATGCCCATTAATCTATAACAGTGATAATGTTCTCCATTCAGCATGCAAGTTGCACACAGATGGACCCTGTGTTTCTTAATTTTTACTCTACAAGCATCAAGTGCTGTGCTTTGCACTGGATTCCTGGTGGGGAGATAGAAAGGAGAGTTTTCATGCTGCTTATGGAAGCTGAAGAATAATGACTCGGGAAGAGTCACTTAGAGTTTAGGGAGCCTTAGTAGCTGCTTCATTGTTCTTTCCACAGCAGGCTAGAGGGCAAAAGTTTATCAGAAGGCTCAGAAAAAAACAATAATTTAAAAAACCTAAGGGTTAAATGAAACTGAATAGAAATTCAAGTACGGCGAAACAAACTTTTCTCTTGAGCTTTTATTTAGTTTCTGATTTGCTCTTCTGTAAAAAAATTAAATGATGTTTTAAATACAGCAGTCCCTTTGTATTCTTCATTTAATCACAAAACTTTGACTTGGGGCATTGTTAATAGCATTAAATATTAGGCTTACATTGTTAGCTTAGCAGTAAGTGGAAAGGACAGCTTTGAAATTGTATGATTTTTCTCACTCAAGCCTTTTCTTTTAATAAGTCAGTTTAAAAATTCAAGAGACAGTCTAATATCAGGGTACTTACTGGAGGGACTACTTATCCAAGAAAGCAGCAGAGCCAGTGCAAATCATTTAAAATCTAGAAATTAATGAGTTCTACTAATTGAGTTTATCCTTGAAAATTATTGAAATGCCATCTAAAAATCTGTGTTAATTAAGCATACAGTATCCTAGGTTGCCTAAATATTGCAAACTAGTTGTTAAATGGCATTTGGGAACAAACCGAAGGAAACTAACCTCACCAATTCTCTATAGCTGAGGCACTGGTAGTCCTGGGGCAGAATGTTCACCTCAGGCCGGATGCTGAGGTTCAATTCCCATCAGTGGTCTCCCCAACAGCTGCCACCCATCAGTTAATAAGGGCTCATATGCTGCTGGGATGCTGGCCAGGTTTCAACAGACTTTTGAAAATCAGCCTGAGAAAACCTGGAAAGCACAAAGATCTGAGCCCCAGCAGAGCACAGGGAGAGTGTATGACCAGGTATTTTTTCTGCGGTGCTTAGTGAATGGGTTTACCATGAACTGGTGGCTGGCTCCACAGAGGCTGGCAACAATCACCTTCTGCAGAACCTTCATCCTTCCATCAGATAAGTTTTAAATCAGACTGTAATATAAATTTAACTGGGTGGACTTCAACTATGTTCAACTTGTTAATATAATTACTAAAGCTATTTAATGCACTCCCTTCTTTTTTAGACTTTTTAGCTTTGAGAATGTCATTTCCATCTAGTAGACTGCAGTCAGCAGTTTCTCCCTTGCTTGTCTGTGGGCCTACAGAAAAGCAGCCTAAACTCATTGTCCTTTGTATATGTTCTCTATTTAAATCAGTTTCATGAGAGGTAGTTCAATGTTAAGATATTATCATGTAATTGGCTTATAGAAAGAGTACATAGGCATATTCAGGGCTTTGTGTACAATATTGTAGAAATATTGGTAGCTGACAACAAGCCAATCAGAGCAAATGCATATCTACACAGGTTTTCTCTTATCAATATCCATTCTCTCTCCTTCTTTAATGAGTTAAGCTTGGTAAATATCCATAGCTTACATACCCTGCAGTTGGTGTGGCTGTGTGCCTAGGTTTTACATGATAGGATATAAGTAGAAGTGACATAAATGTCAATTTGAGGCCCTGTCCCTAAAAAAGAAAAAACATATGCTCTCGTCCCCTTCATCTTCTCTGGTTGGTAGATGATAACAACTGGAGTAGCCAGTTATTATCTGTGGACATAGAGAAGAAAGCTATTTGTATGAGATGGCTGCATCTTCTTACCAGCTTGGAATCACTTAACTCAGGGTTATTGTAAAAGAAATGGACACTTCTTTTTAAATCACTATTTTGTATTACCTTTGTTACAACATTTCAGCCTGTATACCAGCTTACCATGCACATTAGGAAAAAGAAAAGGAAAAAAAACTATGCTAGTAGTTATCAAAACTGCTCAACAAATCAAAGCTACATAGAAGCTGGGGCAACCATTTACAGCAATGACTAATACTCAGTGCAAGTCAGATTACTGTATACACACATTCAACTCTGAACCAACAGTGAAGCTCTTTTCAGAAAAGTGTCCACTGTCCCTTCATGATTTGAAAAAAATGAGAAAAGAGGAATTGATATTATTCTACTTTTGGATCAGAGAAGAGAAGGAGTCAAGTTTCCTAATCAATTGCAATAGAGTTGATTCCAATGCCTGAAAAACACATATGTGTTAGAGTAGAAATGTGTTCCACAGTGTTTTCAAGGGCTAATTTTTCAGAAGTATGTCATCAGGCTTTTCTTTCAAGGCATCTCTGGGAGCACTCAAACTTCCAGCCTTTCAGTTAGCAAATGAGCACATTAGTTCACTGTACCAGTGCTAGCACTCTCTTAGCCAGGTGGAGAAGAACCCTCTCTCTGAGTGCATGTGCATACATGCACACATTCACGAAAATGAAGCAAGAGTAGCTAGGAAAAATCTTAGCACCTTGAGAACGTCTGAGGATATTACAAACTACCCTAAGTTTCCTCCATGTGTGAAAATGGGACATAGGGCACTTTAATTATATATTTTTAAATATTTATGATAGTACAAAAATGTACAATTTGGAAACATCTAGGGTCACACAAATTTTGCATGCATAATTTTTAAGCAAGAAAGCTGTTAGGCTTCATGTCTCCTTTTCAAAATTTCTTGACTGCAAGAAAATACATAAATTTCACCATTATTTATGTGCCTATTTACTCAACATAAAACTAGAAAACAACCATGTGTTATCTTACTATTTCACTTTGTTTTACAAAAAAAAAAAAAAAAGAATTCTAATTACAGGTAATGCTATTTTAACTTGCTAGAATTCAAAAATAGCCTAAAATCTCCTACTTATCTCTTTGTGTTGCCATTAGTACAGAAATTAATAACTAGAAAGAAGTAGGAATAATAATGTATCTATCTCTGTTATAACTGCCCTTATATCAACTGAAAGACCTGATGGTGCAGCAAATAAGAGCTCAGGTGTGAACCAAAAAGTCAGCAGCTTGAATCCACCAGCCACTAATTGGAAATTCTATGGAGCAGTTCTACTCTGTCCTATAGGGTCTCTATCAGTCAGAATTGACTTCACAACAACGGCTTTGGTTCCTACCAATTACAGACTCTTAGAATCAGCTGGATATATTTCCATGATGCATTTAGAAATTGGAAACCTCAGTGGCACAGTAGTTAAATGTTATTACTGCTAATCAAAAGATTAACAGTTCAAATCCACCAAACTATCAGGAAACGATGAGGCATTTCTATTCTGTCCTATAGGGTCACAATGAGTTGGAATCAACTCAGTGGCAACAGATTTGGTTTTATGTAAAATTTGAGGGGAAAAAAGTGAAAAGAATACACCACACAAACCAAATACAAAGAGTCATTTTTTATTATTTTTTACAATTTTTATTCAGCATTTTTTTTGTTTGTTTGTTTTTTAGGTTGTGGCAGCTACTGATCCAAAGCCTGAGAGCTGAGACAGGAAAAGAAGAGTTATAAAAGAAGAAAGGGAAATATATTTCTGAAGTTAGAATGATTATCTTCTAAAATGTTCCAAATTTAGAATTTACATGCTTTCCCTAAAATATTCATATTTGTACAAACACGTGAGTCATTTCTAAGGGTATATAAGTGAAAATGACTAAGAACACAGCTTAAAAATATGAATTTTTTAATCTTACATTAAGCGAAGTATATATTTATGTTTAATACTGTTTCTTTTCCTACAGGGAGATTCGGGGGGGGGGGGACTGTAAAGCTTAGAACTTTAGTTTTATGAATGCTAGTAAATCATCTAAATATAACTTATACTTAGAGGACAGACATAGGTATGTGATTATTTACCTAATACTTCCACAAGCAAAAGAAGGTTGAACTACATCCTATCTCTTTTTTAATTCTTTTGTTTATTATTCTTGCAGTAAATATATGCAATAAATTTTCTGCTGTTTGATATTTTTCACATGTACACTTCAGTTGAATTACTGCCTTTTCCCCCAAGTGTCTGTCAGTTTGTTGTGCAGTGGTGGCTTGTGTGCTACTGTGATGCTGGAAGCTATATCATCCACATTCAGGTACAGGCAGGGTCATCCATGGTAAAAAAAGTTTCAGCTGAACTTCCAGATGATGACAGACTAGGAAAGACCCAACAGTTTCCTGCTGAAAAAAAATTAGTCAGCAAAAACTTTATACATAGCAGCTGAATGTTGTATGATATAGTGCCAGAAGATAAGCCCCCAGGTTGAGGGCACTCAAAACATGACTCTTCAAAGGACTCTCAAAGCGTGACTCCCAAAGCATGAGTCTTCAGCCATAATAATGTGGATGGAGCCATGATTTTAGGACCTTCATTTGTTGATAGAGCATGACTCACAATGAAAGGAAATATCTGCAAACATTTATTAATAATCAGAACATGTAATGTACAAAGTGTGAATCTAGGAAAATTGGAAATCATCAAAAATGAAATGGAATGTAGAAACATCAGTATCCTAGGCATTAGTGAGCTGAAATGAACTGGTATTGGCCATTGTGAATTGGACAATCGTATGATTCACTCTCCTTTGAAGAGGCAGCTCTTCCCCAGTCATCTTTTGAGTATTTTCTAACCTGAGATCTTCTGGTACTATATTAGACAATGTTTAGCTGCTATTTATAAAGCTTTTGCTGCCTAATTCTTTTCAGCAGAGGACTGCTGGGTCCTTCTTCCTAGTCTACCTTAGCCTGGAAGCTCACTTGCAACTTGCTTGCCATGGCTGACCCTGCTGATATTGGCATTCCCTGCTAGGAATGACAACTTGTTGCATTCATTATCAAAAAGAACATTTCAAGATCTATCTTGAAATAAAATGCTGTCATTCATAGGACAATATCTATATACCTACAAGGAGAAACAGTTAATACAATTATTATTCAAATTTATGCACCAATCTCTAAGGCCAGTGATGAAGACATGAAAGATTTTTATCACCTTCTGCAGTCTGACATCAAGTGAACATGCAATCAGGATGAACCGATGATTCGGTTTGGTGAAATATTAAAATCAGGCAGGAAAAATATATTTGAGCATTTCCAAAAGCATGCTTCTCAGATCACTTATCCTACACATAGACTGCAAGGAAAAGATCTAATGGTCAAATAATTTAGGAAAAAATATTATGTATATAATATTTCCCTCTGAAAGGATAACAGTGTGTATTACTTTAGTAATAGTTCTGAGAAATCCTACAATAAAGAAAAAAAAAATTTGCTTAACCAACTGTTTTCCAAATGTGACTGTTGACTAATCCCATCCATTAGGATACACTTTAACTGTTGTCACATGAGTTGTATTTAGGGAAACTATGACAAGGGTCAGAAACTTTCTGTAGATAAACTGCCAAACAGGAAATAATTTAGGCTGTGCAGTCACAGTCTCTGTGGCAGCTATTCAACTTGTAGCTTGTAAGCAGCCATAAATAATACATAAATTAAGCAATGTGGCTATGTTCCAATTATGCTTTACAGTGACTACCAATTAAGTTTGTGAACTCATCTTAGAGAAAGTGCATCATATCTCATTGCTGAATATCACTATGGTCACCTTCGAAGTGCTCCCCACAGGAAAGTATGCATAGATGCCAGTACCTAGCCTGGGTGGACTTCAAAGCAACTTTGGAACTCTTTTTCTTGAATGGCCATCAGAGCTGTTGTCATATTACCCTTGATGTCCTGAATATCATCAGAATGTCTTCCTTTCAAAATTTCCTTTATCATTAGGTAAAGAAAAAATTCATTGCGGGCCAGAACAGGTGAGTAGGTAAGATATTCCAACTTCAGCCAGCCAAGTGCCATCACCAACACTGTTATTTGCATATTGGCTAAAAAATCCCTCACAGACACAAGCCTACCACCATGTCACCATGCCACCATGTGCTATGGCTGTTGCAGAAAGAGTTTCACAATTGCTTTGAAAGGTGGACTAGGCACTGGCATCAGTGCACAGTGCCCCAAGAGGAGTACTGTGAAGGTGACCATAGCAATATTCAGCAATGAGGCATGTAGTAGTTAGAATATAAGTTTGCAGATTTCATTGTCAGGCCTCATATTCATGTAACCACAAGCCAAAGTTAACCCAAAGCCCGTAGTTTGCCCACCATGTTAGAGGCATGATCCTTCTCCTAGGAATGGAGACTAAGAATTCACAATCTTAAATCCATTAGAGATTTGTCTTCAAGTGACTTGTAGTGATCATTGGTCAAGAAGAATATCCTTGTATACAACTATGAAATGAAAACTATTCCCCACCTAGTTTGTCCATCATGTTGAATAAAGAAAGGGAAGATTCCCCAAGTGCTAAGATACCTATAGTCTTCCACTCAGAAAAAATAAAACTAAAAATTCCTACAGTTTAGGACACCAGTTTTAAACATCTGCTTTCATGCTGAACACACATTTCAAAAGCAAGATTAAGATACGTTATATTTGTTAAACTTGCTAGAAAGTCGAATAGACACTACTTGTGCTTTTGATGTGATTTATCTCCTATTTTGGGTTATTAGTTATGTGAGCTGTAAAGTTATATTTTCATAAAGCAATAGTCCATCTAGGCAAGTAACTGAATTTAAGGAGTAAATTACAAAAAGTCTCCTAACATATAGATAGGGATATCTGTTCTACCAAAGTTCCCATAAAAACAACATTATCACCTTAAGGTAATTAACTCAGGTGATTAAATAACAAGTTGTGAAGTAAAAAATATATATTATTTTCTCTCATTACAACCATTTTCTTGCTCTCATACTGTTGTTTAGAAGCTCATGCAACTTATCAAATTAGTAAAATATGTTAGTAAGTATTACAGTATTGGTTCCCAATATTAGTTTTCATCATTTAGCTCATTTCCTCAATTCTCTACAGGTCTGAAAGACCTTTGGCTGTTCCATTAAATGATCTGCTACTTTCCTCATTAAATGTCATTCCCTTAATCTAGTAATTAATGAAAAAAATGAAGACTAGTTTCTTCAGCGAATGTTGCTTGCTTTCCTTTTGTGCCACAGTTTTACTGTTTGCCATATCTTACCCCCCACCAAAAGAGAGACAGATTTGATTACTAATGACTAACATTTAATTAGATTGTTTGAACTTTGGTTAAACAAGTTTGCAGATTTCAATTATCATACCTTCAAAAATGAGCGCAAATGTTTTAAGAAATATTGATGTCTTCATATAATGACAGAGTCCTTTATCCTCTGACTACTGAATTACTAAGCAGTGATCACAAGAAAACATGTGATACACACTAAATAGGAATCGTTGATTTTTCACAGGAATCCAATTTCTGGCAAAGGATTTAAGGTAATAATTTGTGGTGTGTGATCCTAATTACATCAAAACAGAATTCAATAAATAAGATTTTTTAATTATTAAAAATTTAAGTATAAATATAAACTGCTAAATTCATTCAAAACATGTCTGTCAGTTTGTCGTACCATAGGATCTTGTACATTGCTGTGATTCTGGAAGCCATACCATCAGTATTCAATAACCAGCAGGATGATCCCTGGCAAACAGGTTTCAGCTGAGCATCCAGACTAAGGCGGACTAGGAAAAAGGTATCCACAGTCTATTTCTGAAAGGAATTAGCCAATGAAAACCTTATGAATAGCAATGGAACACAGTCTGGTACAGTGCCAGAAGATAAACCACCCAGGTTGGAAGGCATTCCAAAGACAACTGGAAGAAATGCATCTTTAAAGTCCACCTTAATGATGTGGATGGAATCAAGTTTTCGGAATCATTATTTACGGATATGGCATGACTCAAAGTGAAAAGCAGTAGTTGCAAACATCTATTAATAATCAGAACCTGGAATGTGCAAAGTATGAATCTAGAAAAACTGGAAATCATAAAAAATGAAATGGAACACACAAACATTGATATCCTCGACATTACTGTGCTGCAGTGGACTGGCATGGTCCATTCTGAATCAGACAATCATATGGTCTTCCATGTTGGGAATGACAAAGAGGAGTGGCATTGCATTTGTCATCAAAAAGAATATTTCAAGAACTATCCTGAAGCACAACTCTGTTGGTGATAGGATAATATCCATACACCAGTAAGAAAAAAGTTGATAAGATCACCATTCAAACTTATGCACCAACCACTAAGGCCAAAGATAAAGAAATTAAAGATGTTCACCCACTTCACCAAGATGATCAAACATGCAATCAGGATGTATTGATAATTATTGTTGATTGGAATGAGAACACTGGAGACAAAGACAAAGGATCCGTAGTTGAAAAATGGGCTTGGTGACAAAAATGACACCAGAGGTAGCATGATAGAATTTTGCTAGACTAATGATTGCAATTACCTTTTTCTCACAAACACAAATGCTGGCTAAACATGTCGACTTTGTCAGATGGAATACACAGGAATCAAATTGACTGCATCTGTGGGAAGAGACAACAGAAAAGCTTGATATCACCCATCACAACAAGACCAGGAACTAACTGCACAACAGATTGTCAATTGCTCATATTCAAGTTCAAGTAGAAACTGAAGAAAATCAGAACAATTCTGTGTGAGCCAAACTTGATGTTGAGTATATCTTACTGGAATTTAGAGAACATTGCAATAATAGATTTGATATGTTGAACACTATTGATGGAAGATCAGATGAGTTATGGAATTATATCAATGACATCATATATGAAGAAAGTGGTAGGTGATTAAAAGAGAAGAGAGAAAGAAAAGACCAAAATGGATGTCAGAAGATACTCTGAAACCTGTACTTGAATGTCAAGTAGCTAAAGCAAAATGAAGCAACGATGAAATAGAAGAACTGACCAAAAGACTATAATGTATTATAATGACTTGCACAAAGAGCTGGAGATAGAAAACCAGAAGGGAAGTATATGATTGTTATTTCTCAAAATGAAAGCACTAAAGAAAATATTCAAGCCTCAAGCTGTAATAATGAAGGATTCTTTGGGGAAAATAATGATACAAGAAGCATCAAAAGAAGATGGAAGGAATACACAGATTCATTATACCAAAAAGAGTTGATCAGTGTTCAACCATTTCAAAAGACAGCATATAATTAGGTACTGATGGTATTGAAAGAATAAGTCCTAACTGTAGTGAAGGCACTGGTAAAAACAAGGCTTCAGGAATTTATAGAATATTAATTGAGATGTTTCAAAAACAGATATAGTACTGTAAGTGTTCATTATCTATACAAGAAATAGAAGACACCTACCTGGCCAACTGTCTAAAAGGCTGAATGTTTATGGCTATTCCCAAGAAAAGTGATTGAATCAAATGTGGGAAGTTTCAAACAATATCATTAAAATAAAGTAAAATTTTGCTGAATATTATGCAAAAGGAGCTGCAACAGAATATCAACACGAAATTGACAGAAATTCAGACCAGATTCAGAAAAAGACATGGAACCAGGATATCACTGCTGATGTCAAATGGGTCTTGACAGAAGGCAGAGAACACCAGAGGGATGTTTACTTGTATTTTAGTGACTATGCAAAGGCATTTGACTGTGCAAGTCATAGCAAATTATGGATAACATTGCAAAGGATAGGAATTCCGGAACACTCAGTTACGCTCATTAGGAACCTGTACATAGATAAAAAGGCATATGTTCAGACAGAACAGGGGGTATTGTGTGTTTTAAAGTCAGGAAAGGTATGCATCAGTGTTATATCCTTTCACCATACCTATTCAATATGTACTTACTCTTATGAGTAAGAACAGGCATCAGAATTGGAGGAGGCCTTACTAACAACCTTCATCATGCAGATGGTAGAACCTTGTTTGCTAGAAGTGAAAAGGAGGCAAAATACTGATCAAGATCAAAGATCATAGCCTTCAGTATGAATTACACCTCAACATGAGGGAAACAAAGATCCTCACAACTAGACCAATAAGTGTATCATAATAAATGAAGAATAGACTGAAGCTGGAGCCACAATCAATACCTGTGGAACCAGTAATTAAGAAATCAAAAGATGCTTTCTTAAGCAATTTTTTACAAAAGACCTCTTTGAAATATTAAAAAAGCAAAGATGTCACCTTGAAAACTCAGGAGCACCTGACCCAAGCCATGGTATTTTCCATCACTTCATAAGCATGGGAAAGCTGGACAATGAATAAAGAAGACCGAAGAAGAATGTATGCCTTTGAATTGTGCTGCCAATAAAGAATACTGGGAAACCCTGGTGGCATAGTGGTCAAGTGCTACAGCTGCTAACCAAAAGGTTGACAGTTCAAATCTGCCAGGTGCTCCTTGGAAACTCTATAGGGCAGTTCTACTCTGTCTATAGGGTTGCTGTGAATTGGCATTGAACATATCACTGACTGCCAAAAGAACAAACAAATCTGTCTTGGAAGAAGTGCAACGAGAATGCTCCTTGGAAGCAGGAATGATGAGATTATGCTTTCATACTTTGGACACATTGTCAGGAGGGATCAGCCACTGGAGAGGTACACCACACTAGGTAAAATACGGAGCAAAAAAGAGAAAGACCCTTGAGGTGACAAATAGACACAGCAGATGCAACAATGGGCTCAAGCATAACAAGGACTGGGCAGTGTTCAGTTCTGTAGGACACAGGATCACTGTAAGTTAGAACTGATTGACAGAACTTAATAGCAATAAAAAACTCATTCATAATTAATTTTTAAGCTCTAATTTCCGTATTATCAAATTTTTCACTGAACTATCCATTGTCAACACAATCTATAATTTGACATAAAGATGTTTCCCTAACTGACCTAAATATACTACCACCAGAGCTGGTGAGTGAATGGTATATTTCAGTCAGTTAGGGAAACAGCTTTATTAGGGAAACGTCTACATTACCCCTACTCCTACATTACTCCAGCCTCCATGGAGCCATCTGATCACACAGTACAATCATACCACGCAACTAATTGCTACTTGACTATCCCATTCTAGTTCACGGTTCTATGACATTGACTGCTCTTCCACTACACAAAATCACCTTCCATATAGTTAACCTGGTGAATAGCTATCTTTAAAGATTGTGTCCAAACATTGTATCTTCTGTTCATTTGTTTATTCAAAAACAGATCAGCTGCCTTCTTCCTTTACACAGAGTGTTCTGGGCACTGGAGAAACGGTGGTGAACAAGACAGTCCCTGCTGTCATGGAGCTTACCTATCATAGCAGAAATACAATAAACATCTATAAACAAGATAATTATCAGTTGTGTAAATAGTTATAAAGGAAATAGTGGAGAGAAAATGGTACGAGAGAAAATAAATTACAGGAAACTGTTACTTTAGACCAGATGGTCAGGGAAGAATGCTCTGCAGAGATGACATTTAAAGTAAGACTTGCAGTTTAGAATGGACCAGATATAGAAATCCCTGAGAGCAGAACCTTGGCATATTCAGAGTTTAAAAGGGAGCCAGTGTGATGGAAGCTTAAAAACATGGGCTAAATTGGTAAGAAATAAGCTTTTACTGCCCAACTTCCCCACTCTCCATACCCTTGGAGTCAGTCCATCAGTGGTCCTCCCTGGCAATATCTGTCTCCAACTCAAACTTGAGCTCTTGGAAGATAATTACTATTTATTTCATATCCTTCTGTCTATAGTATCAATTCTGTAGTATGTGTTGAATCAGTATTTGTTCAAGAGTAATATCTTGATCCTAAGCCTTCCTAACTCCTTAGACAGTTTGCTTCACTATATATCCACATCTTACCCTCTCAATGCCAGTGGATTTGGCAGTGAGTTCACTCTCTGTGTTAGCTCTGCACATATTCTGAAGTTTTTCCAAGCATTAAAAAAAAAAAGAAAAAGAAAACCTTCCCTCAATCCTACTTCTCTGGCCAAGACCTCTCCTGGAAATTCCTTGTAACAGTTACTCAGCTGCTGTTTCTACTTCCTAATTTCTCAGTCTTTCCTGTAACAACTAAACCAAACCTACTGCCATATAATGGGGTCTGACTCATACTGACCCTAAGGTCAGGGTAGTACTGCACCATGGAGTTTCCAAGGAGCGCCTGGTGGATTTCAACTGTCAACCTTCTGGTTAGCAGACATAGCACTTAACCCACTACGCCACCAGGGTTTGGATCTTTCCTATACTCACTGCAATTTAGCTTTCCTTTTTGTTTTTTGAGCACCTGAGCCTTAACAGAGCTGGTTGTTGTGTGTCTGGATTTTGGAGTCAGATTTTACGGGTTTTGTGAGGGACGCACTTACCTTCCCTGTGCCTCAGCAGCCTGGTCTGCACTAGGGGGATAATAATAGTATCTAACTTGTAATCTCGAGAATCAAGCAAGCTCTGCATATGAAATATTTGCCAATTTCATGCAAATTTTGTCTCACCCTTTATACCAGCACCTCCTTGAAAATGCTTTGGGGCGTGTCTGCTCTGTCCTATAGAGTTTCTATTAAGTTGGAATGAACTACTACAATGCGTTACATGTGTAGTAGAAGTATTTATCACACTTGAATTTTGCATGTCTCCACCTGTCTTGAAACAATTTCCTTCTGAGGCTCCAGTATCACCATTTTCCATTTTCCCTTTCTGTTTCTGGCCATGATTTCTCAATTTCATGGACCTTTTCCCTCCAGTCTGTCCTCAGTGTCGTTGTTAACTAGAGTTCACTTTTTCTCATGTTACTCACTTCATTCAAATCCATCAGTTTCTATTACCACCTGAACGCTAAGAACTCCAGATCTCTGTCCCTAGCCCACGCCCCTTTTCCAGGATTTAGACTATGTTTATGAAGCCTTGGTGACAGAGTGGTTAAGAACTCTGACTACTTACCAAAAAAGACAGCAGTTCAGATCTACCAGGTGCTCCTTAGAAACCCTGTGGTATAGCTCTACTTTATCCTTTAGGGTTGCTGTGAGTCAGAATTGCCTCAAGGATGCTGAGTTTGGTTTTTTGCTTGTTTTTACACTGTATTTTAAAAAAACAAACCAAACTCACTGCCATGGCACAAGGAACCATCCCATACAGCTTTCAAGGAGCAGCTGGTGGATTCGAACTGCCGACCTTTACCACTATGCCACTAGGGAGGCTCTAACAAGTGAAGGACAATGCCTACAATACGTATTGGTGGAATTTGATTCCTGCCCTCTCCCCCACCCCCACTTTATGTCCCATAGGGTCGCCATGAGTTGGATCTGACTCAACAGCACTGGGCTGGCTTAATAAAAATCTATTTTTCCATGTTGTTGGTTGCCACACAAAACAACCACTAAACCACAATGGTTTCCTATAAATTATATGCCAGTCTTTTAAGGTCGTCTGTACCTAGCTAGCCTGCATGACCCTCTTCATCCTCACTTCTTTGGCTGCTCCCTACTGCAGGAATGGTAAGACCATCTAACCCAGGTACCAAAGTCATGGATGGATTCATAGGTGCTACTCATTCTCACCTCTTCCTCTTAACCAGTCTTCTCCTTTCCATAGGGTGCAAATGGATAATTGCGCTCAGCTGCTAACCACAAAGAAGGTAGCTTGAGTTCACACAGAGGCCAGAAAGAAAGGCCTGTGAATCTACCTTGGAAAAATCAGCCACCAGAAACACTATGGAGCATAGTTCACGTATGACACACACAAAGTCACCGTGAGTCAGAACCAACTCCGCAGCAACTTATTTTCTTTCCATCTTCCAAGGCTCTCCAGAATCTCCCCTTTTCTGACTGTTTCTTTGCTACCCTTTTAGGTCATGCTCCAGCGTCCTCATCTGTAGAAAACCTCCTAGCTGATCGCCGTGCCTCAGGCTCACAAACTTGCACTCTAGCTGCATACAGCAGCGAACAAGATCTTTTTTTTAAATGCAAATCGATCATGCCATTGCCCTGCTTAAAACCTCTGCAATGACTCCCTGAAGCATTCAGGATACAATTCATACTCGTCAGTTTAGCTCAAAGCCCTCCGTGATCTGTGCCTGAGCCAGAGATCAGTGCCCTTTAACAGCTCCCTGCCCACCCATTCAGGAAGCTGCAAGTGCCCTGTAAAAATCTGCAGCAGCTATGATCCGGCTCAGGAAATTCCTCCAAGTGCCACATCACACCCCATTGCAGCTTTGCACCTGGTTTTCTTTTTGCCACCTCCAACCTGAACACAGCCTGGGTGCCTCATGCAGTTTAAGACCTGTGACTTTCAAATGTTTTCCTCCCTCTAAAGCATGATTTCTGTCACTATCACGCAGCTGATTATACCCCAAGTGACCTGATTCGGTTCTGGAGATCGAACTATCAAGTTCGTTCTCCCAAGGGGTGGCAAACTGGGATCCCTCCCCCTAAAGCACACAAAGGATTCATCTTTTTTAGCAGCAAATGATGGGAAAAGTTTATTAAAGGAACGTACTTTCCAAAGAGGGAACGGGTCAGTTTCCATGAGTGGGAAAAGACCCCACATAAATTTGGGGGGTGCTCTTCATAGGCAAAAGCAGGGGATGACGTTATAGATGGGAGCGGGAGGCAGTAATCTGGCTTCTGATTGGGCCTGAGACCACAACAGCCACTTTACAACTACCAGGAGGAACTGTTCTGTTTTCATCACAACTGCCAGGAAGAACCCACATCTGCATCACAAACTGCCAGGAATAGCTGCTGATATATGGCAGATCAGGTTCCCCTGGCAACCTTATCAATACTGTATGTGTTCTATAACGCAAATCACGACCTTTGTTATCCCTAGAAAATGTTAGAATCTGAAGTAGAATATGTTAGAATGTGGCAGCAGAGATCAGGTTCCCTAGCTAAACTTGACAGTTTCCCCTAGGGACCCTGTGCTCTGCAGAGTGGTCAATCGACATTTGGCCCTTACTCTTGCCTAGACCGCCTAGATGGTGCCTTCCTGCCCACATGCAGCTCCCAATTTCTTCCTGCTGGGAGAGGATCCTGAAGTGCCTCTGCAAACTCCCTGTTCTCCATCCACAGGGAAGAGCTGCTGTTCCCCCAGACGATTCCTCTTGCAATATACCATTGTGCTTTCATACAAGTTATTCTTTGATTCCGTTGTCTGGAGAGCACCCCATCACCCCACGCCACTCACTCCCATCTCTTTTTCCCAATATAGTTACCCCCAACTTACTCAGGAGACCCACCCTCGGTGATGCAACCTGTTAACACACCAGACTAATAACTGAAAGGTTGGAGGTTCAAGTTCACCCAGAGGTACTTGGGAAGAAACGACTGGCAATCTACTTCTGAGAAAATCAAACATTGCTCCTTCTACTCCAACACACTCGGGATTGCCATAAGTTTGAGTCCACTCCAAGGCAACTGTCTTGTTTGTTTTTTTCACTTAGTCAGGCCAGCACGTCACAGTTCAGCTCTGGGAAGCTTTTGGTGACACCTAAAGCCAGCCAGAGAGTCAGCCAGCCGAATGCCTCTTTCTGTCCTTTAAATACCCCATAGAAATTTAACACTGCGTCTACTGCTAAAAAGGTATCAGTTTGTTTTGCCTTTTTCCTCTATTAAATAATGAGGCCCTCATGGTCAGAGAAAAGTAATCAGTGTTTACACCCCAGTACCTAGTATAGTGCTTAATTTAGTACATGAGGAATACCTAATAAGTGATTTTTGAAATAAATGAACAAATTAACTTCACAGTCTTGAATTCATCTGAATAAATGTCATTTTGAAGCATATTCTGGATGCAATAGCAGTTTCATTTCACATGATTTTCAAACTTACCTCCAAGTGTGTGTTAATATTAGTGCTCTTATACTAGATGTAGTCAAAAATATCTCTAAGAAACACACATGCTTCTGCTTTTAACTTGGAGTTACAATGTATTGACTCCTTTAAAAATGAAATCAATGCCTATCAACTTCCTTCTCTAGCAGGGCTGACTGATGAGCAGGGAGACTCAGCAGAGGTTGCCCAGGTGTGGAGTGCATTTGATATGGATAGTTTCCCACCAGGGATTAAACTTAGATACCCTTGTGCCTTCTCCTTGTGCATTTGCAGCCTCTTAGCCTCTTAGGAAATTTTTGCATTGCAGCTTTCTGAACAACTTAGCCTCTGTAGTGTTTCTAATCGTGCCGTTTATATGTTTCGCTGTTACCCCTACCACTGAGAGTAGTATTCCTGAATACAGTTATAGGGTATGTTATTAAAAGTGGTAAAGACAAACTTGTGGAATGAAAAACGCTAACATTATTTTGTTTTATATAGTACTCCAAAGTCCTAAAATACATACACATATACACACACAGTAGTCCATATTTAAATAGTACGTGATACATAGTGTTAGTAATCATTTACTGAGTGAATCAATATTTACTGAATAATCACTCTCTGCCAGAGACTGCTCTAAGAACTTGAACACATATTTTAAGATTCAGACCCTACAGCGGTGCTCAGATTCAGGTGATATTATTAGGAAGATTATTAGAGGAAGGTTAAACAGTCCGAGATCACAGTAAGCAACAAAGCCAGACTTGAAACAGCCGAATTCCCGAGTTCTGCTATCATGTTTTTTGCATATGACAGTATACAACAAAGCTTTGCACCTATTACCAAGAAAAGTGTTGGGGTGGAATGAACACGCCACCTCCCTCCCCATAAACGGAGCTATACGAGTGCAGTGGAAATCAGCATGATTCATGTTTATGCACAATCTATCATAATTATCCACTTACCTCTTCTCTCCTCCACCAAATAGTGCTCAACCTTATACTACAGACACAAAGCAGAGACCCTGGTGTATAAAAGGTATCAAATCAAGGTTTGAGAAATAAATTCATTAATACATTTCTACAAAGATGGCATTTGACTAGTAAATTTTAAAACCACAGATGAAGCACTTTGACAGTTTTCTTTATTCCATTGAACTCTCAATAGTTTTATGAGGTAGAAATTATCATATCCATTTTGCTGATATTTTCTGTGGTTTAGAAAGCTTCACTAACTTGCCCCAAATCACATAGATGGTAAGTGGTAAAGCTGAGATTTGAAACCGGGTCTCTGTTGCTGCAAAATTTAACTGCTGTCATTGTTTAAGGACTTTTAACGAGTATACTCTTCCTGCTAAAATAGATCAGATTTGATGTAGACTGCCCCAGCCCCACCTAACATGGAAATTTTGTTTTTATTAGTCCCTAGTTTCTAATTGCAAGATTTTAGCATGTCAATGCTGCCAACTGTACAGTCACTACCTATATGACAGAGGCACATTCTTTAGCACTGGCTTGCTCCAAACATTATTTTACTCTCCATTTTATTTCATCTACAGCTGCTAGTGAAAGTTCTTACAAACCATAGGGTATGAATTCGGATGTAACTTAACCATGGAAGAAAGAAGTAGCGGTGGATCGAGCTCCCAGGTGACCACTGTAGAGCCCTCATACTTCCGTTTCCATGAGCAACGGCAGTATATGAAATCAGTGTAACAGACAAGTAAGCAGAATTCTAGAGACTCTGAGCAAAACAGACAATCCAACACATTGTTCAAAATATAACTTCAAAAATGATGACATACCCCAAAAGACATGGCCCCTGACTCTTTGTTGATGCATAATTAAAAGCATTCCATTCCCAATGCCAATTTTTCAGAAAAAGATTAGATTGGACTATAAAACATAAAACAATACTCATGAAGAGTATGCTTCTTAGTTCAAGCAGATACATGAGACTAAATGAGCAGCTCCTGTTCACAGGCAGGACGGGATAGGAGTTTGTTGAACGGACAGGGGAAACTCCAGGTGGAAAGTGGGACTGTGCTGTCCGTTACACTATAGAGAATATAATGAGGGTCACATAACAATAAGTATATAAATTTTTATATAAGAAATTAACTTGAGCTGTAAACTTTCACCTAAAAAAACTTTTACTTTAAAAAAAATGACAATGTATCTTGAAAACAATTTCCTAAATTATTCATCTTTTGTACTAACATAAATTCAAAAAATATATTTAATGAGTAGTAAAGGGGCCTTAGTGGAACAATGGTTAAGCACTTGGCTGCGAACCACAGTCGATGGTCTGAACCCACAAGTCATTCCATGGGAGAAGGCTCTGGTGGTCTGCTGTCATAAAATGACAGCCTCGGACACCCAAAAGGGCAGTTCCACTCTATCATGCAGATTGCTATCAGCACGAATTAACTCAACAGTCATGGTTTTAATGGAGACTAAAATACGTTTTATGCTTAGAGAAAGTAAGAGCTGAAAGAATAAATAATTGTCATTTAACAAAGCACATCACTATAGCAGGCACTGAATAAATATCCACTGAAGGAAAAAAAGAGGTTTAAATTAACTTTTATGAAATACGCTACATCTCATTCAAGTTAATTTGCAGGAAAATGTGTCATCAAATGTTACTGTATTATACATATCAAGTTAAAACCTTAAAATATTCAATATTGTTTTTTACAAAAAGCGTAAAGCTTCTAATATCTTCAAATAATTGTCACACACTTCGATTTAAGTGGTTAAGTGCTATGGCTGTTATTGAAGAGGTCAGCAGTTTGAATCCCCCAGGCAGTCCTTGGAAACTTTATGGGACAGTTGTACTCTGTCTTACAGGGTCTTTATGAGCCAGAATCAACTCACTGATAGTGCTTGTTTTTTTGTTTTTGTTTTTCCTATTTATCTGATTAGTGTTTCTCTGTTACCTGTCATTGAATTGGCTAAGGCATTAAAATGAGAGATATTTTCTGTTGCTGTTTAGGATCTTGTCCATTCAAGGGTTTCAATCATTTTTCCAAAAATAAAGAAAAAGATTTTTTTAGGATTCTTATATTAAATTAGATTACACATATTAGCTTATGTTTTGTACAAGGTCGGTATTCAATCTATTTGAAAATGAGAACAACTCATCAATTCTTCTTTAACTATTACACTGGGATTACTAATCAATTGAACAGATTTTACGAGGTAGAAAACATGTTCTAAGTGTGAAATGACTTGTAAGTAAATCTGACCAGAAATGAGAAATAGAGCCAAACTGAATAATTAGGGCACTTTTCTTTCTAGGAAACCGTAATGAACTGAAACCAAACCCATTGCTGTCTAGTTGATTCCTACTCATGGCAACCCTATAGGACATAGTGGTTAAGAGCTGTAGCTGCGAAACAAATGGTCAGAAGTTCAAATCTACCAGATGCCTCCTTGGAAACTCTATGGGGCAGTCCTACCTATCCTCTAGGGTTGGTGTCAGTCAGAATCAGCAGTAGGGAAGTGGGTATTGGGTTTTTTTCATTCTAAGAGCAGAGATGGCTCCTTCAGAACTCCACCAAGCCATGGCCAATCTTACTAAGCCAGTTTCTATTTTTTGTTGTTGCCTTTTTTTCTATATATTAGGCCAATCAAACACCAGACATCAGGATCTAGTTTAATATATACTGACCCTATTGACTCTTATTTCCTTTAAAATGTTTTGAGTACTTTTGTTACAACTTGAAAGATACTCTCTAAAGTTCTATTAAAAAGTAGAAGTATTTTTGTTTTATTTATTCTTAAAGACAACATCCACCAGATTATAAAAATTTTTAAATGCTTTGGGGGTGGTAAGTTTAGGTTAGTAAGGGAGAAACAATTTGGAAAAAGAGGATGAGAATGGTTGTACAACTTAAACAGATAATCAATATCACTGAACTATACATGTGGAAACTCTTGAGCTGATCCACGTTCTGCTATATACATTGTCAACAGTAGCAAGAAATAAAATTATAATAAAAATTAAAATACATACTTAATTTTAATATACAAAATAATTATAAGAAAATAATTTGATGTTTTTTTCTCAACTGGCCAGTGGTATTAATACTACAGGAAAAAAAGTGTCATTGGTCAAATTGCTCTGTCTGTATGTCCTTAGTAGTCTCTCATACAGATTAATACTGATACAAATTCGTTTTCTAATTCTGAAAATTATTAATTAAAACAGCTTGGCCTGGTTTTCAGATCTAAATTTATCTTCTTGGATCATTTTTTTGGATCCCTTTGCAGTATCTGTCCTAAATATTAGAAATCCTAGTTTATTCTGGCTTTGATTCAGTCTTCCAAAATTTCCTTTCTGTTTACTCGGGTCTTTTGGAAGAGGTTCAAGTTTGTCCCCAGTATCTGAAAGGAGATGAATGAAATTCAAATTGCATTCAATATTCTTTTGACTCTCATATTTGGCTCAAAGACAGATCTAATTTCTCTGGCAATTTTCATAAAGAAATATTATCAAATTAATTTATTTTAGTTCTCAGTAAGACAGGATTTATTCACAGCTAATATGACATTATTCTCATGCCTTTATTAAAGAATGAAACCTTACTGAAGGATCGAGTAGTGTTTTCACAGGTAAAACTATTAAAAAGATTTGTAAAATTCCAAGCATTTTGGAGTAACCAAAAAGTTAAGCTCTATATACAATTAAAGATCTTGAGGACTGGAACAGTTACAGACTCGTTCAAGGTCATGCAGCTAATTAGTGAACATAGGCCTGGTACCTAAGTCTCACCCTGATTTTATTTTTTTCTCACTCATGTGATTGAATGTAGGATTTTTCAGGTTGTATTCAATTACTGATTTGATCTTCAGAGTTTTTTTTTTTTTTATGGAATGTTGAAAAGTCAAATGTTTGTCTCTTTCTATTACTGTGCCCTGATGGTATCTTGATCTTTCTCTAAAGAGAAATAGGAACAAATAAACATCAAAAATCACTATGTTCCATAAATACAGAGAAAAGTACAAACTGTAAATCTTGGGAAAATATGTACCAAATAGATGATAGGATGATAAGCACTGTAAAGTTGATGACAGACCCAGAGATTGATAGAAAATTCACCTGCTAGTACATTTTCAATACATAACACTTAACTCCTCAAAGGTTTTTGTGCACACAAGCAAAAGAACCCTCAGCTTAAGGGCATCTATGAATTTTTAGTAGTCTGGGCAAATATTTCAATTCAAAAATACAGCATGTCAAGTATTGTCCTACAAAGATGTAAAATACTTTAAATTGCTTGCGAAAAGCTGTTTCACACCAGACAAAATAAAGTTATTATAATGATTTGCTTATGTTCCATATCCTTTCTGATTAGTAGTTTATAAAAGCATCCAACCATTTACAAAAGACTGAGAAATAAATATGTACCTGACCTAACACAATGGCTATGTTTCAGAAAATTCATGAATGAATCAATGTTTGCAAACCATAATTTTATTTGAAAATGTATTGAAAGCTTTGTATTTAAGTGGACTTTTCAGCAGTTCCTTTTGCAAAGAATAATTCAAAATAACCAGCCTAGTTTATCTGAAGAACTGCCAAGTAGAGAATCCACTAGATATCAGAGACAGGGCCTCACAGAGAGCACTATGATGGGGTAAGCATACTAAGAGATCTGGTCTTTACTTCAAAGGTCTAGGCCAGTTCTCAGCCCTGAGCCCCCTTTATTATCAAATGGGCAGCTTACAAAACAATGACAAGGCCCAGACCTTATCTCAGAACTAAGTCAAAACCTCTGGGCATCAGCATCACTGATACTATCAAGAGTGTTTCACTGGAGAGAGGCTACCAGAGCTTGAAAGAAGTGAGTTCAAGAGAAAATAGGAAGAGAGAATTATTGTTATTGTTAGTTGCTTTCTAGTGGCTTCTGACTCATGGAGACCCTATGCGTGTAGAGTAGAAGTGCTCCATAGAATTTTTAAGGCTGTGACCTCTCAGTAGCAGATTGTCAGGCCTTCCGAGACACTTTTGGGTAATTTTGAACTGCCACCTCTTTGGCTACTGCTTGATCACTTAACCATTTGAGCAACCCAGAAAGTCTAGGTGAAAAGTATTGTTGTTTTTGTTGGGCATTGTCAAGTTGTTTAAGATTCGTAGTGATCATATAAAATAGAACTGCCCCGTAGGGTTTTCACAGCTTTAGTCTCTATGAAAGTACCTCCTCAGGTCTATTTCCCACAAAGCAGCTGGGTAGGTTTGAACTGCCAAGCTTTAATTAGTAGCCAAGCACCTAGCCTTTGGCAATATCAGGGCTCCCTAGAGGAGAATTAGAGAGAGCATATATAAGCAACAGTGCTGGTCTAAAGGGAATCAGAGAAAGGAAACAGTCATTGTAAGAAGATTCACAGGCAAAGAATTCAGTTTGCGCTTGTTTAGTTTTGTTTTTGTTTTTTTTAAGACGGAAATTATTCTAATGTGTCTGTGTCTATAGGAATGACCCATGGAAAAGGAGAAGTGTGTGTTATAGGAGAAAGGAGCAACAGTTGGTGATGGGCTTGCCTTAAAAAGGCAAGAAGTGATGGGATACAGTGTTGGCTTTAGTAGACGGCAGCAGGAAAGTGCATTCTCAAAACAGGAGGAAAGGCAGACTCTGCGCAGGGGAATTCTGGTGGAAAAAGTATGCTAAAATTCCTTCTGATAGGTTTTATTTTCTCAGTGAAAAAGTAAGCAAGATCATTAAGCGAGAGTGAGGAATGTGGATGGACTACTATAGATCTGTACAGGAAGTAGATTTAAAACAACGATGCACCTAGATGAATGAAATGCCCAGAAAAATATCACCATGTTGGTCTCTTAGGCAGAAAGCTAATGTCATTCAATCAGGGATGAATCATTCTCACTTGGTTTGGTATTCATCAGTACATAAACCAAAAACCAAACTCATTGCCCTCAAGTCAATTCCAACTTACAGTGACTTTACCAGACAGAGCAGAACTGTACCATAGGTTTTCCAAGGAGCACCTGGTAAATTCAACCTGCTTACTCTTTGGTAAGCAACCACAACTCTTAACCATTAATTACATCAACAGGACTCTGCCTACTGAGTCCACCCTGGGTCTAAATGAGCACCATTTTCTCCTGCAGATGTGGGAAACCACTCTCTGCTAGTTTTTGTAGTTTGGTAAGAGATAACTAAAGCTTGCCAGTTTGTACTTAGTAAAATATTTTCTTTCCTTTATCACGACTGAGAATGACACTTATTCTTTTGCCAGTGTTCCATTCCTCTCCTGTTCTCCAGAATTCCTTACCAACGACAATGAAAAATCACTGGAAATTGTTCAGCAATCTGATATCTGAGAGCCTTCAAGGCCCCTTCATATAATTTGTTGAATCAGTAAATTTGAACCCAGAAATACTAGGAGTTCCCTCTCTCCACCTTGAATTATCCAGCAGGATGAGAAATCCTGTTAACTTTGCTGAGTTCTAGTCTGTTCTGTCTGACTGCCCTGTTAGACAGTCCGACAGAAGTTCTGGAGAATTCTGTAACCCATTTGTTTATGTCTAAACTCAAATTATTTTATAGTCTACTACATTTGTAAGGACTTCCAGAGATTAATTTAGATCAATGAGTCTTTATCAAATGACTGGAGGGTCCATAGTGACTTTAGAACTTCTGCAAAACAAAAAGCATTTCAAAAGCTAGGAAGGACTGGTGCTCAAGAGAAGCAAATTGACACATGGCTCTTTTTTTCCTTATCATAGTGTGGCATTCCTAGGCTGGACATCTTCTTTCTTCTGAATTTTCTTTATTAAACTATTAAGTAGTCTCCTCATTTCCAGTCTCTTGACCTTTTAATCTCTCTGAGTGTTCCTTCCAGACCAAGTTTCCTGTTTTATTACTTTGTTGAACTCATGGTGATGTGGAAAGCTTCTAGGTGTTCAATGCACACAAACATGGGTTCATGTCCACCTCCGGGGTGCATTACTTCATCTTTTTGGAGTATCAATTTCGTTATGAGTCAGAGGCAGCTGACGGCAACTAACAATAACAACATCAAAGTATAGTTAATAACCTGCATCAAAGAGGACTGAGCAGGTTAAACAAGGTAATAAAAGCAGGATACCTCCCCCATTCTTAGAACACACAGCTATAGTATTATATTCATAGCAACGTTTTTGGTTTTTTTTGTTTTTTGTAAATACAAATAATAATCTGTCAATATTCTCACTGACAACTTTTCATTTTTGACTCAGGTCAGGGTGCACCTTATTTGTCAACATCATAGTCTCAGCTTTTTCTTTTTTTGTCTTAGATGTTAAAATATCACTTACTCCCAGAGAGAGATAGCATACGTATTTTTTTGTTGTATGTCGATGAGTCAAGTCAAACTCATAGCTACCCTACAGGACAGAGTAAAAGTATCACATAGGGTTTATGGGAGCATATTGCCAAGTCTGACCTCCCACAGAGCCACTTGTGGGTTTGAACCAGTGACCTTTTGGTTAGCAGCTGAGAGCTTTACCACTGCACCATCAGGGCTCCTAGGTGCAAGGTATAAGCGTATGGACATGATATGGATGATTATGTGTATATCACTTATGTATGTATGTGTGTGTGTGTTTTATATATATGTGTATGTATGTATGTGTGATTTATTTTAGGTCCCATACCTCAGTTTGAGGGGCAAGAAAGCAAAGTCCATTAAGCCAGAGAGACAAGACCTCAAACTCTTACTCAGGAGGTTACTTGCTGTAAATCATTTACAGTGTGACTTAACTTCCCTAAGCTTCAGTCTCTTTACCTGTAAAGTGAGATGTTCGTTGCAAGATTGCTGTACTTAAGAAGGACGATAACTGTAAAAGTCTGGCACACAGTGGAGTCCCAGTGAGTTGTTATTTTTATTATCATTATTTTCACAGGTTTATTTGTTGCTGTAATGTGAGACATTTTTAATTGGACAATAAATATATGCCTAGTGAGCCAGATGTTGCTTTTTGATCTTGTTAATAGTAACAGGTAACTTGCAGGGTTGATGTCTTCAAAGTTAAAATGATGGCATCTTTGAACTGAGTCTTATAGCATCGAAAAATAAAAATTACTATGTACATAAGAGTTTTTAGATGCATACATTGAGTGAAATAGCTCTGTGATATTGTATTGCTGAGTTTTTCTGTTTACAAAACACACAAGGTTTTATGCTGTGGTACCCCATTACATAAATCAGTAATAAAGGTAAAGGCACTTCTACAAATAAAGCCCAGCTTCTAAGACAGTTCTTAAGCCCATACTTTTTCTTGCTCCAGCCTTTTCCTTCCCAGTTGGTGTCTATCTCTGTCTCTATCTCTCTATCTTCTTCTCTCTTCTCTCCATATTTATCTCAATAATACATATTTACTATTGCTCTTTGCACATTTAAACATACCTTGAGAGACTTTACTATTGGCCTTTCTGTATTTTTTTCCATTTTTTGTAAAAGTCATATAGGGCAAGGTCTAACACAGCTGAGCCATTTCTTATCATTATATCTTCTACATTTTTCTCTTCACCAAACATACTTCTGCTAAAACAAACAAATACTAGAAATACATCTAATTCATGTCACCAGAACTGCTTGGGAAGGAATTTCAAGGCCAGGAAAACAAAACAGAGATTATTGGCTTGACAGTTTCAGAGACGAGATCAAAGTTTGACTAGATCTCTAAGAACTATTTCCACATTGATTCCTAAAGCAAATCAATCTTGTGGCCTTTTATGTGTTGCCAAGCTAATGGAAAGAAATAGGCTTATTTATTTGTTTGAATGGTATTCGATCTCACAACATTTCAGCGAGTGAATAAAGACAACTAGAGAAGAAAACATAGTATGAATTAAAAGCAGCAGTAAGTTTTTGCAAAAGGTAGTCCTTTCCTCTTCATAGGAACGTGTATATTCTCAAATTGATGAAGGTGTGTTTTCGTAATCACTCATACTTCCCAATATGCTGAACCAATAAACACGCCTAGCTAACAGTTGTCAGAAATTGAGAGTTCATAGTGGTCATGTCATTCTCAATTTGTTATGTTATTTTTAAAAATGGCTTTTTTAAAATACAACTTAAAAAGCAATTTCATGTAACATAAAAACTCAGGCATTGTACAAATGGTACCTTCTAAACTGCACAACTGTAGTTCCCTGGTTTTTAAAAACACATTGTACCTCAGTGAGAAGTTTCTTATTAATATCACACTTATAATAATCACGCCATCTTAAGGAATTACTCTAAGCTTCAGAATATTTTGTAAAAATCTTCAGATAAATATTCTTTGGGTAACTGACCATTAGCCTGGCACTTAGACTCCTCATTGTTTGTGAGTTCTCTTGTTGTTGAGTTTTTTGGTTTTATATGCATACATGTGCAAATGCATTTTCAAAACATAGATATTTGTAAGGGATTTTGAAGTCATTCTCAATAAGAGCTATGAAAAAGGGACTCATAATTGGTTTGCTTCTGAATAAAAAAGTACAATTTGGCTGAGCAACTGAAAATTCTTTTGAAGTGGTAATATGTACAGGAAGAAAGGGCAACTCCAAAAATCATAATAGCAACAAACATTTTGTTTGCAATGTCTTAGTGCTTCACATGCATTATACCACGAAACTATCAATGACCGAGAAAAAAAAGCTGACGCATCTGCAGATTTGTACTTTAACCCCAAACGGCACAGCTCTTGAGCATCGTGCTATCAATGTCTACATGGCATAGGTAGAAATCATCCTAAAGATGTATTTATGGTGGGTGCAAAAGAAAAAAGAAGCCCTTAAGAGAAATCACTTAAAAGAAAACTATCACTTGGTTGTATTTTCAGACTTCTTTTCTATTTTCTCCAGCAAATAGACGTAAGTCCATTCCTACAAATGTCTCTTCTAGCAACACATTTAGCCAAGACTCATGCTAAGTGAAGGTCAAAAACAAATGAACTCAGTCCTGATTGACCCCAAAATCTAAAAGTATATTAGGTACCAAAAAATAAATATTTGATAATAAAAATCAGAGGAAGGATATAAATTTTCAAACTTCTAAAGTTTAAAATAAAACTTGCTCTCAAAGTTTCAAGTGTCCTACTATGGAGATCTTCAGTTCTCTAAATTAAAATATCAAAAGGTAAAATGTACTATTAAAGTGCAGTAGAGTTCAAATGCTACCTCAAATTTTATAGTTTGTGAAACAAGAACAGATATGATGATTTAATATGAAGCAACACACTGTATCAGAAAAATAAAATAAAATTTACCTTTTAACAAGTCAAAAAAGGAGTTAATTTAGCTCCATAAAATTAAAGGACAAGAGATGTGAAAGAAAGAAGCTGTAGCCGCTTTGTGCCATCAAAATGTAAGCAGGATAAAGTGGAACAGTATGTTTGCTAGAGAAGAGAATCTTTTTCATTTTGAACAACTTTAAACCTACAAGCCATGGACATTTAAGTGACACTGAGATAACATTTCAGCCTTTCTCATCACACAAGCAAATCAGTAAATTGTATATATAAGTGGATTATTGGGTATGCATAGTTAAGTCTATGCTTAAATACCAAATTTACAAGCTTAATCATATACTTGTATCTCATTGAAAGTAGTTTATTTACATGTATGAATTTTAAAGGTTTCACGCATACATTTTTCCAAACATATGTTTTCAGTTTCTCTTTCAGACAAATTATCCCTTTGTATTTTTTCTTTGGAATTGATCTTATTTCTTATATTATGAAATATGTTGTCCTGGATTGAAATGGGTGCCTCCAAAAATGTGTATAGCAATTTGGCTGAGCCATGATTTCAAGGTATTGTGTGATGTTCCTTTCTGTTGTAAATCCTGCTCTATGATCTTAATGAGGGAGAATGGTGGGGGGCAGTTATGTTGATGCAGCAGGTCTCAATGCATGGAATTGCATTGTGCCTTGGGGCCCAACCAAACCCACTGCCATTCAGTCTGTTTGACACATAACAACCCTAGAGGTCAGAGTAGAACTGCCCCACAGAGTTTCCAAGGAGCACCTGGAGGATTTGAACTGTGGACCTTTCGTTTAGCAGATGTAGCACTTAACCCACTACACCACCAGAGTTTCCATGCCTTGGGGCAGCCTCATGGAATATTAAGGAAAGAAGGCAACTGGAGAGTTGGGGACCTCATATCACCAAGAAAGCAGAACCAGGAGCAGAATGCATCCTTTGGAGAAGACCAGGGTCCCTGTGCCTCCAAAGCTTCCAGTCCAGCGGAAGATTGACAATAAGGACCTTCCTCCAGAACCTACAGACAAAGCCTTCCCCTGGAGCTGACACCCTAAATTTGGACTTTCAGCTTAATGGACGGTGACAAAATAAAGTTTCTCTTGTGGTATTTCTGTGAAAGCAGTACTAGATAGCTAAAACACGTGTCATATAAAACCTTTAGTTGTTGGGTTTGCGGTTTCTTCTTGACATCTATGTGCCCTACATTCAATCTGAGAACACTGTAGAGTGAGGAGGAAGATGGTTTTCTGTTTTTCCTCTTGAGCATCTTGTCTACTTTTAACAAGAGTCCTTTAAATGTTCCAGATATCCAGAACATAACTAAAATTAAAAAAGAAACTAGACAAAGAACAGTATGACACATGTCTTCATGCTTTAGCTCTTACCTCCACACAGCTGATTTTTAAATTCATGCCTTGCGGGCTATCCATGGGGTGTGGCCTATGGGGACTATTCAACATCACGTTACAGCAGCAGAAACTGAGGTTCAACAAAGTTGTTTGCTTTGCAGAAGGTCATATAGGCTCTGCTTCATGTAATATGTTGTTGTAGCTCATAAAAAAGATGACTTGTTCTGTTTATTCATGCTAATGACCTACCAAGGATTTCCATTCACCCCTTCCTGGGCTTCAACCTGACTTCCTCACTTCTTATCTGGACATTTCTATTTGGTTGCCTCTGCTGTGCTCAATAAAATGCCTCCTTTCTTTCCTCTGTTTCTCCTCCTCAATTCCCTATTCACAATTACACAGGAATGGTTCTTCCCCCAGCCTCATGTAATCAATATATAAACCCTTTCTATTAATTCTTCATTGCATTTGTCCCACGTTTTGCATCATTATTTCTTTCCTCCCAGCTCTGGCTCTTAGAACATCACATTAGGTCTGCTGCCATAGTAACCCAAGTCTTACTGCCTCTCATCCTCTCCTCTGTATTCTGCCATACACCATGACATCATACCATCTGATGCATTCAAAGTTCTGCCTTTTTGATGTATTTCCATCTGTCCATCACTAAGTACACAGAAATTTAACCATAAAAATAATAGATGTCAAAGGTCACATATGATGCCATGTACTACTGGGTTATGTCTGCTGTCTCGTTTCCCTCATATGATCCTCTTAATAATCAGAGGAGATGTATTTTGGCTAACTATTTTGTAGAGGGAGAAATTTAAGTTTCTAGAGATTGATTAACTTGCCCATTAGTAATCGGTAGGTTTAATATCCACACCGAAGAAATGAAATATAAGACTTCAAATTTTTTAAGTGATACCTAAGTATACACGGGAACTTTTCTTGTGAGCCAGAGACAGCAAGAGAGAAGACCAACCACAGTAATTTAGAAGTGTCATGGTAGCAGGTGAAGACAACATGAACAGATATTGCCAATCCCACAGAGTATGTATTTGCAGAGCCGATAACTCAAATGGCTGTGGACTACTTTCTGTGTTTTCTGCCTTTTACCTCTATATTTCTTTTCATTTAAATAGTGAGTGATTTGTAATATATATCATAGTAGCAGTGAGATGATTATTTTTCAAAATACCAGAAATTGGACCCCTGAAAAATTAAGTAAAATGCTATCACTAACAAATGGAACTATCACAGTACACACATACAGCTAATTTGTTTTCTATTCCTCTGTAAAGAGACATTCAAACAGAATAAAACAGATTTTTGACAGCTTTCCTTCTTGAATGTATATATATATATATACACACACTCACACATACACATATACATACACACACATACATATACATATAATTGTGTTTACTACATTTTGTGATTGGTCAAGGAAAGTGCACAATTACTTATCATCAGAAACCTAGATGTAACCATCACATTTCAAAATTCTATTTGAAAATATAATTTGCATCAAAACCAAAACCCGTCACACAGATTAAAAGGCTTCAAGAAATCTAAAACAAAAGTAAAACATAGTACATGAAGCATTTCGGGTTTTTTTAGTTTTATAGTATTTGTATTTGACATTAATTAAAAAGTTTGAACTGCATTAACAAGACATGTGTTAAAATATCAGAATCTTGGAACTGTTGCTTTACTCTCTCTGCAATTCATTCCTCAGGAATTGGACTCCAGTAGCTCCACACATAAATCTGTTCTTGCACTTGTTAGAGGTCCATGAACATAGGCATCAGAAACCACATCTGGTAACTTAAACTAAGGAATTTACTAGACAATCTTTGGCAGCTCAAAATGGACAAGAAGCTGTAAACCAGAATTGGAGACAGCCCAGGTATTAGGTAAGTCATCAGACCAGTTTGACACCAAGGTAGTAGAATCACCTTGACCATCTCTTTACAAAATTACACTGAGGTAAGTAAGCTCCAGCTGGTGCAAAAATCAAGGGCTCAGCTACTAGCCAAAAGATTGGAAGTTCAAATCCAGCCAGAGAAGCATCAGAAGCGAGGCCTAGTGATCTGCTTCCAAAAGGTTACAGTTTTTAAATTTCTATGAAGTGGTTCTGCGCTATTAAACAAGTAGCCACTCGCTATGCATCAGTAGCAACTTGACATCCATGACAATAACAACAACCTTCTCTTACATTCTTGTAACACTTGGCTGTGTATATAAAGTCTCCAAAGAGAGGAAATGACCAGGTTTTTCTTTGCAATTAAATTCACCTTTTGGTTAAGGGACTACAGAGACCCTCATATACAATCCCAACAAGACTGAGCTGAGAGATGCAACTGAATCAATTTGGGATTAAAATTTTACTCTCTTAGGAAATTTAAAGGAAATAAGTTTTTTGCTGGGAGCCAGCCTCGGCAGGGTCTGGAATCACAGAGAGACAGGTGGCGAAGAAGAAATGAGACTGAGACAACCAGGAATCTGGGGATTGGCAGCCTGTCAGGGTCTGCCTTTCTTTGTTTTTTATATAATCAGTAACGTGATTTGACACTGCCCCCTTGACCACACAAGTTGTTGGCTAACAAAGAACTGATACCTTGTGGCCTTTTTTCATGTTGATTATTGGGGCCTGCTAGATAATGGCCTGAGACAAGTGGTCTCTTTACATATTAATCATTAGGGCCTTCTAGGTAATGGCCCGAGACAAGTATATTGTGATTATAATCAACAGTGAAAACAAAAGTTATGTCTTGAGCTTAATCAATTCTATCTATGCTTCAAGGTCAAGAGGTGCAGGGATTGGAAATGTTGTGGGGGGTCATCCCTGGGGAGCTTCCCAGGGCCTTCCTGCAATCTTGCATTTCACATGTGGAGGGGGATGTGCAGTTGGGGGAAACCAGCAGGGCTGGGCCAGCTTTGGCATTCCCAGGCTGGGTGTTCTCAGAAGGCATCTTCCTTAATCCTTACGCTGGGAGATGAGGGGGTATTTTTGAGGAAGATTTAATTAGGATGCAAAATATTATCAGGGACTGTGTGGCCAAAAATATGTCACAGGTGAGATGCCATCACATAGGCTTGTAACTTTGCTCACAGAGGTCTTTGTGGGTGATGGGCCTCGGCAGCTTTTTGTTGTTGTTGTTTGTCTTTTTGCTGTTTGTTTAGAAAAGAGAATATCAAGGAGTCTATATGCTACAGTTTTCAACTATCTTCAGAATTATAAGATGTGGTTGACCAGTTGTCTTCCATACTGAAACAGGCACTAAACAAAGTTAAACTAAAATGTTATTAATGTTACTTGCTTATTAGGCAAAATTCCATGATTACAGCTAACAGTACCTGTAGATAGAATAGAACTGCCCATAGAGTTTCCAAACATCACCTGGTGAATACGAACTGCTGACCTTCTTGTTAGCAGCCATAGCACTTAGCCACTACACCATCAACGTTTCTGAAGAGACATTAGAGATAAGCTAAAACAAACTCTTTACTCACAGGTTAAGAACTTGAGACTCAGAAAATTAAAGTAACTTGCACAAGGTCACATAGACAGTATCCAAAACAAAACTACTATCTATTTCTTTGTATTCCAACATTTAGTAACACATCACTGTTCGCCAGTGTTCTCTTGGGACTCACATGTTGTAATTGATTAAGCCCGTCAGTGACTGAAGATAATTTCTTGGTCTTTACTTCTATACACTGATGACTTGAGGCAACTTCTTTCCCCCCATGTTCATGTTTTTAAACTGCAATAAGTTATCTAATCTACTTGTTACTAACAGCAGATGCATCATAAGGAAAGAAAACAAAATGCTGGCAATTAAACCATGATGCAGTGCTTTCTCATTACTTTAGAATGTAGTGAGAAGTAAAAGAATGCTTTCAATGGCACATAGGTTATTAACATGCATTATTCTTGTTAATGGGTTAAAAGGAAACTATAAGTAAACTGTATTTGTAATGATAATTTTAAAACTTTTGCACACATAAAATCAATACTTCTAATATACGTTTCATCACAGAGCCATCACCGCCATCTTTCACAAGTTCATTCTGGGCCATGAAGAGCATTGGTAAGGCAGCATTTCAGAAAAGAGTGCCCCTAGATTGTCTCCAGGATTTTATTCCAACAAGATAGTGGTCATCCTGCAATATCTGTGCCTCAAATAGTTTGTCGTTGTTGTTGTTTAATTGCTCTTGCACGTCCTTCTCTTGAATCATTATTTTTTTATTGTGATTTAGATAAAAGTTTACAGCCCAAGTTCATTTCTCATACAAAAACTCATACATATATTGTTATGTGACATTAGTTGCAATCTCTATAATCTAACAACCCATTTTCTCTTTCCACCACAGGTTTCTTGCATCCTTTCAGCCATTTCTTGTCCCATCCTGCCTTCTCATCCTGTCTCCAGACAGGAACTACCCATTTAGACTCTTATATCTGTTTGAGCTGAGAACACTCTTCACCAGTTGACATAAAAAACAAAAACAGTGCCATCAAGTTGACACCAACTCATAGCAACCCTATAGACAGAGTAGAACTGCCCGATAGAGTTTCCAAGGAGCACCTGGCAGATTTGATCTGATGACCTTTTAGTTAGCAAACGTAGCACTTAACCACTATACCACCAGGGTTTCCTACTGACATGAATAATAACCAAATTCACACATGTACAAGGACAACTTCCTTATGACTGCCACCTGGTCAGTAGTAATTCTAAAATATCATTGATTATGAGACATAACCTAATATCAGCTATATTAATTAAAATGTAAAAAAAATGTGAATTAGAATCAGTAAAATATAATTTTGCATATACAATAAATTTGTTGCATTTTAGTACTTGAAATAAATATGAGGACATAGCTTCCATGTTATTAGAAAATTTGCTAAGACTTTGTATAAAGCTACTATTCATAATTGATGTTTTATTATGTAAATACAGTAAATCTTCTCCAGTTATTTCCAATTAACATTCATGTGGAGACAGGACTGCTGACTGTACTGTTACTCCCTAGGCTATGGCATAGATACACTGTTATGAATATATAAACCTCCATTTAGCCAGATGTGAAAGTTGATGTTCAATTTTCTGGGGAAACAAAAATTAGAGTTTCAAAAAAGAAATACTTCTTTACTTCCTTCTTCTACTCAGAAATCTTCTTTAGAAGGGTCATATGTATTAATCAGCATTTCCGGAAAAGTAAACTGCTTCAGAATTAACTTGACAGAGCACAACAACAACTAACTTGGCTTGTTTGAAACAAATTTAGCTATGAATTATGAGTATAGTTTTGAGAATTCTAAGTAAATTATAGTCTTTATGTTCAAAATCTAGTCTATGAAGCACCATCAAGGGCACCACCTAAAGAGGTTGTTAGACATGCAGACTGCCACTTGTCCCAGGCCTAAGGAACTAGAATCTTCTTTTGACAACGTGCTCAGGAGAGATGTATACACACTAAAGTACAAGAAGTGCTTTCCCAAAAGATGGGCTATTTAGCTAAAGTTGAGTATACACTTCCCAGAAACACAGGGTTACTGGAACCATCTTGTTGCCACAGCTGACATAAGTAACTTTTAGGCTCCAAGGTATTTCCAGTCTGATGGCTAGTTCCTAGCAGAGTCTTGATCTTCAGAGGTGCATACGTAAAGAAAAGGAAGGAGTGGTTGTGAAGGGTACAAATCTTTACAAACATGACTGAATATTTAAATAACAGAGAGAAAGAGGCTAAGAATTAGAGGGAAACTGTTAGCTCAATCATCCACTCTATTTCTCCAATATGATTATTCAAAAATTATTCATCATTTCGTGCTTTCTCTGTAAACCATGTGACTTTCTAAATCAAAGGTTATTTACCCAGAAATTCAAGACGGCCTTCTTGAATCTTATAAATTTAAGATTTTTGTTTTTTTAAATGGGATTATGAGCATGTGAATTTTCCTAGGGACAGTGTCCATAGTTCTTAGTGGAATTTCAGAAAGAGTTCAATCAATCAATAATCAAATAAATATGCAAACAAGTGAATAAATAACTAGGAACTAGCACTGTGTGATGCTTTAGATAGTGTGTCACCTTGGTTGAGCTGGGATTCACAGTGATTTGACAGGGGTATAATGTTGTGATCACCCCTATGACGGATCTGCTGGAAGTAGCCAATCAGTTGAAAAGGAGTTTCTTTGGGCATGTGGCCTGCATCAAATGCAAGTGGACATTCTGTCAAGGCTTGTGGCTTTTGCTCAAACTGCATCCTGCAGCTGACTCCTTTCCATCCCACCTCCAGTACTTGGGACTTGAGCTAACAGTTTACCAGTAGACTTGCCTGCCCATCTTGAGATTACTGAGTCTTCACAGCCTGTGAGCAAGTGCAGAACTCTCTCTCACTTGCCAATCTTGAATTCCCCAACCCTTCAACTACATGAAACAGGAGAAGCCTCCATCCACATCCAAGGGCTTGGGATGTTCCAGCCTGTATAGCTGTGTTAGTCATTTCTCAGATAAAAATTTATCTCTCTATACATTTATATGCTTTATTGATTTTGTTTACTTAGAGAATCCAGCATAAGATACTCTCTAAGTAAGTAGGAACCCTAGTAGCACAGCATTTAAGCTCTCCAGTGGCAACTGAATGGTTGGCAGTTCAAACCTGGCAGCTACTCCAAAATGAAACAAAGCAAAACAAACAAACAAACATGGGAATGGTAAAAAATTACTTGGAGAATCTCAGTTTAACTACATAATCATGTTGGCCTCTCTCCCCCTGTGGGTGTCCTCCCTTCCTTCATTCTCTACTTCTGTCACCTTTCATGCTTAAAGGATCATTATTGCTATTCTCCCTAAAGTTTTAGCTCCCCTGTGGTCTTCCTGCAGTGTAGCATAGATGTTAAAAAGCCATATTGTTCAACAGTATAGCCTTCCCTTATTGCCTCTGTCTGTTACAAAATCTCATTCAAGAAAGAGCAAAGAAAGGTCAGAATTGGTCTTGACTGACTAGTGCAAAGTGCAACAGCCTCTCCCTCAGCCCAGGGATGGACAAAGAGATGGTAGTATGCTTTCATGCCTTTGAAATCATCAAGGGAAATCAAAGAAATCAATTCCCACACTATCTTTATAACCAGATGCCCATTGATCAGTACAGGTAAAGAGATAACACATCAAGGGAGAATGACACTTAGATAGTATGATTTGATCCATAAAGCTGAGTGATCCTGACAAGCTCATCCCCATCTGAGCTGGAGAATCAGTTAGTACTAGTTTCAACTCTGAAGCATCTCCCTGCAAAAGCACAGGTAAAAATACCCTCTAGACGCCATTAATGATGAAACACATTAGAGTTAAGGTTTAAACGCTCCATGTATGCAATGATCCGTGGGTGGAGTTGTTGTACAGGCGAGAGGACAATATAGCTGGAGAAGTTCAGTACCACTGGATATCTGATATCAAGGCCCACACCCCAGATTTGTGACTAAACAACTCAGAAATTTGGTGTAACACACTCTGCCTTTGGGACTCAGTTCTTAAATATTGGCTGATGTTGGTGACTGGTTTTCAAGAAACAGGTTAGAGCAGAGTTTGAATGCTTGGGCTCTGGAATCAGAAAAACTCAGCTGAAATTCAGATTCAGACATCCACTGCCTTACTATTTTGATCAAGTTGGCAGTTTGACTGCTAACCAAAAGGTTAGCAGTTCGAATCCACCAGCTGCCCCTTGTAAGCCTTATGAGGCAGTTCTACTTTGACGTACAAGGTGATGATGAGTCAGAATCAGCTTGAGAGTAATGGCTTTTTTTTTTTTTTTTTTAATGGGGATAACAATTTTGTTGACTTTTGGAGATGTAAATGCGTGATTTAATTCATTGCTTGGTATATCTCAGTTTTTAGTTATTGAAAACTATTTTCATTTGTTCTTGAGACTTGTCTCCCTACTCATAAGAATTATAGTGCATATCAACTGAGATAATATTTCAAAGTACTTCAATAACTGTACATTACTCTATAAAACAAAAACTAAATCCATTGCTGTAGAGTCAATTCTACCTCATAGCAGCACTATAGGACAATGCGGACCTACCCCATAGAGTTTCCAGGACTGTGTGATCTTTACAGAAGCAGACTGTAGTGTTTTCCTTCTGTCTAGGAGCTGGTGGATTCAAACCACCTTCCTGTCAGTGGGCAGCTGAGTGCTTTAACCACTGAGACACCAAAGCTCTTAACAGTGAATCTGTAGATATGAAGAAATATTTTTCATGTTAGTAGCCTTTCATATTTCCAGAGGTAAAGGATAATGTTTCTTATTCTAAATATCAGAAGGAGTGAAGAAATTTGTAATTAAGGGGGGAAAAAAAGGAAAATACCCTAATCTGGGAAAAATAATTTTACAGGAAAGATTTCAGAGAATAGATCTTTGAAAGTCAACTTCCAGAAATGAGTGCAAATTTTCAGAAACTACCATTACAACCAAGCCAACTCAATGGCAATTAACAGCAATCATCACCATTACAAAAAAAGTGGAAAGATTACTTTGGTTAATTATGCTGACCCCAGACACTAGTAAGCAGGATGTGCTTGTTTTCTATTTTCAGTAGTATTGAGGTGAGCCACATTAATTTTATTAGGCATAGATTTTACTCAGAGCTGAATCACAGGTAACATGTTGCCAAACCAAATGGATTTCATTTCAGTTCTGAGAAATGACTCACAATGAAAGACATTATAACAAAAGAAATGTCACATCTCTGCATTTTTATATAGTTCTTTTCTTACTGTTTGAGTTTCTTTCTCTCATATTTCTTGTACTTAGCACTTTTTTTCTCCCCAAGTATTTTTGGAAGTACACACACCAAAAAGTCTGTCAGACTAGAAAACAACAAACCCCAAACTGCTATGAAGTTACCAGTATCGACAAGTCTACAAGGTGTTTGATTTGGAAATGTGTTGCAGCGACAGAAACTACCTCTTTCATGACTGAAATTTTAAGCAACAATCCGCTAAATTTAGGACCTTAGCAAGACAGCTAAATGTAATAATTTCATTGTTTTATTCAATTTCACATTCTTGAAGGTCCTGTTGATAAAGCATGAAAAAAAGGAGAGCTGGTAAACCTAAGACATACTTAAGAATTTTTCTAAACCACTAAGGTACCACTTCACAAAAATGATATTGACCTGTCAGTTATACCGTCTTTTCTCTGTGGGCATGCCTCCATTTTGCAGTGGAAATATACATATTGGCATGTATTGAAATAGTCTGAATCAAATTATCATCTAGTTGAAATGGGAATGTAGCAAGGGGATGTCTCCATGACTCAAAATTCCTCTGAGAGGAACTGCAGTGTCAAACTTGTGATACAGTGTCAAGATGAAATATGCTTTGAATTTTATTAATAGTATGGAGCATATCTCACTGCTCGCTCAAGTGTCATGCTAGAACTGGGTGAGTGTTGCCAGTATGTGCTGGTGGAGATCAACACTTTTTTGACACTCCTATCACCAAGTGCTTATGAAATGTTTATATCTATAATTGTGTCAGATTACACTAATTGAGCACTGAAAAGATACTAGTAAGTTGAAGTATTCAAAAAGTGTGTTTCTCAGAGAATCTCATGAGCCTCTTCAAATTAAGCACTTGTGGGACCTTTTTCCCTCTACCGAGTACCATCAAAGTACAATGTCTTAAAGTGTCATCTTGGTCTTAATTTAATTTTACAAAGTAAGTACCAGGAAAGCACACTCATTTAAATTTTTGATCTTACGCATTTAAGGTATTAAGGGTTTTTGACAGAGTCTTTTTTTTTCCCCTTCAGCTTAGTTGGCACTAGTCTTATTTATGAATATGTGTTTTATACACTATGTGGGTTTATTATAAGAGATATATAAACACAGCTCAGAGTCTTAAGCAACCTTAGCCACCAGTAGATGGTAACAGTAAATCAGGTATGATTGTAAGTCAGGAAGAAAATGAAGTATAATATTGGTTCCTGGAAGAGATCTTTTTTCTAATACCTCTCAGGTCAAAATATAAATAGGAATTTTTCAGAATGTCATTACAGAAGAACACAACTTCAATGACTTCTCGATTTTATGTGAAAGCATTCTACTTTCAGGAATACAGATAACAATCCTTGAGTTCCCAAATTCTGACCATATTCTATTAAAATCACTTTTCCATTTTCTGTTAAACTATATTTAATCCTTTGTGTCAATGTGCTGAGGAAGATAGTAAAGATATATCTGAACTTTGCCTTAAATTTCTTTAATCTTTTTTTAAGCCCCCATTCATGTAATACAGCTTCAGCAATCTGATTTCAACACTCCATCTCCCAGAGGGAAAAATGCTAGCATTTCCAAGTTCAGAAACCAGTGGGAAACTGGTTCTCCAGACTAAAAAGTATTTCATTCTAACCACAGAATCTCTGCAGTGCCTCCTGGAGGCCTTTCAAGTCTTTTGAATTCCATTGGCTCTAAAGAGGTCTTTTGTAGTGGCCAAAGGAGTCCTAGAGCAGAGGGGATTGGTAATGGCATATGGTGCAGGTGGTCACAGAGAATTTTCATCTTGGTGTGGAAATCATACCCTCTTACAAGGCAGCACATGCCACCAAGAACACATTTTCCCCCAAATCTTTGTTCCTGTGCTGGCTGCTAGCGCAACCAATTTAAAATAGTCTGTTTCATTTTCAAGGCTCTTAATGATGTGGGATTCAGCTTTGGAAGATACCAACTGGTACTGCACATTCTGCCCCATCCCTCGGCTTTGACAGCATAAATGGAAGATAATCACTTCAGAAATGTTTGCTTGCAGGCCTGAGAGGCTATTCCTAGCTGTTATCTGTTCTCACCCAATTCTAAGAGCACCCTCCAGTGTGAAGCAGTTTTGAACTATTTCGCCTGTAAACAAGGAATCCCACTGTTCTGACCATTTCTTCACTGTTTTCACTCAATGTCCCTTCTCTCAGTCAAAATAAAAGTCACTTTATCTCACGCCCCTTTGGTACAGTTCTAATATTTGTGTCCGAGACATTATCTATTCCAATGGCAATGATATGCCCATGCCTAAGGAGTTCTGCTGGCAGATGGAGAGAAAGGCTGGAACTCTCTAGGTCTGAAGTGACAATTAAAAAATCTAGCCCAGATTGGTGATGATTACCATCTACTAGTTATCCAAAGGCTTTATGACCCAATCTGACAGTGACAGACCATGCTACTGGCAACAAAACTAAATCACAGTTTAAGTGCATATTTGATAAAGAGCCTTTCGTTTATAGGAACAGCTTTTAGCAATTAATTTCTTTGTAACAGAGAGAACAACAAATCGAGTGAGAGATTGTTCTCTACCAGCGTCATCTGACAAAAACGGTGGAATGGTTTCTAAAACACCTTAGCTCTCCAGAGCAAATATAAAATTATCATTGTTCTGGATAATATGTTGAATTTCAGTGCTGATGAGCCTGCTACAGAATTTAAATTGAAAAAATGTCTCGTTGTATTAGGGACAAAAAGTATTCAGTGCACCAGTTACCATTATCTCAATATAGGTTAGAGTTCCTTTTACTGGAAATTTTACATTTTAATATCTTACCATCTTTCCTAGAAGGAAAAGATCAGGCACCACAGTGAAAAAGAGCAACATGGAATAATTAAAGTTCTTTTAAAAGATGGAATATTTAGACCACTAACTCAGCTTTCTAGAAGATTAATCTCTACTACTATGCCAAAAATAAGTTCTAGAAAAATTTTTTGGATGATGATAGAGGTATGTGACACATAAGAGTCACCTAAAAGAGCTCCCCATGGCCAAGGCTGGAACAAATCTGAGCAACAAAATAAGAGTATTGGATTATAATTCAAACTATGAAATAAATGCCCTTGAGTTTGTGTAACTATGTGTGTATGTGCATGTGTATATGTATAGGAAAAGACAAGTTTTCTGTACAAAAGAATTTCAAATAAATTATTTGCTCCACCTAAAGAAGGTGGAACACATTTCTCTACTCCTTAAGTGTGGACTATGTATGACAACTTCCTTTCAAAAGTCCAGTATGGAAAAGTGGAAAAAAAGTGTAATTTTACAGGTTCAAAATTTGACAAACACCATCTCATTCAGGCAATCAAGGTCGGCATCAACAATCATTTAAGTCATGTTGATGGTACACACCTTTTATATGATACATGGTATGATGAAAACATCACCCTGCCTTTGTGGTCTTCCTCCCCAAAGCTCATTACCTCAGGCTAAGCATGAGAAAACTAGCCCAGTTGAGGGGCATTCTACAAAATGCATGTCCAGTACTCCTCAAAACTGTCAAACTCATCAAAAATGAGGCAAGTGTTAGAAACTGCCACAGCCAAAAGTCGCCTAAAGAGACATGACTGATAAATGTAATGCTGTATTCTGGATAGGATCCTGGAACAGAAAAGGAATATTAGTTGAAAACTAAGGTAATGTAAATAAAGAACGGACTTTAGTTAATAATAAAACCCAAAAAAATCCCAAACCCTTTGCCACTGAGTCAAGTCCAATTCACAGCGACCTTGCAGGACAGAGGAGAGCTGCGCCACAGGGTTTCCAAGGAGGGCCTGGTGGATTCGCAGCTGAGTTACTCAGAAGCCAGTTTCTTCACCCCTTCGCCACTGGGGCTCCTTAGTTAGTAATAGTAAATTGACACCCTTTCATTAATTGTAACCAGCGTGCCACACAAAATGTTAATAATCGTGCAACTGGGTTCAGAGAGTATATGAGAAGTCTGTACTGTCTTCAGAAACTCCCTTCAAGTCTAAAATGGTGGTAAAATAAAAAATTAATCCCTATAATCCACGAAATTTGTCTGCAGCTTACTTCCGTTGTACCTGTTGGCTCACTTGCTCTCGTTTGTAGAGTGATCGTCATTCGCACACGTGGATCAGGAATCGCGTTCTCACCACCCTCAGTGCTGTTCCCCAGACGCCGGGATCTCCTCTCCCTGCTGAAGTGAGGCATGATTCTATTACTTGCCCTGCCTAAAGAAATGCGAGACGGAATGAAATGCTTCCAGGTAAAAAAGCCAGCTCCAGATTCACCGCATTTCCTCCCCTCAGTCCCAGTGGTGATGGAAACACGGCTGAGATAAAACTTCTGTAGCTTGGGTTCCTGAGTAATTACCCTGAGCAGAGCTCCTGGCTGACAAGTATTAGGACAGAAACGAACTTGAATCAATCAGCTAATGAGAATTTAAGAATTTTGACTACTTCGTTACTACGGCATAACTGGCCCATCTTACCGGATATACATGTTGTTGTTGCTAGGTGCTGTCCTGACTCTTAGTGACCCTGGCGTAACAGAACAAAACACCGCCTGGTACCATACCATGCCCCCAGTCGTTTTCATGCTTAAGCCAATTTTTGCAGCCACTGTGTCAATCCATCTTGTGGAGGGTCTTCCTCCCTTTTACTGACCCTTTATTTGACCAAGCATGATGCCTCCTCCAAGGACTGATAAGACCCACTCTCGCCATCCTTGCTTCGAAGGAGCGCTCTGGTTTGTACTTCTTCCAGAACAGACCTGTTTGTTCTTTAGGCAGTCCATGGTATATTAAGTGTTGAACAGGTACACAAATGAACACATTATATTCACCACTTGATAACCCAACAACTCTCAACACGTCACAGTAGTGCTAATTCCTTAGGGCGTGCATGTTTATTGCAACGTGCTCATATTCTTGGAGCAAAACAAGCATTTTAGCCAGAATTGGAACAGGAGTCGGAATGGGTCTTTTACAGGAGTAGCTTACTGCCAATTTATAACTCTTAAACCTTTTGTAGTAACTCTTTTATACTGTAGCTATAGAGATTCAGCTCTAATTATGTATGGGAAAACTATCCCTCTTGTACTTGATACTAGATTTTACAAGTAGATTTAGGTTGGGAGCTTGCTTTTATTCCTTAATGACAAAAAATTAGTAAAATGGTTCACATACGTTTCTTTTAAGGAGAAAATAGTTTCACAAAAAGAAAAAACTATTTTGAAAACACATCAAGCAAAGCAGTGGGAAGATTCCTTTTTTTAATAACAATTTAAGAGGAAAAATTATTTTATGATCTTTATAAATAGGTTAGTTAGATATTCCTTCCACACTGTGCATTAAGAAACACAAGAAAAAAAAAAACATTGTAGAGAAATAGACTGACCATCCTCTTGAGGAGGTATAAAACCACCATAATGCACTTGATAGTGCAGCGCTCGGGGTATCAAGAAAGGATAATTCCTTCACTTCCTCTCCCAGAACTCAGTTTGTTCCAGGAAACATTAAGATTTTAAAACTCTGCTGCCCTTAACCGGGTGCTAGTCATGGTCATGCGTTTCCATCTCCCATGATAAACTTTGGCACAAAGTTCCAACATCAAAATTTGTTTTATTTAAAATATATTTGCCACATTAGAGGCATTAACTAACTCCACCTTATTCACTGAGCACTCAAACATCTCCAGGCCCGGATGGTCTAATCTTTGTCATATGCACTGCCATCCTTAAAAAATAGAATGCAGGGTCTGTGATAACTCTTTCTAAAAGACTGTCTTAAAAGAATGAACTTTTTATCAAAATAGTTCCCCTTAAATGATGAAGCAAAAATTACACGCTGTATATACAAGTCATATATGACAGCTTTTTCACAAAGGTGTATCTCTCTATGAAAACATTTACATGTATACTATTCTTTAAGAATGTCATTCCGCTCACTCAATAGTCTTGCAAAGTGTTGCAGGTATTGTGGTTGCTTCTACAATGGTTTCATCACTTGATATTTACCTGGGGTAGTGGAAGAAATGGAAAAACTGCTTGCTTATTACACATACCAGTTTTACCTTATGATCATGGCTGACTTTAGACAGTGCAAATAAAATAAAAATTTTTCCCACAGGAAGAAGAACAACTTTCAGTGGGACCAGACATTAATAGAAGTTGATATTTCAATAAGTTACCAGTTTTTGTTACATCTATATAAAATCATTTATAATACAAATAAATTCTCGAGTAGATAGCGTCTGTCTCAGTTATCTAGTGCTACCATAATAGAAATACCACAAGTAGGTGGCTCTAATGGAGAAAAAAAGTTACAGTAGTTTGAGAAGCTAGAAGTCTGAATTCAGGCTGTTGTCACTAGGGAAAGGACTTCTTTCTCTCTGACTGCTTGGGAGGAAATTCTTTGTTTCTTTTTAGTTTCTATACCGTGACTCCTTGGTGATTTTCATGTGGTGTGGCGTCTATCTTTCCCCATCTGTGCTCGCTTGCTGCTTGCTTAACCCGCTATTTTATATCCTAAAAGAGATTGGTTTAAGACACATTCTCCACTAATATGCCTCATTAATGTAACAACAAAAACTCTATGCCCAAATGAAATTATAACTGCAAGTATATTAGAATTTTGCAACACACTATTACTGGGGATATAATTCAATCCATAAAAACATTGTCTAGAAAAAATAATTGTGCTTGGGATGAGAAATGGTAAGAATTTGGTTTTTAATGCCATAAAATGAATACTAATAACCTCTTAAGAAAGAAGATACACTGATCAGCAAGGGTAACAGAAATAAATAAAATGCTGAAAATATAGCCAGACTTTTCAGAACTTTAAATGTTTACAAATAAAATGTATTTTCCTTAGCTCTTCAAACTCTTTGAAATAACCAAATCATATAGTTTCTCTTTGAAAATCCATTTAAAATTGGATATATAACACCCAGGAACCCCACTGAGTTCATCTCTTCTTTCAAAAACTGCTGGGTATACTTTAAATAGTTGGGGTCTTGGCAGTATGGTTAGGTTAGGTTTATAATCTGCAACAACACACTTCTCTTTATTTCTTACAGGAAAATCATTTTCCACAATGACTCACTGACACTTCACCCTCTAATCATCATTTTCTGGAACATTTAGGTACAAGACCCTTGGTGTCTTCTCCCCAGATGCCAGCAGAATGACAATGACCCAGCAGTGTGAGCTGATGGAGTCACGCAGAGAGCCTGAGTGTCTGCATCAGAGCCAGTGGCGAATATGCTGAGGACATTCTTTACAAGCTAGACACAAGAGGACATCTAGGCAAAGAAAGCAGCAACACAAATGTGGCTCAGCAACAATGCAGGGCTACCCTGAGAAGGAACTAAAATATTGATTGAAATATCACTGGCTATAGACTTCCAGATATCCTGCCTCTTGAATCTTCACAAAGCAGAACATTGCTTGCATTAGTCTTTGAGATTTACATAGAATGAGAAAGCAAATATCCCACCCTTCATTGTCTCTTCAAGTACTGATGTTACCTGTCACTTATTCTAGTGGATCCACACAAAAGCCATACACTGGATAGTCTAATGGAATGGCGTTGGTAATTGGAAAAATGCAAGGCTTGAAACACTTTAGAATACCATTGGCACAACTTCATAGGAAGTGAGTTTGGCTCTCCCAAGTTTGTAGATTTGTTGGGCAGTGTCTGCTTGCACAACAGACATAATCTTGTTTGCCTGAGATGGCCAGTGAACTTAGGAAATCATAATCGTCAACCATGGTTGATCGTAACGATTAAACTTTTGTTGAATAGAGTGAGCAGCTTAAAGGTCAAACGAACTTTGTGCAGAAACAAAGCCAGAAGATCTGTTCTAATTTATAAGCTCTCACAGAAGTTTTAATGAAAACTGACAAGTCCCAAATTCCACAATTCATGCTTAGCCAGTCATAGTCATTTGTGAGCTTCTGGTTCTCTTAACATGTCTGTAAATCCAAAGAGAATTACTTGGACATGAGTAGTTCTGAAAAAAAAAAGCCAGGTGACCGCTAAGAAGAGGAATTAAACCACTGAAAAACTGGAGTTATTTTGTTTGACTTAATATGCATTATTCTTAGCATACATATATCTGTTCAAGGTGCCCACAAGTCACAAGTCTTCTGGACTCCTTGGCCAGGCTCCAGAAATCTTGACTTAAGTTTGGTCTTACAGATCTGATCAGCAATAATATTCTTCCACAACAAAAATGTATATATGAAGAGGGGAAGGGTAATCTAAAACTGTGTGTACACAGAGATTAAGCTTCACTATAAAAAGTACATTTATAGAAAACTTCATTAAGGAAGATCTGAAGATTTGTTAAAAGAGTGCTGAGTTACAAGACAGAAAAATTGCAGTAGGACTTTTTAGATCTTTTATTTGGTAACTGAAACAATTTCCAGTAACTGAAGTACATGTCAGAAATACTGTGCTCTCAATAAAAGGACCATGAATGAAAGGTAGCCTGTAGGTGCCTATAAAGTTCCCTATGCAGTGGATCTGGCAGAATATCAGAGGCAGGAGTAATTTGACATATAATCTGTTAGCTGCTCTGAGAAGGATCTTTGTTCAGTGGTTGGGTTGATTTCACAGATTGCTGTCTACCAAGGCTATCATTTGAGTCATGTAGACAAATGACATCAGACCTAGCAGACACAGGAAAGACTGAGGGGGAAGTTATGAGTTTTCAGTGCTCCAGCCCGAGTAGAAGAATATCTTTGCCCATCATGCTAAATATCACTTTAATTGCAATAACTACATGATGCAGTTCTGTGGTTATAGCCACCTTTTGAGAGCATTTCTATGAATTTCCGTAACAACCTGATGCAGGGTTTTTTGATGTGGTTATATTTTCTCTGAATTTATCATTTCTTAGAATTTTTCTTCACCCTGGCCTCGTGATAATTAATTGAAATAATATTAATTTCACAATTGGCCTAATCTATTTTGCAGATCTAATTCAGTTCCACAACTACTGGTATAATTTGAAGAGGCAGGGGTGACTGACAACTTCACAACCCTTAGAAAGAAACCTGGTTTCTGTGTTGCTCTTATGTTTATTTCTTTTTCCATTTTAAAATTGATTTGATTTGGTTTTAGTTTCTCAATAAACCGCCTGTATGATCCACCCATGGCCATTTTGACTTTCCAGTAATGATTTCACATTCAAGGCTCAAAGGCTATTGTGATAGTAAAAACAACAAAACCAAACCCACTGTCGTAGTGTTGGTCCCTCCACCAATGGCAATCCTATAGGACAGAGTATAACTGCCAAAGAGCACCTGGTAGATTCAAACTGCCAATATTTTGGTGAGTAGCCACAGCTCTTAACCACTACACCATCAGGGTTCCCATTGCTGTCATAATCAAAACAAAGCAAAAACCAAACCCACTGTTGTTAAGTCGATTGCAACTCATGAAGACCCTATATAGAAAGGCCAAAAAATAAAAATAAAAGATTGGGGAGGGGTTTGGGGTAGAGAGTGATTTTACCATTTTATTTGTTTTCTTTGCCATAAGTAATAGGTCATTATTTTTTAAAAGGGAAGGAGTGTTTGGTTTGAGAATTAAATACTAACATTTTATCTGTTCCATCTGTTGGCCATGCACAATACTTAAACTCTCTGATCCTCAGTTTCCATATCTAAAAGATAAAAAAAAAAAAAAGTGAAAACAATCCCACATAAATATGTAAAATACCAAATACAGAACACCTAGCATATAACAAGCCCTCTAAAACCTGGAGACAGTAGTTACTATCTACTGGTATTTATTCTATTACTTATGTTGTTAGTCTCTTACTAATAACATTAATTGCATTCAGTCTCCCAGCAAATATGCTAAGCCAAATACTGTTCCCTGAAGACGTCCGTACCCTACTCCCTAGAATCTGTGAATATATTATATTAGTGGCAAAAAGAACCTTGTAGAGGGCATGAAAGTATCCCATTATCCCATTGCTGCTGGGAAATGAACCCAATCTTAGTGGTTCAAAACAACATATGTTTGTTATCTCACAGTATTGAAGGTCAGGAGTCTGAAATGAGTCTCAGTGGGCTAAAATCAAGGTGTCAGCCAGGTTCAGACCCTTTCTCCTGGCTCTAGTCAAGAATCTAGAAGCTTCCCACATTCTAGAGGCTGCCCACATTTCTCAATTCATGGTGTCCTTCCTCTTCCAAAGCTAGTGACAAAGCCTGGGTAGATTGGTTAATAACAAAATTGTCAGGCAAGACAACAAGTAAATTACTAGTTCAAGTCCCAAGAATTAGAGGTCAGACAAATAGGAGCCAAGATGTAGGTCCCAGACCAAGTGAATCCCATGGACCTTACCAGAATGTCTACTTACATTCATTGCAGGCCATATATCTAAAGGAAACTGCCCATCAACCAGTTGGCTACCCATAGCATATCCCACCGTGGAAGCGATCATGCTATATCAGATGCTGTCATTAAAGTCATCACAGAGTTGCATGGCTGCCAAACCACTGAGAAGCATAGCCCATCCAAATTGACACACAACCTTAATCACCACAGCTAATCAGAGCCAGTCAACCCTTTTTCACATTACATCACCTGAAATTGACTCTTCTGACCGCCTCTTTCACATTCAGAAAAGCTTGTGATTACCTTGGACCCACCTGAATAATCCAGAATAATCTCCCTGCTTTAAAGTTAGCTAATTGTAATCATCATTTGCAGCTACTACTTTAAGATTTTCTTCAATTTAGACTGGAACGCTTAAAAAACCTGACTACCCCCTCCCTCTTTCTTGTCTGCTGGGTCACATATTTTTTGTCTACATGGCACTGTTGACATCCTCAGTAGCCAGCAATCTGTGTTATACAGTTTAACAGAGTCACTGCCTCCTGGCATTAGTATGTAGACATCTTTGGGAGGTCATAATCCTGCCTTTACAGACTTTAAAATATGGAGATTATTCTGGATCATCCAGGTGATTCTAATGTAATCACATAAACCTTTGTAAGTGGAAATAGAAGGCTCAGAGAGATCCGATGGCCTAGGAATGGGTCAGAGAGAGTCAGATCATGAAAGGAACTTGATGCACCATTACTGGCTCTAGAGTTGGAGCAAAGGATCATAAAATAAGGAACAGAAGCAGCCTCTAGATGCTGTCATCTGATAGCTTCATAAAAATGGGGACTACAGTCCTAGTCACAAAGAACTGAATTTTGCAAATAACCTGAAAGCAAGGGAAAGGGTTTTCCCCAAGAGCCTCTAGAAAGGAACACCGAACTGTCAACACTGTGATTTTAGCTTCTTGATACCTGTTTTAAATTCCTGACCACTTACCAAACTGTAAGATAGTAAAATAGTATTGTGGTAATTTATAGACCAAAAGAAAACTAACAGAGACAACATCTATCAGTTACCTAATATGTTCTATGTAACAGCCTTAGGAACTCTGGATAAAATAATGAGCAGCGTAGATGTAGTCCTTGCCTTTAACAAGTTTGCAAGATGTTTGCTATGGTTAGGCATGTCATAATTATGTATCCCTATGGCAAAAACCCTGGTGATGGAGTGGTTAAGAACTATGGCGGCTAACCAAAAGGTAGGCAGTTTGAATCTACCAGGCACTCATTAGAAACTCAATAAGGTAATCATACTCTGTACTGTAGGGTTGCTATGAGTCAAAATGAACTCAGCAGCAACAGTTTGTTTTTGTTCCCCCCTCTGGTGGTCTTGGAGACCTGGTGGCACAGTGACATAAAAGCTCATCTGCTAACTAAGTGGTCAGCAGTTCAACTCCACCACCCACTCCTTGAAAATCCTAGGGGATATTTCTATTCTGTCCTATAGAGTTGATTTGAGTCAGAATCAATTCAATAGCAATTTTTTAAAAATAGATCATTTAATAGTACTATTAAAACAAACAAACAAACAACAACAAAAAAAAAACACTCCCATCAAGTCAATTCCAGCTCATAGCAACCCTATAGGACAGAGTAAAACTTCCTTATAGGGTTTCCAAGGCTATAAGTCTGTACGGCCCCCATATCTCTCCCGTAGAGTGACCACTGGGTTCAAACTGCTGACATCCCTGTAAGGTCACTATGAGGCAGAATCAACTGTAAGATTTTAGACTTACAAAAATTCTGCAAAAACTGTACAAGCAGTTTACATATACTCTTCATTCATCTTCCTCTAATATTAACAATTTACATAACCATGGTCTAATTATCAAAACAGGAAAACAAACATCAGCTGCGCAGTTTTTAAATGCTGGACTGCTAACCTGAAGTTCAGTGGTTTGAACCCACCAGCCGCTCCACAGGTGAAAGATATGGAAGTCGGCTTCCATGAAGATTTGCAGCCTTGAAGTTATGTTAAAATAAAAAGTGAAAATACAGTCTACTCTATCAGCAGTTAGATAGTCCCAGGTAGACTTTAATGCAAAGCAGCTCTTACTTATATTACCAAGTCAAGTCTGAGAATCTCCAAAGCTTCTCTCCAAAGTAGCCAATTAGGGGCAAGTGGGAAGTTCAGCAGTAAGACTGGCAAAACGTTTTGACTGAGCGGACAGCAAGAAGCTGGGAACTGAATTGAGACAGGCCCGCTAATTTCACTCAGACCACCTGCCTGCTTCAGATTCAAGCCAGTGACCTAAACATGATGGGCCATTACCAGCCCTCTGCTGGCGTTCTCAAATGACTACATAGGAGACAAATTTGAGAATGACAAGACTGGCAAATGGCAGGAAAACAACGGAGGAGTAATGACTTTTCATGAGCATTCTGAGACACCTCTCTTGCGCACATGCATGGAGTCACTAACAAGTTACACGGTGGAAATTAACAGGGACTATTCATCCAACATGAAACATTTTCCCCAATAAGTTATGACATGCAATGTGATGCATTAACAACAACCACCAGAAAAAAAAAAAAAAAAAAAAAAAAAAACCCTAAGTGGAATCTTTCATCACGTTTCCTGAGACACTAAAACGGATTTAAAAAAAAAAAAAACAGAAAACAATTATTTCTTAGTTTGCTCTTTACCTGTCAAGCATGCAAATGCTTTTGCCTTTCTTTTCAAGCAGTTCGTATGATGATGAGTGAAAGGTGAGACAGAAAAAGAGCTGTAATTGTGTCAGCCACAATTGAACAAATACATTTATTAGAAAGAACTTCCACCAGAGAGCTTAGAAGCCTCACAGTCTCATTGTTGTTCATACACTAACTCTATTATGAGCTGAAACATCCCTTTCTTTTATTTTACATTATTGTCACTGTTCCCTGTGTGTGCAGGTACCAACCAGTAATTTACACAGTGTCGATAATACACTAGTAAATACGGTATTTTAATGGCTACAATCCAGGTAATAAAGAAATTCAATCAGATGTCATATGCAAATATAGACTTTTTTGCCACTGACACTAAACTGAATTACAGCAAGTTAAATATTAAAGAAACAAAACCTATTCAACTGCAAGTGAAAGGGCATGTTGGAACCACTGTCAGCGGAAGAAGTTCCAGCGGTGCCAGGAAGTGGGCAAGGCCCTGGCTTCCTCTCTCGCCGTGGTGCCTTTCACCCATTGTTTCCACTTGGTGCTTCACTCTGAAGCGCGTCACTCTCTATGTAGATCCACCTCCTTCTTTAGTCTAACTGAAATCCTAGAACCCAGGCCCTTGATTTTAATATGCATATAATTTCACACAGTTGATGAATATAACACACCATGGGTAAACAGCAGGGAGGGGCTAAATGGAAAACTCATTTGTTAGTTTCCCCACTTGGAAGTTGTTATTTTTTAAATTACTGATATTGGACACTGTAGGAGTGCCCTTTTACATACACACTGAAGCACTCCACTGGCCCCAGGAGTCACTAAGACTCGTGGATTTTAATAGTTATAGATCTTAAATGGAGGGTTAGAAATTGTTTCTTTTCATTACAATTACAACAAGGAATTAACCCCAAGGGTATCCACTTAATTTCATAATATATAGACTGGAACGCTAATGCGGCTCTTCTGCAGTGTAATAAAGAGGCAACTGGCCCTTCTCTCCCTGGGGTAGGTTTCTGTAAAATGTATCATGAAAAAAAAAAAAACTCTAAAATGAAGAAGATTTGAAGTTAACAAGCTCTATAATGTCACCAGCTCCAATGCCTGGCGTCAGCTAGCACTGAGTCCCAGTTCCCACCCAAGCCCCAAGTGGTAGCCCCATCTCATCACTTTTCCTTTGAATGGCTTTGCTGACACAAGGGAAACGAAAAATGAGAAAAGGAAGAGTAATTTACAATTAAGCAGAGAAAGTCACGAGGAAAGAGGAGAGACTTCAAGCAGGAGTCACTAATTACCCTGTATCTGAAATGAGACCAGCAGGGCTCACTGGCCAGTTCCAGACATATCAGTTTGACGCCTTGCACTCTGCCAGTGACCTCAGCTCCACTTTGTGGGAACTGCCTCCTAACTTGCTGGAACCAGCAACACCAAAGTTAGGAGGATCCATCTTCAGGCTCCAAGCCTCTGAAGCCACTTCCTGGCAGAGATTCTGAAAGCTTGGATCCCTGCTGATTAGCTCTTTCAGTCAAAGATATATTTTTTTTTTATTTCCCAATCCCTTTTCTATGATATTTGCATATGGCTTTCTGGGACACTTGAGAGAAGGAACCCTATTTCACAAATAGAGCTTTGCTGGTAAGGGAATGCAGGGCAGCGGGGAGAGGAAAACAGCAGTTACACAGAAGCACAACACTTCAGAAACTGTTCTTTTATTTTATGTATTTCCACTGGGGCTTGTAATATTTGGCCACTACAGGCTTCCAGAGCCAAGGAAACCCTGGTGGCATAGTGGTTAAGTACTATGGCTGCTAACCAAAAAGTTGGCAGTTCAAATCTTCCAGACACTCCTTGGAAACACTGTAGGGCAGTTCTACTCTGTCCTATACGGTCGCTATGAGTCAGCGTTGAATCGATGGCACTGAGTGTTTTTTATAGGGTTTCAGCACCATAACCTGGAACTCTCTCCTTCCTTCTCAAAGAAGCAACATAGCAAAAAAAAAAAAAAAATCTACAAATTTGCCAGTCAGCTGATGATCCAGAGAGAAGAAATAGCAGACCATTCAACTCACTTGTTACATTTGTTATGTGGATCACATTTCCTGAGGTAAATAAGGTTGTATATGAAAGCTTCAATGAAAATCACCCCTTTACAAATAAAAATAGCTGACTTCCCTCCTGAGACAGGAAGCAGCAGCTTGAAGCAGATGTCAAGATAGCTGCCAAGGGATCAACAGAGATAGGAAGTCGTAAAGAGGACCAAGGGAGACGTTCATCACGAGGGAATGTGGAGAGAGTCTTTGTTGCTGGTGCAGAGCTATGGAAACCATTTTCAGGAGAGTGCAGTATTGTTTCTGAGACCCACAAGCAGCAAGTGTGGAGAGAAAAGCGTCATACTGCCCCAGAAAACAAACACCATGAGGAATCTACTAGAGAGTGAATGAGCACATGATTTTCACTTTAGCAGAGTGGCCAAATATTTGTGTGTAGACACTATGAACCCAATCTCAGAACACGAGACAGTGACGAATATGCTGGTCAATGGTCACAAGTGTTTCCAGCTCCATGTTTCCTCATACCCCCGCCCCTTTCAACCCTTAATGCCATGTATGTCTATAAATTGGTTCTTGAATATGCCAAACTTTGACTTACTAAGAGTTGTGTGCCTCTCGAAATAGCTCCTTAAGTATCTTGCCCCAAAGACTTTAATTGTGTTTGTTCTGGGCTCATAAACTTGGGGAACTTAAAGCATTTGAAAAAGTACATACACAAGGGTAGTATCCACGTGTTTTGTTTTTTTCCAAGCTCAGTGCACTCGAATTGGTTCTTCCCTTTAAAATTTATAAAGGAGTAATCTGTAAAGAAAATTATCCTTTCTTTATTTACCTTGAATCTTTTCATGCAAGAAACTGTTAATGTTCTTTGTTTTGTTTTGTAATAAACAGAAATGGAGCACAAAACAATTTTCTAATTAGAATGACATAGGATATATCCTTTGACATTTTCACATTTAATACCATATTCAGTATCAACCTGACCAATAAAAAGTGATTTAATTTTCACAATCAACTGAGACAATACCTAAATTTAGCATATAATGCATTTTTTGTTTCTATTGAAATATTTTAGAAGATATTTTAGCTAAACTGACTTAAAACAGCAAATTTCATATCTTCCAAGAAAGAAAAGAACATGGCCTCCTGGTGTAGTAGAATTATTTAGAACTAGAACTGATTCACATCAAAATCACATTTGGGAAACTGTCTGAAAAATCTACTGCTATGTATTCTATTTATAACTTCATCTGTTCTATAAGTCTTATCTTCTCAGGGATTGTAAGCTTTTTAATCTAAAATACAGCATCATACTATTTGATATTTTCAATATCTGTTACAAAGCTAGTAATTATTTGGAATTCAACAAATACTTTTTGAATGATGTAATTCCTAAAGAGGATAATACTTCCTAGATGATATAAATGCTGACTATAAGATAAATAGGGAGAAAACACAAATTTTCTATCTTATTTATCAGATATTGTCTCTCCCCAAATGGCCCCAGCTATTTTTAAAATTGAATAAAACCACACTTATGAAAGAAAAACAACTTGTTCTTTTCTAGATTTCCTAGACTGTACAGGTTGATCTGGTAAGTGGCAACTGAAAGAACAAAAATCACATTCCTGAAAGTTGTATTGCTATGAAAATCAGAAACATTCCCAGTTTCTTGAACTTTTGCCCCAAATGCCCAACAATAGGGACAGAGATACAAAAATGAATGATTCAGTTGCTCTCACAAAACTGTTATTACCCCCATGCTTGGCCAAAGAGGAGCACCATTCTCTAAGGTTAAGGGGATATTTTGGACAAAATGAGACACTATTATATGCTTGCTTCGGATATATAAGACTATCATTTGGATATAAGACTCTTGGGTTCCTGACTGTAAGTATAAATCAGAGTCATAAATACAGAAATGGAATTTAAATAAACATAATAACCTCCGTGGTGAACAGAGAAAAAGCCAGATGTGAAGGTTGAGCTACAAAGGACTCCAAAATCTAGAGGAGACAAGAGGTGCAGCTGTGACGGAGCAGTAAGAAGCTTCCTCTGATCCCTCTAACAATAAAGACCCCTAAATAACAAATGAATTGATTACATATGACATTCTAGGAGCCCTGAACTTTGAAGAGAAAACTGAGACATCAAATTAAGCAGCAAGGTAGGGAGAGTATGTCTAGAAGTACCTAGAACTGGCTAGACCTGACCAGGCTGGAATCTGAACCACATGGGAGAATCAGCAGCACCAGCACGATGAACAAAGTGGTGGTGTCCAGAGAGTGTCTTCCTCAATGGGAGAGACTGAGAGATGGAGAGTGCATTCACACATCCAAATCGTTGAAGAGGCTTTTGGTCACCCGAAGCTAAGTGGCTTGCATCTAATCTGCCACATGTGGATCTAAAATGTTCCTCAAGGCTAAATCTCTCTCCCTTTTACCAGGGCTTTCCCCTACCTTCTCTAAACTGCAACTGACTCCACATTCTGATACACTATGGTTCCTGAAGCAGGACCCATTATATACAGCCTTAGCCATTCTCCCAGACATTGAGAGAGAACAACTTAACAGACAGGAAAAAAAAAAAAAATCTTCCAGTTTCTCCAAAATAGGAACTCAGGACAGAAAAAGTTTCTCTGCCTAAGTGCAGGTATAAGGAGTCTAAGAAACTGAAAGCCATTCGGCACAGCATACAGCATCCAGCACACCCATCATCCTGCAGCAAAAGCAACCTACCTAATCTCATTAAGGAACAGTGCCAAACCTACCTCACAGACACTCACAGACAGCTGTCAGCCCTGCTTTCTCAGCACTTGCACTCAATTACCTCTGCCTACACCAGTCACTCCACTCACCTAAGACTGCAGGGAACGGCAGGCACCATACACTCGCTGACTATCTGGGTGCCTGAGCCGAGTACACACAATAAAAGCACAGGGACACCTGGCCCCATACGCCTAGTAACAGCTCTAGCCACCTGGTAGCAGGGCGTTAGAACCTTTGAGGCATCAATAATCAAACTTCCTCACATGACTACCTTATTTGGGAGTTTTAAAACAAGAAGTTAGAACACACTAAGAAGACAAAAATAAATACAACAGTTTACTGATCACTTGAGGCAGACCACAACACCTTCAGAAATCTTTTAAAACAAGTAAGTGATAACTTTTCAAGATGAAGAGAATTTCTTGGAATTATTGAAGGTACAATACAAAAGATTAATATTTAGAATTCTTCAAGAGATCAGGAAGGAGATCAGTAAAAATGCAACACAAATGGACTAAACCCAAAGATTAGAAGTACTTTAAACAAAACCAAACACTTCAAGGGACTGAACAGTGGGGTTGGGGTCTGGGGATCATGGTTTCAGGGGACACCTAGGTTAACTGGCACAACTGATGTTACTAAGTGTTCTCCATCCCACTTTGGTGAGTGGCATCTAGGGTCTGAAAAGCTAGCAAGTGGCCATTAGTCGGTCTCAACCCACCTGGAGCAAAGAAGAGAAACATCAAAGACACAGGCAGAGTATGCAACCAAGAGATGGAGAGGGCTACGCATACCAAAGAATACTTCCAAATGTGAACAGAAGAACTAGATGGTGCCCAGCCACCACCAAAAACTACCCCTACAGGGAACTCAACAAAAAAATCGTGATGGAGCAGGAGAAGTGTTGGGTACAAAACTCAAACTCTAGTGAAAAACAATCTTGGTGGTCTAACAGACTGGAAGTTCCCCAGGAGACATGGCCCCCAGACTCTCTGTTAGCCTAGAGCTGAAACCATTCTAGAAGCAAGTTTCTCAGAGAAGAAATATACTGCTACATAAGACAGGGGAAAATGATGCTGGTGAAGAGTGTGCTTCTTGGCTTCAGTAGATATAAGAGACTAACTGGGCATCTCCTTTCGAGGAGCTGATAAAACAGATAGGGACACCAAAAAACAAAACAAAACAAAAACGTAGTGTCACTAAGTCAATTCCCACTCATAGAGACCCTATAGGGCAAAGTAAAACTGGTCCACAGAGTTTCCAAGCAGCACCTGGAGGATCTGAACTGCCAACCTTTTGGTTAGCAGATACGACATTTAGCCACTAGCCACCAGGGTTTCCAGCAGGGACAGGAGCTGTTTTGATGGGCATAAAATGTGGTATGAAGGGGAGGAGTGTTCTGCCACAGCACGAGGAGAGCAGCTAGGGTAACATGACAAAGTGTGCACAAGATTTTGTATGATAAATTGACTGAAATTGTGAACTTTCACTTAAAACACAATGAAAAATATTAAAATCAAGAAAAAGAAGGTAGGAAGTGCCAGTGAGGTAGTTGGGAACCCTGATGAATGTAGGGTATCCTGTATTCCAAGTGAAACAAGTTTATCAAGCAAAGAATGATTAACTCTGTCAATTGCTACTGACAGGTCAGAGAAGATGAGGACTGGGAATTGACCGCTGATGTTATCAACATCAGAAACCCCAATGACATAGTGATTAGGTGCGATGGCTACTAACTAAAAGCTCAGCAGTTCAAATCTGCCAGGTGCTCCTTGGAAACTCTATGGGGCAGCTCTACTCTGTCCTCCAGGGTCCCTGTGAGTTGGAATCGACTCAACAGCAGTGGGTTGGGGTTTTTTTTATTAACGTTGTGGTCATCAGTGATGTTGATAGTAGCTGTTTCAAAAGTGCTGGTTTGATTGCTACCCCTCCCCCCCAAAAAAGAAAGAGAAAATGAGGAGGGAATGATAATTCCAAGAAATCTTCTCTAAAGGGGAGCAGGTAATTGAGAGGGACATAGAGTCAAAGGAGTATTGAAGATGGGCAAAATGACAATAGCCTTATGTGTTGGTGGGAATGACCCAGGATTGAGAGAGGAACAGCGTCGGCAGTAGAGACAGGAATAATGGCTGGTGATACCCTTGAACAGGAGAAAAAGAGAAGAGAATCCAGTCTACAAGTGGGGGCTCGTACCAGGGACAGCTCATCTATAGCAATAGAGACGAGGGCAAAGTTCATGAGGTAGATAGATTTGGTGATGGCAGCAGATGGAAATTTCTTATCTGACGGTCTATGTTTTCTTATCATTCAGGTCTTAGCACAGCTGCTACTCCTCAATAAGACTTCCTTGGCCTCTCAGTTTAAGAAGTAGCTCTCCCTTCATTTTCACTCAGACAGTTCTATTTCACCAAGTTTCAAGCACTCATGGCTCTTTTGAAACTGTTGTGTTGAATAATTTGCTTAGCAGATTATGTAATTGTCTCCTCATTAGCAGAAAAGACTGTCTTAACTGCCATGCCCTTTTTTCCCTAGAACCAAAAAAAACGCCAGTGAATCCGTAGTGGCTCAATGCATTTTTTTTGTTTTTTGAGCAAATAAGGGAAGTTCCAAAAACAAGCATTTTCTGCAGTCCAAAGGATTTTAAATATGCCGTTACCAGTCCAAATATTTTTTCTAGAATACTTCTTATAGGTAACAGTCTGTGGGTACCTAAGCTTATACTGCTTGTTCTATTGAAAAGTTACTCTCTTGAGAGTTTTGTAAGAGTGAATTAGATCATCGATGAGTGTGTGACGGACCACAGACTAAACGTATTGAAGAAGAGAAGCAGGTATCACTAACACAAAAGGTTCAGCTAGTGCACCTGAGGCGCTGCCCTCCATGTAAAAGCGATGACACAGAGAAGGAAAAGATAATTCAGAAAACAGATAAAAGCCCAGGAACTCAGTATCTGTCCAGCTGGAGGAAATTATCATAAAACGTTTGCCTTAGCACCTGATATTTGTTTTTGATAATTTTTCCTAGTATGCTACCAAATCATCTTCAGAGGTCAATTAGTATGACTGTATTCATTTTAACAGAGCTATAAATTGAAACTCTAAGAGATTAAGTGATCTACACAAAAGAAGTTACTGACAGCTGCTGGAAAAGAATTCACAATCATTCTTCTTTGCTTTTCTTAGCTTGCCTAATCCTACTATCCCTCTAACAGTGACACAGTCAATGATTAGATGATTATTAGCAGCGAAAACTGACCAAGATACACTATATATATATATAGCTAATGATTTTCCTATTCTGGATTGACTTGCATGAAGCCGCACTAAGAGTATTTAAGAAGAAATACTGTATTCGTGAACACCGAATCTGAATCCTGCTAGCAGTGTGTATGCCTTGGTTGAGTTATGCCAAAAAGCAATTAGACATTACTCAGTGGTCCTGGGTTTAACCTGTTATTTATACCATTTCAGCAGAGGGAATCCATGAAATTATCTACAGCTAGGCATCTTGGAAATTTTCCCAGGCTATTTTTCAAGTTAACTGGTATTGCTGGACATCCTTGCCAAAGAGAAATAAAAGGAGAATAAGCAGGAATTGAGAAACAGGGAGATAAATACCCTGAAAAGAGAAAGAAAGATTAGTTGAGCACAAGGGCGTCTTGATAAAAGAAAAATACAAAATGAAATCTAAGAATTTGCCCTTTCTCTTTAGTTCATTGTTTTTTTTGTAGTGGAAGAGGCTTTGTTTTGAGAAGATCGTTCTTCTTCCAAAACTGTGTTCCCAAATGAGAAATAACATTCCATTCTCCTGTAAGTCTCCAATGAAGGGAAATTTCACACCCGAGTTCCAAACCACATATATAATAATATTGTGCCTGGAGTGTAGAATGACTTCCATAATCCCCCTCCTTGTTCGCCATACAGAGACTTTTTGCAAAAAAGAGAATACAAAGCATTACTGTTTGCTTTTCTTCCCCCCAAATGAGGTTCAGTGTCATTTAGTTAAGGGGGAAAATAGAAAATCAACTTACAAGACACATAAGTGTGTTACAATAATATAGGTTTGTTCATTCTTCAGTACTTTTTCCTCCTTTCTTTTTTCCTTTCTCTTCTCTACTTTTTTTTTTTTTTTACATGACATTTACTGCCAATCTTAGACATTCTACGAAAACCAGGTTGTGGTCAGGTCATTAATAAATGTCATCTTCAAAGCGAAGTAGTAGAAAGTAGAATCTTTTGGTAAAGAAAGCAGTATCTTTCCAGACATGGTCTTTTCTGTTTCTCTTGTCACCTTAAATGCTTTCCTTTGACCTTGAAACCTGCTTTGTTTTCCACTTCTGGGACTCTATCCTAAAACAGAATTTAAAATTCCAGAATGCTACAAGCAAAGCTATCTATCTACTGAGCAAAAATTTTAAAAATAAAATGGAAAAAGAGAAATTTCCCAAATTAGAAAAGTCAAGTAAATTCTAGCTTATTTGTGTTTCAAGTATCATAAAGATATTTAAAATTAATAACAAAGAATTCAATACACGCGGAAATGGTTTTGAAATTCAATATTAAATAAATATAATACAGATTTGCATTATTATATAACAATCATGTAAAAAGTGGAAAATGGAAATTCAATTAAATTCAGTTAATCAGTTTGTTTAGATAGCAGAACTCTTCGTTCTTTCTATTCAAAATTTTCTATAAATTTAAAAGAGTCTTATTCCTGTATTTTAGTTAAAATGTGATTTGTGATATACAGTGATTCATATTAATTCCAAGTGTTTCTTTTTCCTTTTAGGTATTTCTTTATTCTTGGATTAAATGTTTGTGGGCAAAAAAAAAAAAAAAAAAACTTATTTGGATTAGGCCAAGTTTCTGTTCTCTGAGCCAGTTGATAAGGGCAGGGATTTAGAAGGAGAAAGAGTTATATAATCAGAATTTTATTAAAACTGTCCGGGATTTTATAGATCATCTATTCGAAACCCCTCATTTTATGATGGAGAAATTGAGAAGGGAAAGGCTGTAAAAATATAACAAACAGATATGTGGGGGGATCTAGCAGATCTGTTATAAATTTAATGAAATTTTTGCAGTTGTAATTATTTCAGAGGGCTCTGAATACAGCTTATAGTAGATCCAGGTGGTGTAACATTGCCTCTTTCTAACTCACTCTCCTATCCTCATTCTTTTCTAGTGCCCAAAAGCTCTTTGCATCAAGAAAGCTCCTTTCTTTGAGTATTACGCAAAGCCAATGTTCAAGAAATTCACAGATAATGTTGAAGATATTTAGTTGTTTGGTTAAATTCTCTAACAATGTCTGTAATAGATGCTATGAGACCTCCCTAAATACTGTCTTCTGTGCTGAGCCTTGCATCCCTACAGTTTCTGGAAGTCATAGCTGCTGACTGCTCACTGAGGAGCCCATCTACATGAATTGCCTTTAGTGGAAGCTGTCTTGTCCAAGCTATACCCCACCCCAGGGTAGCAGTCTGAACCCAATGACCGGGCAGTGCAAGGGTGTTCAAATCTCTGTATTAGACTCTGTTGACCAGGGAACCAGTTCTAAGACAATGCAAGCATACCATCATATAATAAATCTGACTCGACAGCAGTTGGCTTTGGCTACCAAACCTAGAGTTTATCTCAATTGCAATCACATTTTTTTCAGTGATATTCTTGATAAGCAAATGAAAACAAAGCCTGTTTTCAGAGTAATAGAGTCTCTCTTCCAATAAGCAAAATTAGGTAGAGAGATAAGCAGATAGCTATTGAATTTGATCAGTCTGGACAACCAGTCTTGCTTGAATGTGCCTCCCTCTAGTAATAAGTCTAATTGATTAGTTTCCTTCTTTATTTTTACTTTATTTCTCTTTTGAATTGTTAGGCATATGTGACATAAGAGTTGGTCTGTGGGCCATCTAAATCTTTGCTACTCGAAGTGTGGTCCCTGTACCAGCAGCACTGGCATACTTGAGAGCTTGTTTGAAATGTAGAATCACAGCCCTTACCCTCACATCTACTGATTCAGGATCTATATTTAATCAAGACTCCCATGTGGCTTGTGCACACATGGAAGTTTGAGAAGTATTTGACTATACTGCACCACTGTTGTGAAATCAGCCTGCTGATTAAGAAAAGGTACACAGGCATTAGAGACAGAGGATTCAGCATGAATCCTGGGTATACCTGCATCTTGCTAAGGCTTTGGGGCAAATTCCTCAGAGCCTATTTCTTCACCCTAAAAGTACCTATCCACTATCATCTGTTAGTTCATCATAATACTTTGGATTATGTGTTGGTATGATGTTCAAAGCTATGTCACCAGTATTTCAAATGCAAGCAAGGTCATCCATGGTCAACTGGTTTCAGTGAAGCTTCCAGAATATGACAGACTAGGGAGAAAGTCCTGTAGTATTCTTCTGGAAATCAGCCAATGAAAATCATGCACTACTTTCACACAGCACTGGAAGACGCAAACATACCAATAGCAATGAGATGGCACAGGAATGGGCAACGTTTTGTTTCTTGTACATGGATTTACCAGAAATCTGCACCAATAACAGCAATAACGAAAGTACTCATACCAATATCTACAAGGATTTATATTCTCTTTTTCACAAATAGTTTTTATTGGGCATCTCTAATGGGCCAGGCACTGTCTTAAAGGCACGAGTATTACGAAGAAGAACGAGATCGCTGAAGCCTGCCATCGGTCATCGCATAAGCGTTCCCTGAGCATGCGCCCTTGGACTAGAATTGTAGCAGTGAACACCGTAGAACTTTCGGAGCCAGCAGTTGAAGACAAGACAAATGTTGAATGAATTATTACAAATACAATTGTCATTGTTACAAAGAGGAAGTAGAGGTGCAGTAAGGGCTTATATTTATGTGATTTAATTTAATTAGGAAAGCAGTTCTCAAAATAGCTCCACCTCCATGTTGCTTTCTGACTAATGAGAACACATAGATGAATAAATATGAAATGCCAACGCTGTGGGATGCATGATGTAAATACAACAATGTGGGCATGCACAGAAGTCCCTTGACCCCAGTCTCTTGAGGGGAGAGTGGTGTATTATGAGGATGGAATAGGAGAGACCAAGGTGAGTTTCCACAGATAAAATGTCATTCACTGAGACAAGTAAGATGTATGCTGATCAAGTTAGAGCCTACTGTGATCCAAACAGGAATACGAGTGTGTTCTAATTTAGCATTTTAGAAAGAGTAGTGGTGCAAACAAAAATATATTCAAGAAGGAACTCTGCATTACCAAGAACAGATTAGTAGCGTACTCTCTCTGCAAATGCCCTCTAGCTGGTCTTCCGTGTTTCTGACTTGTTCCCTTCAGTATGTTTTCCAGTTAATCCTAGTGCCTGCTCTGGGTTGGACATTCTCTTACTTTTCTTGTATATTATCTCACTTAGCGTTCATAACACTTCTACTGGGTAGGGTCCGTTTTCCCATTTTTTTGAGATAAAGATGAGACGCTTCTACCTCAGAGTGCTACTCTTTGTTTAAGCCATTGTGTTACTGGAGAAAGAGCGTAACATTCCTGATACGGGAGATTGCCAGAATTCAAACCCCACCTAGTATAAATCTGGCGGTAAACAACAACCTCAAGAATCTCAGCTGTTCCGTACATACAGGTTTATTTCTCACTCTCAAAAAGTCCACTGTAACTCTAGTTGTGCTCCAGGGTAGCTCTCCTCCCAGAGGTATATTGTGGATTCTACCAATATCTGTTTTGTGGCTACAACATCTCAAATCCAGGGTCTCTAAGATGGGAAAGAGAGAGCCAGAACTCACCCGCGATCTTTATTGTCTAAGACAGGGATATCACGTATTACATCTATCCATATAGGTTATTGGCCAGAACTCTTCATATACACTAATCTAACCAAGAAAGACTAGAAAATATCATGGAGTATATGAATATTTGATGAGTATTACTGCTTGTGACACTCACTTCTACCTCTCTGAGTTTTTGTTTTTGTTTTTTACCTTGGGGAATATCCTTACCTTCCACCAGCACAGAAAAATGTCCCACACATAACGTTAACTAGCCATTATATTGGAAATACTAATCATGAAAGGTTTGTTATATATTTAACAAAACTAAATATATTATTCTCTTAATAGCAACTCAGAGCTCCAATGTATTTTCATTGGTGACATAACTTCCTATATTTACAATATAAATTATAGTATTTTCGTATTTTTTATATAAATAACATTCATTTTCTGTGTTTGTTTGTGGGTAGTGTCCTCCTCCACAAACAAGCATGTTATTCTCAATTGTTTTACAGCTACATGTGGAAGAGAATAGGCATGGTGCTACTTGTAAAGGTGCCTGGAAGCAGGAGGACAAGCTGGCAAATGGCACAGAAAGTCCACATTATTTAATTAAAATTTATAGTACTAAAATTAAAAGCTACTTGGTTCCTATTAACACTATTAACTTCTTTTCTGTCCACTACTGAGTCTCTCTCTAAGTGTTTCCCAAGATAGACGATCTGTTTTGTTCAGGTAATCCACTTTCAATTGTAGAACCTCTTCAAGGTCCCTGATATGGATGGAATTTTGACAGCCAAAACTATGTGTTATAAATCCTAACTCTTGTAACTGTGGATATAATCTCATTTGAGAATAGAGTTTTGTTATGTTCACGTAGTTTTAGTGTAGGGTGTGTCTTAAATCAATCTCGTTTAAGATATAAGAACAGATTAAGAAGCAAGCAGAGAAAGTAAAAGGAAGCACAATCCCATATCACTAGAAGGCCACCAAGGAGCCAAGGAATAGATGGTGGGAAGAGATAAGAACATTCCCCAAGAGTTGACAGAGAAAGAAAGCCTTTCCCTAAAGCCCACATCCTGAATTCAGACTTGTAGCATTTTAAACTCTGAGAAGATAAGTTTGTTTGTTAAAAGCCATCCACTTTTGGTATTTCTGTTATAACACCATTAGGTAGCTAAGACAGAGTCCCATCATAGGCTACTGCGTTACCTATGCGTGGCTGTCTTCGCCAGGGACATACTCCTAATGCAATTGTCATAATCTAAGTTGCTGAAGGTGATGTAACAGTACGCACTCCACCACTCACCTCTGGCAGTTTAGCTTAGAAGACAGGTTGGTCATGACAAACTCTGGAAGTTTCACCGATGTCTAAGTAATACAGCACTGTCAGGTTTTATGGATTTTTTTTAGAGACTAGGATAATATTGAACCACAAGTTTAGCCATTTACAGCACAACTAACAGACGGGTTCTTCAAGATAAAGAAAACTATGTGAAAAAAACAAATCTTCTGTTGTCAGGTACAGATTAGACACATAGGCAACTCTTTAAATGTGCTTTTTGTTTTACATCATATTTTAATGTTTACATATACCCACCACCTGTTGCTGTAGAGTAGATTCCGATTCTAGTCGGCTCTCACTCATAGTCGCCACACGCGCAACAGAAGGAAGCACTGTGTGGCCCGTGTGAGGCCCACAGTTGTTTTTATGCTTAAGCCAGCTGTTGCGGCCACTGTGTCAGTCTAACTTGTTGAGAGTCTTCCTCTTTTTTACTGACCTTCTTCTCTACCAACCACATATAAATCTTCTAGCCACTTCCATCTCTGCTACTCATAGAAGTGTTTTTTTAATGGTAACTACAAACTTCTGATAATTTTCACTGTTTGTTGCAGTATTCGATTTTTTTTAATTTACATTTTGTGTTATTATAGAAATGGTACTGTTACCATGACAAAAACACAAACTGAGTTATGTTCTCAAACATACAGGTCACCCAGCTAACACAACAGAAAACGATGATAATTACAAATTTGAACATCAGGAGAAAACAGATCATTTACGAGCAAAGAGCATTACTAATCTGTAAGCAGTGTATAAACTACAGAACATTATGTAAAAACACTTAAAGCCTTTTCTAAAGGGCAGAAAAGAACTGAAAAATATAAACTTCATCATAAATTCAGTTTTTCTTGAAAAGAAGAAAGATAAATTAAAAGCAGAATCATCAGTTAATTGTAAGGATATTTACCTAAGTCAGTTCATTGTGGCATTAGCTGAGACTGCAGAAGAAGAGAGAAGGGAAGCGATCTATGTCATCACTAGAACAGAAGATCAGCACAAGCTTCTAGATACACGTTATAGAGTGCCACATGGCAATTAGAAACATCAGATGAGATAGATAACAACATGAATGAGATACTGATAAGACTGTGATGCCTATTATAATTTACAGAGCCTCTGAATGAACCAGGCAGTTTAACATTGGACTACTAGGCACAGGGTTGGTAGTTCAAGCACACCCAGAGGTGTTTCAGAAGGCAGGCTTGAGGATCTGCTTCCTGAAGTTCACAGTGTTAGAACCCAGGAGCACAGTTCCACTCTATACACATAGAGTAGCCACGAATCAGAAGTGACTTAATAGCAACTAACAACAACAGTACAATTTACATAAGTTTAAAATAATGTACATAAACAGGAGCCTTGCTGGTATACTCATTAAGAGCTCAGTTGTTAACAAAAGATTGGCAGTTCAAATTCACCAGTTGTTCCCTAGAAACCCTATGGGGCAGTTCTGTTCTATACTATAAAGTTGCTGTGAGTTGGAATCCACTCTACAGCAACAAGTACCAAGTATATGTAAACATTAAAATACAATATAAAGCAAAAAGCACATTTAAAGAGTTGCTTATGCATTTAATCTGCAAAACCTCAGCAACAAAAAGAGAAACAACCTACTTTAAAAAATGAGCAAACGATGTGAACTGGCCCTACACCCAGGGAGACATCCGGGCAGCTAACAGATACATGGGGAAATGCTCAAGATCGTTAGCCACTAGAGAAATGCAAATCAAAACTACAATTAGATAACATCTCACCCCAAGACTACTATTAATTTAAAAAAAACTGAAAAATGATAAATGCTTTTTAATTTATAAAAATAAATAAAGAAATATAAAAATAAATTAAAAAATGAAAAACAACATTTACACACTGCTGGTGGGGATGTAAAATGGTACAACCAGTTTGGAAATTGGTTTAGTGTTTTCTTAATAAGCTCGATATAAGGATACCATAGGATTCAGCAATCTCATACTTTAGAATATACCCTATAAAAATAAGAGTTGTCGCACAAATAGATACATGCACACCCATGTTCACTGCAGCACTGTCCACAACAGCAAAAGGATAGAATCAACCTAGGTGTCCATCAGTGGAAGAATGGATATACAAATTATGGCATGTTCAAACTATGGAATACCATGCAATGATAAAGCACAACAAAGAATCTATAAAATACCTCATAACATAGAGGAATCTGGAAGGCATTATTTTGAGTGAAATTCATCATAAAAGGACAAATATTGTAAGAAACCAGTGTTACAAGAATATAAGGAAAGGTTTAAATACAGAAGAAAGCATTCTCTGATGGTTAGGAGGATGAGGAGGGTGGGGCACTCACTAACTAGAGCACAGAGGAAAATCGTTTTAGATGAAGGGAGGACAAAACATAACACAGAGGAAGTCAGCACAAATGGACTATACCAAAAGCTAAGAAGTTTCCTGAATACAATCAAACACTTCGAGACGTGGAGTAGTAGGGGAGAGGGTCTGGTGACCGTGGCTTCTGGGAATATGTAGGTCAATTGGCGTAAGAAAATTTATTAAGAAAATGTGCTGCTTCCCACTTTGGTGAATAGTGTCTGGGATCTTAGAGGCTGGCAAGCAGCTATGTAAGAAGCATCAATTCATCCCAACCCACCTTGAGCAAAGAAGAATGAGAAACACCAAAGATATGAGACAAACAAGAGCCCAAGCGATGAAAAGAGCCAGATAAACCAGGGACTACATCAGCATGAGACCTGAAGATCTAGATGGTGCGTGGCTACCACCAATGATTGCCTTGACAGGAAACGTAACACAGCAGGAGCAAAATGGGGGGCAGGACTGAACTCTATTCAAAAGACCAGACATGATATTCTGATGTACTGCAGGGTCCCCAGAAGACATGGACCCCGAAACTTTCTGTTAGCTCAGACCTAAAACAATTTCTAAGCCAAATCTCAGGCAAAGATTGGACTACACTCTAAGATAGAAAATAGCACTGGTGCAGACTACGCTTCTTAGCTTAAATAGATACTCGAGACTAACCGGGCAGCTCTTGTCTGGAGGTGAGACGGAAAGCAGAAGGGGTACGGCAGCTGGTTGAGTGTACACAGAAAATAGAGAGTAGAAACAAGGAGTGGGCTGTCACAGCGTAGGGAGAACAACTAGGGTTACATAACAATGTGTCAGTTTTTGAATGACAAACTGACTTCAATTGTAGACTTTCATTTAAAGCACAATGAAATACTTTTAAAAAGAGTTTCCTGGGAGAATAGACTAATAATATCTTTGAATAAAATGTCTAAACGGTTCAAGAGTTTGCTCAATCTCAGTCAGAGGGCCTGTCAGTAGACAGCTCAGTTGTCTGTGGTCCAGAAATATGAGTTCTGAAACCAAGGCTTGAGGCTCTCCTTCCGTTCTGGCTACTTCTGTCCAGAGAGGAATGGATGGGGTAGAGAATTAAAGGAATGAACTTCAAACAAACAAATAATAGAGTATCTTTGCAATGGACAAAAGCTAATTTGACTGGAAAGTGAGGACTATAAATAACTCTGAATTCCAAAAGAGGGAGAAAGATTGACCCAGCTCTCCCCAGTCATGTCATTGCTGTATATTCTTTACTTATGCAAGTTTTTCTAGGCTGTGTTTTTCTGTTTGTCCATGATTGTAGCTCACCTGACACTCAGCAAGCTTTAGAGAGCATAGATCCAAAAACCCAGGAAAAATATTCCAGATGAGAATCAACCCTTAGCAGCTATTTAGTTAGTTGCACAAACAACCCTCAGCACAAATCAATCAAAAAGCGATAGACTCAGAACTCCATAGAGACGTGAGTTAATCATGGATAGTACATCCATTGCTTGGTTGGGTTTGGGATTCTGTGAATCACAAACATTACATTCCAACAACTAAGATGGGACAAGTAGGCTGGAAGATAAAATGGTAATGGGGTATTAGAGGTGATCAGAAGTCAAGTGCCAAACTTTCAAACAATTGAAAATGATGAGGGAATTCTTTCTGATAAAGTTTCAGGCCACTAGACGCTGGTAAGCCTAGCAAAGGTAACTTGTCTACAACTGCTAAAGGAAAGTTAGAAGGACCTAAGTAGTAGAAAGTAGCTAAGGCCTATTTGGAAGCTTCTAACAAAGCACATTCTTTTTTCTGGGGATTCTGGCCAGGTAGCGAATTGGCTTATCAAGGCACTCTTACATGATATGATTTATTATGAGGCCCACAAACTCACTGAGACAATTCCATACAACGGCATTGTCATATAAATTATATGACTTTCCAAAGGAGATGGGCACAGAATTAGAAGTGGAAAACAATATTTTATGATTTAGGAAACAAATCATAGTCTTTCTGTAGTTGCATGTCCAACATTTAAGCTCCAAATTATTACAAACAGAGAAGCTTACATTTTCATTCCTGCAGAATGACTGACACATGGTTTAATGTTTCTCTTTCCTTCTGGGAATGTACTTTCCCCAAATGCCCAATGAAAGAAGGCTTGTCTGGTCATATCTCTGGAAAAGGATCGTTGGCTATGCCAGCTTTGATGTTTATTACTTTGCTACACTGATCCTAGAAAAATTATGAAGAAAAAAAATCAGAAGTAAAACAAAGACTGTATTTCAATGCATTCTCAGAGTACTAGTTCTGTTTTGGCAACATCCTTGCTTCTCCTAAGGCCAGGGATGACATTTGAAATATTAAACAGCCACTGTGGCAATCAAAATAGATAAAATTTGTAAAACTCAGCTATAGTCATTACTGGCAAATATTACAGAACACTTTTTTTACTTTGGATTGGAGTAAATCCCAAAAGCTGTTTTCTATTCCCACAATCATTTCAAGAAACTTTCCCAGAACCCCTGTAATTGCTACAGTACCTTCTCGCTAGGGATTGAATTGTGTTCTCCCAAAATACGTGTTGTAAGTCCCAATGGCTATGCCTTGGTGCCATGGTGGTGCAGTGGTTAAAACACTCAGCTTCCCACCAAAATGTCAGCTATTCAAACTTAGTAGCTGTTCCTATGGGACAGTCTGCTTCCATATAGATTGCAGCATTGGAAACGCTACGAGGTGGTTTACTCTGTCCTATAGGATTCTGAAACAGAATCATCTCAAAGGCAAGGAAATTTTCTTATTTTTAATATCTGTGGTTATAATCAAACTTGGGAATATGGTTTTCTTTTCTATGTTCATGTGGCAGCATTATTTTTAGGTTGTGTTTTAAATCAATATTTTCTGAAATATTAAAAAGTAGATTAAGTAAGCAAGCAGGCAGAGATAGTGGAAGATAGATGTTGTATCACTTGAAGCACACCAAGGAACCAAGAAACAGAGCTAAAATCAGATATAGACCTTAGCCCAGAGACAAAGGCTTTCCCTGTAGCTGGCACCCTGAATTCAGATTTCTAGCCTTCTAAACTGCCTGCAAATAAATTTTTGTTCATTAAAGCCACCCACTTGTGGTATTCCTATTATAGCAGCATTAAATAACTAAGATGCTGTTACGGTTTCATACTGCAGGGAATCCCAAGGGTATGATCACCATTAGCTTTCCCAGTCAGTCTCAACATATGTGATACAAGAGTGGCTCTTAAAATGTTACCTTGGCCCAGAAATCATCCCTAGAGAGATAATAACTCTATTCTGCACTTTGCTAAAGAGCAGGGAAGTCACTTGGTCCAAGTACCCACACTCACCCAGATGTCCACTCTGCTGATACTTACATACCTAAAAGTGACTGGGACAGAGACAGGCAATCCATAGTGCAGTTCTACCTTAATGAGTTTCTCACCCCTTTGGCATACTCTCAAAAGATCTGACTTCATGCACAGAAAGCCAGGACTCTTCCTAAAATCATGGCTGGTTTAGGAGTCCAGGGCCACTCTCCGAGGCAGCTGAAATAGGACAGCTCCACGGAGGGACTGCAGAGGAGGCTCCACTCCCCTGCCTGGTATCTCTAGTATCTCCTCTACCTTAAAATAGAAGCAAGACAGCATTACCAAGTTCATGATGGTACTTTTTGTTGCAAAGAAAGGTTATAGACATGTGATCCTTCTCCCTTGCTAAGAGAATACTTGATTGGAATTTCTGTGTTTTGTTGAAATGCTCTATGGCATTCTTAACGACAATGCTTTGATTATATACATTTACAAAGTAACTGGCACTCTGCACACAACTATTGTACTATTGCTGTTTCTTAATATGAATACACATATTCCGACTACCTCCATATCAGGACAGTCCTGTATACACATTTAGAGACAAATACAACACAGCGGTTAAAGACTTATTCTGGAATCAGACTTGTAGCTTAACTTGTGTGCTTAGTGACTACCTAATCTAGAGTCAGTTTCCTTAACTTCTTTAGGCATCATTCTCCTCACCCATAAAATGAAAATAACACCATATGAAAGTTGGGAATTATAATGAATTATCTGTGAAAGGTACTTACAGTAATGTACCTTTCATTATTGTAATAGACTAAATTGTGTCCCCCCAAAATATGTGTCAACTTGGCTAGGCCATGATTCCCAGTACTGTGTGATTGTCCACTATTTTGTGATCTGACATGATTATGCTATGTGTTGTAAAGCCTAACCTCTATGATGTTGATGAGACAGGATTAGAGACAACTGTGTTAACGAGGCAGCAGTCAACCTACAGGATTACGTCATATCTTGAGTCAATCTCTTTTGAGACACAAAAGAGAAAAGTGAGTACAGAGGACAAGTATTTCTTACCATCAGGAAAGAAGCACTAGGAATGAGCATATCCTGTGGGCCCAGGGTCCCTGTGCTGAGAAAATCCTAGGCCATGGGATGACTGATGACAATGACTTTCCCCCAGGTGTGACAAACAGAGAAAGTCTACTCCTGGAGGTGATACCCTGAATTTGGGCAGCTCTAGATAAAACTAAGAAAAATGTTGACAAATTATTACTAGTTAATAATTAGGAAACCCTGGTGGCATAGTGGGTAAGTGCTATGTTTGCCGACCAAAAGGCTGGCAGCTCAAATCAACTAGGAGCTACTTAAAAACTCTATGGGGATAGTTCTACGCTGTCTTATAGGGTTGCTATGAGCCAGCATTTAGTGAATAATTATTGTTATAGATGAAACTGTGGACTCAAAAAGATGTTAAAGTCTTAATCTGTATGCCTGTGAATATGATCTTGCTTAAGGATAATGTCTTTCTTTGAAGATATTAGTAGTTAAGTTATATTGTAGAAGGGTGGGTCCTTGTCCTAATCCATTATGAGTGGCGCATTATAAAAAAAAAAAAAAAAAAAAGAACTTCGTAGAGAGACACACAAGTAAAGAAACACTATGTGAGGATCTGTCTGGAAGCCAAGGAAAGTCAACAAATGCCTGAGGCTACTAAAAGCAGCAAGAGACAAGGAGAGCTCTGCCTCTAGGTCAGACACAGAGAGACAGCACTGGCCTTCCAAGGCCCTGAATTTGGGCTTCGAACCTCTAGCACTGTGAGAAATAAATTTCTGTTCTGTAAAGCCCTCCACCTGATGTAATTTTATTAAGGCAGTCCCGAGAAACTAAGAAAGTTATCATTATTGATAAATGGAATATGTTTCCTTAGCACAGCCCAATAATCAGTTGAGTCTGCTAACCCAGTTTAAGAAACATCACATGAACTTCCTAGAATACTACAAATGATTTCTTATAAAATTTTTCACAATTTACTCAACTTGTTTGTCATTATGGATTCATTAAACAGACCTTTCTCAAGAGAAAATTGTGTGTCAGACCCCGTGCAATGTAAAGAGGCATGAGATACAGTCCCTACCATGATCAAGTTTATAAAATCAAGAGGAAGAGACAGACATGTGCACACATAATGCAGTGCAGAGAGTGACTTTAGATGGAGCACCAAGAAGGGATTAACCTAAATTCAGGGGGTCAAGTTAATATACATACCTCCAACATACACACACCTTTGATCAGTGGTACTTTGGTGTCAGAGCTTGTAAACTCAGATTAAGATTTAAATTTATCATACTCAAAAGTCATCATTTCTAGTGATTGCAGAAGAGAAGCTAACTGGTTGTTATCCAGTTGACCGTGACTCCTTGTGACCCTCTAGGACAAAGTAGAATCACCCCACAGGGCTTCCAAGGAGTAGCTGGTGAACTGACACTGCTGGTTTTTCAGTTAGCAGCTGGACTCCTAACTACTATACCACACAGACCCATTGCCCTGGAGTTGATTCCAACTAACAGTGACCCTGTAATCCACTGCTGTCAAGTCTGTGCCAACTCATGGCAACCCTCTAGGCATGGTAGTACTGTCCCATAGAGCCTCCAAAGACACCTGGTGGGTTTCAACTGCTGAGCTTCAGGTTAGTAGCCACAGCACTTAACCACTAGCCACCAGAGTTTCCAGTGACCACATTAAAAAAAAAAAAAAAATCAAAATCAAACAAACAAAAAAAAACACACTGCCATCGAGTCAATTTTGAGTCATAGCAACCATGCAGGATCTTACTATTTCAAAGTACTTTACAACTTTCTGTTTTTAAATCTGTTTTTAAAAACTTTCTGTTTTTAATCTCTTTTGGGGTATTCAAAATTAGAGTTTTTCTCCAACATCCTTCTCCTTACTCCTAGAAAACCCACTGCCGTGAAGTCAATTCTGAAGCACAGTGACCCACTCGTAGGGGGCTGATAAATTATCCTGTCATTTGAGAAAGGCCATCCAGTGCTAGTTAACTTGGTTATCTGAGCACTAATGTGCCTCTGTCACCAGACTAAAGTCTTTGATACTGACACTTGTGATTCAATCTCTTAACATGGTAATGCAGAGATAGCATTTGGATAGCTCAACCTTCTAGTCACAAAGCTTTTATCTTAGTATTGCCTAGCACAATGGACACTTGGAGATTTAGCCACATCCTATATATATGGTCCCTGCTTTGGGCTGTCCAATCTGTTTCTGTTTAAACTGTAGCTTACTGGATGTTATGATTTCTAATTTCCAGATGCCATCCATCTCCCTAGTAGCATAATGGTTAAGTGCTGCATCTGCTAACCAAATGGTTGGCAGTTCAGATCCACGAGGTGCTCCTTGGAATCTCTATGAAGCAGTTCTGCTCTGTTCTGTAGTGTTGTTATGATTGAGAATCAACTCAACAGCACTGGGTTTGGTTTATTGATGTTACCCATCCTCCAAGTTTAAGGGCTATGGGAATTTTCCTGTATCTCCTCTCTGGCTCCAAAGTACATTTAGGAAATGGTGGGCTATCTCAGACCATACCATCTTACACACAGAATTGCAAGTTCTGCTCTAATTAGGCTGCTTCTCTTGAAGCAACCCTTTCTATCTAGAGTCCTTGGTAAGATATGGAGCCATTATCTGCTCCTGCCAACACCCAGCAATAATTTCCAAAATAATCTGAGGTCTCTATCCTAAGCAGGCTTAAAAAGTAGCCCCAATTTTAAGGCTCAGTAACCTTGAAAACCTTGATGGCAAAGTGGTAAAGTGCAATGCTGTTAACTGAAAGGTTGGCAGTTCAAATTCATAGGTGCTCCTTGGAAACTTTATCAGACAGTTCTACTCTGTCCTTTGGGTTACTAAGAATCAGAATTGACTGGACAGCAGTGAGTTTGGTGTTTTACTGTTTTTTTTTTTTTTTTTTTTGGTCTTATACTTTCCCAGCTCCTCCCCACCAGCTTTCTTCTTTCCTGTGTATTGGGAAATGCTCCTAGTCTCAGATCCTTCATATTTTCTATTCTGTGGATTACAGTAAATCTTTCTTTTTTCAGTTCTGTATCTTCTTAATATTTTAAGAGAATATTTAATATTTAAAGGACAGTTTCCAATTTCTCTTTCAACAAGCCTAGGTGTTCCAAGTGTATGTCTTGGCTTTTTGCAACTATTGTCTCTAAAAGTAGCTTCAAGAGTAGGCTTTAGAATTCAGATACTGAACATTGACTCTTTTGTTCCCGGGTGGGTTTGCCCTCCCAGTCAAGCAATGGATGTCATGATTCAGGGGGCGGGAACTGCAGAGCCGAATGAATTAGAGGACATTAGAAATACGGAAGAAAAAGTGCCAAAATTTTATCACAACTTCTTCATCCAATTTTTTTTTCCTCTTTTAATGTTAAAGGATTGTGTACCAAAATAGCATTAGACCAATCTGCTGTCTAACACACCATGGATATGCAATGGCCTCCAGCATGTCACTGGAATATAAAAGCAGGAATGTTCACAGACAAGTGAAGCTGTATCATCACCCTGATTCACAAGGTGAGTGAACATTCCAACCTCAGCAAAAAAAAAAAAAGGCTTTGGCACTGTCTGCAGGAAGCAAGGTTGTTCTGGGCAGAGGTGAGGGGAGGACAACCCAGAAGCTGACTTAAATGATAGAAGCCATGGATTAAAAAAAAAAATCCCTCTATGACTGTTTGTGTGTTGCTTATCAAAAACTTGTTGTTATAGTATCTAACACAACTTTAGATAATAAGAGTCTCGTATTAGCTCTCTACAGTCGACTGATTTCCTGTCCATTTATTTATTTCAGTAACTTTTTCTCCGTGAAGTCAACAGATTCATACCAATAAAAGCCAAATCTATTGCCTGCCATTGAGTTGAAGCCAACTTATAGCGATGTTATAGGACAGACTAGAACTACCCCCGTAGAGTTTTCAAGGAGTGCCTGGTGGATTTGAACTGTTTATCTTTTGGTTAGTAGCTGTAGCACTTAAACACTAACATGCCAGGGTTTCCAACAGAGTTATAGTAATCCTAATTTCCATATGAGGAACCCAAGGATCGCTGACTTTTTTAAAGTCATATAGGCAACCAGTGGTAGCAGAACGCAAACACAGACCTTCACACTCCAAATCACAAGGGCTATTTACATTCTTCATCTTCAAAGACATCACTCCTTAGTTCTCTTTTATAATCACTCCTAATTATTATCTCATGACTTATCATTATTTGTTTATGGTGTTGACACTTCCAAAAGGTTGATAGACTGTAATTATCACTGACTCATCCAGGATCCTCCCCACCACTGTTAATAGCATGCCTTTCTTACTTGTTGTGTATCAAGTGATTGCATCTTCACGTTTGATCTATTCTCTGAAATGACTTCCAGTTTGAGGAAAGCTTGCACTTTCCACGACAGTCCACATGAAGTCTTCTTATTCATTAAACCAAAAACAACCAATCCCGCTACTGCCATGTTGTTTATGATTCACATGTTTTGTTACAGAGTAGAACTGTTCCATAGGTTCTTCCTGTCTATGATCTTTATAGAGGAAGATCCCAGGTATCTATTCTATGGTGCCGTAGATGGATTTGGATTTTCAGCCTTCAGGTTACCACTCAAGGTAAAGAACTCACAGTTCTTTATCTCCAAATGAAGACCTTCTCCATAGACTCAAGGGACAGCTACACCAACCAGCACAACGCAGTTCACAAAGACAGTGTTCTGTGTCCTACTTTGGTGAGTAGCATCTGGGATCTTAAAATTGTGCAAGAACCATCTTAGGAGGACTGAGAATTAAGCTTGGGTTCTCATCCTACAAAGAGTGCTACATACTTCATTGCTGAATATGACTATGGTCAGCTTTGAAGTACACCCCTTGGGAAGCTATGCACTGATGCCAGTGCCTAGTCCACCCCTTAGAGCAATTTTGGAACTCTTTTTCTGGAATGGCCATCACAGCTGTTGTCATATTTCCCTTGATGTCCTGGAAGTTATCAAAATGTCTTCCATTCAATATTTCCTTTATCTTCAGACAAAAAAAAGTCTTTGGAGCCAGATCAGGTGAGCAGGGAAGGTTTTCCAACACAGTTGTTTGTTTACTGGCTAAAAACTCCCTCACAGACAGCTGTACAAGTAAGTTCATAAACTTGCAAGCATGCACAATGGCCATTCCAAAAAGTGTTCCAAAATTACTTTGAAGTGTGGACTAGGTGCAGGCACTGGGGCATAGTACTGCCGATGCCCATCACCCACAAAGGCCTTTGTGAACAAAGTTACAGGTCTATGTGATGGGGTAGAGGCATTTCACCTGTGACATATTTCTGGCCACACTGTCCTTGATACTATTTTGCCCTAACTGTATATCTCTCTTCCTCCTGCACCTCCTGACCTTGAAGCACAGAGCTAGTTGAGCTCAAGGTTGGGCCATTACCTAGAAGGCCCTAATGATTAATATGTAAAGAGACCACTTGTCTTGGGCCATTATCCAGAAGGCCCTAATAATTAACATGAAAAAAAGAGACCATGAGGTATAGGCTTCAAGTTAGCCAATAGTTGTATGGTCAGGGGTCAGGGTGAAAATTGTGTTAGCCAATAGCTGTGTGGTCAGGGGGCAGGGTGAAAATTATGTCACCTCAACTATAAATATAAAGACAGACAGACCTTTATGGGCTGCCATTTTTCTCCAAAACTCTTTCCTGTCTCTGTCAATTCATTTCCTCGCCGACGGCTTTCCCTCCCTCCATGGGTGTCTCCAAAAAGATGTTGGGGCTGGCTCCCAGCAGCTTCCCAAGGGGAGTACTTTGAATGTGACAACAGTGATACACAGCAATGAGGTATGTAGAACTTAGAACAACTAAGTTCAAGGATTTAATTGTTAGATCTCAGGTGATACAGCTTTTGGTCTCTTTCCATCCAGAGCAAAGAAGAATGAAAAAAATTAAAGGCTCAAGGGAACAATTAGTCCAAAGGACTAAGGACCACACAGACCATAGCCTACATGATCCCAAGACCAGAAGAATTAGACTGTGCCTGGCTACCAATATTGACCTCTCTGACCGGAATCATAAAAAAGGTCTTGGATCTAACACAGAACAAAAAATCAAATTAATAAAAAAAAGTTCAGAATTACTAGTCTGACAGAGACTAGAGAAACCTCAGAGACTATGGCTCTAAGATATCCTTCTGATCTGGAACTGAAGCCTTTCCCACAGACCACCTTTCGGCCAAATAATAGACCACCCACTGCTCTCAAGTCAGGTCAGACTCATAGCGACCCTAGAGGTCAGAGTAGAACTGTGCCACAGAGTTTCCAAGGAGCACCTGGCAGATTTTAACTGCTCACCTTTCTGTTAGCAGGCTTAGCACTTAACCCACCATGCCACTAGGGTTTCCATCAAACAATAGACAGTCCTATAAAATAAATACTAACAAAGACTGTGTTCCTTAGAACAATCAATTATATGAGATCAAAAGGACAACATTTGCCCAAAAGGAAAGATGAGAAGTCAGGAAGAGATAGAAAATCTGTATGAAAAGAGGCTGGGAAACCTGACACATCACAGGGAATGAGGCCAACATTATGGAACTATTTATGTGCAAACTACTGAACGAGAAATTAATTTGTTCTGTCAACTTTCACACTTAAAGGACAATACTTCTCTCTTTTTTAAAGCAAACAAATGAGGTGAACTTAGCAAGTTAATTTGTGTGCTGTTTTTGGAATAAAGCAGTTTTTTATTCTTTATATACATATTTTTAAAAAGGTTATCCTTTGTACTTTCCAGCCTCTCAGTTTAAGGTGTCTAATGTCTCAAGCCTATTGTCCATCATCCCATGTGGATCTGTCCTTCCAATAAAGACTCCATGCTTGGGCCAGATCATGCCACCATTGTCCTTCTCAAAATCAATTACTAGTTATTTTAATTTAGTAGACTAAAAGTAGCGCATCTGAATCTAATATTTTTGCTGCACAATAAACCACCCCCAAATACAATAGCTTACAGTAGATATTATTTATTTCAGTCATAATCCTGGGGAAGGTGTAGCTGAATGGTTCTTTCCATCTGGACTCAGTGCAATCTATGCATCTGCTGTAAGCTGCTAGGTCACCTGGCAACTGACTGGTGCAGGATGACCTCAGCTGGAATGGCTGTCTAGGCTTGTTCACAAAACAGTTGAAAAGAGTATCAGGAGAGCAAAGGGAAGATCTAGGCTTAGAACTGGCACATGATATTTTCTGTCACATTCTACTGGCCAAAGCAAACCTTAAGGGCAGCTAAGATTTAAGGATTGAGTAAATAGTATCCATTGCTTGATAGGAGATACTGCAAATTCACATTGTTGAACACATAGATAAAAGAGATATGAGCAATAGGGACATGTTTGCAACTGATCTATCGAAGCACCTATGATTAAAATTGTTAAATGCCAAACATCATTAAATTTCGATCATGTGACATTCTCTGCTAAGTATGCATTACATGAACATGACATTTCCCAAACAGTTGTGTTTACATAGTGAAAATAATTATTTAATTAAAATGAGTTCAATCGCATTAAGTTTGCCAGTATATACCCCAACTTGGTGTGCTTCAGGGGCTCGAGTGCTGCTGTGATGCTGGAAGTAATGCCACCAGTATTCAGATACCAGCAGGGTCACCCATGGTGGACAGGTTTCAGCTGAGCTTCCAGGCTAAAACAGACTGCGGATAAGAGCCCGGCAGTCTACTTCTGAAAAGAATTAGCCAGAAAAACCCCTACAAATAACAGGGAAACATCATTTGATGATGTGCCTGAAAGTGAGCCACCCTGGTTGGAAGAGACTCAAAACACATTTGGGAAAGAGTAGACTCCTCAAAGTAGTCTCGACCTTAATGACATGTATGGAATCAAGCTTTCAGGATCTTAATTTCCTGATGGGGCATATCTCAAAATGAGAAGAAACAGCTACAAATACCCATTAATAATTAGAATGTGGAATGTACTAAATATGAATGTAGGAAAACTGGAAATCATCAACAATGAAATGGAACACATAAACATCAATATGCTAGGCATTAACAAGCTGATGGACTGATAATGGCCATTCTGAATCATGCCAACATATTGTCTACTATGCCAGGGATAAAAACTTAAAGATAAATGGTGTTGCATTCATTGTCAAAAAAGAAAATTTCAAGTCCTATACTGAAGAAAAATGCTGTCAGTGTTAGGGAATATTCATAAACCTACAAGGAAGGCCAGTAAATAAAACTATTATTCCAACTCATGCACCAACCACTTAGGCCAAAAATAAGGAAAACTGAAGATTTTTAGTGGCTTCTGCAGTCCAAAATAGATCAAATATGCAATTAGTATGCATTGATAATTACTTGTGATTGGAATGGAAAAGGTGGAAACAAAGAAAGATTGATAGTTAGAAAATATGGCCTTGGTGATAGAAATGATGTTGGAGATCTATATTAAAATTTTGCAAGACCAGCAACTTCTTCATTGCAAATACCTTTTTCACCAACATCAGTGGTAACTATACACATGAACTTCGCCAGACGGAATACGTAGAAATCAAACTGATGACATCTGTGGAAAGAGATTATGCAAAAGTTCAATATCATCAATCAAAACAAGGCCAAGTGCCAATTACCTCACAGACCATCAATTACTCATATGCAAGTTCAAACTAAAACTGAAGAAAATTAGAGCCACAACTGAAGTCTACAAGAGCCAAAGTATGAACTTAAATATATCCCACCTGAGTTTAGAGATCATATTAAGAATATATTTGATGCACTGAATACTAATAACTGAAGTCCAGATGAGTTGTAGAACAACTTCAAAGATATCAGAGGTGAGATAAGCAAGAAGTCATTAAAAAGACAGGAAGGGAAGAAAAGACCAAACTGGATGTCAGAAGAGACTGAAATTTCCCCTCGAGTGTCAAGTACCTAAAGCAAAAGGAAGAAATGATGAAGTAAAAGAACTGGACAGAAGATTTCAAGGGTGGCTTGAGAAGACAAAGTAACAGAGTGACATAACCAAAGAGCTGGAGGTAGGAAATCAAAAGGGAAGAACACACTCTTCATTTCTCAAGCTGAAAGAACTGAATAAAGAGGCAGAGCCAAGATGGTGGGCTAAACACACATCTCCCCTAGATCCCTCTGGAAACCAAGACCTGACCTGATAATTAAATGGAGCCTTCTGGACACCTAGAGAGCCCTAGGACACAGCATAGGTCTGTTAATTTGGACATCGTACCACTGAATGGAAAACTGTCTCTCTTTAGCTTACCCCTGCTCTTGGTGAGTGTTGGCTTTCATGAACCAAAGGTAACTTGCCATTTTAACCATTTTCTCTGTCTTAGCTGGCAGGCAGAGCTGGGATTTGACTAGCAGCTAATCTCAGATACACTCCCAGCGGGATCAGCAGGTGAAATTTCCATATTTTAGGAGCCTGGCTTTGGACTCTGTAAATCTCAGCACCTTGGCATCTCTTTCCACCTCCACCATTGAGTAGCCTGTATCGAGGCAGGTGGGTAGCTTGTGCAGGACGCCATCTTGTTCCATTGGGAGGTGGAAATACCCATATGGAGGCCTCAGCTGGTCCTAATTCCTAGGCTAGGAGGCAGCGCTTGCCTGGAGGAGAGAACTTTTCTGGCAGGAAAGAAATATTCTATACAGTGTCACCTATGGCTGGGGCCCAACAGCAGAGGCCAGTAGGCCAGTAGCTTTTCTGTAGTTTGAACTAGTTCATAACATCTTGGGTTGGATATAGGGATGCTTACTTTACCAGCTTGAAAGAGGGTCCTATACACCTGAAAACCTGACTGACTTTGGAAGTTGTCAGATAACTTTTACCTCTCATTTTAAGATGACCTAGAAAAACAGCTACAGTTCATTCTCACAGCACTTCTCCCAACCTCTACTGACCCACACGATGCCCCCAAAGCAACAAACTCTGGATAAAAGTGTAATGAAGAAATCATCCATGGCTTCCGAAAGCCCCCAAAAGAAAGCACCACAAAACTTCCCAGACGAAGAAACCTTTCTGAAACTATTGGAAGGTGAATACAAAAGGATTATATAGAGAGCCCTCCTAGATCTTATACAAAATGCAGCAGAGCAAAATGAAAAATTAAGCAAATTGTTAGATCTGATAGAACACCAGTACTCTGAAATCCAACAGATGAAGAACAAAATCAAAGAGATAGAAACTTCAATTCAAAACCAAGAAAACAGAATGGAACCAATGGGAAACAGACTTTCTGATTCGGAAGACAGACCTACTGACTACAGCATCTACAAGGAGAAATCAGAAAAAAGAAACAAGAAAAATGAAGAAGCATTAAGAAGCATGTGGGACTCTATTAAGAGGAACAATCTATGATTAATTGGAGTTCCTGAACAGGGTGAGACAGTTGAGAACACAGAGAGTATTGTGGCTGAGCTGCTGGCAGAAAGTGTCACAAAAATTATGGAAGAAGAGAATATAGATACCCAAGGTGCATATCTAACGCCACTTAACATAGATCCCAAAAGAAAGACTCCAAGACATATTATAATCAAGCTTAACAAAATGAAACGTAAGCAGAAACTCTTAAAGGCAGCAGGACTCAAAGCAAAGCTAACATTCAGAGGGAAACCCTGTAGGCTTTTGTCAGATTTCTCAGCAGAAACAATGCTGGCACAGAGACAGTGGTGTGACACATTCGAAGGCTTGAAGGAGAAGAAGTTCCAGCCAAGAATTATGTGTCTTGCAAAATTATCTTTCAAATATGAAAATGAAATTAAGACATTTGCATATAAACAGAAATTCAGAGACTTTGTACAAACCAAACCAAAGCTACAAGAAATACTGAAAGAATCTCTTGGCTTAGAAGAACAAAACCACTAACTTCATATTTTAGAAGCAAATACAGGACACATCACCCAGAATGTTACTCAGTTAGGGAAGGCTCTAAACTCAGTCAAAGCTATAATAGTGAGAGAAATGATCCAGTGATAATATCACAACAATTATGACATCACCAAATTAAAAGGATGGATGTACTACAGCCGTTATAGTCCTTCCAGTTAGAGAGGAAGTCAATAAGACTGGTAAGTAATTAAAATTGGGTTTATACATAGTTTATTACGAAGGGTCATAGTGGCAGCCATAAAGCAGAATAAAGATGCAACATATCAAATCAAGAAATGTAATACAGGAGTCTCAACAACCACAAAATGAACTGTAAAAAAGGTGAACAATCAACTCACAAAGAAGACTGTCCCAGAACAATTAATAAGAACAACAGAGAAAAACATCAACACAAAAGCAAACGTATCTCAGTGGCAGCACTAAACACATACCTATCAATAATTCCATTGAATGTGAATGGACTGAATGCTCCATTAAAGAGACATCAAGTGACATCTTGGATCAAAAGACACACCGATCCACATGTTGCCTACAAGAAACGCCCCTTAGACTTAAAGATATGAACACAAAGAACTGAATAAAAAATTCAAGCCTCAAATTGCAACAATGAAGGATTCTGCACAGAAAATGTTAAATGATACAGGAAGCATCAAAAGAAGATGGAAGAAATATAACAGTTTTACAAAAAAAGAACTGGTCGATGTTCAACTATTTCAAGAGGTGTCATATGATCTGAAATCAATGGTACTGAAGAAAGAAGTCAAAGCTGCAATGAAAGCATTGGCAAAAAGCAAAGCTCCAGAAATTGATGGAATATCAACTGAGATGTTTCAACAAATGTATGCAGCACTGGAAGTGCTCATTCCTCTATGCCAAGAAATTTGGAAGACAGCTACTTGGCCAGCTGACTAGAAAAGACCCATATTTATATCTATTTCCAAGAAAAGTGATCCAGTCAGATGCAGAAATTATCAAATAATATTATTAGTAACACAAGCTAAATTTTGCTAAAGATTATTCAAAAGCATCTGCAGCAGTATATTGATAGGTCGTTGCCAGAAATTCAAGCCACAGTCAGAAGAGGACATGGAACCAGGAACATCGTTGCTGATGTCAGATAGATCTTGGCTGAAAGCAGTAGATAGCAGAAAGACAGTTACCTATATTTTATTCACTATGCAAAGGTATTTGACTGTGTGGGTCATAGCAAATTATGGATAACATTGTGGGAAACAGGAATTCCAGAACACTTAATTGCACTCATGAGGAACTTGTACATGGATAAAGAGACAGCTGTTCAAAGAGAACAAAGGGACACTGCGTGGTTTAAACTCAGGAAAGGTGTGTGTCAGGGTTGTATCCTTTCACCATACATTTTCCATCTCTGTGCCAAGTAAATAATCTGAGAAGCTGGGCTATATATGGAAAAATAGGTCTTTAGGATTGAAGAAAGTCTCGTTAATGACTTGTGTTATGCAGATAACACAACTTTGCTTGTAGAAAGTGAAAAGGATTTGAAACACTAACTGATGAAAATTAGAGACCACAGCCTTCAGTCTGGCTTACAGTTCAGCATCAAGGAAAAAAAAAAATCCTCACAACTGGACTGGTAAGCAATATCATGATACACAGAAAAAAGATTGAGGTTGCCAAACATTTCATTCTACTTGATTCCACAATCACCACCCTTGGAAGCAGCAGTCAAGGAATCAAAAGACTCATTGCACTGGGCAAATCTACTGCAAAACACTCCTTTAAAGTTTTGAAAAGTAAAGATATCATCTTGAAGATTAAGATGTGACCGACCGAAGCCATGGTATTTTCAGTTGCACCATAAGAATGATAAAGCTGGATGATGAATAAAGAAGGCAGAAGAATTGATGCCCTTGGACTGTCATGTTGGAGGAAAATATTGAATATACCATGGACTGCCAAAAGAACAAATAGATCTATCCTGGAAGAATTATAACCGGAGTGCTCCTTAGTGTCAAGGATGGTAAGATCATGTCTTACATACTTTGGACATGTTGTCAGAAGAGATATTACAGTTGGTAAAGTAGAGGGTCAGTGAAAAAGATGAAGACCCTCAGCAAGGTGGATTGACACAGCCGCTGCAACGATGGGCTTAAACAGAAAATCTATTATAGGTATGGCACAAGAACAGGAAGTATTTCATTCTGTTGTACATAGGCTTGTAAGGAATCGAAACCAGTTGAACAGGCACCTAACAGCAAAAGCAGCAACAAGTTTGTCAAACATTTTTCAGGGCCTAATATAAGTTGGAATCAACTCAATGGCAGTGGTTTGGGTTTTTAACACCAGTCGTGAACAAGTCCTTGGGTGGTATAAATAGTATGCCCACAACTACTAACTGAAAGCTTGGCAATTCTAACCCACCCAGCAGTGCTGTTAATGAAAGGCCCAGTGCTCTACTTTCATAAAGTACCCAGCCTAGGGAGCGCAGCACAGTGCTGCTCTGCGCCAGTGAAATCTTCATGAGTCAGAACTGACTCACAGCAATGGGCTTGGTGCTTTGTTTTCTCATTCATTCATTGGTTTATTTTTTTGTGTGTTTGTTTTAATACTAACCATTGAGCTAGGCACGAAAATACATAAGAACATGAGAAAATCGCTACCATTACGAAATTGTAGTCTAGTAGAGGACACATACAGGCAAATACATGCAATCACAACTCTAAAGAGCACTGTGGGAATACAGAGGTGGGCAATATGACTCAGAGCAAGACTGCAGAATATCAAATATCAGAGAAGCATAAACCAAAAAAACTGACTGTGGTTGAGCTGATTCTGACTCAAAGCCAGAGGACGAGAAATACAACATTGATATATTTGAGGTCCGACTATTAAGTCTGCAAACTATATCGTTTAACAGCTACATACCTCATTGCTGAATAGAGCTGTGGCCACCATCAAAGTACTTCCCTTAAGAAGCTAAGCACCAATGCCAGCATCTAGCCCACCTTTCAAAGGAATTATGGAACTCTTTCTAGAGTGGCTGTTGTGCATGGCGGCAAGGTGACAAGTTTGCAAACTTAATTGTATAGTTATCTGTGAGAGTGTTTGCAGCCAGTAAACAAATAACTATTGGAATGCTACCTACTCACCTGATCTGGCCCCCACTAACTTTTTTCTTTACCTAAAGACAAAAAGAGAAAAAAAGAAAAACACAGAAAGGAAGACATTTTTAGGACATCCAGGACACCAAGGCTAATATGTCAACAGCACTGACAGCCATTCCAGAAAGAGTTCTAGAGCTGCTTTTTCCAGGATGACTATGCAAACTTAATTGGCAAACCTCATATATGGACAGACAATACTGAACCCAGAGTTCCCAGCCTTTGTCAGAAGTTCGGAAAATTACTTCCCTGAAAGACTTGGATTACCAAACACAGAAAGTCTGATAACAGGAACTTTCAGCAAGATACCCTTCCACAGACTAAGCTCACCAGCCCTCTTTTCTTACCAGCCATATATTAATCTCTAAACAGACTTAAGCCTAAATCTAAGCCTATTGCCTTCAAGTTGATTTCAATTCATAGCAGCTGTTTTAGTCAGCTAGTGCTGCTCTAACAGCAAATACCATGAAGTGGATGCCTTTAACAAAAAGAAAGTTTATTTTTACACAGTCCAGTAAGCTACAAATCCAAATTCAGGATGTCTACTCCAGGGGAAGGCTTTCCGACTTGCCATCTCCGGAGACAAGTCGTTGGGTGGCATCAGTCTTTGTTCAGGGAGCATCTTAGGGTAGGAACCGCAGGTCTGAAGGACACTCTCTTCTCCCGATGCTGTTTCCTTGGTGGTGTGAGGTTTCCAACTTTCTGCTTGCTTCCTTTTCCTTTTTGTCTTTTGTAGGATAAAAGGATAAAGGGTGGTGAAAGCCATAGTTCAGGGACACTCCCTTTACAGTGGAACATGGAAGTGATCTTATGAACGGATTTACAGTCCCACCCTAATCTTTTAACACACAGCATAGGAAAATCACAAAATATAGGACAATCATAAAATATTGGGAATCATTGCTGTTTTAGTCACCTAATGCTTCTCTAACAGAAATGCCAGAGAGTGGATGGCTATAACAAAGGAACGTTTATTCTTACACAGTCTGGTAGGCTACAAGTCCAGATTCAGGACGTCTGCTCCAGGACAAGGTTTTCCCACTAGTCGGCTCTAGAGGAAAGTCCAGTATTGCATTAGTCTTTGTGCAGGGAGCGTCTTGGTGCAGGAACCTCAGGTCTGAAGGATGCGCTCTTCTCCTGGTGCTGCTTGCTTGATGGTGTGAGGTTCCCAATTCTCTGCTTGCTTCTCTTTCCTTTTGTCTCTTTCAGGATGAAAGGATTGAGGGTAGGGCAAGCCATGCTCCCTTTACAGTAGAGCACGGGGGGTGGGGGGTACACAATTCAGTCTGTGACAATTCCCCAGCCACATGGCTACATGTATTTTGGGGGGACACAATTCAGTCCATGACAGCAGCTCTCTAGAGCGAGTAAAACTGATGCACAAGCTTTCCAAGACTGTAAATCTTTACAGAAAGAGATTCCCACATATTTCCCTTGTAGAGCACATTTGTGGGTTTCAACCACTAGCTTCCCAGTTAATAGCCAAACACTTAACCACTGCACCACCAGGGATCCTTTAGGTAAGCCATGATCTTTGTGCTTTCCCTAGGTACCAGGAAGTCAGTGTGGCTTGTTTTCAGTCTTTCTCACCGTACCTCACTGCTCATCTTACGTTGGCTATCAACATTCTTATAAATTTAGCACTTAGAACCCTGGGCTTCCATGTGACTTCCACTTTGTTTAGAAGTTCCAGTATCATTGGTACATCCATTCACACCAGGGCTTTGAAAAAGTTTGTGGGCTTAGAACTCCTACCGAGAATTTACATTTCTAGCAAGTTCCTTGCTGAGATTTTATATTTCTAACAAATCCTTGAGAAATTATATATAAGAAGCACCTGATGGTCTTGTTAAAATGTGGATTCTGATTCAGTATATCTGAGATGGCTATACAAAGTCTCAGCAGGGAACTTGTCACAAATGCAAACTGTCTGCAGGGGTTGAAACCCAAACAAATCAGTGTGAAGCTCCAATTCACACAACCGTTTATCAGGAACTGGCTGTGGCATAGAACTACACCATAGAGAAGGAAACAAGACAGCTGTAGCCTCTGTCCTCATGAATCTTGTAATCTATTCAGAGAGACAGTTTTAGTTACCTAGAGCTGCTATGACAGAACTGCCACAAGTGGATGGCTTTAACAAATTTGTTTCTCACAGTTTAGGAGGCTAGAAGTTCGAATTCAGGGTACCAGCTCCACCAGCAGTTTAGATCTCTGTCGGCTCTGGGGAAAGTCCTCGTCTCTTTTTCAGTACCTAGTTCATTGCCCTTAGGTAGCGTGTATCTTCCCATTCATGCTTATTCACTCTTCCATGTATCAAAAGAGATTGATGTAAGTAACAAGCTATAGGACTACTGTCCTTTAACATAACTGAGAAAATTCATTCTCAAGTGGGATTATAACTGCCTGCGTGTCTCCTGGTCTGTCAGTCTGTCACACCGTTGAGACTTGTGTGTTGTTGTAACACTAGAAGCTAGGAGTATAGGAGTTAAAATCAACAGCACATATTTTGGGGGAATGTAATTCCATCTATAAAAGAGACTGACAGTAAAAAAAGAATTACATAAATAATTTACAATTATCATTAGCTGCTCTGTAAGGAAAAATACAATGTGGTATAAGTAGAAAACAAGAAACATCTTTGATTAGTCACCTGACAGATAGACATGGATTAGCTCAAAAAGGGAGCTGGGGGGATACAGGCTACGTGTCCTTGGCTGAGGCTGCCATGCGTGTTAGGGTTAAGGCCCAGGAGCTGGCATGTGGGGAAAGCTGGGTGCCAGCGGAGTTGGGCCGAGAGAGTGAAGAGGAGAGTGGCAGGAGATGGAGCTACCAAGGCAGAAAAAAAGCCACTCTCTGCAGAAATGGGTCCATCTCTCTGCATAAAGATAATATTACACAAACCGTGCCATATTTACAACATATGCAACTATTATCCCCAACTTACCATTCTCTATTTAATTTCCAGTTTATCTTTCAAAGATGTAGCTTCTCAGTTCATAAATTTCTCTGGTCACTTCTGATTGACATTTTTTTCAAAATAGAATTGGCTTGGCTTTGATCCAACCAGAAAAGAACTACATAGAATCACTAGACTATGCACTGTTTCACAGGGTTCTAGGCAAAAACAGCTCCCAGGACATGGGATATAGGGTGACAGAGGACCAGAGCTGCAGTCTACTGCCTTCTACTTTCTTCATTTTCATGGATATGCAGGCTAAAATTTATGCCCTCCCTCCTTATCCTTAGGACCTAAACTGGTTAGGCTAAGCCACAGAAACATTTTAGAGATTCCACCAAGCCTTCTCATCTGTATGACCCTCCAAAGCATTTCTTTATCTCTAATTTTCTGTTTTAAATTCTTTTGAAATTAGAACTTGGAGCCAACATGTTTTACATGCAAATATTTGGCCATTTCTGTGTGCAAAATGAAGTTGAAAATGAAAACTTTTCAAAACAAAAAGTCTTAGAAGCTCTGCCTGTGCTCACATTGGTTGGCGGTGTAAGTGTTGTGTGTTTAGAGCTGATATAGAACTGCTGGAGGAAACAAGCCTGGACAGAGAAGGCTGCAGTTAGCTTTTTGTTTATTTGTTTTCGTTTTTACTATATTCTATGTAGTGGAGGAATGAATGTGCAACCACTGTTCTTTGACCCTTCTTTTATGTGCACTTTCTCCTCCAAAGCAGCAGCATATCTAAAATTTAGTCCCCGAGTACAGCCACCAGTTTTCTGCTACTAGCCTAAAGGCTGATTTCAAACTCACCCAGAGGTGCCCTGGAAGACAGCCCTAGTGACCTACTTCTGAAAGGTCACAGCCTTGAAAATGCTATGAAGCAGTTCTACTGGGCACATACGGAGTAGCCATGAGTCAGAATCTACTTCAGAATCTACTCTACGAGCAACCAACATCAACATTATAAACTTCTGTCCATTGGAGGTTTACCTACCACGGGCACAACTTAACTTTTACCTAATTCAGTGTCATTTTCCTGCACTTAGTCAGCAAGTGACACATGGATCCATACTGTTCAATTCATCTGAATCTGGGGAAAATCTGTATGAATGCTGAGGTCAAATTTGCTTGGTCACTCCTTTTCCCAGGAGACAACCTAATGACACATGATGCCATTTATCATCAATTTTCAGAGTTGAAAACATAATGTTGAATTAAAACACTTTCTATTTTAGGAAGCCACTTCCCGCCATGGGTTCTGATACTTGAAAACTTTTGCTAAAAATTTCCTGGAAGTGACTGACTTTTCTTGTTCCCTAGGGAAGTGTCTGAGAATGACTTCTCACAGTGCCTTTTCTGAGAGTGGCCTAGAGTCTGTTTTCTGCCACTGAAGTTTTATAAGCTTAGTTGTGTGCTAGGAGCATTCAAACTGAAGGAAAGAATAAATGAAGCATTTTTAAAAGAACCAAAGGAAAAAGGAAAGTGAAAGCTTTAAGTTCCAGTCTTACCTTAAGCAGTGGGTCCCTATGCAAGCGGCTGCCATCTCTCTGACAGAGGCGTCTTACTGGGTTTTTTAGGACACGAAATCAATTTACACATGGCCCACAGTCCCTACTCAGGCTGGCTGTTCTTTGGCTTTAGCCTTCCTAATGTGTAACAAGCCAGGCTGATAAGGGAGGTAACTCATGTTCTGGTTTTTAAATGAACTAATCGAGATACATTGATTTATACAGTCAATTATAAGTGTTTGGCAATAGCCGAATACGTAAGCTACTGAGGAAAACAGAGAAAGAATCCTCAGGTCACTGAAGCAGCAATTAGCAGTATTGTGATGAAGAGGAGAAGAAGAAGAAAAGAGAGGAGGAAAAAGGCCTGATGAGGCAAATTGCCTTTAATTATCCTTAAACATTTTCTCATCTTCTTTTGATGCCATAAGACCCCCTGCAGTTTCAAAACAAAATAAGCCTGAGTTTTATTTTGTGCTTTTAAATCGGAACATAATAGCCACTATGGAAACGTATTCTTAATCAAAGGTATTAAACTCCTAACTGCTCTTTTTCATTCAAGATTGCTTGGGTTCATTATCATCAAGGGGAAGAGAAGTCTAGTCACCATTTCATTCCCTTCTTAGTAAATTAAAATATTAATTACAAAATATATTATTTTTATCTTATATCTCAAGCTATTAGTTGCTGTAGCTGGAAAAAGAGCACTCATTTTATGCTGGAGTAATCTTGCTAACAAAGCATCCATAGATACTTTTTAGTTCCTGGGCATCAAATCATTACATGAAATGCTGCATTTTGAGGGCCATCTGAATAAATTAGATAGCAACATCATTTATTTTTTTGTCGTAGAGATACAATTACAGTTGCTATGTCCATGCACTCGGCACATGCGACAGCTCCAACATGGCCATTTGCCAAACAGGAGGGTACAGTCAACGCTAGGCAGAGCTCGAGAGGAAAGAAAGAATGTTTCCTTTTCATTTCCACTGCACAATGTAGTCATCGATCTTTTATCCACAGGCACAAATGCTCAATCTGTGAGAAATAGGCAAATAAAGCCACAGAACGGCAATTAGACCTGACTAAAATCCTCACTGTCTGCCTCTTCGAAGACTCAGATTCGCAAGAAGGTATTGAGGTGACGGTAGAAAGTCTTAGGAAAGCAGGTAAAGGGCCAGCAAACCTCAAAAGCATATGAAAATAACCTGGTACATGTGCCTATACCATCACCAAGTAAACTAAGAAGGGGTTCTCTTTTACAGTTGAGAGTTATATATAGTGGCCATGCACTTAGGGAGTATATGTAAAGATGGCTTAAAAGCCTCTTGGGAGCCTTTTGGGCTGCTAACAAAAAGGTCAGCAGGTTGAATGCACCAGCCACTCCTTGGAAACCTTGTGAGGCAATTCTACTCTGTCTTATAGGGTCACTGCTAATTAGAATTGACTCAATAGCAATAAGTTTAGTTTTTGTTTGTTTAAAAGGCACTTGCCCACCTACATCCTGCTACATATTTGCTCCCTTTCCCAACATGGAGATTTTTCTCCCTCTGATCAGAAAGGATTTTTCCATTTGAGAGGTCACTGTTTAATTTACTATCTACCTCTGGGTAGTACAAACAGTATGTGCAGTTGCTAATCAAAAGCTGGAGGATTGAGTCCACCCAGAGTCAAGGGCTGGCTACGTACTTTCCAAAAATTAGCCATCAAAAACCCTGTGTCACATAGTTCTACACTGACACACATGGAGTCGATGAATTGGAATTGGTAACAAATGATTTTTTAATGTCAAAAATGGCTAGAGAGATTAAGGCTTTAGGTCCAATACAGTTCATTATGCGCCTACTATGTACTAAAAGGAAACCCTGGTGTCTAAGTTGTCAGGAGTTATGTCTGCCAACCAAAAGTTTGGCGGTTCAAATGCACCAAGAGCTCCTTGAAAACCATATGATGCAGTGCTGCCCTGTTCTATAGGGTAGCTATGAGTCAGAATCAACTCAATGGCAGGGAGTTTGATTTTGGTACACACTACTGAGGTGATTCTGGCTCATAGAGACCCTATAGAACAGAATAGAACTACTCCATAGAGTGTCCAAGGAGCAGATGGTGAATTCAAACTGTGGACCTTTTGGTTAGCAGCAAACTCTTAACCACTGTGCCACCAGAGTTCCACTATATACCACCAAAAAGCAAACCCACTAATGTCGAGTTGATTCTGACTCATAGTGATCCAAATGACAGTGTAGAATTGACCCATAGAGTTTCTAAGGAATGCTTGGTGGATTCGAACTGCCGACCTTTTGATTAGCAGCTGCAGCACTCAACCACCATGCCACTAGGAGTTTCCTTATTATGTACTAATCCATTCCAAACCCACGGCTGTCAAGTTGATTCTGATTCATAGTGACCCTATAGGTCAGAGCAGAACTGCTCCATTACAGGGTTTCCAAGAAGCACCTGGTGGGTGTGAACTGCCATTAGCAGACACAGCATTTAATGACTACACCACCAGAGTTTCCCACTATGTACTAGGTACACTAAATAAATTATTTCTTTGAATCACAGCAATAATCTTATGATTTAGATATTTCTCATAGCAACATTTTAGTCAAGAGAAAACTGAGACTTAGAAAATTTAAATGAACTTGAACAACTGGCAAGTGATGCAAGCAAGTAAGTTGGAAATCCAGATGCCTGATTGCAAAAGCTATTCTGTGATTTCATTACTGGCTACTCTAAGCTGGTGTATGCTGGGGAGAGGGGACAAGATTCTGGGGCAATTAAAAATAACAGAGAGCATGAAAAAAGAAGGTAAAAAGGCACCAGAGAAAAAGGAGAATTAGCTACATTATGTCTCCAAAGAGACAATTCCTCTTTGCCAGACTGCCAGATGGAAGTATTAATATTTGGTCTGCTCGTCCTTCTTACTAAGTGTCACCCAAACTCACCTTCTTTTCAGGCTTTGGAGTGCATGTCATAATGAACTGCGTAAAAGCTACAGTCTCTGTGGATAAGCAGAGCAGTGTTCATTCTTTCACGTACTTTTACTGTGCCCTTGGTGAATTTCAGTTGTATATTACCCTTCTCTGAAGAGGACAGGCTCACTAGTCTTAGTGTGTTGAAGACATCCAGAGGCAGGAGAGTACAGAATGGTGCATGGTAGAAAGGCAAGCAAGGGCTCCAATGCCCATCTATGTAACTTAGAGTAAGTTACTTAACCTTCTTCTGCAAATGGGGTTAATAGTAGTGTTTCCTTCACAGGATTGCAATGACAAGTAAGTAAAAAATGTTGAATGGATGTTCGCTATTACTAATACTAAGTAATACACAACTATTTGATTTAACTGGGTATAATCACACTCCTCAAACATGTTCTGTCAAATAATTCCCTAGTCAAATGCGTGTGGAAGTAGTTGAATACTCAACTTGTTCTTGGGGATGTACAAGAGCACCTTAGCATATAAAAGATTCCCTTAAATCCTAGTTGAGAAACCTGTTTTGATATATTTAAGATGTTTGATCCATGAAGCACACCTGAGGGATTAGGGTTGCAAAGGATTCCCTATGGGGAATCACTACGCTAGAACAAAGTGATGAACACAAATAGATTTAACTGTGCGGATTCTTCTGCACCTGACACAGAACTGAAAGGCAAGAAAGAAAAGATAACATATTAGAATGAAAACCATGTCTTGGATTCGGAGTCTAGCTGACCACGTGCCGGGAGAATGGTCTTCAACAAGGCACTCATCTCTTAAGCTTTGATTTGTACCTACGTGTTTATGAGTCTGTCTTGTAGACAACAGAGGTCAGCCTTACTCAACTCTGAATTTCCAGGAACGAGTTTGGAGCTCAAAACTCTGTTGATACTCAATGTCTTGTAGATTGAAGGAATGAAGGTTCAACTTGGAACTGGACAACGGAGAATGAGTGATCAAGTTGAACTCACTGCCAACTCAACTCAAATTCAAACTACAAGTCCTCTAAGAAGCAGATGCTGAAACTGAGGTTGGAGTGCAACAACTGGAGATCGTCAGGTAACTACAAATGTTGTGTCTAAATGGAAAGATCTTCCTTGAAGGAGAACCACAGAACACGTCTCTGTGGCTGCCACAACAATCCACTTCTATGTGCCAAACTCACAGCTACAGAGATACAGTTTTCGCTAATTGTTGCACAGGAGCCCTAGTGATGCAACCATTACATCCTAGACAGCTAACAAAAGGATTGGCAGTCTGAACCCACCCAGCAGCTCTGCAGGAAAAAGACCTGGCAATGTGCCTCCTTAAAGATTACGGCACAGAAAACACTCTAGAGTCATTCTACTCTTTCACTTGAAGTCATTATCAGTTGGAATTGACTTTATAGCATCCATCAAAAACAAATTTACCCTAAAAGAATTTGTCATGTGGTAGGGAAATAACCCAATCTTCAAATTAACCAAAGAAATCAGAATGAAGGCAGTTATATAACAGAAGGAAAATCTGCTAAGGACTGATTGCTAACAATGTCTGCCATGAAAAAAGGAACAGGTAATAGATGTGCAGATATATATTTTATTACCCCTGATTTACCCCTCCCTTGTGCCAACACAGATCCCCCTCAAGGTCCCACAAAAGTTCTATATATTCCATAATTGTCTTGAACATTACCACACCTCTATCTCCCCCTTTTCATAACCAGCTACTGTATTATCTTCCCATACTTGATGAAAGAACTTGCATTTTATGTATTATCCTCCAATTGTGCTTTTTTGCTTTCCTAGTAGAGTTTATTCTTCCAACCAACCATAAACAGTTTGACATGAGAACAATGTCTCATACACTCCTTCCTTTTTTGAATAGCCTGACACCACTTAACACCAAATCAAAAAAAAAAAAAAAAAAAAAAAAAACAAACCTCATAGTGACCCTGTAGGACAGAGTGGCTAGTGGATTCAAACTGCTAGCCCGTTGGTTAGCAGGCAAACTCTTAACCACTATACCACCAGCGCTTCTCAGTTAACATTTTTTTTTAAAAAAAAGAAGCTGTTGCAGTTGACTGAATGTCAACTCATCATGACCCTAGAAAAAACAAACAAACAAAAAACCCTCATTGCCATCAAGTCAGTTCTGACTCACTATAACCTATATGACAGAGTAGAACTTCCCCATAGAGTTTCCAGGGAGTACTTGGTGTATTCGAACTGCTGATCTTTTTGGTAAGCAGCTGTAACACTTAACCACTATGCCACCAGGTTTTCCATAGTCACCCTATTAAAAACAAAAAACTAAAAACACTGATGTCGAGTCAATTCCATTTCATAGCAACCCTATAAGTCAGATCCATAGATTTTCCAAAGAGTGCCTGGCAGATTTGAACTGCCCATCTTTGGGTTAGCAGACATAGCACTTAACCATTATGTCACCCTATAGGACAGAGTAAAACTGCCCCACATGGTTTCCAGTATAAAATGAATTATGGTCAGTTAATAACTATATGTGTACAAAATGAGTTAATTTACTAGACTCATAGTTTCAGAAGATATTAGAAACTTCATGCAAGAATCCAAGTATTCATTTTCTTTAGCATTAAAAAAATAAATAAATAAAAGTTGCCACTGTCATGGTTTGAAATGTGTCCCCCCAAAAATGTGTGCAGCCACGTGGCTGGGATATGGTTCCCAGTATCTTGGGACTGTCCTCCATTGTGTGGTTTTGCTAACCTATATGTTAAAGGATTAGGGTGGGGCTGTAAATTCCTACTGTAGGGGGAGTTTCCCTGGAGTATGGCTTGCCCCACCCTTAATGCTTTCAGCTTGCAAGAAATAAAAGGAAAAAGAAACAAAGGACAATTTGAGAACCTCGCTACCATCAAGCAAGCAGCACCGGGAGCAGAGCGTGTCCTTCAGACCAGAGGTTCTTGCGTGAGGACGCTCCCTGGACAAAGACTGATGCAATACCAGACTTTCCTCCAGAGCAGACAAGAGGAAAGTCTTTCCCTGGAGTGGATACCCTGAATATGGACTTGCAACCTACCGGACTGTGTAAGAATAAATCTTTCTTTGTTAAAGCCATCCACTCTGTGGTATTTCTGTTAGAGCAGCCTAGCTGACTAAAACAGCCACCAAGTCCATTCTAACTCATGATGACCCCAGAGTGGAACAGTGCCCCTCAAAATTTTCAGTGGCTAGTTTTCTGGAAGTAAATCACCAACCAACCCTGTCTTTCAAGTTTCCTCTGGGTGGATTCAAACCACCAGCCTTTTAGATTAGTAAATATCTGAACTGTCTTGCACTACTATAGCAGAAATATTACAAATGGATGGCTTTAATGAAGAGAAGTTTATTCTTTCAAAGTTTAGGAGGCTAGACGTCTTAATTGGGGGCATTGGCTCCAGGAGAAGAATTTCTCTGTCAGCTCTTGGGGGAGGTCCTTCTCATCAATCTTCCCATACTCTAGGAACTTCTTTCTCAGTGCAGGTACCTGTCATGGATTGAACTGTGTCCTCCCAAAACCATGTGCAGCCATGTAGCTGGGTCATGGTTCCCAATATTTTATAATTGTCCTCCATTTTGTGATTTTCCTATGTTGTATATTACAGGATAAACCTTGGTGGCCTGGTGGTTAAGTGTTATGTCTACTCACCAGAAAGTTGGCAGTTCAGATCCTCTAGACACTCCTTGGAAACTCTGTGGACCAGTTCTGTCTTGACCTATAGGGTCCCTATGAGTCAAAATCCACAGGATCGCTCTGGGTTTGGTTTGGAAACCCTGGTGGCATAATGGGTTAAGTGCTACATATTCTAACCAAAAGGTCAGCAGTTCAAATCCTCCAGACACTACTTGGAAACTCTACGGACAGTTCTGCTCTGGCCTCTAGCATCACTATGAGTTGACCTGACTCCATGGCAGTGGGTTAGAACATTAGGATGGGACTGTAACGCCTTTGTAAGATCACCTCCTTGTCCCACTGTAAAGGGAGTTTCTCTGGAATATGGCTTACACTACCCTTTATGTTTTCATCCTACAATGGACAAAAGGAAAGGGAAGCAAACAAAGAATGGGGAACCTTATACCACCTAGAAAGCAGTACCAGGAGAAGAGCGTATTCTTTAGACCTGAGGTTCCTGTGCCAAGATACTTCCTGACCAAAGACCTATGCAACACAAGGACTATTCTCCAGAGCTGACAGAGGGAAAGCCTTCCCCTGGAATGGACCCTGAATGTGTACTTGTAAACTACTGGACTGTGTAAGAATAAACTTCTCTTTGCTAAATCTGTCTACTCTGTGGTACTCCTGTTAGAGCAGCACTAGCTGACTGAAAACAGTGCCCCAGAACAAAGGATACACTCTACTCCTGGTACTGCTTTCTTGGCACAATAAGATCCCTTTCTTCTCTGCCTGAATCTTTCATATATCAGAAGAGATTGACCCAATAACCTAATTACGTAGACTGAGTCCTGCTTCACTAACACAACTGCCTCTATTCCTGCCTGTTTAGCATCATGGTGTTTAGGATTTACAACACGTAGATAATTACATCAGATCACGGAATGGAAGACAACCAAATGATATTGGGAATCATGGCATAGCCGAGTCAACACACACTTTGGGGAGGACACAATTCAATCTGTAACAATAGAGAAATGCTTAACCGTTTATACTACCCAGAGACTCCTTTCTTTAGCATAAATGTTCCAAAGCAAACAATAAACGTTCTCTGTTAGAATGTATCTGTTTCCACATCCATGTGTTTCTGTTCACTTATTCTTTTTGTTGAACCTATTACTATACGTGTCATAGGGAGCGGCTAGTAGACAACGAGATAGATTCACACAGTGGCTGCCAACAGTGAGCTTAAGCATAAGAAGGACTGTGGATATGGTACAAGACCAAGTGTTTCATTCTGCTGTGCATAGGATCCTTATGAGTTGGAACTGACTCCACGGCACCTAACAACAATTAGCAACAAGGAAAAGATAAGGACTTCAGCCATATTTCTGTAATCTCTGTCAGTTGCATTCTGTGATCCTTTTAAATATCTAATTTTAACTTTATAATCTAATATAAATTGTTTTGCAAGCACAAGCCCAGGCATCCTTGCAGCCAGCAACCCTTCCACCAATACCACCTGCACTAAGCTCCACAGAGAGAAATTCTGGAGTTGCTGCTGCTACTTTCCTCTGAAATCCATGCAGATAATATAATCTCTACTTTTATTTTCTCGATGAAAATCCTCCAGGGACTGGTGAGGTCAACTCCACTTCCCTTAACTCTTAACTTTTGCTATTTTGGTTCCTGCCTAGCATCGCTGCAAGGATCAACTTTCTCCTTAGCTCTCTATAGAAAGAATTCAAAACGGTTGAAGGAAGAGGAGAAAGAATTGAGACGAATAATACGTTTTTTTTTCAGAACGAAGTTAGCCTTATATATTTCTAGCTTTAGTTACAGGAGGAAATAGGTATTCTAAACCTACTGAAACTGAATCTATTCATCCAAATTGGTTTACCTTTGTTGTTTTAGTTGACGTGGCCAGTTTACCAGCTCCTAACGTCCACAACATTCAAAGTAAAGAATAGCTTTGATGAAAATCTCTTTAAAACTTTACCCTAGAAATTCATCCCCATCACATTCCATACATTTATGCAGTCGCATTGCCATCCCTATTTTGAATCTGACTTAAAAGCACCTCAGAAGGTAAATGATTTACCAGAGGTCGTGGTGACTCGGGGTGAGTCCAGAATAGAAGCCAGCTGTTTGGACTAGCAGCTCGGTGCTCAATCACCTCAACAACATTCATCCCCACATACCCCATTACTACAGAGACACTTGTCCCAGAGCCCCTTCCAGTTCATCTTCTGTAAAGGGATCTGTGGAAATGCTCAAACCACACCTCTCACTTCTCAGATTAGATTCTCACTCACTACAAATTCTTCTTACCAAGGCAAGGTACAGCCCTTCGGGCATTCTCAAACCAAATAATCTATTTAGTAAATTGCCAGTGTGTCTTGTTACTTAAAACGAAATATCACTGTAAATGCTAAATGTTCGCAAAGTCACTTTACAGAACTCCCCTCCTCTACCCCCCCACCCCACTGTGAATGAGACAAGTTCCGTGAGTGTTCTTATATGCTACATACTAGGTGATTTGCTAATTTCCTATAGGTATGAGCTACAAACCTTAACCTCCCAAAGTTTACTATGTGTTCTGGAAGATGAACAGTTAAAGAGGCCATTAAATTACAACACATGTGACGTTCAATCATGGGAGTCGGTACCCAGTGTTAAAGAATTTCCAAGGAAGTATGTTTAATGTCAACGTGGGAGAATCCCAAAGCCCGATTGGGCAGAGTACTCAGAGAAGCCACTAACAGAAAAGAAAAAGACAGAAGAAAGAAGAACATTCAAAATCAAAATCAAAAGTGCAGATGCCTAAAAAGAGAACATATCCTGGCTGGTTCCAGTTCAGTATTGGGAAAGCCTAAACCTAGAGGCAGGGAATGCTGGGAGTAGTGACAAGAAGGCAGACACTGGCTCCTAAGTAGTCTGTGTAACATACTTAAGGACCTCCAGTGGCTCAATGGTTAAGCACTTGGCAGCTAACCAAGAAGCAGGCAGTTCAAACACACCAGCTACTCCACAGGAGGGAGATGTGGCAGTCCACTCCCACAAAGATTATAGCCTAGGAAATCCCATGAGGCAGCTCGACTCTGCCTTATAGGGTCACCGTGAGTCAGAATCGACTTGATGGCACACCACAATAACATATTTAGCGTTCCCTTTATCACCATGGAACCTGTTTAATCCCCAGTGTCTCTACTATGGAAGGAAGCATTTCTGTATATTGTATATTCTGTACATCTGCTGATAAGCTTTAAACCCAGCATTTCCTCCACAGTCAGTAGCTTGAAGCATCAGAACTTCTGTTTCAATATCACATCAAAACTCAGGAAGCCTTAAAGTACATCCAAACACCCAGCCCTTGCTGAAAAAAGACACTGGGGCTGTGGAGACAAGAAACGAACTGTCTCAAGAATCCTTCTGAAAATAAATAATCAGATAAGTGGACTATTATTTACACTCTGGAATGTCCCTTACTGTTCCAGTTCCACTGTAGCCAGAAATACAATATGCTATGTCAGTGTCTTCTAAGGCAGTTCGGCAATCCACCACAGGTCATGGGACACGTGAGCAAAACTGATGGCTGATGCTCAGCCCACTGTCAGCCTTGTACCTTATAAAGACACATCTGAAACTACCCTCTGGGCCACATTCCCTTGGGAAGAGGCTAAAATTAGCAGCTTTGTTTCCTCTTTGAAGTATTCTCTTACCAAAGAAGGTATGTTTAACAGACTTCCCACTAAAGCCTAGCTTAATGCACTTCCTTTCTAGGCACTTGAATGGAGAAAAGCTGGTATGACTCACCCAGTTGAGGAAGTAAGTCTAAGTAGTGGGACAACAGTCAAGCAATCAGCTCCTAACCAAAAGCTGGTGGTTCAAATCCACCCAGCTGCTCCGGGGGAGGAAGACCTGATCGGCTTCCATCAACATGACAGCCAAGAACACCCCATAGGATAGTTCGACTCCAGCTCTTGGGGTCACTATGAGTCCAAGGTTGAACTCAGTAGCTCCTTAAAACAACACCCGGTTAGTAGCCGGCAAGGCTTCAAAGTGTCACAACAAAAGCAGGACTGAGAAAGGGAATGGAAACAAGGGATTGTCCTTCAGATAGGTGAGTGAGAAGTTAAGGGCCTCCCTCTCTCCTTTTGTGTGGGTGGATGTCACCTCAGTGGCAGGAGCTGCCTTCTGGAAGCACAACAAAGAAAAGAAACCGATAATCTCACGCCTGCAGTGCTTCCCTTTGGTCACTGAGTCTGTGTTTAGAGCCAAAGTGTCAGGTTTCAACTTCTCTGTGCAGATGAGGCTCCTATCTGAGTGGCTTGCGGGCTGGAGGGAAGAGGGATGGGTGAGCCGAAAACAGACTTTTCTTGGCCCCATCATCTACCAGTCACTGCCATCAAGCAGATTCCAACTCATAGCAACCCTATAGGACAGAGTAGAACTGCCCCATAGAGTTTCCAAGGAGCTCCTGGTGGATCTGAACTGCCAACCTTTTGGCTAGCAGACATAGCACTTCAGCGCCACCCCACCAGGGTTTCCATTCCATTATAAACATTTAGTTTGAATTTCGGTGATTATTTTGCTAAAGGTGGTGTTACATGTTTTGTTTGCCTTGTAGTGAAGCTAAGGAGATTCAAACAAAGACTTACTGTCTGGTGCCATGCTCAGATGTATAGCATCCCAACAGTGATTTTGTTTTAGTCATGCAGCATTTTTTTTTCCTTACAGTCATCTGAATTCGCTTCCCTAACACCCTGTTGTGGATTCCATTGTGACTCCCCAAAATGTGGGTCAACTTGGTTAGGCCATGATACCCATTATCGAGGGTTTTTTCTCTATTTTGTGATTGATGTAATTTTTCTATATGTGTAAATCCTAACTACTGCTTGTGGTTTAAAGAGGCAAGGTTAGGTTATATTGAAAAGGATTAAAGGGTGGAGTGTGACACCTTTACTCAGGTCCCTGATCTAATGTAAATGGTGTTTCCCTGTGGTGTGGACTGCACCATCTTTCATCTCACAAGAGGTAGAAAGAAAGGGAAGTGAGCAATAGATTGGAAAACCTCATATCACCAGGAAAGCAACACTAGGAGCAGAACATGTCCTTTGAAACTGGGGTTCTCTCCCAGAGAAGAGCCTACTCTAGGGAAATATTGATAATAAGGATATTCCTCCACAGCCAACAGAGAAAGCCTACCCCTAGAGCTGAAGACCTAAATTTGGACTTCAAACCTCCTGCACTATGAGAGAACAAACTTGTTTGTTGAAGCCATCCACTTGTGGGATTTCTGTTACAGCAGCACTAGGTAGCTAATACACACTCCTTGAACAGAACTTTTCTATGCCTTTCTCTTATAGGTCTTTGCTGGTAGTTTTAGTGATGAGCTTACCTCACTCAAGTGTAATCTGGTGTCGTATCTGAGTCTTTCTGAATGCAATAACTTTCTTAATCATCTCTAAATCCCCAGTTTTCAGTGTGGAATAGATGTGCCATTTTATGCTAATAACACACACATTCTAAGATTTTTGTCATTTTATACCTCCTCTCCATGAGATAATTTGACAAGCACGCTATGCTAATTTGTTACAGCAACAAGAAAAACAAATCCATCTTTAATTAATGAGTAGTCCATATCCTGGAAAACCACAACACTGCAGAACCATATTTGCCAGATGAGCTCATGAGTGTTTGTCCTGAGAGTTATACTGATATCCTTCAGCATGCTGGTCAAGAAGAGAAAGCAACACTGGTATAGCAAACCAGAGAAGGTATTCTTTCACCCAAGTCCAGGCTTTCCTACCCTGGATTCTTCTGAAGTCTTCCTCACATCAAAATATTCTCAAGAACCCAGAAGATAGCAAATGAGGCAAGCTGCTTAGAAGGTATTATTTTACACATTTAAAACATGGAAGCTGCAACCATATAATATTTTGTTTTTTACAGATGTTTATATAGACATTTTCAAGATCTCATTCATATAAAGTACATGTGTTAAGTGTGATTTCTACTCTATATTTAAATGTGTTCTTTGAAAATGCAATAAATTCCTGTATAATCATGGTAGCTTGATTTTTAATAATTTGTCTTATGAATTCAAAGTGTTTAATTGGCTTTCCCGTCTACCCACTTAGCACCCTAGTCATCTAGTGAGATCAGAGGCAAGGGAATGTTCTCATTTACCTGAGGGGAAAAGAAGGCATGAAGCAATGCCTGGAGTGCAATTAGAAGATTTCAGCATACAGCTGGCCCACCTTGGCTTTCATCCAAAAAGAGTTTAGTCAGGAAAGCAGAGTATTATCTCTGTTAATGAAGAATCTATGCTCAAATGGCACCATTTATTGTCAGATATGTTAGTATCAGAGCTCCAAACATTAAATGAGGCATTAGGGATATATTTCGAAACGTCAATAAAGAAGGCTTTATGGTCTGATTATAACATCAGCACTATCTGAAAGAACATCAGATGCTCTAGAAAATAAAACTATGATTCATAGAGTTCTATGACAAAAGAAGTGTAATATTTGAGTCTGGGGAAGTCTGTCAAGAGAGGAATAATCAGATAGACATCCTGGGTTTAGAAAAAAAATAAACATTGCAAGTGAAAATGTATGGCCAAGGTTCCCACTTCAAGACCTACAACCCCATTCAGAACTTGGAACTAAGTCTCTTCAATCCACAATGACTGCAATGCTTTCTCATTTCTTCCATAACAGCTAGCATCCATACAAGGAGAGCTGACGACCTAAATCTTTTAACTTAGTTACTCAAGAGAAATAGTGTGAAACAAGTAAAAGAGAAACCAGAGTTTTCCAGACCAGACAAGCTAGAGTTAGACTCTCACTTACTGTGTAAATTTGGCTAACTTTTTTTACCCACTTTGGATATCAGTTTTTTCATCAATAAAACAAAGGCAAAAATATATTCCTTACTAAGTGACTGTGAAAATTTGAACCATGTAGGTAAAGCACTTATTATGGCGCTTGTCAAATAGTATCTCTTCAGTAGAAAAGGAACAAAAAAAAAAAATCCAAAAAACTGGTTGTGTAGGTCAGTTCCAACTGAGGGCAACCCCGTGTGTGCAGAGTAGAACTTGCCCTATACAGGATGTTTTTCGGCTGTAATTTGCAGAACCAGATTGCCAGGCTTTTCTTCCAGAGCGTCATCAAGTGGGTACTGCCAAACTTGAGCTTAGTAGTAAGATGAACCCATTTTTACCCATCTAGGAAGATTTGTTCAATAGTAAGGTGATATTAGAATGAAAATATTAAGTTACATTTACCTCAAGTATAATCTTGTGGGAAACGAGTTTCAGTAGTATTCATACCCAGAAGTATTTTATCTTGTATTACAAGAGTTTCAAATGCCAACAAACAAGAGGGGATAAAGTCCTCCTGACAACAGATAAAGTTCTGTGAAAGGTAAATGGCTGAAAGAGTAAAACTACATTAAATATAATAAGTCAGTTCATCACCAAGTATTAGTCACTGATACTAGATTACTTCCCATTGGGATGCTAACAAAGAAGGAAAAGGATAGAAAAACCAAGGAAATTTGTTAGCAGGAGAGAAAGGGGAGAAACAACCTGGAGAAAAAAGTATTATCAGAAAAAGGACAGTGAAGCTATTTAAACTGACTTCAAATATTTAAATTTATATCCATTTTATACTATTTTCTAAAGGTAAATTTAGAGGGAAAACAATGAGAGGCAACAATGTTTTCCAACATTATAAAGACATGTATGCTGGAAATTGTACTAACTGAAACAACCAAAAACGCTACAAGAAATGGAGGAGGGGGAAACTCTCTTAAAATATATCACAGTGTAGGCATGAAATTAAGAAATTCATAGAAATTAAAACAAACTAAAAGGACTCCAGAGGGGAAAGAGTTTCAAGTTTAGCTTTTTCTTTATGGTGTCTTCTAAGCCTTGGAATCACTGAGCTTCTATTTTGTCAGAAGCCCACATAAGCAAAGATTAAATCAAAAAGACTGAAATGGAGGATCTAGTAGAAGATGCCTGCACTGGGCTGGGATTCCAAAGATCTCTACCCTTAATATAGTAGTAAACTTGGGGGGAAAAAATTTTTTTTTTTTTTTTTTTTTTGTAGCAGCGGTCAGCAAAGAGGCTTTCAGGCTTTGATCTTGATTCTGGGTAGAGACGAACAGAAATTTTATCTGATAGTTTGAAGATGTAAACTGACCCTCAAAGAGATTAGTGTTTCAAATTCATATGACCTGTATGATACTAGAAAACAAAAGTAGATCATTTAATATACAGCAGTGTAAGTTTGTGATACTAACAAGCATCTGCTAAGAGCAAATTTAAACAATTCAACATACAATTCATATTCAACCTGACTCTTGGAGAACAACAGTAAAACTGTAAGGGATAAATAAAATAGGCCACCCGCAGTAAAGAATCACAAAATATAGCAAGAAAAATCAGCAAGAATGAAAATAAAAGGAAAACAACAGAAATTAGAATTAGACCAATAAGGACTTCAGAAATGGACAATCACACACAAAATATAAAATGGATCAGGTCCATATTTTTAAAGAAATAGATTTAAATTTCTTTTAAAAAGATTAAATATAGTGACCAAGTATGCTTGAAAAGAACCCAAATGTGATTTCTGTAAATGAAAGATACAGTTATTTAGAGTAAAGAGACCAATGGCTGGATTCAACACAGAATAGATACCAGTGAAGAGAAAAACAGTACACTGGGTGGTAGATCCACAGAAATAATCCAGAACGCACTTGAAAGGAAAAAAAGACATAAAAACATGACCACAAACTGACAGAAATATGTCTAGTAAAACTTTCAGAGGGAATTAATAGAGAAAATGGGAAAGAGATAATATGCAAGAGATAGTGACTGAAAAATTGTAGAATTGAAAAAGCAACATTAATAATTACATGCAGAAGGCCCAAAAAGTCCCAACCAGAATTTTATAAGGACATCACATCCACACAAATTAGAGTAAAATTGTAAGCTACAAAATAAAAGAAAATTATCTGAATGCAGGTTTATCTCCTGGCCAGTACCCTGTATGGGTAGCCACCAGCCAGTGGTCAGTGGAGATTTGAGTGCAGCTATGATGCTGACTGGGTTTCCGTGTTCCAGGCTAAGATGGACTAGGGAGACAGGCCTGCGGATCAACTTTCAAAAATCCTGTAGATCACAACAGTCTGATCTAAAACTGATCAAAGTAATAGCGCAGGCCTAGGCAGTGTTTTTTCCATTGTGCATATGATTGCTGTATGTTGGGACCAACTCAAGAGTTTCTAATAACAAAACCAAAAGTCCCTTTTATCGGATTTTGAGGGCATTAATTTAGTGATATTAATTACGCTGACCATGTGGTATATCCATCACAAATAACTCTTAATAATGATCTCCTCTTTCCCCAACAATCACTAATAAACTTCTGCCACTATACATTTATTTAGTTATGCTATATATTTCATATACAAAGATCATACATATTAGTTTTCTTATGTCTGGTTTATTTCACTTAGCATCATGTTTACAAGATTCATCCATGCTGTAGGCTATATAGAATTTCATTTCTCCTTCTTGCTAAATAATTTTCCATTGTATTCTATACCACATTTTGTTTATCCACTTGGCTTGTCTAATCTTTTGGTGGATACTTGGAAAACTATCTACCCCTAAGCCTTTTCCTCAGGCTCTACTTTCTGGAAAACCCAGTCAAAGAAGCCTGTGTAACATAATAGTAATAACTAAATTATTGAAGTTGAAGGGGTCAAGGACTACCAAACCCAAACCTGCTGCTGTCGAGTCCATTTCAATTCATAGCAACCCTATACGACAGTGTAGAACCGCCCCATGGGGTTTCCCAAGACTTGAACTTCTGGCCTTTGAGTTAGCAGCCATAATTATTAATCACTATGCCACCTGTGTTTCTGTCAAGGAGCAAGGTAGGTCTAAAATCTTTCAAAACAACAGCATATAGGTAAAAAATATTTGGGTAAGAATTAAAGCATCCTTAAGTCCTTATATTCCTTGAGAGAAGAGTAAAATATTGAAAAACCATAGACTTAGTTAAATATGCACGTTAAAGTAGCTGTGAAACCACAACAAAGATAGACATAAAGCACACAATGGCCAAAAAAGACAGAGAGGGGAAGGATTGAATGGGAGGTGGGGAAAGAGATTCATCAAAAACAAAATAAGGTTAAAAACACGGAGGGGAGGAATAGAAAAAAGTAACAAGAAAAAGAGGGACAAATAGAAAGATAGAAAGTACAAAATAAGAAAGCAGAAATAATTCAAACATGTCAATATAAGCTGCCTAAGTTCTTCACATAGAAACCCTGGTGGTGTAATGGTTAAGTGCTGTGGCTGCTAACCAAAAGGTCAGCAGTTTGAATCAGCCACGCACTCTTTGGAAACTCTATGGGCAATTCTACTCTGTCCTGTAGGGTCGCTGTGAGTCAGAAGTGACTCAGCAGCAAAGGTTTTGGGTTTGAGTTTTAAGCTCTTCAAATAAAAGGAAAAAAATTATGATAATGGATTAAAACAAAATCCAGCTATATGCTATTTACAAGAAATACCCTTAAATCTAAGTTACAGAAATATAACAGGAAAACCAAGTCTGAGATATACTAAGGAATATTCCTAAAGACACAGATATCTATGTGACTTTTTTCTGACCCCAGCATCCATCATCTACCACTGTATCACGGTCGGTACTACAGGCAGAGTCACTATTGTACTTATCTTTATGTATCTACTGTCTAGCACAGCCTCAAAACAATGTCTGCTGAATTCATGGAATCACAATCATACTAATGTACAATCCATCAACATGGCAACAATGTTTCAAATGATATATAATGATTGATTTGTTCTCACATGACTACCATAATAAATGAGTTTTATTTCTCCCCAGAGGATAAAATTAAGGCACAGATCAACCTAAGAAGTAACTACATGTGTGGTCATTTGTAAGATGACAGTCAGTCTGTGTCAGACACTGAGTAGGCCCATTGTCTACAAAGAGAAACAAAAGGGGCAAAATTTCTGCTGGCGAGGAGGTTACAGACTAGTGTAGAAAATCAAACCTTGTTACTGAGTCAATTTCGACTCATAGCAATCCCATAAGACACAGTAGAACTACCCCATAGAGTTTCGGAAGAATGGCTGATGGATTTGAACTGCTGACTTGGTTAACATCTGAACTCTTAGCAAATTTCAAATCTAACGTATTTTAACATATGAGTTACAGTTTTGTCTTTATCTTATTTTAGACTAAATTACTTTCAGAAGTCCGTGAAAAAGAGCAAAACCTTCAAGGAGACAGATTGACACAGTGGCTGCAACAATTTGCTTCAGTTGTGAGGGTGGTAGGGGACTGGGCCATGGTTCATTCTGTTGTATGTAGGGTTGCTACGAGTCAGAAATGACTCAACGGTGCATAACATGAACAACAACTTTTAGAATATTTCTTGACAACAAACTGAAATTTCAGCTAGATGACCTTCGGCACGTCATTCAGGTCAGTGAGGTCGTTCCCTGCTCTGAGGTTGAGGTTTCCTATTTCAAAATTTGAAAATAATCCCTATCACTTCCTGTAAAGAGTACCTGAGATAATGTTCCAGGGATAGTGATATTCAATGAATGGCAATTCTCTTTAGAACCGAATTATTACAACTATGCCCAAATTTAATATGCTCCATATTCTATTTATAAGTAGTAAGCATTATGCAGTCCACGAATCAAGTTTCAGAAGAAGGCAGCCTTCTAGATGCAGCAAGAGTCTTATTTATTAGAAACAGATTTACTGAGGGCCAAGGGGAATGTAATGTGTGCATATTGATTCATACTTTGTATCAATTGCATACATATTTGACTAGCAACTATGCTTTGAATAACCTACTGGTATTTACTTGTCACAATGATCCTGTCACTTTCTGCGTGTTGCTGTTGTTGTATCAGTGAGTTGCTTCGGTCTAACAGACCTTAGGTAGAGCAGAAGGAACCCCGCCTGGCCTGCACCATCCCCACCATCATCGCTAGGCTTGAGCCCGTTGTTGCAGCCACTGTGTCAGTCCACCTCATGGAGGGTCTTCTTTTTTGTCACTGACCCTTTACTTTACCAGCATGCTTCTTCCTTTGGCAGTCCACAGCAAATTAAAAGGAACTAATTCTTCTTCACCTTTCTTTATTCATCATCTAGCTTTCATACGGCTAGTAGGCAAGTGAAAACACCATGGCTCGGTCAGGCACATCATGGTCTTTGAGATGTACATAAAGGTGTACCAAAGCTTTTCATCACTTTGAAGAGGTTTTTTGCAGCAGACTTGCCCAGTGAAACATGTCTTGATTTTTTGACTGCTTTTTCATTTGTGTTGATTGTGGATTCAAGTAAAATGAAATCCTTGATAACTTCAACCTTCCCTGTTTATTATGATGTCGCTTATATGACAAGAATTTTTGTTTTCTTTCTGTTGACGTACAATCCATACTGAAAGCCGTGGTCTTTGATCTTCGTCAGTAAGCACTTCAAGTCCTCTTCGCTTGCAGCAAGTAAGGTTGTGTCATCAGCATAATGCAGGTTTTTAATGAGTCGCCCTCCAGTTCTGGTGCCCAACTCTTCTTTATATAGTCCAGCGTCTCAGATGATTTGCTCAGCATACAGACTGACTAGGTATGTTGAAAGGATACAGTGCTGACACACACCCTTCCTGACTTCAAACCATGAAGTATCTCCTTATTTTGTTTCAAAAAATACCTCTTGATCTATGTACGGGTTCCTCATAAGTAAAATGAAATATTCTAGAGTTACCATTCTTTGAAACGTTATTTGTAATTTCTCATGATTCACACAGTCAAGTGTCTGTGGATAATCAGTAAACTACACACAAGCATCTTTCTGGTATCCTCTGCTCGCAGCGAGGATCCATCTGACATCAGCAAAGATAGCTGTTGTTTCATGAACTTTTCTGGATCCAGCTTCAATTTCTGGCAGTTGCCTGTCAATATATTACTGCAGCCACTTTGGAATGATCTTCAGCAAAATTTTACTTCCATATGGTATTAATTATATTGTTTCATAATTTCTGCTTTCAGTGGAATAATCTTTTAGTCAGTTGGCCAGGTAGCTGTCTTCCAAATTTCTTGGCATAGACAAGTGGTGAGTACTTCTAGCACCGCGTCCATTTGTTGAAACATCTCGGTGATAATCCGTCAGTTCCTAGAGCTTTGTTTCCACGAGTACCTTTAGTGCAGCTTGGACTTCTTCCCTCAGTACTGTTGGTTCCTAATTATATGATATCTCCTCAAAAGGTTTAACACTGACCAACTGTTTTTGGTATGGTGACTCCGGGTATTCATTCCATCTTCTTTCATACTTCCTGAGTCATTTAATATTTTCCCTGTAAAATCCTTCACTATCGCAACTCAAGGCTTGAATTTTTCCTTCAGTTCTTTCAGCTTGAGAAATACAAAGTGTGTTCTTCACTTTTGGTTTTCTATCTCCAGCTGTTTGCTCATATCGTTATAATACTTTATCTTCTCAAGCCACCATTTGAAATCTTCTGTTCAGTTCTTTTACTTCATCATTTCTTCCTTTTGCTTTAGCCATCTGCCATTCGAGAAAAATTTTCCTAGTCTATTCTGACATCCAATTTTGTCTTTTCTTTCTTTCCTGTCTTTTTAATGACCTCTTGCTTTCTTCGTGGCTGACGCCTTTAATGTCATTCCACAACTAGTCTGGTCATTGATCATTAGTGTGCAACACATCAAGTCTATTCTTGAGATGGTATCTAAACTCAGGTGGGGTACACTTAAGGTCATAGTTTGGCTCCTTGTGGGCTTGTTCTAACTTTCTTCAGTTTCAGTTTGAACTTGCCTATGAGCAATTGATGGTCCGTGCTGCAGTCAGCACCTGGTCTTATTCTGATTGATGATACTGAACTTTTCCATAGTCTCTTTCCACATATGTTGTCAATTTTATTTCTGTGGTGAGATTCATATGTACAGCTGCCATTTATGTTGTTAGAAAAAGGTATTTGCAAGGAAGTTGTAAGTCTTGCAAAATTCGATCATGCAATCTACAGCATCATTTCTTTCACCAAAGCTACATTTTCTGACTACCTATCCTTCTTCTTTGTTTCCAAATTTGCATTTCAATCACCGGTAATTATCAATGCATCCTGATTGTGTGTTTGATCTATTTCAGACTCCAGAAGCTGATAAAAATCTTCAGTTTCTTCACATTTGACCTTAGTGGTTGGTGAGTGAATTTGAAGGATTAACTGTCCTTCCCAGTAGGCATGTGGATATTAACCTATCACTGACAGTATTTGTACTTCAGGACAGATGTTGGAATTTTCTTTCTGAAAATGAATGCTGCACCATTCATCTTCAGCTTGTCATCCCCAGCACAGGTAGAATATATGATTATCTGAATCAAAATGGCCTATACCAGTCCGTTTCAGCTCACTATTGCTTATGAAGAAAGCCTGGTGGTATAGTTGGTTAAGTGCTACATCTGCTAACCAAAAGTTATCAGTTCAAATCTACCAGGCATTCCTTGGAAACTGTATGGGGCAGTTCTGCTCTATCCTATACAGTCGCTGCGAGTTGAAATAGACTCACTGACACTGGATTTAGGTTTTTAATGCTTAGGGTATAGATGTTTATGCATTCTTTTTTCTTTTTTATTGTGACTCATTGAAAGTATACAATCCAAATTAATTTTGCATGCTTACCTGTCTGCTGCAACTTCTACTCTTCTTGCCCGGTGACAGCACACTCATCCCTTTCGTTCCATACTTGTTGTATCCTCCTAACAAGCTCCTGTCCCCTCCTCTCCAGCCCATTCTCTCCCATCTAGAAATAGACCAGTAGGACAGCATCCTACAAATGAAAAGAAACATAAAGTACACACATCATATGGTCACATTGTGCTCCTGAGTCCAGTCGAATTTTGTCCAAAGAGTTGATCACATTAGTGTTTTCTGGACAGAGGCAGCAGCAGATCTAGGGCCACTCTCCCAGGGGACCTCTCCCCCAGGTCATCACACCATTATTTGTGGTCTTTCAGTTCTTGAGCTGTACCCTTCTTTTTCTCATGATGCCACAGGGACTCTACCTTGTGTGCCCCATCATGGCTGTCTTTGGTGGTGGCTGAGTACCATCTGGTTCTTCTGGTTACATGTTGATATGGTCTCCCATTCACATGAGTCCTTCTGTCTCTTGGACTCTTTTTACCTTGTGTCTTTGTTGTTCTTGGTGCTCATTTGGTGTACCTCAGATGGCAGCTTGCTAGCTTTTAGGACCCCAGATGCCATTCACTTATATGGGGTGCAGAAGACTCTCTTAGCAATAAGCTAGTTATGCCAAGTGACCTTGATGTCCTCCAAGAGCAAGGTCTCCAGACCCTGTCCCTGCTACTCTATCCTTGCATTACTAGGTTGAGATTTGAAGAGCTTTCACTTTATGGTGAAGTTCAGTTGATCTGCTATCTACTGTGTGCTGTCATTGCTTTCACCTAATCAAATTTCTATCAACTATCTAATCTATAACCAACCCTCTCCCCTCCTCTCCACTCTTGTAGCTAAGAAGGAGTCTTTTATTTTGTACCTAAATCCATTTTTAAGTCCTTATAGCAGAAGTTTCATACACTATTTGTCTTTTTGCTGCTGAATGATTTCACTCAGCATAAGATCTTCCAGTCGAAACCAAGTTATGAGATGCTTCCTAAAACCATCATTGTTCTTTATCATGCCATAATGTTCTGTTCAGTATATTTATTCATTCATCTGTTGATGGACGTATAGGTTGATTGCATCTTTTTCCTATTGTGGATTTTGCTACAATAAACATTTATGTGCATGTGTCCGTGTGACTGTCTTAATTTCCGTGGGATATACTCTGAGCAGTGGGATTACTAAATGAAATGGTATATCTATTTCAGCTTTTTGAGGACATTCTATATTGCTTTCCGAAGATGTACAATTTTGCAATCCCACCAGCAGTGTAGGAGAGTTCTGATCTCTCCAGAGCCTCTCCAGCATTTGTTATTTTGTGTATTTTTGATCATGGCCAACCTTGTTGCAGTGAAATGATACCTCATTGTAGTTTTGGTTTGGATTTCTCCAGTAGCTAATGATTGTGAGCATTTCCTCATGTGCCTTTTAGCTCCCTGGGTTTCATTTTTGGTAAAGTGTATGCCTATCTCCTTTGTCCATTGCTTACTTGGGTTATTTACCTTTTTCTTGTCGATATTTTACAGTACCTTGTAGATTATGGAGATCAGATGTTGGTCTGACATATAGCTGCCAGATATTTTTTCCCATTCTGTAGGTGGTCTTTTAACTCTTGATAAAGTCTTTGGATGAGCGTGTTTGATTCTTAGTAGTTCCCATTTATCTATTTTCTTTTCTGTTGATCGGGCTTTGTTTGTCAGATTTTGAAGCCTGCTTAAGTCATGTATTAGAACTTTCACTGTTGACTCTACTTTTTCTTACGTGATCTTTATAATTTTAGGTTTGATATTTAGATCTTTGATCCATTTAGAGTTAGTTCTTGACTCAGGTGTGAGATTTGGGTCTTATTTCAGTTTTTTGCAGCTGGATATCCAATTTTTCCAACACCATTTGTTAAAGAGACTGTTTTCACCCCAGTTTACAATCTTAGGGCCTTTGTCAAATATCAACTGTTCATAAGAGGATGGTGGCATCTCTGGGGTCTCCACTCTGTTCCATTGGTCTATAGGTCTCTTTTTGTACCAGGACCAGGCTGTTTTGACTACTGAGGCAGTGTAGTAGGTTCTAGTGTTGAGTAGTATGAGGCCTCCCATCATATTCCTCTTTGTCAGTAGCATCCACTTCCTTTTTGACAGCTTCAAATTTTCCTAAAGTTGTACTTTGTACATTACACATTCCAATTATTAACAAATGTGAGCCATGTCATATCAGCAAATCAAGGTCCTGAAAGCTGGACTCCATTCACATCATTAAGGTCACCTCTACTTTGAGGAAGCAGCTCTTCCCTGAGAGTCTTTTGAATGCCTTCCAACCTAGGGTGCTCATTTTCTGGCAGTATATCTGACAGTGTTCTTTTGCTATTCATAAGATTTCCACTGGCTAACTCTTTCAAAAAGTAGGCTGATGGGTCCTTCTTCCTAGTTTGTCATAGTCTGGAAGCTCAGCTGAAACCTATCCACCATGGGTCACCCTGCTGGTATCTGAAAAACAATGGCATAGCTTCCAGCATTACCACAACACACAAGCCCCCAGGGGATGACAAACTGAGAGACCTGTGGGGACCCACATATGTAGAACTGTTTATGTTGGTGAAAAAAGGTATTTGCAATGAAGTCATTGGTCTTTCAAAATTCTATTATGCTATCTTCAGCATTGTTTCTATGACAATGGCCATAATTTGAAACTAACAATGCTTCCTCATTATTTCCAGTGTTCACATTCCAATCTCCAGTAATTACCAATGTATCCTGATTGCATGTTTGGTCAATTTCGTACTGCCACCCAGCCAAGCACCATCTACAAAAGATGTTAAAAATCTTCAGTTTCTTTATCTTTGACTTTAGAGGTGGATGTACAAGTTTGAATAATAGTTGTATTAACTGATCTTCCTTGTAGCTGTACAAATATTATCTTAGAAGTGTTGTACTTTGAGATAGATCTTGAAATGTTCTTTTTCAGAACGAATGTGAGACCATTCTCCTTCAAGTTGTCATTCCTGGTGTGAAAGAACATATGACTGTCTGATTCAAAATGGCCAATACTGGTCCCTTTCAGCTCACTAACATCTAAGATATCAATGTTTATGTATTTCATTTCTTTTTTCATTCTTTGTAGTTTTCCTAGATTCATGCTTTGTACTTTCACTGTTCCAATTACTAACGCATGTTTGCAACTGTTTCTTCTCATTTTGAGTCACGCTACATCAGCAAATGAAGGTCTTGAAAGCTTGGCTCCATCTATGTCATTCAGGTCAATACTATTTGAAGGCAGCAGCTCTTCCCTGTTTCTTTTAAGTACCTTCCAACCTGAAGGGGTCATCTTCTGGCATGAAAGCAAATAATGCTCCACTGTGTTTTACAACATTTTCAAGCTGAATCTTTTCTGAAGTCGACTGTCAGGTCCTTCTTCTTAGTCTGTCTTAGTCTGGAAGCTCAGCTGAAATCCATTGTCATGGATGACCCTTATGGTATTTGAATACCAGTGGCATAACCCAAAATCACAGCAATAAATAAATTCCCAACACATGACAAACCAACAGACACATAGGAGACAATCTGCATTGTTAACACATATAATTTAAGATATTGCTGTTCTTGTTAGGTGTCATTGAGTCAGTTACAACCCACAGGTACCCTACAAACAATAGAACGAAATACTGCCTGGTCCAGCACTACTGTCATAATTATTGATATGCTTGAATCCATTGTTGCAGTCACTGTGTCAGTCCATCACATTGAGGATCTTCCTCTTTTTTGATGATCCTCTATTTTACTAAGTGTGATATCCTTCCTACAGACCAGTACATCCTGGTAACATGTCTGAAATATGGGAGATGAAGTCTTGCCATTGTAGATTCTAAGGAGCATTCTGTCTGTACTTTTTCCAAGACAGAGTTATTCATTCATCTGGCCTTCTATCAAAAAAAAAACATGATCCAATAAAAACTTGGAAAGGACTGTTTTGACCATTGTCTCCCAGCTCACTCTTTACCAAAGCACATGGAATAATGTACTGTTGGATATGTTGCATAAAGTTAGCCTAGCCAAATGCTATTGAGTCGGATCCAACTCATGGCAACCCTAGGGTTGCCTAGAGTATTCAAGGAGCACCTGGTGGATATGAACTGCCGATCTTGTGGTTAGCAGTGATAACACTCAACCCAAAGTTAAGACTTAGAAATTAATAGAGACCTAGTTGCCACAGGACACAATTATACCTAATGGGCTGTTAAAAAAATGTTTAATATATGTCCCAGTGGGCCAGCAAAGAGAATGAGCATGTTTGTACATAAAAATGAAGAATTAAGATGACCCATCATGGCAATAAAGTGGGCTAGCCTGAGGTGCAGAGCCATGATTGTAGGAAAAGGCTAGAAGATTTAGCCGGTTTTATTAGCATCTAAAAAACAAATCTTTTTTAGGAAAAACAAGTTGAGTTTATTAGAATGAACTTTGTGTTTGTCTTGCTGCAGTGGCTTAGTCTTTCAGTAATAAGTGCTGTTTTTGCCTTTGATTTGCCATGTCATTATGCTCTAAGTCAGCTCCACTAGAGGAACATTAAATGGTGCCTTTGGGGAAAATACGAAATTCCTAAGGATGTTGGGATGAAAGACATTTTGTAATTGTAAGAATTTATTATTAATTATTATTCTTCAGACTGTCATTTTCCAATATTTCCCATTTTAGATGAGCAGTATAAAGCCCCATTTCTGCCTTCCAGAACACAAATCAAAGATGCTGGAAATATTACAAAGTTTTGTGTTTTTGCTATTCTGTATTCAGGGCCATATACAAATAGATTATTTCTTCTCAGCAGCTATGTGATGAGCCATTAAACCTCTCAAATAGTCTGGATGTTTCAGTTGTTGAATGAAACATTTTTAAATTCAGCTTCTTTTTGTATTGTTTTTTTAAACATTCTTTTTCTAGCTTTATCTTGTGTATGACTGATTATTTCTTATTGTTATTACATTCCAAATCCTGTCAGTCAAATTATAAATATTCCCAGAAACCACACAAGATGAATAAATTGTGGCAGTGACAGGAAAAACTGTGTCATTTGTAGAATTAAAAACATAATAATTATGTTCCATGAAACAAATTACTGAAGATGATTAAATACTTTATTTCATAACTGACCATTTCAGGAAATGGGAAGGCCAATCAGAGCTGTTTCAAGCATTAAAGATAAGTTACTCTATTTCCAGTAGTTCATTTAATTAGACAGAAAATTTTCATATAATCACGAGAAGGAATGCCCACAGCGGGTGAGCATGTGGTCATTAAGGAAGATTGTCGTTAAGGTCAGTTTGCAAGTTGTTAGATGCTTCTACTGATCTTGGTTATTTCTGTCTTTATCACACAAACAAAAATTCGTGTGTTTATGTGTTCAAAGGGAAAGGAGAACTATTTTTTCACGGTGTAATGTTTTTCACAAACAGAACGCATACTGAATCATGTAGTGTTGGCTATTTTTTCATTATGTGGAATGGATATTTATAAATGTTATGTGTTGCATTTATATACTGGTGGTTCCCAGAGGTAGAATAGGTGAATGAATTGGGTAAAAAATTGTGAAACTTTTCAAAACACAGGATAACACATAAAGGCACCTTGCATGGGCTGCACATAATTGTTGTTCAAGTCTGATTTTTCTTAGTGCTGCATTCTCACCATCACCTTCTAGTTCCCTTGACAGGTAAATGGTTATGGAAGATAATTACATAATATCACAAAATGGAGAGTAAGTACAAAACACTGGGAATTATGGCCTAGCCAAGTTGACACATAACGTAACCATCACAATTAGGATAATACCAATACCACACCTACAAACTAGTATCAGAACAGACAAGGAAAAATATTGTGTAATTCTATTTTCATATAAAAATAAAATCTCCAACAAGACGTGCTTTCATGGGAACATTAATACTGCAATAAATTATTTTTACTCTAAAACAACTACTTACAGCTCATAAACCAGAAGACAGATCCTTGTCACTGCATGAAACATATATGTAGTATGTCGAGGATGCTATAACACATGATTATACACATGAGCCTGAAAATAGGTTATTCACTTAAATATTACCTAATCTGAAAAGATTTATCTTGCCTGATTGCTTTCGCTAGAACCTCCAAGACAGTGTTGAATAAAAGTGACGACGTATATCCTTATCTGGTTCCCATTCTCAGTGGGAATGCTTTCAGACTCCATTTAGGATGATGTTGGCTGTCGGCTTTGCGTAGATGCCTCTTATTATGTTAAGAAATTTCTGTTCTAATCCTATTTTGCTAAGAGTTTTTAACACTAATAGGTGCTGGACTTTGTCAAATGCCTTTTCTACACCAGTTGATAAAATTAAGTGATTCTTGTAGTTTATTTAGTTGATGGGAGGCCTCCCCACTCCCCATTTACAGTATGTGCTGACATCAGGGAAGGGACTTGCATAATTACATAAAACAGAAGGAAATTAAGCAGCACCATGTTGTTGGGTTGAGAGATAATTATACATAGTGTTGCATCTTGGAGATGTGCTTCCTAATAGCACATAAAAAAAGAAAAACCATTGCTATGAGTTGCTTCCGACTCATAGCAACCCTACAGACAGAGTAGAACTTCTCCATACAGATTCTAAAGAGCAACTGGCAGATTTGAACTGCCAATCATTTGATCAGGGGCTTAGCACTCATGCACTATGCCAGCACATCCACTATACAAATAACACATAGCAAACTGTATATATATTTACAAGGCTAATCTCACTGTTCACAAAAAAAGGAAAGAATTTACATAGTACTTACATGTACCTGTGGTAATACAGTACATCAAGGACTTGTGTTTATGCTGCATTACACCCAAAAATTGTCCATTTATTTGAATGTTACCTAATCCTAAACGTAGTACCTTCCCAGCAACATACAGGACAGTAAATATACTTACAAACCTTATGTCCCTGTTCAAAGCCTGAAAAGATAAAAAACTTTTACAAAAGCACACCTTCAAGATACAACACTGCATACAATAACCTCACAACCCAGCAACACGACGCTGATTAATTTCTTTCTGTTTTATGTAATTATGCAAGTCTCTTGCCTGATGCCAGCACATACTATACATGGGCAGAGGAGGGAAGGCTTCCCATCAACCATATAAATAACACAAAAAAAGAATCACTTGATTTTTGTCAGTTGGTGTAGAAAGGGCATTTGACAAAATCCAGCACCGATAAATGTTAAAAACTCTTAGCAAAACAGGAATATAAGGGAAATTCCTCAACATAATGCAAAGCTGGCAGCCAACATCATCCTAAATGGAAAGAGTCTGAAAGTGTTCCCACTGAGAATGGGAACCAAATAATAATGCCCAGTGTCACCACTTTTATTCAGTATTGTCCTGGAAGTGTTATCCAAAACAATCAACCAAGACAAAGAAATAATGGCATCTAAATTGATAAGGAAGCAATAAAAGTATTCTATTTGCAGATGACATAATCTTATACACAGAAAACCCTAAAGAATCCACCAAAAAGCTAATGCAACTAATGAAAGAGTATAGCAAAATATCAGGATATAAGATAAACATACATAAGTCAGTTGGATTCATTTACATCCACAAGTAGACCATCAAAGAAGAAATCACCAAATTAACAACACTAAAAATAGACCCCAGTAAAATAAAACACTTAGGAATAAATCTAACCAGAAACATAAAAGACCTGTACAAAGAAAATGACAAGACTCTACTGAAAGGAACTGAAAGTTACCTATGCAAGAGGAGAAACTACCTTGTTTGTGGGTGGGAAGACTTGACATTGTAGAAATGTTTATTCCACCAAAAGTGATCTGTTGTTATAATGAAATCCCGGTACAAATTCCAATGGCATTTTTTAAAAATTGTGAATAAGTGAAAGTATACAATCCAGCTATCTGCAGCTCCTTCTGTTCTCCTTGCCTGATGACAACACACTCTTCCATTTCACTCTGTATTTCTATTATCTTCTTAACAAGCATCCATTCCCTCTTCTCCATCCTCTTCTCTCTCATCTAGAAAAAGACCCGTAGGACAGCCTTCTACAAATGCATAGAACCATAAAATACATACACCATATGATCACACTGTGTCCCTAAGTCCAGTCCACTGTTATCTGAAGAGCTGACCTCATTACTGGTTTCTGTTCAGGGACAGCAGCACATCTAGGGGCCATGTTCCCAAGGGATCCTCCAGGCTGTCAGACCATCAGTTCCAGTCTTTCAGCAGAGATCTTGAGCTGCACACCTCTTTTTCTCACATTGCCACAGGGACTCTACATTGTGCGCAGCTGTATTTGGTGGTGGCCAGGAACCATCTGGTTCTTCTGGACACGTTCTGATACAGTCACCCATTCACATGGGACCATCTGTCTCCTGGGCTCCTTTTTCTCATGTCTTTGTTGTTCTGGGTCATCATCTGTTCCAGATGAGTTGGGACAGTTTGGTGTACCTCAGATGGCAGCTTGCCAGCTTTTAAGACCCCAGATGCTATTCACCTATATGGGTTGCAGAAGACTCTTAGCAATAGACTAATTATGCCAAGTAGCCTTGATGTTGCCTGAATACATGGTCCCCAGACCCCATCCCTGCTGCTCTATCCTTTCAAATATTAAGTTGAGTTTAGAAGACCTTTCAGTTTATGTTGAAGTCCAGTTAAGTTGATCTACTCTCTACTGTGTGCTGTCACTGCTTTCACCTAAACCAATTTCTATCAACTATCTAGTCTATGACCAGCCCTCTGCCTCCCTCCCTACTCCTGTAGCTGTCAAAGAGTCTTTTCTTCTGTATATGAGTCTGTTTTTAAGCCCTTATAGCAGAAGTCTCATAATATTTGTCCTTATGCTGCTGAATGATTTCACTCAGCATAATGTCTTTCAGTTGAAACTAGGTTATGAGATGCTTCCTAAAATCAGTTGGTCTTTATCATGGCATAGTGCTCTGTTGAATATATGTACACCATAGTTTGTTTATCCATTCATCTATTGATGAGCATCTAGGTTGATTGCATCTTTTTGCTATTGTGGACTATGCTACAATAAATGTTCATGTGCATGTGTCTGTTCGTGTGACCACCTTTATTTCTGTTGAATATATTCTGAGCAGTGGGATTACTGGATCAAACAATATCTCTATTACTGTGTCTTTAGGGAAGCACCAAATTGCTTCCAAAAAGATTGTACAATTTTGCAATCCCACTAGCAGTGTAGGAGAGTTCCAATAACTCTGCAACCTCTCTAACATTTGCTGTTTTGTGTTTTTTGGATTATGGCCAACCTTGTTCAGATGAGATGATATCTCATTGTACTTTTGATTTGGATTTCTCAAATAGGTAATGATCGTGAGCATTTCCTCTTGTGTCTTTTGGCTGCCTGGATATCTTCCTTGGTAAAGTGTGTGCCCATTTCCTTTGCCCATTGCTTAATTGGATTATTTACCATTTTTCTTGTTGATATTTTGCATTACCTTGTAGATTATGGAAATCAGACATCAGTACAACTTACAGTTGCCAAATATATATATTTTTTCCCATTCTGTAGGTAGTCTCTAGCTCTCTTGATAAAGTCCTTGGATGAGCATAAGTGTTTGATTCTTATTAGTTCCCATTTATCTACTTTTCTCTTCCATTGTTCGCATTTTTTCAGAGTTTGAAGTCTGCCTAAACTGTGTATTAGAACTTCCACTGTTGGACCCTACTTTTTCTTGCATGATCTTTATCATTTAAGTTTGATATTTAAGTCTTTGACCCATTTTGAGTTACTTTTTGTGTAAGGTGTAAGATATGAGTTGTTGTTGGTGGTGGTGGTGTTGTTTTGCAGATGGATACCTAGTTGCAATTTGCTAAAGGGACTGTTTTCACCCCAGTTTATGATGTGTGGGCTTTTGACAAATACCACTTGTTCATAAGAGGATGATGATATTTCTGGGGTCTTAACTCTGTTCCGTTGGTCTAGATGTTGTTGTTTTTTTGTATCAGTACAGGCTGTTTGACTACTGTGGCAGTGTAAAGGTTCTAAGGTCAGGTAGTCTCGTAGTATTTGAATAAACTCTAAAAGCTTGGTAGAATTCTCTGGTGAAGCCATCTGCACCAGGACTTCTTTTGGTTAGCAGTTTTTGATTACTTTTTCTGTCTCTCCTTTTGTGATGGGTTAATTAATTTGTTCTACTTTTGTTTGTGATAATTTTGATTGATGATGTAAATCTAGAAATTTATCCATTTCCTCTAGGTTTTCAAATCTATTAGAGTACAGTCTTCCATAGTATTCTGATATGATACTTTTGATTTCTGTTGGATTTGTTGTGACATCTCCCATCTCATTTCTTATTGGGGTTATTTGTTTTCTCTCCTGTTTTTCTCTTGTAACTTTAGCGAATGGTTTATCAATTTGTTGATCTTTTCAAAGAACCAGCTTTTAGTTTTGTTAAGTTTGCAATTGTTCTTCTGTTCTCTAATTTATTTAGTTCTGCTCTAATCTTTATTATCTGTTTTCTTCTGATACCTCAGGGGTTCTTCTGTTGCTCCCTTTCTACTTGTTCAAGCTATAGGGTTAATTCTTTGGTTTGGGTCCTTTCCTCATTCTGATTTGTGCATTTATGGAGACGTATTGACTTCTGAGCACCACTTTTACTGTATTCCATAGGTTCTGATAGGTCATACTTTCATTCTTTTTTGATTCTATAAATTTATTTATTGCATCTCTGATTTCTTCAATAACCCATTCATTTTTGAGCAATGTATTGTTCAGCTTCTGTGAGTTCAGATTTCTACCTACACTTTTTCTGCTATTGATTTCAATTTTTGTGGCTTCAGAGTCTAAGAAGATGCTTTGCAATAATTCAGTGGATCAGATTTTGTTGAGACTTGCTTTGTTTCCTAATATGTGATCTATTCTAGAGAACATTCCATGTGCATTGGAAAAGAAGGTGTACTCATTTGTTGTTGAGTATATGCTTAGGGTCACCATGAGTTGTATCCGACTCAGCATATGTCAGTGAGGTGTAGTTGGTTGAATTTCACAACAAGATCTGTGTCTTAATTGATCTTTTTTCTGGATGATCTGTCCATTACTGAAAGTGGAGTGTTGAAGTCTCCTGCTATTCTTCTAATCTATCTTCATTTTCCATTGTTGTCAGTGTCTGTTTGATGTATTTAGAGGCTTTGATATTGAGTGCATAAATATTTAATATTCTTATGCCCTGCTTATGTATTGAGCCTTTCAGTAATAGTGACCATCCTTGTCTGTGATGGTAGACCTTATATTAAAATCTATTTTATCTGAGGTTAGTATTGCCATTCCTGTTCATCTTTGTGTGTTGTTAGCTTATTATGTACTAGTCCATCCTTTGATTTTCAGTTTATTCATATCTTTGAGTCTAGTTTGTGTTTCTTGTAAGCAATATATAGATGCATCATAGTTTTTTGATCCAGGCTGTCACTCTCCGACTCTTTATGGGAGCATTGAGTCCATTTACATTCAGTGTAACTATTGATAGATATGTGTTTAGTGCTATCATTTCAATGTCTTTATTTTTGTGTTGTTGATGTTTTCTTTGTTTCCCTTAATATTCTGTTCTGGATAGTTTTTCTTTATGGGTTCACTTTTCATCTTTTCAAGTGTTGGTTTTGTGTTTGTTCAGACTCCTGTATTATGCTTCATGCTTTGGTATGTCACAGTGTTAGCTTGCTTTGTGGTTATCCCTTTTGTCGGCCTTAATGTTCTAAGTTTAAACCAATCTTTAACTTCTGTATATCTCTTAATTTCTTCTCCATCCGAAAGGGTTCTAACTACTGTAATGTATCCCTCTTTATATTATGATGATGTCATAGTTTTTGTGTTAAGATCACTGGTTTCCTTCTTGCAATATTTTAGCTTTGATTGAGCTTTGTGACTTCCTTAGCAGAACAGGATTCTGGATGCTGTGTCCTATATTGCATCCTTAAGTATGCATTTGTTTTTCTTTTCCTAAACAAAGGGCTTCCTTCAGTATTTCTCGTAGTTTTGGTTTGGTTTTTACACAGTCTCCAAGCTTCTGTTTATCCATGAATGTCTTAATTTCACCTTCATATTTGAGAGACTGTTTTGCAGAATATATATTTCTTGGTTGGAAGTTTTTCTCCTTTAAGGCTTTGAATGTGTCATTGCACTGCCTTCTTGCCAACATGGTTTCTGCAGAGATGTCATACAAAAGCCTACAGGGCTTCCCTTTTTATGCTAGTTGTTTTAAGTCTTATTACCTTTAAGAGCCTGTCTTTATGTTTCATTTTATAATGCTTGACTGCAATATGTCTTGGAGTTTTTCTTTTGGGGTCTAGTTTTTGTGTCATTTGATACACATCTTGGGTATCTGTGTTTTCTTCTTTTATAATTTCAGGAAAGCTGCCCGTCAGTAACTCTTTAACAATTCTTTCTGTATTTCCCACTATTCCCTGCTGTTCAGGAATTACAATTAATTCTAGATTATTCCTCTTGATAGAAGCCCACATGTTTCTTAATGTTTCTTCATTTTTCTTATTTCTTTTCTCTGAATTCTCCTCACAAATGGTGATATCAGTTACTTTATCTTCAAGCTCACTAACTCTGTCTTCGAACTCCTCAATTCTGCTCTTTTAGCTTTGCAATCAATTGTCTAATCTGTAATGTTATTATTGATCTTTTGGATTTCAGATTGTTGATTCTCCATCAGTTGATATAGCTTACTTAATTTTTTATTTTATTCTGTTGCATTTTATTTAATCTCTAGAAGGGATCTATATGTAATTCTTTTGTACGCTACCTCTGATAATTTCAGAAAGCCTTCTTCATCTGGGAAGTTTTTTGATTCTTTGTTTTGGGAGTTTCCTAGAGCCTTCGTGGTCTGCCTCTTTAATGGTTAGATGTTGATCGTTGTCTTCATGCCATCAATAAACTTCTCAGTTTCCCTAGTGTTATACCAACATGTAGTTCTAAGAGGGCAATACGGACACTGTTAGGTTTGGTTGCCAGCTGCCTCCACATTCTCTAGTGACTGGCCCCAGCTTGGCTTTCAGGGGTGACAGGCCCCACCTCCTGTCTGCTAAAAGTGGTGAGTTACTTGTGGTGGTTCTCGATCATTATGTCAGTCAAGTCTATGGTGTAGCTCTGAGAGGGAAGGAGAGAATGATGCCACCACATTCAGCTGTCTGGGACTGCTGTGCTCTCCAGATGTGTTTAACTTAAAAACTACTTTTTTTTGCTTAGAGGAGCACAGTCCAGAAAGTGCCAAGGGTAGCTGGACTCTCAAGGTTGGCAGGCCCCACCTCCTGGTTGGCAGAGATGATGTGTTACTCATGGAGTCTCTAGGGGGTCGTCAGCCCACCTTATGATGTTGCTCAGTGAAGGGTGGTAGAAATGCTACCAGCACACTCAGCTGCCAATCATCACTGTGTTCTCCAGCTGGTCTTGTTTTAAAAGCTGTCTTACTGCTGAAAGAGGTGTTGTCCAGCAGCTGCCAAGAGCAGCTGGTCCCTTGGGGGTGTCAGGCCCTGCATCCTGGTTGACAATGGCAGCTCCTTGCATGCTATCATTAGACATTATGGTGCAGCTCAACAAGGGAGGGGTTAGGGCACTGCCACCCTCAGTCACCAGCTCCCACTATAATCCCTCGGTACGGTTTTCTCAAAAACATCTTTTCTGCTGGAGAAGCACTTTCCAGACAGACATTATTGTTCAGCATGAGAATTAGACCCCACTGAGTCCTCAGGCATAGCTGACTCCGCCACTCAGCTGACCAAGATGGCATCCTGCCTGATCTGGCCCACTCTTCTTGCAGTGACTCAGTGGCATCTATGGTGCAGCTCAGAGAAGAGAGAGGGGAAGGGCACTGGTGCCCTCAGTCAGCAGCTGGACTTCAAGACATAGCTATCCAAAGCTTAGTCTGTTGCAGTATACGCTGTTCACTTAAGCACTGGATTTCAGTGCATTAGCATGTCAGGCTCACAGGTTCAGCAGACCCTGTCTCTACCTCTTGAATAACAAAGAAAGTGTCCATACCTGCAGCTGCCTCGAACACTGCATCAGCAGAAGCAGGACTCTGTGTGCTGCTGCCTCACTTCCAGCAGAGTTTATTTCCCCTTTCCTGTCAGTCAGTCCAATCTCACAACCCTATGCCAGATCCTGGGGCTCCCAGAATGCCCACACTGCTCTGTTCACTTATTATTCTAGGGCTTAGTTCTCAATGGGAATCAAGGAGATGCATGTCTAGTCTGCCATTATGGCTCTGACCCTCCAATGGCATTTTTGATGAGATAGAGAAACAAATCGCCAACTTCACAGAGAAAAGGAGGAAGTCATGGATAAATAAAACATTACTGAAGAAGAACAAAGTGAGATGCCTCACACTACCTAATTTTAGAATCTATTTTACTGCCATGTTAGTGCAAACAGCCTGCTAGTGGTATAAAAATAGATACACAGACTAATGTAACAGAATTGAGAATCTAGATATAAGGTCATCCACCTACAAGCAGCTAACATTTGACAGAGGTCTAAAGTCTGTAACCTTGGGAAAAGATAGTCCCTTTAGCAAACAGTGTTGTCGTAACTCTGGTGGCATAGTGGGTTAAGTGCTACTATGTCTACTAACCAAAATGTCAACAGTTCAACTCTTATCAGGCACTCCTTGAAACCTCCTTGAGGCAGTTCTACTCTGTCTTGTAGGGTTGCTATGAATCAGACCCAACTCAATGGCAGTGGGCTTGGTTTTGTGGGGGATTGGGTTGTCATAACTGGACACCCATCTACAAAAAAAAAAAATTGAAACAAGACCTATGTCTCACAGTATGCACAAAAACTAACTGAAAATGGATCAAAAGCCTAAATATAAAATTTGAACCAATAAAGATCAAGGAACAAAAAACAGGGACAATGCTGAGAGCCCTAAACATAGCATAAAGGTACTACAAAATATTGCTAACAATACACAAACACTGGAAGAGCATGTAGATAACTAGAAACTCCTAAAAACCAAACACTTAGCTCATCCAAAGGTATCAACAACAGAGAAAAAAGACTAACTACAGACTGGGAAAAAAATGTTGGCTATCACAATTCTGACTGGCATCTAATCTCCATAATCTACAAGGTACTGAAAAACCTCAACAAGAAAAAGACAGACAACCTAATTAAACAATGGGCAATGGATATGAACAGGCATTTCACCAAACAAGACATCCAAGCAGCTAGCAGATACATGAGGAAATGCTCACAATCATTAACAATTGACCATTAGAGAATTCCAAATCAAAACTACAGTGAGATACCATCTTACACTAATGAGTCTGGCATTAATCCAAAAAACACAAAATAATAGATGATGGAGAGGTTGTAGAGAGACTGGAATACTTCTGCATGGCTGGTGGGAATGTAAAATGGTACAGACACTTTGGAAATCAATTTGGCAATTTCTTAAAAAGCTAGAAATAGAAATACCATATGACCCAGCAATCCTACATCTTGGAATATATCCTAGAATAACTGCTGTCACATATATAGATACATACACTCCAGTGTTTATTGCATCACAGTCCACAGCAGCAAAAAGAGGGAATCAACGTAGGTGCCCAGCAACAGATGAAAGGATAAACAAACTATGGTACATTCACACAATATAATACTGTGCTGTGATAAAGAACAACAAAGAATTTTGTAAACATGTCATAACATGGAGTCATCTGGAAGGCATTATGTTAGGTGAAATTAATCACTTGCAAAAGGACAAATATTGTATGAGGCCTCTATTATAAGGACTTAAGAAATGTTTTAAGTACTGAAGAAAATAATCCTTGATGGCTGCAAGGTGGAGGGGGAGGAAAGGAGACAGGTATTCATAGATTAGATAATATATAGGAACTGGTTTAGGTTAAGTGTGTGACAGCACACAGCAGAAAGAAGGTCAGCACAGCTAGACTACGCCAAAAACTAACCAAACCAAAACCAAACCCACTGCTGTCAATTCTTACTCATAGCAACCCTATAGACATAGTAGAGTTTCCAGGGAGTACCTGGCAGATTTTAACTGCCAACCTTTTGGTTAGCAAATGTAGCACTTAACCACTATACAACCAGGGTTTCCATACCCCAAACTAAAAGAGTTCCTAAATACAACCCAGTATTTTGAGGGACAGAGTTGCAGGGACAAGAGTCTGGGGACTGTGGATTTGGGAGATGTCTAGGGTAATTGGCATACTTAAGTTTTTTGAGTTTTTCTTTCTTTCTTCCTTTTTTTTTTTTTTTAAGAAGATGTTCTGCATACCACTTTGGTGAGTGCCATCCGGGATCTTAAAAGCTACTAAGCAGACATGTAAGTACCATCAACTGGTCCCAATCCACCTGGATTAGAGAAGAATGAAAGACATCAGAGACATGAGGAAAATATGAGCCCAAGGGACAGAAGGTGCCATATTATCTGGGATTATATCAGTATGGGAGCAGAAGAACTGGATAGTATCTGGCTACCACCAATGACTGCCCTCACAGGGAACACAACATGAACTCCCTGACGCAGTGGGACAAAAATGTGTGTACAGAACTAGAACTCTATTAAAAGGCCAGACTTGACGGTTCGTAAGAACAGAGGGTCCCCTGAGGACATGGCCACAAGGACTCTCTGTTAAATTAGAACTTAAAACAGTATCGAAGCCAACTCTTCAAAGACTGGACTGGACTATAAAACATAGAGTGATGATGGTGAAGAATGTGCTTCTTGGATTAAAAATATACAAGAGGCTGTCCAAACAGCTCTTTCCCAGAGGCAAGATAAGAGGGTGGAGGGGGCACGAGTTAGTTGAACATTTACGGGAAGTGTAGGGTAGAGGGTAGGAGGGTGCTGTCACAGAGAGGTGACAGCAGCTAGAGTTGCATAGCACTGTGGATGCGGGATTTTAGTATGGCAACTTGATTTGTAAACTGTCACTTAAAGCACAATAAAATATTTAAGAAAAAACAGGCTTTCCAAGAACCCCAAAGGTGGAAAATATAAGTGATACATAAGTGCAACAATAATAATTAAAAAGTGTGTTATGTGACAGACAGTGGACATATTTGTCTTGTTTAAGTTTTACAAGAATGCTAGGAGGCAGATATTATCACTAGCCTTTTTTCACAAATGTCTACCATGAAACTAAGAAGCATTAATTTGCTGAAAGTCACATAGCTAATAAAAGGTAAAGTTAGGTTTTCACATACAGATCTGATGATTTCAAAAAATAAGTGCTTTGTACCAATTTCATTTATTCACTCAAACATTCAGAAAAATATTTTTATTATGAATAACCATTGTGTTTCTGATTGTGTTTTGGTAATGCAAATATTTCTAAAATAAAGGCAGTGCTAAGAAGCCTAGGGAAATTCTGGTGGTGTAGTGGTTAAGTGCTACAGCCACTAATAAAAAGGTCAGCAGTTCAGATCCACAAGGTGCTCCTTGGAAACTCTATGGGGCAGTTCTATTCTGTCCTATAGGATCACTAGGAATCAGAATTGACTCAACTACAGTGGATTTTTTTCCCCCAAAGGAGCCTAGGGCTATGTCCTAGGATAAAAGTCTACAGGAGGTAGAAAATACCTAAGCTACTAAGCAATGAGGGTAGAAAGGAATGGTCAATTATGACCATGAACTTGAAACTGAATCATTAAAAGGTGAGTAGGTATGGTCAGGCAAGCCAAGAAGCCATGGCTTTGTGGGCAGATTGAGCAGCATGAACAAAAGCATAGAAGTCAGAGTTTCAAATTTAGGAGAAGTTTCCAGAATGTAAGTTATTGCTAACAGTGTTGGGAGGTGGGAAAGACAAAATCAGTTTCAGTTAGGCTTACAGTCAAAAGCCATTTCTTTAGATCAGAACATGAGAAAGCTCTCAAATTTCTTCCTCACTTGAAAAAGTAGAATATTCATAAAGCAGTGAAATCTGTACAAGAAAAAGCAAATAAAATTAATCCTTCAGTATAACTCACCTGAGAATGAAGTTAAAAAGCATTTCTTTATAGGAAGCATGAAACACATTGACCTTCTCACACTGAAACTGGATCTGCTTACTTTGTGTACACTGCCTGTGCTCCTCCTAGTCTCAGCGCCGGTGCACTCTGAGATTTTAGCAAGAGCTTGGTTAGCTTTGGGGAAGTCGCTTAGAATTTATAAACTCATTACTGGAACCAGAAAATACCCATAAAGATAGTATATAGGGTAGCATTTCCATTTCTAGACTTAAAGCACTTCCTCTAAGGGGTGGCAAACCGCAATTCCATTTCAGCGTAACTCTAGCTTTCCCTTGGTGCGCCCTAGATGCAGCTCAACGCAGGCTGTCCGGAGAAACCTGGGAAACTTTCTCTGGCTCTTCTTCCTTAACCAACATATTGGCAGGTGATGAGAAGAAAGAAGGAAGGTAACTATCCTAATTAGGAAGCTCTGAATGTAAGCCTAGACTGGACAAAACCACTGCCATACTGACTCAAGCTGGCATCTTGCTCCACAGGATTGTCCCCAGAAGCAGCTGCAGCGCTCTCTCAGACGCCATGAGTGCTCGCCTCTGATGCGACGCCCAGGAGCCTGACCAGGTGAGCCACGTATTAGACAGACTTGACACTAATACTCTGAGGTTTTAGGTAAACTACTTCATTCCCGGGCTGGACAGCAATGGGAGAACATAGATGAAGCTTCTGTTTCATTTTACATTTTCTTTTAAAATCTTCCGCTATGCAGATGAAGTCAAAGATGGTGAACAATAGACAAATTGTCCATAAAATAGATTCATAATCACTTGATAGCGCGAAATGGGAATCAGGTCACCAGTCCCACTAAACTCATGCTACCCTGGTGAACCCAAACCAAACCTGCTGCCATAGAGTCAGTTCTGACTCACAGTGACTGTTCAGGAGACAGGGTAGAACAGCACCACGGAGTTTCCGAGGAGCTCCTGGTGGATTTGAACAGGTGATCTTTTGTTTACAGCTGTTTGACTTAACCACTGAGCCCCCAAGGTTTCCTATACTCTGGCAGGGATTGTTAAATTGACTTGAAAGCAACAGCAGTCTCTCAGTAGCTCACCAGGAAGACTTCTCCATTCTCTGCCTCTCTGTCCCCATCTCTCTGCCTTAGTCATTTCTCTCTTTGTCTTCTTCTCTCTGTCTGACTTCCCTTGCCTCTCTTTCCCTCTCTCTCCATGTGTATCTAATGTCTCCAGAATTCTTCAGCAGTCTTGTAAGCTGTTGTTCAGTTCATATCATTAACACAGCGGCTTCATTGATTCAAAGGTGCCAGGAAGTACATGACTTAAGTAGGATACACACTGTCAGAATTAAGCCATGTCTAATAATAAAATAAGATCAAACGATTACCTTTCATCAGTGTTACAGATTAAATCGTGTCTCCTCAAAATACAGGTTGAATTTGTGGCCATTGTACATAAAGATGTGATTCTTTTTGGAAATAGGATTTTTCTTTTGTTGTGTTATTGATGTCACAACAGTGCAGGGTGGGTTCTAAATCTAATCACTCTCAGTTATGATGAGACCAAAAGAGACACACACAGAGGGAAGAGAAATGCCATGTGAGGATCGCCTACAAGCCAAGGAATGCCAGGGAACCAGAAGAGAAGTCTCCAGGGCCAAGACCCTGATTTGCACTTTCAGTCTTCAAAAGCATGAATTCCATTTGTTAAAGCCATCCACTAATGGTATTTGTATTACAATAGCTAGGTAATGAGCTCTAAATATCAAAGTAAATAAACAATCTGCTACAATGAATTTTTATGCAAAAAAGTATTCAGCCAGTCAGTAACAAATCATTTCAAGTTCTTTCAAACAATATTTCTTCATGCTAAATTTTCTTTTGCTTCCTTTGGGAAGGTGGAAATTAGAAAACTTCGTAAGGCAAACATTGTATCCAACAAATTGGAAAGAATTTCCCTTGGTTACACAAAGGCCACATTCTGTTTTTAAAAATAAATTTTTTTAACGTGCACCTTAAGCCATAATACATATAATTCTGTACTTTCTTAAAAACAGATTTTTAATGAACTATTTTATGTTCCTTAAATAACTTATTTCCCAAAGATTCAGTTTTCAGTAAAACCTTACCACACACTTCGGTATGAACTGCATATATTAGGTTGCACTTACTTTACATATTCAGTCGCAGGTACTTTTCAGTATTTTGATACCTCCTGCATTGGTTTGAAAGAGGTATTTATTATCACAGAGTCATTTCGGCTGTAAATATTTATAGGCAATTTTATCTCTAGTTTAGGGTTTGAGTATTGTATCTTACAATGCTTAAAAAAGGCATCGTTGATTTGCTATTTTTGCTTTTGATAGAGAGCATGTTTTATGGTATGAATGTGAGAGTTTTTCTTTAATAATTTACAAAATTACCTGCAGTAAAATCTTCACCTGTTCTTTGTTTTCTTAGCACCACAAAATTGGAATTACATATAAAATCTTTCCTCCAGGAGATTTATGTCTACCAGAGAAAGAAAATCTCCACTTAAATTTTTATGAAACATCAAAATTATGATCTGCTTTAGCAAAACAATACAAAGAAGTCCTTCATTGAACGAGGTGCATTTCCAATATTTGAGAACATCATTCTTTGTCTCCCACTTAATCTTTATTTTCCTGTGGCAGCTCCTTTTTGGCCTCATCGATTCTCCTGTTTGTATGTGCAGTGGGCTAATTTGTCTTTCATTATGGAAAGTTCCAAGTGCCAACCACAGAGGCTAACCCCAGCTAGAGGACAAGCCTCCCGGATGTCTGTGCTTTTCACAGTTTAATTTGTAATTGTTATACAAAAAGACTGATGTCCATTTGCTCCTTTCGTTTCCCCAGGACTGATCACCCTATGCTCAAAGAGGGCAATGGTCCTGACCTAGTGGCCCCAATATAGCTGCGTGTGGAAATAGTGAAGACCAGATTTTGTCCTTCAGTGTCTCCTTATTGAATTACATGTTTTAATAAAGCATTTATACAACATCCACAGAGCTGTTATCAATTAATTACCCATGGAAATTTAGAGGATGTAACACAGTGGTAGTTATGATACCCAGGGCATTAGACATATGTTACATAAAAGATGCAGTCACCTTGAAATTATTCTGTCAAAGGGCTGCCTTTTTCCTATAGAATATTACACATTCTAATGTGAAAATTGGTTAAAAACCTATTAGGAAGTGGCAATGGCATATTCTTTTCCAGTAAGTTAATCAGAATTTGAGAAAATTGTGTACACACAGTTTCAGAAACCTCTTTTTTTTCTTTTGGATGTTCCTGCTTTCTGTAGCTTGGAGCTTTATATTTTGGAGAGTGTAGGCAGTTCATTTAGAATCTAGTGCCATGTGACTCAAACCATGAATTTATCCATTGCCACCTGCAGATACTACCTTGGGCGTGAGGGAGGTAGTGGGCAGCCCTCCTGGTGGGCGCACTCCTAATGCTAAAAGCTTCACTTCTGCCCAGAGTACCTGGACCCAGGGGCCAGAAAAAGGAGAGGAGAGAGGACAATGGGGCACCACTGATGGATGCCAAAGGACCCTGGCAGAGGACAGGAGGAAAATCATCCGGGTCTCAGAACTGAGGTAGCAAAAACTGGGAATGGCAGTGGTATGGGGGCAAGAGAGGCAGAGAAAAGACTAGACAACTTTTAAATCGATGAGAAAGGCAGCAGCATGTTTTAAAGGGTCATCCCAAGAACTTCTGAAACCACCTTCAAACCATTTCTCCACATTTAGAACAAACACTTATCTTGTCTGAGAGCATATACGGTGGTGGTGTTGCTTGTTTATGTTGTTTTTCAAGTTATCAGGGATAAGAATTACTTTCCAGCCTGAAAGGCAAAAATGAAGGTGTTGCATTAGCTATTTTTGAAGCCGTAAACTAAAATATCAGAAAATGGAAGACACTGCTTTGGATATTGTGCTACACTGGCTTTTAGAAATATTATCTCCACAGCTCCAGTTTAAGACAAAGAAATCCAAGAAACCTGTTTTAATTTAGGTATTCATTAAGTGCATTTGAACAAAATCCAAGTCAACAATTCACCTAATACATTATTACTATTAAAACTGAATTAATCTATTGATTCAGCATTTACTTTGAGTGCATCCGAGGGAAGTAACCACTGGGGAAACAGAGGGAAAGGACCCAGACCAGGCTCTCAAAGACAGTGGGAAGAGACAGGAACACAACTAAGAATTATAATCCGGTTTGATAAGTGACCTGCAAGGGAACCATAAGAAGTGACCTGGATGTCAAGAGGCATGAGTCCTAGTTCTATAAGTGAAGGCTGGACAAGGGTTAGGGTATCACAGCTAAGCCTTGATGGACTGGAAACGATTCATAAGGCAGAAAAGAAGGACAATGACACCCTTTGGAAGACATTTCCAAATCACACAGTAAACGTACCAGGGCCACTCTCCCTTCTGGTAGGCCACCTGCAGTAACAATCAGAGCTGGTCTCCACTGGTTTGTATACTATTTTAGTCAGCTAGGGCTGCTCTAACAGAAATATCACAAAGTGGATGGCTTTGACAAAGGAAGCTTTATTCTTACACAGTCCGGTAGGTTACAAGTCCAAATTCAGGGTGTCCGCTCCAGGGGAAGGCTTTCCCCCTTGTCGGCTCTGGAGGAAAGTCTGGTATTGGAGCATCTTGGCGCAGGAACCTCAGGTCAGAAGAACGCACTCTTCTCCGGGTGCAGCTGTCTTGATGTTGCAGGTTCCCAATTCTCAGCCTGCTTCCCTTTCCTTTATTTCTTGCAGGATGAAAGGATTAAGAGTGGGGCAAGCAACACTCCAGAGACACTTCCTTTACAGTGGAGCAGGAAGGTGGTTCTATGAAGGGATTTACAGCCCCACACTAATCCTTTAACATACAGCATAGGAAAACCACAGAATGGAGGACAGTCACAAGATACTGGGAATCACAGCTCAGCCGCATGGCTACACATATTTTGGGGGGAACACAATTCAATCCATGACACATACCCTTCAGGAGCCTGAAGGAGGCCCAGACTCTGTCTGGGAGTCAAAGTTTCCTCTGAAAATCCACTAACTGTAATTTGAGAATGAAGTTTAAAGGTACTCGGGAAACAGAAATACCGTAGATTTCACACATGTGTGCGCACATGCAGACATGCATCCGTGCACACGCACACACACACATACACACACCACTTTATCTGTGTCTTAGTTTGCTTTATCGGCCACTCACTATTGTCAAAAATTAAAATTCAGCTAAGTGCTTATGATTAAATGAACTACAATTGACGTATTAAATACAAAAGATCATCACATTAGAAAATAAACATAGAATGGAAAGTATTCTAAGTACTCTGCATTTGGGTTACATAGTCAGATTGTATGTGAGATGACAACAATCCCTAGTATTCAACAGTGCCATCACATTTGTCCTGCCCTTAGAGCCTTAAACTACAACCCTAACTTGAGAGCTAGTAAGACAAGTACTATTGCCGTCACTTTACGATTCACAGAAGTTCAATTGTTTACCCAAAGCCACCTGTATTATTAATGGTGAAGTTGCCCAAATTTTCCTTTACCTAAATCTACCCTTGAGCTTCAACAGAAGCTGTGATGTTGTGGAAGAATAATGAATACACCATCTACTGATAGAAAAAGGAGTAAATCAGTCTTAGGAAAAATACCACCTTAGAAACAAGGATAACGGGAAGACTTAGGTTCGTCTACCTTGGGGACATCACCAAGAGATACCAGTGACTAGAAAAGGAGGTTATGTTTGGTAAATAGAGGGCCAACAAAAATGAGGAAAACCTTCAATGAGATGGACTGATACAAAAGCTGTAGCAGTAGATCCAAATATACCAACAATCAAGAAGACGGCACGGAGCTGGCTACAATATGGCCACCAAGAGTCACAGCCAACTCAACAGCAAAGAAAAACAAACACCTGAGCCTTTTATTTTTTTGAGATTGATTCACTATCCAAAAAAAATTATACCAAGATTTTTCCAAATGTAAATATTAAAACATTATTTTGAAATATGTTTTTTAGAATTTTACGTACTAGTGAAAAATAAAGACTATTCCCTACCTTAATACACTTAGTTTCTGCATATAGGGTTTGACAGTTCATGTCAGTTCATGGCAAGACATGACCAGAAATTGTCAGTATTGCCAGAGCATGGTAATATTTTGGAACTGCCCTGGAGAGAAGCTGGTATACTCTTATCTATACCGTTTAACAAAGATTCAGAAAATGGAAGAAAGTTGCTGCATATGCTAAAATGGAAAAAAAAAAAAAAAGATAACTTATAAAATTAGAGTAAGTCAGAAAAGAAGCCTAGCTCAAGTAGATAAGCAGTTTGAATAGTCTGGGCTACCAAACAAGCCCATAAATTCCTAGCAGCTTTAATTTTTTAGATTCATGTTTTGTTGTAAGTGTACTGAGTAATTTCTGAATTTGTACTTCTTTTTGCTTCATAGATAGGAGATCTGGCAATTAATTTTGTGAACTTGCCACCATGTGCTTACATTGGCAGCACTGTACAAACAGCTCAGTAAGATTTCATAAGCTTCATATATCAGGGTCTCACAGCTGCACTCGTGTCGATAAGTGGTGGTGTCTTCCTGAAAGGCATTCATTATTGCTGTTGTGTGCTTTTGTGTGCATCACAAGAATATCACAGCTTGAATTAGAGCAACAAACAAACATTAAATTTCTTGTTAACTTGGAAGAGTGGAAGTGAAATGAGGGAAGTATTAGTCCGAGTTTATGGGAATAATGTCAATAAGAAAACAACAGTGTATTAATGGATTAAAAATTTTTCTGAGGGGAGAGAAAGCATCACTGATGAAGAGGGGTCAGGGCAGCCAGTAAGAAAGGTGCTGAAAAGGCTGCATGAAAATCTTGGATGAAAATGACCTGAACTTTCAGCCAGTAACTCATGGCTCTTACACCACACCAATGCACCACAGCACTGTCTGCTAGGAAATCTTTAGCCATTAAACAAATTAACTGTATTGGAACACTCTTCCCATTCACCTGGGCTGTCCCCCAGTGACTTTTTTCTTTACCTGAAGATAAGGAAACATTTAAGAGAAGACATTTTGATGGCATTCAGGACATCAAGGATAATACGACAGCTCTGATGGCCATTCCCCAAAAAGAGTTGCACAATTGCTTTGAATGGTGGACTAGGCACTGGTGTTAGTGCATAGCTTCCCAAGGGGAGTCCTTCAAAGGTGACCATAGTATTATTCAGCAATGAGTTACATAGCACTTTTTCTAGATGAGTTTGTGAACTTAGTTGTCAGACCTTATATAAATGTAAATTCTAAAGCTTTATTTTGCACAAACTTTGTATTGCATGATTGAAAAGTAAAGCATTATCAGGATGTAAATAATCTCGTCACTTTATTCTGTGCCTGAAAGATACATTTACTTGGGAAGTTCAAAACTCCTAGAAATTTTTTTGCTTTGTTTTGGTAACTCTTTTAAGCCATTTGTATAAAGAATCTTGTATAGTACTAACTACGCAGTACAATTTTTTGTCTTGTCTTCTTGTTACTGCCTTTCATTTCTGATAGCATGCTATGTTCTTTGCACTACTCCTAAGGTCTGTCAAGAGTTAGTTGCTAGAGCTGCAAGTCCAAGTGCCACTAGAACTCTGTGACAGTGAATTATTTAAATTATTTTCTAATGTAAGGGAGAAATGTAAAACTCTCTTGTGTTCACGTATTTCCGTAGTTACCTTCTCAACTTTTTTCCTGTATACACTTGTTGCCATTAAATAGTGACATGGTTCTGTTACTGTTGGGATTGGGACTAGAACGATGTAAGCTGCTAATGCCATTGCAAATTCCCAATGACAATGACCACAAGGCAGAATGAAAAAGCTCTGGAAAGAGGGACCCTTGCTTTAAGTTTTGCCACTGTATTGGTGGGGAAGACCCAGAGTGAGGGCTGCTAATATCCTGCAGCATCAGATCACTGCGGCTTTCCTCTTGTGTCACAAGTTTGGCTTGAATGAACCCATTGAATTTCCCTAGTCAGAAAGAGTAAGAATTCATTCATTTAATGAAATTTTACAGAGCAGCAACCATGAGCAAATACAGTCTTCTAGGATTAAAGATATGGCAGTAAACATTGACAAGGGCTTGGAAGTCGTGATACTTATACTTCGATGTTGGAGGAGGAGACAAATAAGCAAATAAATAAACAAGAAAAGTATCAACAAGTAAGACACCATTAGTGTAGGAAATAAAAATAGTACACTGTGGAAGACTGGACTTGATGATCCCATCAAGTCGATTCTGACTCATAGGGACACTATAGGACAGAGTAGAACTGTCCCATAGAGTTTCCAAGGAGTGCCTGGTAGATTTAAACTGCTGGCCTTCTGGTTAACAGCCACAGCACTTAATCACTACGCCATCAGGACTTCAGAAGTTACCTGTGTTTATGGGATCCCTCAGCAGCAACTATTGAAATGCTGTATTCCCACTCTGTTTGTTTCTCCCATCTGCCTTGAATAAACCTTTCTCTGGTTACGTTGATTTGAAGGTTGCTTCTTTGTTTATGTTTCAGAAGTCTGGCCTTCATTCAGAAACTAGGAGTCCCTCCACTGTTCTGTTCTGTTCAAGAATATTTCGCCATGGTGACAGTCTTTTAAAAGCACACTTCCGTCTTTCTCCAGTAACAACGAACCTGCACTGGAAAAAACAAAATGTTCAAATTTAAAGATTTCTCAAGGTCCTAAAACAGGCAAAATAAGAAAGAGAGGTCAACATTTTTGACTTGTAGGGTTTATCTCTAGCAAGCTTCACTGCATATTATTTTTTATCTCAGGAGCAGACTGAGAAAGGTATTCATCTTTAAGGGCTGATACATAAGGTAGAGGAGATCAAGGTCAGGCCAGCCTCTACCTGCCCATGACATAAACTACCAAAGATTCCTTGTGTCATCTTTATCTTTCTGAGTGCTGAACCAGTCCTAGCCAAGTCTGGCAGAACAGTGAACTCCCCATTTCAGAAATCATCTTGTGGCTATGAACCAAATTTCAGTGTGCCTGATGTAGCTCCAAAGTCACCACGGACCTACAGCAGTGCTCGAGACTCTCTGGATGCTGCCTCTAACTCTTCTCTGTCTCAATAGGCTATCAGAAGAAATTTTAGACAGAGTCTCAGATTTTCTACTTGCTACCAGATATCGTATATGGTACATCAGTCTTCTCTAACTGCTTTAGCAAATTACCACAAATGAATGACTTAAAAAATCACAAATTTATAATTTTTCACTTCTGGAGGTTACAAGTCTAGGGCAGGTAGGAGGAGCTGGAGACTCTAGGGAAGAATCCATTTGTTTGCCGTCTTGTCCAGCTTCTAGAGGCTGCCTGCTTTCCTTGGCTTTGGCCCTGAATGATGTCATTGTATTTCCTGCACCAGCTCTACTCTGGTTTGCATTTCCCCCTCCGGGACTGAACTCCCTGCTGCTTTCTTGTAAGGACTCTTGTGAAGACCCTGGGCCCATCTGAATACTCTAACATATCTCCCCACCTGATGGTCCTTAACTTACATCTGCAAAGACCCTTTTGTAATGGCAGATAACATATTCATAGGTTCCAGGAATTAGGATATAAACATGTTTGGGGGGCTATTATTCTGATTACTGCATACAGCTTTTGCCAATGGAATGAGACTCAAAGGCAGTAGCTTTCCCTAGGTTTTTGTTCAAAGCCAAATCTACACTTTTGAAGTGATTTCAAAAGGCACAAGTATATTTTGCTAAATGTAATTGGTTTCTGTCTACATAGACCTTTCTTGTTAAAATTTAATTATTGCTACCCTTAGGGTTGTCTTTCTTTAATTTTTTCTCTTTATTTCCTCTTATATACCTATTATTATTAACCCAGATCCCGTATACCAAAGTTTATAGCTGAGAATGGAGAATGGGAGTCTAAATTCTATTGCAGATTCATTATATCCACTCCTAAAATGGTTTCTGTTCCTAACGCCCTCATTTTTCTTAGTAACAATGTAGCAGTGTAGCAGTGTGGGGAAGTGGATGAACATGGGCATTAATTGTATCTGAGGAGGTCCACTGCTACAGTGGTTAAACTCTCAGCTGCTAACCAAAAGCAGCAGATTGAACCTACTAGCCAATTCAAGGGAGAAATATTTGACAGTCTGCTATCATAAAGATTCCCCATCCCACCAAAAAAATCAAACGTGTTGCCCTTGAACAGATTCCAACTCATAGGAATCCTACAGGACAGAGTAGAACTTCCACATAAAATTTCTGGTATCTTCAAACTGCTGACCTTTTGGTTAGCAGCTGAGCACTCTATCACTTTGCCAGTCGAGCTCTCAAGAAAGATTGCAGCCTTGGAAACCCTGTGGGGCAGTTTTACTTTGTACCACTGGAAAACCTGGTAGCATAATGGTTAAGTGCTACAGCCGTTAACCAAAAGATGGGAGCTGGAATCCACCAGGCACTCCTTGGAAACTTTATGCAGCAGTTCTGCTCTGTCTTGTAGCACTGCTCTGAGTCAAAATCAACTTGACTGCAGTAGGGTATAGGGTTGCTATGATTCAGAATCAACTTGACCACAGTGGATTTATTTTTTTGGTTTATGGGGTTGCTATGAGTTGCAATCAATTCAACAGCAATTGCTAAAAAGGCAAGTTATGACTTCGGCTCCTCCACACTGTAACTAGCTGTATGCTGGGAAAGCCACAAGATGTCTCTGAGCCTCTATTTCTTCATTTATACAATGTCATTATTGTGATAATGTTAATAATAAAATTGTTCTGAGGGTGAAACACCTAGCATAGCACCTGGTGCAAAGTCAAGTTCTGTTTTTCCCCTAACCCTTCACTATCCTTGAACACCTAAAGTAGGATTTACCTGTTCTCCAGAGGTCCAATTTACATAATACCATGTAATACCTGCACATGGCAGGAGTAGAAGAATGAATGTAGTATAGAAACCCTGAGTATGGTAGTGGTTAAGTGCCAACCAGTTGGCAGTTTGAATCCACCAAGCATTCCTTGGAAACTCTATGGGACACTATTAATGTTCCACCCTAAGCTACACATTCTGGTACCCACTGCTGGTTTTTGTTTTTTTGTTTTTTTTTAATTCGAGGTAAGTCTGCTCTCAGTGTCAGTGTTGTATTCCTTTATGATCCACTCAGGAGTTTATTACCGGAATTGCCAGCTTACCATGAGGTTCCACTCCTGTGTAAGTCAATGCAAGTTGAATACTTTTTTTTTTTTTTGCTTTGCTTTCATTATTACTGCCTTTTATTATTAGTCTGTTTATAAATCCAATCTTTATTTATCCATGTCAGCGTTCTCATAACGAAGTAGGAGCTGAGTCAAAACGTGCATGTGTGTATTCAATTGTCATATGTCTTTAGAGTAGAATGTTGTTCAGCTTTCTGTCCATCATGACTCTCCGTGCTGACACGGATGCACAGACCAGGCCATGACCTACTGCCCAGCAGTGTTTTGATCAGTAAATCATGACATCAAACATCTTCAAGTGAATGTCTGAGAATAACATCAGCAAATTATGTGTCAACATGTTGTGTGTAGTACATAATAAATTTACTAATGATTAGATGCACAAAAATAAAGCAAAAACACAATGGTCATAGGTGCAGTTTGTCAAAACTCCAATTCATTGTAAAAGTGTGACTACCTGTACATGGCAGGGGTAGAGGAATGAAATGTAGTACAGAAACCCTGAGTACAGTAGTGGTTAAGTGTCAACCAGCTGGCAGTTGGAACCCTCCAGACATTCCTTGGAAACTCTGTGGGATAGTTCTACTGTATCCTATAGAGTCACTACAACTAGGAATTTACTTGGTGACAGTGGTTTATACACACGCACATCACATATGTACATATATACCTGTATATATATGTGTAATATCGTAAAGCAGAATTTTTTTCTGTATTTTATTCTTTCAACTTTATCTCCTAGTCTATAGCACACATGATGTTCTTATGGCTCCCTGAAAACTTTACAAGGAACGAGGTCTGTCCCATTAACCTCACACCTTCAGTACCTGTCAGAATGTGATGCACATTCTAATCATTCCATAAATATTTGATAAATAAACTGATAAACACCTCCATCCCTCTCATTTCTCACTTGTCCCATTGCTCTGCCTCTACTTTCCACTGCTTTTTCTCCTTTTGTGAGAACCATAATTTAAAGACTAGTCCACTTCCTATTCAGGCTCCACATTGTGGCAAGGCTTTCCTGACCAATCCACAACACCTGTTCCCATCTGCTTCTTACTGTCTCCAATATTTCCACTTACCTGGGATGTCCCTTTATGCTCTATTCGTTACCGTTTTTCTTCTCCCAAACATTAATTTAAAACTGCTACAGGTAAGACAGTGTGTCGTATACCTGTACACGAAGCCCAACACACTTCTCAGCTGCCATAGAGTCAGTCCCCAAATGGTGGCAAACCCTTGTGTCATGAGTAGAACTCCTCTATGGAGTTTTTTTTGGCTCTAATCTTTACGGAAGCAGATTACCATGTATTTCTTCCAAGGAGTCTATGAGTGTGTTCAACCTGCTCATCTTTCAATTAGCAGCTATTCACAAACCACTTGCATTACTGAATTTTCACTTGGTAAATACTTCTTGATTTGGTCTTCCTTTATTGTCAGTGATAGACGCTGCACAAGAACCTTAAGAAATAGACTCATGGTTGTGATTATACTTACAGATAGTTGTATCATTTTGACAGAATTGACAAAACTATTCCAATATATTGATCTTTTTTTAATAGTGAGGATGATTAATATACTGTATTGACTACAGAAAACTTCGCAGTTTTCAGCTATTAAGTAGAATACTATGGGGCCCCCCCCCAAAAAAATGTTGCACTACTGATGACACTCTCAGCTCACATTTTATATGAGTTTTGCCTCACATTTAGGGATTCTTTATTGTTTTCTTCATGAAGTAAGTAATCACATGAAGGTATCTGCAGGGGAGGGATGGATACAGCAATGGCAAACTATGTTAATGTGAGTCAGTCCAGAACTTAATTATTCTCCCAATTTCCAAAGGCAATGATGTATCACATTAATACCTTTCCTTTGCTTTTCCTACATTCTAGTAGCTGAAAGCAAAATTATGTCCCAGTCCCCAGTGAGTTTGCAAAGGTGTTCTAAATTATACCTCTGAACCTTTCCAGTGGAAGAGCTGTTCTTTCATGTCACTTGCCTGCACAGACCATGGACAGAATAGCAGGAGCTATAAACACAGGGTAGAAATTGCCTTATTCTAAACTTTCTAAGGATCACTTTGTAAATTTTGGTAATGTTCTACAATGATTTGAGTCCAAAATGCTGATAGTGCTACTACTAACCAAATTTTCTAAAGGTATTGTCTTAGCCCTGTGGTTCAGTAGTTAAGAACACAGTGAACAGTTTTGTCAGTTCAGTCAAAATGATCCAAGTATTCTAAGTATAATCACAATTGTGAGTGTATTTCTTAAGGTGCTCGAGCAGTGTGAGTTACTGAGAACAAAGGAAGGTCAGATCAAGAGGGGTTTGTCAATGGTTAAGAGTTAGGGCTCTTAACTAAAAGGTTGGTAGTTCAAATCCACAAGTCACTCCCTAGAAGACGTATGGGGCAGTTCTACTCTGCCTTATAGGGTCTCTATGAGTCAGAATCGACTCATTGACAATAGATTTGTTTGCTTTGTATATACACATATGCTATGTTTCTGTCTATACAGAGACACTTATCTTCAGGAAATAGCTCAAGCAGCTGTAGAGGTTGTCAAGTCCCAAGTCCATGGGTCAGGTGTCAGGCTGGAAGCTTCTCCTAACTTGCTTAACTTCAGGGACTGACAAAGCCAAGATCCACAGCAGCAGGTTGCAGGGTCACTGGTGTGTGAAGGCTGACAAGTACAAGATTGGCAGATAAGGCAGCAGGCTTGCTGGCCCAAGTCCCAAGAACTAGCTATCAGATGATGATAAGCTGAATGCAGGTTCCAGAGAACAAAAGCTAGCGAGTTTTCCCTGAAAGTCAACATATGTTGGACATAGTTCACACCCCCAAGGAAATTCCCTTTCAACTAGTTGGCTGTAGGCAATCCCATCATGGATGTGATGTCATTATATCAGATCTCATTGCAGAAGTGATTACCAAAGCACTGAAAATTATGGACCAAACAATTTGACACTCAACCTCAGCAGTCACAGGTATATTTCTTATTAGTATATTCAATCAATTTTAGTAGTACTCTCAAAATTTCTAAAATTCTGAAAATAATACACCTGCAATTTTGCCACACTACAAGGCAAATCAATATCCCAGGTTTCAGTCCCAAATTTCAGAGGATGCAAATCCCTAGAGCACTTTTCAGTGGTGTGTGAGAAGGGCTAGTACTTCAAGGATCAAGCAGTGTGGGTGAAGTGTCAACAATTGTACTGATGCTTCTCATGGTATAAACCAGTTTAACCAAGTTCTTAGACTATCAGAGTATGGCCTCTTAGACAAAATAGGCTATACTGGAATACCTAGGTGATGTAAACAGTTAACAAGTTCTGCTGCTAACTGAAAGGTTGAAAGTTCAAGGCCTCCCGGAGGTACCTGGGGAAAAAAAAAAAAAGATAGAGAGTAAACCAGTCTTTGACACAGAAGTGCTTACTTTGCCAGGTGGAAAGAGGGACTTGCACACCTGAAAGCTAACTAATAGAGAAATAACTGCAATGCATCTGGATGGCTTCTCTTCCAGCCTTTACTATCTCACTTTATAGGGTCAGCTGACAGCTCCCCAGTGACTCTATAAGCCAGTCAGGAGGAAGAGCCTGCTACCCAAGAGATTCCACTCAGCCAAAGTCACCAGAGTACACAGAGGTGTTTCATGATTAACTTCCTTTTCAGACTGAGCATTCGATCCCATTAAAATAATACTGGAGAAACAAAACCACCTTCAGATGTCCAAAACGCAACAAACTTTGGACTGGAACATTAGGAAGAATTCACCTATGACTTCAGAAGGCCCACAAAAGAAAGATCCAAAGGACTTCCCAGATGAAGAAGACTTTTGGAAACTAACGGAGGGTGAGTACAAAAGGATTACATAGAGAGCCCTCCTAGATCTTATACAAAATGCAGCAGAGCAAAATGAAAAAATAAGCAAGCTGTTTGATCTGATGGAACACCAGTGCTCTGAAAGCCAACAGATCAGTAATAAAATCAAAGAGATAGAAAATTCAGTTCAAAGCCAAGAAAACAGAATGGAACAAATGAAAGATAGACTTTCTGACTTGGAAGACAGAGCTACTGACTTCAGCATTATGAGGTGAAATCAGAAAAAAAGAAACAAGAAAAATGAAGAAGCGATAAGAGGCATGTGAGACTCTGTTAAAGGGAACAATCTATGATTAATTGGAGTTCCTGAACAGGGTGGGACACCTTAGAACACAGAGAGTATTGTGGCTGAGCTGCTGACAGAAACTTGCCAGAAATGATGAAAGAAGAATATACAGATATCCAAGATGCATATTAAGTGCCACTCAATATAGATCCCAAAAGAAAGACTCCATGACATGTTATAATCAAGCTTAACAAAATGAAACACAAGCAGAAACTCTTAAACTCAGCAAGACTCAAAGCAAAGCTAACATTCAGAGGCCACCTGTAGGCTTTTGTCTGATTTCTCAGCAGAAACGATACTGGCTTCAAGACAAAGAAGTTGTCAATAATTTCATTTTACCTGGATCCACAATTAACTTCCATGGAAGCAACAGTCAAGTGGATTTCTCTTCGTAGATGCTGGAGTCAGTAGCTCTGTTTTCCAAGTCAGAAAGTCTATCTTACATTTGTTCCATTCTGTTTTCTTGGCTTTGAACTGAACTGAATTTTCTATCTCTTTGCTTTTGTTTGATCTGCCGGATTTCAGAGTAGTGGTGTTCCATCAAATCAAACAGTTTGCTTAATTTTTCATTTTGCTCTGCTGCATTTTGTATAAGGTCTAGAAAAGTTCTCTATGTAACCTTTTTGTACTCGCCCTCCGATAGTTTCCAAAAGACTTCTTCATCTGGGAGGTCCTTTGGATCTTTCTTTTGTGGGCCTTCTGAAGCCAGTGCAAAGTTTGTTGCTTTTTGGACATCTGAAGGTGGTTTTGTTTCTCCAGTGCTATTTTAATGGGATAGAATGCTTAGTCTGAAAAGGAAGTTCATCATGAGACACCTCTGTGTACTCTGGTGACTTGGCTGAGTGGAATCTCTTGGGTAGTAGGCTCCACCTCCTGACTGGCTATGACACAGCCCCACTTATAAAGTGACCGAGGAGCCGTCAGGTGATCCTGTAACGTGAAACAGTAAAGACTGAAAGAGAGCCATCCAGATGCATCGCAGTTATTTCTCTATTAGTTAGGCTTTCAGGAGTGCAAGTCCCTCTTCCCAGTTGGCAAAGTAAACACCTCTATACCAAAGACTGCTCTACTGCCAGAAAAGCGCTCTCCAGGCAAGCACTACCTCCCAGACTGGGAATTAGGTCCGGCTGAGGCCTCTGTATAGGAAACTCTGCCTCCCACTGAATCAAGATGGTATCCCACACAAGCTCGCCACAGAAAAGGCTATTCAGTGGCAGAAATTTGGTGATTCAGAGAGAGAGAGAAGTCAGAGGTGCCGAGTGGCACTGCTTCCAAGGCCAGGCTCCCAAAGTGTGGTGAGGTGACTCCGTTCCCCGATCTCACCAGAAGCACGTCTGAGCCTTGCCGCCAGTCACCCTAGCCCCTCTCGCCAGACAAGACAGAGGAAAAAAAAAAAAAAACCAAAATGGCAATTTACCTTCAGTCTGTGAGAACTGGGACTCAACAAGGGTGGGGGTCACTGAAAGAGAAGAAGCTTCCCGCTCAGTGGTATTAGACCAGATAGACAGTCCTATGCTGTGTCCTAGGGCTCAGTAGATCTCCAGGAGGCTCTGTTTAATTATCAGTTCAGGCTTTGGTTTCCAGAGGGATTTAGGGAGACATGTGTTTAGTCCACTATCTTGACTCCACACCAGAAATTATTGACAACTTCAATCTTTTCTCTGTTTATCACTATGTTGCTTGTTGGTCCAGTTGTGAGGTTTTTGGTTTCCCTCATGTTAAGGTGCAATCCATACTGAAGGCTGTGGTCTTTGGTCTTCATCAGTAAGTGTTTCAAGTCCTCTTCACTTTCAGCAAGCACAGTTGTATCATCTCTGTAGTTCAGACTGTTAATGAATCTTCCTCCCGTCCTGATGCCCCTTTCTTCTTCACATAATCCAGATTCTCAGATTATTTTCTTGTTATACAGATTGAATAGGTACAGTGTCCTGTTGTTCTCTTCCAATGACAGCCTCTTGATCCATGTACAGATTCGTCAGAATTCCTCTGGAATTCCCATTCTCTGCAATGTGTTGGCCATAATTTGTTATGATCCACGCAGTCATGGATCACACTTTAGAGTAGTCAATGAAACACAAGTAAACTTCTTTCTGGTATTCTCTTCTTTCAGCCAGGATCCATCTGAGTCAGCAGTGATATCTTTACTTCCATGTCCCCTTCTGAATCCAGGCTGTGTTTCTGTCAGGACCCTGTCAACATACTGCTGCAGACTTCTTTAAATGATCTTCAGCAAATTTTACTTGCATGTAATATTAGTGATATTGTTAGATAATTTCTGTGTTCAGTTGGATCACCTTTCTTAGAAATAGACAGGCAAAAATATGGATCTTTTCTAGTCTTTTAGTCAGGTAGTTGTCTTCCAAATTTCTCAGATAAATGAGTGAGCACTTCCAGTGCTGCATCCACTTGGCAAATCAGCTCAATTGATATCCCATTTCTAAAGCTTTGTTTTTTGTCAATGCCTTCAGGGCCCCTGGGACTTCCAATTAAGTCTACCAACTGAATTGTTCTAAGATTTACATACCTCATTGCTGAATATCATCATGGTCACCTTCAAAGTACTCCTCTTGGGTAGTTATGCACCAACACCAGTGCCTAGCCCACCCTTCAGACCAATTTTGGAACTCTTTCTGGAATGGCCATTGCACACAGTGGCATGGTGGTAATTTCACAAATATAAGTGTGTAGTTGTTTGTGATGGAGACTTTAGCCAGTAAACAAATAACTGTATTGGAACACCCTCCCTATTCACCTGATCTGCCCCCTAATGACTTTTTTCTTTACCTGAAGATAAAGGAAAGATTGAGAGGGAGATATTTTGATGGCATTCAGGACATCATGGATAATGCTATGATGACAGCTCTGATGATCATTCTAAAAAGAGTGATCCAAAATTGCTTCGAAGGGTAGACCAGTTGCTGGCATTGGAGTACAGCTTCCCAAGGGGAGTACTTCAAGGGTGACCATGGTGATAGTGAGCAATGAGGGATGTAGTGCTTTTTCTAGAGTGACTTCTCAAACTTAATTGGCAGTCCTCATACCATTGGTTCCTGCTTCCTATCTCTTCAAATGATTGAACATCACCCAGTTCTTTTCAGTGTAATGACTGTGTATTCCTTCCATCTTCTTTTGATGCTTCCTGAGTTGTTCAATATAATTCTTCACTATTGCAACTTGAGGCTTGAATTTATTCTTCACTTATTTCATCTTGAGAAATTCCAACATCTTCTTCCCTTTTGATTTTCTAACTCCAGGTCTTTGCACATGTTATTATACTTTATTGTGTCTTCTCAAGCTGCCCTTTGAAATCTTCTGTGTATGAATAGCCAAATTCAAAAGCAGGTTTTTTTGTTTTTGTTGTTGTGTTGTTTGTTTTTGTGTATGAAAAGGAAGAAGGAAGATAGATAAAGAGAAGGAGAAAAGGAGACACAGAGAGAGAGATACAGAGAAGGCTGATTTAGAGAACTTTTTTAAGTTAATTTTAGTTAATGAGATTATGCATCATTTTCTTTCTGCCTATCTCTATTCTTGTATAACTATACATGATTTACAGGCAAGACATTTCTATCTGAAGAAAAACTTTATCTGTATATAATAGTGTATAGTGCCAGAATTCTCATGCCATTTTGCATAATACCCAGTCTGTCCATTTCTTTTCTTGCTCACAAAATAATTATTGATTTCTTTAGTTTCTGTTTTGTGAAAAAGTGATTGAAGAATACATTTGAAATTTATTTTTCCACAATGTTTTATTTATTAATCTCTCCAGACACATCAACCTTTTGCATCAGCTATGAATCAATGACTCAATTGTTCTTAAAGTTCTAAGAGTTATGGAATAATTCTACAGCTCCTGGTGGGTACACAAAATCCAGATAGAGTAAAAGATTATATTCTAGAATAACAGTCCTAGTTGTTTCTTAGTTGTTTCTCTGGCCTTGTTTTCTTTAGCCTTTCTTCTGCTGACCTGGGATTACAACCCATGAAGCATTAGCATGAAAGCTTTTGCTTCAGACTTTGTCCAGAAACCCCTAGCTAAGAGAGAAAACCATTCTATCCGGTTTTAGAAGGAATCACAGAGTGTGAAGAATCTGCTCAGGAGTGTGCCATAAAAGACAAGAAACCATATGTAAAGTGAAATTTCTTTGAGATTACTGTTTATCTCACGTAAATGATACATTATGTACTAAAGAGTGAGAATGATAGCAAACAAAGTCAGAAACACACCTGTATCTTTGCATTAGAATGGGCTATGCCTATGCTGCAGTACTTAAAATAAGATAGGAGTTTTCGTTAACTCCTTCAGTCAGTTCTCCAGAGCAGCCATCACCTATGTGGTGATGAAATGATGCAGGCTGTTTCAGTACTGAGGCTCAGCCATCTGACCCATTCCTTCCACCATAGACAATGAAGGGAGAGAGAGAAAGAGAGAGAGAGAACCAGAAAAATCACACAAGCATTGTTCACGTGTGACTTTTAGTCTTATGGTTTCACTCAGCTTCAAAGAAAGTGATAAGAGAAGTTCTCAGTGGTCCCAGGAAGAGAGGTCAACTTTCTATTAAAGAAAAATGGCAATGTCTACCAAGCCATTTGTAACTGCACCTAGTGGATGTCTACTGCTTGTCAATATTTTATGTTAAAAAAAATATATATATATATATTTGCCAGAGTTACAGTAAAACCCAAACCTGAAATGTTCATTAGTGCCCTCCTGTGCTAATTAATCTATTAATCTTCTATGGAGGTCACAATTAATTCACATTGTAGCTGTGTGACACTGGGAACATTGCTTTTGCCCCCTGACCTTTGTTTCTCAATGGGACATTGGATTAGATGACATTGGTGAAGTATCCCTTCCAGATCTCCATTTCTTTCCTTTTTTCTTTTTTGCCTCAGCTGCACTATGAGCCATTGAAATCCTCAAAAGAGATAGTCCAAGTGTTTTGGTCAGTCCTCTGCTGCCATCTCACAGTGGGTAATGCAGGAGCTGTCCATCTAGGATTTGAATGGGATGATACCGCTTACGCCTAGTTCTGGACTGAGAGTGCTGAGGTCACATCTGTGTGAGTGTCGCGCTGTGCTACAGCAAGTGATTGAACATTAAAACAGAAGTTAACACATGACTCCTAACATAGAAAGTTGTGCACTCCATTTTGTCATTTTTGCCGCTGTTTTATTATCCTTACCTATTGAGACAAAAGCGATTAAGCAGTGAGTGTTTGCTTTACTTGCAGAGTTAGAAGAAACAGTGCATGCAGGTGGAACAGCTACCAGTCTGTGATCAGCTAATGAAGTGGAGGAGTGAGCATGTGAGAAATAAAAGCAGCCCAAACAAGGACACAAGGAGAACTGTCACATTCCCATGAGGAGGAGAAAGCAGATCTGTTTGGTGGAATTTCATAAGGCATGTTATTTTGGTTTTCTTTTATCTTCTCCTTGTCTCAATTCACAACCTCTGACCTCAAAAGTCATTGTTAGCTTCTGCCAAGTCAGCCCCTGGCTCGCTGTGACCCCATGATCAGTGGAACGAAACCCTGCCAGCTGGGACACCATGTTCAATCATTGATTGCACACTGAACCAATATGGTACATACAGTTTTCACTGGCTGATTTTCAGAAGTAAATTGGCAGGTCTTTCTTCCTAGTCTGTCTTAGTCTGGGAGTGCCACAGAAACCAGTTCAGAATCACAGCAATACACAGCTTCCACTAATAGACAGGTGGTGGCTTTCTACCAGGTGTTTTGACTGGAGATCAAACCCAAGTCTCCCTCATATTAGGTGAGAGTTCTACCACTGAACCACCCTCATGACTAAAGAAAGCCACTTTATGACCATGGTTTAATCTTGTACCATGAAACACAAATGTACACAGTCAGAATGTGTCCATTCGGTGTAAGGCTTTAGTCTGATTCCTAGTTTTGATGTCAGAAAATGGTACACACTGAATTTCTCATTTAGAGTGCATTTGTTACACTACGCCTATACTTTTCTAGAGTTAAATAGGATCAGTTCTCAACACTAGTTACATAGCTACATTTCAGAGCAACAATATGAATGTGCTCAACATAGAATTATCCAAGCTAGGTGACTCTAGAGCAAAAGCAAGGCTATTATAAGTAAGTATTATATTATGTTTCAAGATCAGCAGTTGTGGTTTTTGTGGAAGGAGCAAGGAGCTCATTAGAATACAGGCGAGATCCAATATCCTGTACACTTAATTGTGACAGGCTCTACAGAGGAAGAGAAAATAAAAGAGGTTTTTGAAGACTGGAATGGAAGATATTTGGCAAATCCAGGCAAGGGAAACACTCTAGACACAGGGAGGGGTAGGCACAAAGATATGCAACTCGAAGAAAATTGAGGTGTCTCTGGAATGAAGGAGAGCAGAAACTGAACGAAGGCAGTAAAACTGAATTGAGTGGTAAGAAGGTTAGTAAGGAAGAAGAGAGAAGAATGGGTTGAGAGATTAAGATCCCAAGAATAACTAGAATGACCAGAAGAGAGAGCCAACCTTGGTGCTATTAATTTGTTTGGTGCTATTTCTTTATGTACAGTTTTAAGTAATGATTCTCAAATTCCTTCTTTTCCTCTACTTTCTTGGAGTTATGGGCCTCTAAGTCCTGTGGCTAGTATTTTTTTTTTTTTTTTTTTTTTTTTTTGTCATTTGAAATTTTGATCAGTCTCAAAAGAGTTACCAAGAAGTCTTCAACTTAGAAAAATTTACTATAATGATCTAAAGATTTAATTTTTCACCTGTAACTCCACATGAATTGTAAAGAGTAACACTGGAAACAGCCTTTTTTGGGCTTTAATTTCTTCACCTCAAAAAGGAAGAATAATAGTACTTCCTTTAGAAGATTGTTGGAAGATTAAATGAGAATCTGGCCCACTGTAAGCATTATCTGTATTGTTAATGTTATGATTTGTAGCAGTAAGGTAGGCCCATTTTCAACGGTGTTTTCTGCTAGTGGGCCAAGTTTTAAGACCAGGTTCTGGGTTAGGCATTTTCACATTATCTTATTTAATCCACCGCCTATAAACTCTGAGAGAATACCTATTTTTCACAGACCCCAAAGAAAGTTCTTCCGGTGAAACAAATAACTTACTGCTTTCACCTGATCTTGTAATAAATCAAATGCCATGTATAAGTGGAGCCTGTAACATTAGAGGAATATTCAGCTGAGAGGATGACAGCTAGTTTTATGGAGCAGCGAAATCTATTTAAAACATGCTTTCTTAAAGCCATATTGCATCAAGTCTGGCTTTAGAATCACGACTCCAACAGGGGCTTTGAAGAGCATTTTAGTAGAGCTACTAGCCTAAAACAGAATCACCTGAAATGGAAGAAAATCTCTTCTGCTTTTCAGTATCATCAGAAAAGATTTTTAAACCACTTTTCATAACCTACTGCAAAACTGGTATTTTGGAAAATTCAAAATACTTTCACTTAAGTCAAATTACCCTACAAGATCTACTTCCTATTTTCCTTTCATCTGCATAAATGAAGCCAATTTATACTCTTTGAATTAATGAAGATTCTATAATTATTTAAGGACCTCTGTTGCTTAGACAAAACAACCACAAGCTTCTGTTGACAAATTTTATAAGAAGAATAACTCAGATTCTCAACTTAGACATTTCATTGTGATGTTGAAAATCCCTATTTTACTAACTGCTCAGTCCACTCTAGTAATAATTTTCATCTCTCTGATACTAGTACATTTTAATATGTATTAACATTTTTATTTAATATTGTTTCATAATTTTCGTCATGATTTTTATGTTATTTTGTTTTGGGGAATCTAGTTTTCTTGAGATTTCCTTTGTTCCTCCATGAGGAATATCCAAACTTCCATCTATAATTTTTAGTTTTTTCTTTTTTTTGCATTGCATTTTAGATGAAGTTTAGAGAAAACACTAGCTTTTCATTCAACCATTAGCACACATATTGTGTTGTGACGTTGGTTGCCATCCTCACCACATGTCAACACTCTCCCATTCTAGAGCTTCGACTCTCTCTTGCCAGCTTTTCTGTCCTCTCCTGTTTTGCTTTCCTTGCTGCTGGACTGGTGTGCACATTTAATCTCATCTTGTTTTAAGGGCCTGTCTAATTTTTGAATGAGGGTTGAACCTCAGGAGTGACTTGAGTACTGAGCTAAAAAGCTGTCCCGGGCCATACTCTGGGGTTTTCTCCAGTCTCTATGAGACCAATAAGTCTGGTCTTTCCTTCCGTCCTTTTTCCTTCCTTTCTTCCCTCCTTCTCTTCTTTCCTCCTTTCCTCCCTTTCTTCTTTCCTTTTTTTTTTTTTTTGAGTTAGAATTTTGTTCTACATTTTTATCCAGCTCTGTCCAAGGCCCTCTATTTTGATCCCTGCTGGAGCAGTAGGTGGTATGAACTGAGCATCACCTAGTTGTGATGGCCCCAGTCTGGTGGAGTCCATGGCAGCTGTTCCACTGGTCCATTGGACTAATCTTTCTCTTCTGTCTTTGATTTTCTTCATTTTCCCTTGTTTCAAATGGGTGAGACCAATGGAGTATCTCAGATGGCTGCTAACTAGCTTTTAAGACCCCAGACGCTACTCACCCAAAGAGAATGTGGAACATTTTCTTTATAAATGGCATCTTATGCCAGTTGAGTTAGATGTTCCCAAGACCCTGGTCCCCACAGCCCTCTCAGCCCGGTAATTCAGTTCCTCAGGGAGTTTAGATGTGTCTATGGAACTTCCATGATCTTGCCTTGGACAAATTGTGCTGGCTTCCCCAGTATTGTGTACTGTCTTAACCTTCACCATAGTTACCACTTATCTATTATCTTCTTAATATTGTTTTTCCATCCCCAATCCTCCCTTTCTTGTGACCATCAAAGATTGTGTGTGTGTGTGTGTGTGTGCATGTGCGTGTTTGTGTAAACCTTTTTTATCAGTTTTTATGGTAGTGGTCTCATATAATGTTTGTCCTTTTGTGATTGACTTATTTCACTCAGCATAATGCCCTCCAGATTCATCTATGTTGTGAGATGCTTCCCAGAGTCATCATTGATCTTTACCATTGCATAGTATTCCATTCCATGGATGTACCATAGTTTGTTTATCTGCTCATTTGTTGATGGGCTGTAGGTTGTTTCCATCTTTTTGCTATCATGCACAATGCTTCCATGAACATGGGCTCACATGTGTCTATTGGTGTGACAGCTCTCATTTCTCTAGGATATGTTCCTGGGAGTGAAATGGGTGGATTACATGGTATTTTAAGGAAGCTCCATATAATTTTTCTCTATAATGTTTAACTTTAAACATTTCAACTTTTATATTTAATTATTTTAAGGCTCATTGCTTTGGTTTAGTTTTTGTTTTGGGCATGTTGCTTGAGGTTTTCCAATACATTTCCTATAAATCTACAGTGTATCATTTTATAAGCTCTCAGATAGGCTAAGGATCTGATTCACTGAAAATTATTATTTTCAATTGGTCTCTGTGTCTATTTTATATGACTTATATAAAACAGAATAAAAACTAAACCCATTGCCATCAAGTTGATTCTAACTCATAGCCACCCTATAGAACAGAGTAGACTTGCTGGGCAGAATTTTGCAAGGAGAACCTAATAGATTCAAGCTGCTGACCTTTTCGGTTAGCAGTCACAGCACTAACCACTATGCAACCAGCGTTTCCATAAAATAGAATGAGGTTAGGTAAATATTTAACATAAAAAGAAATATTTTATAATAAACAAAGAAATAGTTCAGGTAACTTTATGATAGAAGGATGATATTTTCTTTCCCTGATGCTGCCAAGTTTTCTTGTGAGACCCATGTTATGTTCTTATTTATTCAACAGAATATATGATTATCATTGGATCCAGTTATTTGCCTTCCTACTGGCAATCTCTTGAAATCTTCATCTGTTGAGCAGGTTAAGATATATACAACTCCTAGACCAAACTCCAAGGATTAGCGTGTATTACTGAGAAACATCTTTACTGAATTGACTAAAGACCATGCAATTACCAGAACCATTGGCATCTATGTAATAAGTGGGGCTCATGAAAAACTATGGTTTGAAGGACACATTGATGCCATGACTCTTCCTGACTATCTAGCCACAAAAACTGCATGACCTATAGACTTTATATTTCCTAAAATGTAAATAGGCTATTGGAATTTCAGCTCTCTCATTGTTACCTTCTGTATTGAACAGATTTAGAAAAAGAAACAAAAAGACTGTGTGTGTTTAATACTCAAGATAAATGAAAAAGCAAGGCCTGAACCTGGTAAGTCCTCAAAAAATTTTTAAGTGGCTTAGAGACACATATGTAGGAACTCGCAATTTTTAATTATCCTTTCATTTATGCAGGCTCTCTTTATAACAATTATCAACTTAGATTTTCCCAGTATAAATGAGTTGCAAGCACTTGTGAGAGCCAGCTTAAGTTTATGAATTCTGAACAGAAGTCCCTGGACATTGTCTTCTGGCCCCTGTGTCTCAATACACTACAAAAAAAGAAGCTCAAATTTCCAAGATTTGGTAAATTCCCTTAGGGGATGATGCAAAGTTGGATTTCAGTGTTCAGCTTAGATTAGTTTTTCTCTCTACAGCTTTTGGCTTTACTTTCTTGTCAGCTCCTCAGTGCATTTTAAAAGACATTTTAAAATATTTCATTTAGCATTTTAAGTATATTCAGTGGGGGTATAAGTCAGTGTATCTAGTCTTGTACTGCCAGAAACCAAAACCAAAACCCACTGCCATCAAGTCAATTTCAATTTGTAGTGACTTTATAGGACAAAGTAGAATTGCCCCATAGAGTTTACAAGCAATGCCTGGTGGATTCAAAACACCACTCTTTGGGATAGCAACCATAGCACTTAGCCACTACATCACCAGAGTTTCCAGACTACCAGAAACAGAAATTTATATATATAAACACATACATATATATAAACATACATATATGTATTGCATACCCGCACTATGTCAAGCACTCTGCTGCAAATTGGGATACATCATGGAGAAAAGACAAGTTCTTTGAGCTGCCAGAAATTATATTCCATTGGAACTTAAAATCTCAAATAAGAAATAGATATAAAAGTGTTCAATTTTCATTCACACTGGGACAAAATGCACAGCACAGTTAACAATTGCTTAAAAGAGTCATGAAATTCTAAAAACTGATCCCCAAAAGTTGGTCAAACCTTCAGAGAAAGGTCGGTGGGTAAGATTTTGATTGAGTCAGCAGGAAGGACAGGGCTGGGAATAAGACATCTAGTAACAGAGCTAGACTGGAGAATTAGTGGTGGACAGTAGTGGAAAGTGTTTGTGAATAGTTGGGTCACACTGGAGTCAGAATATGGAAAACTCTGAGGGTCAAAAATCAAAATTTTACTTTGCAGCCCCCGGGAAGCAAGCGAGTAAAAAAGCCTTGGGAAACTCTCACTGGTATTAATACACTGAGCATTGGACACTGCAGAACATTCTCTAGGAAGATATCATGATAAGATAGTGACATGGGCAATGAGGACTAAAGAGTGGAATTGAGACGCACAAATTGGTATATTGTGTGTAGGGACATATGATCATTACCTGCGAACAACTAAAATCCAGTGCCGTACAGTCATGTCTGACTCATAGCGACCCTACAGGTCAGGCTAGTACTGCCCCATAAAGTCTCCAAGGACCACCTGGTGGATTTGAACTGCCAACCTTTTGGTTAGCAGACGTAGCACTTAACCCACTACACCACCAGGGTTGCAAACAACTAGTACTTAATAAATACTAACACACTGCCATTGAGTCAATTCTGACTCATAGTGACCCTATAGGGCAGAGTAGAATTGCCCCACAGATTTTCTAAGGAGCATCTGGTCGATTTGAACTGCCAGCCTTTGGGTTAGCAGATGTAGCACTTAACCACTATGCCACCAGAGTTTCCTAACAAACTCTAGTTTTCCTTATTTTCCTACATGCAGAGAGAATTAACTTGTGACTTGATAAGTTATTGAATGTAGCTCTTAAGAAATGGGAGATGCAGACCTCTATTTCAACTGAATTTACTATAAGTAAGTCCCCCCTGGATGCTCTGGCTGCTAACTGTAATGTCCACTTGAGTCTACCCAGAGCCACCTGCAAGGAAAGTCCTAGCAATCTATTTCTCAAAAAACTCAGCCACTGAAAAGCCTGGGGAGCACAATTTTACTCACACATATGCACTTGCCATGTCAGTATTGACTCAAGTCAGCTTCTACTCATTATCCTCAAATGATCAGTTTGTTAATATTTTCCTTGTTCTTAAAAATCCTAGTCCATTTTATGGAAATCATTATTTTTTTAATTATGATTGAGTGAAAGCACATAATCTAATTTAAATTTGCATGCCCACCTTTCTACAGCTCTTTCTGCTCTCCATGCCTGGTGACAGTCCACTCCTTCTTTCTGTTCTATACAGGTCATACCCTCTTAACAATCTCCTGCCCCCTAGTCTCCACCTTATCAACTCCCCTCTAGTAAGAGGCCAGCACTATTGGTTTTTATACGAGGGATCCTAAAATTTAAAAGTTAAAAATAAAGCAAAAACAAAATGGGTCAAATATCTGCAATATCTCGAGAAATAGATACCACAAATGGCTGTTGACAATTATCAAACTATTAATTAAACTTAAGTAAAATCTTGCTTTATCTGGACTTGGGTTTGTAAGGTAGATACTTGTTTTTGGTTATCAAATTGAACTCTAGGAGGAAACAGGCTTCTCTAAGCTTTAGCGGGGGGGAGGAGGGAATCCTCCAGGATATTTTACTTCATTTCAAACACTTACTGTCACTTTACAAATCTTTCTTACAAAATTGTGTTAAATTTAGGCTCATGAACATTTAAACTGCATCAACATGTTTCTGTTAAATATTCATATTTGCACTGCCAAATTATTGTATTTTAATACCAATGCATTTTTAGGAGGAAAAGAGCTTGAACTTGCTGAAAGAGATTGCATTCTTGACACTTCCAAACTTCTGTCAGACTCCTCGAAGCTCTGGATTTTCTTGAGCACACATTCTGACTTTTCCTCTCTCATTGGCACTGTTTGTGTATTAGTCAATGTAAGTCCAGATGATGATAATTAAATTTCACTTGAAGTTCAGAGATGAAGTGATTAAATTTGAACTTAATCTTTCTGAAATAGGTAGCTCTCTTGTATTTCACAGAGGGAAAATTCAACTTGAGTATTAGGGAAATATAATTATCTTGTTCCAAATACTAGATCTTTCAAGGAATATTACAGCATTATATTGGGTAGAAAGAGGGTAATCAGAAATTCAAAGCAGGTTTTTCTTAGATAGTTCATGTTTTCAGGATATAGTTTTACTTCCCTGATATACAGATATTTACTGCAGACAAAGACAGAATTGTCAAGGTGGTCTCTGTTTACCTCCATCAATGTAACAGGAAAAAAGGGGAAACACAGGATGTCTGTATATGACTGGAAAAAAGATGATAAGGCATTGTGGACAACATAAGCTGCACAACAGCAGGCCAGCGGCAATTGCTGCTACTCATTTTCTCAAGAACCTGCAAGCATCAGAGAGCATGGCCATTGGGGTTTTCCCACTTGAACTGAGTCGTCTGTGCTATATGATCTTAGTCTCTTAAAGGGGGATTATTAGCCAGAATTCAGCATGGTGGATATCTGGCACAGTCAAAGCCAGCTTTGTCTATCAGTAATCTAAGTCAAATTCACCTCTGAAATTGAATGACTATTCAATTTCCCATTGCATTCTAACTTTAATTCAGCAGTTACCCTTATCACACATTTAGCATTGATTAAGGAATCTGAATGCAAAAGTCAAAGCTGCATTACAAGCTGAAACTGTGCATCATTGCAGAAGTGACAATCACCCCTCTTCTCATTGTGAACTGGGAGCAAGCACTAATTAAAATTATAAGCTAGAGAGAACATGCATTGAAAAAAAGAAGCCGTCCCTAACCAATCATTCCAGGGATAAATCATACTTGATTTGCGAACATATAGAAGTGTCTGGGAACTCTGATCTACAAATGTCTTGAATACGGTTCTAATCAATCTGCAGAACAATAATCAAGGAGGCATATAATTAGAACAGGCTCATAACGATGAGCCACACATAACATTGTCTCACCTTGAAACACTGCAGAGCATCCTGTCTTGAAAGTAATAACAAATTCCAAACAGAGGCAGTTTCTTCCTTTGATATGCACCCTAAATGACTTTTAGCTCTCTTACAAATGTGATTCCAGATTATTTCAGGGGCATCCTGGTAAAGTTTCATTGAGCCTCCTGGTCTTTCTGTTCTCTTTCCCTTTTACTTTTTGGGCTGTGCCCATGTCTGATACATGAAGGTGGAAAGGATTCTGTCCTGAAACATCTTCATGACAGCTCCAATCCCCAGCTGACAATTTGCAATCAGTAATGAAAAATAACAGACAGGAAACTCAGAAAATATGAGTCAATCACGTTCTTTCACAGGCTACTTGTCTCCAGTATTTCCTGGTTTCACCATTGTCATCAGGACAGAAGTGGCACTGGAGACAATCAAAAATGGGAGGAAGCAAAGTTTTGAACACTTAATACTCACTTGTCAAAGTTCTAAGCCTTTACATGGAGCATCCCATTTAGTCCACAGAAAAGTCTAGTGCAATAGATTAGGATACAGCAAAGTAGAAAAAAAAAAAACAGCATCTAGAATGTGTTGAGGGGGCAGTGGTGGTTCAGTTGCAGAAACTTTGCCTTCCATCTGAAGACTTGGGTTTGATTCTGAACCAGTTCACCTCACACACAGTCACCACCTGACAGTGGAAGTCTGCTTATTACTATGATCTTGAACATGTTTCAGTAGAACTTCCAGACTAAGAGAGATTAGGAAGAAATTCCTGGCAATCTACTGAAAAATCTACTATAGATAACCCTATGGATGGCAACAGTTTCATCCTGCTGTGAACAGGGTCCCCACGGGTTGGGTGAATTCAACAGCAGCTAATAATAACAGTACCTTTTGAAGATGATATTCTAGTCCATGTTTCTATAGTTCCCCTTCTGTACTTGGCCAAGGTCTTATCCTCCTCCACTCTGCCTCTTCTTTCTGATATTTGAACTTGCTGAGCTCTTTCCTGACTCAGGGGCATTCGTGCTTAGGATACTCTTCCTCCAGATTTTAAAACAAATTCCTCCATTTTGCTATTTAGTTGTTAAACTCCAATGTCCCCTCCACATGCATGTCTTTCTTGATATTCTAGTTGCATTGTTCTCTACCATTTTAATCTTCATAGCACTGTGCTGAAAGCACACAAGTTCCAAAGCTGAACTTCCTAGATTTGAATCTTGATGCTATGAGCCACGATCAACTTGATGAAATTGATTTGAATTTTTTTTTTCCCCTCTGTTCACAAACTGAGGAACACAAGGCAGGCTACTAAACTCTCCAAGCCTCAGCTTCATCATCTATAGAATAAGGATCATCATGACACTTTGGTGGTTACCTCACTGGATCGTTTTGGGAACTGCTGGTGCAGATAGCAGGCTGGGCTGCCAACCAAAAGGAAGTTCCAATCTACCTAGAAGCACCTCTGAAGAAAGGCCTGCAGTCTACTTCTGAATAATCGGGCACTGAAAACCCTGTGGAGTCCAGTTCTCCCTTGACACACTTGAGATATCCATGAGTCACAGCGGACTTGATGGTAACTGTTTCTATGTTTCAGTACAGGTAAACCACTTAGGATGCGGCCTGGTACAAAGTTAGCAGTCTGACAGTAAATTCGCAAACTCATGCTAGAAAAAGTGCTACATATCTCACTGCTGAATATCATCACTACGGTCACCTTGGAAGTACTTCCCTTGGGAAGCTATATGCCTACTCCACTCTTCAAAGCACTTTTGGAACTTTTTCTGGAATGGCCATCAGAGCTGTCACCATATTACTCTTGATGTCCTGATTGTCATCAAAGGTCTTCCTTCCAGTATTTCCGTTATCTTCAGGTAAAGAAGAAGTCATTAGGGGCCAGATCAGATAAATAGGAGGGTGCCTCAATAAAGTTATTTGCTTGCTGGCTAAAACCTCCCTCACAGTCAATTATACAATAAAGTTGACACACTTGCCACTGTGCCACCGTGTGTACTGGCCATTCCAGAAAGAGTTCCACAATTGCTTTAAAGTATGGACTAGGCACCGGCATTGGTGAATAGCTTCCTAAGGCGAGTAGGTTGAAGGTGACCACAGCACTATTAACAACTAAGCTTGCAGACTTGTCAGACCATGTACATATTGTTATCTCCTTCCTAGCACTCAGAGCTCTGGCAGTGCACTGGTTAAGAGCTGGGCTGCTAACCAAAAGGCTAGCAGTATGAATCCACTAGCTGTTTGTTGGAAACCCTAAAGGGCAATTCTACTCTCTCTTACAGGGCCACTCTGAGTTGGAATCGACTCGATGGCAATGGTTTGGTCCATTGTTTTTTTATAGAACTTACTAATAGCAAAGCTGTCTTTCTGCAGCTTTATATAATCATTAGGAGGTCAGGGATCTACCTTGTTCTTTATTGTGTTCTCAACAACTGGAAAGGCACTTGGCACATAGTAAACATGCAGTAAGTTTTTGTTCACTATAGGCTAAATGATTTATAGCCCATACCATGCCATTTATCAGGCTTTAAAATTAGATGACATTGGAGTGAAAACTTAGTTGTGCAACCCTCTATCATTTAAAACACGTGATTTAACCACTTCGAGCCTTGGTTGTATCATCTGTTAAATAAAGGAAATATTAACTACTCCAAGGCTGGATAAATAAGCTATATTTATCAAAAGAATATTATACAGTAGGGAAAAGGAATGAATTGCAAGTACATATGCCTGCATGAAGGACTTCCACAAACATAATTCTGAACAGAAGAAGTCAACACAAAATGATACATGCTTCCAAAGTCAGTGTAAATACACTTTAACACTGGCAAAATTCAAGTATGTTGTCAGGGTCATGTTAGTGTTACCCTTGGCGTTGTAAGGACTAGAAGACAATACATAAGGAGGCTTCCAGGGTTCCACACAGTTCTCTTAACAAAGAAAACATCAGCCTATTTCTTTGCATGGTTGTGGTAATTAAACGAAATGATGTAAGTAAAGAACAAACTATGGCACCAGCATGTAAGAAAACTTTCTAAACACTAATTTCCTTCTCTTCTTCCTACATGAGCAAAGAGCAACAGACATCAGTCCTGGCAACCACAGGGACATTAAAGGCCTTTCCCAGTCTGTCCTCAATACATCTCTGTAGACTTATGATTCACTGCAGTCTATCAAGTACATTGTATTTTTTCCAGACACACTGAATTTCTCTCAGATTATCTCATGTTCTGTCATACCTGATTGCTTTCCATGTGCTTTTCTCTCTACTCTTTGTCACCCAGCAAACTCCTACTTATTCTTCAAAACCCAGTTTCCGCATCACGTCCTCTATAAAGCATTTCCCAGCTCCCCATTCCGAGTCACTCTCTCCTTTGTGACACTATGGAGACATTATGTTACTGAGCTGCAATTATTCTTTTAAATATGCCTGTTTCAAGCCATGTCACTTGTATCGTATGTAACATCATCCTTAGAAACTGAGGCTTTTAGATTTCCCGTTGACTAGGTGCTTAATATTTAGCAATTTACTTGGATAATTAACCTTTAGCGAGTTACTTAAGCTTGCTAAGCTTCTGGTTTTTCACCTACAAAGTACTGACAAGAATGGTATCTATGTCATGAAATTGTTACAAAAATCGGAATTTTATAAATGACATAGTATTGATGGAAGAGTTTAAACACAAAGGGGAGGTGATGAATACATGTTAGCCACTACCATTGTTAGTCCAAGGGCAGGGACATCCTCCATTTCTGTGTTCATGATTAAATACTTTTATGCATGAAATACATAGTAAATGCTCAGCCCATATTTGTTACATGAACCAAAGAAGAAAAAAACAAAGGAAAGGACTTATCTATGATTTTATAGGAGTGAGAAGGCAAAAAGAAGGAAATCAGAAAAATGGAGAAGAAAACTGAGTGACATACTTCACTGTATAGGATAATTTTTTTTTTAATTAGCTAAATTAATATTCCAAAAGGAGACTGGAAGGCCTGTTCCCTTTTGCTCTCATTAACCTACATTGCTGCATAAAACCAAAAATTCCCAAGAGTCTTCAGTCGGAATCCTGTCTTTTGTCAGCATCAGCCTGGTGCATATTTCATAGAGGTATTACTGACAGATCCTGACCACATGGCTTGGGAAAGATAATGTCAATCCAGTTGAAGTCCTGATGATTATTTTTTTAAAAAACTTAGTCACAAAACGTTTGTGCCACACACAATACCTTTCTAAAGAAAAATAGCTACCATCCACTGAGTTCCTCTCACACACCAGACGCTGCGCTAAGGCACTTTACATACATTATTTCTAATCCACACAGCAACCCTAGCCAAGGTAGGCTGATTCCAATTTTACGGAGAAGGAAACAATTTGAGAGAGGTTAAGTAATTTGCCCAAGAGACAGCAAAGCTTTAAATCTATGTCTGTGTGAATCCAAAGTTTCCACGACCCTAATGCTTCAACTTTGTTAAATTATTTATATAGCTTGTCGTACAAAATGAACACTAAATTTGGGAAAGATTCATAATACATGGGTTTATCACTTTACCTTACTTGGCTTGGCTGGCTTGCTTTCATGTTAAACAAAACATGACAGTAAATTTTACTGGATAATTTTATTTTGTCAAATTAATCCTTCATTCAGCAAAAGCCCTCTTATTCACTGTGATTGAGACATTGGCCGGTTAATAGCCAAAATCAGTTTCTACAGGGCCTGCGGTTTTTCCTGGAGTATGAATTCCTTCATTGGAGTTCTGAATTATTTTTTCTACATACACCCTGCTCAGAATGCAGTATCTAATATGTCCTGTTTCTCTTTCTTTAAATGAGGCTGTATATGTGCAGACACTGATGTGATGATCTGAGTGAAGAATCCTTCTAAAGTTGTTTTCCTTCCAAATTTTCTTTCAGTTGTTTTAGCCACACCTGATGTAATAGTACATTTCTAGTACCCTATGTTTACTGAATCTTTTTTCTTACTCATTTAATCAATATATAATATTTCATTAAATTACATAGTTAAAATCTGTAGCGCAACTGCAAACAGGTTTGGGAAAAAAATCTCACTCTTGTTAACACGAGCTGGTGCTAGAAGAAAGCACGCAAACTAGAGAGCAGACTGCTAGCAAGGGTACATTGTGCTGAAAAAAATTCTCCGGCCAACTGTTAAAGACAGATACAAACTTTGAAATTTTTAAAGCCCTAAAACATGAAGAGATTGAGAGCTGAAGTTATTCATGAAGGTTGTTGAGTGGGGATCAGTTTGAGAGCTCTGAAGGCATTCAAGTTCTCTTTAGTTAAGAGACATATCCAATCACTTATCTTTTAGACTTGGTGTAACCAAAGCTCACTGAAGCCAAGATACGTCTCAGTGTCACAAAACACCGAAGTGGAGTTACTGGAACTAGACCCTAGGATTCCTTCAGTGGATTCACTAGACAATGAAGAACATGGAAACTCACCCGCATCTCCAGGTGGTGAGCTGCTGTTCTAGCATTAACTGTGAGGCTATGGACCAGGATGAATGGCGAGGCATTCTTTCACCATGGAGCAAAATCACTAACCAATTGTTACTGTTCCTGTATTGACAAATTTAATTAAATATTATATGCACTCATTAAACAACTGTGGGGAAAATAAGAATGTTCTTAAGGTAACTTTTAGAAAGTCTAATGATAAAATGGTAAAAATTTACCATTGTGTTAAACCTTGGTGGTGTAGTGAGTGTTTGTTGCTAACCATAAGGTGGGTAGTTCAAATCTGCCAGGCATGCCTTGGAAACTCTATGGGGGCAGTTCTACTGTCTCTATAGGGTAGCTGTGAGTCAGAATTGACTCAAGAGCAGTGGGTTTGATTTTGGGTTATTTTCAAAATATAAAATTTAGAGGTAATTCACGTCACTGTCATTCTCTCTGTCATGGGACTACAGATGTGAAATCACCTCCCAGTATGTGTCTTGTTCTCCGTCACACTTTTTTTTCTGGATTACTTTTACAAGCCTACATCACTTTTCAGATGTAAGGCATCTACCCTCCGTAGCACTTAAATTACTTCGCATGGCTGAAATGCTCACTGGAGATTATTTCAATGCTACCCTCTTCGTGCCCATACTTTTTGTTGGCTCTTGAAAAAAAAAACGGTGAAAAAAAAGAGTGCACTTCTACATTTTTTAAAGAAGGAAATCAGAAAGTAGAATAAAGGAGAAATTTAAATATAAACAGGCTCATGTTCCACAAAAGATAAAAGATTAACATTAAAACTACAAAATATTTCATTTTTAAAGCTTATGAGACTAGAAAACACTGAGGAAATACAGATATTAATCAGAAGAATGATATCCATAAAGTGACATTTCATGTAAAAGTAGATGTGATTAAGAATGACACATCTGGAAAATCAAATAAGTGACAACAAAATATTGTAGGAAATTAAGAAAGAAGAAAATCAAAAGCTCTAAGAGAGAAAGTAGAGGAGAGAAATTCAGGAATAAAGGGCAGTTACAGAAGCAGAAACAAAAGCAGATACGGTAACAACTAAGCCCACAAGCAACTCGTCCAGGGGAGAAGACAGTCTGCCCTGGCCTGGAGCCCTGGTGACAAGAACCATTCATGTCCCTTATGTACTCTTCTTTTAAACCTCAGTGACCCTGGGACTAGCTACATAAAGAGCAAAAAAAAAGCAGAAAACCAAACCTGTTCCCATCCAGTGGATTCTGACCCATAGTAATCTTATAGCACAGTGTAGAACTGCCCCATAGCATTTCCAAGGAGCAGCTTGTGGATTCTAACTACTGACCCTTCAGTCAGCACCCGACATTTAACCACAGTGCCACCTGGACTCCTCATAATGAGTAGTTCCCCAGAAAGTCAGTACTCACGGCCATTTGGCATTAACCAACCTCAGAGGAGCTCCTACAGCCTCCAGCTGGGTAATCTATCCCCAGGACCAGCTTTTAAGTGTTTGGGCCCAAGAATAAAGCTTTGAATTTCAGAACCCATGACCTCGTAGTTGCCTACGTATTTAACTGCTCTAAACTTCAGTTTTCATTTGTAATACCTACTGCACTAAATCATATAAAGACCCGCAGCATAGTGGCCTACTTTTCCAAGACTTAAGGGATCCAGAATTCTTTTGATGTCCACATTTCTCAACCTCTTCCCCCCCAACAATTTTAGGGGACATTTTGAGGGGTGATACCTGTATTAGTTCAAACTCTTCATTCTTTGACACTGCTGACCAACTGTTAAAGACAGACCTAGCTCATAAAATTTTAAAAGCCCTCAATATCAAAAGACACACACACCAGTAATAAAAAATTAAAACAACGTTAATTTTAAAGTAAGTATCAAGTAGTGCTAACACATTTTGATTTTTCACATGACTATTTCGCTGTTTGATGGCACTGGGTTTGGTTTTTGCTGTTGTGAACTGCCAGAAATTCAAGTTGGATTCAGGAGACGAGCTGAAACCAGGGATAGCACTGCTGATGTCAGATCGATCTTGGCTAAAAGCCAAGAATACCAGAAAGACGTTTACATGTATTCTCATACGTATGCAAAAGATGAATACGGAATACTTAGTAATCGATGCCTATGAATTCGGGCATTGGTGAAAAATACTGAATATACCAGGGACTGTGAAAAGACAAAAAAGATCTGTCTTGTAAGTACAACCACAATGCTTCTAAGGATGGAAAGACTTGAGGTCTCATACACTTTGAAGTGTTATCAGGAGGAATCAGTCCCTGGAGAATGCTTGGTAAAATAGTTGAGACTTTTAGCAAGATGCATTGACACAATGGTTCCAGCAATGGGCACACGTGTAACAATTATGGGGATGGTGCACGACCAGCCAGTGTTTCATTCTGTTGTACACATAAGTCACATGAGTCAGAACCAACTCAGTGGCACTTAGCATTTTGCTGTTGTTGCTCCTTAGTGGTGAAGGGAAATAAAAAATACACTTTAGCACATGTATTTGGTTTTTGTGGTTGTTGAACCCACTTTGCTGATGAAAGAGGTATCTGCCTGCTGGGTAAGTCAGCACGATTTTATTGGTGAGGTGAGGACTAGAAATGGGGTGGTGCTAGACTCAACATCTTGTGACCTTTCCCCTCATGGTAACTCCCCTCTTTATGACCTTTAAGTTACCTTTAAAAGGGGCAAGTTAACCAATAGACCATGTTAATTCAACTACCACTCAGCAAACGAACCATGTTCTGCTATGATTTTGCCTTCTGGAGGTAAAACACATTATCTTTCCTTTATCTTGAGTTATCTTCTTCCAGAACACTTTCACCTATTTAAACTGCTTCTTATCTTCACAGCTCCATCAAGGAGAATCAATTCCCCTCACCTTTGCCTCCTGGCACCTATCAGCAGAGAAAGACTGCCTAAAATGTAAGAAAATTTTGGGACCTCCAAGTAAAACAAAGGCAATTATTGGGACTCCTGGTAAAACTTGAGGTGACACATGTTGGCTAAACGCTGGCACTGCGCAGACAACACTCCAGGGCAGGGTCTGCCACTCAGCAGCTGTGAGACCTTCCGCAAATTATTTCTTTGCAAAAGTAGGTAATATGAGTACTCTTCTCAGAGTTGAGAGGATTAAACCAAATAAAGCATGTAAAATTTGGTACATGCCCTGGCAGAATAAAGCATCTATTAAACTGCAGGTGCTAGCAGTTTTATAATATGTAATATGTAAAATTAGTAGACTGAACAAAAACATCGAGTCCACAATACGTTTAAAAAAACATAGACAACAATTCTTGTTGTGTAGCCCCTTTACTACAGGAGACAGGAATTTAGCATATGCTAGAGCTAACTTTTGGTTTACAAATGTCTTTCTTAAAATGGGTATTTCAGAAGAAAAACAAATGCATCTTGAAGATTAATGAATATCTCTCATACCCTATCATTATTGTTCCCGGGTGGTTCCATAAGTAGCTATCAGGCTTTCTTTGAGAACATTAAAAGATCACAAATTTTTGCCTAATAAAATTAAACAAGAAAGCCATGTTGCTGTGATGGCCAAAATACCTTCCAAAAAGCTTAGTTTTGACATGATTTAAGATGCTTATGAAAAACACGTTCAGAAGGCTGTTCATAAATTGATCATTCATCACCACCTCTTAGGCTAACACAACATTGGTCTGCTGAAGATTATGCCCTTTCAACATTTGAGAGATTTGGGTCTTAAGCCAAGCCAAGTGCCGTCGAGTCGGATCCGACTCATGGCAGCTTCAATAAGCATGTAATAGAAAAATATGTGGAAGACTCACGGGGCAGTTTTTTTTCCCCCCACAGCAGTTAAAGTTTTGGAGAGCTTCACTGTGATTGTATTACCTGTTCTGTGGCTTCTTAGCTAATGATTTATTCTTTACATGCCAGTATATACATGCCTTGTGTGTCAAGGAGTCAATTCAGACTCATAGAGACCCTGTAGGGCTGAACAGGACAACGCTAGTGGGTTTCCAAGGTTGTGGTTTTTACAGAAACAGGCTGCTACTTCTTCCTCATCTGCGTTCAAACTGCAGATTTTTTGGTTAGCAGCCAGAAGTTTAACCACTGTACCACCATGGCTCCTAGTAGCATTTGATAATGCATTAATTGAGAAAAATTACACCAGTTAAAACAATAAGCTTTAAAAACCAAATTGGCCTCTGAGGGCCTCCTGACAAACTGCACACTCAGTAAACAGCAGTGCTATCAGGAAAAGCGGGAAGACTCTGGAGAAGCCTTATTAAGAGGAGTGGTCTAGAGCCAATATTTGAAAAATGCTTATAGTACATTTGGTTAGTCTAATTACAAGGTGCACTCACACAGCTTCTTATTAACACCTTCTGGCCAAGATACGTTACTCTGGACTTGAAAGCTCGGTGGTCATAGTGTGTTGGATAATGTCCAGAAGTTTCCGTTAGTCCCTTAACTTGGGAACAAGCCACCACTGATAAGCATACAGTACATATGTTGGTTAAAAATGTGGTATCTTTCTTAAACACTCAACATTCTATGTTTGGTGAATTTAGCTAAGACAATGTGTTTCTGTGATCACTGGGAGAATCAAACCAACATAACAGAAAATTTTCATTCCAAACCACAGAAATGATAATTAGGATTGTCATGAACTAACCTCCAAACCCACCACTTACTTACCCACCCTTCAGCTCTAACGCTTCCAGTCGGCTGATACACACTATTTAACGACAACTCAAAATCACCGTGATGCTCACTGATAGGAAGCATGTGACACAGCATTTTTACAAAAAAGCATGCAAATTTCATTACATTGTGAAACCATTTCCATCTATATTCAACATGCCAGTAAATTTTCATACTGATGTTGAGGTTTCATGGAATAATTTCACTGAAACAGAAATATCTGGAACACAGGCTGGCCTAAGCCCTTAGAACCATAACATGGTCAAAAGTATTATATTTTAAGAAAATTTTAGTATCAAGAAAATCTGAAGAGCTGTATTCACTTTAGAAATTTGACCTGCATGCATTCTCTCACTTTTTTTTTTGTATTGAGTGCTGTAACTTCAATAAAAATACTATTGTGTCAAAACTTTAAGACTCTATGACTCTCACTGGTCAGTTTTAAGCCTGAGTTTCAAAACTGGATAACATAAAAAGCACATCTTCCCCTTTCCCACTCAGATAAATACATAAAGCATCCTGGAACGCTTTTCCTAAAACATGTGCACATTAAGTTTTATTTTGAAATTTGGCAGTAAGTTTATGCATGATTCTTCTTCTTGAGGAGAACCACAGTTTTTTGGGGGGGAGGGGTTGTGCTAATTAAAATATATGCAACCACACTTGAATGTTAAATGAGGTGGAGTTCACAACACAGCTGGTTCTCTTCCATATAAATGATTAAAAATGTCAGGAACACATACAGATATAGAAACCATAACAGAGTTATAGTAAACATATATTTTTTAAAGAAAGTAACATCAACCATTTAGGAACTATGTATTGTTTGCACCATACATGAGTTTCACTTGAGAATTGTCTCAAGAAAAAGAAATAGCGCCCCCTGAATAAAGTGTTGCTTTTTTAATGACTTCATTACAGAACCAGCCTGACACTAGAAATCTTGCATGTTGTAAAGCACAAAACCCAAACCAAATCTACTGCTTTTGAGTCATTTATGACTCACAACAACCTTACAAGACAGAAGGACAGAACAGAATTATCCTATCAGGTTTCCCAGGAGGGCCTGGTGGATCTGAACTGCCCATCTCTTCATTAGCAGAGATAGCACTTATCCACTATACCATCAGGGTTTCCATTGGAAAGTATGCATCACTAATACTATATATAAAGTGAAGTAGAAAATTATTTGACTATATGATGCTCCCTTCTACCAAGAATAGTTTTGTAAATTCTGAAGAATTTTAGCAAATGAAATTCAATTAAATAAGCTGGACATTAATATTATTTGTTACAATCAATCTCCAGATTGTTGGGTTTTATACCCCTTTTTACAACAGTACTAAATATTTCCACTATTTCACTATTTAACATCTACTCACCCATAGATAAATGAAAACCAACCTTATTTATTATTATTATTTTTATTATTACTATCTTTAAACTCAACAGGCATGACTAAGTGTGTCCACATAAAATCAAGTGATTTCAAACTTGGTGGAAGCACTTGAAAAAAATCAAAGTTTGTAAGTATTTGGTATAAATTTTTATGACGTAGTCAGGAAAAATCTGTTTGTTGAGATTCAATTATATGATTTTTGAACTTAGGGTAAAAACTTCCCATGATAACAAATATTGACATTTGCAGCTGCCTATGAGCATACTTATAATCCTCCAACTGTGGAAGAATATTTTAGGAAATTCCCATCCATACTGCTGAAAAATCCATTTTTTATGATGCTCAACTTTGATTGCAGAATTTCCGACCTTTCTCCTTTAGCTTTTTATTTTTTGCGTTCTGGAGCAATGCAACTAACAAATATACTTTCGGTATATTTTCCTATTGAAATAGCCAGACTCTACAAACATTTTACTAGGCAATCAGGATACAAAAATATTACATTAATTTTCAGCATATAGTGCTACCAGGCAACTTAACTGTATCTTTTCACAAATCTACAAGTTATAGTAGGTGGGAACCTACACAAAGGCTATGGGTAGGAAAGGACCAGTGTGTTCAACCATCATATATCACTGATAAAAGTGCACGTTAACTACTTGAAAAAAATTCACATTTATTTACTGTCAAACCGTGTTAAATTTTACACTGGATATTAGTGATGGGCTCATTATTAACAGGTTTACACAAAGGGATGAAAAGAAAAGGAGAATTTGCTGAAACTTACATTTCATTAGAACTTTATCATAAAATAAATTAATTACTAAATATAGGCAGAGGAATATGGAAGAGTAATATTTATGTTTTACTTCAGTTTTTAAAAAATAGGCACCTTTTGTTCACTAGAAAGTTTGTGAGAAGTGCCCAGTGTCCTCTTTGCCCTCTGTTCAAGAATAAACAGAGACATGACACACAACCTTTGCTAGATTTCACCACATTTGTGCAAGGCATGGCATAACTGGCTTCCAAGAGCTTTCTCCCCATGAAATAACGTTTGTTTGGCAAGAAGAAACTTAAAGTAAGAATAAAGACTAACTTGTCAAAGCAGAACACTGCATACAGTGGAAAGTAAGTGAAAATGGGTAGAACTTACCATGACAAAGCGTAAGAAAAAACATTTCCTAACATATGTGCAACCAAGAGCTTTTCACAATATTTTCTTCAAACTCCTTAAAATTATTTTAATGACAATTATATTTCCATTGGACACAAATGTATTTATTTTACCCTAGCAATAGAACAAAATATAATTTCTTTAGCCATTTTTCATGAGAATAGTTCATTGTACAGTTGAGGAAACATATGAAATAAGGCCTGTGGTTTGATTGCTAGTGGTTAAACATGTTTTCAATCTTTGCCTTAATGGAAAAGATTTGCAGTGAACTGCAAACTGATGCAGAATCTCTCTCCTGCTTTTCCAAGTCTTGTCAGGAACGATAAGGTACAGTAAATTTGTCCCACAGGATTTTAAAGCCTACGTCTTGTATATAATACAATGCAGGCCTACAAACATGGTGCAGCCATATTTACAAATTTAGTTCACAAACTGCTGCAGTAAAATGGCTGGCAAGTTTTGTTTCGCTTGTTTCACAATTTCTCTAAACAGCAGCAGAATCTTAAAATACCTGGTTGGCATTTCTTTTCTTTGTAACAAATATTTCATTTTAGTATACTCTGTGTATATATAAAGTTTTTGTATGTTTTATAAAAATTCACAGAACTGCAAGGTTCAGTCATCCTTTTTTTACACGAGAGGACCACAGGTCAACAGAGCTGTCTCTTCAAGCAGGGTGTGAGGGAGTTGCATGGGGCCGCTGGGAATCTTTATTTATTAATACTTGCATGTGGCCCTTGGAGTTCCTTAGCTGCACTATTAAAGGCTTGTGACCAGCTGCATCTGTCCTTCCCTAACATCTCCTTCCGGAATACACCCTTCTTTGTTAATGGGGATTATGTAACCATCGCTATTGCCCCTGCTGATCTGGTAGCACATCTGAAGCTGATGGCCAGCTCCAAGATTCGGCATGCTTTTATAGTAAATATCCTCGTTCTCACTCCTCCTGGAAGGAGAGAGCTCTTCTTCCACATCGGGGCTGCTCTCCGGGTAGGGAGAGTCTCTCAGGTTGGGCATGCTTGTGTAGAGAGAGTCTCTGTTGGGGGACTGTAGGGGGTCCTCAGCCTCGGATGTCAGCTGGGAGACATAGCTGTCAGTGCCCTCCGGCTTCACCTTCTTCTGGGGCTGGTAGAGAAGGGAGTGAGTCCGCTGAGGAATGAGGGGGGCCTCAAGTTCTTTCTGATGGAGCTCCAGCCCTGGGTTGTCTCCGTGCATTAAAGATGACGCGTCTGCCACGATAGCGTCATCTTCACTGCTGCTCCCTCCAATCATGGGTTTCACTGGTAGCGTCAGCTCCAGGTTGTGAGCCTTACTACCGCCCCGCAGGTTGTTGTGCACTAATTCCGAAATGATCATTTTCTCAAAAGCTGTATCATTCAGACTTAGTCCACAGTCCACGACTTGCACACTGTCATTATAGTCCCCCTTCCGCAGTGAGTAGCTGTTGTTAAAATTACCATTTAGCGGTAGAGTATCCATGGCACTTGTATCCCTGGCATTGTTCAGTGAATGTCCTGCAACAGAGAACGGGGGGTTTCCGTTACTGCCTCTCTGCCTTTCCAGAGAAATCTTCATACTGTTTTGTACAAGACTTTTTTTTAATGTCGTTCAGGACAAAGTTGTATTTGAAAGCTGACACTTGAAAAGTGCCAGGCTTTCCAGCATTCCCAACTGTAAACAGTTGTAACCCCTTAGACAATAGGAAAAAGTGTTAAAGAGTAATACTGTTTTCCAGGGAGGGAAGATGACATACAGAATATTCACTTTTTCAATTTCAGGGAGACAGTAGTTATCAATTCATTTTTGGTCATATGTCTGACACAACAAAGACTACACTCCATGCCCTTGCATAGTTAATGCAAAGCAATCCATTAGTGACATTTACATTTTAAAGTACAAGACTATGGCTTATAAAAATAAAATTAACAGAATTTGTCCTAAACAACACTAAATTAAAAAGGAATAAGTCACATACAAAAACTGAAGGCAAATGTACAACATAAACCCACATAACTGGCAAGCAACTTTTTAAACAACATTCTAACATTTCTTTTTTCTGGAGATGAACTAAAAAAACAAATAAATAAAAAGAATGAAAAAAATGGACAGATACAAAGAATTCGTGTTAAACAAAGACAGCCATCTCTCATACTAACTGGACCAGGGGCCCACAAGCACCATCCAACAACACGATAGACAGCAGGTGGAATGACTCACTTTGGACAACTCACATCATGTCTGTCTGCTCAGGCTATCTGGCCTAAGAGTAGCTGATATATAAAAGAAAGTAAAATGATTTATTGTAACATGATGAAGAATTTCTAAGCTTCTCAGCAACTTAGTCAGAGCAAGGGTTCAACAAATTACCAGCAATAGCAGCCTTTCATTTTTTCATTTGATATTTTTTCTTGTTTTGATTTTTTGGTATTAATAATCTAATTATAATGGCCTCAGGCTTCTAATGGTCAGAGTTTGCCTGCAGCCCTGCAGTCTGCATCAGTCACAGTGACAGCACCGAATGAACCAGCAGAATCTATCGTTAAAGGTTGGCCCATAGGCACCATGGGCATGGAGGTCGGACGCAGAAATGTTAGAAATTCCTTAAGTATGGCTCACAGAAATTAAACCAAGAATAAATATTAACTATGGAATGTGAGAAGAGTGTCAGCCTTGGCTAGTTTATTTTTATTTCTACAGGAATGAAAGATTAAGTCTGCTGAAAATATGGAAAGAGTTTTAGGAGGGAAAAAAACATGGTAACATGCTCTATTTGTCAGAGTTGCATTTTCTATAGACACATAAACATGTAAACTAAGACACCACAGTGCTTCTCAGGCAAATGGAAAAAATAAAGTTTTAGAGAAAATAAATGATCTGCACCATGGGAAGATAGGTTATTCTTTCTCAAAATCCTAGAGGGGGGAAAAAAAATCATTTGTCTACAGACAGGTCTGGAAAAAAAAATAAAAAGAATGAAATGGTGTTATTGAAATGAAACTGACCACTGTGAGGCTGCTGCATTGTATGCAAGGCTTGGAGGAGTTCAGGAAAAAAAATCTGATTCTTGGAAAAAATAGTAAATTTCTCTTTTTGGTGCTCACTCCACTCTTAAAGCTGCAGATTATCCTAAAAATGCAATTTCTTTCAGAAAAAAATATCTCTGCATTGTCTGGTACAAATTTCACAAGAAATAAACGTTTGAATGGCATTATCAGTACCAGAAAATGAGAAACTGTTAGTGACTCTTGTTAGTTTTCAAAACTCTGGCCCCAAACTTCAATTAATTGCTGTTGTTACTTAGGTTCCAGTAAGTCAGTCAGTTATGACTCACAGACCCTTTGCGGACGACAGAATAATTTCACAACTGAGTAATTAACAATTCAATTTGTATCACATTCCATGTGTAACCACATACAGTTTTAGTGGTTATTTGTACGGTTTCCTTTAGATCTGCTACGCAGTTCTCCAGTTTTACTAATTTGCACCCGAGTCCCAATCTCTGTAAGATCCACCACCACAAAATCCTGGACATTTTCATTGGTAGGTGACACATGGATTACAGGCTAGTATTGGTTTCTCTTGCAGAGGTTCAATTTTGTGAAACTTTTTTTTTTTAATCATTGCTTAATAAAAATAAAAGTATATACTGGAAAATTCAATTATTTTTTATGATATACTGCAGATTTAAGCACATCTTTGTCTGGTTTTCAAGAGGCAATTTTTTCTGCCCAAGTTCAGGTAATTCACTTGAAGACTTTTCCACAGCCTGTAGCAAGATTACTGTGGGAATGCAGAAACGATCAATTATTAAGCATTTTGGTGGACCGTACTTCAGGCTTTCAAGAGCAAATGAAGTCAGCATTGTCTGTACTTCAGCACGGACAGCATCTGCTACCGACTGGCACTACTGACAAAGGCAGCAGGGTGTCCACCCTGAAGCTGGTGCATCCAGTTGGGCATTGTGAACCGCTTGCCCGCTGAGTCGGGTGGCTAGCTACGTGTGACTGAGCCATTAGAAGGCATGCTGAAAAAATTACATTTGATACGCAAAGTTAAGTGTGACTCCCATACTTGTCTCTCTGCAGGAGGCTAGAGGAGAGCACAGGGAAGTGAGAAAACAGAGAGTGAGAGAGAAGCTGCAGTTACCTTCAAGGTGCATTGTAGGAAAAGACACAAGGAAACAAAGCTCTGTTTTTAACTGAGTGGCAAAGACAGTAATTGCAAATAAAGATTATATACTAGCAATACTAATAGAACAACTAGGACCCAAATCTTGACATTTTTGTCAATATTAAATACACATGCTTTTTTTCTTTTTTTTAAATCAGCTATTAGATAACAGTAATACAGGATGGGTGAGTGACAACCCATCCCAACCCCCCATAAAAAACTGTAAGTAGAACTGACTAATATAATTCTCTAAGTTTTCTTAAGACAAAAGGCAAAAGACAAAAAAAAAAAAAAAAAAAAAAAAAACTCTACTATAAAGCTGCACTATACTATAGTTTGGTTATATTGATAATGCTGGAAGTAGTTCACTATACCTAGGCATCCAAATTATCTTTATTAGCTAATTCATCCTAGAAGCAAATTTTGTCTGCAAGCTTTAGAGTCAACTGAACAGTATATTACATAGATAGGATACCTCTAAATGATATAAATCTTGAAGATGGGCTCTCAGACCATGTGATGTCAGTCCTGTAATAATATATTAAGATTTATGCCACCTGTGTTAAAGACATGGATAATTATTGGTAATTACTCTCATGACTGAGGTTTTACTATAATATAGTGCAGTTTTAGAAGCCTGGCATGGGCATTTCACTTTTTTTTTTCTTTTAATTGAGAAATTCAGGATTTAATAACAAAGCTACAACAACTTGGGTTTTTATCTGACAAATGGGGAAAAGATCAAAGGTCTGTTTAGCAGCAAAGACAGATAGTTTTATTCGTAAGTATAAGCACACCTGGTGAGTTAAATACAGGAGCTGAAGGGGCATTACATACAACTGTTTCAGCGAGCAATGTGTTATAGGGGTTGTTAGTGCCGTGGGGTCGAAGAAGAGGGTTTGTTAGTAGGTAATTGCCAGTCATTCCTAAAGCAAAGAAACAGAAAAAAACATATCAGTTCTCTTATTTTAGCGTTACAGTTGCATTAAAGTTTTTTGGGTTTTTTTTGGTGGGTATTTATTAAGGGTAGCAAACAAGTTGGCAATGGAAAATCTGCTGAGTTTTTCTAACTGTATTTGAACTACTAATTTGGAGGAGAAAGGGGAGAGGAAAGTTACATTTCAGTAATTCACAGGTGCTTTCTAAGTCTCCCAAGTAAACACCTGCTGAGGATGACATTTACTAATTTATACAAAATCACTGTTAAACAAAAATGGCAATTAAATGCATAGAGATCAACATTATGTTTCAAGATGTTACTGCTTAATATTAAAAACTTAACCACCGAGGCCCAGAAGAGGGAATCTCAAGCTTTCTGAATTTACAGGTGTGAGATTATCCCTTCAGAAAACATCTGTGTTAATACCAACTTTGATACAAGCAGGAGAAAAACAATGCTCACAAACAGGTAAAAATTATGACACACTGCAGAAAAGCTTCTCTTAGTATATGCACAAGCACACATGCTGAGATGGGGAGGGAGTCCTGGATATAAGAAATTATTAGACCATTAACGATTGTACAGAGCAAAAAAAAATTCCACTCTATAATCTAATTTGCCAGGTTTCAAAAGTGAATCACTGAATAATTCATTTACTTTTTTGATAGTCATCTTAAGAGAACTGGATAAAACATTACAGCAGTGGAATAAACACACATTTCACTCATTCTAAGTGACAAATTACAAATCTTTCAATACTTATCAAACACATCACTTGAACAGCTAATTTGACTGAAAATGTTTTAGAATTCAGGATGGTTGACTACTCGTTATTTTAAACCAAAATCTTATAAGAACAATGTCAATAATTATAAGCAATGCTAAAATATTTCATTGTTATAAAGTATAACTTATATACTATATTTTAAGTCAGTACATCAAACAGAAATTATCTGGATAAATTACCTTCCCAGGTTGATACACGATAAAAATGCTTTCATCCCAATTAAAATTTACTAAGCTGCTATTTGGAATTACATATGTTTGTATGTGTGTGCCCATACCTTGCAAAGTTATTTTATTTCCCAGCTTATTTTAAGTAAGAATTGTATTAATTTAGGTTATAAATGTAAAGTTACAACTGTAGACATATCCAGAACTAGTGATCGAAATAGGAAAGTTATTTTACACACTCTTACCTATTATAATTTTATTTATAAAGATATACTATATGTTTTTTGGTAACATTTATGTTTCATTTGTTTGGGAACAAAAAAAGTAAAACAGAAGAACTGTGTAAGTAAGAATTTGAACTGCAAAAATTAACACTATTTACTGTGAACAGTTACGCTAATTAGTGTTTTAAGAAGAAACCTTTCATAAACGTCTTTTGGTTAGAAAGGATCAATTTGGACTTTCTAGGAAAGCATTTTAAACTGTCAGAAACTATGTTCTCAGTAATTACTTTTTTCTAGTCTTTCCATGTATATACAGTTTACAATTTTCTTTTTGTATTATATTACTGAATAGGAAGGACTTACATGCACTTAAGGACATGAAAAGTTGGCTCAACAGATTTAAGAGCTGATGCTATAAACCCATTATTTTCTTTAGAATTGTTATAAATTGGCGAAAATCATAAAATTTATATTGTAAACTCAAATTTTCCTAGTAACTGACCTTGATTAAGTGTCGAAGTGCTATTGATGTCACCTGAGATAAAAGAAGATTCAGACTGTTTTCTCACAGTGTCATTCCACATCCTTCTTATACGACTCTATTGATATAAAATAGCAAGACAGATATGTTACGTTAGTTTTTCCAACCTTTACTTAATAAATATGCAAAAGTTTTACACTAAACAACCAGTATAGGCTTATCTATTGGCCTTTTAAAGAATGTGTGTTGTTTCTGGCCTAAAACTAGGGCTTCCTAAGGATGTGTTCTCATTTGAACCCCTGCTGAGAATTTCCATTTTTAATGGAAATTTACATCTCTTCTCAGGAATTTATACATAAGAATCATCTGAATATCTTGTTAAAATGTAGATTCTGACTTAGTACATCTATAGGTAGGGTCAGACTCTCAGGAGGGAACTTGTCAGAAATGCAGATTCTCAGCAGGGGCTTGAATTAGAGCAAACTAGTTTGAAGCCTTGCCTAAAACTAAGGAGTCTATACCGCTGTGTTGTTTCTTTACAAAGGGACATTTAATCTTCCTCTATCAATAATGTGGACTTTTTTTTCCCCTGTATTTCTTTTTTTTTAAGGTGCAAGTGCCTGTTCAAATGTTTATTGAATGCCCACTGTGAGTTAGCCACTGTCCTACACAAGCTTAGGGCAACATAAACAACTATGATGTATAGTCTTAAGGAATTCCCCTCAAAAAAGGATGTCTGTACCTAAAGAACACCTTAAAGAAGTATTTTAAAAGAAGTCAAACCAAAATACTACAAAAACAAGCATTTGCCACTGAGATCATTATAATGAGAAGACAATTAGAGCATCTGAAGAGAACATGTCTCCATAGTGTTTCTATAAATATGGCTAACTTCAGATGCAGTCAACTTCTCCGTTACCTGGGTGCCTGAAGAGTAGCGTGCACTGGTCCTGGTGGTTGATGCCTTCACTGAACTGTGGGGGCTCTCAGTTGGGAGGCCGCCACAGCAATAGGAATGTCTGAAGCACTTTCCATATTCTTTTCGTACCTGCATTGAATAACCACGAGATCAAGCCATTAAATTTCTCTGTGCTCTCTCTCTCCAAGTAAAAGAACAGCGGAGACAACTAAAAAGAATGGATGTTCCTTTAAGATTTATCCGTGAAGTAAATGACTCCAACTTGCAAAATCAGGTTCAACTGAAACTGCTAAACTATAATAAGACAAATATCTTTGTCCATTACATTGGCTAACAGTCTCTTTAGAGTGTGATAGAACATGTAAAAATACTTTATGCCCTGTTATTTTTGTGCAAATGTTAGTTATTAATTTATACAATGGTCATTTAAAGTGTTAATCTATCTGTATTCTTAGTAGCTTCATTATTTTTCTAATTCCATGCTGAGAAAAGAGAGCAAAAAATAATAATAATGATAATAATAATAGTAAGTATTTTCCTTGCTTAACTACTTTTAACCACTCTAATTCAGTCATTTAAGTTTTAAATGTTTCATGTCTTCTTAGGTAGCTCAATATATAAACCTCTTTTACTACATTGAGTAATTTTTTGGTTAACCTCTTTACAATGACAAGACTTCTCTGGCACAAGAATAAAGAAAAAAATTACTTGGACACGTTTGTCGTTAATGAGGAAGAAATGTTTTCTTCATTTTATGAGGTGTCTAGCTTTACCATTTAGCATAGAAAATCTAAGCTGTCTATTCACTTCATTAGCACACAAAGGAACTATTTATGCAATTTCCATTCATATTAATGAGATACCCATGTAATTTCCCTTTTCCCCTGAAGCCTGGATATATGAATAGAGTTGATAATCCTAAAGAAAGTTTAAATCACAGTAAAAAAAATGAAAGTCTAAACAGCTGCTAAATAAGAGAGGCACACCTAACATGATGAGAGACAGGATTTCAGGGGAGCAGGTCTGGCTTGTATAAAGGTATACTGGCTTACAAACATCTTTTATTGTGACTTAAGGCTTGACTTTGAAATTACATGACAAACAAAAAAGAGAAGTTGCATGAGAGGCTTTTTTTTTTTATAGAAGGTTATAAAGGAAAAAAAATCCTCAAAGGCTTTGTCCCGCTGCAATTCCAGGCTCACCATCCACCTAACAAAACTGATGCCTTTGACACTTATTCCTTCCAAAATTAAAGAATTAAAATAACTAGATGACCTTTTAAATTTACATGCACTTGCATTTTCACCCTCTTAGCTTTACTTAATTACACCTATTAGAACAAATAACAATGGAGTGATCCTATCGAAGCATTTCTTTGCCTAAACATGCTCACTGAAGCAGTAAGAACCACAATTTTAACTTGATCATTTTATAGTGTATTCTGAACAAACATCTTGGTAGCACCCAACCGAATATGTCCAAGACTACACAAAACATGTTCAAAAGAAGTGGGGGGAGGGGGGAAGAAGTGGAACACAATACCTTTAAAACACAATTGCCAAATTAAATGGCATAATAAAATCTCTTTGTTTAATTAATACACAGAGTTTGAAATAATAACTACTTCACCCTTTCTCTGTCTGAGTCTATGTGTTATGTCAAAGACTTCCGGCAATATAGCATAAAATGTATAGATATACAATCATCACATGTGTGTACATGAAATGCTCACTTATGTAGGACATATGAAAAAAGTAATTATTAAGGTTATCACTGTATAATATTTAGAATGTTAAAGTAAATTGTTATTAAATAAAACATGATACCTCACAAAAAATTTGTGCCTTTAATGGCTATTACTACTGTGAAATGCTGCAAACCAAGTCAATGGCAATCAAAAGGTATTTTATCCAAATAATACCCTCCCGTGTTAGTTCTGCCTAATGCCTATATTGCTGTGAATGCACATTATCCGTCGGTATTGCACATTCCACTGTCATTATCTCAAAACCATAGTTTATGCCAAGCTGATGGAAGTAACAACACTATCATCTTGTCAGTACTGAAAACATAATAGTTTTCACTTTCACAATTCTACTTCTTGGTTCAATTTAGTGACCAACTAGTAATAACAGAATAAAAAAGACTACATTACATATGCAGACAGGTAAAGGATAATACCTAGTGAAAGGCACAGAGATTTTTAAACTTCAATGGCAGCCAATCCATTCTCAATTTTATATCTTCTTGCTACACATTCAAGTTTTCAGCCTCAACTTTCACTTCTGAATATTTTGTTTGAATTTGCAGACAGCTATTAAAATTTATGATTAAAAATACAATACTACTTAATAGTATGCCCAGCTGTACTTAATCTTTTCTATTATTATCCACTTATTTTCAAATAAAAGAATAAGCCAGGAGAGCACAGGAGTATTTTTCACTCACTTACTTTCTTTTGGAGAGCACAGTGAAAGATGAAAATGAACACTCCTTGGAAAGCATTAAAGACGGTGAAGAGATATGCCATCACGATAGTCGCTTCGTTAATAAAAAGCAACCCAAATGACCAGGTTAAGCCAAGAAGACACAGAAGAGCGAAAGCACCAAGCACCCAAGACCTGAAAAAGTAAAGTGCATATTATTAACAGGTTCAGTGGGGGTAAAATACATTACCACATTTAGTATTAACAGCTCAGTAGTAGCAGTTGACTTTCTCTATGTTCACATTCAAATTCAATAGCATTCTGGCTTTACCCTTTTAATGATTAAAGAAAGAACAATAGCATTTAGTAGTGCAGACTCCAGTGAAAACAGCGACAGCAGGTATGACCTTTTTTAACTCCAGAATAAACAAGGTATTAAAACTATATTAACAAACAAGGTGTAAAACAAACCTCAATGACTTTATTCTCTTTTAGGTGCATTTTGACAAAATGAATTAAGGAGTCCTTAGTTAGTTTATGCCTATATTTTTATGCCTGTGGTGTACTCACATGACACTGAATAATGTGACACATACAGAAAGGTTAAATGGCAGATAATCACTTAACACCTAAACTTCAGATTCTAGTAAACTAATCTTAGGTGAACCTAAGGTTTGTAACTAAAGCATGAAGAAGCCTAGCTGAAATGGGACAAAACCATGAGAAGAACTTCAAAACAAAATAATTCTGGAGAGATTTCATCATGAATAGCTTAAGGAGAAAAGAACTGCAGAAAATAAGAGGGAATGAGAAGGATTTAAAGTCAGTGCATTCCATGTCTAACTAATGATCTTACTTGATAAATGGCTTATTATCTTCATAGCTAGAAAGCATTATAAGCAGAAAAGAGAAACAAAATTATTAGACAGAATTAAAATAGAAAGTAATAGAAAGCATTTATATATTTTATAAATTAGTCAAAATTAAGAAAGTCAAAATGCAGAGGCAAGCAATTAAAAAATAAAGGCATATTATAGTTTGAAAATACTATAACAAATTAGATATTCCAAAATAATTATAAAAATTAAGGGCAATTCATGATATTGACGGATTGTAAAAAATATAAATCATGCCATAAATTTGTTAATGTAGGGTTCTACCTTACCCAGGTAAGTCCGTATTATAGTAGCCATCACAAACACGGTAATTACTGGCATAGATGAGAAGACAGAAAGAGGAAAAGGAAGAAAAGAGAGAGATGCTAAAGATTAGCTCTCTCTCTCTTACCATGCAACATGCAATGAAGCTGGCACTAACCTATTTAATTTGTTAAAAAAGTTACTCTTATTATAAATCTGCCATTTGTTTACATTGGAAGTATTTTTTCATAATCCCACTATAACCAATTTAAACAATACCACCTGAAATTTTAAACTAAAATCCTTACTTAAAAATAACTGTAAAATGTTCCCTTAAGATGACTTCATGAAGCAACAACTATCAATTTTTTTTTTGCTGTTGTTAACTAAATAGCATTTTTTTTTCCACTGATAGGACAGTGTGGTTTTTATTCAGGATTGAGATAAAGTAAACATTAATTTCACTAGCACGAAAACAACAGATAATCTTCAAGTTAACAACAGTAATAGAGTAAATTCTCTTAAGAGAACAGGATTAGGGGTAGGAACTGCTCAGAATCCTTAAAACGAAAAGTCATTTAACAAAACAAACTTAACATAATCATATCAGTCATGCAAACAGGAACATAATTTTGAACTGCATTTTAAATTCAAATGAAACTGCTACAGTGATACGGAATTTCCATGAAGCCACTGAAATAATTTCTTGGCTCTAGATCAAAATAGAAATTATCTAATTCTTTATCAATATCTGTGACATAGTAACACTGAGACTCAACCTTGATTAGTAAAATCACATTTTGGATAATTTCTACAGTTGTCAGAAGGCATTCCTGTGTTCCCTGTGGAGAATATCTTTTACTCAGTTTGTCATGTACTAAAATTAAAATACAAAACACTTACTTAATGTTTTCCAACCTGCTAGAATCTGGTTTCAAAGTGTTTGAGTGCTTCACCATTTTGCACAGTGTGATCACCAGGAAGATAACATTAAGCTGTTATAATAAATAAAGAATTAGATTGCTTTGAACAAATAGTAAACAGTAAATAAGATATCGGTGATAGCACACATTAGAAATAAGAACAATATTAAGTGGACTTCAGCATAACTTGAATACTCCTTCCATCTTAACCCAGTATTGCAAGGACAGAGTAGCTGGGGCAGGGGGCAGGGTACCATGCTCTTACGTGAAATCGAGGCCAACTGGCACAACTAGCGTTTTGCTAAGAGGGCTCCCTGCACCCCACATTGGTGAGTGGCATCTGTGGTCTTAAAAACTTCCACGCTGCCATCCAAGGACACAGCAAATGGTCCCAACTCAGCAGGAACGGACGCTCACCAAGGACCAAAATGACATGGGGTAAAGACAACCCAGAAGATAGAGAGACCCACATGAGTGGCTGCCTACATTGATTTTGGACTGGAAGAACTGGATAGTGCCCGGCCACCACCAGTGATAGCTGCGATGGAGGTCACTAAGTTGATTCTCACTGGCAACACAAGAATAAAAAGGGGTGTACCCTGAGACCTCCACTAAAAGACTGCGACTGATGGGCCAGTGGCTTCAGGGTTCCCCTGGCAGCATGGCCCCTGGCCCTGATGCTGCCCTTGCCCATAAATCATAACGAAAGTCCACTCTTGGGATACAAATGGATTGGACCTGGCAATGCAGAGTGACCATACTGGATGCACTTTATGGTTCTGTGCATCTATAGGATATCATCCTGCTGACCTCTGGCTGGAGGAAGGAGAGTGGGTGGAGAGGAGGGAAAAGGAGACTTGGGAGGATGAGACATATATGGAGCAAAGAGGAATAGTGTGCTGTCACCGGGCAGGGAGAGAAGTGGAAGCTGAATATAGGTGGGCATGTAAATTTATATGGGAATGTACATTTTCGCTCAGTCAAAATAAAATAAAAAAAGATTTTACAAATATCTGTTATCACTTAATGCTGTTAAGTATCAATGGCACATATATATAGGAAACACAAATTCAATTTTAGTTTAAGTGCACAATGATTCAGTCAAAAAACAGCAAACAAACAAAACCAACATAGATTCTCACTCATCACAGCCTTACAGGACAGAGCAGAACTACCTTATACAGTATCTAAGAAGCAGCTGGTGGATACAAACTGCTGATCTTTTGGTTAGCAGCCAACCTTTTGGTTAGCAGCCAACTGCTTAATCACTACACCTCTAACCAAGTCTACATAAAATATACTCTGACACTCTATGTATGATTTGTTCTTTAACAGATTAATATTGCACATGAAACCTCATTAAAAGTTAGTTTGATGGGGCTGCAAGTCTAGAACTCCGTTAAACAAAGACCAGACTTGACGGTCCAACATCCTGGAAGGTCCCATGGACTCGCTGCTAGCCCAGAGCTGAAACCAGTACTGAAGCCAGTTCTCCAGACAAAGACTGGACTGGACTGTATGATGATGCTAGTGTTGTCTGTGCTTCTTAGATTAAATATATACAGGAGGGTGTCAGAGCAGCTCCTCTACAGAAATTTAAGACATGAAGGTAGAAAGAAGGGGACATGGGTTGGCTGAATGAATACAGGGTGAAAAGGAGGAGTGTGCTATCACAGGGTGGGGAAAATAGCTGGAGTTACACAGCACTGTGTGGATTTTTTTATATGGCAAATTGACTTGGATTATAAACTTTCATGTAACTATAATAAAATATTTTTTAAAAAGTCAGTATTAGGTGTTTAAATACCTTAGTAAATTTAAGTTTCTTTATCTGGAAGTACTCCATGGCCTAACAGCCATGTAATGAAAATGTGTGAATTCCTTAGAAGGGATATTTACACTATCTATTTTACAATGGAAGAATCCCTGGATTATTGACAATAAACTCTGCTTGAAATTACAGCTCCCTATCCCAATTAAGTGAGGATAGTAACATTTGTATAGTCTATCTAATAGTCACTGTGAGGATCAAAAGAAATAAATGGAAAACATTCATTAATTATATAAAGATGGGAATTAAAACATGTAGGATATTTAACAATATTCTGTTAAAAATCATCACTTCTGTTTTCCTATGTCTCTATACTGAATGAAAATAGATGAATTCTGAAGAAAGGCTCTCTGAGTCCTTCAAAAGATTCAGTGGTGCAAACACTAGGTGCCAACCAAACAAACTGGGGAAGATGAACCCTAACACAGGAAGAAGGTGTGGGATTCCAGGAGGTCAACAAAAGTGGGCTCAGAAGAAACAAGCTGTGTTTTGAGTGAGGAAAGACAAAGGTTTGTAATCTGCATCCATAGAATGCTGAACCAAGGGGAAGCAGTACCCAAAACCTATTTCAACAGGAAAAAAAAAAAAAAGACTAAAGTTCTTAAGAATTTCTTGACAGTCATTTTTTTGCAGATTAGGTCCCTTGTAACCCATTTTATAGATTTAGAGTTAAAAATCAATTAAACTTCTCTCCTCCCTTCTGTTCTGAATGGCCCTAATACACAATTTGTTCCAAAATTCTAGACAAAAGTAAAATTAATTTCCCAAAGCATATAAAGACCATAATTGGGTCTTCACTACTTTCTATGCAATAAATATAATTGGGCCCTAATTTCCTCAAGAACAACATCAATTCCAGTAGTCCATTTCAGGAAAGAGAAAAAAATTCTTCACTACAATGTATAAAATTATGACAACAGTAAAAAGAGAAAATATGATTATATGAAGTATTATGCTGTGAACAGAAAATAAGTCTTGAGTGTGAGCATATCATAAAGAATGTAAAAATGTCATTTCAAAAGTAAAACATTTTCCAATAAAAAAGAAATAAAACTTACCTATGTAAAAATAAAATTAATGCTCATGTGTGATACAAAGAATTCTTTCTAACCAAGACTGGAGACTAAGCAAACTAAAATGTGCTACAGACAACAGTACCTCATCTGGTTTATAAAAAAAGTCTCCTGTTTCCAAATGAAGTTTGTAACAGCCTGATGTTTGGTGTTTCCTTCCAGTTAGAAATGTAATAGTTTACAACACACAAAGTTCACAAAACTAGGAAGGGCAGGGGGAAAGACTCCTATAATCTGACCTCCTGAGATAGCAAGCCCTTGTACACTCAGTTTACAAGTTTCTGAGATACTAAGTATCTCAAAAAAGATTAGTTAGCCATGAAAACAGCAATGTAAAGATTTACTATACTGTTAGCCTGGCTTCATAGGCCCACAGTCTTTCCAAATAAAGTTAAGCAATTTACTCTTTGTGAGAAAATTTAGAATGTTCTAACAAAGCCTTTGTTTTAATAGACAATATTTCTAAATCATCTAGCTGTGAAGAGTAGTCTAATTTAGAATTAACTGAAGATAAATAATAAATTGCTAGTATACAAAATACAACCTCAACAGAATCCTGAATAATGTTATAGGTGTGTTCTTAAAATGACTTCCTCATGATGGATTTTTTTGTAATTGTCCATTTCCCTTTAGCAACTCCCTACAATACCTACATACATCTACATTCATTACTCAAATATTTGCCTAACTCCAAGTAAGTTGTGCTTCCTCCAACTGGTTGATGTCAGTTATATTCACACAGCTAAATCTCACACAAGCTGATAAAACAAGAGTGCCAGAAAAGAGATTGTTTCTACCATGCCTAAAATCGAATGTTCCAAAAGATTTTTTAAAAGTAAGTTTCTTTAAAGACAACTGTAAACACTGGAAAAAAATCATGGCATCACACAAGGACTTTGTACTCAGATGTTACAGCTTCACAGTGCGTGAATTCTCTGTTTCAAAGGAACAGAAAACGAAAATTACAGGCAATGCACTAATGTTACAAGGTCAAGAATTTTCAAATTCAACACGAACTTGGCCTTTGAGTAAGACTTAAAAGCATAAACAAGTAATGAGGCAATGATTCCTTTAACCGGACAAAATACTGTCATTTTAAGACAAAGTAATTGTCAGATACTGTGAATCATAAGATAGCAAATAATGCTAACCAAAGTAGTAATGTAGTCTGTGTCTGAGATACTTCCTTTTAATCCCAACTAGAAATGAAAATTTCATCAATATTTACATATTACTTAATAGTCTTGTCAGAGAAATAAAAAATATTCATATCATTTAGTCATTATAATATTTTCATATATTGGCTCCAATACATGAACTAATGAAATATTTTTTTGGAAATAAATAAAACATATACCTAAGCTTGAAATTTTTAAAACATGGATTTAGAGTTCTCTCATTTTTTCCAAAGCTTAACAAAAAAGTAAATGTTCAATTTTTAGTGTCACTGAATAAATACTGTTGCTATGATTTTTTTGTAGGAGGTGATATATGCTGATAAGAATAATTTTATCATGTATAATATTACAAAATCTTTTTCTCATCCTTCTACTCCTTTCTTGTTCTCTGAGAATACAACGGTGTGATCAGAGCAAGAGACAGAAAGACAAATAAAAACATCTTTGCTAAAATGTAACTCAAATAGAGTTGGTCTTCTGAAGACTAAAAGGGCTGGTTTCTAACAATCAAGTGGCCGCCAAACTGAAGTCCCTTCCTTTGTATTTTTCCCATGACATAAACAGCTCTTTGTAGCTAAGTACTTGTGCTCTTTATTTTTTTCTGGTCAGAATAAGTGATTTCTCCGTCTTTCTTACTTTTACCTTCTTCCCATTTATTTTCCACTCTTAATACTCATGTGAAAAAGAAAAAAGTGTAGAACAAACAAGGAATTTTGCCTAAGTCTCATCACAAAGTAAAGACAGGGGAGAGAAAAATGTCTCCACTGTCTAGTTACTGCTCTTCCTCAATGCAATGCAAACACTTTTATGCCCCTCTTGTCCCTTGGTCTTTTGCTTTCCAAAATAATTCTTACATAAAAGCACAGTATTTTGGGATAGCTGACATAGTACTATGCGTCAGCGACAGAATTATAGCTACATGCAAAAATTAACACAAAATTTACCAAACCATTCCCTATCAGATAAAAACACCAACTGGGGAACTCTTTCTCACTGATGAATACCAATCTTATTCCTATGTCATAATAATAATTTCATAAATAATTATTTCAGTAATTTCTATAGTACAATTTGCTGATAAAATTCACCACCACTAAGGACTAGGCGCAGCTAAATGTCACTTACATTGAAAAACACAATGCAAAGAAGGGACAGAAAGGACCACAGATTACAGGAGTGCACACTATTTGTTTCATGGTCATCAACCTGCTCAATTAAATCACATTTGTCTGAGTTTAGCAACTTAAAATTCATTCCACAGCCTGCAGTGCTGACATGGATATGATAAGACAGAAGAACAGAAACACCACTCTGAAGTAACCTAACTGAACTGCACATGTTCTGACCCTTTTTGTCCTCCCTGGAGCTTTTGCTACCTGGCAAATGCAGCTCTAAAACTGTACTTGTATCTCCAGATCTTTGCTGTTAGCCAAGCAGAAATCTATTTCTCTCTGGGACTAGCAGCTAGAGAGGTGTTCTCTGAAGAAGACTTCTAAATGAGTGTGTGAACTGAACTCTTACTGAACTGAATTAATTATTAACAATGCAGATGGAGCTGTCCAAATGACAAGAACAGCTCCTGACGTGTCATGATCCAAGCTTTCATTAAACCATTTCAGGCATACTAATGGTTTCCCACTGCTCATTACTTACAAGCACTTTTCTCATAGATATAATAACTCTAGTGCCTGTAGGCAAGACAGTCTATAGAAATGCAGAAGTAGGAAGTTTATCTTCCTTATCATTACTTCTCTTCATAGAACTGTTATTACACAAAATGGGTATCTATTTCATACTACTAAGTTAAATGGCTTCAATTCAGAAAAGTTGGCTATTCAAAACTATACTTTGCAGTAAGACCAACATACACTTTCTGTTATAAGAAAATGCCTTAAAAGGGTAGTGCAATACAATTTGTTATAAAAGTCTGTGTCTGAATTGAGTTTTAAGTACCTTATAACAGAGAGATATGTAGGTGCATGTATTGATATACTGCAAACAGGTTCTACAATCACATCACATCTCAATTTAGGTTACATGCAAGATATTGTTTTATACTGCTATATGTTCTGTCTCTCTCTAGGTTGGGAAGATTAGAAGGAAAAGAACTGCAGGACAAGAATTACTCCTAGGACCTATGCTGTAATTGATTACCTGCTGTTTCTTTCTTTAAAAAAAAATGGGCACACTGTACCCCAAACCCCTTTACATCTCAACTTAAATGCTTTGGTAGAGGATAATTATGACAAGGTAGTAAGAATAATGGATTCTTACTGTAAATGGTCAATATTATAAGATGTCCTTTGCCACTTTTCTTACTCTAACTTGAATATGTGTAAACATTAACACATTTCACAACATAAAACATTTTTTAATGCTCTTAAGCCATTAGGTTTCTTCAGAGATACAGAGTTAACAAAATCATAGAACAAGAGAAATGAACAGATGACATTTTTATCGATGCAATATCCCTACACTGGTCTTCATATTCTTCAAGGTATAAATGTGTTTGGCCAAGTGCTTAGGGGAAAACAAAGACTGTATCTTTGAGGATCACCCTGCTTCTAGTCAGATGTTTCTAAATAGGCTTCAGCTGTGTTAATTTATATAAATCAAGAACAAAAACTGGGACAATAACCTGACTTGAAAAATTCAGATGAGAAACCAGCTTTCTGAGGAACACTTTAGCATGTTTTACTGCTACGATTCAGATACCTGGTTCATTCTGGTTCAAACCTCTGTTGAAAATGTATATTATAATAAGTTCTTTGCTAAGAATTTGCATTTCCACCCAGATAATGCTGAATCATAATCTACATTTTAACAAGATAATCTAATGTATAATTTCCTGGGAACTTGTTAGAAATGAAATACTAAGTTAGTCTGAAACCATGTGTTGATTCACACAGTCAACTCATCTCCAATTTTCATTTTGCATTGTGGAAGTAATTTTGTAAAATAATTAATTTCAATGCTAAAAGTACACACATTTGAAGTGCCTTTAAGTTTCCTTTAAATGCAAAGGTTTTTCTTAATTTTACGTAACACTAGTTAACCATAGGAATAGCTTACGAGGTTTGCTTGTGTCACTTAAAACAAAAAAAGAAAATCTGAAATTATGGGAACAAAAAAATATAAAGCCAGCTAGCCAAGTGCCGTCGAGTCAGATCCAATGATCCGACTCATGGCGACCCTAAAGGCAGTATTTATTTATAATTTTCAATTTCAATTTTATAATGGCCCATAAATACCCATTTTTATTAGTATAATGCTACCATGGTATAAAAACTTAAGTACTGAGATCCAAATATTTGGGCTACATTCTTTTTTCTCAACTATATTTTAACTTTATGGCTAAAGGTAACATAAAAAGCAAAAATAATGTTTGCATACTTGTATCAAACTTAGTTTTAAAATAATATTTCATAAAAGTCAACATTTTAATCCGGTATTTTAAGTTCAAAAGAGTAATTTTATAACTAGTAGCTTCAAAAAATTATTTAAAATTTTTTAGTCAAGGTTTAATAAAAACTTTTTGTGCCATAAAAAAAAGGAATGGGGGTAAGCCTTTTTTAAAAACATAAAATACTGTATGGAAGTTAAGATAGTGAATATTCAGATAATGTTCTTCCACCTTTTAAAATATCAATTTATAAATGCTATACAAGCTTGGTACAGGGCTTGTAATATAGAGTTTAGCACTATAACTAGCTGAACTAAATAAAACTTTTAGTGAAAAATGACACTACTCAAAAGCAAAATACACTATAAACACCAGATCATCTTTTTGTAATGGTCAGATCAGTTTTAATCCTTAAATCCTAACATGGATAATAAGTAAGTTAATTGTTAGATGATGACATTACTTTTTGGAATACTGTTTTAAAAACAGGAAAAAAACTACTTTTTAAGAGTACAGATGATTTTCAGAAAAAGTACTAATTCACATGTGTATGAACTCTCAATAATGGTACACTATTTAAAGCACATTACATAATTTAATCTGTAAGATATGTCTATAAATCTTTGAATGTGTAGATAAATTCACTCTTATACAAATTATCCTGTTTGAATAGCACTGCTAAAGGAATAAACCAAAAACGAAGGCAAAATAGAGCCTGCTTACCAGAATAATGAAAGTAACAGGTCCAATAAAGCTCCATATAAAATAATTATCAACATGAAGCCAGCAACTATCGTGGAAAGAAAAGAATTTGTATTTAGTAGTTTTAGTGGCTCCGTAACACCACAAATATAATCATTTTGTAAATGTGACAAAAACTGTACATCTGCCTTTAAAAACACACTTATCACAGCCTAAATAATTCACATTAATTCTGCGTTGGCTTTGACTTAATAAAGGTATTAACTTATTTATTCCAACTTGCTTTTTTCATTTCAGGCTTTATTTTTGACAAAGGCAAGGAGAACTATGTGCTTGTATGGTGAAAACAATAGACATCATTCCTAAATTCCTACAGCTTCTAACTGGACTAAGAAAAATCTGAAGCTCTAACACCCCAAATTGTTTCACCATTTCAATATTTTACTTTTAGCTGTATGTATGAGGTAAAGCAGTTAACCAAAAAGAAAAAAAAAAAAAAAAACTGTTCAAAAACTGTACAGCATAAGTGCAACACCTTAACTGCATAATTACATGAATATATCTGGATGATGACCAGGAGTTAAAAAAAAAAAGGCACAGAATTTACACAGCATTAGAGTAAATGATGCATAAACTTATTAAGACAGATTTTACTTAGTGGTTCATTTCTCACATAACACTGAATCCCTGCTGAATTTCTTTTATTTGTCTTTCATCATCTGTGCAGTCAAAGAGCTTTCTTTAGTCCAAAGAATCTTTATATAACTAATTTTATCAAAGGAAAAAAATAAACAGAGACTGGAAGGCAAATTCATGCCTCTAGCAAATCAAATCCTTAGAAACATGCTATGTCTACATTCTGTCACTTTCCATAAATACCTCTATTTTTATAAATGAAAGACATTGACTTATTTTAATCCTTTCAAACTGCCTGATAAAATATTATCAAAGTGAAACATATGGAACGGAATGTGCTACTGTCACCGTGCAGAAGGAGACTGAGCTGGAGGGTCGGCTGCACAAAGAGAACTAATGAAGCATTAGCTTAAAACTGAGTACTTAAACCTGTGAGATGCTTTAAGCTCAGAAGAAATTTTACTTAATATCTTTCTAAGGCCAAAAAGTTATTTATTTTTTCAATTTGTTTCAGGTCAATCTTTTGTGTTAAAAAGAAAAGTCCATAATTTAGAATCTGCCTTGCCAGAGTACAAATCCTCTGAACCTAGAAATTACAAAAGACTTGATTGTAATTTGTGCACGGCAAGCCCATTCTCTAACCAATAAAGCTTTCAGATGCTATTTTAGTCTGTCAAAGACCCTCACTGACAGCTAACAGGCTTTAAAAAATTATTCACTTGAAAAACACTCAGGTCACTTGCGATTACTTACGCTTTTTCTGTTCCATAGCTCTTATAGTCAATAGCAGCTGAAACTCCAACTACTGTGGCAGGAAACAAGTAACCAGCAACATAGTAATATCTTTTCCTTGAATATTCACTTTCAAAAACTTCAACTAACATTAAATAGAGCTGTACACCTTCTAGGCACATCCAAGCAAAAGCCGCCAAAAAGAAAAAGTGTAAAAGTCCTGCAAATATTGAGCATGCAATCTATGAAGGAAAAGAGAGAACACATGAATACAAATAACCCAATCCAAAACTGTAAAATATTTGCTAACAGTACCTACTAATTTTTTTAAAGTGTATCATTATTTAGAATAACCTATTTAGTTCTTCAAAATTATTTTTCTGTAAGTAGAAACAAACTATTACACAATGCAAACTTTGAACAGAGTACAATACTTATAGAATATAATATCACGTGCTAGAAATTTAAAAAAATTACCATTTCTTAGTGAAATGAAATATCCAGTAAGAAAATACTTCTTAATTTCTCTTCTTGAATTACCCATGATAAAAATACTGTGTAGATAATATGAACAACAGTTGTTTATAAACATATTATTGCCATCTTTTCTGTAACAGAATTCTAAAATTTTACTGTCACAAAAAATATTATTGCTCTTATTACCTTGAGTTATTTTTCTGTCACATCTGGAGCATTCTGAAATTCATCCCAGTTCAGATAAATATGAACTGAAATATTACCTAATTATTGTTTTTTTTCTGACATAGTGACTTTAGGATGAAAAAGTTTCTCTGAACATACAGAGATGACTACTGGTTGGACTGAACGGGTAAGCAAAGTAAGAATTTTCTGAACAGAGTCTTTTCAATATCTCCAGAATGCCTCTATTCATATTACTCATCATAATAACAACCCAGAAAAAAATGGAACTGTACAATCAGGTTCTAGGATAACATTTCTAACTCAAAATAATATTACTTAATAACCTGTCTTTTACTTTATTGCAAATTGTCCTTTCACTATTGCTCTGTGAATTATGTCAAGTGACAGGGTCAAAGATTAACATTAAAATCACCTGTGGACTCACACTTATTAGAGTCACTTTCAGTCACCCAACGCTAATAAACTGAAGGGGTACTTACCATATATTTTGTTTTATCAATGCCTATTAAGAAAATAAATTCAGCAATGAAAAGGTTGATACAGAGGTTCTTGTGAATAGTGTTACGGTCACTTTGCAGACCACGGAAAAAACAAAAGGTGAAGATGCAGATAGCCAGGCAAACAAGGGAAATGACAATGCCCACCCAGGTGATGACTGTAAGAAGTAAGGCATGAACTCCATCTTTGTACTGAAAAAAAGGAAAGAAGGATAGGAAGAATGTTAATGTTTCTGGATTATATCAACTGAAAGAACGGTAGCTTTCTTAAAATTCCTGCATCATACCAACTAAAGGAAAGACAACTTTCAAATGTAACAGTTCACCTTTTAATACTAAGCTTCTCTGAATGATAATATTCATTTGTGTTCAAAGAAAGCTCAAAATAAAGAAGAAATTTTTGACCATATGACACAGTATTATTTTACTGGGTAGTAACATCCAAAGAGTGACCTTTGAAAACTCTTTTTACCTAGAAAACAAGACACGAGTTCATAACATAAAAAGTAATGACTAGAATAATAACCTACGTAACTGTAAGGAAAACATCTGCATGATGGAATAACTACTTAGTTATGGATGAAATTAACTGTCTTTTTTATTTTTCCAGGTCAATAAAGTTTTCATATTTTCATTTTTCCTTTGGTTTTCTATACTGAGAGTTGAATGCACAATAGATTTTAGAGTTTTCACACATTGTATTTCTTAAAACGTATTCTATTCTTCTGGCTCTCACTCCCTTAATCACCCAAAAGAAAAGAAGACACATTCCAGAACAGGTAATCTGCATTTTTCAAAATTGGCAGCTTCGTATAGCATGTACAATTACAATGCCAAGTTGTTAGGAAAATACAAGGGTAGGTGGTAAAATAAGATACAAACATTTGAGATGTGAGGAGGGAATATAACTTTTAGGGTCTTCTCTTTAGGTTTTAGACTTACCGATTTCCACTCGTTTCACGTCTCCTGCAAACACGCGCCCAAAAAAGAAAAACTCAGAAGGTGCCATGGTTTTAGGCAAATAATGCATATCTGCATTTGTATGCCCGCTGCTGCATGCCCTCTAACCCCACACCATGAGATAGTTTCCTAAGTAAGCAATACTATTTTTTTCTTTTTTTACAGTAACATGTGACCAATGACTGGCATGGCAGTGTTTGTGTGGGTGTCTTGTGGTGGTAGGGCCTGGATGGCAAATAAACACAAAAGGTGTATGTTACTTGTGTAAAAATAAGGTGAGGTCACAGTGAAGCACATGGTTTCAAAAACCAATCAATACAATGTTAGAATTTCTAAAATACACTGACAGTGTAGAAATTCACATTCATTTCTTTGTTTTTTAGTTTCAATAAACACCCAAAGAAGGGACCATTACACATGCTGTATTGAATCACTGAGATTTTCTCTGCTGCTAATGAGAAGTGCAAATACTTACTGCAATTTCCCTGTGGGCCATGAGAATTGCGAAATTGGTTAGGTGGCTGCATGCACACGTTGTACGAGTTTTATTAGTGTCAACCAGCTTGCAGCCCTGGGTAGACCAATATCCCATCATAGTTCTCTCTGAGTAGTTCCAGAAGGAGCAGTTTGCATTGAAATAATTATCAGTCTAGGAAATAAAATGACAAGATAAAATTAGGATTTTACACTCTAAGATGGCAATAGTAATTGTTTAATATGTATAAAAAGTAATTTAGATTAAACTTTGCATGTTTCGGACTATAAAGTTTTTTCATCAGCAAAATTGTAGACTATGTTATACAAGGCAGATATCTAGCTTAAAAGGAGCTTTATAGTCCGAAACAGTCTAAAGTGTACTCCAAATTACCAAAGATCCATTTACACAATTACAATTTCCATCTTATGATTTTACATATTGATAGTACGTTACAATCTGCTTTTCCCCTTTCTGACAAAATTAGAGCCATGAATTTGTTCTGAGGAAATTCTTTAAGGACAAAATGTTCTAAAATCCATTTTCAATTCTGGGTCCCTTTCTAGTTAGTTCTAAATGACACATTAGCAACAATTTGAATCATGTTAGCATCTCATGTCTCTTAAAGAGTAAATTATCTGACATAAATATAAGAAATACAACCATCCAAATTTATTTTTACTTGACAGTCTATATAGAGATCCACTTGGCCATCTGACAGCACTCATCCATTGTACTTATAACAACAACAGACAAAAATTCTACAGATAATCTTTCAACACGGTGGAATAATTTTAACTACTGACTTGTATGTTAAGGCACAGCAGAGGAATCAAATCTCCTCTATGCTACAGACTTTAAAAACAATCCGTGAGTGAAATTTTGTCAAATGCAAACAGAATAGTAATAAAAAACGGTTTGTGAGACTAAATATGCAGAGTCTTAAAGAGTTAATATTTGGCTTTCCTGCTGCTAAGGTAAGAGTTAATTTTCACTCTGAAACAAATTAGACTCATTTACATTTTCATGTTGATTACGAATTAGCTTTCATTAAGAATACACTTAAGTTCTAATAATCACTGAACCAGGCTCATTTAATTTTATGTTCTCCGACTTAAATAAACTTGAGTCTCTGACCTAGCCCACCATTTAAAATTCAAATAGAAAGGTCCTTTCTCTCCTTCTCCTCCTCTCTCCCCCTCCTTTTGCCATCTCCAGTTATGTCAATTCTGCATTCCTTCTTCAGTTGTTTTATGCCTTTCCATAAATTCATCAGCCGCAATAACTTACATCAATGTGTGGTAGGGTAAAAAGCACAGGATCAGTCAAGTATACTCGGCTGGACTCTTTATTGATTGAAACTGAAATGACGTGGGAATTCACGGCAATAGTAGTACTATTACGACCAACAAAGTCACCACCCAGTTTTATAGTTGCATTTTCTGTACTGAGGAACTGTCCCAGACTCCGGTAAATGATGAACACCAACTTTGCAAGCCCTAGAAAGGTGGAAACAGTCATGTGACTTTATAGAAAACATGCTTATGTATAAAGTAAGAAAAAAATCTAAAAAATACTTATAGTCTAATTTAGAATAAAGCATACTGAGGAAAACTAAGGCATTATTTTTAATCTGCTTTCAATGTTAAGCTGTTTTTATTGTATCAGGAGTTAAATATTCATGAACAACAAACAATTTTTAATTTTTTAAAAAATATGTTCCATCTTACCATTCCTGCTGTTTTGTTTCACAGTATTTGCAGAAAGCTGAATTGAACTACCTGCTTCTTTGATACCCAGAGGAAATTTAAAGTCTTGGACTTGTCCTTCTGTGCTGAGTACTGCAACTTCTAGAGCTGGATGAGAACAGAAGGAAAAATATCTTCAAATTAAAATACAATAAGGCAAGCGATAGTTATATGGAAACTGCTATTGTGGTTTTTACCTTTTCTTCTCTTTTTGGTCTACTTACAAAACTATTAGTGTTCAACAAAATCATAAGTGATGAACTAGATTATTTTCAGAGGTGTTAAATTTTGCCTCTGCTTTAAAGAAAAAATCTGTATAATCATTTTAATAGTCATATTTTTATTTTTGTCATCAACTTTTAGCCTATGAGAATGAATAGTTTCCCTGAAGTCATTAAATCAAACCAAAAATATTTTAAATGATAACTCTTCATTTTTTTGGAAACCCCAGCAGCACAGCGGTTAAATGCTCTTGCTGCTAACCCAAAGGCTAAATGTTCAAATCCACTAGGCAGTTCTACTCTGTCCTAGAGCTGTTACGAGTCTGAACTGACCAGACAGAAGAAGGTTTTTTTTCTTCCTCCCCGTAATGGTTTATTCATTTCTTTATGTTAAGCAGCTTTTCACTAACTATTATTTGGCCATGATAAAAGAAGTATTAAATATATATTTCAGTGTCTTTTTCATGTATATGTGTATTTTGAAACATGAAATTTACTTTAACGTAAAATTACAGAGGGCAATTTTACAACGTTTGAATCTGTAAAGGTCATCAGACCAGCACAACTATTTATGAGAAAATGTATGGCCTTATATTCAGACTTCCAATGGATGAATCTTAGATACTCAAGCCTTGGAGTAAGACAAAATAGGACTTGGGCTAAATGAGGCCCAACACCCATTTTTGTAAATAAAATTTTATTGGAACAGAGCCATTAAGTACTTTAGCCTAATTCAGAATTTCTAAAGTCCAAATGAGGTAGAAAAACTGAAAAACATGCAAGGAAAACAATGCAACATATTTACACTAGAACATTTACCTGATAAACAGGGCTAATGTATTCAAAAATACAATAGTAACTGCCATCACAACATCATGTGTGCACTGTCTACTGTTATTCACATGAAGATCTCAATATGGTCTCAATATTCACTTAAGTGAAGAAGTGTTATTGTTGCTTCTATACCTATATTACTAATTAAACTGTATCATTTCATTCACAAAATGAGTGAAATTACACAGAAACTTCATTAATTTAGGTATATGAATCTTAAAAATATTTTTAATAACATGGTCTACATGTTTTTCTATTATTTTCTCTAACATTCTATACCCTTATATAGTTATTTCTATGCTGTTTGTGTGTGTTGAGAGAGTCACCTTGTCACATGTTTGTACAGAGATATGATGAATTCATTCTCTGCTTTTCCTTTTATAAAAATGGGTTCACACTGTTAACCTTGCAACTTTGGGATACTAAATTACTTTTATCTTGTACAACTTAGTTTTGTAAAATGCATACAGGTTGAGTTGTAAATATGAGAAACACAGCATATAGAGAAGACCTGTATAAGCTACTGGACCATGCGTCAAGCCCCTGAAATAAATATGTTTATACTAAGAGTCACATAATTCTTGAACTTGTACTAGCTACAGAATCTGACAGAGATCCTTGTCTTAGTGATTCACGTATGAGAAGATTAAGCCAGTAAGTAAATTCACGTAAGAGAAAATTAAGCTGGTGGGTAGGCAGGTGATCTCTCCTTCTCAGGCCACATTCTGTGTATGAGAGGGGGTCATCACAGCAGAAGAAAGACAAGTGAGCTTATAGTGAAGGGAGCTCCTAATTACTGATCATTCTTACAACAAGACAGAAAATACAACAAATGAAGACAATCCTTTGCATTCTCACTTAAGGTCTAAAACACAGAGATGTGTAAACAATTTCATTCAATATTTACTTCTCTAATTTTAATTCCATGCAACAGACATTTACTGATTAATGTTTTAAAATTCTAAGAGAGTAAATGATAAATTTACAAGAAAAACAAAACAGAAGAAATAAAAATTCCCAGAGTTCTATGGACAGTAAACAAGATGAATCTATAGGTAACTATGTACTAACTCTTACAAAAACTGCTCCAGACAACAGACAAGGAATACTTGCCAACTAATTTCACAAGATTTGTATAAACCTGATGATGCATATAACAAAGTGTAAAGAAACTATATTCTATCCTCACTTATTAAAATGAAGCAAAAATCTAAGTATACAAGATTTATGTACACAATACTGAACTGAGTTTAATTAGAAAAAAACACAAAATTTAGCACTAGAAAATACTAATGCAGTAACCCAAATCAAAAAGCAAAAAGGAAAATTATTAACAGAAAGATAATTCAAAAATTTTAATATCTATCAAATATACAGAATCTACAAAGTAACAGGAATAAAAGGACCTTTTCTTGACTGGATGAAGGATCTCTTATCAGATAAAAACTGTATAATCTAAACTTACCAAACCAAAAAAAAAAATTGCCACTGAGTTGATTACGACTTAAAACGACTCTATAGGACAGAGTAGAACTGCCCCACAGGGCTTCTAAGGAGTGCCTGATGGATTCAAACTGCTGACCTTTTGGTTAGCAGCCACAGAATTTAACTTCTGCATCACTTCAAAACTTCCAGAAAACATAAATGATGGTGGGAGAAGTCAGGATAATCCTTAACAACGATTTTACGTATCACTATAAATAGCAATTCTGCCTAATGGTGTAACACAAGAAAAAGAAAGACTGTAAGGAAAATGCGAACTGTAATTATCCAAAGAAATTAATAATTAATTAAATACACAGCAAACACAAAGAAGTCTATAGACAAACTTTCAGAATGGATAATCTAGCCAAACAAGATTTTAGCAGAGTTGCTATCAATTAACCAGAGCAAAATCAACCATGTTACACATCAAGCAACCAAAACCAAATCCACTGTCACTGAGTCAATTTCAAATCATAGTGATCATACAAGATAAAGCAGAACTGCCTCACAGAGCTTCTAGGGCCATAAATCCTTACAGAAGCAGACTGGCACCTCTCTCCCCGCTAGAGAGGCTTGGTGGGTTTGAACTGCTGGCTTTTCAGTTAGCAGCTGAGTATTAACCCCTGTGTCACCATGGCTCCTTAGTTACATGATGCCATGGTGAAAAAATCAAATCCAGACAATAAAGAATTCAACAGGACAAATCATCAATCCAGTTTCTATGATAAAAATGAAAGAGTGCTTTTTAAAAGATGTAGAAATACATATTTTTTTAATTTAAAACAGACACTAGCAACGTGTTAACCAGATAATTACTATATGGACTTGTTTGTATCCTGATTAAAACAAGAAAATGTTACCTAATTTTTTTTAAAATGAGATAAATTTAAACCTTGGTTTTTGTGACTTTTAACATATTTCTGTTAATCTTAAAAAGGGATAATGGTATTCTGCTTCATTTCTAAGAATATGAAATAAATATTTATAGTAAGAGTGATATAAGCATTTGCTTTAAAGTAATACAGAAATGAGGGTATAGGTGAAACAGGTTTAGTGAGGCTTGCTAAAGCTAGATAACATAGGGATCAGATTTATCAAGCTATTCTTCCTACTTCTGTGCATTTTGAAAAATGTTTATAAATGGTAACTTTCTGAAAGATCTTAACTGATATATTGGTTTTTAGTCTAAATTAAAACCATCTGTACTTCCCAAGATAATGCAAATATCAAGAAAAGCCACAGATTAAAGGACATTTAGATTAGACATATTTAACAAAAGGCTTATACATAAAGAATTTTTTTAACTTGGCCAAAAGCCAAACTTCTTTGAGGAAAAATCACCCAATTACAAATGAAGGAGAAAATGAATAGACTTCTCATAGAAAACTATACAACCAGCCAAGTACACAGAAAGAAGCTTAACACTCACCAGCACAATACAACATAATTACCTGATAAATATTAAATAAAACCACAAAAAAATAATTCATGTCCACTAAAACGGCTAAAAGTAAAACTGCCAATTCTACATGTTGAGAAGAACATGGACAAAACACAGCATGTATGCATCGCTGTTGCCAGCCACGAGCCAAGTGCTGTCGAGTCATCGTTGTTACACGCATAATAATTGTGCAGCCACTCCAAAAACACCAGCTTTATTAAAAGAAGCTCAGAGACCAGAAACAACTTCAAATGTCCAACAACAAAAGATACATAAATTGTGGTATGTGACTACAATTGAACACTAGGCAGCAATAAAAGAGGACTGAATGATTCATAAAAACAACATTCTGAGTAAACGAAACCTGACCAAAAATAGTACATACAATGTGATTCTATTCTTCTGAAGATCTAGCAAAGATAAACGTATTCCATAATCATAGAACGTAGATCAATGGTAGTCTGTGCCTGGAGGTAAGGAAAGAACCCTGGCTGCACAGTGGTGAAGGGCTCAGCTGCTAACCAAATGGTTGGCAGTCTGGATCTACCAGCCATTTGCTGGATATAACCTATTTGGCAGTTCCACTCCACCTACACAGTTGGCACGAGCTGGAATCAATTAAACGACAATGGGTTTTGCTCTGTTTTGGGGGTGTGAGTAGATGAAAGGTCAACTGCAGAGAGTATCATGGGCCCTTTTGAGGTGACAGAAATGTTACTCATATGCTGGTTACATGAGAGTATTATTTGTCAAGACTCATCAAACTGGACACCTAAAGCAAGTGCTTTCATTATATGTAAAATTTAACTAGTTTATTTTAAAAAGCTATAATCAGACATAAGTAGACATAAACAAACGACAACATAATCAGACATAAGTTGATCACCTATGCCATTATATGGATCACTTATACGGATCCGACTCGACGGCACTTGTCTTATTATAAGAGTTAATTCAACACCATAGAGTTAAACTAATGGATCAAGGAGAAATTACAAAAGAAAATAAAATTGTTTTAATAACCTTAGAGATTATCATTATGCCCTAAATTTTGATGTGAGCTTCAAGCGAGTAAAGCTAAAAAGAGAAAATGGGCTAATTTAGTTTTCATGTCTGAAAAAACAGAACAAGTCTTAGTAAAAAAATTTGAATGTTTTTCTTACACAAAATCTTGGATAACTGCTCTCACCCAAGTATTAATACCACAAGAATTTAAAAAGATGTGCTAGAATATAGAAAAAGATTTTTATATAGATAGCTCTAGAATAATCAACATATGGAATAAATTAAGTTTAGGGTAAAATAACTGAAAAGTCAGTAGATGGTATACTACATTCTAGAAGAATCTCCATCCATACCGTTCTTAATACATCAGTTTGAAGAATAATTCTTTAAAACTCTACAGAACACAGGTATTTGAAAGAATGTATTTCTAAAGTACACAAACTGAGATAAAAATACTTCAAACTTGTAACGGGAGCATGGGATCGTCAGCCTGGCCCCTCCCTAAGTTTTCTTCCAGGCTCGAAGGGGCAGAATAAGAAAATTTCAGGCTCTGTGATTTTCTATTTAATTTCAATCAGCTTTATAAGATTTAACGTAGGTGGGAACATTTGAGAAGTACTGTTTAATGCATATCTTAGGGATTTTATTAGACCAGTATTTAAATTAACATCACAAATAATAATGAAAGCTTCAGAAAGAAAGGAAGAGGTTTATTCAATCTGTATGAAGACAAATACTATAAATAATTGTTTTTCATATGACTGGTATTACAGATCATGATGGGACAAATTAGTCTGCATTTGGGTTGAAGTTATCCAGTGATTTACCTTCCCACAAAACCCATGGTAAATAAAAACAAGTAATTTTACTAATTCCTTCTTATTAAAAATTCAGTTTTTTAAAATAAATTTCAGGTTTATCTTTTTAAGTCAAGAATAAATCATAACTCCTGTCCATTTCTTCTATACCTCTCTTTTTCCTGCATTCTATATAAAGTTCTGTGACATGCAGGCACAATTAGGCATTAAGGTATGGCCCCTACACAGCCAGGCTTCAATTAGTATCTGCGTCTCTAATAAAGAGAGCGCTACTCTTGGTGTTAACAGCGATGTTTGGCACTGCGTCCCCCTTTTTACTTATGTATATATTTGCCTATGAGATTTACTACTAAATGTTACTGTAAATGTCATGAGTTCGCATCACTGAAAATCAACAATTCCCTAAGTATTGATACCTAAATTAAATCTAGTTCTACTGTATTTCTTTCACATATGTTCAAAAGTTGATTTCTAATTCTGGGACCAGCATTTAAATTCTTAATTATTCTTCAAAACTATCTGTGGCTATTTTGCAGTCTATGAAGCATGGACATTCTGTATTAGTTCACTGATCCCATTTTCACCTGAAGGCAACTGTGTTTAATATAAACATTTGGCTCATGTTCTGCGTAGCTAAAATACTAGACTGAGAGAACACACTCCAGAAAGTAATTTAAATTCATTAGAAACATATTATATAAAATGGAAAAGCATCTGCCACACTTCCATAGCAAGAACTTTCATTACTTAAGCTATCCATATCTGGCATTTAGGCACTCTTTAACACTTATGTTTCTCGCTAATGAGTTCCCAATTGAAAGAAAAAAACACATAAAAACTTTAAAAGATATACAGTGGATTTTGACTTTTCCATTAATTTTGCCAAGTGAGATCAATAATTTCTCTTGGGAAAAACAAACATAATTTGATGCAAGTTTGATACTGAAAAATAACTCAACAGTTTCATAATGGAAACATCTTTCTCTTAAACATCTGTCTTCTAAATCAGAATTAAACCTGACAATAGACTACTTACCAATATTTTCTGTGGGCATTGAAACCCTTGTTGGTTCTAAGAGATTGTCAGCCAGGACAAAAGCTCCTTCTTCCAATGTATCAAGTAGCATTGTTGCAGTATGTGCTTGTTCAGAAGAATTCATATGTTTCCATGATTCCAAAGCTTCAGGTCTCAGAAGGTTGTCCACTGTGTCAACAATTGCCTGCATCCATTAGAAAACTATCATTAGTTTTGACTGCTTCCAGCAGCAAGGTGATTTTCAATCACTGACTAGTGACAACTGTAATATTTAACTGTCATGATGATTTACTTTTATTTCAGGATGGAAGAATGCCTGGCCAACATCTATCTGGTTAACTTAAAATATATCTAAGCATTTTACAATAGGAGTAACTGAAGATTAGCAGATTTGATCATGAAAAAACTGATGGCTTATTTCCATTTATCTCATCACACCTTAATTGTTACAGAGAAATACAATCACCAGTGTCAATTCTTAATCCAGGGCATTGCTATTACATGTATTGCTGTCACACTACTAAACTCATTTTAGAATCTCAAGACCTGTATGTTCTAAATATAAGACAATGTCATCTCTGGAGCTGTCTAATTTTTATCCTTACAAGTTAAACCATATTGTGTTTTCATTACCTCAGCTAAAACAGTAGCCAACATTCTGCCTTCTAGACATAGTCAACTTATAAGCCCATTTGTTAAAAAAACAAGAAGGTGGTTTAAAGTTTCTAAATTATCTGTGACCATTTTCACTCGTCTAATTTCCTGTATAGCTAAAACACTTGAAAACATACCTTAATTCATAAATATTAGTTTTCAAAGAAATCAATACAGTAGTCAAAACATTTAAAGTCTGTATTGATAATTCAGTTAAAAGAAATAACAGAATAAAGTCTTCATAAACATTCAAGTTGTAAATATTCACATACATAAATTTAGCTTATTAGCATGCAGCACAACATTAAAAAAAATATAATCCAATTAATCAACCTGATCAGTTAATCAATTGAGGGCAGGTTCTTCCACTGATACTTGTAGCTGTGCACCGACTATCCTTTACAGAGCTGAAAATCATTGTATTTACTCTATCACATTTACCTAGTCATAACACGGGATTAAGCCCATATTAAACTCTTTGATCTACTGGTGATCACTGACCAAAAAAAAGAACACATACTTGTACAAAGAACAACAACTAAAATTGCTAATTAGAGGTAGTGTATTGAAATAGGCAGGGTGGGTATGTGACACTAACATCAGAGTAAGATTAATTAGCCTAATCCATCTTAACATTCTTATGCTGTCTGCTTTGTGAGCTACAAGGACCTTCTTGGCAGGTAGGAAATACCTCCAAGTGGCATTAAAAGCTTTTTTCCTCTCTCTAATGGGAGACAGAATAGTCAACATTCTCACAATGATCCTGCTGCAGCCATTAAGTAGAGTGGAACAGAAACTGGTCCACTAAGGCCAGATTTATTAGTCACCAAGAAAAACACACTAGATGCTCCAATCTAAGTTACAAATGAATCCTTTGTCACAAAGTGGGGACTCACTTCATTTGCATAGTACATCAGCTTCTGATTTGTAATTTAAAGAGTTTTATTAGTCTTGTCTGAACATAGAAACACATTCATTTCAGACATACTGAAAACGACACTGGTCAGAAATTAAGGCCATGCCAGAATTTACTCCGTATACACGTAACACACTTATGGCATGTCTTTACAGGTTATTAATTTGGAACACTCCTTATTTACTGCCACTGTACTTTTCTAGTAGGGTCAAAATGACCAAAACGATACTAATCATATTCCTGAAGTACTCGTTTGCTGCCGAAAGAAAAAAAAAATGGCCATTCTTTTCCCACTGAGACATATGTCTGGGCAACATACCAATCAGTACATTTCATACATTGATACCTTAAAGGAGAACTGAGTCTGAATAATTCTACATGCTTCAGCAGTTACTTCTCTGCCTCCGAGTAACCAGGCTAAAAAGGGACTGTCAGAACATGACTACCTAAAAACAGACTTTCCTACAGCCTTTACTTGTAAAAAGTTCTCAGGTCTAACGATATCTATTAAAAATTGGCAAGGTGTCATTTTTCTTTTTCCTCCTAGACCTTGCCAATCAAAATTAGTGATGTCATGGCTTTTGAATAACCTCTATTCTATGAACCCACAAAAATTCCTCTGTTTTGTCATTGTTGTACATGGAATAGTTCAAGGTTTGATTTACCATGAGTATGGGTAAAAACTATCATCCCAAAAGGAATTTGTAAAATGCACAGAATAAAACAACATGTAACCTGGTATTCGTGTTTTGATCTATCACTCAGAACTAGCATGAAGTAACTGAACTGTTAGGCTTTTAGTATGTTTCCTATTACTTGGGTACAGCACAGAAAAAAACTGGCTGGAGTAGACAAGAAGCCTGAGCCAAACAGTGGCTTTCTGTTACTATCAGTCTGATAAAAATCACCATGTAACATATATTGATGCTACTGTCATATTATTTTTTTTGTCTTGTAACCCAGTTTCCACACCAACCTGATTTGTGGAAAAAAAAAATTTCAGGACAAAGCCTATTTCATTTAAGAGTATATCACAGAGACCAGAAAGCAGTGACTTCTTCATGCACATATGACTATACAGTCTTTGATATGATACACTGCCAAGAATATATCATAGCTGTTTTACTCGAGATGTTTTTTAATTCCTAGAGATGATGACAGGAAACAGACTATATGATTACTTTCCAATTTAGAGGGTATTTCATTAAAATGCTTGTATTTTTGGATGAATGGGAAAAATGGCAAAAATTATAAATATAAATTATTTGTTTATTCTGAGAATAGTATACCTGTGAAAAGCCAACATTTGTACAGCTGATATGGGGCACATTATATAATTATCAAAGACTGAAATACATTTTGGGTCATGCAGCAAGATGACAAAGCGTGGCAGGTTGCTGAAGGAGGGAGAAAGCAGGTGACAGCACAGGATAAGTACCTTAAGGTAAGCCCTGCACGTCTTCTCTCGTTTTTGGAGCTTTTTAGTAAGAGAAAAGAAGATCAGAGGTTAGATTTTATCTGTTGAAAATGAGGAAAACAGAAATCCTCATAAATTAAGCTCGTATTCCTGGCCCAAAGTTTATATGTCAAGTCCTCTGGATTTCTGTGACTCTACATTGACTGTCCAAACTACTCATGTATATAGTTTTTAGACATAATTATTAAGCACACTAACTTAGACAGAGCTAGAGACAAAATATACACTGTGGTTCAAAACAGTTCTTTTTTTCTTTTTTTCCAGTTTTTTCACTCTAGGGAACCATAGTTTGCTACTGAGTTTGGATTCCCATCAAACTCATGTTAACACTTACAGAGTGGTAAAGTAACCATTCCATTTTTGTCACAGTTGGAAAACGAACAGAACTGCTACTTGAGGACTAAAGAGGGGGATGTGGACAGGTAGGATGTATGCCCTAAGCACTGTTTTGGGGAGAGGAGGGGCACCAATTAGCAGTTTCTCTTGGCCGTCACAGTTTCCATCTCCAGCCGTGAGAGAGCACTCAGCAATTTAACACTAATTGCCCTAGGCACTTTTTTCAGTAGCTAGGCCCCTGACTACTACCCTCTATTTCTAGAGAGCAAAGCTGCCACTGAAAGAAGTATTTCAGTGACTAATACTCTTACATATGTCACAATTCTGCTGCAACCACAGGGAGCTAATAGAAAATATGTCTATGCTATAAAACAAACTCTCCAAGTGTAGGTAACACATGCTCAAGTAACTGTATCGACTATGATCAGGCCTATGAAGTTGGTCACTAGTTAAGTTCTCCGTCAGGTCTATAATTAACATTTTTTTCCCAACCATGCTTTTTTTTTTAATCAATTGAAATTTTATTTTGGGAAGTGAACCGAATTACAAGTTGTGTTTGTACTACATGTGCAGGGGGCCAAGAATGTGGCAGCCAACTTCCAGAAGAATCAAGTTTTGCCACAGGAACTAACTGAAAACGAGCAGAACATGTTTTACCTACCTTGTTATAACTCCGTCCAGCTGAATCCTTTTCACTAGGTTTCAGTTCCTGCAGCTGTGCATCGAGAATGTCCACCAACTGCTCCATCAATCTCACGGAAGAACTCACATCCCCAGCAAACACTGGCCCTTTCGTATGTTTCGCCAATTCATTGGCAAGGCTAGCAGCATTTTCTCCGCTTCTGATCTGAAATGACAAACACATATTTCCTCAGTAAGATTTCTTGTTCTGTTTGGGGTTTCTAGTGCTTCTCTTTGAGCACCTTTGTTGTGGTGAAAAATTTTTTTACAAATACATCAAAATCTGCAACTAATTGAAACCAATAACTTTCTCTTCATCTCAAAACATTAAAGGTTCTCAGATCCTCAACACAAAAGAAATTCTTAACAGACATTAGGAAACAAAAGCCCAAAATCTTCTAAAACACTTTTTTCCAGCCAGTTCTCTCATGTCACTGCAATCATTTTGTTAACTTCTGTTTAAGAGTACATTTATTCCAGTGATCCAGAAAGTTAAATTAGAATTTAATCAGTATGTTACAGAGAATTATCTAGTATTTGCATTTTAGAAAGACAGGTGAGGGATGGGGACCCTAAACTGAGGTAGTGCATTACACTGTAAGGGGAAAGCTACTAACATCTTTTAAAGTCATTGTTACTTATTCTATCATAATCATCTGTGATACAAACATCTGCCTGCATTCTGTGGATTCAGTTGTAAACATGATGATATTTGATTTATTAGGCCAATGCAGTATTTGTTTTATGAACATCAAAAGAAAGAGAACTAAGGATGAAATTAAGCAGCAAGTACTCATTAAAAAGCTTAACACAGAAAACAGCATACCCCAAAACATATGTAGGATTAACTTTCAATAGTTTACAGACAAAACTATGCGTATTTTTTTTTTTACTTTTATACTGAACAAACAGCAACGAAGCTGGCTTTAACATACAAAGCTAAATTATTTATATTAAGAGTTAAAGCCCTTAATCACCAATGTGTATCGTATTAAAAGGTTCCAACCAACCTTCTGAGCCAGCTGATTTACCCAGTGTGAGGTGCAGTTGCTAAGATCGGGGCCCTTAGGGTTCCATGTTCCAGTGGAAACCATGCAGAGATACGAGGCAGTTCCTATAACAGATGTAGAAAACAAAATGAAATTGAAACCATTTTTCTGCCTGCATTCGGGAAATCAGCTATGACAATCCTGCTCTGTGTGTTAAATTTTGAATAAGCGCTAATGGAAGCAGTTGACAATAACTGACAAAAAATACGGGGCAATGCAGATTACAAACAGTAAACACAAAGTCAGTATAGAAATATCAGACATTTAGAGCAAACAAACAAAATGCCCTTGATTTCCTTGGGACACATTCAAAGTGAAGCTTGTAATGAGAAAGGCAGCTGTAACGAACCCTCACAGGAGACCTCAGGCAAAAATCTCAGGTTTGACCTATGCTTTAAGGGGGAAGGTAATTCCATGCCTGATCTTAAAAGGCTTTTACAGTTTAAAACCTTTATGCTGTCTACAGATGCCACATTATCAAAGTACAAAGAAACAACAAAATTAGTCACTGTAAATATCTGTTCAAAAAAATAAATCACTTGACTGCAACGAGAGCCTAATTACTAAAGTTAAAAGTGAATGCATGGTATTTCACAGACAATACCTCTTGTTCCCTTGGGACAGGGTCTTTCAACCATCATTCCCCTTTGTGTCTGAGGCCACCATATCCCCCTCGCTTCTAACGCTTCGCAGAATCTCTCTGGCAGGGGAAAAATATTTGTTACAGGAGGAATTTTGGTTGTAGAAACGGTTGGAGGTGGTTTTGTCCCTCTGCTTCCTTCCTGGGATCCAGCTACAGTTGTGCTCATGGGGCCCTTCTGTGAAGGAGTGCTTGTGGTTGATACTGTGGTTTTGAACAGCTCAGCTGAAGAAGTTATTGTCACAGCTGTGGTAGGCACTACGGAGAAAAGATGAGCAGATTAATCTCAGACACGCACTCACACTCAACACAGGTATGGCGTGTATTAAATGTGCACAAGTACACACACACACACACACACCTATAACCATCTCAATACCAACAAGAGAATTACTGAGAATATCAGTAGGGTGGATCTCTCTATTTCAATTTATTTATATACTTGGCACAAAGATGGTAGGGTAGCACTTGTAAGTTTGTTCCATGTGTGTTAAGTGTACTTCTCAGTGAAATAGTTGATGGTACAGTTTAAGTGCAATTTCATCTTAAGTTATTTAACAGGAAACAAAGGACAGTTTTAAAGTTTCACTGTCTGTCACTACTAGATAATTTAGGAAGAAAAATCTATCCTTATATAAAGTTGGTATACACAGTCAAATTCAAAGTGTCAACAAAAGTTTGAACTTTCTAAATTCGGGCCATAAAAGGTTTCTAGTTACCCATTCTACACCTTGCAGGCAAATAAATACTGTGACATCTTTCCACTCAGCAGCCATTTTTGCTTGAGAGATTTTTTGGCATGCTTGATTAGATCAAAATAGAACATAAACTTGGCATGCTTGTGTGGTTTTGGTAAGAAAGTATCTCAGGCTTTGGTATGTTCACTTTTGAAAACGTAGGTATGAAGAAAATACTAGCTCCCCTTAGTAAAGGTACATAATGCTTACTATCAAGATAATAAGCTAGATAAAATCATGTCTAATTCTAAACCCACCCTACATGTCTTTCTCACCAAAACAGAATATGAAAGGAACTAAAATTACACATTTAAAAGAATTAAAAAAAAAAAAGTGCTGTCTTCCAAATTATTTTCAAACTATGTCCTCTAGGTTAAAAATATTATGGATTTTAATGTCTTCTCCATTAATTATCTACTAATTTGTTGAGAACAATGTATTTGTCAGTACAAATTTAATGCTATCATTTCAAATCAATAACAGCTTTTAAAGAGTAGGGCAGGCTGTAAAAGTAATTCTTTTCCAAATAAACTTACAAAATCATTAAACTTACTGTATGTTTTGTCTTTGAGTGAGAAACAAACTAAAGATCCAAATTAAGTTCAGATAATCACAGACATGTTTAGCATTTTAAACTGTGGGCCATAATTATTAGCTTACACAGTTCTGAGCCTTTCAACACATTATACTAAATTTATCAGAACAAAACACTGGTTGTATACTTGTTTCTAGTTTTATAGCAGTGTCTTATCAGTAATGTACTATTACAAACTTTCTGGTCTCTTTTCCCTTTTATATCATGACAAACTTCTTAAGCACGTGTTTTATTTCCGGAGCATAATTTACTGACCATCTGAGCGATGCCTATGTACATTAGTCAAACTTCACGCCTGGCCAGCTGCTGCAAAAACCTACCCAAATCTCTCTGTTCCGGAAAGCACTTGCCTGGCATCTTGTTAACCCTCTGTCATTTCTTTCTGATTACAATGCAGCCAGGCTTTCAGTGCTTTCTCAACTATCACACAACCTTTCGTGCAAGTGTCAACTGCTGCTGAAACAAGTTTTCAAAGGCAGTAGGGAATCAGAGCAAAAGAGAGAAAGGGGAAAAACAAATTGTTTAGTGCTGAACCATCTTATGTATCCCTTGACACTTTGCTAATTAGTACATATTTAGTCAATGAAATATGTATTAACAAAACTGTAATTAGTGATTTGTTAGCTACACATTAGTAAAGATTCACAAAAACTGAGTTAAGGTAGGTAATAAAATGATCTCCACTAAATGCGTAAAGTTTCATGCAACATTATACTGCCATGTTTCTAAGAGTTCTTGATAACACTGTTTCATGCCATTTCACTTTTTGACCATTAAAAGAAGTTTAAAAGGAATCACATTAACACATTTTTCAATGTAAAGCAATAAAATATTGGGGAATTATAAAAATAAATATAAAAGTAAACTTTGAGTGGCAAAATTAAACCTTTCTGGAATGAACTTACAATTTCTTGCAGTTTGCAAAATTATAGTTAAACAAACAAATGAAGTCTTTGAAAAAGAGTGATTTACCTAATGTTGAAGCTGTATGTGTAGAGGTATTTTAGGGGGAAAAAATTCCCTCTACAGGTAAACCCACTGCAGTCAAGTCAGGTCTGACTCATAGCGACCCTATAGATCAGAGTAGAACTTGCGCCATAAAGTTTCCAAGGAAGAAAGGGCATCTGGTAATGATACTCCCAAAACCAAAAAATCTACTGCCATGAGTTGACTCGGACTCACAGCAACCCCATGGCACACAGAAGAACTGCTCAAAATGGTTTCCAAGGCTGTAGATCTTTACAAAGGTGACTGTCACATTTTTCCTCTTGCAGAGAGGGTTTGAACTGCCACCTTTCTCGTTAGCAGCCAAATGCTTTAACCAGTGTGCAACCAGGGCTCCCTGGTAAGGATAACAGTTCACACTTGGTATCTATGTGCCAGACACAATGCTAATCACCATTCATGTATCATCATATTGAAAACCTCACTAGAAGAAGTAGGCACTGTGACTCTCTTCCTTTTATAGCAGAACATAACAAGGCATTGAAAAGTTAATTTTTTCTAGGCCAGTTGTCCATACTTTTATTAGATGCTATGATTTCCTTCCTAGGTTTTCACAAACTGCGAAAGTATAGAATCCCCCACAGGAACATGTCCTTATTTGGCATGTATTAACTGACACTGTATTCTGTTTAACTCCAAAAAGACAGATGTGGAAAAATAACATAAGCTGCTACAGAAATAGCTAGTAAGAGGATTCATAATGAAGTGTATGTGACAAAAGGTTCAAAATACAAAAATATCCTATGAATAGTATTAGAAGACACAGCAACTTTTACTATAATAACAGATCTTTTGCAGGACACTGTACCAAGCATCTAAATTTACTGACTTATTCTTGCCTACCAAGACCTAGAAATAGTGCTAATAAGCATACTTATACGTACGTAGGAAGGCTTCAACAAACATGCAAAGTGGTTAATTTATTATGACAGTTTTTAAGAGCACGCTGTTTATTATCATCTTTTTCCTGCATGGAGGGGTATTACTACGATATCCATTTATGCTAAGGGCAATTTTTCTTCACCCACTGCTCACTGAATGAACTTCAGCTAGAGGGAGCCTATAGCCCAATAAAACAAAACTGAGCATTCATTAAATTTACCCTTACTCACTATCTAAAAATACTGATTATCTTTTACTGAACATTTATTATCAAGGTAAACATGTTTCAGGAAATACGTATTTAATGATAAGCATTTCCTAATAACTAGTTCTCTTGCTAAAAGTTTTCCCACATATTATTTCACAATTAGACTAAAATATTCAGGCACTGTCAAAACCCGAATAAAGATACAACATTTTTCCATGTCATCGATATTAAATTTGAGAACAGATTAAATAAAGTGAAAGTACATCAGTTTAAGAAACAGACAACAGTTTAAAGGGTACTGAAAAATATTTAGTCCTAAACTTACTGTATAGAGGAAGAAAATAAAAGTGGCAAAATAGGCCTACTTTAGGGGAATAAATGACATATGCAGAGATCACAAAAGGCTACAAAGTCATAGAAAAAGATGTATTTGAAAACCATTATCAGGGCACTGAAATAATATGCTTGTGCTGTCAGCAGTAAAAAGACTCAGATATATAAATGGGGACCAGTAAATGAAGCTAATATTCTGTGAAACAGTCCACAATGAAAGACAAAAGGAACAGATAATTTTACAACATAATTGATGCCTTGGCCACACACACAGCATGTGGACTAGTACATGAGACTTGAACAGTGAAATTTCAGCCAAAGTGGTCAATCAATACTTTAAGACTGGCCAAGACTTGATTTCTCTGCACCATCATCTCTTGGATCTTCTGAAAAGCTGACAGCAGCTTAGTGGTCTGAGTTAAATTCATGAACCGTAAGATTTCTGCAAGACCCTATCTATGTACATACAGGTATCAGTACAATCTATAGCTGTGAGACAGAATCCATACGTGAAGTTAAATTTTAAGTAGGTAGAGAACAAGAGAATAGGGGTAAAACAGCAGCAAGAGAAATTCAGGCCAGGTAAAACTTTTTATTAGTAAGGGTTAACCAACAGTCAGTACGAATTTTCACTTTGTGGCAAGATTTAGGAATGGTTAGCTATCTGTGAGGGCAAAACACATTTGAAGGAACTGTGACTTCCTACACAGGTCTAAGTTCTCATTTCTGAGGCTGCTGACTGCTGTTTCTGGGAAGAATCTAAATTATCCAAGTTTTTTTTTTAAATCTGAAATAGATCAAATTATAAGACTATAATAGAAAAGAATAAAGCACACATGGAGACTTCACCAGAAAAGTTTGTCCACGGCTTTAAATGGCTACTAGATGTTCAGAATTCACATTTCTAAGAAGTTCTAGAAAAATCAACACAAAAATCACCTGGGGGTTGTGCTAAACTTAGATCCTGATTCAGTGTATCTGAGGTAGAAACGCAAATTCTCAGCAGAGAACTTGTTAGGGATGTAAATTCTCAGTAGAGTTCAAACAGGAAAGAGCTGGTTCTAAGCCCTGTTTGTGGTAAGAATTGCAATTAGAAACATCTATGACTTCTACTTTGGATCTCTTAACCTTACGCCAATACTTAAGACTACGTGAGGGTGTGTATTTGTAGATATGAGTATGTTTTAATTAGCTGTACTGCCTAAGAAGAAATTAACCTTTGGTCCAACCTGTTCAATCTTAACTTTATGCACAACTGTCCAAGTGCTGCCTGAATACGGAGCCCTAGACATGCCAGTGGTTAAGAGCTATACCTGCTAATGAAAACGTCAGCAGTTGGAATCTATCAGGTGCTCCCTGGAAATGCTATTGGGGCAGTTCTACTCTGTCTTACAGTGTCACTATGAATTGGAACTGACTCTATGGCAACAAGTTTGGGTTTTCTTTCTTTTTTTTTAATTTTGCCTAAATTCAGGGGAAGAGATTTACTTTCACCCAAAACAAACATAACAGCTGTGTAAGGGTAATATAGGTTATAAATAAGGTTAACATAAGGGTCGACACAGCATCAGATTTTCTCAATGCCTAAAGGCAGCCTTTGACATACCTGTAAGATAAAGGAGACACATGATGCTGCTACCTTTTAGGAATACAACTGAGAAAGATGAAACATCTCAAAAACTACGTATTTAACTATGACATCAAAAACTATGTATTTAAGATAAATAATTTTAAAATACTATAAATGAAAATGTTATACCCTGAAAGACTGAATTAAACCAAACCCACTGCTGCTGAGGCAATGCCAGCTCACAGGGGTCCTATAATTAGTGTTAAAAAGATGTCACCTTGAAGACTAAGGTACACCTGATCCAAGCCATGGTATATTCAATCATATCATATGCATGCAAAAACTAGACAGTGAATAAGGAAGACAGAAGAACTGATACTTTTGAATTGTGGTGTTGGAGAATAATGAATGCATAGTGGACCGCCAAAAGAATAAATAGATCTGTTCTGGAAGAACAACCTAGAGTGCTCCTGGGAAACAAGGTGGTGAGTACATCTCACATACTTTGGACATAGTGTCAGGATGGATCAGTCCCTAGAGAAGAATATCATGCTTGGTAGGCAGAAGGTCAGCAAAAATGAGGAAGACTCTCAATGAGATGGACTGACACAATGGCTGTAACAGTGGGCTTAAGCATACAAACAATTGTGGGCATCGAGCAAGACCATGCAGAACGAACTCAGTGACACCTAACAACAATAAAAGATTTAACTGTTGAAAATTTAACAATGGAATATTAATACTATAGTTTTGAAGCATAAAACTTCAGGTATACATGGCTTAGAGACAGGGACCCTCCACTAAGTCAGCATGTCATTACTGCTCTTATTTTATTAATAAAGGCAAAACCTTTGACATTCTACATAATGACTCAAAATTACAATTAGAAATGTCTGTGACTTCTGCTTTGGACATTTTGACCTTATGACAGTATTTAGACTATTGAGGGTGTATATTTGTAGTCAAAAGTATGTTTTTATTAGCTGTCCTACTTTAACCAATGAAGGCATTAACCTTTGGTCCAACCTGTTTAAAAAACTGATTCAATCACATCACAGAACCTTCTGGTCCCTAAATTTCTGAAGTAACTAAGTAATATGAAAATTCCCGTTGAATCAATAAATTGAAATATTAATTCAAATCTTAAAAACACAAACATCATTCTTCAAGAGAAAAGACCTGTAATTTGTGCAGCCACTACAGTAATATATTAATAGGTTATTATTTTATCACAAGTATGAAGTAAATCTTATTTTAATAAAAACATTCATTTAATTCATCTGTGAAAACTGTTTCCCACAGAACTGAACCTACTTAAGTGAAATACATTCCAAAGATTTAGCAGTGCTTTCTAAAAGTAATGATCCTTTAAAAATAAAAAGTGAAGACAGACAAAAAAATGCTAAGAGGTCTGTCTTCCATAAATCATTGCTTTGTATTGTTTAATGCCTAGTCCTTGTATGACAGTTAAAAGTCAAAGGAATATGGACTTACAACTGTCACTGATTCATTACAAAACAGCAATGTGTCATTTTACATGATGTTACGGGAAGATACTGGAAGACTTGCTTTCTTATCCAGAAAGCAGCTGCCAAAACTTCAGAACACTTATGCCTGGCATTGAACATCTAACCTACCAATACTCCTGGGATTCCTAACACACCATTTCCCTTAACCACTGGCGCCAAGAAGTTAAAAGGTCTGCATGTAGATTGTAATCAGTTTAGAAGTCAGGTAGGAAAAAAACAAAGTTAACATGTTTGTAGCTGGTATTATAATTTTAGCAGTGAAAAACTAAACTAATAGTGCCACAATTTCTTTTTAGGATAAGGCTTTAATAAAGAACTTTATAAAAAGGAGGGCTAAAATAAGGCAAAAATTTACAGGGTATATGGTAATATGAATTGCTATTTGTGCTTTAATTATGCAAAGGAGATCTCATCCAACTGAAATAAACAGAAAAGAAATTAATAAACCTTTTGGAAGTAATCTCTCCATGAAACTACGGAAGCATTAGTAAGCAAACATTCTTACCTTGGGCAGGATCCGGTGGACCAAACTCCAGGGAATACCGTAAAATGAAGTTATTGTTCCACACATAAAGCTGATTATCTCTTGGATTGTAATCCACTGCAGCAATATACTGGTACTGATTCGGGAAAGGAACATCTACATATTCTCCTCGGTTTAATCGGGTGTTGTAGATGTAATCAATTGCGTTCTTGCCAGTTTCACTTTCATTGTCTTGGTAAACTGACCTGACTACATAGAGGACTCCACATATCATAAAAGCATTTGACGCAGCACGTTTGTCATAAACAGTCTCCCATGTTGCTTCAAATCGAAGAGTATATGGATTCAGTTGGCTAATGACGATCATTCCATTGTTCTGCTCAGTGGCATAAATGACCCATAAGCCATTTTCATCCACGGCTAAGTCAATATCAGTCTTCCCTCCCCATCTGTATGGTGAGGTATCATGGTAGTTGGCATAGTTGATTATGGCCTCACCACTCTTAATTCTAGTCCTCAGGTCAAACTTCACAATGTTCCTCGTCCTCTCCTTGTTGAAGAAGACAGCCCCGTCATACACCACGAACCCAGTGCCATCGACACGGTTAGGAAGCTTGTATGTTGTTGTTTGACGACTGTTCTGGAAGTCCTCGATGGACGCGTACTCTATCAGGGTGTCCGTGCGGTACGGGGTCCAGGGCATGAAGTAAATCTTATCAGCAGCCTGAAGAGGGTCCTTGCACCAGGCACCTGCTTTTTGTTCAGCTTCATATATACACGGTGAGTCCACAATTGCTTTCAAGGTCCCAGGACACACAAAAACTAACAGTCACAGAGAAAAGACAACAAGTAGGTCAAGTTAAATTATTTAAGGAAACGCAAGATTTAATGATTATAAACCAAAAAGAAAAATTGATTTTATTAGCACCAAAATTTCCACTTAATACAAGTACTACCTTCTCTCTTGAAGTTATAGTACTTCATGCACCAGCATACAACAAAGTGGCTGCAGTTTATTTTCTTAAATATAAAACTAAGTTTAAGATCATTCATAGCTAGGCTGTCAATGTAAGTTCTTGCTGAGAGTTTTTATCTGAAAATTTGGGATTTTATACATTAAAATATCAATCTTGCATATAAAAGTATACAAAGTATTTCATTTCAGCACCAAACTTCATAGCCTCTGCTAGCCTTCCTATAAAAACACAAAAGCAAAAAACCCAAAATAAAGCAAATAAAACAGAAAACCCAATGTGAAAGCTTATCTAGCACTTATAAAGAAGTTAGACAGAAAACAAAGGTGCTTCAATTTAAGGAACACAAATGTTTGGAAAAAGCAGTCTGGAGCAGAGAAAAGTAAATACGAGGAAAGCAGTAGATGAAACAACCAGGAAACCCTGTAACCATGGCATGCTATGGAGAGGGTTCTGGAAGCCAGGCAAGATGACACTTTAATAATAAGAAAATATCCAAGAGTATCAGAAAAGAGTAGATAAACGGTGAAAAAAGAACAAGAGAAAGGAAACCAACCCTCATCGCAGACTTCAGAATAACACCCCTCCCCATTATCAGATTTAGCAGTCAAATAATTTCACTGTAAACAGTCGGCTTCTTTATGAGGTGTATTTATGAGATCCTGCTGATTATCTTAACATCAGAAGTATTGTGAGGGAAGGGGAGGGAGGAGGTTAACATCCATAAGGCACATAACAGGGAGCTAGGGTTGGACTGTATACATTATTTACCTTTTTGCTCCACTTCTATTTTAAGCATCGGAAGAAAACACAAAAAAGGTACAAGGAAAAAAGAAAAAAAGATTAAAATAAATTGACTATTAGTGTAAGAATGAATTCGCAACAGATGCTAAATACAGAAGGGTAAGTGCTGCACTACTTTGGATAAAGAGAAACATACAACAGGAAAACCTAGCAGGAAAAAAATTCTAAAGTTACATGAAAGAACATGGATCAATCATTTCAGTAGATTAAGGAGGCAATACAAATATGTTGGCATGTTGCTTCACTTAGTGTACCTGAATAAATAATGAAACTCTTCACTAATGCATGGTATACATACTCTTGTCTTTCCAAAGTCGTTCAGCATTCTTACCAAGTTTGACTTTATATACATATGCTCCAGACACAGATTTACGCAAAGGTGTATTATCCCAAGTTATGTTGTGTGCAATTATTAAATTCACTAAAATCAGATAAGCACAATAGGAAAATGCCTTCTGACATTAAATTTTGAAGATGAGGTTAATTTAATAAATATTGATATGATCTCATTTTCCTCAATATATTCATGTTGGAGGATATACATGATTATGAATCTTGATATATGTTTCCATTGTTTTTCTATTCTATTTCTAGAATAATCCATCTTAAACATTTTTTTAAAAATGCCTCCTTTTCAAAAATAGATAAATCTGTTTCCCTACCACATGAGAAATTTTCACAAGGTAAGCTAAGGTAATGAATTTTCTATTAACAATTTAAAAAACTGACTTAAGTTTACACATATTTTATCTTATACAAGTCTTACTATACTATTTCAAACATTATTACTAAGTCTATAAAAAAAGTAAGCATAATACATACAAGGGAAAAGGAAGCACAGCAGGCAAGAAGAAAAAGGAAGAAAGAATCATGGTTAGCATTTATGACATTTTCTCGCATCGTCAATTTACATAGAAAGCAAGCTAGCATGCAGACAATCATAGAGAGCATTCAGTGCAAATATATACCTCGCCTCCACAGACCCCATGAAACAGTAAATGCTTTCATGAAACATACCTGATTAGTAACAAAATAATGCACCCTCTAATAAATTTACAGAAATGGAATATGCGGTTATAGAAAGGGTGCTTATACAGAAATCTTGCTGCTGGATTGTTTTCTAATAATTATAAACCATAAAGTATTACTTTTGCTTGTCTATAGGTTTTGAAGTATGTTGCCTGAATTCCACAAAATGACCAGATTAATGTTTCTGTGTCTCCATCTTCCCTTATTAAAATGTGTTAGGGTATGCTAAAACTACATCTTCAAACTGATTACTCCACGACACTGTAGTTGTACATTTCATTAATATGCCTTAGCTTAATTTTTAAAAATGGCAATAATTCATCAAAATTAAATGTTGACCTAAAACACCTTTGGGAGAAACACATCACACAAACATTTTTACCACAGGAATAGCATATAACCTTTCATACTGAGGCAACAACTCCCTGACCCAACTTGGTCTATCCAACTACTTTCAGGAAACATACTTGTTCTTAAAATGTGTAATTCAGACTATACCCCAGTAAGTAGAAGAAATTCACTGTTATTGACCTGGAGATAATACTTTTTTTATACACCACTAGCCCTAAAATGGTTCTTCAGTGAAGAGCAACACTATACCTGCTTAATCAGTAAAAGAAGGGCATGGTGAGAAAATGAGCATAAGAAAAAATCATTAGTGGTATTAACTACTCAGACTATATATTTATATACACTTTTTTTTTTTTTAAGGAAAGCCTAGCTTTACTGAAATAAATCAATTACATGTAAATGAAGGAGATAATACATTTTAAAATGTTTAATATTAAAAACAAAACTTAAAAACCTAAGTCTGATAAACAATGTAGAAAAAGTATATTTTATGTTTTCCCTTAATTGAAAATGGCTGGATTCTATTATTTTAAACATGAAGCTGAGCAAAGTATCAAAGAGGGAAGGTGCCATTTTTTTGTGATTTAAGTGATATCAATTACACTAAAGGAAAAGAACACAGATATGAGTTATTTATAACTTAAAATAGAATGAAAGTTGAGAAGCAACACCCACATGTAAAAGTAAACAGCCAAAGAAAATCTTTCGATGTTTGATGAATCAAATGAAACATGACCTTTTAAAACCAAAGTCGGAATCCTCACAAAGACTTTACAAGAATCCAAGGGACAGGTATCTGTCAAATTACTTTGCAAGAACATTTCAAAATTTTATCAACTCAAAGAATGTAAAAATACAATGAAATCAGCATTCTCCATCACACTCCCACTATCTAATGCACCTCGTTTTAAAAGATAGTATGCTTTAATTCTTAAGAATACATTTATTTTTCCACAGATGAAACACACATACATGACACATCAATGTTAGCTTAAGACTACATGGATACACACAACAAACTGACCAAAACACACTAAAATCCCAAACTCTGTATCTGAAGTGACACACTATTTCATTCTGAAAAGTCTCACTGGTTTATTAATAATTATTTAATGGGTAGTAGCTGTTATTGTTTTTCTTATCAAATAAAATCTACGGTTAAAATTAAGTTATAATTAATGACAACTGAAATAAAAGAACACAAAAATCACAGCCAAATTCTGCCTGCAGGATGTGTAAGTCCAATTTGATCAATTTCCTATATTCTCCAAGATGTTAATGACTTATTAAGATCTCTTTCAAATGTAAATACACTGAATTCCTAACACTTTGGTTAATGATAAAGGATGCTCTGCGAAAGTACATTTTTGACACAGACATTACCTGGTTAAGTATGTAAGTCACATATAATACAAGTGTCTTTGTATAAATATACACAGTAAAACAATTAACAACATCTCTAAAGGTTTATGTAGAGCAAATTTATTACAATAATTTCAGAAATCAAGGAAAATTTCTGAAATTAAGAGTATAAGTAGGCAGTTTGGAATGCATGAGCTCCTGGAGAATCTGCTCTGGGTAGAAACTGGAATTGAACCAACTAGGAAGGAACACATAATATACATTGTCTGAGGATGCAATTTTCATCAACTGAGTGAAGTGTAAAAAAGTATGCAGATGTCACAAAGTACACAATCACTATTAAAGCACAGTGAAAGCTGGAGGCTGAAAATTAAAGTGTATGAGATAACAGACAGAAGAATAAAGAAACAACATGAATAGAAAATGAAGGGAAAAGATAAGGAAATACACGATCCTTCATAAGGTTAGAACAATCCAAAAAGATCATTGGCATTAAATTTTAATATTAATAAATATCATGTAATATATAGTGTGCCACTACTGTACAGCATACAGAATATACAATTTTTTACTCTTTAGCAAGGAGTAGTAGGGAAAAATAAAGCCAAAGACTTATTTCTGCCTTGTGCACACATCTAGAAAGGTAACAGAATATTAATTATTGTTGGGTTTTTTTTTGAAAGGACAAAAATTAAAAAGAACAAATACTTCTCGAGTATAGCTATTGGAAAGTTCAATGCACAATGTAGAATACTTCTGGAGAACTGAAAAAGTAAAATTTTGCAAGTTAGATGTTCCAGAAGATACCCACAATTTTCCTTTCTTAAACAGCACGAGAAGTAATTTAAGTCTGGAAATAATATTTACTTAACACTATTTGGGGTCTACACGCTAGGTTACAGGAACTGGCTCCAGAAAGATATAATTCTTGGCAGCTCTGACTGATTCCACTGTTTGGGAATAGATGCTGTATTCCTTTTATAATATGAGGATGGAAATCATGCTAAATTCAAGTAAAAGTGACTTTATGGAACAAAATAATTTTGGTTAGCTCAAAACAATACACGGTTCCTTTAGGGGCACAGGAGAGTGATGTGTGAGTCACCGACACTACAAGTAGGAGAAAGGATGTAAGTATCAGTGCACTCAGTAGGCTTCCAATCCTACAAATGGTATAGGGGGGAAAAAAAAACAAACCACACAACTGAAAACATAAAAGCATCCGATTTCACAGTAACATAGGAAAACAGAGCAGGGACAGAAAGAAAAGATCATCTGAGTTTGGTCTTTCACTGATACCTCACAAAAGCCAATTTATCAGAACTGTGGCAGAAGGGAGACAGAAGGTGCCTTCACAGTACATATTAGAATTTATTAATAACAAACTGGACACAGCATATCTAAATTTGGCCCTTTAGTTTTATAAATATTGATAGGTGTAGAGATACAAATCTGTCAAAACGTAGTTATCTGGTTTTTGAGGTTATGAAAACAGTATTCAAATCAGTAAAATTGTTATATAACTTTTACTTCAAAATCCTATGAGTCAAGTAACATGACTATTTTTTTCTAAAGTAAAAATAAAGAAAGCAGAAACATAAAAAACTGACTTAGGAAAGTTTGTTAATATATTCAAACTTTTAAAGTGTCCACAGGTCATTTTTCTATTAAAATCAGTATAAAGTATGAGTTCTGAGATTAGGAATTCACTCAGAATTAGAACATTAGCTGAAGCTTACTTATAAATTTTTTGACTGAATTTTAAATATCCTTTTGTAGGCTCTTACTACAAATTTTACAAAACTAAACACAGAAATACATGTAAGGTTGTACTACAGTTATCTATTTTGTTTAATGTTAAGAACTCACCAGTGGATCTGGTTAAGAAATGCTCCTTAACTGCAACTGAACAAATAGGAGGGCACTTGCTTTAGTGACTGCAATAGTACCTTTTACTAGGCACTAAAGTTACCATAACAGGAGGTAGCCAGTCATTCAAGTAGCTTACGATTAAAACTTAAGTCAATTCCGTCTTCTGAAAATTGTGAGCCAAACCAATTTGTCAGCAACTGGTATTGGGCAAAACTGCAGATTTCTATCTGCCCTATTGAATAGCTAATTCAAGTTTGTTTTCTGGAAAAACACTAGCCTTAAAAGCCAAACACTTAAGAACACAGACACTTGGCCAGCATCACACTGTGGCTTCCTTCCACACTTCATGAAGCTAATTAGAGGCCTGAGTCTGTTAGTGCTCTGCATGCATAACAGTTTTGGAGACCATAAACATATGCTTCTTTCACATGTATATTCTTTCAGCATCAATAATGAATGCTGGAGAAAGTGAAAAATACAAACTTTATACTTACTATAAGGGACACATTCATACTGGACTTCAAGGTATTTGTATGTTCCGGGACATGGATCAGGAAATACCTCTGACCCAGTAACTACTATACATTGTGTTCGATTGTTGCACCTGGGGGAATAAAAAAAGAATCAAGTTTGTGTAACACAATATTTTACTGTATATTTTTATTAAAGAAATACAAATTTACATTTTCTTCAAGTCTCTTGGAGCTATATGAAGTATGGAATACACTCCAAGCATTTGAAACCGTGTTTTTGGTAGATATTGTCTAAGTATTATTGTTACTACGCTATTTCATAGATTAAAGTGCTTATCCTTTGATACAATTATGCACTTGATTTCTTCTAAATATTTTTTCCAGTTCCCACTGTGTTAACTCCAACACATGGCAACCTCATGTGTGTTTCAAAGCAGAACTGTTCTCCATGGTGTTTTTGATAGTTGGTTTTTTGAAACAGACTACTAGGCCTTTCATCGGAGGCCCCTCTGGGTAAACCAGAAGCCCCACCCTTTTGATTAGCAGCCAAGTGCATTAACTATTTTTAACATTGGGGGACTACTCTTCTAAATTAGTAATCCCAACAATACAACACTAAAAAGAATAGAACATGATTCCTAGAATATAATATTTATTGTTCATTATACAAATGGATTCTCTTATTTCTGCATTGTCATAATCCATCAGGGTAATTCTAACAAGATAAAATACCAGGCAACACCATATTTATTGAAGTTTTATGAAATGGTCCAAATGGCCTTTCTTATATTTTCTTTCTTAATGTTAGACTTTGTAAAGGCAAAAAATAGTTCCTTTATAATTTGATTTAATTAAAACCCAATGGAATGGAATGTTTGCAGATTTTTTATTATGCTTGCTGATAATGTATAAATTGAGAAATGAAAGCAAGCACAACAAGAACATTTTAACAAAATTTAACAATTTGAATATGAGGTTTTCTAAGATGCATAAAATAACTGAACCATAAAGCAGCATTATAAAGAAAGACTAAGCACAGTTTCCAACACAATAGTTACGAAGAAGAAGAATGTGAATCATATTAAATAAAAACAACTGTGTGTTAAGTCATATACATCTTAGGGTCACTCCAACTAAAATCCTCAAATCAGGTTTATTCATCTTTCAAGAGCAGCAAAACTTGAAAAATTCTACAGGATAAAATACACAAGAGAAACTTGAAAGTGTAATACAATGAAATTCATAGGGAAGTCTTAGATAATAAGTAATTATAAATAGTATTGTCCATGGAAAGACCAAGCTAATGATAATTTTGTCATAGATCAACTTATATTAGTCATTTTACCACTTGTCTGTCAGTTTGTCATACTGTGGTGACTTGTGTGTTGCTGTGACTTGTGTGTTGCTGTGATGCAATGGTATTTCAGTCTCAGAAGGGTCAGGCAAGGTGGGCAGGTTTCAGTTGAACTTCCAGACTAAGAAAGACTAGGAAGGATGACCTAGCAATCTACTTCAAAAAAAGAGAAAAGAAAAAAATTGGCCAGTGAAAAATCTTATGAATAGCAACAGAATATTGTCTAGTACAGTGCCAGAACATGAGCCCCTCGGGTTGGGTGGCACTTAAAATATAAATGGGGAAAAGCTGCCCCCTCAAAGTTCAGTCACCATTATGACATAGATGGAGTCAAGTTTTAGGGGCCCTCATTTGCTGATGCTGCACGACTCAAAATGAGAAGAAACACTTCCAACTATCCAAACAGTCAGAATGTGGAGTACACAAAGTAAGTTACCTAGGAAAGTTCAAAGTAGTCAAGAATGAAATGGAACACTTGAAGACTGATACCCTCAGCATTACTGAGCTGAAAAGTACTGATAATACCCATTTTGAACGAGATAATCACAATGTCTACTTTGCCAGGAATGACAACTTGAAGAAGAATAGCATCACATTCATTATCAAACAGAACACTATAGGATCTATCCTGAAATACAATGGTGCCAGTGATAACATCCACATACCTAATAAGGGACACCAGTTAATATGACAATTACTCAAATTTATACAGCAACTACTAATGCCAGAGATGAAGAAACACAAGATTTTTTTAATCAACTTCTGCAATCTGAAAATAATCAACTATGCAATCAAGATGCCTTCATAATTACTGGTGACTGAAATGAGAAAGCTGGAAGGAATGAAAAAGATCAGTAGTTGGAAAATTTGCCCTTGGTGAGAGAAACAACACTGGAGATAGCATAATAGATTTTTGCAAGACCAATGGTGTACTCATTGGATTTTTTTTTTTAAACAATATAAATGGCAAATATACAGGTGGCCCTCATCAGAAAAGGAGGAATCAAATTGACTACATCCATACAAAGCGACAATGGAGAAGCTCAATACCATCAGTCAGAACAAGGCCAGCCAGCCAAGTGAACAAGGCCAAGGGTAGGCTAAAAACAGACTACCAACTGCTCTAATGCAAGCTCATACTGAAGTCGAGAAAAATAAGAAGTTCACAAGAGCCAAAGAACAGTCTTGAATATATCCTACCTGAACCTAGAGACCATCTCAAAAAAACAGACTTGATGCATCGAGCACTAATGATTTAAGACCAGACAGGTTATACGATGGCATCAAGAAGTCATACAAAAGGAAGGCAAAAGGCCGTTAAAAGGACAATAAAGACAGAACAGACCTCAATGGATGGTAGAAAAAAAAAACACTGAACATTGTTTGTGAATACATAATAGCTACGGTGAACAAAAGAAATGATGAAGTAAAAAAGCTGAACAGATTTCAAAGCGGTGGCTTGAGAACACAAGGTATTAAAATAAAATGTGCAAAGCTCTAGAATTAGAAAACCAAAAGGGAAGACCAGGCTTAGCATTTATCAAGCGGAAATAACTGAAGAAAAAATTCAAGCCTCAAAACTGAAAGATTCTATGGAAAAAAATCTTAAATGATGCAGGAAACATCAGAAGAAGATGGAATGAATATGCAGAGTCACTACACCAAAAAGAAATGGTCGATATACAAACACTTCAGGAATAAGCATATGACAAAGAACCAGTAGCAATATAGAAGAAGTCTCAAGTTGCACTGAAATACTGTCAAAAAACAAGGCTCCAGAAATTTGCAAGATATCCAAGTGAAGTATTTAACAAACAGTTGCCATGCTGGAAGTGCTCATTTGTCTATGCCAAGAAATTCTGAAGAGTGACCTGGCCACCCAAATGGAACAGACACATATTTGAGTGCATTCCAAAGAAAGGTGCTAGAATACAATGTGCAAATTACTAAACGATATCAATACCACACTTAAGTAAAATTTTGCTGAAGATAATTCATAATTGGTTGCATTAGTTCATAAACAGGCAACTGTCACAAATTCAAGTTAGATTCAGAAGAACACTTGGAAATAAGGATATCATGGCTGATGTCAGACAGGGAAGAAGAGAATATCAGAAAGATATTCACCTGTCTTTTGTCAGCTACGCAAAGACACTTGAGTAGATCATAACAAATTATGGATAACACTGTGAGAAACGGTTAATTCTAGACTGCCTAATTGTGCTAATGTGGTATTCTCTACCTTGACCATAAGACCATCGTTCAAATAGAACAAGTGGATACTAGGTGGTTTATACTAGCGAAAAGTGTGTATTAGGGTTGTATCCTTCACCATACTTATTCTATCTATATGCTGAGCAAACTAATCTGAGAAGCCACATTAAGAAAAACAAGACATTGGGATTACAGGAAGGCACACTAACAACCTGCAATATGCAGACAATACAATCGTGCTTACTACAAGCAAAAAGGACTTGAAATACTTATTGTCTTGGTTATCTAGTTGTGCTATAACAGAAATATCAAAAGTGGATGGCTTTAACAAAGAGAAATTTATTCTCTCACAGTTTAAAAGGCCAGAAGTCTGAATTCAGAGTGCCAGTTCCAGGGCAAGGCTTTCTCTCTTGCTGGCTCTGGGGTACTTTCCCATCAATTTTCCCCTTGTCTAGGAGAATCTCAGCACAAGGACCTCAGGTCTAATTGATGTACACTGCTCGAGGCTCTGCTTTCTTTGTGACAGAAGATCCCTCTGTCTCTCTGCTCACTTCCCATTTATTTACCAAAAGATACTGACACAAGCTAAAACCTAACATATACTGAGTCCTGCTCCATTAACATAACTGTCTCTAACTCTGCCTTGCTAACATCATACAGAAAAATCACATCAGATGACAAAATGTTGGACATTCACACAATACTGGGAATCACAGCCTAGCCAAGTTGACATACATTTTTTTTGTTGTTGTTGGAAGAGGGCACACTTCAATCCCTAATACTGAAGATCAATGAATACAGGATTCAGTATGGATTCTACCTCTAGGTAAAGAAAACATTTCTTACAACTGGTCCAATAAGCAACATCATGATATTTAAATGGAGAAAAGAATAAGTTGTTGAGGATTTCATTTTACTGGGTTCCACAATCAATGCCCTTAGAAGCAGCAGTTAAATCTGTATTGGGCAAATCTGCTGCAAAAAACCTATCCAAAGTGTCAAAATAGCAAAAACGTCACTCTGATGACTAAGGTGCACCTAACCTAAGCCATGGTATCTTCAACTGCCTCACACATACAAAAGCTGGACAATGAATACGGAAGCCTGAAGAACTGATGAACCTGAATTATGATGGTGACAAAGCAAAGTGAATATACGACTGATTTAGAAATTAATACTGGAATCATTATTCCCTATCCTTGAGCTTAGAGAACGTGACCTAGCTCAGGTGGGCTTACAAGGAAATGTCAACTGAGGCCTGGGAAAGAAAAGCAATAGATGTGACAATCTTAGAAAATATCTTTCAGGAAGTTTTCACATAAAGCTAAATAAACAGAATACAAAAGACTTTCTACTCATCTTTTTCTATTAACTTCCAGTGAATTAAAAATTGTTAGACCAATGAAGAGCCTTCTGACTGTCATTACTGAATCCTGTACCAATGACAGTTAAGAAAGATGATTGACCATGTAGGATCATAGTTTCTACTCAATCTGTGAAAAAGTAAAGGCTTCAATGGTGTTGTCCAATTGCAACATTAATGTACACTGATGCTTCTGTACCCTTTTCTGGACTCACCCGGATGTGGCTGTGGCAACATGCTTGTCTGTTTTCTCATTTCTGTCTGTTCTTTAATTTCCTTAGACTCTGGCAGGCATGGCTCTAGCAGTGTACTTGTCTGCTTCCCATTTTTGCCCTTTTTCACTATATGCCCAATAAAACTTTCATTTTGTTTGTCCTAAACTTTGTGATTTTTCCCCCCTATAACAGTATGGACTGCCAGAAGAATAAACATCTATTTTGGAAGAAGTACAACCAGAATGATCCTTAGAAGTGTGGCAAGATTGTGTTTCACATACTTTGGAAATGTTATCAGGAGGGATCAGACTCTGGAGAAGAACATCATGCAAAAAGTATATAAGACACATAACCTATTTTATTTTGTTTCAAAGAAGATCAACACTGTAATAAAACTTTTTTGATCCTATGTACTTTTGCTAAACTACTCTGCATTATTTATCTGACAAATACAAGTTGAAATTAACGCTACAATTACCATACTTTATAAGAACCATATAACTTCTATTTTAGTGACACTACCCAAAAAAAGACAGACTTCTAGAATTCATGACATTCCAAATTGTCAAAAAATGTTAATTTTACATTTGAAAATTTCTAATATATATCAGTATAGTGTGACAGATTAAAATTTGAGAGAAAGTAGAGAATTTTTAAGAGATGAAACTGTTCAGCAAGAAAAAAGAATTACACCTATAAATAGTAAAAAAAATCAGAGCTTTACATACTAGTATATTGATCCATGAAAATAATTCATGACTTTAAAAGATCAAATTATAGGAAGAAAAATACAGAATCTGTGCATTCCTTAATGGGTGAAGTACTCAGATATTCAAACAGGTACAGTAAAGGTACAGATACAGAGAGGGAAAAACCCTAATATGAGTTGTCAGTACTAATTATCTAAAAATTCTTAAACCAATAAATACACTGGTGGTAAGAATGTAGAAACTGTATGAAGTTATCATTTTTGAAAGTGGAAGAAAAAGTTAATGACTTTGCCAGAGAAGCAAAGTAAATTCCGACCAACAGTTCTTCATGTTTTCATTCTAATGAAAATGGAAGGATCCAACTAAGTCCAAAAATGAAAAAATACATTTTCAGCTCAAGGCATAATTCCTGGTATGACTCTTCTCTTCCCCCTCCCCACAAAATTTATGCATAAAGGTACCATTATATTAAAAATAAAAGGACCAATGTGTTTTGGATATATCTGGCAGATTTATTACAACGATAGCCTAAGTACTGTGTATAAATAAAACACTGTAGAAGAGATGAAATAGTTTTTTTTTTTTTTTCCTTCAAGTAGGTAGATGTCTGATTATATCTTGAAGGAAATACAATCATACTTTTCATCGGGGAAAAAAATGGGTGGATTTTAGGTGTACTTCAAACATTAGCTTTCGAAACACATCTTTATTTACTCGTGAATATACATGAATGAGGAGAAGTTAAAGTCATATTTCTCAAAATGTTGTCCTACGAACAATAGCACTAGCATCAGCTGGGAACTTGTTAGAAAGGCAAATTCTCAAATCAGACACTAGACCCACCATAACAGAAACTCTGATAGTATGTTTCAATAAGATCTCCAGATGACTGTGATGTATACAAAATGCTGAGAAACATGGGGTTAAAACAAATAAGCCCTGGTGATGCTGTAGTTAAGCACTGGACTGGTAACCAAAAGGCTGGTGGTCCAATTCCACCAGCCACTCTACAAGAGAAAGATGCGGAGGCTTCCATAAAGGTGGCAGCCTTGGAAATCCTATGTAGAAATTCTACTTGGTCCTATGCTGTCACTACGATTCGGATTTGACTCACCAGCAGTAAGTCTGGTTTTGATTTGGCCTTCTACCTTTTACCATTCTAAGTATATATCAAATACAATGTTCATTCAACCTCAGAATTCCACACAAACCTAAAAATCAATAATACTTTCTTACATTATCAAGTTCAAATATCACAATAAAAGCTATTATTTCTGACATTAATAGCCATAAAACTCAGATTCTATTAATAAAACCCTTCAAGCACAATGAAGAATATTCTAAATCCTGTAGATAGGTCATAAAACTGCTTTACATAGAAGAAAACTCTGAATTTCAAAAATCATCTAAGGTCAAGACGGCAGACTAGACACACGTCTTCTTAATTCCCTCAGAAAACTAAGGCCTGGATTGATAATTAAATGGAACTTTCTGGACACCCAGGGAGCCCTAGGACACAGCAAAAGGCTGTCAGTTTGGACTACAAGCCACTGAATGGGAAACTTCTCTTTCGCTGACTCCCACCCTTGTGGAATGGCCAGCTATTGCAGACTGAAGGTAACTGGAGTGTACTTTTTTTACCTTTCTGTTAGCCAGCAGGCAGGGGATGGGCTTCACTGGCAGCAAAGCTCAGCTGCACTGCTGACATGATCACTACGTGGAATAGCCACATTTTGAGAGCCTGGCTCCAGACACAGAGCACCACAGCTCTTCCACTCTCTCTTTCTTGACCTCCACCACAGATTCAGCTATTTCTCAGCAGGCGGGACAGCTTGTCTGGGACACCACCTTGTTTGACTTGGAGGCAGATTCACCCAGCCAGGAGCTGCAGCAGGGGCTAATTCCCAGGGTGGGAGGCAGTGCCAGCCTAGACAGTGCTTTTCCAGAAAAAAAGCTGTGTTCAGTACAGTGTACTCTTATGGGTGGGGTCCTGCAGGAGACGACAGCAGAGCAGTAGCCTGTCCATACTTTGATCTACATCACAGCATCTGGGGACAGCTGTAGAGGTATCTCCATTGCCAGCCAGAAGGAAGGGCTTGTACAGTGACAGCCTGACTGATTTTGGAAGCTGTCAGATAGCTTTTAGCTTTCAAAATAAGACTGTCTACAGAAATAACTGCAGTGCAGCCTGACAGCATCTCTTCCAGCCTTTACTGATCCACATCATAGGGTCGGATGATGGTCCCCCAGTGATTCTGTAAGTAGGGCCACATCTTTGTCAGGCAGGAGTTTGCTACCCCAGAGATTCCACTGTGCCCAGTCACTGGAGTACACAGAGGTGACTACTGATCAACTTTATTCTCAGACTGTGCCTCAGCTGCAGTTAAGGCAACACCAGAGAAAATAAACAACCTGTAGATGCCGAAAAAGCAACAAACCCTAACCACACACGTGATGACAAATACAGAGACTGAAACAATTCCCCTAGAACAAGAACTAGACATGAATGTCCACTCTTAACTTTCCTATTCAATATTGTACTAGAAGTTCTGGCCAGAGCAATCAGACAAGACAAATAAAATAAAGGGCATGCACGTCGGCAAAGAAGTAAAAATCTCCCTATGCACAGATGATATGACTGTATAACAGAGAATCCTGAAGAATCTATAAGTAAACTACGTAAACTAACAGAAGAGTTCAGAAAAGTATCAGGATACAAGATAAACATAAGTAAATCAGTGGGATTCCTTTACACCAACAAAGAGTTTATTAAAGAAGAAATTGCCAATGACAATACCATTTACTATAGCCCCCAAGACAATAAAATACCCAGCAATAAATCTAACTAGAGAAATAAAACACCTATACAAAAAGAACTACAGGATCTTACTGCAAGAAATTATAAGAGACTTATATAAACGGAGAAACCTACCCTGTTCATGGATAGGAAGACTAAACATTGTGACAATGTCCATTTTGCCCAAAGTCATTTACATATACAGTCCAATCCCAAACCAAATTCCAGTGACATTTTTTAATGAGATGGAGAAGTCACTTTTTTATTATTATTATTATGACTGAATGAAAATGTACACTCCCCTATAAATTTGAATACTGACCTACATGCAGCTTCTACTGCTCTCCTGGCAGAGTGACAGCACACTCTTCCTCTCTGCTCCATACATGTCTTATACTCCCAACAGTCTCCTATCTTCTCCTCTCCACCCATTTCCCTTGTGCCACCATGAGGTCAACAGGACGACCTCCTGTAGATGCCTAGAACCATAAGTGCCCACACAATATGGTCACTCTGCGTCACCAAGTCCAATCCATTGCTGTCTGAAAAGCTGAACTTCATTATGATTTACGGACAGGGGCAGCATCAGGGCCAGGGACCCTGCTCCCAAGAGAACCCCGAGGCCCCTGGACCACCAGTTGCAGTCTTTTAGTGGAGATCTCAGGGTGCACCCCTGACTATACTTGTGTTGTCAGTGAGACTTAACTTTGTGAGCTTCATCGTGACTATCAACGGTGGTAGCCGGGCGCTATCTGGTTCTTCTGGTCACAAGTTGATGCAGACAGTCACTCATGTGGGTCTCTGTCTTCTGGATTCTCTTTCCCCCATGTCATTATGGACTTCTGCGATCATCCCTTCCTACTAAGCTGGGACCATCTGCTGTACCCTCAGATGGCATCTTGGCAGCTTTTAAGACCCCTGACGGCACTCACGAATGTGGGGTGCAGAGAGACCTCATTAGCAAAATGCTAGTTGTGCCAATTGGCCTCAATTTCCCCTGAGAGCACAGTTCCTGGCCCCCCGCCCTAGCTCTCTGTCCTTGCAATATTGGGTTGAGATGGGAGGAGTACACAAGTTGTGTTGAAGTCCTGTTAATATTGATCTTCTTACTAATGTGTGCTGTCCCTGATTTCACCCAACCAAATTTCTAACAACTATCTAATCTAAACCCTACCCCTTGGACTCCCACCCTCCCCACCCTTGGAACTGTCAAAGAGTCGTTTCTGTTATGCACGAGTCTGCTTTTAAGTTCTTATTGTAGGGGTCTCATACTATATTTGTCCTTCTGTCGCTGACTACTTTCACTCAGAATAATGTCCTCCAGTTGACACCAGGTTAAGAGACGTTTCCTGCTATCATCATTGTTCTTTACACTGCATAATGTTCTACTAAAGGTATATATCATAGTTTACCTATCCATTCTTCTGTTGTTGGGCATCTGGTTGATTCCATCTTCTTGCTATTGTGGATTGTGCTGCAATGAATATTTATGTGCATGTATCAGTTGGTGTGAATGGCCTTGATTCTGTAGGACATATTCCAAGCAGTGGAATTACTGGGTCAAATTAGCTATATCCATTATGTTAAGGTAGCGGTACATTGCTTTACAAAGAGGTTGTATCATTTTGCAATCCCACCAACAGTGTAGGAGAGTTCCAATCTCTCCACAGCCTCTCCAGCATTTAGGGTTTTGTGTTTTTTGGATCATGGCCAACCTTGCTGGGGTGAGATGGCATCTCATTGTCGTTCTGATTTGAATTTCTTTAATAGCTAATGATCATGAGCATGTCCACATGTGTTTTTTGGCTGCCTGGATCTCCTCTTCAGAGAAGTGTCTGTCCATTTCCTTTGCCCATCGCTTAATGAGATGATTTATCTTTTTCTTATTGATATTTTGTAGTACTTTATAGACTATGGAGATCAGGCATCAGTCTGACACAGAGTTGCCAAATATTTTTTCCCATTCTGTAGGTAGCCTTTTTAATTCTATTAATAAAGTTTTTGGATGAGCAAAAGTGATTGATTCTTACTAGTTCCCATTTATCTATTTTCTCTTCTATTGTTTGTGGTTTGTTTGACAGATTTTGAAGTCTGTCTACATTGTGTACTAAACCTTCCACTGTTGTTCCTACTTTTTCTTGGATAAATGTTATGGTTTTAAATTTGATATTTAGGTCTTTTATCCAGCTACAGTTGGTTTCTTGTATAAGGTGTAAGATATGGGTCTTGTTTTAATGTAGTGCAGATGGCCATCCAATTTTGCCAGCACCATTTGTTGAAGAGATTGTTACCCCAGTTTACTGTCTTAGGGCCTTTGTCGAATATCAACTGTTCATAAGCAGATGATGTCATCTCTGGGGTCTCCATTGTGTTCCACTGATCTATGTGTCTGTTTTTGTACCAGTCCCAGGCTGTTTTGACTAATGTGGCAGTGTAATAGGTTCTAAGGCAGGTAATGAGAGGCCTCTCAGTGTGTTCTTCTTCTTTAGTAATGCTTTATTTATCTGGGGCTTCTTCCCTTTCCAGACAAATTTGGTAATTTGTTCCTCCATCTCATTAAAAAATGTCACTGGAACTTGTATTGGGATTGCATTATATAAGTAGATTGCTTTGGGTAAAATAGACATTTTCACAATGTTAAGTCTTCCTGTGCATGAGCAGGGCGGGTTTCTCCATTTATGTAACTCTCTCTTAGTTTCTTGTAGTACGGGTTTGCAGTCTCTTTGTAAAGGTCTGTTATTTCTCTGGTTAGATTTATTTTATTTTACTTTATGTTCTTAGGGGCTATAGTAAATGGTATTAACTTGGTGATTTCTTCCTTAATATTCTTGTTGTTGGCATAAAAGGGTCCTACTGATTTACTTATGTTTATCTTGTATCCTAAGACTTTGCCGAACTCTTCTATCAGTTTGAGTAGTTTCCTTATGGATTCTTTGGGATTTTCTGCATATACAACTACATCATCTGCAAATAGGAAGATTTTTACTTCTTCGTTGCTGATCCAGATGCCCTTTATTCCTTGGTCTTGTCCAATTGCTCTGGCTAGAACTTCTAGTAAAATGTTGAATAGCAGAGTTGAGAGTGGGCATCCTTTTCTAGTTCCTGCTCTCAGGGGAAACTGTTTTGAGTCTTTCTCCATTCAGGATGACGTAGGCTGTTGGCTTCGTATAAATGGCCCTTATTGCAATGAGGAATTGGCCATCTATTCCTATTTTCCTGAGAGTTTTTAGCATGAATCGGTGTTGAACTTTATCAAATGCCTTTTGTGCATCAATAGACAAGATCAGGTGATTCTTGTTTTTTGTGGTATTTATGTGGTTGATCACATTAATTGTTTTTCTGATGTTGAACCAGCCTTGCATCCCTGGTATGAATCCCACTTGGTCATGATGGATTATTTTTTGATATGTTGTTGTATTCTATTGGCAAGAATTTTTTTTTTTAAGATTTTTGCATCTAGATTCATGAGTGATATTGGTCTGTAGTTCTCCTTTTTGTTTGGGTCTTTTCCTGGCTTTCGTATCACGGTTATGCTGGCTTCATAGAATTTGAGGAGTAATCTATCGCTCTCTATACTGTGAAATAGTCTCAGTAGTATTGGAGATAACTCTCCTCTAAAAGTTTGGTAGAATTCTGCAGTGAAGCCATCTGGGCCCAAGCTTTCATTGGTTGGCAGTTTTTGGATGACTTTTTCAATCTCTTCCTTTGTGATGGGTTTTTAAGTTGTTATGCAACACCTTGTGATAATTTTGGTAGGTGATATGAATCAAGGAATTTGTCCATTTCCTCTAGGTTTTCAAATTTGTTAGAATACAGCCTTTCATAGTATTCAGCTATAATTTTTTTTGATTTCTGCTGGATTTGTTGTGACAACTCCCTTCTCATTTCTAACTTGGGCTATTTGTTCCCTTTCCTGCTTTTCTTTAGTAAGTTTAGCCAGTGGTTTGTCAATTTTGTTGATCTTTTCAAAAAACCAGCTTTTCATCTTTCGTCTTTTCAATATTTTCAACTGTTTTTCTATTCTCTAATTCATTTAGTTCTGCTCTGATCTTTATATTCTGTTTCCTTCTGGTGCCTGGGGGGTTCCTCTGTTGTTCTCTCTCTACTGTTCAAGCTGTAGTGTCAGTTCTTTGATTTGGTTTCTTTCTTCCTTTCAGATGTGTGCACTTATGGGAATAAACTGATGACCTCTGAGGACTATTTTGGCTGTATCCCATAGGTTCTGGTAGGAAGTGTTTTCATTCTCATTGGAATCCATAAATTTCTTTATTTCATCCTTGATTTCTTCTATAACCCATGGTTTTTTGAGCAAAGTGATGTTCAGTTTCCATAAGTTCCGCTTTTTATCTATGTTTTTTCTGCTATTGATTTCAACTTTTATGGCTTTATGATCTGAGAAGATGCTCTGCATTAATTCAATGGTATGGATTTTGTTGAGAATTGCTTTATGTCCTAACACATGGTCTATTCTCGAGAATGTTCCATGTGCACTGCAGAAGAAGGTGTAGTTGCCCACTGATGGACAGAAAGTTCTGTATATGTTGATGAGGTTTAGATGGTTAATTGTGGCAATAAGGTCTTCTGTGTCTTTATTCAGCTTTTTTCTAGATGATCTGTCCAATATTGTGAGTGGAGTATTGAAGTCTCCTACTATTATTGTACAGTGAACGATCTCGCTTTTGAGCGTAGTGTTTCTTTGACATATTTAGGTGTTCTAATATTATGTGCATAGATACACGATATTGGTAAGTCTCGCTTGTGTATTGAATGTTTCAGTAATAGTGTCCATCCTTGTCCATGATGGTAGATTTTACATTAAAATCAGTTTTATCTGAGATTAGAATTGCCACATCTCCTCTTCTTTGTTCACTGTTAGCTTGATATATATATTCTTCCATCCTTGGACTTTCAGTTTGTTCATATCTTTAGGTCTAAGGTAAGTTTCTTGCAGTCAACATATAGATGGGTCATGTCTTTTGATCCAAGATGTCACTTGATATCCCTTTACTGGAGCATTCAGTCCATTCATACTCAATGGAATTATTCATAGGTATGTGTTCAGTGCTGTCATTGTGATATGTTTATTTTTGAGTTGATGTTTTCTCTGTTGTTCTTATTAACATGTTCTGCAACCTTCTTCTTTGTAAGTTGATTTTTCACCTTTTTCAGTGTTGGTTTTGTGGTTGTTGAGACTCCTGTATTATATTTTTTGATATGGTATGATGCTTCTTTATTGTGCCTTACAGCTGCCCCAATGATCACCCTTAAAAAACTACATATAACCCCAATTTTGATTGCTACCAGTCTTGTCAATTTTCTCTTCATCTGGAAAGACTATAACAACTGTAGTACATCCCTCTTTTTAGTATGATGATATCATAGCTTACATGATATGAACATTAGATCGTTTCTTTCACTATTATAGTTTTGATTGTGTTTGGAGCCTTCCCCAGCTGAGTAGGGTTCTGGATAATGTGTCCTTCTAAAATACAAAGTCAGCAGTTTTGTTCTTCCAAGCCAAGAGATTCAGTATTTCTTGTAGCTTTGGTTTGGTTTTTACAAAGTCTGTGAGTTCCTGTTCATCTGAGAATGTCTTAATTTCATTTTCATAACTGAAAGACAGTTTTGCAGGATATATCATTCTTGGTTGGAAGTTCTTCTCCTTTAAGGCTTTGAATTTCTGATGCCACTGTCTCCATGCCATCATAGTTTCTGCAGAGAAATCCAATGAAAGCCTAGAGGGTTTCCTTCTGAATGTTAGCTTTGCTTTGAGTCTTGCTGCCTTTAAGAGTTTCTGCTTATGTTTCAGTTTGTTGAGCTTGATTATAATATGTCTTAGAGTCTTTCTATTGAGATTTATATTGAGTGATGTTCCATACATATCTTGGGTATCTATATTCTCTTCTTTCATAATTCCTGGGAAGTTTCCTGTCAGCATCTCAGCCACAATACTCTCTATGTTCTCAGGTGTCTTGCCCTGTTCAGGAATTCCAATTAATCGTAGACTGTTCTTCTTAAGAGAGTCCCACATGCTTTTTAATGCTTCTTCATTTTTCTTGTTTCCTTTTTCTGATTTCTCCTCATAGATGCTACAGTCAGTGGCTCTGCCTTCCATATAAGAAATTCTTCTCCATTTGTTCCATTCTGTTTTCTTGGCTTTGAATTGAAGTTTCTATGTCTTTAATTTTGTTCTTGATCGGTTGGATTTCAGAGTACTGATGTTCCATCACATTGAACAGCTTGCTTAGTTTTTCATTTGCTCTGCTGCATTTTGTATAAGGTCTAGAAGGGCTCTATATATAATCCTTTCGTATTCACCTTCTGACAGTTTCAGAAAAAGCTTCTTCATCTGGAAGTTCTGAGGTGGTTTCTTTTGGGGGCCTTCTGATGCCACTGGTGACTTCCGTGTTACCATCCTCTCCAATGTTTGCTGTTTTGTGGGCTTCATGTGGGTGAACAGAGGCTGGGAGAGATGATGTGAAGATGTACCACAGTTGTTTCTCTAGGCTGTCTTAAGATGAGACATAAAAAGTATTTGGCAACTTCCAAAGTCAGTCAGGTTTTCAGGTATAAATGTCTCTGCTCCCAGCTGACAAAGTAAGCACCTCTATATTGAACACTAGGTGTTATAAACTAGCTCAAAATACAGAAAGGCTACCGGTCTGCTGGCCTCTGCTGTCAGGCCCCAGCTGTAGGCCAATACTGTGTAGAATTCTGCTTTTCTGTTGGAAACGCAGTCTCTTCTGGGCAGCAACTGCCTCCCAGCCTAGGAATCAGGTCCATCGGAGGCTTCTGTGTGGATGACCCCAACTCCCCACAAACAAGATGGCATCCCGCATAAGCTCGCCAGCCGGCCTGGATCAGGGTCCCAGCAGAAAAAGAGGCCAAGAGTGCCAAAATGCCCAGAGTCTACAGCCTCCACCGCTGGGCCTGGGCCTCAGGAGACACTGTGCAAAATACCACCTCCCTACAGGAAAAGCGCCCCCCTGCCCCCCGCCGGCAGGCACCACCTCCCAGCCTAGGAACCAAGTCTGGCCGGGGCTTCTGCCAGGGCTTCTCCTTTTCCCGATAGGCCAGAGCGGTCAAGTTTTATAGAGTCCAAAGCTAGGCTCTCAGAACCTGGCCAATTACGCTTGCCAGTCCCACCAGCAGTGTGTCCGAGAGCAGCAGCTAGTCGAGCCCCAGTTTTGCCCACCAGCCAAGACAGAGGGGAAAAAAAAATTGAAAATGGTGAGTTACCTTTGGTCTGTGCAAGCCTGTGCTCGCCAAGAGTGGGGTCAGTGAAAAAGAGGAGGTTTTGCCTTCAGTGGTATGAAGTCTAAATTAACAGCCATATGCTGCATCCCAGGGCTCACTAGGTGTCTAGAAGGCTCCATTTAACTATCATTTCAGGTCTTGGCTTCCAGAAGGATTTAGGGAGACGTGTGTTTAGTCTGTCATCTTTGCTCCACCCCCTCACACTCAAGAAATCACATTTTTTTTTTTTAATGAAATGGAGAACTCACCTTCGGAAATGGAAGAAACACTGGATGAGGAAAGCACTACTGAAGAAGAAGAACACATTGAGAGGCCTCTCACTAACCAACTTTAGAACCTATTATACTGCCTCAATAGTCAAAACAGCCTGGTACTGGTGCAAAAAGAGATATACAGACCAATGGAACACAGTGGAGAGACCAGAGATGCCACCATCCTCCTATAAAGAGTTGACATTTGATAAAAGCTCTAAAATTTTAAACTAGGTTAAAAACAATCTCTTTAACAACTGGTGCTGGCAACATTGGATATCCATCTGCAAAATGCTGAAGCCAACGAGCCAAGTGCCGTCGAGTCGGATCCATGCTGAAAGAAGACCCATATCTCACACACTACACTAAAACCAATTCATACTGGATAAAAGATCTAACTATCAAGCCTAAAACAATAAAGCTCATACAAGAAAAAAGAGGATCAACAATGGAAGTTTTAATGCACTGTGTAAGCACACTTCAAAATATGACAAAACATGATCAACAAAAGAGAAAATAGAGAAATGAGAACTGCTAAAAATCAAACAGTTTTGCTCATCCAAAGACTTTATCAAAAGAACTAAAAGACCACCTACAGAATGGGAAAAAAATATTTGTCAACTACATGTTGGACCACTGCCTGATTTCCATAATGTACACGGTACTGCAAAATATCAACAAGAAAAGGATACATAATCCTACTAAGCAGTGGGCAAAGGAGAAGGACAGACACTTCTCTAAATAAGATATCCAAGCAGTCAAAAGAAACATGTGGAAATGCTCATGATCGTTAGCTACTAAAGAAATTCAAATCAAAATGACAATAAGATATCATCTCACCCCAACAAGGTTGGCCATGATCCAAAAAACACAAACCAACAGATGCTGCAGTGGCTGTGGAGAAACTGCAACAGTTCTTCATTGCTGGTGGGATTGCAAAATGGTGCAACCTCTTTGGAAAGCAATACGGTGCTTCCTTAGAAAGCTGGATCTAGATATACCATTTGACCCAGTAATTCCACCACATGGAATACATCTGACAGATGTAAGGGCAGTCACACCACCAGATGCATGCACACGAATGTTTACTGCAGCACAGTCACCAACAGCAAAAAAGACAGAATCAATCCAGATGTCCAACAACAGATGAATGTGTAAACAAGTAGATATACTCCATGGAGCACTAAACAATGATAAAGAACAACGGCGACTTTAGGAAGCATCTCATAACCTGGTTTCAATTGGAAGACATTGTGTTGAGTGAAATCAGTCAGCAGCACTAGGACAAATACTGTATGAGACCTCTACTATAAGGACTTAATAACACATTCATACACAGAAGACTCTTTGACAGCTGTAAGTGAGGGAAGGGAGGGAGGAAGAAGGTTGGTCACAGATTAGATAGTTGACAGAAATTCGGTTGGGTGAAATCAGCGACAGCACACATTAGAAAGTGGATCAATTTGGGACTCTGGAACTCTCCTACACTGTTGGTGGGACTGGAAAATGATGCAACCTCTTTGGAAAGCAATCTGGCACTCCCTTAAAAAATGGATATAGATATACCATTTGACGGGGTCATTCCACTGCTTGGAATATATCCTACAGAATCAAGGCCATTCACACCAACCGATACACACACACGAATGTTGATCGCAACACAGGCCACAACAGCAAAAAGATGGAATCAACCCAGATGCCCAACAACAGAAGAATGGATAGGTAAACTATGGTATATATACTCAATGGAACACTATGCAATGATAAAGAACAACGATGATTGCAGGAAACAACTCTTAACCTGGTTTCAACTGGAGGACATTATGCTGACTGAAAGTAGTCAGAGACAAAAGGACAAATATTGTATGAGACACCTACAATAAGAACTTAAAAACAGACTCTGGCATAGAAGAAATGACTCTTTGACTGCAAGGGTGGAGAGGGAAGGAGGGTAAAGGGGGGTTTAGATTAGATAGTTAATAGAAATTTGGTTGGGTGAAATTGGTGACAGCACACATTAGAAAGAAGACCAATAATAACCGGACTTTAACACAATTTGAGTACTCCTCCCATCTTAACCTAATATTCCGTGGACAGAGCAGCTGGGTCAGGGAGCCGGGGACCATGCTCTCAGGGGAAATTGATGCCAACTGGCACAGCTAGTGTTCTGCTAAAGAGGACCCTTTGCACCCCACATCTGGGAGTGGGATCTGGGGTCTTAAAAGCTGCCAATCTGCCATCTGAGGGTAGAGCATATGGTCCCAAATCAACAGGAATAGATGATCACCAAAGACAAGAGTGAAACGGGGAAAAGAGAACCCAGAAGACAGACCCATGTGAGTGGGTCTCTACATCAACTCATGACCAGAAGAACCCGATGGAGCTCACCAAGTTGAGTCTCGCTGGCAACAAGAGAGTAAATAGGAGTGTGTGCTGAGATCTTCAATAAAAGACCGCAACTGATGGTCTGGGGACTTCAGGGTTCCCCTGGGAGCATGGCCTCTGGTCCTGATGCTGCCTCTGTTCATCAATCATAATGAAGGTCAACTTTTCGGACAGCAATGGATTGGACTTGGCAATGGAGACTGACCATATCTTGTGGGAATTTTATGGTTCTCTGCATCTATAGAATGTCATCCTGCTGACCTCTTGCTAGAGGAAGGGGAGTGGGTGGAAAGGAGGGGATAGGAAACTGTTGGGAGGATAGGAAATGTATGGGGCAGAGAGGAGGGTTCTGCTGTCACCGGGCAAGGAGAGCAGTGGGAGCTGCATGTAGGTGAGCATGCAAATTTAGACAGGAATGTACATTTTCATTCACTCATAATAATAATGAAATAATAATAATAATTTAACTGCACTTCAACATAACCTAAAAATGCTTCCAATCTTAACCCAGTATTACAAGGACAGAGTATCCGGGGCAGGAGTCCAGGGACCATGCTCTAAGGGGATGTCGAGGCCAACTGGCATTACAGCCTATTGCTAAGAGAGTCTTCTGCACCCCATATAGGTGAGTGGTGTCTGGGGTCTTAAAAGCTAGCAAGTTGCCATCTGAGGAACACTCAATGGTCTCAACTCAGCTGGAACTGATGATCACCAAGGACAACAACGACATGATGGAAAAAAAGCCCAGAAGACAGAAAGACCCATGTCAATGGGTGACTGTATCAATACATGACCAGAAGAACCACGTGGTATCCAGCCACCGCCAAATGACAGCTGTGATGGGGCTCACAATGTTGGGTTCCAGTGGTAACATGAGAAAAAAGGGGGTGCACCCTACGAATTCCACTAAAGATCAGAATTGATGGTCAAAAGCCTGAGTGTTCCTCTGGGACCTTGACCTGATGCTGCCCCTGATCATACATCATTACTGAGGTCAACTCTTCAGATAGGAATGGAATGAACTCAGGGACACACAGTGACCATATCATGTGTGCACTTTATGGTTCTATGCAGCTACAGGATGTCATCCTATTGGCCTCTTACCAGAGGGGTGTGGAGAGGGGGAAAAGGAGGGGACAGGAAAGATTGTTAAGAGGATATGACATTTATGGAACAGAAAGGAGGAGTGTGCTGTCACTGGGCAAGGAGAGCAGAGGGACCTGCAGATAAGCGGACATGCAAATTTGAACTGTTTCACTGAATCATTATAATAATAATAAAAAATAAATAAATAAATAAATAAAGTTAAAAACATATTCCTGCAGTGTTTCTACCCAGAAAAACAGATGGGAGGTTCCATTCAAGAATGAATAGGCTGAAGAAAAGCAAGCCTGAATCTTCCTATGCACAAAGAAATACTACCTTATTCACTTACTGGCAAAAATTAGAGTAAGTCAGTGATACTATTCAGGCTTATACACAATATATAAGAGTAAAAACTTTCAAAAATACTATAAAAACATTTTATGAATCTCTTAGACATCATGTCTGTCATGGCTACTTGCCATCCAGGTGAGTCCAACTCATAGTAACCTCACATTGCAGAGCAGAACTGCATTCCACAGAGGTTTCAAGGCTGTGACCTTTTGAAAGAAGATCTTCAGGTCTTATTTCGAAAACACTTTTAGGTACATTTGAATTACCAACCTTGTGGTTAATAGCCCAGTACTTAACCATCTGCACCACATCCAAGGATATGCTAATCACAATCAGCAGACAGTAACAAATTGGGTGTATTACAAATAATGTATTTTTATCTTCCAGATATAATCAGTGTTCTTAGGTGTCAGTATTGACTGGCCTTGCATCTACAATACTTTTGAAACTTAAAATTTCTCTAGAAAAATATATATAATGAAAGAGCATTTTATAAAAGTCTATTATTCATGAAACTTAAATACTCTGAAAGCTCTGTTGCCACAGGGAACCCAAGGCCAAGAAAGGGACAGTGGTGACATGCAGTGTGGTTGGTAACCAGGGCCACAAAACAGTATGTATCTTAGCTGTTAAATGACAAACTAATTTGTTCTGTAAACCTTCATCTAAAGTACAACTAAAAAATAAAAACAAAACAAAATAAAAAATAAAACAAAAACTTATTGCCATATAATTGATTACAACTCATAGTGACCCTACAGGACAAAGTAGAACTGTCCCACAGGGTTTTCAAGAAGTAGTTAGTGGATTCAAATTGCTGATCTTTGGTTAGCAGCAGAGCTCTCAACCACTGCAAGAACTGGCTCCAAATTCACATAGTAAACATACAAAAAAAATCAAACTGACTGCCACTGTGTCTATTCAGACTCATAGTGACCCTACAGGATAGAGTAGAACTGCCCCATAACTACTGACCTTTTGGTTAACAGCCTTAGCATGTAAGGACTATGCCACCAGAGTTTCTAATTTATATGCTATTGTGTGGAAATTTTTAGAAGTCACTGTCGTATACATATTAACAAAAGTATTAAAGAAACATTGTATTTTTATTGTTAGCACAGTAGTGCTTTATGACTAATAAAATATTAATAACAAAAAATTATTAGTATGTTTTTTCCTTAATCTTTTAAAACTGTAAATAAAAGAAGTTTAATGGCACAATGCTCACATCACTTACTGTAATGTGAAAATAAACCATATAGAAATCAACAAGTTTTTCAAAGACTTCTGGTGACAAACCAAAATTGTTTGCTAATTGAGAAGATTACTAATTAAAAGTAGAGACTTTACAACTTTGAGTGTGTTTACTTGGTTGTGAGTCTTTAAAAATTTTTTATTAAACCTTTCCAACCTCAGGTTTCTCATCTGTAAAATGTAATGATACCTTTGTTAGAATTTTAAGATTAAATGAGATAATGCATCTAAGCTCTCTGCACAATGCCTGGATTATGTACCTCAGTAAGTGTGAACTCACAACAAAAATAATAATAGCAATGAGTGGTCCCTTAAAATGCACACAGATCTACAATACCTCATTCTTCCAAGGTAACACCTACCCTGTGCATATTCTTTCCTGTGCACAGCTTTAAAAACACTGAACTGTTCATGCAGATTTGTTTCCAACTAACCTTCAATTTTACAATGCCCAACAAATTGCTTTTACTCTTCTTTTGATTATCTTCTACTCATTATTACACTTTACCAACTGCAAAGTATGGAGATGAGATTCCATGTGTAATCTGTTGCAAGAGGTGTTTTAATCAATAGTCCTGTTCTGCTGATTAAGCAGGGGCTTCTGTTTTGGCAAGATAACATTAGTTTCTCCAGTCATCCTCCAAAAACCACTGGAAATCTTCAGCAGATCATTAGATATGCTACAGTAAAGCTCTGGTACATTCTCTTTTCTTCCTTAAATCACTTCTTCACTGTCCTATCATTTCTTGTCACTGATGCCACTGTATTATTATTGCAACTCCCCTGAAACTTGCACTAGAGCTACGTCTTCAGGCCACAGGATGCCATTTTCAATTGAAGCTTCTGCTTAAAAATATAAATTAAGAAAATTTCATTATCTCCTGCCAGAGGCATTACTCACCACAGTTCTAAGGAAGATTAAAAATGCAAAATCTACCCTTACACAAATATACTAGCATTAAAAAGAAACGCTTATTATGACAAAAACTAAAAATTCAAGTTTGCTAAAATTTGTGTCACCTCTAGTCTAATACTTCTTTAAGTCTACATAGTCAATGAAGAATATATCAACAATTTCAGTCTCTTAATGCCATATGTTATTTAAAAAATTCAATTACAAAAAACCACCAGTAACAGGTCTGTTCCTTTCCTAAGTTATCATGTCTTAACTAAATTTGCTTAGTTTTGGGAGACGAAAAATTACTGTCTTCAATCTATCAGCACATCATGTGATGTGAGCTCTTTCCAATACAACAAGCATAGCAAAATACACATATAACCTCAAATAATTTAACATACATTCATGGGCAAATTATATGGTTTAACACAAAGTGGACATCTATAGCTGAAATATCATAAATGTCTAAATGACTGTAAATATGAATCAATTCTCTAACAGAATAGGAACAATATTTACTCTTGGGTCTCAATCACTAATAAATAATTATATTTCCTGAGTACATTTTAGAAAATCTAGTGTCGTAGTAGTTAAGTGCTAGGGCAGCTAACCAAAAGGCCAGCAGTTCAAATCTACCAGGTGTTCCTTGGAAACTCTATGGGGCAGTTCTATTCTGTCTATAGGGTCATTATGAGTTAGAATCGACTTGACGGCAGTGGGTTAAGTATATTTTATTCAAGTGAATGAGTTAAAATTTAGAAAACTTACCACAAGGGGCAAAAAAAGAAGAAGAAGAAAAAAAAAAGGAGAGGGAGAAAGAGAAAAGAAGTTGCCACCTTGTAATTCTGTAATTCTTATCAGAAGTTTTTATACGCCTGCCACGTAATAGAAATTCAGTATTTTTGAATGAATAAAATAATGATGAATGGCTATTTCCGCTTGTAAATAAACACCAGACAACCAACTCTCATGCAACCAGCTGTAGTTTATTCTCAAATAATTCTGTCAATTTGGACACAGTTTTGTATCATGAAAGCCAATGAATAAATGTAACACCTAAGAAAGTGATTATCTATTTAAGGACAAGGAGGTGGAAACTACCCTTTGGCTTCCAATCACTTCTCCATATAGAAACAATTATAAATGACCAAGAAACTTCTAGGCACTACAATACTTGTCTTCTCTGGTCAAAATTTATAACAAAATTTTATACAAACAATGTATGATCTTAGAACAGGTAAACTCAACATAAACAGATTTGCTTAAGCAAAGTAATCGAACTGGGAGAGGAGAAAACAGAAATCCTACTGCAAGATACAAAGTTCCAATCATTCTCACAGACAAAACAGGAAACGTTGAACGTTAAATTAAATTTTTGTTGCCCCCATGCCAGGTCATAAGATGCTCTTTTATCATCTAAACTTCTACTCTGTAGCATTAAGGAAAGTAGGCCCTGCTTTCTTTAAATATTTATTAATGTTGATTTGCAAGCCTAACTAACCACTAGGTAAACATAATATTAAGAAGCTAACTGGTGTGTAACTAATATAGCAAAAAGAAGTGTTCTTTAGTTATGTTCCCATTTGTCACATAACTATGTCCTCATAATTTATTTAATAATTTGTGTAGTCTTGAAGATTTCTATTTGTCACACAGAATTCTTTAGGATGTTATTATTCTTTACACATTATAGAACACTGTATTATCTAAAATGTTCTGAAATTATCCCTGAAATAAAGTTACTGCCAGAATCTCTGACATAATATACTTGAAAATGGGTACATGGATGGATACATACTGGATGCAAGTTGGGGAGAAACAACAATTTTATTCCAATTAATATCTTACATATTGGTGTTTTCAATTGCAACTTTAAATAATTGAGATCTGTTCAAAAATTTAGAAAAAGTGATTTTATCAATCAAATAAGCCTAAGAAAAAACATAAAATACCTTTCTATACTATCAATGTACACGCATAAACCTATCTGAATGTAAAAGAATACAGTATATAAACAAAAAGTATCTACTCAAGATACTGGTAATTTATAGCAGGTCAACAGAAAGTTAACAGTAAAATTCTGTTTAAGCTGGTATCTGTAAGGCTGACATTCTCTTTATCACTATGCTGAAAACCTAAAAACATCAACGATACCCTCTGTAACCATTTTGTATCTAAGTAAAACACTGTGCTTGAAATTACAACCACAAAGAACACATGCTTTAATATTTAGTAATTTGTGTTACAGAAACTAAAAAATTTCTCAAAATTCAACATTAATTAAAATAAGCATTATGAAATGGCAATGCTGATTTACTAAATGCAACTTTCTATGTTCTAGAAACCTTTGAAATTCCTTGCAGTTTTTACTAGACCTTGGGGTCATTTTAATGCAAATTAGGTTTGACTCACTCAGAGCCTTATTAATACAGTATGAAATCTCTTGTTTGCAGAAATGCACATTCAACACAAATGTGCTTGCTTTTATTAGCAAAATAAGAAGTATTTATTTACAGAACATGCCACTGAGACTAAATTTCAGTCAGATGGTCATCAGGTCTAACTACTTAATGAAAGGAACAAGACAATTTAAGTGGGGAAAAAAAACTATAAAAAAATGAAATGTTTAAAAAATATCACTTCTGTGACCAAATTTTCAAGACCTCTTCTTTTAATAATTCAAAAAATTATTATGACCTGTGTCAATTAGGAGCAATTATTTATAAAAATGTTAACTTACTGCAGTCTGCAATTGCAGAAACTATCAAATTTTTAACAAGAGAAATGGGAAATTGCTATGGGATGCCCTAGTTAGATTAAATTAGCAAGAAACTTGTTACCAGACCATATAAAAGGCACAGAGTAATAAGACATGACCTTGCAGAACCTTGGAGCCAATCTGTGATGTTTTTCCTTTCTATAACCCTTGCTAATTATCTGCAGAGTCAAGACACTTCTGTCTTGGGTTATTTTCCTTCAAAATGTGAGGGGATTCTTAGTTTCTAAATATTTAATTAGTCTTATTACGATAGGAGAACTGTTGTACATACACGGCAAACACTTCCATTTTCATACTCTATTCCTTCTAATTATCCTGAGATCTCAACTGGTCATCTGAAATCTTTTCCTTTTGTAATTATTTACTTCTTAAAGATCATTCAGTGAAGAAATATTTTCACCCTGATGGCTTGACTTTTCCACAAATGGCTTTTCTGTTCTGTTAATTACCCACTCAGACGATTAAATTTAAAATAGCACAAACAACTAAAAGGAGTTTTAGAGGGCAGAATTAAATAAACTAGACTTTTGTTGTTGTTGTTATTCTAAATTCACCTTAAGGATAGCTATCTTAGTTTGAAAATAACTTTGGTGAACAAGAAAGTTACACCATAAAATTTTTTTCTAACTCCTAAGATATACGATAGGGTGTCACTTAGTACAATAAATCTCTGAATGAAAAAAGGGAGTTTCTATCTAAATTCATAATTTACACCTCACTTTGATAACAGCATAGTGAAAAATTTTGACAGAATTTCATATGCAAATTCAACTGAAATGATGAGAAGTAACAAGACTTTAGGTAGGATGACTCTTATTTTGCATCTGTGCCAAACTTTAGGTAACAGTAGAGATCTTTGCTAAAGTACGATACTTACACAGTTCAGGAAAAGTTTTCCATTTCTTATGAAATAAAGCATGGTCCATAAGTCCTTGTTTTGTTTTTTTGGATTTTTGTTTTTGTGAACTAAGAGCCAAGAAAGTACTGCTATTCATTATCCTAAGTGAGGTCTGAATCCGTCTTGAAAAACAATTCCACAAGTTTCAGATACTGCATTTCCTCATCACACTTATTTTCAGCTCAACACTTTTTTGAGCATTAACTCTTATGTTAAACCAATTTCCTTTCCTTATGCAACTCCTAAAATATTTTTCTAGGAAAATATTTGACTTAGTTTATACACAAATGTACAGGAAAGCCTTTTGTGAATGCAAGTATAAAATATGGATACTACCTTAATAATATTAATTGAATTAATGGAGGAATAAGAAAAAAATACAGTTAGCATATAAATATCCTGATCATATCTCTACTTCCTTCTACCTCATACACTCCACATGCAAGACTCAGGCTTTGTTTCCCAAAAAATAAATAAATAAAAGAATCTCAACTAGAAACAATTCTTCCCATGTACATTTTGATATTCTTGGTATCTGTGCTGCCTCACACAGCTGGCACATTGGTGAGCTAACAGTCACTGAAAATCTCTGAATTCTTACAGAAACTGCTATTTAGTAGACGTTTTGAACAATTTCTTCCTTAACACTAAGATCTCCTAAGTAGAAAACTTGGGAGTTTAGAAGCTCAGTCTTCTGGTGTGAGAAGCTGTATTAGTGGTATCTTATACAGAAGTTTAAGTGTTGCAACTCCTTGTTAGACACTTAGGTAAGGTATACATACATGCAGTAAGCCTCATTCAAGCTGGTGGAACAAGAAAAGCCAATATAAAAACACTAAGCTGGCCAAACAGTGTTAAAACTTCTTGACTTGCTGAACTCAAAGCAATCTTTCTCTCCCATGCCTAAGTCAATACTTTTTATATAATTAGCTTACCAATTTGTCACATTCTGCTTTGTGGAATCTCTTCTGTACTTTGCATTTTAGTTGTTATTTAGCTGACCCAATATTTCCCACATCAGGAATTAAACAACTCTTTTTGTACTTATTTGTAATACTTCTCAAACACTTCAAAAACTGCCAGCCACTAGACTGTGCCAACTTCTAAACCACTGCCTTTGACTAAATTCTGACCCATAGCAACCTTCCATGACAGAGCAGAATTGCCTCATAGGATTTTCAAGGAGCAGCTGGTGGATATGAATAGCCAGCCTTTCAGTAAGCATACATGCTCCTAACCACTGCACAACCAGGGCTCTGAATCTCCTTGAGTGCTAATTAGTCGTTTCTAGGGCCCTAGTCTTACCTTTAGAGCTAGATACAGGCTTCTGTTACATTCATCTTGAATACCTAATCCTTCTTGAAAGAAATAAATAATCATTCAATAAATACTTTCTAAATTGCAATTCTCTTCTGTATTTTATGGAAGTCTCTGCATGATAAACAACTCAGAACATATTTTTTTCATAAGTACATGAGTTATTCCCTTAGCACAAACTGTGAAAATTTTGTATAGGTGTTAACTGTTCCATAAGGCAAAAGATGAAAAAAATAAAAGGCCAAAGGTTGGAAGAAGACTCTTGGGATACTCTGAGGAGTACAGCAGGTGTGGAAGGCCAAAAACAATACTTAATGCCCATAATCAGAATATAAATAATCGAATTCACTGGAGACTTACGAAGAGACAGATACATTGTGGTTCAAACACTCTCAAATTTAATGCAGTCTCACCTGACTGATAAATACATGGCAAACTGCACCAGCTTCTGATAAATCTGAACTAATCTTTAATCATGACAAAATATTCCTAATCTAATCCTTTTATCAAATTGACTACCACTGCAGGAGTCTCATGTGTTTGCACAATTAAAAACCCCATGTTTGCTGCATATAATACAGCATTACATTTGATGCAAATCCTTTTCTATTGAAATAAGTGCCAGGATGACAGCAGGAAGTAGCTGATAAGAAAGAAACAAGGCACTGCTGATGGCATTCTCGATAACTGAACACCAATTCATAAGCATTCAGTCCACAGCATATTGCCCAAAGAGCTCTTTTAAAAACATCAGTGGAGTGTCCTCTTGCTTAATACCATTCAGTTAAGATACTGTCTTAAAAGAATAGAAAGGTAGGTAGGTAAAGGGAGGGAGAAAGGGAGGGATGCAAGGAAGAAAGTGAGAGACTGACAGAGAGAGGGGATTTTAATACTGATCTGTGATTCTGGCACTAGAAACAGAGACAACAGTATCTGCTGATACACCTACATGCAGAAATAATGCACTTTATAGTTCTATACATCTATAGGATATCATCCTGCTGACCTCTGGCTGGAGGAAGGAGAGTGGGTGGAGAGGAAGGGAAAGGAGACTGTTGGGAGGATGAGACAGGTATGGAGCAGAGAGGAATAGTGTGCTGTCACCAGACAGGGAGAGCAGTGGAAGCTGCATAATTTTCCAAGGATTGTTCATCTCTCTCTACCAGCTTCTGAAATTTTGTTAGGATTTAAGAGAAACCAGTATCACAGTTACTTGTATGTATCTTCTTCACTGGGTTATCTCTGAAGGGCTAATGACTAAGAACCTCAGAACCACTTGCTGTACATGAAAGCGTGTTTCGTATCTTACAATTTAGTAACAACATCAACATCAGTCTATAGATCTGAATATACATACTCTTGCCAGTCTTTCATAAACACCTTCAGAGTGCTAGGCATATTAGCTTGCACACTGTAGAACTTAGTAATTATTTGGTGGGGTACTAACTGATGAATGAAAGATAAAGACAAGATTTTCTGAAACCAAGCATATCTCCATAACCATGTGCTATAAATCTAATTAAAACTTTACTGTTTCACAGTTGATGCAAGTTTCTAAAAATTACAATAAAGCCAAAAGACTTCCCTTCCATCTTATACTCCCAGCTTGAATTAGCTTTGTATCAGTAACTTGTCTGAAAAGCTCAGTTCATCATGACCTATAAAACGTTACACTCAAGTGCTTTAAAATATCGCTAGCACCACGTGCAGGCTGGGGAGTACAAGGTTGTGTGCTGTGAAGCAGCAAATACTGTGCTCTTTTGAAAAGCTAACATGCACTCTTATGCCACAGATATGAGCAGGCTCAGCATTTTAAATAATAAATGACTAGAAAAACATCTTTATCACTAAGGACCAAAGACACTATACATACTACCACATCGTGCATATTAAAATATATTAAGTAATCTTGAGAATTTTTACATATCTTACAAATGTTAAAGATAAATGAGATTAGCTTAATTTAATAGACTATCTGAAATTGAGTAGTCAATTTAATGTTTTAGAATTATTTTATTTGTAAAAGTATAATACTTAAAAGTAATAGATTCACACAATACTACATACTTTATGGTAGGAATCACAGCAATTTATTAAGCGTATTTGATAAGTTACTATTAAGAAAAAAAAAGACTAGAGGATCTTGCTGCTCTTATCTTTGACCCTTAAACTTTTCCATTTCAGCAACCTCATTAATGTCAAAATACCATTAGACTGTCTGCCCACTTTTACATCTCTACAGCCTGAGCAATGCAAAATCTTTTGGGTTCAATCAGGAGTGCTCTCTTTTTGCATTCATCTAAAAAGCTTAATAGAGCCACAAAGGTTACAATATTTTTATTAAAGACAAAAAGAACTCCCTGACAAAGATAAAACTCTTAGAATGTAAAGCAAAGACATTTTTAGATATGAATCTGGTAATTTTTTTCCTTTAAAAACTATTTTATTGCCAGATTGCTAACAATGCATACAAACCCCTTCGACTGGCAGCAGTTGTTTTCACTACAAACATCAGGACCTTTCTTAGGTTGGGTAGCCCAGGAAGCAGACTTTAAGGCAGAACTTTCTAAGGGGGCTGCACGGGGAGCACTCCCAGAACTAGCAGTGAAGGGATGGGGGACACAGGATTGAGTACACTAAGAAGTTCCAACAAAGGCCCAGAAAAAAACTCCAGGGAGGGAGGGAGCACTGAAGTTGTCAGTGCCTTCCAGAAATCCAGAAAGAGGTATGAAGCCCATCAATCCTGAAATCAAACAAGAGGTGTGGAGGCCAGGTCTTTGTAGATGGCAAAGGAAGGGAGTTTAAGGGCAGATTCATTCAGCCTAGGGCAGTTCCTGGAAAGGGATTCAGCTGTGCAACTCTGCTGGCAGCTGGAGAAGGAGTGCCTGTCCTAAAGCGGCGACTCTGGGTGCACACTACAACGTCCACTCCAGCACCATAACTCTAGAGAGTTTTGTAAGTTGTTTTCAAAAACAGTTCTTTTCATACATCTCATTTTCACAGCTTTTATTCTATTTTATCTTCTTGTACACAATGATATGTCTATCCTGTTTACTAAGTGATATTCAATGGATTTCCTATAGAGCAATGAACCTTAACAGGATGCTTTTAATTGGCCCACATAGGAAACCACATTACTATTAATTCCACAGCTACAGTATAAAATAAAACCATTGCTTCTCAAAATTAGACCTCTTGGCTATTTGGCTAACTCTGCTTCATGATGCCCAATGCAGTTAATTATATTTTTTGATGTTAATAGTCTCTGTCAGTATGAAGCATAACTTGTCTTTGATGAATATTTAAATTATATTTGAATAAAAAATAATCTTGGTTATATTATATATGCAGTAATGATCACAGCTTCATAAAGGTCTTCTAGGCAAGGGCTGAAATAAATGGCAATGCATATACAAATGCCCTAAATCTACTTCTCAGATAACAAAGTTGTTATGATTTATCTGTCTAATGTAACTGGTGTGTGTGTGTGTACGTGTGTTAAAAGGTATACTCTCAGTCACGTAACAACCCACAATTAGATTTCAAAAGTTACTTACAAACAGTCTTTTAAATTATGTATACAGAATTTCATGAATTAACAATGAGAACATCACAGGAATGGGTCATAACATAATTTGAATATGGTAAAAATTACCAAATAAAAAAGTGTCCTAGAAGAATCAACATACATTCTACTGCTGCCTCTTGCTGTATTGTTTTGGCAAGTTCCAGGAGTAGTTACCAAAACAAAACACAACTATAACAACAAAATTAAATCAAAATGGTTTTGATTATGGACCTCATATAAAACAGCACTGAAATCAATACTAAAGAAAATAAGTAATAATTTTCCTCTTTTGAATGGTGTAATGGTGGGTGGGGCTTTCAAAGCAGGTACAAAGTAGGAAATGGAAATAGCAGTGTGGAGGGCATAAAAGCTATGCACGTTTGTGTAATTTAAGAAATTTGTTCAGAACTCACTTTAAAATCAGAATGAAATAGGAAACTTACACAATTACAATTTAAAATATCTTACTTTTATAAATTTTATAAAAACATATGACTGTGTAAACACAGGGCTATGGGTTCTAACAAGGCCTTAGAAGACTGTGCAAACGAAGGGATCTAAAGTGTAAGCTTCATTAGCTTCTTGGTAAACCCACTTTTACACAAAAAGTGGTATTTTCACTCATTACAGCAGAGTTCCATAATGAAAATAGAAAGAATACTGGTGTTTCTCAAGTCAACTTTAAAAAAGTAACTCTCCTTTCAGGTAATTCCTTCCAAGATCTTGGGGTGTGTGTTTAGTGAGTCCTAAAAATGCTTCTTTACTGGTTGAATGTGACATGTGAACAAACAAAGGGAGAACTGGGACATTTATCAATTATACAATATACTTGATTGACTTATGTGAGATAAACACATCTTTGAAAACCATACTTGCTTTTGTTCATTCACAACCAAATTTATACTGGAAAGGCTGAGAAAAATACATTAGGTGCAAACTTAATTGTGAAATTACAAACAGCACTGAAAATGTAACTACATTACTATAATACATTTAAAGAAAATAAATAGCAAAATAAAAAGAATTTCTTTTTTAAATCTGCAAGACTGAGATAAACACATATTGGTAAAGTGTCATGAAAATTTTAGTTTAAAAATTTTACATACATAAAGTATTGATACAGATTTATTTTTGTTATTGCCATTGGTGACATGACCTAAGACTATAACTTTTATTACATGGAAAAATTAATAGGTCTACAACAAAGAAAATCTGAACTGTGTTTTTCTTTAATATTTAACATCACATCTGTCTACTTCAATAAAAATTATTTAATAGAGTGTATTACCAATGATACTGACTGGTCATTGCTACCCTGTTGTTGACAGGCAAAGTGAAGCTTATAAACTACTTGTAAGAAAAAAAATTAAAAAAAAATTTGGAGAAAACGCACAACTAAGGACAATTTCAGCATCAAATAATACATAACAGCTCTCTATTTCATTAAAAATCTCACTAAAACATGCAATGATAATAAAATTGGAATATTCTCAATGTTATCTAAAACTACATTTTGCCATTACTTATTAAATTATAAGATGTATTAAATATGACATTATTTTCCAAAGCTTCAATGAATATAAGCATTCATTTCCCAGTAATAAAAATATTAATCTGAGATTGTATTGCACAGTCAAATTCCTAAATCTTAAATAATGCTACAATTCACAATTCATTCTTCCTTTTTTACACTGTAGAAAATATACATTATACTACATTTTAGTGGCTTCTGGCAATGACATTTGGGGAAGCAAAAAAAAATAATAATAATAATAATAGCAATATCAGAAAATGTTAAATTCAGAGGAAAACAGTGACTATGCTATGATTTAATAGTGAAAAATACTATAGCCTAGTTCGGTGAGTAGCATCTTTTAAATTACGAGCAGACATGTAAGACACAACTTGGCTTCTACCTGTCTGAAGCAAACAATGAAAGGAGGAAATCAAAGACTGGAAATAGAAACTAGTCTAAAGAGCCAACTGCTTACACAAACCACAATTTGTCTATTCAGATATCCAAGGATCTAGATGATACCAGACTACCACTAGCAACAGTTCTTACCAGTGACACATTAGATAGTCTTGGACAGAATGAACAAAAAAGTAGAACTTCAGAAATTTTTTTTTTAAAGCCAGACTAACTGATGGGCAGAGACTAGAGGAACCCTCAAGGCTACTACACTGAGACACCCTTTATTTTTGAACCAAAGTTACTCCTGGAGAATATCTTTCAGCTTAAATAACAGACTGTCTCATAAAACAAAGCATATTGCCCATGAGTACTGTGTTCCTTTAAAAAAAACCCACCTACATGAGACCAAACAGTCAACATCTACCCTACAGCAAAAACAAGAAGGTTAACGGGTAGCAATAATGCTAGATTAATAAAAGCAAAACAACCAGAATGTTGACATATTGTGAAAAACGTAACCAATGTCACTGAAGAATATGTGTAAACTATTTAATGGAACTCAATTTGCTGTGTAAATTTTCACCCCAAACAAAACACTTTAAAAAGTCAAAAATAAGAATTTCATTTCTATTCTTTACAGCTGCAATTAAAAATACACTCTTTTTTTTCAAACTATAATAATTTTTCAAAGGGATTCTTGTAGGCCAAATTTATACCCTGATATTTACTAGTATGCTATATGGATCGAATTTTGTCCCCCAGGAAATGTGTGTAGCAATTTGTCTCAGCCATGACTCCCAGTGTCGTGTGACTGTCCTCCATTTTGTTATTTTTCTATGTTGTAAATATTAATTTCTGTCTGTGGTTAAGAGGGCAAGACCGGATTATGTTAAAAGGATGAGGACGGGAATGTAAAACCTTACTAAGCTCACCTCCCTGATCCAGTGTCAATGGAGCTTCCTGGAAGCGTGGCTTGCACCACCTTTTATCCTAAGGGAAGGAAGCAGAGAATTGAGAACCTCATTCTACCAAGAAGCACTGGGAGCAGAGCATACATCCTTTGGACCTGGCCTTCCTAAACAGAGAAGCTCCTAGTCCAAGGCAAGATTGAGGAAGACCCACCTCCAGATAAGGCAGAGTGAAAGTCCTTCCCTGGAGGCTGCATCCTGAATTGGAACTTGGAGCCTACTGGACTGAGGAATAATAAACTTCTCTTTCTTAAAGCCATCTCTATCTGTGGTATTTCTGTTGTAGCAGTACTAGATGACTAAAACATATGGTACCATAAATCAAATACATACTATGAGCAAAAAAGTAAAAATAATCACTCAAATGTATATTTTAAACTAGTCTTTGGTAAACTAGGCTAATGTCTTTCCATTAAGTGACTTAACATTCAGTATGCTTTAGTGCTGTAACACTGAACTAGACAAATTCTCAGTTATCTAGTCCTGCTGTAATAGAAATAACCATAAATGGCAATTTCAACACACAGAAATTGATTTTCTCAATTTAAGAGGCCTAAAATCTGAACACAGAGCACTAAGTTCTACACAAGTCTGTGTCTGTTGGCTCTGGAGGAAGGTTCGTGTCAATTAGAATAGTCTATTCTCAGCCATGTCTGTAGGAGGCAGGCCTCACTGGCTCTCAACCTGGCCTCTTCCCTGCTCACGCAAATGTTACAAAAGCTCTTTAGCTCTGCCAACAAACACTAAGAAGCACCCCACTCTACCAGGAAGCCTCCTATCCAAAAGCACTCAGTTCTCTCTCCCTCTGTGGGTTAGCTTCTGTGCCATTTTGCACCAATCTGCTGGTTTTGCTGCAGCCATTTCTCTGTGCCTGCTTCTTCCCATCTTGTGCTTTCTCTGGATATTACAGCTCTCTCTGTGTCTCCAGGTTATAGGAGGTTCTCAGTGCAGAGATCCTAGGTCCATGGTACACATTCCACTCCCATCTAGTCTTCTTGGTGCTATTTAGTTTCATATCTCTGATTGTTTCTCTCTCCTTTTATCTCTTTTAACATAACAGGTGTGACTCAAAAAAGGGCATGACTTGAATAAGGGTGGCAAGGGTGCTGAGTGGCATAAGGGAGGTGACTTGAGACACACTGTAGTAAGGTGGTGATAGATAACTCACTCAAATGTGATTGTAAGCATAGAGGCTAAGACTTATGACATATCACAAAATGGAGGATAATCACATGCAATCACAAAATAAAAGACAACCACACATTACAGGGAATCATGGCTTAACAAAGACAACAAATATTTTGGGGTGACACAATTCAATCTATAACATCTCAAACTTGGACCGTTCAAATCCAAGTCTTCATCACATGTAAAACACCAAAAAACTCACTGCCAACGAGTTGGGTCTGACTCATAGTAACTGTATAGGTTGGAGTAGAACTGCCCTATAGAGTTTCCAAGGAGTGCCTGGCATATTTGAGCTGCTGACATTTTGGTTAGCAGACATAGCACTTAATCCACTACTCCACCAGTGTTTCAAGGAAAAACATATTCATCCCATATTACCATCCCGAAAAGTCTTAAACTGAGTCCAAAATATGTTATGCAAAAATTTCTCATCATCTGTGAACCTGTGACATCTAAACTACAAGTTATCTACTTCCAAAGTACAATGGCAGAACAGGCACTTGGTAGGCATTTCCATCACAAATGAAACTATGGGATAACAGACACCAAGCAACTCTAAAACTTAGGAGAACAAATTATGTTATCTAGACCACATGGGCAATGGCTCTATTCTCCAGATTAGCAGTATTGTGCATGCTCTCTGAATTCCGGGTGGAGATCCTTCAGCCCTGGGTTTTGGGCAGCCCCATTCTCCCAGTCTACCTGAGGGAAAACCTCACTCCCTTAGGTCGCAGCAGAGATTCCTCTTCTGCCAGCTAGGCATGGCAGCCCTATCCTTTCTGTGTTGGTCAGTGGCCCTATTCCCCCAACTATGGCAACCCTCATTCTGGAACCAAAGTGGTGAAGATCCAACACTGAAATGTGAATGGCTGTGGCCCAGCCTTTTTAAAGGCAACAGGTCATGGTTTTACTCAGAAGTTGAGGTACCCAGTCTGCCTGTATTCCCTCCTATAGTTAAGCTAATCTCTGAGTTTCCAGGGATGGTGTTTTCTTTTGAAAAGACAACAGATGTAGCTCCTTCAGCTTATTTTCTGATTTGCAGAATCCCAAGAGGTAAAACAGCATTCTTTTCTTACATTCTTTCTCTGTGCTCATCAGTCTAACCTGATGAATTTTATGCTGTGGTAGTTGGTTTGATCTGTCAGATACAGGCCTAATCTCTTTAACAAAAGGCTGTGTAGCCACATCCTTAGTGAACATACTAGTGAACATACATGTCCTTTATTTCCCAAATCCTGAAGTTTTGTTTTCATTTTGCACAGTTCATCTTTAAGTCCATTTGTTTCCCCTCACACTTCACTACAACTAGCAAGAAGAGACCACAGGGCCCTTTTTAGATCTTACATAAAATTTCACCAGCTGGATATCCAAGTTCATCATTTATGAGTTCAGCCTTCCCAAATACTGGAACATAATCCAGACAAGACTCTTGCCACTGTGTAAAAAGTATCACTCTTTCTCTGCTGTCTAGTAACATGTTCAACATTTTCTTTTAAAACCTCACCAGAACCATACTTAACATCCATAATTCTACAGTCTCTGCAAGACAAGGTGGACTTTTACTGTTAAGTATCTTAAAACTCTTTCACCCTCTACCCATTAATCAATTCCAAAAGTGCTACCACATTTTAGGTATCTGTTAGAGTACCACCTTACTGTTCTCATACCAAATTAACACAATTAACTTATTTAAATTTATACTTCATAAATAGAAACCAGAGTGCTGGTGGCATAGTGAAGAGTATAGCTCCTAACAGGTCAGCAGTTAGAATCCATCAGCCACTTCTTAGAAACTTTAGGAGGCAGTTCTATTCTTTCTTAAACAGTTGCTACGAGTTGGAACCAATTCAGTGGCAAAAGGTTTCAAGTAGAAACAATTTTTTTAAAAAAGAATAGGGAATGTTTAAGTGAGTAAAAAACTACTAAGTATATGACTAGTATTCCATATGTACACACACACACACACACACACACACACACACACACACACACACACACACACACACACACACATTATGTTGTTGTGGTTAGATGCCAGCAAGTCAGACCTGGCTTACAGAGGTTCTATGTACAACAGAATGAAATGCTGCCTAAGCCTGCACTATCTCCACAACTGCTGTTATGCCTTAGCACACTGTTACAGCCATTCTGTCAATCCATCTTATTCAGGGTCTTTCTCTTTATGCTGACTCTCTGCTTTATCAACCCTGATGTCTTTCTCTAAAGACTATCTCCTGATAACATGGTCGAAGTGTGTAAGACAAAGAACTGCTATCTTTGCTTCTAAGGAACATTCTGGCTATGGTTCTTCTAAGACAGACCTGATCATTCTTTTGGCACACTATGGTACATTCAATATACTTTACTAACACCTTAATTGAAAGGCATCAATTCTTCTATGACTTCCTTATTCACTTTCTAACTTTTGCATGTATATGAGACCACTAAAAAATGCCACAGCTTAGGTGAGCTGAACTTTAGTCCTCAAAGTGATATTTTTGCTTTTTAATATTTTCAAGAAGTCTTCTGCCACAAACTTGCCCAATACAATCTTTTGATTGCATTGGATTTCGTGACTTCCACTTTCAAGGGAATTGACTGTGGTCCAGGTAAAAGAAAATTCTTGACAATCTTTTCCCCAGTTATCATGATGTTGCCTATCAGTCCAGTTGTGAAGATTTTTTTTCCATTATATATACTATTAAAATAACATTTTCACCCGTAACACTCATCCTTAAAACAAGGAAGCCATAATAAACCATCTTTAAAATTATAAAAAGCATCATAAAAAGATTATTGTGACTTATAGGCCAAATAAAATGTTCTTGTTCACTTTGTGTTATTTTGAGCCTGTTTCTTTTTATTGTGAACTAAGAACAATTTTACCGTCTATACCATGTTGCTATTAATGCTCAGAACTTTCACCTCTATTCTATTCTAGCTGTCCTCTTCCCATGCACCCACGTGACAGCACACTTCTCCTTTTGTTCAGAACTTCCTGTGACCTTTTGATAAAGGTCTGGCCCTCCTCAAGCAATCAACTCGGCTCCAGCAAAGTGTGTCTCAAATAACCCCATGTACATTTTTAAAGGTCTGTTTGTCTCTAGTTTCACTCTATGTTTTTGTATGGTCCAGGTGAGTCTTTGGGAGCCAGCCCGTGCTGGATGCAGTTTGGGGTTAGAGAGTCCAGGAGTCACACTCTGAAGGGGCCCCCTCTGTTTACAAGGACCATCAAGTGTGGTCTTTTGGTAGTGTTCTAGTTCTGCCCTCTACTTCATTACCTGCTGTGTCTGGACCTCCCAGGTTGTCACTGGTGGTGGCGAGGCACCATCTAGTTCTTTTGTTCCCATGCTGAAGCAGGCTATGGCTCGTATGGCCCCTTCCATCTGGTAGGCTCATATTTTTCTCCTGTCCTAGATGTCCTCCATTTGCCATCAGTCTACGAGGACTGGGACCATTTGGTGCTATTTAGAAGTCAGCTTGCTAGCTTTTTAGACCCTAGTCGCCACTCACCCAGGTCACCTACATCTACTCGAAAATAAAAACAAGTCATGCCACAAATTCAAATTTCACTGAATAAAATCAAAAGCTCTGAATTACAAAGGCACACAGTAAGTGTGAACTGGTCCTTATAGGATACTAAAGACCAATAACCTAGTATTATTTCCTGGGAGAAATCGTTCTGACTTCTAAGGCCAATAGATATAAAAGGTAAAACCCTACCTACATATTAATGGAAAGTGCCAATGAAGTTCAGCAATACATACCTGTACCCTGAGGCTCTTCATGATCCAGTGAGAGATTCAGTTTATTAATTTTCATTAAAAAAAAATGGAACAGGGGCCCTGTATGGAAGAAGGTTCGGTGTCCACTGTTTCCTTCTTCAGTATTTGACAAGCAGCGTCACGAGAGACATTTAAATATGCCTTCTAAGCCATTTAATAATTTATTAGTATTTCTTGTATACTAAAGGTGAACATTTAATATCGTTCACATTTATTACTGCCAACACTCACTTCTTTCAGTAACGAGTGCTTTGTTTTAAATGTCCATCAGTAAAGTGACACGCAACGTACATGTCCAATTAGATACACCAATTAGAGCTTTAACGGTTATTTATTACAATACTAAAGTTCAAGAGTCTATACTAGTAACTTCTCAAAATCTTTGGTCTTAGAATGTGTATGTAATTCTGCTATTTGTCATGAAACAACTCATCCAGGATTGAAAGAATTTAAGAGTGAAAGAATTAGTGGAAATCTATTACCAAAAAGAAAATAATCCAAATACACTGCAGGGTGATAATGGGTTATTAGCATCTGAGTTATTTATTTTTCCCCAGAGGCATTTCATCCTAATGGACAAATAGTTTGGACACCTGACACCACAGATAGATAAAAACACTTGGAATAAACAGCATGCTGGTAAAAATGTATTTTCTAAAAAGGGCAGGCTTAGACCAAATGAGAAGGAGTAAATTTCACTAAACAAATAAACCAAGTAGAGAAAAGTACCCACGACCAGAGGCATTTCTAGTAAAGCAAGAATAAAATATTCCAACTCCCAATAAATTATCAAACATTAAGTGAAAAGGCAGGTTGCAATATTTTTCCCCTTCTGAATACTACCATTAAGAGGGAGGGATATAAAAAAAACCTTTTAAAGATAAATTTAAATTTGATTGCTCTCTATAAAGGAGGAAACCCTGGTTGCACAGTGATTAAATACTACATCTGCTAACCCAAAGTTCAACACTTCAAATCCACCTGGTGCTCACTGGAAACTCTATGGAGCAGTTCCACTCTGTCCTGTAGGGTCACTATGAGTCAGAATCCACTTGACAGCAGCGGTTTATATAAAGGAGGATGAAGAAACAAAAATTAACTCAATGACTCTTTCATAATACCCTGACTTGGATACAAGAGCTTCTTTATGAAGACTGAATGATCAATATAAAAGCTGAGACTAGTATATACAACGGGAAGCATGCACACACTGAAATCTACAATCCTGAGTCTGCCACAGTACACTGCCAGAACCGTGCTACATTTTGATGGACTACTTGGTTAAATTCTGAGACATTTCCAACATTGACCAAAGCTCATAGTAAGGTTCGATGTATGTATTCAAATATCTCCTGCCTTCAAACATTTTATATACATTTTAAGCATGAATACATACCTACATATGTAAATATATATATACACACACTCATCTGAAGGTAACAGAAGTGTATTAAACACCTAGATTTACAAAATTCACATTATTTAAGGAAAACTTTATATACTACTAAAATATTAATGAGGTTGAGATACAATCTGAGACACAACACTCTGGCAAACAATTCAACCTTTCTTAAAGAGTCACAAAGTAAAAAGAATACCAGATTATCACTCCACCCCAGGGGTACTGTGAAAATAAAAATATATACATACATATGCTGCTGTGTGGACAAAGTGTACTGACTACAACAACAGCTGATTCCCCGCTTGTAAAGAAAAGGGAGTCAGAAGACACTGTGCCTCAAGTTCTGCAGCTCTGACAAGCAATGTCCAGGCCCCAGTCATGTGTCTTGGCCATTAGGAAGAAGCGGCAAAGACAGAAAAGTAGCATTCATTCTACTTACTCCAGGTAAGGCCTGCATATCCCTTTATATGCAGCTATACTTCTAACTAGAAACCCTAGTGGTGTGGTAGTTAAGAGCTTTGGCTACTAACCCAAAGGCCTGCAATTCAAATCTACCAGGTGCTCTCTGGAAACCAGCTGTGGTAGTTCTGCTCTGCCTCATATAGGGGCACTATGAGATGGAATCACCTTGACAGCAATGGGTTTGGTGGTTTACACTTCAAACTGCATGCCTCAAGCATGCACTCAATTCTCCACTCTCATGCTACATTTTCTGTAATGGAGACTCATGGAATGTACAAACTTAGCATATACATTTATGATGAAATATCTCCGCAAATCCTCTCACACACATAAAACTATCACTATTTGATGGGTATGCAGAACTCAAACTCTGTTTAAAAAGATTTGATGGTCTGAGAGACTGGAGGGTCCCTGGACTACGAGACTCTATGTTAGCCCAGAAATGAAACCATTCCTGAAGTCGACTCTTCAGATAAAGATTGGACTAGAATAGTGTAAGACATAAAATGATACTGGAGAGGAGTGTGCTTTTTTTTTTCTTCCAATTGTGATTAAGTGAAAGTATACAATCAGAATCAATTTTGCATGCCCACCTATCTGTAGCTCCATCTGCTCTCCTTACCCTGTGACAGCACATTCCTCCTTTTCACTCTATATTTCTAGTGCTCTGTTAGTGAGCACTTGTCCCTTCTTCTAAGCCCTCTTCTCTACCATCTAGAAAGAAACCACAATGACACCCTTCTATAAATGTATAGAATCATAAAGTACAGACCATATGATCACACTGTGTCCCTGAGTTCAGTCCAGTTTTGTCTGATGAGCTGACCTCAGTATTAGTTTCCAGTCAGGGCCAGCAGCAGGTGTAAGGGCTATGTTCCTAGGGGATCTTCCAGGCTGTTGCAGCATCAATTCTAGTTTTTTAGTTGAGTTCTTGAGCTGCACACCTCTTTTTCTCATCTTGTCTCAGGGACTCTACATTCTGATCCTCATCATGGCTGCCTTTGGTGGTGGCTGGGGACCATCTGATTCTTCTAGCCTTATGTTGATACAGTCTCCCATTCACGTGAGTCTTTCTTTCTCCTGGGCTCTTTCTTCCGTGTGTCTTTATTGTTCTCAGTCATGATCTGTTCCACATTAGTCTGGGACCATTTGGTGTATCTCAGATGGCAGCTCTCTAGCTTTTAAGACCCCCAGATGCCACTCACCAATACGGGGAGCAGAAGACTCTCTTAGCAAAAGACTAGCCATGCCAACTGGCTTAGATGGTCCCTGAAACCATAGTCCCTGGACCCCTATTCCTGATACTCCATCCTTTGAAGTATTGGGTTGAGATTAGAACAACTTTCAGTTCATAGTGTAGTCCACTTATGTTGATCTGCTCTCTACAGTGTGCTATCACTGTTTTCACCTAACCAAATTCCTATCTACTATTTACTCTATGACCTTCCCCAGCCTTACAGCTGCCATTTTTTTCTTCTGTAAATATGTCTATTTTTAAGTCTTATATCAGAGGTCTCACACAATACTTGTCCTTTTGTGGCTGACTGATTTCACTCTGCATGTCTTCCAACTGAAAGCAGGTTATGAGATCACTGTTCTTTATCACTGCGTAGTGTTCCACTGAATGTACCATAGTTTATCCACTCATCTGCTGATGGGCATCTACGTGGATTCCCTCTTTTTGCTACTGTGGACTCTGCTGCAATGAACATTCATGTGTACTGTGTTTATTTCTGGAGAATATATTCCAAGCAGAGGGATTGCTGGATCATATGGTATTTCTACTTCTAGCTTTCTAAGGAAGTGCCACATTGCATCTACCATTTTGCATTCCCACCAGCAGCACAGGAGAGCTCTATCACGCCACAGCCTCTCCAGCATTTGTTGTTTTGTGTTTTATAGATTCCACTGTCAGCCAGAAGGTGGGGTCTGCCACATCTGAGGGCCTGAATGATTTTGAAGCTGTCAGATAGCTTTCATCTTCTGAAATTAAGACTGTCTGGAGAAGTAACAGTTAAGCAGTCTAACGGCATCCCCTCTAGCTTGTAATGAACAACACTACAGGGTTAGCTGACAACCTCCCAGTGACTCCATAAGTATGGCAGTTTCTCTGCCAGCCAGGAGACAGAGCTGGCCACTCAGAGAGACCACTGGGGCCAGTCACTACAGTATACAGAGGCAGCTGGTGACCAATTGCCTTCTCAGAACTATGCCTTAGCTCCTGTTGAGGTAACACCTGAGGAACTAAACAGCTTCTGGATGGCTGAAGGCAACATATCATAGGCTAACCATTTAAAGAAATAGCCCAGCATGGCTCCAAGAACACCCAAAATAAATAATCAAAAAATCTCCCAGGTAAAGAAGTCTTTTTGAAGCTATCAGAGGTCGAGGATAAAACAGTTATATATAGAACCCCCAAGAGATTAAACAAAATGCAGCAGAACAAAAAATTAAGCAGGCTATATGAACTGATGGAACATCAATGTTTTGAAATACAACAGATCAGTAGCAAAATTACAGAAAAAAGCAATTGAATTCAAAGCTAAAAGAGCAAAATTGAGGAAAAGGAAGTCAGACTTAGTAACCTGAGAACAGAGCACCTAACACCACCATTTATGAGGGGAAATCAGAGAAAAGAAATAAAAGAAACAAAGAAGCATTATGAAACATGTGGGACTGTATCAAGAGAACTAATCTATGATTAGTTGGAGTTGCTGAACAGGGAGGGATAACTGAAAACACAGACAGTATTGCTGCTGAGTTACTGAAATAAATTTACCTGAAAACATGAGAACACCGACATCAAGACGTGTATCAAATGCCACAAATACTAGAGACCAATAGAAAGACATCAAGACAGATTATAATCAAGGGTAATAAAATGAAGCATAAGCACAAACTCTTAAAGGCATCAAGACTCAAAACAAAGCTAATATTCAGAGGGAAGCCTGTAGGCTATGGTCTGACTTTTCAGCAGAAACAATGTCAGCAAGGAGGCAGTGGAACGCCACATTCAAAGCCTTGAAGGAAAAAAAAACTTCAAACAAGAATAATATGTCCTGCAAGAATGTCTTTCAAGTGTAAAGATGAAATTAAGACACCTGTAGATAAACAGAAACTTAAGAGACTTTTTGTAAAAACCAAACCAAACCTACAACAAATACTGATGGAAGCTCTTTGCTTAGAAAAACAAAACCATTAAGTGTATAATGAAGGAGGCAATGTTGGACACAACATCCAGATATCCAGTTAGGGAATACAAAAATCTCAATCAAAGCTATAATATTGAAAGAAGGGAACCAGTGATCCTATCACAAAAACTCTGACACCATCACACTAAAAAGAGGGATATGCTACAGTAATTATAGTCCTCCCAGATGGACAGAAAGTTAAAAAAGTATTTAGAAATTAAAATTGGGTTTAATCTTAAAATATTAAGGGTGATCATAGGAGTAACTGCAAAACCCAATAACCATATGACATATCAAAATAAGAAATGTAATACATGAGTCTCAACAACACAAAACCAAGACTAAAAAAGATGAAAAGTCAGCCCATAAAGAAAAATGTCCCAGAACAGAATATTAAGAGCAACACAGAGAACACCAACACAAAAATAAATACATCAAAATAACAGCACTAAAGACACACTTATCAATAATTATACTCAATATACATAGACTGAAGGCTCCAACAAAGAGAAAACAAGCAACATCTTGGATCAAAAGGCACACCCTGTCTTCATCTTCCTTATAAGGAACACACCTTAAAGATAGGAACAAACTGAAAATCAAAAGATAGAAAAATATATACCAAGCTAACAATATTCAAAGAAGAGCAGGTGTGGCAATGCTAATTTCAGATAAAACAGATTTTAATGTAAAAGCCACCACTGTGGACAAGGATGGTTGTTATTTATTGTTGAAATGTTCAATACACAAACAGGACTTAACAACATTAAATACTTATGCACTCAATACTAGAGCATCAAAATACATTGAACAAACACTGACTACATTAAAAAGTGAGATAGATCTCTCTACAATAATAGCTGGAGACATCAATACTCCACTTTCAGTAATGAAGAGATCATCCAGAAAAGAGCTCAGTAAAGACACAGACAATCTTATTGCAACAATTCACCAATTAGACTTCATCGGCATAAACAGAACTTTTTATCCATCAATAGGTAGGTACACCTTCTTCTCCAATGCACATGGAACATTTTCCAGAGTAGACCATGTGTTATGGCAAAATGAAAATCTTAACAAAATCCAAATCACTGAATTATTGCAAGCATCTTCTCAGGCCATAAAGCTATAAAAGGTGAAATCAACAGCAGGAAAAAGACAGACAGAAATAGGAACTCATGGATACCTTGCTCAAAAATCCATCAGCTATAAAAGACATCAAGGATGAAATAACGACATTTATGGACTCAAATGAGAATAAAAACAGATCCTACCAGAACCTATGGGATACAGCCAAAGCAATGCTCAGAGGTCAGTTTCTCTCTGTAAACAAACACATGTGGAAGGAAGAAAGGACTGACAGCAAGTAGTTACCCCTACAGCTTGAAAAAGTAGAAAGAGAGCAACAGAGAAAACCCTCAAGCAACAGAAGAAAAGATCATAAAAATTAGAACAGAACTAAACAAATTAGTGAATAGAAGAACAACTGAAAAAATGGACACAACCCAAAACTGGGTTTTTGAAAAGATCAACAATATTCATAAACTATTGGCTAAACTTACCAAAAAGAAAAAGAAAAAAAAAAAAAACAGGAGAGGAATCAAATAACCCAAATGCAAAATAAGATGGGAGATGTCTCAGGAGACCCAACTGAAATCAAGTGTCTGAAGACAATACTTACAACAGACTACTCTAGCACGTTTCAAAACCTAGAGGAAATGGACAAATTCATAGATTCTTATCGCCTACAAACTTATCACAAGGAGGAGTAGAACAACTTAATAAACCGAACACAAAGAGCGAAATTGAAAAAGTCATCCCAAACCACCAACCAAAAAAAGCCCTGGCCCAGAAGGCTTCAGAGCAGAATTCTACAAAGCTTTTAGAGAGAAGCCGTAACTTCAATTCTACTGAGACTGTTTCACAGTATAGAAAGGTATGGAATACTCTCCAATCCAATCTACAAAGCCAGCATAACCCTGATATCAAACCCAGGGAAAGATCTCACAAAAAAGAAAATTACATACCAGTATGACTCATCAACCTAGACGCAAAAATCTTCAACAGAATCCTTGCGAACAGAATTCAACAACGTATCAAAAAAATAATTTATCATCACCAAGTTGTATTCATACCAGGTATGCAAGGCTTGCTGAACATCAAAAACACAATTAATGTGATCAACCACATAAATAACACAAAAGAATCATCTGTTTTTGTCAACAGAAGAAGAAAAGGCATTTGATAAAGTCTAACACCAATTCATGCTAAAAATTTTCAGGAAAACAGGCAAAAAAGGGAAATTCCTCAATGCAGTAAGGGGCATCTATGCAAAGCCAACCACCTACATCACCCTGAATAGAGACTGAAAGAATTCCCTTTGAGAACAGGAACTAGACAAAGATGCCCACTCTTACCACTTCTATTTAACATTGTACTAAAAGCTCTGGCCAGAGCAACTAGACAAGACAAAGACATAAAGGGCATTCATATCAGCAAAGAAGAAGTAAAAATCTCCCTATTTGCAGATGATATGATTGTATATGCAGAGAATCTCCAAAAATCTATAATTAAACTACTCCAACTAATGCAAGAGTTCGGCAAAGTATCAGGATATAAGATAAACATAAGTAAACCAGTAGGATTCCTTTATACTAGCGAAGAGATCATTAAAGAAGAAATTGCAAAATCAATACGATTTACTATAGCCCCCAAGATAAAATATCTAGGAATAAATCTAACTGGAGAAATAAATATACAAAGAGAACTACAAGATCTGACTGCAACAAATCAAGAGACTTACATAAATGGAAAAACCTACTTTTCTAATAAATACGAAGACTTAACATTGTGAAATGTCTATTTTACTCAAAGCCATCTACATATACAATGCAATCCCAATACAACTCCCAGTGACATTTTTTAATGAAATGGAGAAACAAACCACCAACTTTAAAATCCCAGATAAGCACAGCACTACCGAAAAAGAGGAACACAGTGGGAAACCTCACCATACTCAACCACAGAACCTATTACATTTCCACAGTAGTCAAAACAGCCTGGTACTGATACAAAAAGAGACACAGACGAATGGAACAGAGTGGAGACTCTGGAGATGCCGCCATCCTCCTATGAACAGCTGATATTTGACAAAGGCCCTAAGATTCTAAACTGGGGTAAAAACAGTCCCCTTAACAAATGGTGCTGGCAAAATTGGATTACCTATCCTCAAAAAACTGAAACAAGACACACATCTCACACCTTACACAAAGACTAACTGAAACTAGATAAAAGACCTAAATATCAAATCGAGAAGAAAGATCATCAAGAAAAAACAGGATCAACAAAGGAAGTATTAATACACAGTTTAGACTTCAGAATCTGACAAAGCATGATCAACAGCAGAGGAAATAGGTAAATGGGAACTACTAAGAATCAAACACTTTTGTTTATCCAAAGACTTTATCAAAAGAATTAAAAAATCACCTACGGAATGGGAAAAAATATTTGGAAGCTGCACATCAGATTGACATCGTATTTCCATAATCTACAAAGTACTGCAAAGTATCAACAAGAAAAAGGTAAATAACCCAATTAAGTAATACGCAAAGGAGATGGACAGACACTTCACTAAACAGGACATTGAGGCAGCCAAAAAACACATGAGGAAATGCTCATGATCATTAGCTATTAAAGAAATTCAAATCAAACCTACAGTGAGACACCATCTCATCCCAACAAGGTTGGCCATGATCCAAAAAAACACAAAACAACAAATGCTGGAGAGGCTGTGGAGAAACTGGAACTCTCCTACACCGCTGATAGGATTGCAAAATAGTACCACCTCTTAGGAAAACAATCTAGTGCTTTCTTGAAAACCTGGGGATATGCCCTTTGATTTAATAATCCCATGGTTCAGAATATATCCCACAGAATCAAGTGCAGTCACACGAACAGATACATGCAAATGATTGTTTTTTGCCGTACAGTCCACAACCGCAAAAAGATGGAATCAACCCAGATGGCCCAACAACAGATAAATGGATAAACACAGCATGGAAAATACACTCTCTGGAATGCTATGCAGTGATACTGAACAATTATGACTTTAGAAAACATCTCATAAACTGGTTTCCATTGCAAGACATTATACTGAGAGCAATCAGTCAGTGGCCCAAGGACAAATATTGTATGAGACCCCTATAATAAGGACTTAAAAACAGACTAATATACAAAAGACAAGACTCTCTGACAGCTACAAAAGAGAGGAGGGAGAGAGGGAAGGAAGGGGAGGGCTCATCATAGATTAGATAGTTGACAGAAATTTGGTTGGGTGAAAGCAGTTGACAGCACACAGTAGAAAGAAGATCAACTTAACTGGACTTCAACATAAACTGAAACCTGTTCTAATCTTAACCAAATACTGCAAGGACAGCATAGTAAGGGTGGAAGTCTGGGGAACCGTGCTCTCAAGGAACACTGAGACCAACTGGCCTAACTAGCCTATTGCTAAGAGAGTCTTCTCACCCCATATTGGTGAGTAGTGTCTGGGGTCTTAAAAGCTAGCAAGCTGCCATCTGAGGTACACCAAATGGTCCCAACTCAGCCTGAACAGATGATCAACAAGGACAGCAAAGACATGAGGAAGGACCCATGGGAATGAGTTGAGTGTATCAACTCATGTGACTTGAAGAATCAGATGGTGTCCAGCCACCATCAAAGACAGCTGTGATGGGGCACACAATGTCAAGTCCCAGTGGCAACACAAGAAACAGAGGGATCTACCTCAAGAACTCCACTAAAAGACTGCAAGTGATGGTCTGAAAGAGTGGGAGTTCCCCTGGGAGCATGGTTCCTAAACCTGCTGTTGACCCTGACCAGAAAACATTGCTGAGGTCAACTCTTCATACAGGAATGGACTAGACTCAGGGACATAATGTGTGTATATATATGGTGTGCATACTTTATGATTTTGTGCATCTGTAGGATGCGCTCCTACTGGTCTTTTCCTAAAAGGGAGAAGAGAGGGTGGAGAGGAGGGGCCAGGAGATTGTTAAGAGGATATGGTATGTATAGAACAGAAATTTGGAGTGTGCTGTCTCCAGGCAAGGAGAGCAGAAGGAGCTGCAGACAGGTGGGCACACAAATTTAATTTGGATTGCATACTTTCACTCAATCATAATAAAAAAACAAAAACAAAACACCAAAAAAAATGACACTGAAATTTGTATTGAGATTCCACTGCATACGCAGATTGCCTTGGGTAAAACAGGCATTTTCATAATGTTTAAGTCTTCCAAACCCTGAGCAAGGTAGGTTTCTCTACCTACATTATGTCTCTTTTGGTTTCTTGCAGTGAGGTCTTGTAAGTTACTCTGTATACGTTTGTATTTCACCAGTTAGCTTTATCACTAGGTATTCTATTTTTATTTCTTCTTTGATAATCTCTTTGTTGGTGTAAATGAATCCTACTCATTTACTTACGAACATGTTATATCCCAATACTTGGCTGAACTCTTCTATTAGTTCCAGTAGTTTATTTATGGATTTTTTACGGTTCCCTGTGTATATAATTAAATCATATAAAAATAGGGAGATTTTTACTTCTTCTTTACCGATGTAGATGCGCTTTATTTTTCTGTCTTGCCTAAATTCACTGGCTAGAACCTCTAGGCACAGTGTTGAATAGAAGTTGTGACAGTGGGCATCCTTATCTAGTTCACATTCTTATGGGGAATTTTTTCAGTCTCTCTCCAATCAAGATGATATAGGTGGTTGGTTTTGCGTGGATACCTCTTACTGCTTTGAAGAATTTCCCCTCTATTCCTATTTTATGAGAGTTTTTAGCATTAATTGGTGTCAAATGTCTTTTCTGCATCAATTGATAAAACCAGGTGATTCTTACCCTTTATGTTATTTATGTAGTTGATCACATCCATTGTTTTTCTGATGTTGAACCAGCCTTGCATCCCTGGTATGAATCAAGCTTGATTACGATGGATTATTATTATTATTCTTTCTTAATATGTTGTTGAATTCTACTGGCTAGGGTTCTGTTGAACATTTTTGCATCTAGGTTCATGAGTAATATTGGCCCATAATTTTCTTTTGTGGGGAGGTCTTTCCCTGGCTTTGGTGTCAGAGTTAGGCTGGATTCACAGACTTAATCTGGGAGTGTTCTGTCCTACTGTATACTGTGAAAAAGCCTTGGGACTACTGGAACTAATATCTCTCCAAAAGTTTGGTAGAATTCTCCAGTGAAGCCGTCTAGGCCAGGACTTTCTTGGTTGATAGTTTTTTCGTAACATTTTCCATATCTCTTTTGTGACGGGTTTATGAAGTTGTTCTACTTCTACTTATGATAATTTTGGTTAAGTGGTGGTAGTCTAAAAATTTGTACATTTCCTCTAGGTTTTCAAATACATTACAGTTTTTCATAGTATTTTGCTATGATACTTACGATTTTAGTTGGGTCTGTTATGACATCACCTGTCTCATTTCTTAGTCGGGCTGTTTCCTGTCCTGTTTTTCTTTTGTAAATGTATCCAGAGGTTTATCAATTTTCTTGATCTCTTCAAAAAAACAGCTATTGGTTCTGTTAATTGTTTCAATTGATTTTTATTCTCTAATTCATTTAGTTCTGCTCTACTCTTTAATATCTGTTTTCTTCTGGTGCTTGTGGAGTTCTTTTGTTGCTCCTGTCTGCTTCTTCAACTTGTAGAGTTAATCCTTTGGTTTCGGCCCCTTCTTCATTCTGGATGTGTATGCTATAAAGGTAAAATAATCTCTGCGCACTACTTTTGATGTATCCCATAGGTTCTGATAGGATGTGTTTTCACTCTCATGTGATTCTATAATTTGTTTATGGTGTCTCTGATTTCTTCTATAACCCATGAGTTTTTGTGCAAGGTGTGGCTGAGGTTCAATGAGTTCAAATTTCTGTTTTTTTTCCCCTCTGCCTTTGATTTAAACTTTTATGGCTTTACAGACCAAGAAGATGCTTTCCAATAAGTTAATGGTTTGGGTTTTCTTGAGACTTCCTTTATGACCTAATACATGGTCTATTCTGGAGAATGCTGCAAGTACACTGGAAAAGATGTGCTTATCGGTTGTTGGCTGAAAAGTTCTGTACACGTCGAAGAGGTCTATTTGGTAGACAGTAGGAACAATACCTTCTGTATCTTTACTGAGCTTTTTCTAGATGATCTATCCATTACTGAACATGAAGTGTTCAAGTATCCTACTATTATTGTAGAATGATTGATCTCATTTTTCAATGTTGTCACAATTTGTTTGATAAACTATTTAGATTCTCTAGTATTGGGTGCATAAATATTTAATACTGTTATGTCCTGCTTATGTATTGAACTTTTCAGCAATAGTGGCCATCCTTGTCCACAGTGGTGGATTTTACATTAAAATCTACTTTATCTGAGATTAGTATTGCCATTCCTTCTTTGTATGTTGTTATCTTGGTACATATTTTTCTATTCTTTGATTTTCAGTTTGTTTACATCTTTGAGTGTAAGGTATGTTTCTTGTAAGCAACATATAACCATATTGTGCTTTTTGATCCAACCTGTTACTCTCTGCCTCTTTAATGGAGTGCTCAATTCATTTACATTCAGTGTAATTATGGATAGCTACGTGTTTAGTGCTGTCATTTTTGGAGCCTTTATTTTTATGTTGTTGATGTTTACTTTTTTTCCTCTTAATATTCTGTTCTGGGTCATCTTTCTTTATGCATATACTTTTCATCACTTTCAGTGTAAGTTTTGTGTTTGTTGAGACTCCTGTATTACGTTTCTTGTTTTAAGATGTCACACTGTTAGTTTCGTGTGTGGCTACCTCTTTGATCCCCGTTAATGTTCTAAGTTTAAACCAATTTTTAACTTTTGTATATCAGCTTAATCTGCTCCCCATCTGAAAGGGCTATACCTACTGTAATATATCCATCTTTACAGTATGATGATGTCATAGTTTTCATTTTAAGATCACTGGTTTTCTACTTCTAATACTTCAGCTTTGAATAAACTTAGTGACTTCCCTAACTGAGTAGGAATCTGGATCTATGTCCTGTGCTGCATGCCTATCTAAACATTTGATGCTACTGCTTCTAAACAAAGAGCTTCTTTCAGTAGTTCCTGTAGTTTGGGTTTGTTTTTTTTCAGTCTCTAAGCTTCTGTCTATCTGAAAATGTTTTTGTTTCAACATCATACTTGAGAGACAATTTTTCAGGCTATGTAATTCTTGGTTGGAGGGTTTTCTCCTTCAAAGCTTTGACTGTGTCATCCCACTGTCTTCTTGTTAACATGGTTTCTGCCGAGAAGTCAGACAAAAGCATAAAGAACTTCCCCTTGTACATTAGTTTTGCTTTAAGCTTTGCTGCCTTTTAAGGGCCTCTCTTTCATATTTGACTTTATTAAGGCTGATTATGATACATGTCTTGGTGTCTTTCTTTTGGGGTCTAGTTTTTTTGGCATTTGATAAGCATCTTGACTATCCATTCTCTTCTTTCACGATTTCAGGCAAGTTTTCTGTCATCAACACTTCCACAATTCTTGTTGTGTTTTCTGCCATCCCTCCCTGTTCAGGAACTCCAATTATCTGTAGATCATTCCTCTTGATAGAGTCCCACATGCTTTTTAATGCTTCTTCATATTTCTTCTTTCTTTTATCTTATTTCTCATAAATGCTGCTGCAGGTTGCTATTTCTTCAGTCTCACTAATTCTGAATTCCATTTCCTTCATCTTGCTCTTTTGGTTTTGCATTAAATTGTCCAAATCTGTAATTTCATTACTGATCTGCTTAATTTCAGATCTTTTGACATTCCAGCAGTTCATATATCTTACTTAATTTTTCAATGTGTTCTGCTGTATTCTGTTTAATCTCTAGAAGGACTCTTTACATAATTCCTCTGATAATTTCAGGAAGGCTTCTTCATCTGGGAAGCTGTCTGATTCTTTAATTTGGGAGTTTCCTGGAGCCATGGTGGTTTGCCTCTTTAAATGTTTAGATACTGACTGTTGTCTTCATGCAACCAAGAAACTGTTCAGTTTTTCCAGTGTTATACCAATGGGAGCTTTGGTATAGTTCTAAGAACAGAGCCAGTAAGGGCACTGTTACATTTGCTCACCAGCCGCTACTGCATTGTCTATGTATAGCTGACTTACATATATCTTCTCTGGCTATACAGACTCTATAAAGCCCACAGTGCTGCTTGGCTTAGTAAGATAGACCCAGCTGGGCCCTCAGGAGTGGGAAGTCCTGCCATCTGGCTGCTACAGGTGGCAAGCTTATTATCCTGATTCTCCATTATCTCATCAGTTGAGCCTATGGTATAACTTAGGGAAAGAAGGACAGGAGGAGGCCACCACACTTGGCTACCAGAGACTGCTGCATTCTCTACACGTGTCTGTCTTCAAAGCTGCTTTTCTGCTCAGAAAGGTGCTGTCCAGCAGCCACTAAAATCAGCTGGGCCTTTGGGTGGCAGACCCCACCTCCTGGTTGGTAAAGGCAGCTCCCTACTTATGGAGTTTCTGGCGGGGAGTGGGGGGTGAGCCTGTCAGTCCATGCTATGATGTGGCTTAGTGAAGGTGTTGGAAGTGGCACCACCATACTCAGGTGCCAGTCACTGCTGTGTTCTCTAGTTGCTCTTACCATAAAAGCTGCTTTTGTGATGACAGAGGTATTGACCAGCCACAGCTGAGGGCAACTGGGCCTCAGGGGTGGCAGCCCCCACCTCCTGGCTGACAAAAATGGTGCCTCATAAGCCTACCACAGACGGTATGATGTGACTCAAGGAAGGGAGAAGTCAGGGCACTGCCACACTCAGCTGCCAGCCCCTGCTACATTTTCTAGGTATGATCATCTTAACACAGTCTTTCTGCTGAGAGAAGCACTATCCAGACAGGCACTGTTGCTCAGTGAGGGAATCAGCCCCATGTGGAACCCCAAGTATGAGCAACTCTGACTCTCAGCTGACCAAAATGACATCCTGCCTAAGCTGACTTTCCTGAAGGGAGTTAGCAGTATCTATGGGGCAACTCAGAGAGGAAGGTAGGATGGGCACTGGCACCCTTGGTAACCAGTTGCAAATGGGTTCTTTAGATGTGGCTATACTGCAGGATATGCTGTTTACTCAATCACTGCAGTTCCACATAGCAGCTGGCTTGTGCCTGGCTCACAGGCTCAGTAGTGCCAGGCCCAGCCTCCTGGGTAACAAAAAAAGGCATCTGCCAGCAGCAGCAGGACTCAATGCGCTGCTGCCTCACCTCCAACAGAGGTAGTTTCCTCCTTCCTGTCACCCAATCCAATCTCACAACCCTATGCCAGGTCTTAGGTCTCTCAGAATGTCAACACTGCTCTGTTCAATTGCTTTTCTAGGCCTTAGCTGTCAGAGGGAATTGAGGAGACATGTGTCTGGTCCACCATCTTCTGCGCTTCTGGGTTTAAGTACATACATGAGGCTAACTAGGGAGCTCCTGTCCAGAGCTCCATGAGCGAGTGGAAAGGGGCAGAAAATAGTTGAACAGACACATAAAACACAGAGTGGAAAGGAGGAGTGTGCTGTCACAGGGTGAGGACATCAGCTAGTTACATAACAGTGTGTAAGTTTTCATAAAACAAACTGACTTACATTGCAAATTGTCACTTAAAGCACAGTAACTTATTTATTTTTTTTTTTTAAAGAAATGACCACCATTAGAATTATTCTTGGATTAACAATGTCAGATATATTGTCTTGTAGATATTCTGTTGGGACACTGACAGGTTTGGGAGAGGGAAATCTGAGCTTAGAAATTTTATGAAATGAGGCTTTTAGATTGGCATAGATTAATCCAGTTTCTACTTCCCTAGAAGTTACTTCCATCATCCAAACCTCCCCAGAAAAGATTTAGGTTCTGAAATCAATTTTGTAATTTACCTAGCTTGATATAATTGAATTGTACTAAAATTCTAGAACTTAAGATAGTTTTTCTTTCCCTTTAAAACAAAAATCCCTGACTTGTACCTCTACATCATAAACTCTGATAGTGTATTTATTCACTGTCGGGTTCCACACTGGTTCAGAAATCTTCAAGGTTATATGCTGTCTTCCTTAGTTCTGTCCTGAAATTCTTTCATTTTGAAAATCTTAATGTGTTCTTTTATTTGAGCTGTCTAAATATAATGAAGATCTTCAACAAAATTACAAAAACATTTTATCACTTCCAATACTGGCCTGAAGACACGACTGTCCTTACGATTGTTTGTTTCCTTGACGGCAAATTTACCACTTACAGGCATTCTTTAGTGTTTTACTTGTTCACACTACATAATCTTTGTTGGTAATATTTTATATTTCCATGCAACTATCTACTTTGTGTTCATGTTTGATTCATTGCTATGTTTTTCTTTCACCACTCTGGAGTGCCAAAACTGTATAAACTGTTGCCTGATGAACTACTTACAGGCTACCTTTTCCCCGAATACACAGAAAGGAAGTTACACAGGTACTATGAAAAGCACAAATAAACTGAATTCTAGTAAATTAAGTAAGAAACTTAACATATTTATGCTATGAGCCTCTACCTTTCTATTAACAGGTGGTAATTAGTTTCTTAAAGTGATTAAAATTTTTGACTAAAAACTCTGAAGCATCTAGTCTAGTTTCCTGTCTAGGGTAGAAATGTACTTTCCGTAGGTAACTTCATTACTTAAAAATAATGAACGGATGGGGAAATTTCAATCTATTAAAGACTGTTAACCTTTTCTACCACAGCCAATAACTATAAAAAAGAACTACATAACTATACGGTTGTAACTATCTGCTTGGGAGGAGTTTAACACTGCTTTTAGTATCTTTGTATAGAGGCATATTGTTATATATATATTCTGAATTAAGATTCTGTGAATGATCTTGTATTTATTGTTTGGGTGGGGGAGGGCGCAAATAGTTAACAATTATTTTCAGATCTCATGAGTAAAAGCATTAATCACACAGAAGATTATCTTGATGAAAATGGGAAGACTAAGAGCACAGAATATGAATATATGGACAGTTATAAACAACATCAGTGGCAACAGAAGTATCTCAAGTACAATTTGGTATAACATCACTTTAAGACAGTAACTAGACTCTCCTGAGTACCACAAAGAATAAAGAGAGTTGGCAAAATTCTAATTCAGCAACTACCTCAGAGCAGTAGAGATTTGTTTTTAACAAATTCAAAGTGTTAGCAGTGTTTTGTAGTTTATAAGATGCCTAACTACAATTCCCTTTAAAGAATGGTGACTATTTGTTACATAAAATATTAAAATACATACATATTTGGAAAGAATTTCATTTCTCACTTTTTAGGATGTACCTTCAGTATACTTATAAGACAGATCTACTACCAGCTACTAACAGAATTTCGTGCTTTTAATAGAGCAGGAAAAAGAAAATGGAGAATGAGTAACAATTTTTAATCAACTACCAGAGTCTGTCGACTCGATGGCACTTGGCTTGGCTTGACCAGAGTCTGTATTTTTTACCATTCTGTAGGTGGTCTTTTCATTCTTCTGATGAAGTCACTCGATGAGCAGAAGTGTTTGATGCTTATTAATTCCCATTTATCTATTTTTGCTTTTGATGAATGTGTTTTGTTTGTCAGATTTTGAAGCCTGTCTATACTGTGTATTAAAACTTCCATTATTGACTCTATTTTACCTTGGATGAGCTTTATCATTTTAGTATTTATATCTAGGTCTTTTATCCAATTTGAGTTGATTTTTGTATAACGTGTGAGATACGGGTCTTGTTTCAATTTTTTGCAGATGGATATCCAATTATGCCAGCACCATTTAGCAGTCTGAACTGCTAAACTGATGACAACTGGAGGAAGGAGTGAAAAGCTTTGACATATAATATTAAAATATTTTAATGGCACTGAACTTCTGTGCTTATATGTAAAGACAGCGGGTTTTCAAATTTAATTTAAAAAAAATCTAATACTCTTATTTGTGCTCTCCAAAGGGAGATTTTTCTGCATTAAAAAAAAAAACATATTTATTCTTTCTATTTTATTGCATATTAATTCTTCTGAGGACTGTGAATGAAAAAAATTGCAAAACTGTTATGAGTTTGGAAAAATCTCAATTTTCTGTAAATATTAAAGGATTATCTTTAGAGCAAAAAAATAAATCAGTAACACCTACATAGTGACAAGGTAGTCTATATGCCCAGTAATTAGTAATAATTCAGATACAAGAATATCAGCTGTTTTCTTATAGCTATGTGTAACCATGTACCAGTCAAGCATGACAGAATATGTTGCTGGCTGTTGTTAGGTGCTGAAGATAATTAAAAAATGGATGGTAAAATATAAAGGGTATTAAGAATGGAACACTTAAAACTCTTCACTGGGAGACTTATATTTAAGACATCTTAACACTGTCTTCCTTTTCACTTATGTGTCTATACTTAAACTGTCACTATGCTTTGAAAGTGATTATAAGCTATCAGTATAACCCAAAAATTAATAAATGGAGTCTACAGAGGCAGTTTTAAAATAATTTTTCCACATTTACCTTCCCTGCTTCGTATCACCTTTTGTGCCTACAGTTACCACGTCTCTAAAATTTGCTATTCTAAATTAAGTAGTAAAGAAGCTAAAAAGCTTGTTAGAATACTGTATACAGAATGGTGAAAAAACAACACGAGGTGTTTAAAAATCTTATTTATTCTAAACAATGGGTTGACTAAAAAGATGAATGGCATTCCTAGGAAACAATATAAAAGCTATAGCATATAGTGAACTATATAATACATCACAATGATTATAAGCTCTCTGATTATGACTGATATTGATTGTAACCGAGATTAGCAGATAACAGAATTCTGGAGAAGCGAGTTATTACTGTGCTACAATTAAAATTCTATTCCCACTCATAGCAACCTGATAGGACAACAAAGAACTGTCCTATAGAGTTTCCAAGGAGTACCCATTGAATCTGAACTGCTGACACTTTGGTGAACAGCTGTAGCACTTAACCACTATGTCACTGAGTTTTCTAGCTAATATTTAAGAAAATTCAAATTAAGATGTGAGGAGTTAACTACTCTCTATCTAGGAGAGAAGGAAGTGATACCTGTCGTCACCAGTATTTAACATTGTATGTGGGGAGGTAACTATCTGGGTCAGTGGTTAACAGCATGGCTGCTAACCAAAAAGTCTGCAGTTTGAATTCATGAGCCTCTCCTTTGAAATCCCATATGGCAGTTTTACTGTCTTATTGGTCATTATGTAGAAATCAACTCAACAGTAATGGCTTTTTTTTTAATTTGTGAGAGAGGTATTGAATTCATTCTCCTTGGGGGTAAACAAACATAATAATTCAAAAAAGTGGGTATTCTTTTTGGTCTAGGCCAGCTCTATTCCACGTGCAGACGGAGACTTTATTTGTTGGAAAATGAAAGGGAATCCAAGATATCTACTGGGATGTCAGTTACTGATATAGAAAGAAATCCCAACTACAACAGCAAAGCTTTCACAAAATATCTCAACCAAATATGCTAAGTTACTATTAGCCCATAAGCTCATGTGAAGATCTATGGTAGATTTCTCAATCAGTAAAGAAATCTTTCTTGGATACAGTCACATTCTATGTGCCAAGTCCCATGCCAGACCCTGAGAGTGTAACAGTGAATAAGACAGACATAGTATACCTACCTGGGTACGGCTAGAGCTTAAATCAATTACCAACTATTTTAAATAAGGCAAGTATTTCAGAAAACTGTACTATTTGCACATACTAGACACCAAAAGAATAAAGAATGAACTAACAAATGAAGACTACCAGCCTCATGTATGAAATCTTTCCTCTAACCAAGTATTACACCATTATCTTTTCTTTTCTGAAAACTATGTAGTACTTCTCTCTGTTGCGCTTATCGTATTTTTGTCCTGAGTTATTTTGTTGTTGTAGTTAGCTATTGCTCTCATTAACAGCAACCCCATATGTCACAGCAGAATACCTCCTAAGGCTTTCTATGCTATATATTCTTTACAGAAGCAGCCTGCCACATCTTTCTCTGGTGGAGCCACTGATTGAGTTTGAACCACTGACTTTTTGGTTAACAGCCCAGCAATCAACTGCTGTATCATCAAGGCTCCCTCACATTATTCTAATAAGTACTATTTATATAGTTTTATAATTTACAAGAACTTTACAATACAGTATCATACTTAGCATACAAAATAAACCAATGTATAGATAATACTGCCTACCTTTTGTAGTTCACGCACTAGGGTTCAATCTTACTGAAGTAGCTTAAGACAGATTTATAACTAAACCGTAAGTCTTCTGTAGAAACCAATACAGTGTCTTGAACAACATAATCAAATTCTATGTTGTCCTGAATTTGAATCCTATTCCTTATACACAAAAAATTTTTCTGAAATCTGAAGTTTTAAAGGAAATTTACCTCTTCTTTATCTTTAATATCATCATAAGCAATACACAGGAAAACAAGAGGAAGAAAAAAATGGTTTGGATTGTAAGTGCAGAACCAAATCACAGCTCTATAGTGTTTGAAGTGGAATTTTCCATTCACTATTCAGAAATACATTTCCCCTCTTGCCTAACACATCTGTCACGCTGATACTCTCTCAGCTAATAATACTTTTCTAACAAGGGATGTCATGAAAACTGAGTAAAGCAAAATCTGTCAGGAAACAGAGGTATAATCTGCAAAGAGGATTTTCTCCCGTGTTTTAAAGAATACAAAGATTCTATGCACAGCTATATGCTTTCTCGTTGTTTTTTTTTTTTTTTTTTTTTTTTTTTTTTTATGTTGTTTAAATTGGCTGGCAAAGGTAAAGGGCAATTACTGCCATAGACCTAGACATTTAAAAGATTCTTGGTATCTCAGAAAATATTTCAAAATTTTGAAGCTCTAGAAAACAAAATCACATGTGAAAATATATTCTTACTCTTCCTGATACAGAAAACCATAAGACACGTTTTCTGATACATCATCTACATAAAAATTGATGTAGACTTGAATATTAATAACTTTGTAATGTAATATAGAAATCAACATTAGTATCTAAAACCCTCAGATTAATAAAAAGACTGAGATATGGATTGTATTCCTCTACACTGGAATTATTGCAATTATTTTACTAACATGGATGTAATAGCTAAAATGGAATATTACTGCATGAATATTTACCTTTGTGTCATAATTTTAAAGGCATCTGGGAGGTAGCAGTCGGTATTCTCCATCTGAAATGGGTCAGCATCACAAATCTTGTCATCTGTCCGACCGTAATTAGCGCTCTCAATCATGATGACATCACTTCCTGGACATCGCAGGTCTATAGAATAACCCTCGCAGGACAGTTCTCGTCTCACTAACCCAAATGGTAGAGCTGCTCTGCTGAAACCTTTAAAGAAATAAAAAGTAACTTGTAAATTATTTTAATAAGGCATTTTCAAATAATGATTAATGTTTGTATTCAATTGAAGAACTATCAACAAGGTGTTTTTTGTTGTTGTTATCCAATCATTTTAAATTTAAGTGTTTTCGATATAACCCAGTCACAATCAGAAAGTAAGTGGTTCTTCTTGAGCAAATCCAAAGAAAAATGACAAATTTAAGCTAATGATTCATAAAGACAAGTTTTACAAGTTACAGAATGTCACAACTATCAAGGGGCAATTTTCAGTGGTGTAAGGAAATAAAACTTCTGTAATACACTGGCCACACTTTCTTATTTATGTATACATATCAACTGCTTTCAGCAGTACATTCTTAAAAATAATTTTGTTCCACCAATTTTCCCCCCAAATAACAGTAAGATGCACAGGGCAGTAATATACTCATGACAGGATAACTTATTTCAATTTCTATACACTTCATTTAAAAATAGGTTCTTGGATGGCATAAATGGTTAGGCACTTGACTACTAGCCAAAAAGCTGGAGGTTTGAGCCCACCCAGAAGCAGCTGGAAAGAAAAGCTTGGTGATCAGCTTCCAGAAAGTCACAGCCTTGAAAACTCTATGGAGCACAGTTCTACTACATAATTCATGAAAAAGGTCTGAGTTGGAATCAACTCAACTGCAATTTCCCACTTTCTTGTCTTTGTTGTTCTAGGGGAATGGGAACCAATTTACCACTGACATCAATGAATGCTTCAGCCACTGGACATTCAAATGAGCCTGTACAGTTGAAATCTAATACAAAGTAAACAACCCAAGATGGGCAAATTTTTTCTAAGATTTAGCTTTTTTTTGTCTCCAAACAGAACTGAAACACCTGTACCTTTCATTACTTTTCCTAACTATTTGACTCTAAAATAATGTACACAAAAGCATTTTTGTTTTTTTTATTTAACATAACTGAGTAAAAATGTACATTCACATGTAAATTTACATGCCCCACTATATGCAGCTTCCACTGCTCTCCCCGTCCGGTGACTGCACACTATTCCTCTCTGCTCCATACATGTCTCATCCTCCCAACAGTCTCCTTTCCCCTACTCTCCGTCCACTCCCCTTCCTCCAGCCAGAGGTCAGCAAGATGATATCCTATAGATGTATAGAACCATAAAGTGCTTCCAACATATGGTTACTCTGCATTGCCAAGTCCATTCCATTCCTGTCCAAAGAGTGGACCTTTGTTATAATTTATGGGAACGGGCAGCATCAGGGCCGGGGGCCATGCTCTCAGAGGAACCCCAAAACCGCTGGACCATCAATTGAGGTCTTTTAGTGGAGATCTCATGATGCACCTCTTTTTATTCTTGTGTTGCCAGTGAGGCTCCTCTCTGTGAGCTCCGTCATGGCTATCACTGGTGGTGGCCGGGCACCATCCGGTTCTTCCGGTCCCAGGTCGATGTAGGCACCCACTCTCGTGGGTCTCTCTGTCTTCTCGGTTGTCTTCACCGCATGCCATTTTGGCCCTCGGTGAGCCTCCGTTCCCGCTGAGTTGGGACCATTTGCTGTGTCCTCGGATGGCAGCTTGGCAGCTTTTAAGACCCCAGACGCCACTCACCAATGTGGGGTGCAGAGAGCTCTCTTAGCAAAACGCTAGTTGTGCCAATTGGCCTGGAATTCGCCTAAGAGCATGGTCCCCCGCCCCCCGCCCCAGCTACTCTATCCTTGCAGTATTGAGTAAAGATGGAAGGAGTACTCAAGTTATGCTGAAGTCCACTTAATGTTGTTCTTGTTCCTAATGTGTGCTGTCACCACTTTCTCCCAACTAGATTTCTAGTAACTACCTAAACTAAACCCTCCCCCCTTACCCTCCCTCCCTCCCTCCCCTCCCTTGCAGCTGTCAAAGAGTCTTTTCTTCTATACACAAGTCTGTTTTTGAGATCTTATCGTAGAGGTCTCATACAGTATTTGTCCTTTTGTCGCTGACTACTCTCACTCAAAATAATGTCTTCCAGTTGAAACCAGGTTAGGAGATGTTTCCTGGAATCATCGTTATTCTTTATCATTGCGTAGTGCTCCATTGAGTATATGTACCACAGTTCACCTATCCATTCTTCTATTGTTGGGCATCTAGGTTGATTCCACCTTTTTGCTATTGTGGACTGTGCCGCGATAAACATTCTGGTGCATGTGTCCGTTGGTGTGAAAGGCCTTGAATCTGTAGGTTATATTCCAAGTAGTGGAATTACTGGGCCAAATGGTATATCAATATCCATTTTTTTAAGGAAGCGCCAGATTGCCTTCCAAAGAGGCTGGACCATTTTGCAACCCGAACAACAGTGTAGGAGGGTTCCACTTTCTCCACAGCCTCTCCAGCATTTGTTGTTTTGTGTTTTCTGGATCATGGCCAATCTTGTTGGGGTGAGATGGTATCTCATTGTTGTCTTGATTTGCATTTCTTTAATAGCTAAAGATCGTGAACATGTCCGCATGTGTTTTTTGGCTGCCTGGATCTCCTCTTTAGTGAAGTATCTGTCCATCTCCTTTGCCCATCGCTTAATTGGATGGTTTATCGTCTTCTTATTGATATTTTGTAGTATCTTATAGATTATGGAGATCAGGCGTCGATCTGACATAGAGTTGCCAAATATTTTTTCCCACTCTGTGGGTGTTCTTTTAATTCTATTAATAAAATCTTTGGAGGAGCAAAAGTGTTTGATTCTTAATAGTTCCCATGTATCTACTTTCTCTTCTGCTGATTGAGGTTTCTTTGACAGATTTTGGAGTCTGTCCTCATTGTGTATTAAAACTTCCATTGTTGTTCCTACCTTTTCTTGGATGAGCTTTATTGTTTTAGGTTTGATATTTAGGTCTTTTATCCAGTTGGAGTTGGTTTTTGTATAAGGTGTAAGATACGGATCTTGATTCAGTTTATTGCAGATGGATAACCAATTTTGCCAGCACCATTTGTTGAAGATGCTGTTTTTACCCCAGTTTAATGTCTTAGGGCCTTTGTCGAATATCAACTGTTCATAGGCAGATGGTGTCATCTCTGGGGTCTCAATTCTGTTCCATTGATCACTCTGTCTGTTCCTGTACCAGTACCAGGCTGTTTTGACCACTGTGGCAGTGTAGTATGTTCTAAGGTCGGGTAATGAGAGGCCTCCCAGTGTGTTCTTCTTCTTTAGTAGTACCTTACTTATCCGGGGCTTCTTCCCTTTCCAGACAAAATTGGTGATTTGTTTCTCCATCTCATTAAAAACTGATGCTGGAACTTGTATTGGGATTGCATTATATAACTAAATTGCTTTGGGTGAAATAGACATTTTCACAATGTTAAGTCTTCCTATCCATGAGCAGGGTAGGTTTTTCCATTTATCTAAGTCTCTCTTAGTTTCTTGTAGTAAGGGCTTGTAGTTCTCTTTGTAAAGGTCTGTTGTTTCTCTGGTTAGATTAATTCCTAGGTACTTTATCTTCTTAGGGGCTATCACAAATGGTATAGATTTGATAATTCCTCCTTAACAGTCTCGTTGTGGGTATAAAGGAATCTTACTGATTTGCTTATGTTTATCTTGTATCCTGAGACTTTGCTGAACTCTTCTATCAGTTTGAGTAACTTACTTATAGATTCCTTGGGGTTCTCTGCATATACAATCATATCATCTGCGAACAGGGAGATTTTAACTTCCTCTTTGCCGATGCAGATGCCCTTTATTTGTTCATCTTGTCTAACTGCTCTGGCTAGAACTTCTAGCACAATGTTGAATAGGAGAGGTGACAGTGGGCATCCTTGTCTAGTTCCTGATCTCAGGGGAAAGTCTTTCAGTCTCTCTCCATTCAGGATGATGTGGGCAACTGGCTTTGTATAAATGGCCCTTATTGTGTTGAGGAATTTGCTGTCTATGCCCATTTTGCTAAGAGTTTTTAGCATGAATGGGTGTTGGACTTTATCAAATGCCTTTTCGGCATCAATGGACAAAATCAGGTGATCTTTGTCTTTTGTGTTATTTATGTGGTTAATCACATTAATTGTTTTCCTGATGCTGAACCAGCCTTGCATCCCTGGTATGAATCCCACTTGGTCATGATGGATTATTTTCTTGATATGTTGTTGTATTCTGTTGGCAAGAATTTTGTTGAAGATTTTTGCATCTAAGTTCATGAGTGATATTGGTCTGTAGTTCTCTGTCTTTGTTGGATCTTTCCCAGGCTTAGGTATCAGGGTTATGCTGGCTTCATAGAATGAGTTTGGGAGTACTTCATCCCTTTCTATACTGTGAAATAGTTTCAATAGTATTGGGGATAACTCTTCTCTAAATGCTTGGTAGAATTCTCCCGTGAAGCCATCTGGGCCCGGACTTTTTTGGGTTGGCAGTGTTTTGATGACCTTTTCAATCTCTTCCTTTGTGATCGGTTTATTAAGTTGTTCTCCTTCACGTTGTGATAATTTGGGTAGGTGGTATGAGTCAAGGAATTTGTCCATTTCCCCTAGGTTTTCAAATTTGTTAGAGTACAGTCTTTCATAGTATTCTGTTATGATGTTTTTGATTTCTGTTGCATCTGTGGTGACAACTCCCTTCTCATTTCTAATTTGGGTTATCTGTTTCCTTTCCTGCTTTTCTTTAGTAAGTTTAGCCAGTGGTTTATCAATTTTGTTGATCTTTTCAAAAAACCAGCTTACACAAAAGCATTTTTAAATTTTTTTTCTGGAGACGGAGTCAAGATGGAGAACTAAAACCACATTTCCCTAAAACCATCTGGAAACCAAGACCTGAACTAACAATTTAATGGAGCCTTCTGGAAAGCTAGTGAGCCCAAGGAGGCAGCACAGGGCTGTTAATTTGGACTTCATACACTGATCGCAAAACCTCCTCTCTTTCGCTGACCCCACTCCCAGTGAGCATAGGCTTGCATGAACAGAAGGTAATTCACCATTTTAATTTTTTTTCTCTGTCTTAACTGGCAGGTGGAGCTAGGACTTGACTAGCTGCTAATCTCAGAAGCCCTGATGGTGGGATCGGCAAGTGAAATTGCCATATTTTGAGAGACTGGCTTTGGACTCTGTGCATCTTGGGAACTTTAGCATCTCTTTCTGCCTCTGCCATATAGTAACTAGTACCGAGGCAGTGGCAAGTTTGTGCAGGATGCCATCTTATTCCATTGAGAGGTAGATACACCCATACGGAGGCCCCAGCTGGACTTAGTTCCTAAGCTGGGAGGCAGCACCTGCCTGTGGGAGAGTGCTTTTCTGGCATAAAAGCAGTTGTTTACACCGTGTCATCTACAGCTTGGGGTTGGCAACAGGGGCTGTAGACTCTGCGCATCTTGGCACCTTTGGACTCTTTTTTTGGTTCCAGCCAGGTAGCAAGCTTGTGCGGGACACCACCTTGTTCCACTGGGAAGTGGAACACCCACACAGAAGCCTCAGCTGGACCTAACTCCTGGGCTGGGAGGCAGCACCTGCATGGAGGAGAGAGCTTTTCCACAGAAAAGCAGTATCATACACAGTGTTGCCTGCAGCTGGGGCCTAGCAGCAGAGGCCAGCAGGGCAGTAGCCTTTCTGAATTTTGAGCTAGTTTGTAACAGTTGAGGTTCGATACAGTAGTGCTTACTTTGCGAGCCAGAAAGAGGGATTTATACACCTGAAAACCTGACTGACTTTGGGAGTTGTCAAACTTTTTACCTCTTATTTGACGATGGCCTAGAGAAACAACTGCAGTCCATCCTTACAGCATCTCTCCCAGCATCTACTGACTCACATGGTGCCCAAAAACAACAAACTCTGGATAAAAGCATAACGAAGAAATCACCCATGGCTTCATAAGGCCCCCAAAAGAAAGCACCTAAAGAACTTCCGAGATGAAGAAACCTTTCTGAAACTATCAGAAGGTGAATACAAAAGGATTATGTATAGGGCCCTCCTAGACCTTACACAAAATTCAGCAGAGCAAAATGAAAAATTAAGCAAGTTGTTCGATCTCATGGAACAACAATACTCTGAAATCCAGCAGATCAAGAACAAAATCAAAGACATAGAGGAATGGATAGGTAAACTATGGCATATATACTCAATGGAACACTATGCAATGATAAAGAACAATGATGATTTTAGGAAACATAACCTGGTTTCAACTGGAGGACATTATGTTGAATGAAAGTACTCAGTGACAAAAGGACAAATATTATATGAAACCCCTACAAAAAGGACTTAAAAACAGACTTATGCATAGAAGAAAAGACTCTTTGATGGCTCATGCAAGGGTAGGGAGGAAGGGAGGACGAAGCAGGGAGGGTTTAGGTTAGATAGTTGATAGAAATTTGGTTGGGTGAAATCTGGGACAACACACATTAGAAAGAAAATCAGTATTAACTAGACGTCAACATAACATGATTACTCCTCCCAGCTAATCCAACATTACAAGGACAGAGTAGCTGCGTGGGGGGTTGGAGACAATTTTCTCATGGGAAACCTAGGCCAGTTGGCACAGCTAGAGTTTTGCTAATAAGGACTCTCTGCACCCCTCATTGGTGAGTGGCATCTGGGGTCTGAAAGCTGCCAAGCTGCAATCTTGAGGATACAGCAAATGGTCCCAGCTTAGCACAAAGAGAAGATCACCAAGGACCAAAGCGACATGCAGGAAAGAGAATCCAGAAGACAGAGAGACCCACATGAGTGGGTGACTACCTCGACTTGTGACAAGAAGAACTGGATGGTACCTAGCCACCACCAGTGATATCCATGATGGAGCTCACAAAGTTGAGTCTTGCTGGCAAGACAAGAATAAAAAGGGGTGTACACTTAGATCTCCATTAACAGACCGCAAATGATGGTCCACGGGCCTCACAGTTCCCATGGGAGCATGGCTCCTGGCCCTGATGCTGCCCCTGTCCATAAATCATCTCAGACAAGAATAGACTGGACTTGGTGACACACAGTGACCATATCACATGCACACTTTATGGTTCTATGCATCTACAGGATGTCATCCTGCTGACTTGTTACTGGAGGAAGGGGAGTGAGTGGAGACGAGGGGTAGGAGTTTGTTGGGAGGATACGACCTGTATGGAGTAGAGAGGAAGAATGTGCTGTCACTGGGCAAGTAGAGCAGTGGGAGCTGGATATAGGTGAGCATGTAAATTTATATGAGAATGTACATTTTCATTCAATCATAATAAAAAAAATTTATTCTATGCTATCAAGTCAGTTCTGATTCACATCCACCCTATACAACAGCAGCACTGCCTGGCCCCACCAGTTTTCCCAGACCATAATATTTACAGTATTGTATCATCAAGTTTTTTCTCTCATGGAGGTGCTAATGGATTTGAACTGTCAACCTTTCATTTGGCATCCAAGTGCTTAACCAATGTACCACCAGTGCTGCTTCAATTAAAAATTAACTCATATGTTCATGTATGCTATATTAAGCAGAGTATACACTATCACAATTTATGGCTGCTTTGGGGTGGGAGACTGTTAAATAGGATAAAATATCAGATCAGAGTTTTAAAGTTCAACCAAAAAGTTTTCAAATCAGGATCTTATAAACTAATAAAACATACAACAAAGGGTAAAAGCAGAGAAATCTAAGCACAACTTAGAAAAGTATATCCTTGCTGTGTCTATGGTGCCACTTTGGGGCTAGCTACTGTACCAAAAACTCCTGTGCTGCCTATATTTTTTGTCTTGTTTCTGTTGTCTAACTGCACGCTGTCTACACCATGTTTATTAAGAAATGGACAAGTATTCTCAGTATTTTTTTCTTATTTATCTCCAGCCTCTTCTGTATCATCTGAATTATCCTATATACCTACCCTCTCTCATAAGAAAACAAACACTTGGAAGTATATTGTTCCAAGTTATAAAGTCCCAAATTAAATAGGTGAGCTGTGTTCAAGTCAATCCAATGCCAAAGCCTGCTGTCTTTATCGTTACTGCATGATGTCACTCACTGATTCAAGGAAACAGAGAGTCACCTGGATGAACACACATCTTCTTTTTAAAGTGCAACTAATCCTTCAAAAAGGATACTGCTAGGATTTAGAAAATCAGCAATCCTCAAAAAGCAAGCTCTAAACTCTCAGTTCTACTAAGAAAACTAACAATATTAGTACAATGAAGAGAGAAGAAGAAAATATACACTTCAAAGCATGAAAGTCTTTGGGGAATTGCGGCAAACCAAAACTTTGGTACATTTTCAATACATAGTTTACAAGATTATCAAAATAGTATACATACACAAGAAGGTGCACTATTAATGGATAAAAAAAATACAGAAATGAAGCTGTGAAAATGCCAAGACCTGTCAAGATAGGTCAATCTTTCAAAAGATATTTCTTCTCCAAATAGTTCAAGATGAAGATTTTACATACGGTATTACTTTCTTCTCTTTCTTGATCCAATACTGTACTGCTTATACTGCTATGCAAATAATTTAGCTTAAAATAATACAATGTTTCTGTTTTAACTTGTACTGGTTCAGAAGCTGACACATTTCTGTGGTGAAAGCTGTGTTGAAATTCAAACAAATGACATACAAAGTAATTTGGAACACTATTTCAAAACTAAAGATTATACTGAATTACAACTATTTGAGAGATCAGAATAAGTAATATTATTAACAATAATTCAAAGAGTATTAGAACATGCTATCAGGAGACAGGACCGGGGCCATAATTTATAATTTTTACTATTTTATCAAAAACATTATGAGGCACTGTGGTATATATATTTAATCCTTTAGTTTTTCTTTTTTTTAGCTTTACACTTATGGTTCTATGAGTTTTCCTCCGGTTATGAAACATATTTGAAAAGTTACAGTTGAGTGTTTACTGTTTAGATCATTCAGAAGAGTATTTGTTTTAGTCATTGAGAAGAGAAAGCAAAAGGAAAAGGAAAAAAATCAACATATTTTAATAATTTTGTAGATTTCCAATACAGAATCTCCTTGAGGAAAAAATCACAATACTTATACTTTCTGAACAGAACTGAGTTCTTAACAGTAAATATTACTCTATTTATTGGTAAAACTTTTGTTTTAAATCATTTGCTCTCTTTCAAAATTTTTGCTTGTCAACTATATGTCCACTACACTTTATACATATCTTTACTAAGGTGCTTACTGTTACCACATGGTACTGTGCATATTCATTTTTATCATGTGTCTTCCTTGTTACAGTATGATGACACAGTTCTTAAATATAATCCCTATGGGAGTTTTTGATACATATTCCAGTAAGTGTTACAGAACCAAACAGCCAAATTAGACAACTAGGATGTGTATATATATATACACACATATTTACCAAAATATAAATTACAAGATGCTTTTCCATAAAATATATATTTGATTTGTCAGTTAAGACAAAAATGAATTGACTGTTTCACTCAATAATCAATGGAAAGGCAAAAACAAACATAAGTCAATTAATAGAATCAAAATAAAACTGACAAGAAGTTTTAGAATAAAATGTAAACTGTTATGCCTTCCTTGTACACCTTACATAGTTTCCCTGTAGTAAAAAGAAGTTTAGATGGAACTCAAAACTTTTAAGACCAAGAGAGACCACAGGACTCCCAAGACCAAAATCCTGAGTTATTCTCTTAACCTTCAAACAATACCATCACTTGATGTCACCTTTTAGCTAAATGATCGATTTTCTCATGAAATAAATAACATTATTCATGAGTACTATGCACCTTCAAAACATCATCTATATGAGAACAAATGGTCAATATCTGCTCTGAAACAAAGAAGATAAGGAGACAAGTAAATCAGGTTAGCAAAAATAAAACATACAGAAAAAAATTAATGAGATTGTTGACACACTGAAAAATGTAACCAACATCACTGAACAATATATGTAGTAATTAGGTAGAAGCCTAACTTGCTATGCAAACTTTCACAGAAAACACAAAATATTTTTTAAAAGTTTAGAAAATCTTTAATAAGATTTCTGCAATTATTATTAATTTTTTAAATACTTAAATTTCACTAACCAAAACAAACCAAACCCAGTGCCATCGAGCCAATTTCAACTCACAGCAACCTTATAGACAGAAGAGAACTGCCCCAGAGTTTCCAAGGAGCGCCTGGTAGATCTGAACTGCTGACTTTTTGGTTAGCAGCCATAGCACTTAACCATTATGCCACCAGCATTTCCCAAATTTCACTGAGTGACTCAAAAAAAAAAAAAAGAACCAAAACTTACTTCTACATAACATTTACTTTCTTCTTTAGTTCTATGACATTAATGACCTACAATACTAAGTTACAAGAAATCCTCACAAAATATTCAATCTTCTCTTAATAACAGTTTCTTCCTCCTTTGTACAGACCAAATCAATCAGAACTTCTGCGTTCAGACAAAATTTTCTTGTTAGCTACTATGGAGTCAGTCCCTGGCTCATGATAAACCCCATGAACAAAGGAACAAAACACTGCCCTGGCCTGAGCCATCTCCATAATCAACTGCAGATTAGACTGCTGTGAACTACAAGGTTTTCACCGGCTGACTGTCAGCAGATCATCAGGTCTTTTTTCCTGCCTCATCTTATCTGGAAGCTCTGCCGAAATACGGTCAGCATCACTGCAACATGCAAGCATCCACTGACAGATGGGTAGTGGCTACACGTGAGGTACTAGGGCCAGAAACTGAACCCAGGTCTACTGCATGGAAGCACAAGAACTCTCAAAAAAATCATGAATCCCTTTACTCAGATGAAGTTAGGACATGTTTTGGGGGAGGAAAATGTTACTGTATTTACCACACTGATTTAATTAATTAGGATAGACCTAGAATTTTCCTAGAGCCTTTTTTAAAATACTTTCTCCATTGAGATTACGTCTATGTTAAGTCACTGTCATCATACTGTTTCTTTTAAGTTTAACATATTTTTACTTTAGTCTTTGAATATAGTTTTAATATTCAGCTTAAAAATCTTCACCTGCTAAATCTAGCTTCTGGACACACTTAAGAGGCAGTTTCCACCGATGGCTCTGCTCAGTTAAGATAATCAACACAAAGAAATTCCCAAATTGAAGCCTTTTAACGACCCTAATACTACAACATGAGTCACGGTCACACATATTGCAATTTTGTTGTTCTTGTTGAAAACTGGGCCTTTTAAATAATATACTGTTAACTAACTCCGAATTCAGATTCTTTTCCCCCTATGGGTTGCTGCTGCTCAGTATTTTCTTGTCAGTAACTTCACTAGACTCATTCTCTAGAACCTGTCATTCTCTACCGTGTAAGGCTGCTTATGTCTCCTACTTGGTTCCTCACCCCCCCTTTTAACTCTGACTTTTTAACCTAGCTTCCTTGGAGTCACTCCTGTTTCTGCATAGCTTAGTGGCAAGACAATAATTGGGCAAATATTCTGCACAAAACACCTGAGCTCATAATAACGTCTGCACACTCTGTTAACTGATGAGGAGTGTGTGTGTGTGTGTGTGTGTGTGTGTGTGTGTGTGTGTGTGTGTGTGTGTGTGTGTGCAGGCACCTGCATTGCAAAAAGTGTTCACAGTTGAGACAGCTTTCCAGTTCACTTTGATAATTTAACTTCTGACAAATCTTGTCAGGTCTCTTCCACACACGTGTGTATTTTTACAATTAGTCAAGAATTCATGGAGTCTTAGAGGTACTGAGCTTCTGTTAAGGGTGGTAGAGAAAATTTGGAAATGCATCATTTCATTGTCATGGCTGAACAATGTGATAAACAATTACTAATGTCAATAAGTTACACATGCGAAGAATGTTGAAAAGACAAATGATTTTTTGTATGTATACTTATCACTATTTGAAAATTTTTTTTTTTAAAAAAAGCAATGCACAGAGAATTTACAGCTTTATCATTTCCAGGAGTCCCCTGTTACCTTGGAACTGGCCCTCAAGTCTCCTTATCCGGGATAACAACTTCAGACTAACAGAGCTGTGGATTTTCCACACTGTTTACTAGTGTTTGCTAGTTTTGCTAAAATACTGCTAGGCACAGGTTTCATCTGCTGTACCCAATCATCTCTCCCATCCTGCACAGTTGTTCGTTTTCACCATCACACTTTCCCCATAAAAACTACCACAAACGCATACTTAGGAGTTTGGAGCAGAGCGTGGAAAGAGCCCGAAGCAAGAAGGCTTCGACTTCCATTATTCATACCAAAAGTTCTAGCAGAATTTTATGAATAAATACTTTTTAATTTGCTGTTTGCCTGCGGCTAATTTCTGTACCCATGGAATGGTTGTTGACAATTTCTCTAGTATTATACTAGTTTGCACAGGAAAGGATTAACCACCTTTTTCATCCTCCCATTTTTGAAAATAGCTCTAAGGAGTTATTTATTTACTATCAAAAAACTATATACTTACTATAAGACAGAAAAACAATTAGATGAGATAGGAACTGTTACTGCTGTAACTACTTTACAGAGAGAGAAACTGAGAAAACAGAAAGAGTAGTAAGTTGTCCATAGTAACACACTTAATAAACCAGTTAAACCTCAGCTTCCAAAAGGTTTTTTGTCAGGTAAATCTCTATTCATACTGACCCTATAAGATGGAGGGGAAATAACCCTAGAGGACAGAGTAGAACTGCCCCATAGGGGCTCCAAGGAGCATGGAGTGAATTTGAACTGCTGATCTGTTTTGGTCAGTAGCCTGCCTGGGCTCGTTAACTCTGCACCACCAGGGTTCCTTCCAAATGATGGCAATAATCAGAAGCAAGTCTGGGGCCTCTCTGGGGCCTACTGTCATAGAGAATAATAAAAACCCTAACTCACTGACACCAAGTTGATTCCAAACTCAGAGAGACTACAGCACAGAGTATGACTGTTCCATTCAAGTTCCAAGGAGTGCCTGTTGGATTCAAACCAATCTTCTAGCTAGTAGTCACAGCACTTAACCACTGCCACCAGAGTTTCCATAACAGAGACTGTGTAAAATGTAATAGGTGATCCCAGTCTTGGTGGAAAAACAGGGAAATTCAGTCAACAGTTTATTTTATAGTCAAGTATTCAATAAAATTGCTCAGTTAAGACAACCACTGCAAATAATCCCCAAATTAAAGACTTTTAACCACACCACTACTACATTTATTCTAGGCTGTATTTTCAACATATTTCTATTTCAACAAATAAAAAAAAAAATTAAGCTTCCCAACAAGCAGTGTAATTCAATCCATTTTACAATCCTGACAATCAAAGAAAGAACTGATGGGACACCCTGTGAGCAAAAAAAAAAAAAAAAAAAAAGAATATTACAGCTTTGAGCAGTGCTAATGTGCGTACGGTCAAATACCAGTGCTTACAGTAAAATAAACTGTTTTGCTCCATTTTTTCCATTCTAAACAAATAATTTTGAAAAGACAGTTTTGCGCCCCCACCTCAAGCTATAAAAGTCAAGCAATAACTCTCTGTGCTTTAAGCTAGTGATTGGAATAAATACCTCCTGGCAACAGGTACAGTGACTTAGGATTGAAATTATTCACATTCAGGGGATAACTCCTAATAAACAGATGCACTATTAGTACTGGATAGGAATTTGTAAGTCAAGAACTGCAATTCTATCATTGGATTTTGCATCATTTATGAGCATTTTAGCAAGCAAATATGCTGCTCTGGCAATAAACAGTGTGCTTGCTTTCAAGCTTATACTTCAGGCACTTTATCAGGAACACTTTGCTTTAAGGCACTTTATCAGGAACATTCTGCTTTTCCAGCATTATCCCCAAACAGAATGCTCTTTTTTTTAAAACCATACATTCCTATGAAAGTCTTTTTACTAAGCTGTGATAAAACACACACACACACACACACACACAAAAAAAAAAAAAACTTCAACTTTTACACCAATGTTTTACTTAATTACTTGGTACTAAACCCTGTCATGGATGCTACTTCTCATGCTTACTGAGAGTCCCCATCAGCACCATGCCTCCTGATTATTAAGGACCTCAATAAGACTAAGGCTGTGACTTCAGGCTCCACTGACACATTAACTCAGGCAAGTCTATGGCCAGTGCCACTTTATGAAATCTCTCATTTATTCATATCCATATATGTTAATGTGATGTCTTCCTGAAATGGAAATGAGAAAAATATTTAATTACAAAGGAATAAGATTTCAACCAGGCTGAACCTCGAGCTTTCAAGCTTCTAGGGAAAAAAAACAAAATCAACTTTCCAGCTCATCAGCTCATCATCTACTTATAAAGAATGTAGATGAAAAAATAAAAATAAACCTAAAAGATAATTCATTAATAAAATTTCCACTTTTTATTTTTTTCATATTCATGAGATTAACAAAACACAACTTTTAAAAAATCACAGATGTATAATAAAAGTCTTTGTTTACTAAAATGCAGTACACTAAAAATCTATTTAATGTATACTGAGTGAATATCATCCATTTCATCAGAACTCCGAGTGCCACTTAAGAAATAACTGACAAATCATAAAGCATCTACTACCTTTTGTAGACATTAACATATAATTCTCATGACCTCTCAGTATTATATGAGGAAAACAAATCACAGAGAATATCACAAACATAGATTTCAAAAATGAAAATGAACAAAAAAGACAATGATCTCTACATGTGGGTAACTTATATGGGGTTGTAGTTTTTCTGTGAGGAATGGTGTCTTACCTATCTTGTTCACCATTACAACCCCAGAATCTAGAACAGCGTAGGTCTGCGGGTGCTCTGTTTAAAGGTGCTAGGAAATAAAGGTTTCTTATAGATATGAATGAACTGAGTGAATGAAATCTTATGAGCATTCCTATCAGACCTCTAATAAAAGTCTCTTACGTCACACTCCTCCCTCTCTGAGAGTTTGAACTCCTCAACAGAAAGAAGTGAATCCTCATTACATATTCCTATATCCTTGGTTTCTGGAACAATATCTAACATGTAGTAGGCCCCTGAGTAAACAGTTTCTCAATTTCATTTTATATTTTAATTCCTACATACCCAAAATACAAAGCCTACTCAAGACTTTGTATTTTTTCACATATCTATTTTAACATTTCTATTTTTAAGAATTAAACTGTCCATATTATCCACAATTAATGAAAAATTCATATGTCAATAGATACAGAATACAAACATGATAAAGATGAAGTCTATCTCAGAGTTCCCTATTCAGTGAGGCTAAACTGTGAAAATGCTGCCCCTGTCCATAAATCATATTGAAGGTCAACTTTTCAGATCGCAATGGATTGGACTTGGTGATGCAGAGTGACCATATTGTGTGGGCACTTTATGGTTTTAGGCATCTATAGGAGGTTGTCCTGTTGACCTCACACTGGTAGAAGGGGACTGGGTGGAGACGAGAAGATAGGAGACTGTTGGGAAGACAAGACATATATGGAGCAGAGATGAGGAGTGTGCTGTCACTGTGCAGACAGAGCAATGGAAGCTGTGTGTAGGTCAGCATGCAAATTTATATGGGAATGTACATTTTTATTCAATCATAATAAAAAAATATATTGCTAAATGACTATCCATCTGCTAGACTTTACCATCATTTTGCCACTAAAATCACTACAAAAAAGCTTCCCAAAAAGCAGATCAGTAAGTTTCTTTTTTTTTTGCTTCAGAAAAGGAAATAATTTTTTCATTTTTTTTTTTATAACTGGTTAACGCCAGTTTGTTATTGTTGCTGTATGCCTTCAAGTCAATTTCAACTCAGAGACTTGTCATAGATTGAACTGCATTCCCCCCAGAAATGTGTGTGGCAATGTGGCTAGCCCATGTTATTCCTTTAAGCTGTAAATCCCTCCTCCATGACGTTAATGAAGGAGGGTGAGCAATAGCTGTGTCAGTGAGGCAAGACTCCATCTGTAAGAATGTACTGGGCCTTGAAACAGTCTTTTGGGATATAAAGGAAAAGGAAGCTAGCAGATTTGGGTACCTCACAACACCACAAAAGCAGTGCTGGAGCCAAGAGATTCCTTTGGACTGGGGGTGTTCCTGTGTCTCAGAAGTTCCAATCTAGGGGAAGATCCACAAGGACCTCCCTCCAGAGCCAACAGAAAAAGACTTTCCCAGGAGCTGATGCCCTAAATTCAGACTTCTAACCTACTGGACTGTGACAGAATAAAATTTCTCTTTTAAAGCCATGTGTTATTCTGTTACAAGCAGCACTAGATGACTAAGATATGACCCTATGTGACACACTAGAACTGCCCCACAGAATTTTCTTGGTGTAATCTGTACAGGAGCAGATCACTAGGTCTCTCTGCACCACCAGAACTCCTTAAAACTATTTTAATATTAATAAATAACCATCAGAAACCTAATTCCATAATGCAGTTACACTGAGCTATCAAAATTAGGTAATTCAATAAAACTTATTTGATGACAATAAAAAAAACTATAAAATAACCATAGACTAAATAACAAAACAGTAACTCCACCTTCTCCATAGGCACAAGAATTCTTTTCTACTTCTACATTGGTTAGTATATAATCTTTAATACTTTGTACTACTCTTTGTTATGAGGAGATCCATTTATTTTCCACATCCAGCTTCTGCTTGTACTTATTTGCAGTTACGTAAGAAGCAAAAACGCAGAAACATGCGATTTCATTCCCCATCTGGCAACTAACTTCAAGACTTGCTTGTAAAACATATTTTATTCCTTTCCTGTCACTTATTACAGTCTGATTCATAAAACTAATTAGAGGTAGAGACCTCACTTAAAGTATTCAACAAGGCAGGTCTCCCAGTTGAAATTTGGGTTCTAAATCTTTTGGTTCATGCTTTGCTGTATCTAATCACAAAAAAATAACAAAAAACAACTACTAACTAGCCGTTCAGTTTTAAAAAGTTACATTTATGTTTAGTCATAAGAGGAACACCAATGTACCAGTATATAAGATTTGCAAACCAAGGAGTTTTTACTAGGCAGCAATGACCTCTGAAGGTGTGAAGAATTTACTCATCCAACAACTGATGTCTTCAAGCAAGTTAATCTATAAACAGGCCAGGTAATATTAACTCTAGAACTTACTTAACAACACTGAAACTGCACTGAAACCACCCACTCATTTCTCTCAATGCCACAGAGGTATCCAAAGGCTGTCAACTATTGCTGAGTCATAGACAGGAAACAGTATCACCTGACATCCCCACATAAAACTCCTATCAAGTACTTGTTTCTCACTACAGGTAAGAAAGGTTAACAGTGTCTGAAACCAGTTTCAACTCTTAATTTTTCATAAACTGTTCCTCACACTAACATTTCGATCATTTAAATGGTGCCGGTTACTGAATCTTTTATTTTTTTTTCCTCTCACTAAAGAAGGAAGTTCCATGTATTTCTTCCAATACACTTAAAAAATCACTCTTTTACTAAAACCACAAACAACTTTTGGGAGTTTGTTTTGTTTGTTTTCTACTGAACACACAGTACCAAAGACAATAGAAGGGTTGTTTGTTTAGTTTTTGTTTTGAGTCGGATCCTACTCAACAGCGCTTGGCTTGGTTTTTTTTTTTTTTTGTAACTGAAGTGAGAAGGCATTTTCCAACATGCTTGTCAGAAAAAGCAAAAACTTACTGAAGTACTTTCTTACATCTAAAACAACCTGAGATCAAAGTTGATTTCTTTTTTTTTTTTTTTTGGTACTTGCCTCAGTTTTTCCTGTATACAACACTTAAAATTTGTTCTGTAAATTACAAAATATTTTAACTTAAATTCTTGTCTGTCACTACTAACATGTTAAGACAATTTCCTTATAGTTGAAGGTTAGTTTGATTACATCAATAGACACATTTCTAAAAGATATAGAGAGCTTGTGGGAAAAATTATTCAATGAGGTAATACCAAATTTGGAAAAAAAAAAAATTCTCCAACGAACACAGTGATGCAGTGCTATTAGTATTTTCACGAAATGCTTCAGAACCCCCAAAAAACTGCAAAATGTCACCGCATTCAACTCTCCCTAAACGTCAGCTCACAATGCAATGAGCGCAAACTTAAAACTATAAAAACTATCACTAAATGGAAAATAACTTCTTTAATATTAACCTGTGTCAGCCTCTCTTGCAATCCCTACCTAAACACATTTACCACTTATTTGTTCAATACGTATTTGTGTCCTTTGCATACTGTAATACCTCCATTAGACTATTCTGGAATATGCCAAAGAAACTAGGAATACTCAAGTCAGAGACAACGCTATCAATTCCACAAACTACAATAAAGTCCTCCAGGAAGCAAAAAGAGATGGTTTATAGAACGACTCCACTGTGATACTATGTGTTAAAACAGAAACCAATTCCCAAAATTCAATAAAATTTATGAAATCATCCCTTTATGACAATACTGACTTTGATTTCATGGCTGGTTTTGGTGCCATGACTGCTATGTTTTATTGTTGATGTGTATTAAATTTTTAACAAAAACATGAGGTTTTTAAAGAACCCACTCAAGCTATTTTCAAATATGTGTCACCAGAGCATTTAAGGAGGTAGGAAGGCAGAAAAAAGAGATAAATTTAGTTTAATTTTGTAAAGTTTTCAAATGCTACCTTAAAAAAGAAATAATACTGACTCCCTGAAGAATTAAAATAATATCCTTTCTTGTATTTAACCACTAACTGGTACATGAAAGGAAATGAGAAAGAACCAGACAACAGATTCATAAGTCCAGCCCCCACCTCTACACATTTTTTTTTACCATACTTGCTCCTTACAAGTACAAATAAAGTAGAGGACACAGAATCATTCCAATGACTGGGTCCAGAGATTCTAACAAATACAGGAGATGCAGGGAAAAAAAACAACTCACGGAACCTTGTTTGAGCCAGTCTTGTTATGGTCTGGTATACTAACCTTGATGCCCCTTCTCTTCTACTTTGAATGTTTATTTCTCTTTAGAACCTCAAATGTTTTTACTTTTATCTTTATGAAGGGGAATGTTCCCAGATAAAATGATCCCTTACTATTGGGGGTGGGAGTGGGAGAGGGGAAGGCTTAAAGATTCCTGAAAGCAAACAATGGCAAATTTAGGTGAATTACATCTAAATCTGTGCCACACTGCAAACATGAACTACTTAGGGAGTACAAAGCCTGACTTTTATTTGGCAGTATGTGCTGTGCCTACCTCAGTGGCTGGTATATAAGAGATACTGAGCAATGGGTAGAACGCAAACACTGAAAAACAGAACAGTTTTCAGCTCACTCGTGCCATTTGCTAACTTACTAGAAGTTAAATAAGTTCTTTAACAAATGTTTTAGTTCACTGAAAAAAAAAGTTGGATGGTAATACCATATATTATTTTAATATAAAATAGGTACTCAAGTGTTCTACATGTAAAATTCAAATCTATTATGTCAGATATCCATGTTACTGTATTTTATTTTTTTCATTATGTTTGTTTTTGGGAATATACACAGCAAAACACATACCAATGCAGTGATATTTACATGTATAATTCATGGCATGGACTACAGACTTCAAGCTGTGCAGCCATTCTTATTTTTCTCTTTCAAATTACTCTTCCACCGTGAACTTAAGTCACTGCCCCTCCCTCCCCCACAAGCTTCCTTTCTGGTCTGTAAGAGAAAGCTCCATTCTTCCTAGTACCATTACTCTGACACCTTTCTCTAGCTCACTAATAACCCTGGCCTCTGTTATTTTCTAAAATAAGGAATTGGTCATTGGTTTTGTCCAGTTCATGAATTAATAATAGTTTTTATATTTCTAAATGTTTGGAAATACAATTATTACATGACATGAGAAAATCACATGAAATTCACACTTCAATGTCCATCAATAAAGTTTTACAAGCTGTCAAAATATTCATGCGTATTAATTTTCCCTCTTGCTATACACAAATGTGTTTATAACATCTTCAGTTTTGTCTCTTGGCCTGCAAAATCTATAATATTTATTATCTGGCTGTTTGTAGAAAAAGTTTGCTTTTCTAAATGGTATGTACCAAATCAATGAATGGATTATAGTTTCCTCTTCTCAATGGTTGTTTAGACATTGAAAAGAGTAACATGATACCTACTCTCAGGTTTATCATAGTGCTAATTATTCAAAGAACAAGATTTTAAGAACAAGTTCTCTTGTTACCAAAATAATAAAAAGAGAGTGGGAAGGTAACTGGGGAAAATACTTGCACTTAAATATGCTTCTTTTAAACAGGAATTCTCTCTAACACAGAAACCCTGTGGCATTTAAGTGCTGTCTCTGCTAACCAAAAGGTCCACAGTTCAAATCTGCCAGGTGCTCCTTGGAAAATCTATGGGGTAGTTCTCTATCTTACAGGGTCGCTACGAGTCAACCTCAACTCAATGGCAGTAGGTTTGGTTTTTGGTTTCTGTTTAATACAGTGACTTAATAATATGGACAAATATTAAATGAGACTAAACTACTTAAAATTGAACTGTTTAGTTATTAAAGAGGAAACTGTTTAATAATGAAAATGTCTAGTTAAGGTGTCATCACTTAACTTTGCCTGGAAGTCCTTGTTCTGTACTGAACAGCTGTGACATTGGGCAATTCTCTCAAATATCAATGTCTTAAAACATATGCATATGAAAAATTACATCTACTGCCTTCAAGATAATACTAAGGCACAGTAACCTAACAGGACAGAGCAGAACTACCCCATAGGGTTTCCTTATGAAAGCAGACTGCCAAATCTTTCTCCTGCAGAGTAGCTAGTGAAACCAAATCACTGACCTTTTGTTAAACAGCTGAGTGCTTCAACCACTACTTGAACAGATCTCCATATACATATACATTTATATATACAAATATCCCACCACTTATCTGTCAATTTGTTGGATTGTGGTGGCTTGTTTATTGCTATAATGCTGGAAGGTATGTCACTAGTATTTCACACAACAGTGGGGTCACCCATGGTGGACTGGTTTCAGTAGAGCTTCTAGACTAAGACAGACTAGGAAGAAGGGCCTAGGTGTCAACTTCTGAAAAAAAAAACAGCAAGTGAAAATCATATGAATAGAAGTGGAACACTGTCTGATACAGTGCCAGACAATGGGGTCCTCAGTTTGGACAGCACTAAAAATATGTCCAGGCAAGAACTGCTTCCTCGAAGTAGAACTGACCTTAATGACATGGATGGAGTACAGCTTTCAATACCTTAATCTGCTGATGTGACGTGACTCAAAACAAAAATAAACAGCTGCAAATATCCACTAATAATCTAATATGAAATATACAAGGTATGAATCTAGGAAAATCGGAAGTTGTCCGAAATAAAATGAAATGACTAAAGATGAATATCCTAGGCATTAGTGAGCTGGAATGGGATGGTATTAGCCATTCTAAATCAGATAATAGTCTAATACGCCAAGAATGACAAACTGAAGATGAAGGGCATCACATACATTATCAAAAAGAACACGTCAAGGTCTATCCTAAAGTACAAAGGTGTCAGTGACAGGATAATATCCATACACAGCATACATGACTATTATTCAACTTCACGCACAAACTACTAATGCAGAAGATGACGAAATTGATCTTTTTTTTTACCAACTTCTGTAGCCTAAAACTGATCAAACACACAATCAAGATTCATTGATAATTACTGGTGACTGGTTCTAGTCACATATATCAGTTAAATAACTTTACTACTGGAATATAAAACAATACTAGTAACAAAATTAGGTAAACCTGATCTCAAAACAGTAATGAATTCCTATTCATGAAATAAAATTCACAAAAAAATAGAGCAACTGATGTATCTCAATCAGAAGCATTTCATACTCTGAAAAGCACATTAAAAAAAAAAAAAGAAATACCAAATCATTAGTTGAGGTAAACTGCCTAATGGGTTAAGATTAAAGACATTATAGAAAAAGTGCTTATAAATCACTAGAATATCAATGTCAAAAGCTGGTAAACAAACAAACAAAAAAAAAAGAGCAAGAAAACAGAATAAACATAAGTAGCCAATAAATATATAAAATGCTTAATTCACTTTACAAGGACAAAAAGAAAGCAAAAAATACAAATCTGGTAACATTTTTTCCTATGAAATCAGCAAAGATTGATTTCTTTGTGTAGAATAAGATAGTATCATCCATTTCTCACACTACAAATTGCTACCATCTTTCTGAAATGAGTCCAAGCCAAATAACATTTGTAAGATTATATTCTAGGAGTCCAAAATCCTAACAAAGATATAAATAAAAAGATATTCACAAAAGTGAAAAGAGACAAATGAAAGGCCCAAAGTAGGCAAATGTTTAAAAAAGTATATCCACACAATGAAACAGGAAACAAACATAAACAATATTTAGCAGCATGGGCATATATTTCCAGGGAACTACAAGGTCTGAAAATTACGTTTGCAAGCTCATCCTAGAAAAAGTGCTACATACCTCACTGCTGAGTATCAGTACATTCACATTCAAAGTACTCCTCTTGGGAAGCTACTCACTGATGCCTAGTCTACCCTTCAAACCAATTTTGGAACTTTTTCTGGAATGTCCATCAGAGCTGTAGATGTATAAGTTCTAACAATAAAGTTAACGAATTCACCCTAAAAAAAACGCTATATTCCTTACTGAGTAACACTAGGGGCACCTTTGAAGTACTCCCTTTGGGCAGCTACTTACGGACTCCAGCACCTACTCCACGTTTCAAAGCACTTTTCCTAGGATGATTCACACACTTTATTGTCAGACTTTACATATACACACACTTCAATCAGGGGATGGATTAACCAGTAAACACAGTATGTACTGGCTTACAGTAAAGATGGTACATAATCTTACTTGTGCTTAATTAGTAATCTGTACAAACTAATTACACAAAGATTTCAACAAATCACCAATCTGTCCCCACAATATACATATAAAACCAAGCACGCCAAATGCATTGTCATTAAAGTTGATTCCTACTCATAGGGACCCTACAGACAGACTAGAATGGCCTCATACAGTTTCCAAGGGGCACTTGGCAGATTTGAACTGCCACCCTTTCTGTTAGAAGCTGTACATATGTATACAGGGAACAACAACAACAAAAACAGTGCCATAGCAACAAGAAGTTCATGTAAATGAACTGGTATCAGTAATCAGGGAGCTTATGAAAATAGGCCATCAAGGAAGGTACCAAAACTCAGAACTTGTGTTAAAGTCAGTAAGTGAAAAAAAAAGGGCACTCATCCCAGGAGAATAAAGAAAATACTGGTTCCTCTTTAGGGGTAACGATATAAAAATATACTAACTCTCACTCTTAAGAATGTAAGTGAAAATACCCTTCAGCATACAAGTTTCCTTAGCCATTCTGGTTCAAAGGTATGAGACTCTATGAGAATCTCTATACTAGATGCCTATGCTGACATGGAGATCCTGGCTACTTGTGCAGAGTGGCTTAGTTATCTAATGCTGTTGTAACAGAAACACCACAAATAGATGTCTTCAACAAAAAGTTTATTCTCTTACAATCTAGGGGGCTAGAAGTCCAAATTCAGGGTGTCAGCTCCTGGGCAAGGATTTGTCTCTATGTCAGCTCTTGAGGAAAAGTCCCTGTCATCAAATGTCTGCTGGAATAGGAGCTCCCTACCACAGGGATCCCAGGTCCAAAGGACACTGCTTGTTTTCTTGGTGGTGTGAGGTCCCCATGTCTCCCTATTACATTTAAAACGAGACTGGGCTAAGACACAGCCTAATCGGATAGACTGAACCTTGCCTCCTTGTAAGGTCCAACAATTCAGTGTGCGAACTTAATTGTTCTAAGTGCTACATACTTCATTGCTGAATATCACTACAGTCACCTTGGAAGTATCCCCCATGGGAAGCGACACACTGATGCCAGCGGCTAATCCACTCTTGAAAACAATTTTATAACTCTTTCTAAAAAGGCATTGCGCATGGTAGCATGGAAGCAAGTTCATGAATTTAACTACATACTTATTAACATCAGAGAGGTAGGATTTGCAACACAAAGGAAAATCACACCAGATGACAGAATGGTAGACAATTGCATAATACTAGAAATCATGGACTAGCCAAGTTGACCACATTTGAGGTGGGGGAGGGAATAATTCAATAACAACATAAAGACGATGTATGTCCTTACTCAGTACAACTCATCCCCCCAAAACATGTTTCCCTTATTAACCTGTGACCCAAACACATTTATTCAATTGTTAGAAAAGCATTCTTTTAAAGATTGTTTCCTATACACTTTTCCTTGTACCTCACTTCTCTCGACCTCTCCAGACTCAAAATTATGTACCATTTGTTACAGGTCTTCCTAAATTCATTCACATTTCTTCTCAATGTATCTCACAGATGGACTCTGCTTTGTTTGTGTTAACCCTAATAAGCACAAAGGTAGATGGCTGAACTCTTTTTCTTCAAGTACCCTACAAAAGAAAGCAGCAAATGGTTCCTGTAATTCCAGGTGCTACTAAAAAGGTATAAAGCTGAACAATATTCACTATGGAGTTGAATCTTAGAAAATTTATTCACTATAGGAATCTCGTATGTGTATTTCAGCCTTTGTAATTTTCTTAGCATCATTTTCTCCCTTAGGATTCCTTCCTATATACTCAGCTTCTGTGTCTCACCCATCCTTCAGGCTCCAAAACTGCCTCCCCTGAAGTCTTACCTAGCAAAAGAAGACACAGCATAAAACTATCATGAAAATATGAACAGGCTGACTCAATTCAGAAGAGGCCATTGTTTGCATTTATACAAATTATGGGCACAAATCACACTAGTGAAATATTGTTTTGCAACGAGAAATAATTTATTGCCAGAAGAAATGACCAATTAAGGAAGACAGACTTGTTCTAATCGTGACACAGACACAACCACGTTGTGCACTAAATGTTGATGACAAGGCAAAAACTAAGGCCAGTATGTCTACATTAATCAGAGTGCCAGAAGAATGGAGAGGAAGATAACCACTACTGCCTTTAGTCAAATGCTCTCTCCATCTCCCTGGGGATGATGATTTCTAACTTTCACTGTCTGCTCTGTGCTAAAATTGTCTTCTGCAAGCTTGTCAACTAAATTAACCCATAGAAACTCATCCACTTATACTCCTCAGGCTGCTAATTTGTGTGCTTTCTTGTATGCTTTCAAACCTAGTTGTTAGCTGTACATTGAGGTTGGAAATCTTGTACTCTTGAGACAGAAATGCTATTTCTTGGAAAATCTTTAGGACTAGACTACTTTGCAGGCATACATTGCCAACACAGGCCACTGGGGTATGAATTAGTGTCATAGATTGAACTGTTGTCCCCCAAAAAATATGTGTATCAATTTAGCTGGACCATGATTCCCAATATTGTGACTGTCCTCCATTCTGTGTTTTTTGTTATAAATCTAAACTCTGCCTATGGATAACAGGGAAAGACTGGATTATGTTAAAGAGGATTAGGGTTGACTGTAACACCCTTACTAAGGTCACCTCACTGATCTAACATAAAGGGAGTTTCCCTGTGCTGTGCCTTGTCCACCTTTTATTATTTTATATTACAAGAGACAAAAGGAAAGGGAGGGAGGCAGAAAGCTGAGGACCTCACACCACCAAGAAAGAAGTTCCTCGAGCAGAGTGAATTCTTTGCACCTGAGGTTCCTGACCTGAGATGCTTTTCCACCAGGAGAACACTGATGCATCACAAGGACCTTCTTTCAAAGCTGAAACAGAAAGCCTTCCCTTGGAACTGGCATCCCAAGAATTTGGACTTGCAGCCTACTACACTGTGACAGAACAAACTTCTTCTTGTTGAAACCATCCACTTGTGACATTTCAGTTATAGCAGCACTAAATGACTAAGATGACCAGGCTCCTCTGTTTACTAGCAAAGCGATGATGATCCTAAGCCAAACTCTACACTTAGACAGTTTCCCCATCTGTAAAACTGAGACTGTAAGAGCTCCTATGTCTCACAGAGTTTTGTGAGGATCAAGTTAATACAAGTGAAATGAAAATAGAACTTGACAAAATACAAATGCTCAATTTTGCCAGCATTTTCTTACAAAGTGGCCCATTTGGTACCTATTCATTGCAGCTTTCTTTGTAGAGTTGATAACATAGAAGTTCTGGTTTCCATCCAACTAAGGTAACAGGCTAATTGGTAAATTATATATCAGACATAATTGGATAACTCATTATATACAGATAACTTGCAGGTTATGAAATCATAATTACAGTTAATTAGAAATAAGCTTGTCTCTGTTGTTCTCAGCTCTCTTCCCGATACACTGTTTAAGGATACAATATTCATTTGCCAACTGTTTGTGTGGGCACATGCACAAACACACAGGATTTGTGCTAGTGGAAGGGTCAGAAAAGAGGATCAACACTTGCAAAGATTTAGTGTTTCAGACACAATGTATGTATCTCTCTTTATACTCTAAATGACCCTGGTTGAATCTGGAAAATATCCTGGCTATGTAGTTACTTCATACTTATCCTTTTTTAAGATCAGAAAGAGGAAAAACCTCCTCTGAGTTTTCTTTGACCACATACTAAACTATCCCATCTTCAACCCCTCAACTTGTCCTAGTTTCTACAACAGATCACTGGGATTCCTGGCACTCACCTGACAGCTTCAAAACTATCTATGAGTATCTCTTATTTTCCAATTAGGACCCATTTAAGAATGTTTACTTAGTCATATTTTTATCCCAAGCATCTGGCACACTGCCTGGCATATAGGAGGTACTCAATACACATGTTATGTTTACAACTTGGAAAATGGGGACCTGAATATATCTTCCAAGCTCATATGTACCATAAAGAGAGTCTGAAGTCTGGCTTTAATGCTCTTCCCAGTATACCGCAGTGCCATGTCAAGTCCTATCAATATTTATTTTTCAGCTCTAGGTCGCTTAGCAGCCACATTCTTTTATCTCTTTCACCATATACCTCATTACAATCATAAACCTCACAGTTCCTCAAAACCTTTCCAAGGCATTTAAATTAAATGCACTTTAAAAGGGACTCATTGATAATTTTTAAATAGATTTTAAAATGGGTTGTGCTAAACTTATTTTGTGACCTATATGTTTGAACATAAAATTTCCTCACCTTGAAACACTTTTACATATTATACAAGTTGAGATTTTGTTGGGAAATCTGATATACGAAATTTCAAAGTGATCCAAAAGCTAGTAGCCACATTTTAATGATGAAAACTTCATTACATGTAACATTATTAGACTTTCTTTTGAGCATTCAGTTCCTGCCATTTTTTATTATCAAAACTGAATGATCAAAGACTGAAAAATCTCTGTGGGGTTCAAAGGAAATGGACGATAAGGTTCTGTGCCTTAGTCTATTGCCTTGGCCACCTTTGTTTTCACAGTGCCTGGCACAAAGTTTGCTGAATAAATTATCTTAGTAAAAATTTCATTACTTCTGAGGAAATAAGTTTACCTACATATTACTTTCTAAGAAGACTGTATGGATAAGCCTTCTGTGGAAACTGAAAGGAGCTGTTCAACAAAAGAGCAGTAGAGACACCCTTCTGCATCCATACAGAGCAGTTTTGTAGGAACATGAAGGAGTATGCTGTCTGGGGCTGGAAAAGAATTGCTTTGATTTTCACATAGTAGTTGGTATCTTGCTTGCAGCCCTATTTCAATCTATATTTCACCAACAAGTTGACCTGAACTCAAATAATCAGATGGGTATCTCCACTATTTCTAAACATTCTTACCATTCATTTTTCTCAAACTCAATATATATGTTAGACAGTATATGATTTGCAAAATGGGATTTGCTGTATTGTCAAAAATTAATGTCATTGATGTCAGTAAAAGAAATTATGTAACAATCTGTAACATGTAGTCCTACTATCTCCTCATCTATATTTAGGAATTTTTTCATTATACTTTCTCAGGGTCCCTCATTTCATAATTTTGAATTCATGTGCCATCTGACTGAAAAACCTAAACTACAACACCTAATAAAATGAATACTTAATAAAATACATGTTTACACACCTACAATAATCTATCACATGTCCAAATGTTATTAGATCAAATTTTAATTCCTTGAAGTAATTTTGCTTTTAACCTCTTAAACTGAATTTTCAGTTATTTTAGCTCATTCATCACTCAAACAGTTATTTAAGGGTCAGCATATGCTAGCAATGCTCTGTATAATGAAGAGAATTTTGTATAGAGTCTGTTTGTAAGCAGCTCAAACTCAGTATGTATCAAGTGGGAGCCCAGCATATAGTGAGAAAATCATAAAGGACTTCCTATACTAGGAGGGTATCAAAAAAATTAACTTGACAGAGCTATGATATGATATGATGTCAGTGGCCCCTAGGGTCGCCATGAGTCAGATCCGACTTGACGGCACTTGGCTGGCTTTAATATCAAGAATGAGGAGCCGTGGTGGAAGAATGGTTAAAGTGCTCAACTGCTAACTGAAAGGCTGGCAGTTCAAATTCACCACTACTAGTCCACAGAAGAAGGATGTAGCAGCTTCCTTCTATAAAAACTACAGCTTTGGAAGCCCCATGGGGCAGAAAGTATCTACTCTGCCTACAAATCAAAATCCACTTGTAAGCAATGGGTTTAACATCAAGAATGCATAGTCAGAACACACGCGGTTCTAACCAGAAATGAAAAGACTGAAAGATCATGTCTATTTCACTGTCTTTAACTATATTATTTCTTGGCTCTAAAAACTTTCATTTAAAAAAAAAAAACTTACAATATATGGAACTCATGATTAAAAGTACCCACTGAAAACATTTTTTTTCCCTCGCTAAAGTTTGGCTTAATTAAGAAAGTAAATTCCAATATACACTAACCTCATTTCAATCATTCAATTTTGCATAGATATTTATTTCAGGCTTTTGCAAAGACAGAGACTGCCACCCAAGTTATTTCCAAAACACTAAAACTGCACATGTGGCAAAACTCAACTATGTTGCATAAATATTGTCAAATTAATTTATTCTACTGTTTGCCATCTAGAGAGGAATTATTGGAAGCTTCTGTGTCACTATTTCTATGATCCCTAGCCTCATCTCTTCATGAGTGGTGCCTCTGAAATTTTTTCACAACTCACCATCTCCATACCCTGGGTCTTTCACTACTTTCATTCAACAACCATTCTGTTACTATTATCTTTCTAAATGCAGGTCTGATCCTAGCAAGCTTAATGGGTTTGACAACTCTTCTGGTCCTCAAGATAAAATCCAAACAACTAAATATGGTATGTGAGGCAGCTTGACTTGCTAGCCACATTGAAAGTGTCTAGACTCATCTTCTTGAATTCTTTACCTCAAATGAATGAAATCATACTCATTTTTCAAGGAAACACTTAAATTGCATAAAGTATTTCCTGATCCTGACAGTCAGAACTAATTACTGGGCTCTTTCGACTATCACAGCATTTTATACAGGCTTAAATTATCACATCAGCAATTATGTATAATTACAATTTCTATAGGTTCTAGTTTCTCAGAACATTAAAAGGTCAACAGTATAGTATGTCTAGTATCTTTCTTATCTTTCTTTTCCTAAAAAATTATCTTCAAATACTAAGTTCTACTTGCTACCTGAGAAAGGTTTAAACATTTCAAACTTTTAACTTGGGGGTGATGGAAGCAGCTGACCATCTCTTTCTTTGACACTATCCAGATGCATACTACTTTATTCTCAAACATGATACACAAACATATACCTATGTGCACATAATTTAAAAAAAAAAAATTCACTAAAAAAACTCACTGTATGCAATTTCTGTGATTTTCACTATTTTATTTAAGTGCTTATTACCACTCACTAAGTACTGACTTCACAATCTCATAATGGGTTGCCACCCACAACTTGAAAAGCACCATTCTACTCTAAATACAGCAATGAAGAAACTAGGGCCCAGGAAGTTTATATGAATCTCCCCAAGGTTCCTAGCAACAGAGTTAAACACTGCATTCCAAGACACTGGCCATAAAACCTACATAGCTGCTGTATCCATTCTCAAGATGGATTCTGTGTATTATATCAAGCGTTCAGTTAAGAAACCTAAAGCTTCCAGTGAACACTCAAAGCAGTTCTCTAAGCAAAGTAGTAATATGTCTCTTCAGCTCATACTATTACCAGTTATAAACCTGCTTATAACAGTCCACACAAAACATGCAATAAAATACATGGAAGAGCTCTGATGCACTCTGAGTACACTGGAGGACACTTTTCAGTATCTCTAGACTTTAGGCCCTTTAAGTACATCCCTCTGAAAAAGTGTGCCACATTACTGCAATTTCATAGCTACGGTCTTTTAATCCATTACCACTTTTCTACCAAGGGATTATTACCCTACTGGTTTTATTTTACATTAATTATATATGGAATCCTCCAGCAGAAATTCTGATGCAGAGAATGCAAATGATAGAAGCACATGCTATTTTAATTAAAAAGAGTACATGCAAATATTTCCTTTTGAATGGGAATCCAATAAAGGTTTTAAATTATGTTTAGTTGGAAGGTTTGTTTAAGTAAAAGTGACATGTTAAAAATCTCATCATATTCTGAGTATTAATGCAGAACTAGTAGTCAACTCAAGAGCTTCATCTGCAAAAATAAATAAGCACTTGAAGACTATCTGGGAAAACAGGAAATACTTACATCATTAGCTCAGTTTAAGAAGCTGAATTTTTGCTGTTTTGGCAAATAATTATCTGATTACTATTAAATTCAAAAGACTTGAGCAATATAAAGATACGTGCTTAAATAGGCAACTGCAAAGAAACTAACTTCTGTATTTTACATCTAAAAAGTTACACAGTGAAATACAAATCAGGTATAAACTATTTAACTGTGATATTTAGTAATGTTAATTAACATCATTTAATACAAGGTTCATCTGATTTGAGTTAAACGTTGCATTAGTGACCTGCCCATATTTTCACAAAGCTTTAGGCTAAGCCTAATTTGTCTCTATTTTAGAGAAACATCTTTAGTGTAATTTCAATGTACATATATGGGATAGTGTCTAGGACAATTTCAGTGTACATACTTGGGATAGTGTCAGTGTATATCTTAACAGTAGTAATAAGGTATTCAAATTTAGAAAAGAGATATTTTATGAAAAATTCTAATCACTAAATAAACCACACAGCATGGTTCGAAGCAGCAAATAATAAATCAAACTGAATTCTTAATCTGGTTGTCAAAGAAATCAGTTTGTCTCTGTTGTAACTGCTGTGATCCCCATCTTCTTTTTGACACCAGGTCTTATCTTATCATGCACTCTTGTCAGAGAATGAGAGTGGCTTTTCTGTTCCTTTCAGGCAATCATATAACTTGCACTGAGCTTGACTGAACAAGGCCATGTCACCATACAAATGCTGAATTCCACGTTCTTGTTTTTTTCATCTGGAGACAGTAAGTAACTAGTAAGACACAGTATATATTTATCAAGAATGGGATCAAGGAACGGGGGTAGAATTAACATGGCAGACTAGATACATACCTCGATTCCCTCTGAAAACTAAGACTTGGATTGATAACTGAGTGCACCTTTCCAGACACACGGTGACCCTCTAGGACAGTGCACAGGACTGTCAGTCTGGAGTATACACCACTAAGCAGGAAACTTTCTCTCTACTGCTGAACTCCTCTCTGGCTGAAAAGACACCTCCCATAACCCAAAGGTATTTCGTACTTTTAATGTTTTTATTTTTTTCTTTTTACTGGCCAGCAGGTGGGGGACGGGCACGGGCCAAGACCATTCTGAAACACAAACCTGAAGTGAACTGCGTGTCCTGCAGCAGACAGACAGTTGTGTGGGACAGCCACATTTTGAGAGCCCTGGTGGGAACACCACAGCCCGTCTACCCTCCCTCTATGGAACCCCACCATAGATTTTTCTTTCTCTGCAAGAGGGGTAGCTTAACTGGGATGCTAGCTTGTTACCCTGCAAAGTGGAGTTACCCAGTTGGAGGCCTCATTAGGGGCTGATTCCCAGGCTGGGAGACAGCACCAACTCAGGGAGCACCTTCCCAGTGGAGGGGCTTTGTTTAGCATGGTGTTGCCTCATGGGTGGCACCTAGGCAGCACTGGTGATGCAGTGCCCCATCCCTGCTGTGATCTGCACTACAGCATCCCTGGAAGGCCAGGGAGCAGCTACCCTTGTCAGCCGGAAGAAGGGGCCTGCCACATCTGGTGGCCTCACTGACTTTGGTTAACAGGCAGGTAGCTTTTAGCTTTTAAAATAAAGCTGCCTGGGGACATAACTGCTCCACAGCCTGATTGCATCTCTTCCAGCTTTCAGTGACCCACATCATAGGGTTGGCTGACGGCTCCCCAGTGTCTCCTTAAGAAGGGTGGTGTCTTTGCCAGCCAGGAGGCAAAGTCTGCCACCCTAGAGAGTCCAATGGGCCCAGTCAGACGAGAACAAAGAGATGGACAGTGAACAACTTCCTTCTCAGAACTAAGACTCAGCTCCAGTTAAGGCAACACCAGAGAAACTAAACACCCTACAGATGTCCAAAAAGCAAAAGACCATCACCTGCCATTTACAGAGCTAGCATGACATGGACAAAGAAAACTCCCAAAATACAGACCCAAAAAAATTTCCAGATGAAGAAGCCTGTGTGAAACTATTGGAGGTCAAGTACAAAACATTTATATATAGAACTCTCTTAGAAATTAAACAAAACACAGCAGAACATAATGAAAAATTAAGCAAGCTATCTGAACTGATGGAACACCAGCATTCTGAAATCTGACAGATCAATAACAAAATTTCAGAATTAGACAATCTGATTCACAGCCAAAAGTGCACGCTTGACAGATTAGAAATTAGAATTACTGGTCTTGAAAATAAAGCTACTGACACCAGCATTTATGAAGTCAGATAAAAGAAATACAAAAAGCACTATGAAACATGCGGGACTCTATCAAGAGGGATAATCTATGATTAATTAGAATCCCTGAACAGAGATGGATACCTGAAAACACAGAGAGCATTGTTTTTGAGTTGCTGACAGAAAGCTTCTCTGAAATTATGAAAGAAGAAAACATAGATATCCAAGATCTGTACTGAATGCCACAGAAAACTGACTGTAAAAGAAAGACACCAGGACATATTATAATCAAGCTTAACAAAATGAAACATACGCAGAAGCTCTTAAAGGCATCAAGACTCAAAACAAAGCTAATATTCACAGAGAAGCCCTGTAGGTGTTCACCTGAATTCTCAGCACAAATGACACTGACACAGAGGCAGTGGGAGGACACATTTAAAGCCTTGAAGGAGAAAAACTTCCAATCAAGAATTACATATCCTGCAAAACTGTCTTTCAAATATGAAGATGAAATCAAGACATTCACAGATAGACAAAAGCTCTGAGATTTTGCACAAAACAAACCAAAACTACAAGAAATACTGAAAGAAGCTCTCTGCTTAGAAAAACGAAACTCGTAAGTGTAAATCTGACTCGACGGCACTTGGCTTGGCTTGGCTAAGTGTGCATGTAATGAGGTGAAGCAGGACACAACATACAGAAACCTACTCAAGAAACGCACAAAATCCAATAAGAACTGCAACATTAAAAGAGGGGAACCAGTGAACTTACCATGAAAACTAAGATACCACCACAATATAAAGAGAGGGATATGCTACAGTAGTTATACTCCTTTCAGATGGAGAGGAAATTAGTAAGATTTGTAGAAGCTCAAACTGGGTTTTAAATCAGATTATTACAGGGGACTATCAGGGTGGCCGCGAAGCACAGTAACAGTGCAACACATCAAACAAAAACTGCAACACAGGGGTCTCAACAAACACAAAACCAACACTGGAAAACATGAAAATTCATCACATAAAGAATGACCCAGAACAGCATACTGATGGCAAGAGAGAAAACTCCAACAGAAAAATAATCACATCAAAATGACAACACTAAATACATACCTGTCAATAATTACACTCAATGTAAACAGTCTAAAAGCTCCAGTAAAGAGATGAGTGACATCTTGGATCAAAAGACATGACCCATCTATATAGATGTTACGAGAAACACACATCAGACTTAAAAATATGAATAAACTAAAAATTAAAGGATGGAACAATATAAACAAAGCTAACAATGTATAAAGAAGTGCAGATGTGACAATTATTAATCTCAGAGAAAAGAGATTTTAAAGTAAAACCCACCATTGTGGACATGGACAGCCACTATTTATTGCTGAAAGATTCAATATACAGGCAAGATTTAATATTAAATGTTTATGCACCCAATACCAGAGCATCTAAATACATTGAACAAACACTGACTACATTGAATAATGAAATCGATCATGCCACAATAATAGTAGGAGACTTCAACACTCCACCTTCAATACGGGACAGATCATCTAGAAAAAAGCTCAGTAAAGACACAGAAGGTCTTATTGCAACAATTAAACAATTGGCCTCATCAACACATACAGAACTTGTTATCCATCAACAGATACGTACACCTTCTTCTTCAATGCACATGGAACATTTTTCAGAATAGACCATGTATTAACACATACAGCAAATCTCAACAAAATCCAAACCACTGAACTATTGCAAAGCATCTTCTCAGAGCATAAAGCCATAAAAGTTGAAATCAATAGCAGAAAAAACTTTGATATAAATTAGAACTCACAGAAACCAAGCAAAGCTTCTCTCAAAAAGCCATGGGTAACAGAAGAAATCAAGCACAAAATAAAGAAATCTATAAATTCAAATGAGAATGAAAACACATCCTATCAGAACCTATGGGATAAAGCCAAAGCATTACTCAGGTCATGGTGAGCCAGAACTGCCTCAGTGACATCTAACAAAAACAACACATATCATATTTCTCTAAAACTAGTCACCACGAATGGAAAATACGGGTAAAATATTTGATGCCTGTTCCCTCTATCTATAAGATAGTAACACTGTGCCATTAAGCATTTCTAGGAGGGTGACATGGTAGAATACACAAATAGTACTTAGCTCCACTCAATAGACCATTAGTCTGAGAACATTCAGTAAATTTAACTTTTCATCCATCATCGCCAGTAATTTCAGCAGTTTTAATTTAAAAGTAAAACACCATGTAATATACTGTAAAACTTTAAAATAGCATATTAAAAAAATGGTGAAATATTTCAACAGTTACCTTTCAGGAAACTATATGAAAAACCTGCTGTCAAGTCAATTCTGAATCACAGAGTCTCTATAGGATAGAGTACAATTGCCTTAGAGGGTTTTCACAGAGCAGTGCTGGATTCAAAAGTGTTGTCCCTTTGGTTACCAGCTGAAAGCTTAACCACTGTGCAATGAGGGCACCTTTAGGAAGCTATATGCCATTAACAATAATTCCTGTCGGCAAAAATCTCCAAGATTCTTTTTCAAAAAAATCACTCAAGCAGTAGTTTGTATTAGTGTATCACTGTTGTTAGGTGTCGTAGCGTCACTTCCGACTCATAGTGAGTGACCCTATGAACAACAGAATGAAACACTGCCCTGCCTTGTGCCATGTCCACAATTGTTTTTATGCTTAAACCCATTGTTGCGGCCACTGTGTCACTCCATCTCGTCAAAGGTCTTCCTCTTTTTTGTTGACCCTCCACTCTACCAGACATGATGTCCTTCTCTGGAGGCTAAACTTCCTGACAACATGTCCAGAGTATGTAAGACACAGTTTGGTCATCTTTGCTCCCACGGAGATCTCTGCTTGTACTTCTTCCAGAACAGATCCCTTTGTTCTTTTGGTAGTCACAGTACATTCAACATTCTTACTTAACACCACAATTCAAAGGCATTAGTTCTGTCTTCTTTGTTCCTGGCCCAGCTTTCACACGCATATGATGCAACTGAAAATACTCAGGGCTTGGGTCATTCGCATTTTAGTCTTCAAGGTGACATCCTTACTTTTGAATACTTTAAAGAGGTCCTTTGCAGCACATTTTCCCAATGCAATGCATCTTTTGATTTCTTGATTGCTGCTTCCATGGGTGCTGACTGTGGACCCAAATAACATGAAATCCTTGACAATCTCAAGCTTTTCTCCACTTATGACAATGTTGCTTACTGGCCCAGTTGTGAGGATTTTTGTTTTCTGAATGTTGTTGAGGTGCAATCCATACTGAAGACTGTGGTCCTTGATCTGCAGCAGTAAGTGTCTCAAATCTTCACTTCTAGCAAGTATGGTGGTGTCGTCTGCGTAACGCAGGTTGTTAAAGAGTCGTCCTCCAGTCCTTCTTCATAGAGTCCAGCTTCTCAGATTATTTGCTCAACATACAGATGAAAAAGATATGGTGAAAGGATACAACCCTGATACACACCTTTCTTGACTTTAAACCATGCAGTGCTCTTCTGTTCTGTTCGCACGACTGCCTCTTGATCCATATACAGATTTCTTAAGAGCACAATTAGGTGTTCTGGAATTCCCATTCTCCACAATGTTAGCCATAATTTAGCATGAGCCGCACAGTCGAATGTTTCTGCATAGTCAATGAAACACAAGTAAATCTCTTGCTGGTATTCTTTGCTTTCAGCCAAGACCCATCTGACATCAGTGATAATATTTCTGGTTCCATGTCTTCTGAATCCAGCTTGAATTTCTGGTAGTTCCTTGTCAATATATTGTTGTAGTCATTTCTGAATGATATTGAACAGAATTTTATTTGAGTGTGGCATCAACGATATTGTTCAGTAATTTCTACCTTCGGCTGGATCACCTTTCTCTGGAATAGGCATAAATGTGGATCTAGGGGTACACTGGGAAACTAAAAAAAAAAAACCTGCATCTTAAAATGGAAAATTTCCTTAAAGATGTTACCAGTTATAAATGTTTTCTTTCTTTTTTGTTTGTTTGTTTTAGTTTTAGCAGTGAACCATAACAATGGTTGCAATTCTGATCTTAAAAATATCATATACCTGTATGATCATTATGAGTCAGAATTGACAGGACAGCAACAGATTTTTTCGGATTATCTTTGCTTTAAATAATTAATTGTGCCTTCTCTAAGCAGGTAAGGAATTAATTAATAAGTGATAAAGAAAGACAAGTCATAATCATGTGAGTTCAATTTGATTTGTCAGAAAATGAAAAACAAAACAGAATGTGCTGACATCTGAAACAAAAGGATCTATTTACATTAAAAATTTAAAGTAGCATCAGAACACCCAAGAGTGACTTAATGAGTTTAAAAAAGGAGCCAAAACCAAAAAGAAATGAAACTCATTGCTGTCAAGTAGATTCTGACACACAGCAACCCAGTAGAACCGCCCCACAGAGTTTCCAAGGAGTGTGTCGTGGATTTGAACTGTCAACCTTTAAGTCAGCAGTCATAGGTCTTAACCAGTATGCCAACCAGAGTTTCAACAAAAGGTACAATAAAAAATCTCATATTAAATATTAAATATTTTCTATTTTTACCTTACTTAAGATAAACTGATTCAAGTGTCCTTAAAATTAAGAGAAATAGGAGAGTATTTACATTTCTCAGAAACCTGTATCACAGCAATATAGTCAACACTTGATTACTCGAAGCATGAAGATGAGAGATGATCCAAATGCTGCAAATGACCTCAGTGTGTTAACTCAAAATTTACACTGAATATTGGTATCTGATTTTCTTGGTTTAAGCAGTAAGTTGAAACAAAATTACTTTTTCTAGTACTTTAACTTGTACTAAAGCACTGTTACAATGTTTGCACATTTCTTTGTTCTCTAAATTCTTACATACAAAACACACCACTCTAAAAATAAACTGTGTAACTTCACAGACTTAATGTAACATACCTCATAAAATCCTTTCTGTCCCAATGAAACAAACTGTACCTTAAATGGTGAAGTTAATTATGTGTGTTGGTTTTCACAAACCAACTGCTGTTGCCAGCTGCATTCTAAGTAAGTGTAAATAGAGACAGTTTGAGCTGTCAACAAAAGACATAATTAAGTGGAAAAGATGCTGTCAATAACACATGGCTACAACATTCTAAACCTTGCAAGACAAACAGGGCCCATCTGATATGGAGGTCTATTGTACAGACAATCTGTTCTTAATCAACTAATCAATTGGGTCAAGTAAGAAAATCTAGAAGGGTAAAGCTGCCCAAACATACTTGTTCAGAGAAATACAGTTTTATTTAAAGACACTGCTCCCATTCTTCTCCAATGAACATTTCATAAAAAAAGTAAGTACTACATAAAATCTGATGGCCTATTTTCCCAAATTTGCTATTCTAGATACATTGGGCAGAAGCTGATTCACTGCATTCAGGAGTTACATTAGGGTTTAATTGTCTACCAGAACTAGTTGAAAGGGTTGGTAGATTATCTTAGCAACCATGATAAGACTATTTTTACACTTTGAAAGATATCAAAGATACAGAAGGCATTCATGCCCTCCCCTGAGGGCTACCTTCTAACCATGTTAACTTGCATATTTACCATATTTCTAATTTTTTCAGTTGTCTTCACACTTAGCATGTCATCATACATATAAACGAAGAAGTTTATTGGAGCTTTTTACATAAAATTAGCTTCTACTGTAGTGAATACCATAAAGGTCTGCAAATTTATTAGGGGCATTTTAATTATCAGTAATATGTTTGGCATAAACAAGATCCTTCATTAAGTCTGCTAAAAAGCATTGTCTCCGGGTAAAAGCAATAAATTCTGCAAACCACCAGGATCAAGCTGGGAAAACAAACAACCCTGGTGACATAATGGTTAAGTGCTATGGCTGCTAACCAAAACAAATCAGCAGTTCAAATTCAAGAGGCAGGTAGTCCTCAGAAACTCTTACAGGGCAGTTCTGTTCTATCTTATTGGGTTATTGTGAGTTGAAATTGACTCAAGAGCAATGCATTTGGTTTTCTGGGTTTCCGTCTATTTAGTATCAACTTGATTTTCAGAAACCCTGGTGGTATAGTAGTTAAGTACTACAGCTGCTAACCAAAAGGTCAGCAGTTCAAATCTACCAGACACACTGTAAATTCTATAGGGAAGCTCTACTCTGACCTACAGGGTTGCTATGAGTCAGCACTGACTTGATGGCAGTGAGTTTTTTTGTTTGGTTGTTTAGCTGGATTGATTTGCAGATGTTTAACCACTTTCTCATTTCTAGTTATAATACTATGTCACCATTTCTCTATGTTCTCGCTTTTCCTCAGATGCCTAAAATCAGTAAACAGATGGCACAAATTCCATATACCCTAATGGCTCCTATACTGACATCTGAGAAAAGTCCAGAGATAAGCCCTAAAAGAGAGCTCTAAGAAATTTTCACCCTTAATGAAAGAAAATGAGTAGTAAAATAAGGGATCAAACTAATGAATCGGTCAAACAGGCAATGGGTTTTCATATAATCTGAGGTACCTTCACTAAAGTATTATAAGAGCCAGTGTCTTTACCATTAAATAGTTTAAGGTTATTTGAGTACAGAAAGTAACAATAAACATCTCGAATCCACACAAGTAAATGTCATCAAGTCTATCCTGACTCAAGGCCACCTCAACTGCGTTAAGCAGAAATGCACTCTGTAGGCCTTCCACAGCTAGGACCTTTCTGAAATAGGTAACGAGGCCTTACTTTTGAGGGCAGCACTGGGTAGGTCTGAACTGCCCACCCTTCAGTTTAATAGTCCAGTGCTTAACTATTCACATTACCCAGGGACCACCACAAGGATCTAAGTATATAGTTAATTGTGTAGAGCAGACTTTAAGTGGTATAGGAACCAGGATTAAAGATGAATGAAAACTGTAGATGTTATAAGAAGATACTATGAAAGAAGTGAGATCTCAGCTTAACCTTGAAGGATATGCAAAGGAACAATCGTGAACAAAAGTAATCTCATAGAGGGACTTCTTTCTTTCTTCCTTCCTTTCTTTTTTTTGGGTGAATTAATAACTCCTTGACAATAATAAAAGTGATTTCATAGAAGAACTTCAAACATTACCATGAAACTTATACTGAAGTAAATACTCAAGAATTAATGACTTATAAAAATAATAATAATTCAATCACTGATTATTTTAATTAAGCCCAGATCCACAGGCATTATAACAATATATATATTAACATACAAAGTTATTTTCCCCTACATTATACAATCTGAGTATATTATTAGGATTTCCAACAAACATAAGAAGAAACAGGGCAGGGTGGATGATAATAATATACAACATTATAAAGACTGCAAGATGTCATCATACTGACTAAAGTCAAGGCTTGAGAGGGACAAGACAAGCAGACACCTTAAAATTGCATTCTACAAAAAACTATCAGTTAAGAATGAATTTGAAGCTAACTCAATCGTCTTCCATTTTTGTACAAGTCAGAGAAGGTTGTTTCCTATGTCTCAGACAAAAGGCAAAATTCAATCATTTGCAAAAATCACTCCCCTGAGAAGAGTTCCTAAAGCAAGTAATATGCTAGAAATAAAAAGCATTTCAAAGACACAAATATATTTAAAGTATCAGTCTGAAAATGGCAAAACTTTAGACACTGTGTGGTAACTGGAAGAATTATTTTGCTTGTTGAAATGTGAAACTGAATTACTGTATACTTAAGGATTTTTTTTCATTCATAATCTAGTAATTAGGGGAACTGGAAATCAAACAGGTATTTTCACATCTCAGTTTCTAGAACATGATTTTTTTTATCACAAGTGTGACAAATAGGGCTCTAAGAATTTCCTTCTGTTTTATTACAAATATAATCAACTCAGTTGGGATAAAGCATTTTAATATCTCTTTTATTCTGGTTTGAGTAATTAACCACCAATCAAATAGTTATAAAGCTGAAAAGGCCTTAAAACTTGTTGAACACAATTGACTAGGTTCTAGATAAGGAAATGAGAGCCCAGACTCAAGTGACAGTCTAAGCATACATCACAATTTTGGGTACAAAGCCCAAAATAAATTATTTATTTTTCAACCCTGATGATTTTAGTTTTTTTTTTAACATTTACTCGTAAGTATTCTTGCTAGAAATAATAGTCCACAGCCAATCTAAGTATCACAGGTATCTTACCATTTCTGGAAGTGAAAGATGATAGTAAAAGGAAGAAGCTGACAAGTTCTTTTTGTACTTGGCTTTAATTTCACTATCAGACTAACAAATTTCTTTATAAATATTCAAAAACTAAACAGTTTGGGTGGAGTAAGTGCCTTGTTTCAGAACACACATACTTGTACTTCCATACATACACATTTTTAACATCTGCTAACTTAGAATGCGAGCTAATTCTACTAGAATGCAGTAAAAGCAAACTGCCAACATTACATATGATATGTATTTTTTTTTAAATAAAATAACAGAAACCCTGGTGGTATAGTGGTTCAGCGCTAAGGCTGCTAACCGAAAGTCCAGGGGTTCAAATCCACTAGGTACTTCCTGGAAACTCTACAGGGCAGTTCTACCTTGTCTTACAGGGTCCTTTATCGTCAGAATCAACACAAAAGGAGCAGGAACTGTAATCAGCAACAGGAATATAAATTACATACAATTATATTTATTTCACATTTCCCAAGAGGTCACTACTCTCGCTTTAAACTTATATGTGACAAACTATTTCATAAATATAAACTGCTGCAAAGAATGACCCATTAACTTAAAAAAGCATACTACAGTATCCTTCTGGCATACAGCATTTTACTTTCTTTTTTCAAGATAAACTAGTTGGAAATATTTGCTTTAAGAAGGGGACTATTCAGTAAAAAAGGAAATTAAGAGACAGATTAAATAACATGTAAAAGCCTCTTTCATTAATTATTTAATCTACTTCTAACAGTAGAGTAACTTTTACACATACTTTAATGGCATAAATAAATCTTCTAAAATCTTACTGTTTTCCAGTAAGGCAAAAAACAGGCAAACAAAACAAATGACTAAAAACCAAACTTCCTATCAACTATTCTCATATAATTTCTTCAATATCTATTTGTACAGACATGTTCCCAAAGTAACTCAGAAAAAAATACACCTAATAACTTAAATTTCATGGGTTCCCTATATGTTTTAAAACATTTTTCAAAACCACATGTCATCAGTATTTACCAATTTAGGTAAATAAATATTTGTTTATCTACAAATAAGTTATTATAAAAACTTCAGTCAATAAATATCTATATTGGTGATTTCTGTGTATACATAATATGGGCTCTATAGAAATACATAGGCTTTGTACTTGACAGGAAACTCCAACATGTTAGTATATGTTGTTGTCTGTCGTTCAGTCAATTTGACTCAGCCCCATAGGATGAAGTAGAACCGCACCACAGGGCTTCACAGTCTGTAATCCTTACAGGAGCAGATCACGAGGTCTTTTCTCTCAAGAAGTGGCTGGTGAGTTCAAACCACCCTCTTTTACTGCCATCACCAGGACTCTTTAGTTTATATTAGGGAAGAAGGGAAACAAGGCAGACTAACAAATAGTCACCTTGGGCCTAAAGGATGAGCTCTGAATATAAGAGATATGCAACCTGCCTGGAAAGCTATGGCTTTCAAGAATCTCTTAGGAAGCTAACCAAATGAGAAGAAAACTCATTTCACGTCAAATATTTCTTCACTGAAACAACCTAGTGTTCTAACCCAGTAAACAAAGCAAAAATTTATTATCTCTATAATTAAATATTCCTATTCAGATTTTTTTTTTTTCCTGAATGATCCAAAAAGATTTTCCTTTCAATATAGATATGGAGCGATGCTGGTGAAAAACAACCTTCTAGGATTAAATATACACACAGGGCTGTCTGAGAAGCTCATCTCTGGAGACAGGATGATAAGCTGAGGAGGGACAGAACTTGGTTCAGTGAACACAGGAGTTCAGGTGGAAAGGAGGAATGTGTTGTCACAGGAGGATGCTGGGGAACAGAGGAGAAGATGGGTGTGAGTTCTGGGTGTTATCTAGCAAACTGATTTGGACTGCCAACTTTCACTTAAAACACAATAAAGTATTTTTTTTAAAAGATTTTTCTTTCAAATAAATCTCTAAAGATGATTTAGAGATTTTTCTTTCAAGTAACATTAAACTGCCTTTTTTAATACCTCATGAATGAATAACATCTGATAAACATTTCTAAAGGTTTTGATTGCTAATAAGCAGATATACCACACTGTATTTATATCCCAATAAAGTGAGAAGCAAATTTTCTTTTTAAAATCTGACCATCTCTCCAAAGAAACCAGTGTTTTGTTTTAAACAAAGTGAGGATTTTAAAACAGCATCAGCAAAGACAACAAAAAAGCCATGCATGATCAGTCCCTAAATTACTAGAAGTTTACAATTTTGGTGAACTATGACTTAAAAAAATTAGAGACACATGCTAGATAATGAAATATTAAGTCAATCCAGGAAACTGTCTTATTCCTAGCAAATCTGTAGAACCCCAACTATGCACATTAAAATATTGAAATAATTTACTGGACCCTTCTTTTTAACACTGATGTAATATATACTAAAAATCAGCACTCTTCTCCATAATTTACAATTTCTTTCCTTCTTATCTTAGAGAGAACCAAAACAAAACACTGTGATTCACATCTAACCAGTGTGGCTGCAGAGTCTGCTCTCTGGCACTATTTTGGGCACCTAAGTCATGTCAATTGCAACAATAAACTCTGATAAAGAGATGAAGACAAACATTTTTGAGTTCGGAAAGCAATCCTGAGAAATATTCCACATTACGTTACCTTAAAGTACAAATATCTATAATGACAAAATGTTATTTTCACTGACACACTCAAAAAAGAATTATTAATGAAGAGTGGCTAGGGAGATACAGAACAGGAGTGAAACTCAACACTGTAGGATGAGGAGTCAAGAAAAGTGGTTAAGAAGAGGGCCCAGAGCATTGATTCAGAAAAGAACTGACCTACTCTCAACCCCACCACTTGCCCCAGTCCATAGCTTGCAAGCTACAGCTTAAAGGTTTTGAAGCAGAGCTACCATCAATAGTTTACAGGCATGGAATCACAATAATGATAGCCAAGAATTTGTCACAGTTTATCCTTCATTCTGGAGGTTTTAGTTATCCACTAACTTACTATGATATCCTGAACAAAACAAGTCAGTAACTACTTTGAATCTAATTCCTCGAATCAAAAAATGAGCTGGGATTACATTATCTGCAAAGAATTCTAAATTCCAGAGTCGTTAATTTAGTCACAAATTCTAGTGGTCTACACAGTCACACAGAATTAATGAAGAAAGTAATTCTGTAGCACATTTAAAATGACTGCAAAAAATTACTGTCTATTACTGACTAGTAAGGGCTTAAAAGTTAATAAAGATTTATAACTTAAAAATATTGAGATTCTTAAATATGATCTTATCAGACAATACACATAGGTATGAGAGAAATAAATGAAACAAAGTATCAAGATAGAAGTGTATACTTTTAAAAATATTTCAATAACACTTTCAAAACATGTATAATAAAACGAAGCCAAATTCCATTGTTGCTCAGGTATTAAAAAATTTCTTTTTACTTTTAATGCACGTCTATCATGCAAAGTCATAAAAGATTTTTTCAGTTGAGCTTTTTTTAGTATTTCAAAAATTAGCTTAAATATGATTTTTTCCAATGTCAACTTTTTTAAAGCTCCTGAGCTGATCAATGAAAAATACAAAAATGCCGCAATTCTCAAGGTCTAGATTCCTACTCAAATCAGTGAAGATTTATTTCACAAGCATTTGATATACAGTATTCTCCTTTAAAAAGTTCAACTACTACAGCAAATGCATAACTGATTTATGGGGGTAAAAAGTTCAAGTGAAGGACACATTATTAACTGTGCATTAGGGAGGTAGGGCAGAAGACAATATACCTCTCTGGAACACTTTAAAAGCAATATTAAAAAATGCAAATGCCAGACACAGGTGAAGCTATTTCACATAAGCACATAAGTCACAGAATAAATCCTAGGATCCCTTCCAGAAACAGTAACAACAGGAGAGACTATATATCAACTCACAAATAAAAAGCCAAATCTTCTTCCATTGTGGACAGACACATAAGTCCACTGCACTCAACTATCTTAAAAGAGTAAGATATGATTACTGTTCCACATTTATCAAAGTCCATCAAGAATCTACTCACAACATAGGACGACATTAGACTGAGTTACACCAATGTTAGTATCCTATCTTATGTACCAATAAACAATGCAATTAATAGTCTGATAGAATGTAACATATTCATAACGTCTCTGTTACACAACAACACTAAAAAGATACTTCAGTAAAATTTCACTTCAAAATTCTGTTTTTAAATGGTAGAAACAGATCTCTATCTTTGCATATGTCTTCATTCATACCTTAGGGATAACTTCCCTCATCAGTTTTTCAAACACTAGAAGATAAGCATTACTAGGAAAATGGGCCAACAGCTGCTTGTAAATAAGCCACCATCCCTAAGCTGCCTCCCATTATTCCACACTTGTGTTCGACAAGGTCACTTGCCACAGAGATTTCGGGGAGAAAGGGTATGTAGCCTATAGAATTAAGAATTTAAGACAAGAGGCTATCCAGTTACTTTTCCTTCTGTAGCCAATGGCAAATCAAGACTTAAAAAAGTTATCCTCAGCAAGCAAGTCAAACATTTTCCCTTTAATATTAATTTGAAAAACTTAAAACTATTATCACAAAAGCAAGTCACTTTTCCACACTCTCTTTCCTTTACATATATACGTAAGCTGTATGAAAAACAAGTTTAATCACACAGTAACGTTAAGAAATTACTAAAACTAGTTAAATGTCGCTCTTCTGCTATTCTGCAATGACGGAATTCAAACCTTGAATACAGTGACTGGACATTGCTTTTTGCGAAAACTTGAGAATATAATCTGAAGCTTTATCCTCATTTTAAATTTCAATAAAAATATGATTTATGACTAATTTCATTAAAAAGCACAGACCTCCAGAATGAAAAACTTCATAATTTCAGGTTGATTGTAACCTTTAATGAACTTTGGTGAAACACAGAAATTAAGCTAGGCTGAAACTTACCATTAAAATGTTTGATCAATATTCCAATGCCCCAAAAGTTATTACTGACACTACAAAGTGAGGCTCACTTTTAATTTTCAGCTCGGCCTATGATCTTCATAAGGCTTAAAGCTACATTATGACACTCATCCAAAGAGATGTATGCAGAAAGAGTGAAATGGCAAGTTTTCAATGTCATGGATGAGTGTGAAGACACATGGCATGCTGAAGTCACTGCCCATCAAAAATGAATCATGACACTAGTTTTAAAATTTGTGGTGGGGCACAAGGACAAATATTGTATGAGACCTCTACTTATTGTAAGGACGTAAAAACAGACTCATGTACAAAAGAAAAGACTCTGATGGCTGCAAGGGTCAGGAGGGCTAGTTAGATAGGTGATAGAAATTTGGTTGGGTACAATCAATGACAGCACACATTAAAAGGAAGATCAATTTAACTGGACTTCAATATAACCTGAAAACTTCTAATCTTAACCCAATATTACAAGGACAAAGTAGCAGGGGCGGGGGTCCGGGGACCATGCTCTCAGGGGACATTGAGGCCAACTGGCATAAGAAGCCTATTGGTTAAGAGAGTCTTCTCCACTCCATACTGGTGAGTGGTGTCTAGGGTCTTAAAAGCTAGCAAGCTGTTATCTGAGGTACACCAAATGGTCACAACTCAGCTGGAACAGATGATCACCAAGGACAAAAACGACATGGGGAAAGAGAACCCAGAGGATAGAAAAGACCCACATGAATTGGTGACTACATCAATATGTGACCAGGAGAATCAGATGGTGCCCAGCCACCACCAATGACAGCCGCAATGGACTCATAAGAGTCCCAGTAGCAGTACAAGAATAAAAAGGGGTACACCCTGAGAACTCCACTAGAAGACTGCAATTGATGGTCTAAAAGACTGCAACTGATGGTCTAAAAGACTTCAATTGATGGTCCAAAAGCCTAGGGGTTCCTCTGGGAGCATGGCCCCTAGACTTCATGCTGACCCTGATCATAAATCATCACTGAGGTCAACTCTTTGGACAGGAATGGTCTGGACTCAGTCACACAGAGTGACCATATCGTGTGCATACTTTATGGTTCTACACATCTATATGATGTTGTCCTACTGGCCTCTTACTGGAGGATGGTGGAGAGGAGTGGATAGGAGATTGCTAGAAGGATATGTGATACATACAGACCAGAAAGGAGGAGTATGCTGTCACTGGGCAAGGAGAGCATAAGAAGCTGCACACAGGCAGGCATGCAAATGTAAACTGGATTGCACACTTTTACTCAGTCACAATAAATAAATAAATAAGTGGGAAAAGATCCAGGAAATACTACAAATTTTCAAGATAAAACTACCTGAGTGTCACACAGAAATGCCCCTGGAGTCAACACTTAAACAATTCTAAATTACTTTACTTTACAATTACATTTTCTTACTATTCTACTTTTGTTCCTACATTGAAAAGTACAGTGTTGGGGACATGTTTTTCCTCATAATACACAACCATCAAAAGGAGTATGAGCTGATCATAAATTTTAATATATTATTGCTTAATAAAACTGAAAGTTATTTTCAGCAACACAAGTGCTTCAGACGTGTGTACTGGTAAGAAACAGACATTTCTACACAGGAGAATGAAAAACAAAGAAGTCTTTAGCTCAACTTACCTCATACTTTCCAAGTGCAGTAGTAACATTACAGTAATATTCAGAAAATATACCACCCAAATTTTCACAACATCTCTAGCATCATACCACCTAATATACTTGGCAAATTTTAACAGTGCTTACATCATGTAGGATTTCAACTACAAAACTATTTCTCCTGTCTCAAGTAAGTTGCTTTCTGCATACCTTGGAAAGCTATTACATTTTGGGTCTCTTACTCTTGCCTCTAAATTGTAATCTATTTACTTACGATGTTCAAGTAAAATGAGTTTCTCTACATTTCAATCAGACTAACCTTCTTACTGTCAAGGCACATTTGTAAAGTAGCATATTTACAGCTGTATTCAAGAATGTGTGTTATAACTAGAATTGAATTATCCAGTGCTAACAAGTATTCACATAATAAAAAAAAAAAAACAATAAAAAGAAGCTAACGGTAATCCTTTATGACAGCCTTCACTTTCTCACAAAGATTTGAACACCAGTAGTTCACTACTCAGGGTACAGACAGGAAAATATGCAGCTTCATTTATATTCAGAAGCAGAAGAGAAATCACCCAAACTCATTTACATCTCTCCATTTTCCTTACAGCATGTTCACAGTGGGTGGTCTATCCAACCCATCTTTGAATTAGGTACGTGGCTTAAAATGCTGTTACATTTCAGCCAAGAACCCAAATTAAAAATAAACATGAGTCTTAATTTCATCATTTTCTCTACAAGATGCAATAATAGAGCAAACACAGTACTTAGTTTGTTCTCACTTTAATCTATATTCCATACATCAGTTTCATACAATAAATTTACTCATCTTCATCTTGCATGTTCTCCAAAGTGTTAAAACTATTTAAACTTATCACTAATATCGTCATGTGATATAGCAGCAAAATCATCTAGTAAGAAATTACATTTCTGATATTCTTTTACTGTTTTTTTTCGCTTATGTTTGTACAAACAATAGAATTCTCAGCAATCCTTTACACTAGTGAACACTAAAACACATTAGTAACACCATCACGGTAGGAAAGCCATGATGATAATGGCTATGTTCTGGCCCTAAGGTATCCAGCAAAACATCTACACAGATACATATAAAACTAAATGTCCTCTGTTGGCAATGACTTTCCAGTATAAAGGTAGAAAATAATGCCCAAGGACATATGCTTCCTTCTACTTAGTCTAACATATCAGTATTACAAAAATCAGACTGAAACATAAATGTTAAAAAGCTGTAACACTTAAAATATGAATATAACAATCCTTGCAATAGGATTACTGGAAACCCTGGTAGTGTAGTATTTAACTGCTACAGCTGCTAACCAAACCATCAGAAGATTAAATCTACCAGGCACTGCTTAGAAACTCTACAGGGCAGTTCTATTCTGTCCCATACAGTCACTATGAGTAGAAGTTGACTCAGCAACAACAGGTTTGGTTTGGAGTTTTCATGACACACTGATGACGTACTTGGCTGCTAAACAAAAGGTCAATAGTTCAAACTCACGAGCCATACTCAGGAGAAAGATGCACAGAGGGATTGTAAACATCTATGAATCATCAACATTATAAATACATTCAAATACAAAATATGGACAATTTAAAGCCTGCATTTTTAAGAAATTATAGGAATCATTCTTTGGGGGAGAAGGGCTCCACTACACGTATTCAAAAAAAATGTAAAAATTTCTAAGGAATTTATTTTCATATCCTTGAAAACTTAAAAATCAGCAGGTTGGGCTTAACTTCTTAAGTGTTACTCACAACTGGTCCCTTTCTTCTGAAATTTCAATATTTAACAAACAGGAAGGTAATATTAGAATTTATTAAAACTTTAAATAGGATAAAGTGCATAGAGCAAAAAGTAGAAATTCACTATAAGTAACACCAATTAACACAGACATAAAAAACTTCATGAGCAGGAAAATGGAAAAACCAAGAAAAATAAGCATTTTTCTGGTTGTTTTAACTATGCTAACATATAAATGAATACAGAACAGGTAGAAACAACTTTTATTTAAACAGTAGCAACATCAAATATCAGAAGCTTGCTCATTTCGTATTCTTGTTGTGCAGAGATGTGAAAATGCTGTTCTGACAATCTGAAATGTACTTTATATTCCTGTATCTTGCAAAAAAATTTTACACCCCTTTGTTTTTAACTATGGCAAAGTTAGATTATCATTATGGGCTGTATTCAAAATACAGAAAGCTATTATGTAAAACTAAGATGATAAGTCTCCATCTTTAACTACATTGCTGTAAAAGTGATCAGTCCAATCTGAAATGTTACTCTGTAAGTTATCTGTCTATCCATTTATCTATATACATCTCTATATATTAACAGCTACCAAATGTTCCAAGAAAGGATAAACAGTATTTTTTTGTTTTCGCTTTTAAACATTTTTAAAAACTGTAAATGGTAAAGGAATACTGGTCATTGTCTCTTTCTGGACTGAAAGATGTGCTAATACAAATGATGTAAGGAATCTAAGTATTCTAATCTAGGTTACTACAAGGCAATGACAGTTTTTGTACAAATTTTCAGTTTCAGCAAATAGATTATCAAAAAATGTCTCTGTAAGATATGAACCACATTTTCTTTACCTTTTATAAAAAATTCTCATGAATATGATGACTCACTGCCGTGAAGTCGGGTCCGACTCATAGTGACCCTAGAATATATATAAAAAGTTTTATATGTGGATACAAGAATCAGCATGTACAAAATTAACTAAATATTTGGTTGGCCCAAGTCAAGTTTATAATTTGTAGGATTGTCATAATGAACATTGCTAATTTTTCATTGTTTCATAAAGAAAAAAATGCACTTGCTATACGTTCATTTTTGCTATAATACAGCTCTCTACCATTTTCAAGACATGCAGTTGTCAAACGTTGATGACATACATAAAACAGTTAACAAATTGTCATTTAGAGATCTGAACATGTCATAAATGAATAGAAAGGAAATGAAAATTATATCTGACTTGATGAAAACACAATTCAACATTCTCTTTTTTAAAAAACCTAAATAAATAAAAAGTATGCGCCTGAATATAAAGTATCAATTTTAAAGACATAAAATATTTTCTGTTTTTTGTGTTTAATCAATGTTCTTAATGATCAATTTCACTGACAGCCTCCTGTCTCTCCACACAACAGTAAGAAATTGCACTTCATTAGCTAAATATTTTAAAGAAGTTATCTGAAGTATTCACATAACAGGCAATGCCCAGATTACAAGCAATTTTCAGTCCAAAATCTGTCTTTAAGTTGAATTTATACACAAGCTGGAATTGCTACGTATGGTTCATACATAATGTCCTCTAAGTTAGATGCTTTTCTTAGTCTATATCTTTCTATGCATAAAAAACAAAGAAAACACTTTCAGATACACTAAAACATCTTCAACATAATAATAAGGTAGTAACAATGTGTTGATTTGCACCACTAAGTAGTGCATGTCTCTTACCAATAACCATTGTAACCCTCTGCAGTTGAAGAGATGCTTGCAGAGACGATATTACCCAAAATACTCAAAAGACGCTGTATAATCTTGGAGAAAAACTAGGTATTTTATTACAGATTCCGAACTAAAAAAATCCATGTGATACTACTGCGACACATTATTGCTGGGCTTTCAACCTTCCTCAGCAGAGGCAGGGAGGGCTGGAGGCTTTCAGTAGGATGATGGAGAGGCCAGAGAAATCATTCTCTATTACCTCCTCATTAGACCTGTCAATTCCTTACAACTATGAAGCCTCTGTCTTGAGGTGCAAGGGACTTAAGGTGCTGCTCAAGATGTTCTAAGAGTGAATCACCAGGGCTGGAAAGAGGATGCTTAGGTAAACCAAAGTCAAAGCTCACCAAAAGAAAAAAAAAAAAATTTGCAGCAGAGTCAATTCTGACTCCTACTCACCCAACAGGACAGAGCAGAACTGCCCTTTAGGGTTCCCAAGGAGTTCACTGATATTCAAATTGCCGAGCTTTGGGTTAGCAGCCAAGCTCCTTAATGACCCCCAGAAACCATAAGTGCATACAGATGTGAGGAATCTAAGATTCCCTCCTCCCCCTCCAGCCTCTAAAAAGGCCAAGAACCACTGCAACAGTGAAACCTAAATGTCTATGGTAGGGAAAACAGAAGCCCAGAGACGTGGTGTGATGGCCCTGGGCTGTAAGCAAAGAAAGCCCACATCAATTGCGTGGGGCGGAAGTGGGTAAGGGGGCATGACGGAGCCCAGTCATGTGGTTGAGCTCAGCAAACTGACCAGTTGAACCTGTAGAACACATAGAGTACGACATCCACATCCCAGATGCCAGCCACTACCACGTGCAGTGGAGTGCAGCAGGAGTGCTTGGGGCACAAGGACACGGAGGCTAGCCCTTTCTGAGTTCCGAGGGAGTGTGACACATGTGGTCTCCTTATTGTGGCTCCAGCTTGATGCACCACATCACACGTCCACTGACTGTCCACACCAGAAGCTGCTCGAGGACCCACTGTGGCACCTGTGGACGTGGAGAAGCGTGGTCCATATGGGAGCTTGGGCCAAACACTATGTCAGTTTTATCCTGATAGGCTTTATAGAAATTTGGTTCAGAACAACTCAGGATCGAAATTTGTAACCCAGACTTCTTGACCTGGATATCCATAACACAGGGACTCTGTATTCTCACATGTTCACAGTTTCCCATTATGATGGCTTTACATGTACACACTAAAATAAAGCCCATTGCTATTCAGTCAATTCCAACTTACAGTGACCCTATGGGATGACTAGAAGTGCCCTGTAATACTTCCAAAGAGCAACTAGTAGATTTGAACTGCCAAGTTTTTGGTTAGCTAAATGCTTAACCACGGTACTACCAGGGCTCCATTTACCCAGGCTGAAGACCACTGTATATGGTGATCTAAATACTGGTAACACGAGTGGTCACTATAAAGTGGAGAAATACAGAGTCTCCATTAGCAGAGTAGTGCGGCTCAAGGGTCTTCAAATCCTTACAAAAATTGGAAGACATTATGCTAAGTGAAATCAGTCAGCAGCAAAAGGACAAATATTGTATGAGACACATACTATAAGGACTTAAAACTTGACATATGTACAGAAGAAAAGATTGATGGCTACACAGGCTGCGAGAGAGGGAGACGGTGTGTCATAGATTAGATAGTTGGTAGAAATCTGGTTAGATGAAAGCAGTCACCACACACAGTAGAAAGTAGATAAACTTAACCATGCTTCACCATAAACTGAAAATTCTTCTAATCTCAATCTAATATTGCAAGGATGGAGTAACAGGGGTGGGGTCTGGGGACCATGCTCTCAGGGCACATTGAGGTCAACTGGCATAATTAGCCTACTGCTAAGAGAGTCTTCCACACTCCACATTGGTGAGTGGTATCTGGGGTCTTAAAAGCCAGCAAGCTGCCATCTTAAGTACACCAAATGGTCCCAACTCAGCCGAAACACATGATCACCAAGAACACCAAAGACATGAGCAAAAAAGAGCCCAGGAGACAGATGGACCCATGTGAACGGGAGACGGTACCGACATGAGACCAGAAGAACCAGACGGTGCCTAACCACCACAAAAGACAGACGTGATAGGGCACACAATGTTAAGTCCCTGTGGCAACATGAGAAAAAGCGGGTGTAGCTCAAGACCTCTACTAACAGACCTCAACTGATGGTCCAATGCCCTGAGGGATACCCTGGGAGTGTGGTCCATAGAGCTTCTGCTGCCCCTGTCCAGAAAACAGTACTGAGGTCAACTCTTTGGACAAAAATGGGAACTCAGGGACACAATGGATGTGCTTTACGGTTCTACACATTTACAGGATGCTGTCCTACAAGTCTCCTTATAGATGGGAGAGGAGAGAGGGGAGAAGAGGAGACAAGAGATTGTTAAGAGAATACGAAAACTATACAATGAAAAGGAGGAGTGTGCTGTCACCAGGCAAGTAGAGAATGAGGTGCAGATAGGTGGACATGCAAATTTAACCTGGATTGTATACTTTCACTTAATCATAATAAAAAAAATTGAAAATTGAAAAATGCTGCTGCTGTTTTTTAAATCAGAGAATTCAGACCAGCAAAAGGGTAAATTTGTATTTCTGACAATCTTTGAAGACAGACCAAACACACACTTCGAAGATACAAATAAGAATAAAATAAAAATACACAGACCTGGAAAACAAACAAACAAAAAAAATTTGTAACTATCTTAACAACATTTTGTTCCTCTTCTTCCTGAGTCAACAAGATCACCATAGATCAAGGTTTCACCAGCCAGAAACTCAAGAAGTATTTCTGCTACCTACTCTTACTATTTCCAAGTCCGGCTGCTTTTAATGTTTCTAGTATCTCTCTAATGCAATTCCATCTCTCTCTCCACTTTTAGCAAAATAACAGACTTTATGATTCCTGTTTCCTCTGCTTTCATAGCATTCATTTACACTTCCCTACGTATCCTCTGGCAAGCCTTGTTGCATAGTGGTTTGGAGTTTGGCTGCTAATCAAAAGGTCCACAGTTCAAATCCAACAGGTGCTGCTTAGAAACCCTATGTGGCAGTTCTAGTCTGTCCTATATCCTTTAATTCTTTTAGTTCACTGTCACCATAATAATCTTTCCAAAAGCAATCTCATCTGGCCAATCTGTTGGCTACAATTACCTCCGAGAATGAATATGAAAATTCTGAACACAGGCCACAAGGCCTCACCTGGCTTGGACAGAAGTCCTCTGAGTCTACCAGCAACATTTTTGGATCATAGTTCAAATACGCCATACACTCTTCAGTTCTCTGCAACAATTACTTAAACCACTGATTTCATCTGAATAACACTACTGTATGCTAATATGCATCTTTTTAGTTAGTAAATACTGACAGCATACTATTTGAAAGTAGCTAGTTAAAAACAGACAGGACTCTTGCCCACATGTAGCTAATATTCTAGAGCAGATAGTAGGCTAAAATGAAAACAAACAAAAAAGCAAGGTGGACTTCAAATAGAGATAGGTGCACACTATAATGAGTACCCATGAAATAAGTGAGATGACACAGGGTTAGATTTAGGGGAGGGGAGATGTTTTAATTGTGCAGATAGCTGCTCTGAGATGTTGCTGTTAGTTGTCACCTGGTCACCCTCCCCTCAACTAATGGTAACAGTACAATGGAACAAAATGCCATAATTCCCACAAGTTGCAGATCACATCTTTGTGATTCCTATGCTGATTTTCAGAAGTGTATCTCTAGGCCTTTCTTCCAGTTCTGTCTTAATCTGTAAACTCCTCTAAAATCTATTCAGCACCAAAGCAAGAGGTAAGCCTCTAATGACAGGATAGGAGGCTGTTGTGCCTTCCCTGGCCAGGAATCCAACCCAGGCCTCCCACATGAAAGGTGAGAATTCTACCAGTGAACTGCCAAAATCACATTATCTCTGACAAGGGAAATTTTCAGTTTAATCTAAAAAAGAAGTAATCCTGAGAAATACCAGGGAAAATGCTTCTGTGCCATAAAACTAAATATAAAGTCCCTGAGATGTTTAGAGGAACTGAAATATGACCACAATGCCTGAAGTCAAAAGTTTACCAAAAAAATGGACTCATATCAAGTTGGATCAATTACTAAGAGGCAGACTGCCTAGTTCTCACTGAGGTCATCAAAGGGCTTTTACTCAGGGGGGACAAAAACAGTGATCCAATTTATATTCATATTTTACTTTTGTTAACTTATGGAGAATTACTGAGAAAGGAAGAGTCCAAAAAAAAAAAAATTTGACTACTGCATCAAGCAATCATCTTCATAGCACCTATTCCCATTTACAATTTAATGTATGTCTCTAGGCATTTTAACTAGATTTGTGCTCTATGAAAGAAATAACTTTGTCTTGTTTTTATCAACAACATCATTAGTGCCTAGCAGTGTCTGGCATACAGCAGTAATATACATATATACAGAACCAATGAAGTACTTAAAGTATAAAAGAAAAAGTCAACAACTTATAACACATACACACAAAGTGGAACATTAGTAAGTGGATCCGAAAAGAGTATTATGCACCCAAATGAGCTTGCATAATTTCTGGGAAATGGTTACTTAGCTTTTACAGTGTTCTCCAAGACATCTAAAAGCTCCATTTTTTTTTTTTTTTTTTAATTATGATTGAGTGAAAGTATACAACCCAGGTCAATTTTGCATACCCAGCTCTCTAAAACTCTATCTGCTCTCCCCATCCTGTGACAGCACACTCCTCTTTACTATTTCCTACTAAATATTCTCCCCCAAAACACCTGTACCCTTCTCTTCACCCTCTCATCTCTCATCTAGAAAGAAATGAGTGAGAAAGCCTTCTATAAGTGTATAAAACGATAACATACACACAACACACGTTCACTCTGTGTCCCTGAATCCAGTTCATTCTTGGACTGAGAAAGGAAGTGCTGACCTCAATACTGGTTTCAGGTCTGGGACAGAAGCAAGTCTAGGGGCCATGTTTCCAGGGAACCCTTCAGGCTGTTAGACCATTAATTCTGGTCTTTTAGCAGAGTCTTTGATCGGCACACCTATTTGTCTCACACTACATTGTGTCCTCTATCAAGGCTGTCTTTGGTGGTTACAGGGCACCATCTGGTCATTCCGGTCTCATGAGATCAGTCAGCTGCAAAAGGACAAGTATTGTATGAGACCACTGTTATAAAGACTTAAACGATTTATGCACAGAAGAAAAGACTGATGGCTACAAGGGTGTGGAGGTAGGGAGAGGATTGGTTATAGGTTAGATAGGTGATACTAATTCAGTTAGGTGAAGGGTGTGACAACTCAGTAGGAGTCAGGTCAGCATAAACAGACTATCACCCAATAGTCTCCCAATCACATGGACCCTTCTGTCTCTTGGGCTCCTTCTTCCTTATGTCTTTGATGTTCTTGGTCATCACCTGTTCCAGGTGGACTGGGACAAACTGATGTTCCTCAGATGGCAGCTTGCTGGCTTTTAAAAGCCCAGATGTCAGTCACTGATATGAGGTGGAGAAGACTCAGCAAAAGGCTAGTTATGCCAACTGACCTTGATGTTCCCTGAAAACATGGTCTGTAGGCCCCCATCCCTGCTACTCCATCCTTTGAAATGCTGAATTTAACAAATCTCTTACTTCATGGTGATTGTCCATTTATGCAGACCTGTTTCCTACTGAGTTGTCATATCCTTCACCTAACTGAATTAGTAACATCGATCTAATCTATGAACAATCGTCTCCCTCTCTCCCTACCCTTGTAGCCATCACAGAGTCTTTTCTTCTGTGCATAAACCATTTGTTAAGTCTTTATAATAGCGGTCTCATATAATACTTGCCCTTTTGCAGCTGACTGATTTCATTCAACAAAACATCTTCTAGTTGATATTAGATTATAAGATGCTTCTAAAATCATCGCTGTTCTTTATCATTGCATAGTGTTCCACTGTGTATATATACCATAGTTTGTCTATCCATTCATCTGGTGATGGGTACCTATACTGATTCCATCTAAAAGCTCCAAAATTTTAAGAACTGCTAAAGCCTACATCTGGTCATAAATACAGAAAGTAAAGCTATCATAAAACATTAAAAAATCTAAAATAGAACAAGGACTGAAATAGAATTTGTTTTCTACACACTTCTGATGGATACCCTGACTCCTGGTAAGTCAATCAAATGAAGTGTAGATGTCAGACAGATTAATAAAGATATTCTTTACTTTACAATGAAATATTTATTTTTCCTTTATAATTTTATTTCACATAGTAACTTAGTACTAACAAATCCAAGCAAGGAAAAGTAGTTCAAAATCATAACTTCTTGTTAATGAGAACAAAACTAGAGACTTAGTTAAGTATCTGTTCAGAAAGTATCCAATATTTTACATACACATAACTAGTGACCCGAGTACAGAATTAAATACAAAATTTACTGAGTAGCCTCAATATAGTTTTCTCTCTAATGTATCAGTAAAGCTGTTTCCTAGTCTCTGACTTTCTCATACAGATCTAAAAAGAGCTACATGGCACAGGCCCATGAGTATATAGCAAAGGAAGTGAGAACACCCGGGAGAAGGGGGATGGCTTGTTTCTACAGATACTCAAAACAGCAGTCCTCGCTTTATAAGGGGCTAGCAACATTACCTTGTCCACTGGTACAGCAAAGTATCTTATTATATCCTAAGGAAACCCTGGTAGTTATCATGGGTAAGTGCTACAGCTGCTAATAAAAAGGTTTGGCAGTTAGAATCTACCAGGTGCTCCTTGGAAACTCTGCTGGATTGTCCTACTCTCTCTGTCCCATATGGTCACTATGAGTCAGAATCATCTGGACAGCAACAGGTTTCTTTGTTTGATTTTTGGGTTTTTGTTTTTTTGTTTGTATTCTGCCTAATACTGCTATTTTCAAAAAGGTGACACTTTCAAATACTAGGATTTGGGAAATGATCACACACCATAAGAATAGTAACTTACTGCTAAAAGATTAAGTGAGATAACATAAGAACTATGAGATAAGAACTATGTTTAAATCACTAGAAACACCTTGCAGAGTTTATTTTCTCTCATCTGTCCTTTCTAGCATTGACTAGGACAAGGACAATTTCTACTTAAAGTTATTTAAGAAAAATAATTTGCATTAGCTATTTGGGTTGCTGTTGATGTTTTCCAAAGTCTATAGTAACAACTATTCCATATAAATAGATCTCAAATCCTTCTGTCTAGAAATACGATGCAGTTGTTATGTAACTTTATTTGCAATCACAATAGCAACTTTTTTTATAGCAGTGAAAACATTTACTTTCCATTTATAATTTTGTGCATCAAAGTTCACTATTGGCTAATGTTTTTGAAAACTCATGGAATATTCCTTTGTGTGCTGTGGACAAAGTCCTGAGAGTACCTGTTTGATGCCCCAAAAGAAATCACATACATCCCATATCATCAGGGAGAAATTACTTTCTCTGTTGCATGATAAAACAATCAAGCTAATAATTCAATTATTAAAATATGCATGCAGAGAACTGAATCTTGTATGGATAATGAATCCAAGATTATACAATATCTTCCACAAGTAATGAAGTTTCAATACAAATTTTCAATAATTTTTATGGACATTTATGCATTTTTATTTCTTTAAATCTTATCTCTACAATAAAAACTCAAAATAAAAACCGAAGTGCCACTTTAATTCTTCTTCTTTTTTTTTTTAAGGAAATAATATCTGTTTATGTTTACAAACTTAGAGGGACCCAGAATACCTAAACTTTGCATTCATTCACTGTACCAACACAGTTCTATATTTAGACACAAATAGGTAGATATCTGTTAAGTTCTATTCTGTGAAGCGAAAGGGAAATGAAAAAATTCCTCTTCTCACGGAGTTTACGGTGGAAGAGACATAGAGTATTTACAAAAACCAAAGGTGTTATGAAGAAAGAAATAGGATGATGTAACCTGGGAAGAGCTTTCCATATGATGGTTATGAAGTCTCTCTGGAGACTGTCATTAATTAGAGCCAAGATCTAAAGAATAAGAAAAAGTCAGTTATGTGGTAGGCCAAAGGAGTTCCAGACACGAGAAAAAGTATAGCATGTTCCAGAAACAGAAAGTAGTACACGAGATGTTAACACTTGGCTTAACATTCAGCGCATGAACTCCAGAGCAAGTAAGTTTACATTCAATCTCAGCTCTACTAACGTAAAATTATCTTGGGTAGTAACTGACTAAAACATTTTTACATCCTTTTTCCTAATTCCTGTTAGGTAAAAGATTAGTACATTGGCATTAAAAAAAAGAAAGGAAGAAATTTCAGTACACAAAAAATAGCAATACATTGTTCTTTTTTCCAAAACTGGAGTCACTTTTACCTTCCTGAAGTTTAGATAATAAATATTTGTTGTTTGTCTTTAAACTTCAGTATTTATTGTTAAACATCTTAAAAATTATTTTAACCAAAGGTCTCATTGCACCTTAAAATAATCAACTTTTCATGGAAAGTTCTGATGTAATCCTCTTCCATCATCCCGTGTCCCCCACAACCCAGCCCCCATGATGAATTACCTCCTTGGGAGTTCTGGTCTCAGAAAAGTCTGAGGCACACAGCAAAGGTTACTAACAAAGGCCACATCCCTTCCCAGGTTATCTCTCAGAAGAAATGCGGAACAGGCTCAAAATTATTACCTAAAACTACTAGCATGCAGTTGAGAAAACATAAGCTGTTGGAAAAAAAACAGAGCCCACTTTGCTTTCTAGAAGAAAGGTCCTCATTGCTGGGTGGGGCTTGGGGGAAACTGAAGTCTTCACATTAAAAAATAAAATAATTATTAAAATTAGAATATCATCTTTAGAATGGATAAACAAACTATGATATACTCAATGGAACACTATGCAATGATAAAGAACAATAATGACATTAGAAAGCATCCAATAACCTGGTTTCAATCGGAAGACATTATGTTGAGTGAAACCAGTCAGTGGCAAAAGGACAAATATTGCATGAGACCTCTACTGTAAGGACTTAAAATCAGACTCATAAATAGAAGAAAAGACTCTTTGACAGCTGTAAGGTAGGGGAGGGAAGTAGGGAGTGGGCTGGTCATAGATTAGATAGTTGAAAGAAATTTGGCTGTGTGAAAGCAGTGACAACACACATTAGAAAGATGATCAACTTAACTGGACATCAACATAAACTAAAATATTAACCAAATATAGCCACGGATAGAGTAGCAGGGTCAGGGGTCTAGGGACCATGCTCTCAGGGAACATTGAGGCCAACTAGCATAACTAGAGTATTGCTAAGGGAGTCTTTTGCACTCCATATTGGAGAGTGGCACGGGGGGGGGGGGGGTCTTAAAAGCTGGCAAGCTGCCAGCTAAGGCACACCAAATGGTCCCAACTGAGCCAGAACAGATGATTGCCAAGGACAACAAATATATGAGAAAAGAAGAGCCCAGAGGACAGAAGGACCCACGTGAATGAGTGACCGTATCCACATGTGACTAGAAGAACCAGAAGGTGTCTGGACACTACCAATGACAGCTGTGATGGGGCACATGAAGTTGAGTCCCAGTAGCAACACAAGAAAAAGTGGGGTGCATCTCAAGAACTCCACTAAAAGATCACAACTGATGGTCCAAAGGCCTGGGGATTCCCCTGGGTGCATGGCCCCTAGACCTGCTGCTGCCCCTGATCACAAATCATTACTAAGGTCAACTATTTGGACAGGAATGGATTGGACTTGGGGACATGATGTGACCATATGGCCTGTGTACTTCAAGGTTCTATGTATCTAAAGGATGTTGTCTTACTGGCCTCTTACTAGAAGGGAAGGGAGAGAAGGGGACAGGACTGTTAAGAGGATATGACATGTATAGAGCAGAAAGGAGGAGTGTGCTGTCACCAGGCAAGGAGAGGAGAAGGAGATGCAAATGGAGGGGAATGTAAATTTAACTTGAATTGTATACTTTCACTTAGTCACAATTAAAAAAAGAAAAAGAAAAAAATCAGAATATCTTTACAGGTTTTTTTTTTTTTTAACTTTCCAACTCTGTAAGTAAAAATGACCCCAAAATACAGCTTCAATCTTTATAGAAAATTTTTAAACTTTCCAACTCTGTTAAGTAAAAATGACCAAGAAACACAGCTTCAAGTGTACTGAAAGTTGCTAAATGTTTCCATTTTAAATACTTCACATTAACCTTTTATCAATAAAAGTCTGATCAGGAAATTTCAGTATGCTCATTTGTCAACTCTTAATATTTTAATTTGTTTCAGCTAGTAAGTTACAATTAACAGATGGTAACAGCAGAAACTAAACACATGTTGGCCAATATTACAAATGAATTCTATCTACCAAGTAAAACTACATTTATATTTCAGGAAAACAAAATAGTATTACACTTTTAGAAACATAAAAGGAGGGTTGAAAGACAGTTGAGAACTGCAGCTACCTTAATATTTCCTTTAGATGTCAAAGTCTAAGTAGAGAGTAAAAAATGAAGAGACAAAAAATGTAGAAATACACATACTGGTCATCAGTTATTTGCTAAGCAGTGCATGGGAGATCTCATAAGTATTGTAAAGAAAATAACATGGACTAAGGAAATTCTATTTTCACACTTAAGTGTATGAATAAGATATATCCACAGTGAGTAGAAAACACATATTAACAAAGATGCAAATGAGACGGTCAAAATAAACAGAAATTGGAAAATAATCACATTAAAATGTTTATCCTTAATAATTTCCTTAGTTAGGAGCCCTGGTGGTGGAACAGTTAAGCTCTGAGCTGCTAACAGAAATGTCAGCAGTTCGAACCCACCATCTGTTCCTCAGGAGAAAGATGCAGTACTCCGCTTCCATAAATATTGCAATCTTCGAAACCCTATGAGGCAGTTCTATTCTGTCCTACAGGGTTGTTATGAGCTGGAACTGACAGAATAGGATGAGTTGAGTCAATTGATTAGTCTTAACTCTGTGGTCCAATATTCTTTAAGTGTCAGTGATGGCTATTTAGAAAATAAAAGTGAATTCTTTATGCACTGCCTCAGTGCTACAGGAAAAGTAACACATTTCTTCTGAATTAGAAGCAGGTCCTCACTAAATCAGTACATATTTGGAGAGTAACATGCTGTCCTCAGATCCATCACTTGGCACATAATACCCTATACAACAAAATCTTCATGCCTGATGGCTTATCTGAGTGCCTTCTTTATAGAAGAGTACAAGGAATTCAGTCATAAAATGTATTAGACAACTCACTATTTTGGAATATTTATACCTTCTGCCTTAACATAGTTGACTGCTGACCCCTATCTATGGTAAATCCCTATCTATGGTAAACCCGTATCTATGGTAAACATAATGAAGTATAAAATTAAAAGATCTCACGTACTGAAAATGTAATACGGATTTTGTAGCTTTAGTGGCATATAATAAATAGAAAATTGAACTCTAGGACTGTAAGTCTTCATCAATAATAAATTACCATTTAAACTAGGAAACTGTAATTTTTTTAGCATTGTTCCAGCACTTAAAACTACTATTGAAAAATAATGTATCTGCTGCTACAGATTAAATTAATTCCCAGTACTAAGGACTAAAAGAATCTAGAGGTGATTTAATTCTCATTACACTTAATTCAGTAAGTCTGGGTCAAACATAGCGACTTCTAATCATTCCAGACTTCATTATATATTTTTTACAACTAAATGGAAATAACTCAACTACCAATCTTTGTGTGTGTATGTGAGAAGTGTTTTTTGTTTGTTTATTTTAATTCTGTAGCCAAGCCAAGCCAGACTTTCAATATATGATACCTGGTTTCTTGGGTTTCCCCTCCTTTAATTGGCCCTAATGTAAACAATTAAATCTCACTTTACACCATATCAAATTTAAGGAAGAGCAAGAGACTGAAATTTCCCTCCCATCTGCTATCTTTTAACCTACTCACTACACAGTAATCTCCTCAACTGAAGAATGAGCAATTTAAAGAATAACTGTTGTTTATGGCAAAATTATCACATTCCTTAAATTTCAAGGGAAGGGAGGACTGCTGAATATCAGTTTAGAGATTTTTTTTTTCCCCAGCTTTAGAGATGGATGCTCTCTAGGGCCTTCATTTAAAACCTGATGCTACTCTGGCAAGAAGTAATACTTAGAAGTAAATGCCACTACTAAGAATCCTGAGTCCCATCTGATGGCTACTATGGCTTGTGTGACTTAAAAGCTCCCAAGACAATATGAAAATCCTCCCAAAAGTTGGCCATCTTCCGTCCATATGGCCTAAAGAAACCCTGATGGCACAATGCTTAAGCAATCAGCTGCTAACTGAAAAGGTCAGTGGTTTCAACCTACCATCCACTTTGCAGTAGAAAGGTGTGGTAGTCAGCTGCCATGAAGATTACATATAGCCTTGGACATCCTACAGGAAACTTCTACTTGGTCCTATAGGGTAGCTATGAGTTGCTACTGACTGGGTAGCATCAGGTTCCGTTTGGGGGATTAAAGGCGATCAAGCCAAAGGTCAACAGCCTGGGAATCCTACACCTTGATTTCCGGTTCATGTTCTCACCCGTTACGGCCAACTGTTGGTCACAAACAAATCACCTAACTCAAGGACCCTAGAAAATGGTTAGATCACATGCTTTTAAAGCTTTGTAAAATCTACACAAAAATTTTATCTCTAAGAATACACAAACATGATGCTAAAAATAATAGAATATTTTCATCCATCCAATGTTTAACCTTTTTTTTAACCTTAGTACTTAGAAACCAATAGTTTTTATGTTGACTGTATAAGCAAATTTTTTCCTAAATCATGGTTTGCTTGTTTCTCACTTGTTTTAAACACAGTTTGAATAGGAGAAGTATAATTCTTTTACACATTCCGCCAACAAATATTTATTTAGTATCTTTTCTATATCAGACAGTGTTCTAGCTGAATGGGAAACAGGGTTCAGCTGGATCTGAAAAGTTACATGTGAACTTGCATGGCAGAGGAGTAACTAGTGCTATAAAAAATACTCCTTTTCTTAGAGTTTATAAAACCTAGCAAAAAGAGGGGAAAAAAATTCTTACATTCTTTTAATATAGAGTCATCTTCTCACAAATCCATTTATTTACTAATCTATTCATTCACTAAGCATATTTAGTCATTCAAAAATACTGCTGTACCTGGCCATTTCTTGTGGTTCAGAAACACACGTGGCAAAAGACTTGGTCCCTACCCTCATGAAGCTACAATAAAGCTACATAAAACTAGCTTTGAATCAAAACGTATTTGTTATCTTAACATCATGTATCAATGAAAAGCTATTCACTATATGAAAACAATAAGTACCTAGTAAATATCAGACAGAAATAGCAAAGGCCAGAGGAAGATAAAGTTGATAGGGATTTCGAGGTAGCTAGGGAATCAGTGGGTAAAGTAAATAGTTGAATACTAGCTGAGAGGTTGGCAGTTCAATGTCATCCGGAGGCACCTCAGAAGACAGAACTGGTAATCTGTTTCTAAAAGGTCACAGCCTTGAAAATCACAGTACTACTCTGCACACTTGCATCTGCCATGAGTCATAATCGATTCAAGGGCAACTGGAAACAACAACTAAGTAGCTGAGAAAAAGAAACAATTTGTTGTTAACAACTTAAAAAGGAAGCCACAGTTGCTAAAAGGGTTAGGTGACTCAAAATGGATACGATGATTTTTTTCTGTGGAATTTACCTGTAGGGAATAATATAAAAACAATATAGTTAATCTATTCTTGAAAATACCTTTTTTCAAACTTTAAAATGTTCCTTCATCCAAAGACTTTATTAATAGAATTAAAAGGCCACATATAGAATGGGAAAAAAATATTTGGCAACTAGATGTCGGACCAACACCTGATCTCCATACTCTGTAAGGTACAAAAGAATATGGACAAGAAAAAGATAAATCATCCAATTAAGCAATCAGCAAAGGAGATGGACAGACACTTCTCTAAAGAGGAGACCCAGGCAGTCAAAAAACACATGCAGACATGCTCATGATCATTAGCTATTACAGAAATTCAAATCGAACTATAATGAGATACCATCTCACCCCAATAAGGTTGGCCATGATCCAAAAAATACAAAACAACAAATGCTGGACAGGCTGTAGAGAAATTGAAACTCTCCTACACTGTTGGTGGGATTGCAAAATGGTGCCAACTCTTTGGAAAGCAATCCAGTGCTTCCTTAAAAAGCTGGATATAGACATACCATTTGACCCAGTAGTTCCACTGCTCAGAATACATCCTACAGAATCAAGGCCATTCACACCAACTGATACATGCACATGAATATTTATCACAGCACAGTCCACAATAGCAAAAAAGATGGAATCAACCCAGATGTCCAACAACAGAGGAATGGGTAGGTAAACTATGGTACATATACTCAGTGGAACACTATGCAATGATAAAGAACAACGATGATTTTAGGAAACATTTCATAACCTGGTTTCAACTGGAAGACATTATGTTGAGTGAAAGTTGTCAGCAACAAAATGACAAATATTGTAAGAGACCCCTATGATAAGAACTTAAAAACAGACTCATGCACAGAAGAAAAGACTGACAGCTCCAAGGGTGAGGAGGGAGGGAAAGTGAGTGGGGGATGGCCTAGATTACACAGTTGATAGAAACTTGGTTGGGTGAAATCTGGGACAGCACACATTAGAAAGAAGATCAATATTAACTGGACTTCAACATAACATGATTAGTCCTCCCATCTTAACGCAACATTACAAGGATAGAGTAGCTGGGGTGTGGGGCTGTGGGCTACGCTCTCAGGGGAAACCAAGGCCAAGTGGCAAAACTAGCATTTTGCTAACAGAGCCCTCTGCACCCCATATTGGTGAGTGGTGTCTGGGGTCTTAAAATCTGCCAAGCTGCCATCTGAGGGTACAGCAAATGGCCTCAATTTAGCACAAATGGATGATCACCAAGGAACAAAATGACATGGGGGGAATAGAACCCAGAAGACAGAGAGACCCACATGAGTGGGTGACTACCTCGACTTGTGACTGGAAGAACCGAATAGTGACTGGCCACCACCAGTAATAGCCGTGATGGAGCTCACAAAGTTGAGTCTCACTGGTAACACAAGAATAAAAGGGGTGCACTCTGACAGCTCCATCAGAAGACCGCAACTGATGGTCCACGGATCTCAGAGTTCCCCTGGGGGCATGGCCCCTGGCCCTGAGGCTTCCCCTGTTCATAAATTATAATGGAGGTCAACTCTCAGACAGGAATGGACTGGACTTGGCAACACAGAGTGACCATACCATATGTGCACTTTATGGATCTATGCATCTATAGGATGTTGTCCTGCTGACCTCTTAATGGAGGAAGCAGAGTGGGTGAAGAGAAGGGGATAGGAGATTGCTGGGAGGATAAGACATATATGGAGTAGAGAGGAAGAGTGTGCTGTCACCAGGCAAAGAGAGCAGTGGGAGCTGCATATATGTGAGCATGCAATTTATATGGAACGCACATTTTCATAATAGAAGAAAAAAAGAAAAAAATTTTTAAATGTTCTTTATTTTCACTCCCATCTAAGTTTCCATTTCATTTAACTCTTAAATAATATAATACAATGAGTCTTCATTACAATCTGATTATTTCACCCTATTAATTTTTTCTAAATATGCAAGGAAACCCTGGGGGTGCAGTGGTTAAGCACTAAGGCTGCTAACCAAAAGGTCAGCAGTTTAAACCCACCAGGTACTCCTTGGAAACTTTATGGGGTAGTTGTACTCTGTCCTATAGGGTCGCTATGAGTCACAATCGACTCATCAGCAATGGGTTGGTATAGATTTTAATATCCAAACTTCTCTAGTTTTAACTTTAGCAAAAGGAACAAAGTTTCAGGATCTTTTTAAGTATCTTATTTTGTCACATTCTATGACGGCAAAAGCATACAGAAACAGACTGGTGTAAGATATAATACTAAATCTACATTATTTTACAATAAATTCACATATGACAGAAAATGTTCCAGGTCTAAACCAAGCTTATTCTTGTATCTGCAGGTAAACAACAATATGTAACATCATAAAACATTTTAGAAACCAAACTGTGGGGGAAAAAAAAGAAATTTTAAGTTTCTCTGGGTATAACATTGTGCCTCAATACCTTTAATCAAATGTGCACCATGACATTCTGACATCTCTACCAAGGAGATGAGTTTCTGAAAATATTTAGTATAACTGAAATCATTAACATATTTGCTAAATTGTTGTGTGCTGCTGAATTCATTTTGACTCACAGTGACCCTACCACAACAATAAACAATACTAAACTACTCTGATACTTTATCAGTCTATTAAAGTGTCAGTGAAATTAAAGTTAATGAGAAGATGTAATGAAATTTATCAAATGGAGACAGGCAATCAGAAGACAACTGTATACTAAGAACAATCACCTATCACATGCTGGAAGGGATAACTGTACAACAAAATGAAAAGCAATAGTCAATTAAAAATATATTAAAGGCAACCAGATTTCAAAGTCAGAAAAACAATGCTCTGCTTTAGCAGAGTGAGTTCATTTTACAGCACAGAATCAGAATAGATACTGGCCCCCTTTCAGTCAGTTTTCTTAATATTACGGGATATGGGCCTGAGAAATTAACTAGACTCACAGTTACGACAAAAAACAAAAATCTCTGTATTCCTCAAAATGAATTTTCTTTCCTAAAATACCACTTATGTTCTGTTTTCATGGGATATTTTTGCAGCAAACATAAGGATCTAAGTCACTAAACTCATAAGAATATGGGATTATAAAACTTGCAAAGAGATACTGATAAGACTCTAACTCACGTTTGATCTTTGAAACAAAAAAAATCCATTTTTTTTTTTTTTAATATGACAAGGTGTTTGGAAAATGTCGATTTCTGGAAATAAGGATTTCAAATATTATTTATTCTCTTTTTAATTTTCAGTGATGCTTGTATTAATCAACACATTAAAATAATCCTTATTTTAGGCAAAAGAGAGTCTCATACAATACTCAAGTCCAAATGACCAAAAAAAAAAAAAAAAAGACCATTAATCAAATAATATTAGCAGTTATTCTTTTTGGGCATTTTTTTACTTACTAGACACTTCCTCATCACACAGATACTGTAGAATGAAACGTTTCAAGTATGTTATGCAACAATATAGACAAAAATTGTTTAACTGACACAAAATAATTTAAAATACAAAATTTCTCTTCATAAAAAGAACTCATAAAACTGTTAAAATGATACTTTAAAATAACCTGATGCTCAAATTATTAAAACATTTTAAAATTCAGTGGTTGAATTTCCCTCTACTATCTTAAGCTGTCAGTTATTTAAAACTTTTATTGGTAGCATCTCATTTTTAAATCCTTTCTTACTTAAATAAATTCTGGGCAATTAATTCCATTTCACAGAAGTATATACCAAAACTGTGTTTATTCACTGAACATTTTCCAATATACTGAAAAAAATAAATGATTCACATTATATGACTATAAACTCCATGGTAGGTTAAAATAAAAACATAAGAGCAAGCTGAAAACAAATAACAAGCAACAGAAAATAAACATTCTAAATTACAAGCAGCAAAGCTTTAATTCACATTACAACTGGGGGAAAAATCGGAAAGTGGCCCACAGGGAATTTTTATGTTTTGCATTTTTTATTTTTAGCTTTGTAAATGATTTTTCATGTCTTTGTATAGTTATGTTTATTTTTAAAGGCTGCTAAGATTTCATTACCCCCAATCTAATTAATCAGCCCCAACGCTGATCACTTCAGAAATGACAAAGCAAAGCAAAATACTGGCCCGGTTCCCACCTGTTCAAGATCAATTTCTAAAAAGGTAAAGATGTGTCAAGCTTGGGAAGACGGCAAAAGATAAAAGGATGTCTAAGTTTTAAAAATATATCTGTGCTTATTCTAAGATAAAGTTTATAGGAACAGGCAGAATATTTACTTTCTCTTAATTTCAGTTCTTCACAGCACCAATCATAACAAAAGCGCATACATTAAGAACTCAATAAACATAGCATCTGCTGAATAAAATCAGTGATTCTGTAAATAAGTCTAAAAGTAGTACTACTACTGACTCAATATCCTAAGCATCACTAAGTCTAATTTTCTCCTTTCTAGCATTTCATGTGTAAACTTCAAATTTTCTGTATGTACTTTTATTTAAACCAACATTACTGTTATGCTAGAAAAACAATAGTAAGTTTCAGTGGCTACAGCTATTTTAGAGAGCAAGGGTATTGTAATATTTAACTTTCACCCTCTATGATTTCCATTTTTATCTCCACTGGTCCAAATATAGTCATTTTATATTTCTTTAATTTCATAGTCTCAACTACCCCATTAATTCTAATTTCCCATTTGAGACAGAAAGTTTAACATCCCCCTATATTTTGAATAGCCTTTCTTAAAATATCAACATAACAGTAAACTTTTAGTTGACGGCAGTAGGAGTAAAAAAATTAATTATGATATAAACACAAGAAAAATTCTTATCCCTCACATGTCTTAGGGTCTCTGTGGGTGGGTATGAACTCAGTTGCAATGGGTTTGGTTTTTGGTTAAGAGGTCATAAAAGATTTCATTAGTGGAAGGTGAATGTGTACGAGAGAGATCAGACAATCTATGGCATTTTCTCTAAAATCGAAGACTATAAAAATATATTCATTTATTCAATAACTGCTTATTTAAACATGAATACATGTAAGTACAATATATTGTACTTAGTATACAAAGCATATAACCAAGAACTCAGAAATATGAAATACAGTAGTATATTCAAATTACAATGTAATATTTCAACTACATATTTTAGGAATAAAACCTTCTATGAATATAGACTATCAATGGATGGTGAGGAACAGAGAAAGGAAACTGGTATTATCCACAGGTTGTCATCAGAAGGAACCCTATATGGGCTGATAAGGGTCTCTCTCTTGGTCTGTCTACAACAAAGCGAAAGTATCTAGTCAATGTAGTTACAAAAGAAAGGTAAAAATGATGCCTGGCACCACAGACAAAGGGATATGCTGATTGCCTCATCTTCCACTTCCCATTAAACTCTTGGATATCAAGTAGACCAAGATTGAGAGTGAACAATGCTTGTACAATTCTGAAATCTTAATGTCATTTCTTTTTACATATATGTTATTTCTTATAGTATGGATGGCTAAATTGAGAAATGACAGTATATACATATAGAACCATCCTCAAATTACAAATACAGTTGGATTTTCATTGTTATATAAATCATAACATGAATTTTCAGTCACAAATTACTAGGGCATGAATGGATATCATCTCTGCATTTATTACAGACTTAATCCTGCCTAAGTCAAATAACTGTGTATAAGTTTCCTCAGCTACAAATATGAGAAAATAATGCAAACTTCCTAGCATTACAGTATAACCCAGAACAATGAAAACAAAGCACCTAGCACAGTGCCTGGTGTCTAGCAAGGGTCCAAAAAAGGGCAGTCATTGTTTTGAAATTAAAACTAAAAGCACACATTGCCAAAGGCAGACACTAGGTATATCTGCAGCCTATTCATTTTATAAGCTTCACTTATGTTTACCATTTAATGATTAAAACCAAATCTCATACTAAATATTTATTATAAACTATTTAATATTAAGGTTCTAAAAATATTCTGTAATTTTGTAAATCAGTTTGATCTACAGACAAGTTTGTCTTGAGTTTATGAATTTATTTTTAATGGTAATTTCATTAAACTAGCCTTACAATGTATCTTTCATATCCATTTCCCTACGTAAATTTTTTTAGTTTGGTGAATTCACAAACAGCTAATTATTTCCAACTCATGCCTCATGATACCCAGATATAAAATGCTATTTATCAGCCAGCACTGAGTTCATTTTAACTGCAAATGTTCTGCTTATAGGCTCAGCTAAGGGTCTAATCCAATCTCACTATGGGTTTCTCCAAGCAACCAGACACAGTTGATTTCACAAGACATGAGCCTTTGCCTTTAAGACAGCCAGTTCTTGATCCTGAGAGTATTGTATGATGTGGTCTTATGAAAAATCATGAGAGAAGCCCATCAGTTTCTCTCTTAAGAATCATAACAGTGAAGCATGGCACAACTGCAGGAAGACTAAAAGCTAAAGCTGACAATGTGGCACCAAGCTGAGTGGAGTACACAAGATGTCACTGTAAGCAAAACCTGTCAGGGAAGAGAAACTATGCATAAGGTGAGACGACTGTTATGAGGGGAGGCGGTAACACGGAAAAAACAAAGTTGAGGGAAAGAAAAGCCAACTGGTAACAGAAATGTGAAGGACGTGGATAGAATGGGAAGCCAGTAGACACAGAGCTACAGCCAGATGTAGAGGAAGAGGCCAAGGATCTCCTTCTCTAGAACCTGGACCTGTGCTGGATCTTTAGCATTTTCACGCTATTTTCCAAACTCCCCAAGACCCAGCCAGGTAGTACCTCTAGATCTCTGACAGAGTCTGGTTTACACACACAATGAAAGCTGGGAAAGCCAGAACTCAAAGGAACTGTCTTGCTTTTCTGGCTCTCCCTACTTTTCCACCTTTGATGGACTGCAGTCTTAATCATGTTGTTATGGCTCATTTTAATGGAAAATATTTGAGTCTTCCTTCTCTGAGAGGTTTCTACCTTACACAGTTCCTGTTCCTTAACTCCAACAAAGCTTGTCTAAATCATCATTTCCTTGTACAGTGATTTACCAAATCCTATCAATTCTACTTCCAAATTCAACCCCTGAAATTTTATCACTTCCCTCCTTTTTATGTTATCTCCTGGCATTTTTTTTTTTTAAATTTCACTCTGTCATTCTTGCTCACTGTTCTTTCTGCTTTCAACAGTCAATTGCATCTAACCCAAATAATAATTTTGGAAGAAAAACCTATAATCACCTTTGAAAATAATCCAATGATACTCCTTTACATGACATATAGAGCTCACTGCCATGTAGTCCAAATTTTCTTAACATATCACTATCGTTATGGGCACACTGAACCACCTGCAATATGCCCCATTTTTAAGTGACAATGTTTTTCTACACACTACTCCTACTCTTAAAATGTCTTTCCCATGCTGCAGCTTCTGATGGACAATTCTTACTGGGTCAAGTACTTCTGTCACAAAGCTTTCCTTGACATACTCAGTTTCATCCTGTTATACCACCTCCACAGCTCTCTGGCTCCTTTATAGGTGTCATAATGTACTGCAATTAATAAGCAATTACTTGAAGGAAAGTATCATGTCTAGCACATAGCACAGTCACAGTACATAGTAAGTGTTCAACAGTAGTTGCAGTGGTGGTTAGGTAACCCCAGTCAGCTCAGATTCACAGTGATCCTGTGTGAAACAGAACGAAACCACAATCTGTCCTGTGCCATCCTCGTGATCACTGCTATGCGTATGCTCACTGGCTGTAGCCTCCATGTCAATTCATTCCACTGACTGTCTTCCTGTCTTGCTGACCCCTTCCTTTACTAAGCTTAATACCCTTCTCCAGGGAATGATCCTTTCTAATTACATGTCCAAAGTACTACAGATGAGGTCTCATGATCCTCCCTTCTAAGAAGCATTCTGACTATACTTCTTCTAAGACACACTTCGGTCACCCTTCTGACCGTTCACACTATATTAAATATTCATCAATACCAAATACAAAGGCAGCTGGCTATTCTTCAGCACTTCTTCCTTATTCACTGTCAAGTTTTCACAAGCATATGAGGTGACTATAACTACCAAGGCTTGGGTCAGGCACATCCTAGTCCTCAAAGTGACACCTCTGATTTTTAACACTAACATCAGCATCTATATCTATCATTTCATGTGCTCTTCTGAACCCAGCTTGACTTTCTGGCAGTTCCCTGTTGATACACTAACAACTCTTGGATAACCTTTAGTGAAATTTTACTTGCATGTCGTATTAATGATACTGTTCAATAATTTCCACATTCAACTGGACCATCTTTCCTTGGAACAGGTACAAATAGGGATCTCCTCCAGCAGCTGGCCAGTCAATCTTCCAAATTTCTTAGCATAGATGAGAGACCACTTCCAGCACTGCATCCATTTGTTGAAACATCTCAGTTGGCATTCTGACAACTCCTGTTTTCACCAATGCCTTCAGTGCAGCTTGAACCTCTTTGTTCAATACCAGAAATTCTTGACCACACGCTATCTCCTGAAATAGCTGAACAATGGCAAATCTTTTTGGTACAGAGACTCTCTGTATATTCCTTCCATCTTATTCTGATGATTCCTGTGTTGCTCCATACTTTGCTTACAGAATCCTTCAAAATCGTCTAACTCAAGTATTTAATTTTTTTCGTCAGTTCTTTCAGCTTGAAAAATGTCACACATGTACTTCCTTTTAGCTTTCTCTCTCCAGGTCTTTGCACATTATCATGATAACACTTTGTCTTCTCAGGCTGCCCTTTGAAACCTTCTGTTCAGCTCTTTTACGTCATCATTTCTTCTGTTAACTTCAGCTGCTCTATGTTCAAGAGCAAGATTCAAAGTCTCTTCTGAGATCTCTTTCGGTCTTTACTGTCTTTCTAATGATCTTTGCTTTCTTCATGTATGATGTCTTTGATGTCGTATTCCGCAATGCATCTGGTCTTTAGTCGTTAGCGTTCAATGCATCAAACCTATTCTCGAGGTAGTATCTCAGTTCATATGGCATTAGTGAGCTGAAATAGACTGATACTCGCCATTCTGAAATGCACAATCGTATGATCTAATATGTTGCCAATGACAAATTGATAAGAGAACTGTTGTCACATTCATCATCCAAAAAAACTGAAGAACTATCCTGAAGTATAGCACTATCAGTGATAACAATATCTAGATGCCTACAATGAAGACCAGTTAATACATCTAATACTCAAATCTACATTCCAACCACCATTATAAAAAAGGTGAAAACTGAAGAGTTTTATCAGCTTCTGCAGTCTGAAATTGATAAAACATGCAGTTAAGATGCACTGATAATTAAAGGTGACTGGGAGTAAAAGCTGTAAGAAAAAAAGATGATCAGCAGTTAGAAAATATAGCGTTTGCATAGAAAAACATGCTTGGTATCACATAAAATTTTACAAAACCAATGACTACTTCATTGCATATACCTTTATTCAACAACATAAATGACGACTACACAACATGGACCTCTCTGGATAGAATAAACGGGAATCAAATAGACGACATTTATTGACGGAGACAATCAACAAGCTCAATATTATCGGTCAGAACAAGGCTAGGGCCAAACGTGGAACAGAGCATGAACTACTAATATGCAATTTCAACTTGAAGCTTAAGAAAATTAAAACAAGCCTAGGAGAGCCAAATATGACCTTAAGTATGTCCCACCTATTCAGTTAATTACTGACAAATAAATGGTTTTTAAATACGTCAATTTAAGCATCAACAGTTCTAAAAAGTAGGCATTATCTTAATTTTGTAATAAATAAGACACTGTATATTCCAATTAAATAACTTGCCTGAGTTCACAATACTGGCATATACAGAGAAGAATCAGAATTTTAACCAAGAGACTAACTAACACTGAAACTTGCTGCCTTTGACTATATCTCCTTTCTCCATCTCATGGGAAACTTAATTCCAGCATAAATGTTATTTCAGTACAGGATATGTCAGTGAAAGACAGCAGAGACAAAGACAATACAAATGACAATAATGCCTAATCCTAAATGACAGGGGAAACTCTGTGAAATATTCAACAGTATTGCTGAAATGTGACTGGCTACAGAAATACCATAACAACTTTCATAGTCTAAGGAAAACTATAAGAAACTTTATAAAACTCACATATTTTGAGAACTCTGCAGTTCTTTCATTATCTTTCCATAATTGGAAAATAATTAGGAAAAAATGAAAAAGTAATACATACTGAAAAATGTATTAAGAAAATTCAGTGCCCACAGACTGGCAAAAGATAGACCATAGACTCTTTGAAAAACATATTTACAACAGTCAAGATAACATGATTAACAAAACTAATTGAAGGATAATCCTGTGATTCATGTAATTAAATTTGAAAAAAGTAACATTAAAAATGCTTCAAGTATAAATTAATTTGAGCAGCACTTAGCAACAGCTTGTGATATAAATTCTCGAAAGCATAAAATTCTGAATTTTATTTATAAGTATCACAGTATTATATTAACACCTTAAAAATGACAGAAAAAATGTCAGTAGCAGTTAGTTCATCTTTTCCATTAAGATCAAATTTCAGGAAATAGAAAAACATCTTCAATAACCCTTTATAAAACACTTGCTTCACTTCTGTGTTTTAGAAGCTTTGAAAATTTCACCACTTATTCATATAGATTGCAAATCATAAAGTTTTTTAAGAGTCTCAGACATAGGGCTAAACGAATGCTCTAGCTTTCTTAAAAATACCAGCTCCTACAGTCTGCCCTAACCAGTACCTCAGTGCCAACAAAAACTGTAAAGTGCTGTTCTCAGTACATTAGGGAGTAAAACCTTTGAAAGCAATCATCTTTCCCACAGATGGCTATAGATGTTTTAGTGATCTAAATGGCATCCTACTGCCACATGAGCACCTGCAGTCTTTCACTGTCCTGCCAGCATTCCTAAAAACACCTGGCCAAGCTGTTTACTTAAAAAAAAAAAAATACTACACACTGGAAGAGATATGAGGGATAATTAGCGAATACAACTATTCCTGGCACCCTCTTGACATTACTGCAGAACTGAAGCTCCAAGCCAGCACCTGGAGGAGGGAACTGCTAGATGTGATAATTCCAATTTACACATTCAGCACAACATTCTGTCTGCCTGTCAATTTGAAACAGTTTCCTATTCAGCGACAACAGATACCCCTGAAGAGTGCAGTGTCAAAATGCTGACATGCATTTTTTATTCACCAATCAAATCCTCTCCTCTCTACCCGCTGCATCTGCCTTCTTGAGTCTTGGAATGGACTGACAAGTCTAATTTTTTCTACTAAGCCAAAACACCACACATATACACAAATTCATAGGATAAATTAAAGTATCAGATTCTCAAGCAGAGTAATAAATAAAATTTTACACACAGTAAGTAATCCAATGAAAGTTGTAAAATTTGTTCACTGTGTCCGTGTAACTTTATTTACACAGTAAGGTACTTCTTCACTGCATGAAAATACACAGTACTAGTAAATACAAAATTTATGATTATTTTCTTTCTGAACAGAGAGAGAATGGAAGAGACAAAGACAGCATGGTAAATTGAGTACTCACATGCAAATGCTAAATAAAAAAAGAGAATGAGAAATGTTAACTGCCAGCATATATATAATCTCAAATTTATAAAGCTTTTATTTTCCTCCCATCTCTTTATATGATCATATTTTTTTGAAGAAGTATTATAAAAAGGTCATTACATCAATGGTGTATTTATGACACTGTAAACTTTAAACTGGTTTCTTTACTCCCTTCTCACATAAATGATGAATATATAGCATACACTATAAAGTATTACCCCACATACATAATCAGATTACGGAAATCTTAGTAGATTTCTTCTTGAAGCTACAGCTGCTACCAAAAGACTGTCAGTTGAAATCTACCAAGTGCTCCCTGAGAACCCTACAGGATAGCCTGGTGTTACAGAGTCACTGTGAGTAGGAATTGACTCAACAGCGATGGCTTTACATTGGCCAGGCCAAGCCTAGTGCCGTCGAGTCGGATCCGACTCCTGGTGACCCTTATATTAATTATATTCATACATATCTCTCTCCAAAAACAGTATATATTTTCCCCTTCCAGGCAGTCAACGTAGAAGACCATCCACTCATTCTAATAATGCAGTCACTGCTCAATCATATCTAGGAACATTGCTTTTATACTATTTGTCCAAAGAAATGGCAACACATTCTTTGAAATTTCTTCAGTGGTGCTAACATTCATACCAGGAATGCACTTAATTTCTACAATAAGCATAAACCATTGAGGAACCAACTGTGACTAGAAAATGGTTCAATCTGAGCCAGCCAGCCAAGGGCCAACTCGACGTGATTATTGTTGTAAAACAAGAAATGATAATAAACTCTGAGGTGTGAGGCTGAGAAACAATTCTAAATCCTCAAATCAATCTGGAGCACATTAGTGAAAACTTTGTAAGTTTTCTGAGCAAAATATTTCAACTATAAAGTATTTAAGGATTGACTAGTACAGGTATAAATTGAAACAATTGTTTAAAATGCTTCAATCTACTCAAAAATTATTTTATTCAAAATTAATAAATACATAAAGTATATCCTCTAGTTGTACTGTGTATTTACCTCAATTTCTAATCTACACTTAATTAAAAAAAAGCATTTTTACAGATTCTCCTAGAGAAGCCACTAAATTTTAATATCACTAGCTATGAATATCAAAACTTTAACATGAATAATAAAGTCATTAAGAACATATTAACCAAAAAAGTAATATTCTGTCAAGTGTTATATATATGTGCATGTAAAACATCATTACAGCAAACCATTATTACTCACTATGATAAAATTTCCTTCATTTTACGTCTACATTAAAATCAGACAAGGATTTTCTAGTTACAAAAGAAGAAATTCAAAAGATTACAAAAATTTTTCCAAACGTCTAGGAATACTCATTATGCATCATTTTTGAAACTAATGCCTTCATAATTGATTATCTCCCAAAGCATTTTCTTAAACCACAAAGAAAGTGCAAGATTAGGAAACAAATGTCAGTATCAGCTCAGTTCATTACTGGATTTCTAGGAGGAAGCTCTGTATTTAGAGAACAGAAGTTAAGCTTTAGTTTACTTAGATCTAGATTATTAACATCCACATAACGTGCAGAACTATAAAATTATTGTTAAAAACAGACTACATCAGTAATTTGGTCTTAAGTTATAAAATCTACTTAGCCAAGCCAAGTGCCATCAAGTCAGATCCAAAAGTAGTTTTCTAAGTCAATTTCAACTCAAAACCACAAACAAAACCCACTGCCCTCAAGTTGTTTGTGACTCATAGCAAACCTAAAAAACAGAGTACAACAGCCCCATACAGTTTCCAAGTAGTGCCTGGCAGTTTCTAACTAACAACCTTTCAATTAGTAGACATGGCACTTAACCACCTACACCACCTGGGTTTCCAACTCAATGTGACTCCATATGTTTCACAGTAGAATTGTGCTTCACAGGGTTTTAAATGTCTGTGATCTTTGGGAAGTACACGGCCAAGCTTTTCTTCAAAAGCACTTCCTAGACTTGAATATACAAATTTTAAGTTTGTAGCAGAATTCGAAATCATCTGTACCAGCCAAGCTCCCCTATTTAAAGCATACTCAGCTGTTACTCCCACAGACACTATTCCTATAAGCTGCACACTCTGCATATATCTATCTTTGCTTACTTTCCATAATCACAAACTTAACCATATGGGGTGTTTATTAGTGCCCCATGAATAGTATTTACATTTAAAATGTTCTCTTGGTACTGTTATGGACTGAATTGTGTCCCCAAAAAACCACGTGTAGTAATTTGGCTGGGCTATGATTCCCAGAGTTGTGTGGTTGCCCTCTGTTTTATGATTTTCTTATGTTGTAAGTCCTAATGTCTGCATGTGGGTAATAGCCCAGATTATGTGAAAGACGATTAGAGTGGGCCTGTAAACACCCTTTTTATGGTAACCTTTCTGCTCCAAGGTAAAGGGGGTTTTGTTGCACCATGATTTATTTTACAAGAGACAAAAGGAAAGGGAAGTAAGTTTCCTCGCATCCCCTTTTATCCTACAAGAAATAAAAGGAAAGGGAAGCAAGCAGATGGTTGAAGACCTCATACTATCAAGAAAGCACCAAAAGCAGAGCACATCCTTCAGACTTGAAGTTCCTGTGCCGAGACGCTGCCTGGGCAAAGAAAGACTGATGCAACATAAAGACCTTCCTCCAGAGCCGAGAGAGAGACAGAGACAGACAGTGAGAGAGAGAGCATATGTTTCCCTGCAGCTTGCACCCTGAATTTGGACTTCTAGTCTACTAGACTATGTGAGAATAAACTATTCTTTGTTAAAGCCATCCATTCGTGGTATTTCTATTAAAGCAGTAACAGATGATTAACACAGGTACTAACTCTCCTTGAATGTGTTTTTCAATTCAAGTGTTTTCCACAGTTCTTTACAACTATGAAAATTCAGAAATAAATAAAATGTGGCTCCTGATCTCAAAGACCTTAGCAAAAACATATAAAGGAAGTAACAAACAGAAGAGAAAAACTTACATAAAAAGGAAAATTACCATATATTTGTCGGATCCGACTCGACGGCACTTGGCTTGGCTTAAATTTAATTCACATCAAATAAAAAGCAATACTTGAGTAACAGCTATATGTCAAATGCTCAAGAGCCACACTTACTGTGAAGATATACAAACTCAGAGGAATTCCACTTTCATGAGAAAAAAAATTTCCTAATGACGGTCATTTTTGAAGAATATCCTAAAGAACAAACAGGGACTGTGGTGGTCAGGATTGTGTCAAGTTGGCAACTCCATGTTTGGCTGCTGTACCAAGTGGCATGGCAGGGCCTTTGGTAGCTACCCTCCCCTCCCCCTAGTCTGCTCTCATCTCTCTGTCTTCCACCATCGACTTTCTGTCTGCTCACATTGCCAGCAGCTCCTGCTGTCTTTTGGAGTCTGGTTCCTGGACCTGAACTAGCAGCTGCTGGATTCATTTCTTGCAGCCTGCGCTTCAGTCCCCCGTTCCCTGATCTGCCAATCCTGGGTTCACCAGCCTCTGCAGCTGCGTAGGTCAGCAGACACCTGATAGTCTCAACACCAGCTTGCAATCCGAGGACCCACATAATTGGTGATCTAGAACTCTGGTCTCTGACCTGCTGACCATGGGTTCACCAGCTCCCATGGCCACGTGAGGCTTGTGCCAGGACTTGGGACGTTCAGGTTCTACAATTGTGTAAGCTGTTCCTTTATATATAAATTTTTCCTTGTACATATAGGTGTTACGGGTTTTGCTTCCCTAGAAAACCCAGTCTAATACAGGGACTAAATACATAAAGGGTGAATTTCTTGGCAGTATTTTTAAGGAACAATTGGTAGTAAAGTTTGGCTAAAGCTACGTCACATGTAAACCAAGTCTAGGCAGGAAAAATCTACTTTCTGGTCCAAAAGTAAAATTCTCTGAATTTTAACCTAAAACTTTTATATTTTGTTTTACTCAGTAAAAAACAACCATGGTCATGATGAGATTAAAGAAAATGATGAAATAAAGGTCCTGAAAAAGAATGAGTAACATGTAGTATATGTTCCAACACTAAAAAGAGTTAAAGAAGTGGGAAGAGAGGAGGGAAAAAAGGAAGAGGACATAAAAGGAGTTGGAGGACAACCAAATGCTGGAAATATTAGGAAGACAACAGGTACTGGCATCTGCCTTCATTCAGTAGACAAGATCATTAGAACTCCACATAGAAACCCTACAAGAACAGAGAAGAATTGCCCCACCATGTTTCCAAGGAGGGTCTAGTGGATTCAAACTGCCAACCTTTTTGTTAGCACCTTTAGTTCGTAAGTCAGCTACAAAACTCCAGTGAAATACCACAGTTAAAGCTTTAAATAGAAGGTACACAAATCAGTCAAGAATGAAAGCACTGTCTACAGTAATTAGGTCATACAATTCATTTCTGTTGTGAGGAAAATGTTTGGAAAGGATGAGTTAAATATTGAGTCCATCCACAGACATGATACACAATCTGAAGCCTATTGTGAGCCCCTATACTTTCTGGTATATGAAATTTCAAATCTGTAAATGATCTGCTTTCAAGTGAAATGCATTCCAAAATATAGAATTATACAGATGCCAGTCATTCAAGTTACTCAGTTGTTTCTCTTCTAAACCCGCATCACCAGAACTCACATCAGGAATTACATAAAACTAGAAAACTCACTTAAGAAGGTTTGTACTACAACAAATTTGTCCTTAGCTTTATAAAGTTTTATTACTTTACAAGGATATTTAATCCTAAAACATAATTTTTCAGTATTATACAGTCAATATCATACAGTCAATCCTCCCCAAAGACCAAAATTCTGCCTAAAAATAAACCTAATTCATTTAAAAAAAAATCTAGAAACTTTTGTTTGGACCTTGTCAAAGTGTTTCAATTTTCTGTCACTACATTTTAACGTGCCTTATCAGTTGAACAAAAGTACTTTATGTAAAATGCTTCTTTTAGTTGCCTTAGCTACAAATCCCTGCAGGATAGTATAATTGAAATCTACTCATGTAAGTTAGGAATAATTAGAGCCCCAAATTAAGCCAAACACAAGTTAATTCAAATAGTCAGCTGCTGTCATTTAAATGGTTACAGCATTTTATTGTTGCTTAACATTTCTAAATGCTTTTAAATGCACTTTGTTCTTCTGGTCTGTAGTTAGTCTTTTAGTCCAAACAGAAATGGGATCAAAAGGCAAAGATTCACCAGCCCTTAGACTGGAGTCCTACCTAGAAGCTCAGTCTTTTGTCACTAAAGATTTTCCATCCAATCTTTACTATCAGTCAATTAGTAACACTGTTGAAAGAGCAGAGTGACGCACTCAAACAGGAGCTTTCTGGTAAATAAAGCAGGATTGTGGAATTTACAGTGAGTGCCATTAATGTAACAAAAGTAAGAGCTTTTAAAAGCTAACAGGGATGGTCTCTATTTGCTTCAACTCTAAAACAAATGAAAAGATTAAACAAGGTTCCTGATGTAAACAAACTAAAGGGAAAAGACAATGTTCAAAACCCATACCTAAAGGGGGGGCTCTGGAAGCATCACTTTAACTATTTTAATGATGATCGAGAATCAGACTGATTAACAAAATACAGTAGAACTAAAATTATTATAATTATTATAGTTTATCAGTATTCTATTAGTTAACTGTTCCCAGCAACAGTTGGTACTTTCAAAGAAAAAGTGAATGTACCTTGTAAAAAATATGCCTGTTTCTGCAACTTTCAAAAATTGTTTAAAACGTGCAGTTATCTGTGAGAGTTCCAAAATTGAGGCATCGACTCCGTTAAGAATGATTAGCTCAGGTATGAACCCCAACTCCGTTTTAGCTTTCACACAATTCCTTGCTAACATCAAACCCTTAGACTTAAGTACTTAACAAAGGGCTTTCCCTGAAACCTTCAAACTTCTGTCACTGTATTTGCTACTGTTGTTAGGTGCCTTCCAGCTGGTTCCAACACAAAGCCCCAATGTATAACAGAAACACTGCCCTGTTTCTACACGAAGTCCACTGTTGCAGTCACTGTGTCAATCCATCTTGTTAAGAGTCTTTCTCTTTTTCCCTGACCCCTCTACTTGACCAAGAACAATGTCTTTCTCCAGGGATTGATCCCTCCTGATAATATCCTAAAGTATGTGAGATCAAGTTTCACCAGCCTCTCAATAGTCTATATTCTCTGAAAACACCATAAAATCCAATGCATCAATTCTTCTTTGGTCTTCCTTATTCACTGTCCAGCATGTACATGCATTTGAAAACCACCCCAAACCAGACCCAGTGCTATTAATTTAGTTCCGACTCACAGCAACCCAATAGAAGAGACTAGAACTGCCCTACCAAGTTTCCAAAGACAGCCTGGTGGATTCAAACTGTCAACTTTTTGGTCAGCAGCATAGCACTTACTCACTACACCACCAGGGTTTTCACATGCGTCCAAAGCAAGAAAAAATTCATAGCTTGGGTCGTGCACACCCTAGTTCTACCCAAAACTTTACAATGCTACCTTTAAAGAGCTCTTTTGCAAAAGATTTGCCCAATGTAATACGCCATTTAGTTTCTTTACTTCTTCTACAGACACTGATTGTGGATACAAGTAAAATAAAATCTTAGACAACGTCAGTCTTTTCTCCATTCATCATCATGATGCTTATTGATCCAGTTGTGAGGATTTCTGTCTTATGTTGAGGTGCAATTTCAGACTGAAGGCTGTAGTCTCTGATCATCAGTAAGTGCTTCAAGGCCTCTTCCTTTTCAGAAAGCAAACTTGTGTCTTCTGCTTAACACAGGCTGCTCATCAGTCTTCTCCAATCCTGATGACAAATTCTCCTTAAAAAAAAGTCTGGCTTCTTAGATTGTCTGCTCGGCATACGGACTGAACAAGTATAGTGGAAGGATAAAACCCTGACACACAACTCTCCTAATTTTAAACCAAGAAGTATTCCCTTGTTCTATTCAAACAACTGCCTTTTGGTCTACGCACAGGTTGCATACGAGCACAATTCACTCTTCTGGAATTCTCATTCTTTCCAATATTATCTGTACAAAACAAGTGTTTTTCTTTGTGTTAAACTGAAGACACTGATAGAATGTTTCTAAGGAAAAGGTCTTCACATGAGACTCTTATTAAAAATTCCCTAAACAGCCCTCAGGATATGTTTTAAGATACTCACACTACGACCACCTGCAAAATCCCCTGCTTAGCCATGGATTAAAAACTAACCAAACAGGCAATAACTGTGTTTCCAATCTATCACTATAAAGTGCCAATTTCAAGTTTTGCCATTCTTGCTTATCTAATGTTGCATCTTCTGCGTCTTCCAATCAGAAAGGTGTATTTTACCTCCAAAAAAAAAAAAAAAAAAACCAGCCTCTATCTCCACGATATTGGGAGTATTTGGTTTCACATTGTGAGATCAGATACATGTCTAGCTCAAACTGTCTTGAATCTTCTATAAACCTTATTGCTTTTATTTTTAATACAGTGTAGGTTCTTAGTTGTTGACAGTAATACTGATGTTAGGTGTAAACCAGTCAGTTCCAACTCACAGCAACCCTATGTACAATCATACAAAACGAGTGCCTGGTCTAGTGCCTCACAATATTTCTGAGCCCACTGTTGTAGCCAATGAATCAGTCCATTTCATTGAGGATCTTCCTTTTTATCACTGACCCTTTACCTTACCGAGAATGGTATCTTTTTCCAGAGACCGGTCTCTCTCAATAATATGTGCAAAGTATAAGATGAAGTCTCACCATCCTCACTTCTAAGGAACATTCTAGCTGTGCTCCTTCCAAGACAAGAGTTGTTCATTCTTTTGACAGTCCATGGAATACTCAATATTTTTCACCAACACCTTAATTCAAATACATCCATTCAATGTCACTGTATGATTAGTATTCCAATCATCTATCTTTTATATATTATAAAAACAAAGTTAATTTTAAGTTTTCAATCTTAAATAGTAATACATATTGAACTTTAAAACGCATGATCTACACTTACCATTAATAATGTTAAGTAATGTATTTTAAAATGTATGGTAAATATTGTGTGATAGCCTCAGAACAGAGGAAAATATACATTATTTGAGGATAACTATACAGTTTTACTAAAGAAAAGAAAATGGACTGTCAGTAAGTAGAACTGAGCAAAGGATAACCTTGCAGGCTTCAGTTTTTTAATACATAAAGTGAAAAAGTACTGTGAATCTCCAAGTTATGATTCTAAGTCTATAACTCTTTTTTTAATTTTTTTTAATTTTTAATTTTTATTTTTATAAGTCTGTAACTCTTGATTATTAAAAATAAAAATAAAAATATTCTGGCAACTAGCATACAAATAAAGAATTCTCTTTCATTTAAAACTTGCTATTTACTTGTTTATTTCTTATTTGGCTCTGCAAATTTTACTTAACAAGCTGAAGTTAAATTTTATCAGTACCTATCTATAAGTCTGTCAGAAAAAGCAGACGGAGATTATGTCCACCCCTGAGAATAATTTTTTTATTACATCTCATACTCCAGAGTAAAACAATCACTAGATGACCTGAAGCAAACAAACCATCTTTAGCTATTTCTGACAACAAATTTACATTCAGTTGTCCATCCTATATACTCTTACATGTAAGAGTATTAGTAACGAAGTAAAAATGAAAACAATTCTTAGTTTTTCAAATACATTCTAATTTTGAAAATGGTATTAAATAAAAATGTACTTTTCCTAAACAGTTTAAGGTAAGCAATGTATATTTTTGCATTCCATTATTTTATATGGAATATAAAATAATAATTTTATTATGCTACTTGACATAATAAAAAAAATCTGCATTAAAATGCTATTAAAAATAATGTTTCTGTGGAAGATAAAATGAAAGTAGAGCAGGTCAATGGGGAATACAAGGAAATATATCAGAAAGACAGTGTCAAGGTATACTGTTACTCAGGGAATTTTCTAAACAAATCATCAAATAAAGGTCAACAGAAAGTATACAAAACAAGATTAAAGTGTAACAAAATATAAAATTTATCAGTCAAGTTTCTAAGTAGCTCAGTTCTTCCAAATAAAAATGAGTTATACAGCTGAAAATAATGTTATTTCTATATTTTAACTGTGTTGCTTTGGTAAGTCACTGTCTTGCAAAATCTAGTTTTTGAGACTAAACATATTAGTAATCAAAACTCCATGAGGCAAGATGTCCTTTCCCAGACCAGGACACTCACTGTCACCAGAGAGCATCTTAGAAATACAGACTTTACAAGCCATCCCACATAACTAAACCAGAATCCACAGTTTTAACAAAATATACAGCCAAAATATACAAGAGATTGATTTATGGATTAAATTTTAAGGAGTACTGTTCTAGACTAATAAAAAGAATAAAACCGTCTAGCATGACATCACTTAAATTTATTTTCCTGTTAAACATTTTGCTTTCTGAATCTCATCCCCCTGGATCATAAATAATAAAAAATTTCTCCCCTATTCCATATAAGCCGTTCTACACTGGATCCCATTTCCTTTCCTTCTGTCTGGAAGCAAACTGAAGTACCCAGTACATCCACCAAAGGCAACCAAAAAACAAAATGACAAGAAAAGTTTAAGTAACACAATACACTTAAGCCACACCACCAGCCTCCTTTACTTAGCAACTTTTTAGATCACTGGTCATCATCACTTCACAATAGTATTCTATGTATAAAAGTAGTATCTTAAAACCCAAGAGGCTGTCTGCACTACCATCAGTAACACCCTACCCAACTATTCTAATGTTTTAAGTAAGGTCCCAAAGTCACTAGCTGTTATTAAATTATAGCCTCTAACCAAAATTTGAATTTAGTAATAGGCATATATACTACCTAGCTTAGATTTTAATAACAAAATAGTAACAACAGTAATTAAAGAGATATCTAACAATTAATACACATGTAAGTGCATTCCAACTGGAGAGCAACAGGTACAAGGCAGGGGTTAAGAGGCATCCTATAAATAAACAACAAAATAAATAAGCGCTTTACCTAGATATGCTTTTGATGTTATACCCATATGGAAAATAAAACTTAGCTTTATCTGAATTCTTCTATTTTTCCAGAAAATATCTAGTGCTTCCTGAAACTCCTACAATTCCTAAAATGCAGACTTTTATCTTGATATATTTTAATCACAGTAGTAATGTTCCTTGTTCATAGCTATCCTTTTCTTTCACTCTCAACTGTATAAAAACAAAATGCCTTAAAAATTAGCTTTATTAAATAGACTACCTCCAAAAGGAAATTATTTAATAGAGAAGACCACAGATAAACTAATGGAACCAAAGGAACACAGACATTTTTTAGATACAAAGGGTGTTCATTTTGTTGTCACCCCTTCTTTTGTTCTTTAATTAACATTGATCATCCACCTGTAATTTGGGTGCATCACAACTACACCTAGATTGTTAGTTAAAATTTGATATATACCAAATGCCTTGATTACTGGTTCATTTCATTTTAAATAAACTGAAGACTATACCTCTCATGTGGTAAAGTTAATTCTTGACAGGTTAGCAATTAAAATGAAAAGAGTTACAGACAAATCAAGCAAATAAAAATTTCACTGATAGCAAGATGATGAATTTCTAAAGATAAAAATAATGGATGGTTTCAGAAAAGAAATTAGTAATATATCAAAAAAGTAAAGAAATAACAACATAATCACAATTATAAAACAAAGCATAGGGGACAGAGTGAAGCTGGCAGACTAACCACATGTCTACCTAAACCCCTCTGGAAACCAAGAGCTGAAATGATAATTAAACGGAGCCTTCTGGACACCTAGTGAGCCCTAGGATGCGGCTTAGGGCTGTTAATTTGCATTTCTTAACAATGAACGGAAAACGTCCTCTCTTTTGCTCACTATACTATCGGCAAGCACGGGCTTCCACAGACTGAAGGTAACTGATCATTTTAACTTATTTTTTTTTGGCTGTCTAAGCCAGTCAGTGGAGCTGGGACTTGACTAGCCACTAATCTCAGACTCACTGGCGGTGGGTTCGACAAGTGAAACTGTCGTATTTTGAGAGCCCGGCTTTGTACTCTGTGTATCTCAGTACCTTTGGCCTCTCTCTCCACCTGCAGCATAGCCTGGACACAGCCAGGCGGAAAGCTTGGGCAGGACACCATTTTGATCCACTAGGAGGCAGATGCACTCATATGGAGGCCCAGCTGCACTTAGTTCCTAGGCTAGCAGGCAGCACCTGCCCGGAGAAGAGTGCTTTTTCAGCAGAAAAGCAGTATTTTACACAGTGTCACCTACGGCTGGGACTCGGCAACGCAGCCTGTAGACTCTGTGCTTTTCGGGACCTTTGACCTCTATTTATGTCTCTGCCATAGATTAACCTGGACCCAGCCAGCGGCAAGCTTGTGCGGGACTCCATCTGGATCCATAGGGAGACGGATCATCCACATGGAGGCCCCAGTTGGACTTAGTTTCTAGGCTGTGGGGCAGCACCTGGGTGGGAGACAGCACATATCATAAAAGCAGTATTTTACAAAGTGTCACCTAAGGCTGGGGCCTGACAACAGAGGATGTGGACTCTGTGCATCTTGGCACCTTTAGCCTATTTTTCCACCTCCATCATAGAATAGCCTGGACCCAGCCAGGCAGACAGGCTTGTGCCGGACATCATCTTGTTCCACTGGAAGGTGGATACCCATACAGAAGGCTCCACTGGGCTGTGAAGCAGCACCTGCATAGAGGAGAGTGTTTTTCTGTCAGAAGGGCAGTATTCTACACAGTGTCACCTACAACTGGGGTTCGACAGCAGAGGCCAGCAGGGCAGCAGCCTTTCTGTATTTCGAGCCAGTTTATACCATCCTGGGTTCAATATACAGGTGCTACTTTGCCAGCTGGGAAGAGGGACCTATACACCTGAAAATCTGACTGACTTTGGAAGCTGTCAGATACTTTTTACCTCTCATTCTAAGACAACTGCGGTCCATCCCCACAGCATCTCTCCGAGCCTCTACTGACTCACATGATGCCCAAAAAAACAACAAACTCTGGAGAAAACCGTAACAAAGAAATCACCCATGGCTTCAGAAGGCCCCCAAAAGAAAGCACCTCAGGACATCCCAGATAAAGAAGCTTGTCTGAAAATATCGGAAGGTGAATACAAAAACGTTATACAGAGAGCCCTCCTAGACTTTATAAAAAATATAGCAGAGCAAAATGAAAAGTTAAGTAAGTTGTCTGATGTGATGGAACACCAGTACTCTGAAATCCAACAGATCAAGAACAAAATCAAAGACACAGAAATTTTAATTCAAAGCCAAGAAAACAGAATGGAACAAATGGAAAATAGACTTTCTGATTTGGAAGACAGAGTTATTGACTGCAGCATCTATGAGGAGAAATCAGAAAAAGAAACAAGAAAAATGAAGACGCATTAAGAAACATTTGCAACTCAATTATTAAGAGGAACAATCTACTAATAACTGGAGTTCCTGAACAGGGCGAGACACCCGAGAACACAGAGTATTATTGCTGAGCTGCTGACACAAACCTTCCCAGAAATTATGAAAGATGACAACATAGGTATTGAAGATACATATCAAACACCACTGAATATAGATCTCAAAAGAAAGACCCCAAGACATACTATAATCAAGCTTAACAAAATGAAACATAAGCAGAAACTCTTAAGGGAAGCAAGACTCAAAGCAAAGCTAACATTCAGAGGGAAACTGGCACAGCCAACATTCAGAAACAACACTGGCACAGAGACAGTGGTATGACACATTCAAAGCCTTGAAGAAGAAGAACTTCCAACCAAGAATTATATATCCTGCAAAACTATCTTTCAAATATGAAAATGAAATGAAGACATCCACAGAAAGCAGCAACTCAAGAGACTTTGTCAAAACCAACCAAAGCTACAAGAAATACTGAAAGAATCTCTTGGCTTAGAAGAACAAAACCATTAAATTCATATTTTAGAAGCAAATACAGGACCCATCACCCAGAAACTGACTAAGTTAGAGAAGGCTCCCAATTCAATCAAAGCTATAACACTCAAAGGAATGATTCAGTGTATCATATCCTGAAAATTATGATGCCATCATATTAAAAAGAGGGATACTACAATGGTCATAGTCCTTCCAGAGGGAGAGGAAGTTGATAAGAAAGGCAGTATCTGAAATTGGGCTTATACAGAGTTTTTTATGGGGGACACAGAGGCAGCCATAAAGGACAATAAAGATGCAACATATCAAATCAAGAAACAGAATACATGAGTCTCAACAACCACAAAACCAACTCTGAAAAACCTGAAAAATCAATATACAAAAAGTCTTGCTTCCTTTAAGAGTTTCTGCTTATGTTTCATTTTGTTAACCTTGATTATAGTATGTCTTGGAGTCTTTCTTTTGAGATCTATACTCAGTGGTGTTTGATATGTATCTTTGATACCTATGTATCAATATACAAAGAATGTCCCAGAACAGACTAATGAGAACAACAGAGAAAACATCAACACAAAAATAAACATATCACAATGGCAAATTACACTGAATGCGGAAACACTAAAAACTCCGAAGAGACATCTAGTGACATCTTGGATCAATGACACGACCAATATGTTGCCTACAAATTAGTCACCTTAGTGTGAGATTATGAACAAACTGAAAATTAAAGGATGGAAAAATATATATCAAGCTAACAATGAACAAAGAAGAGCAGGTGTGACAACACTGATCGCAGGTAAAATAGACTTTAATGTAAAACCCACCATCATGGACAAGAAAGGACACTATTTATTGCCGAAAGATTCAATATACAAACAGGACTTAACAACATTCAATATTTATGTAGTTAATATTAGAGCACCTAAATACATAGAAGAAACACGGACTACACTCAAAAAGGAGATAGATCACTCCCCAATAATAGTGGGAGACTTCAACACTCCACTCTCAATACTGGAAAGATTGTCTAGAAAAAAGCTCAGTAAAGACACAGAAGACCTTATCACCACAATTAACCAACTAGACCGCATCGACATATTCAGAGACTTTCTATCCATCAGCAGGCAACTACACCTTCTTCTTCAGTCCACATGGACATGCTCCAGAATAGACCTTGTGTTAGGACATAAAGCCATTCTCAACAAAATCCATAACACTGAATTAATGCAAAGCATCTCCTCACATCGGAAAGCCATGAAAGTTGAAATCAATAGCAGAAAAAAACATAGAAAGTAGAAATCATGGAAACCGAACAACATCTTGCTCAAAAGCCCCAGGGTTATAGCAAAAATCAAGAATGAACTGAAGAAATTTATGGATGCCAATGAGAATGAAAACACTTCCTACCAGAACCTATGGGATACAGCCACAGCAGTGCTCAGAGGTCAGTTTATCTCCACAAATGAAGACATCTGGAAGGAAGAAAGAAACCAAGTGAAAGAACTAACTCTATAGCTTGAACAAGTAGAGAGAGAACAACAAAGGAACCCCTCAGGCACAAGAAGAAGACACATTATAAAGATTAGAGCAGAACTAAACAAATAAGAGAAGAACAACTGAAAAAATGGATAAAACCAAAAGCTGTTGTTTTCAAAAAATCAACAAAATTGACAAACCATTGGCTAAACTTACTAAAGAAAAGTAAGAAAGGAAACAAATAACCGAAATAAAAAACGAGAGGGGAGTTGTCATATAACAGATCCATCAGAAATAAAAAATATAGTAACAGAACACTATGGAAGTTGGTACTTTAACAAATTTATGGACAAATTCCTTGATTCATATCACCTACCAAAATTATCACAAGGTGAAGCAGAACAACTTAATAAAGCCACCACAAAGGAAGAAACTGAAAAAGTAATCCAAAAAATGCCAACCAAAAAAAAAGCCCAGACCCAGATGGCTTCACTGCAGAATTGTACCAAGCTTTTATAGAAGAGTTAGCTCCAATACTACTGAAACTATTTCACAGTACAAAAATGCATGGTACTCTCAAATTCATTCTATGAAGCCAGCAGAACCCTGGTACCGAAGCTAGCAGAACCCTGGTATCAAAGCCAGGGAAAGACCCAATGAAAAAGGAGAACTACAGATCAATATCACTTATGAACTGAGATGCAAAACTCTTCAACAGAATTCTTGCCAACAGAATACAACAACATAAAATAATCCATCATGACCAAGTTGGATTCATACCAGGAATGCAAGGCTGGTTCAACAACAGAACAATTAATGTGATCAACCACATAAAGAACACAAAAGACAAGAATCACTTGATTTTATCTATTCATGCAGAAAAGGTATTTGATAAAGTTCAACACCCATTCATGCTAAAACTTCTCAACAAAATAGGAACAGATGGCCAATTCCTCACTGCAATAAGGGCTATTTATACAAAGCCAACTGCCTACATCATCCTGAAAGGAGAGAGCCTAAAACAGTTTCCTTTGAGACAAGAAGGTAGACAAGGATGCCCACTCTCACCTCTGCTATTTAACACTATACTAGAAATCTTAGCCAGAACAATTAGACAAGACCAAGAAATAAAGGGCATCTGCATCAGCAAAGGAGAAGTAAAAATCTCCCTGTCTGCAGATGATATGAGTGTATAAACAGAGAATCCTACAGAATCCATAAGTAAACTACTCAAACTGATAGAAGAGTTCAGCAAAATGTCAGAATACAAGATAAACGTAAGTACATCAGTAGGATTCCTTTATACCAACAATGAAATTATTAAGGAAGAAATCACCAAATCAAAATCACTTACTATAGCCCCAAGTAGATAAAGTACCCAGGAATAAATCTAACCAGAGAAATAACACACTTTTACAAAGAGAACTACAAGTCTTTACTACAAGAAACTAACAGAGACATACATAAATGGAGAAACCTACCCTGCTCATGGATTGGAAGACTTAACACTGTGAAAATGTCTATTTTGTACAAAGCAATCTACTTATATAATGCAATCCCAATACAAATTCCTGTGACATTTTTTAATAAGATAGAGAAACAAATCACCAACTTTGTTTGGAAAGGGAAGAAGCCCTGGATAGGTAAAGCACTACTGAAGAAGAACCCAATAGGAGGCCTCTCACTACCCAACTTTAGAATCTATCACACTGCCACAGTAGTCAACATAGCCTGGTACTGCTACAAAAACAGGCAGATATATCAATGGAAGAGAACTGAGACCCCAGAGATGACACCATCTTCCTAGGAACAGCTGATATTCGACAAAGGCATTAAGACATTAAACTGGAGAAAAAACAGTCTCTTCAACCAACGGTGCTGGCAAAACTGGATATCCATCTGCAACAAACTGAAACAAAATCCGTATCTTACATCTTATACAAAAACCAATTCAAACTGGATAAAAGACCTAAACAGCAAATCTAAAACAATAAAGCTCATCCAAGAAAAGGTAAGAACAACAACGGAAGTTTTAACACACAATGTAGACAGACTTCAAAATCTATCAAACAAACCACAAACAGAAGAGAAAACAGATAAACGGGAACTACTAAGAATCACTTTTTCTCATCCAGAGACTTTATTAATAGAATTAAAAGGCCACATACAGAATGGGAAAAAGTATATGGCAACTATATGTCAGACTGATGCCTGATCTCCATACTCTGTAAGGTACTAAAAAATATCAGTAAGAAAAAGATAAATCATTAATTTAGTGATGTGCAAAGGAGATGGACAGATCCTTCTCTAAAGAGGACACCCAGGCAGCCAAAAAATACATGTGGACATGCTCACAATTATTAGCTCTTAAAGAAATTCAAATCAAAACTACAATAAGCTACCATCTCACCCCAACAAGGTTGGCCATGATCCAAAAAATACAAAACAAATGCTGGAGAGGCTGTGGAGAAGTTGGAACCCTCCTACACTGCTGGTGGGATTGCAAAATGGTGCAACTTCTTTGCAAAACAATCTAGCGGTTCCTTGAGAAGCTGGATATACATATACCACATGACCCAGTAATTCCACTGCTCAGAACTTATCTTACAGAATCCAGGCCACTCACACCAACTAATACATGCACATGAATGTTTATTGCAGCACAGTCCACAATACCAAAAAGATGGAATCAGCCCAGATGCCCAACAACAGAGGAATGGATAAACTATGGTGTATATACTCAATGGAACACTATGCAGTGATAAAGAATAACAATGATTTTAGGAAACATATCATAACCTGGTTTCAACTGGAGGACATTATGTTGAGTGAAAGTAGTCAGTGACAAAAAGACAAATATTGCATGAGACCCAAACGATAAGAACTTAAAAACAGACACATACATAGAAGAAAAGACTCTTTGACAGCTCCAAGGGTGGGGAGGGAGGGAAAGTGAGTGGGGGATGGTCTAGATTAGATGGTTGATAGAAACTTGGTTGGGTGAAATCTGGGACAGCATACATTAGAAAGAAGATCAATTATTAACTGGACTTCAACATAACATGATTACTCCTCCATCTTACCTCAATACTGCAAGGACAGAGTAGCTGGGGTGGGGGGCCAGGGACCATGCTCTCAGGGGAAATTGAGGCCGACTGGCACAACTAGCATTTTGCTAACAGAGACCTCTGCACAACACATTGGTGAGTGGCATCTGGAGTCTTGAAATCTGCTAAGCCGCCATCTGAGGGCACAGTAAATGGTCCCAACTCAGCAGGAACAGATGATCACCAAGGACCAAAATGACACGGGGGAAAGAGAACCCAGAAGACAGAGAGACCCACATGAGTGGGTGACTACACTGACTTGTGACCGGAAGAACCGAGTGGTGCCTGGCCACCACCAGCGATAGCCATGATGGAGCTCAGAAAGTTGAGCCTCACTGGCAACACAAGAATAAAAAGGGGTGCACCCTGAAATCTCCATTAAAAGACTATGGATTGATATAGTCCAGGGGCCTCAGAGTTCCCCTGGGAACATGGCCCTTGGCCCTGATGCTGCCCCTATCCATAAATCATAATGGAGGTCAACTCTCAGACAAGAATGGATTGGACTTGGTGACACAAAGTGACCATATCATGTGTGCACTTTATGGTTCTATGCATCTACAGGATATTGTCCTGCTGACCTTTTATTGGAGGAAAAGGAATGGGTGGAGAGGAGGGGATAGGAGACTGTTGGAAGGATAAGACATGTATTGGAGCAGAGAAGAAGAGTGTGCTGTCACTAGGCAGGGAGAGCAGTGGGAGCTGCATATAGGTGGACACATGAATTTATATGGGAATGTACACTTTCAATCATAAAAAAAAGCATAACTGCTGTTAAATCTGTAAAATTCATGTTAAATTATGAAATCTTCTGTTTCATGTCTTAAATTTTGTTTAAAAAATTAACCAGTATAAAATAAAGGGAGTGCTGAATATTTTTTAAATAACAAAAGGGTATCACCAGTCAGCTGTAAAAAGAGAAACAGTAACATCACACAAAAATGAACATGGTAAGTGAAAAGGAAAAATGACATCAAAATTACAACTGACCAATAAGCAAATCTGTGTAAAATGTTCTTCTCAGCCCAAGAAGCCACCAAATTACAAATTGGTCAAATTATAATCAGGTATCTTTTTCACATAACAAAGAGTCTTTTTTTTTTTTTTTAAATTTAAAATCAGTGCTGGTATAAGCATGTAGCAATCCACTGCTTCATAGACTACTAATTCTAGTGAATACTAGTATAATCTTTCTGAAAAGCTGATTTAGAAAATGTCCATATCTCAGACATAATAACCAGAATTCCAGTTCCAGGAAATAATGAGATATGGGAAAAAAAAAAAGATTTATACAGATGAATACTTATTTTACTTATACAAGACTTGCAAGAAATAAAACACACACCAAAAAATCAGCAGGGGGAAAGAAAGCAATTAAGACATTTCTGGCATACAGATGATGAATTAAGATACTGTAGTTAAAATCTATTATCTAAATATATGATGCCACAGCAATACAACTGATAATAAAATAACCTAATGTTATTTAATATATAATTTAGCTTCATACATAAAAATCAAGCATATATGTTAGACAAAACAAAAAAGAAAATGTGCTGTAGTGATAGAGGTCATGGGATTATAAATAACTTAAACTTTTACCTTAACAGTTTTTATTTTCTATCTTTTCTACCAAAGGCTTAGGACCAGCCAGTGTTTTATTCTACTGCACACAAGTTTGCTATGCATCAGAAATGACTCAATGACACCTAACAACACCACCTCAAGGATGTATTACACTGGAAAATCAGGAAGAAAAAAAATAAATTGCTTAGAAGAAAAGCCTTCACAGCAAGAATAATGGCAACCTAAAAGGCAAACTCCAGGGAGTCCCATGGTGATAAAGAGAAATTATAAATGTTTTTGCCTCTTGTAGCTTCAGTATGGAATTCCCTCCTCAGCTTTACATTTTAACCGAGAGATCCTAAGGCCAGGGCTAGGTATTCTCCTGGAATCACTTCTGTCAAGTTAACAAAGGAGTTTAAGAACAAGGCTGAAAGATGTCATGAGATATTCACTAATCCACACTGATGTCTAATATACACAGCCTGCACGGCTGTCATATGTCATTCTCTGCCATGCAGAGGAGGTGAACAGAAAATAAAGAATACTACAGGGTTGCAAGCTTACATTTCAGTAAGACACTCTATTACTACTATAACAGATAGCCAGATTTTCAAGACAACTCAGATGTACTGTATTCGATCATTTGTATTACCTTACTTTTTAGTGCCACAACTTCAGTGTATAAAAATGCATTTCAAAAAATAAAGAGGTCTTTAAAACTTAAATAAATGAGTAATTAACAAAAGTACATTTCTGCAAAAATTAAGGTCACTTAAGATGTCTCCTGTGCTTCCTATTGAGCTACCTTAAATATATTATTGATTCTTACAGAACATAACAATAAATGTGACAAATGGCTAATAAGACTGTCCCTGTTATCTGCTAAGTCAATCTCAACTTACAGCAACCCTACAAGACAGAGTAAAACTGCCCCACAGAGTTTCCAATGGACACCATGTGGACTCAAACTGGTGACTTTTTGTTTAACAGCCATAGCTCTCAACCATTAAACTACCAAGAAAATGCCTAATATGCATGTACACTCCATAGTCTAAAAAATTATACCAGTATGGACAAGTTTATAATATTTTTAACTTTTATCAAATTATTATTTCCTAACAGGTTTATTTAGTAAATACCTAATGCAGTGTTTTCTATTAGAAAATGGGAGTTTACAAAAACTAAATAGCCAAACAATACGTTATTGAGATCTATTAAGTGGCTGTTGTGAATGACATATTCACAATATTCCTTTACCACAAAAGGACATACTGGTGAATCAACAGACACTATTGATGAACAAAACCTTTCCATGACTCAAGAAGATTAGAAAATAGGAGCAAAGGGTAAAAAGTGAAAAGTGGGAAAGAAAAAAGTATCAGTGATCAAACAATTCATCTTAATATCCATGTAATAAATACAACAACTATTTTACATTAAATACTGGCATACAAGGTGGTACATTTGAAATTAACGGTTTGAAAGATTTCAGTGTATCCTATTAAACCTAATTTTTATTTTTTTCAACTCTATGTCATATTTAGAAAAGGTCCTGAATCTTATGTCATACATGTAACTGGCAAATCTGTATTTTTTAAACTGAATCACATCACTAACTATGAAGAAAGCTGCAGCAATCAAGTTAGGTTTACACTCCTATAACACAATAAGGAATATTTAAAAGCTTCTAAAAACAGTGTAGTTCTTTCTTATGGAGTACAATCACATTGGTCTACACTAAAGTATATATATAAAGTCATTTTAAAAAAATACTGATGCATTCCTCTAAAAGCGCACTCATTTGCATAAATAGTGAACTTAAAAATTAAGGTTACAACTGCTATACACCAAACACAACTACGCTGTGCAATTTCCATTAATTTAATAGGAGCTGTGACTCCCAGGAGTCATACTGCCAAATCCCCATGTACCTTACCTCTTAGCCTTCAACTAATCAAATATACTGAAATGAACAAAAGTAGTCAATTTTGCCACACTAGCAAATCTAAATCCCTACACCACGTCAATTCAGCATTATCACAGTAATGGTGATGCAGTTATCCTCACTAACAACAAGAACAAGATTATCATAATGCAAAAGAGCAAAAATGAAGTAAGAGCTAACGAAGCTCTGAAAATCTAACATTTAACCTTCACAAACACATCCTGTGTTTTTAATTATCTGAAGCCAAGTTTTAAAAAAAAATTCATTTTATTTTTGGTACATTGGTCTACAATCACATTGGTCTACACTAAAGTATATATAGAAAGTCAATTTTTTAATTATTTTCTGAAGAAAATACTTATATGCTAAAAAGTTTTATATTATTCATGTTGATTGCTAGGTCTATGTTTTGCTGCCACAGTTAGTAAAAACATCCTACCTGTCACACATCAAGTTTTAGTAAGATACTATTAACTCAAAAAACCATTCTAAAATGTGCTGCAGAACTTTAAAGTACATTAAAAACCAGCAGGACAGTATTTCTACAGTTCTGTTCTTAAATTTACCAGATTTGTATAAATATTTAAAGCAGAAATCATAATATTCATTACTATTTTATAAGTGTCATAATATTCTTCTTTGAAATAAGGATAAGCAACAATGTAATCTGAGGTAATTAACTAAAATTTAGACTAATGAATTCTAATTACATACTCATTACATAAAGAATTCAACCTAAAATCAGTATTACTGACTAAGCTGAAGAACTGCTATTATTTGTAACTTGTCACTCGACCAGCTCTTCATATGTTTGATTTATGCTTGCCAGAGCTCCATTATATAGCATAATTTAATTCTCTAGGACACAAAAATTCAATTTATTTTCCTACTTCCTGATACATGATTCCACAGTGGGTTACTATGCTTACAAAAATTGGCCAAAGGAATCAAAGCATACCAGTCTCTCAACAAAACTTATTTTTGAAGAGGTTGAAGTTAGTTCTCCAAGAATAAAATAAAGTCGAAGGCAAGTTTATAAAATATTTTGAAAATTCAGTCTTTAAAATGTATTGTTTAGATGACAGAGGCCAATGGGGCACCTGCAGTTACTGCTCTAAGATACCCTTTGAAACTGGAGGTGAAGCCATTCCTGGAAGTCATCTCAGTAATAGATTGGTTTATAAAATAAACAGTATCATTCGTGAGTACCATGCTCCCTTAAATAATCACCTATATGAGACCTAATGATCAACGTTTTCCTAAAATAAAGTTAAGAAAGTAAGGAGGGGCAGGGAAATTAGATTAATGGAAACAAGAACAAACAACAGAAATAATGAGAATGCTAATACACTGTGGAAAATGTAACCAATGTCACAAAACAACTTGTATAAAAATTATTAAATAGGAACTAAACCTGCTGTGTAACCTTTCACGTAAAATACACTAAAATACTGTTTTTGTTAAGTGAACTGTTCACATGAAAATTCTAAAGAATTTTCAAAACTACATTGGGGAGAAAGAAGTTTAAGAACACATAAACCATTGCTCCTATTTTGCAAAATTTGATTTTAACAGATACCAAAGTTAATTCTAACAATTAAACCTTTATATAGTTAACATTTAGGGTCACAGTGAGTTGGAACCAACTCTACAGCACCTAACAAAATTAACATTTAGAAATTTGTTTTCTCATAGGCACACAAAACATGACATATTTATGTTTGTAGCTATAACAAACCTTTCTTGCAAAGTTGAATTTCATATGTTTACAGATATAAAGTAGATAAAAAATTACACTAAACCTTTAAAATCACATACCAAAGTAAGCATCTACTGATTCATATCTTTTATGATCTTGGGCAATGAAAAAACATAATGGGATCAAAATTCATGGTGAAGTGTACAGAAAGTATCACTAGTGTATACAGGAAAGCTCTGAAATGAAAGGTATGGCTGATGCTGCCTCTTAAAAATTAAAACTATCTGAATTAGTTGCCACTACTTATAAATCTAAGGTAGGATTCCTGCTGAAAAGCCAAATGCACATCAAAGGTATAATCACTATCAGAAGAGCCATCATGTGTCCACTAGCACACACTCTCCTATCTGCTGCAGACCTATGGCCTGCTGCTGCACTCAAGCTACTTCAACCAATTGGCCACAAATGGTACTTGAGGTTTCCACACCTCCACAGCACCAGGAGCTCAAGATCAGGAGCCATGCCTTGTACAGTTTTGCATCCTAATCACCTGGTTCATTTTAGTTACTCAATAAATGAAGAAGGAAGGTAGAACTCACCTAGGAAACCTAAGTTTACCAACAAGGACACAGAAAATGTTAAAAAAAAAACAAAACAAAAAACAGCCCGTCTCAGTAATTTTTACAACGCTAACAACCATGCAAGGAGACTACAGGAGTAACTTAACGGCTGGATGATTAAATCTGTATCCTGTTTCCCATGAACTTATACCTAACTCTGGTTTCCTCTATAGGTGTTCACAGAGCATTATCTGCTTTCTAGCAAGAGAGGATTTCATACCATATAAAATTTTCTTAAGACAAGCCCATGTGATGCTGGATCAATGTTTTAACAGTACACTAACCGTGCACATGTATACTCTGGCAGCTAGCAGTGTGAGTTATTTCTAGGTTCCTTCTACCTGTAGGTGGGAACTGCTTTAAAAGCAACACTCCCCAGCCTGATGCACCAAAAATGAAATTTCTTTTAACAGTAGATATGAATCTTGACCTGATAGGTGGCACTAGAAATAAAACTGCAGTATCTCATGAAAAAGTCTCCGTTTGCTACCACCCTGCTGAGTTAAGCTACTGTGCCAGCAAACTGCTCTCTATCTTGATTGCAAAATTTTTCATTATGTGGACTAATGGGGCATTGGTCCACACCTGGAATCTTTTTTAAATGTATAAAAACATTCAAACATAACAGCAGGAATTTAGTTAGTTTTCCCCCCTCAAAACCAGATGCAAAATTATAGACTATATACAGATTTTCATAACAATCCATGCCAGAGATTCTTATTATTAAACTCAGTTCCTGCTTTTTTTTTATCATTACAGTGCTCTTCATTCAGACATGTCACTTTTTTAATGTTAGACTTAACATATCTTTCAATCCAATGCATGGAGCATTATCATTTGAGAACAAAATATTAAGTTATTTGTAATTCTTCCACTGTGATTTAAAACCAAGTGAACACTGTTTACTTTCTGAATACAGAAATTCTTATTTTATAAATATTTCTGAATTTATGATTTTTTGGCACCATGGTGGCACAGCAGTTAAGCGCTCAGCTGCCAACCAAAAAGCTGGCAGTTTGAATGCACTCATGAGTCAGAATCAACTTGATGGCAGCCAAGTTTTGGTTATTTATTAAGTTATGTTACTAAGTTATTTAAATATATTGAACATAGAAGACTAACAGAACAAGGGAAAAACAATGAAATATAACTTTCAAACAATTCAAATAGTCATCTCTGTAAAATTAAAATGCTAGCATTTCGACACGTTATTCCAATGCTACGATTATCTATTAGTTGACAATATGCCTCTTTTTCTCCACCTATCACTTTATTAACATGTATAATGAGACCTTTTAAAAGATACATATGAAAGCATTTCAAAAGATATTTCACAGATATTATAAGATTAATGATTTTTCAAGATAAGTATAACTACCACTATCACTGCCTATAAATGTATACATCTTAGCTCCATGTTAACTTTTAATCTGCTAAAGGTATCTATACAGGTATTTGTTTTTGTTGTTTTTCACTTGAAATTAATAAATCAATACACAAATTTAATAAATGGTGATTCTAGTTCATTAATGACCAAAAGAAGTATTCACTTCTTTAAAACTTGGTCTAGGCTTCAAAAACTATACTCACTTATTATTTCAAGCTTTAGGAACAAAAAATTTAAAGGAACACTGAGAAAAATTCCACAATTCTTTTTAAATCCACAGGCAAATACACATATCTGAAAATTTTTAAATGACAAGGAATGTATTTATTACTAGACACAGACAATACTAATAAAGACACACTATACAAAATACCTTTCCCCAGAATAAATAGAAAAAAAAAAAATCAGCACTTTTAGAACTATGATCACAGTTGTATCTCACCAAAAAACCAAGCAAAACCCACTGCCACCAAGTTGATTCTGACTCACAGCGACCTTACAGGACACAGTGCAACTGCACCCCTAGAATTTCTGAAGAGACTTGAATTGCTGACCTTCTGGTTAGCAGCCACAGCATATATGCACGGTGCCACTGTTTTTTCTCTACGATTACAGACAAACTAAATTTGAAGTCAATGAGTTCCTACAAAATACTTTAAGTTTTACTGCAAGAAATTTAGTCAGCAAATGTAAAATATGTACCAAAACAAAGCTTTCTTCTAGTTGTTATTCAGAATAATTATATTTTACAAATTTATGTAAAGCATAAATTTTAGACTTCCAATGCTTTCTATAAGATATAACTATATAACGAAAAATAATTCTACCACTAAAAAAGGACAAAAAAAATAACAGTCCACATTCAAGAAATACTTTCAGCACGTGTTTTAAAAATAGCAACATCACACTCATTCTAGCCATTTCCATATAAAGAGATTACACAGTTCAAGTTCTCCTGGACGTTAAAAAAAAAATTAACTGCACCTTACCTTCTGCATTTGATAAGAAGCTGATTATAATGATTAACCACAGACTTCGCATTCTGCAACCAGAAGACACCATTATTGATCCCTTTAAATATTTTCGTTGTATTCCTTAACGAATCTAGTTATAAATGCCCAGCGTCACGGAACCCAGCAGTCTGCATCACTGATCCTCGTATCTGGAAAATAAACAAATCCATCATTTTACTCCATGTTCCCACTCCATCACAAAAAAATTGCAAAAATTATAATAACGTTTCCCCACCACTTCTCCCTCCCTCTCTTTAGTACAAAGAATAATAGTAGGTGTTTTGATTCTATATACAACATATAAGTTACTTCACTACACTTGACCTATAAAAATGGTTGCAGCTAAAAAAATTTATAGATGTAACTATGACATACGCAGCCCCCAAAAAGTTGTATTAATGCCTAATGATGACTTTTTCTTAGAAAACCACATGGAAGGCCTAGAAAAGGGCTCTAGACTAATACATCATAATGCCTTTCTACCTCACATGGTACTGCTTTTATCCAAGTACTAGATTATATGTAACATACAAAATGTTGCAAGAACATATACAGTTTTTGTTTCCAGTGATGGTGAACAATAATAGCATCTATTATTTTACCCAGTGACCTTATGAGATAGATTAGAGATATAAACACAGTTTATTTTTCTGTATAAAGGTAATACTATCATATGGGTGTACTTCATATAACAAAGGCATTCCTAAAACACCAAATTCTTGAACGTAAAAGATCAAATTATTTTTCTTGTTGCCATTTATTAAGGGGAGAAGTTTACTAATGTAATTATCTGTAACTCATTTTAAGAAATAAGATTTTCATACATGGAATTTTCTTACAATAAAAAATAGTCTAGTAAGATCAAATCTGCATCTCTGATTCTGCTTGACCCAGATGAAAACCCAAGGGGGCACAACGAGTTTAAAAACATGTGCCAGTCTAACTGGCTAGCCCTTAGGATTCATGTGTTTAAACTGGAAAGGGTACAAAAACTTCAGGTACCTGACTTAAAGCATTCCCTTAGTTCCTGATTCTTCATGAGACCATGTTAGCTATTAGACTCTTATCCACTTGTTTTACTTCATTTCTAGGGCAGAACTGAATAAACTTATAAAACAGTCAGTTCCCAAATATCTAGCCAGGTGGTCGGTCTAGCCTTTGGGGTCAAGGAAATTCAAAAAGTTTCATTTAAAGTGGTATCTGACAGTTTCCATCTTTAACTTTCCATTATTTTCTTCTAAGTATTACCAATTTCTTTCAAGTCTCACTTAACCAGAAGCAATTAAAGAGTTTCATAAAGTGGTGAGGCAAACACTTCCACCATTCTGAGGTTGTCTACATAAGTCAAATAAAATGAACTCTTACATAATTTAAATGCTGTAGGGAAAGCATAAAGAAAAACTCAGAAACCAACATCCTGAGTAAGTTACCTATTTCACAGTATCTAAACTACGCTGCATTCACTACATGCTCCATAAATCATGTGATTCTATTATTAGCTCACTGTACTCTATTTTCAATTTGCTATAACTTTAGTAGAAAGGCAAATGAAATGGTCTGAAATACTTGTCACACTATAATGTCACTATCTTGCTTCATCAACAAACACACCAGAAAGAACAATAAAAAATTTGATGTTATACTTTAAAGATTCATAAAAGCATATGAAAATATGTAGAAACTGCTAAATGACTGCACATTTTAATGTATATATTTTGATCTAAAGTAAAAGAAATGTATTTTAAAAGTTGGATGAAACTAGCAAAATAACTGTATAACGAGTTTATTTTATTATGCCTATACTTTGAGATAACACTGTTTCCCTTCAAACCCCTCCATGACCCAGCCTAATCAGCCCAGTATTTATCTACCTCTAAACATCATAAAGACCTTTAGGTATTATGAAGGGGAGAGAGTCCCTGCTGGTATTATCCACTTCTGAAACCAAGTTAGATGCTTCTTCTCCAAACAAACACGGCAAGAACAAAGAAAAGAGCACGCTTCTTGTTTTCAATGCCAAAAATACCAACAGAAGAAAGGTATGTGAAAACTAAGTCTGATATCCTTATAGAATGGGAGAAAAACCTCAAACAAAACACATATTCTTAAAAAGTCTAGACTTTTCTACACAAATTGAGTTTAGATTTTTCTAGACCAATTGAGTCTCAGGATTCCCTGAGACTATCGCCCTGAAACAGTCTTTAAACACGCAACCAAAACTATCCCTTGAGGTCATGTGTTAGTGAAGCAACTGACTGGTACACAAAATTAAGTTTATTATCCACAAATACTATGTCTCATTAACTGTAGTTAACTACAGGACACTAAAAAAGTCAACAATCATTCTAAACTAAAAATGGAAGATTAAGGGGGCTGGGAAACTAGAGCACTGGAAACAGAACCAGAAGGCAGATAAAAAGAATGCTAGTATATGGTGAAAAATGAAATTAATGCCATGATACAATTTGTATAGAATTTGCCACATGAGGATCTAATTTGCTGTGTAAACCTTCAGAAAATACTATAGATATAGATATAGATGTATCTATATATATAGATACAGACATATGCTTTCTTTAATTAGCCTAATAGAAGCCCCTAGTACACATCCCTGAAAAAACAGCCTGGTGCTTTCTATTACTCATTTTTCCATATGAACTCCCAGACTATTCCAGGGGTGGGGAGGGCAGAATCAAAAGTAAACTTGCATTTTAAAACTGCTGTACTGTAGCAAATCCGATGTTGTTAGGTCCCATCCAGTTGGCATTTGCCTTATGATGATATCATGAAAACCAGAATAAAAGGCTGCCAGTCCTGTGCAGTGCCCATGACCAGTTACTCAGACTGTTGTGCTTCCTAGGGTTTTCAATGTCTGCTTTTCAAAAGATTGCCAGGTCCCTCTTCTTAAATCTGTCTTAGTCTAGAAGCACCTCTGAAATTTGTTGAGCATCACAGCCACAAGCAAGCCTCCATTGATAGGCAGGCAATGGCTGTGCAAGAGGTGCACTGGCAGGGAATTAAACCAGAGTCTCTGCTATGGAAGGTGACAATTCTACCGATGAACCATCAACACAGAGTACTGGCCTTAAAATTGCAGGCTATTCTATACAAAGCATAAGAGAAGATCTATCGTTTCATGGTTAATAAATAAATGTTTATATCCTAAACACTGTTTAATGATCTGACCAAACAGAGTAATTTCAATGCATGGATGAGGTAGATACAATGTCACTACAAGCAAAATTAAGTCAGCCATTGCACTGCTCCTGATTCAAACAAAGAATTTTGACTGTCCAAGTTTTAGCTGTAATGGTACTTTCATTCCAATGATCTAATGCCATGGGCTGTTTGCCCACATGTACAACTCTTGAACAAGTTTCCACATTCGTAAAGCAATCCATGATCAGTCTGTCTTCAGTCATCTGCTATTTGAAAGAGTTCTTGTTTGTGGAAAGAAAGGGAAGGAAGAAATCAAGCACTGAAGACTGCCATGTAGGAAACAGCTGCCAAGATAGGAAACCCTCTGTTAGTGAGGGGAAAAGGAGAAGGAAACCACACAACCAGGACCTCATTTGTGGTCTTTGGCCAGAGCAGAGCACTTCATGAACAGATTGTAACTATACTAAAAATTTTATGTGTTCTTAAGATTTGAGAATGTGAAACACAATTTAAAAATCATGTTCCAGTCAATTATGTAGTATAAACGTTCCTGACAACAAAAAGTTTCCAGAATTTATAAAATCACAGCTTCTTTGATCCATATAAAGTCTAAGTCTACTGGCCTGCACCATGAGTACATAAAAAGAATCTCAAATTTATTTTTTTCACTTCTACAAACTATATCTAATCACTTTCCCATCAATAAAGTGACTTTCAGCTTTAAATTCTGACAAGTCAAAAGATTTTACTTCTGTGATGTAAATTAAAAACAACTCTTCAATAAACAACTGTTAATGAAAACTATACTATGTAGCAAACCACATTCAGCTAAGAACTGAATGTCAACATACATAATCAAATATGGTTTAATACCAAGAAATGCTGCTCCTAAATGAAACTAGAACCAAAGAATAAGCTTAAGTATATACTCATAAGCTTAGATACAGCTAATAGACGTTTCTGCCAAAGCTTTATGACCACCTGGAAAGGGAAACCAAATAAGAGTATCTCACAATAGAATACAAACAAGGAATATATACTAAAAAAGAACTATCAAATTTCAATAAACGGAAAAGATTACATTTGATTCCCCACATTAAGACCTATTTGTCTTTAGACTGAAAAATCAAAAACAAACAAAAAAATCCTTAAGAACATCACTAATGCTTAGTATAAAGTGGGACAGGAATTTGTACTAACAGAGTAACTCATTTCTTAGTAAAAATAAAAATAAAATATTCCTACTTAAACCATAAATGACTGAGTTGTGAAAATCCAAGCTACCTCTAGTGTAAACTCATCCTATCATCAGTTTTCTTCTGTATCTTCAAATAAAAAGATAATTTCATCTTATCTTGTTTCTATAAACCACAAGGCATTGTCTACTAAACCTCTGTCATCAGGTTTTATTTTAGATCTAAGTATCCTATTACTCGGACATGTAAAAAGTCAATTAATGCATCACTACTACACTAAACATTCCAAAGCTGAAGAGTAACTTCCAGGAATATGCCTCAGCATTGTTAATATCCCAACAGCCCTCAATGTTTTATATGCTACTTAGAATGTACAGTCAGCTGCAGGCTTTCAGACAGTAAACTGCTTATATTTATTAGCTGCATTACATATTCCATGCCTTAAATGGTCAGCAAAATTATTTAAACGGAAAACAGCACTAACTAGTTTCAATAGTCACATATGTTACATTATCAGGAGAATATATTTAAAAAAACAGAAAATAGTAAAACCTGACTGATGATAAACACCAATGAAAGTAGTATGAGATGATTCAAACTAATACAAAAGGTAAAAAGCAAAATTTTCTAGAACTGGTAAACTTAGGATGATACTCTGCTAACAGCAAAGCCACATCTTTACTCTGATTTCTACTCAAGGTACTATATACTACTGTGAATAGCAGCTCTTCAACCCAAAACACCTATACCCATGAACAAAACAGAACAAGGAAAGCACTACCTCATCAAGACCCACCAAAGTCCCCCATCCTTGTCATTTAGACACTAACGCTGTGTAGCAGCCCTTGTGGCACGGTGGTTCAGCTCAGCTACTAACCAAAATGTTGTCAGTTTGAATCCACCAGCCACTCCTTGGAAACACTGTGGGCAGTTCTACTCTGTCCTGTAAGAGGTGCTAAGAATCAGAACTGACTAAACGACAATGGGTTTAAGTTTGTTTTTTGTTTAACGCTGTGTAAAGTGAAACATTAATGCTTTAGGAAATTTAGGAATTCTATGCAATAAATGTGTCTTCTCTAAAAAAAACCTAAAGCTGCTTTTACAAAACCAGGGTTTCCGATCATGTTTGCAAAATTAAATTACAGTCATGATGAAACAGAGTTTGCTAATAAAAGAAAGCAGCCTTTCTGTATTTTATCAAATCCCACTCCACTTCCATGCAAAGACTCAGCAAAGAGTTCTAACTTAGCTAAACCTTGTTCAGTGTATTCACTTTTTTGAAATACTCCATGTATATTCCACATAGTCTAGAATTACCCCTTCTTGTTAACACAGATAAAGACACTAATTCCCTTGGAAGTTTTCCTTCAGTCAGTTGGCCAAATAAATCTCTGCTGTGACTAATCAGAAAGGCTTTCTTGGCTACAGGCATCCAATTTTCCTTTGCCAAGTCTGAGTTCGTGTTTTCATTACCTTCACAAGGACACAGTTGGATGTAGAAATGCTGTCAGAGATTCTAAAACCAAGTGGTCAACCACTAGTCACCATCTTCTATTCACTTCATTTCAGAAGACACTGATAGCAAGTTTGGAATATTTTAGTTTACTACAGTCCTCTTAACACTACTGATCATAACTGTTTATTGAAATGTCCTTAAAGAAATAAATTCCCCTGTAAGTGTCATTAGAATAGGGGCAGAAAAGAGTTCAGGATGTTCCAAGTCGATTACATGTGCTATCTGCATGCTGAACATGCAAAAGGGGCTTATCGTTGCTGTGAACACTAGAGGCACAGTCTAGGCTCTCTGCCATTCTTTTCATTAAAATCCTACGAGTTGAAATAATAAAAACAAACAAGCTGCCATTTTCAAACAATGTAAGTGACATTTTATAAATGAACAAAAATCTGCAAAGTTGCAAAAAGAAAGCTGCAGAAGTATAAAAATGGAGCTACATGCCTAGCAAAAATCTCATATTACATAGTATTGAACGCTGAGGGCTTCCCTAACTTTCCTTACTACAACAACAGTAAGTCATAAATCTATTTGTTTGGAATATTTTGCATTTATTAACAGAAAAAATTATAAAACAACACATAAGTTGTTTTTTTCTTTTTTAAAGAGAAGGAAAAGCCCGAGTCGGATCCGACTCGACGGCACTTGGCACTTGGCTTCCAACACAAGTTTATGAGACATAATATTTCCTCTTAACTTCCTAGTAGTCTAGAATTCTCATACAATTTTTTGAGCTCAATACAAATTATGCATTCTATAACAAGCAATATTCTTTTTCTTTTAAACAACCATGGTTGTTTAGCGCCTAAACAACAACAACAAAAAAAGCTGTCGTCATCAAGTCTACTCTACCCTACTTGGCAGAAGAGAACTGCCCCATAAGGGTTTCCAAGGCAACAGTCGTTAAAGAAGCTGAGAGCGACATCTTTCTCTTGTAGGGCAATGAGTGGGTCCAAACCACAGCTTTTTTGGTTAGAAACTGAGTGCTTAACCACTGTGCCACCAGGATTCCCCATGAGTGCATACTATGTGCTAAATACTCAGTCAGGCACACTTCTTTATAAAAATACGAAGTCAATATTATGAAGACTGAAACGCGAGGCTCAGTTTAAAGGTCAATATTACAAAGGTTGAACTGTGAGGCTCATAGAGGTAAAAGCAACCTAACTCAAATTACTGAGCTCTAAGTGGCAAAGCTTGGATTCCAATGCTAGTTCAAAGTCATTCTTTCCACCAGTCACCAAGTCATTCCTTCAACAAATACTACATGAATATCTACTATGTGCTGTGTACCGAAAAACAAAAACAGACAAAAATCCTCACCCTCAGGGAAAGTACATTTCACCTCAGAAAAGGTGTTTCCTTATGAAAAGCTGTAATTATCTAGCACACGGTTAGATTCGCTAGCTATCTAAAGAGTTTGCTTACATTATTTCAGGTAATTGTGACAACAATCTTCAGAAATAAATATTAACCCTAGTTTACTTCAAAAGGAGAATATTCAGCCTTCTCAAGAACAACAAGTACGTGGCAGTACTGGCATCGGAGGCCACATTCTAAATTCATTATGACCACCAATTAAGGCACTCAGATAAACTTACTCACTTTGCGTGACTTACTATCTTTTCCTTTAGAACAAAAAATGGAAATACAACAGTCATTTTGAGATTATGAAAATGATAAACATCAAAAGGATAAGAGCTAATTTTTAAAATGTTTGCATGAGCAAAACTAACATCCCTTAGGTAATGACAGCTAAATGTTAATTTTTACTATTTCCACTAGAACTACCTAAATTTCATTCATTTAGATTTCTACTTAAAATGCTTATAAATGTTAAAAATTAACAAACTGTTTTGACTGGTCAGTCTTTTCCACTGTAGCTCATAAGATGCAGTCCTCTCTTTGGCTCGCTGCACAGGATCCTTTGTTCATAAATCATTGTTACTAGCCATTCCCCAAATCAATATTCAAATTCCCCGTTGCTCTATATATACAACCACGAAATGAAATAATAATGATCCAGGATTTGTTGTATATTAGATAATCAATATTGCCATCAGGGGTTTCTTAGAGGTAATGAGGTAATCTGAGTAAAATATGTCAAATGATCTTAAAAATAAACATGAAAAATCAACTACAGAGAATACAGAATAAAAATCTAAAGAAAATGATGTGGAGTACAGCACACTGCCTCTGTAAACTATAATCAACTGTAGTCAATTAATGATACAACTAATTCAGAAGCTATGTCAATATATACAGTATCATCTAAATCTACAATTCTTACTTTTGAAATAGATAATATTAGCACTATTACTGGCTTATGTCAACTATAGTCAATGAATACCTTAGGGAGTACCTTCTAGTTATTCTGACATTAAGTGCTGACATATGTTAATTATCTTTCCCTTTATACATTAATTGTGCCTGTGTTGTAACACAGGTTAAAATACGCTTATTTTGTTAGGCTGTTTCGCTGGTGCTATCTAACTAGTCAGTTCCGACTCACAGCGACCCTATGCACAGCAGACTGAAACATTGCCTGGTTCTGGGCCATGACCACAATTGTTTTTATGCTTAAACCCATAAAATACGGTTATAAGCAAATTAAAACACAGTTGCCACCTTCCAAAAGTTAATAATACCATATGGAGAATTAAATACATTAAAGACTCAAAAAAAATAGTGTGTTACTCCCCAAAACTTTATAGTAATACATACATTAAAATAATGAGAAGAGATACATGAGCAATTTCTGGGTCTTTGTTTTCCTAAAATGCTTACCTAGCTCAACCATTATCACCTAACAAAAAGAGCCCCAAACTGGAATCAGTAGCACAGACTACAGGATCTCAGCTTAGGTGCCAAGACGAGAATCTGGACAACTCATAGGCATCCAGACCTCAAGTTCAGCAACTATATATGGTTCCACTAATTCCCCAACTATATGTTTATGATCCTGCCTTCATCTTAAGTAACTGTAAAGAATTCTTTGTAAACGCTACTACAATGTATTTAATTAAGGGATGGTCCCTTCTGTATAAAGAAAATACACATGAACAGTGATCCTAACCCTTACAACATTCTGAATTACATTTAAATTAGTGGTGATTTCAGAAAAAAAAATACACACACACACACATGTATTTTTTTTCCTAAATCTCACCAAGTATCATACTGATAAGTAAACCCACACACTGCTGTCAAGTTGATTCCGACTCAGAGTGGCCCTATAGGTCAGTGTAGAACTACCGCCACAGAGTTTCCAAGGAGCACGTTACACTGGTGGCCATAATATAATAACCTGACAGTTATTCAGCTCATACATATCACTCTGTGAGAACATAATACAGATGGACCAAAAAAACACTGTCATCAGGACCTTCAAGTAAGAACAAGTCTCTGGGCCTCATTTTGAGTTAGTCCTCACTTATTCATCTATAATCTACATGTAAAACTCAAAATAACAGGGTGTTATTGGGTTGTACAGAAGAGGAATTCTTTCTGAATAATTAACTGAGCTACATTAAGAATAAAGTTAGAGACTAAATCAGTGAAGAGAACAGACTCATTTGCTTCCACCATCAGGCTGAAATTCTAAGTGTAAGACTTGGTTAGCCGGTTTCTCTAAAGAGTGTTAGGAGACTTAGAAACAAAAAACTAAACCTGTTGCTGCTGACTTGATTCTGACTTATGGGGACCCTCCAGGACAGATGAGAACTGCCCACAGGGTTTCCAGGGACTGACTGGTGGACTGGAACTGCCGACCTTTTGGTAGCAGCCAAGCTCTTAGCCACTGCACCACCAGAGCTACCGAAACACACATAGGAAGGCACAGAAATATTCAGGAACCTAACTATGAAAACTAATGAACTCAGCCACTTCGAATAGTTGTTAAATATGAAAATACTTAAAACCAAAAACAAAACTTTAGTTTAGTTTTAAAAAAAATGAAACAAGAAGTTTAACATGTTAGTGCTTCACCATTCATTCAATCACAGAGTAGAAGAGGTATACATGGTTTTCAGAAAAGGTATTTTCAACTTCATAATTTTACAACCTCTATTAAAATTTTACGTAACATTAAAGTTAGTCATAAACCACTGCTGTTTAATAAAAAGAAACATGGGTTATAAAAAGCTGAGAAAAACTGACTGGAAGCTTCAATTACCTACCAAGACTCCCTCATTTGGTATCTTTTTTTTTTTTCAACTCAGAAAATTTTCAGGAAAAATGTGTAATTAACTGCTGCTATACAAATGCAAAGGAACATAAAAAACTGATCTTAGTAACTACAGATGATACTGACCAGTAATTCTGCTAATCTGTTAAGCTTAACATCAGTAATATCCTATTGTACTTGAAAAGATGGAAAGCAAGAAATTACATAGACACAGGACAAATCATACATGAGGAAATTTTTCTATAAAGGGTCAGATAGTAAATATTTAGGATCTATGGTCCACTATATGGTTCTCTGTCAGAACTACACAACTCAGTAATTGCAGTGTAAACACAGCCAGAGAAAACCCAGACATGAATAACCCTGGCTCTGTGCCAGTACAATTTCATTTATAAAAACAGTTGACCAGCAGCAATTTGCCAACCTCTGCTATAGGCAGACAAGCACAAGATCAAGATAATCAGAAGCAGTTCAGACAAATAATGAGCTGGCTGACTAATCACTATCAATGTCTGAATAATCAAAGTAACTTTATTATTTAAAAAAAATAATTTCAACATTACTGTGAATGTAAATTAACCATGCTAGAATAGGAATTAAAAAAAAAATACTATTTTTCACTAACCAAAACCAATTACCGTTGCAGTATGTATATAACAGAGTCACATATACAGCTTGCAGTGTTTGGAGGGAAACTCTAAAAAAGAAAACAGAGGACATTACCACAGTAACCTGTCTTACTACTTTGTTTGGCAGGATAAAATGTAAAACCAATCAAAACAGTAACAGGAAACTGAAAAGCATGAGGTCTGCACAAGACCCCTGAGGTATTCTACCATCTAGCATGATGGTTTCAAAAACCTATTGCTAAAAGTGGTTTCAAAAGCCTGAAATTTCTGTCACTACTGCTATCCACCCATATGAAATACTGGATCTAATCCAGTTCCACATTTTACTCAACAGCAAACTGGTAAAACCTAATTTGCTGACTTTCTGCTATAACACTAAAAATTCAACAAGGCTAAAACCACCAATCTTACTCTACATAACTGTGAAGTCACAATAAATGCACAGATCTGTTTTAACAAACAAGTATTTCTAAAGCTTTCTAGTTTCCTATATCCACATTCCTCCCCAGTAAATTACTATTAAAACAGTTTATATTTTGCAAAAAAAGTGTTTCTTAAAATTTAGTAACCACGCTCAAGATACCAATCATGAGAAGTTTCTAAGCTACAATTAATGGCTATCACATTAAAAAAAAATGCTAAGCTTTTCTGTCAATATTATTTATATAACACAAAAAAGTGGAAAAGGTTACAAATTTTTAATCAGAGCATTATATTATAGTAGTAATAATCTAGGTGTTTTACTGGAAGTGAAGTGGATTACTGTAAATGAAATTTTAAAATGTCGTTTCCATTTTACAGATAAGACAAAATGACTTTTTTTCATGTCTTCAGCGATAAGGATAAATTTGCCACACATTTAAATGGTGCTTTCACCCTTTCCACCCTGGCTCGTGAGTTAATAATTCAGTGACATTAATACAAGAAGATAAATGATAAAAAGGTTAAGGCACATGAGCCAACCACACGTATACACTTCTTTTAGCACAGTTAATACTTCTCTGCCAATTATAGCTAAAACTTTTTAACAGTTTTCAATAGCATTTTTACAGTCTAAGTAGCAGCTTATGCACACACAATTTCACACAATTCAGGCTTAATAAATCTCCTGCTGGTACCAAACAATCATTCTAGGGGATTAAAGTGCAACATCTGTTAACATTAATAATGTTTTATATAGTCATATGTATTAAAGAAGCCTCTACTCCATTATTAGTTTCCTGAAAAACCTTCTAGACCAATATACTGATTTAGCATGAATTATACATATATTCCTCAATTGGTGACTGACTTACAATAACAAAGAAATACATTAGTGTAAAACAGTAAGAGAAAAAAATATCACAGCCATTATGAAATAATATATTTTCACTGAACAAAGCTTACTAAATGGGTATGGTCTGTCTGCATGGATACATACACATACAAATGAAATTAGCGAAGTCTCTAATAGTTCTTAAAACCAGAAATCCTCTGGAGCTTTTCCCAAGTAAAAGCATTATTCATCTTGAGACTGAGTAGAATGCAGCTCTGTTAACATAAAAGGTACACTTTCACTGTTGTATTGATTGTTGCCTTAATCCCACGCTTGTCCATTCCTCTCATTCCTCTGCCCTAATCTCTTTCTCCCTAAACTTCTGCAAAAACCCCTAGCTGATTTCTCACCCTCCATGCAGTTTGCTAACCCCCATTAGACTAATCTTCCTAATTCACTGTAAAACCATAAAAAGGTATAAAACTGGAACCAATCCTGGAGGTCATTTCTTATATAAGAAAAAGAAAATATTTGGATTTGTAACTTGATAATGCAGGCCTCAAATCTGATGTTTTTTTAATTCTCCCATTAGTCCACATATTATCTCACTGTAATTTAATTATCTCAGTAAATCTATTATCTCTATTTCAAAAATAAAGAAATAGAGATTGGCAATCAAACAGTGGTATGATGAAGGGGGAAAGTATCTTTCAGAGCAGCTAAACACAAAATTGGGCATACAACCCAAACAAAACTTCAAAACCACTTAATCCAACCCTGTTTCTGTCAAACGCATTTACTGAGTAATTCTGAATACGCCTTTCAAGTAGACTTTTACTCAAGATTTCTACTCACATGAAAGAAAACATTTTTCTTCTTTCCACTGAAGGAAATTCTATACAGACTTGATATGGTTCATAACCCACCTGACCACCTCAAACTGAAAAAAGAAAATCTTTCCCTCTGTGCATTCCTATAGTCATTATCTGTCATTTGTCTGGCAGTTGTTACTAAGCTATCCTGTGACTCCTCTCCATTAAGCTTTTAAACTTTTTTTTTTAAATCTCTTTTGTCAGATTTTTTAGTGTTTGTCTTTCATCAACATAAATCTCTTCAAACCAAGACAAGCAAGAATTTCCTGGATACATACTTTGCCCAAGGCACTGCAAGCAATACAGTGATACAAAGATAAGGAGACATGTGTGCAAACAATTTTAATGTAATTAAGAGAGTAAGCACTCCTTATGGACCATGACATGACTTTCACTCATAACTTTTGTACTGATTCTGAGATTTCATATCCTGATAATTAATACAATAAATACATAATAGCCAATTTTTCCAGAAAACTTCTTATACCTAGAATCCCCTCTGGCACTGGCCTCTCGGCCAACCACCACTCCTTTCACAAGACTCACTTTAGGCCCGTCATCGGACTCTAACTCCCTTGACACACAACAGGAAGATAACTGACATCTCTGTCCTTGGCACCATGCAGTTGCCACTACCACAAAGCATCGGGGAACATCTTCCACCACTCCAAAAAGATCTTGATCTAACTGAACACACAAGTAATTCTGTAACTTCAGGGCCAAGTACCCTCCCCCATTTTTTGCTGTGTTGCGTTCCCTCCAGTTGATTCCAACTCATAGTGACCCCATGTGACACAGGAGAACTGCCCCATAAGGGATGTATTAGCTGTAAGCTTTATGGAAGCAGAACTGCCAGACATCCTTCTCCTACAGAGCAGCTAGTAGGTTTTAACTGCCATACCTGCTCTGCTGCTTAACCAGTTGTGACATTAGGCTCAGTCACTATCCCATAGCACCTGGATAACAGCTGGCATTTAATAAATATTTTTGATGAGAGGAAAGAATGAAGGAATTAAGTAAATTAATAAACTCAAGTATGGGAAATATATGAAGAAAACTGGACAAAATTCAGAAACTCAAGTGTGAAAAAGAAACAAGATTTGTTTAAACTGGAAGTAAACTTAAGAGATCTCTTAAAGTGATAATTTTCAAAGTTTTTTTCTACCAGGACTATTTTTTAAAGCTTTAATTAGATTTATAAGCTAGAAAATACAATGAATAAATTTTTCAGGAAGTTTAACTTATTGCTGCTTGGCTTAAAATACCTCATCAATTTCATCATTTACGTATGCCAAGTGGCCATAATTACTGGGGAAATGAAGAGGGCACAAACTCTAGCAAAATGACCCTCTGATTAAGTTTTCCTTTAAAATACCTGGAAACACAATTTCTGCAAAACCAATTCAAAATTTGAAATAGTTAATTTAAAACTTTTTAAGGCACCTTAAAATTTCAAATTTTAATCAACTTACATAACAACTTTGTTTTTAAATAAAACAGAATTGTGTAAGTGAATGAAATGGATATTTATTTCAAAGTACACTAAAAACTACAGGATAATTTTTTCCTCATAAAAATTTCTTTAAGGCAGGCTTTCACATCTACACTTTTTCTTGCAACAATTTGAAATTTAAGAAAAATACTCTTCAATCAGTAGAATTCCTCTTAATAGTGAAATTGAACATAGAGTAACACTCATGTTTAAACACAGTTCTATTACCATTCACAGAACTAAAAGTAAGAAAATTAAAATCCAGACCTTTTTTCTCTAGTAAAATCACAGAAAATTAGCATTCCAGATCAATAATCAATCCCAGGCTGATGTCTGGCCTCTCTCTCTCTCTCTCTCTCTCTCTCTGTATAAAAAGTGAATTTCACACTGGGAATTAAACATCTCAGTTGGCAACTAAAGTATCTGATATTGCTTACAGTGTTCATAGCATTGTAGAGCATTTCTTGTTAGAATTTTGGATTTTTTGAAGCTCTTGAAAAACCAAGGGCTACTTCTAAATCCTACCTTTCCACAGTTTCTCAACTGAATCAACTTTAATTCAGGAATCAGTGCTGACAATAAATATAAGAGGTTCATATGCACAAAGATATTTGCATATTAATTACAAAATTTAACAGGTTTTAATAATTAGATTCTGTGAATGGTATAAAATATATGTCTGTCCTAATTTGGTAAGACATGCTTCACACATAACACTCGTCAAACTAGATACGAGGAATTGTTGCGGCATTTCACCAGATAAAAATCTTCTATCTACACAGCAAGAATGTACACATTTAGATTTTATTACTACTTTAAGTCAAACCATAATTATTCAGTTTCACATAATTCAATTTACAGTAGTCTGCCTTGAATGTAAGAACACAATGAGATTTCAATTATATTTCAAAGACATTTTGGAAGGTGGACACCTACTCTCTGCAAAAAAAAAAAACCAAAATTATCATTTCACAATTAAAAAACAAGACAATCCATCTGTGTTACCTAATTACTTACTGAAGAAAGACTGGATCTTTGCATATAAGAACCTGTCTCTGAAGTAAAAATTTAGGTCACCTTTGCTAAAGCCATCAGATATTAAATGCTACTGTTTCCCAGACTGCTAAATAATGAGAGGTCATATAAAGTTTGACAACAACTCCACCATGGATCTGAGAAAATAGTTTGTCGAAGGCATTTTTCTTTAATGTACTGTATACTATACACATTAGAAACGGTTTTCCAAACAGTCTTACTGTACTTTATAATTCCCTTAACCAACAAAATAAAGCCTCGATTATAGAATCAACACATCATTTATCTAATGTTTTATTTTACGTCAATTACCTTACACATATCTAAGTCTTCAGCATGATTAATCCACCAAGGGGAAAAGCAGCCAAAAGTCTTCAAACCTGGATACAAATCTGACAAGTATCCTCTCCTGACTTCCTTTTTAAACTGTTAATATGTGGGAGGAACCTAATATTTGGGATGATTTGGAGGCAGGGATTTTGGAGCTGTAATTATAGTTCAAAGAGAAGAGTCATAAAACGAGAATCTCACTTGAATGTTTGTGTATCAGAGTCAGATTTATATAAGTAAAATGACAGATAACTACTAGTCTTTTTTACTTTACCACACAGTTGAAAGCGGAAGAAAGCACAGATATTTTCTGGAAGACAGGCAGACAATACTTTCTGTTTTCAATATCAGAATATCAACTTTGATGAAGGCAGGCCAGGTCAGTCACTGACTATCATCTATAGACTACAGCAAAAAGATAACAGAAAGCCCGATAATAAAACAAAAATCCCTCAGCAGAATTGAGAAAAGGAGTAGAAAATATACTAAAAATCAATGATGAGGTGTGTTACCTCAAGTTTGAAAGACTAAAGAGGCATTGCCTGAACAATGGTGGGAGGAAATCCAATAAATGAAAACCAAACCTACTACCTAAGAGACGTTTTGTGACCTTGTATGACTGATTAGTGCTACCCCACAGGGTATCCCAGGCTGTAAGTATTTACTAAAGCTGACTGCCCCAACTTTCTCACACACAGTGGCATGCATTGGGCTTCGAATCCCTGACCCTTCTGTTAGCAGCTAAGTATTTAACTATTTTACCACCAGGGTTCCTAGGGGACTGACAGCCCTCTCCCCACTCCCGCAAATGTTGCCATCAAGTAGATTCCGACTCTTAGCAACTCCTTGGAACACATCAGAACTGCCCCATAGGGTTTCCAAGGAACGCCTAGTGGATCTGAACTGTCTACATTTTGGTTAGCACCCCAGCCCTGCTCTATTAATACTACCAGGGCTTCTAGGGGACTAATAGGATATGAAAATTTTAGCAGTCACTCTGACAAATCTATTCTGGCACAGTAATGTACTTATTTTTAACTTCAGCATCACCCCACAGCACACGAAACTACAAATAAATAAATAAAGCAAGTCTTAAAAGTGAAAATAAGTACCCAAAGACACGGGCAGCTGAAAAATGTGAACTAATGCTCACATGATTTAATCTACACTGATAATGATAATGATATAAGCACTCATTGAATGCTTTCCACATATTAAGCAGTATGAAACATTACAGAAAGTATGTTACAAAAATATTCTTCATCAAATAGACTATTACAAAAATCAGTGTAACAATTATTTTATTTTCATCTTTATCGTTCCTATAACCATGAGAGGAACATATAACTGGCTACATTCTAAAGCAGTCTACTGTCATCTGCATTATTATCAATGACAGCCATTAATTCAAAAATATACTGAAAGCCTATTCAAAGTTAGTTACCAATGGATAGGTGCTTTTGGTGGGTGTTCAGATTTGGTACCCAGAATTAACAAGATACAAAGAAAGGATCAAGTTACACAATCTAAAAATTATTGCTGGGTCTGAAGAACTGAAAAACTATTGAAATGATTTAGCTACTCTTACCAGGAACAAAAAAGGGTTGAAAAATTTCCTATGTATCAATAAAATAAAACATCAGAAGTTCATGATAACAAAACAGAAAGTCTCATTACAGCAACATCGTGAAGTATTTTTTTAACAATGCCGTTGAGGGCACAGAAACTGAGTTTTCTGAAAAGGGACTCACAGGTATCTAAGGAAACCTAAGAATATCAAGTAGCTCGGTTAAGGAGCTGTTACGAGGGTCCTGAACGATGAACAACGTGTCAATGGGTCTAATTTTGACGAAGGTATTTTTTAACAAAACGCAGATTTCTCTGTAGCCAAATAGCTGATTTCTACACAATGTTGATCACCAAGTAGAAGCTTCACATAAAATACAAATACCCTATCCAAAAAACTAAGCTTTATAGTTTCAAATCCATAACAATTTTTACCTTGTTTGCATTTGAAAAAATGTATCATGAATACATACGCAACGATACATTCAAAAACCTTTTTATCAAAACCCAAAGGATGAAAAATATTTCTTTACAAATACTATATTAAAAAAAATGTTGAAGTTGTTTTGTGTGTGTATGTTTAGAGTTGTTTTGCAGCCACTGTTCTTTAAGCCTACTCCATACACCTCAATATATCATGAGAAAAATGGGGCTCATTCCCCCTCTCCCTTGCTCCCAGTCAGGCTAATGGCATGAATGAGTGACACAGCTAGAACCCTGAGTTTCAGCTTCCATTCTTAGTTCTTCCTCCTGAACTCTCTCTCACATTCTATCAGTTGCCAAATTCGATCCCTTCCTTACAAAACTTGCATCTGTCCACTCTCAATGCCTCTTCCCTGGACTGTCATCCACATAATCTTAACTAGTTTTCTGTCTTCTCACATATTCTCACTAGTCTTCTGTCTTTCCAGTATTTCTCCACTCTGATTTGCTGGTTATTACTGCCTATTTAAACGTAACAATTTCTCAAAAATATTAACAGGTTTTTATGACCTACAGGATAAAACCTAATCTTAGCAGGCAAGCGCTTTGTAAGCCAGTGTCAAACTATCATCCCAATTTTAATTTCCTTCCACTTTCTGTTCAATTCATTCTTTCCTACACACATTCTCTCAAAGACACTATACTCCTGTACCCTTTTTTCCCTCTTGCCTTTACCTTCAACCTTTCCTCCCCATCCCCTGAAAAAGTCCTGCATTCCCCCAAAGACATCCTTAGCCTTTGTCAATTGGCAACCTTAAGCGCACAGTGGTTCAGAACTACAGCTGCTAACCAAAAGATCAACAGTGGGAATCTATGAGATACCCCTTAGAAATTCTAGAGTAATTCTGCGCTGTCCTACAGGGTCTCTATAAGTCAGAATTGACTCAAGATCAGTGGATTCGTGTTTTTTCTTTTTTTTTAATTACGTCTATTAAAAAGCAGTCTTTGTACTATTCATTTTGAATTGACACCTATTCTGTATTTCCACAGCCTTTTCCTTTACCCTTCATTTCAGTCATTTCATTACAGAATCCCTTCTAACTTGACACCCTGTGTGCTGCAAAAGGTTCAAGTGCTTGGCTGCTAACCGAAAGGTTAGAGGTCCAAATCCCCCCTAAAAGCACCTAGGGCGAAATGACCGGCAAGTTACTTTCCAAAAAAATCAATTATTGAAAACCTTAGGAACACAGTTCTACTCTGACCCACATGTGGTTGCCACGAGTCAGAATGGATTCAACTACAAGTGACTTTTTGTTCACAATGATGTGTGTGAAAGTCTACTTCTCTCATGAGATTATCAATACCAAAATAAACCTTTACAGAGCATATATGAACAGACAAGGGCTTTATAAATGGCTGTCGATCGAAAATAACAATTAAACCCAAGAAGTGAATACTGAAATAGATAAAAACATGCTTATAAAGATTCTTGGAAAGAAAAACAAAAAAAAACAGTATTTTAAATAATAAGCTTAAAGACCAATGAAGCAAACACACTTTTGGCCTTATATTTCTGGCAAACTAGGTACTATAAGCTGTACTACATTTTTATATCTACAAGTTCTACCACAATAACCTCTGTGGCATTGTAGGAAACAAAAAAAAAAATAACATTCTGAAAGCAAATGAAAAGCATTATAAACATTATGAATTATTTTTAAAAATTCAAACCTTTAAACACATTGTTGGGAATGGCTTCTCTGAACTATAACATCGTATTTTACTTTTAGGAAAATGTAGCCATAAATGAAGTACTAGGTTTTTCCAACAGTAAACTGGGAATAAGTTGTATTTTTCAAAGGGAGTCTCACAAAGATCTTTTACATATCATTAATTTCCTAGTACTACTGTGCATCTTCATTTATCAGAATTAGAACTGTGAGAAGGGTAAAAGTGGCTAAAACTGTTCTGGTTTGCAAGCATCTTGGAGCCTTGCGAAAATAATTTCTAGAAGACAGAAGGAAGGCAATCCTGCCCAAAATCAAAATTTACTTAATTCAAATGATCTGCGTGATATTAACTGTACCCTCTATATGATGTAGCTAACAGTCTCTCAGGTCAAGAAAGTCTTGAAAAAATGGTATAAAAAGCTTCAGTTATATTAACAGAATCTCAAATATAATTCCAGAAGATAGAAATATTTGCCATTCAACTAGTCAATTGTGTTCATCATTAGCTATGTGTACTGTAGTATGAAAGAAAAAATTTGACTGATGTACTTACAATAACATATTTGTTTAAAACTAGTAAACTTTACATACAATAAGCCCCAAACTAAGCTATTACAATTTATCCAACTCATCTGTGGTGCACAGAAACAATAAAACTCATAGTTTATATATTCAGGAAGCTCACTACCAAACACAGATAGCTTCTATTTTTCACTGCTTTCTAAGATAAAGTACTTTTCAATTTATACATTTTTCTTAAAAAATTAAAAACTATTGACTGAAGTCGTATTTCAACACTGTTTATTATCATGACGTTGGATCTCAAAATATTTTTTTAACCTGAATGATAATACTTAAGTATCACCAATTCTGACTTAAATGATGCAAAATATTGAATCTTTAATAAGTACTCACCATTAAAAAGTCAAATCAATAACAAGTGGAGCTTTAAAAATTCACAGTATTATAGTTGTAATACAGTCCTAAAGTCACCTTTATAAGGAGTGTGAAATGAAATTTTAACTAGTTAGCTAAAATCATGTTTCATGGAACCCTTCTTCAATTTTTTTGGTTTGGTTTTGCAGCTACTTTAATAAACAATGTATGTTATAAGTCTCTATCCAAAAGTCTATTCATACAAATACAAATGCTTTTTAATCTTTTTTAAATTTCTTATGCAATAAATACAATTTAATCTCAATAAATGACAATGACAAAACTATCAAAAGTTTATCTTAGTTCTAGTAACAATGAAATAAGGAAAGTCAACATATATTCAAGGTTTACACATAATGGAATAATTTCTAACTTTAGATAACAGAGCCTAATATTCAGCCAAAAAAAAATGCAATCAGAATATGTTCACTACTGACCAAGAAACAGTATTTTTCATTTTCAGTAAATTCAGCTGGCACATCTAAATAAAACAAAGTAGGATGGCAAGCCAATCAGAGGTGTCAATTATGCTACACAGCTGTACCTCCAAATCTTTTTTATATACAATTAGCTAAATAATTATTTCCACAGGAATTCTCTTTAAAAATCATTATACAATTAACAAAAATTTAATTTTAGAATAGCTATATACATATATTCTTCAAGCTTATTTAAGTTGCTTCAATGAAAAAATGTATTCTCTATGAGGAACAAAAAAGTACATATGTGGAAAAATATTTTGTAAGCCAAGTAAGAGTAGACAATAAAAAAAATCACTCATATATTACATTCAATCAGCAATTATCAGGCCAAACAACAAAAAAAAAGTTGATTAATGCCAGACATAAAAAGAATGGAAAAAATCTTTACGTTGTTGTTGTTCCTGTTATAGTTTTATGGAGGGCTTAATACACACTAAGCTAAATGAAACAGAAGATGCCACCATGTGATGATTCCACAGCAGATAAAAATCCTATTCACTGACACCTATCACTAAATTTGTACCTTGGCTCCTTTCAGGAGGAGGTCAAAGACTCATTTTTGGGTAGTCAAATGAAAAATGTGTGATTTTGATTTTTACAAAGACAGACGAGCGCTCGGTCATTAACTAAGACATCAGTAACATCAAATTTTTAAAACTCCTGAAGTAAACACAGTAACAGGGAAAATATTTTTAAAATATTAAAGCAATATATAAAACACCAAAAAGATGTTCTTAATGTCAAACATGATTATTTTCTACATACACAAGAGCTTGTGTGATTAAAATTGATTTTAAAAACGTAAACAAATTAAGGCTATATTATAGATTACTTCCAATTAAAAGTTAACATTCTCGTGATTCAATTGCAACATTCTTGGTATGGTCCTCTTAGTTTTTACAGAATTAACAGGCAGTGCAAAAGATGAGACTATTAGTGTACATAATCTGTAAGGCTTAATAAACTGAAAATACTAAACTCATAGCTGTAGTACAAGCTATTCAATTTAACATTGTTCTAAAGAGCACTAATTCTTAATTTCTAACCTTTTGGGAAACTTTCAAAATCTTATCAATTCTAAACGTTTTTTAAAAACATCAGCTCTTGAAAATGTGAATTCTAAGATACTTAAAAACTTAGATTTTTAAATCACATATTGTTAACTAAATAATTATTTGAAAAGGAATCCATTCTAATGCAATGAAATAAATTACAAGTTTCTAGCCAAAAATGCCAGACTATACATATTCTTTACATACTGGTAACCCAGTACAAGAAAACTAATAAAAAATAAAACACATAGGGAACATGGGAAAGCAAGTGCATTACTGAAACAGGTATTCAACCAAACTTTAGCTGACCACCAAATTACAGCACAACTTTACTCATAATTCCACATCACCATAATTCTTAAAAAAATAAAATAAAACCTGTATAATTACTAATCAATTCTAAATTACCATAAAGTTTGCACTGATTGATAGAAAAGTTCTTTTAGAATGCTTTCTTAAACATCTTAAGGTGCTTGCAGCTGTTATCTGAATCTGACGTAGCAAGGCGCTAAAACAAAGATTTTCTTGAGATGTAATTCAAGTAACTTCAGATGCACAGGTATTTATTTTTGCTTCAGCCAATAGCTACTGTGCACCAGTAACTACTACTACTATTACTACCACAAGACAACAAAGCATTCATTGTGATACTCTGACAAATAGTAAAATGCTGGTTATGTCATTTCCTCAAACAAAGCTAATATTTTTTTAAATGAGTGTCACACATAAGTAATAAGTCTTTCTGCTTGATTTATATTTGAACAAAATAACAATAATCTGATAAAAATAACATAATTTTTTAAAAACCGTATGACCTACAAATTAGTGATAGTGATCTTACTGAAAAGATTTTATTTTTCTTTCTTAAATATGAATCTAAAAAAAGGCAGTTTTACCAAAAATTATGTATATTAAAATATGGAAATCACACACATATTGGGGATGCAATTTACCAAGAATGGAAAACATATCCATATTTCTATTTTGAATTTCAGTGGTTTTTCTCTTTTTTTAAATGCCTAGTTTTATATAAAGGCAATACAATCACATTTAAATTAGTGAGGAAAATATATGAAACTTTGTAATTTACTTTTAGGGAGATTTGATATTCTAAGATACAGCATTTTCTCTCTTCTAAAGCAGCTTAGATTAGCATTATCATATGAACGCCACAAAATACATTATAGAAATTACACATAATAAAAGACAGACCTTTTAAACCTCTGTTAGATTTCAATTTTAGTATATCTATCAAATAGACAAAAAAGCTTCCATTTCAAAACATACAAAAAGCAAAAAGGAAATAACACGGTTTATCTACTTTATAATTAAACCACTAGTTTTTAAATCCTTGCTGCTAACAAGGCAATTTAATATACGGATGCATTTTTAATTTCATTCTAATACAGTTAATAAAACATGTAGACTCATAGTAATGCATCCTAGAGTTTTATATATATATATATACACACATAATATTTTGCATATGTTATTGAACATTTATTACATTTTGTTAATTTCCATTTAAAATGTTCAACACATTATGACATTTGACTTTTGGGTCAAAGAACAGCAAAAACCATACAAGATCTTCCATTTTTATAAAATTTATATTAAAGACATTGTTTAAAATCTGTACTCCTAACACATTAACCTTCCTTGGAAAATTATTTTTCTTAATATATTCCATCCATGATGGTTATTTAAAAAACACCAACCTACTCAAATAGAAGCAGAAGCAAATAATACATATGCACTTGCAATTAAATAACATATTAAATGAGCAGAGTATGTTAATGTATGATAACTCATAACAGATTTATTATTAACTCAAGAATATTTAACAAAAATGACTTTGATAATAAAAAAAAGTCAGGGTTATTTTAAACTGAAAATCAGTTATCAATTAACCTCTTTGCTGTAAACATCTCCAATATAAAAAACAACAGTAGCACCTGTTCAAGAACAATAATTTAGCTAACCTTTCACTAACCTAATTTCTTTGCAATGGATTCAAATTTCACAATTTTAAAACCACTCAGATGTCTACCTTCCAATTTAACACAAAACAGGAACTTACCCTAGCTGTTAGCTGTGCCTTTCCAATAACCTCACAGAAGTTATGCACTCCGTGACAGTTACTGTGCTTCACATAACAATTTTCCTGCAATGAATTTCTCCAGTAACCCTTACCTTCCTGGGGAGTTGTGTAATATTAGAGGGAAAAAGGATAATGAACTGCAATATCAGATTCTGTTTTTCAGTCCCTATCATACACAGTGCCAAACATAATAAGAAATCTTATGTTATTTAAGACAATAAACTGGGCAGTCAAAAGGATACCTGTCAATAATTCTATGGAAAAGAAACACTTGTATACTTCTGTAAAACATAACATCGTAATCCTATTGAAGTGCAATTGCTGTTGCTAATATTCTTATCCTGTTATGAAAATGGTCTGCAGAACAGTAGCACAGACCTGTTAAGATAATACAGGACCACGCTGAGAGGGTAATGCTTACACAATAGCACATGCCAGTACCCTAAATCTCTTTACTAAACAACAGTTTTCTTACTTACAGAGCCATTCTGTAACAATTACAAGCTAGCTTTTCATATTAGTAAAGGTCAGCTATTAATAAATATGAAACAATAAATGTAATTAAGAAACAAATCTTTTTAAAAAACAAAGTATTTTATTAGACATATAATTCCTTGGTAAACTAACGGGAAACAATGAACTACAACATTTATTCTGCACACACTGTTTTTTTTCCTTCAAATACGAGGTAAAAATACAGCACTGGATTTTATCTTAGTGTGTGTGTGTGTGTGTGTGTGTGTAGTAAGTAGGACCTCACACAATATCCTATAATTAAATTTTCTGGCACAAAATTCTGGTAATGTGAAACATTTTGCTCACTAAAAAGATGTGAATGCTCCTAGAAACTTACCCCTGATTACCAAACTACTTGAAGGACAAATTTGCAATTATTTTTAAATACCTGGTTTAAGATTTCTTAGACATTCATTTGGCACAGCACTCAGAAAATCAGTTCAAGTACTGTCTGTTTTGCCTGCATTCATTTTTTTTTTTTTTCCAAGTTAGTCAACAGTTTTCTAAATCACTTAATATTAGGTCCTGACTGGTAGTTTCCCAGCCTAAGTGTCACTGCACTAATGTGTACACTGTTGCAAATAAAAGTCATTGATCCAAGAAGATCATTTTTTATTTTAAGGAACAATAGTTGCAACTTTGCTAATCTGATATACTAATTAAATGCAGAGGAATGTAATTTACTAGTTTATGTTTAGTGATAGCATTTTATGTATCACATTATATGGAAAATTATCTTTAAAGCTTGGTTCTCTTCTAGTGACTACTAAATCAGCCATAATTCTGTTGTCAGTTTCCCAAAGCTTTTGTCAATAATTAAAAAATAATAATGATAAAACTCTCAAAATGAATCTGATATCATTATCTTTCAAAATATTTTTACTAATTACAAAAAGATAAAAGGCATACTTGTAATCTGTGAACACAGGAAATGGCAAATAATTGCCATTAGTATCTCAAATTTCACTACAATTTTGCTAGTTTCTAACTGACTTGCCTTCCTTAGAACTTCGCATGAAAAATTAAAAAATATATTTTAATAAGATACAATTATCAAAACGGAAATTATCAATTTAGAGTGCCTTGGTCATTTTATCTCATATACAAGCTCCCTCTGCAGGTAATAACAAGCGTTAGCAAAAATATTTGAAAAATGCAGCCAGTTGCCTGTGTAAAACTGCAGGCAATTTGGTCAACATCGAAAAACTACTGCCCAGCATTGTCTCACTTCCTTAACCATTATCTGCTTAAAATAATCACTCCTGAAAATTTGTGGTTCAACATGATTACTCTTGTCCCCCATTCTGGTTAAGAATGTGGCTTGAACAATCAAGACAACAAACTTTTGCACAAAAAGAGTTCTTCATGCAGAGTATATTTCAAGGAAAAGAAAATACTGCTTTGCTTACACAGTACCAGCCTCAAATGATAGACCATCCCCTCAAAAAAGCTGTCCAATCCATTTATCTGATTCCTCTTTTGAACACAAAATAAACAAAGGTGCATCTTACTATTTACAGTGAAAGATAACAGATCACTTTTACATGAATGCAACAACTACATTTTGTTCTTATTTCAAATAATTATAAAACAAATCTAGAGATTTACTTTTGAAAAATAGTCTACTTCCATTAACTGAATAAAAAGAAAACAAACTGCTTTGGGTTGCAACATTCTCTCTATCCTTCTGTAATTTTTTAAATAATCTATCTCAGATTTCTGTTTACACAATATCCTCTTTTACCATATTCCTTTTCAGAGGTATATACTGTGATACAGTCTTCTCTGCAAAGGGATATGAAAATAAACAAAATTAGGAATAGTTTTAATATCCGGGGGAGGAATGGATACTAAAATTGATGCTGAAGAATGTTCTATGTCCTCTCCTTCAAGATTTACCCTTCAGCACCCACATAACACCTTTGCAACACATAAGCAGTGACTGGAAATTTGAGACAAATTCAACTTAACCTACCCAAGATGATCTGATAGGCTTACAAGAAGTCACTTTTAAAACGCTAACAGTCTTATTAAACAAATGAAAATTATACAAGATACGGCAATTTTCATGCTGAACCACACAGAAATAGATATCAATTTTATTCTTTCCAATGTATGTCACAAGAAAACGAGGTAAAGGGAAAAGCAACTAACGTACAGTGCTTTAAGTGGATTGTTCTTGTTTTAAAGAAATCTATTTCACACAACACTTTTAAAAATGTAGGCCGTGAATCTACTTTAAAACCAATAATCTAAAATGTAGCTCCCATTATAGTAGCACCTACAGCAGAAAAAGCAAAAGGGGGACCAGCTACATCACTCACCTATATAACTATCAAGAGGAAGTACTTACTATACAAATGTTACTCATGACAAAATACTAAGAAAAAAAGGACAAAAATAAATGTCCCTAGTAAAAATGCAAATGTCTAGCACAAAATCTTTGTGTTGATACGTGTGAGGTAAATGAAACATTTTAGTATTATGATCATCTTTTTAAAAACGGAAAAGGAAGTAATTCTTCAGTACATCAATTGTATCACTGGGTATCTTAAACCCTCACCAAATCTGCAAAAATATGTATAATCACTGGAACATGAATGTAATTTAAGTATACACGTTATGAAAATTAATGTTTCCCAAACTCTCCTGGACATTAACAATAGAAACACCAGGAATTTTAAAGATTAAAGTATACCATGTATATTCTGAGATTAAGAACACAAAGATGATTGGAGAAAATGCTGCATAAAAAATGTGTGCCATATTTTCTAACCGATAACCACAGTTGCACACACTTAAAACACTGTTGGTTTTTAATGTAGAAGAATAAAATTTCCGTATGGAAGGTACCAGAGAAACTTCTCAAGACATTAAAGAAACTAATTCCAGATAGAAATATTTTTTCATCAAAGTGAAAACACACGGAAAATTTTTTTCAGTATGATTCCTTCTTCAGCCAACTGAAGCTAAGAACTATGATTTACATAGAACAAAAAGTTTATCAACTAAAAGTCTTATAATCTAAAATTTTGTAAGAGTTCACTCATACTGAAAACTTATGTCATACGACAATGTCTATAATTTTAAGAATAAATGATTAAAAGTAGACCTTACTTTACAAACCCAATTTTTTTCTTCCTACAGACACCACTGACTATCCTTTACAATAGGAAGCATTAGTCAAAGGCAAGTTCATTGAGAGCAGCCCCAGCAGGCAAGAGTCATTTTTTTGACACTAATTGGGGTTACTCTGTTATCTAACTCCAGACCAGTAATCAATTTTAAGTGCAACTGATATAAAAATATAAAAGGTGCGAAGTGTGGATATTATACACATTTCAAGTTCTTAAGGTAGAAAATACATCTGGGAACAAAATAAACTCAGTAATCATATTTCAAACCAAATATAAAAAAGGTATTTTATCATACATATTTGGTGCATTAAGCTTGCATCCGTGATTTCTGCCAACAGCTGTCAACAAGTATCAATATACAAATTAATACAACATTAAATTGTGTGCTTCTGTATGTACACGTGTATACACATTTGGCCAAAAAAAGGACTAGAGTATCATCTAATAATTGTAACAGCAAAAGTAAGCTCCCTCCCCCCATTAAGAAACTCATGGCACATTCTTCTTCCCTACTAAATGGCTAAAGATTACGTTACTTATACAGAAAAAGATATTTTTTATTTTAAATAAAGCAGCTGAATTGATGCTCTCTTAAAGCTAACAATCTCCTCAAATTCTCCCATTTACCATGCACAAGAGGAATTCATTTTTATCTGTTCCTTTTTTCCAGTTATAAAATTACAATAACAATATTTTTTCAAAGTTACTTAATGCATCTTAAAACACAATTAAGACTTGGTCATATATTTCCACTTAACATGCTTGACTTCTAATCTTACATTGGTTTTTATTAAAGTACTGAATCTCTTCTAAAAACTGCCCTCTAAAGATTTTTCGGTGTCAACCAGGCTTCTTTTAAGGCAACTAATCTTGGCACTGAAATTCAAAAATTAAGGTGCAATATTTGTGTTTATTGTGTTTATTTTACTGTTTATAATGTACTCTTCACAGATTGGTAAAATCAATGACAAGACCAACAGGGGTCCCATTTTGCCCAGCATACGTTTTCTTGTCAGGTCGTGATTAATGCTGTGCTCTGTAGAGGGAGACATTACATCCGGGCTAAAACAGACCTAAATTTTACCCTCAGGCTGAAATCTGATTTAAACATCTCTATTTAGAGTGACATTTGTCCTCCCTTTTCAACTGGTTTCCCTAGAAATTCCAGGGAGTTGACTTCATGACCTACAAACAGCCGAGTAGCTTTGAGAAGTGGTTGCGCTTGCTCTTGCCGTTAAGTAAATCTGGGTGCCAGAACAAATCAAGGTGGTAATAAAACAGGTGCCCAGCTATTTGTTACCAGGAGTCCCGAGCCACCTTACCGCTCTAAGAATTTAAGACTTATAATTCAGTCTAATTCTAGAGTCAGTAATAAAATAACTTTCAAAAATGTGTTCCTGTTGCTGATAGCCCAGTTATCCTTCCTGATAAACTATGCTCTTTTGAGTCATAAAATTTCATTGTATATTTCACTGTACTGATGTGAAATATCAAGTGACTGGTATGTAAATTCTAGGCATCCAGAAAAGCAACTAATAAAAACAAACATCTAAAACAAAGAGATGTTCTTATATGTCCAAATTTAAATACAATAGCATCCACAAAACCCACCAGGGAAAGCAAAAATAATAATAATAATAATAATGTTCATATAACAAAAGTCACCAATACACAAGCTACATGCACATTTAAACAGGCGCCAATACTCTTACACTGTGAAACATGGTAACTTTCGATAGCATTAAGCAATTTAGACACTGCTGGCAAGTTCCTACTAGCCAAGGTAATCTAATTTCCTTTGCTTTTCAACATAAATTGATTGGGGTGGTGGGGGGACCTGTTCTGGTTATTGAGCAAGTTTATACAACTGTGATAGGATTTTAGTTACCACCACACAATGTATAAAATCATTTATAAAGACAAACTCTATTACTTTATAAAACTGCATTTTTGTTGTAATTAAACATGTTGTATTTAAACCTGCTCTGTACTTTTCAAAGCAATCAATAGCATTTTGCTGTAAGCTGTAATTTAGCTGCAGGTGTTTAGCTTGGTGCCTACATTTGGGTACTTTTTATTTTAAGTATGGTAAATGTTTATACGAACTAAGTTTTTGAAAAACTGCTGAATAAGCAGCATTAACATTTACAAATCATTTTCTACATTTGGTTCATGAGATAAGTGATGTAAAAAAATATCTTTGTTAATGAGGACCCTTCCTTATGATACAATAACTCGCTTAAAAAATACATTTACTTACATCTAATAGCATTAACGGATTTCCATACTTTAAAACATACACTTAATGAAACCTATACTAAACTCAAATTATCATATTCACGTTGAAATAAGATATAAGAGTTACATCTTCTAGTTGTCAAGATCACTCTAGGTCAAGAAAAATGTCACTACTGTAGGATTCTAAGTCCATAATTCCAGTAATTAACTATGCTTCTTTATATTAAACAAACCCTTCCTTAAGCTTTTTCTTAAAGCACTGAAAAAAGAAATCACTACTTCACTAATTTTTGAAAGCACGTTGAGTTAGCAAAAAAAGATTTTGGAGAACAGCATCAATTTATTTTTCTGATAACATCAAGTCTAATTACAGCACTCTGAGTGATACTTTTCAACCTTCCAATCTTCAATCTTTATGAATTGTTTGGAGAGATGAACATTTGGGTGGGGCTATAAAGTAATTAGTATTATGTAAGAGAGAAGTTAACTAACCTATGATTTTAACCTGTTTTAAATAGAAATGCTTTAATCTTTCTTCATAGTCAGAAAACAGTTATGTATTTAAGTAGTTTGAACTAATATTTAAACAAATCTCCGTAAGAATTAATATGACCAAAACCTGACCAGTATTTCCAATCTTTTTCAGATGCTTCTAAAGATGCCATTTTTAGTACCTTCTGCAAATCATTAATTTATGCAGATTTTAACTAAGCATTTTTCAAATGGCATGATGAACCTTTTTTAATGACTATGCATTTTATTTCTGAAACTTTTTAACCTGAAAATAATCTCTTTTTAGTTTTATTATGAATCTTTTCTGCAGAAAAGCAGACATGTCAAATGTGTATCTCTCTACTGCAGAGGAAATCCGACACAATTAAATATCAATAAGCAAAAAAAAGTGCTACAGTATTTGATAAAACTTTTCCTAGAAACTGCAACCTTGTGATACTAAATTCTTCCATTTCCAAAAGTATATCTAATTTTAGGTACACTTAATCTGTCTCTCTAAGCTTCAACAACGAACAAGTGTTAGGTGTTCTTGATAAAATTAAAAGAGATTTTGCTCAGTTAGACACAAGTAGCGTTTAGCCCGCATCTTAAAATAAATTGTAACGCTTTCTTCATCCTCCATTACACCTGTCAAGAAGCTAAGTATTATTTGAGTATGTATTCACAGACACTGAATTACAAAAATATTTTGATAGAAATCATGCAATAATATTTTACTGCTGTGGTTTTGTACATTTTTATTTACCTCTTGACCTTCCTGACATCTCAGTTCTATTTTCAATATTCCTATGTAACTTTAGGCATTAAAATACAAACATAATTTTTTAATAAAACACGGAAACCTTCTATAACGATCAAATAAGTAGCTAACTTTCAGTAAACCTTGATTTTAAAGTTCTCCTTCTGCTGATTTTAAAAGAGAAACACCCCAAAGCTTGGTGTTACTGTTTCTGTTGACTCTCAAAATTGTAGCAATAAAAGCTATAACTGCTTAAGACATTTAATAGTGCATATAAGATCTGTATGTTCATACGAGTTTTTACAACATTTCAAAATTTTGGTGTCTGCTTTGATACAGTCTCTTAATACAGCACAGTCAAAAACCTGGGAAAAATATTTATGAAAATTCTCAAGTTAAAAACTGATGTAACTGGTTTGTTCTACCCCACAATTCAATATTCTGACTTCCCCCACTACGTGGTTCCAGAGCTATCTGTATTTCCAAATTCATTTTCTGTTGCCAACGCACAGTAACCCACTGATTAAAAATGGCAAGTGAAGTACTTCTACAACACATCACCTTTTCTCTAAGTAGTCTAATTTTGTCATCTAAATGTTGAAAAATTTCTTCACTGTATTTTACATCTTTATCGCCATAAAATGAAGAATGTTTTCAGAACAATTTTTAGTAAACTGATAATCTGAAACAAATCAGTAAACTATCACTAATAGCTCTAAGGATGTATTTTCTTTATAGCACTTACATTCAAGGCAGACTCCTTAACAGCAACTTAAGTGTAATAACAGCAATTACATCAATATGGGCTTTCTTTTTTTTTTTACCCTGAAAGTACCTTTAAGACAACTAAACGATCCGAAAAATGAACTGTCATAAAATAATTTCAGGATAATGACATACAATTTGAATGGCACTGAAAAACCTCATCCTAATCTGACAACAATCAACACCCCATTAAAGTGAATACTAAACAATGTTAATTAACGACACAGATTTTTTTTTTTACTCCAGAATTGTTATATACTACAGAGTTGATTTTCACAATGAATATAAAAAGTTAGTCTGAACATTAACAGTAAATCCCTCCTATAATAAAGGGCTATCAATTCACATTCATTTCATCAAAGGTAAAACCTATTTTAAAAAAGTAAATAAACAAAGAGCTTACAAATATCCAAAATGTTCTGTGAAATTCCTTTTCATCTTAAACTAGGGTTTTATAAAATTTCAAATAAAAAATATTTTCAAGAAAGTTTGAAAATTATTCTTCCTTGACCCACTGGCTCTTCATAAAATAACCAAAGTGACCCAAGTAGTTGTTCAGACTTGTTTTTTCATTCATTGATACTGGCTGTTAAGAAACTTAAGCATCTCGCTCTGCAAAAGTCAAGGGGGGAAATAAGAGCAGTTACACTGTAAGCATTAAGAAAAATAAACCAACTTTAAACTGAATCCAGGAGTAAACTGATATTCTGAACAAATCAGTACTTAAACAACATTATTTCTAAAAAGAATTCATAGAAAGATGGGTGTTTTAAACTTAAGCAGTATTTCTGAAACTTATACCTGAAATAAAAGTTGGCAATAAAGTTGATGTTGAGCTTTTAAAATACTTCACTGATTTTTGTTATTAAATTTGCATGTATATTAGAAATAAAGTCTCCTCTAAGTATAAAAATGAATGAACTTTTATCACAAAATTTCAGCTGTTTTATAGACTGACTCAAAACCTTTCTTCCTCATTTTACTACCATAACAAAGTGTAGATCCTCGAACAGTATCACGTTAGAAAGACTTTCTAACACTCTTCCAGTGAAGGAACCCCCAAGAAGACAGGCAACAGTGGCGATCATAAAAAGGTCATCCTGTCTCTAGAAACAAATGATTTATCAATAGAAAATAAGTATCTTGTCATCTGCAAGGGCTCCACAGCCACAGACAAAGATTTTTGCTCCCATAATTAAAAAACAGTGAAAGTTCAGAAACACAGCCTGAATCCACCTCCCTATTTTTACCCTTTACAATTCTCATTGCCCTTTGGGCCTCCGCTTGGAAGCAAATGGAAGACAGGCTGAAGTTTTCTCAATTGAGCCGAAGCTAAGAAACCTTTGATATGCTAATAGTCCCCTTCAAACGGTAAGAATTCACACTTGCATTAATTCAAACAATTTGTGCAGAATGATGTGAAATGGCATCTCCTTTAGAGGCAAGCAACAAAAGGAGAGAATCGGAATGTCTGAAGAAACTAAACAACAGAACATTTGTTCTGCACTATTCTTTCTATCACGCATAAATTTATTACGGGAGGAGTAGGGGAGGGACAACAATAAGTCCCAAGACACACCTGAACAGAAAAACTTTCTTACTAAGGGGTTTCTCAATTGCTTTAAAAAGGCTAAATTTTAAATTACGATGTTACCTTTACAACTAAATCAAAAGTGTTCCATCATAACTTGAAATGTAGCCTGCCTAAAACACACACCCACAAAAAACTGTTCTACATTGGCTGCTATGAACGGGCACTGCTTCATTAGCTCTCACCTTCTAAGGTTTGCCCAGGAATAAATCTGATTTACTAAGACATCCCAACAGGTAATTATTTAGCAAACGGAAGTGACTTTCATCGTTGTGCAACTCCAATTGAGCAAACTCGGTGGGGCACATTCCAGACACAAACATTGACAGGGAACCGAATGAACCAGCTACGTCCGTTAAATCTACGCCTCTGCAAAAAGGAACAGAACTACGCGCACTGCAAAGATTGCACAAGAAAATCCAGGTTGGGGGCAGGGTGGGAGAAGAGTGCCTTAGAACCTGGCCTTTGTAACAGGAACCATATGTTTGGTGGCTGCGACTCAGACGTTCGCAGGCTGCTTGGAGAAGCTGCTAAACAGCCTGACACCTTTCAAGAAACAGGAGGAAAACATTTCCTCGGTCTGAATCCGACACAACACAGTTTGCATCTGGAAGAACGGAACGAGGAAGTCAGAGAACAGGCAAAGAATTGGGGGGGGGGTCAGGGGGGAATCCCCAGCGGACCGCGAAAGGAGAACACAGACATCGCAGGACTTGTCCCTTCTAACTATGCTTTTTGAGGGCAATTAAAAGAAAATATAAAATAAATGAAAGACATACGTTCCTTAGCCTCCGCTCAGACACATTCTGGTACTAAGTAAAGCTTCCAGCGACTTCCCCTAACCCAAACCCCATGGTTCGGTGAAAGGAACAAACTTTACAGGTCCCAAGCGAAGCAGTCTTGCAAAAGTGCCTGCCCACGGCTGGAGCGCTTTTGTTGGCTCGCTCGCCCGCGCCCCTCCGCCAGAGGGTTGCCCAGCCAATCAAGGAGCCCACGCTTCCCCGCCGAGGGGCGGGGGGGTCTCTCCCTCTCCCCGCGCTCCTCCCACGCCTTTTTCTCACCGCGCTCCCCACTCCGCACCTCATCCCACTAACCAGGCTCCCAGAGGACTCTCAGCCCCACAGCCTTCCCGAGAGCCCGCAACGTAACTTCCCCCGTAGAGCCAGCGCGGCCCGCTGCTGCCCTCTCACTGCCGGTCCGGGACGTCCCCGGCCTCGCCACACTCCCGCCCGGTGGCGCAGCCCGCCGCCCCTAACCGTTGCCAGCCCGAGGGCCGGCCCGGTGACATCTGGCTGCGCGTTCCTGTCCTCCTCGACCCCTCATACCACCGAACCACTGACAAGAGGACGCCACAACGCGCAGCAGCTCCCCCGAGACCCCCACCCCACTCCGGCCCCGCCGTTCACGTCCCCTGAACTCGCTCGCTGCCAGCGCCCGCCCTCCGCGCTCCTCTTCACGGGCCGGACCGGTCCGCAGGAAGGCGGCAACCGGGTTACGCTCCCGCTAGCCCTCCGGCCCTGCACCCCGCGTAGTCCCGCCAAAGGCCCGCCTGGCACTCCTACCCACAGCCCCGCGGTGAAAAGCGAGCGTCATCCTCCGACCCCAAGCTTTTAGGAAAACAAGCACAACCTAATTGCACCGCTGCCTACTTCCCCCCGGCCCGCGCGCCACCCCCCCACCATCCCCCGCCTCCAGCAACTAGGCTGTTGGCTCGAGAATGTCTCTCCAGATGCTTCACTAGAAAAGGAGGAGCAGGTTGGCCGAGACTGAGCGAGTTCCTGGTATCGATTTCTGAAGAGAAGGTGGGGGAGCAAAGGGAGGAGGCGTGGGGCCCGAGCCAGCTCAGGGTCTAACCCTTGCTCAGGACCAACATAAACAGCCGAGCCCGCAACGCGCGGCTCTCTCCGCCGCCAGCATCCCAGCCCGAGCAGGAGGAGCCAAGCAAACAGGTCTCCCTCCGCAGCCCGGCACAGAGGCACATTGTTCACTCGTGCGGCTCTTACCTTGGTCTGCGAGCGCGCCCTGGGGGAGGGCCGTGGGGCGCAGGGGCCGCGCGGGGACAGGCGCCCAGGGCAGCAGTGACCCCGCACGGCCAGGGCCGAGGCCAGCCGGGAGCTGGGCGCCGGCCCCCGAGTCCGCGCGGGAGGCAGCGCCGCGGCTCGCCGGCCGGACACGGCGCCGCTGCTCGGCGCGTCCTCCTGCTCGGCCGCCGCCGTCTCCTCAGCCAAGCAGCCAGCGCCGGGCGGCTCTGGGGGTTAAGTCAACATTTTCCTGCAGTTTCTCACACGCCGCTCTGCTAACGGGGTCTTTTACAAACACGCACACACCCTCAGACGGCACGCTCTCTTCAATTTTTTTTTTCCCCTCCTCTCAGAAATCAGAGCGAAAGCAGTGATAGAAGCAAAACCCCGTCAGAGGTGAGCCGACCGGGGAGTCCCCTCGGAGCGTCCGCAACGGGAGGGGCGGGCAGACGCCCGCGGCGTGAGGCCAACTCAGTTCGTCAGGCGAAGAAGCCCCCTCGGCCCGCCGTCGGAGCCCGCCGGAGTGGCATCCCCTGGCGCGGACACCCGGAGGCCTGGGGCGAGAGACTGCGGCGGCAGCCCCCTCACATTTCGGATCTCCAGGCCGACGCCGAGCGGTGGCTGCTGCTCGGGGGAAGGCTGCAGGCGAGGACTCGGGCTCGGGGAAGCAGGGGGAGGAAGGAAGAGCCACGCCACGCACAGCAGCGGAGGGGCGATACCCCCCCCCCAACGATCCCAAGGAATTCTCCAGTAAGCTCCCGATGTCGCTCAGGCACCTCAGCGTGTGTGTGTGTGTGTGTGTGTTAGAGAGTGTGTGCGTGTGTCTGTGTGTGGTGTGAGCACAGAGAGCGCTAGAGAGAGAGAGAGTAGGAGATGGAGAGAGACGGAGAGAGACGGGGGAGTGCGAAGTCCTGACACAGACTCCCGACGAGGTCTGAACTGGAGTCACCTCCAGCCTCCACCGCCTCCTCCGGTCCCCATCTCCCCCACCCCCGAGTTCGGCTAATCATATAAACATATTAGCGTGTACATCGGCAGAGGACAGATATCTCTCTTCAGATTTTTCCAGCGAGGAGCTCAGGCAAACTCAAAGGAAGATTACAGGCAGCTAAGTACAAAACGTGAAGGAGATCATCTAGAACTCATTGCCGCCCAATGGCCATTTTCCACTCCATTTGAGCAGCTGCGGCGGCAGTGCGCCCAAGCCGGGGGTGGGTGGGAGGGGAGGGAAAGGGGACACTTACGGGCTGGAGCCCACCGGGCGCTGGTGCCGTGACAGAGCAGGCGCCCGAGGAGAAGCCGCCTGGACTCCGGCTGGGCTCCGCTGGCTGGGAGACCGCAGGGCTGTCCTGGTCGCACTGGCGGAGGCGGCAAGGGGCGTGCGCGCACAGCCTCGGAACGCGCCCCGGAGGCCACCGGCTCCAGCTCGCACCCCCCTCCCCGCCCCTTCCCTCCCCAGCGATTCTTGCCCTCCCCCACCGTCCGGGGCTCCCCATTCAGCCCCCCCATCAACACACCCATCCAGCCTCCACCCCCCCAAACTCCACTCACTGCGCGCTCCGTCGGCGCGCTCTCCATCCTGTCCACACACACTCACTTGAAAAACATTTATTTTATTTCTGGAACGAGGTGAAGGGTATTTGGAAGAGCGCAGCGCAACGCCTCAGCCTCCGAGGCGGGGCTCAGGGGGCCGGCCAGCGGCTCGAGGCCCCCCTCCCCTTTTTCCTCCAGGCCAAGGAGTTTTTTCCTTGCCTGGACTTGGGAGAGGCGCCCTGGATGCGTCTTTTACCCACCCTGTCTCCAGGTTTTCTCTTTTCTCCACGCCCCGAGCCACAGGCCCCGAAACTTTTAGTTTCCGCAGCCCTCCTTTTGTGTGACTGCTTAGAGGAGAAAGAACGTCTGTTTGCCGCGACTGCCTCCGTCCGGCTGCGGCTCGCGGGGGACGCTCCAGGGTTAATGCGTCTTTGATACCTGAGATTTCCGGCACGCTAGTTAATGAAAGTTACATTTTCTTTTTCTTTTTTTTTTTTTTTTAAATTGCGATGACTTCTTTGTAGTTACATACAGCCAGCTAAACTTAGACGTGATTGTCTCTATTGCACAAGACTGTTTTGTTTGTTTTTGATTAAACCCACCAGGATAAGCAAAGGAAGGAAAGGAGACTGACTACAAGGCTCTGGACTCGCAAGTACAGTCTTCGTGCTGCTAGGTCTGTTTCCCTCATTTCCTTACATTGAAACTGCTTTTGCTCTTGTCCTCTGAACACGTTTCCTTGCCCCTCTTTGTTAGTAGTGTCGACCAACAGCCCGGCAGAGCCAAGTATGGACCCAACACGAAGAGGACAGACTGCAATGGGGCAAATGACGCTTGAGAAACGTAAAACACCATCTGAGTGTCCTTGTGCATCGGAGGAAAATCAGACCTTCCCCCCCTCCATAAATGTATAAGCTAGAAGTGAGTAAATTTTCGGATATATTTTTAAGTCTGTTTCCACTGATGAATGCAGTCATCATTTAATTAGTTTTCAACAAAAACTGGTGCTCCGAGATTTGAAACCTCTTTGAGCTTCCTTGCTTTCAGAAATAATATATACGTTGTGTTTTTGTAGGTATGTTGAAGTTACCATACTTAAGAAATCGTTTCAAACAACGGTGTAATTAAAATGTCAACAGATTGTTTACAAGACATGAAGACTCTAAATACCTATCAGTGCTTTGTCACAAAGCCAGGTATTTGTAGTACTAAACTGAATCCAAGTGTTGGTCAAGTTTGTTTTGCAACTTCTAAAAAATTTTACATATGTGCAAATAAGTGAAACGTGGTTCAGTTCATTATAATTTATAGATTAAACAAAAATCCGTGATAATCAGATATCTTTTAAGTATTGACGTTTTGCTGTTCTCACCATTATGAAAGGTGAGAGGAGCAATTTAGAACATTTGGGCTATAAACTGCATACATACTTCTGTTTGAAATTTCTTAGATAACGTAATTCAGATACATAGATGCACTGTAAAAACTAGTCTGAAAGTAATATACAGAGCTGGTGCAAAACCTTGTATGTACCTACATTTTTACATTAGCAAAATGTGTATATACCGCAGGTCTACCTTAGGCGACTTGAAGCAAAATCAGGCTACTAAGAGTATTTGAAAGGAAGGCAGAATTTGAGAATTATAGAGTTCATTCAGACCTCAGAGTTTGTTTATATCAGTGTCTCTTGGAATTTAAAATTATTTTATTCGAGATTGCAAGGCAAAATTAATGTGTGAAACTAATGATTTGTATGTACTGAAAATTTTAGACCTTTTTCTTCTTCCTCATAGGTTTTCCAACTGGCTGGGCATGATTCATAGAAAGCCTCAATGAGAGCATAGATCAGTCTAATCCTATTTTCTTTTGGGAAGCAAAACTCAGCCTGAAGTTTTTATTTAGCGAGCTTAGCAACTAATCAATAGAAATTTTTGCTTGAGTTAGGTTGGCCATATGTTGGCTCATTGTCTCATTTACTGAACTCTTTCAGAAGGAATGTCTGGAAGAACCCAACGTCTACATTTCATAGGTCTGACTTTCTTTGATGCACAGAACCTAAGTGAGTCACTCTCCACGATGTTCCCAAAGAGATCAAAACAAGAGATCACATGACAAAAAAAAAGAGGATGCATGGGAAAGAAGAGGAGCTTTCAGAAAAGAGTTAAAGCTATAAAGAGTGGGAAATACTTCAATTTTTTAAATCTTAATCCAGTAGGACATATATTTGGTGGTCTTCAAGTGGTTCAACACTTTTTTCAAATCATGTAATAAGCACAATATAGCTTTAAAATTACGTTGAAGAATTTTTTTTCTTTCATAATGTTTTACAAGTTAAAGGATGTTTCTTTCCTTGCATTTTGGAACTAATGGCCAGCCTTCTTCATATACACAAAGGAGAGCTAAAACATGGCTTTTGGTTATATTGCTGTATTCAGAATTAAGCTGTTAGCCACAAACCTGTCATTACAAAGAAACACCTAAATGACACATACCATGAAGTATATCTACATCCAGAAAACATAATTTGCCTGACCCTTCTTGACAATTCAAAACATAATTTATAATAATACAGGTGTTATGGGAGAACAGAATAAAATGGGAAGCTAATAATGTCTGCAGATGTTAACAACTTGAGAGGAGCTGGAGTGTTAGGCATTCCCTGCAATCCAATCAATTTAACTACTCGGTCTGTGTTATTATTTTAGAAATGGCATAATCATTGACTTATTCATAATACTTGCTAATTGTTTTTAAAAATAAATTCTACAAAGGACTAAGGAAACACCCATTTCCATTTGTTTTATGTTAAATCAACATCTAACCACTCATGGAGATTTCATTCAAAGAAAACAGAAGGAACTCATTAGTGTGTGTGGTTAGAAAGATTGATGGGCTTCAGCATTTTAACCCTGCATGTTTTTTTCAACTGTAGAAACTATGTTTTTAATTTAAGCAACTTTAAGAAATTAAAGATTGTTTAATTCCGTGGCCTCAGATACTTCGTAAAGAGAAATTACGCTAATTTTTAAAAGTATTTACTCTCCATACACCTTTGTTTAGAGGAAAGTGATCAGGTGCTTGTCAAAACATACACAAATAACAATACTGTGGGTAACCAAGAATCTAAGAGAGAAAGTGGACATGGTTGCAAAATATTGTGATCAAAGCAAGCCAGTAGAACACAGTCAATGGCTTCTTCATTGTCAACTGGCATATAGCTAAGTCAGTTCTAAAAGGACATAAGTGAGGTGGTGGAGTGATGTGGGATGTGACAGTGGGTTGAAAATTGTGGTGAGGTTTGAGGTACACACTGTAGGAAACTATCAAAGAGGGAGGGTTGTATCTGTTGCCAGGAGTTTATTATTACCTGTGATTAGAGTTCTGTGAGAGCTTTAAAAGGAAACAAAAGTGTGTAACTTGTCTAGTTGCTAATACAGAACTCTAAATAAAATTAGCTAGATTTCATCTTAAACTTAATATCTTCCTTTTTCTTCAGCATTACTGTTTGATGATTCTTGGTGCTGAAACTTGGTTTCTCTGTTGTAAAAAATAAACTGTCTTTAAAGCTCTCCGGCAGATCAAAGCAATCTGTCAGTATCAAACTTAACTAGAACTGCTTGAAAGTTGCTAGTTTTTCTCTTTATTTCGACTTTGTCATGCATGGAGTCCGAAAAGAAATTAAAACTCATTTTCCATGAGAGCAAAAACATATGAAAGCATTTGGCAAGGCTAGTAAGTTTTTAACTACTCTCCCAACTGTCTGGAGGTTGAATAAATCTTGTCCAGGATGGCCAAACCTTACTGGAAAATGTAGAGATGCAATCTCCAAAAATAATGACAGTTTAAAGTATTGAGTGATATGATTTTGGTGTGCAGTGCCTAATAGTATCATTTAGAAATATTTGATCACAGGTATAATTACACATAAATCATTTCATAATTAATATTTTTCAAATGCACCAACAATACAGCTAATAGTTTGAGTATTTTTATACACTTCTCAGTCTTAATATATGTATAACTACATATAAAGCATTATAAAAGTTTTATACCTTTACCACTGTTACACTCAAAGGTAAGTGAATGAAAATACAGTCTTGTTGTATTGAATCTTAGATAACTCAGTTAGCCTTTCCCATAGATTGTTCCCATTCTCATTAATCTCTGCATCTTGAAGATTTCTATAATTGGGTTTTGTAGATCTTCTTATATCAATACTGCTGTCAAACGATGAAGCGTAACTATAAGAACACTCATTTTATACAAAGTTGTCTGTAACTTCTTAGAATTACTGTCTTATCAACCATAAATACTCATAACCAAATGGTTCTTATTGAAGTGTATGCTTTAAAAATAGGCCTCTCTATCTCCTTTTTATATAGTAATGAAGATGAAACTTTTGTTAAACCTAAAAGCCTAATATAAAACATTTGAATGGGCAGTTCTTGGTAAAGTATCATGTATTCTTGGGTGTGGAACAAAAGTAACATAGTGGTTAATGGTAATGGCAACTGTATACTACCAAATTTTAACTCTTGATGGTAACCAAATTGAATTTTTATAGCATCTGGTTATGACTTTGATTGTTTAGGTCATCATCCACTGTAATAGGGAAAACTTGCAAAAGACTTCTAAAATTTAGAAAATAAACTCTGAAATTCTGAACATTCTATAGTGCTCTGTTTGCATTATAGAAGATTGAACATACAAATATAAAAGCCAAGTAATGTGGAGAACACTTTTAGTATTGTCACTTTAGAATTCATTAAAATTTTCTTGATGGAGTGTAAGATCATATGATTATAATATTTTTTAACACAAAACTTTTGTTTTCATTTTTGAAAGTACCTTGTAGTCTAAAATTGTATAATAGAGATGTTTCGCCCTGAGTTTTGTTGCTCTTTCTCATTTTACAAATCTGTTGTTACTGACATTTTTCTTAGCTTTTCTCTCATTAATACGACTTTTTTTTGTACTCCATTTATCTGTTACATTGTTTAAAAAGGTTTCTATTAGTTGGGTATATTATAGCAAAAATAAATTTAGCTGAGCATATGGAAACTAGAAAAGCAACATGGAAAGAAAAATAGTGTCTTCTAAACCAGGCTGTTACTTTTCTTGATAAAGATAAAAGAGCATTTCCAAGTCTATTTTCAAAAATAATTTAAATCTTTATATTGAAAGTTTCAACTATTGCAGCTCTTTTTAAGTCATTCTTAAGATCACTATGAAATCAGTCACTTAGGTCCTAGACCAAACAATGATGCAATAAGCGTGTGTTTTTCTGATTAGTAGTAGTGAATTACGAAAAAAAAATCAGTTTTCTTTTGGAATCATATAGTTCATATCTCAAAGGAGTATTAAAGTGATTTCTTAATGTTGAGTGATATTCAATGAAAAGACTTGGAAGACAAAATTTGTATTTTAGGTTAAAAATAAAAACACATCAGTAACCAACCTCTGCAACCATTCTACTTTAAAAAAATATTGCTGAGCCAAACCCGCTGCTGTAGAGTTGATTCCAACTCATAATGACCCTAAAGGGACCATACAGAAAAGGGTAGAACTGCTCCATAGTGTTTCCAGGGAGCACCTGGCAGATCTGAACTGGTTAGCAGATGTGGTACTTAACCACTACTCCACCAGGGTTTCCATTGCTGAGCCATCACCTAGATAATTTGAATCGTTTCATTTTCATGATGGAAGTATGCTTGACTGAACTATATACATGCTCTTATCCAGTGCCCTGGTTACCAAAATCCTGTATTTATAATGTAACTATAAAGGATCCTCCTTCATCACAGGCATGTAATTTATGACACCAACTTAATTAGTACTGTGTCTTTAACCACCTAGTACTATGTCCTTAACTACCAAATTCAAACCACATATTTTTAGTTGTTCAGACATTGTAGAATAGCCTATAAGAAAAATTAATTCTGTGTATATTATCTAGTGGTAATTAAAGCACAGTAATTCATTATAAATCTGATATTCTGCTATGTGTGAAGTGTCCTGTCTCAAAGAAATTATGGGTATAATATGGAAAAATAGTATTTTAAAATAAAATTACAAAGAAGTTGAGTAAGAATGCTAGTTAGTGTTCCAGGAACCCAGTAACGTGGACTATTTTTAAATAATGTGGATCCAGAGAAGACTATCATTTATCATTTTTAAATGAGCATAAGGTAAATCAGAAATCTGAGAAATATTTAAATGAATAAGTTTTGACAATTTTATATAATTAATATTTACTTTTTGCCCTATTGCAAAATGATTTTAAATATGATATATAGAAATCAAAACATTTTATGTTGGCCTGTTTGTTTATATTGAGCATCTCTATATAGGAGGAAGTAGTGTAATGTCAAAAATAGATTCTAGACTATTTAGAAAAATGTTTTACTAATGTAAATTTATAGCTTATCAAACTTCAGAGGTAAAATATTACAATGCTTTGTGAATGAAGGAAGTCTATCTTTGCCTCAGTTTTCCAGTTAATGAAAGAAGTGTTTAAATACTCTGTAGTTCGAGTATTAACTTCTACAAAACTGAAACAGATGTGTGTCTTTGTATGCCATTAAATTTATGATTTACATAGAACTTTTACATACAGCTGAGCAGAGGGCCAATGATTCTAATTTGCTCTAGATTTACATTAACCTGATCTGGTTTTTGTAAGTACTGAAACACTTTAAACAAAATTAAAAAGCAGTTGTGCTTTGTGTGGTTAAAGATGCAATTCCCTTTGGGGTAATGAGAAAAGTTAGAACATACTTCTTTCTTTATGGATATTTGTATTATAAACACAAATGCTCTACATTATATATTTTTGCTACTATGATTTCCTTGTTTTTAATTATAAAATAAACCAACTGAATTTCATTGGAGTCTCAAACTGAAACTGTCAAAATTTAGCAAAAGAATATATACTGAGCTTCATAAAAATCCTTAAAATTTTTCCCACAGTCTTAAGATTGTGTTATACAGATACTAGATCACCATAATTTTGTAGTGTAAAACATCTTTCTAAGACCTGTACAACAAAATTACATGAGTGCTGAATAGATTTCAAATCTTAGAAAGTGATAGGTACAAAATTGTTCAGGATTAATGACTACTGGATTCATATAAATTACAAATAGAAAAAAATTATTTTGTTTCATCATATAAATAATAACCTTTGTAACACTACTATTTAAACATTAGTCTGCTTTGCCTGTTGAATTACAAGACATCAGCTCCTAAACACCAAATCTATAAAAATACTGTATTTTTAAAACTATTTCCTTAAAAATTAGAATATGCTGATATAAATAATCATTATAAGTATATGTCAGTATCTATGTATGTAGAAAATAAGTGCATGCAAAAGTATTAATTCATTAAAAGTTTATCTCATAAAACCTTTATTAGCCCTTGAAGTCTTTGCCACTTCATATAAAATGATTTATCTTTTGAATAACAAGGTTCCATTAATCTGTTTGACAAAGGAATTTCTAAATCATTTAAATAATTTATTTGAATGAATTATTTAAATTTTGTAAAATATATATGTATATGTATATATTTGTGTCTATGTATTTGTGTTCTGGCACAATATTGCAGAAGAGATACAAGGTAGAATTCAGAATATATTGTCCTTGACACCACCAGAGTGACTTGGTGTTGCCACTGATGTGTTCTTTGACCCCGTGCTGTTTGCCTAGGCCATTTGTGCTATGCTTGGCACAACACACTGATTTGAATATTAGACTTTTACATTATTTTCTATAGTCACACTTAATTTTGCATTTTTAGTGAAATTGTAGCCCGACTTATTTTTCAAAATGGAGGAATAATAAAGGCAATTCTTCAACACCCATGGAAAACATGTTTTCCTCAACTCACTGCTCTAGGTGCTACTGGAAAGTAGTAAACATACTCCTTCCCCAGAGAAATAAATCATCTGTGGAAACAAACAGCAAATATGCATGGAAAATAAGAATATACAAAAATATTTATAAACAAATACACAAAAGCAATTAGAATAAAAAGATTTATATAATATGCTTAGTATGCATGACATTCAGGAATATTAAGTGTGTTATTTCTTTATAGACTATTACTTCCTCAAACTTTCCCTCAAATAGATCTTTTTTTTTCCCCCCTGAAGATGCATTTTTATTCATAGAAATAATAAAAGTGATTGAGTAGCTCTCCCACATTTGTGAGGTTATAAGAATAAATTCAGGTCGGTTCTCAACTCTTTTTTAACATGCAAGAAAATAAGACCTTGTTCACTTAAGAGTATCAACACCCTGCACAATGTGAAAAACATGCCTGTATATCTGTTGTTTTTTAGAGTCTCCTTTATTTTGGAAACTCCAGCCAATTTCCTTTTTTGATGATATCCCCTCCTATATTAGATTTTGGTAAGACCATTCAAAGTTTTACTTTCAACACAATCCTTTGAGCTTTAATTTACGAGGGAGGTCCAGATTTTACAAATAATAAAAAGTCTCCATCTATGTTGATGACATTTTATAAAATTTGAATCCTCTGTGTTTTCTCATTTTTTCAACCATCTATAAACCCAGCTGGAACAACCACTTTATTATGCTCAATACTCTCAAACATTGGTAAGTATGTATGAGAAGGCATCGGCAATAAAGTATGACTGCTTGAAGGGTCACCATGAGTTGGATCCGACTCGACATACTTGGCTTGGCTGGCTTGAAGGGTTGACACATCAGTGTAGAGTCATGGCCTTTTGGGGAGATATAGTCTTGAAGAAGAATGCTTTTCTGGCAGTTACTCTTTGAAAGCACCGCTTCACCTGCCCACTTTCTTGTGTCTGTAAATGGCCCCTAAGGTACCTCCGACATTTGTACGGCACGCTGAGTTTTGAAACACTTCACCCACTCACTCTGAGAAGCCTTTTGAAAAACTGTGTCTGCTGAAAACTATTTGTTGAATAAACAAGTTAGAATTCAATAATCATGAATACATTGTAATGTTTCGTGCAACAATAATGCTACTGGCTACATTGTCCATCAGTACAGGATGTGGGACTGCTTTACTAATACAGATATTACAAGTAAATAACCTAGAAAGCTTATACAGATATATTTAACAAAAATGTACCTCATAAACACATGCACATAAATGTACTTATAAATTTGTTTAGTCAGTATGTTTCAAAATTTGTGTGATTATTTTGATATTTGCCCATATTAGTGATTACAATGACAGTTTGAATCATTGATGAATAATAGCAATGGTTTTGTGTATATGTCTGCTGTTGAATGGAAATGGAAGTTTGTTCAAGAGTGTCTGAGTATATTAAATTATCTTAGGGAGCCCTGGTGGTGCAGTGGTTAAGCATGCAGATGCTAACCAAAGGGTTAGCCATTCAGACCCACTAGTCCCTCCATGAGAAAAATGTAGCCGTGTGTTTCCATAAAGATTATAATTTTGGAAACCCTATGCAGCAGTTCTGTCCTGTAGGGTGGTTCTATGTCAGAATCGACTCAGTGGCAATAGGTATTATCTCATGGGGTAGGGCATGATGTGGACATGAGAAATAGGTCAAGGGAGGTAGGAAAGTAAGCCATTTGAATTTTTAATTCAGAAAAGTTGAAAGTTGGCTGCCCAGGCCATTTTTACTCAGCTCATTTCCCTGCCTATACTTCCTCTGTTAACAAATTACTTAAGATAAAGACATGCAGAGAACTGCAAAAAGTAAAAGGAATTTGCTAGGCAGTCAAACCTGAACCCTATATCCAAGAGTCAAAAAGCATCTTTAATTTTTTTCCTGCCAAACCACCAGCAAATTTTATTAATATTATCCTAAAGAAAAAATTAATCAAATTTCAAAGAAGATGCTCAGATTTCCCCCTGACGATTTAAATGCTGTTCCTTTGTGCTCACTTTCCCCTTTTTAAAAAAATCAAAATTATGTTAGTATAGCAATATATCTAAGACAAACTAGCTAACAAAAGTATGCTCAATTTTTTTATCTTTTTTGATGACAGAACTTTTCAGCATTTGAGGATTATCAAAATGAACATTGATTCTTTATGACAGCACGTTCTACACATCACTGTACTCACTGATTTTCTTGTCCTCCTCCCTGACTATACTGTAAGCTTCTTAAAGTCTCACTAAGTGTTTCCTGTAGTCCCTGGATAATGCAAAAAATTAAGCCACTCAGCTACTAATGGAAAGTGGGAGGTTTGAGTCCACCAAGGGTGCCTCAGAAGAAAGGCCTGACAACCTAATTCCAAAAAAAGTCAACCATTGAAAACCCCATGGAGCACAGCTCTTTTCAGCGGCATGAAGTCACATGGAATCAGACTAGACTCACTGAACATTAAAAAGAAAGATATACCTGAAACAGCTTAACCCAAAATGTTTTAAGGTAAACAAGCTGAGCCTTCATTAATTAAAAATTACTAGAAGAAATTTGATGATTCCAGATATGTTAAAAGCTATTCTTTCTTAAAATTATAATATGCAATGGAGGAATATTTACCTAGAATTATCTACTGAGTCTGAGTTAGAACAATTTTTTGTCCCAAATTTATGTTTCTCATCTGTGGGTGCTGTTAGTATTACAATTATTGCTTTATTTCATGTTTCATATTTTTCTATACCAATTTTTACTATGATTAAGATCAAAACATTTTTTCCTTTGAATATAATTCTACTTTATATGTCGTTCTGAAAATGTGATCATAATGAATTACTCCACAAAAATCACCTGTGTTAAAAATACCAGGTTTTCTTTGTTTTTATTTCCATAAATTATATTGTTTATTAAACATACTATGTCATTTAAAAGCCCTGAGTGATATATATACTTTCTAGGAATGTCCTTTGTTGCTCACTGATGTAGTCTTATTGAAATGCTGCCCATTCTAACAGTTTTGTAAAACTTGCAGCTAACTTACGTTCTTAATTTTGTTTCAGAGCATGCAAACACCTGCGTACCGTTTTGTTAAACAATTACCTAAGGTAGCTTCACCATTAAAACTTTATTATAACAATTATATTTGTCAAATGTTGGGAGAGACTACATTTTAAAGAAAAGAAAATCATCACAAATAATTTTCCCTGTAACCTAGATATTGGTGTTGGCTTGTTAAAAATTTTCTTTTCTTTTTCCCTCCGCACCCCCATTAGGCCCAGCTCTTCTGAACGGCAAAAATAAAACTAAACTTCTAGTAATCATAGTATTTATTTTTCAAAAATTTTATCTTGGTTTCCTTTTCACTTTTCCTGTTAAACTGAATGATAAAACTACATATACACACACACGTATATATTTAAGTTGAATGAGTATACATACTTAATTCATCAAATTGAATAATTAGAATAATTGAGTCTGTGTCTAGTCTAAAAAGTATGAAACATTTTTACTGCACTTTTTGACTCAAATACACAGTGAGAAGTGGCATCTCTTTGTGATGCTTACTAAACATCTGATGAGGCTATACCTAGCTAAAATCATTTGTATTCACTCCTTAAACTTGTTCAGTTTGGTAGAGATAAGAATTTGGTAAATATCATTTGAAATCACTTTGCTCTGTAAAAGTTTTTGAAACAGCAGTGCTGAAGTTCTTGACAAGTCCTTTCAAAGAAGCCATGGATATTAGTTTTAAAATTTTTTTTTTTTAAAAAAACCTATACTTTGAAGGTTAATTTTTTCCCCTGTCTCATTCATTGAAAATGATCTGTTCTAAAAGATCTGTAAAATACCTCATAAAGTTAAGTGTAGATTCACAACTTTGGGTAACATTTCTCTTAAGATGCTTTTCTTATTTTTAATTTGTAGAAAAGCTGCATAAGTGAAAAACTTAGAATTGAGACCACATCACCTGGGTTAAGATCTCAGCTCCACCGTTGTCCAACTGTGTGTCCTTGAGCAAATTACGGAAGCTCAAACTGTTACAATATTGCAAGGATTATGAATTAATATAGTAATTGTTGTTAGCTGCTGTCTATTCAATTCCAATTCATGTTGACCCCATGTGTACTTGGCACATAGTAAAATCTCAGATATTTGTTATTATTTTTGTAATATTAACAGCATAAAATGCTTGACAACTTTTCAAAATGCTGCCACTTGAACACCTAAAAAGTAATAGCTAATATGCAATCATTTTGAACATTCTATTTTACATGTTGGGTTACATTATAGCTAAGAATTTTAGAAGTATATTTTGAAAAGCATAGCTTTTATGTTGACTACATAAAACATTCATCACTAATGTGCTAATGTTACTGCTCATACTTTATGTTGTTTCATTTTAAGTTAGCACTTTAAGGGATCTGTGCTCTTCAGTAAGTTCATAGTTCATGATTTTTAGTCCTCCTTTATCTAAAATACTTAGGTTTTTTCTTTTTTTCCTCCTTAAATCCACATATCCCAGACCTTGAAGGGACAATAAAACAATATCTGGTTAAACTGATTAAACTCAGAAAAAAATAAACACAGTTCAAGATAGTTGTGTACTAAATGCAATTTACAATAGTTACATACTAAACCAAAAAACCAGACCTGTTCCAATCGGGCTGATATCAACTCACAACTGTACAGGACAGGGTGTAACTGCCCAATAGGGTTTCTAATGGTGTAATATATGGATGCCAAAAAGGTCAGCGGTTAGAAGTCACCAGCCATTCTGTGGGAAAAAGTTGTGACAGTCTGCTTCCATAAATTGTCACATCTTTTTCTCACAGTGTGGCTGGTGATTTTTAACCACTGACCTTTCAGTTAGCAGCCAAGAGTGTAACCCCGACCCCTCCCCCCACCAGGGCTCCTTAATTGTATACTAGAAACCATATGTATTTGTAACCCTTCATATGTCAAAGAGAATTTAAGGAGATTTGCAAAGCACAAAAGGAGCCCTGGTTGCACAATGGTTAAACCCTTGGCTGCTAACTAAGGGTTAGCAGTTGAAACATACCCAGCAGCAACTCAGAAGAAAAGACCTGCTTCCATAAAGATTTCAGCCTAGGAAATGCAATGGGGCACTTCTACTCTCATATGAAGTTGTTATGAATCAGAATCTACTTGACAACACACAACACAACAGACAAGAAAACGTAAAATTACGTGTGAGTGTTTAGGCCAAGAGAAATAAGACAGAAAATGTTAACCAGACAGTGTATGCTTATAAGCATGCCAAGTGTAAGCCCCAACTTTGCTTTTAAGCCTTTTAAGAGCCAAAGAAAGAAGAGGGCTATTAGATAATTCCCCCCAAACAGCACAAGCATTACCCTATGAGGAGTCCAAGAGTTGCTAGTTGACACAAACTGTTAAGCACTACTAACTGAAACTAGTTTATCTACAAATTGAGAGGTTCAAGGTTGGAAACCATCCAGAAATGCCACCCAAAGGCACCTCCTAGATGCATCTGGAAACCTGCTTCTGAAGTCAGAACCCTGAAAACGCTATGGAGCAGTTCTACTGTGCCCACACAGGGTTATCATGAGTGAGAACTGACCCCACAGCTACTAACGACAACTTGGTGAAACCAGAGAGAACCTTGACTAAAGGGTGCAGCTTGTCAATTACCTTCACATTCCCTTCATATGTCTGGCCATCTCCTTCAAACCTGGCTTCACTAACTGAAATAGATACAGCCCAGCTGCAAAGATATCTTCTTTCCTCTGTTATCCCCATATGTTATAGATCGAATTGTCTCCCCCAGAAATATTTATCAATGTGGTTAGTCTAGGATCATCAGTATTGTGTGATTAGCCTTTATTTCATCTTGATGTAGTTTTCCTGTGTGTTGTAAACCCTCGTCTCTGCCTACAGTTAATGAGGCAAGATTGGGGTATGTTGAAGAGGACTGAGTGTGACATAATACACTCACTTAAGTCACATACTTGCTCCAAGATAAAACATTTTCCTGGAGAGTGGCCTGCAGCACCTTTTATGTTAAAAGTAAAGGAGAGTGAGCAGAGAATCTGAGACTTCAGACCACCAAGAAAGCAGTCCCTAGTATAGCCTGCCCTCTGGAGCTAGGGTTCCCGCAGGCAGAAGCTCCTGGAAAAGAAGAGTGATGTCAAGGCTCTTCCCCCAGAGCTGACAAAGAAAACCTTCCCCTGAAGCTGATGCACTACGTCCGCACTTGTAGCCAACTAGACTATGAGCTAATACATTTCTCTTCTTTAAAGCCATCAGCTTGTGGTATTTCTGTTAGAGAAGTACTAGACGACTAAGATGCTACCTAATAAAAATCCCCAACAGAGAGCTCAAGTTTCTAAGCTGTCATCTAAACAATCTTACATATACCTCTCACTCTGGAACATGAATCTTAATAGTTAGAGGGCATCAAACTCTCTAGAAGAACTTGCAGAACTGGGGAGAAAGCTCCAGGTGCTTTGGGTAGGATGTTCTCCACTTGTGCTGTCAACCCCTAGGAAACGCTGCCTTAGTGCAACTGTTGGAATTTAAATGATTAATGACATTCCCCAGCAAAGAAAATTGCAGACCCAGAGAAGAGAGACCCTGGGCCTACTAGGTACAACTAAGACATACTACTAGTTTACAGATGAGTTCTAATTCAGAGACTAGTTTACAATTATTTTTAAAATGTACTCTTTTTTCTGTAGATCACAAAGTGAATTTTGGTTTTAAAAATTAATTGTTGACATACTAATAAAATAATAAACTTGAATTTCTCAGTTACCTTGTCTTCTTAGATTTGCCTTTGTATTATTGTTTTCACTAGATTTTATTTCAGAGGACAGGGTTGGGGGAAGATAACATTAATCAAGCATCATCTATGTGTGGGATATTTTGTGGACATTTTCATGTTACTTTATTTCGAGGCTGGCATTTTGCTGGGATGTACTTGCAGGGTCTGCTGGGAGTTTATGACCAGCATTTGTTATGACCTACTGGTGCCCAAGCCCGATGAGTTACACATTATTAAACATTTTGCTGTCACACCTATTTTATTCATTCTTCAAAGTAAAACTTTACAGAGACGTGAGTGCTAGTTGCTGAAGGCGGAGATACTATGTTGAGACACCGGTCTCTGTCTCTGCCTGCTCCTCCCTGCCCTTGCTAGACAGGATTTTCTTACATGTGCTAGTTTGATTTTAGATGTGGGAGAGCTTGATGTTTGTGGACATTCCTTTACCTAGAAGTTTCTAGACCATGATTATAAATTCTTCAAGTGTAAAAAAACTTGTTTTTCAACTTTGGTGGCAGTATCCCCCAGCAGCTGTATGACCCATAGGGAACAAGGGAAAGAGAAAAGCCAAGCTGACGTGTGCTGAGTGTGTACCCAGCTGTTCTTGACACATGTGGCCACTGCTGTCGAAGTAAGTTCTGCCTCTCTGGCTAAAATCATTAAATAATGACAAGGGTGCACACGGTCTCTTCCTGCCCATCTCCAGGGCAACCTAAATGCTATAGACTGTATGATAAATGAGGACACTGTGGCACAGAAAGGTTAACTTGCCTAGGGTGACCAATGGTAAAGAAAATATTAGAAACTGGCAGATTTCAAAGCCCATTTTCTGTCCAGCTACATATTTTGCTTCCATTTTTTTTTTTAGCTTAAAAACCATTTCCTCAGAAAACATGCAGGCAGTCTAATACAGTAAAACTAGTAAGGGGCCAATCTTGATAGGACTGACCTGTTTTTCCAGGTATTGCAAATTCTCTTCTTTCCACAGTGTGCAATCATACTATTTTCCTAACCTCTTTATTGTTGTTAGGTGCTGTCCAGTCAGTTCTGATTCATAATCAGCCTCATGCAAAACAGAACAAAACACTGCCTGGTCTTGTGTCATCCTCAAAATCACTGCTGTGTTTGAAGCCGTTATTGCAGTCACTGTGTCAATCTGTTTTGTTAAGGGTCTTCCTCTTTTTCACTGACCTTCTACATTACCAAATAGGATGTCCTTCTACACAGACTGGTCTCTCCTGATGTTATGTACAAAGCATATAATACTGCGTCGTGGATCCTTGCTTTTAAGCAGCAGTCTGGCTGTACTTCTTCCAAGACAGATTTGTACTTTCTTCTGAAAGTCCATGGTATATTCAATATTCATCACCAGCACTATAGTTCAAAGGCATCAATTCTTCTTCACTTGTCCTTATTTCTTGTTCAGATTTTGCACATACAAGCCAAGCCATACAAGGTGATTGAAAATACCATGGCTTCAGTCAGGCATCCTTCAGTGCTCAAAGTGATGTCTTTGCTTTTTAACACTTTAAAGAGGTTTTTTGTAGCTGATGTTCCCAGTGCAATATATCATTTTTATTTCTTGACTGCTGCTTCCATGAGCATTGGAAGAGAATTTTGTTGTCTCACAGTCTGGTAGGCAGTAAGTCCAAATTCGGGGCATCAGATCCAGGGGATGGCTTTCTTTCTTTGTCAGCTCTGGAGGAAGGTCCTTGTGATGCATCAATCTTCTCATGGTGTGGGAGCATCTCAGCACAGGAACATCAGGTGTGACAGACATTTTCTAGTTCTGGCACTGCTGTCTTGGTGATATGAGGTCTCCATGTCCCTCCGATTACTTCTCTCTTTTATATTTCAATAGAGATTGGATTAAGGCACTATCCTGCAGATCATTAACATAACTGCTGGTAACCCTCCTCGTTACATCATAGTGACGGGATTTGTAATACATGGGGAAATCACATCAGATGACAAAATGGTAGACAATCTCATAATACTCGAAATTATTATCTAGCCAAGTTGGCAGATAATTTTGTGCTCCCTGTCAACATACTGCTGCAGCCCATTTTGAATGAATGTCAAAAAATTTTGCTTGTGTGTTGTATTAATGATACTATCCAATAATTTCCACATTTGATTGGATCTTTTTTTGTTTTTTGGGAAATAGGCATAAATATGGATCTCTTCCATTCAGTTGGCCAGGTAGCTGCCTTCTAAATTTCCTGGAAAGATGAGTAAGAACTTTCAGGGCTGCATCTGTTTGTTGAAACATCTCAGTTGATACTCCACCAATTCCTGCAGCCTCATTTTCCATCAAAGGACTCCTTTCAGTACCATCAGTTTCTGCTGATATGCTACCCCTTGAAATGGTTCAAAGTCAACTAGTTATTTTTGGTATAATGACTGTGTATTCTTTCTGTCTTCTTTTGATGCCTCCTGAGTCATTCAATATTTCCTCTATAGAATCCTTCAATATTGCAATGCAAGGCTTAATTTTTTTCTTCAGCTCTCTTAGCTTGAGAAACACCAAGTGTGTTTTTGCCTTTTGGTTTTTTATCTCCAGGTCTTTGTACGTATCCTTACAATGCTTTACTTTTTCTCCTCAACCCATCTTCTGAAATCTTCTGTTCTGTTGTTTCACTCCATCAGCTGATCCTTTTATTTTAGCTGCTTAATGTTCAAAAGCTAGTTTCAGAATCTCCTCTCACATCCATTTTGGTTTTTTCTTTCTTTCCTGTCTTTTTAATGACCTCTTGGTTTCTTCATAGATGAGGTCCTTCTACAACTCATCTGGTCTTCAGTTATTAGTATTCAACAAGCCAAATCTGTTCTTGAGATGGTCTCTAGACTCGAGTGGGATGGACTCAAGGTTGTAATTTGGTTCTCATGGACTTGCTCTCATTTACTTCAGCTTCACCTTAAATTTGTATATGAGCAATTGGTGATATGTTTTGCCCCTGGCCTTGTTCTGACTAATGGTACTGAGCTTTTCCATTATCTCTTTTGACAGAGGTAGGCAGTTTGCTTCCTTGTGTATTCCATCTAGCAAGGTCCCTATATGTAGTCACCATGTATGCTGGTAGAAAAAGTTGTTCTTGCAAATTTCTGTCATGGAATCTCTGGAATTGTTTCTCTCAGTGAGGTAGTATTTTCCAACTCCTGATCCTTCTTTCTTTGTCTCCAACTTTTGCATGCCAATCACCAGTACTCAAAAATGTATCCAGATTGTATGTGTGATTAATTTCAGACACACAAGCTGGTAAAAGCCTTCAGTGTCTTGAATAATAGTCACACTAACTGTTCTTCCCTACGGGCATATGGATATGATCCTATCACTGATAGCATTGTACTTCAGGATACATCTTGAAATTTCTATTTTTCTTTTTTGATGATGGCAGAAACATCATTCTTTTTCAAGCTGTCATTCTCAGCATAGTAGGCCGTACGATTTTCCCATTTCAATTGGCTAATATCAGTCCATTTCAGCTCACTAGTGTTTGAGATATCAATCTTTATGTGTCCACTTCATTCTGTTCATTTTTGATGATTTCCAATTTTCCTAGACTCATACTTCACACATTCTGTGTCCCAGTTATTTACCAATGCTTGTACTTGTTTTCTTCTCTTTTTAAGTCATGCCGCATCAGCAAATGGAGATTCCAAAGTCTTGACTCTACCTGTGTCTTTAAGGTGGGCTCGAATTTGAGAAGGCAGTTCTTTCCCAGTGGTCTTTTGAATGCCTTTCCAATTTCCCTAGACTCATACTTCATACATTCCAGGTTCTGGCAGTATATCTGACAATGTCACATTACTATTCCAAAGGTTTTAACTGGCTAATTCTTTTCAGAAGTAGACTGCTGTCTTCTTCTTCCTAGTCTGTCTTGGTCAGGAAGCTCAGCTGAAACCTGTCAGCACGGGTGACCCTGCTGGTATCTGAACACTGGTGCCATAGCTTACAGCATCACAGCAACATGAAAGCCCCACAGTATGATAAACTGACAGATACAACATCCTGTGGCTGATGATATTGTATTTCAGGATAGATCTTGCAATGTTCTTTTTGACGAAGAATGTGATGTCATGTCTCCTCAGCCTGTCATTCCTGACATAATAGACCATACGATCACTTAATTCAAAATGGCCAATATCAGTCCATTTCAGCACACTAATGCCTTGGATATTATTCATCAGGTGTTCCATTTCAATTTTGGCAGCACCTTCCAGTTTTTTCCAGATTCACAGTTTGTACATTCTACATTCTGATTATAATGGGTGTTTGCATCCATTTCTTGTCATTTTGAGCTGTTCCTTATCACAAAGAAGGTCCCAAAAGCTTTACTTCATCTTCATTAAGGTCATTTCTGCTTTGAGGAGGTGGTTTTTCCCATTTTACTTTGAGTGCCTTCTACCCCCTGGGGTTCATCTTCTGCTGCTGTATCCAGCTGTGTTCTGCTGCTTTTCATAAGGTTTTCACTGAAAGATTTTCTAGAAGCAGATCACCAAAAGTAGATTTTCCTGGTCTGTCTTAGTCTGGACACTCCACTGAAACCTGTTTACCATGGGTGACCCTGCTGGTATTTGAAATACCAGTGGCTTGACTTCCAGTATCATTATATCAAGTAAGCCAGCACAGTGTGACAAACTTACAGATGATGAGTAGTACTGTCTCAGCACTCTATTTTCCTTTATTTCTGGAAAATATTTGAGTTTTTCTTTTCTAACAGATTTCTGCCTTGCATAGGTCCTGGCTATCAGATGTTTTACTATATATTAGTGAGAACTAGGGTAGTCTGTCCTAATTAAAGCCAGACAGGGTGCCAAGAGCTACAACCTTGTCTTAGTGGCAAGTGCTATTGCAACAGAAATACCACAAGTGGATGGCTTTGACAAGGAGATATTAATTTTCTTACAATCAAGCAGGCTAGAATTTCAAATTCAGAGTGTCAGCTCCAGAGAAAGGGTTTCTCTCTCTTTTGGCTCTGAAGGAAGGTCCTTTTCATCCATCTTACCCTGGTCAAGGAGATTCTAAGGCACAGGGACCCCTGTTAATGTGCTCTGTCCAAAGGTTGTACTCTGTCCTTGTGCTTCTTTCTCGGTAGCATGAGGTCCCCTTGTCTCTCTGTTCACTTCTCTCTTTTGTATCTCAGAAAGAGATTGGCCTAAGATATTATTAACTCTTGTAGTCTCATCAAGGAAGCCCTGGTGACATAGTGGTTAAGCACTAAGGCCATTAACTACCAAGTCAGCAGTTTGAATCCACCAGGCTCTTTTTAGAAAGTTTACGGGGCAGCTCTACTCTGTCCTTAGTGTTGTTATGGATCAGAATCAATTGGACGGAAGCAGGTTTGAGTTTGTTGTTGTGTTTGTTTTTTACTGTCGTCAGTGTAAATGTTACTAATCCGTAGTGACAGGATTGACAACACATAGGGAAGTCACATCAGATGACAAAACGATCAACAATCGTATAATACTGTGAAGCACGCCTAACCTAGAGAAGTTGGCAGATATTTTATGGGTGATACAATCCAACTTACGACAGACTTCATTACTATTTTTGGCATCCCCTAAAATACTTCCACAAAATTTGGTTGTTCTCTTAGCAGAGCTTGTGTTTCTCATTGTGCTTAAGAAATTTGTCAAAGATTCTGAAGAAAAACTTGCTGTTTCCTAAACATGCAAGAAGATGCTATAAATTTACCCAATACTCATTCTGAATGAATCTGAAACCAAAGCTTTATGAAGTAGAAAAAACAATTTGTATAAGGATATGAAGTTATAAATTGAAGATTTTTTAATTTATTGATTTATTACAGTAAATGAATAAAATTTCTAACCTTATCAACTGTCTCATTTATGATTAAACCCTTACCTCCTCCCACCCTTGTAGCTATCAAGTCATTTTCTTCTGTAGATAATTCTATTTCTAAGTCCTTACAACAGGGGTCTCGTACAATATTTGTCCTTTTGACACTGACTGTTTTCCCTCAGCTTTATATCTTCCAGCTGAAACTGTGTTTTGAGATGCTTTCTAAAATCTGCATTCTTTTTTATTACAGCCTAGTGTTCCATTGAGTATATGTACCATAGTTTGTTTATTCATTCATATGTTGATGGGTATCTGTTGATGGGTTGATTCCATCTTTTTGCTATTGTGAACTGTGCTGTGGAGACTTTTATCAAACAAAAAAAAGAGAGATGGAAAAACACTGGCTTACAAAGTACTGCCACCTTCATATGTTTCAGTATTGCTTACCTCAGTAATTCATCCTCTCAACAAATACACAGCGTAGCTATTGAGTGTCACACTGTAGGATTTCAAAGGTAAATAAGTAAAGTCTGTTCTCATGGAGGTGGTGTACTGGTTAAGTGCTGCATCTGCTAAGCAAAAGGTCCATAGTTCAAATATACCAGGCTGATTGGTTGGTAGCGAACTTATGTGTAAATTCAAGAACCTGTGGGTAGTGGCACACCAGAGGAACACCTGGATGAGTATCCATTGAGACACTCAGAGAAGTGACAGCAATATGTGACTATACTACAGACTTTCTGGCCAGAAAGAGAGACTGAAGGATGCTTTTCTAGTGCAGACCACAAAACCAGCAGAGCAGCAATATATCTTAATATTACAGATTTTAGTCTCCAAGTATCTGCAGAAAGTTTCATTCTCTGGGAGGCAAAACACTGACAAGTTCTTGACCAGCCTTGCTGATAATTTCATTCCCCAGAAGACAGAGTAAGCAGTAATGGGAACTCCTGCTTTGGACCCAATTCCGACAGAAACCAGTAGGTAAAATGGAAATGATTGGAACCTTGGGGAAAAGCAATCATGCGATCTTAGAGTTTGATTTAAGCAGTGTTCTGCCTATGCAAACACAAATGATTCTAATGAGCGAGAAAATGGGGAGAAAACTAAGAAACTAGTGTGCTGTACAGGGACCTACTGACAGGCTCTGCATTGAAAACAGCATGTGCAAACGATGGCAAAAAAAGGACATGTGATCAAGCATAAGTGTATGAAGGTAGCATAGACCTATGAAAATAACATCAGCAAGAGTAAAGCACAAAATGAGCTGGGGCTTGTGAAAGATGCTAAAAAGAACTGAAAATGCTTTGCTTTTCTTTAGCATGAAATGAGGAAAAAGATCAATAAAGGAACAGGCCAACTTTTTGAAGCTGAAGACACTCATGAAAAAGAGAAAGCAAAGCTTCTTTTCTCTTTTATGTTTCTTCCCTGTTGCTTCATTCATAGCTCTGCTCACAAGTCACCTTCTCACAGGAGATCCTCACCTTTTCTAAAAAGTTCTATCTGCCATTCCAAAGCTTTTACACATTTCATTCTTCCAATCACTGCTTTCCCCCACTCATCCCCACCCCCATACTGAAGGGTTGTCTGTTTTCTAAGCTCTATGAGTTCAGAAACTTTAATTTGTTCACTATTGTATTCCTGTTGTTTTGCACTGTTGAATCAATTCCAACTCTTAGGGATCCTGTAGACTAGACCTCATAGGTCTTTTTTCTTGTGGAATCACTGATGGGTCTGAATCACCACCCCTTTGGTTAGACTGCTAATCCTTAACCTTGTACCACCAGAGCTCATTATTGTATCATTAATGCACTTGGCTGGCTTGGCAATGCCTTGGAGGAGCCCTGGTGGTGCAAGTGGTTAAGTGTTTAGCTGCTTACCAAAAGGTCAGCAGTTCAAATCCAACAGCCAGTCCTTGGAAACCCTATGGGACAGTTCTACTCTGTGAGTTGGAATTGATGCAGAAGTGGCTTTGGTTTGGGGTTCTTAGTGTTGTGTATATTCCAGGTATTACTCAAAAGAATATTTGTTGAAAGCATTAAGTTAAAGGCCTTTGGACACTGAAAGTCAGAACAAATGATAAACCATAAAAGACAAAAAAACAAAGGGATTATGACACAGGAAACATTTGCTGAGGACCTAGTAGGTATCCAACAGTAAATATTTGTATGTGTTCATTCATTTAATAATCATAGCAATCCTATAAACTATCACTATTATCAGACAACTGGAGAAGTGTTAGAGCTAGCAATTGAACTGTGTATAAGGCCTGACAATTAAGTTCTCAAACTTGTCACAGCGTGTTTAGGTTGGCAGAACTGTACAAACAACTCAGTAAGGTTTCATATCCTTGATATATCAGGGTCTCATAGCTGTGTTCATGTCAACATACATCATGTACCTTTGCCTTTGGCCTTGTGTGATGTGGCACTGTCTTGTAAGTGGCATTCATTATTGTTGTCACATGTTTTCTTGTACCATTTTGAGAATATGGGAGCTTAAATTAAAACAATGAACAAAAATCAAATTTCTTGTTAAACTTTGCAAGAGAGGAAGTGAAATGAGGGACGTGTTAGTCCAACTTTATGGGGGTAATGTCTCGAAGAAAACAGCAGTATATGAATGGATTAAACATTTTTCTGAGGGGACAGAAGCGTCCCTGATGAAGAAGTGTCAGTAACGAGCAGAACCAAGAAAACATTGCAAAAATTTGTGCCAGCTGGACAAATCATTAGCCAAGTTTGCTATTTGCAAGTGCTGAAAAGGCTGCATGAAAAAGTTAGATGAAAACAACCTAAACTTTTTGCATAAAACTCATGGTTTTTGCATCATGACAATTCACCAGCTTACATGACACTGTGTGAGGCAATTTTTTAGTCAGTAAGCAAATAACTGTATTGAAACATCCTCTCTACTCACCTGAACTGGCCCCCAGTGACTTTTTTCCTCACTCAAGTAGAAAGGAAATATTGAAAGGAAGACATTTTGCTGACATTGCAGATATCAAGGGTAACATGACAGCTCTGATGGTCATTCCAGAAAAAAGAGTTCCAAAATTGCTTTGAAGGGTTGACTAGGCACTGGCATCAGTGCTTAGCTTCCCTGGGGGACTATTTTGAAAGTGACCATAGTGATATTCAGCAAGTGTAGTAGCACTTTTTCAAGGATGAGTTCATGAACTTAAATGTCAGCCCTCTTATAGTTTAGATCCAGGGTTTGAGTCCTTCACACTATATTATAATTGGAGAACCTAACTGTTCAAGTGCCAACATGTCTTTTGACCTCCAAGAACCACTACCAGAGATGTTTTAAATGAGATTATTGAATGGTTAGCTGATTATTTTTGAGAAACAGGGCAAAAAGCATAGGAAAGAAATGCCTTGTATGTAAAAGTTTGCAGTTTGTAATCTTCAGACCTGTGAAACTGATAGATTATATTATCAAAAGACTATTTTATGAGCAGTTTTAGAAAAGTGTTTATCAGGGAAAAGTAAAAGTTTAACAAGAACAAGCTATTCAGCCCAGCCTTAGATTGTATTTTTCTGTGAGAATTAATAAATCAGTATACCAGAGAAAAAATTTACAGTATCTGGAGTCTAGTAAAGCATTTAATAAAGTTTTTCTTTATATCCTTGTGTACCAGATGGAGAACTGTGAGTTTAAGGAGGATACTGTTTGATATTTTCATAAGTAACTAAATGATTGTATCCACCAGCAATGTCTATGAATCTGTGTCAGCCTCAAGGAAAGTTTTTTGGGTGGTACACCACAAACCTTTGTCTTTGGCCTTGTGTGATGTGAATGTATTTATCAATTACTGGACTAAAACTATCAGAATGCATGTCTTATTAAAAATATGGGGTACATAAGAAAGGTGAATAATTACAATAGATTACAAGATCAGGATCTAAAAGTTTTTACCAACTAAAAGACAGCAAAAGCTTACAGTATGCAATTTGGTTGGAATAAGTGTGAAGTCCTAAATGGGGACCAAAGCACTAGCTGCCTAAATTCAGTTTGAGGGATTTGTAATTTAGCAATAATACTCATGGGAGGAGGACAGAAGTTTTACTGGGCAATTAGTCAATGGCATAATATGATTACTAAAATAACTTTTTTTAAGGCTGTGTGAAGAAATTCAGTATGTGCATAGTTCATGGAAATACAATTTGACTATTTCAAGTCATTCAAGTTACACTCAGTTCTGGGAGCAATGTTTCAAGGAAACTATGGTTGGATAGAACATAAAACGTGCAGTATTCAACAACCTGTGTGGAGAGGGGTCTTGCAAGCATTTCATATCAGAAGGTGTTGAAAGACTTGAGGAACTTTCAGCCTGAAAGTTGTTACATTTGATATTTTTATGAGAAAAGTATGAAACTAATGATTTTAATCACACTTAGCATTTATTATTTGGTAGCCATTTATGCTATGCACTTCACAATAATTAATGCCAGCAACAACTTCAAGAAGTAAGTTATTGACTATCTTTATTTTACAGATTTATAAATTAAGACTGAAAAAGATTAAGTAAGGTATCTAAGAGCTGTTACTGTTAGGTGTCATCGAGTCAGCTCCAACTCATAGCTACCTTGTGTATAAGTGAATGAAACACTACCCAGTGCTGCACCGTCATTCATAATCATCGTTATGCTTGAGCTGCTATTGCAGCCACTGTCCCAATTCATTTCACTAATAGCCTTCTTATTTTATGCTGGCCCTCTACCTAACTAAGCAAGATGTCTTTCTCCAGGGGCTTAGTCCCCCAGTAACATGTTCAAAGTGTGTGTGAAAAAGTCTTGCCATCTTTGCTTTTAAGGAGCATTCTGGTTGTACATCTTCTATGACATATTGTTTATTAATTCTTTTGGAATTCCATGGTATATTTAATATTCTGTGCCAATACTGTAATTCAGAGGAGTCAGTTGTTCAGTCTTCCTTTTTTTGCCCAGTTTTTGCATGCATATCAAGTAGATGAAAACACTATGGCTTGAGTCAGGGACACCTTGGCCTTTCAAGTGACACACGCCTTTGCTGACTTTAAACCATGCGGTATCCCCTTTTCTCTTTGAACCACTGCCTCTTGATCAACATACAGGTTCCTCATGAGTACATGTAAGTGTTCTGGAATTCCCATTCTCCATAATGTTATCTACAACTTGTTTTGATACACAGAACTGAATGCTTTGTGTAGTCAATGAAACACAAGGAAAACTCTCGTATTCTCTGTTTTCAGTCAATATCCATCTGATGTCAGCAATGATATACCCCATTCTGCATCCCCTTCTGAATCTAGCTTGAATTTCTAGCTGTTCCCTGTAGACATACTGCTCAATTGCCTTTGAATGGTCTTCAGCAAAATTTTACTTACATGACATTAATGATATTGTTCAATAATTCCCATATTCAGTCATATCACTTTTCTTTGGAATAGGCATAAATATGTATCTTTTCAATTGGCTGGCCAGGTAACTGTCTTGCAAATTTCTTGGCATAGATGAATGAATACCCCCAGTGCTGCATCCATTTGTTGGAACATCTCTATTGGTATTTATTCCTAGAGCCTTCTTTTGCCAATGTCTTCAGTGCAGCTCAGACATCTACTGATCATATGCTACCTCCTAAAGTGACTGAACATTAAACAATTTTTTGCAGTACAGTGACTCTGTGTATGCCTTCCATCTTCCTTTGATGCTTCCTGCATCTGTCAGTATTTTGCCCATAGAGTCTTCACTATTTGCAACTGGAGGGTTGAATTTTTTCTTTAGTTCCTTTAGTTTGATAAATGCCAAGCATATTCTTCTCTTTTGGTTTTCTATTTCCAGCTGTTTGCACATGTCATTCTAACTCTCTGCACTTTTTCTCAGAAAACTTTGCCCTCGGGCAAACTAGCAACTCGATAGGATCTTGCATATATTATGCAAGTTTCTTACAGCTACTTTAAAATGATTTTATACTCAGACAAATGTCTACAAATAATATATTTTAACATTTTATATATTTCTATATCTTACAAAACAAAATCTTTGAAATGCTATGCTTTGTAATTGTTTTTTGTCTGGTATTTCATGAAACAATCCCTGGGTGCATCCTCGACTTGTCAGGGCATGTATCGCAATAAAAAACACATGATATTAGCCCTCAAAGCTTTGAAAATACTCTTACATTTTCTGAGACATTCTACATAATGGCCCCACCCTCCAGACTCTAGGTATTGACCACACTCTCCGGATTCTGAGTGGAGATCCCTGGCCCTGTGCTATGACTCTGCCTAGAAAGGCTCACTGGGACAGCAACTCTGCCTGCTCAGCTTTAGGTGCACGCTAAGCCCAACTGAGTGGCAATTCCACCCTTACAAACATGAAAAGCCCAGGCTCCACCCTTTCAAATCCCTGAGGTCATGGCCACAACCTTTGAGACTGAGGCTGTTTGTCTCTCCAGCTTCTGCTTCCTATGGTTGCATGGCCTGGGTGGTCAGGCCCAAATCTGGCGTGCTGGGGCAAGTATTCTTTTTTTGCTAGAAAGCCTCCCAAGCCTTCTTAAAGCTTGGCACTTAAAGCTTAAAGGCACTTAAAGATTTTCTCAGAAAACAATATGTTGAGGCATATTGATCTGCTCAATCAACGCCACTCGTATGTTTTATGTAATTTATTATAGCATTAGATTTCTCGACTTTGACTTCCACACCACCTTGTAAAATACTTTTTACTGTAATCATTCCTGTGTTATCCCAAGTGGTCAAACAAGTGACAGTCCTTTTATCTTTCCACACTAGAAGTAGAGTGTTACCTTTTATGCTACTGTAGATTTTTTTTTTTAGGAATTTTGAGTTTTTTACTTCATTTGGTAATTCCTTTCTATTTGTTAAGACTGCCCAGGTTAAAAACAATTGTCACCGCTCAGTTGCCTGAGACACGCCTCTCAAGTTATCCCGTGAAACACCGTGGTCCTTGAGAGGTGCCTCTCGAGTTATCGCATGAAATGCCTTCGTGCCTGAGAGGTGCCTCTTAAGTCCAAAGGGCTAGTATTTTGTCTTCTTTAGCTGCCCTGTGGAATATTCTGTTCAGCCCTTTCACTTCATCATTTCTTCCCATTGCTTTAAATACTCTGTTCAATATCAAATTTCAGTCTCTCCTAACATTGAATTTGCTGTTTTCTTTCTTTCTTGTCTTTTTAACAACCTCTTGCTTTTTTCATGTATGATGGCCTTGATTTCATCCCACAGTGTGTCTGGTCTTTGGTTGTTAGTGCTCAGTGCACTACTCTTGAGATGGTTTCTAACTCAGGTAGGATATACTCAAGGTCATACTTTAGCTATTATGCACTTGTTCTAATTTCTTTCAGCTTCAACTTGAAATTGCATGTGAGCAATTGATGGTCTGGTCCACAGCTGACCCCTAGCCTTCTTCTGATTGGCAACATTGAGCTTCTCCATTTTGTTTCCACAGATGTAGTTGATTTGATACTTGTGTATTCGTCTGGGGAGGGCAACTTCTATAGTCATCACTAATGTTGTTGAAACAGGGTATTTGCAATGAAGACGTTGTTGGTCTTGCAAAATTCTACCATGTGACCTTGGGCTTTGTTTCTGTTGCCAAGGCCATATTTTCCAACAACTGATCCTTCTTCTTTGTTTCTAACTTTGCGACTTCCCTAGCAAGTGATATCACCTGGATTTTAACCCAAGTCTTTCTCCAAGGCCAGTTCTTATCCTCTGCATCAGATTACTCCCATTAAATGGAAACTAAATTATATTATATATGTAAGTATGCACATATATAGGTGTACATATATGATAACAAACTTATGTAATGTAACCAATCATCAAAATTATGCATATTAAAAAACTGGAAATATATACATCAAAATTCTAAAAGAGATTGTACTGATTGTTGTTACTAGTTGCTATCTTAGTCGTCTAGTGCTGCTATAACAGAAATACTACAAGTGGATGGCTTTAACAAAGAGAAATTCATTCTCTCACAGTCCAGTAGGATGTAAGTCCAAATTTAGGACATTAGCTCTAGGGGAAGGTTGTCTAATTTTGTTGGCACTGCTGGAGGAAAGTCCTTGTGATGCATCAGTCTTTCTTTGGTCTGGGAGCTTCTCAGCATGGGAACATCAGGTCCAAAGGACAAGCTGTGGCCCCAGTGCTGCTTTCTTGGTGGTATGAGGCACCCATGATGCTGTTCACTTCTTTTATATCTCAAAACAGATTGCCTTAAGACACTGCCAATATTGTAAACCTCATCAACATAACTACTTCTAATCCATAGCGATAGAATTTACAGCACATGAGAAAAGCCCATCAAATGACAAAATGGTGGGCAGTCATATAGCACTGGGAATCATAGCCCAGAAAAATTGATATGTACATTTCTGAATGAACATAATTTAATCCATGAAGGTTAACATCAAGTTGGGTTCGATCCACAGTGACCCTATGTGCAGCACAGTGAAACACTGCCTTGTCTTGCTCCATCCTCACAATTATTGTTTTTCTTTAGCCCACTGTTGCAACCACTGCATCAATGTACATCGTTAAGGGTCTTCCTCTTTCTCATTGACTCTATACTTTGCCAAGCATGCTGTCCTTCTACAGGCCATGACTCATCCCTCCTGAAAATGTGTCCAAAGTATGTGAGACATAGTCTAACCACTCTTGCCTCTAAGAGCATTCTGATTGTAGTTCTTTCAAGACATACTTTCTCTCTCTTTTACAGTCCATGGTATAGTCAACATTCTTTACAATACAACAACGCAAAGGTGTCAATTCTTTACTCTTCCTTATCTATTGTCTAGCTTTGCACCCCAGTCTTCAAAGCGACATCTTTGATTTTTAGCACTTATAAAGAGGTCTTGGGCAACAGATTTATCCACTGGAATATATTGTTTGTTTCCATGAGTGATGCATCTGGATGTAAATAAAATGAAATTGCTGACAACTTCAGTCTTCTCTCAGTTTATCATGATGTTTCTTATTGATTCAGTTGTGAGGATTTTTGCTTTCTTTATGTTCAGTGTAATCTATATACAAGGCTGTGGTATTTGACCTTTATCACTAAATGCTCTCAGTCTTCTTCATTTTCAGCAAGCGAGATTGTATCATCTGCATAGTGCAGGTTGTTAACAAATCTTCCTTCATTCCTGGTGCTGTATTCTTCTTGCATAGCCCCATTTATCAGATTATTTGCTCAGCATATGGGCTGACACATACCTTTCCGGCTTTAAATCATGCCCTTGTTCAAGCAACTACCTCTTGATCTGTGTTTAGATTTCTCATGAGCACATGTTCTGGAATTTCCATTCTTTGCAATAGTATCCATAATTTGTGAAGATCTATACAGCTGTATACTTTTGTATAGTTGATATAACACAGATAAACATCTTTGTGTTATTCTCTGCTTTCTGACAAAATTCATCTGCCATCAGCAGTGATAACTCAGTATTGAAAATCTGGCTACTTTCTTGTTTTGTCCATCACTTAATTTTTAAAATCTTCTTTACTGAATCTATTCTAATTTTATCAAATTCCCACCTATATTTCCTTGAATTAAAAAAAAAAAAATCTTACTATAAGGAAGAGGGACTACCTTTATTCTAAAGGACCGAAAGAAGCTGAATTAAGAATCTGTAAGGTATTTCCGTTTACTAATGTACACTCTCAGATTTTTTCAAATACTCAGCATCTTGGTTGAAAATATCACAAGATTCCTGTTTCTGAAGCTGCTAACTCTAGTTTGGAAACACTAAAATATTATCACTTTGCAGTCAAAATTATAATCTCAATGATCCAGAATGTTTGAGATATGAGTCAAACAACAAGGCAAGATTAGTTTGTTATTTAATAAATCACTTCACACTTTGGCCTATCAATCTAAGAGGTCTCATTTCATAAGTATGTTTAATAAAATATTTGTGGAATGAATACATGGGTGTTTACATTTGTAATAAAGTAGCCCATGAATAATATTCCTGTACCAGCCATTTTTACAAAGTCTGCACTCACAGCAAAGACTGCACTGGAGCAAGTCATGATCATTGTTTAATCAAGTCTTGGGGAACTCCTGGTTGTTAACACCTGAGCACTGAGTAAGTGGTCCCTCTAGGAAGTATCATTTGGGTGTCACCTCCTCTCATGCACTCTACTTCCCTGGCCCCCATTTCAGGCCCTGTAAGCATCTTTTTTTTTTTTTTTTTTTTTAGAAAAAGCAAAACAAACACAATTCTTATTAACCAAATGTGAAGTTCCACAAAGGCAAGACCCATGTCTGTTTTGATTGTCCTTGAATACATAACGCTTGACATAGTAGACACAAAACAAACATTTAACAAATTAATCAGTTCAAGAGATATATTCAACAAATTTCTCTTTTATCTCTATGGACAGAAGAACTGCCTTTGAATTCAAATGTAGATCACTCCAGCGTGTGTCTCTAAGGATCGCTGTTATTTGTTACTGTTTTCTAGATTACAACATGATCCTAGTGTGATCTAGAACTCACCAGTTCAGCACTGGACTTGATTTTTTTTTATTCAAAGTAAGAGAAATGGTATGATTTATCATTTCAGGGTATTAAGTTATAAATTTTGTCAAATGATAAGCACATGAATTGAGCATAAATAGTGAGACTAACTAGAATTTGCAACATCGCCTCTTCTTTTTCCAAGATGAACTGTACATGTACTGTCACTTGAAGCCCTGCCACACAAGTTGTATCACTATGAATAGGGCTGGGCCACAACATAACTATCCCCCAAAACCAAACCCACTGCCGTCAAGCCGATGCTGACTCATAGCAACCCTATGGGGCAGAGTAGAACTGCCCCATATAGTTTCCAAGGAGTACCTGGTGGATTTGAACTGGCAACTTTTTGGTTAGCGGTTGTAACACTTGACCACTATGCAACCAGGGTTTCCAAAATAACTATAAGAGAAGTAAATTTTTTGCCAGACCTTTCCAAATTTTATTTGCATGGTTGGAGGCATTAGTGGTGACAGTAACTTAATGCTGAAACTTATTTATCCATTTATGGTGAACAAACTAGATAGACTTCATTGATTTTTACTATTATACATATAAAGCATTCTTATGTTATTTTTTAGGAGACCCTACGTGGCACAAATGGTTAAGTACTGGGCTACTTACTGAAAGGTTTGGCAGTTCAAATCCACTCAGAAGTACCTTGGGAGAAAGCCTTGGCAAACTACTTCTAAAAGATCACAAATGCCTCTACCAAATCAGAGGAAAGTGGTTCGTTCTGGTCAACATAAGGCTCCAAAAGAAGTCACCCAGTGTGGAACTCTTCCCAATTCCCTTTCCTGGTTGTGGGAAAGGATCACTTATTCATTGCCCACTATGACTATCAGTCTGAAAGGAAACTATCTTAGAATTTAATTTTCTTTATATAAATGGAATTTTCAGGATGATTTTGGTTGCAAGTTATAGACATTCACCTCCAATAAACCTCAGCAAAGGCAATTTGCTGGTTCATGGATTCCCTAGGAAATTTAATAACAGGAATTAAGGCTCAGAATCAGTCTTCCTTAGAATTCATCAACCAATAAATTCCTCCTTGCCTCACAGTCTGTTCTGCAGACTTAAAATTCCAGGTACGTCTTATGAGTGGATCACTTTTGGCCACTTGTTCACCAAAAGACTAAATGAACTGTGGGCAGGGGTCCAGGGTCTAATAAGAGCTCTATGGTTCTTTTCCAAAAGATTTCAAAATAGAAATGTAAAGATACTTATAATGCATTTGAAAGTTAGGTGAAAATGTCGTGCTGCACAAGTAGACTTCTATTATATATATTTGTCATCTTAAGTCTGTCTCACTAAAGTTTGAAGAAAATGACTTATCTAATAGCCATCAATGTATGCTTTGGTGTTTTTAATCTTTGACAATATTACTTGTTGATTTAACTTAAACAGCAAATTACCAATTCAATTTCTATTCTTTTTGGTTCATGAAATTCTTGGAGTTTGCTAGATAAATATATCAAGATCAGATTCCATTTAAGTTCAGCCAGGCTTAGACTGTAGGTTAAAGCTGACAGTATTATTAATTTCTAACTTTATAGAAAAGTAGGGATTTATGTGAAATGAAATGTTAAAAGTTAGAATATATTTGAATATAGTTTTATGTGCAACTGGGAATTAAGGGGAGAAAAAGATTATTTGAGAGGCCAAAAAAGAGTTACAGTGATAACTCAAATATTAAAGTCTTTGTGGGTCTGATTCTGCTTTTTATATTTTTCATCACATTGTTATTCATTTATGTTTTTTTTTTCCCTAGTGTGCTTGCAATTTTTAACAGTAGGCTTCTACTCATGGAATTCTGTATGTTGGAATGCAAGGAGAAATGAAATAAAGTCAGTCTTTCCAGAGAGAATTTTCTTTTGATTCTGCCTAGAACAAAAGGGAGAAAAAGGAACCAGTTTAAACTCTTACAGTGTTCAGACCACTGAGATTATATGAATTCTTGTTGAAAACACAGTAAGGCTGGCTTATGACTACAAATTCTCAAAGGCATTTTTTTTTTGTTTTCAGTCACGCATTTAAGATTTTCAATTTTCCCTCAAGTCTTCTACAAAAGACAAAAACAAAATTCATTCCCATGGAGTCAATTTTAACTCTTAGTGACCCTGTAACAGTCCTCTGCGGAGTGACCCTGTAACAGTCCTCTGCGGAGCAGGTTTATTTCCGGATTATGTTAGTGACAAGTGCATGTCTAGATCCCAACACTAAACCATAGACTTGCACTTTTCTACTGTAGCCAACAAAACCAAAAACCACTGCCTTGGAGTCAATTTCCCCTCCTAGTGACCCTATAGGACAGAGTAGAATTACCCCTTCGAATTTCCAAGGACAGTCTGGTGGATTCAAACTGCTGACCTTTTGCTTAGTAGGTGTAACACCTAATCACTATACCCCCACGGTAACCAGCAAGGACATGAAAGCTGCAGATTATGCTTACTCCATTCAGTAAACGAAAGGTGAGAGATACTTGAATACACTTCTTGTGAAAAAAAATTATATTGATCTTCAAATCAGTGTAGAAAAAATGCTTAATAAATGTCTTATTAGAATTGTAAATGCTCAAAGTAAACTAAGAATAATGGAAAAATATCTCATTTTGATAAAGAATATCTACAAAACCCTACTGTTTAACATTGAAATGTTGAACGCATTTCCTTTCAAAAATCAGGAAAAGATAAAACAGCTCACTTTCACAATTTCTGTACAATAGTGCACTAGAGGTTTAGTCACTAGAGTACAGAAGAAAAAACCAAAAGTATAAGGTTTAGAAAGGAAGAAATAAAATTGGTATTAGTTACAAAAGATATTATTACATAGAAAGTCTAAAAGAACATGCATATAAACTAATAGAATTAATAAGGTAGCTTAAAAATGTTGAATTAAAAAATATATAAACATTAATTGCATTTCTATGTACCAGAAACAAACATTAAAAGCTATCATAATAAATAAATAAATGCAATTTAAAAAGTAGTCATGGATAAACCTAAAAAAATTATGAGGGAATGAAACCTTTTTGAGAAACGTAGAAAATCTATATAAATGGATAATTAAACCAGGTTCATGTTCAGAAGACTAAAAATCATAATAAAGCTATCATTTCTTTTTCAGATTGCTATATAGATTCTTAGAAATTTCCATCCAATTATCAAGTTTTGAGGGGGAGAAAGAAGAGCAGCCAGTGACAAGTTTCTTCCAAGATTTATGTAGAAGAAGATAGAAGGCCTATACTTAAAGTTATTAAAGTTACAATGGATTGATTATTTGGGCAATGTGATATTGGTGAGGAGCCAGAGAAACTGGCCAGTAGAATTTAATAGGGACACACACACACACACACACACACACACACACAAAAAAAAAAAAAAAAAAAAAAAAAAACCAAAAAACCACAAGTATATTCAAACCCAGAGCTTCTCAACCTCACACTTTGGGGGTGGGAGTGGGGGCTTTGTTCTATCCATACCAAATGTGTAGAAGTATCTCTGGTTTCTATGTACTAGGTACCAAAAGCATCAACTAGTTGTTACAATTAAAAATATTTTCAGACATTTCCAAATATTGGGGTCTAAAGTTATCCCAGGAACTGTTGCTTTAAAGAAAATTTTATACTTATCTACTTGTATATGTACAAGAATGCCCACAGCACCACCGTGTAGTAATAAGAAATAAAAAGAAAACCTGGAAACAACCTGAATATTCATCAATGTAAGAAAAACAAACTATTTTGCAATAACACTAAATAACTACCAAAACTACACGTGTGGTTACACAGGTAGATATATATTCATACATGTGTATAGCTAGGCACGCGTAAACATATGTACATGTGTAGGTGTGTCTGTAGGCATATGTATGCGTATACATGTTTGTGTGTGTTGTATGCGTGTGTGTGTGTGTTTACACACATACATAATAAAGCATGTAGAGGACACATTTATGGAGACTTCCTAGATATATCCAAATGACATGTAGGATTGGTTTACTGGTTTAAAAGGCTTAGTAGGACCACAATCTCACGGGACATTTTAGCCAACTGGCATAAAGGTAATGTTCTATATCATACCTTGGTGAGTAGACTCTGGGGCCTTGAAAGCTTGTGAGTGGATAATTAAGACAAAACTATTGGCCTCTACTAATCCAGAGCTAAAGAGAATGAAGGAAATCAAAGATGCAAACAAGAAACTAGTCCACAGAACTAATAGCCCACATAAACCAGAGCCTCTTCTAACCTGAGACCAGAAGAAATAGATGATTCCTGGCTACCTATATCAATACCTCTGATCAAGGACCCAATAGAAAGTCTCAGACAGAACCGGAGAAAAACGTAGCAAAAAACCAAAATCCTAAAAAGAGGCTAGACTTGCATGACCAATAGAGACTAGAGGAACCTCTGAGACTATCACCCTAGGATACTCTTTGAATTTGAAACTCAATCTATTTCTGGAGGTCACCTTTCAGCTAGATAAGAGATTTGCTGATAAACAGTATCACCTGTAAGTAATGTATGACCTTAAACTATCAGCTATGCGAGACCACACAGTCAACATTTACCCAAAACCAAAGATGAGAAAGCAAGGTGGGGAAGGGAAGCTATGTCAGTGGAAACACAACAAACAGAATGGAAATGATGAGAATGCTGACACATCATAAAAGTTGTAACCAATGTCTTGGGACATTTGCATAAAAATTGTTAAAAGACAACCTAATCTGTTATGTAAATTTTCATCTGAAACACAATAACATTTTTTTGAAAAACTACATTTTAACATCATACAATGGAGTAGGAACAACAATGGAAGGTTTAATACACAATGTAGACAGACTTCAAAATCCGTCAAACAAATCACAACCATCAAAAGAGAAAATAGATAAATGGGAATTACTAAGAATCAATCACTCTTGTTCATCCAAAGACTTTATTAACAGAATTAAAAGACCACCTACAGAATGGGAAAAAATATTTGGCAACTATACATCAGATCAACGGCTTATCTCCATAATCTATAAGGTACTACAAAATATCAATAAGAAAAAGATAAATCATCCAATGAATCAATGGGCAAAGGAGATGGAAAGACATTTCTCTAAAGTGGAGACCCAGGTAGCCAAAAAACACATGAAGACATGTTCACGATCATTAGCTTTTAAAGAAATTCAAATCAAAACTACAATGAGATATCATCTCACCCCAACAAGGTTGGCCATGATCCAAAAAATGCTAAACAACAAATGCTGGAGAGGCTGTGGAGAAATTGGAACTCACCGACGTTGCTGGTGGGATTGCAAAATGGTGCAACCTCTTAGGAAAGCAGTCTGGCACTCCCTTAAAAAATGGATATAGATATACCATTTGACCCAGTAATTCCACTGCTCAGAATATATCCTGCAGAATCAAGGCCATTCACACCAACTGATACATGCATATGAATGTTCATCACAGTCCACAATAGCAAAAAGATGGAATCAACCCAGATGCCCAATAATAGAGGAATGGATAGGTAAACTATGGTATATATACTCAATGAAACACTATTCAATGATAAAAAACAATGATGATAGCAGGAAACATCTCTTAACCTGGTTTCAACTGGAGGACATTATGCTGAGTGAAAGTAGTCAGTGACAAAATGACAAATATTGTATGAGACCCCTACAATAAGAACTTGAAAACAGACTCATGCATACAAGAAAAGACTCTTTGACGGCTGCAATGGTGGGAAGGGAGAGAGGGTGGGGAGGGAGGGCTTAGATTAGATAGTTAATAGAAATTTGGTTGGGTGAAATCTGGGACAGCACACATTAGAAAGAAGATCGACAGTAACTGGACTTCAATACAATTTGAGTACTCCTCCCATCTTAATCCAATATTGCATGGACAGAGCAGCTGGGGGAGGGGGCCGGGGATCATGCTCTCAGGCTAAATTGGGGCCAACTGGCACAGCTAACATTTTGCTAACGAAGACTCTCTGCACCCCTCATTGGTGAGTGACGTCTGGGGTCTTAGGAGCTGCGAAGCTGCCTTCTGAGGGTACAGCAAATGGCCCCAACTCAACAGGAACAGATGATCACCAAGGACAAGAACGACATGGACAAAAGAGAACCCAGAAGACAGAGAGACTCATGTGAAGGGGTCTCAACATCAACTCATGAACAGAAGAACCGGGTGGTGCCCGGCCGCAACCAGTGATAGCCATGATGGAACTCACAAAGTTGAGTCTCACTGGCAACAAGAGAATAAATAGGGGTGCACCTTGAGATCTCCAATAAAAGACTGCAAATGATGTTCCAGGGGCTTCGGGGTTCCCTTGGGAGCATGGCTCCAGCCCTGATGCTGCCCCTGTCCATAAATCACAATGAAGGTCAACTTTTCAGACAGCAATGGATTGGACTTGGTGATGCAGAATGACCATATCTTGTAGGAATTTTATGGTTCTCTGCATCTATAGGATGTCATCCTGCTGACCTCTGCTCGAAGAAGGGGAGAGGGTGGAGAGGAGGGAACAGGAGACTGTTGGGAGGTAGGACATGTATGCAGCAGAGAAGAGGGATGGGCTGTCACCAGGCAGGAAGAGCAGTGGGAGCTGCATATAGGTGAGTATGTGAATTTATGTGGGAATGTACATTTTCATTCAACCATAATAAAAAAAAACCCATACAGTGAGAACTATATGCCAGCATAAACAAATGTATTACATACATGGTTGAATCTCAATACCTTGATGTTTAATGAAAAAGTCACAGTTGATCACGTAATGTGTGTTTCGAAGACACGCAAAAGAAATAACAATACAAGTAGGGATGCAAATACATGAAGTAAAATTATAAAGAAAAACAAGAGATAGGAAAAAAAATAATTAAGGATGATGTTTACCTCAGATTGAGATAGGTGGCTTGAGAGGTCATTATAATGTTCTTTTTCTAAAGTTGTAGAATCTCTAATTTTTTTGGTGCATACACAGAAATTTACAATTTGTTGTTCTTTATATTTACAACTCTTTGCTGCTGATTTGGTTCTGACCCATGGTTACCCTACAGGAGAGAGCAGAACCGTCCCACAGGGTTTCTAAGGGGCAGCTGGTGGGCTGGAATTGCTGACCTTTCAGTTAGCAGCTGTACCTGTTAAACCACTGCACCACCAAGGCTCCATTCTTTACACAGGTATCATAAATTTTATTTATTGGTTATTCAATGATAAAAAAAAGAAATAAAGCATTCTAACCTTGTAAACTATATAATGTAATGCAATAACACATTAAAATATATTTTTATCTAATAATTCTGATTTGTATATTTGAACTGATGTAACATGGTAATAAATCATCTCAGAAGCTTACTTAGTGTTTTCTTAGAGAAGTTAGGCAGTTAAAAACAAAAGAAGTCAACCACTGAAGAGAGATATGCTGTCTTCAAAGGTAACGACTACTAACAGGTAACATATTCAACTGACTACTTTCAAAACAGGGCTTTAAATAAACAAACAAACAAAACTAAGACAATCTAGTGGTGGTAAATCAGCACTGAGAGAGCTCCCTCTAGTAAAAGCCCGTCATTTTGTTATTTTGCTAATTAAGATGAATGCTATTCCTGTAAAATGAACCAAAATGTATGAAACCGGAAATCCCAAAGGAGATCTATAATCTACTTGTAATTGCATGCAATTTTAATTGAAGGAAAAGGAGAAGACTTCTTATTTTTACTGTTCGTCAAAATCTTAAAAGTAACCAACCTGTGAACCACATGTTAACTGCTGCTTTTATATTACTGTAATCTGACCTGAAAACTGACATTGGATAGATCGGAGTCAGTTGTGGAATTGTAAAAGTTAAATGACAAAAGAGCTCCTGAATACAATTAACTCCTTTATGAAGTTTTTGTTTTTAATGAAGTAAAATAGCAAACTTTTATGAACATTCTCAGAAATAAAACATATTTTATCACTCTTAATCAAAGGCTAGATGTTGTGACTGCAAAAAAATTGCTTTCTACTTTGGTTTATTAGGTATAGCTAGATTTGGGCCTGAAGACAAAAATCTATTTGTTAAAATGTAGATTTTAGTAGATTGCACTCAGAGATTTGCTTTATTTGAATAAACAGAAAACCAACCAATCAACAAAACAAAGCCAGTGCTATTGAGTCAATTCTGACTCATATTGACCCTGTAGGGCAGAGTAGAACCTCTTCATAGGGTTTCCAAGGAGGGTCTGGCAGATTTAAACTGCCTGCTTTTGGGTTAGCCGACATAGCACTTAACCACTGTAGCACCAAGGTTTCCAAAACCAATCCAAACCCATTGCCATAGAGTTGATGCTGACTTGTAGCAACTCTATAGGACGAGTAGAACTCCTCCAAGAGTGCCAGGACAAGTCAAACTGTCGACCTTTTGTTTCACAGGCATAGCATTTAGCTACCATGCCATCAGGACCAGGTTGTTAGCATTTATCACTAATCTATTAGAAAAAAATTGGCAGTACAGATTTATTCTATTTTAAAGTTCATTTTTAATAGATACATGGCAACAAGTTATATATTTACATATCAAGTCAGGTCACATTGTAATTCACAACTCTGGTTACTTAAATTTCCAAATTAGGAAAGAAATACTTTAAGCCAACTAATATTTTATTTATCCAGTAACCTGTTTGTTACATGGACCTTGTTGACCTTGATTGTGGGGAGGAGATTAATTTTGTTTTCTGTCTAAAATATCATGATGTGTATTTGTTTTTAAAATGTGATAGAGTGAATGCAAAGATGGAATTTAAGATACTTGGTTCCCTAATATATAAGATTAGTACCTCCATTATATAAACAGAAATGCACCTTTCCATATATAAACAGGGTGGAATTTGACTCTCCACTCTTTAGAATAGGCTAATGATACAGATTCTCTCACGTTATTTACAGTATTATCACATTCAGAGCAAAGTGAGAAAGTCAGGCCAAATCTTTGTAAAACCTAAAAAGCAAACCTACTGCCGCTGAGTTGAGCCCCACTCATAGCAATCCTAGGGGTGAGAACTGCTAGCAATCCTAGGGGTCAGAACTACTAGCAATCCTAGAGGTCAGAACTGCTAGCAATCCTAGAGGTCAGAACTGCTCCATCGAGTTTCCAAGAAGCACCTGGTGGATTTGAACTGCTGATGTTTTGGTTAGCCCAGGTAGCACTTAACCCATTATGCCACCAGAGTTTCCAAATCTTTTTGTTTCACAAATAGTAACATGAATGAGTATTATAAAAATGAATGCTATATAACCCCTCTTTTATACAATATGATTTTCATGAGTCTTTCAAAAGAAGTAAATTTTGCAAATGAATGAAATGTATTCCTTTAATTATTAATTTTTTTATTCTAATAACTAAATCTCAATGCTATCTTGTCCTCTGTGCACTAAGTTTAAGAATGTGTCATTATATTGTAAAATTTGAGAGCTACAAAGGAATTTAGATTTTTATCAAAGACCGCACAGTCTAACACTCTAGTTTAACAGATCAAGAATTTTAAATCCAAATATATGATGTATTTTACTCAAAATTGTACAGCTCACCTTTAGTCTCTCAATTCTTACTGCCAATGAATAGCTGTAAATGGCTTTTACCTTCTGAAACATTCCTCTTTTTCTCTCTCAGGTTTATATTATTCCTAATAATTTGTGAGCTGGACAATCAGAGAAGCAACTCTGTATCTATGTAAACTGAGAGCAAGCAGGTTAGAAATTAAGATTTGAGAATCATCAGTGTGACCCATAATAAAGCTTCATATAGATACATGATGAAGCTTCTGTCTTATTTTTTCCTAAAATCAATGCCTTAATTTCAGATAGTAATGCCTAACTACAATTTATACTTTCATACTAAGTTTTTACCTTTTGATACACTACTTTTGAGTAGAATTCTCTAATATGAAAAACATTTTAATAGCTATACTATTCATTATGATTGGTATTAATAAATGCTTTATTAAAATTATTTCAGGTTAAAAGCATTGATTGCACTAAGACTTTTTTTTTGTCTTTGCTGGCTTGTCTATCATATATTTTTTTTTAATCTTGGACCCTATCATACAGGAAATTTAGAAAGTGAAGAGAATGAAGAATATTAAAACCACTCATATTCCTACCATTTTATCTACTTCTTGTGAATCTTTTTTTCTTACATCTACAACATATTATTAATTCCTCTCTCCCTTTTATACAGAAGTACACATGCACATGAGATACAATGTATGTAGCTTCATGCCCTGCATTTTCACTTAACTTTGTATCACAACACTTTTTAACTGGTTTATTTGAAAGCAATTTTTTTTTCCTACAGTGAGAAATCCCTTCTGTTTATAGAGAACAACCAAAAACCACTGAAAAAACACCACTTCATAGGATGGAGTAATAAATTGCTAAGAAACATCATCTTCCACCGACCTTCTTCCCATTCAATAAGATTAATCTTTTTATTTATAAAAATCTTTTTATTTTTATTTCAGGTTAAAAGCATTGATTGCACTAAGACTTTTTTTTTGTCTTTGCTGGCTTGTCTATCATATTTTTTTTTGACTTGTAAATTTGACTTGTAAAGGGGTTATAGTCAAGACTAAAACTAAAACTAAAATTTGACTTGTAAAGGGGTTATAGTCAAGACTAAAACTACCTTTTTAAGTCATAAAAACATAAAGGAAACCAAAATTTTATGTTTAAACAAACTCATACAGTAACTAGCTTGCCTTGGAGAAGTTATGATGTGAACTCTTAGAAAATGGACAGTTTTAAATTTACAGATGCTGCAAAACCCTGGTCAAATACAAATAACAACCACTTTTTATGTTACAAGAAAAATTCCAAAGGACTTTTAGCCACTCTCAACATATATCACAGACATGCTTTCTTTTTCTGCTCATACAGTGTAAACCATATTCATCCAATACTGGTATATATTTTTGAAAAATTACTCCAGAAAACAAAACATTTGAATATACCATGATCAACTGCAATCTAACAGAGAAAGCAAAACTTTATATTCCCTGTGAAGATCTTGTAGGATATTTGGTTGAAAATTTTGTAGTGCAGCATCCATTTAACTTACAAGAGTGTGTTACCTTGTAATTACCAGATCATTTGATCTGTTTAGTAAAAGACAACACATTTTTGTTATAACAAGTGACTGTTCTTCCTTTTTGTGTTCAATATGATCAAATATAGAAAGACCTCTTTACTTACTGTTCTGGGAAAGATGAAATTTATCATCGTGTCATAAATAACCTGGAAAGCAAAGAAAATATTATTATTTATTATATCTTCATCCACAGGGATCCTAACTGCCAAATGTAATGCATCATAGCAAAACAAAAATGAAGGATATCTATTGCAGAAAACACAAATCAGTGTTTTGAAGAATTCTTGGACATGTGTTACATGCCTTTGAACAGAGCTACATTAGCATTAAGTGATTATGGAAAACACTAATTTAGAGATAAAACATTTTATTTTTCACAAAACAAATATTATAGGATTAAGAAATTATCAATAGTTTCTGTTTGCTTGTATTTTTATTTATTTTTTTTTACTTTTCTCCTAGCTCAGTCAAACTTTTCACTGATACAGAGGGCTTAAAACTCCCTGCCCCTAAAAGATAACCCATTGCTGCCAGGTCAATTCCAAACCCTGGCAACCCTATAGGTCTGCCCTATAGGGTTTTGAAGGAGCAACTGACAGACTCGAACTGTTGAAATTTTTGTTAGCAGCCAAATGCTTAGTCACTGTCTGGTACTTAGATTCTTTAAGGGAAAACTAGGGTGTGTTCTATTTTGTTGAATTAATAACCATTAACCAAAACCAAACCCTCTGTCACTGAGTGGATGCTGACTCATAGCGACCTTATATAGCACAGAGCAGAATTGCCTCATACAGTTTCCAAGGAGCACCTGGTGGATTTGAACCGCCAACCTTATGGTTAACAGCTGTAGTGTTTAACCACTACACCACTAGGGTTTCCTAATAACTATTGGATCTGTTTAAATAAAAATATATTTCCTCTTTGGAATCTTACACTGAAACTCAGATGTAGGAGCTGAGAAACAAAATCATTTTTCACGCTAAATAAATGATAACAAAGTACTCATTATCTTGTTTATTGACTGAAGAACAAGGTTTTAATTGCAGCATACTACAGGATTTAGAACAAACTTGTATTTTGAGAATGCATTTGATCATGAACTTGCGTACTTTAAATTTTTAAAGTTAACAATTATTTCCATTTCTACTAATTAACACAGACTAATCTTTCTTAGGAAACCATGATAGCGCAGTGGTTAATCCTTACGGTTGCTAATCAAAAAGTGAGCAGTTCGATGCTGCTAGACGCTCCTTGGAAACTCCATGGGGCAGGTGTGCTGTGTCCTATAAGGTCACTGTGAGTCAGAATTGACTGGATAGCTATGTTTTTTTTTTTTTTCCTTAAATCTTCCTCAGGGTCAACAGACATAATATAAAGGAATCTGTAAAGATGTAAGGAAATAGGCTTTTCTCACATCCTTATAATTAATGCTACTAATTTTTAGTTATATTTTGTTCTTTTGTGGATTTTTAAGAATCATAAATCTGACTACGGAGAACACAGGAATTCTTATCACTCTGTTAAAACCAGATAATGGCTAAGGAAATTTCAATAGATAACCTGCAGAAAAGGAATTTGCCTGATTTTTCTGAACATACGGAAGCCCTGGTGGTGCAGTGGTTAAGTTCTATGGCTGGTAACCTAGACGCTGGCAGTTCAAACCTGCCAGGAGCTCCTTAGAAGCTCTATGGAGTTCTACCTTGTCTATAGGGCTGCTATCTGGTCAGCTACTAGTCAGAATTGACTTGATGGCAGGGAGTCTGGTTTTGTTTTTTTCTGAACATATGTTTTAGATTCAATATTCTTCTCAAGTGATGAATTTTCAATAAAATTAAAATGTGTTATTGTATATTTGAAATCTGTAGTCCCAAGAAAGATAATGCTTTAGTAAATGAAAACTGGCTAAAATTTCAAGTGATAAATACTTGCTATTTGGAAAACATACAGAGTTTTTGCTAGAGAAAAAAAGTTAGCACTTAATCCAACTTAGATTTTCACAACGTAAGTGGGATCTTGTCATTTTAGCTACTCAAAGAATAGGCAGTAAACATGGACATTTGAAAGTCTCTAATGCTTCAAGAATAATTCCTGTAAGAGTAATTTCTTTAAGGATATCTACTTTGCATTCAGCCATATATTAGTAATTTACTTCAAAATTTTCTATTTATCGCTTTTTCACTAGAAACTTTTAGTTGAAACAGTACAAACATAGAAATATTATGCTGATGACTCATTCATAAAGAATTGTTAAAATAGCTTGTGATGTCATAACTCATACTTATAGTTTCCGAATTTCTAAAAAAAAGAATCAAAATATTTTTAAGCACCAGCTCCTGAAGAGGGCAGCACGTTCTAGATATTATTAAATTCTAAGCTCAAATATGACAGCTTTTACTCTAGTGTATTTTTTTAAGAACTAGAGGAAAAAAATGGATTTTTTTTTTTTAATAAATGTCTGCTCCCCTGATACAATAAACTAGCAAAAATTCTAGGCAGCTGCAGACCAAGGTCAAAACTGTATTTGATTATTAAAAGAGAACATTCAAATTAGACACCTAAAGCAATGTATTTAGAAAGGGAACAACAAAATACTAGTAAGGAGACTTTCCATGCAGAATGTGTTTTATCTTAATACTGTAGATAACTGTTCCTATTGGCAGTACATTGACTGTCAAAACTACTAAAGGGGTTAGATTTAATTATCTAACTTCTTGCACATTTCATCTCAATTGCTATGGCAACATTCAGTTGCCTCAGCAGCAGTGCACACTTTAATCTGATATTTCCTCCTCATTTTTCTATGAGCCCAAACTGTGTAGTCAAGTTTACAAGCAAGCCCTGATGAATCTGATAACACCTTTACAATTTAATGTGCAAGTTGCCTCCACCTACACATATGAATATTTTCAGAGAGGCTGGTAACTACTGGGCAATGTAGAAGACTTGATAAGAATATATATTTGGACTTGCCTATTTCATTGATTTTCTTTTCCTCTATGCCTATCATCATTCCTTTTTCACAGGTTTTCACCAGTTCACAACTCACTCCAGCCCGCCACTGACCTGGGTCACCTGAACGCAGTAGAGGATCCTTAGAGGAAACAACTAGCAACACTCAGATGTCAAACACTCAGATGTCAAACCCTCAGCAAGCCTGTTGCATTGTTTACCTTTATTTGAATATATTTTGGGTTAGCACACCAAATAGCATTTTTCTATTTCTTGAATGCAGGTATGAGAAAGAAGGAAAATAATTAAAGACAAAGACAAAGTTTTCCTCATAAGATACACAGAGGGCCAAACTTGAAGAAAATTTGGTCAAACTTCAGTAATAAACAATTTTAATGAGAAGTAAAAGCATGAGGCAGCAAATTGCTTCTGTCACTTTGGAGAATACCGGAAACTCTTACTGGCATAGTGGTTAAATGCTATGGCCGCTAACCAAAAGGTCAGCAGTTTGAATCTACCCAGTCCTCCTTGGAAATTCTATGGGGCAGTGCTACTCTGTTTAAAGGGTTGCTATGAGTCAGAATCAACTCTATGGCAGTGGGTTTTGGTAATTATTAGCCATCCACATTGTTGGACACAACAGCACTTTGGTATTTTACAAAAGGCTAAAGAAACGTTTGTGGGCAAATAAGAAATGTTTGAAGTGCCTTCAAGTCTGATTCAGAGTGTCAGCTAATTTTATTGTCACAAACGTCTGGAATTTTGTGCAATTGACTGTATTTCAATTTGCTACTGGGTAATAAAAATATCTGATTTTTTCAGAACTATAATTAACAAGAAACCTGGTGGGGTAATGGTTAAGAGCTACAGCTCCTAACCAAAAGGCTGTCAGTTTAAATACACCAAACGGTATAGGGAAGTTCTACTCTCTCCCACAGGGGTGATGTGAGTCAAAATCAACTGGACAGCAATGGGTTTTCTTTTCTTTCTTTCTTTTCATCCATATAATTAATAAGCAAAGTGACTGTAATCTTACTAAAATTTTAATGGCTTTGAAAATTTATGTTTAGATTGAAAACATTTTATTCTGAAGTTGTATTTCTTTTTCTGGTGAAAAGTTTTATGGAAGCAGCTGATATTAATATTTCAGTATCTTTTTAAATTATCAGTAGTCTCTAGTATTATTTTCATTAATAAAAGCAAAAAAAAAAAGATGCTTTCTGTAGCTGATTCTATTGCAGTCCAATGTTTAATTAGTGATTTCTCAATTCTATCCTATGTATGACAAAAAATAAGTATTCAAGTAAATCTTAGCAAATCACAAAATGATTACTCAAAATACAGGTCTTATACATTGTTAACTTTAATAAACTATATAGGAAACTATGTTCAAAATGTGATAATTAAAAAGCTAACTTCTCCCCCATGACTGTGGCCCCCAGACAAGCATAACTCCAGCAGAAGCTATTCCTGAAGTCCACTTTTCAGCCAAAGAATACACAGGTCTATAAAACAAACAGTAACACATATGGGCTCCCTAGTTGCATCATTATAGGAGACCAAATGGGCAACACTTGCCCAAAAGCTAGGACAGAAGGCAGGCAGGGACAGGAAAACTGAATGAATGAACACAGGGAACCAGGTGTATACAGGGAAAGGGGGAAAAGTAATGATACATTTGTGGGGATTGCAACCAATGTCACAAAACAATGTATCTATACATTTTTTAATAAGAAACTAAATTGTAGCACAAACTTTCACCAACAGCACAGTAAAATTAAAAAATACAAATAAAAAAGAAAAGCTAATTTCTTTTTAATCAGAAAGTATGGAATCATATATCCTAAGGGATAGCTGAAGAGGAGTTTAACTGAAAAGAAAAGCTTATAAACAGAGAGTCAGCATGGAAACTATCCTTGAATAACAGAAGAACCTCTTATGTAAAAGAGACAGTTGTTGTTGTTAGGTGCAATGGTGTCAGTTCTGACTCATTGCAACCCTACAGCGTAGAGGAGAACTGCCCCATAGAGGTTCCAAGGCACCCCTGGTGGATTTGAACTGCAGATCCCTTGGTTAGGAGGTATAGCACTTCATCGCTACGACACCAGGCTTTCCCAAAGGAGACAGCAGATGTCTTCAAACTTAAGCTTGATAATAGAAGTTCCAGAAAAGTTGATTCTAGCTTTATATAAAGAAAGAAATTGAACAATTAGAATCACTTAATAAATGGAACAGGATGTTTAGCAGTTTCATTGTATGGGCATATTCCATGAACTATTTGCATATGAACTCTTTGTCCTCTGTTGCTGAATTATGGGACATTATTGTTGAAAATGGAGTAGAACCACTGCACAAGTTTAGATCTGGTAGTTAAAATGAGTCACTACTTAATGCATTTTTCAAATGCCAGTGCTTTCTACCAGTCTGGAAACCTAGCAATGATCTGCAAACAGCATATGCAGCAGCCCGTTTGCAAATCCTATTCTGGAGGAACAGCCTAAAGCAGAAAAACAAACAGCTCTTAGTGAGGAGTTATCTAAAACCTCCAAGGAGACATGTAAATCGCTCCTAACTGGCAATTGTTCAAGAACCTCAGCGGATGCCAGGGAGTGTCTAGAGGTGAAGGATGAGTTTCCCTTTCAGTCTTGACTTGCCTTTTCTACCTAAGGCTGGGGTGCTGCCAGACAAAGCTTATCCCACTGCCTATGTTAGATTCAGTCTCTGGATAAAAAGATTTTGGCACTATCCTCAAACCTTATATTTTCTTAAATAATAATTGCTCCATTAAGGTCCAGACCTTTTCTTCTGTACCACAGAGACAAAAAGTTAAAGGAAAGAAACAAAACAAAAAAACTGCACATCACATGGAATGTTCATCTTCAGCAAGATTGCTGAATAAGATAAAGGAATGCTGTAACTGATTGGAAGATGATAAACATCAGGAAATTGCTAATTCTTAGTCAAATAAATTGTTACTTGCATTTTTTTGTACAATACCAGATCTTACATAAAGTCCAAATTCATGTCTGTTGAAATGCTGTTTTTACTTAGTTTGGTTTTGAAGTTTTCTTGTTATAATCCCATTCTTGATGGAATCAAGGGGCTAACAAAATATTGTGTATAATATCTCACTCTAATGTACTCTAGAGCTACTGCTGGAGCATGACCAGTTTTGAAGAATCGTCTACGAAAAAGATTTGTGCCTATGTAAAGGGCTGATGAAAGGTTTTGCAACAAGAAAAACTAGCCTTTATTATTACTTTATCAAAGAACTTGGAGTGTTATTTATTTTATTAGTATTTACTTATTTATTTATGATACTATTTTATCTTCCCTGAGCCTCTGGAAAAAAAGTCAAACCCACTGCTGTTGAGCTGATTCTGACTCATAGAGACTCTAAGGTCAGAGTAGAACTGGCCCATAGAGTTAATCCCTAGGCCTCCGGAAATCAAATTTTTACATTAACTAGCATTTAAAATTCTGTTTGCTGAGGTTTTGATAGCAAATGGTCTTAAAGCCTGTTTCCCAAATGCTCACCCACAGAAGTTTTTACTGGCCAGTTCCATTTGGTTGACTATTTTCCAACAGTCTCTGGTGAACGCAAACATTAGTTACAGAGAAAGAGAAGTTTCCAAGACACCCTGGAGAAACTTTTTGATCCAAAAGACACTACTAGGGAACCCAAAAGTTACTGCAAATTCATCACTGTTTCCTTATGTCACGAATAACAGGAGGAGGAAAGGGCTGCGTTTGTGCAATTGGTGTTCCATGTGTGTAAACCTAGTCCCCAGCGTGAGATCAAAGACAGTCTTCAATCAACAAGTATTTATTTAGTGCTGGCCATGTCTAAAACTTTAGGAGTTAAAAAAGGACACAAAAGAGCTGTTTAAACATTCTGGTATTTGTTGAATGAACGGAGAAACATATTGCTGGCCTATAAAACATACACACACACACAAAGCCTTACAATTAGCTATAGGAGGTGAAATTAGAATGAAAAACTTAATGTATAGTATTTCTTTGTCTTGTCCTTTTCAACTGAGATTTTAATCTGTTCCCAGCCCTAAATGTTTAAGTACTTTTGAACAACATTAATCTGAGCAGTTTTGATAGAAAAGAAGAAATTACAAGGCCTTATCCAATATGGTCCTGCCCTCCCTACTTACACCTGTGCCTGTGAAATTTAAGGCAGCTCTACTGAAGCACCTCTACTGCTTTGATGGCGAGTCTACTGAGAACAGAGAACATCTGCCTTCTTCTTTACATTCTGGCCAATGCCACCCATAAAACTCGTTGCCTTTGAGCCAGTTCTGATTTATAGCAACCCTATAAGACAGAGTAAGACTGTCTATGATAAGAGTCCAAGGAGCAGCTGATAGATTTGAACTAACAACCTTTTGTTTATCAGCCATAGCTTGCCATAGATCCTAACAACTTCCTCAACAGGACTCCAATGCCACAGTCCCACTCCCCCCCATTAAAAATATTAGGCATTCAGGAAATGTTTATTCAATGATTAATGAGTAAATAAATGAAAACAAAATTAAATGATGCTGGTCTAACCAAAAGAAGTATTTTGCAAGGTCAGTATAATTTGAAATGCCCTTGATGTGATGGAAGATGTGGGACTTTTCACTGGGCCTTGAAGGAGAGGTAAGATTTAGAGGGTAGATGGGAAGGACACAGGATCTCTCCAGTGGAGTTAAGAACATAAGAAAAGGCTTACTTTAGATACAGAGACATTAGCGAAAAGATTTAATTCTTCTTGATGGGACCAAGAACTTTGTCGTGGGTTGGTTATTTTGTTTGGTTTAGATGAATGGATATTAGAAAGCAGTGTTTCTCAAACGTTAACTTGTAGATCCAGGGATCTTGTTGAAATGCAGACTCTGATTTAGTAGGTCTGGACTGGGAGGTGAGACAATCCACTTCTAACATCTTGCCAGGTGATGGTAGTGCTGCTGAATCGTAATGCCAAACTGCAAGATGGCACAGGGTCCTCGGAGCAAACCAGAGTCACTTATGTTTAGTACAACAGGCGTTGGAGAACTACGCTGGGTTCTGCAGAAGTTATGGCCTGATGACAAGTGCCTTTAATGGAGATTAGTATGTCAATCACATGAAAAATGTGTCAAAGAAGAGAGAATGTGGATATTGGAAAACCAGCTGGAAGGCTATCTTACACTTTATCAGCATATTTCAAAGATATGGTATTCAGTTACCTGTTGATTGATTAGTTTGTGTGGACATGGTCAATTAAAGAGCAGTTTGTGGGGCTAGTGACTTTTTGAAAACAAGTTCAGTTTAATAAAACACGTGGAGAATCCATGAATGCTCTTCCCTCTGTCCTTACCTAGAGAAACTGCATGATTCCTTTAAAAGATTTGTAATGTTAGGTCTCATGATATTATAAAACTTTTAATGATGCCAGTTCTTATCTTACTATAAAGTTATAATTACATCCTCACATGTTTTTCACATAAACTCCAAAGTTGTTATATAATAATAATAATATTTAGTAATTGTGAGCACAACTGATGTTTGTTGAACAAGTATTAAATGTCAGATATATTCCTAAGAGTTTTTATAATTACATCTTTTTAATGCTATAAAAAGGTACTACAATCATCATTTATATTTTTAAAGATGGAAAATGAAACGAGGTATCCAGTAAATGTAGGTAAATGTATTTATTCAGAGAGTGATCAAAACAGGTTATCCAAAACAATTGATTCACAATTTAGTGTGTCCTCTACTTTTGCTTAGTTGCTTCATCTTTTGTTCGTTACCATGAATCATTACGATAATGGCTAACAATTAGTAAGCCTTTCCTACCTTCCAGAACCTACTTCAAACAATTTAAATGTGTTTTTCATTTCATACTCACAATAGCCCTATGAGATGAATGCTGTTATGTCTCACATTTTATATGGAAAAAACAATGGACAAAGAATTTAAATAAATTGTCTAAGCTGTAGCTGTAAAGCAGCAGATTTCAATTTTAGTCCCACCACGCTGTGTCTCTGACTTTAGTCTAGCTTGTCTTTAGTAACATGGAATTGTCAGTGCTTCCTTAAATGCACAACATAACTTACTTCAAGCCACAACATTTGTTAAAAGGGAATTTTTTTCACACCGAGAATGGGATTGTGAAGTCCCAGAAGGTACCACCATGCCTGTACCTATCCGGCCAGCAGATATTTCGACATGGGACAAAATCTTGTCTAGGCATAGCAAGCAAATCTCAAACTTCTCACCCTCCCTCCAGTCACACTCCAAACTGCTCACACCACAACTCAATTCCATGATAAAAAGCATTCCTCAAAAGATGTAAAGGCATACTCAGAAGATAATCTCTTCTAAACTTTAAGGAAAGACAGTCAACCTCTGTGTTTCTTTGCTAGTAATAGGAGAAATAATGACAACCTTCGGCTACTTCAAGTGCTAGGTATGATATAAATTATTTGTTAGTTGACCTACTAAAAAAGTACCCAAAGATAAGATAATATGCATTTTAGCTAATTCCACTATATGAGTTTAACATTCTAACCCAAATTTTTAGTATTTCAATTCTCCAAATGAACCAGATTGATATTATAGTATCATAATGTCTGAAATTACATTCTTTCATATTTTGTTTTACAGAAAAATATCAATTTTCCCAAGTATACCAATACACTTTTGAGAAAATCAGTCTTTGACAGCATATTCGGCCTCTGCCACATACATTTATTTGCTCCTCCAGTTTGGGCTGTGTCTGGTGCACGTGCAGTCAGATAGCCTTGAATAGCTGCCTTGTTACCACGGTGCCCTCCCAGGACTCTCCGCAGCCCACATGGCCTGGTCTTGCTTCAATTCAAGTTTAGGCAATCAGAGAACAACATGATGTAATGTATTGGTTTTCTCGGGCTGCTGTACAAAGTATCAAACGCTTGGAGGCTTGAAACAACACAAAATCATTCTCTCACAGTTTTGGAGGCTAAAAGTCTGAAATCAACTGTCTAGCAGGACCTTGTTCTCTCTGAAGGCTCTAGCAGAAACTCATGTCTCCTCTAGCTTCTGGTGGTCCTAAGCATTCCTTGTTTGTGGGAACAGAATGCCAGTCTCTGTCTTTGTACCGAAGGGCCATCTGTATCTTTCTGTCTGTTCTATTTTTACAGGGATACCAGTGACATTGGATTAAGGAGCTCTAGCAGCACTATAGTAAAGTACTCAGCTCCTAAGCACAAGTTTGGTGGTTCAAACACACCAGCTGCTCCATGGGAGAAAGATTTTGAAGTCGGCTCCCATTAAGACTACAGCTTTATCAGCCCAACAGATAGTTCTACTCTGTTTCATGATGTCACTATGAATAAGAATTGACTCCATGGTAATGGGTATGGTGTGCTCTAGAGAATGAACTCATGTAAACTAGTTACTTTAAAAATTCTTGTACATTCAGAATACTGGGGGCTAGAATTTGAACATCTTTGGGGGGATACAAATCAACTCATCCCGCTGCTGTCTAGTCAATTCCCTCATAGTTACCTTGTAGCACCAAGTAGAGCTGTCCCCTATGGTTCCCAAGGAGCACCTGGTGGATTGGAACTGCCAGTCTTTTGGTTAACAGCAGTAGCTCTTACCCACTATGCCACCAGGGTTTCCAATCAACCCATAGCATATATTATTTGCCTTTCTCTTTGAAAATACTTGCATTGCAGCTATGTAAATAAATACAAAAAGTGACCTATCCACTTATCATCTTTATGGTTTTTTCATGGAAAATACTGTAATTTTATGTTTAGCTTAATAAATTAGTTGTCATTTTAATATCTATTGCTCATATTTGGCTCCTTCCTAGTAAACAAAGTACATGAAAAGATCTTTAATAGAAAACAGAAAATCATCACTACAACCATTAGCATCGAACATCTGAGAGGTCATGATTCTTTTCATTAGAGCTCGCATAAAGTATAACTGCTTTTTTTCCCATTATTATTTCACTTTATCTTTTTAAAGGGGAGGGCAAAAAGAAACAAACTCTTTCTCCATTTTATGTCATAAATTGCAATACAAAAATTTATTTAATATAAAAGACTTTTCAACAAAGTTACCTGAAGACTATTTCAGGATTAGGACAAAATTTTGTGGAAGACACTGAATTTGAAATATTATTTTATTATTTTGTCATTTTGAATCTCAAATCTCAGAAATATTACAACTATAGTACAACTAGTATTTTTCCTGAATTGAGAATAATTTATCAATAACTCCTGAATGCTTTGACATATTTTGCCTACAAACAAGGACATTCTCTTTAATCACTGCAACACAACCACAAAAATTAGAAAATCAGCATTGACACATCACTATTACCTAATCCTTGAATCTGATTAGTGTATTGCATTTAGTTACCATGCCCTTTTAGCTTCTCTTAGCCTGAAAGATTTCCTGTTTTTTCATGACTTTTATGAACTTGATAGTTTTTTGAAGATTATAAGTAGTTTTTTTTTTTTTTTAATAGATTGTCCCTCATTTCATGTTTGTCTGTTGTTTCCTTATGATTAGCACCAGGTTATGTGTGTTTGGAGGAAAATTGCAAAAGTGGTTCTGTGGTCATCTCACTGCATTTTATCAGGTGTCATGTTGCTTGTGATATTACCATTGATTTCATGATTCTAGTGGTTACTGTACAAGTGATCATTTTAACTTCTTAAATAAGTAGATTTGGGGAAAGTATTTTGAGATGATATAAGTACCTTGTTTTCCATTAATCTTTATTTGCTTTTGTTAGTGTGAACTTACGGCTTTCTATACCACTCAGTGGGTTTTGCTATTATTATTTACCTTGTGTTCAAATTGTCTCAGATATAATCAGCATGATTTTTTTTCCATCTAGGTTTTTTTCCTTTCTTTTAACATGTCTCTGGCATAACTTAAATATTTGTTTGATGTAATAAGACATGTCAAGTTTATTTTCTACCTTTCATAACCCAGTCCTGGAATCAGCAATTTTTCAAGGAGTTCTATTTTATCTTTTCACTTTTTTTAGTTGAAAACTGTGTTAAGAAATGTCTGGGAACTAGGTATTTCCATTGTTTTGGGTTGTCATTGTTCACAAGATTCAAAGCCAAGTAAATATATGTTTGTAAATTTTGCTCTCAGGTGCCATTAAATTATTGCCAGCTCATACTGACTCTGTGCACATCAAAACCAAACACTGCCCCGTCCTATGCCGTTCTCACAATCACGATGCTTAAGCTCCTTGTTGCAGCGCTGTATCAATCCATCTTATTGAGGGTCTTCCTCTTTTTTGCTGACCCTCTACTTTACCAGGGTGATGTGTTTCTCCGGGGACTGACCTCTTCTGATAACAGGTCCAAAGTTCATGAAATGAAGTTTAGCCATCTTTGCTTCTAAGGAACATTCTGGCTGCCCTTCTTCCAAAACAGATTCGTTTGTTATTTTGGCAGTCCATGATATAGTCAACATTCTTCACCACAATAAATAAGACCACAATAAAAAGACATCAGTTCTTCTTTGATCTTCTTTATTTGTTGCCTAGCTTTTGTATGCACATGAGGTAACTGAAAATACTAGGGCTTGGGTCAGGTGCACCTTAGTCATCAACTTGACATATTTGTATGCATCCACCAATCTATTATCTATCTATATATTTGTATATAAACACATATTAATACTTGTTTTATTTAGACATATTTAAATCTACTAAAAATCAGGAGTTTACACTGATTCCTCTCTAAATTTGTATCACTGGATTTACTGTAGTTTCTCCCTTTGTATGTTTGTAACTACTTTCTTTGACAATAAAAAACGTAGTTCTCACTGTCCTCAATATATTTACTTACTTGACCAAGCTCCCGGTGTATCACTAGCATCATACTGCTTATGTGCTTCCCACCTCCCCCTCACAGATGCTTTCCTCACCCTACTTGAACTCCCGTATTTCTCTTCAGGCTGCTGAGCCTCTTCCCCTTCCCCATCTCTATGTGAATTTCTCCCTTCCTTGGCCTCACCTAATGGGTTTTGACTGAATTGTTTAGAAAAGGAAAAGAAGAAAAGAGAATGAAAGGGAAGGGAAACAATGGGAATGAAAGAACACGAAAGAATAAAAGGGAAAAGGATGATAAATCAAGGAGCAAAAGAATGAGAAAGACTTGTAATATTTTATTTAAAAATAACTTCTCTGCTGCATGGACTCTAATGTTATTGCATATTATATATTTCATTGAAAATTTCCCTTTTGATTTGAGAGGCTAAAATTAAAATAATAACTCCACTTAAGCTAGCTCAACTTCACTCATTCAAAAGTATGTATTGATCATCTCCTCTGCGCCAGTATAATGAATTACGGTAAAAACTGAACTATCTGCAATTCTCAGTTAGTTAGTATATTTTACTGACTTGCTTTTCAGGAAAGTTGGCCAAAACTAAGAAATAACGTTCCATTTTAAGATTTATTCAAAGCAGGATCAGTCAAGAAGTCAGCATGGATTTTACTCTAACTTCTATGACTTATATACTGTACTACATAATGAGAAATTATATTCAGAATTATTACCCTAAAAGGAGCATGAAACTCAAGCACACTGAAATATTGCCATGCTTACCACATTTTTAAAATTTGTTCAACAAACATAGTTTTGATCAATTAACCTAAACTTCAAATTTCTAGTTTGTTCAATCAACAAATATTTGTAAACCACCCTATCAGACAAAGACCTTGTTCTCAGGGTACCTGCTAACTAGTGAAAGGAACAGACAATAAAAAGGCAATATGTGGTATGCCAGATCATTATAAATGCTGAAAAGGAAAATAAAAAGTGAAAAAGCAAAGTATGAATGAGTCATAGTGATGGTAGGTGAGCTATAGCAGCTCCATGGTTACTTTCTTCTTACCATCAGTTTGTCATTTATCCAGAAAAATTTTCTTTTTGGGGCTGGAAATGCATTATTCTCAACTTTGTTGCTGCTTTTCCTTTAATATATTTTGATCAAATTATAATTATAATTTTAAAAATATCAGAAGATAACAATCACTATGGTTTGTTGGAGAAAATAGAAGGGAAGCAGCCAGTTTGTTGGAAAAGCAGTTTGATTTCATTTGAATTAAAAAAGCACCTTTCTTATATCACCTGAGTCTTTCTATATAAGTTGCACATCTTCATAATTTCTAGACACTGTATTTATTTCTAAAAATATTTTTATTGTAACTGAATTTCACTTCAAAAAGTATACTTTCATGATGTTGAGCAAAAAGATATGAAAAATGAAGAAATTTAGATAAGCAAAAGTCTATTAATCCATGGTTTATTAGTCACTTTCCAGGGATATATACATCATTAACTCCCTCAAATCATGACTCTACTTTAATAATTTCAGTTATACATGAGGCCTAAGACTGCCATATTTTTCTCAGGCAAAAATTGATACTTTAGTACTTAATTCAATATATGCTGGCTTCCTCCAATGATACCAGAAATCTGAAGAATTGATATTATAATTAAGGAGAATGAAAGTGGTTAAATTTTAAGGTAGAGTATTAAATAGAAGCCCAATCCACTGTCACTGAGTCTATTTAAACTCATAGTGACCACACAGGACAGAAGAGAAGTGTCCCATAGAGTTTCCAAAGAGTACCTGGTAGGTTTGAATTGCCAACCCTTCGATTACCAACCGAAATACAGAAACACTATACCACTAAGATTTCCAAACAGAAGCCAGTAACACCTATATGTAAACGAGGGAGCATCAACCAAAGAATTTTGAGACCTAGCTTGAACTTTTCCTTGTTTTTGCTTTGTAACCTTGGGCAGATTCCTCCCAATTTCTCATACCCAGTAATTCTCTTTGGTAAAATGAGGATAACATGAACCGATGTCCAGCTAAAGTCGGTATTTAACAACCAAATCTTTAGGATTAAAACAAAAATACCTAATAAAGAAAAGTGCTTGCCCTTCTTACGTGTTTCTATGCACATTTTTTCTCTCACACTCCCATGTATATAGTAATAAAGGAGAAATTATTTTTCAGTCAAATAAAAGAATACCCTCATATTTAATTATTAATATTCTTTTTCATTAAGATTATGCTTCTGTTTCTTTCATTCCCTTCAAAACCTTCAGTAACCTCTTAAAATAACTATATTTGAGAAAAAGGTGGGAGAAATAGATACAGTATGTCTCTCCTTTGATCTTTATGTCTAGTACCCATAAACAGTGACCACATCTTCAAAAACTAATTTTGTATATAGTTGAAAATATCATTTTTATGGAAAAGTCTTGATATAACCTATATTATTATTACTCAAAGAAATAATATTCAAAATTATATTTTGAATTAGAACACCCCTCCAAAAACAGCTCTCTATTGTTCTATTGGGAAACCTTGGTGGTATAGTGGGTTAAGTGCTACATCTGCTAACAAAAAGTCGGCAGTTCAAATCCACCAGACCCTCATTAGAAACTCTATGGGGCAGTTCTACTCTCGCCTCCAGGGTCTCGATGAGTCAGACCCAACTCAACAGCAGTAGGTTTACTGTACTATTGAAATTCTTGATAAAAGAACTCAATAATATTCAACTTCACTGATTAAAATAATACCTTGATCTTTTTATGCCACATTTATTTATAGAGAAAAATACTTTTCATATTATACATATATATCATTTTTCTAGTTCATTTTCAAAGGCTTTTATGAAATACAGATCAAACACCTAGTGGTACAATGGTTAAGAGCTGTGACTGCTAACCAAAGAGCTGTGACTGCTAACCAAAGGGCTGGTAGTTCAAACCTACTAGCCAGTTCTTGGAAACCCTATGTGCAGTTCTACTATAAAGTCACTACGAGTCAGAATGGACATATTTTATACTTTCAATATTAGCAACTTATATATACCAACTTAGCATACATATTATGTACATATAATTGCCAAGGCTATGTGTCCACTGACAAAGATCATTATTTTAGAAACAAAAATAAAAATAAAAAAATTTCCAGAAAATAATCAGAACTTGCAAATAAATTAACTTTCAGATTTATCCCTATGCATAATACAGTATAAGTAACATTTTACTTTAATTATTTCTAACCAAGCAGTACCTGAGATCATTCAGATTTTTCTCTGATGCATTTTTAAACCTCTTTCTGAATGGACTAATTTAGGAATACTCAATCTTTTGACCTACAGTCATTTTATAAAGTTAAAAAAAACCTGCAGGAGTATCTAGCAAGATCTCAGATACAAAATTAGCCAACAATCATCTGGATAGCAAATCTGCACCGGAAGAAGTGGCGCAAAGACTTTGTAAGTTGAATGATACAATGTACAAGCTATAAGCAGATCACAAACCACAGAGTAAAAGGTTATACTACAGACTACATATTGTAACATATCCCTTCTCTTCCAAAAAAAAAAAAAAAAATACTCAAACCCACTTCTGTCAAGTCTATTCAGACTTGTAAGACCTTACAAGACAGAACAGAACTGTCCTGTGGAGTATCCAAGGAGCACCTGGCAGATTCAAACTTATAACCTTTTGGTTAGCAGAGGTAACATTTCACCACCATACATGAGGGTTTCCGTATATTGTACAGCCACATTTATTCCCACTCATAACTAGGAAACAGGTCAGCAGCAACTAACAATATAAATCCATCAATGCGATTTACATTTTCTCACATAAATTTATGTTCAAAAGTGGAGCCCCATCACCCTCACAGAGTCATCATGAGAATAAAATGAGATCATATTTGCATGACTAATCCTTCCTGAAGGAGCCCTGGTGACTTAATGGTTAAGCACTCAGCTGCTAAAACACTAGTTGCTTCACGGGAGAAGACACCTGATTTGTTTCTATAAACATTGCAGCCTAGGAAACACTATAGAACAGTTCTACTCCATCTTGTAGGATAGCTATGATTTGGAATAGATTTGACGGCACACAACGACCCTTACTGACTGTGGCTAAATGCTGGGCTGGGTCCTGGACACATTTATTTAATCTTCACTGAAACTCGGTAAGATAAGCACTAGTTTTAACCATACTGAAATGCCACTTTTGTCGGTAACAAACAGGTGACTGTTAGCAAAACTTTGCTAGTACTGTTCTTTCTGCTGCCATGCAAAAGAGGAAACTGAGGAACAGAAAAGTAACTCAGTTGCCTAGGGAGAATCACTGTTTTTTCCAACTTACAGTGGAGAAGCTGATGCTGAACAAAGTGACTTTCCCAAGGATACAGTGCTGTCCTCCCCTCAGAGAGATAGAGCAAGGGCTATCATGTCTGCAGTTACGTTTTGTGAGGTTTAAAGTGCTATCAAAAGCTGTTATCTTTACTGTGATTGGTGGGAAGTTTTCTCTTGGTTGTCCCACACTGAGAATTCCATTAGCCAATAGCTAAGGATTACCAAGGAATGCAGCCTCGGGTTACCAAGATGGAAGACTCACATGTGTCGTGTTCTGGAAGCATTCTCCTCGGATCCCACCCATCAACTTAGAGTCAGTCACTTAGCTCTGACTTTCCCTCAGCCAATTAAATCCTAAAGGTCAAAGTTCCTGGAGTACATTGGGTTGCTGTCCAATTATTTCCTATGCTGCCCTTGGAATAAATGAGGTAAAGAGTTATTGAAGATGAACCAAACCAAAAACCCAATGCCATCGAGTTGATTCTGACTCATACTGACTTCATAGGACAGAGTAGAATTTCTCCACAGAGTTTCCAAGGAGTGCCTAGCAGATTCAAAATACTGGCTTTTTGGTTAGCCGGCATAGCACTTCACCACTATGCTACTGGGGTTTGATAACTCTACAAAATTCATAAAACATTATTGTTTCCAAATAGCCACACAAAATATATCTTTCAAACAAAATTTGATGTTTTATTTGAGCTGGAACCTGGGACATTTTAGAAAATCCACACAGCAGGGGAACAAGAACCCAAATAGGGACATCTAGCTGTGTTTTGCTCTTTTACTCCATTTTCACCAGTAAACTGTCCCTCTCTTCGAAAATTAAGCAGTCTGAGGCCATAACACTGAGCAGCACTTGGTGCACTGCAATCAGACTGGGAGAGGCAATCTTCAGCCCTACAGCACACAACACTAAGGTCTTTCTCGGTTTCTCAGCCTTCATTGCCTTTACAATGAAGTACTTAAATACTGCTGCTTCATTCCTTATTATTATTATTATTTTTAAATCAACTATGACAACAGCATTTTATCTGTATGGTTCACCTGGACATAAGAAAGTGTAGTAATTACCGGTGCTGTGTGATAATGGGTAAGTTGTTTCTTATCTATATTCTTCAGTTTCTCATTTGTAAAACGAGGATTATATTAGTTCCCATTGCTTAGGAGGAAACCTAGTGGCACAACAGTTAAAAGCTGGACTTGCTAACCCAAAGGTCAGCGCGTATTGCGTTGGAAATCCTATGGAGCAGTTCTAATCTACGCTAGAAGGTCACTATGAGTGGGAACTGACTCAACAGCATGTAACAATAACTTCCTATGATTGTGTGGTACATTAAGTGCAATAACATTTTTGGAGCCCTGGTGGCACAGTGGTTAAGTAGTAACAGTTTCAGGCCACCAGCTGCTTCTTGGAAGCCCTGTGGAGCAGTTATACTCTGTTCTATAGGGCCACTATGAATCAGTCAGCAACAATGCACTGTCCTATAGGGCCTCTTTGAGTCCAAATCAACTTGGCAGCAAAGGCTTTGGTATATAGAATCTAGAACATTGCCAAATATGCTCAATATTTTAATGGATACTGATTTCTCATGAAATTGTGAGCACACCTTAGTTTAACATTTAAGTACACTTAAAAAATGCTTTCCTATGTTCACATAACACATAAACATCTCTCAGGAATTCAACTTGTTAATCAGTTGCCAGAAAGTAAATTCTGACTTATGATGACCCTGTCTCTGTGTCAGAGTAGAACTGCATTTTATATGGTTTTCAATTACTGATTTTTCAGAAGTAGGTTGTCAGGCTTTTCTTCTGAGGCACCTCCGGGCGAACTCAAGCCTCGGACATTTTTGGGCAGCAGCCAAGAGTGTTAGCTATTTGCGCCAATTAAGGATGTTGGGAATTTTTTCTAATTTAAAAGAATTTGCTTGTAAACTAATTCTTCACATTCTTTGCCACCCGTTTTGTTACCACTTTAGTCTCTAGGTAGATCTTTAACTTTCCACTTTCTAGAATTTACATCCCATCTTCCAAATCCACAATCAGTGCATTCAAGTCATCAAGTCAGTTCTAACTTAGAGAGAACCTGAAGGACTGAGTAAACCCTGGTAGGGTAGTGGTGAAGTGCTACATTAGCTAACCAAAAGATCAACAGTTCAACTCTGCCAGGCACTCCTTGGGAACTCTCTGTTTTGTAGAGTCAATATGATTCAGAATCAACTCAACAGTAGTGGGATTTTTTTTTTTTTTCCCTGCATCCATAGCGTTTCCCAGGCTGTAAATTTTTAAGAAAGCTGCTGTATCTTCTCCAGCAGAGCCACTGGTAGGTTTGAAAGAGTTTCCTTTGGTTTAACACTCTAGTGCTGAATCACTCTACCATCAGGGATCCTACATCCATCCTCGTTTTCCGAAAATGAATACTTCAGTGATGCTTGCCTGTATCTTTGTTCTTTCCCCTCCTTCAGTGTTTTACTGTATTTCACGGTTTCATCTTATCGTTTATTGATAACTGCTGTGCTACCAAAATAGGCATCAGATACTAACACTTAATGTCCAAGCTGGGCACCTTTTCAAGCATAAAAGAATTGTGTCCTAAACTTAAAAATGAAGAATTACAGCTATGTGCAAAAACAAATGACGAAGATCTTACAAATAAAAAGATTAAAAAAAAAAATGCGGACATTCACAGGTATCAGGGAAACTTTCTACGGGGTGAGAAAAGCGTACTGTGAGTTCCGAGTCACAGTAGGTTAATAGAACACTGTTAACTCTGATTTGCTCCTTTTCTTGTAGAACTTTTTAATTACTGCATTTCTAGTGCACTACATTTGCAAGTTCTCTTTTATTCTTCTAATAATTTTTCCTAAGGTACATCCCATAAATTACCCCTTTCCTTTTCCTTTCTATCTTCTCTTTAAACAATTCTGAGAAGACAAGGGAAAAAAAAGCAAATGGTAATTTTAAGTAACTGCTTTGAATTAGTTCACGTGCTTCTTTAAAAAAAAAGTATTAGCACTGTGCCTTGCTGTACCCACTTTAAGCACTGTAATTCAGATTATGGGGGGAGGGAGAAAATTTTTGCTGCTGGCCTGTCTCTTTTCTGTGAAGGCACCAGCTCTGGACAAACAAATCCTTTTCATTCCTCCCCTTCATTCTTTACTTCTTGAATTTGTTCTAATTTCAGGTTTCCTCTAAGGACCTTCAATTTCAAAACCTTCCATTAAGCTGACCAAAGCTACTTCAATTTTTCTGTTTCCTTTCCCTACATAAAAGGCTAACTTTCTCCCCAAACTCATTTGTTCAGTTTTGTTTCTTAACCTCCCTTGACTCTTACATCACTCTTGTCCAAGGACAGTTTTTTTTTTCTTTTTTTTTTTAGTTTCCAAAGCCCTGCTCCTCTGCTTTTTAAGAAGTTTCTGGAATTCTCACCTTAAAAGTGATAAATGTCACTACTGAAATTGCCGAACAAAGAAACAACTATATGTTCTGTGTTTAATAAAATGGCAATAACTCTCAATTTAGAAATCCTGAGAACAGAGACAACTCAGAGACAGAGACAAGTCTGTGGGAAAAATGACTTCTTTGCAAAAGTCAGGTATAAGACTAGGAATAGTTTTTTTTTTTTTTTTTTTTTTCCTTGTAAAGACTGAGTTATTCCTTCATTCTTAACATAAACGTCCCTGATGCCCTCTATGTTTGGGGCTGGAATGTTAATTGAGTGTTAATAGTATTGGAGGCTCTGGTGGCTTAGTGGTTAAGTGCTATATGCCTGTTAACCAAAAGGTCAGCAGCTGGAATCTGCTAGCTGCTCCCTGGAAACTTTATGGGGCAGTTCTAGTCTGTCCTATAGGCTTACTGTGAGTCGGAATTGACTTGACAACTAGGGTTTGGTTTGGGGTTTTTTTTGGAATGTTAATAATGATACTACAATACAGTCTTCTCTTCTGGAGTGTTCACTTATGGCAAGTTTTACTGCGTACTGCAGTTCTTCACTTTTGTATGATGTGATTCAAAGTGAAAAGGTACAAACAAAATAACACCAAACATTTGATTTCAAATGGTCAGTTCAGTGTCGACTTGACCTGTCACCCAAGCCAAGTGCTGTCGAGTTGGGTCCGACTCATGGCAACCCTAGGGGCCAGGGTAGAACTGACCCCCAGAGTATTCAAGAAGCGCCTGGTGGATTGAACTGCCGTCACCAGTTGAGTCAATTCTGACTCACAGCATCCCTACAGGACAGAATAGAACTGCCCCTTGGAATTCCCAAGGAATATCTGGTAGATTTGAACTGCCGAACTTTTTTGTATAGTATAGTATGTTATCAAAATCTCTAGCCAGAGCAGTTGAAAATATGATACTAAAGGGAAGATACTAGTGGAAGAAAAGTTTAATAGTTTGGTAATGCAATGGTGAGGGGGCACTGGAGGGAGATAAGATGAGAGATAGCCACGTATTAAATAACCAACCTTTAACGAATGAAGTTGCTGGTCAAGGCTAAGAAAATTACATTTATATAACTAACTTATTTCATATTTTTTCCAGTTTTGTTTTAAAATAGTCTTTATTGTGCTCAATAAACTAAGTAGGAAACGTATTATTCCTAGTTTTAAAAGAAGAAAAACCACTGTGTGGCTTATCTACCACACAGCCAATGGATACAGTCACTATTGGAGCTAAAACACAGCTTTTCCACGTGCTGGTCCATTTTTTTTTTTACATTATAATATACATTATAAAAATGTATATGTTACTATAAATCAAGGCAGAAAAATTTCAGTCTTTTGACATATAAATAGTAAAATGTACATTCATGGTTAGCTTACATTTTATGTTTCATAGATGATATTTGAAAACAAATTAAATTTTTGTAAGAATCCTTGGCAGAACTTGCACTTGCCTTTTGTGTTCAATTTTTTGATACAATTTTAATATACATATTTTATATTACAGTAGGAATAAAGCATGTATACTTTAATTTCAAAGTCATGTGAATTTTGAAATTCTGAAGCACAGCTCTGACATCAAAGACATTCAAATAATCACCACAATGATAACATTAAATTGATTGAACACTGCAGTTCTCTTGGTTAGAAATATTTTAAAATTGTCTTCAGCTGATTTGTCTTACTTAGAAAAATACAGTTTCCAAAAAGAATTTAGTCAGGAGCTATTACTATGTTGGCTTTTAGAGAAAGAAAAAATAGAAAGATTTGTGTCAAATTCACACGTACCTTTAAATTCTAAGTGAAAAGTTTCCAAGTCTTGTGAGATGTGAAGGTAATACTCAATGACAACTAATTGAATATGTCTAATTATCATGCTCTGAGTATGGCTGTTACTGTGCTACAATTCATCTCAGCATATAGATGTTAAAATGTAAAGACTGCATCTTCCTGGACCAAGTTTCTATATCTCAGTGCTTAGCACTCCAAATGTTAAAATGTGCTGCCCAATTTTCTATGTTCTAAATGTAAAACGATACTAAAGTCAAGCCAAAGCCAAATGCCATTGAGTCAGATCCGACTCATGGCGACCCTAGGGGTCAGGGTAGAACTGACCCCCAGAGTATTCAAGGAGTGCCTGTTTTATCATTTTATATGTATATATACATTTTTTCCTTACCGATGGTTTCTTTTTTGTTATCATTTCTTGTATTTATTTTGTCCCTACTCTTCAACTTTATCTCATTTGGCTTTCCTTTACCCCTACTGTATAACCTGTCACTTTTCTTAGAATTCCCTTGTTCTGTCTTCACCTGAGATTATCCTTTACCCTACGATACACAAAAAGAGTATGAGATCATTCACTGCACTGAAAACCCAACACTCCTGTTTATAATATTTTTTTTTCATGTGAAACATTTCTTTCTGTGGTAATAGAATCCTTTAACCATGTCTTTCTCCATTCTGTTGTATAACCCATCACTCTGCTTTTCCACACTCAACTTTCAGGTTCTGACCCTCCTTCTCTATTACTCTCTTTGAGGTCTGACCCTCTTTCATCCTTTTGCTTTATTAAATGCCTTTCTCCTCTCAAAAGCTCCCTACTTCTGTTCATAGCAGCTGATCCTCTAGATATCCCATCTAAGGAGGGGGTAGAGAAGAGAAAGCCCACCAAAGGTTTAACTTTCATATACCAAATGTGAATGTTGGCTGGTTGCAAGTTGTAAGTCTGTATAGCTCTAATAGTAATCACCATGGGAGCTCAGAACCTTTGAGTTACGTCCTTACGTGTGTCTGAAGTCTCTGTCTGTGTCTGAATAACTATGTGCTTGTCTCAACTTTGTTAGGATTATTCAGTGCAATCGTTCAAGCCAAAGAGCATTGAGATCAGGATATCAGAAACATTGCTAAGCCAAAGGGTTTGGCTTAGCTTCACAAAAAATAACAAAAAAGAAAAAAAAATAGTTTTAAACTATATTATGCTTATGGACACTACATGGAGCTCAGAAATAAGACGCCACTTCTTCCATGGCTATGAAACAGATTGGAAATTAGACTTAAGGGTACCGGAAACTCACTTTGCTTTGCACTGGGTCTAATGAATCTTTTAAAGTTTAAAAGGTAGTCAAAGCATAAGCTTGTAAGATACATATTTAGTAGTGCTATGGACCCAGGATAAGCTTTTATTTAATGGACAACATAATGGATTGAGTTGTGTCCCTCCCAAAATGTGTGTACCTACTTGGCTAGGCGGTGATTCCTGCTCCTGTGTAATTTTCCTACAGCTATAAATCTTGCCTCTCTGTGTTAATGAAGGAGGCTGGGTGGTGGTTGTATGCGCGACACAGGATTCTATCTGTAAACTGTTTAGTGCCTTGGGGCAATCTCTTGGAATATAAGGGAAAGGGAAGCAAGCAGAGAGAGGGAAAACTCTTATCAACACTAAAGCATGTCCTTTGGCCCCAGGGTCCATGCACTTCAGAGGCTCCTGGTCTAAACGAAGATTGATGACAAGCAGCTTCCTCCGAGGCAACTGAGAAAGCTAATGCCATGAATTTGGACTTTTAGCCTACTTTACAGTGAGGAAATAAATTTTCCATTGTTAAGGTCATCCACCTGTGGTATTTCCAGATGACTAAGAATTTGTTACTGGGAGAGTAGAGTGCTGCCTTAACAGGTACCTAAACTATAGAAGCACTTTTACAACTGTAAATGGATGGAAGCCTCGAAAAGAACTGAGAAGAACTGGTTAACAGTGAGGAATGTGCAGATGGTGAAAAACTGCAGCAGAGAATTGGAGTGCAGAACCGGGAGTGCTATGAGACGTGGCCCTGGGCCCGATCCATGGAGTGAGTGCGTGGAGTGCCTGCGTGCAGGATGTTTCCAGGCTGAGTGGGGCGCCTCTGAGCACTTATCAGCGAGCTACAGCTTTGGAACACTTGCCCCAGCAAGGCAGAAGCGGTCACGAGGCCCTAGACAACGGCCACAGGAAGCAGAAGCTAAAGAAACTAGGAGCACAAGAAGCTGAGCTGCCTAGTCTCAAAAGGTATGGCCATGACCTCAGGGGTTTCAAAGGCTGGAGGCTTGGCCCCTGGTGTTTCTAAGGGTGGAGCTGCCACTCACTGGAGGAGAAAACGGTGTACCTAGAGCTGTGGGAGCAGAGTTGCTGTCCCACTTGTCTGGAAGGCAAAACTTAAGTCCAGAGCTGAGGGGCTTCCACTTAGAATTTGGAGAATGTGGCCATTACTGGGAGTTTGGAGGGTAGAGCCATTGTGTAAAATGTCTCTGAAAACAGAGGCTTATTTTCAAAGCTTGAGGGTTAATGTAACGTATTCTGCATTTTTGCTTGGTGTGTGCTATGCCTTCTTTCTTGCAATATCTCCCATTTGTGATAGAAATATCAGACTTGTGCCTTTTCTGCCATTGTACCTTTGGAAGAAGATAACTTGTATTCTAGCTTTCACAAATAAACAGTGATCTTTGAATTCTGGGGCTTGGACTTAAGACTTTTGCTATGATATGTTTTACATGTTATAAGGATGCGATGGAGGGATGGCAAACAGTGGAATGTCACGGATTGAATTGTGTCTCCTGAAAAATGTGAGTAGCTATTTGGCTAGGCCATGATTCCCAGTCCTGTGTGATTTTCCTGTATGTTGTAAATTCTACTGCTGTGTTATTAATGAGAGAGGATGGGTAGTGGTTGTATTAGTGAGGCAGGACTCAGTGTATGATTGTTTTGTGTCCTAGGACAATCTTTTGGAGTATAAAGGAAAGGGAAGCAAGCAGAGAGGGGAACCTCAAACCAAGAAGAAAGCAGCGCTAGGCTAAGAGGAGAGGATTCCCTTTGGCCTCAGAGTCCATGTGTCTCAGAAGCTCCCAGCCCGGAGGAAGACTGAGGATGAGGGCCTTGCTCAGGAGCCAGCGGGAAAGCTGATGCTTTGAGTTTGGGCTCTTAGCCTGCTTTATTCTGTGTAAATAAATCCCTCTTCCTGACAGTCATCCACTTGTAGAGTGTTTCTGTTACAGCAGCACTAAATGACTAAGACCGATGAGAACACAGAGTAGTTAGAATTTTCTCAGAGAATTCAACACAGAACTCTCTTTTCTTTACAGTACTTTGCTGCAACATTAATGTCCTATAAGATTTGATGTTACTTTCCCAGATAGGGGCTAGGAGCAGAATTCAGCTAACTCTAATGATCCTTCAACGTCACAAGTTCTAGAAGGCTTATTTCCTGAACTTACTGATAACCCATATGATTATATAGCCACAGTGGTTCCCAATTCTGAGGGCTGTCATTCCCTCCTTGAAGGGCCTTTAGATAAGAGAGAGAGAGAGAGTGTGTGTGTGTGAGTGTGTTTGTTGCGAAGGGCATTTGACATTAGCAAAATGAGTGGAGAATGTTGCTGGCATTCAGTGGGAAAGAGCTAAGCCTGTCGAAGAACCCACAGTGCTTGAGATAGGGTTGGTCAAGAAAGGGTTGTCAAAATAAAGTTACCAGTCTCTCTGTTGATAAACACTGTGTCATTGAGAAGATTTTCTTGGCGTGCTGGGTAGAGTAATTCTAACTTTGATGTTTTTATGGCCTCTGTGGGGCTATCTATAGCTTCATTTTCCTGTTTTATTCAGCAATTAATATTTATAAACACCATTACCACATTAGGTCCAAATTTCTCTGTTTCTCCGACTCAGGTCAAGTTTGGAGTAGAAGAAAAAGTAGAATACATAATTTCCTAATATAAACAGTTAATGAGACCTCATCAAGGCTTTTTTCTGTTCGAGGCCAGGGCATTTTCTTGAGGTAGCTGACAATTTTGAGTCCAAGGTAGAGAAAACTGATTGATGGACTCATTCAAATCGTTAATAATTTACGGATACAGATGATGCCAGTACTGTTCTAGATGTTTACATACTTGATTTCATTTTTATTGTTCCCCAAACTCTATCTCCTCTTCACAGATGAGCAAACTGAGACACCAGTCAATCAAATAATTTGCCAAGTATCTTAGAGCAAGTACTAGAAATTAAATTGACTCCAGAAATTATATTCTCAACAACTCATGTTGCCCTAGAATTACTGAATCAATTAATTCTACTCTTGTTGAGTGAGGTTGTTTTATTTTGTTTTGTGTTCTGTCTGCCAGGCTTGCTTCCCTGGATTGGTTTATGCTGAAAAGATTTCCTTGTCTACAGTTGCTGACACAAAAGCGTGTTTTGTGGAGTTTTTGTCTTGATTTTGTTATTCCAAAACAAAGCACCAACCTTATTAGGAGGGCACTAGGCCACTGGTCGCTGAGCAGCAGGCTTAGAGGAATACCCAGTGGGATGAGTGTAAACGGAAATACCCAAGTCCTGCTGACTCTAGCCCTATAACTGGGTTAATTGTTGTGAAGGTAATATCCAGAGAAGTGATCACTTAGGTTATCAGGGCAAAAGTCCCAGGGAAAGAGTGCAGAGATCAGGGCCTAAGGTCAAGGTAAAATGGTAAGAAGAAAATGAGGTCAAAAACACAGGTGTTTGTCAGAATGCGAGACTGCGTCAGGAAAACAAGGGTTGAAATTTGCACCATGGTTCAGGCTCACTATGTAGAATTGGGAAGGATCAAGCTGCTGAATGAGCTACAGAAAGAATCCTTGAATTTAATACAGTTGATAGGGTCTCCTCTGTGGCTCATCCTGACTGCTATATTAACTCCTTCAGGTCCTGACAAAGAACACCATGAATATAATCCCTCAGTTAGTGCTTTGGTGTCAGAAACTAGCAGGACTACCTCTATAAATTTGTGGATAGATTTAATTTTCCACTCTGCCATTTCATTGACCTTTCATGTGTTAAGCCGTTCCTACTGACGGAGAAGCTGATTGAGACTGGAGCTTTACCAATAGTAGCAGAGTGTAATACTAGAAACCACTGTGAAAGATGAGAGTTAATTCAGAGACTATGTCATTCTTCCAGTCCTGAGACTTAGGACCCCAGGTAAAAGAGATATTGTTGATATGTCAGCTTATGGCTATCTGAGCATTCCATCTCGATACAATCATGTATCTTGCTAAATTATGTGACTCCATAAAGACATAATTAGGCAATGTTGATACATTTTCTGCATTGCAGGACATTCAGAGTATCATTATTTATTTAAATTTAGTCCTAAGGCTGTTGTGGCCTGTCTTACCACACTGTCAGATTTTTAATTCTAACCTGTATTTCAGCCTTTGGTCAGGTTTTTAGTTAAATCCAATGTATTAAAGAGTAGTTTGATTATTTCAGCAAAAATATCATGTAGGGTTGATCTTTTTTGCTTGCCTTATAGAATTCAGACACTTTCTAGGTTTTCTACCTTTAATAAAAACAAATGCATACTGTTTCACTTTTAAAGTCCGGGTTTGAAGATTCTACTTGTCAAGAAGATTCTAGAAGCGCCATGGCTTCTATCCTGCTGATTGTCTAGTCAGCTACTATTTGTCAATCAGATCATCATGGCAGTATTTCAGGCTCTTGGAGAGATGGCAAATAAATGCATCCCCTGAACTTGAAATAAGCAAATATATAAAAAACAAACAAGAGACAAAGATACTCTCCTTTGCAAGGTTCAGACCCATGAATTAGAAAAGCTGGATTCCATCAGCACAGTAGAAACCATCTGTTGGAATCCTGGTGTAGGGCTGAGAGTGAGGGTGTCATTCTAGGGGTGCAGAAGGAGAAGTGGAAAATCTAACAAATGGATGGAGCTAAAGTGCTGATGTCAAATTTCTTCTCTCTCCTTATTTGCTGACCACTTAGGCTGTATTTGTAATATCCAGGATTAGGAACAGCAAGAATTCCACTAAGAATCAGATTTAAGTCACTAAGACAGAGTTAGAGGCACAGAGACATGGATCCATGGAAAAAACAAGTCTGCAAACTGAACACAGCCTCTTAGACTTCTGTCGAGGAGTATACTCCCACCCAACACTGAAATGCAGATCTGATTGTGTTCAGCAGAGCCTCAAGGGAGGAAATAACCTAAAGGAACTCCAAATAGATACAGGACAGTTAGTCAGAAGGATGACTAAAGTCCTTTGTCTTGGTGGTGATGCTGGGCAGTGCTTCCTTAAATTACCTGCCTCTTGCTCTTCTCTCTGTAGAAACCCTGGTGGCATAGTGGTTAAGTGCTAGAGCTGTTAACCAAAAGGTCTTCAGTTCAAACCCACCAAAATGCTATGGAGCAGTTCTACTCTGTCCTACAGAGTTGTTATGAATCAGAATCAACTTGATGGTTTTTTAGTTTTGCTCTTCTCTGCAATCACCTCCAGAATGTACTGCTTAAACTCAGCGAGCTGACTCCTTCAGTTACAACATGTTTAATTCATTGTTTTGTTGTTAGGTAGCATCCTTTTGGTTCCTACTCATAGCAACTGTATGTACAACAGAACGAAACCCTGCCCAGTCTTGCACCTGCCCACAATCGTTGCTATGCTTCAGCCCATTGTTGCAGTTACTGTGTTAGTCTGTCTCTTTGAGTGTCTTCCTGTCTTGCACTGACCTTCTTAGTTTACCAAGCATGATGCCCTTCTCCAAGGACCCATCTTTCCTGACAATATGTTGACTCTTTGAAGAGGCAGCTCTTCCCCAGTGGTCTTTTGAGTGCCTTCCTACCTGAGGGGCTCATCTTTAGGTACTGTATCAGACAAGGTTCCTCTGCTATCCTTAGGTTTTCACTGGCTAATTCTTTTCAGAAGTAGACTGGTGGGGCCATTTCCTAAAGCAAAACATCAAACCCTGCGAGAGGAAAGCTTGAAGAATTATAGCCTTTCCTAAAATATCAGAAGCCTGAGGGCTTCAAACCTGACCAGTTATAGCCTTGTTAAAAGCACCAGGAGACTAGAAGCCTGGCACAAGAGAAAACCCCCACAAGTGCTTCCTGTGAACAGTTCAACCCCAGAGAAAGGAGAGCTCTTCCTTTCAACTTAAGAATTTGCTTATGTTTATCTTGGTAACCATGTTAACACCAGTTAGAAGGTAAAATGATAATTTGTAAAACTGCTATGCCAATGAAATTGCAATATGAAAATCTGTAAACCTGTAATTGCCAACTGGAAGAATCTGTGAAAATTCCTTTGTTTGCTTCTTTGAGAAACAGGGATGGTTGGTAACAGAACAGGGTGCGCAGCTATTTTTTGGACTTGAGTCTGACCGCGGCACCACCGGTAATGAATTCTCTTCCTCTTAAAAGAAAAAATAGTGTTTAAGGTGTTTTCTGCTCTGTGGGCCGAACTTGTCTTTTTCCTGCAACAACCAAACCCAGTGCTGTTGAGTCAGTTCTGACTATGGAAAAGCTGCTGAAACCTGTCCGCCACCGGTGGCCCTGCTGGTATCCGAATCCAGGTGGCATAGCCTATAGCATCACAGCAACGCACAAGCTCCTGCAATACAACAAGCTGGCATCAGACTCACAAGATACTCCTGTCTGACAGTTTCAATGTGGCACGTTGTGAAATGCCCATGACACAGAGTTAAACAGCTATCAGGTTTCCATCTTGGCTTTGACATTTACTCTCTATGTCCCTGGCCAGCTGACTTAGACTTCTTTAAGCCTCGGTTTCTCACTGTGAAATACATATAACAATACCTGTCTCCTATGATTTCTGAGGATTTAAGAGATAAAAGATACCTACTATTAAAAAAATAAAAAACTGCAGCCATCAAGTTGATTCTGACTCATAGTGACCCCACAGGACAGAGTAGAATCGTGCTATAGGGTTTCCAAGGAGTGGCTGGAGGACTTATACTGCCAACCTTTCGGTTAGTGGCCAAGCTCTTAACCACTGCACCATCAGGCCTCTGTATCTACTGTCCCCCCTAAAACCAAACCTGTTGCCATCCAGTTGATTTCTACTCATAGAGATCCTATAGTGCCTGGCAAATAGAAGTCATCAGTCCAATGACACATAGGTATTATTTCAAGTGTTTTTACAAAGATTATTTCTCACTTTTTCTAAAAAAAAAAAAAAAAAGCTAAATACTGTCTTGTTGACTTGTAAGAAATTCTCTTGTTGATGAGACTCTGATGACTTGTTTAATCTTGAAAACCAAAAAGAAATAATTTTGGCGGGGGGAAGAAAAACAGCACTCTTTGAATATGTGTATGTACATACGTATGTATGTATGTGTTGCTTGAGCTTAGATTGAGATCGCAGACACATGTAATTCATGACTGGTCTGCTTTCTTTTGTTTCTTTAAGCTTCTGGGGCTACATATTGAATCTGATACTGTACAATATGGTAATCAACCCCTGGATTGCAGCAGGCTCACAATGTCAGGCAAGGTTTTCTCCTTGTCAGATACCACCTAATGAATGGAGCAGTGTCATTGTGCCGAAATTTTGTATGATTTTCTTGTGAACTACAGTGAATATAGTTGAAAAGCCTGATAACTGAAATTCCGCAGTATCTCAGAACATCACAGTGACTGTTACTTATTATAGGAAATATAGAAGGCATTGAGAATTCTGATGAAAGAGAGGTTTATTTAAAATATAAATCATAGAAACCATTATTATCAGCTTTTTAAAAAATGACTTACCTTTTAAAATGCAGTCAACTAACTGGCAATTTTGGCCACAAAAACAATATAAAAGTCCAATGACACGTACATGCTGTTCTACCCATTTCAAATTAAGAGCCGTTTACTGTCTCTTACTGTCCTCCACTTGGCAGCTGTAGAAGCTAGGCTTCATGAGCTTGAAACTTAGTATCTCTTTATGGATGGGCTTGAAAAAACTCTTAATTCCTAAGAGCTATCTTTTTTAACTAGCATATGACTTGCACAGCTGTTATTTTTAGTTCTTTTTTTTATTGCTTTTGTATTGCATTCTGAGATTTTATGAAGGTACTAAATTTATAACCTATTTTTAAGTACCATTTCAGTCATCTTTATCTTTGTTGTTAAAAACAGCACATCTATATGGTTATGCTGGCATTCAAATAATATACAAAGTAATTAACAGTAAATATTAAAAATGATATTGGCAAACTCTAAAATATAAAGCAAGTATGATAGAGTTAAGGAAACATATGCTGTTTTCTCTGACAAATACAATTTCAAATATATTTACTGTTAAGATATCCACCTGATGTATTTCTTACGGCTGGGATACCAGGATATTTATGGCAACACATCAACTAGTGCTCTGGGGGTGGATCTCACATTGTACTCTTAACAATAGTTGGCAGCAGGTAACATTCCTTTCCTCTGTGTCTATTCTGACCTGCTTGAAGGTCAAGACAATGAATACATGATCCACTATTCACTTTCCTTTGAAAATATATGGATTTCTCACAGTCAATATTATACTTTGACTGTATTAACAGTGATAGATAGGTTACTGAGAAAAGCAATGGAAATAGAGAACAACTAATATAAGCTATTCTCTATGGCTATCATGTGAGCATTGGGCTGACGTTTCGTGATTCAGGTGACTTGAACAGATTGTCCTGATCATGTAGTTAGACTTAACCCTGGCCTGTAAACGTCATAGGGGCTGAGTCTATCTCGTTTACTGCCGTGTCCCCAGTGCACGCTACTGTGTCAGGTATCAGGAAGTGATCAATAGATCATTTTAAACATACAAATTAATAAGTGAACAAAGTGAAAGATGTTTCACCACACTACATTTGGAAAAACACATGTGTTGCTTAGTCAACAGTGATGAATGGTACTGAACGCCATCTGGAGAAGTTAAAAAAACAAAAATGCATAGGACACATTGTCTCAGGCTCAAGCAAAGCATTCTCAAGATGAGCAAGAGGAGTAGGCACAAGAACACACCTGTGAAATAGGGAAGCAACCATAATTATAAAACAAAATGTCACCAAGAAAAGAGTACTTCACACTGAATACATAAACATGGTATATATTCTTTACCAAAAAAAAAAAAGATGATCTGATAGAACATTGAAATCAAATTTAGGGTGTATCTAGAGAAGGTGTAAAATCATATGGAGTTTGCTGTAGAATGTTCTTGGAGGAAATAGGTTTGAAGTCTGATTTGGGGGGAGGTGAGAGTTTTTACTTGGCACACAGACATGCATATCGGTAGACTAAGATGGCATTGTACAAAATTTAAGAGCCTAATAAGTTTAAGAAAAAAACTATATGGAAAAAAATTTTAATGAAACTTATGCAACACAGAAGTATTTAAATAGGAAAACTTGACATAGTATATGTACAAATAAGTGTTCTAAGAGTGTATTAAATATAATACACTGATTCATTTCTGTAAATAATATCTTTTGGCCTTAGCAGAAGGGAGAGAGGCTGGCTCAGATAATAGCTTCCTGCAGTCAAATTATTGTACTTGCCTATACAAGCCTAGTTAATAATCTTTCAGAATCTAACCACCTGTGAGTGAGATGTTGAGGAAGTAGTAATAAATAAACCATTTTACTGCACCTCAGGGAAATACAGTCACAATTTTACCCTACCCAAATTATGGGAGTGTAATTGAGATACCTTAGACATGGTTTTCCATAAAATCACAGGATTTGCCCATGTACATTACATGAAGCACAGAATTGAGTTAAACAATAGTGTTAAGAGTAAGACAGAAAAAACTATCCTCTCAATTACTTGAATCATTAAGGAAAGAAAGGACTTTAAAGTATACGTTTCTAGATTCAGTGGTTCCAAGCACTAGGCACTATGTTGACTAAATAAATAGCATAGTTCACTCTTATTTCTTTGAATAAGTGTAGGTGTTATAACTAATAAATTAAAATTTCATTTACACATATTTCTAACCTCAAATATAGCACAAAGTGCCACCTCTTCAGATATGGGAATAGTTTCCTGAAGAGCTGGTTAAGGCAGTGCAAACATCTCAAAAGGTACTGGTTGCAAAGTGTCTGGTTTTTGTCATTGTGAGGTTTTTCAAACAAAACTAAAGGTAGAATGTTTCAACAATGTTTTCTGGTAGAATACAGTTCTCCTAACAGAAAAAGTTTTAGGGACCACTGATCTAGACAATTGCTTGGATTTGAGCTAACAGTTGTGACTTCTCATGATCACAGGATTAAAGAGCATCTCTGCAGATTTGACGTCTTTGGCTGTCTTTGTGATTGATGCTTATCATTGTGGCCAAAACCATGATGAGGCTATTCTCATCAGTCATAAAGAAGCCTGTCATTTCAGGCATATTGCCACAATCTGTGAACATATCTGAGTAGTGGAAGCAGTGTAACTGCAATATGGCCAGTCCCATAATTTTAGCCATTTATCATATATTGCAAGACCTCTAGTGTAATGATCAGGGTGATAGGTATTAATGATGCAGATGGTTTGATTTAAATAGTTTATTGTTCATAGGTATAATTTGTTGTTAGTTATCACTGAGTTGATTAAGATTCATGGTGACCCCATGTGTGCAGAGCAGAACTGCTCCATACAGTTTTCAAGACTGTGACCTTTCAAAAGCAGATCACCAGGTCTGTCATTCAAGGTGACTTTGAGTGAATTGAACCACCAACCTTTCAGCTAATAGTAGAGTGCTTAACCATTTGTGCCACTCAAGGACCTTCCCCACTGCCATCAAGTTGATTTCCACTCATAGGAACCCTACAGACAGAGTACAACTGCCCTATAGAGTTTTCAAAGGGTCCTTGCCAGATTTGAACTGTTACTGGCTGGTTAGCAGCCATAACACTTAACTACTACACCAAAAGGATTTGCAGGGACTCCTGCAAATTTAAATGTAATTTATTTTCTTGTTCTGTAAAATAAACCTATATAGGACTGAGAAGATTACCTGTCAGAAATTAGTTAAGAAATAGAAGATGATTTAGCTTTATCCTATAATAGATTTAAATTACAACACAACTGAAGGGGAGAAGTGTATAAATTATGAAATGCAAAGACAACTAAGAGAAGAAGTATACACATCATGAAATCACAAGTTCAAAAGAATCCTTTCACTTAGTTGAGAGAGCACAGTTAATAATGGATTATCTTCCTAAAATTCTTGAAATGTGGCATTGCAAGAGGTAGTTCTATTCATCTGTTTAATTTTTGTAAAGTCAGATAATTTTTGAGAAAAACAGTACTGCAAGAAAGCACTAAAATTGCTGGATACGCAGCTCAGTTAAAAATAACTACAAACAGAAACCTATATTTGCTAGAACAAAAAAACAAGTCCCCCTCTTTTTTAAAAAAAATTTTTTAAATTTTTTGAATTGTGCTTTGTGGAATCAAAAACCTCTGACATGGATAAACAGCTAAATGCTTAATTTGAGAAATAAACATAGGGAAGATGAGCAAAAGAATTAAAACCATTTTTTTAAAAAAATCTTCAAGTACTCTAAATGATTTTTTTTTCCTGTTAATGGTGAAAAGATTTCTAAATTGTATCCTCAAGTTAGTGATTTACCACCAAACAGGTATCACTTGCTACTTGGATTTATACCCTAGCAGCTGACAAATACAAGGACAGTACGGCATACGCCTCTTGGGATGTTTACCAATCCTAACATTCTCTTGTTTAAAAACTGGTCCTCTATCTATGCTGGGTACTTACTCCGATAGTTGAACTAGGTGATCCTGTCTACATGGTCATAGCAGTTTGGATTAGGGGCAGAGGGATGAGAGATAGCTGCCCCCGAATGGGTGAATCTAATTCTGTCTCTGAAAAGTTGGAACTGTAACACAGTTAATGAAGTGCTGAAATAGGAAAAGGATGCAGACCCAGGGCAGGGCCAGGTTTGGGCACATGTGTGTAGTGAAGCAGAGACTGTCACTTGAGAGAGAGGGAGAAAAAGAGAGATTGAGTAGGGGCAAGAACAAGAGAGGTGAGGAGAGGACGGGAACAAGAGAAAAGAAGCAAATGCTCAGTGAGAGAACAGATACTGTTGAGTCAACTCTAACTCAACGGCACCCCAAGTATCTCACAGCAGAACTGTGCTCCATAGCATTTTCAGTGGATAGTTTTTTGGAATCTGATTGCCAAGCCTTTCTTCCAAATTGTCTCTGGGTGGACCTAACCCTCCATCCTTCAGTTAGCCTGTGAGTATGCTAACGGTTTACGCTCCCAGTGAGAGGCAGCTCTTACAAAAGACTCTTGTTGCATATGTCCCTCATTATCATTCCATATCAAGTTTGAATGGAATTTCCCACCTTGATCTCTCTTTTTGTTATAGAAATTTATAATAAACTTTCATTGCATTTAAGTGTTAGGCTAGGGGTTGATTTAGAGATTAGTTTAACTATGGCAAACAGTTGCCATAGAGTTGACTTCTATTCACGGCAACCTCGTGTGTATCAGGGTAGAACTGTTTTCCTTAGGATTTGCAGTGGCTGTGATTTTCCCAGAGTAATTTACCTTTCTTCAGAGTTGTCTCTGGGTGGGTAGACTCAAACTGTCAGACTTTTAGTTAGAAGCCCAGCTCTTAATTGTTTTCAGCACCCAAGGACTCCTCTGCAGAAGTAGAGGAGAGCAAAATTTTCAAGGGAATCGTATTTCTCTTAATTTTCTGCACTAGGCAATTTATTCAAATATACTACCTGAATATATAGATTCTTTATATGTTAAAACAGAACAATGCTTAGCAAATTCTTTCAAGTGACATGGTTTCTTCCCAGACTAGAATATGATTTCCAAACACATAATCCTCCTACTAGATTTTGCTTAGCCAAAACTTTAAGATTTTGAGACATTCAGTCAAAATTAGGCTGCAAGTTCTTTATAGAATTTGTTGACTAAGTAAGCTTGATTTGACACAATATATACTTCTGGCAGAAATAAAGACTTCAGAATAAAAACTGTAATGAGATACCATCTTCTGCCTGCAAAACTAAAGTATATATAAATTCAAGAGTTGATGAGAGTTTAGGAAAATAGGCAGTCACATACATAGCTATTTGAATTATAATGGGAAACCTATCAAAACAACAATAAAAATGTCGTTGTTACTGAGTTGATTCCAACACACATCAACTCTATAGGAAAGAGTAGAACTGCCTCATAGAGTTCCCAACGAGTGGCTAGTGCATTCAAACTGCCATTCTTTTTGGTTAACACCAAGTGCTGATATACTGTGCCAACAGAGATCCAAGAAATGTACAAGTACACATTTATTCATTCAACAAATACATACTGAATGTACAGTTGGTGTCATGTGCTATTCTAGGTGGTGAAATTCAGCAGTAAACAAAAAAGATAAAAATCTCAACCCACATGGAATTTACATTGTAATTTTCTAATGGTTTGAAAATGTACATATGCTGTTATGTTAAGAGTTGTACATTTTAGACACAAATATGCATACAAACATGTGAAGACTGACAACTAAGTTTATGAACTCATCCTGAACACTACTCCGGTCACCTTCAAAGTGCTCCCTTTGGGACGTGATGCACTGATGCCAGCTCCTAGTCTAAGCTTCAAAGCAATTTTGGAACTCATATTACCCTTGATATCCTGAATATCATCAAAATGTCTTCCTTTCAATATTTCCTTTATCTTCAGGTACAGAAAAATGTCACTGGGGCCAAATCAGGTAAGTAGGTAATATGACCTACTAAAGCTATTTGTTTACTGGCTAAAAACTCCCTTATAGATACCTGTACAATTAAGTTTTTAAATTTGTTACTTTGTCAGCATATGCAATGGCCATTCTAGAAAGAGCTCTAAAATTGCTTTGAAGGGTGGCCTAGGCGCTGGCACTGGTGCACAACTTCCCAAGGGTAGTACTTCGAAGGTGACTGGAGTGATATTCAGCAGTGAGGTATCTAACACTTAGAACAATTCAGTTCGCTGACTTAATTGTCAGATTTCATGTGTGTGTCTGTGTCTGTGTGTGTGTTACATTCACTCAGCATCATCTGCCAGTTTGTGGTACTGTGGTGGCTTGCCTGTTTCCATGGTGCCACCAGGGTCACCCTTGGTAGGTGCTGTTCAGAAGAGCTCTAAGATACACTAAGAAGAAATGCCTGATGATGTGCACCCAAAGATTAGCCAGAGAAAAACTTATGGCTCTCAACAGAATATTGTACAAGTGGCTACTTTGCACAAATCATCAGAAGGGATAAATCCTGGGAGGAAGGCATCATGTATGGTGAAGGAGAAGACCAGCAAGGGCTGGAGAGACTCTTGATGAGATAGAATGGCTCAGTAGCTGTCAGGATAGACTGGAGTGTGCCAGTGATCATTAAGATGATGCAGGACTTGGCAATGTTTTGTTCTGTTGTACATAATGTCGCCATAAACTGGAGTTTACTAGATGCCAGCAATCTACATATCTATATTGCATTCATACAAAGGTCTACTATGTAGCCATTAAACACAATGTGGTATACGAATATATCATTCAGAAAAAAAAATTAGGTTATAAAGAAGTAACTAGAGTAGATTATCATCCTTACGAAAACATGCAAGTTGTGAGACACACATATATATTTTTTAAAGCAGAAGAAATACATAATAAAATCTTAATGGTAATTTTGCCTATATGGTTGTATTATATTGGCTTCCACAGAATATACTTATTTTTTTTAAATATGTCTCCATGTTTCTAAATTTTCTGCAAAAAACCTGTATCACTTCGGTACTTTTACAAATCATGTCTAAAATGCAAAGTGTTTCACATTTTCAAATATTTAGAACTGACAATTATAAGCTCCACTGAGGGCAAGAATCTTTTTGTTTTCTTTTTTCCTTTTTATTATGACTGAGTGAAAATGTACATTCCCATATAAACTTACATGTCCACCTATTTGCAGCTTCCACTGCTCTCCCTGCCTGGTGACAACACACTATTCCTCTCTGCTCCATACATGTCTCATCCTCCCAACAGTCTCCTTTCCCCTCCTCTCCACCCACTCCCCTTACTCCAGCCTGAGGTCAGCAGGATGACATCCTATAGATGCAAAGAATCATAAAGTGATCATGAAGAATCTTGTTTATTTGGGGAATGCAGTTGAACTGACAAATGAGTCAGTGCTAAAAAAATGAGCTAGTGTTAAAAACAAAAGGAGTTCATATTTCAACCTAAAGAGTATCTTTTAACACAATTATTACTCTGCATGTCTGAGATTAAGACCTATAACCTGATTAATAATTTCTAGCTGAGTTATTTGTATTGAAAACACCACACGAATTTTAACACAAATTTGGATCTATATTTGTTGTTTAAGATGGCTTTGGAAAAGACTAGAGGATGAATCAGCACAGTGTACTTAAAAGATAACTCAATTAAAGGCACAGATCCCTGACAATAGAGTGAGATGTATTCTCCTTGAGGTCTAAACAGCTATCAGTCCAAAAATCCTACTCCAAGCCAGCAATTTAATTAAGGACAAACAAACAAAGCAATAGAAATAGAAATGCTACAGATAATATTATATGAGGCATATGATGTGAAAGCAAACAACAGTCCAAAAAGTGTTAATAAAAAATTCAAGAGGGGCCAAGATGGGAGAGTAGCTAAATACTTTCTCTAATCCCTCTAACAACAAAAATCCAAAAAAACCCAAGTGTATCCATTAAATATGACATCCTAGGAACCCAGAACATACAGGAAAAGTTGAGAAATTAGACTGAACAACAGGGAAAGAAGAGTAGGATTTGCCAAACCTGACCTGCTGGGAAATGGAGGGTGCCAGCATTGTGAGCTGAGTGTGGTGGCTGGAGGGCATCCTACCCAGCAGGAAAAACTGGTAAGAGAATCTACTTGTACCTCTGGAACCAGTGAGCAACAGTACAAGATCAAAAAACCTAAGTTTTTGCATGTAAACTACCATGTACATGGGCCAACATTTTTCCCACAATATATATCTCCCTCCCTTCTTCCAGCACTTCCCCATCCCTTCTTTGAACTGTGCCTGGCTCTGGAGTCTGCTGCCACCAACTGAGCCACAAGAAAGACTCCTTAAACCCACCCTGAGCCATTCTCTGAGACTCAGAGAGTGAATAATTTGACAAACATGGGGAAGGGGGAAAGAAAAAAAAATCTGCTGACTCCCTTGTGCCAGAAATTCATGGCAGAAACTGTTCCTTCACCTAGATTCAGATATAAGGGAACATGCCATCCTCACAGACACTGAGAGGTAGCTGTTAGCCTCTTGCCTTTCACAGCAGCTGCAGCCAGATACTTGTACCTACTGAAATCTCCCCCACCCATCTAGGACAGTAGGCAAGAGCATGCACCAATTACTTAGTGACTGACTACCTGTATAGTGGAGCTGAATCCATATAAGAAAAGCAAACAGACCCTTGGCTTGCATATCAAGTAACAATTCTGACCACCTGGGAAGACTAGCACTCAGGACCAGACTATTTGGACACTTGAGAACAACAACAACAAAAAAAAAACAGGAAGTTAGAATGCAGAAAGCAAACATAAACAAATTCCATGGAGGAGTCAAGATAGCTGACTAAATACAAGTCTCCCTAAATTCCTCTGGAAATGAAGGCCTGATGTAATAATTAAATGGAGCCTTCTGTATACCTAGTGAGCCCTATGACACAGCACAGCGCTGTCTATCTGGTCTACATACCACTGAGTGTGAAACTTCTTCTCTTTTGCCAACCCTGACCCTTGCTGAGTTCCAGCTCTCTCATGACTGAAGGTAAATTGCCACTTTAACTTTTTTTTTTCACTGTCTGAGCCTGCAGGAGGGGCTAAGGTGACTGGTAGCAAGGCTCAGATGCACTGCTGATGAGATCGGTGAGCAAGTCACCACATTTTGAGAGCCTGGCCTTGCAGTCTGTGCAGCTCGGCACCTCTGACCTCTCTCTCAGAATCCCTGAATCTCTGCCATTGAATAGCCTTTTCTGAGGTGGCTGGAGGAGACTGTGTGAGTCTCCCTCTTGATTCACTGGGAGGCGGAGTTTCCTATACAGAGGGCTGAGCTGGACCTAATTCCCAGGCTGGGAGGCAGCCCTCTGGGAGAGAGCTTTTCCGGAAGTAAAGCAGTCTTTGATGTAGAGGTGCTTACTTTGCCAGCTGGGAAGAGGGACTTGCACAACTGAAAGCCTGACTAATTTTAGAAGTTGTCAGATACCTTTTATCTTTCAATAGAGAAATAGCTGCAGTGCAACCAGAAGGCTTCTCTTGCAGCCTTTACTATCTCACATTATAGAGTCAGCGGATGGCTCCCCAGTGACTCTATAAGTGTGGCTGTGTCTTACCCAATCAGGAGGTGGAGACTGCTACCCCAGAGATTCCACTGAGCCAAGTCACTGGAGTACATAGAGGTGTCTGGTGATCAACTTCCTTTTCAGACTGAGCGTTTGATCCCATTAAAGTAACATTAGAGAAACAAAACAACCTCCAGGTGCCCCAAAAGCAACAAACTTTGGACTGGAACATTAGGAAGAATTCACATATGGCTTCAGAAGGCCCACAAAAGAAAGATCCAAAGAACTTCCCAGAAGAAGAAGCCTTTTGGAAACTATCAGAGGGCAAATACAAAAGGATTATATATAGAGCCCTCCTAGGCTTTATACAAAATGCAGCAGACCAAAATGAAAAATTAAGCAAGCTGTTAGATCTGATAGAACACCAGTACTCTGAAATCCAACAGATCAAGAACAAAATCAAAGAGATAGAAAATTCAGTTCAAAGCCAAGAAAACAGAAATGAACAAATGGAAAATAGACTTTATAACTTGGTAGACAGAGCTACTGAATCCAGCATCTATGAGGAGAAATGAGAAAAAAGAAACAAAAAAAAAGTGAAGAAGTATGAAGAAGAATGTGGGACCGTATTAAGAGGAACAATCTATGATTAATCAGAGTTCCTGAACAGGGTAGGACAACTGAGAACACAGACAGTATTGTGTCTGAGCTGCTGACAGAAAATTTCCCAGAAATAATGAAAGAAGAGAATACAGATATCCAAGATGCATATCGACTGCCCCTAAATATAGATCCCAAAAGAATGACTCCAAGACATATTCTAATCAAGTTTCACAAAATTAAACACAAACAGAAACTCTTAAAGGTAGCAAGACTCAAAGCAAAGCTAACATTCAGAGGGAAATCCTGTAGGCTTTTGTCGGATTTCTCAGCAGAAACAAAGCTGGCACAGAGACAATGGGATGACACATTCAAAGTCTTGAAGGAGAACTTCTAACTAAGAATTATATATCTTGCAAAACTCTTTGAAATATTAAAATGAAATCAAGACATTCACAGACAAACAGAAACTCAGAGACTTTGCAAAGCCAAACCAAAGCTACAAGAAATACTGAGAGAAGCTCTTGGATTAGAAGAACAAAATCACTCATTTTATATTTTAGGAGGAAATACAGGACACATCATCCAGAAACCTACTGAGTTAGGGAAGGCCCAAAGCTCAATCAAAGCTATAACATTAAAGGAAGTGATCCAGTGATCATATCATGAAAACTGTGTTGTCATCATATTAAAAAGAGGGATGTACTACAGTCATTATAGTCCCTCCAGACGGAGAGGAAGTTAATAAGACTTGTAGTAGTTAAAATTGAGTTCAAACATAGATTTTTAAGGGAGATCACGGGGGCAGCCACAAAACACAATAAACATGCAACATATCAAATCAAGAAATGTAATACAGGAGTCTCAACAACCACAAAAGCAACACTGAAAACAGTGAAAAAACGACTCATAAAGAAGAGTGTTCCAAAACAGAATAAGAAAAAATAAGAAAAAATATCAACACACAAATAAACATATCACAATGACAGCATTAAACACATACCTATAAATAACTACTTTGAATGTGAATGGACTGAATGCTCCAGTAAAGGGACAACTAGTGGCATCTTGGATCAAAAGACACGAGCCGCCCATATGTTGCTTACAAGAAACTCACCTTAGAATTAAAGATATGAACAAACTCAAAATTAAAGGATGGAAGAATATATATCAAGCTAACAATGAACAAAGAAGAGCAGGTGTGGCAATACTAATCTCAGAGAAAATAGATTTTAATGTAAAATCCACCATCATAGACAAGGTGGACATTACTGCTGAAAGGTTCAATACACAAGCAGGACTTAACAATATCAATACATATGCACTCAATACTAGAGCATCTAAATACATCAAAGAAACACTGACTACACTCAAAAACGAAATAGATCACTCCACAATAATAGCGGGAGACTTCAACACTTTACTCTCAATATTGGACATATCATCTAGAAGAAAGATCAACAAAGACACAGAAGACGTTATTGCCACAATTAACCAACTAGACCTCATTGACATATACAGAACTTTCTATCCATCAGCAGATAACTATACCTTCTTTTCCAGTGCACATGGAACATTCTCCAGAATAGACCATATGTTAGAACATAAAGCAAATCTCAACAAAATCCATACCATTGAATTATTGCAAAGTATCTTCTCAGACCACAAAGCCATTAAAGTGGAAATCAATAGCAGAAAAAACAGAGACAGAAAGTGGAACTCAGGGAAACTGAACAATATCTTGCTCAAAAAGCCATGGGTTATAGAAGAAATCATGGATGAAATAAAGAAATTTATGGACTCCAGTGATAATGAAAACACTTCCTACCAGAACCTATGGGATACAGCCAAAGTAGTGCTCAGAGGTCAGTTTATCTCCATAAATGCACACATCTGGAACCAAAAAGGAACATAAACCAAAGATCTAACCCTAGAGCTTGAACAAGTAGGCACAGAGCAACAGAGAAACCACTCAGGTACCAGAAGAAAACAGATCATAAAGATTAGCACAGAACTAAACAAATTAGAGAACAGAAGAACAACTGAAAAAATTGAAAAGACCAAAAACTGGTTTTTTAAAAGATCAACAAAATTGACAAGCCATTGGCTAAACTTACTAAAGAAAAGCAGGAAAGGAAACAAATAATCCAAATAAGAAATGAGTGGGGAGTTGTCATAACAGATCCATCAGAAATCCAAAATATCATCATAGAATACTACAAAAGACTGTACTCTAACAAATTTGAAAACCTAGAGGAAATGGACAAATTTTTAGATTCATATGACCTACCAAAATTATCACAAGGTGAAGCAGAACAACTTGATAAACCCACCACAAAGGAAAAAATTGAAAAAGTCATCCAAAAACTACAAACCCACAAAAGCCCTGGCCCAGATGGCTTCAATGCAGAATTCTACCAAGCTTTTAGAGAAGAGTTATCTCCAATACTACTGAGACTATTTCAAAGCATAGAAAAGGATGAAATTCTCCCAAATTCATTCTATGAAGCCAGCATAACCCTGGTACCAAAGACAGGGAAAGACCCAATAAAAAAGGAGAACTACAGACCAATATCACTCATGAATCTAGATGCAAAAATCTTCAAAAAAATCCTTACCAATAGAATGCAACAACATATCTAAATAATAATAATAATAATTCATCATAACCAAGTTGGATTCATACCAGGGATGCAAAGCTGCTTCAATATCAGAAAAACAATTAATATGATCAACCACATAAATAACAGGAAAGACAAGAATCACCTGATTTTGTCTATTGATGCAGAAAAGGCATTTGATAAAGTCCAACACCAATTCACGCTAACAACTCTTAGCAAAATAGGGATAGACAGCAAATTCCTCAATGCAATAATGGCCCATTTATACAAAGCCAAATGCCTACATCATCCTGAGTGGAGAGAGACTAAAACAATTCCCCCTGAGAATGGGAAGTAGACAAGGATGCCAACTCTCACCTCTCCTATTCAACATTGTACTAGAAGTTCTAGCCAGAGCAATTAGACAAGACAGAAATAAAGGGCATCTGTATTGGCAAAGAGGAAGTAAAAATCTCACTATTTGCAGATGATATGATTGTATATGCAGAGAATCCTAAAGAATCCACAAGTAAACTGCTCAAATTGAGAAGAGTCCATCAAAGTGTCAGGATACAAGATAAACATAAGCAAATCAATAGGATCCTTTATACCAACAATGAGATTATTAAGGAAGAAATCACCAATTTGATACCATTTACTATAGCCCCCAAGAAGATAAAATACCTAGGAATAAATCTAACCAGAGAAATAACAGACCTTTACAAAGAGAACTACAACAGCTTAGTACAAGAAACTAAGAGAAACTTACATAAATAGAGAAACCAACCCTGCTCATGGATAGGAAGACTTAACATTGTGAAAATGTCTATTTCACCCAAAGCAAATTACTTATATCATGCAATCCCAATATAAATTCATGTTTTTTTTTTATTATGATGATTGAATGAAAATGTACATTCCCATCTAAATTTCCATGCCCACCTATATGCAGCTCCCACAGCTCTCTCCGCCTGGTGGACAACACACTCTTCCTCTCCACTCCATGCATGTCTTATCCTCCCAGTAATCTCCTATCCCCTCCTCTCCACCCACTCCTCCACCTCCAGTAGGAGGTCACCAGGATGACATTCTATGGATGCATGGAACCATAAAGTGCATGCATGATAGAGTCACCCTTTGTCGCCAAGTCCAATCCATTCCTGTCCAAAGAGTTGACCTCCATTATGATTTATGGACAGGGGCAGCATCAGGGCCAGGGGCCATGCTCCCAGGGAAACTTCAAGGCCCCTGGACCTACAATTGTGATCATTTAGTGGAGATCTCAGAGTTCACCAATTTGTATTCTTGTGTTGCCAGTGAGAGTCAACTTTGTGAGCTCTGCTATCACTGGTGGTGGCCAGGCACCATCTAGTTCTTCTGGTCACAAGTCAATGTAGTCACCCAATCATGTGGGCCTCTCTGTCTTCCAGGTTCTCTTTCCCCCATGTCATTTTGGTCCTTGAGGATCATCCATTCCTGCCAAGTTGGTACCATTTGCTGTACTCTCAGGTGGCAGCTTGGCAGCTTTTAAGACCCCAGATGCCACTGACCAATGTGGGATGCAGAAAGCTTTCTTAGCAAAACACAGGTTGTGCCAATTTGACCCCAATTTCCCCAGAGAGCATGGTCCCCAGCCCTCTGCCCCAGCTACTCTGTCCTTTCAACACTGGGTTAAGATGGGATGAGTAATTACATTATGCTGAAGTCCAGTTAATATTGTTCTTCTTCCTAATGTGCGTTGGCTGTGACAGTTTTTAATGACATGGAGAAACAAATCAACTTTGTTTGGAAAGGAAAGAAGCCCCGGATAAGAAAAACACTTCTGAAAAAGAAGAACATACTGGGAGGCCTTTCACTACCCGACTTTAGAACCTTTTACACTGCCACAGTGGACAAAACAGCATGGTGCTCTTACTAAAAGAGACAGAATTGGAACAGAATTGAGACCCCAGAGATGATACCATCCTCCTATGAACAGCTGCTATTCAACAAAGGCCCTATGACATTAAACTGGGGTAAAAGCAATCTCTTCAACAAATGGTGCTGGCAAACTTGGATATCCATCTGCAAAAAACTGAAACAAGACTCATATCTCACACCTTATACAAAAACCAACTTGAAATGGATAAAAGACCTAAATATCAAATCTAAAATGATAAAGCTCATTCAAGAAAAATCAGGATCAATAATGGAAGTTTTACAACACAATGTAGACAGACTTCAAAATCTAACACACAAACTACAATCAACAGAAGAGAAAATAGATAAATGGGAACTACTAAGAATCAGACACTTTTGCTCATCCAAAGACTTTATCAATAGAATTAAAAGGCCACCTACAGAATGGGAAAAAATATTTGGCAACTATATGTCAGACTGACACCTGATCTCCATACTCTATAAGGTACTACAAAATATCAATAAGGAAAAGATAAATAATCCAATTAAGCAATGGGCAAAGGAGATGGACAGACACTTCTCTAAAGAGGAGATCCACACAGCCAAAAAACATGCAGACAGTCTCGTGATCATTAGCTATTAAAGAAATTCACATCAAAACTACAACAACATACCATCTCACCCCAACAAGGTTAGCCATGATCCAAAAAATGCTAAACAACAAATGCTGGAGAGGCTGTGAAGAAACTGGAACTCTCCTACACTGTTAGTGAGATTGCAAAATGGTGCAACCTCTTTGGAAAGCAATCTGGAGCTTCCTCAAAAACCTGGATATAGACACACCATTTGACCCAGTAATTCCATTACTTGGAATATATCCTGCAGAATCAAGGCCATTCACACCAACTGATACATGCACATGAATGTTTATTGCAGCACAATCCACAGTAACAAAAAGATGGAACCAACCCAGATGCCCAACAACAGAGGAATGGATAGATAAACTATAGTACGTATACTCAGTGGAACACTACACAATGATAAAGAACAATGATGATTTTAGGAACATCTTATAACTTGCTTTCAGCTGGAGGACATTATGTTGAGTGAAAGTAGTCAGCGACAAAGAGACCAATATTATATGAGAACCCACAATAAGAACTTAAAAACAGACTCATGTATGGAAGAAAAGACTCTGCTGGCTGCAAGGATGGGGAGGGAGGGAGGGAAAGGGTGCAGTATAGGTTAGACAGCTGATAGAAATTTGGTTGGGTGAAATCGGTGACAACACACATTAGAAATAAGATCAGTTTAAACCGGACTTAAACATAGCGTGATTACTCCTCCCATCTTAACCCAATATTGCAAGGACAGAGTAGCTGGGGCAGGGGGCTGGGGATCATGCTCTCAGTGGAAATCAAAGCCAATTGACACAACTAGCATTTTGCTAAGAGAATGTTCTGCACCCCAAAGGGTATGTGGCAATTGGGTCTTAAAAGCTGTCAAGCTGCCACGTAAGGTACAGCAAATGGTCCCAACTCAGCAGGAATGGACGATCTCCAAGGACCAAAACGACATGGTGGAAAGAGAACCCAGAAGACAGAGAAACTCCCATGAGCTGGTGACTACATCAACATGTGACGGGAAGAACTGGCCACCACCAGTGATAGCCATGATGGGGCTCACAAAGTGGAGTGTCACAGGCAATGCAAAAATAAAAAGGGTTACTCCCTGAGATCTCCTCTAAAAAGCACAATTAGTGGTCTAGGGGCCTCAGAGTTCCCCTGGGAGCATGGCCCCTGGCCCTGATGCTGCCCCTGTCCATAAATCACAACAGAGGTCCAATCTTCAGACAGAAATGGATTGAACTTGGTGACAGAGCAACCATATCATGCATGAACTGTATGGTTCTATACATCTAGAGGATGTCATCCAGCTGACCTCTTACTGGACATAGGGGAGAGGGTGGAGAAGAGGTGATAAGGCATTGTTAGGAGGATATGACATCTACAGAAAGGAGAAGAGGAGCGTGCTGTTACCGAGCAGGGAGAGCAGTTGGAGTTTCTCATTGGCAGGTATGCAAACTTATATGGGATTGTATATTTTCACTTGACTATGATAAAAAATACATATATATATATATGTATATGTAAAACTGTGTGAAGGCAGTAGGATAACTGAATGTATTTCCTAATCACAGTTTAGAAAATCACGTTTTTTCCTCATCTCATGGTCTTCAAAGCAGACTGACCATGTAGAAGACAGTGCATTTGCACAAAGTTTCCCTCAGAAGTTAGTGGGAGATATTAAAAAAAATTCAAGTCAATATACTGACAACGGACACATAAAAAAAAAATGACAAAATCCACTAGCATTTAGGCTGTGTGCACAGAGCCATCACATCCCAGACTTTGGGAATGATATATGACCCACCTGGAAAAGTGTATTCAGTTTGGATAAACTGAGTTCCAGAAATACATGGACAACTGGAGAGAGTTAAGAGGATTTTTTTTTTTTTTTTTAAACAAATGACGAAGTGATAGAGAAGGTAAGTTTGGGAGGGGGTCTGGGAGAAACATTAAAGCAAATGACTAAGTAACTTCTAAGATTTGACAGGATAATAGCCAACAAACACTTGAAAATAGCAAATACTGCAAAGAAATTACGTGGAATGCTAGAAAAATTACAAAAAAAGGAAGAAACAAAAATGAGAAAGTCAACATCCTGGCTATGTATGAGGAAAAAGGAATAACAGAAGAAAAGCATTACTTTTTAGAATACTCTAAAGGAATCCATAGACGTCTTTAATTCATGGTAAATTCAAGACTATATGCAGACAAAACCCTGGCAGCTGGAAAGAGACGGTGGCCAAGGTAAGAGTGGTGGGCTATATATATGATTGGAGACATTCTTTCCTCCACAGTATTTCTGTAAATCTGTTTATGATATGAATATCCACATTTATGTTGAACAAGTGTATATACCTTGCCACGTGGCAAGGTTTAAACTAAACTTTAAAGAACCCATTATTACACAGCTTGCTCTGGGCTCTCTGATGAAATAAGTGTTTCACAAGATGAAATAAGTGTTTTTAATCTGCCATTTTCTAAAAAAATTCAATTAAAAATAATAACAAATTTGAAACCCTACCCACAAGAGTTGATAACTGCAGAGGTGTCCAACAGATATTCAATCACGAATATTCAAACGCTCTTTTCATTAAGCCTCTGGGTGTTTTCTCATTGCTAAACCAAGGTAATTGTTTTGGGGCTAATTTCTGAGGCCATTTAATAATACCTCCTGCTAGATTTCTCACGTAAACTCAGCAAGGGTTAGGGAGGGGGTAAAAAAAAAAAAAAAAAAAAAAACAAACATTTCTGTTCATTTTACAGCTCAAATTCATACTTTTCTCTATAAAAGAGACCCTGCTACTTGAGTGTGGCTACTGCCATGCCAACTGTCTTTGGAAGATTGGATTAGGAGGCAAAACTGACTGCGCAGTACAGCCCCCACTCTCTAGTAGGCTTTCTATGTAAATTCTATTACAGTTCACACTTTTGCAGATAATGAAATGGATACAAGAGACTTCAAGTTTTCTAAGTCAGCAAAATAACAAACAGGATAGCCATACACTGCTTTAACACATTGTTGACATTTGGGCACTCACATAAATGGTTTCTTCGTATTTCTTTTTCTTACACACACGTTTTCTTTTTTAAAGCTAAGTCCTAACAGATCATAGCTCTACAGGTTATTGTTAATGTGTGAACATGAGCTACAAAGAATCCATCACACTTTACAATTCAGAAAACGACCAATTTTGCATGGCTTTTGTAACCCAGACAGTATTTTTCTCCCGAAACACCATTCCTGCATGTTGAACATGCATACCTTATAGATAAATGGCAATGCCAGAAGAATATGCTTTTGTAATTAACCACAAAATTAAAATTATGTAGATTGATCTGTAATTATTCATTTATATAATTTGTGATGACATGTATGGGTACAAGTATGTTTTCAAAAGACTAGCCCCTAGTGACAATACATTTTCAGGTTTCCAGGTGGATCTTTTTAAGGAATAGTCAATGACTATAACAGAAACTGTCAAGAAAAATATTTTGTAGCACAATGTATAAAATGTATTTTTTACCTTCTGCTATTGTCATTTTAGTTCCACATACTATCTTGTGCTTGAGAATGAAATTCCCATTAATGTCAATGGAGAATCCAGGCACAAGGTAAAGGAAACCCAAGACTCTGGCAAGAGTGACACAATTCTCCAAGCGAAGTAAGAATGCAAACAAAGTATGCATTTCAAATATAAAGTATTCTACTGATCCATTATGTGATTTGTATAGTCTAACTTCTCAAACAAGTATGCTCATCTTTATTCTGAAATGACTAACACACATGTAATATTCCCTTCGGTATATTTAATAATTTCAGTCAAAATAGGTAACCTATTGACATTTCACCTCACTGCCAAGTCAAACAAGATTAGTCATCTACCTGTGTGTCACTGATAGATAAATTCTGATGGTGAGATGTCAGAACATGATGCATGTCCTCTGGCTTGTGGTTGGCCTGTGGAGATGTGTGGTGTGTTTCTCCAAAAAAAACAAGCCCAGCCTAGGGTTTCTGTGGACCTATGCAAAGAGTCATATATGACTGGCTCATGACATTTATATCCTAGAATGCTTCACTCTTTTGGATCTCTCAAATGCACTCAAGTGTTGTAGAAGTAATTACTCTAGATCTTTGCGTTAGCAAATCCAAATAGCTTAGGGAAACAGCCCAAAGAGAAAAGGGAGAAAATGTCATCCAACCAACCAACCACTGCCATTGATTCAATTCAGACACATAGTGACCTTATAGGACAAAAGAGAATTTCCCTATGCCAAGCCAAGTGCCGTCGATTTCTTTTTTTTTTTAATTTTTATTTGACATGACTGAGTGAAAATGTACATTCCCGTATAAATTTACATGCCCACCTATATGCAGCTTCCACTGCTCTCCCTGTCCAGTGACTGTACACTATTCCTCTCTGCTCCATACATTTCTCATCCTCCCAACAGCCTCCTTTCCCCTCCTCTCCATCCACTCCCCTTCTCCCTATAGGGTTTCTAAGTAGCAACTGGTACATCTGAACTGCCAGTGTTTTGGTTAGCAGTACAATGCTTAACCACTGCACCGCCAGGGCTCTTGAAAAATCGGAAAAACCAAATTCACTGCCCTTGAGTTGATTCTGACTCATAGCTACCCTCTAGGACAGAGTACAACTGCCCCGTAAGTTTCCAAGGAGCAACTAGCAGATTCCAACTGCCAGTCTTTTCTTTAGCACATGTAGCTCTTATACTGTACGCCACCAGTGTTTCCAGGGCTCTATAAGGGTTCGTATATAATAATGATAACTACTGAGTACCTACTCAGGGTTTGCTGATTGTTTTACAAGAAGCATCGCACACAAGGCTCACAATAAACCTATGAAGTAGTCTCTATTATTGTCCCTAATTTTACAGATGACAAGTCAAGTTCAGAAAAGTAAAGTAGTTCAATCAAGATCAAATGTTACGTGGTAGATTTGGATCTGAGCCTGTGTCAGCATTCTTAACCATTTTAAATACCGACCTTTCCTTCAGTTCTCTAGCCCTTAACAACGATAAGAACAACAAGTGGCGGGGGTAAGCAAAGTAAGTAAATATACCTCAGTACATACGTTTCAGAAACCCCGGGAACATAGTGGCCAAGGGCTACGGCTACTTACCGAAAGGTCTGCAGCTGGAAGCCGCCAGGTGCTTCTTGGAAACTCTATGGTAGGCTCTACTCTGTCCTATAGGTTACTATGAGTTGGAATCAACTCAAGGACAATTTTTTTTCTTTTTTAAACAAGTCTTCCAGAAAATACATTAATTTTTGTGGCTTTATTTTCTCTTTCGTGCTATCGTTTATGATTTTAAACTTGTTCCATCCAGGTCTTGGATTCAGATTTTGCTGTTGGCAGTGGTAGTGTACAGCTTTTTTGTATGGTCTAACCAAATTCCAGCTGGTCATACTGCCTTAATATTCCATTAAATGATATTCATTGAAAAGTGCTGACCACATAGGGAAACAAAAGACATAGATTTTCTCAGCTTGTTGGCCTGTATAATTCCAGCAATAATAAAATGTAGTTTCTGGGATTATAGTATCATATTTTTAATGGCAGTAACAATAGCCAAAGAACAAAAATAGACTCCTATCACCCCTAGCTAGATGATTTGAGTGTGAGAATTTATTTTGTACTTAAAACAGTCCTGGGAAGGAAGTGTTATTGTAATAATTTTACAGATAAAGAAGCAGAGACTCAAACTAAAAAAATTTCTAAAATCATGTGAAGTCTACAGCAGAACTGATCAAACACAAGTCTTTCCAGCTTCCAGGGATCTTGCTCCTCCCGTTACCACGCTCCCTGTCAGATCCAGCACTCTGAACTGTTCGAAGCCACCTTCTTTAAGGCTAGGAATAAACATTTAAGATTGGATGGACTGTGTTAGAGACAAGAAATGAAGGCCATCAGTGTAAGATACGATCGCATAAACGCCTTTCTTCCTTCCCTTTTTATCACATACATTTTTCTTCTCTCTGCCCTTGTACCATTTTCACACGAAATGATATCATATACTTGAGTGCCTTGAGCAATTATAACACTGTGAGGCTTTGAGTATCTCAACAGTGATTCCTGTAAGGGAAGAGAAGAGGCAGACTGTCTCTAACAGAAGCATCACTAAGCTTAAAGGTGCCCATGGGAACAAGATACCTTGCTTTCCTTGATCTCATTGGCCTCAAAACCTTAGCTATTAATTGTAAGACCAGGTTCTGCTAATGCAGATGCTGGACCTCTCACTTCGACTTCTGTTCCTCATTACGTTCTCTTCTCTTAGCCTCGTGAAAAGACTATGAAAGAAAAGGCAAGGGGAAAGGGTATTTCCCTCTTAGCACTTGGCAATTTGAAATGCATGCAGATCTATATTTGTCTTTGTCTCATCCTTTTGAAGGTAAGCTTGTGGGGAGTACCATGCATGTCATGTCGCATTAAGTGCTCAGCGCACTCTTACTCAGTGCTAAACATAATAACTTTCATATTCATTCAAGAGAAAAGCTTTCTTTTCTTATGTCCAGCCAACTGAAAAGATTCATACGGGTGATTTACAAGGCTGAAAGGCAAGTCAATGCACAAAAATTTACAAGATGCACACATACACATGCACATACACACAGAGAAAGAGAAAAATCTCATACTAGTTAAAAATGCTATTTGAGTTATTGTTCTTTCTTTTGTTTAGACCTAAAGTCTGGATAAAATGTTTGTCTGAAGCTGGCATATATTGTATCATTGAAGAATGTATGTACTTCTCTTTAGAATAAGAAAAGAATAATCCATCTGTTTGTGTACAAATGTGACTTTTTTTTTTACTTTTGAGTAGCTTGTTTGGTTGAAAGTTTACAGTACTTATTTTATAACAGTAATAACAAAAGATTTTACTAAATAAGCTTCCTCTAGAAAATAAATATGGATATGATTAAGAGCAGCCAAAGCAAGAAGCAGTAAAATCCTAAAATAATTTCACAAACAGCTTAAGTCACTTACCCTTATGTAAATATATTAGGGAGGAAGAAAAAAAGGGGGAAGAAAAAGAGTATTAAGGAAAAAAAAAAAAAACCTTGAAAAAAGTAGGTTAAAAACAGGGAGGAGGGAACTCTTGCATCAAAGAAAAAGAAACAAAAGAAATCATAAGCTATTATTTTACTGGAAAGAAATTAGGACTTACACATCTGATACATTGGCACAGAAGCAAGTATAAAAGAAAAAAAAAAAGTGCCCAAACCTGTAAGTGAATCAAGGTGGAGCAGCTACCTCCACAGTGATATAAAACTGTCTCAAGTTATTGTTAGAGGATTATTTCTGAAACAGGAAAACACTCAAGTTATGCAACATACTTCTCAAATTTGCTCCCCTCAATCGGTAAGCTATAATACATCAGAACACCGCAAGTGCCGCTTTCATTAACTTCTAACTCTGAATTGGAATTTTCTATTTTTTTTTAATCTTTAGAGTTCTGTTTCACCGTATATAAATTGTATCATAAAATGAAGCACTTTCTTCCCTCTACTGTTATTTAGCTAAGTAAAAGTTATTTCTCGGGTAGTAAGCATATACAGGAAACCCTGGTGGTACAGTGGTAAGTGCTACTTCTACCCAGTAGGTCAGCGGTTTGAATCTGCCAGGCACTCCTTGGAAACCCTATGGAGTGGTTTTATTCTGTCCTGTAGGATTGTTATGAATCAGAGTCAACTTAGTGGGTGGTGGGTTTGGTTTGGGGTTTGGTTTCAGTATAAACAGAATGACTTTTCCCTACAACATTATAAAAAATTTAAGATGAAATGACTAATACTTTAAAACAAAACAAAATCTAAATGCATTTATTTTTAAAAGGTTTGCTAGCACACAACTCCCATCTTATTCTAATATTAAGGTAACTATTTATCATGGTTTGTCAGGGGAAAATTCCAATTTATATTTCTCACTGTAGTACAGTTCTTAATAGCATCCCCTTCTTCTTTCAAATGCTTCCAAGTTTAGACAATGAATTATATAATTACCTCTACATAATATCAAGACAGCATGGCACGGAAAGATTTCAGGCTTTTTAGACAAGCCTACCAGGGCCCATATGTATTTCTATCATTTACTGTGGGAACTTGGCCAATCACTTATTCACTCTTTGGATATTTTTGTCATAGCAACATATGGATAACAATAGTTCATAGCCTTATTGAAATAACATGAAAGCACAAGTATTGCATCTGGGTACACACACAAATGGGGATAATAAGATCATCTTATAATAATGTTGTACAGTATAGTTGTGATTATGACTTCATGTACAATGATTGGCAGATGGTAGATACTAAAAAAGGTGGCTTTCATCACATTCTCATGGTCGTCTTTGTTGCTATTATTGGTCATCAGTGGCTACTTGTAAACAGTAGAGATAATTGCTTCTCCCCTTCTAACCTTACCCTTTCTGGTACTCACTGGTATCCGTCTTTGGAAGATACTTAGATGTTTGACTTGAACTCACAGAAATGAGGAATTATGAGCATTTCATTAGCACTTTTAGATTGTTTTCTTACTCTAATTGAACAACATTTGGCCTAGTTAATGGTAGAAACAAGTTTGTTTGATGTAAGATAAATGTCTCACTGATGCGTCTCAGCACAGAGGACTAGGAATCCAGACTATTGGACAGTCTGGGAAAATGTCAGATCTTTTCCTCTTAAGAGGAAATTTCTTTGAAGTCTCCAACTTTATCTTAAAGAAAAACCAAGTGGTTTCCACTGTATTCCATTATACATCGCTATTGTTTTTTTGAGTTTTTAAAATGTTTTAAAAATCTACCTCTTAGGTAACTTGGTGCTCTGGTAAGATGGACTCTAGGCCTATTTTATTCCTGATCTACCTCGGCCGGCTCTCAGGATTATAGAACAGAGAGCAGATGCTGCTCAGATACAGCTGCCTTGGAAGCCAGCTCTAGACCTTCTGCACTTAGTGATCTTGGGTATGTGACTAAATATCTCTGAACCTCAGTCTCCTAATCTTAAAAATGGGGGTATTACAAATAATTACAAATGGTTTCAATAATGGAATGTGATCATGTCTGTAAGGCCAGTAATCACATATTTGGTATTCAATACATGTCAGTTATTTTCACCTTCATTTAATGTAAGTTAAAATGGTTAATGATACCTACCCAGGTCACCTTGATGAGGACTGGTTTGAATTTATTCCTGTTGGGACACAGAGCCCAGAAGCACATAAAACAGATGACATCTGGCTTACTACATAAAAATGTCTGTGCAATGCAACACAGCATCTAATGCAACTCTCCAGGTTCTCTCTTCTAAATTCCCATAGCAACTCAACCCTGAGTGGTAATAGCTTATTAATGACCTTACTTGACTGGGCATACATGTTTTTTGGAATTAAATTGCCATATAGGAACCATATGTTGAGATTTCATTAGACTGTAGAAAAAGCATTAGCAGAGAAAACAGAAATAATATTCCCAGGCACAGGATTCAACCAGCCAAACCCTTCCTTCTTTATGTGGCTGACATTAGGTGTCCTTCAGGATCTCAGTCAGGCATATCCTCCTTGGGAGATGCTCCTAAAAGATGTGCTTCCCTCTGTCATTGTACTTGCTAGAACCCACTGAAAATTCCTGTTTATTTATCTAGTTCTTCCCTTACCCTGTGAATCTCTAGAGTAGCAGTTTTTAAAGTGAGGTCAACAGACCTCCATGGACCCCAGAGACACTTTAGGGGGATTTGCAAAGTCAAAACTGTTTTCAAAGTCAAAACTGTTTTGAAAATACTACTAAGACAATTATTTGCCTTTTTTTCACTGTGCTGACATTTGCACTGTTGATAGAAAACACTGGTGAGTTAAACTGCCGACACCGTAGCATGAAATAAGGCAGTGGCTTCAAATTATAGGGCAGGATGGCAATCATTATATTCTCAACGACCAATATTTGCAGTCAAAAACAAACAGAACAAAAATTTACAAGCCAGTTTTAATCGATAATTTTCTCTAAAAGCAATAAACGTATTATTAAGTTTATAAAATCTGAATTCCTTAATGCATGAGTTTAATGTTCTGTGTGACAAGACAGGATGTCTGCATAAAGTACCTCTGTTCTTTACCAAATACAGTGATGCTCTGGAGGAAAAGCACTGGTGACTTGCAAGCTGAAATAGGCTGTCTTCTTATAGATCATCGTTTTTGCTTGAAAAAGTAACTGACAAAGTTGAGTTCATCAGTTCAGACCCGAGTATCTCTCAGATACTTTTCTAAAAACATGAATAAAGGGAATCACTCACTTCAAGGGAACTAACTAACAGCATTTCTTATCAAAGATAAAATTCAAACTTTCAAGCAAAAATTATAATCTAAAGATACAGACTCGTCTCTGCCATGGTGATCTTGACAGCTTTCCAATACTGTCAAGACTGTTTCGATACTGTGATGAGTTTTAAAAGTTTTTGTTTTGTGAAATATGTCTATCCACATTTGTAAAACCTGCATAACTCAGTAAAACAATATTTTCCAAATGACTAATGCATATTGCAAAATGATTCATGAAAGTATAAGACTCATTTAAATGCAAGATAGACCAATGTATTTCAATGCAACAAATTTTTTAAAAAGTCCATTAACATCATTTGAGATTCTAACCTGCAACAAGTTTTAATAAACTAGTACTTCTTGAAGGTTGATTTGGTAAGAAAGAATATCACATTTAACTGAAAAGACTATAAAATATGGCTCCCTTTTCCAACTATGTATCTGTGTAATGCTGATTTTCTTCCCATACTTCAACCAAAGCAATGTATCTCAACTGGTAAGATAGAAGTTGATGTGATAATTCAGATATCCTCTTTTAAACTCAGACATTAAAGATATTTATAAAATATGTCAATTTTTCTAGATTTTCCTTTACAAAGTATTATTTTTCATAAATATTAAGTAGAACAAATAAGTATTCTACTACGTAATAGATTTATTTTTGCTATTTAATTAAATTAATAAACATTTAAAAGATGCTCAGGTTTAATTCCAAAGTAATAGAGATACAACCCACATAGACAAAAACCTGTAAGCATTCTCAACCATTTGGGGATATGAAAAAGGTCCGGGGACCCCAAAGTTTGACAACTGCTGCTGTAGGTGGCAGTGACATTCATCTTTCTATCCACAGTACCTGGTTCTTACTAGGTGCTTTTAACATGTGCATTTAATAGGTGGAGAGGTGTTAAGTAGCTGAACATTGTGCAGAATGCCAGAGGAACCCAACAACAGGATAAAAAATATCTTGATATGTAACAATTAATAAACAAATTAAAATGCAGGGCAGCATTTTTTTTTATCATTTTTATTCTTGTATCATAATACTTAGCTCTAAAACTCAAATAAGGAAATGGGCTCTTTGGCCATAGTCAGTCCACAGTCAATCTCTTAGTCACTTAAATCATTCAAGAAACATCTGTTGGGAGATACTTCTTGTCAGGTACTGAGCTGGATATTGGTAGTGGTAGTGGTGAAAGAGAAACAAACTAATCTTCTTCAAGTCAAATCTCTGATAGCTAAATCACTCAATTTATTTGTTTCACTGTCAATTTATTCATCTTATAGCAGTCTAGGATGGGTTGGGATGATAGTCACACCTTTTCACAATTTCTGGTTGATCATGGCTGCTAATCAAAAGGTCAGCAGTATGAACCCATCAGGTGCTCCTAAGGAGCTCTAGAAAGTAGTTCTACTCAGTCTTTTAGGTTTGCTACAAGTCAGAATCACCTCAGTGGCAGTGGTTAGTAGCATCCAAAACTATATTCAGTACCCAACTTTGTTCCAGTTTCCTGTATGATGATTTTGAATGTTTGTTAGTCCTAGAGGTATGAAGAGGGGAAGATTTATGGACAGAAAAATTGAGAGCTGAGGACACAGGGTATGTGAGGAAATGGACCCTCAGCTAGATTAATCTAGAGCTTGAAGTCTCACAGAAACAAGAATCAACTCAAAACTTCTTTAAAGAAACTCTAAACCCTGTAGTTTTTAGCACTGCTGCCCTGCCCTCTTCAATCCAACTCCACTCTCTTAACAAAGAGGCTTCTTCTTCTTCTTTTTGTTTTGTTTTATTAACTCTATGAATGAGAAAAGGTAGAAACAGTTGGGAAACACATGGGTTTTTTTTTTTTTTGTTGTTGTTAGTTACATTGGATGAAGAGATAATAAATCATTTCTTGTCACTAAAGGATCATCCTTGAGTTGTGCTGATTTAGATAACATATCCATGAGCTAAAGCTCCCTAATTATTCCATTAAAAAAGCAAAAGAAAAAAAACCAAAACACAAAACACACTGCTGTCAAGCTGATTCCAATTCATAGCAACCCTATAGATCCTATTTTATTCCATAGACCCTATTTTATCTGTTGTAAGATACATTTTCTCCTCCATTACATCTTTAAAATTGGGATGTGCTATTCAGTAGTAGCATACCATAATTTAATTGGCAGAGTCTTGAATTTTCTTTGTGGCATTAAAATAAGGTGCATCTTACTATCGATAGCATCTTACATTCAGTGGAACATAGTAGATTAGGAAAAAAAAAAAGAAAGAAACAATTCTACCATTCTGTGGGAGACCCTATTTAGAGAGTAGTCTCTCTCTGATGTCTTGACCTGAGTCGGCTCCATTCCCCTTCCACATTCCCTGGGACATCAGTATCAGTCACAGTTGCCCACTGAGTTGAATCCAACTCGTGGCAACTTCATGTGTGCCAGAGCAAAACTGAGCTCCATAGGGCATTCAATGGCTCATTTTTTTTTTTTTTCAGACTAAATTACCAGCCCCAAGGCCCTGCAGGTGAATTCAAACTTCCAACCTTTTAGTTAGCAGCCAGGTGAACACCCATTAACCATTTGTACCAACAAGGGACTCTGGGGGAAGAAAAGACGTATCTAATTAGCAGTAGGATGATTTATTTCAAGGCAAGGTAACCTGTTTTGAAAGACCCGATTTTACCCCTGAGAACTCCTGAGTTCTGTGCAAAGCTTACACAGTCCAAAGTGGGGAAGGGGGAGCTAATTTTTAGCTGATATGTGTAAATAAAATGGGTCACACAAGTGTGATTTCTATATAAGGGGACCTTCTCAATTTTGTTTTTTTTTCTGCTTCAAAATACTTAAGATTTCCTCAGCATATCCTTGAGTACATATATCTATTTAAAGGCAAAAAACCAGCATGTGTAATTTTCCTTTGCATTGACCCACTCTTATAAAGCACCAAGGAAAATTAAAATGTGGAAAAACATTTATGCCAGCATATGCCAGCGTCACTATCTGTACATTGGTTAAACAATCAAAGGTACTTCTGCACAAGCCTGTATGAAAATTAAGAGCCTTTGCACTTCTTCAGTCAAGACAGTCATGCTGTTCTGGCTGCACATACACAAAATGGAAACAGAATTGCTTTAAATAATCAAAATACACAAAGACACATTTTTCTGAGTGATTGGAAATAACCCTGACAAATGTTCACATTTGGTAAATTATGAGCTAGCCAAGTTACGTTTGCATAAACATAATGAAAAGCATTTTTTAAAAATTTAGTAAGCATATAAAGCGAGACATTCTCTTAATAATGAATTTCTTTGACAGATAAACCAACAATCATGCAGGGCAAGTTTATGAAGGTGTCCCCATCTTGTGTGCACGCATGTGCACACGTGTGCACATATATACACACACACATTAATAAAAAAAAAAATACTGATGCCAGGTTGATTCTAATGCACAGAGGCTCTACAGGCCGGAGGAGAACTGCCCCATAGAGTTTCCAAGACTATAACTCTTTACAGAGGCAGACTGCCACACCTTCCTCCCGCAGAACAGCTGGTTGGTTCAAACCACTCAACTTTCTTTTCAGTTAGTGGCCAAATGCTCTAGACACTACACCACCAGGGCTCCACATATGCACCCACACACCCACACACAATCTTTCAGAATTATGTAAGTGGTGGAAATATTCTTACAATTAGAAAAAAATGAGGTGGAGAGAGAAAGAAAGCCCAAGCATAATCTAACAGCTGGTTTGATTTTGAAAAGAAGATAACATATGTGTAACAGAATCTTAACACGCCACCTAGATAATTCATACCCCATACATTACTCTTTGAAATCAAAGGATTGCCTATTAGGTGAATGTGTAATCACTTATTATGCTCTGACAATGTCTAGATACCAAATGTAGGCTGATAGAAATGACGGTGACATGCAACTGTGTATGAGTGGAGAGGATTGTCGGTAGCAAAGAAAGAAAAGATAACTGAATAGGAGGAACCCTGATGGTACAGTGGTTAAGATCTCAGATGGCAGCTGGAATTCGTGAGCCACACCTTGGAAACTCTGTGGGGCAGTTCTGTTCTGTCCTCTGGGGTTGCTATGAGTTGGAACTGACTCAACAGCATTATGGTATTTTTTTTTTTTTTTAATTTATAAAGGGTAAAAATTCAGTCTCTACTCACAAATACTATGGCCCTGTTCATTATTAGTTTGCTTTGAGTAGTTCTGAACATTGAGTGTTATGTGATGTGAACTAAGCAAAGCCAAAGCCAAGGAATTTTTGTGAAAGAAAAAGCCATTCATTTAGATTTTTCTAGACTAACCTGCTAGACTCTGTGCTCAGAGAAGATAAAGTAGGCCAGAGGCAGTGCATGGGTTGGTAATGAAATTTCTTAGGGGGGAATTCTTTCAATTCCTAAGCATGAACTGTGGGAAGAACCTGATTGTCCTTTACAACCTGAGTCATCTCTGAGTGTCATCAGCTCTACCCTGTGCATCCCCACCCACTTTCATTTGACAAAAGAAAGTAGCAAGTTTTGAGAAACCAAAATTATAAGAGGCCTCTGGTTGGTACAATGGTACAGATGTCAAACTGATGATCATTTGCCTTATTCTTCAAGCCAGGTCCTATTCCTTATCCTCCTTTCCTCTAATTTAAGGTTAAACTCCTAAATAGCTTAATGATTTGCTTTAGTTTCAGTATCCAAATACACTAGAGACATTTGGTAAGTCCTTGTTACCTAGCAGGATAACTTCTCTTCTCATCATTCTAATGAAATCTCTCTTGAAAGTCATCAGTGACTAATGAATCATGACATCCTATGTTCTCAAGTTTCATCCACCTAGTCTGTCTTCTTCTCACCTGATCAGGCCTCCCTTCCAGAAACTCTCCGCCTTTCTTTTCTGTGAACTCTCCTGATTCTCCTTTAAACTGCATGGCTACAACTTCTGTCTCCTTTCCTTTTTTCACACTCTTCATGTGTAATCTAAAAGGTTGTCAGGCCTTTTTGCTCTTTGTTCTTTCTCTCCTTTGACAGTCTCCTCTACTCCGAGTCCTAGGAGTTCTGGTGGTGCAGTGGTTAAAGGAGTTGGCTGCTAACCACAAAGGTCAGTGGTTTGAGACCACCAGCTGCTCCACAAGAGAATGATGTGGCAATCAGCTTCTGTAAGGATTACAGCCTTGCAAACTCTACAGGGTTGCAGTGAGTTGAACTGATTAGAAGGCAATGTTTTCTTTATTTGTCTTTTGGGTCTCAGTGGCAGAAGACCCCCACAATCTCTCTTTGGCTCTGTCGTCTCAAGAGTGCTGGGTCGTCCATCCTACCTGCATACTACTCTTCTCTGCTAGGGTAGTCTGCTGAAATCTCAAAAACTCAGTATGTCCAAATCAAATCTGTTAGTGTCTCTCTCACATTTCCATCTCCTTTTGGGCTTGCTATTTGTTTTAAATGCTAAGTTATTGTTGTTGCCCTGGTGGCAGCAGTGGTTAAGAGCTACAGCTGCTAACCAAAAAAATGTTGGCAGTTCAAATTCAATAGCTCCTCCGCGGTAACTCTATGGGGCATTTCTCCTCTGTCCTGTAGGGTTGCTCTCAGTCACAGCTGACTGGATGGCAATGGGTTGGGGTTTTTTTTGTTTTTTTAATGTTGTTGTGTAGAGTCATTTTGGAGTCATAGTAACCTCACGCACTAGAGTAGAATGGGCCCAGAGGGTTATCTTGACCACAATCTTTACAGAAGCAGATTACCATGTCTTTCTCCCACTTGGTGAGTTCGAACCACCAACCTTTCAGTTAGCAGCTGAGCACTTAGCTGTTGCAGCACCAGAGCTCTTTTATAATGTTAGATAGTAAAAAAAAAAAGTTGTCATTGAGTTGATTCTGACTCACAGTGACCTTATAGGACAGTGTAGAAATGCCCAATTGGGTTTCCAAGGCTGTAATCTCTACAGAAGCAGATGGCTACATGTTTCTTCTTCTGAGAGCTGATGAGTTCAAACCACCAACCTTTCTGTTCGCAGCTGAGTATTTAACAACGGCACCCCAGGGCTTCTTTTATACTGTTAAAAATCAACAGAAATGACAATGCAGGACAAGTTTATGAAATTGCCTCCCTGAGTGCTTTACAAAAAACTGTTAAAAAAAAAAACAAAACCTTAAAACCAAACCCACAGCTGTTAAGTCGATTCTGACTCATACGGACCTTATAGGACAGACTAGAACTGCTTCATAGAGTTTCCAAGGAGCGCCTCGCGGTTGTGAACACCCGACCTTTTGGATAGTAGGCATTGTGCTTAACCAGTATGACATGAGTAGGGTTTCCTACAAAACTATTACAACTAAAAAAACCACACAATGGCCAACATCTGAAACCTCAAAGTCAAGTATATCTTTCCTGTGTCTTTCTGAAATAATTTGCAAAATTTTGTCAATTCTTTGTCTTGAAAGATATACTATTTATATCTTCTCCATCTTCTCTCTTCTATTGTCTATCTCAACAGGCTCCTAAAGCTCTTTAAGCTCTTCCTCATCCAAATCTCTTTATGTATTGATGGCAGAAAAAGCTTTCTAAAGACACTGTTTCACTCATGTTTATGTTCATCCTCATCATCTGCTTTGCCAAGACTCTTCTTTTCTTACATAAGAAATCTCTCTCTTTGCTGCTTTCATATCATCAAGTATTTGAGTCTAGAAAGTTCGTCTTCCTATTAGAACTGTAACTGAAGGGCTGTATACACATATCCTTGATTCCCTACCCACTGCAATGCAGTACCTGACATAAAAATTGATTCTTAGAGATCTTTGTTAGTTATTCTTGTGTTTAAAAGTCTTCAACATTCCATATTTGTTGCATACCACATTAAAAAAAAACTAATATTTTATTGTGTTTTTGATGTAAGTTTATATAGTTCTTTAGGCTTCCACTGGACAATTTCTAACCAAATTGTTCAGCAACAACGGAAGTTACATTCTTCACAATGTGTCAATATTTTCATTATTTCTGCTCTAGTTATTCCATTACTGTCTAGTTTCACTGACCTTTTATATTCTCATCTTTGTTTTAAAGTAATTGTTGACGATCTGGTCTCTTATAGGTGATTTTTTTTAAAGAAGCACAGTACTTATGGTGATGCTCATTATTTTGTTTTAGTCGATCTATCATTTTGCTCCAAGGTGACCTCAAGGGTTAGTTTTGGTTTAAGGTTTGATGAGTAACTCAGGACGATAGCTTCGGAGAGTCCTCCGGTCTCAGCAAACCTAGAAGGTCTAGTTTTCCCTTCCTGCTTCCCTCCGTCCCTCCTGCTCTTCCTTTTAGGTTCTGTTCCACATTTTTCTCCCATTTTATCAGGGTTCATCTACTGTGGCCTTGATTAGAATTGTCAGTAGTGGTAGCCAGCTAGCACGTAGGTCTTCTGGCCTCAGGGTAGATCAAGCCTTGGTACATGCTACGAAATTATACCTCATCAAAAAGATCTTTCCATATAAGGTCTGAGAAAGTCAGTAAGAGGACAGAAGAAGGCAGGGAAATAGGACCAAAGAAAAAGAAAATTGAGAGAAGTGGCAGGCTAGAAGTAGCCTGTGATGATTTTTTTTTTTTTTTTTTTCAGTTCACTTTGTCTGTTTAGTGCTATGGGGGGCCAGGCATCCCCGTACCACAACCAGCAGTCTCTCCAGGAATCTCATAATGTGCAGCACCTTTGTTATACCACACCCAGGCTTCCAGAGGATGTCCTTTCCCCACTGGCAGCCACCCAGTTACTGTGGTGCTAAGCTCCTGTCTTCTGGCAAGAAAACCTGAACTGCTAGCTAAGCTATAGGATGAACTTGTCCTAAAATGTTAATGGTAATCCACATGTATTAAGAAAAGAGTCAACCCTCTGAAGCCTTCTCACTTTCCAAAGTAATGCACAGGTATTATATTTAACAGTGGCTTTCATGGGACAGTGATCCATTTTTTTGTGTCCAAGAGTATAATCTAACAGGAATCCAGGACCATGCAAAGGGGAAAAGTACCATGATAAAAGGATATTGAGGCAGCCTGGATCAGTTCTTTCTCCTGCTGTTAAATAAATGCACTTACTCTCACCAGCAAGGCCATAGTGACAGAGAGAATGTGTAATCCAGGAAAGATAAGTTTTCTCTCGAAGACTAAATCATTCTACTGGTTGTCTGTCCCCTTTACTTCACGTAGAAACTCTGGTAGCATAGCAGTTAAGCGCTACGTCTGCTAACCGATCAAATCTGCCAGGTGCTCCTTGCAAACTCTGTGGGGCAGGTCTAACTATGTCCTACAGGGTTATCATGAGTTGGCATTGACTCGATGGCAGTCAGTTTGGTTTTGGTTTTGCTTCATGTGGAAACTCTGGTGGTATAGTGGTTAAGCACTTCAGCTGCTAATCAAAAAGTTGACAGTTCACATCTGCTAGGTGCTCTTTGGAAATTCCATGAGGCAGTTGTACAGTGTCGCTCTCTGTCTGAATCAACAGGGTTTGACTGGTTTTACTTCATGCGTGCCTGTCTTTCTCATAGTTTCCTCCTCAGAGTGGAAAGTAAGAATGTTGAATTATCAAACACCTCTTTCTATGTGCTGGTACTGGAGAATGTAAGCTTACATAGACTTACAAGCACAGGCTCATGTTTCGCTTTACCTTGGCACAAGTCAATGTCTACATGAAGCTTTTTCCATGAACATCTCCTAGTTTTTAACTCGCCCACTCTTTCTCTCTCTCTCTCTCTCTTTTTTGCCTAATTACATTATAAATTATTTTGCTCTTTTTTTCAGTGAGAAAGAAAAGTCATTTGCTTCCCATGCCAGGCGTATTTTTTCCTCTGCCTTCCCAGGAGATGATCTGACCCACCATCCACCAAAGACATAGGCATCTGACATAAATCTGAACAGGTTTCCCAAGTGTCCTCACTTGGCCTCTGTTCTGTCACCATCCTCTTTCCTCTTCTCTTCTCTTGAAGTAAGATTTAAAAAAAAAAAAAAAAAAAAACTCTAGAACTAACATAGCTACCTGAATCTCCCTAATTCCTTCCCTATTAATGACAATTCTTTCCCTTATACCTAACGCTTTCCACATCACTGGTTCTTTCGTCTACAAATATGGTCAAAGTCTTCATTTTCTTAGTTTTTTTTTCCTTACTAACTTCTTTCCCTTCACTTTCTGAATAGAGATTCCACACTCCTTTCTCTCTCTGTCTCATTTTCATTCTTCTCATCTCCTTGAAAAGTGTGTTCTGCCCCCAGGGGTCCATGGAAACTTCTTGTTGACCTCATCAGTGCTGAATAAAGAAGCTGCTTTTCAGCCCTTCTCTGGCTCTCTCTGGAACAATCAGAACCGTTGACCATCCTGACTCACTTTGACAAGCTGGATTTTCATGCTGAGGTTCAGTATTTCTCCATCTATTTACCTAGAGCTTCTTCAGATTCCTTGAAGACTTTCTATATCCAGAGTTAAATTCTCTTCTTCCTTCTCCACATGTCTGCTTCTTTTTCTTTTCTACTCGTCCATTACTTCATGAGATTACTTGTATCATTGATGAGTATGAATCCTTTTATATATTGCCACAATTCTTCACTACCTTAAGGTGTTCTGGCTCTTATTGGTTAAAGTAGTGATATTTATACACATCAAATATATATATTTTAATATTTGGTTCCAGTCAGATGAAATTTTCGTAATGTTTTGGATATCCTTAGGGGTGGTCATTATTTACTTTTGTTTTACACTCATGGGTGTCTGATGAATGGGTGATGAAGACAAGTTGTTTGAGGTTAAGGTGCTTGTAATTTATAGTTAGGGTTCTGGAAACCACTGTACATCATGGAAAGACTCATGAGTTCCCTCATCACTCTTGATTTCCTCCGTCCTTCTTGCAAATTTTTGATGTGTGGGCTATAAGCACTCCAAAAGTGAAATGGAAGACTGGGGGTCTGTCTGAATTTCTATGTCACTTTGCGTCTCTGTCCACCCACATGGTCTATATCTGTGGGAAGCACTTGGCAGCAGAACATTTGAACAGACTTGTCAGGAAGGAAGGACCATGCTCTGCATTTGGACTTGTGTTCCTCATTGTGTCTTACACAGAACTGATTGAGAATACCTAGGGAGATGATGACTTGGTTTGGGTCAGACCAAATGGTTTGAAGTGCCTGTACCCATGAGGTTATGAACTGTCACCAGGTGGTGCATTCAGTTTTTTTTGTGTTTGTTTTTTCTTTTTTTCCTTGAGTAATGTTCATTCTTACAGGCTTTCAGGGGAGTGAACTGACAATCTCCCTCTTCAACCTATTCTTTGAAAACCTGTGGGTTTGCCTATGACTTGTACATATCCTTTTCCATTCAACACTGGGGACAGAGCCAGCGCTCTATACATCTCACACAAGAAACGGGTTGAAGAAATACCACTTAGTCTCACAGAAGGTCATGAGAACTCTATTTATGAGAAACCATAGATTTAAGTTTCTACAGTGCTAGTTTCCCCCAAGGTAATAACTACTAGTAGTGTGTATTTCTCAGAGAAGCTGAGTTAGGTTCCTTCCTGCGAGAAAAGAGGCATATCAAATGCAAAGACACTGTCTAGTTGGGTTCCCATTGTGTGTTCTTTGTTTTGCAGTGTCTGACAGGGATAATGGCTTTGCAAATATTTGTGGACTTGAAATAGATTGAAATGTTGGTCAAAAAAATACAGTATTGCTAACAGTACAAGACTTTTGACACCTAGGTAAATTCCTCATTATTTTTTGGAAAAAGCGTGAGATATTTCTGGTGACTTTGGAAGATTTTTCCCTGGAGTGTTGTCAAGGAAATTGGGAATTTAGTTGCAGCTGATCTCTGCTAAGAGCTCCAGAGTTCAGAACAACAACCAAAAAACCTATCCTTAGTACATTTAAGGATTAGGTACTTTCGCAAAGAAATCAATGTAGTTCAATTCTTCTACTGGAGCCTCTGGCCCTAGCTGATGCTGGACACAGGATACTAGATTTGACAGACAAGTAATCAATTCAGATGTGACCATTACCCTGTGCCTTCTTGGATTTAATAATAAAATTACCTTGTTTGGTCTTGCCGATTATGAAAAATGACCATTTTGGATAATTATATGAAGGGTCAAATAGTAATAACCTAAAGCTGGTATAAATATTACTGATAGCAGTTAGTTATAAGTCAGTGTTAAAGCAGTGTTTATCATACCTGCAACAGTTTTTTATAACCCAAAACATTTTATTTTAATCAAGAAGAAAACAAGGTATGTCACAGATGAAAATGACACACATACTTTTGTGCTTATTATTTAAAGAAAGGAGAAACATCTGAAATCTGTTTGCTAACTACAGTATAATACAAATTAGCCTGCAGGCACTGTGTGCACTGTACCCTGTCTGCTTGCCAGCCCTGCTTAGTCCCAACGTATTAACGAGCGCAAGTATTTGAACAATCAGCATTTCCGCATTTGCATGCAAACTCTCACGCTGTGTAATTATACACAGAGCTGGCACTCAAATTAATTAAAGCTGATTTCTCTGTGACTGCAAACTGGTCAGATCCTTAGCTTTGCCTTCCTATGAAGTCATCACTCTGTATTCAACGTGACACTTCTGTCCCTAGCATTCTTAGTAATGCTAATGTTCGACAATCGTGAACCCGGCTATGTTTTAGAAAACAGCTGACAATGGGCAGGGTGCTCTTGTGCTTTTTGTCTCCTCCCTATTTCTCCTCTCTTCTGGTACAAAGATGAAGAACAGCTTTTGAACGCCTGCTTTGTAATTATCTCAAATAATAACACAAACAAATTACATATATTGTTTCAGGGGTTCCCTCGCCTCTTCTGTGACTCCACCCACTGATTAGCTCTCGCCAACAATTATCAAACTTGAAAAAAAAAGATGTTTGTTTGATGCTAACAATTAGTTTTGATGGTTTTATTCTTCATTTTGAAAAGGCTCTAACAAAGGGTGTTTTATTTTGAGAGATAAAGATCTCATAATTCAAGATCAGGGAGATTAGGAGAGAAAGAAGCCGCAATGACTGTTAGATTTGATTAAGGCTTTTTGAATCCTCGTCAAACAGAGCAGAACTGAGACGGAGACTATTATTTGCCAGAGAGATCCGTAAACATTAACTTCTAGTGCAGAAGGCTTTCTCAGGCTCTTCTTCGATAAAAATATCTCCTCTGGTTTCTCAGTTGCTCAGAAGAAACTGTTTCTGTGACAATTCCCTTGCAAAGATGTCTTCAGAGTAATTCAGATATCATTATGATTCTCTTCTTAAATTTAAACCTCTGAATTATAGGTGTTTACTAAACGTCATCATCACGTAGAGCCTCGGGAGATGAGCTGCTTCAGTACGTTGTTCTGAAATCCCTCTTTACCCCTCAATCCCAGCTCACCATCCTCCTTACTTCTCCACATCCCTCTGCAGAGATAGCTGTCTTACAGGACTCATATGTCTTTTACATGACCAGGCACCAAACAGTTCTATTCCTCACGTTCAAGATCCTAAGAAACACTGAATATTGCCAAGAAGATTGCTCTAGCAATCTCACTTTGAAAGCCAAGCTTGAGTACGAAATTCCTTTATAATGGGTCTCTAATGACCAAAACTAGAAATATCATTGGTCTTACCTTATTCAGTAGTAATTCTGGGTCCACAGAGAGCTTCAGTTCGTACTGCCTTCAAATTCCCGTGGGCATACAAGCGAGAAAGGAGTACTGAGCCTTCACAGAGAGGTTCCTGGGGCGATCACAGTCTCAGCACTGATATCAGGATCTGAAGCTTGTTCTTCTGTCTGCTCATGGATTTCCTTGGCAGGCAGGTGTCCCACTGGTATGGATTTAGTTACTTAATACATTTAAGAGATGGGTGTGGCTGGGATCCAGTAGCCAGTTCCACCTGTCTATAAACTCTCATGACCTCCATGCCTTTCAGTATTTCACCTAGGTACTCACTGTCTCCAGGAGGTACCCACGCACTGAGCTGGACTAACTGAGGTGTGGGAACAGTATCGAGTGAAGCAGCACCGTCATTGTAGTATACAGTGCTCATTGCTACTGGCAAATACCTATTTGCTGACTCAGGATTGGGTTGCACTAAGCAGGACTGGGCAGTTCTACTGCTTTCTGTTTGTTTCCTTGTTAAAAACTATCCTCTTCAAACTAGCCATTTAGCAAAATACATTCCTTTGGAGGTTCATTCCCTCTAAAGATTCTATTTATTTACTTATTTATTTTTAGGATAGAGCGTTGCTTGACTTGAGCCTGTTTAAAACCAACAGTTTGCAAAACAGCAACAAAAGTAAAACCACAGTAACCCAAACAATTAAAATTGCCACCATGCTATGTGTTGTACATCTTGGTTTTAAATTTTCTGATAGTAGATAAATCATATCTGTTAGTTATAGTTCTTTTCTTTTTAAATACTTTAAGAAAATCTTTTCATTACAAAAATGAATTTACAAGAAGTCTGTGGATGGCAAGGACAGTTAAGTGCTTGACTAGCATCTAAAAGGCTGCGGGTTGTAAGCCCCCTCTCAGCCCCCTCCCAAGTCTTCCCCACCCCAAGAGGTCCTCAGAAGACAGGGCTGGTGATCTGCTCCTGAGAAGTCACAGCCTGCAAAATTGTACAGAGTAATTCTACTCTGCACTTAACAGGGGTCAGCATGAGTTGAAATTGACTTCATAGCAAGTAACAACAAGAGGCAGACAGCTGACACTCAATGAATGCTTTCTTATTGTTGACTGAAAAAACAAAAACACTCATTGCTGTAGAGTTGATTCCTACTTATAGCAACTCTGTATGGTTGACAGTATTGTTGAAAATGGTTGCTTTTATATCTCTGCACACACAATGTCAACGGAACTTAAGTAACAAAGACAAGATTTTAGAAGTTGCCAAAATCATATGTATTGTTAGTCATTATAAGGAGCATTGGTGGCACAGTAGTTAATGTATTTGCTCACTAATGAAAAATGAGTGATTAGAACCCACTAGCTGCTCCAAAGGAGAAAGACATGGCAGTCTGTTTCTGTAAAGATTTACAGCCTTGGAAACACTATGGGGCAGTTCTGCTCTGTCCCACAGGGTCATTGCAAGTTGGAGTTGACTTAGCAGCAAATGGATTTGGTTCAGTTTTGATATTAGTTGTCATAAGCATAATATAATCAGAATAAAATTTAGAATATAACATGCTTGGTAGCTGTAAAAGGCATGTTTTGATTTATAATTTCGATCTACATCACACGTAGCCCTTGTACTCTGTGGGTGTCATGGGCTGAAATTTGTCCCCCCAAAAAAGTGTGGAGCAATTGGGTTAGGCCTTGATTCCTAGTATCTTGAGACGTTCCCATATGCTGGAAACCTTGCCTTGATGATGTTAATGAGGGGGGATGGGCAGCACTGGTGTTGGCAGGGCAGGACTCAAGGTATGCGGCTGAATTCTGTCATGAGGCAATCTCTTGGGATGCAAAGGGAAGCAAACAGATATTTTGGAAACCTCATACCACCAAGAAACAGAGCACATCCCTGGGAAAAAAACCTGGGTTCCCTGCACCTTGGAAGTTCCCAGTTCATGGAATACTGAAAACAAGTACCTACATTCAGAGCCAACAGAGAAAGTCTTCTCCTGTAGCTGACACCCTGAATTTGGACCTGTAGTCTATGGGGCTGTGACAGAATGAAATTTTTCTTTTTAAAGCCATTCACTGATAGTACCTCTGTTACAGCAGCACTAGATAACTAAGACAGCAGGGTATTCTTTGATTTTTCAATTCCTTGGTGACATTTAAATCAAGCAAACTGTTTTATTTATTTTTATGGATTTTATTTCATATCGAAGTTTGGCCCAATGTCCCACCCTAAACAGAAATTTCGTATATAACATTGCCTTGGCTTCAATTTGCCCACCACCTTGCACAAATATGGCATGTAATAATGAGCAAAAATATTTGCTAAGCAAATGCATAGTGATATATTTGTAATTACATATAAGGAAATTGTAAATGATAGGAACAAATTGACCTGTAAACTCCTGAATACATGCTTCCTATACAGGACTTACACATGATATGCACAGGTATGTGAACAGTAGTCACTTGCTAAGTAGATAGATATTAGGTGACTTTGAAAAGAATACTACGTCTAAAACAGCCTATTCTCATTTACTTAGAGATCTTCCTTAACTTTGGCTAATACCTTCCTGAATTGTCTATTCTTTTGTATGAGTTCATCCTGAAGCTTCTGAGAATAAATTTAATCTCTATTCCACATGAAAGTTATTCAACTATTTGAAAAATGGCTATCATTTTCCCCTGACTCTACTCTTTTTTCAGACAGTACATTCCTTTAATCATCCTAATACGATATGGCTTTTAAGGCCTATCACCATATTGGAGACATTCCAGTTTGTCCATGTCTCTCCTAAATGTGGCACTCAGAACTGAATGCATTACTTGAGATGTGGTCTAATTATGCACAGTATATGGGTACAGATGCCTCCCTTGTTCTGGGCTCTCTTTCTAATAATTTAGAATTTTACAGAGGCAGAAAATGTATTCTGAGTAGGGGCTGGCATCATATATTCTTAGTTCTTGAACTTGTAGAAAACTAAAACACCTACATCTTTTTCATACCAAATACTATTTAATTAAGTCTCTTACAACTTCCTGTTGCCAATGATGCTTTAAATGAAAATTGTGGATTTTATATTATCCATACTGGTGTTCATCTTTGGTACTGGCCCATTGTTTTGTATTATATGGGGCATTTTCTAATCCTCATTTTGCTGTCTAATGTATTGCAGTTATTCTATTTTGTCCTGCTTCATTTTTTTTTAAGGACATCTAAATGGTTACTACGTGTCAGGGACTATGTCAGACCCTGGTAACACCAAGAGCAAGACACAGTCCTTTTCCTCAAAGAGCTCACTGCAGAGCAAGGAGCCTGCCCACGTGATTAGTATGTCCTGCATAATGAAATCACTGGCAAAAAGAAAAAAGAAAAAGAAATGCTAGTGTACATCTCAGAGACCTCTCCACAGGTAGACAGCAACCAATCACCCTTGGTAATAAGAGAGATACAACCTATCATTTTTATTAAGCATTTATTGATAGGTGAAAATCATATTTTGTATGTTACATTGTTCAAGAAGCACGGCATACACATGACATCGTGGTGGTGGTGGTTGTGGGCCAACAAGTCAATTCCTGCTCATCGTTTCCCAAGGTAACAAAGAAGAACTGCCTCATGGGCTTCTCTTGCCTCTGATCTAGGTAGTTTCAGTCCCTCATCATAGGTGAGGGAATTAAGATACAGGAAGTTTCTGCAATTTGCTGCAAGCTACATTTCTCAGATGGTTCGCAGCTTTACTTTGAACTCTCAGATTCTCAGATCTCAAGCTTTATCTTTACCCATTCTGCCAGAGGTAATCTGCTATTTAGTAAACTTCCTAACCATTGTAAACTATCTTTCACTTGCATTTCAGGTGTGTATGAATATTTTGTTTACAAGTGTTGACCAAGTCCAGTTACATTATTTTTTGAAGAATATGGGCAAATTAGTTGACTTGAGCCTGCTTTGTTCTTATTGGACTGGTACTGATTCTTAATAATCACTGGCATCTTCTCAAAATGCTGAACTTTCAGAGTTCTTAACTTTTGAAAGGGGCAGATATCATATTCACTGGTTTGTAGTTCTCATAATCATTTTTCACTCCTGATAAAATCAATGCTGGCTCATCTCAAGCTTTCTTGCCCCTACCCCATTCTCTATGTTACCTCAAAAACAACCGATAGATGTGGGAGAAAACTTGGTCAATTGGCCTCACGTAAATCATAAAGATATTATTCTATATCCTAGTTTGGCAAGTAGCATCTGAGTTCTTTAAAGCTCGTGAGAAGCTATCTAAGATGCAACTGTTGAAGCAAAAGAAAAAATAAAGAAATAAAAGACTAGAAAAAATAAGTCTACAAGACTAATAATTCACATGAACCTGTGCCTCATTAACCTGAAACCACAAAAATTACATAGTTCCTGTCTACCACTAAAAACTGTTCTTCCCAGGAACACAATAGATAGTCCCAAGTAGAATGGGAAAGAGATGTTGAATAAATCTCCAATTCTTAAAAAAGATCAGACTTTCTGAGACTAGAAAATTCCTAAAGTCTATCACCCTGAAATACTCTTTAAACTTAGAATTGAACCCATTCCTGGAGGTTACCTTTCAGCCCAATAATAGATTGGCTCATAAAATAAAGAATACCACCTGGGCCCCTTTAAATAAGCATCTATGAGACCAAATGGTCGGTACTTACTCTAAAGCAAAGATGAGAATGTAAAGGGGGGCAGGAGAGTTGGATTAATGGAAAATGGAATGACCAGAATGGAAATAATATAGATGCTGACAATTTGTGAAGACTGTTACCAAAGTCACTGAACAATATGTGTGAAACCCATTGCCACTGAGTCAATTCTGACTCACAGCAACCCTACAGGACAGAGTGGAACTGCTCCACAGTTTTCAAGGAGCATCTGGGAGATTTGAACTGCTGACCCTTTGGTTAGAAGACAGAGCACTTAACCACTACACGACCAGCACTTTTAATATATATATAGAAACTGTTAAGTGGGAACTTACTTTGCTAAGTAGACACTCACCAAAAATGCAATTAAAACAAAACAAAACAAAACAAAAACAAGTTTCCATGAACACATTTGAAGGTCTTTCATGAAGAACACTGGAGCTAATTTATACATCTGTGTTTTACTTTCTTGGGGTTCACAATGATAACTGTATTTAGTGAGGGTCTAGGAAGTGAAGTGAAGATGGAACTGTTTGGTGCAAAGTCTTGACATGTATCAAGCACTCCACAATTTCTTGTTAGGAAAAAAAAAGACATGTGGTGACAAGGGAGAAAAAAATTCAGCCCTGTTTTGCAAAGAAAAAGAAGGAAAAAAAGACCAATATTTTTGCATTCTAGGGAAGTGTAACACTTTTCTTGCACATGAATTATTCTTTTGTTGAGGAAAACAACCAGATAAGTCTGAATGGGCATTCTGATTGAAAAAGTCAAGGTCTCTCTGGGCACAGCCTGATGGCCATCCTGCATAAAGAGAGGGATAAATTTCACTGTAATAAATTATGGACATTTTGTTGGCCTGGGAGAAGAGATCTGGAAATAGGAAGAAGGAAAGATATATGAAAAGGGCAGTGGTATGAGGTGTTGCCCAAGAACATGGCAGAGAGCCCAGAATGCATCAGAAGAATACAAAAACTCCAAACCAAGCCCGCTGCTGTAAAGTTGATTCTAGCTCCCATCAACTCTGTAGGACAGTGTAGAAGCACCCTATAGTGTTTCCAAGGCTATAAATCTTTACAGAAGCAGACTGCCACATCTTTGTCACAAAGAGCAGCTTGTGGGTTAGAACTGCTGACCTACTGGTTAGCAGCTATGCTGCCTTTAACCAACACTCTACCAGCCTCAGAGGAACATAGCCAAGGAGAAATTCTCAAGCTTGCTCACACTTAGATCTCATCACATAGCTGCCTCAGCGCTATGCTAGCTCAAGTGTTGACATAAAAAAGAAAAGTTGTCTCCAGCTCACGGAAACTCCATGTGTGTCAAAATAAAACTGTGTTCCATCAGGACTTTAGCAGTTGCATTTTCAGAAGCAGATTGCTAGGACTTTCTTCAAAGATGCCTCTGGTGAACTAGAACCTCCAGGCTCTTGGTTAGCAGGTCAGCAGACTGACCACTGCCCGGCCTAGCACCCCAAGTGGTAAGACGAAAACAATGGCAGAATACACTTTCCTTTCCTTCATGATGGGAAAACAACAGATGATCTCACTTTTACAAAATGAAAACGATCTTTAAAAGAGGAAGTGACTTTCACTTGGAAACTTTTATCATTCCAGTTACAGTGGGTATTAAAAAATAATAAAATCATTATTTCATCATAATATTCTGTTGGAAACTCTGGTTGGGTAGTGGTTAAGTGCTACAGCTGCTAACCAAAAGCTCAGTAGTTTGAATCCGCCAGGCTCTCCTTGGAAACTCTAAGGGATATTTCTACTCTGTCTTATAGGGTCACTATAAGTTGAAATCGACTCGATGGCAGTGAGTGAGTTTAACATGCTATTGATGTGACTTTTCACTAATTGTATTTTATTATACTGTTTTTTAATAGACTTTACTTCTTTAAGCACTTTTAGGCTTATAGAAAAATTGAGCAGAAAGTGGAGTGCCCATATGCCCTCTCCCCTCCCTTCACACACTTTCCCTTATTGTTAATATCTTGCATTCCAGATCCACTGCTATTGAGTCAATTCTGACTCATAGCGACCCTATAGGGACAGAGCAGAACTGCTCCATAGAGTTTCCGAGGAGAACCTATGGATTCAAACTGCAAACCTTTTGGTTAGCAGTCATAGCAGATGTAGCACTTAACCAACGTTTCCACATCATGCATCATTAAGTGGCACATACATGACAAGTGATGACTCATTACCGATATATTATTTTTAACTAAAATCCATAGTTTAGGGTCCACGTTTTGTGTCATACAGTTCTGTGGGTTTTCACAAATGCATTATACTGTACTTTTAACAGCTATATTTATTTTTCAATACTAGCATATCTCTTTGTTACACAGAAAGGCCTAAGATTATTTCTGGAAGGTAACCTACTGTTAAATGATACTATGTTAGAAAGAGACTTTAGAGTCCCCCAATTGTGAGATTTTTTTTTGAAAGATTATTTTACTCCTATCTCTAAAAATTAAGTATCAGTTTTATACTAATTTCATAGGTATAATCAAAGAAATAATAGGAAATAAGGAACTTTAAAAGTATTTTCCAGAAGATTATTATACGTGTATTTACAGTGAAGATATTTTGTACTATACACCTAAAATATACTTAATTAAAAACCCATGTTTATAAACAAAATCAATCTTAACAGAGAACAAATAATCTATTACATTATTTTGAAACTATGGATTTTTTTAGGTAATAGGAAATTTAAGACTCCTAATTTTAATCAATATACAAAAGGAAAGAACTGTTGCGGAGATTGTTTCTCTTTGGTAAGACACAGTGTTGGAAGCATCAATGTAGTACTATTATGCTAATACATTACACTGGGAGATGAACCTCACTGAAAAATTCAAGAAACTGAATACTGAACACTTAGTTGCAGAAGGGCAATTATGGGACCTGGTCTGGTTTCATTACCGAAGATGAGTGAGAATAAAATGCAAAACTGCAATATAAATAATGCAAAGCGTATTAGGTTTGAGATTCCTTTTTTGTTTTAATTATCCAACTTTTTATTAATAAGGGCTTTGAAATATATGATCCTCGTCCTGATGCTGCCTATTTCAAAGAAAAATATTACATAGCCTATGTAATATCTTTATTATTATTAATGTAATAACTTTTTATTATTATTACGGGCCAGGTATTGTGCTAAGCATCTTATATTTTCTCATTTATTACTAACCACAACTCTGTGACCTAAGTAATATTATCAACAACTTTTTACAGAGGAAGCAACTGAGGCACCAAAAAATTAAACAACTTTTCCAAGGTTACAGTGTTAGCAAATAATTAGCCAGGATTGAAAGTTAGTTAAAATCTGAGGACCCTTATCCACTCATTTTGCTTCTATGGGGTGCTCAAGTTTTTGCCATGTGATCTACACTCTCAAGACAGACTTACCTTCCTGATTTGTTTCATAATGTGGCTGCTGCTGCTGTTAGTTAGCTCTTAATCAACTCCCACTCGCAGTGACTCTATTTACAACCAAACAAAACACTGCCCCATCCTGTGCCCTTGCAGTGATTGTTGGTCTGCTTGAGCTCATTGCTGTGACCAATATGTATTTCGAGGGCCTTCCACCCAAGGGCTCATCTGTCAGTACTATTTTGGACAATATTCTATTGTATTCCATAGGAGTGTTTTGGTTAATTTTCTACCAAGTCTTTCTTCCTAGTTGGTCTTAGCCTGGAAGCTCTGCTAACATCTGTCTACCACAGGCAACCTTGCAGGCATTTGACATACAGGTGGCACAGTGTTCAGCATCACAGCAATACGGGAGCCACCACAGCAGCATAAACTGACAGAGTGGTGATAGTTTGTAATGCTACCAAACAAAACGCAGTGCTGTTGTGTCGATTCTGACTGATAGTGACCTTAATAGGACAGCGCAGAACTGCTCCAGTTTCCACGGAGCGCCTGGCAGTTTTTTGGTCTGCAGATGTAGCACTGAACTACCATGCCACCAGGATTTCCTTGTAACGCTAAGCAGTCCTTAACGTCTTATTAAACACTTGTACCCTTTAGGACAAAGCTTAAGGGTCACCATCTGTCATTAATTAAATAATGCTTTACCTCACCCAAAAATGTGTGTAGCAATTTAGTTGGGCCATGATTTCCAGTATTCTGTGATTGTCCTCTATTTTGTGATTATAATTTTGTCATACGAGTCAGATCCTACTCGAAGGCACTTGGCTGGCTTGGCTATTGTAAATCCGAATCTCTGCCTGTGGTGAATAGGGCAAGACTGAATTATGTTAAAGAGGAATAGGGTGGGACTACTTTACACCTACTAAGGTCACATCCCTGATCCCATATAAAGAGAATTTCCCTGGGGTGTGGCCTGTACCACCTTACAAGAAACAAAAGGCAAGGGAAGCAGGCAGAGAGTTGGAAACCCCATACCACCAAGAAAGCAGCACTGGCAGCAAAGTGTGTCCTTTGGACGTGGGGTTCCTGTGCTTAGATGCTCATAGACCAAGTGAAAACTGATGACATAGACTTTCTTCCAGAGTAAACAGAGAGAGAAAGCCTTCCCCTGGAGACGACACCCTGAATTTGGACTTGTGGCCCGCTATACCATGAGAGAATACATTTCTCTTTGTTAAAGCATCTACTTGTAGTTTTCTGCTACAGCAGCACTAGATGACTGAGACACCTTTGTTACGGGATTTCCTTGGGTAGAGCTGATCATGGCCTCTGCTGTTCCTCTGTATCCCGTATTGATACTCAGTACAATGTCTATAATATTTATTGCACCTATTTATTTACATATCTACTAATCCCCAGGACCTGATTTGGTGTCTAAAACAGAGTAGATCTTAAAAAAAAAAATCTTTTGTGGAGTGAATCAATAAATGAAATTAGTTCTCATCTTTTCTGTATCACTTTTCAACATATAATTTTCCCTGCCAGGCACCAATTTGTCTCCTGCTGGGGAAAAACATAGTACTGCCTTCTCTAGATTTTGAATTAATGTTTTCCATGTTTACCAAACTAAAGTAGGAAAGACACACAAGTTCCTCTGCTCAAGCAGTGTTTTTAAATAAATGTGTTTAAATGCTGAATCTACAAGATCATTCTCATACTACTCAAAGAGAAGTTGCCCAAAGTATACCCACATTGTAATGATAAACATGGCTCCATTGCCATTCACTCCCAACATGCACCCCCCCCATAATACCAGTGTTTATTACTAAGTAATCTAACCCATAATTTAAACAAAGAAGGGAGGAGAAGTGGTAATTTGGTTATCCCAACATAGTCCTGGGGAGAAGAATATATTAAGCGCAGGTTGATATTAGCATAATACTATAGCTTTCTTCCTTCTTTCATTCATCTAGTGTGTATTGAATGAATGAGTACCTGAATAAATGCTGACATGAGGGAGAGCTGGGAAGTTGTAGGTGGGCTCAGAAATGGTTGCAGAGAGCAGCAGATCTCTGAGCTGATCGTGAGAGTACGTACAGCTTAGTCAGGAGAGGGGAGAGTGGCAAGTGGGCAGTGTGAGGAGCAAAACAAACAGCACCAAATGCGCGGAGATATTGGGGAGCATGAGCTTTTGGACAACTGTGGGAAATTCAGTGGAACAGAGGTTCTTGGAGGAGAGGAAAGGAAGATGTGCTGGCTACACATCCACCCAATGTGGACATTTTGCAGTAAGAGTGAAAATACTCTTACACAAAAACCAAACCACAATCACTACTGTTGAGTTGACTCCAACTCATAGTGACCCCATAGGCAGAATGGAGCTGCTCCAAGGAGCACCCAACAGATTTGAACTACCAGGTTTCTGGTAAAAGCCATAGCACTTAACTACTACACCACCAGAGTTTCTACTCTTACACCAGGTGTTTAAAAATCAAATGCCTGAAAAGGCCAGGCCAGGAAAAGTAACTATGTGAGACTGGATAGAAGGCAGTAGGAAGTGGTGGTCCTGTGTTGCCACGTGGGATATGGACCCAGTGCTTTCCAGTGATACCAGAACTTCCCACTCTTCTAGAGAAGTCAAATAGCCAAATTTCAATGTGAGACCTCCACTTCTTCAAACATTGAAAACTCATTGTACATTTGTGCTGACACAAATATGGCACTGCAACTTTACAACCCAATTTACCTTTCTATTCAATAGACTGGGTTGCCAGCATGTGCTCTAGCTGCCTCAAAAGATTATTAAACAGATCAAATCATCTTATAGGTAGTTAAAAACTTACAATGTGCTACAGCAATTTGTGTATCACTCATATTATTATTAATGTCACTGAGTCTCATTTGTCCAACAAAAACTTATCTGTGTCTTGTTTGTTCTTCCTTGACTTTATTTTTGTCTAATAGTAATCCACAGGCAGAACAAAGCATGGCGTATGATGGCCTGACATCAGAGGAATTAGTCCAGTGTTGCTGGGTGAAGCTTGCTTGGCATATGTGTCACCCTCAATGACTCAATCTATTTGAGTAACTGAACCTTCTCTTAGCAGTTGGATGGGTATAAAGACTTTTAAAATACCTTCTCTAATTTGATTATATATAATATGTAGGTATGTATTCACATACAGATATATACAAAGCAAACTGTTACCATCAAGTCAGTTCTGACTCATAGCACCCTTATATGTGTATACATGCATACATATATATTATGTGTATATGAAAGCTGATTTACCTCAGCCTACCTAATTCTTGATAAACCCCAAAGAACCAGTGCTGTCAAGTCAATTCTGACTCATAGTCAGAAAGTATTAAAAAGTATTAAAAAGAAAAAAGTATTAAAAAGAAAAGTAAAAGTAAACATTACCCAAGCATGTTGGTATGAGCTATCAAAATACTTTAGAGATGCCTATTTTACTCAAAACAATCTACTTATATAATGCTTATTTTACTCAAAATGATCTACTTATATAATGCCTATTTTACTCAAAATGATCTACTTATATAATGCAATCACAATACAAATTCCAGTGACATTTTTTAATGAGATGGAGAAACAAATTATCAACTTTGTTTGGAAAGGGAAGACGCCCCGGCTAAGTAGAGCATTATTGAAGAAGAAGAATACACTGGGAGGCCTCAAACTACCCAACTTTAGAACCTATTATACTACCACAGAGGTCAAAACAGCCTGGTACTGGTACAAAAAGAGACAGATAGATCAATGGAACAGAATTGAGACCCAGAGATAACACCATCTTCCTACGAACAGCTGATGTTCGACAAAGGCCCTAGGACATTAAACTGGGGTAAAAACAATCTCTTAAACAAATAGTAGTAGCAAAACTGGATATTCATCTGCAATAAATTGAAACAAGACCCATATCTTACACCTTATACAAAAACCAATTCAAACTGGATAAAAGACCTAAATATCAAATCTAAAATGATAAAGTTCATCCAAGAAAAAGTAGGAACAACAATGGAAGTTTTAATATGCAATGTAGACAGACTTCAAAATCTATCAAACAAACCACAAACAACAGAAGAGAAAATACATATATGGGAACTACTAAGAATCGAACACTTTTGCTCATCCAAAGACTTTATTAATAGAATTAAAAGGCCACCTACAGAATGGGAAAAGATATTTGGCAACTACATGTCAGACCAACATCTGATCTCCATAATCTATAAGGTACTACAAAATAGCCATAAGAAAAATATCAATCATCCAATTAAGCAATGGGTAAAGGAGATGGATAGACACTTCTCTAAAGAAGAGATCCAGGCAGCCAAAAAATATATTCGGACATGCTCACGATCATTAGCTATTAAAGAAATTCAAATCAAAATGACAATGAGATACCTTCTCATTCCAACAAGATTGGCTGTGATCCAAAAAATGCACAACCACAAATGCTGGAGAGGCTGTGGAGAAATTGGAACTCTCCTACACTGTGGGTGGGACTGCAACATGGTGCAACCTCTTTGGAAAATAATCTGATGCTTCCTTAAAAAGCTGGATATAGATATACCATTTGACTCAGTAATTCCACTGCTCGGAATATATCCTACAGAATCCAGGCCATTCACACCGAGCAATACATACACACAAATGTTATCACAGCACAGTCCACAATAGCAAAAAGATGGAATCAACCCAGATGCCCAACAACAGAGAAAGGGATAGGTAAACTATGACATATATGCTCAGTGGAATACTGTGCAATAATAAAGAACAATGATGATTTTAGGAAACATCTCATAACCTGGTTTCAATTGGAGGACATTAAGCAGTCAGTTACAAAAGGACAAATATTGTATGAGACTCCTACAATAAGAACTTAAAAATAGACTCATGCATAGAAGAAAAGACTCTTTGATGGCTGCAACGATGAGAAGGGAAGGAGGGCAAGGCGGGGGAGGGTTTATATTAGATAGTTGATAGAAATTTGGTTCAGCAAAATCTGTGACAGGACACATTAGAAAGGAAATCAATATTAACTGGACTACAACATAACATGATTACTCCTCCCATCTTAACCCAGTATTGAAAGGACAGAGTAGTTGGGGTAGGGGGCAGGGGCCATGCTCTCAGGAGAAATCAAGGCCAGTTGGCACAGTTGCTGTGTTACTAAGAGAGCCTTCTGTACCCCACATTGGTGAGCAGCATCTGGGGTCTTAAAAACTGACAACTTGCCATCTGAGGATACAGCAAACGGTCCCAAATCAGCAGGAACTGATGATCACCAAAGACCAAAATGACATGGGGGAATGAGAATCCAGAAGACAGAGAGACCCAAGTGAGTGGGTGACTATTGGCTACATCGACTCGTGACCGGAAGGATCAGATGGTGCCTGGCCACCACCAGTGATAGCTGTGATGGAGCTCACAAAGTTGTGTCTCACTGGCAACACAAGAATAAAAAAGGGTGCACCCTGAGATCTCCACTAAAAGACCATAAGTGATGGTCCACGGGCCTCGGGGTTCCTCTGGGAGCATTGCTCCTGGCCCTGATGCTTCCCGTGTCCATAAATCATAGTGGAGGTTAACTCTTTGGACAGGAATGGATTGGACTTGGTGACACAGAATGACTGTATCATGTGTGTACCTTATGGTCCTATATGTCTAGAGGATGTCGTTCTGCCAGCCTCTTACTGGAGGCAGGGGAGTGGGTGGAGAGGAGGGGACAGGAGATTGTTGGGAGGAGAAGACATGTATGAAGCAGAGAGGAAGAGTGGGCTGTCACCGGGCAGGGAAAGCAGTGGGAGCTGCATGTAGGTGGGCATGCAAATTTAAATGAGAATGTACATTTTCACCCAATCATAATAAAAAAATAGAGCAAGCAGAGCCGACATCTGTGAATACTGAAGATGGATCCTAGAACAGGGAGCTTGGCTCCCTGATTGTAGCTTCAGAATCTCTTGCTTTCACTTTAAGTCTTTAAGCAGGTTTTATCTCATTTGGGAAGATTTACACATGGTACTGCCAAACAGTGGCCTCTCAAGATTTTGCTGCTGGTTGACGGGACTGTACAATTTTCCTGGAATGTATTCAGATTTTCTGTGGCATGCATACTCTTTTAAGAAACCAAAAATTCTCTTAAAGATTCCATAAATTTTACCGTGCTACCTACTAGAACTTCTTCAGAAGCAACACCAGAACAACCGGATCTTCTTTAAATGCTCCTGTAAAGATGTTATTTTAGCAGCTGTGGCTGAGGGTTCCACTGCAGGCAGTCCAATAAGGTTTAGATTAAAAAGGGGAAACAAAACTCTTGAAGTAGAACTCTAAATGTACCCACCAGCAAGAGTGAAATGAATCACATGTTTCCTATAGGTGACATTTTACTCTGTGACTTAAAGAATCTCAGCAGGAAAAGCATGGGGTTGCCTAGAGGGAGAATAGCAAAAGAGTTACAAAGAAATGAAAATCCTAGAAAAGAGAAAGGCAGGTTGCCAATTCTGTGATTTTTAGGTAGGAATATCCCTAAGCTGAGCCCGCTGTTTAAATAGCAAAAAAAAAAAAACCTGTAATAGATCCTGGAAATAGGGCTGCCAACACCATTTCACTCTTCCCCAGGTAATCTTGGATTTCATGATGAATAATGAGGCTAAAATCTACCCAAATATTGGGATGATCAAGTCAATTGCATCTGCTACCAATAGTGTTTTTCACACTAAGAGAGAAATGGAATTAGTCCATTGCTGCTCTGTTCCAACTTGTTTCCCTTTGTCTTGGTCCTCCCTGTGAGTAAGTTGGGGAAGGAAGAGTCTGAGTTTCAGGTGTCTGTAAGAGTTAGACATCATCCAAAGACTGCATCTTATCAGCAAACTAATGGCATTGTGTTTGTAAAAACCCCAGTGTGACTATCTCAAAAGAATTGCAAAATGACAATCTGATGAAGCTTCAGGGCATCTTTCTGTAAGATCAAATCAGTCAAAAATACTTACTTAGCCTAATTCTTCAACAAACTGGTTCCTTCTTGCCCTCTGATGACCTTTCACCCATTCAGCTTGTGGAAACCACTTCCAAAGTTCCATTGCTCGATCCTGTCACCCACATGTCCTGCTCTACAGTCAGGTCTGCAAGTAGGTGGAATGGAATGGTGGAGCAAACCGGTTTGGGTGTGGTGTGGTTCTGGTCACACTGCCAAAGGGTCCCAGTAATTTATTTTGAAAACCTTTTTGTATTTATACCTCTAAAGGAGGGTCTGCAAAACATTTTGAAATTCTGTGGCCTCACATGATGCCTTCTCCTCTTTGCAAAAGATCAGTTGGTGGCGATTTTGTCTGTATATTTGTTTGGTTTGGTTTTCCTCTGTTACGCTCTGCCACAGGCCTGGGAAATTCTTACGGAGACTGTGTCATATATTCCTCATTTCCTAGAATTATATTAAATATGGTAAGTGATTAATAAATCCATGTAAGATAAAGGAACTAATTATTAGAAAATTCATTATTCCTTTGGATGCTCATTTAATTAGTATGGATATAGGTTAAAGCGAGGGAAATAATTATGATGCTGTAAGAAAATATACTGGACACACTCAAAGTCCAAACCTCCCTAAATCAGACATGACCAATCATTCACTACATGATGAATGTGATAAAAATCGCATTTTAGTTATAATCATTAGCCAAAGAATACAAATGTATCCCCTTTACACTAAAGGCACTATATGAAAACACTTTGTATAAGACAATAGTTCTTAACATTTGTGGGGTGACAGACCATTTTGGGAATCCAAGGAAAGCTACAGATAACTCTTCAGAGAAAAATGAATACTCACATCTAATTAAACAAAGTAAAGACAGCAAGAAAACTTGGAGAGCATTCAGAAGCACATCCATAAATAGACCTGTATCCCAGGTTGAGAACTTTTCATAAAACTGAAGCCCTTCAATAAGAACCTTCAGGTTCAGAAGAAGGCTTTCAAGAAAAGGTTTAAGGTTCAGGATAATAGATCTCTATGCAGTGTAATCACAAATTCCATCCATTCCAAGAGACTGCCTTGAAAGAAACAAACAGGTACACAGAGCTGCCCCCTCTCTGTGGAGGTAATGGAATTTTTATGCACAACCCACAGGGTGTAAGAATTCAAAGGCACTTGTTTAAGCCAGCTGACCTGCCACAGTATTCTGACCACTTCACCCTGTCTTCACAGCTACAGAGACTTACCAGTAGCTTCACTACTGTGAAACCCAGTAAGCACAGCAGAGGTACGGAGTCTGTGCCCTTATCATGGAGTTTAAGACATTTCTTAAACAAATTAAAAGAGAAATTAGTGTCATTAATCACTCTCTGATTCCTTAAAGAGTTTTTCCCTCAGATCTAAAATTTAAGCTGATGACCAGGTATTTGCTCACATTCAAAGGCCAAGGAGGAACTTGGATGAGAAAACAATCCACATCTCTGCTGTCCTTCGGGACCCCTTGATCTCCTCACTTCCCAGAAACGGCTTCCTTCCTCTAATAGTTTCCTTCTTGCAATGGCAGAGAGAGAGTGAAATAAAATGAAATAAAAGTGAACTTTCTAACTGAGCTAACCTCAAATTGCCAAACGAAAAACTGGAAAGTTGCTTTTTTAAAAAATGATTTAGTAGCCAAACAGATGTATTTCTAAATTTTACTTCACTCCACTCACTGGTTCCTTCTCTACTGTATTTAGGATTCATTGCTCATTTTTTAAAAAAAATCATTTTCCATGACATTGCTTTTGTTTCACATGTGAGCAACTATAGGTCAAATGTACTCTAGACTATTCTGTTAAAGACGTGTTAAAATCAAATAGATACTGTATGATTAACGATATGAATCATCTGTACTTTTTTTAAGAAAAGAAAGAAAGAGTGGAAACAAGTGCTTGCCGAAGCCCCACCTGCTTTGGGCTGTTACGGCGCCGTGCCTATAAGAAGGAAAACAATTCCCCCTTCCCCAGGCTGAACTAAAATTAGGCTCCACCTGCAAGATGTTAATGAAAACTTACACAGCTGCATTCCAGAAACAAGTTACCCAGATTGCTTTTGGAAGGCTCTATGTAAAAGCAAACTTGTTAGCTCTTTGCCTAATTGCCGAAATGTACTATTATTTTTAATGGCAATTATTAGCACAATAACCGACTGATAAGTAGTCTCAAAATAGATCTAATATGATCACATAGAAAATATACTGTGATTGTATCCACAGATCCTGCTGCGTTTTAACCCCTTCCTCACACATACGTGTTTTCTGTCTCTTTGGGGACATCTGCGTTCAAACGGAAGACATGAGAAAACGTGAATTCACTAAGCTGGGCCCTAAATAGTTCCAGCTCACACGGGACTCCCTTTTCCACATGAAGCTTACTTGGGAAGAAGAATGGAAAGCACCCGCTTCCTTGGCCCTGCTCCACTTTTGCAGATTCTCAAGCTCTCTTTGGAAGAGAAGCTGCAAATCGAAACCAAATTACAAGAAACAACATCCCCTTTTTGGCTTGCAGATTTAAGATACAGTGGCAGCTTGGGAAGCCTCCCTAGAGAAAGGAGCTCCCTCGTTCCATTTCCAGGTCAGTTCTTCATCGCGCCTGTAGAAAGCCAACGAGATCATTCTTGTTACCCATTGCTTTCCCCTATCACACAGCAATGCCTTCCTAGTATAGAAAGTTGTGTTTTAGGTTAATTATTTACTATGCTACTTGTGTCAAAAAATTCGAGACGCTACTATTTGGGGATGGAGAATCTCTGCCTTCTAAAAATCGCAAAAGTGTCACTTCACCCTTTCCTGAAGTTGTGATATCTCTTATCAAAGGAGCAGGAAGTGCCTGCAGTTGTTCTGATTTGATCCAGGTTCTCAGTGTTGCATATTTCATTGTATAGATTAATACTTTTTTTTTATAATTATGCTTCTTAAAAAGGTCTTTTAATGATTTCTTTAAGAAACTGTAGAAGTCAGATAGGCACGATTAGCTCTTAAGCAGCAAATTCAGTTTCTGTTAGAGATGAAATAATGAAGAAAATAGTAATGCAAACAAGTAGGATGCTGCCTTTCATCACCCGATCTGATTTCATTAGCCTAATTCATGCTTATTAATGATTGGTCTGATGAGATCATCAATGTAAGTATGCCAGCCTCAAAATGGTTGTGCTTAGGGAATAGTCAGTCTTTCTTAAGACTTCTTAGAACCGCCCGCAGCTGATGTTCGTATTTCATTTCCATTTTAGGCTGCTGACCTATTCAATAAATGTATCTGAACCGCCTATGAAACCAGCATTGCCAGAATAAACATTTTGTTTACTACATAGCCCTGCTTGCAAGTGTCAACAGAGAAATATTAAAGGAGATTTAAGTTTTCATTCCTAGGTAGTGAACACCTCTGTGGTTCTCCAATGCAGGTCATTACAGACTCTGCTGCCCCCTGAGATTGAGTAATTGCGGCGCACGTTGTAACAAAGAGCTGTGGATCCGGCAGTGCGGGAGTGGACTGGACCACTTAGATACGTTTCATTCACTGTAGGAGCCCAAGGGAACAGTGCATCAAGGCAGCTGCACTGCCTCGGTTCATGGTGTAACTTTACACCATTTTCCCTTTAAGTCGCTACTAATCCCTTGGGTTTACATGTTTTTTGGGGGATGCATCAGAGAAAAGCAGTGTGAAATTGCCTGAAAGCCTCCTTATAAATAAGACTTATGATATAGACCAGCTCTGTTGATGAAAAGACTGAAGAAATGCCCTTGAGGGTCCCGAGAACCATTTTACAAGGCTTTCACTGTGATTTTTTGTTGTTTATATTGTTTATCTCTATCTAATGCCTATTAAAACAAACAAACAAACAACAACAACAACAAAAAACCACTAACTAGGTAAAAATCTCACTAGTCCCAAACTGAGTTGGAAACAGAGCCTTAGCATTAATAGTAATTAATAATAATCCTGTGTTCGTATTTACAAACAAATACTACTTGTTTAAGCTTCATCTTCTCTTGAAAACATTCTATTTCTGCCATACAGAATGAGATCGCCAGAAAAGCAAGAAATCTGGGATATCAGACACTGGAACACCAGACTAAGATTTCTGTGGCTCTGGGTTTGCACTCTAAACTGCGCTCAAGGTGCTCAGCAATATGCTTTGTCTATTTAATGAGCAGGCGTTATTGTGCCACTTTACGGGTGAGGAAATTGAGGCTAAAAGGGAACAAATGACTCATCCAAGGATGTCCTGCTAATAAATGACAGGACCACTCTTTTAGTATGGGAGTGTCTTACTTTAAAAGAACCATGAATTTTCTCTACTCAACCTGGGAATCTGGAGGAAGTACTTCTGCTAGCAAAGAAGACAGAGATGATAGGAAAACACTCCCACTTCTTGATTCCTTGGGGTCTTCATTATCCTTGGATCTCTCCTGCCAACTGTAATGCTTCGGGAAGCTGGTCTGACCTCCTCGCCTAGGCCTTTTATGATAACACTGACTCCTCTTACACCTCCCATTTCCTTGTAGCCATCCTGTCCACACTGTCCTTCCCACCTCCAGTAGGCCTACTCTAATCCTCCTACAAACAGCCATGTGGAATCAATTTCCAGGTCCACCTATTTGCCTGTGCATCTGTCTTTCGTAATTTAGAGGGTAGGGACTGTGTGTTTGCTGCTTGTCATGTTTATGCCTCATACACTGTGGGTACCTAATAAATGCTGAATAATAGCAGCTTTATGATAGCAGAGAACTAGAAACACAGGTTCTGATGTTTAGTATTTCATCACCAGCAAGGAACTTTTTTTTTCACTGTTGGCACTCTGCTAGGCACTATCTGAAGGTAATTCATGAAGTCTGACTCCTACCTTTGCATACTGAGATATCTACCTTTTCTCTCTCATTTTCTTAACCGCCAGATGACACTGCCACTGATCCATCTGATTAAATCCACAGCATCCTGAAGATAGAGGTCAGTACTGTTTTATAGAAAGGGAAACCAAGGTACAGAGTGTGCTGACTGAGAATTCTTTGTGAGTCAGTGATGTGGTCATATATAAAATCCATTTACTATTTGCATTTAGCCCCGGTTCCCCTTTGTACTTGCCTATAATGGGAAAGAACAGACTTTCTGAAATTTGTATTGTCTAGTAATAACAAAAATAATTTTGGGCTCATGCTGTGTCTAAACAAGCAGAGTAAATTGAGACTATTAAACTTGATAATTCAGGCCAAAGATACATTTGCTTGTAATGTCAATATAATTGACTCAAACGAGTTGTGATTGTTGGGGTTGTATGTGTGTGTGTGTTTTCCTTCTAGGCTTCCCTAGATAATTGTCTCAATTCTGTTTTTTTTGCTCATGTAGACAGATGCTACAAATACATCGTAAAAATAACCGGCCACCTGTAAATTTGGGACATCTTAATCCGTAAGTGGATCCATGGTGACATCATTCATTTTGTGGTGGTGGTAGTGGTTCTCATTCGCTCATCTGGTGTAATTTTTTAAACACTACCATATTCTCAGCTGTATGCCATCCACCACAGCTCACTGTTTAGTTGAGAGACAGACGTATAAACAAGTAATTAAAGAAATATAGCTTGGTATAATGGAAATAATTATAAGTCCTACAGGAATGTTAAATTCTTCCTGTGTGCTCTGAGAAAGCTGCATATGGGAGGTGACATTTTAGCCGTGTCTTAAAGACGAATAGTTGTTCACTGTCAGAGGATGGGAAATACATTACATGCAAAAAGAACAGCATGAGCAAGTTCAGGAGAAAGGATAGTACAGCGTGGGGCATACGTTGGGTAATGAGAAATGATAGGAGATGATGTTGAACTATCTAATGATGAAGGCCCTTGTATATCACTCTAGGGAGATTAAATTCTGCTTTATTGGCATCAGGAAGTCATTAAAAGTTTTTTTTAACAGAAGGATAACAGGATTCTACTTATTCTCTAGAAAGACAACCAACATAAAGAAGGGGTTGGCACTGTTTGGGACTGAGGTAAGGGTGAATTACAAGGCCGTTATTTCAGTCAAGGCCTGAGGTAATGAGAGTCTTAATTTAGCCAGTGCCAGGGCAGATGAAAAAAAGGAGATGTTTTTGAGGTTTTGGGAGGCAGAAATGACAGGACGTGATAGCTAATAGGACAGACGAGAGAGGGAGGTCAACTTGAACAGTTGCCTGTGTGTTGGTCGTCTTATAGGAAAATAGCACTAACATTTTATTGCACCCAAAATATTTCTGGAACTGCGCTGAGTTATTTTCTTATGCTAAGTTATTCAGATATCACAATAGCAATGTAACATAACAATAGGTCGTTTAAATTCTTTATGAAGCTCAGAAAAGTTAAGACAACTAGCCAGTCTCACAAGCAGAACACAACGGAAACAGGATTTGAACTTGGCTCTTCTGTTTAAAAATTCAATGTGTTCTCTACACAGTTTTTACAGTCTTTAAGTAGTATACATGAACCCCCCCCTGCTAAAAATCCTGATATGGGTTTTGAGCCAAAGTAAATAATAATTTGGATTAATGAATGTTATGACAAATTTAAAACTTTAATTTTATCCCTAAAGCTGTTTATAAGCTATGATTGAATGCCTTTAACTTCTATTAACTGCTTTAAAAAAGAATTGGCATATTTTCACTAAGGAAAAAATGTCTTTGCCCTGAGAGAGTCTACTAGAGATGAGGCCTAATACATGGGTTGAATAATACAGGTTTTCAAACAGCTAAAGATTGAGTTTCAACTCATTAGAGATTTGACTTTCAATTTTTCAGTATTACTGATTCAAATACTTAGGAACACATATTGTAAAAAATAGACTTCTAAAGCTATCTGAGCAAAAGTTCCTTTTTCCTAACTACTACAGGGAGTTTCGATCACATAAAAGATTACTTGATCAAAAAAAATAAACAAAAGCTTGTGCTTTTTTTTTTTATCTTGAGGCTACCTAAATTTTCCACCAACATCTCTACCTCCCAGTTAAGTCATTTCATTTCAGTGTTTTAGGTGCTGCGTTCCCAGGTATCTTCTTTTGCCTTTGTGGCCATTTGCTACCTGCATGTAACTGGCCCAAAATCTGAATGAAAATAGCAAGAGGAGAAGAAAAAAATGACAAGGCCTCTAGCACTTTCTTTTCTCTTTTATGTTTTTAATTTTTTTTTTTTATTTTTCATATGAAACATTTTTCCTGCAAGGATCTTCTCTATATAGTGGAGGATGCTTTTGATATGTAGATCAAGCAAAATGGTAAATACATAACCATCTCTTTTCAAACAGTCCTCTTATTCTACAATGTGCCTGTAGTGTCAATTTCTTTGATTTCCGAAAGGCCTGCCCTTGGGTCTCTGTTGTAAGTTGGTGTCTTTCCATTGTCTCTTACCATAAAAATTTCTTTTAAGAAATTACATTCAGAATTTAATCCATCAAACTTTGCTCCTTTTTCTCTTCTTTTGTTCTGGAAGATTCAGTGACTAGCCTCTTGCTTTGATTTTCTCTAACATTGACGATTCTCACTTTCTGTCCTAATTGCTACAATCTGGGGTCCCCTTTGGCCTGGGAGTAAACAAAAACAAACAACTGATGAAGACCCACACTGGCTCCTGAGCTCATGTGCCAGACTGGCTGACGAATGGCTATGTTGGTCCCTCAGAAACAACATCCTTCAACCCCACCATTCCATGCTAGCCAGAATGGTAAATGCTTTACATGCATTAGAGTCCTTGGATCAGTTCTATGGAGTAGATCATATTATCATTTCAGATTCGAGAATCGAGGCTGTAAGATGTTAAATACCTTTCCTGTGGTCGTTCAAAAAATGCTAAGTGACAGAACTGGTCCTTGAACCCAGCTTTTTCTGACGACAATGCCTGAGTCTAAGTGACTGATTTATATTCTTTCATCTGAAAACCTATGAGCACCACTGTAACAACCATTCCCTGGACTGGAGGGAGAGATGATCATTGTGTCTCCCCAGAGAGTATATTTCCTCTGCTGCTGCCTGTGGGCTCGTTAACAATTTTCTAAAAATAGAGAAAAAGCAAAAGGTGTCAAAAGTCACCTATTAAAAGAAAAAGAAGACAGAATAGAAAATGCACAGACATATATTTTATTGGAAAAAAGATTAAAATGATAGCTGGAGGATAACTGTTGTTTAAAATTCATTCTGATTCTCTCTTGTCCTGTTTTGCTTTGTGTCCTGTAACAGTGACCAGGATATAGAACCATTCAGTAGCTATATTTTTTATTGCATGTTAAGTTTGGGTAGCACACAGTTTTACAAAATACAAATACCATCTTGACTGCAAATGGCATTATTTTGGCATACTAGAAGTACAAATCCTATGAACTAGAGATGAAGTACACGAACATAGTTTTGTTTGTGTTTCAGTACAGGAAAAATAAATGCCACGTGAAATTTAACAAATAAGAAAAAGATCATCAATTTTTTTTAATTTCAGTTTAAAGTGTTCCAAAAGAGATAAAATATATTTTATAATATGATTTTCATTTATCTAAATTGTATTCACGTGTAAAATTTAGAAATATTATCAGGGCTCTAATAGTTGATAAAGATTATTTACATGGGTCATTTCTTAAGAAGTTGATAGGATGATTTCATGATCCTTTGAAAATGTATTCACCCATTGTCATTGATAGCATAAAGATTTAATTCAAACATTTCGGATAGGACACTTCTGTTATTAGAAAGACATGAGTTAGGCATTCTAGAGGAAAGAGACCAAAAAAAAAAAAAAAAAAAAAGATATGGTTTCTATTCTCCAGGAACTCACCTTCCAGTACTACACACATAGCAAAACCTGTGAAAACTGGAGCCTCTGTAAGGAGAAAACCTGTCAGAGAAGAAAAACTCATTTAAACATGTTCCCCTAATAGAGAGCAAAAGGAAAGTGGTAAGATTGCACCCAGCAAAGGTGGAAAACTTTCGAGACCTAGAAAAATGAGGCAGGCTCATTGCATTCCAGCTCTGACAGGTTACACCATCTTATTGCTCCAAAGATTATATCGAAGACACATTGTTAGATGTGCATAAATTCTACTCTCAGGGTAAAAAGTGACTGAGTGATTCTGACTAGAGAAATACAGACTTTCTGAAAGAAAATGAGGTGTCTTGTGGGCACAGTGGTTAAAGCGCTTGGCTGCTAACCAAAATATCAGTGGATTGAACTCATCAGCCACTTCACATGAAAAGAGGTTCTCCTTCCATAAAGATTTACAGCCTTGGAACATCATGGGACAATTCTATTATGTTCTCTAGGGTTGCTATAGGTCAGAATTGAGTCAACAGCAGTGGTTTCCCTTTTGGTTTTTGAAAGAAAATAGATTTTACTGGATCTTGAAAAATGTATAGGGTTTTGAAAGGTGGCACAAAGACAAATATTGATTACTTAAAAACCCAGTAAAATTACTCTGTTTAAACACACCTCTTTGGTCTCACTGAAAAGCAAAACAGATCTTCAAAAATGGAGCAATTCGTGGCTTGAAAGGATATTTTTAAATGGCAGATATTCTTTTTAAAATGCCAGAAGTAAGATATTTTTCTTTCTTATGTGAAATAAATAAGGATACAAGCTGGAAAATTATAAAAGTCACTTGATTAAATGAGGCAAGGAAATGCTTTCTGAAGTTTTCACCCCAGTGTAATCTTTCCCCGAGGCTCGTTGAAACTGGCATATCGTTGCAATTGCTCCATCATATGGGTGGCCAGTCAATGTGGTGCCAGCAATAAAATGTGTAATCAACTTTCACATGTTTTGAGACATTCCCGAATCACTTTGATCATGACTAACAAGAAAACTGCCATTTCAGTTAATAATCTATAAACTCTCAGGGGGAGGTTTATTCCAATACCCAGTAGACCAGTTCACATTTTATTTTTTAAATGTACAGTAACACAGTCTAAAATGTATTTATCCTTAAAACATTAAATCAGTCGATTTTCCATTATGCAAACTTAGTTCAGCACTACCATCTTTTAATCGCCATTTCTCACAAATCCAGAAACATCAATATTTGAGATTAAACTGCTTTTGAAAACACAGATACCTTGCACTGCATTTTATCTTGAGAAAATGAAAAGTGGTAACTTGCATAGCAACTTTCCAAGCTGCTTTTAGCAATGCATCCTGCACCATCATTGCCTTTCTTCATGAAGTTGAATTTTTTCAGTGCCAGGAAAAATCGTCATTATGGCAGTGAAAATACCAGAATAAAATTTCTCCAAGCCAAGTGCCTTTTTAGTTCGTGAAGATGTGCTTAAATATATATCAGTTCCATTCCACAGGCCACAGTTAACATGAGTAGTTAGAAGGGCACCAGCAGCAGCATCCATCCAAGAAAGCAATCTATAAGAGCTTGTTGAAAGCAGCAAATGATTTAGAGAGGGAAATTTCAGGGATGACAGCTGCTTAAATCTAATCAAAAACTCTTTTCTACACCAGGAGACATTTAGTCTTCCATTGACTCTAATATGTATCTTAGAAATCTTACAGGGTTTTAGAAGCCTGTTAAAGCAACATTGGAGAGTCCAATTCAAAGAAAAGACACGCGGACATCATTGATAAGGGATTAATACGGAGCAGGGATAGGTATGAAAGGCTGTTGTCTGCAACATCATCTGAGACAAGAATCTTAAATAATAATAAATCTAAAAGCTGTGTCTTTTTAACTTAGACTGCTATGTGGTGTTTTTGTACACTCACACTACTGCAAGTTTCCATCTTAAGGTAACAGCAAGTACACACACAGGCACCCTATACAACTGAAACCGGTAATAATTCACACAAACCAGCATCACCTGGGAGCTTGTTAGAACTATGCATTCTCGATTTCCATCCCAGACCTAATGACTCAGAATCTGCATTTTAAAAAGATCCCCAGATAATTCTGGTGTACGTAAGTTTGAAAAACACCAATAAAAAAAATAAAAATAAAAAAGCTTTAAAGAGTGCATAGCTCTCTCATCTTTAAATCCCGTGCATTTTTCAATTTAAAACCATTATGAATTTCCCCTTTATCTAAGTCAGTATAGATTAGGGAATGGTTAAGAGCAAGTATTTCCAGAAATTCCTGTCTAGATGGCCTGGAGCCCACTTTCAGGGAGGCTTGTGCCTCTTCCCAAAGTCTGTCCTCCCAAGGGTGTGGCTGTCTGGGATGGGGGACAAGGGAGCGACAGAGGTTAGACACACGCACTCGTGCGGCTGGCCTCCATTTGTGCTCTTGCCCAAGCTTTGCATATGTTAGAGGTATGGTTATTATTAAAAATCTATCTGTGGCCAGAATGTTGATCATCTTAAGAAACAGAGAATCTAGTCTCACCGAAAAAAAAAAGCTTGCAATTTCCCCCTCCTTCTGTGACCCCTGGTTGGTGGATTAAAGGGTGCTGGCCCCGATGCCATGCCCTTTCTTTTCATCTCTCTTCTCTGTTGCCATTCACACTGCCGCCAGTGCAGCAGAGCCAAGAGCTCTGTTTCCTTAGAGACTCACATCGACACTCAGGCTTCTAGGCTCGGTGCCAGAGGAGTCTGACAGTGACACGGAGGGCAGTGTACTTTCCTAGATATACAAACACAGCTCCAACTGCCATCAGTGGGAGTTCCACAATCAGATCGAGAGCAGAGCGCAGTCTAGAATTGGAAATTTGTCCTCAAGGTAACTCAGCAGAAGTGGCCTGCTTATAGTAGAGTCACGCTGCACAATTAATTGGCAAATGCCTTGAGAAATCAGAGACGAGTTATCCACATCCTACCTGGAGAAGCAGGGGAAAAGAAATTGGACAGCAACCGATCATCAAAGGAGTTTTTAAAATTCCTTAAAGGAAACTAGTAGCATAAACAACACATACCATACTACTCCACTTATTTAAGAGGTCTTTTAAAGTAGCCATTTCTTCTAGATAGATGATTCTAGAAACAAAGAAAAAGCCTGTGAACAAAATGTACCTTTCTCACACACTCGTTTCTCTACCTGGACCTTGCATGTCTGTTCATCCTTCAGGTCTCAGTTTAAATGGGAACTCTTTGGACTCGTGTAGGTGTATACTACCAAATGGAGCCCTGGTGGTGCAGTGGTTAAACGTTAGGCTGCTAACCAGAACACTGGCATTTCAAGTTCACCAGCCATTCCTTCAAAACCCTGTGGGGCAGTTCTACTCTGTGCTATAGGGTCTCTATGAGTCAGAATTGACTCGATGGAAATAGGTTTCTATTAAATGCACTTGCAACACCCTACATCCCTCCTTTAGAGCATCTTTCCAAACTAGTTAAATATTCAGGTCATCATGTGTTTTCTGTTGGTCTCTTCAGGTAGGTACTCAATTTCATTGGGAGATAACCAATGTTTGTCTCATTATGTGCCTGAACATGGTAGACACTCAAATACTTTTGAATGAATGAATGTTTAGTAGCCTAAATATGTACCCTTGAAGTCATATGGAAATCCTGGCAGCACAGTGCTTAAGACTTCTATGCTAATCCAAAAGCTGGCAGTTCAAACCTACCAGGCACTCCTTAGAAACCCTATGGGGCAGTTCTAATCTGTCCTTTAGGGTTGCTATGAGTCAGACCTGACTCTACAGCAGTGAGTCTGGTGTCTTTGGTTCTGTAGTCATGTATTAAAACACATCCAGTTTACAGGAACTTGCTGGATTCTCACTTAGACGTGTTTACTCTTTAGCTTCAATTCAGGTGAATTTATCTGTTTTTCTAAACCACAAAAACACAAGTAGTGAACTGAAAACAAAAGATACCAAACAGAATAAAGAAGGCACGAAAAGGGTTATTTTGACAGACAGTGTCACAGAGAGAGAAGATGGAACACCAAAGACAAAAGAATTGGAAGAGGGTAACAATGCATCCTGGTGTCATAGTGATAAAGTACTATGGCTAAGAACTGAGCGGTCAGCAGTTCAAAGCTGCCAGGTGCCCCTTGGAAACTCTGTGGAGCAGTTTTTCTCTTACCTGTAGGGTCGCTAAGAGTTGGAACCGACTTGACGGCACCTAACAACAACCACAACGTACAGCCATTATCAAGGGCAAGATACTGCAGATGATACCTTAGTAAAATCTGGGAATCCTACACTTAATACCAATAATTATAAACTCCGTTAAAAATATAGCTAAAACTATATTCCATATACACTTCATAAGAGGACAAGAAAGTACACACATTGGTAAATTTTAGAAATAAATTATCTAAAGTGGGTTTGTAGCACAATGTTAGCAGTCATATCCACTATAAGGTATTTTCAAGTTTATAAAGTAGTTTTCTATATTTTATTCTCATTTGATTGTCTTTAAACACACTCAACACGGAAGGGGACAAGCTACAATTGTCAGGATAATTTACTTGTGTTGAACACCTTATCTGATGGTAAAGCTGAAAAATCAGGTGTTACTGTAGTTTTCTCACTGAATCATGCAAAAATTGTTCAGATGTTGATTTCTTTTTAAAGATAATTGTTAGGAAAATTATGATTTTTAAACTTTTGAAGTTAGGTATTTTTTCAATAATGATTTACCGAGTTTTAGACATTATATTTAAATTAAGTTACCTAAATCCTACAACAGACATGCATAAATAATAAAGAGTAGATCTTATAAATATGCAGTAGATGCAAATTTATTATTTATGATATTTAGGAAGTAGATGTGTTCTGGACATTAGCTTATAATTTTACATTAATTATACCACTGTATTTTGAAAGGACTTTTTATAAAATGCTGATTTTTTTTTAAATCACCCACACTTAGATATCCTTTCAAAAATCATGTTTAAGATATACTACGGATGGAAAAATATCTTTTAAAATTTCAAATGTTGCCAGAGTGTTGAATTGCATTTACATTTTTCATTGAAAAAAAGAATAATGTCAACCAGGTGAAATGTACAAAGTATGTCAGAGGTGATGAGCAGGACTTGTTGACAGACAAGAGACAGTCCCAGGAAGGTTGTTTAGTCAATAGCAGCTGTTAGGTAGCAATATACAACCGCCTTTATGTGAAATGTCCATTTGATGGTTGCTTGCACAGGAGATCAAAAATTAAATATAGTCAGGAACTTAATTAGAGGATTACTGAGCACAGCCAACATACAAAGGGAGAGATTTTCAGCGGGGAGAAAAAGTGTTATGCACAGTTTTTTTTAATGACTATGCTCTAAAAACAAATTCAGATTATAACAGTTGTTCTCTTGTTGTGTGGGAAAGGTAACATTAAATAATCTCTCTCTGATTTTATCCAACAAACAATGTACACCTAATCAAGGACATGTTTTACCTCTTCGATTTGCCAGTACGGCGATTATAGCACAGTCTTTCTTTTGTTAGATTTATAACTTTGTCTTGGCTTCAACAAGTAATAAAGACCAGAAAAAAAAAAAAAATCCAATCAGGTCTTTCTAACATTCCAAAGAGCTAAAGAGGTAATTATGTATTTTGATTTCTGTCTGTGCACCATTAGACTTAATAGATGTGTCTTCTTTCTAGGCTCTTTCGATTTGGTTTTCAGACTGCTCCCCAGATGTCACCCAGCCAAAGTTTCCTTTTGTGTTCCAGGATATAGTATATTGTCTCTAAAAGTAGAGACTTGCTTTCGGTCATGGTTATAGGGAACGTTCAAATCCAGCCCCGAGCATGAGATCCTGTCTAGTACTATGGAGTGGTTGACCACAGGCCAATGATTAGCCTTTACGGGTTAGTTTGCACCAAGACTACAATTCCAGGCCTCAGCGATGAACTGTGGTGAAGCTTTCCAGGAGCTTCCCAACATTCTCTTTGGTAACGAATCGTGAACTCCTTCAGCTCCGACTGAGCTGTCATATGTTTTATTCATGGACCGTCATAGGAGCCGCCAAACAGATTATCATGTTTACATCAGCCCTCCTCCTTCTTCAAGAGAAATTCTTTCTTTAATAGTTGAACTAGCAGGGTGAACTGCGGGTGACCACGTAAGAAATAAATAAACCAAATGAGAGGGGCAGAAATGAAATCAAACTTGAGCTTTTAATGATGCCCTTCGGCAGTCACCAATCAATATGTTTTTATCTCTTGCTAAAAAGGTGATCTGTTAAGGTTTCTTCATCTCAGTGCCATCATCCTTTATTTATTTACATTTTATGGTGTTTTTAAAGGAGTGAAGGAATGTTGAGGGGTCGAGAAACGTGCAGAGTCAACAGAAACTGTTTGATTGGAGTTGACAAACTTTTACCCAAATGCCTGTTGATGGCATTGCATCTTTTTAGCAACTTGACCTCTTTCAATAATCTAAGTGCCACATGGAATATTCTTTTGTTTCTGCTAGAAACAAAGGCACTCTAGCAGATGTTGTGACGTGAAGCAGTGTTTCCTTTCCTTGAGACTAATTTCAGAACTGATTTAAAAGGATACCTTACATTGTGGCAGGGCAGGAGCTTTCTTACGTTGTACTTGCTTTATCTACCTGCTGTCTATCTGTCTGTCTGTGTATCTGTCTCTCTCTCTCCCTATCAGTTTATTAGTTTTCCATACCCTTGCTCTACTAAGCCCAGCCATTTAACTTCAGGGAGGAAACTTAATCTTCTTACAGGGAAGAAACACGTGAGTTAACTGGTGAGATCATTCACAGGAAATCTTTTCTTTTAGTCCAGTTGACTTGGTTATTATGTGTCATAATGAGAGCTCCACAGAACCACCCAGAGTATCACAGGGTATCCTGGAGGTTATTGACATAATCTAAGTTCTCTGCTGCCCATAAAGGAATTAATTAGTCAGAGCCACGGTATCCTGGAAATGGAAGGTACCTTGAACGTCTCTGTGTCAAGGACTGCCTGTGTTGTTATTGATACTGTGGGAGACTTGGCGGTGCTAGGTACAGTGGTTAAGTGCTTGGCTGCTAACTGAATGGTTAGCAGTTCAAACCCACAAGCCACTCTGTAGGAGAAAGATGTGGCAGTCTGCTTCTGTAAAGATTATAGCTTTGGAAACCCTATGAGGCAGTTCTGTTCTGTCCTACAGGGTTTCTATAAGTTCATATTGACTCAATGGCAACAGGTTTTAGATAAGATTTCTCATTCAGAGATTTATGATTGTGGTGTCTAAGGGATTATCATACAGAAATAATGTGACATTTACACAATACACTTTTCAACAGGAATACCAGCCTCCATTTTTAAGAATATGACCCACAGATGTAGGAGGCCCAGTGTCAACCCTGGCTACTCATTTCCATGACATAGAATTCTGTCATTAAAATTGGAGGTGGGATTAGTAACGTTCCAAAAGAATGTGTTACTTATATCGCAAACCCTGGCTATGTAGTGGTTAAGTGCTGCAGCTGCTAACCAAAAGGTCAACAATTTACATCCATCAGGTGCTCTTTGGGAACTCTATAGGGTAGTTCTACTCTGCCCTATAGGGTTGCCAAGAGTTAGAATCCTACCTGGTGGCAGTAGGTTTTTTTGGTTTATATTGGTGAACCAGAGAGGATGTATATCTCAGCTTAGATGTTAGCTTATTTAAAGAGAATGGCTAGAAAAGGTTAAGCATTTTATCATATGTTGGAAGTAATAAACACATTCATTGAATTTTTTCTAATGTATCACTTTTTAAAGGAAAGACTACTTAGAGTAATGTATTCCTCTGTGGTCTCTAGGAATTTACTCCTTTCAAATATTGTGCTTCTGTATGTTCTTGGCGTGGAATATCTTCACAAGCTGTTTACTTGGCAGGCTTTCCAAATTCTTCAAGGTTCAGTTGTACGCCTGTCTCTGAAGCCTCCGGACCACTCCACTGTTCACTGTGAATCTCTTTCTCCTCGGTGCCGTCACTGTGCCTTGGTCAGCACTGTCTTATTGACTGCCCCACACAGTGTTTATTCTGATGATTTCTTTACATTCCTCCCCTCTCTAATGATGATATCCTGGGGGGAGGAACAATGCACATTCATTTTTTTTTTCATGTATTCCCAGGATCAAGCTCTGTACCTGGTATTGCATCATGACTCAATAAATACTTACAAATAAATGCATGTGACCCAAACACACATACTGAATCAATTTTCAGTTCATAGTTTTTCCTGATAAATATAATCCACAAACTGGATGAATTTAAGTTGAGACATAATATTTGCTGATACCCTAGGATTATACAGGGATAGAAAGGAGGAAATGTAATGCAAATACTCCCATCGATAGCCTAATATAAAAGTAATTTCTTAAATTGTCTCAATTATCTGTGCCCTAAAACTGCTTTCCTGATTTTTGGAGCATTGATGTATGTTCTTTTTCAGTCATTCTCTGCGAAGCAAGGCAATCACTGAGAAATTTCATGAATCTCTGCCTGGTTAGAGAAACTCTTCAGAATAGAAAGAATTTGATTCACAAAAAGATTTAGTAGCATTCATGGGATGTGTATTCTAATCACCGTGTGCTATTTGCTGGTTTGTTTAAATGCCACTGATTATTCCAGAAGGGAGCACATTGACACGATTAAAGTGAAAGTACATTGAAATTATGTGTTGTTCTGTTTGGGCATATTTTTATTGGTTCCCTGAGAAGGAGTAACCTTTGAAACACAGATCTTGGCACAACCTTGAATTACTATTATTTTTATTATAAATCTGCTATGTAGCTTGCCTTATGTTGTCACGAAATTTAAAAATCTGATATATATGTTAAGATGAAAATAGTAGTCATCCTTTCATTTATTTACTTGATAAATATTTCTTTGAGAACTAGTTATAAGGCATTATATTGGGCACTGTGGAAAATAGAACACTTTTACAGATATGGACAGTTTGGAAATACGTATCAAGAAAAAGATAAGTACAAAAATAAAAGACTAAAAATACCGTATTTTCTTTTTGACAGTTATCTCATTACTTGCAGGAATGCTTAATGGAAGCAGAGTGACCCTTCTAGCTTTGAGACCAAGTAATAACCTAAAGGAAAGATAGACAGCTTCCCTTCCTGCCTCAGTCATCTAGTGCTTCTCTAGCAGAAATCCCATCAGTGGATGACTTAAACAGTTACAGAAAAATTTATTCTCCCTTTGTCTATTAGGCTGCAAGTCTAAATTCAGAGTGTCAGCTTCTGGGGAAGGCTTTCTCTGTCTACTCTGAAGGAAGGCCCTGCTAGTCACTCTTTCCCCAGAATAGGAGCTTCTCTATGAAGAAATCCCGGGACCAAAGGAGATGCTCTGCTCCAGAGGCCTCTTTCTTGGTGGCATGAAGTCCCATTTTCTGCTGGCTTACCGTTCCTTTTATTTCTTGTCAGATGCAAGGTGATATAGGCCACACTCTAGTGAAATTCCTTTTACATTGAATCAGGTATGTGACCTTAGTAAGTGTATTACTACCTTACCCTAATTCTTTTTAACATAAAATTACAAACCCCAAATAGAGGCCAACCACACAGTACTGAGAATCATGGCCTAACCAAATTTACAGTATGTTTGGGGAACATGATTCAATTCATGACACTTCCCTAATAACAATCAGAACCATACTAAACATCTTTATGTCCACCATGTTTATTTACTATACATGAGAGAAAAAAAAGTCATATAAATGAAGTACTCTGAGAATAAGGAACCAATTTTTAAGGCATAATCACTTCCACTACCATGCTTCTAAAGTCGACTTGGGGGCAGTGGTGGTTCAGTGATAGAATTTGACACCTCTGTGTGGGAGACCCAGGGTTGGTTTGATTCTTGACCAATGCCCTGCATACATAGCAGCTGTCCATCTGGAGGTGGAGGTTTGTGTTTACTGCGATGATGAGCAAGTTTCAAGGAGCTTCTAGACTCAGACTAGGAAGAAAAGCCTGATGATCTACTATCAAAAATCAGCCAGTAAAAACCCTGTTGATCACAAGAGTCTGATCTGCAGCTGATCATGGGGATGGCATGGGACCAGTCATGCTTTGTTCAGCTGTGTGTAGGGTCACCATGAGTCAGAGGGTCAACTCCACTGCAGCTAACAATAACAAAGTTGACTTCTGTGATTAGGACAACCAGCAAATGCCTGGATGCTACAAAGGGAACATTTAACAGCAAGACCAAATGGTAGCAATGCCCATCACCTATTCATGCCCTCCAGCAATCAATCAAACTTTACCTGACAAAACAACCAAACTGCAGTGCTGGGTTAAGAAGAATTGTGCCAGTGGATTATCGCCAAAGGATGGAGAAGTAATTTTACTACCAACACTTCAAGAACATTTAGGCAGATTATACTAACTTGCAATTTTTTCTTCTGTACTCTATCTCATTGAAATCTTGCATATCTGGGAGGTATTCAAAATAGCACATAGTCTATGAGAAAATATGAAGAGAAGAGGTCTAGAGGGGAGCAAGACCTGTGGTTTTCAATCCATTTGGTCAGCACATGGTGAATATACAGAGTCACCATGTAATTTATTGTTGAAACCATGACACTTTTCAAGTGAAAGGTGGTATTAATGATGCTAGGCAATGCGTCTAAGTTTGGACTGTCCCAGGAAATCTGGGATGTCTGATCACCCTGTGAATCATTAGCATACTAGACAACTTTGGGATGAGTTAAGCCGATGAGTTAAGTACTCTCTATAGTCTAAGGTAAAATTTTCAAAAATTTTGACCATACAGTTGATTACCTAGTCTCTGAAAATCACATTATTTTCTAAGAATGCTCCACTGCATCTTCTCTGAGAATGAAGTGGCTTAAATGACTCATATTTAAATACCTTTTTCCCTAAGGATTCTTTTCCTTTAGTTTTCTCGACGCTTTTAGCATCTAAAACACGTATAGTAATAAAATTCCCTGATTAATAAACAACTTGCATAAGGCTCATAGCCAAATGGAGAGACCATTATACTGGGAATCAAAGAACCTGGAATGTGGTTTTAACTCTAATGCTATTCCAAGTAGGACTTATTGTCACTCTGTCTTAATTTTTTCATTGATGGACACTTGTTAAGTTCCTAGGGGCAGCACAAGGATAAATAAAAGAATGCTTACAGAAATACTGTGAACAATTAAGACACCTAAGTTGAAATATTTTATTTTCTAAGCTTTTGTAGCAAAGGGAAATAAATGTAAAAGAGAAGGAAGTAAATAGTCTTAGAAAGCATGGAGTTAAACTACGGTTAAAATACTGTAGAGGAGTATGTAAATACAGAGCAAGGAAAATTGTTTACTTTGACTGGAAAACTTTCAGCCCTTGGTAATTTGCTAACACTTGTGGAAAGCCTTCTCACAATTCTCTAATTTTATCCTGAAATCCCCTTATAATGCTTAATGGTTTCTCCTCGTTTATCTGCACCCCCTACTAGGCTGCGTGCCTTGCAACACCCAGCTATGTTTTATCTGTCATTAAATTGTACAGTATCTGATGTAAAATACTCAATACAGATTACTGACCACGTTAATTGGCGTTAATGATAAATTAAGAGAGACAGAGAATAAGAGATCTCTATTTGAATATGAATACTTTCTATTTGGTCATTGCTAGATTTTTTTTTTTTTAATTTCTTCTTTGACCTTTCCAAAGACCCTTTTTCCACTAAAACTCGGACAGGGAAGCTTATGAGAACTACTAAAAATTCCATAAATTCTCAGCATAGGATGCCTCTCTACTGCAGCACAGGAAGAACTAGTTTTGGAAATTACATGTGGATATGGCTCTGTGCAAATCATCTATTTACTTTCAGAGGTGTCAGCCCAGTTGGTGAGAGGACAGCACTAATAAGGGGAAGGTTGTGGGTTTTATTAGCTTTACACAGAGAAAAACTGCCCCAGAGTCACAAATTGTACCTCCAATTCCTGTGAGCTGTCTTGGGTCATAAAGAGAGTGCACATTACTCAACAGAACCTGTTAACAGTTTGGAAAACAAGCAGCTGATGGGAAATCTAATAGACAAAAGACAGCTGCACATTAATACTTTTCAGAGGGCTAAAACAAATTGTGGAGCCCTGGTGGCACATGGGTAAGTGGCTACTAACCCAAATGTAAGCAGTTCAAATCCACCAGCTGCTCCGTGGAAACCCTAGGGGGCAATTCTACCGTATTCTATAGGGTTGCTGTGAGTCATAACTGACTCAATGGCACCTAAAAACAATAACCAAACAAACTCAGCCCATCGAAAGAGTTTACACTTCAGAAGTGTGCTTTTCTCATCTGTCCTCCTCAGACTTTGTGTCTGTTTTCCACAGCTCTAAAATAGGCGTACTTAGAGAAGGACACTTTAAATCTAAATTCTTTAGAATATATCCAGTTCATTTCTAGAATGTTTACTTGAGAGGAAGAAAATATGGCCATGTGGTATTAGCAATAGATTGACAAAAATCAATCTGAAAATCATTAATAGTGATCATTTTTCACATTTGCAGGGTTATAGACTCAGAAAATATTTATGAGTCGGATCCGACTCGACAGCACTTGGCCATTGAAATAACGGTTTTCTTTGTGAAAACGCACTTTCCCACACACAAATAGCATTTCATTGTATACGAGGCTGCTGCTTTTCCAATAAACATTGATTCATGACTCACTACCTAACTTAATGCCAGAGAAAGAAAGTCATTGAAAAATATTTTTGATACATTTCATTACGTTAAATTCGGTTATTGGGCACCTCATTAAAATGTGGTAAACCAGTGAAATGCTCCAAAAGAAAAATGTGGTGAGGAAGGTAACAGAGGGACACACATTAACAGGCATCCGCCAGTGTCATGAAATGGTACTAAGGACCCTTCTGCATATGGTAATGTTCTTGTACCATAGAAGTTTCACAGTCTGGCTCAATCTGTTTTTTGTTTTTTAACTGAATGAGTTCAGACACTGCAATGTCCACCCTGCCTTCCTAAAAACATAACCAGTAGGCATTCTATAAAGCATGCTTATATGATAAACCAGCAATAAAAAAAAAGTTTATGTATACAAGTTAATAAGAAGACATCATTTAAACCAACAGAGGTTACTGCATAAGACGCAGTAGAAAACTGTGTGATAGTCAGCCTATCAAGAACATTCCTCCAGTGCAAATAAGACTTTTGACTTGACATTCTATTTTTTTCTTTTCCTTTGTAAGGAATTTACTTATCCTTATAGTAATGAAACAAGAACAAATAGCATCTGTGTAAGTTCATGGTTGCAAATAATATTACAAAGATGAAACTAGTTATAATACTGCTGTTGGATGCTGTCCAGTTGATACCTATAGTTGACGCTGTCTACAACAGAATGAATTGTGCCTGGCCCTGGCTGTCTTCCTGACCCTTGGCATGCTGGACTCCGCTGCTGCAGTCTTTGCATAGTGTCTTCTAGCCTCCAGGGCTCGCCTTCTGGCACTGTATCTCACCCGCCATACTCTGCTGTGATTCATCGGGTTTTTATTGGCTAATATCTGGAAGTAGATTGTCTAATCTCTTTTAGTCTAGAAGTGTCACTGAAACCTGTTCACCATAGGTGGCCCCACTGGCATTTGAAATACCAGTAGCATGGTTTCCAGCATCATAGCAACACGTAAGCCGTGACAGTACAACAAAATGATAGGTGGATAGTAGAATACTTATAAAACCAAAACCAAACCTGTCAAGTTGATTCTAACTCATAGCAACCCTATGGGAGAGAGCAGAATTGTTCCACAGAGTTTCCAAGAAGTACCTGGCGAATTCAAACTGTCAGCCTTCTGGTTAGCAGATGTAGCATTTAACCACTACACCACCAGGGTTTCCAGGATAATTATAATAGGCTACAAGTAATGTTTTGGTTAAAATTTCTAGAAGACCTTAAATCTGACGTCTGAGATACTCTCTGGTTTCTGATTATACTCAAAAAACAGCTCTGCCTGCTCACTGAAGAAACAAAGAGAAATAAAACATTATATTGAGCCTTTTTAAGAATTCATGTAGAAATTAGTGGGATACTTGCCAATGGTAACATTTCTAAAAACCACACATACATGCAGACACCTTCACATATGCACTCATGCACATGCACACGCAAACACAGATACTCAGACATACACTGTCATGTGCCATCGCTCTCACTCACACTGCTTTCTCAAGTGACTGCTTTTCCTGACTACAGGAGTGAGCTCTGCGTGCTTCTGGGATCAGCACAAAGGGAGCAAAAGTGCTGCTTCTCCTAGGATATTTTAATCATGAGGGAATTCTTTCACAGAATACCCACCAGCACTCATACACCATGCGGTGCTGTATCACAGGTTCATATGGGAGCCCCAACTTGTTTCTCCTTGGCAGAAAAGTATCTGCAAACATTTTAGAACCATGTAGGGTACATGGGAAAAGTTTCAGAATGCTATTTGTTACTACGTGTTGCCAAAGAAGACTCAGAGATTAAGACACATAGAGCGTTCTTGGGGAAATACGGTAGACATTAGCGTGAAAGGAACATTAGCCAACTTTGATTGGAAGCCAGCTATCCAGGACACAGTACTTAATCCTAGGAGCAGTGTTTAAAGGTATGACTACACAATTTACAAAGATGAGATTAGTGAAGCTTAAGTCTTTTGCCAAGATCACAAGACAATCGTTGGAAGCAGACAGGGATGTGAATCTTGGTCCAGCATGTTAAAATCTCAGGTAGACACATCGAAGTTTGAATTCTGTTTCTATCACTCACTGGATGTAAGAATTAGGGCAAATCCCTTACCTTAGGTAATGTAGGCCTTTATTTTCACATCTTTAAAATGGAGATAATATCTACCTGACAGGGTTGTTGAGAAGTTAAATATTTGAGATAGGATCTGTTAAAATGCTGAACACAGAATATGATTCACAGAAGGCACTTTCCTCTATTGACTTACCACAGAGATGCAGCTCCTCAGTCAAGGCCTTGACCTAGTTACTACTGGAGACACACTATTCATGAGACAGTCTCCTCCCCACACAGTGTTGGCGACTACTGGGAGTGAGAGACAATAACTGACTATGGCAAGGTCGGCAGTTCAAATCCACCAGGCGCTCCTTGAATACTCTGGGGGTCAGTTCTACCCTGGCCCCTAGGGTCACCATGAGTCGGATCCGACTCGACGGCACTTGGCTTGGCTTTGTATGTAAAGCACATGAAAAAGGGAACTGTTCTGTGTGAGGGGTGCGGGTCGTGTGAGGAGGATGCAGAGGTTGGCCTAAGCCTTTCTAAGCCCCTGAAAGCCAGAGCTCTGGGAACAGCAGGTACCATGATCTTTAGGGGACTTTCAAACAGGATGTCCTGAGTTCTGTTGCAGATGTACAAATATCTTCAAGAAAAGCCCCAAATATAAGAATCATAAAATGAATATCTGTCCATTCAGGCAATAGAGAGATCACAGTTGCTTATTTCTTGAAAAGGGAAGTGGAGAGTCAAGGAAGATAACACAAAGAAGGTGGCTTTTTCAAGAAACTAGGATCACAACTGAGGAAGAAGAGAGATAAATGAGATGTGTTTAAATCAGAAATCTATGAAGGAGGGGTGGGAAGGGAAGGAAGGGAGGGAGGGAAGGAGGAAGGATATGAAGTAGCTTGAACTCTAAGTAACCTAACTGAAGTGGAGCTCTGAGTACTGTGTGCAGGAGATGGGAGGGCTGGGCCTGGAAACCTAAGGCAGCACAGCACTGTTAGGAAGGAGGCCTTGGAAGTCAGATAAATGTTTGGAGTCTCATTTCTGACACTTGCTAGTTGTGTGAAGAGGGCCAATTGATTTAATTTTGACAAGTCTCAGTTTGCTCTATTGGATAATGGGGATATTAATAATAGTAATGATACAGTCAAGAAATGAGCACAGTCACTTTTATTGAGCCCTGTGCCAAGGAGACCTTGGGTGATACAAACACTTAACATTCTCAGCTACTGACTGAAAAGGTGGAGGTTCCAGTCCACCCAGAAATGCCTTGGAAGAAAGGCCTGGTAATCTGCTTCTGGAAAACAGGTATTAAAAACTCTTTGGGGCACAGCTTCACTCTGACACAGAGGGGGCCTTCATGAATTAGAATGGTCTGGGCTTACTCGGCCAAGCGTGGTTCTCAGTACTTTAAAGGTATTACTGTGCTTCCTCCACCAAACAACCCTGTGAGGTAAGTATAGTCATTACCACAATTTTCCACATGAAGAGACTGAGGCAAGAGAGATGTATAAACCTGCCCCACAAGTCATTTCCCAAAGCTGATAAGACTGGAATCGGAATCCAGGCTTTCTAGTTCCGGAGCCTCCCCTACTGCTATGGAATTCAGTCACCCAGCTCCCAGGGTCTGCTGGGGGTGAAGTAACACCTGTAATGTGCCTAGCCCAGTGTCAGGCAAAAGGTAGGACTCAAGTGACTAAATAGTAGCAAAGCAGGAGGTAGGTAGATCAAGATGGAGAAGAAGAGCTTTCAGCCAAGTCCTGTTTTCTGACTAGCAAGTTCTGTTTTCTGTAGCAAATCCCAAACCAGCTATTTAGTAGATCCCCATTCATAGCAACCCTATAAGACAGAGTAGCACTCCTCTACAGAACTTCTAAGGAGCACCTAGGATTTGAACTATCGATCTTTTGGTTAACAGCTGTAGCACTTAACCACTTCACCACAAGGGTTTTCTTTATTGATGTAGCAGTGAATAAAAGTCTTGAAGGCTTTCAAATACTGTACCAAAGAGTAGTTTTGACTTATTTCAGTGTAATAAATGAAATTATATGCAGGCTTGTGGTGTGATCAGAAGTGTGATTTAGAAGGCTTCATCTTTTAGGTGTATATTTGCTTTGAAAGAAAATTAGTGTATACCAATTAGAAGCTTATCGCAACAGTCATTTAGTTGGCCTAAAAAGGGATGGCAGCAGGGAGAGAAAGGAGGAAACGGAGCAGTAAAAGACAATAGGGGACTGACGTGAAAGAGGAGCAAACAAAAGCTGACTCAAGGTCTCCAGGCTGGTGGCAATGAGAACGCTGCTGATGCCATTAATAGAAACAGAGAAATCAGGAGAGAAGCTGGACCTTGAGGGCCAAAATGATGATTGTATTTTCTGTAGGCTGAATGTGACCTGACAGCAAATCATGTAGGTGGAGGTCCTCCGTGGACCGTCAGCTTTGCAGGAACTGAGCTCTACAGCACAAATATACGGCAGCAGTGTCCAAGCTTTATTCTTTGAACATTGCTTTGTGATTCAAAAGTTTGGAAACACACACAAACATGGCATAAATATATGTTTATTTATTTGTAAGTTCCTGGTGGTGCACGGGGAGCCCTACTGGCACAGTCCTTAAGCTCTTAGCTGCTAACCGAAAGGCTCACAGTTCAAACTCACCAGCCTCGTCACAAGAGAAAAGATGCAATAGTCTGCTTCCCAAAACTCTACAGCCTTGGGGCAGTTCTACTCTGTCTTACGAGTTTTCTGTGAGTTGAATCGACTCGGTAGTAATGAGTTGTGTTCTTATACTGTCAGCATCTGTCGGTGGCTGGTGGCTTCAGATTGATTGAGTTACAGCTTGTATCTTAAATGGTTTCCTGGGTATGCTAAACATTAACAATAAAAAGCTGAAATTTAAAAAAAAGGCAAAGAAAGTTGCTACTATGTTGCCACTCATGAAAGAAAATAAAATTGAAATTATGTGGCTTGTATAGATAGAAATATCTAAAAACAGAGAGAGATGGAAGCATCAACAAATAACTGTTGACATTGGTTAGATATGAAACAGAAGCACAAATAATCCTTCATTTTTAATCAGTATTCTTCTCTGTTGTTTACTTTTTACAGAAATGTGTTCAAGCACTATTTGCATAATTAAATATAGCACTAAACCCAAACCAAACCAGATCCACTGCCGCTGATTTGACTGCCCTGTAGGACAGGTTAGACCTACCCCATAAAGTTTCCGAGGAGTGCCTGGTGGATTTGAACTGCTGACATTTTTGGTTAGCAGACACAGCTCTTTCACCCACTAAGCCTCCGGGGTTTCCCCATATAGCATTAAATAAGGAAGAAAAAAAAAAAAGAAAAGAAAAAGAGGGAGAGAGACAAGACTACTGTGTATGCAGGGTGATCCTATGGGATGGATGTTTCATGTCTGAGTTAAGGCACAAATCCCACTTATTAACAAATCTGAAGATGGACTTGAATTTGTAAGGTGATTGTGTTCAAAAACAGACTTATCTATTTTCATTTAAGAAACCACGGGAATGTGGTTATTTGTAGAATAGGTAAAAATATCAGTGTTAGCTGTTACATTTGTTTTCTTGCCTATTTTCTGCTGGATTCCCAAATAGCAAAGATTATTTTTGTAATTTGATATCTCTGATTCTTGAACCTAGTTCCAAAGCTAGTGTAACAAAAAACATATTAACTGCTGAGATGAAAATCTCCTGGCTACTGACAGGAGTGTTCCATTATTACTCTTTGCCCTTGAGTTGATTCTGACTCACAGCAGCCCTACAGGACAGAGTAGCCCTGCCCCAGAGGGTTTCCAAGGAGCATGTGGTGGAACTGAACGACTGACTTTCTGGTTAGCAGCCAGGCTCTTAGCTACTGTGCCACCAGGGATCCATCCTTTTTTATCAAACTTCTGCCAAAACATAATGAACCTCCAGTTTCGCAAGGTTGTTGCACTCAAAACAACCAAAGCCAAATCAGTCACCATCCAGTCTTTTCTGACTCATGGTGGCCCGTTACGTTGTAGAATAGAACATCTCCATGGAATTTTCAAGACTGGCCCTTCAGAAGCAGATCACCAGGCCTTGCTCTTGAGGATCTTTGAGTAGGTTTTACCTGCCAACCTCTCTGTTAGCAGTTGAGTACTTATGTGTGCTACCCAGAAAAGTAAAATTCTATGATGACTGACAAAGCTGGTGTTGTCTTAGTAATCATTATTCTCCACATTTGTTCTAGGATTTTTATTTTACCCAGAATCACATCTTTGTTTGGTTGCGTTGTATATATTCGCAGAAAATTTTTGCTTACGGGAATGCTATTATAAACAAGTGTCATGGTTTTATTACACATCAGCCAGTGGAATAGTTGATCTGTGGGTCAGAATTTATTAAATGTCAGCAAGGCTCTTTCCAAGTTCACTTTAAGAAGCTCTTTCCACATATTCTTGGTTTCAGAATTAGATGCTAATAGAGTGACAGGAATTGTACACTTTAATTTTCTTCTAATTCCTATAGCTAGTAGAGAACGCCAAACTGAAATGAAGAAGAAAAAGCCAGTGTTCTTTTTCTACGACCAACAATTTCCAAGCATTTTGCAAATATAGGACAGCTGCTTTATTGAGCTAAAAAAAAAAAAAACACTGCAAAATGTAATGATAGCACTTTGGACTCTATTCTGATCTCCCTTAAACTCTACACAGCTTGGATTTTTCTGTAATTTTAATGAAAATGTGGCATGGCACATCTCTCTCATTTAAATTATGCACTGTCAGTATTTTCCTTCTTTGTAACCGAAGCACTTCTTGGGAAACATGCCAGGTACAAGAGGGGAGGGTGCAACCCCAGAACAGAAAACAGAAGTGGGGGTAAGCGAAGCAACTGGACTAAACACACTCTAAATGTTACCTTTTTTTTAAAAGAAAAGCCTTGCAGACCATTAGGAAATGGGGTACAGAAGTTCAAGGGTGATTAAAGTGGCCTCTGCAAACCTCAACGGTGCTATAAACAGGTCAGAACAGAGCTACAAGTACAACTTTAAACAACATTCTTGATTTGTTAAAAACTAACTCAGTTTCAGCTCATTTTAATATGATGTTGGAACACACCTTATTGCCATTTAGCTACTCACCAGAAAAACAAAAACAAAAACCCCATTGTTGTTGAGTCAGTTCTGACTCATAGTCTGTTATCACGTGTAAATTCAGCAGTGCTCCAACAGACAGTGATAAGTCTCAGTTATTCTCCCTTCATTTGCCTTGCTCCTCTTTTATTTCCAAAGCAAAGTTCATTCATTGATTGAACAAACACTTGTTGGGATCCTCAGTGAAGACTAAGACAGATCCCAGTTTGCTATTTTCTATTATACGTCCATCTTTTGTGGAATTCATTCACAAGGTAACAGAAATGAATTTCCCTTTGTGGGGGATGATTAAAAAAGAAGAAGAAGAAGAAGAAGCCCTACTTTTATATCAGTGTAAATTTGGTACCCTTTCCTAAATTACCTTTCACAGTTAATTCTTACCTTAGCTTAGTGTGGTGGAAACCCTGGTGGTGTAGTTGTTAAGTGCTTACAGCTTCTAATCAAATGTCAGCGGTTAGAATCCAACAGGTGCTCTTTGAAAAGTCTGTGGGGCAGTTCTACTCTGTCCTATAGGGTTACTATGAGTCTACACCAGTCTGGTTTCTTTGCTTTAGCCTAGCACGGTAAGTTTTTTTATCTTCCTATTTTACAGATAAGAAAGGAGTCTTAGGTTAAGAAAAGGGGTGATCACCACCTTTAATGTCAGAAGTGTGACTCAAATTTGGGCCTTTAGGTTAGGAAGTGGTGCTTTCGCAATAGGTACAGTGGTATCTATGTGGGCTTAGAATCCCGAGGATTTGCATTAGACTCAAGCTCTGTGACAAGTTCCTTAAACTTTCTATGCTTGTTTTCTCTTTTCTAAAATGAAAATCATAAGAGAATCTCCCTCAGAGGGTTGTAAGAAGGAGTAAGTAATATTTGACTGTATTTAGCACAAGGTCCAGATCCAGAGCAGATTAAGTGGAATGACCCTGTCAGCTTTTTTTCTTAGAACTCATTAATGGCTTAGGGAAACCAGTTGGGTGGAGTAAAAGAAACAAGATATTCTTGGAATGGAAATCCACTCTTAATATATCCTATGAGTTAAGACTCATGTTCAGAGTGGGGAATACCCAAGGAAGTTCAGGACTCAGCTCAGAAGAATTTTCTCTACACACTAGGAGTTTCCTTTGGGATAAATCAACAGATCTTTTAAAATGCAACCCTTCAGAGGTAAGAAGGGCAAGGTGATAGCATTCCTCCACCCTGTTGTCATTTCTTTCAATCAGATATCTTACCTGAGATCTGCTGCACTGAAAGAAGTAGGAATGATTTGGGCACACTTTGGTGTCTGCAACCAAGGCACCTCATGTGCGACCACACCCTCTGATCAGTGGAGGCTTGTGTGTTGCTAGGATGCTCAGCAGGTTCCAGTGCCACTTCCAAACAGATCAGAAAGAAAGGCCTGGAAGTGTACTTCTGAAAATTAACCAGGAAAAACCCTATGGATCACAGCAGTCTGGTCTGCAACTGGTCATGTGTATGGCACAGGACAGGACACTGTATAATGCCACTGTGCATGGGGTTGCCAGAATTGGTGCCTGATTCCATGACAGCTAAGGATGGAAACAAAAATAGAAGGGGTAGGATTAGGTGGAAAGCAGGATATCTTTGACCTAGATGTTGGGAGTCCTGTAGGTTGTACGTAGGTGCTTCAGTGAAGAGAGGCAGGACATTCCAAAAAGGGAAGAAGAGCCAGGAAAAGGTGGGACAGCTCCAAGAGAAACTTTCTTTTGTTTTTTATTTAGCTCAAGATTGTTCACTACCTGGTGTCCATAAAAAGTGTCCCCCAGCTTGCATCTGTCAAGGTGCTGATAGGCGAGCTGGGATATATGGTCCGAGCAATCCCTGCAATGCAACACAGCACCCTGTGGCTCCAGCCATGCACAAGACTCTGTGTATGAACACCTGTTTCATCCAGTGGGATGAGTTAAAATTCGTGGGAGTGCAGAGCTAGGTTCTCCCCACCCCATGAAACCTGCTTGCATTCAAACTTAAATTAATCCTTCTTTAAATCTGTTTCTGAAAAGTTTGGAGCTGGGAAGCCCAGATATGCTTCTTTCCCGCAATTTCTAAAGGAATGGTTAGAATGAAAACTCAGGCTTTTGGAAATATCATGATGTCAGGTGCATCCTAAGGGCTGTGTAAAGCACCCATGCTCACCAATCCTTCAAGCAAGATCAGAGCCCGTTAACTCTTCAGTCTCCCGCCCCATCTAGTGCCATCCGTCATTGTGGCATTACAGTTTAACCACAATTAACCATGGCATCTGGGCATGATTTTGCATGCGGTGTTCTAGAAGAAGGAAGATGTGCTTTTCTTTGGCTTGCTGCAGTAAACATAAGGGGTTTATAGAGTGCCTATCTCCAAAATGTCAATGTACCCACTGGTCAGGAGACAGGTCTGAGAAGAGGGTGGCAGGCAAAAGACAGCTCAGCGGAGTGGAGGTCCCTGGACAGAGCTTGGAGCTCTGAGCTCGAGTCTCAGTTGCATCCCCCTGTCTGGACTTCAGTTTCGCAGCTGTCAGAGTCCCTGTTTTGCAGTTCTTACGCTCTGAGTTGGCACGATCCAGTCACTCCCACGGTAAAGGTGGTTTTCAGTTCAGCACTACCGTAGCGGCCACAGTCCCTGGGTTCTCTGATGTCAGCGCTGTCTCTGAGCTCTAACAGGAATTTGCTCTGAAATCTGTCTTTCACCTTCTGTTTAGAAGCAGAAATCCGACATTGTAGCTTATCGGCTGCTCCCGTCATCGCCCACATTTGGTTGCCTTTGCATCGTGCTGCCCAGTGACCCACATCTAACTGGGTGGGAGTTGCATGAAAAGGGAAAGGCAGAAAGTTGAGTTAGAGCTGAACTGTAGATCAATGGCTGCAATTTCACCCCGAAGCAGGCTGTGCTTCTGGAGGGACGAAGATTTATTGGACTCAACACATGACGATGTAAAATGTGCTGTTATCGCATCTCCCCAGAAGGTGTACTGACACCAGCCTGGGGAAACTGCAGGGAACAGCAACTTCCTGGTTGCTTAGTCAGTCCTACCATTCATTTTGTGAGTCTCAATTCCAGCACAGTATCCACTGATAGATGTTGTCTTACTGGGAGTGAACCTTTGAGCTGTTCTGTATTATGATATTGCTTACTACAGTTTAGATTCTCACACATTTATATGAGGTGAAATCTTGTGATATTTAAATTCTGCACTCAAACGCCATGTAAATATTTGTTTATACATTCGCTGATGATATAATTATTAAGTACCTATTATGTGTGGAATTGGAGGCCTGGTTTGTACAGTGTGTAACAGCTTGGCAGCTAGCCAGAAGGTCACCAGGGCAAAATCCATCAGCCACTCTTTAGAAACTCTCTGGGGTAGTTCTACTCTGTCCTATAGGGTTGCTATGAGTCAGAACCTACTCAGTGGCACATAACAACAACAACAGCCACATGTGTAGGATTGGAGGTCTGGTTTGGCAGCGATTAGAGTACTCTTGCTAATCACAAGGTTGGCAGTTCCAATCCACACTAGCCACTCTAGAGGAGAAAAAAGTGACAGTCTGCTTCTGTAAAGACTTCAGCCTTAGAAACCCTGTGGAGTAGTTTGATTCTGTCCTCTAGGGTCATGATGAATCAGAATTTGACTTGCAGGTAACAGGATGTATAGTATTGGGGCGGCACTGGCAATGGTTCCTTCTGTTACACATAAGGTTGCCGTGATTTGGCAGGGCCACTAGCAACAACAGTGTGGCATGCTGTAACATGATGGGGCAGTGTGTTTATGTGCTGGAAAGAATCTGGATTTTAGACTTAGATTTGATGTGTTTTTTGTTGCTGGTTCTGACTAAGCTGTGTGACCGTAAGCATGAATTTAGATTTCTCTGAGCTTTGCTTTCTCTTGGGAACTACATTTATCTCACAAGAACTCTTGAGAATATTCATGTATCAGGTGCCTAGGTGTTCAAAATATTATTTTGTTAGTTTATTCATGTAATAATAATAATAGCCCCAATTTTAGGGTTAATAAACATATTTTCACATACAACACTCTTTCAATTTCACGTAACCCTGGAGAGCTGCTATGGTGTTTTAGTTTGAGTTAACATGTGAGAAAATTGAGGCCTAGTAAAGCTGAGCGGCACGGCCTCTGCCGGATATTGCTTCAGCCTGAACCATAGATCCAAAGGCCTTGCTCAGAGGCAGTGCATTTACTAAGATTTCAGAAAGGAAAAGCTTTTTATGAATCCAAGAAAAGACCTGTAGAACGGCTGGCATGTCTGCCTCCTCTCATAAGCGTGGAGGAAGGCATTTCCAATGGGTAAATATATAATCATGCCCAAATGAAGTTCCTGTTAACATGAATGAATTTGGTTGCAGACTTCTACTGTCCCATCTTACCTCTGCGGTCATATCACACTGCCTATGCAAAGAGAGTTTAGCACATTTGCTACTTGAAGAATCCTCTGATCTGGAGGTGATCTGAGTGGCAATCAGTATAAACATGTATTTTCTAACCAGCACATCATGATTTTCAACACATCAAGAAATCATTCTTAGCAAATCATGCATGACCTGGGCCTCTAACACCTAGTGTAATCTCTTGGTGCTCAGGGGGGGGAAAACAAAACAACAACAACAAAAAAAAACCTCTAGTTCAAAAAATAGTTCTCCTATATAATTCTTCTAAGTTACAGCTACAATCTTTTATTCTGCCTTTAGAGATGAAGATTGAAATGTCAATATCCATAAAAATTGCAGTTAATTGACTTTAATTTCCATTAAGGCAGGTGATACTAGACTCCTGTGAAAGTTTCTGTGGCTGGAGGGAAAAGGGCTGGAAGACAAAAACCCAAACCTGCTAACGTCACCAGTCTTGGGTTTGGTGAGGAATTAAACACACACACACGCACACAAGCATGCACATGCAGTGTACGCGATCATGCGCACATACACACCAACCAGTTGCCATCAAGTTAATTCTGACTCATGGCAACCCTATGTGTGTCAGAGTAAAGCTGTGCCCCACAGAGTTTCCAGTGGCTGAGTTTACAGAAGTAGATCACCAGACTTTTTTTTTCCTCCCAGGTGCATCTGGGTGGCCTCTGATCCTCACACTTTAGATTAGTAGCACAGAGCTTAACTGATAGTGCCACAAAAGTACTCTACCTAAGTGACAAGTACTCTGAAAATTAAGAATGAACTATTGAATGTGAGAGCTAAAAGGGGTCCAAGACCTTTTAAGCACAATCCACCCCTCTCTTCTTAAGCATGGAGACAGTACTCAAAGTCACATTGCCTCTTAGTGCTTGAACTGGAACACCATCTGTCATAGATTGAATTGTGTCCCCGCCCCCCCGAATATGTCCAGTAGTTTGCCTGGGCCTGCAGATTCTCTGTATTCTGTGATTGCCTTCCATTTTGTGATTTTCCTGTGCCGTATGTTAAAGGATTAGAGTGGGACTGTACATCCCTTCATAAGATCATCTCCCTGCTCTACTGTAAAGGGAGTTGTCCTGGAGTATGGCTTACCTCATTCTTAATTCTTTCATTTTGCAAGAGATGAAAGAAAAGGGAAGCAAGCAGAGAATTGGGAGCCTCACACCGTCAAGAAAGCAGCAGTACCGGGAGAAGCGCGCATCCTTCAGACCTGAGGTTCCTGGGCCAAGATGCTCCCTGGAGAAAAACTGATGCAATACTGGACTTTCCTCCACAGCCAACAAAGGGTACATTCTGGATCTGGATTTGCAGCGTACCGGACTGTGTAAGAATAAACCTGCCTTTGTTAAAGCCATCCACTCTGTGGTATTTCTGCTAGAGCAACATCAGCTGACTAAAACACCACCTTTGGTCCCCCAACTCTAGCTCCTGTGCTGGTCTCATTGTTGGGTGGTGGGGTAGGTTCTGGCTCTCACTGGCCCTGTGACAACAGATGGAGCACTGCTAGTCCAGAGCTGTCCTCACAGTCATGACTGTCTGGGTTCATTGTTGCAGCCACTGTGCCAATTTGGGGTTCACTTTCAGAATGCCCTAGCATCTGGTTATCCAGACTTGCCCGACAAATGTAAGAAGATATTAGTCTTAAGGTGGCATTAGGGGTTAGGGCACAGGGCAACTTTTGGGAAAGCGTGACTTGAAGTACAAAATGCTGGCTTTACCTAGTCCACATCTTTCTCTGGAACTGGCCACAGGAGTCTATTTTTAATTTTCGTGTGAAATTTTCAGGCACAAGAATCGTAATTACAGGGGAGTGTGGGAAAGAAAAACAGAAGATCGCTTTTAGAGGCATGCATTATGGTTCTCACACTTTAATAACATCAGCTGAAGTCATGACAGCAACAAAATGAAAACAGTCCTGCGAGGAGAATTTATTAAATTTTGTTTAATCAAACAACTAAAGGCCATTGAATTGTAGTGCACTCCTAAAGTAAGCAGGAGATCTGTGTTATATCCCAGTTTGCCACAAAGAAGTCATGCAAAAAATCTGAATATAGTAACAGAAGAAGAATACCTGCTTCCCCAGGTTGTTGGTAAACGTAAGTATAAAATGTTTGACAATGCCCGCCACATTGTTAAGAGTGCAATAGATTCTTGTCGAATGCATCTCTATTATACTCTTCTTCAGTATTTTTAGTTAAGAGCTTTTGCAAAGAAAGCAGTAGATGAGATACTGAGGCAGTAACAGAAACAAGGTAGCATACTTGGGCAATAAAGAATTACAGAATTTTGGAACTCATGGAAATGTAAATGCATTTTAGTGATTTCAGTATTTGACAGAAGAGGCAACTGAGAGTCTAAGAGGTTAAACGGCTTTCCTAAAGTCACTCAGTAGGAGGGAGCTGACTCCAGGATTCTGGGAGGGTGCTTTATTTTTCGGAAAGCTCATCTCTGGTTTCTTTAGCAAGTAAAAATGCAGTAATTCTATCTCTTTACCTAAAGGAAGCCAGACAAGAATCAAGTGCAGAATACTATATAAATGCCAAAATTGTGCTGTTTACCCCAACAATGCCCTGCCAACTCCTCAGCCATTTGTTGGGTCACTGAATTGTCTGCGTCTGCAGTTGTACCTACCTGAAAGTCTCTTGCATGGGAAACCATTGGAAAAAAAAAAAATCCACTTCCATCGAGTTGGATTTGACTCATAGCGATCCTAGAGGTCAGGGTAGAACTGCCCCATAGAGTTTCCTAGGGGCACCTGGTGGATTTGAACTGCTGACCTTTTGGTTAGCAGACCTAGCACTTAACCCACTACACACCAGGGTTTCTTCTTGCATGGGGAATGGTGTAAAAGTATGAGCGGAGGGGAAGACATTGAAGACTTGGAAATCAGACCTTGGGCTGGTTAAATGTTGTCGCTTATTCTAGCTTTAGAAAACTGCTGCTTACTGTTTTTAAAATTCATTTACTATTTAGTCTCAATCAAGTTGCTGAATGTTCTGCACAGCACTGGAATCATTCAGCCCTGTGTTTCCGCAGTGGCTAAGCGCTACAGCTGCTAAGGTGCTCCTTGGAATCGCTGTGGGGCGCAGTTCAACTGTGTCCTATAGGATAACTATGAGTGAGAATCAACTCTGAGGCAACAGATTTTTTGGTTTTTGCATTTTAACTAAGGAGCCCTGGTGGTACAGTAATTAAGCCACTCTTGGTAACCAACAGAAAGATCAGAGATTTGAATCTACTAGCTGCTGCCTGGGAGAAAGATAAGGCAGTCTGCTTCTGTAAACATTTACACACTGGAAAACCCTGTGAGGAAGTTCCACTTGTTCTACAAGGTTGTTGTGAATTGGAGTGACTAGATGGCAGTGGGTTTGATATTTCATTTTTTAAAGGAGTCTGGTAAAGACAAAAACAGAAAAAGCAAGTGTATGAGAGGGAATGTAAAAGTTCACAAAATTATTTAAACTTTATATAAATGGAATTTGAAATATATATACACATGTTAACATTGTAATGTAGACAAATGTGACCCTTTTATAATGTGCTTCTGCAGGGCAACAAATTATAAACTCCCTTGGTCTACTGTATATTAAATTTTAAGTTAATATTTTCATAATTATTTTCTAACTCTGTGTGGGATTTCTCTCTTAAATATGCTGAGAAACAATTTTCAATGTATTGAACAATATGTGTACTGATTATACAGAATGCTTTAAATTTCTGTGTTTTGTTCAAAATTCCATGAGACTGTTTAAAAATAATTGTTTACAAGGATAAAAAAATCAATATTTTAAACGATAATTAAAAATACTAGTTGAAATAAACAATAATTAAAAAATCAAATATTTAGTACTCTTTTTGTCACCTTTCCTGTTTTTAGGGACATCTGGAAATCCTATTTAGCTTTAGCAGAAGCTGCTTCTGAACCTTCCATCTTTTTCACCCCTGCTGAGTAGACAAAAGGGACCCTGGAACCAGACCTACATATTTTCAAATAGTTTCTCAACTATTTACTGCTATGGAAACTAGTTTCAATTACTTTTACCTCTCATTTTCTTTATTCTGAAATGGAAAACTATAATTCTTACATAATTTTATTTTTCCTTGAGGAATTTAAGTGAAACAGTCACTTCTTTACGCTATAGGTTGGAAACTCTGGTAGTGTAGTAGTTAAAGGCTACAGCTGCTAACCAAAAATAGAGCACTTCAGATCCACCAAGTGTACCTTGGAAACTCTATGGGACAATTCAACTCTGTCCTGTAGGGTCATTATGAGTTGGAATTGACTTGACAGCAGTGGATGTCACACTGTACATGTGGAGCGTTGCTCTGATAGTGATTAAGAGTTTGGCTGCTAACCAAGAAATCAGCAGTTGAAATCTACTACCTGCTCCTTGGAAGCCCTATAAGGACAGATTGCTATGAGCTGGTCAATCAGTGATGCAAAAATAAAAAAGCCAGTTGCTATAGAGGCAGTTCTAACTCATGTCAATCCCATGTGTTACAGACAGCATAGAACTGCTCCACAGGATTTTCTTGGCTATAATCCTTACAAGGCAAATCACCAGGCCTTTCTTCCGTGGGGTTCGCTATGAGTCGGAATCTGCTCAATGACAACAAGTGCGCTTTTTTCTTGTTATTACTGTTCTTTTGTGGATCCACTGGGAGGGTTCAAACCACTAACATTTGGGTTAGTAGTCCAATGCAAACTGTTCGTGCTATTCGGGAGCCTTGTAAGTATATAAATCCCCATTAAAAGCAGTTGACAAAATGCCTGTCTTGGAACATGTGCTCAGGATTTGGTGTAACTTCCTCTTCCTTTTAGGGTAGAGCAGTGTTTCCCAACTCATAAAGAAAAAGAAAAAAAAAAAAAGGAATAAGAAAGAAAAACCTAAAAGGAGTTTTAGGGTCACCTAAGTTTGCAGGAAACCTGCATATGCTATACCTCTCTTTATTATAGGAAAATGCACATTAAAGTTCAAAGAAGGGTTAATCTGGTGTTTCCCAACCTTACTTGAGTACAGACTTTTTTTTAAAATAATAAATCTCTAGAGAACACAAATAAATGATTTGGAGGAACTCAGTTTGGGGAAAACTGGGGCAGAAAAAGGGGAAGTATGGGTAATGATTTTAAGGCTCTCGAGACACGAAAAAAAAACTTAGGGAAAAAATAGGGACAGCTTATGTAGCTGTCCATTCCCCTCAGAGTTTCCTTCCTTTTTCCAATTAGAGATGGGTCCCTCAAGACCAAGGCTTTTTAGACTTCCCCATCAAAATATCCCTAAAGCAAGGGACAAGGAACACTTGTTTTATAATGAAAGCTCATGAGAGTCTCCCCTGTTATTCTATAAGATGTTTGTTTAAATATGAAAATAAAAAACTTAATTATTGAAAAGTAAATGATTTAATGTGTACACATACATGAACACACACTTTTTCAGATCAAATTTATGTTCCTGGATGAGATATCACATTTCAGTATAACAGCCACACGCACATGCACACCTACACACACACACTCCACACCTCTTGGCACTGAGTCAATTCCAAATCATAGCAACCCTAAAGGACTGAACAGAACTGCCCCACAGGGTTTCCAAAGAGTGGTTTATGGATCTGAATTACCAATCTTTTGATTAGCAGCTGAGCTCTTAACCAGTGCCCTACCAAGGCTCCATAGTAGGTATACTGGATACATAGGTGGGAATACATACACCCTGATGTGAGAAGCAGGGACTCAGAGATCAGCTAGTCTGCAAACACTGACTGTTTATCAACCATCCCTCCTAGTCCAAGTATTGTTTTAAGGGCTAAACAAGAAAGCAGAGAGTTTGAATTGATTTAAGAAGTTCTTGTAATTTTTTGTTTTGGAGGTATAAATTAGTGTAAGGGAGAGCTAAGATTGCCAATAAACTCAGGAAATGATGAATAAATAGAATAATTTTTAGTACTGATTGATGCTATGAGGAAGACATAACAGCAATAGAGTGTGAGTGGTGGAAGGCACTAGAGCCAGGGGATCAGAGAAGTTTTTCAGTATGAGCTATTCAGGTCAAAGCTAACTCATCAGAGGGATGGGATGCCAAGATGTGGAGAAAAAGTTTTCAAGTTGAAGGCAGAGCTCATAAAGAAGTCCAAGAATGGAAAGTGGCTTGGCATGTGTTTTCTTTTGAGTTGCTCCCCAAACAAACTCTGACATAAGAATTTGGTTATGTGTAATTTTTGGAGTAGGTCACACTCCACCAACACCAAGGAGGGAATGGAGAAAGTGGGTCAGGGAAGGAAAAGTCCACAAAGGGTGGGTCAGGAGTAGGACACTGCTATGGACAGTGGAGACTCGTACTCGCTGGGGCTCATTTCCCTCTAAAACATCATTTGGAATACAGCTCACAATCATCCTACTAGAGGGCATGGAAGTTGAACCAGGTTATCTCTTCTCTCCCATTGGTTGAGTGTTATTTTCAGGGTGGTGACTTCCACTGCACTTTGCAGATCATGCCTGTGGAGGTCCAGCAAACTCCGGAAGAACTAAAGAAACAGCTTCAGAAAATATGAAGGGAGTCCTCTGTGTGCTTAAGATAGGATGCTGTCAGCACTTGCAGCTGCAAGTGTGAGGAGAAGGACAAGGCATTGCCACGGTCTTCCAAGGCATGTCGTATAAAGACCACTCAAAGCTACCTTGGTTGGAGCTTAATGGGGCCAGTGGGAGGTGGGATAAGAAGGCATGGAAGAAATGAGTTCAGAGAAATATGAACAAGCCACATAATACGTAACTTTGCCTGTAAGTGGCCGCTGGAGGGATTTAAGTGGAGAAATGATCTGATGTGATTAGCATTGGAAAGATTTCTGTGGGTTTTTCGGTGGAAGGTGGCCTGTAAGACGGACAACAGATAAGAGGCTACCACAGTAGTGCAGGCAAGAGATCACAGTTGTGAAGGGATTCTGTGGTCAAAGTGTGTTAGTCCACAACTCATCAAGTCATCAGTATTTGACAGTACTGATCCTTTCTGCCTTCTGGAAACATCTTTTTCTCTTGTGTTTTAGAACTCCAATTTCTTCTGATTCTCTTAACTATCTCTCTAGGTCTCTTACCCAGTCTCCTCCTTTGGAATTCTCCAGGGCAGAGTTCTTGGACATTTTTGCTATTATGGGTGATCTCATGTGGTTTTATGGTGTTAAATAGCACTGGCACCCGTAAGTCTTTCACATGAATGTCTCTAGCCCAGAACTTTCTCTTGATCTCCAGAGTTATTTACGTAACTAATATGTCCATCCCCATTTCAATGTCTGACTAGTCTCTCCAGTCTAGTATGTCATGGTGGTGACTTGGATTAGTTTGGACATCTTTGTTGTTGTTAGGTGCCTTCAAGTTGGTTCCGACTCACATAGCAACCCCATCCACAATAGAACAAAACACTGCCTGGTCCTGTACCATGCCCACAATCATTTTTAAATCATTTTTATGCTTAAGCCCATTGTTGCAGTCATTGTGTCAAACCATCTTGTCAAAGGTCTTCCTCTTTTTTGCTGACCCTCAACTCTATCAAGCATGATGTCTTTTTCCCGGGATTGGCCACTCCTCACAAGACGTCCAAAGTATGTAAGACACAGTCTTGCTGTCTTTGCTTCCAAGAAGCACTCTGGTTGTACTTCTTCCAGAACAGATCTGCTTGTTCTTTTGACAGTCCATGGTACATTCAATATTTTTCTCCAACACCACAAGTCAAAGACATTAATTCTTCTTCCGTCTTCCTTATTTATTGTCCAGTTTTCACATGCTTACAGTGTGACTGAAAATAGCATGACTTGGGTCAGGTGCATCCTAGTCTTCAAGGTGACGTCTTTACTTCGTAACCCTAATTAGTTTGGTAGCAGTGGAGAAAAGCGGTCAAATCTCAAAACATTTTGGCAGTAGATCCAGCAGGATTCAACGCTGGGTTGGATGAGAGGACTCTCAGATGGCAGCTAAGAAAGAAGCTCAGTTTTGACATGAACAACTCAATACATGCTGTTTACTGAAATGGGGAGAAAGGGATGTTACTGAGAAAATTAGCAGTCTTGTTTAGGCCACCTTAAGTCTGAGATGCTTGGGTGACATTTCAGAAGCAGATCACCAGACCTGTCCTCCAGGGTGGCGCTGGGTGGGTTTGAACTGCCAAGCTTATACCTCGCATCAAGAACTTGATCAGGAATTTCTGATTTGGGTCAGGATTAGATCCAGAGTCGGGGAAGGGGGACAACTGGCCTCACCCCTGGGTGGAGGAAAATTAATGGAGCAGAGTTTAAATCAGGTGTGTGACAACTGCCAGGAGACAGGATGGCAGAAGTAGGTTTGTTCCAGGCTGTAAAGGAACCACAAGTAGGGATGTTGTTGGAGCAGGTCAGCGGCATGATTCAACCTGTATTCTTAGCTTAGATTGATCAGGTAGAAATTCTCAGTGCACCCTGAAAACAACAACTACGAAGTAGAGATAGTGCAAGAACATGAATAAATGTGGACTTTTGTTCACAGCTCAGTATAAGTGTGTGTCCACAAGTGTTATGAAATTAGATTGTGTAGCTTATTATTTTAATCATCTAAATATTAAAAACAGCATCTAAAATTAGGAGAACATGTAGAAGTCAGCAGCAGATTAGAAATTGTTTTGCTTGGTTGGCTTTGTTAAGATTCTGCTAAGCACTGTTCTTCAGAAAAAAACGTTATTTCCATATCAACAGGAATGGTTGACATGGTTTGATGCCACTTCATATACTTATTCTTATGATTGCAAGCCTTTAAGTTGTAATACGTTTTACATATTTAAAGTCATTTTGGCATATTCAAAATTTCCTTTTGACTACTAATCAAACTGAACATACAGCTTCACATTCACATCCCTTCATTCTAAATGCATGCGCGGTTTGATGGTTGAAGAATCAAGAAATGCGCTATAACTGGGAAGTGAAGGAAACTTGAGAATTATCTCAGGAATCTAATTTGTGATAGAAATGGTCCCTTTTCCACTGCAAAAGTATTCTATCATACGTATCCTACAATTTTTTTTTCTTTTTTTTTTCATTGCTGTTGGGCTTTGATCTACCCATAGCCATCAAGTTGATTCTGACACATAGCAACTCTAAGGAATCTTGTAGAAATGCCCAGTAGGGTTTCCCAGGAGGGGTTGTTGAATTCGAACTGTTGACTTTTTGGTTAGTGGCCAAGCTGTTAACCACTGCCCCACCAGGGCTTCAGGCTTCCACATGATAAACTGTAATCTTTATGAGACTGGATCACACTCCAACATCTAACATAGCTCCCCGCATGGGGTGTGTGCTTGCTAAGTATTTGTTGAACAACGAGTGAATTTTATCAGCTTTTACTATGGGAGGAGTCTGGCTCCTAGCTGCTTCCTTCTCTGAAGAGGAAATGCCCTTGGCAGATAGGAACCGCCTGGGAGGTTAGACTTCTGAAAGCTCAGCTTTGCCTTACTTTCTCTCTAATGCCACATCCTGTTTAAATCCCTCCCTTAGTGGTGTCTTCTGAAAACTTTTCTCAACATATTACTGTCTCCACATCTGCTTCTAGGAAATCAGATCTAACATATTACATAGATATGTCTGATATATACGTGTATGCATGTACGTTTAACATATGTATATGAGTATATATGCATACACACACATACAGTTTTCCAATTTCTTACCCTGTCCTATAGTGAGAAGTACATTTTGCATTATGACCCAGCACAAAGGATTAATAAAATTATGTGTAATTTTAATATATGTATTAATAAAATAAACATCTGCTCTTTATACGTATGCATAGACACACACACATAAACCACTCATTCATTTAACAGCAAATGTTCATTAACTGCCTATTATGTGCCAGGCATTGTTCTTTGTTCTATCTGTCAGAGAAATAGCAATAAACATGAAATTTGCATTCAAAATACAATCGTTAACTTTGCTATGTGTTATGTAGGCTTATAAGGTCTACCCTATTCTAACATTTTCTTTTCTTTTTTAATCTATTCTCTTCAATTCCATTTTTTAAAAAAAGTACTGTTCATGACCCACTGAAATGATTTAACAATATTTTCTTGGAGGTCATAACTGTGAATTTGAAGGTACTGTGTTAGAACATGCCAGATCTGATTTTATAAGGTATAAGGCTGTTTTTATTACCATCTTTAGGCATTCAATATGATACAGTATTTAACACCAAGGAAGGATATATTAACTGCTATGTACATAATATTGTTATTTTCTTCCTTGAAGGCACATAATTCATCCTTTATTTTTATTACTGTTTCTTTTCCAAATACTCTCTGTATCTTCTTCAACTAGAAGTCAATAAATGGAAGCTTTTGCCCTATGTCCAAACTGTCAAGGTCTCTAAGAGAAAATGTGCTTTAAAGAAGTAGGAGCTGATGGTCACTCTTGCACTATAAATTCTATTGGCAGATCCTGTACTAGCTGGTAGACATAAAAATGACTTTCTCCTTGAAAAGTCTAATGAGACTTGAGAATAATATACAATCTGTGATTCAAGTGCTATCCCCCAAATGTAAAAGCTTTTAAATAATCTTAAAATTTTGTCTAAAATAAATTACATTATTTCTTGTGATCTGTTAGAGAAGTGAAGAAATTGAATACAGTTCACAACTATTTGTGAAATAAAGTTTTAGTTTTTGCATCTAAAAGAAAAAATAAATGTTCTTTATAAAGCTGATGTTGTTAAGTACCACTGAGTTGTAGCACTTGATTGATGTGGAAGTGGGGAAATACAGTGTTTTCCCCAAATATTTTACCTGGAGAGGGGTTAGAAAAGCTAGGGCTGAAGCAATTGTAAATGGTAAAAAGAAAGCATTTTTCTAGGCATGACCTGGCTTTAAATCTAAGGAAAATAGGTGGTATAGATTTTGCTTGTGGGCCTCAGTTTCCTTATCTGGAAATTGGAATAATAATCCTAAAATCGCAGGATTGTTGCAAGGGTAAAACAGTAGTGCTCAGCAGACAATATGTGTTGATTTACACTAATAAGGAATGATCAAGAGGGGGCATTTAGATAACTAGGTAAGAGAAGTCACGGCACATTATGAAACTATTCAAGTATCAACTCTGATTGTTTGTGGCAACTTTCAGACTTAAACAGCCCAATGATAACCTTCATTGGTTATACAAACAGATTCCAGTGGTAAGGCCTCAATCAGAACATCTTTGGAACTCTAATTTGGGACTAGACCTCAGAATAAATCTTCTTACTTCCTTGACACACTTTAGGATTGATAAACAGCAATATAGTTTCTGTTAAGTCAGTTCTGTCACATCGTGACCCTATGTATCAAAGCAGAACTGTGCTTTTTAAGGTTTTCAGTGCTGACTTTTCAGAAGTAGATCAGCAAAAAGTCCTTTCTCGGGAGGTACCTCTGGGAAGAGTAAAACTGCCAACCTTTGGATAATCTGCTGAATATGTTTATCCGCTGAGCCACCCAGGGACTGCTAATGATTGATCAACAATAGTATCCACCCATCTGGATCTCCACCTTACTCATCAGGCTTCGATTGCAGAAGATAAACTTGATACTAAAGGATTAAGGTACCTTTATTTTAAAAAACGTGGTATAGGACCTGAAGGCAATGTCAAAAGAGGAGTTCCCAAAATGTGGTGATTGATTCCAAGTAACGTGATTGTTAGACTACTGGCGTGACTTACCCAGATAACCACTTATAAGAATCCAACTGCTTATTATGATTGTTGTCCACTGGCCAAGGATGGCTCCCAGCTGCTCAGAATTTAACCACAGCTGTGGGCTGGGGCCAGACTATAGAATTTTGTAATGAGCGGGAGCTGGAGGATATCATGACTTGGTTGGGAGTTTGTAGAAATCCAGAGCTTCAGGAGTTCTCTTGAGGCTACATGCTTTGCAACTGTTCAGGCTGAAATATTGCTAGACCTAACCTTCTCATCCAGTTCAAGTTCTCTGTCTTACTATTTTAAATTGGCCCTTGCTGCACAGAATTTGCTTTTACTCAGAATCAGACAGTTCCATGATGGTCACGGGAAAAGTTCTTTAAGCTCTCTGAGCCACAGATTCTTCAGATGAGAAATGGAGATAATAACAGTACATTTTAGAAGGACTGTTGTGATAAATAAGATAATTAAAATAAAGTGCTTAATGGGCCATCTGGCACACAGTAAACATTCAATAAATAATCACTACTATTGTGGTTGTTATTATTATTATTAGCAGGAACAGCTGAAGACCAGCCCAACTTCTATCTATGCCCAGCCCAAAGTCTAGGAAAGCTAGCTCGATTTAAAACCTGTCCCTCTTGGATTTACCCAGGAGCAGATACTACACAACTATTGCTGTGGAAGGGCATACGACGGTGTCTGTAGCTCAGACTGTGGAAAACAAGACCGTCATTAAGTGCATTGAGCTGGTCTGCATACATCTTCAGAATGCTAGTTTGAGAACTGCCCACAGTAAACCTGATTTATAATCACATTTTATGAAGCTTGTTTTTCTAATTTTTTTAATGGTCTGATTTAGTCATCTGGTACTACACTCTTGATGGTATGAGGTTTTCAACTCTGCTTGCTTCCCTGTCGTCTCTTGTAGCATAAAAGGATAAAAGGCAGTACAGGTCACACTAGTGAAACTTGCTTCACACTGGAGCAGGGAGGTGACCTTAGGAAGGTGTTACAATCCCACGCTAATCCTCTTATACACAATCCAGTCTATTAACCACAGTCAGAGATTAGAATTTACAGCCTAGGAAAATCGTAAAAGGGATGGCAACCACAAAATACTGGGAATCATGGCCCAGTCAAACTGTTACATTCATTTTGGGGGTTGGATACATTTCAACCCATGATATGGTCATATGCCTTTATAGTCACATTTGTTATGGAAATATGAATTGGGTTTCCATAACTTCCAAACCTGTTACCTACTACCTATTTCTAGAATAGTGATAGTAATAATAATGAGAGATAATACTTACGGAAATTACTAAGGATGCTACAAACTCCCTCTAAAGTGGGGTGCGCATCTGTCTTAGCGTCACAGGAATGAATAAAGGATTGACGCAGAAAAAGCAGTACTGTCCCCCTCCCTGCGAGTTCCTCCGCTCTCCCGCCCGTCTACCTGTCCCTGCCCTCCGCTGTGCTGGCATTCAGAAGTAGATCAGGAATTGTTCAGAAGTAGATCAGGAATTGTACCGTATGACTGCCGTTTTCCCATTCCTGAGCCAACTGCCAAGTGCCGTCGGCTACTCGTACTGTAAAGTATATGCACAAGTGGTTTCATCCAAAAATCAGCGCACATTAAATATTCACTGTGGGCTTCCCTGAACTGGTCAAAGGACTGAAGTGGGATATTCCTTTATGGTTCATCTACTCTTCTATTCATTGTCACAGTGGAGAATCTTTTAAAGTAAATTTCCTATGTGTCAATTTTTATGTATTTTAAATGATGACAACATTTGTATTCAAAGTGTTTCAAGTATGACAGTTGAGTAAAGCAATTGTTCACTGACACGTAGCAACACCCGTGTCTTGGTCTTTAGCATAGCTTGTTGGTCTTTGGTGTTGCTTGTTGGTTTTTGCTGTTTACTAATTAGAGTGGAAAGGCAAGTACTGCAAAAAAAAACAAAAAGAAAAAAACAAAAAAAACACCGTGCCCGAGAGCCACTTGTCACTGAGGGAGTTTTGTGGCAGAGTATTTACGCCACCCTATTCTGGACCTCAACTTCCTGCAGCCTAACAGAATTTCTAATCATTCAGGGGGTGTGTCACTTCAGAATGTTATTGTGTCACAGTGGAAGAAATACAGCTGAAATCGCTGCAGGCTAAGTCGCTCTTCAAAGGCAAATGAAAGAATGAAAATTCCTTACTGACAGCTTCTTAAAACAATAACTTTTAACCATTTGTACTCCACAGTTCTACCTGTATAAGACCTACTTTTTATTCTAGAATGATGGCTCTAGATGGTTACTGCCAGTAGGAAGTTTTGGTTGCTAGCTGAGTGTGTGTTTTAATACAGACTCTTTAATGCTGGTTGTTGTTACTTTTCAACTTCCTAGGTAACAGTACCCTAAAGAATGCCACGACAACACCAAGGAAGGGAAACATTTTAATACTTTGTTGAAGCACCTTGGGAATGTCTCTTTTGAAGGGGTAAGACAGCTCAAGAATTGGCTTTTTCAAAAACAAACAAAATGAAGCTCAACTCTTCACAGCATAGATTCGGCAGCTCTGCAGTTTCTCCTATAAGTAAAATACCATTGATAACTGCTCCAGTCCTTAAAGACTGAAGAAAGTTTTACAGAAATGATAGAGAACCTAACATAACTGTTCTTGATTCATTAACCCTCAGAAAGAAAACACCTGAAGTAGCCAGGAGGAAAAACACCTATTTTCCTGATCGCACAACATGTCAATTATTTCTCTTTGGTTGAGTGGCAAACATTCTGTCACCAAAATCTAATGTTATAGATGGGGGCGATGAAATTTAGTGGAAAGAGTAAGAGAGGGAGGGAGAAATAGAAGAGGGAGTCAGACAGAATGAAAGCATGTGGTGTGTCTCCCACCAGCATTTCTACGCACCTTATATTGTCATTAGCTTTTCTCCTGATAAGTATTTCACCTCATTCAGGCAATATATTACACTGAAGAATCTTTTTCATTCAACTCTCCTGTGTCTCCATTTCTTTATCCTTTAAATGATGATTATGCTTGTTCTGTTTCATAGTGAAGGTGTTAGGATTAATGGTATGCTACAGATAAAAATGTTTTCAACTCCCCAGAAAGACACAATACAAAGTATTCCTATTGTCATCATTATCACCAAAGATGCTCTGTGCTTTCCTCTTACTGCTTTTTAGCTTTTCAGCGGCTAGCCAAAGCAAGAGCTTAATGATGGATGTAAAATAATAGAGCTGCAAAGAACTGAAGGATTGTCTAATTCAGCCTTTTCTTTCATATAGTATTAGATAGTGGGGCTTGGAGATATTAAATGACTTTTTCGGGTTGCCATGCTTCCTGCTCAATTTCTTTAACTATGAAAGATTTTCAAGACTACCCTGTCAGTTCTTTTTTTTTTTTTTTTAAAGTATGGTTATTTTCTTAGTGGCTTGAACTGCAATCTTTAGTCTAAAGATTTTAAAAAACTGGCTCCTCTATTCCTGATCTGTGTGTTCTTCAGTCTCATACTTCCATTTGTCTCCAAAATATTGACAATTAGATAAGCACATCAGAGTCTCAGGGATGCAGTCACAAAGCACCAGACACTAGGTATCTGAAAACAACAGAAAGGTATTTGCTTGCAGTTGTGGAGTTTAGAAGTCTGAAACTCAGTTTTTGACAGTGCCCTTCTTGCTCTGGAAGGCCCCAGGAAACACCCTTGCTTGTCTCTTCCTGTCTTGTGATGCTTCCCACAAGCCTTGGCTTACAGCTGCTTCACTCTGTTGTCTGCCTCTGTCAACACTCAACCTTCTTCCCAGCTGTATCTTCACGTCTATAAATCACCCACTCCTTATAAAGACACTGGTCACTGGATTTAGGGCTACCTTAATCCAGTATCACCTAACTTGATTATGCCTATAAAGACCCTATTTCCAATAAGGTGATATACATAGATGCATAGGGTTAGAAATTCCACATATCTTTTTGGGTGACAGAACTCAACCCACAAAAATAACCTACTCTTACACATTAAATCAACATGACTAAACTTTATCATGCTCTTTTTAAATTGACTACTCACCTGTTACGTCAGTAGTTTCACTAATTTTGAAGTCTTCTAGAGTAGAAAACCATTTGAAATGTCTCTACCATGCTCCTGCTCTAGATAATTTTATTACAAAGTCCTACTGTTTCTGTTTTTGAAATGTTTGTTAACTTTTTAAATTGCCTGTTGCCACTGCACCTGTCCTCAGGCAGACTTTCAGTACCAAATTAATCTCTACGTAGTCAAGAGTCCCTTAGTGGCAACCGAAAGGTTTACAATTCAAAGCTACTGAGAGGTGCCTTGTAAGAAAGACCTGGAACTCTTCTTTTGGAAGATTATATCCTTGAAAACTTGGTGGAACACAGCTCTCCTCTGCAACATAGGGTCACGACAAGTTGCAATCAACCTAGCTGCAACTTACATAGTTGCTTCATACTCAAAGTGTGGGCCAAGGACCAGAAACATCAGTGTCAGTTGCAAGCTGGGTGGAAATAAGGAATTTTAGACCCAACCCAGAAAATGCATTTTAACAAGTCTCAAGAAATGTCTCTTAAAATTTGAAAACACTGATGTGGTTCACAGTAAGGCTGATGCCAGTTTAATATTTCCCAAATGCCTCAATTTTTAAAGTCCTTTCAAATTCTAGCTCTATTTATATTGATTAAATAAATTAAAGCACATTGTAAAGTGAGATGTCAGGGCTTTCATAAGACTAGTAATGGTGCTGTCAAAGATCACTAAGTGTCTTAGATATCCGGTGCTGCTCTAACAGAAATACCATTAAGTCGACAGCTTTTACAAAGACAGATTTTATTCTGTCACAGTCCAGTAGTCTACAAGTCCAAATTCAGGGCATCAGCTCCAGGAGCAATCTTTCTCTGTTGGCTCTGGAGGAAAGTCCTTGTTGACAATTGTCAGAGATCAAATTGTGTCCCCCCGAAAATATGTGTAGCCATATGGCTGGGCCATGATTCCCAATATTTTGTGATTGCCCTCCATTTTGTGATTTTCCTGTGCTGTATGCTAAAGGATTAGGGTGGGACTGTAAATCCCTTCATGGGATCACCTCCTTGCTCCACTGTAAAGGGAGTTTCCCTGGAGTGTGGCTTGCCTCACTCTTAATTCTTTCATCCTGCAAGAAATAAAAGGAGAGGGAAGCAGGCTGAGAATTGGGAACCTCATACCATCAAGAAAGCAGCTGCACTGGGAGAATAGTGTGTCCTTCGGACCTGAGGTTCCTGCACCAAGATGCTCTCTGGACAAAGACTGATGCAATACTGGACTTTCCTCCAGAGCCAACAAGGGGGAAAACCTTCCCCTGGAGCGGACAACCTGAATTTGGACTTGTAGCAACTTGGACTGTGTAAGAATAAACCTTCCGTTGTTAAAGCCCTCCACTCTGGTATTTCTGTTAGAGCAGCACTAGCTGACTAAAACAACAATCTTCCCCTGGATTGAGAACTTCTGAGACACAGGGACACCAGGTCCTAAGGACACACTCTGCTACCACCAGAAATATCAGAGGCCATGGCTCCATCCTTTGCAACTCCTTAGGTCATGGCCATCCCTTTTGAGACCAAGGAACCTTTGCTCCTTCTGCTGCTTTGCCTCTCCTGCTTCTGTTTCTTGTGGCCTCTTGGCCTGGGCCTCACGCCCAGTTTTGCCCTGCAGGGGCAAACGTTCCAAAGCTCTGTGGCTCTACTGATAAACGCCTGGAAGCACCCTATTCTGTCAGGAAATCGCCTGCACACAGTCACTCAGCTAGCTCACTCCAAGAGTCAGTTTCAGCACCGTCTGGCATTGGCCTCCGGGTTCTTTGTTATCAGTTCACTGCTGCTGCTGCTGCTGGTCCTTCTGCTGCTTATTTCTTACCATCTGTACCTTCCTCGCTGTCAACAGTTCTCTTCAACTCCTTCTGAGTCTGCTATCTGTTCACAGTTTCAAAACTGCTTCCACATTTTAGGTATCTGTTAGAGAAGCACCTCACTTTCTTGGTACCAAATCCTGTCTCGGTTGTCTAGTGCTGCTTTAACAGAACTACCACAAGTGGATGGCTATAACACAGAGAAATTCATTTTGTTACAGTTCAGTAGGCTATAAGTCCAAATTCAAGGCATCAGCTCCCAGGGAAGTATCTCTCTATTGGCTCAGAAGGAAGGTCTTTGTTGATAGTTTTCTCCTGGACTGGAAATTTCTGAGGCATGGGATCCTGGGTCCAAAGCACAAGCTCTACTGCCAGCACTGCTTTCCTGGTGGTATGAGGTCCTCCAACTCTGCTTGCTTCTCTTTATTTCTCAAAAGATTGTCTCAAGCCACAATGCGATCTTACACACTGAGTCCTGCTTCACTAATAGAATCACAGCCCATACTCCCTCATTAACAACATAAAGGCAGGATGTACAGCATGTGGGAACGTCACACAACACTGATAATCATGGCCCAACCAAATTGTTACACACATTTTTGGCAGGATAAGATTCAGTCCACGACATTAAGTAACTTGGAAATTCATTTATGATTATCATTCATTTAAAACTGTAGGTTCTAAAGGATACATGGTGCTGTATTTTGAATATATTTATGTGTACGAGAAAGACCAGTGAAATATTAGGCAATACTGTGCTGTTGTTTTGGATCGCTCCTTTCTTTTTGTGATTAACTTTCTAAATACTAGTTCTTCCATGAGAAAAAAATAATAATAATAAAAAGAAAAGTTATTAAAAAAAACTTCTAGCCTCTATTGTCTATATTCAAATTTATGTTCCTCTTCCTTTTAAGATTTATGGACTGTATTAGGAATGAGATGCAATTTAAAACGGTACTTGAAGAGCAAGACTATGATAGAGCAATTCATTCTTCCACACTATCAAAGGGATAATGTAAATATACGATAAACTACAACCAGAAGCAGAGGATGGAGTAAGGGGGTCAAACTACTGTGTCTTCAGTCCTGATACTGATATGATTTTGCCTATGGGCGTTTCTACTCTGTCTTATCGGATCTCTATGAGTCAGAACCGACTTGATGGCAGTGGGCTTTTTTGTTGTTGTTTAGGTTTATGTCATACTAAAACCAGTTGCCACTGAGTCTACTCTAACTTATGGCCACTATAGAAAGTGTTTTTCATGACTGATTTTTGGGAATTAGATTGCACAATCTTTCTTCTGACATGCCCTTGGATGAACTTAAAGAGCCAGTCTTTTATTAGCAGCCAAGCGCATTAACCATTTGTATCACCTAGTGACTAGAGAAGTGTTGATAGTTCAGTGGTAGAATTCCAGCCTTCTGTAGGGAAACGCAGGTTCCATTCCCCACCAATGCACTTCACGCACAGCCACCTACTGCCTTTCATTGGAGGCCTGTGTCTTGTTACAATGCTGAACAGCTTTCAGCAGGACTTCCAGGCTAAGATAGACTAGGAATAAAGGCTTGAGAGTCAACTTCTGAAAACCATGCAGTGAAATTCCTGTAGATCACAACAGACCAATCACAGCTGAGCATGGGGAGGGCACAGGTCCTGTTAGCAACCAGTTGTGGGGAAGGTGCAGGACCATGTTCCACTTCATTCCATCATGCATGGAGTTGCCATGAGTCAGGACCAACTCTGTGAAGCAGTTTACAAGGAATAACAACAATGTCAGATTATTAATTTTCTACTGCTGTCTAACACATGAGCCCACATTTAGCTGTTTATAGCAACATACATACCTATTAACACACAGATTCTTTGGCTATGTGTCTAAACTGAGTCGTCTGGTTGGGTCTGGAATCTGAGTGTTGGCTGGGTGGCCTCCTCATCTGGAGGCTTGACTAGAGAAGCATTTGTTTCCAAGCTCCTTTAGGAGGTTGGAGAGTCATTTTCTTTCAGTTGTATGTCTGAGGGCCCTGGCTTCCTACTAGCCTGCAGCTGGAGGCTGCCCCCAGGCCTTAGAAGCTACCTGCAGTTCCCTGCCACTTGGCCCTGTCTCTGGGGAATTCACAATAACACTGTTTGCTTCTTCAAAACTAGCAGGAGTCTCTATTTTTAGTCTGTTAAAACAAAGTTTTATACAATGTAACCGTATCAAGGGAGTGACATACCATCACCTTTATATATTCTTTTGGCTACAAAACAAACGAACAAAAAAAACCATTACTGTGGAGTCAATTCTGACTATTAGTGACCTATAGAACAGAGGAGAGAGGAGACCTTTCCATATGATTTCCAAGGAGCAGCTAGTGGATTTGAACTGCTGACCTTGTAGTTAGAAGTCAGATGCTTAACCACTGTGCCAACAGGGCGCCGAAGCAAGTCATCATCCTCTCCATGCTCTAGGGCAGGGATGGGTCATAGTACCAGGGGGTGGAGATCGTGGAGACCAGCTTGGAATTCTGCCTACCACCTAAACCAAAGACCAAACCACATGAGGAGGCTCCAAGAAACAGTCAGAGCAAGAGCAAGAAAGATGGCCAGCTCTCATTCTTTCCTCACATCTTTTCACGAGGGGCTGTTGTCCTAGACAACTAAAGGGAGGAAGTTCTTTGGTCTCAAGAACGCAAGTACACTGACAAAAAAGACCCAGCTCCTTGTACAATAGAAGTGCGTGGTATAGGAAAAGAAGACACATTACACACCTCACCACTCCTTTGGAGATTCTGATTCGAAAGTCTAGAGTGCATTGTTAGCATTTCTGTTTTTTTCAAAGTTGTGTAAATGATTTTTATAAGCTGCTCAGCACTTTCCAGCTCTTGGAAGGCCTTTTCTTTTGTGTTCATCTGGTTAATGGTTACAAACCCTGCTCTGTAATCATCTTCTGGTAAAGCTTCCTGAGTATTCCTGGACACATTCATCTCCCAGGATCTATTTATAAATAGATTGGAAACCCTGGTGGCCTAGTGGGTTAAGTGTTATGTCTGCTAATCAAAAGGTTGGTAGTTCAAATCTGCCAGGGGCTCCATGGAAACTCTATAAATACTACCATACAGGTTAGCTTCTCAGTTCTCTTTCATACGTTTTTTGTTTTATCTCCTCAAAAAAGATTTATTTTCTGAGGGTAGAGTTCTGATTTTAAGCAGATTGCTTGGCGTATCATAAGCAAATAATTTAATTTTACTAAGGGAAACCCTGGTGGCATAGTGGGTTAAGTGCTATGTCTGTTAACCAAAAGATCGGCAGTTCAAATCTGCCAGGTGCTCCTGGGAAACTCTATGGGGCAGTTCTACTCTGACCTCTAGGGTTGCTACGAGTCAGACCTGACCCCACAGCAGTGAATGGGTAGTCAGTAAAACTAAGAAAATAGAGAAGGACCACAGGCACCTAATTTCCATACTGGTATTTAGATCCAGAAAACTGTTGTTTCAGATACGAGTATTCAGTTCTGACTCATAGTGACTCTATAGGACAGAGTAGAACTGCTCCAGAGAATCTCCAAGGAGCATCTTATGGATTCAAATTGCCAATCTTCTGGTTAGCAGATGTAGCACTTAACCACTATGCCATTAAGGTTTCTTCTAAAGAAATATATTAAAATGGAATTAAATATATTAAATATATTAAATATATTAAAATGGAATATTCTGAAACTAGGTAGTCATGTACAAACTACTTATTTTTTTGCCACATTTATGTATTTCTTATACTATGAATTATGTAGTTTTTTTTAATTAGCTCCTTTACTTGGACTCAGTCTAAGCCATAGTATCTCTGAAATTACATACATCATGCGCTAGTTTATACATTTTACATTTCCAATTTCATCAAGAAAAAAGTAATTTTGAAAACAAGTATTAGCTATGTACCACCACAGTTATTTCTTATGTTACTTATAGCATTTATCCAACTTTCTGAGAATTACTTGAATAGGCCAAAACAGTTCTAGCCCCAGAGTCTGGCTTTACTACATTAAGGACTCTCCAAATCTTAAGCTATAGGGTAGTGATAATAATAGTAATAACTAATGTGTATTATTCAGCTCTATGCCCCAGCTGAGATTTCAATTTTTAAATATGTATAAGTTTATTAAATCTTCCAAACAACTCTATATTACCATCCCCTATTTTTCACAGAAGAAAACTAAGGCACAGAGAAGCTAAGTAACTAGCTTAAGATCTTCTTGTAAGCAAAGATTAGTCTCCTCTAGAGTCTTCTTCCTTAACTATTGCGTACAGTTGCTAACCAAAAGGTTGGCATTTTGAATCCACCAACTGCTCCTTGGAGAGCCCATGGGGTGGTTGTACTCTGTCCTCTAGGGTTGCTATGAGTCAGAATCATCTTGACTTCAGCAAGTTTGGGTTTATGAGGATTTAAAGCAAAACACAACACAACACACATATGCACATGAAGAAACAATTGATACAATTATGATGAACTTTCTAGAAGACATAGCAGCCTATTTTATCAGCCTATTTTATTTCATCCTTTCACAGAGATAACCTAAAGGTACTTTATTGAAGTCTTTGAACCTCAAAATGGCTAAGTCGAATGTCTTCTCATGGAGGCCACTAAGAAAGGTTTAAACAGTCTTCTAGTGTGTTTGAGAGCAAGTGCATCTGACTTCAGGAATTTTACATTGATGCCTAACACAACAAACCCCAAATCAAACCCACTGCCATCAAGTTGACTCGAACTCATAGCAACCCTATAGGACAAACTAGAACTGCTCCATAGAGTTTCCAAGGAATCCCTGGAAGATTCAGACGGCTGACCTTTGTTTAGCAGACGTAGCACTAAACCACTGTGCCACCAGGGTTTGTGTCTTAAATTGACCTTCCTGAAAGTTTGCAGGTCGTGAAGACCAATTAGTTATTATGGTGTCAGTAAGTGCAAATTGTCGCAGGTTGTTGGTGAATAAGGAAATATCCACTGGGTCAGTGCCCAGGGCAACAAGGTACTAAAGGCACTGCGGGTGGTTTGAAGGCACACACCTTAAGAAAAATCCACAGCAGTGCTGGGCCTTGGTGTGCCATCCACAAACCCTGATATGTTTGGGCTGTTTCTTTAGCCTCCGCATGTAAAAAAAGGTGCTGATCTCAGGCTACTCATCACTGTGTGGTCTAGATTAATTTTATTTGGAGAATTACAATTATCTTTAAACCTGATGTGGTAACAGACTATATACAGGACTGGTTATTTTGTGAAATTTTTGGAAATCAGTATAACATGCAGATGTCTGATTAATGATCCTCCATCCCAAACAATCTTCATTTTAGAAGATGTCATTTAAAATGAACAGAAAAAGAAAATTGATAACTAAGTATTTGAGACATAGAAACTGGATGTACAACCTTAAAAAAAAATTCAGGTTGGATTCAACCTAGACATGCTACTATGTTACAGTAACAGTTAAAAATAAATAAGTAGAACTCCAAATTAATGATGCATGTGCTGTCACAATAAACAGACTTAACTGAGATCATTTGAAGTCTTTTTATTCACTTAATAAGATGAAGTGTCACAGTTGAGAATGATTGCTTGAACTTTTGCAGATAGCATAGAGCACAACACCTTGTCTTTGTAAAAACATAACTATATCCAACAATTGCAACATGTTTTATTCATATGGTGTTTATGTCTGGATATGTCCAAGCTATTTGCTAGGTGAACAGTCACACTTGATAGATCCAGGAGGGAATTTCTTGGTACAATGAACAAAAAGAGCTATTTTGTTCTTGTGCTCCAACCTTAGACCAGGAGCGGGGGTGAGGGGGGAGCTGTCATAAAAATATGGTCACCTTTCTGCCTTTAAAACTGTGCTGGTGCCTGGGGAAGGATTCTCGGAATGTAAAAAAAAAAAAAAAATGGTGACATTACATGGGAAACTTTCTGTTCCTGTCTTTGTAATAGTCAATCTTGTATCAGCAGTGGCCTCTGAGTGGACAGGGAACAGTGGATTATGGCTGATGGCAAGGGATTCTGGGGCAACAAGTCCACAAATCTATTACCTAGTGACCAAAGACTGCTTTCTGTCACAAAAATGTTACTATTTAAGCTTTGTTTCCTGATGCTTTAATATAATCAAACGTTGATGTCAAGTGCCATATTCCAAACTACCTATGATAAAGATAAATCACGTAACGAATGCTTGTTTAATGATTGTTTACCCTCCCTGCTTTTCTTAGGCTGCAAAGACAGAGACATACTCCTTTTAACTGAAAGGAGAAACACAGATACTAACAACAAACTTTTTTGTTATATAGCTGTAACAACCCAGCAATTGAAAATAAAAGAGACCTTTAACCAATGGGAAGGTCTGCCTCAACCAAGATTATGCCCCAGGGTGTGGTGCCTTCCATATGTCAAGGGCAATATTAGGTGACTCACAGAAATGAGGTGTAGAATTGTTTTGTTTTTCATTTTAGTTCCAATGACCCTGGTAAAGGGCTACTTACTGCAGTGTGTTTGTTTGCTGAGGTAATTCTAGGGGGAATATTTTAGATATACTATAGGAATTGTCCCTGCAACAGAAAAATGTCACTTAAAGTAACACTGATGTAATGTGAGAGCTCTGCTACCTTCCTGGTGCAGCTAAGAAGCCAAGTTTGTTCTCAAAAGGAAAAGGATCTTTGTACGGATTGCATGGTATCAATGACATAATCATAAATTCATGATTGCATACATTCCAGATGTAGTGCAAGCAATCAAAAGAATAGAGAGAAATGGAAGACTAAGACCATTACCAAAAACCAGGAAGGAAGGCTGCTCTGCTGGCAATTTGGGAAATTTGCACTAGATACCCCAAGCTATGGTACTGTGAATCACATCATGTACACGTGACAGCTGGGCAATGAATAAGAAAGACCAAAGAAGAAGTGGTATCTTTGAATTGCGGTGTTGGAAAATGTGGCATGGACTGCCTGAAGAACAAACAGATCTATCCTGAAAGAATATAACCAGAGTGTTCCTTGGAAGCAAGGGCGGCGAGACCCAATCTTACATACTTTTGACATGTTTGTCGGAAGGATCAGTCCCTGGAGAAGGACATCATGCTTTGTAAGGTGGCGAGTCAGGAAAAAAGAGGAAGACACGCAAAGAGATGCCATTTTTAGAAAAAAAGTATAAAAAACAATGTCTTGGATTACTTCCTCTAACCATTCCTCACAGCTAGACTTTAGCTCCATTCTGCACTATTTTGTGGTCCCTAGAGCAGGCCCTGGAGCCCTGGGGGTGCAGTGGTTAAGACCTTACTGCTAACCAAAAGATAGCAGTTCAGAGCAGCCAGGTGCTCTTTAGAAACTCCATCAAGAAGTTCTACCCAGCCTATAGGGCCACTATGAGTTGGAACTGATTCAACGTCAGTGGCTTTGGCTTTGGCCAGAGCAGTACCTGGAGCTCTGGGGGTGCAGTAGTTAAGGGCCTGGCTGCTAATGCAGTCAGCAGTTCAAATCCACCAGCAACTCCTTGAAAATCCAGTGAGGCAGATCTACTCTCGTAGGGTCACTATGAGTAGGAATCAGCTTGACGGCAATGAGTTTAGAGTAATACCTAACACTTTTGAGAGGAGCCTCAAAAAATATTTGTTGAAAGGATGAACAAAGAGGTGAAATCTAAGAACGAAGCTAAGAGTGGTCTGTAGTGATTTGGCATGTGTTCACTGCTTTTCTGGCTTACTCATACCTGGTTTTAACATTGTTCCGTGTAGCACTGATTGCCACTGTACCTTCCCTGCACATGCAGTTCTAATATGACAACGAACTTTGGCTTTGACTTCCTGCAGAGCTGAGGTGAGCAGAGAGATGGAAGAGTGATGGTGGCTGGAATGCTTAAGAAGATGACTGTGACCAATGAATGCATTTCCAGATTTTCATGAAAAGACCTACCAGAGCTCCAGGTACTGCTCTAGCCAAAGCCAAAGCCACTGACATGTTTTTTTCTTTACACTTTTTTCCAAAAATGGCATCTCAGAGTAGTTCCATTGTAGACACATCTAAGCCTAAGTAAGTTGGGAGTTACAAAGCAGGGAGAGCTTCGTCATTCCACCATACCACATCTTATCCCACTGTTCATCCACACCTCATGGTTCCCCACTTCCACCCCAATGCCTGGCCTTGGCTGTTAACTAAAAAGCAGGCTGTTCAAACCCACCCAAGGGCTCTGTGGGAGAAAAGACCCGATAATTTGCTCCACGAAAGAATAAAGCCAAGAAAACCCTGTGATTTTTCTACTCGGTCCTATAGAATCACTAAGAGTTGTAATTGACTTGATGGCACACAACACAACATATACAAGAGATTGATTAGGTCATCTGCACTGAAGGGCAGATTAAACAACAACAGGGTGCAACAACTAACGAGTCTGAGTGTTGCCTAATCAAGCAACATCACTTTTAGACCCTATAGGTGTACCTTTGTGCAGGATTAAATGAAAGACTAAGGCTCACAGGACCAGACTAGAGGGCCCCTGGTCTAGCCTAGTTAAAGACAAAATATTTTCTTGTCTCTTTATCTTGTTCACAGTTATGGACCGGAGTGTACTAAGGAAGTTTCAAGGAGTTCAGAGGTATTCTGTCAATAACAATCAGCATATTGAGCTAGGTGGAAGTGTTTAGGGAGGGAAGTGCCAGAGGCAGTGATGGGTCTGGTTTTATTTAGCGTATTTAATAATGATCTGGAAGAGGGGGAGAAACACATTAAAATCACAGATTATACTAAACTGACAGGTGGCGTAAACACAAATGAGGGCAAACAAAAGGATATAAAGAATTTAGAGCAGAAATGAGATTCCATCAAAAAAAAAATATGCTCTCACATCTGCGCAAAGTATCTTAAATCAGCAATGGAAATTGTTTTAAAAGTCATTTAGCTCTGAAAATGTTCACAGACATTGCTCACATTCACAAGTGCTAACCCCTCCCTACTCTTAGCTATTTTTAGTCCATTGGATCATACTGTTTAGTCCCATCTTTTAAAAAACGCAAATCTGATCTCGTCACTCCTCTGCTTAACATCTTTCAAAGGTTTTGTATTTCCTGTAAGATCCAGTCCACCATGCCCTTCTCGCCCTGTTTTGTCCCCCTCACCAGCCGCGCGTCTCCCGGCTCTGCACTCGGGGTTGTCCCGCTGTGTTAGTCCTAGCTCTCTGAACGCATCCTACTTCACGGTCTGCTCCGAGGGCTGTTCCTCTGACTTTCCTGTGTTGTCTTCGTATGACCTTCATCATTTAGTTCCACCAGTGCCTCCTCCAGGAAGCTTCCATGCACAGAAACCACTCCTGCTCTTAGTTTGGATTGGGGCCCCTTGTCACACTGCCGTCACACCCATTGCCTGCTTCTCACAGAACACATTGACAGTGATAACGGCTGTCCTTATCGAACACTTAAGGATGTTGTAGATTCTGTGCTACGTACGATCCACGTATTATCTTTGTAAACATCACAACAAATTTAGGAGGCAAGCATAGGGTTTAATGATCTCAGTTCTCTAAATAAGGAAGTTTCATGTTAGGTTAAGTAACTCGACCAAGATTGCACGGCTGATAAATGACAAAGCTGGCATGAAAGGAGCTTTAAAAATCTACACTTTTAAACATTATCCTATTATGATACTTCATTTCCTTGTCCGTCTCCACTCTTTGAGCCCAGGAACTATTTTCTGATCATCTAGCTTCTATAGTACCTCACACGATATGCATAGCTTCGTGATAATAAGGATAATTTAATATTTAATGAGAGCTAAGTGTGCACTAGATATTTTACATAAATTTTCTGGAAGCATTACGAAAAACATTGCAGAGTAGATAAGACCGTTTAATATTCTGGAACAGGAGGCTTAGAGGGTTAAGCAACACTTTCAAGCTGATCCATCTCCCAAACTTTCCCTCTTTCACACACCATTTTGCAACCTCCAGTAACAAAACAGTAGGCGTTAGCTATCCCTAGGGTTCCATAACAAACAATTGCCAATAGATACCTACCTATCTACAACAATTGCCAATGAAACTGAACTTGAATACAAGGGAGCGACCCAGTTGTACATGTACAAATGTAAGCTCTCTGATTGTGGTAGGCCTGGAGATGTCACGCCTCCGTTCTTTCTGATTTATCTGAAGCTTTAGTCCTACGCATAATTGCTTATTTTTGTGTTTAAATTGAATATGGAGATCCATGTGCTATTCTTGGCACCAAACAGCCTTGGATTTTAGTGCTGTTTCCTTTCAAGGCTTACTTCTTTAGACTCAGGCACTGGCTAGTGCCCAGGAGATGAGTCATGTTGGTGTAGACTGGAAAAGGGGTCAGTCAAACTGCTGCGTCACTTGCTTTCTGTGCATGTCAGTTTTCTTACCTACAAACTGGCTTCTAAGAAGTGGGCTGTGGGCCAGCACTTCATGATCACTAAGGGTGTATTCGATAAATTCTGATTTCTAGGCCATCCCTAGAGATGCTGATTGTGTAGGGCACAAGCCTAGGAAATAGTGTTTTGGGGGAGCTCCCCAGGTGATTTTGCTGTAATGAGTGTTTATGTGTCACTGGACTAAATGAGTTTTAGCTATGAAGTAATATAGCTTACTACTCCAACTCACTTAGAGGCTTGGCAGTACCTATTTTTGGTAAAATTGGTAATTTATGCATATGAAAGACCTGTAAACACGAGAACCCAACATAGAGTTCAACGTATGGGTTTCATGTTTATTAAATTTACAGGTAAGACCTGTGTTTTTAAGAATTTAAAACAATCTTAATATCTAGCATTTGTAAATACAAATAATTCTACTGACTTTAAAAACTTTTACAGAGCCCTGGTGGTACAATGGTTAAGAGTTCCATCTGCTAATGAAAAGGTTAGCAGTCTGAATCCAACAGCCACTCCCTGGAAACATTAGGAGGCAGTTCGACTTTGTTCTATAGGGTACCTGTGAGTTGTAACCAACTCAGCAGCAATAGGCTTGGTTTTGGTTTGGAACCTGATTCAATGTTTCCTTCACAAGCATCATGACCTCCCTTTACAAATGAGAGGACTCAGGCTTCCACACTTGTGCAAAGTCATAGTGCTACTCAGGAGTGCAGCCAGAATTTGATTATGTATCTTCTGATTCCAAGGGTGGGATGTCTCCCCCCCCACCCGCTCCCCGGTCCTCAAGGCCTGTCTTGCAGCCTGTCACCATTAGAGTAGGATTTCCAGACGTTAACATGAAGAACTACATTTCATTTTGCACAAAGATTTTAATTACCAGGAAAAGAAGGACAGGACTTCTTATATAAAACCTCTGAAAGGAATCAACAGCATAGTGCTACTGATGCTTTTACCATGCTCCCAGCAATTTCCATGAATCTTGGGAAAAATTTGCTAATTTTGGCAGAAGAAACTGGCTTTAAGATTTGTGGTTATAAGGTGTATCCTGATCTACATAGACGTCAAGGATCTCATTCTGCGGTATTGACCTCCATTCCTTAACGCGCTGCCCCAAACACTTGTTTCTCCTGCAGGCCTCCCCACCTCAGTAAATGGTACCACAATCAATCTAGTTGCACAAGGCTGAAATTAAAGTTTCGGTTCCCTTTATCCTCCCTCTGCCTCCAATTCCTCATAAATCCTATTGATCTACTTCCAAATACATCACTAAATTTCCCATTTGTCGTCACCTGCCTCTCCTCGTGTTAAACTAGTCTGACACAATCTTTTTCATAAGACTTCCTGAGTGAGACAAGGAAAAGCTGGTGGCATAGTGGTTAGTGTCTGCTAACCAAGATGTTGGCAGCTCGAATCTGCCAGGTGTTCCTTGGAAACTCTATGGAGCAGTTCTGCAGGGTTGCTATGAGTCAGAATCTACTCACTGGGAGTGAGTTTTTGAGTGATGCAACATTTAGTGCACTTGACTGCTAACTGAAAGGCTGGATATTCAGTGACCTGGAGACCTACATCTGAAAAAGCAGCCATTGGAAACCCCATAGAGCACAGCTCTATCCTGATACAGATAAAGTCATCATGAGGTAGAATTAACCTGAAAACAAGTGGCAGTGGTACAATCTCTTTTATAAATTGCAGTTGAGTGCTATGTGGTCTCACAGATTGATCTCTCACCTTTCTGCAATCCATTCTCCTCACACAGTGAGTAACCTCTTTTAAGATGTAAATCTGATGTCATGACTTTACATAAAACTCTACAAAAAATTCCCATTTCATTTGAAATAAAATCCAAATTCCTTATTGTAGCCAGCCTACCACCTGTGAGCTTCTCTCTCATTCTGGTGGTATCTCACTGTACTAGCACAGTGGATGCTACAGATGAATCTGTGTCCCATGCAAGAGATATGCTGACATCCTGACACCTAACAGGCAATGTGTCCTTGTTTGGAATAGTGTCTTTGAGGATATTATCAGTTAACGGGAGGTCATATTGGAGTATGGTGGCACCTAATACCACCTGAGTGATATCTCATAAAAGAACAGAACAGAGGAGAGAGTTAGAAGAATATCTATGCAACTACAAGGCAGGTGCAAGGCAAGGAACATGATGGATTGCTAGGAGCAATAGATGCTAGGAGAAAGGCATGGGACAGCTCCAGTCTCAGAGAACTCAGGAGGAAATCAACCTGGCTGATCGGCTGATTTAAACTTCTAACTTCTAGAACTGTGAGACAATAAATTTCTGTTTTATAAATCTGCCCACTCTGTGGTATTTTATGGCTGTAGACCTAAGATACCCTGGTGGTATAGTGGTTCAGTGCTATGTCTGCTAACCGAAAGGTCAGCAGTTCAAATCCACTGGGAGCTCATTGGAAACTCTATGGGGCAGTTTCACTCTGTTGTGTAGGGTCACTGTAAGTCAGAATCGACCTGATGGGAGTGTTTTGTTTGTTTTGTTTTTTTGAGCTAGGAAACCAAGACTCTGGATTTGTGTTGGTTTCTTAAACACATCAAGTTTGCTTTTGTGTTGGAATCTCTGTTCTACCTTTTACCTCTGCCTGGAAAACACATTCCGAAGAGGTTCTTACTGCTTTCTCCACTTGGATCTTCATTCTAGTGTCTTTAGATATTGCCCATCCTTCTCCTGGAGACCCACTCAAATAAACTGCACATCTTTCACTTGTTTTATTTTCTTTATAAGACTTAAGGCTACCCAATAATTTACATAAGATGTAACAGAGCAGACCTTATGATCTTGGGATGTGTTATTTGAAGTTACACCCCAGGTAAAGCTAGAATTCTAATCAGGAATTCACTCCCCAGTGGATGGTAGGAAGCTATTAGCTAACATTGTATCAAAAAGGCCACACACCAGAGGAGACTACTCAAAGTACTTCAGCTATCTTTGCCATCTGATAAAGATGCTTTGCTAATTAGCATACTGAATGTCAGAAGTGGATTTTTATTGGTGAAATTAGTGCCTTGTTAATTAGCATGATGAATGATAGAAATGTCTTCTCAGTGGTAAAATTAAAGGTGAATATGTAAAAAATATTTTGGTCATGTCTCACATCCTGGCATAAACAAGGTATAAGAAACCAGAAAACCATTTATTTGGGGGATTAGAAGAGAAAATTTAATCCCTAAATTTTCCACATCCAGCCGTTTAGAAGAGTTCTGCTTGTCTAATGCTGACCATGAAGGTAGTAGAATCCTATCTCCAGAATATTGTCACTTCTGTCTTGAGTGAGCTTTGCATGCAAGATGGTATAGGGATAACTAAAGGACGATGAGCTAGCACTCCATGAAGCCACAGAACAGGTTGTATTAATTGACTTGTACCTGCTAATATCTTTTTTCATAGAAGTGTGTATGTGTGGCAGAATTTAAAGTGAGATCTGCTTTCATTATAGCGTCACAGCAAGGTTTCAGGAGGAATAGCTCACCTACATCCTTCTCAAAGTTTGTGATGGTGAATATTATCTACCAGAAGTCATCTATTTTGTGGATACAAAGCTGACTTAGGTTCAGTTCACTAATTCAGTAGGTAAAATTCACTTGTATGTTTATTTGTTTACTCTTTAGTACAGCCTCTCCCCAGTGTAGAATCTTGCAGAGCAGGGTGCTTCTCTCCAATGTAGAACCCTCCAGAACAGACTGCTTAAGTGATCTCTTCTAGCTCTATTCTCAGAGCTTGGCTCCCATGAGGCAGTATGGCGGGGGTTTGATAGTTACTTAATGTTTGTGAAAACAGAGTCAGGGGAGGAGATGTAAAGATAAAGAGAGGAATCTAACCAGAAAAGCAGGAAAAGGAATATTGGGGAGTAGGAGAAGGGACAGTGCATGGAGAAAAAGTCACTGTCTTAGTCATCTAGTGCTAAAACAGAAATACCACAAGTGGATGGCTTTAACAAAGACAAATTAATTTTCTCACAGAAGAGTAGGCTTCAAGTCCAAGTTGAGATCATCAGCTCCAAGGGAAGGCTTTCTCTGCTGGCTTTGAAACAAGGTCCTTGTCGTTGGTGTTCCCCTGGACTGAAAGCTTCTCAGGTGCAGGGATGCCAAGTCCAAAGAATATGCCCTGCTCTCAGTGCTCATTAATTTATGACATATAGGAAACATCCCACAATACCCAGAATCATGGCCCAGCCAAACTGATGATACATTCCATGTGGGACCTCAGACCGCTGGAAAAGAAGCACTGGGAACACAGCGTGTCGTTTGGACTTGGGGTCCCTATGCCTGAGAAGCTCACAATCCAAGGGAAGATTGACAAGGAATTTCTTCCATAACTAAAAGAGAAAGTCTTCCTCTGGAGCTGACACTCTGGATTTGGACTTTTAGCCTACTATTCTGTGAGAACATTAATTTCTCTTTGTTCAACCATCCACTTGTGGTATTTTCTGTTACAGGAGCATGAGTTGACTAAGACAGTCACCAAAGCAAATAGTTCTTAGTCTTAAACAGACAACCTAGGAACATAGTAGAGATTTGTTTTCAAAACATTGGAACATTGGCTTTGCAAATACTATCTTTTTAGTTCCCTAGTGCTGCCATGACAAAAATAGCCGAGTGTGTGGTTTTACAGACCAGAAATTCATTTTCTCATAGTTTGCAGACTGAAAGTCCAAATCCGGGTCTTGGGTACACTGACCCCTTCCGTGAGACTTTCTTTTAGTTCTGGTGTCTGCGGGCTATCCTTGGTGTTTCTTTCCTGGTAGATGACCTTCACATTGTCCGTCTTTGTCTGTGTTGGGTCTCTTGTGTCCATTCCAATCTTTTTATAAGTCAGAAGTGATTAGATTTAGAACCTCCTCTCCTCAGAGAAGGCATCACTGATGTAACAAAAATTTCCCTGTTTTAAAACAGGATCATACTTACAGGTCTAAAGCAAACAAACAAGAACTCAAGCAAACCAGTTACCACTGAGTCAATTCTGACTCACGACAATACCACATGTGCCACAATAGAACCGTATGCCGTTGTTTCAGTGGCTGAATTTTAGGAGCAGATGTTCAGGCCTTTCTTCTGAGGCACCTCTGGGTGAACTCAAAACAGCTTTTCGATTAGCAGCCAACTGCTTAACCATTAGCACAACCCAGGGACTCCATTCACAGGCATGCTGAAACAAACTGAACTCAGTGGATTTCAACTCATAGTGACCCTATAGGACAGAGTAAAATTGCTCCAAAGAATTTCCAGGGAGCACCTGGGATTAGAACTGCTGACCTTTTGGTTAGCAGACATAGCACTTAACTACCACACTGCTAGTGTTTCCTATTTGCAGATATAGGATCCAAGGTTTAATTCATACTTTTGGAGATCACAATTCAATCCATATGGAAGCTATGAAGAGAGAAGTATTTTGTGATTAAATAAGATCGGTAAGGGTTACATACAACCTCTCCCTCTTAAATATCGATAATGGTAAGAGTGTATTAAGGGCTCTGAGAGGTATTTTAGGATCACACACACACAGAGAACAAGACAAATAAAGGCTACATAACTTTTCTTTACCCAGTATTTCCCAAACGTAATTGAGCATGGGGCTCTCCTTGCCTGTGACATTTATTAACAAACTCTGAAAAAGCTTTAGCAGAGCATAAAGGATGTGGATAGGAAATTGGCAAAGAAAATATCAGTGGTTTCATTATCCTGTGCAGCAGCTAGTTTTAGGAGGAGAGCTAACCTCTCCTACCAGTGTTCGTCAGGCATGGAGGACATCCGTGAGTGGCTTCTGAAGCAGTCAGAAAACAACCCTCAGCCTTCTGCTACCTTCTGACCCAGCCTTTACCCAGAAAAAGGAAGAGAGACTGGATGGCTGAACCTTGGAAGCAGAATACCAAGAGATAACTAGGAGCAATCATGCACTGAAAATCTGATATGAACATGCTACCCAGTGTAGCAGAAAAAATGACCCCACGAGAGTTCCCAGTACAGTGAAACCCACTTACTACATCCTTTTAAAGACCAGCCTAATGCTCACATATGCACAATGCTGCCTTTCCTTGGGCCTCAGAGAAATATTATGAAGGTATTTCACTTTAGTAAGGTTCATGAGTTTATGGCCTTGAGAACGCCCTTGAGAATAAACTCTAGGGACTCAGTTAGAGAAAGGAAAAGAGAAGCTACTTTTAATGGATTTTTGTCTACATCTCCTTTCCAAAATACTGCAACTAACACATCTGCATTAGTTCAGTTTTCTAAACTTGGCAAGTGCCAAAGGGAGATGACTATTTCCCTTCTCTTATTATTCTTCATTCACTTAAAATCAAATCATGTCACTAAGTTTGGCAAACGCATTTGGGGGAGATTTTTAAAATATAAATGCTCTGAAATGCAAGCAATTGCATTACTGATTTTCCTGAATAATGTAAAGGGCATATGAATATGTGCAAAGGTCAAAAGGTAACAATAGGAATGTGCTGTTTCTCAGACCCCCAAGTTTCCTATCTTCTGTTCTTTATGCTTGGAAATCTTTGGTCTCACCTTTGCCTCACTAATGGCTATCCGTTCTTTAAACCTCACTTAAATGATATTTCCTTGGGCAAAGCTTACCAGAAATAGCTGCCTAGTCTAAGTTATAAAAATCTGGCCAGATGTACCCATGGGAACTTCCCTTATCATATTTGCCTGCTCATTTAATTACTCATTTACATTAGATTATAAAATCTATGGGAACAGAGACCAAGTGCATTTCATTTATTAAGCAAATAATAGACACTTGGTTGGTTGGTTAATATTATTTTGGTTTAGCTTGAGTATAACCTTTTTGATATCCAAAGTTGCATTTGGAGACACTAACATAAGCATAATCACTCATTTCTAGTTTGTAAGTGTACTAGCATTCATAATCATCCAAAGAAATACATTCTTGGGATTGGCTTCAGAGTAACTTAACCAGAATTCCCAAAAGGAAACGTAACTAAAGAATTTTGAAAATTGGAAAAGAAAGGACTAAGAGTTGATGTTTGTAAAATAGTCTTGCATTTTGCAAGTTCACAGAAATGCACTTCCCAAAAGTGTTGCTTTTGCTTATAAATTCAAGCTCAGATGAATTGATAGTGATCGAGAGGCATTTCTCATTGTTTAAGATGACTGATTCATAGAGATGTACATGAGTTTGCTTTGTGGTTTTCTAGTTACATAATTGTAGAGACCAAATGCTTAAATGAAAACCACAGATGAATAAGCAAATAAATTAAAGACTGTCCAAACATGTACACTTTGAAAAGTTTTTTTTTCTTTTAATTCCTTGAAACATTATTTATTTACATTTGTGTTTGCATAGCTACAGGCATACATTTGGATGTCTGTGTAAGAGACACAGGGTTGAAAAGAAAGAGAAAGGAAGGATGAATGAAAGGAAAGGAAGAAAAAAAGAAAGATACAAGCAGAAGAAATATAATTCATAGCCAAATTCCTGAGTTCTTGGTGTCAATAAGTTAACAAAACAAAAACAACCAGATGTTTGATTGATAATATAAGAGAAACCAAAATGTGTGTGTGTGTGTGTTTATGTGGGAATCATTTTGATAGTTGGCTGTGTTCATTATTCTAGATATATAAGCTGCATCAGACATCTATAATCTTGGATAAAACTTCTATGTAAATAAAGGATATACTAAAGGGATTTGATGAAAACCAACTTTGATTGCATGTTACACAAAGAGCAAGAGAAATGAAAGAGTTTGAAATTTTCAGTTTAATTGGCTGATATGTGGCAAATAAACTTTATTGGCTGTTTAAGTTTATACAGATTGGTTTTGAAATAACAAAAAATGTACTCTGGAGTACACAGGTTAGATATTTTGAACAATGGAGCAGGTTCATACAGAATGTGGGAGATGCTGGAACAAGACAAAGGGGACATAAACTGTATTCTGGAAGAGACTAGAATCCAGGGGATAAGGGAGATTACAGATTTTTGAAAGTCAAATGTTAGAATGCTCAGTGTGAGTTCACTATAAGCTATCTTCACCGTTTTCTAAAAAAAGCTCCATGAGCGTTTGGAGAGGTACAAAGAGGATCAGAGAGACAGAGGTGCTCACGACAAGCTATAAATCTTCATGCTTAAATTGAATGGGGAGAGTTGAGACAGTACGGTGTGGTACTTGTTAAAAAAATTGACAAATGGTGTTTCCATTTGTGAAAGTCATTTACAATCGGCCATTAATAAAAGGGTTGGGATAGGAGGAGCCTCTTAAAGAAGTTTTATAATTTCAGCCATCAGATTGAGCCTGTTTCATTTAATTTCATTTAACAGCTTAGAGTTGATTTTATTCAAATATGTGTAAGGTCTTAAATGGAAAACATTCTGGTAATTTGCATGGCTATTTTCAGGACTGCAGAATCTAATCATCACAGACAATAGAACCAGACTGTCAGCAATGGAAATAAGGAACAAAAATGACTGGTGTAAATCAGTCCTTGAAAAGTTAGGTTTCCCCAGAATGATCCAAATTAGAGCAAGGTCCTTGCCGACAAAACCGATGTTCATGGAAGCAGACGGTGGCATTCCCGAAGAACTGCACATCCTGCCTGTCTGTGGTCATGGTCTACTCCTCGCATACTTTCTGTATAGCACTGACTTCTAATATGGGACAATAAGCTTCTTCTTGATGAAGGACCTCAGCTTGTTTTGATTCATGGGGATTTAGCTTATAAACTAAAGTGTCTTTGGGGTGACTGTTAGGTTCCCTGCTTTCATAGTATCCTTAAATACACTGTGTACTGTAATTATTATAATTGTGGGCCATACCTGTCTTGTTTTGTGGCCATCTGCTCTTCCCACTTGAATAATACAGTGTCACTGGGCATGCATAAATCACAGTCAGAGGAGTTTTCTCCCTTCCAGACATGACAAACGCCAAGCACATTTAGAATTCACCCCTGTAATGAAACAAGGCCCAATCTCTACAGTCAAAGCTGGTGCAGAGTGATTTGCAGCCTGGAGGAATGGTTCTTTGTTTTGACCTTGGATGGCAGAGTTTTCAACATGGAAAGGATTTGCTGACCCTGTGCTTGACTGTCCTTATCTGTGACTCTAAACCACATCCCCAGATTACATGTTTAGGACAACGGCTCTAAATTTAGAGTGAGAAAACCTCAGCCTCATTTTCGTCACCTAGAAAATGCCCTGTCTTAGAGGACCCCTATGAGGCAAAATGAGATTATGCACAAGAGCTCTGTCAGTTATTTTAAGAAAGTACAAATTGGTTCTTCTCAAAGAGTTTCCGCAAAGTGTGTGGCTGTGCATGTGTGCACATCTGGAGATGGGGCACCTCTGGTGTTGGTAACAAGCATACTTTTAATATAGTCTCTCTTGGTCCCCTTTATCTGTTAAAGAACCTAGAGTTCTCCAAGGCCAGTCATTCAATGGCTCCGCTGAATCTGAATGTGGTACTTTCTCTATGTGAAGACATTGTGGTTCCTCTCTCAGTCCTGAATGATATGACTTGACTTGTTACCTGGACTCTCAAGGAGGGTACTGTCTGTAGGATAGCCAACTGCCTCAACTGGTCCAGGTCTCGGTACTCAGTTATGGGAAAACTCCGCATTGTGAGGAATGGCTGCCTTAGAGCTGGCAGTGTTGTCTGTTATTCTGCAAAAAGTTTGTCCTTAACTATTTTTTTGATTCTGTAATGAATGCGATTAGAACTATTTCTTTGTGCTCTGCTCTAACTCAGGATCTGAATCCCAGCCTTCCACGTAGCACGAAGCTTATGGGTTGAAGCTGAACAGCATGAGTCTTCCTCTTGCCATTTGAGCCACAGAAACTTATCCGTAAACAAGCCAGAATCAAACTTAAGGAAAGAGGAGAAGTAGGGCTAGCTTTGATGGAGTATTACTGTTGTTTTCCCCACTTCTTTCACTGGAGGTAAAAAATGATGTACCAACAGTTATATGCTGATAAACTGTAAAATGTTTTCCCAAATGTCTTTTTGTTGTTTAACTCCATTCTCGTTCTCTCTGACAGTACAAGTTACCATGTCATAGTCCTCATGTGAACATTACTCAGAATGTTAGGCATTGATTAATGAAGGCCCTGTGAAATATAAGGGCCAAAATATTAAGCCAACCTTTCCTTTTCAAGATCTTTCTTAGTCTGTCCAAACTTTATGGTATCGCATGGATCAGTGTGTGTTTTGTTTGGCATTGGCATATAAACAGTGTGGTTATGAAAGTGGTTTAATACACAGCCTTGCACCTACCTCTTCTCATAAGCAAGTAATTACATGTTGTGATGCACATATCTTCACGCACAAAAACATATATCAGCTTTGGAAAGAATCAAACCTTGAACTAGAACCTGTAAGGAAAGTAGGATAAAATGCTGAAGGTAAAGAACAGATGGTCAACGGAATGAGACTGGCAAGAATTTCCTGGGTTTGGACTATGACAGAAAGGCCTAATTCAGATTAGATTTAGTGAAAGGAACTGAATATTTCAGGCCAAATGAGGAAATATTTTAGTGAAACTTCAAAGAAATAGGGATTTCCTCCTTCTTTTTCTTTTCTTCTTCCTTTTTCTTCCCATAAATCTACTTTTCTGGCTCTGATGTTCACTAAACTGTCACAGGCCCCTTCATTCCTGAGTTAAAACCCAGGAAGGATGCTGAACATTTCTGGAAGAGAAGAGGGCCACTGTCACAGTGTAATCTGTAGAATGAAGTGAATGTCACAAAGAATCCAAGAAGAACATTATTATTAACTGGGAAGAAATTGGCAGCATTTCCAGGTGAATCTAGAACATTTCAACAGCTTCTTTAGTGTTACATTACCTTACTTTCCTTTTGCCTTGGTGATAAAATACATGTAACGTAAATTTTATCATTTTAACAGTTTTAAAGTGTGTAAGCTAGTGGCAGTAGGTACATTCACAGTGCCATGAAACCATCACCACCTCTGAGTGTATTTTTTGCTGTCTTTTGTTTGTTTTCAACCCTCTTGTCTCTCTATTGCTTTTCTTGCAAACCTGAAGAGCAGTCCTATGCAGAAATATACAGTAGTCATAATGAAGTTCTCCTTCCACCAGAATGTGGGGAGAAAGGGCTGGATGTGAATGTGCTAATATGATTCTAAGTGGTTTCAAACGGTTCTATTTAATTCTCTCTGTGGCATGTTATCCCTGAGAGACATGCACCAAATTGATAAGTTCAGTGCTAAAGTGAACTGTCTCATCTAGTCTCCAGCTGCCTCTGACTGAAGTGTCAAAATACAATTGTGCACCCACAGTATTGCTCTCCTGTAGAAGAAACACTTCAACGCACGATCGACATCACGAGCAAATTAAAAGACTTACCAAAGTTAATATTCTCTCACGTTGTAACAACATCTCCTATAAATTATTAAAGCCCCTGTAATTTATTACCCATGCTAGCACAAATAAATAAATAAATATGTAAGCAAGCTGAATCATGAGCCACGCTTCTTAATGATTTATTTTTTTGGTCTTCGATGTGTTGAGGTTTATAAATCATCCTGCTCAACCCTGCACAGCTTCAAGAAAAAAAGCAGTTGCTGGCCATGCCCCTCTCTCACCAGTGATCACCTATGCACGGGATGGAAGCGCACTCATTATTCTAGCATTTATCAGCAGCCTCTCTGTTTCAGACTGCTTGTTCCTTTTCATTACTGTAATGCGTAAGTATGGCATTGAATGAATATGATTTAAGGCTTTAGATGACAGATCTGAGTCTTGTCAGAAATAAATATTAATGTTATTATGTAGGCAGGGAAGCCAGACTCAGATTGCTTGCCTTGTCTCAAGGCTTCTAAGTAAATCAAGATTGTGACCTAAAATCTTTTCCACCAGCCTCAATCCTAGTTTATTGCAGTCTCTGGTTTCAAACAAAGAAAAACACTTCATTCCAATGTGAGTGCTGTGTTTTATGTCTAGCCCATGGATGTAGGCAAGTCATTTAAGCTCTTGAAGATGCATTTCCTGATCTATTGAATGAAACTGGTGTATTCAACTATCGTTGCGTTCTCTTTCAGCTCTAAAATTCTGAGAGTCAGAGTGCAAAGCTGCAAAGTGAGCTCAGCAATATCCCTGTTAGTCATATCCTGGAGTTCCTAAAAGGTCTGGGAAACTTCCCAGGGAATCTTTCTGCCTTTGCCCTAAATTAGCTCCAAGAGGCCTGAGGTCCAGTCTGAGCCCCTCTTCCCCCTTCTTGTCTGTGCTGGCCATAGAGCAAGAGAAAGATTCAAGAGGAAGTGAGCTACCTTTGGAAAGACTAAGAAGTTAGAGATGGGGATAGGATCCTAGAGATTCTTCTGGAAAACTGGATAAATGTAAAATCTCTAAAAAGATCCTTTTGGGTTAGTATTCAATTCAAGGCCTTGGGTGACCTCTGCCCTGACAGCCTTTACTGGTCTGTACCTTCACCTGGTGAGGTTCGTCTATTCTCAGTACATTCCCATTTGGGGTTGCAGTTCCCTGGTTTATAGTCTCTGCCCTGGAATCATCTCTAGCATGTCTGACTTCTAAAACAGTGTCACATTATATCAGTGTCCTAAATTAGCAGTAAAATAAATACTCAAGTGCAAACTAAAAAGACATGTAAATACATTGTTTCAGTAACAGTTTCTCTTGTAAAGGTAATTTGATATACATACTTCTTAGGAATTAAAATAATAAAATCAATAATGTATGGGCTACATATTTAATTTGCTTTCCAGAAGTAAACAAACATACCTGCCCTTTTTATATGGAGCTTTGAAATCTGGAAAACACAGCCTTAACTTGAAAAATGTGCTATTTTTGATTACATTTTATAAACTTACATCTGTATCCTTAATCTCTAATGTCACCTAAATGAAACTCTGGCTTTTCTGTCTTTCAAATAGGCAACTTGGGACACATAAGCTTAGTGAACCTCAGTTTTCTCTGCTAGTAAGTGGGACCAGTAATCCCTAGATATTTCATATGGCGAATGTGCGTAAAAAGAGAATGCATTTTTTAATGTTCTTTTTAAAGTAGTAATGATATATAAATTTGTTTAGATGTTAATTATGAGTAATCACTGAACACAATGGAATTCTCCATTTTTAATCCAAATAGAGAGGCCGAATTTGACTCATCTACCATGAAAACCTTTTTTCAAATAACATTTACATGTCCTTTCCTTACCGAAGGAGACTACAGAATGGATGGAATGAGGAACGGTAGGTACTAACTGCTTCTCAGAAGCTAGTTTATGATGCAGAAATCTAAGAAGACCTTGTGGCCAAGTGATAGCGTTGCTATTATCTGATTAGATCCAGCAAGCATTTATTTGATTCCAACTGTACCAGGTCCAACAGTTAAGCCTGAAAACTTCATTGTTCTAAGTGTTACATACCTCACTGCTGAATATCATTACAGTCACCTTTGAAGTACTCCCCTTGGGAAGCTATGTACCGATGCCAGCGCCTAGTCCACCCTTCAAAGTAATTTTTTAATTTTTGCTGGAATGTCCATTGTGCGTGGTGGCAAGGTGGCAAGTTCGAGACTTGTGTGGTTTGCTGTGAGGGAGTTTTTAGCCAGTAAACAAATAACTGTATTGGAATGTCCTTCCAGCTCACCTGATCTGCCCCCAGTGACTGTTTTCTTTATCAGAAGATAAAGGAACCATTGAAAGGAAGATATTTTGATGGCACTGAGGACATCAAAGCAGTAAGATGACAGCTCCGATGGCAATTCTAAAAAAAAGAGTTTCAAAATTGCTTTGAAGGGTAAATTAGGCACTGGCGTTGGTGCGTAGCTTCCCAAGGAGAGTACTTCAAAGGTGGCCACAGTGATATTCAGCAATGAGGTATGTAGCACTTTTTCTAGGATGAGTTCATGAACTTAACTGGCAGTCCTCGTTTGCCAGATCCTTGTTCACACAGTCAGATGGAAGGGTGTACTAGGGATTCTCAACACAGAGGAGAATGATTTTTCTTTGAATTATCCCCTTCCCAGTATCCAAGTGTTGAGGGTGTGATGAAGATGGAGCACATCTGGTAAGTTAAGTTCAGGCCTTCCTTGTCTAAGCTCTTTGTAGAACCAGACATTTGACTTATTGTAGAAGCTGTAGGATAAAGCTCCACTGTAGAACAAAGGTTTCAGCCAGCAGCAGCCTTTGCTTAAACATAGGGTCCACTCTCTTGATTAGACAGAGTCATTGAAGCTTATGCTACCCTTTATGTACAATGGGACCCATAAGCACCCTCCTAAACAGGGAAGCATTTAGATGAGATCTTTAAGACTTTGGTATTGTGTACAGTGAATGAACATGAAAGACTGCTTGGCATAAATAGCCATTCATTCTGTCGACAACATTAATTGAAAACTCAGGGGTGCATAAAGCCCCATTCCAGTTTATTTAGTAAGTCACATGAATACTTTCACATCTGTATGCAAATATTATACGACTTTGAAAACCCACCACTACTGGTGAATTAGTGACACTGATGGGAAGAGGTTGTCAAGTGGGGATACACACACCATGGCTGTGCATTTTCCACACTGTGTTTGTCTAGCCACTTGTACACCATAATTTTCTGCAATATACATGTTCTTTAAATGTGTCATGGTGCTTGTAAATACTAACTTTATTCCAGTGTCCCTGGCAAAACACCTCCAACCTGATTGAGGACCTTGGCAATATATTGTGACGAGTATTAGCATGTTTGCCGTGTAAAGGACCATATACTAATAGTTATTTTTTCCACATTCTATAAAGCTGCAAATTTTGAGAAATTTTTATTATATGTCAGGAAAAAAAAAATTGCTGTGGAGTCGATTCTGACTCATAGTGATCATTTAGGGCTGAGTAGAACTGCCCCATTGGTTTTCCAAGGAGTAGCTGGTGGATTCAAACTGCTGACCTTTTGTTTAGCAGCTGAGCACTTAACCACCATGTCACCACAGCTCCCACTATGTATACAAGTAACTAAATCTTCAGTTGCTATATGATCTTTTCAAATACTTTCTTTTTTCTTCATGTTTTAGTATATCCTCTATTCTTTACTCCTTTGCCTTACTTACACTTTGAATGCAATGAATGGTATCTACTACCTGGATCTTGCCATAACTATTCCAGCCATCTGACCTTGGGGGGGACCAACTGCCTCCCATTGCTGATGCATGGTGACCAGACCCCGTCTTCTCCGTGTTCCCTCAGCACTCACCACCATATATGAAACTTGTGACTCATTGCCTCAGAACTTTCTTTGGCTCTGGCAACATGCTTATACACGAAACAAGCTGGAAATTCTAGAGTATTATCTTTGGAAGTCAACTTCAACAAAAGATGGATGGGGAGTTGGGAGATAAGTGTCCCAGCTTCCTTGTCCCTTGGTGGGGCTAACGCCGAGCTGTGTTCGCTATCTTTCAGAGTTCCAGCAGGATTGAGCCCCAGTTGCTGGAGTGAAAGCTGCATTGAAACTGAACCTTTGATTGACCTTCTTCTCTGCCCTCATTCCTCACTCCCTGATATGTGTTCTGGGATCAACTTTTGACTGAACTATTTATCCTTGAATTCTTGTCTTAGCCTAAGTATCTGGGGAACCCAATCAAGTATTTGGTTTTCTCATCTGTAACATGAACCAGCCCTACCTATCCATAGGGTTATTGTAAGGGCAAAATGTAAGAAAAACTAGATAAATTTAGCTAATTATTGTTGTTGTTGTTGCTATTGTATTTTTTAAAACCTTAATTGAGACATGTAAAATATTTGCAAATACACATTTTTAACTGTGAGCTAAAGAAAAATATCTGCAAAAGTAATAATGTGTGATCAGGAGGTTATTGACAATGGGTGGAGAATCCAAAGGATGAGAAGAACTTTTCAGCTACCACTGTGATACCACCTAACACCCATATAACCCTCTCCCCAAATGACAGATGTCAAAGACTAAAGATTAGAAATGAGACAACTGGCTTTTCCCTATTGTCATGTACTTTACTCAGGAAGAATATCTTTCTGTCCATTGTTTGTTGGAAACAGGCCTTTTTAGCATCTTATGAATTCTGAGGGCAGGGACTATGTGTAGACCTTCCCTTTGTAAAGTGCGTTTAAAAAGTAATTCGGTTTTACAAATATCAAAAGAGATAAGGTGAAATCATCTTACTGACCAAAGACAGAAGGCTTGGAGGAAAGATACAGGGAAGAGTTTTAAGAAGCAGGAACTGTACAGAAAAGTGTACACATCTGGAAAAATGGACACATCCATCACCCGAAAGTGAAGTTCAATACTGAAGCAGTAACCTAAAGATTATTTAATCCTGTGCTAGCTCACAAATAAAAGCAAATGTGTGGGGAGTTTTTTAGGAAGACAACAAACTTGTAAAACTAGATATTTGCTGCTTAATGTATTTAAATCACCTTGTTTTGAAAACCTGTCTAGATAAAAAAAGGGGAAATAGGGAAGAGGGGGATAACAGATAAAGAAGTGTGCTTGGTAATACATTTAGTAGCCTAAAGAGATATGAAAGCAAATGTCAAGGCAATACATTCGCATTGCCGGTTCACATAATTATATTTTGCTGATTTAATGAGTTTTATTAACCGAATGAAAAGCCAAGCACTTCATTTCAGCTTTTGTCATGCTGTAATTTTCTTAGATATTAATCGATGGTGACCACATTTGCTCCAGGGCTGAATATACCACAGTGCAAATTTAGCTTTAGCATGTGGTTGACTACCATGTTGAAATAATGATCTTTATAATTATTAACAATTTAGCCAGATTTAGCGAAGTTTAAAAGGACACTAACGCATGGAATGAGTTCCTTCATTACATTCATAATTTAGGTGGCATAACAATATTCTTGAGATTTTAAAAACACATTGTCGACAATCTTGTGACTCTAAATGTTTTAACTGCCATTTTTACTGAAAGGTAAGGCTTAAGAATTTTACTTTAAATTTGTCCCTACAGATGCATTTGCTAATCTTTCTTCGTATATTGGCTGACTTTGTGATCTTCAATTCATAAGAAATATTGCATTTCTCAGTTTTAGACCTCCTCCGGTAGTAAGTTTTGTTTTCCTATTCCCATAATACTTAGCTGATGCTGCTGGTACAGCACCTGTCATACTGGATTACAGAGAATTGCCAAAGTATCTGTCGCTTCCATTAGACTGTGAGTTCCCTGAGGGCAGTAACTACCATTTCATTTCTGCATTCTTACACCTGTCACGGTCTCTGGCATTTAGTTGGTACTCAGTAAGTGTTTGGTGATTGAACCAAACAGACACAATGCAGTGTGTTTATATTTAATGGGTTTGCTGCTTCACGTAACACCAATTGTTACTTGTATTATAATTAAGTCCTTATGAAAGAATTTTAAATCAAAAGTCAAAATTACATTTTAGTGGAAAATAAATTCATTCTTCAATTTAATTCTCTTTAAAAGGTTTTTGTCCAGTGGCTTATTGATTTAAAATATTTCCTTTCCTAAAAGTAGAATTCCAAAGTTTTTTTTTAAAAAAAAATATTTTAAGAGACATAACAGTTGAAACCTTTTACCTGATAAGTGAGAATTCCTACTGCGTTTTAATTTGTTCAATTCAAGCCCCTAATTTTAAATAGGAAAAGAAATTGAATAAATGTTTTTAGAAATCCCAACTGTTGAAAAGTTCTGTAATATAATCTAAAATAAATATACCAACTAAACTTTCCCTTATAAAAAGGGAACTGGTAGGTTTAAAAACCATCTGCAGAATAAATATTTATGGAGCAGAATGACAACTTGACTTATCCAAAGCATTGGCATACATTTTCTTAGTTAATGTTTGAAGAAGTACTTCCACTTACAATTCTTCGCTGAACTAAAAGAAGAGTTTCATTAACTATTTCTGAAAGATAATGAGGCCATGATCCCTTTCCAGATGTTTCACTCATCAAATAATTGTGATCTTTTTTCCAAATCTCCCTGGTTGCTTAGTTCCGATGTCCTTGTTTATTGAGCAGTGATTTAAAAGGATGAAGAGATGAAGTCGTGATTTATAAAAATGAAGACAAGGACCAGACGTGCCACAGTGATGACTGGAGTAACATATATTTTGCATGAGTCCAATGCACAAAATCTTGTACTGTGAGCATTAATATAGATTAAGTATTTATAAATCTAAAAATTGGAACTTATAGTCTCCAGAAGCATTTTACACAGAAATACAAATGCAATATCTGTAAGTATTTCTGTGTTAACAGTTGTATGCCTATGCATGAAAATACAAAAAATTTTCCATTTTTGAACTCTTTGAAGCTTCTGGTTTATGGTCAGCCATGCTGGCAAACTTCACAAAATTAAGGCATAGTTTGATTTTGCTAACTACTGGAGGCTCTTTAAATTTTTGTTACTAAAGGAAAAATACCTCATATACAGTCTAGCTAGAAAAACCTGATTGGTAGGTGGGTAGATAGACAGAACTTAACACATAAATATACTTTCAGTACTTCATCTGCAGAGGGACTCAAAAATATGGCTCTTTGCCATTTTCCTAGGAGGCTGGGAAGGAGATGTGCGTCTCACCTGAACACAAACTAATGTAATTCTATTTTCTAACATTTGGAAATAGAGGACTAAGAGGAAATAAAACCCATAACATAAATTAATGATATACTTAAAAATCTGCATTTAAACATAACCTTACTTAGTGATCAAAGTAAATGTAACATCAACAATAATAAAGCTAACATTTACTATGTATTATATACCAAGTACTATCTTGAACATTTGCATATATTAGTTCACTTTTTTAAGACCGACTTTATGAAGTAGATATTAGCATTATTCCCATTTTACAGACAAGAAAACCGAGGCAGAGAAAGTCAGGTAACTTGCTCAAGTTCATACAGCTAGTAAGTGATAGGATAGAGCAGGATCTGATGCAGATCTCCTCCATGGAGACTGCCATTATGTTATTTAATATCAAGCACTAAATAATATGAGAACTTAGAGCTATTTTATTTTCGTCTTAGTACCACCCTTAAACCTAAAAACCAAACCTAGTGCGGTGAGTGATCCCAACTCGTAGCTCAAACTTGTCAAACTCACTCAATTTTATTCACATTGACTATATTGGTTCTAGTAATGAAAGCAGGCTAAGAAAAGTGATTAATTAATGAAATTAGAAGAAATTCTTTTGCATCCTTTTTGGCACCATTAACTTTTTTTTTTCATAATTTAATTGGCCCATTTCCACTCATCAAAAATGAATGTAAATACTTCTAAGTTCTTAACAGAAGTTTAACTGGGGTACAAGGATTGCCCCAGGGGAGGAATCATAGGACTCACTCATAGCCCAGCTGCTGTGAATGTTAGCGATAAGGAAGCTGCCTTGTTTGGAAGTTTCCTCTACTGTAGCAACCAATGTCTAGCTGACAGAGTAACTAACAAAAGGTCACCCCTTTTACCCCAAAGGTGGATTAAGCTTCCAGTCTTCAGCTCAGAACAATCCTTGCTTAGCTTTTTTCCCTTGCCCTCTCCTTTTTCCAGTTTCCCATGTAAAATTGTAAACAAGCAAACCAACCCACTGCTGCCAGGTTTATTCCCACTCATAATGACTCTATAGGACAGAGTAGAACTGTCCCATAAAGTTTACGAGGTGGATTTGAACTGTTAACCTTTTGGTTAGCAGCCATTGCACTTAACCACTGTGCCACCAGGCTTTCCAAAAATTGTACACTGCAGATTGGTAAAAAAACCAAGTAAATCAGTGCATAGCTTAATTAAGCCTGTGCATGTCTTGATTTCCGTTAATCCATCCCTGAGTGGTAGGTACGTTATTGTTAGTCCCCAGGATTCTGTAGCTATATGACCATTAGGATCCAGAGTTGGCAAAGTATCATCCAAATTCTACTAAACCAGTCTACTGTAGTTTTGTAAATAATGTTTTACTGGAATACATTCATTTATGTATTGTCAGACAGAATTCAGCAATTGCAACAGAGACTGTATGGCCTCTAAAGCCTAAAATATTTACCGCACGGCCCTTTACAGAAAACATTTGCTGACCCTTGGTTCAGATTGTCACCAATGGTGGTAACCTGGGATGAGATGTTGATAGGATATAGTAGGTGGAATAATGTTTCTGGCTTTTGAGAGGAATGGAGAAATTGTAGCTATAAAGGCTGTGGAAGTTGGTGACTGATGCTAAGTGTCATTGATGCATTGATGCATTGCAAAGAGAGAACGAGAGGCTCTGTTACGTATCTACTACTAGGTAATGAATTACCACAAAATTAGCATCTTAAAACAATGCACACTTATTATCTCACTTTGCCTACGAGTCTAGAGTTCACGTATGACTCATCTAGGTCCTTTTACAGGGCTCCAATCAAGGTGTCTCACTGGAAGACTCAGTTGGAGGATTCACTTTCAAGATCACACGGTTGTTGATAGGATTCAGTTTCTCACAAGGTATTGGCTGAAGACCAGCTTTTATTTCTTTTCCATATGAGTCTTTCCAATATGGGAGGTTAATTTATCAAAGCCAAGAGAGATTCTATTAACAAGCGGGAAGTCACAATGGAGTCTAATGGAAGTGACATTCCATTTGTTTTGCATTCTGGTGGTTAGAAGCCAGTTACGAGGCCAACTCATACGAGAGTTACTGGGTTATAAATGTCATGAATATCAGGAGTCTGGTCTAATGGGAAGCCATCTTTGAGTCTGTCTGCCACACAGTCAAATTTACTATTTGGAATTTAAAGCCAAGTGTGAGTCAGAAAGTCTCAGTAGCATCATGAGACTTACCTTCTACGGCTAGTGGACAGATGGATTTCAAGATGAAGGCTAAACACTATAAGGGATCATTTCTGTATTTTATGACTAGAGAAGATAAAGCCTACAACTTAATTGTAAAAGTAGCAAAACTTTACAAAAGACTAAATTCTTAGCCTAGACAAATCTCCTGTATCAAATTCACAACCCTGGATGAAAACCAGTAGAATCTTGAGATTTGTGATGGTGATATCTGGGTAGATACCTTTGATAATGTTGAATTCGAATATTCTCCTGAACTCTTAGGGCTCGTGTTGTTGTTGTTAGGTGCTGTTGCATTGGTTCCAAGTCACAGTGACCCAATGCACAACAGAACAAAACACTGCCCAGGCTTGCACCCTGCCCACGATCGTTTTTATGATTAAACCCATCGTTTCAGCATCGGTGTCAATCCATCTCTTTGAGGGTCTTCTTCTTTTTAGCCAACCCTCTACTTCATCAAGCATGATGTCCTTCTCTAGGGATTGACTCCTCCTGACAACACGTCCTAAGTGTGTGAAATTCAGTCTTGCCATCTTTGCTTTCAAGGAGCTCTCTGGCTATACTTCTTCCACAACAGATCTGTTCAATCTTTTGGCAGTCCATGGTACATTCAATATTCTTCTTCAGTACCGCAATTCAAAGGCATTGATCCTTTTTTATCTTCCTTATTCACTGCCCAGCTTTCACATCCATAGGACACGATTGAAAATACCATGGTTTCAGTCAAGCGCACTTTAGTCTTCAAGGTGACAACTTTACTGTTAAATACTTTCAAGAAGTCCTTTGCAGCAGATTTTCTCAAAGCAATGTCTCTTGATATCTTGACTGCTACTTCCGTGGGCATTGATTGTGGAAACAAGTAAAATGAAATCCTTGACAATCTCAGTGCTTTCTCTGTTTATCATGATGTTATTTACTGATCTAGTTGTGAGGAATTTTGTTTTCTTGATACTGAGGTGCAATCCATACTAAAGCCTGTGGTCTTTAATCTTCATCAATAAGTATTTCAAATCCTTTCCACTTCCAGCAAGCAGGGTTGTGTTATCTGCATAACACAGATTGTTAATGAATCTTCCTTAGATCCTGATACCTTGTTCTTGTAAGTATAGTCCTGCTTCTCCAATAATTTGCTAAGCATATGGATTGAAAAGGTATGCTGAGTGGTTACAACCCTGATGCACACCTTTCCTGACATTAAACCAAGCAGTGTCCATTTGTTCTGTTTGAACGACTGCTTCTTGATTCAGGTATAGATTCCTTATGAGCACAATCAAATGTTCTGGAATTCCCACTCTCTGCAACGTTAGCCATAATCTGTTACAGTCCATACAGTCAAATGCCTTTGTATGGTCAATGAAACATAGGTAAACATCTTTCTGGTATTCCCTGCTTTCAGCCAAGATCCATCTGACATCAGTAATGATAGCCCTGGTTCCACGTCCTCTTCTGAATCCAGACTGATTTCTGGCAATTCCCTGTCAATATACTGTCACAGTTGCTTTTGAATGATCTTGAGCAAAATTTTACTTGTATGGGATATTAATCATACTGTTTGATAATTTTAACATTTGGCTGGATCACCCTTCTTGGGACTAAGCATAAATATGCATCTCCTCCAATTGCTTGGCCAGGTAGCTGTCCTCCAAATTTCTTGGCATAGACGATTGAGCACTTCTAGTGCTGCATTTGGCTTTAGGACTTAGCTTGTTCTCTTTTGCTGGAAGTGAGAGCCCCTATCTATGTGGAAGTCACAGATGAGGCAAGTGCCTTACAAGATGGTTCTCAGGATTTACCCCTACTTTTCCTTATGAAAATCAGCATATCCCAAATAGGGAAATGACGGACCTAGTAACAGAGCAAAGAAGTTATACAGAAAGCGAGATTTAATTCTGAGATGACACAGTGAGCCTGAGAATGGATTCTGAAGGTGCTGCTGGGTCAAGGTGAACCGGATATCAAGCTATATAAGGTACAGTTTATTGATGTGTCATTACTCAGCTGTGACACAGAATTTTAACACCCTGGCAAGACACTGGAACATAGGTCTGATACACAACTGAAATAGCTCTTGGTGGCTTGGAAAAAATGGTCTGCTCACTTTCAATAGATTAGAACTCACGGTGCTCTAGTAATAGATTGTGGAAGAAGTATTAATTTTTTTTTAAAGGAGGCATGATAAAATGACCCTCCTGTGTAAGATTTACAAAATCTGTCTCTGATTATTTTCCTGAGAGGGGTTGAAGGAGATTCTGTTTATCCCAGCATAAGGAAGGTACTGATGATGGAGACTACAGCATTGTTGAGGAACATTTTTCTTCCTAGGTTGATGGTAGGAGAGAATGTTGCAGGTGTCATCTATTATAGCAACAAGAAGATAAAACTCCAGAAGAACTGTTAGAAGTTAAGTGGCTACAATCACTGCAATCGGCAGCAAGATTGGAATAGCTGCTGGTGAGCCGTGAGGGCTGACCCCAAAGATCTATGGGAATGGCTGTCTTGAGTGAGGGTGGCCATTGCCTTAGACAAATGGGCAGCCAGCAAGGGCATTGATTCATATGCATAATCAAAAGATAGCCAGCCAAGCCAAGTGCCGTCAAGTCAATCAAAGGATAAAAAGTACATAACCCAAACGCAGAGCTTTGGTACCTCAGTGGAAGGTCATGATCTCTTCCCATCTCTCCGTTTAGCTCTTAGGCCCAGAACCCACTGACAAAACAAGATGTTGGATAACCACAAGAAAATACATATGGCAGGTATATGCTCAATGCTACAGAATACCAAGAGGTATTTATTCAGAGACTTGTGCATTGGGGTAAAGGGGATACTCAGATCTTTCGAAGAAGTTACATGCAAAGTTTGCGTTGATGTTGACAGCCTCATCACAGGTCTCCTGTTAGAGTCGAGACATAGAAGTGTCAGGAGATAAATAGAATCTTGACTCAATTCCAGTTCACAGTGGATCTACTGGCTCCACAGACCTACCCAGTGGTCTTTTCTCTAGTTTCTGGGTGATAAGAATGGACCCATTAGCAGTTAGAAGTACTCTCCTCTCATTTTCATAATCTGCTGTTGTATTAGCAAGAGCCAAGTGGAAGGCCTTGAAACTACTCCCTCTGACAAAGTTAGTGAATGAAGACATACCACATCCAGAGGAAAATGGCATCGTTAAATGCTTTTCTTATAGATTCAAAGGATGCAAGGCTGTAGTTCCGCCTTGCGTCTCCATTAACTGGCTGACCAGAACCCTGCAGAAACCAAACGGATCACAGCGGATCACAGTGAACTATTGCCAACTTAGCCAAGTTGCACTTCCAATTACAGCTACTGTTCTGTTGTGAAATAGTGGTTAAGTGCCACATCTGCTGACCAAAAGGCTGGCAGTTCAGATCTACCAGTGACTCCGTAGAAATTCTATGGAGCTGTTCTACTCAGACCTATAGGGTCGCTATGAGTCAGAATCAACTCAGTGGCAGTGGGTTTGGTTTGAAAACCCTGGTGGCATAGTGGTTAAGTACTACAGATGCTAACCAAATCCACCAGTTTCTCCTTGGAAACTCCGTGGGGGAGTTCTACTCTGTCTATAGGGTCATTATGAGTCTGAATTGACTCAATGGCAGTGGGTTTTGTTGTTTATTTTGTATAATATATAATGCATTTTGTTGTTGGCCTGGCCAATTACAATTTTCAGTACATATCTGTAAGGATATCAGAAGCACCTTGCTTTCGTATGCAGTGAACAACAGTGGCCTTAGTCTTGCCTCAGTGATCTGTTAATTCTCTGGTTAACAGTCAAAAGATAGTCTAAAGAGTGACTGAACCTTTCTGAGCATCCCTGTGGAGCATCATACTTATGCACTATATGGATAAATAACCTGTTAATTGGACCAGAAGAACTTTCTTTTTTGCAAAGAAGGATAGACATTGGGCATATGACCATGTTTCACTGGTCCTACCAATACTGGTACACCTAAGACATCAGCTTAGAGATGTCACCCTGTGAATATGCGCACCTCCCTTCACGGTGCAGTATATATTTGAAACTATTATTATATAGTATTGTGTTCCCAATGAGTAGACTCAATCTAGAAATCAAGAGGAGTCAATAAGGACTCCACTCAGTGTCACTTCTAGTGGCTAATCCCAGAAACTTTAGACTTTGTGAGTCTAGACATCCTAGGATGCAGAGGAGGGGAGCTTCCACCAGAGGATACAGTAAATGTCCATAAGCGTAAAGCTAAGGCTCTTAGTATGCTACCATGGTCTCTTTATGCCAGTAGACCAGCTAGCCCTAAAAGGTTACTATACTGGCAGAGATAACTGACCCTGATTTCCATGAGGAGGTAGAAATGCAGCTGCATATTGGAGACAGGGAATAATATGTTTGTCACTTGGGTGATCCGATGGGGTATGCTTTGGCATTCCCATGCCCTGTTTTAGCTATAATGGGAAAGTACAGCAATAGTAGCCTAGTTGTTAGCTGTTATTCTCAACTACCATGAATTGTCCCTGAATCGTCGTAACCCTACACACACAGAAAATTTTTTTTTCCAGGCCTGCAGCATCCTCATGACTGGGTATGGATTGAGTTGTTGTGATCCATAGCACTTTCACTGGCTGAGTTTTGGAAGCGGGTCAGCAAGACTTTCCTCCTAGTCTGTCTCGGTTTGGAAGTTCTGCTGAAACCTATTTAACGTCACAGCAACACTCAAGCTTCCACTAACAGATGGGTGGTGGCTACACACGAGGTACAGTGGCTGAGAAAGGAGTCTTTCTCTTCTGAATGGAGTACAAGAATTCTACCATGAAGCACTAATGTCCTCACAATCTGATTAGGACACAGAAACTATGTACTCATACTCATTAAAAACAAGATTACCCCCAGGTAATCCAACTGAGTCTCTGGAGTTACAATGAGGAGCATTGGGGTGGGTGATGGAGGAGCAAAATGATGGGTATCATTTACGGCCTTGGTACAAACTGCAGTGGGGAGAGCTGCAGTTTGTTCTGCTAGCTCTTCTCTTACGTGATAGCCCAGGAATTGTGACCAACCAGAATCCTGAAGCAGTCTCACCCGGATGGAGTAAACAGCATGAGAGGCAAGGAGGTTTGAGCAGGGCAAGGGGTGGACTGCAGAGGCGGTCGCTAGCACTCCTCCTGTCTCATCCTTGCTGCTGTGAGTAGGCTAGTTGATGGCTGTTCCTCGGACGCTTTTAGATCCCAGTTGCACAGTTCCCAAATCTTTGCCTTGAGGTGAATAGTGCAAACCCACTCCAGAACTGCCCTCTCTGAGAATAAGAGAGGGTGTCTCTGTGGTACATTGTTTGCTCCAAGGGACCAGCCTGAGCTCGTTTTCAGCTGGGACGACATGCTTTCTTAGCTGTCTTCATTGGCTGCTTTTTGCTGCCCTTCTCCTGAGAGCATTCACTTAATAAAGTATTTCCAGAAGATTCAGTCTCATACAATGCTTCTAAGGATTCTGACTTCAGGTACTATCTTCCACTATTAGCTACACTGGGAAACTGTTTTCTACCCTCTTTATTCCGACACAGCCTTTATAGTATGCATACAAAAGCTGTATAAATCTGTTGCCAATTTTCTTCTTCAGTTTTAACTTCTCTCCTTAATTCATTACCATACTAAAGATTCCCATTCATTTTCAAATCTTAGCCTCATGGTAAATGATGACCATTAATAAGTTTTTGTAATTGTAAAGATGCCAGTTACCTTTTAAAACACAATTCTGATTCTGTTACTCTGGCTGAAATATTTTGGAGGCTTTCCACTGCTGCTTGGATGAAGTCTCAAGTCTCTAGCATAATACACAAGACATTGTTTATGGGGCTGCAATCTTGAGCCAAACTGTGGTAGATTCTTCCTCCTTTCTGCAACCTGTATACCACATATTACAGCTGTACTCAACAACTTTTTCCTTCCTTAAGACATACACTGAGAAACAGGGGTGGAGGAGAGGAGCGTGCTATCACAATGTGGGGAGAGAAGGTAGTGTCACATGGCAGAGTGTGTGTAAGTTTTCATATCAGAAAAGGAATGCAACTGTAAACTTTCACTTAAAACACAACGAAAATAAGAGAATTAATTTTTAAAAAATAAAGGAAAAAAAAAAACAAAAAGCAAAAAAATGACATGCCCTGATTTGAATCCATGGTATTCCTTCTACATGGAAAGTGTATCCCCTCTGTGAAACTGTTATTAACTAACCCAGGACTTCTTTTCAAGTTTCAGGAAAAATTAATGCTTTCCTTCTCTATACTCTTATAACACCAAATACACACCTGGGTTATGATGTGTGCCATATTTGTATGTTTATTAACATGTCTTTCTTCCATATTATACTTTGAATTTTTTAAGGGCTGAGTGATTTGTGACTTTGTGTCACTAATATATGGCTTAGCATAGTACACCAATAAAAACAAAAAACCCAGTACATTGATTGAATGAAGAACTTGGTCTGTGTTTAGATAGCTTCACAGCCTGTCAGGTTAGTCAGTTCTCTTCTAGTTTCTGCCTTCAGTCATTTTCCTTTTCTTGGGGATTTTGAAACTAAAGAGAATCTTTGGACAATTCTCTGATCACTTAAGTCAGATGACTGTAACCCCCTTCAGTGTAACATTGTATATTTATTGCACACTGTGTTAATTATAGCTTCTATATGTTCATACATAGCCATGCTCCCTGTGAAAATATATACAACAAACAGGTTCTAAGAAGTGAACTTTCAAGAGGCAATAATAGCAAACTTGAAATTTAGATAGGTGACATAAAACAAGCCTACATTTTATCTCTAGTTGAAGATGGGAGGAAGCAAGGAAGACCTGAAAGAAAACTGTTTAACAGGTAAGCAAACCTACACTGCTTTATAACTTTCTCTGTACTATAATCACTCTGACTGCCAGTTTAACTGCTGAGTGCTTATAATTCATGTAGACTTTCATATAAGCAGAAATCAAGGCTTTCTAAGATTTAGAGCTTTTTCTCTTAAAAAAAGAAAAGCTTTTTTTTTTTTTTTGAGGGGCTGCATTGTGAATCTAACCTTAAGAAGTTCAAATAAACATACTTCAGAAAAATTCCCAGTACATTATTAGGAATTGTATTAGTGGTCCTGAAATCAACCAGAAGGTAAAAGCAATAATAAAAGCCTCCACATTATTGGAAACCCAATGGGTAATGTGGCATAAAACCTGGTTATGAGAACCTGACCTGATAATATTCATTCTTTTTCTGCAGCCACATTCTCAGCCTCAGCTCCGCCAGCTCCCTCTGACTTCAAAGGAGGCTCTGCATGAAGAGAGACAGCACACAATGGAAGAATTGGTCTGATTATCCCTCTCCATTTAGAAATGGGTAAAGATTATAGATATGCTTTCTTATTTCTGTGCTTTGGACTATATAATGTCAATTACCTCAAGCAAAACCCCCTACCCAGGCTAATGCATAGATTTGGATTACACCCAAAGTGCATAAAATTGGAAACAAGATATTAATAATAATCCATAATGGTGTAACATAATGGAATACATGTTTATTTTCATTGGCTTTAGCGGGTGCAATTAAAAAAAGAGAGAAATTAGTTTAGAGATTGAAATTTTATGTTTATCATACACTGACCTCTTTTGCTCTTCCCCCACAGCTTTATGTTATGAATGAGGTAATTAGAAAGCATCTAGCTATTTTCCGTTCTACTACAGTCCATTTTTGTCCCTGTATGTGCCCTTGTGTGCCGGTGAATGTGTGTGTGTGTGTGTGTGTGTGTGCATTTGATTATTTTAACTGAACTTTGAAAATGAAGTTGTTATGTAGATGCCAGAGGAAGGAATTAGCATCACCTGGCGATTAAAGGACCATACGTGAAATATTAACCAGGAGCCACTACAGGACATTTCATTCTCAATCCAAAATGAAAAGGCAAGCATAATAACCCCACATCACCTCTGAAAATGATGTCAGGAAATGTTTTCTCAGAGTCAGCTACTGGTCAAGACTTACATCAAGTTAAACAAAATAACAAAAGGATTAGGGATTCTGGGAGGGCCAAAAGTTCGAACAGGAGACCTTTAGCCCCTCTGCCTGCAATGCATAACAATCCTCTCTGTAGATTTGATATGCACTCACTATCTCAGAAAGATTTAAAAAAATAAAAATGAAAATAAAAATAAAGCATCTCTGATTTCTATGTTTGGGACCAAGTACCCTGGTCACACCCTTCCTGTTTAGTATTATTTTCTCAAGAAGAAATTAAAACAACAAAAACCCCAAATAGACCAATCTACTTAAAGCCGTATTTTATTTGGGACTATACAAACTACATTCAATAAAAATTACAAAGAAATGATTTCATCTATACGTAAACTTAGTCAAAGTTGGTTTGGTGTTAAAACTTCTTTAACAAAGACTCCCTTTTCCTTAGGAGAAACTAGATAGACCATAAGCAGTTCCATATTAGCCAGGCAAAACAACTAGATAGACCATAAGGGGTTCCCTACTAGCCAACCGAAACTGGTATCAATTGCAAGCCTGAAGACCTAAAAAAAAGCTTGAATTTTAGCTGTTTCTACTCACCAGTACAAAAGATTACAGCCAAGTGGCATGGATGTATTTTGTCATTATGAGTACAGTTTGGAAGTATATAAAATATAAAGAAAGTTTTCATTTTATTTTTTAATTGAAATAGTAATGGCTTGTCATTATTTTTCAGCCAGTTCTTTGGGTTGACTTCCCAGTGCCCCAAGAAAACAGAGCAAGAGATTGGGACAAAAACCTTTCAGCCAGGTAACACTAGAGTTTATCAGTGGCAATGAATGACATTTCCTCAGGAATATCTTGGAAATTGCCAATGTTGTACATTTTATTAATCTATGTTTAACCTGCAGCTTGAAAATTAGCTTCCCTTTCTTCCTGTCTTCAAAATCTCTGTTACCAACTGTACCATGTTGAAGTTTATATGACAGGTCATTTCAACACTTTTGTTTAGTTAAATGGAAGTGCATCACTTTTAAAGAAAAGCCCTATTGCCAAAAAACATAAACAGCACTAACTTTGATTAATATAAATATTTTAAAACCAGAACATTCTGTTACATCTTACAAAAACAGTTCTGATGGAAAGAAAAAGTGCTTTCATGAATTAGACAAATCCAACAAAATACAGCTGCTGAACAAAATTTTAGGTGAATATGAATTGTTTGTCTTTTCACAGGGCTATGGTGTTTTCTTAAATGGAATTGTTTCAGAAAACTACATGTTTACTTAGTAAAAAGGAAAGTTTCTTCGCAGTTTTATTTTTAATGTATATGATTTAAATTGCAAAGTCCTCTAAAAAATACCATTAAAATTATTCCTCCTTCCTAGTTTAGGGCTATTTGCTAATAAGCCACTGGACAAGAGATGTGTAAAATGAATAGATGAAGAAAAACGTTGACAGCAAAAGCGAGGTCTGGAAGGTGAAGTTAGTTTATTAGGCCCCGTTTGTCACGAATGGCCCCGCTGCACATATAAAAGCAAATCCCTCTACCTTAGAAGATTAATTCTGAAGGAGGCACTCTTGGGTCAAAGTATACATAAGCGTGTGCCTAATCTCAGAGAAATCAGGCTATTTTCTCACAGCAATTAAGCAGAGGTCTGGGGTTTCACCCACAGTGTATTTAAACACAGGATACAATTAAACCCCAAAGTATTAATATCTTTGCTCTACAAAATTGCCCAGGAAATAGATTTTGCCTTCTTTCAAATGAAAAGCAAGGCAAATTAAGAGAATAACTTGATTCTTAGCAAAGTTGCTTGAAACAAAATGTGTTGTATTTTCTTTTAATTGCAAGTGTCTTATGTACATAAAGGGGTAAGCAGTCTAAGCTTTCTAGTTCTTTTCATCTAAATTTTGAAAATCTTAGAAGTTTGCATGAAAATGCAGTTCTTTCAAACTGTAATGAAATTTCTGACTCAGCATAGGTTAAACATCAGCTCCTTATAACAATCTTTTAAAATCAATGTTTACCATCAACTAAGTATCATAACTGGGAGCTTTGCAACTTTTGTGAGGAATAAAAAAGCTAATGTCTATCTTAAGCAACTGAGAATTCAGAAGAATTGCTTTCTACAGAGTTTGTCTTGAAGTTCTTTTACTCAGATATTCACCCCAACCAAGGAGCTAATCTTTAGGAGAAAATGATTGCCAATTTCAAATGCTGCCTCATAACAAGAATAAGATGCTAAATATAAAAACAATGTTGATTGTTTGTGCATCAGTCCTCTAAAGACCAAGATGGTTTAACAGTACAAAACTTTTATGAAGTAAACTAGTACCTTAAAGCAGATCTTGAAAAACATCACCAACAGAGTCATTCCAGTATGAAAAGATTTTTGCCCATATTGTAATTATTGTTGCTCTCCCTTGTCTATATGAGATTAATATTCCATCATTGACAGCTCAAATATTGTTTGAGGTTTTTTGGAGGGAGAGTAAGGAGAGGAATTTGGTCTTGCAGTAAGAGAAAGAAATCAATAGTTTTTAGACTATAAAGCTGAATCAATAGATTTTCTTTTTTTTTTTTTCATTTATATAGGAGTATATAAGGAGATAGTTGTTGCTAGGTAGTACAACAGGTTATCCAGTGAGAAATCCTATAACCCAAGACACATGGCCTGTTCTTTTAAATTAACAAAACTGAAACAATGAAGCAAAATAGAATAAATTCGATGTGGGACTTACACATGTGTGTAGTGATGTATTTTCACACCTATGTCTTATTGTTGCTTCTAAGCAGAGCTGAGTACTTAAGGTAAGGTGAAGGTCACAAGACAGTGTCCCCTCAGAGCACTCTATAGTTTAGTAACTTTTCTGATGTGCTATGAGATATGCGAGAAGGTGTGCAATGTAAATTTTACATAAGATTGTTTTAATAGGACCAGTGACTTTAATGGTACTTCGTGCTGACATCATTGGCAAATTGGACTACTCCGTAACCTTTAAAATTGCAGCATATCCCAAAATGAGTTACTTATTAAACAATTTTTTTTTTGTAGTACAACTGACCTTTAAAGGATTATTTCTCAGCGCTTGCAACAAAGAGAATTTCACCTATCACCTTTACACTTTTGATGCTCTACAGTGAGTGGATCCATAACCTCTTCACAGCACCTGCTGCACAATGCAGAATTACAAATGATAATGGGCATTATTTTTCTTTTAAGGGGAAGTCCTATTACTTTATTAAATTATTGCAATACATAGAAGCCATGGGTCAGTATGGCCAGCCAAGTGCCGTCGAGTTGGGTTAGTATAAAAACCTTTATTTTGATTGATATGCAATCATTTTAGAAAACATATGTAATTCAAAAGCACCAATTAGTCTTTTACTGTAATGACAGCTTCTGCTGAAGTTTTCTCCCCTAGATTCCATGGTGTGTGTGTGCATGCATGCTTGTGTGCCATTGGGGATAGAGGGAAGAAGAGTTACTTAAATAGCTGTGTTTAATTAGAGGGACACTGTCTTTAGGTTTCAGTGCTTTTAAAATATTTGCTGGTAGTTTGAGCTAAATCCGCATCCAACTAGTATGGTATACCTTTTCCACCACCACGTAAGTACTGGTGCACTGTATTACTCTATAATGTTAGAGGTTTTCAGATTGTGCTTTCTTCAAACACGGAAATCGAAAGATGCATTGCACTGGAAAATCTGTTGCAAAAGACCTTTTTAAAATGTTGAAAACCAAAGATGTCACCTTGGAGACTAAGGTGCACTTGACCCAAACCATAGTATTTACAGTTATATCATATGCATGCCAAAGCTGGACAATGAACAATGAAGACAGTAGGAAAATTGATGCCTTCAACTGTGGTGTTGGAGAATATTGAATCAGGGACTGCCAAAAGAAGGTACAGATCTGTCGTGAAGGAAGTAGAACCGAAGTGCTTCTTAGAAGCGAGGATGGTGAGACTATGTCTTGCATACACTGGACACGCTGTCAGGAAGGATCAGTCCCTGGAGAAGGACATCACGCTTGGTAAAGTGAAGGGTCAGCAAAAAAGAAGAAGATCCTCAACAGCATGGACTGACACAGTGGCTGCAACAATGGGCTCACATACAACGATTGTGAGCATGGTATGGGACCAGGCAGTGTTTTGTTCTGTTGTACATAGGGTCGCGGAATCTGAACTAAGACACCTATCAACAACAGCAACAGAAAGAAATATCTTTATAAAGATTTAATGAGTATAATCGCGTCACCAAACCAAAGCCAAACTCACTGCCGTTGAGTCAATTCTGACTCATGTGACCCTATAAATCAAGTAGAACTGTCCCAAGGAGTGCCTGTCAGATTTGAACTACCAACCTTCTGGCTAGCAGCTGAAGCACTTAACCACTATGCCACCAGGGTTTCCAATCAAGTCACAGTTCCCCCTAATTTGGTGGAGATGGCAATTATAAACTTTATTCTTTAGAAATTAAATCAAATCTAATACATAGTTTGGAGGCATTAATACTTTCTGGGACCTCTTTACTGATATAAGGAAATCCACATTACTTCTAGTCCCAGTGGTCTTTTCTCGATATGATAACCTAGTTTATACTGTAGTCAAACTGCTAAATCTTAGAAAGATTTCATTAGCCTACATATTTTTCCTCCAAATGAAAAAACAAAAACCAATAACCCAATATCCCACCATCTAAAACTTCAAAGAATAAAAATAAAGGTTTATTGATCTAAAGAATTCAAATACTGTAAAAAGCTTATCTGTCCATACCCTACTATAATTAACTGTAACACTAAGGGACAAATGTGTGCTTACATTCAAAAATAAATTTATGCTTTTAAAGCTGATTTTATTTGTAAAATACCTTCCTAGAAAGGCATTGGACAAACAAATTCTAAATATCCACCTTCCATAAAATAAATAAGCCTTTTTAAATTTATTTATTTTCTCTTTCCTCATATCTCTTTAAAAGTGAATATACTGTAATGAATCACACAGGAATCTGAAAATTGTTTTTTCCAAATAACTAAACCAAACCCTTTTGTAATTATATTCACTTATGGCTTTCTTTTTGGCTCTGATGTGGTAATATTTTATAAAGCTCTAGGGCAGCCACAATCCTTCAGCAGAGAAATCAAAATTAGTGTCTTTAGAAACATTGGGCTCTAAAAGAAAAAAAAAAAAAGCAGAGATCTGACTTCTTGGGATCCTTTTAGTTTAATTTACCAAAAGTCTAATTAGTTGTTTTACTGTAGTATAATCATAAAGAAAAATATGCAGACTTAAGCCCCAAACTGACTTCTTATTGTCAAGGCTTGCAGAGTCTGGTTCATTAATTATGGTGGCTGCTGACAAACCATGCAGGAAAATCAACAACACTGGACAAAATAATCATCAACCGTTTTTATGTCTGTGAACTACTTAAATTCTTGAAATCGAATATTTATGGTGAGTGATGCTCCGCGAAGATAGACCGTGCTTCCATCAACCCTCAGCTCCCACGGTATTCTGAAACCGCAGACCCGCTGGTCCTTTCTTCACCCCCACCTTTCACTTGGTTACCTCAAGAGCTTTCCCTGCTAACATCTTGCCTCTTAAATATGAAAAACAGTGTCTCTCCCAGTTTCTCAAGTACCTACGTATTTTGCCATACTCCTCGCCTCCCTGAACGACGTAGCTCCGTTTCAATAACTATCTGCCCTTTCACAGCCAGCCCCTGCGAAACAGTTGTGAAGTTTATTTTGTACTTCATCAATACAGTATAAACCAGCACGGGCTTACCTCCTTGGGGTGAGTGAACTCACGCTGTCTGTGAGCACAGACAGCGCTCTGGCCACAGATGTGCCTAGTTAACTGTACAAGCAGGGAGGATAAATCCACACAACAATACTTCATTCACCAAGGAAATCTGCAGTGGATTACAGCTTCTCTATGGTTAAGTCTGGTCTTAATTTACTGCTTTTATTCAGTTTTCAACCACAAACGAGCCCCTTATGAGTCATTCAATATGCAGAATTGACAACTCTTTTTATCTACTTGAAAAATATTTTTGGATAATAATTTATGGTCACAAAATATTTTAAGCAGTTTGAATAGTCATAGTCTTTCAATACTTAATGATGCAGTATTCCCCCCTGTAAAAATGGAATGCCAGGAAATCTGGTACTTTTACATATAGTATTTATAACAACAAAGTAATTTGACCATATAGAAATGCAAATTAAAAAAAAAAACCCTGCATATTTCATAGGAAGTCTTTTAAAGGCACTTTTTTTAAGCTCTTAAATTGTATCTCAGGAGAAAATCAAGAGTTCAGAACAATGTCTACAGGTCCTATATATGGGTTAAAAAATAATTTTTGGATGCTCTGTGTTCTATTTATGGCTTCTTACATTTAAAATAGCACATTTTGAACACCTTTCAGAAGGAGAAAAAAGTACAGCTCTTTGAGGGCACAAGGGAGAGTTCTTATGCTGTTTGTATTTTATACATGAAATGAAAATGTTTAGATCACTTTGTATTTTTTCATCATCAAATGTATTCTGTTAATTTATATTCTGAATTTATGCTGTTTCTGCTTCTCTTTTTTCTTCTTTTTAATGTATCTGGAAGTGGTCAGTATGCTTCAGCATGGAGTTGTTTTCAAGGGTGACTCACCAGTAACTAGAACTGCTCTGGAAATCCCAAGTAGGCTGAAAAACATCATATACATTTCAAAAGTGACAAGTTCCAGTATCATGCTTTGCCATTTTAGATGCACGTTTTTTGGTACTGCCAACCAGTCACCCTGGAACTGGAACTGGAACTCATGTCAATAAGATGAAATGCATTTTGCAAGCATAGACAATGGTAACAGTGTGGTTGATGGTCTTGGAGATGACAAAACTCCCCTTTCATTGCTTTAGATTAATTTAAACCGTGGATATACAGAGGTATATAACTTTCCTGTTAGTAAAATGTGAGCACTTGCAGACTCATTGATAATAAGAGATTCTTCCTATTGCAGAATGAACTCCCTGTAGATAAACAAAGGAAAACATTTAATTGAGGTACTTGCAGTGCTTTCCTCATTAGTGGCTACAGTGTCTTGAGCAGGGAATGAGTGTTTGGGGAAAAGCCTTGTTGGCACTAACAAGGAAGAGCGTTGCTTTTACAAGGAAGAATGCTTTATGCTTTTCTAAAACATCTCTCTTGAAGTGCCATATGTAAATCATATTTTAAAAAAACCCTCAAATTATGTGTATGCTTCAAGGGGAAAACTATTTAAACATGTACTTATTTGCAGTAGAAAAATAATAAACTGTATCACTCTGGCTAGTTAAGCAATTATTGCTTCTTCATAGACTCAAATGATATTTGGTTTTCATCATGAAAGCCGGTGGGTTTTATTTATTGTTTATTTTTGTTGTTTTTTTTATTTGTCATTTGTTTAAAGAATATTAATTGTCATTCTTATTATTTTAGAACGTATCATACTGTCTTTAATCTGGCAACTTGTTTTCATTACCAAAGCAGATATTGTCATGAAGGCGTAAAAGAAAAGGTTAGAAAAGTGATTAGACAACAGGAGCACCAGATTCAAATGCCACTTGATGTAATTCCTAAAGAATTTCTATTAGAATAATTTCTTTAATATTATTATGGCTACCTCCTGTTATTCATATCAAAACTGTTAAAACAGATATAAAAACAACCTCAGTAACAGATTATCAGAAACTCACTGCAATTCTATTCCAACTCATAGCTGCTCCATAGGGTTTCCAAGGAGCAGCTGATGGACTCTGACTGCTGATCCCTTTGTTCTGCAGCCAAGCTCTTAACCACTGTGCACTGGGGCTCCAGAACGGCCCTAAAGGGTTTCCAAATTTTTACAGTAGCAGACTGCCACATCTTTCTCCTGCAGAACAGATAGTAGGTTCAAACTGTCAACTCTTTGGTTAGCAGCTGATCACTTTCACCACAGAACTACCAGGACTCCAATAGATTATAGAGGTTTGAAATTATGACAACGATAAAATAGCTTCATCAAGGTAGGCAAAAATAGGTTCTTATCACCAGCCGTGGGTCAATGAGCATAAGATTTCTGAAGATTTCGTGCACTCCACCTGATCCACTTGGTACACAGAACCTTAATGTATCTACTAAACATTTATTACACTGTGTGTACCCGGATATTACCCTCGTTTCTCCTTCTTCTCCCTGCCAAGAATTATATGTAAAATGAGAGTAGGAGGGTAATTTAACAATGAATTTCCCCCCTGTATAACCATTACAAAGCTATCCAGGCTAAATAACTTGTTGTTCTTTAAGTCACTGTGCAATTTCAAGGTTTTAATGGTCCTTAAAATATAATACCCTGTGTCATTTGTTTCCTGAAGTGAAAGCTCATGCCAGCCTTTGGAATGCATGTAAAACAAGTGGTTCAATATGGTTTGAAGAGAGAATGAAAACTTGATAAGCAATTAATCTACCCTGAATGCTTTTCTAATGGTCGTGCCTTTCTTTAAGGATTTTTTTTTTAAATCTAGTTATTCAAAAGCAAATCAAATAACATATATATCCAAATCTTGTATAGCACATTTGTTAGAGTGAAACTCATATATACTGAAAGAACAGAAATTGTACATTTTAATAATTTAAAAATAAAGGTGTTTCTGGTGGAATAGTAAAATCTTGCTTTTTTTTTGTTCTTTTTTTCCTCATCTATGCCTTGAGGCTCTGGAAGAAGGGAAAGCTTTGAAACAGGAAGCTGGATGGAATGAACACAAAGAAGAGGCTAATTTCCTAATAGGATAATCTTGCTAGGGGCACTTGGTTTGGAAAAGAAGTACATCTCGTCTGACCACTGATTTATAGGAGTAGAAGCTTAAGGGTTAAGACAGGCCAAAAGCATCACTGAGACTCTAAGCCTCAGTTACATAGCAGAGCCCAATCTGATTGGGAATATCTGCCAGGCCGTGTATCACCAGAAATCCTAAGGAGACCACAGAGAAGACTTACCAGGCAAGATCAGATTGCCCGAGAGGCATTGTGCAGGCAGAGGAGGCCACTGTTAGAGAACTCTGTGTAGGGTAGAGGTTTAAGAGACAGCACTCAAAGAGTTGAAGGGAATGGAAAAATGTGCTGCATCTTGGTGGTTAGTGTAGCTCAGGACATGAGAGTCCAGCAAAGGCTTACGGAGGTGGTCGGGCTGCGTGCAACAGATGAAGAAAATTGTCACTTCTCCCACTCAAGTTTGTGTGTCTCCCTCGGCAGAGCAGTGCAGCACACCGGTGACAAATTCAAAGAGATAATCAACGAGAGGTTGAAGAGTGACCAGAGTGGAATTAACTGGATAGTAACAAAATCAAGGTCAAAGTCCAACTTGCTCTTGAGTAAATGCGGAAGTATTCTCAGGAGCCTCCGAAGACCAGGATACTTTAAGAAATATTCCTATAGGAAAATCATAACTATGCGTGAAGAGCCAGGTGTGGCATCCAACAGAATGATGTCTGTGTCCAAGACTGGGCCTAGGCCCAGGCTTCTCTCTGCCTTGGGCTGTTGTTGTGTTGTTGTTACATATCTTCTAGTTGGTACCAATTCATAGCAACTCTATGTATAGTATTTGGGTCAGTAGATCTTAGTTCTCAATGGAAAGTACTGGAGGTTCAAGAAGAACTTTGTAATATCATACTTGTCACATAAGTATGTTGATTACATGTACATATATAGAACTATTTGCTTAGTAAAACACATATAACCTCCATTCAAAACATTCACTTAACAACTAGAATGTTGATTGCTCAAACTCCAAGCTGTAGACCATTTATTGAGTTGCCAGGTAGAAACACCTGAATGTGATTGCATCAGAATCAACATTATACCACGTTTCTGGCCCTCAGCAAAGACCAGTCTTGGGTGAATCCACCACATACCCAGTAACCCAGGTGAGGACTACATGCCCGTCATCTGAATGTGGGTAGTCTCTGATTTGAGTATTGCCAAGTAACCCAGTTCTGGAATAGCACACATTTTAATTATATGTTTCATTTAACTGGCACCTGTCCTTGGAGGCTGTCATTAAAATATAACAAGCTATCAGGTAGCAACTATTATTAACTATGATTTATAGTGAGGCAAACAATAAGGAAAGAAAGAAGAAAGGCAGAGAAGTTTAGAGGAGTGACAGAATTGAAAGGCCACTGGTCAAAGAGTACCATGTCAATGATCTAGAAAATTTACTGTTGTTGTGAGCTGGTATTGACTCAGCCCCTGGCTCACAGCAACCTCATGTACAACAGAAAATAAGGCTGCCTAGTCTCATGCCATCCCCGTGATCACTTGCTGAATTGGCCACTGTGATCCACCGGGTTTTCAAAAGTAGATCCCAAGCCTTTCTTTCTAGTGCCTTAGTATAGAAGTTCTGCTAAACCCTGTTTAGTGTCCTGTCAACATAGGAGGGCTCACAATGAAGTCCATAAATTTAGCTGTCCCCAGTGGTACATACCTCGTTGCTAACTATCTCTGTGTCTCCTTGGAAGTATTCCCCTTGGGAAGTTATTCACTGACACCAGTACCTAGTCCACCCTTCAAAGTAATTTTGGAACTCTTTCTGGAATGCCCATTGAGCACAGGTGGCAAGGGGGCAAGTTCGCAAACTTAATTGTATGGTTGTCTCTGAGAGAGTTTTTAGCCAGTAAACAAATAATTGTTTAGAACACCCTCCCTAGTCTCCTGATCTGGCCCCCACTAACTTTTTTCTTTACCCAAAGAGAAAGGACTATTGAAAACAAGATATTTTGATGACATTCTGGACATCAAGTGTTATACAAGGACAACTCTGATGGCCATTCCAGAAAAAGAGTACCTAAAATTACCTTGAAGGGTGGACTAGGCCCTGGCATAGGTACATAGTTTCCCAAAGGGAGTACTTCAAAGGTGACCATAGTGATATTCAGCAATGAGGTATGTAGCACTTTTTCTAGGATGATTTCACAGACTTCATTGTCAAATCTTCTACAAGCCTCCTATGACAGGGTACTGTGTGTGAGGTTCACCGGCTGGGATTAAACTCACCTCTCTTATGTAGAAGGTGAGAGTTTTGCCACTGAACCACAAATGTTTTCTAGAAAATTTACAGAAAATGAAAATCCAAATTATTGAATTTCCTGTGCTTGTGCCTGAATTCACTAAATAATTCATTTGCCATTTCACCTTGTTTGTGGAGCCTACTACTTTTTTCCTGGGTAAGCTGGGAAAAACCACTTCTAAAGAAAATAGTTGACTCTGAATGAGCCAGTTCCTAAAATAAGTTTTACCAGTTTAAACATCTTATATTGCTTGGCTTTCGTATTTAGTCTGTGAAGAGCGCAAGTTTGAGGAAGGGACGAAGGCAGGACAGCTAAAACAAGGTAGAAGAGGCGCTGATCATCCTCGATGTGGGGTAACGAGTGTATGTGAGTTGTTGTTATCTTACCCTGTTTAGTATAAAAGTAGAAACTTCCATAATAAGAGGTTAAAAGAAATTCAGTTTAGGAAAGCATTTAGATCCTCATGCCAGTGTGTTTGGGCAAATTACTTCATTTTGTACTACAAATTTGGCCATGGACAGGACAGACTATCTTATATTAATTACATTATATTTCTATACTTATATTAGTGGTCCCATAATAACTGTACCAAGTTCTCCTTAAATTGGAAAACATAATCTGTATACATTTTTTGAGTCTGTGTATCCACAAGCAGTTCTTTTATATCAGCCCTGGGTTTTTAGACTAAATGCCAAATATGCTTCCAGTTTAGATCAAATTTAGCTTTAACTCAAATAATTAGCCCTTGCTTCTAATTCTAATGGAAATGTAAGACTATTAACTATTCCGTCACAGTAGCACCATTAGGTGCTGCTGCTAACGGTGATTTATATGAAATAATTAGCAAACTATTTCTGCTGTAGAAACATGCAAAATTTGTCCTAAACCAAAGGCAAAACAATAATAAAAACTATTGCCTTTTAACCTTTTCATGAATTTAAATAAAAAATGTGCACGGGAATTGCTCATTAATAAGGCCCGTTAAGCTTGGAGGAATATTTTACATTCATCTGTACTTCATCAGACAAGTTCATGACCTCTGTAGAATTACTATAACTCCTGCAGCTTTTAAGCTGGCATGGGAGAGCACACAAAATATTATTTTATGATTAGAAAATTTTACTAGAATCGACAGAAACAAGAAAACACTCTCCACTGAGTACGAGCTATCAACTTAGTACATATAAAACTAAAAATATTGAACAAAATTACTTTTATCCCACTAGTTACCCTAAAAAGAAGCAACTAAACATAGCTAAGCCTAGTGCTAGAGTTCTAGGGTTAGCTTTTACTATGTTTCTGCAGGTTGATACAGTGAGAAGCCACAAGGCTTATTTCAAAATTTTCTCATTGTAGGGCAATGGCAAAAATACATAGTATTTTCTTTTTTTCTCACTAGATGATGTTCATTTTGAAAGTGTCCTAAGGTTTATTTTCATCCCACTTTTTCCCAGATTTCCTGTTGAATGAATTGTGTGAAAGCTATTACTATTTAGGATATTACTGTGAGCAGAGGTCCCACGAAAGCAGTGAAGTAAGTCCAGTTGCATCTCCATCATGCAGCCTGAGAAAATTCCATCCGCAGAGCTGATTCATGCGACTTCTTTGGATCTGCTACTGGCAGAACAATAAGAGATGAATGAAATAAGCACTCAGCAGCTGAATGCCCTTAAAGACCACTTGGGAACTTTATTTGGTGCCAAATAAAGTGACCTGCCAGTGTCAGCTGTGGGAAGCGTATTGTACTGGGCTCTGCAGTCTGTCCCACTTGTCTATTCATTTCTGAGGAAATTTTCAGGTATTGAATTTTAATCCATGATGCCCAATTATAATTTGGGACCCTTTTACATTAGAGACTGGGCTTTGCCCCATTTGGCAATTAAACCAGAGTTGCCTAATACATGATTTTAATTTCCGGAAAGCAGGTGCTTCCTTTGGTCAGTTACCAATCTCTGGTTTTCCTTCCTTCTTTAGCTTAATGCATCTTTATTTTTAGCCTCCACTCCCTTTCTCTAAGTCTTTTCTCCATGTTAGATTGTTGTCTGTGTTTAGCTTATAGGGATTCTGATAGGCTTCTTTTAGAAGTATTTATAACTAAGAAATCATGTGTTAGATGCCTATTTGATCTCCACTTTGTATAACTTATATTGCTTTTTAAAGTAATCCGAATAAAGACTTGTTTATAACATTATCTAACACTTGCAAACTAGGAAGCCAGAATCCCTCAGGAATAACTATTTGTTCTGTGTTACCTTTCTTTGTTTCCTGTTTTTAACCAACTCAACTAGAGACTTCTGTAACAATTCAAAAACGAATGTTGCTGAGTTTCTTGAGAGTATGTGTCTTCTCCAAATAATACTTTACTCTTTAAAATAATTATCTGACACAATATAGATTAAGATTTTAATAAACAAATATTTGACTCAGATACAGGATGCCTGATTTGGGGGTAAAATATTGCAGAAGCAAAAGTTCAAACTGGCTGTATCCCCTTTGTATATTCGGATTCAGTATATATTTGGTGGAAAGGTAAATTCTCAGAGGGGGTGGAGCAGAAATCAATGAGTAAGGAGCCATAATTAGAAGTCAAATCCCATTTAAAAATAAGTACTCCTTTGAAACATACACATATCTACTTAGGTCCAATATGGTGTGATTTTACCCTCTGAAATTACTTTGTACTTGAGTAAGCTTAAGCAAATGCCACACGCACACACACACTCACAAAATAATAATAACACACATGAAGAAAGAAACAAAACGCAAGCGCTTTGCCCTCGAGAGGGCATAGCAACCATAAAGGACAGAGCAGAATTGCCTCCCAGGGTTTGCGAGGCTGCAGTCTTTACGGAAGCAGACTGCCATACCATTCTCCTGCAAAATAGCTGATGGGTTCCAAACAGTGACTTTTTGCTTACCAACCAATCACCCACGGTGCCACCAGGGCTCCTCAAACAAACACAGTAAAGCCCAAATAGATGAAATTTGTAAGCCAATTGTCAGTTTGTGTCAGTGGTGACTCCTTCCCTGTGCCTTCCGTTGCTGGGAATGAATTGCCTACTTCGTTTTTCTCATTCACACACATGAAATAAAATAGTGAAAAAGTGTTGCTGTGATGACCTTCAGAAAGGTTAAATAAAACATGTGGTGGTCAGAGACAGACCCGAGTCACTGGGAAGGGAGGTAAATGAAAGGGACAGGGAGAAGAAAATTAGATGGAAACAGAAAAATAAAAATTATGGAGGAATATGAACAGACAAAGACAATGAGAAACAGAGGAAAAGGAAAGAAGTGCTTCTGCCGGAGTCTGTCCGAGTGCTTCCATCAATGGGCTTAACCCAGCCATCAAGCACAGCCCACGGATACCTGCTGCCCCCACCCCACACTCATCTGCACTCGCTGGAATGCAGTCACGTAATTAACGGAGGATTAGCGGAAGCTGACAGCCCTCAGTGGGACCATGTGCAAATATTTATTTTAAAAAGAGCAGACACCAAATTCTGAATTCGGAAAACACAGTTTTGCAAAACTCTCTGTTGCCTAACAATGGAATTTATTATTCTATTTAAAATAATTAGCTCCCTTAGAATATAATATATCTGATTTGATTTAAACATGTATCAAATTGTGTGAGGTAGTATTTCTAAAACTGTATTCTAAGAAACTTCTGTATTCTGTTGGAAACACAAGGTCTCACAGGTCCACGAGCTTCATTGTTCTAAACATTGCATACCTCATTGCTCAATATCACTACGGTCACCTTCGAAGTACTCCTGGGAAGCTTCGCACCAACACCGGAGCCCAGTCTACCTTCAAAGCAATATTGTAACTCTTGTTAGAGTGGCCATTATGCATTTTGGCAAGGTGGCAAGTTCGCAAACTTAATTGTATAGTTGTCTGTGACGGAGTTTTTAGCCAGTAAACAAATAATTGTATTGGAACATTCTCCCTGCTCACCTGATCTGGTCCCCAATGACTTTTCTTTACTTGAAGATAAACTATTGAAAGGAAGACATTTTGGTGACATTCAGGACATGAAGGGTAGTACAATGATGACAGCATGGATGGCCATTCCAGAAAGAGTTCCAAAATTGCTTTGAAGGGTCAACTATGGTGGCATCGGTGCATAGCTTCCCAAGAGGAGTACTTCAAAGGTGATTATGGTGATATTCAGCAGTCAGGTATGTAGTTTTTTCTAGGATGAGTTTGTGAACTTAATTGGCAATGCTTGTATACTGGTGCTTTCTGAAGAAAATACACCCTCATCAAAGGCATTTCAACCATTGCAAGCAGTATTTTCCTATTGACAGTGTACTGAAATTATTTACCGTAGTATAGGCACTGGGAAATAATGCAGTGGAAAATGAAAAGGAAAAAACTGTTTAATTTTATTGAAGCCAGAATTTTACAAAATAACTTGGCTCTGAAACTTTGTTCTACTTGCATCACTATTAATTATTTGTATTCTCTAGAACATAGTATCATAAAGCACTGTATTTCAGGAATAGCAATTAGGAGGTTTATTTGGTGGTTGTTTTTGCTCTTGTTTGGAAATGTGGAATTAGCAGAAAGGTGTGGTAAGTCTCTCTTTGGGACCAGTAATATTAAGACTTAATAAATTTGTTTAAAGTGCAGTTAAGTGAGATGTGAGTCTTACACTACATAATATCCATTTTTACTAGGCCTCTTAACTTTTCCCCAGTCAGATTCAGCACCTTAAAGGCAGGGTCCATGTTTTGTTTTCCATTGCACCTGAGACCTTGCATCATCCTTGGGACACAGTAAGCACTCAATAAATCATTTGTTGGAGTGAATGAATGTATACTATGGTAGACATAATTTATGTCTAGATATATAATCCATGGTTAGATTCAAATGTGAGCTGAAAAAAAAAAATGACTTGCCCTCAAAGTAAAAATAACAGAAGTAAAAGTGAGAATGACTGAACTGAACTGATCTTTAATAGCTTTGTCAGAGGCCAATAAATTCCTCACCAATTACTCTATTGTAGGATGCTTCATTGCTCCTGTTAGCTAGTCTATTTGAAGTCAATGTTCATTCTATTCTGTAAATTTTCAATTTGTTTTTAAGTCTTTATGTCTTCAATTATCTTCCAATAGCTCTTTCTTACCTGCCATTTACTTTTTGTTGAATGAGTTCTTAAAAGCAAAACTAACAGTGAACTTCATTCATCATAAAGGGCCCAGAAAGCATTGTGAAGACACAAGAAAAGGCAGTGACATCCTGGGGATGAGAAATTTGTCATGTAGAAGAGGTAAAAGAGCTAAGATGTTTAATTCATGCAACAAATATTTAAGAGTGTCTATTCTGTTCTAAGCAGAGTGAATAAAATATTGAGACTTCAAGGTTGGCCAAAAATATGAAATATTCATAATGCAGACAGAATTAAAAATTATGCAAGTTTTAGTCACCCTAAATTTCACTTACACTCTAGAATGTCTTTATATTTTTTAGAGTACTGTGTTGACAAGTTAATGTTTTTTTCTTGTCTTTTGATGCTCCATTTTTACAGAAGTTCATCTTTTCTATCTTGATAATACTGCCAGATTTCCTAACATTGCACAGTATTTTGTAGGCCAGGACAAAACTACTTATTGTGATTCTGTCACATAAAATTTAAAGCAGTTTTAGTGATAGAACATCAAAGCAGGAACTGTTCAAAAATCCACCTCAAAAGAGTTTAGACCTGGAATCAGTAAGTGATGCTCCGTGGACCAAATCTGACCGACTGCATGATTTTCTAAATAAAGTTCTATTGGGATACAGGCATGCCTATTACGTATTGTCTATGACTGCTTTTTGTGCTATGACAATAGAGTTGGGTAGTAGAAACAGAGATAATATGGCCCACAAAACCAAAAATATTTACTATTTAGTCCTTTATAGAAATTAGATGAAAATATTAATTTGGGTAAAAGCAGAATAATAGATAACTGAAAAGCAAAAGCAACATCTTCCTCTGTATAGGATTTTGTTCCTGTATTTGAATATGCTATGAATATTTTTCTTGGACTTCCTATTTTTTAAAGAAAGTAGTATTTCTAGACTTCAAGGTTTGAATCAGTAGCAGTTGGAATTCCATATAATTTCCCAGTGTTCTTCCTTTGTTTAATTTCTATAAATTCACATATAAAGGAACTATAATGACTACATTTTTTGTAATGCTTTTTATGCGGGGAGCACAGAGCTTGTCTCAGGAGGTAGTGCATCATAGTGGAAGTTGTAGCCAGCCTCCAAGATGGTCCCAGTCCTACTTATTTCCTGATATTATCTCCCTTGTGTTCTCCCATCCTACAGTGAATAGAACTGACTGTGTAATCACTGGGATGTCACAAAATTTATAAACTGTTTGAGTCTAAAGGAAACCCTGGTGGCATAGTCATTAAGTGCTACAGCTGCTAACCAAGTATCTGGCAGTTCAAACCCACCAGGTGCTCCTTGGAAACTCTATGGGGCAGTTCTACTCTGTCCTATAGGGTTGCTATGTGTTGGAATGGGCTTGACAGCAGTGGATTTGGTGTTTGAGTTTTTGGTCTAAGACATAAAAGACTTTATGGCTTCCATCTTGCTCTGACTGAACTGGTTACTATGTGAGAAGACACATAACCTACTCATTGGAAAGACCCATGTGTCCAGGAACTGTAACTTCTGCCAACATCAGCCAGGAATTGAGGTGTTCAGTTAACATTCTTGGAACTGTACCCTGTAGTCCTTGTCACATCTTTAGACGACTACAGCTCCTACTGACATCTTGAAGGTATTCTCCTGAGAGACCCTGAGCCAGAAGGCCCTGGCTAAGTTGCTCCAGAATTCCTGACCTACGGAAACTGTGAGATAATAAATGTTTACTGTTTTAAGCTATTACTTTTTCAAATACTTGTTTTGCAGAAATAAATAACCAATACAGTGTACAAGAGTGTGGGCTCTGATGCCACACAGCCTTGCGTTTGAATACTAGATCTACCAAGTGGCATATGTGTGACCTTGGGCCAATGTTCCAAACTAATGTGCTTAGCTTTCTCATCTTTGAAAGTGGGGATATAATTGTCTCTGTTACATAGGATTGTTGTGAAAATTCAATGACAGAATGAATGAGAAGAATTTTCTGGAGCACAACAATTGCTGAGTAAATGTTTAAAATTATTTACTTTCAGTTATTATTAGATTTAAGTCTAAGTACCTATCCAAGAATTCTTTCATATCTTTTTTAGGGGAGAAGGGGACTGAATGAATATATACTAGAATTTTACAGGACTGTTATTCTACACTTTAGAGCCTATAAAAATTAGAAGACCTAAAATAAATCTACTAGATCACTAAAGCATGTTTTTAAGAAGAGACTATATTGTCAGTATATTTGTAAACAAGATCTAATATATACTAACTTTAGGAAAGGAAGAACAGGCTGCTACTCAAAAACAAAGGTAAAAACTGTAGCCTAACCCCAGCCACAAATCTTAGAAAACAAAATGAAAAATGTAATTTTTTGTTTAATTTGTTAAAGTCTAAACCACAAATATCATTTTTTGTGAAAATTAAAGATAAATAGCAAAATAATATGATTCTTTGCAGACTGTTTGAGTTATTTAACCCTTCTTTAATTCAAGAGATTACTGAACAAAACCAATGTTCATTCAAATACACTTATGAAATCTGTTGTGGATTACCAATATCATCGGTTACACCTGTTTCAAATTTATTGCTTTCACTCAGGTTAAATAATAAAAGGGTCCGTTTGTCCCACCACATGTATATACACAAATTCAGCTTTCATCATTCTCTACAAGTTTAATCCAGTGATTTATGTTTTTTTAACGCATATTCAGGGAAACAGTGGAAGAAACTCATCCAGACAGACAGAAGGGCTAGATGGGATTACTAGGGTGTGTTCAGGGTTTAAAGCTGGTTGATTCAGTTCAGAGTAAGTTAAAAGGAAAAAAAAAAAGTAATACTGTAACTCTTCTTAAGGTTCTAATCATTTTAATGACTTGAGCAAAAGAGAACAGACCAAGGTCAAGAAAGTTCAGAGACAATGATCCCTAGTTCTAGGAATATATGACATGGGAGAAAAGCTATTTCTTCAGATTTTCTTTGTTCAACAGTGGAAAACACTGCTATATTTTTCTTAGAGAAAATCTACCTTAAGTCATCATATTAATGGTTAAATCTGAGGTTTTGAAATCCTTTATTTTCTTTTTGAAACTATTATATTTCACTTAATAGCACAACTAATAGCAAAAACTGATAAAATGTAGCAAGGGTGAGCTTTTTTGCTTTACAGTAATGTATTATATTACTTTGAGATTCTTTGGCACTGAATTTTCAGATTCAGAGAAACAACATGACTTATCCTGTTATTGATGATTTTGAACCTTTGAACACTTCCAGTTCAAGCAATAAAATACTGGGATATGAGGAAGAAAAATTTCTCCCAAGAGAATAAAACCTACTCCACTCTATCAGGTATTTCATTTCAGTAACACTCTAATTTTTACACTCATTAAGAACTTTCTTTTGTAATATTGCTTTGTTCAGTGTAGAAAGTACTTTAACAAGTGGACTCTTTTCCATTAACATCTTTCCAAACATAGAGGACAAACAGAGACTTGATAAGAACACCCTAGTGCTTCTCTGAACCCAGTATGTAATTCTATCTCCAACCATATTTTGTTCTAACTTTCATGGTTTAATGAAACACTTTGGGCCGTGATGTGTTTTGTATTCATTAACTTTTAAAGATGAAGTGCAATGTTGTCTAATTATTAGCATTTGGGACAGAATATCAAGTGTTCTACATTTTGTTCCGATTCCACACGTGATGCAGTTCATACATAAAGACAGTAAGTAGGAGATAGATTTCAGTGATGTCCAGTAGAACTTTCTACAGTGATGGAAATGTTCTCTGTCTGTGCTGTCCGATATTGTAGGCACTATGTCCGTGCGGCACTCAAACATTGTGGTTAGTGCAACTGAGGAACTACATTTTTTATGTTACTTGATTTTGATCCATTTAAAGTTAAATAGCCACAAATTGTAACTGGCTACCTGGTTAGATATTGCAGGACTAGAGAATTCATAAGCAGGTTACAAAAACAACAACCAGCTCCACAACAGTTGATTTGTCTCAACTTCTAGATCCTGATATTTTTCTTCCATATTGTTAACAACTTCTAAATAGATCAGGTTGGGGGTTATTTTTAAATGCTGTAAGAAATGTTTATGGTAGAATGTATACTGCTTAAAGGCTTGGTTTGATTTAGTATCTTTATATGCAAAAGCCAGTCAATTATGACTCATCGCTACCCTATAGGACAGAGCAGAACTGCCCACAGAGTCACCAAGGAGCATCTGGTGAATTTGAACTGCTGGCCTTTTGGTTAGCAGCTTTACAGCCTAGCCACTATACAACTAGGTTTTCCCTAAAAACACTAGTATTTTTAAATACTGTTTGCAAAAATTGGAGCAGCACAGAAAAAATTAAATGTACTTGTTTCAAATTTATGATTTAGGAGTGTAATTGAATTTCCTCTTTGCCTCACTACCACAGTTAGTTTGAAATTTCTTCAAACTGAAATATTATGAATTATTTTTAAGATTCATAAAATGCTATAATTTTAAGGATAATGTTTAGCATAATAACAAGATCAGCTAGTCTCAAAGATGTCACACGTTCCTGTTCTTTCTTAATGTCTCTTGCGGACAGAGTCACATTTGCTTGGAGTAGAGGGGTGCTTTGTCCCAGGCAAAATGTGCCTGGAGATAGCTAATGTCATACTATTTTATGTATGCTTTTTATGGCTTTAGTTCTATGTAAATTTGTGGAGGCAGTAGAGAGGAAATGGTAGGATATAATCAATGTGAAATTTCCAGTATACTCTTGCATTGTTATAAATGACTGCGGTTTGACTTATTATGTTAATATATATATTTTTCTTTTATTCCTCAAGTTATGACATTCTTAAATGATCATCTTATTCTTTTCTAGTATCTACCATGACTTTTTACAAGATAATGGACATGCCATTTGGATTCAGTTATTTAGATTTTGTTTCTAGTTAAATAAGTAACTCTCAGTTATTTTAAAGCTATGCCATTGTCTAAAACCAATCAGGAACGACCTAATCGAAACCGATGTGCGTTTGTGGGGATAGAAGTGTTTTGAAAGTTCATAGAGACATCCTGAATTTTCTTCTTCCTAAAACTCCCTGTTGGTAAAATTGTGTTGTTGCTGCTGTTTGAATTTATATATGCTACAAAAACCATAGAACACGCAATCTTTCAGAACTCTAAATTCCTTATTTCCTTTCTCAATTTGTTGTTCCCCCAGAATAGCTGTGCCCATGCACCTGTGTGCAGTGACTTACCTATTTCAGCCTAGAGTCTGTTCTGCTCTAGCTGCCAATCACATCACTTCCACAGTATTTCACTGCACACAAATCTAGTTTGAGTCAAGTCTACTTCTAATCAATAGATCCTTATAGATTGTTTTAGTGTACCTAAATCACTTCCCAGAAAAATATCTGGCCATCTCATTTCTAATGGGAAAACATCAGACGAGATTTCAATCTGGGCCACTAAAGAGAAAAGGTTAATGTACTGTTTTGTCCATCAGGGGCCTCAGTTCCATGCAGTCCATATATGAAATGGAGAAATGTGTGGTCAAGCAAGTCAAAGATACAGAGGATGGAAACATTTTAATTGGGAACAATGGGGACTGAAGGAAAAGGGCTCAAGCATGTGCATGCTGCCAGATGGCTTCAACACTGCAGAAAGGTCATGTATTGGCCCAAACCTCCACGGCAGGCCAAGGCAGCCAAGTTCTAAAAACACAAGTACAATATTGTAACCAAACTGCCCAGAAATCCTTCTTATTAAATCAACAGCAAATGTAGCTACCAGTGGTACCGTGAATGCCTTAACTACACAGGTCGGTTTTCACTCTTAGTCAAAACATATTATTTAGAGTTCTGATAAGATAGTTGAGTAACATGGTAAGCAGCTGTTCTTAACTATCTTTCCTGGTCTGTAGCAAAGGAGAATACTGACAAAATGTACATTTACAGGTTGCACTTTCCAGTTAACAAAATACTGTGATGCGTATCATCCTATTTTCTCTTTACTGTAGCACTATGAGAGAGTTAGTAGACCCCTGAATCACAGACCAGGAAACTGATACATTCAGGAAGTTGTGTGAGTGAAAACAGCTGACATCTCTGGGATGTATCTTGAAGTGTGGCCAGAAGATCCTGCAACCCATCTTTCATTTGATTTTATGTACTAAATTGGTCATTGACATCCACCCTTTCATTTTCCGATATTTTAAATGAGAATTTTAGCTCTGAAAAGAAACATATTTTCATCTAGGTGTCTCCTAGTCAGGTTTATAGTGTTTCTTAGGTCCTATTGGAAGTCAGCATCCTGTATGTAATAGAATTGTAAACTCTGACTCCCGATAGAAGTTACAGAAGGGCCTTTACTTCACAAGTCTTTTCAGCGGCAGGTACAGACCAGTGAAGTGAGCCTTTTAGGCCTTAATGATGTCTGAGACCACTTTCTGGACTGTTGTGGGAAGGTGCTCAGATGGCTTCCAGTGCTTTCCCCCTCCTGGTATTTGTAGGTCATTCCTTCCCCCCGAGTGTGGGCTGGATCTCATAACACCCTTTTAATGAATTAAACAAAAACAAACCAACAAAAATAGTTGCCTTTTATAGTCCAATACATGCAATCCTATTTGTGTCACAGTAGAACTGACACAAATAGGGATTTCAGTAACTGAGTTTTTAGAAGTATATGGCCAGGTCTTTCTTGTGAGGCATGTCTGGGTGGTCACATGCTGTTTGCGTTTACCAGAGACTTCTAATATATAAAATATGGCAAAAGGGATAGATGTAACTTCTGAGACGATGTTACAAAAAAACCTCTGGCTTCTGTTTTACTCACCCCTCTTGCCTCTTGCTTGCGCACTCTGATGGAAGACAGGGTGTGTGAACGGCCCTGTGGAGAGGCTCGTGTAGCAAAAAACTGAGGCAGGCCTTCAGCCAAAAGCCAGTAAAGAACCGAGGACTTCAGTCCAACACCCACAAAGTGCTGAATCTTGCTGCTAATCATTTGAGTGGGCTTGGGAGCAGATTTCTTCTCTGATTAAGGCTTGAGTGGACCACAGCCCTGCTGGACACCTTCACTGCAGCCATGTGAGGAAACTGACCCAGATGATCCAGGTGGAGCCTTGAAATGACTGCAACCTTGCTTAACACATTGATTGCATCCTTGTGAGAGATCTCATTCAGGACACCCAGTTAAACTCTGCTCAGATTTCTCACCCGTAGAAACTATGAGAAAATACATGTTCATTCTTCCTGAGGGACCAAATTGCTGGGCTGAGGGTGGGGAGCCATGATCCTGGGGTCATCTAGCTTAATTGACATACCATAGTTTATAAAAGATATGTTCTGCACTCTACTTTAGTGAGTAAGGTCTGGGGTTTTAAAAGCCTATGAGTGACCCTCTCTGGTCTCACCTCTTTGGGACAAAGAAAGCTAAATATACAAGGGAAAGATTAGTCCAAAGGATTAATGGGCCACATCTACCACTGCTTCCTCCAGACTGAGTTCCAGTATAACTAGATGGTGCCCAGCTGCCAATACTGACTGCTCTCGCAGGGAACACAGTAGAGAGACTCCCAGAGGGAGCTCTGAGGATAAAAGCACAGCACAAAATTCTAACTCACAAAGGAGACTAAGCTTATTAGCCTGGACGAAACTGGAGAAACTCTCAGAGTATATTTTCCAGACACCCTTTTAGCTCAGTAAGGAAGTCACTGCCGAGATTCACCTTTCAGCTGAAGATTAAACAGGCCCATAAAACAAAACCAGACTATAGGGACTCAACAACCCAGAGGCAAGGACTAGAAGGCAGGAGGGGACAGGAAAGCTGGTCATAGGGAACCCAAGGTTGAGAAGGGAGAGTGTTGACATGTTGTGAGTTTGTTAACCAATATCATAAAACAATATGCGTACTACTGTTTAACGAGAAACTAGTTTGTTTTGTAAACCTTCATCTACAGTAGAACACACAAAAAAATACATTTGTTAAACTGCTAAATTTTGAGGCAGTTTGCTACACAGCAATGTATTAGTAATACTTGGACATTCAACAGAAGCCCCTTTTCCTAACCTTTAATTACCGTCACCACCAACCACAGCTGTTAAGTCCGTTCCGACTCATAGCAACCCTGTAGACAGAGTAGAACTGCCCTATAGAGTTTGTAAGGATCCCCTCATGGATTTGAACTGCCAACTTTCTGCTTAGCAGCTGTAGCACTTAACCACTACACCACCAGGGTTTCCACCTTTAAGTACACGATATACTGTTCCTTATCCAGACATACCGTTTTAAAAGTGTTTGATGTCAGAAACTATGAAAAACTGCGTAGTAGACATGATTATTCCTTTGGGGTTAGTATTGGGGCCCTAGTCGCCCAATGGCGAAGAGCTCGGCTGCCAGCCAGAAAGGTCGTGGTTCTCATCCACCGATGGTTCCTTAGAAGCCCGAGGGTCAGTTCCACTTTGTACTAAAAGGTTGCTGTGATTTAAAATCTACTTGAAGGCAGTAGGTTTTTTTTTTTGAGGTTGGTAACATCTGGCCTGTACTTCCCAGAGGTGCCTGGGAAGAAAGGCCTAACCATCTATTTCTGAAAAAGCAGTCAGTGAAAACCCTTTGGAGCACAGCTCTGCTCTGACATGTGTACAGCATCCCTGAGCTGGAATCAATATAACAGCAACTGGTCTGGTAGTAGTATCTCTAAGACGTTGGGAGAGTCGTTTCATATCTCATAATCTAAAATTGTTTCATCTGTAAAATAATGCTACCTATATACTACTCATACAATAAGATTTTCAAAAATATGTTTACAAGATGCTGGAAACAGGGCTAGCCAAGCCAAGTGCCATCGAGTCGGATCCGACTCATGGCGACCCTAGGGCACTGGACTAAATATTTAGTATCTAGTAGGGACTCAGAGGAAACCCTGGTGCCATAGTGGTTAAGGGCTATGTCTACTAACCAAAACATCAGTAATCAGAATCCACCAAGTACTCACTGGAAACTCTGTGATGCACTTCTGCTCTGTTCCAAAGGATCTCTGTTGAGTCAGAAGAGACTCGAAGCCAGTGGGTCTAGGGCTTTTTTTTTGGTTTAGGCACAGAGGAGCCCTGGTGGTACAATGGTTAAACATTAGGCTGTTAACCAAATGTCAGCAGTTCCAATCCACCAGCAGCTCCTTGGAAACACTAGGAAGGCAGTTTTGTTCTGTCCTATAGTATTGCTATGTGTCAGAATGGACTGGACTGTAAACGGGTTCTGTTCTCTTCCGTAGGCAGTGAGGAGAGAGCCCTGGTGGCTCCATGGTTAGAGAGGCTACTAACAGAAAGGTCAGTGGTTTCAGCCTACTAGTTGCTCCAGAGGAGGAAGACGTGACGGTCTGCTTCTATCAAGATGACAAACAGCCTTGGAAACCCTAAGAGTCCGTGTTACAGGGTTACTGTGAGTCACAGTCAACTCAAAGGCACCAGGGTATTTTTGTTTGTTTGTTTTAGGCTCTCAGAAAATGTTAGCTATTTTTATAACACCTCTTTCTGAGCCTGCATTTAAATCAAAAGCTTCATCTACCAGTTTAGGTTTGCATTTCAAACATTCGTCTTCCTTATAGAAACACTAAAGACTCAGTTGACAGCATTTTGGAAACATCAGTGGACACATGGTGAGCCATTCCTTTTCAAAGGGGGAACTAGGAAACATGGAGTTGGGGGGCGACTTCCTCCATGGTTTTGATATTGCTGACTGTTAAGCGCAATGGTTAGGTGGTAGTGAGGGGATTATCTCATGCCGTCAAGCCTGGTTTCCCTATTACAACCATGGGTATTTGAGTTAACTACAGTTGGTTTGTCTATGATTTAAGATAATCTCAGCAAAATTAATTTTAAATGTGCTGAAATTATCTTAAATAATTAAAGAAATATGTACTAGGACAGAACAGCAAATAGCAGCAAGGCACTCTATAATTGTGTTTTTCAGCTGAGACTGTATAACTGAATAGTTGGGCCTAGGTGGAAACAAACTTTATTTACATTTACTGGGCGTAACAAAATTTTAAATGCATTTCTAATGAAAGGTTTGTATTGGGATAAAAAATTAATTTTTCAATCTTTATCAACTTTTCATACACTAAGTACAGAGTTTGGGTGTAATTGTTTCCTAGTATTCATTTAAATAAAAATACATGGAGTGAAGATATATATCTGTATATAGTATCAATTTATATATAGAACAAAGTTACTCATGTTCTAACTAAATTACTTTTCTTAGCTACTTAAGAATACCAAAAATTTGTTAAGTGTTTGGACTTCCATCCTAAAGGGTCTGTTTATGTACAACTTAGTTTTCCCCTTCTATTTTATAATCTCTACATTCTATTCATTATTTATAAGACTTTACTTTTCTTTATAACCAGAAATACATTGATAATTGTGAATATTGATTTGTTTTCTTGGAAAATCACTTATGTGTTTTTTCCTATACCTTGAACTTACGAGTTAAAACAAACGTTAGCTTCTTCAAGAAAGATTTGAATCCAAAATGTTTTTATGTAAATGTTGCAAACTTCTGTATTTTGTGGGTTGTAAATTGGCACAGAAAAGGAATGCAGTTTTTGGCTGAGCATAACAAAGCAAAACAAATCAGAACAAAATCTTGTTCTTCTAAAGTTATTATTTTCTTTGCTCACGTTAGACCTATGCCAGAAAGGAGAATGTTAGTTTTCTCAGACTTAACTCCAAAACATAGGGCCCATATAGGACAGAGTTGAACTGCCCCCAGGGAGTTTTCAAGGCACAGTGGATGGATTGGAACTGTTGGCCTTTTGTTACCAGCTGGGCTCTTAACCACTGAGCTAACAGTGCTCCTTTCTCATGGGAGTCCTTCTATCACCAAAATAATACCTATGAAAAATGAAAATTTAGATGGGATTTAAACAGAAGGGAAAAACACTGCCAAGAGGAAAAGGATAAAAGCAATGAGCTATCTGAAACTCATTTGAACATAATTTAACTTTTTGTATTTGTGTATTTACTCAGACAACTAATATTTATCAGTAGTGACTAGGGGTCAAGTGCTATTCAAGGTCCTAGATTGCATCAGTGAACAAAACAGACAACCACAGCCTCTTGTAATTCTTTGTGAGGAAGGGTGCTGAGGTGAAGACAGAGAGACAATAAATACAACTGTAACAAACAAACAGTATAAACTAAATAGAGGCGGGATGAGGGTAGAGGTGGCAAAGGTTATAGTATTAAATAGAAAGGAACACTGGAACAAAGTCTTGAAAAAGGGGAAGAAATTATCCCAATCAATATCTGAAGAAAAAGCACTGAGGAAGAGGGAACGGCTTCAAGGAAAGCCCTAAAGCAGGAGTGTGTCTGACGTACTCACAAAACACAAGAAGGAGAATGTGAGACAGGGGAGTCAAAGAGATGAGGTCAGAGAAGAATGGGTGTGGGAGGGTTGCTAGAGATTGTTAAGGGACTAGTAGCCATTGTGAGGATTTTGGCTTGCACTCTGACTCATATTTTAGAAAAGATCATTCTGGATGCAATGTTGGGAATACACTGTAAGGAAATGAAGACAAAAATAGCTCTCCGTTAGGAAGTACCTACAATAATGCAGGGTAGAGATGTAGAGATGATGGTGCCAACTAGACTTTAAAAATCTTGTTTTTTATTCTCGTCCAAACTTCGAACACATCTCCATGTTCTTTCATTCCCGCTATTGTTCTTTGAGAATACATTTAATCTTTGTCTTAAAGATCGTGTACCACGTGCTTCCAATCAATTTTTTGTTCTTATCATCACCATCATCATCAGGGTAATTAATTCTGTGTGTCAATTTGAAGAGGCTGTGGTGGCCAGTTATTGGGACGAATATTAGTCTAGATGGTGTTGTAATTCTTAAGGTGAGCCTCTTTAAACCCTTTGAGGGCTTTAAGACTAAAACACTGATTATTTTCCGAGAGAGAAACAATTCTGCCTCAAGACTGTAAACATAGAAATCCTATCAGAATTTATAGGCCACAGTGTGATCTACAATTTTAGAAGGAAGACTGCTGGAATTTCCAGCTTGTTCCTTGACCTATGGATTTCAACTTAACAGTCACATGATCCAATTTCTTAAATCACTCTCTGTATGTATGTATCTATGTATGATGCATGTATGCACACAAAGGCACATATGTATAAATATGTGTGTGATCCTATAGGGTCTGTTTCTCTGGAGAACCATGACTAATGTAACTCCTATTATCATCTTCATAGCCAAAGCATTTGTTAGACAACTTACCTTGACTTGAACAATAATAAGATTGTAAAGATTTGGAAGTTTATTTCCACAATTTTCTTACTTTTATGAATTCTATTCCATCCAAAAAGTGTGTTAAATTCTGAATATGTGATAAATTCTCTGCTAACCGTGTTTTAAAAATAGGGACTGTGATCTGTAGACTATAACGCTTTAGACTACTACTGAATAGGACACAGTACTGAGTCTATTATGTGCTTTAACTCTGTTAGTCCTCTCAGTAACTTTGTAAACTGAATCCTGTTCTTACTACATTTTACAAATAAGGAAAATGAAGTATGGAAAGGTGAAATAAGTCATTCAAGACACCCAGACTGTAAGCACTAGAACTAAAATTTGAACTGAGTTATTTACAACTCCATGGTCTATACTCTAGGTCATTCATAAAAATGCCTTCTATTGTCCTAATGCTTTACAATATCTATGCTTTTTTAAAATGCTTTGTTTATTCACTTATTCATTCACTAGCCTCCTACTGTTTTCTCAACACTGTTAAGGATTGTGGGACAACTCAGCTGCAGTCTTATACAGTGTCTTTGTAGAAATTAAAATGACCTTTTGTCAAGACACTTCTTTATGTCGGAAAATCATCATACTATTCTGATCTTTTTAGAACAAGATACTTAATTGCTATTGTTGGAAAATCATTATAATAAATGTGCTCATTTATTTTCATGTCAGTATTAGAATAAACATGAAAGTCAAAACACCAAAGATGTTTATAGTTTTAGTAATAATGCCCCATAGATGAGACACCCTTGGAAAGTGCCTGATCTGAAAAGTTGAACATGATATTCCTATGTGAATGATAAGAAGATAATGAAACATAGCTTCCTAAAGATTGAAAATAAAATACCCATAGTAGGTCAGAAAACTTATTTTTTTTCTACAAGACTTTTAGAAACTTTATTGACAGACTCTTTCAAAATCTTCCAGTAAGAACTCAAATATTTTAGCAATGTTGAAAATAATAATCAGACTAATGTTTTTTATGTCTACTATTCTTTGGGAGTTGTCTTATTTTTACCACTTCTTTTCAGCTTGACAATACATATTGAATTCCTGTCAAGTGCAAAGCTGTATGGTAGGCATATTTTTAAAAAGTGGACCACAGCCTACTGGGAATGACCATACATGGTGTATGTACTAGAACACTGTGGAACTGAACACCGGGCCAGTTCTTTAGAGTGACAGTCATCAGTAATGATGTTAACCAGCTACCCACTTAGAAGAGTTTTCTTCCCCCCACACAACAAGATCACTGTATACCTATGACATTAATTTTTATATTAATTAGCATTTATACTCAGGAGATTTTCAAGTATGACTGATTATTAATTTCATCTTCAGAGAGGCTAATGGTAGAGCCATGTTCAAAGTTAAGGGTTTTTAACTCCAAAGCCCACCATGCCAGGATGCCTCTCAGCGTGTGGTAGGAGGGTGACCCAACCCTCACCTCACTCGTCACTTCTTTGGCAGCAAAGATTACGGAAGTGAGAGCACATGGCCAGAACAATAGACTAGCCAAGATCCTACTTGTGCCAGATTTGAGCTGACTTATGCCTGACTCAGACCAAACACAGATCCTTATTGTTTGGCAAACAATTCTCTCATCTAAACTCTGAACTATAACTTCAAACATAGAAAAACAGTGCAAGAATTTGCTGCTTGCTTCATTTATATCATTTTTCTCTTCAATCTGCACTTGCTTATATATAGTACTTCTGAAAAGGTGATTTGAAATTATTGAAGGGAGTGTTAAATAAGAATAATAAACATATATTGAAGTTAATAATGTATGAGGTACTATTATAGGCACTTTAATACATTAACTCTTTTTAAGAAATGAGAATCAGACTTTTTTCCCATTGTTAAAGAGCTTAGACAAACTTGGAAATATCTGGAACGGAAAGTCTGGGTGAAGGAATGAATATAAAGGAATCTTTGCATCTCTGACTTTCTCATGTAGCAATGTAACCCTGGAGGGATTGTCCACAAACTGGTGGGTAAAACATTTCAGCCACAGAAATAAATTAAAACATGCTTATGAAAGGTGTTACAGTTACTTTCAAAAGGCAGTTTATTTTTTACTTAATCATGTGGTCTACTAATGATTAATTTGAGAAATAACTGCTATTATCATGAAGCTAATACTTTCTCATAGCTGATACAAGTAATTTTTATGGTCTTTTTTTTTTCTGAGTTCTGTTTCTTTTTCTATGCCAATGCTCTGTTCTCTCTGCCTTTTTATAAGACACTCAAGAACAGGGGACATGTTTTATCATTCTTTCAAGATTTCTAGTGTTTAGCATTTTGCAACGCACATGGACAATTTCATTCGTTCATTACTTTTTGAGCCTCTATTACGTTACACTGGGTTGAGGCAGTGTAATGTAAATAAGACACAATTGCTACTATAAGAGTCATTGTTGTAGAGGGCAATAAACAGATAATATTACAATGTAAACACAAAAACAGTATCTGCATAGAACAAAAGGTTAAGTGCTGGACTACCACCCAAAGCTTGGTGCTGCAGACTCATACAATCTGCTTCTGAAAGGTCACAACTCCTGTGAAGCAGTTCTGCTGTGCACACCTGGGTTCACTACGAGTCAGAATGGACTCAACGGCAACTAGCAACAACAACACAACGTACATTGTCACAAGGGCGCTCGCCAAGATAACAGAGGTGGAGTACCCAACTCAATCTAGTGTAGTTACGGAGAATCTCCCAGAGAAGCTGATGAACACTGTGAAATCATAACAAAAGTAATAGAGGAGAAAGTAGGCCCACGTGGAGAGAACTGCTGGCAAGAACCAGCGTCTCACACCTATTCTCTACTGGGCAAAACCCATCTTGCGTTCATCCAGCAGCAAGAGCTTGATCTGTTCGGTGAGCTTTAACTAGTTCATGTTAAGCAATTTCATGGTCAGAATAGTAAGATCTTGACTGAAGGATTAGAAAGGAAAGCTGGAGCCAGCTCACTGAGGCCACTGTGCCCGTGGTTGCATTTGGTGCTGATGAGGCCCTGTGCCGGTGAGATGACTACAGCTGGACTTCTGATAGGTGTGGCTAAAAGAAGGTATCCACACGGAGCAGTCATTATGACTAACAACACCACGCGCCTCTCTCAGAGAACAAAAACAAAAGACACTGGAGTGTTCTCATGACAAGTTAATCCAGGAAGTAGTATAAGACAGGTGAAGAAACCCGGGTGTTAATTGTTCCTTAACCTGTCTGCTGCAGTTGTAGGTGTTTTGGAGGAGAGATGGAATCTGGTCAGTAGATGACTCATTTCACATTCTCCAGACTTGTGTGTTTATCATCTTCGTGACCTTTATTAAACATAACTTGAATCTTATCAACTGTCTACCCCACATAAGCAACATAGCTTTTGTTTTATCTGCATTTTGCAAATTAAGCGTCACCTGAAGGTATGTACCTCACTGTGAGCAGCTTTTGCTTCCCGTAACCTTTCTTGGCTCTGAAAGCGTTTCTCCAATGTGAGCTAGGTGCTGAACTTTGAAGAAGAGTCCACTGTAATAACAGTAAAGTTTAATGGTGCATAACTTTGAGAGGCTGACAAATTCCCAGCCAAAGTATTGATTCTTACAGAATTTATGAAGCACATGCTGTATTCTGTGTTATTATGGTCCATTTTTTGGCTGGAAGAATCATGTAAAATAGATTTTTAAATGAGTGGTAATAGCCAGACATAAAGAAGGTATTGATGTGTGTCATGAAGGGTGAAATAGCCAGCCAGATTAAGGCATATAACAAATCAAAAGCAACAGAACCCTGTACTACCACAAATGTAAATTTACTTTTCCTTTTAATCACCCCTTCTATTTACTACTTTGCACATTTACAGTTTGCTTCCTAATGACTTCTACTGAAGAGCAGGAAAATGTGTAATATTTTTGCATGGTTGCAGATATTGCTTTCAATGATATTAATGATTCAGCAACAGGGTGCTGAAAATTTGGCATAGTAATTTGCTCTTACATGTAAATAATGACCTTTATAAATAACGATAGAGGCGTATCATTTAATCTTAACTATCTGCACAAAAATGGCATGTATAATAAATCAATAGTTGGCATTTAAATATTTTCATCAATTCAACAATTTTATAAAAAATACTGGAAATTCTTATTTGTTTTACAAAACCATTGAAAACTATTTTCTCTTTATTAACTCTTAGGTAAGCTTTTTTCTGTCCCCAAATGATCTCAGGGAAGAAGTCTCTGCATCTAACTTATCTCCCACAAAGTATAGAATTTATTCTTCTGGTTTATCTCCTGCCTGTTTTTGTCATGGGTATTTAGTTCCTGTAATAAATTTGTTTTTCAAGAGACAACTGAAAGGTAAGTCTGCCCCCTGCCCCGACCCCCTAGTCAGCATTGTGCTTTGACACACTAGGAGGAAGAAACAGACTTTCAAAAACAGTAATTTAATTTTGATCTTATGCTTCACTTTGGAATGTCCATTTATTAAATGTGTATCTCACTGACAATCAATATAGATTGTGTAGTACATTACAAGACAACTATGTTTGAGATTATTAGAAAAATTAATTGCTTTTAGTTTTGCTTACTAGAACAATATGTAAAAATTATCAGTTCAAACCCCATCACGTATCTGAGCAGTCTTAACCTTAGTCAGGCTCAGGCTGCAGCTGGGCCCCCTTCCTCTGCTGTTGTTCCTTTCGCCAGCTTGCCTCCTTCTCTCTTTAGGCTAAAGTGTCTTTTCCTTTCTGGTTGGCATTCATCTGGTAAAAAATAAATTACCTGAAATCCTCATTTTCAAGACTAACAGTAGTAGGGAAAGTTCCACACTGAGAAGGGGCAAAGAAGATAAAAGGAAATTGATTAAGTGGGCATGGTGTTCTTGAAAAGCAGTGGCCCATTTCCATTACATTCCAGAAACCATTTTTTCTAAGCTAGAAAAAGGTCCCCTGGATCTAACTGTGCTAGGGACCAGTGGATCCCAGACACAAATGTATCCCTCCCACACCCAGAAACCCCGTAAGAATCAGCTAAATCCTTGCTGGAACAGGCGCTTTTCAACAATTCAGGAGTTTATCAGCCTAATAAAAAAAGTAGTTTGGCAGGAAGAAAAAGGCTGAGGCTCTCAATAGGCTCTTCTCAGGCCTAGTGGAGCCTGAAGAACTCTTCAAGGTCTTAGTCAACAGTGAACAGAGGAGTGTGAGCTGGCACACTCATCTATACCACAAACAAGGAGCTGAGAGACCCAGAGAGACGTCAATCTTTACATAAACATTTTTCCCACGTGAAACGCAGACAAATTTAAACAAAATAGGCCAAGGTCTGGATGAAAGATTAGAACAAAAGCTCAGGGAACAGGAAAGTTTGTTCTCTTCTAACTCAGTATCTCACTAGCAGGATACATTAACACACTATAGTTAACTGGTAGTTATTTTAATTCATAGTATCTATTTTTCACAGGTTTCTCAATGGGATACTTATTTAAAAAACTACTTTTACCTTGACTGATGCCCTAGAAGAATTAAAATTTTAAAAAGCTATATATTTCAGAAGCATTTTTTTTTTTTAAATGTAGCTACATCCAATAGCTGTTTAAATTGCAGAAGCTATTAATTCATACTTGGAATTTAATTTTCCTGTTTTTATTTTTTTTTTCCAACTCAGACCCAGTATTCAGCTGACACTATAGAGACTGTACACATGCAATGTGTACATACATAGGTGTACAAAAATGTAACATTTGATTGTGACAAACTGATTTTACTGAAATGGGAGATCTAATCGAATATGAAAATACGTCAATGTAATAGCGTATTAGATTTTGCAAGTGAGCTAATCCTAAGGCAACATGAATTGCTTTGCTTTTGTATTTCCGGAATAGTTCATTCATTTGACAACTAACATTCAGAATCCATCTTTGATCTTGGAGGATTCATGTAAATCAGAGTACAATGAGTACTTACACTTGGGGACTCAGACTGACACTCAGACAAAAGATGCCTACTGACATTGGCCCATTGACTATGCAGACTCACAGCAAGATCTGATTTCTGAGCTGGCCTTAAGCAGACTTGGAGATAGGACAAACTTGTCTTTTGGACCTTAAACATGGTAGGTACTCGTTTCCCGCCGGGCATCAGGCCACTCTGCTCCAATTTTAATTACTGTCAATTTACTATGTGCCATGGCGCTCCTTGGAAACTCCACGGAGCAGTTGTACTCTGACCTGTAGGGTTGCTGTAAGTCAGACCTGAGTCGATGACAGTGGATTTTGTATATTTCCATGTAGTATTTTTCACTTTACATCAACTTGCAGGATCATCATTTTATCCCCATTTCACAGAAAAGAAAATAAGACTCAATGAGTTTACTATTCTATTAATTTGTGGTGCTGGGTTTCAAATCTGGGTCTGATTTCAAAGTCTCTCCTCAAGCCTATGACATCACCATGTCTCCTCTTGAAGGGAGAGGCTTCTCCCTGGAGTTCACACCCAAACTTGTTCTTCCTGCTTTGACTTTCTAGATTCTCTTCCCAGGATTTTGGTTTGGGACTCTAATCTGAGTATAGGCAATAACGAATTACTCTGGGGACAATGGAAAGAATGCTTAATCCCACTGATTTGATTAAATTTTATTACTAAGATGCCTATTTACTTTCTCATGGGGACCTTTTGGAAATGATATCTTCACCCACAGGAGTTGTAATGAGGATGCATTTCAAGCAGTATGGCATATTGTCAGTAAGATAGTTGATCAGGCAGGCTACATGACTGCCAATTTAGTGTGCTGTTAAGATTAGCCATTTGCGTTGCCTTCCCAATGTTGTGAAAACTCCTTTTAGCATCTTAGAGCTACAGAGCATGTGAGGAAGATTTTTCTTTATTTGGTTTCGTGAATATTTGTCATTTGAGTTTCATTTTGAAATATAAAACTGATATCTTTTGGACTTGTAACAGAATTTTTCCATTGTGATTAAATCTCCCCTCTCCTCCTCCAACACTTGGTGCTTAGAATGGCACAATAATCTATTAAAAATCACTGGAAATTAATAATTTATATATTATAATTAATATAAATTAATAAAAAGACCTGGTTCTGAAATTAGACTTCGGGCACTCTGCTTAACCTCAACTATAAGGTGGTTGTCAAGAGGATAGGGTGAGACAATGTCTATAAAAGAAACTTTACAAATTGTTAAGGTCTTATACAAATGCAGGGGCTTTTGTGGGTATCAGTCTTAATCTCACTCATTCCATCCTGAGACGAAATCAGGCAAAATATGTCAATGATTTTAGTCTTCCACCTGTGCTATTTTTTGACAGTGCTCCGTATAGAAGAACTAAAACTTGGAGATAGCTCACCGCAATTTACCTCTGGCCTAGTGGGTTAAGTGCTACATCTGCTAACTTAAAGGTCAGCAGTTCAAATCTGCCAGGTGCTCTTTGGAAACTCCATGGGGCAGTTCTACTCTGACCTACAGGGTCACTGTAAGTCGGAGCCAACTCGATGGTAGAAAGTGTGTTCTTTTTGTTTTTATTCTGCCAATAATCAATATGTCATGAGCTCTGAACATTTTCTCCCTGGTTTTCTTAATTCTTCCTAAATGGCAAATCCTACAGTTATTAGGTAATAACTTATTTATCAAATCCTTAGAAAGAAGTTTCCTTTTTCAGAATTTTCTTCCCTCTTTTATCAGTTAGTAGTTTATCTTTTTAAATCACTGATTACTGTCTAAGCTGTCTGCTTGAGATAGAAGGCAGGGAGTAATCAAATGATATGAGGAATGATAAATGAAGATAACCCCCTAACAACTCCTTTCTTCCCATTTGCTTCTCCCCCTTGGGGTAACAGGTACCTCCTGGACCCATTAATCTCTTTCTCAAAAAGTACCTTAGTGCCCCCTGCAGGTTGTGTGAATTTCTTCTCCCACAACCTTGTTTACACTTCGTTTAACCCTCTCTAGGCAACACTGGTGGTAGGTTCCCAATGGCACTGAATTGTGGGATTGTTCATTTATGTCATGCTCTGAAATGTATTTAGCTAATGAAAGTATTGAAAAAATAACTATGAAATGGGGCTTTCAATCTCATGTGGCAATGTGAGGGCAAAAATTGATCCCAAATATTTGACATAACATTAGAAGCAAAGCAACCATAGCTTTGTTTTACAGGCAAGAAATCTAAAGCCTGAGGAGGCCCAGTAACCTTAAAGCTTTTAAAACTAGTTCATGGTGGTTCAGGGACAGTTACCCCAAATGCTAGTCAAGCACTCTTCCCTTTGAGTTTATTTTCCAGATTTTCAAATGCTTCTATTTGGTCCTATAGTTGTATGCTTCCAAAACCTGGCCGTAAGAGCTACTAATGTTATCTATTGGACTTCAGTAGATAACTGATGGATTAGAACTTCCAGCATGTCAAAAGGAGCCTCCTGGTAATGCTAATCCAATTTGTAACCACATCCTAGTGCCATTGCAAATGTCTTAGAGGTCAAAGGTATAATTTAGTGAGCACTAGAAAGTGCAGCAAACATGGGAGAAAGCCCCTTTCTTGATTTAGTCGAATGCTGCCTGAAGCAAAGTGTTTCCACCCCACAGTTTTATCATGGTCCTTTGGCTGAAAAGGCAGGAATTTTGTTTCCTTTTTAAAAAGTTTTCTGATCTCGAAATACTCAAACATTTTTCAAGCCCCTTCTGTTTTTTAAATGTCATTCATTCATCTCCTAATTATTAGTTGTCATTATCAGTACTGAATTTATCTTACTTAAACTCTGGTAGCGTAGTGATTAAGTGCTGTGGTTGCTAACCAGAAGGTAAGTAGTTCAAATCTACCAGGCACTCCTTGGAGACTATGGAGCAATTCTACTCTGTCCTGCAGGGTCTCTGTGAGTCGTACTTGACTCAAAGGTACTGGGTTTGGTTTGGTTTGGGATTCTAGGTGGAAAGAAGCTTGTTGGACGGTGGTTAAGCATTTACATGCTAACTAACAGGTCAGCAGCTCAAACGCACCAGCTGCTCCTTTACAGCAGATGGTTGTGGCAGCTTGTTACAGTTAAAGGTGAAATCTTGGAAAATCTGTGGGGCAGTTCTATTCTGTCCTATAGGGTTGCTATGAGTCAGAACTGACTCAGTAGCAATGGTTTTTTATTTTTTGCATTCAGGGTAGAGAATGTCCATTGATATTCCAAGATCTTCCAGGAATTTCAGTACTCAGGAAGCTCTTTCTCTTTTGAAACTATTTAGAATTTTTGGAGTACAATTTTCAAGGAACCAATGCAGCCTCTCTATGTAAATCGTAGTTTAAAAATTAAAATCTTGGGATGCAATGAAAGCCTACTGATCAAAATTAAGAAAAAGAAAATATATTTCTAGATGTAAATTCCAAGAGGTCAAACTAAATATGAGGGCTATGTGAAACGATTTGAAAAAGGCTAGTCTTTTAACCACAAATTCTTATTTGTTCAGCTTCTGTATTTCTTCTTGCTAAGTAGTTTTAAAGCTACTTAGTATTTAATTGACATTTTCTTCACTATTTTACTTACTTAAAGTCTTTCATACCCAAGCTCTCTCAATTACAGCTTGTATGTGAAAAATTACCTTAGCTTGATTTTCAAATGGCTAAATTGTTTGATATAATCTCTGTTAGAATTCTGTGATATTTATGCAGGGGGCCCCAGAGTAGTAGCTTTCAACTGTCAGTTGTGACTCATTAGTAGGTCAAGAAATCAATTTAATTGGTTGTGACCAGCATTTAAAATGATGAGGAAAATATTAAAGACTTGTCTATAATATAAAAAGTCAAATGCAAGTAAATATTCTTAAATGACTCTCTTGCTGCACTTTTCTATGTATTTGATTGTGTTCCTTCCATAGGTTACAGTCTAACCAAGAGACATCATTCAGTTTGTAGTGGACATGAGCTAGAGTTCTGGATATTTTTCTGAGCCTTGGTTCCCTTTTAGGAAAATGTATATGATAATATATTCATAATAGGGTTGTTTTAAAGGTGAAATAAAAAATAAAATGTTAGTAATTAGCACAACATCTAACCTAATTGTTGTTGTGTTATTATTAGATGACTTTGAGTCAATTTTGACTCATAATGACTTGACACAGACTGGAACTAACGCCATACAGTTTCCTAGGCAGTAACATTTATGGAAGCAGATCACCAGATCTTTCTCTTAGAGAGACGCTGGGAGAGTTTGAACTACAATCCTTCTGATTGGTACCCAGGCACTTAACCTTTGTGCCACTAGGGTTCTTTTCTGACCTATCAAAAAACCCAAAACTCATTGCCATTGAGTCGATTCTAATTTATAGCAATTCTGTAGGACAGAGCTGAGTTGCCCTGTCGGGTTTCCAAGCAGTGGTTGCCAACCTCTTGCTTACCAGTCGATCATTTACCTTTGTGCTACCAAGCTCTATTACGAGCCAATAAGAGCCTAATATTGTTGTTATTGTAATGGTGATTAAATATAGTGAGAATTATTTGAAATAGTAAATAAAAATACTTAAACTCTCTTAAAGCCAGTTATCTTGCAATCTACTACTTCTAAACGTAAGTTATTTGTTGCTAGTTGCCCTGGAGTCAGTCCAGGAAACCCTTGTATTACATATAGCTCCAGGCAAAGACAAGGCAGGCTTTCCCAAGATTAGAACAAAGAAGTCACTGATCATATTGGAAAATGCCTGTTTTGACTTGTTTAGCAAGACAATAATTAGCAAGACAAGAAATTTGAGTTGTAAGAAAGAAAAAGATTTTCTAAATTCTTTTATTTTCTCTTTAACATATTGAGAAAGTGGTGTGAAAACCAGTACTGGAGAGTCTTACAGAAGAATGGGTGCAGAGTCTATATGAAACAAAGTGGGAAATGCTTGTCCTTCAGGTCCCATTGGATTCAGGGTAAGAGAAGGTGGAGAAGTAGGTGCATTCTTATCCAGTTTTTCCTTCTTTTCTTTCTATTACTAAATTAGTGGAGTTGAGTGGGAGAGAAGATTTAGAGATGATCTGGAAAGGCTGAAAGGAATGCCCAGGAGAGGGGCTTCCTGCATCTCCAAGTGGAGTGTACAAACTTACAAAATTATCTTACATTATCTTACAAAAACAAAAAAACCCTTGCTGTGTTGTGGCATCGATTCCCACTCATAGAGACCCTATAGAACAGAATAAAACTGCCCCGTAGTTTCTAAGGAGCATTTAGTAGATTGGCACTGCCAACCCTTTGGTTAGAAGTAGCACTTAAACAATGGAAACCAGAGTTTCCATCATCTTTAAGGAGTCTATTTAAACATGGCGGTGGTTGCATCCGATTCAGTAACCTCTGTACAGAAAATTCTAATTTTAGTTCCTTACAGGCTTCTTCAGGGGCATGGGTGTGATAGATATCTAGAGGTTCCTGAGTATCCCGTGAAATAGACCAGAACAATTTGGAGGCAAGGACCTGCCAGATAACTTTGCCAAAGGAGGTGTCTAAATGGAATGAAGCAGTCCTGTAAATGGCAGTTGATCAGCCAGAAATTCAAAACTAAACTCAGTGCTGTCAGGTTGAGTCCAATTCACAGTGACTCCGTAGGACAGAGCAGAGCAGCCTCATAGAATTTCTAAGGCTGTAAATATTCACGGAAGCAGATTGCTACGTCTTTCTCACATAGAGTGTCTGGTGGGTTCCAAGCATCTGCCTTTCGGTTAGCAGCTGCACCACTAAGGTCCTATATGGATCAGCTAGACCAGCATCTGTTGAATCAGTCATAGGTGGGGAAATACATCTTATCAGGGAAAGGAGAGTAAGTCGCTTCCGGGCAACAAGGGGAGACAGCTACCATTGCCCTGGAGCAATCAGATAAAATGAACAGAACACCTTTAAATGTCGATAAAAATGCCACTGGTTAAGCCCTTGGCTGTTCACTTCAAACTTAGTGGTTTGAACCGATCAGTGGCTCACTGGGAGAAAGATGTGGCAGGCTGCTTCTGTAAAGACTGTGGAACTCCTGTGGGTCAGTTCTACTTTATAAGTCAGAATTGACTAACCGGCAGTAGTTTTTCTTTCTTTCTTTCTTTCTTTTTTGTTAAAAGTAGTTTCTAGCAATGGAGGTATCTGAATGCCTAAGGGAGGGACAAATAACCCTGAGACCATAACAGCCCTAGGAGTGGGTCAGACCCAAGGCTAGGGACTTCACCTCCCGTAAGATTCCATATACCTCATTCATCCATCATCTACCCAGAGGAGAGGACAGAAAACTGATAAGCATTTATCTGACTCATCTAAAGCAGAAACCCAGTTACATAAACAGCTGATAAATGGCTAAATAAGACTGAGTTAGCCAGTAATGTTAACTTTTTCCCTCTACAGTCTTGTGGAGGAGATATTATGAAGAAGACTCGATCAGATCCAAAGAAAGAAACCCTCGTCTTCTGTACATACGAGCATAGTATGAGTATATATGTGATGTTTCTAATTTATCATTACCACTATGTCATACCTACAGAGATTAAATTTTTTGGAGTATTTGTGTTACTCTTTGTTGTCATAAAGTATTTTGAGCAATAATTCCTTTGATACAGGTGAACAACTAATTTAGAAATTTTACTCAAAAAACCTTAACTACAGAGTCAAGCCAAATGAGTATTAAAAAAGTGGGAGGAAAAGGGGCAGTTTTGGGGTTTCCAAGGGAAAGGCTGCCAAGTCCACATGGACTTGCCCCGGTGGTCCAGTAGTTACAATTCTGTGCTCTCACTACCAGGACACAAGTTCAATTCCCGATCAAGGCAGCCGTTCTCTTCCCTCTCTGCCTGCAAACTCACCTTTCATCTCTCTACACCAGTCTTTCAGGTGGACACCACTGTCCTCCTTAGTATAGTGATAAGTATTGGCAGCTGTCATGAGGGAGACAGGGTTTGATTTCTGGACTGGGAGGCGTAGGATCTTTCGGAAATCAGGGTTGTGTAGTGGTTGAGTGATATGGTTGCTAATTAAAAGGTCAGCATTTCAAATCCACCTCTTGCTCCTTGGAAACTCTACGAAACAGTTGCACTTTGCCCTGTAGGTATGCTGAGTCAGAATCGCCAGGGTGGTGATAATTTTTTTTTTTTCTTTAAGTCCCCATGTAATCCACAGTTCTGGGCAGCAAAGTAATGGTAAAATGTAAAGTTGACAAAGGACTTTTTTTTTTTTTTTTTGCCGTGACAGCCACAAACTAGAATTAAACTATATTTTCTATGTGTTAAGAATTACAGATTTTTTTCCTTTCCCCACAATTATTGAGGAAAGTGGTAGTGGTAGTGGTGGTGAAGGATGGAGGGTTGTAAATTTGAAAACAGAAACAGGAAAAGATGACAAAAAGGGGACCTTCTGCTCACAGGGGAAGTGATCTGTCCCGAGCTATTCCTATTCCTGAAAAATCACAGTGGCAGAATAAATGGCTGTTGCAGGTATGGTGACATTAGGGAAATCAGAGGGCTCCCTGACCCTTGGGGCCAAGAGACCATCATGTAGGAATGGTCAGGGCCACGCTAGCACATGTCCTGGAGGGAGTTGGTCTTGCTTTTTTCCTAACTACATGAGGCAAGGCAGTGTGGATGCTGGAAGCTATGTCATTGATATTTTAAAGTATTAACAGGTTCAGTCATAGTAGAGAGCTCCCAAACTAAGACAGCCTAGGAAGAAAGGCCTGGAGATCTGCTTCTGAAAAAACTAGCCAATAGAAACCTTACAGATCACGTAAGGTTGTCCAAGTTTTCAACTCACTTTCTTTGGATGTGCCATCATCAGAGACTGGTAGCTGGAGAAGGACATCATAACCGGGAAAACAAAGGGCTGGCGAAGGCAGGGAAAACCCTCAATGATGTGGGTTGACACGATGGCTGCAGCAGTGGGTGCAGGTGGAAGAGTGCTCACGAAGGCGGTGCCGAACCAGGCAACTTTTTGTTCTGAGAGACAAAGGATTGCCTGGAGCCCATTTCGACCAGTCCCAGTCCAGCTGATACAAGCCACAGTAACAACCTAGATTCATCGTTTACTAGCAGTGTGAATTCAGGTAAATTATTTCGTCTTACTAACTTTAGTCTCTTGTTTTGTACAGTGGAAGCCACCACTGAAGCTCCTAATAAGACTGTTGGGGATCTTCAGTGAGATCACTCGTGTAAGGCATACATCCCAGCATCTGAGATTGAGAATGGGCTCACTAGGGTCTGCCGGTCTTGTTCTTTTATCCCTTTGGATTCAGAAGCTGAAAAATTTAGAACTGAGTTTTATTACCTATGGAATATTGGGTAAATGCTGAAAGATTTTTTTTTAACCCAAAGTCTTGATTTGTAAAGTGAGACTAATTCATATAAGATTATTTAGTGACTATGATAACAAATATATCTCAAGTTTGTGTCTTTCTTCTCTTCCTCCCTTTGATCCTTATCTCCCAAAAGGCCAAAAACACCTCGAAGGAAGTAGAACTAGGGATGTGTTTGAGCTTATGTCCTGTTGCCTATCCAGATTTTCTTGGAGAACTAGTAGGTCTGAGATGGGAGTAGATGGCCGAAAAGAAAGCGGATGAGAAATTGAGGGAAAAGACAGCACAAGAAATCTAGGGAAATCAACAGATAGTGTAGAGATGGAAATGGGTACACTATCGACCTCCAGGCCATTTAATGTATCGCTGTTTAATGTCATCTTTTAAAAATTCTGATTTTGGTGAACGCTCCGCAGTGGCTCATCATTGCTTCTGCGTGCAATCAGATTGCATGGAAGTCCTCCAGGCTCACTGCCAGCTGTCTCTGTCCACGTGCCCTTCCTGGTAGGGAGGGATGGGGAAGAAATTAATGAGGAAGCTATGACTGAAGTAGAGTTGGCAGGACTTGGCAAGTGGGCAAAAAATTAATTTCAGGTAGAGGAAGGAGAGTAATGAAATAAAAAAAGTGAAGTCGTGGATGGCATTCAGTTCCTTCCTCCCTACCAGATATTTCATTTGTGGTAGGAATGAATTTAGAAACACACAAGTGTGCCCTGGTTTCTATTTCCTGGGTGCTAAGACATAACTGCCCGTAACATATATCAATTTTATAACATCAAATCAATTTTATACATCATCTGTATGATATATGTTGATATTAAAAATATAGAAAACATTCTTTTATTCAACAAGTATTTATCAACAATCTAAATGTACCTATAGTTACACATAAAACTAAGCAACTCACTGCCTTTGAGTAAATTCCAGCTGATAGTGAGCCTAGAAGACAGAACAGAACTGCTCCATTGAATTTCCAAGGAGTGCCTGGCAGGTTTCAACTGCTAACCCAGCACTTAACCACCGTGCCACCAGGGTTTCCATAGTTAGACATACATAGATAGTTGCAACCAGAGAGAAAAGTTGCTGATGAGTTAACTCTGACTCATGGTGACTCCACAAAGTAGAACCATGGTCCGTAGATTTTTTCAAAAGCTGATTTTCTGAAGTTAATTGTCAAACCTGTCTTCTGAAGCACCTCTGGATGGACTAGAACTTCTTACCTTTTGGCTAGTAGCCTAGCACATTACCTGTTTTCACCGTATCAGGACTCTAAGCACTGTTAAAGGTATCGGAATATTTTAGAGGAAAAAAAGGTGAAAATCCCTGCCTTCCTGCAGCGTGCTTTCTAGTTGGAGTCAGACGATAAACAGAGTACATTAATTAGGCACTATCTTACCCAAACCGAAACCAATCCTGTTGCCCTTCTGTCAGTTCAGACTCATACAGATGAGATGAAATGTCTTAATAGTAATTCAATGATGTGGTGGATAAACTATTTATTGAGCAACATAAAGGGAATCAAGGTGGCTAGGTGGGTAGAGCCAGAGTTTGCCATTGTAAGCTGGCTAATGAGAGTACAGGACCAGGCAAGCAAATATCTTAAAGAAAGCGAGGGAGTGAACCATGGGGGTGTCTGGGGGAGAGCCTTTCAGACAGAAGAAAAGCCAGTGCAAGTATATTTTGATGGAAGCCTTTCTGATGTGTACAGAAACTGCCAACAGAGGATGAAGTTGAAGCCAAAGAAGCAAAAAGAGAAGAGTTCAGAAAGCTTTGGGAGAGAAGGAGGTGTGATAACCATGGCTCCATAGGCTAGTGTAAGAACTTTGGATCCAAACAGGGTTCCGTGTAGATTTTAAAAGGACCCTGGTGACCGCTTCTTGAAAATGGACTGCAAGGGGTCAAGGCCAGAAACAGGAAGAGGAACTGGAGAGGCTATGACAGTAATGCAGTAACCCCCCCACTCCCCCCCCTCCAAAAGCAACAACAAACCTTTGGCCATTGAGTGAATTCTGACTCATAGTAACCCTACAGGCCAGGGGAGAACTGACCCACAGGGTTTCCAAAGAGTGGCTGGTGGATTTTAACTGCTGACTTTCTGGTTAGCAGCTGAGCTCTAACCACTGTACCACCAAGGGTCCAATCCACTGAAAGATGATTATAGATCTAGCCAGGATGGCAGTAGTGGAGGAGGTGAAAAATGGTCAGGAAAAAAATAACTTGCACTTTAAATAGAAAAAAAGAAAAAAACAGTACTATGGCTCTATGGTCACATGAATTAGGGAAATAAGCTCTTATACACTATATTCTACTTCTTGAAGATCACAATATATATTAGCATATTAAATAAGAATTAATGAACTATTCTAACCAGTAGATGTAGACATCTGACACTGTTACATTGGTTTGGTTAAGGTTTCACTAAAACAGCCGAGCCAGGAACAAAATAAAAGTCTTAAACTTTTTTAAGCCAGCATCTTTCAAACCTGTGAGATAATATAAACTGATTTAGGGGGACATCTGTTAAGGACAGATGTCCAAGGACACCAGTACTCTGAACAATGTAAGAAATGTAGGGCTAGGGTAATACGATTTCTCTAACCAGTATTATTTGCTGAGAAATATGATTTTAAAATCTGAATAATCTGTTGCTGAAAGTATGAATAATCTTCATATTCCTTTTGAGCTTTGGAGTATTATGTGGTTATTAATATTATACATGTGTTATTGACCTTACCATTCTGAAAGTCTTACAAATTGGGGCCTAAATGTTCAAATTATACCCTAATCCTCACACAGGTTTGCAAAGTTAGTTCTAGATAAGGAAACCCTTTTATTAACAGCTGAAGCAAATGTGCCAGCTGTAGCCATGCCTCGCCTAACAGCAAAAGAATGTTCAGAAGCATGGCCAGTTAATTGAAACTACAGGAGGCATTTAAGTAGGCAAAGTGTTATTACTCAATTCAAAATGTGTCCAGGATATTACCATTCCTTATTCTTGCAAAAGACACTCTGGGAATGGGAATGGCCATGAGTGTGAGTCTGTAGGCTTGTTTTTACTTTTTTTCATGTTCTAGTTGGTACTACATATGGACTCAGACGACCATACACATTATCCTCCGTAAGAACTGTGGTTATTTTTAGGAATGTGGGAATCTGGCAGTTTCTAAACATGTGGTGCTGGAGGAGAACACTATACCCTATAACATTTACATAAACCCATCACAACGAGTTTTGCAACGGCTATGTAAATGTGTGTATGTGTGTGTGTGTATGTGCATGTGTGTGTATACAAACCAAATCAAATACTTTTGTTAATTAAACTTACTCCTTGAAGTAGATTTAAAAATTATTGTGTCTATATATGTGTACATAAAAAAAACAAACACACATTTTAAAAATTGTTGTGTATGTACACACACACACACATATACATATATACATACATTTAAAAGAATCTACTTCAAATTCAAGTAGCAAAAACAGTCCCTTTCATTTAGGAACTTCCATTTTAAAACAAGTTACTCACCGTTTATTTGCATACATTTGCTTTGAAAAAGGTAATCTTAATACAGTGTACTCATTATTTTAAATGAGAGCATTTGCTACATTTGATCTTCTTATTTGAAATTAATTCAGCCTCTTAGAATATCTAGAAAGCAAACAGCTCACATGGAGTCTCTGCTGCGTTGTCTTTTCCTGCGGCAGGAGTGTTTGCAAAAGTGATGGTGGGAGGAGGGGCTGCAGTTCAGGGCCTCTGCAGGCAGGTGAGGCTGAGAATGTAGAATGTACTGGCCACGTGTAAACTGAGCAACTTTTCATTTTCCCACCACCTGCTGCAATCTGGTACCTATGCACAGTCCAAGGCCCTAAATAAAGAAAAATGCAATACATAGCAGAGAAAGAATTCCTATTGAGATGTTGCTCACAGTTTTGATTCCTGGCACGGGAAAACCAGAAATGGTGATAACATGATGGCAAAAATACTATCTCTCATTTTCTACCTCTGTTAACTCAAAGAGATAAATGAACTCAGGGGGTTCTAAGAAATTTTTAATACTGCTTCCTGACTCGACGGCACTTGGCTGGCTGGCTCCTGTACGTTGGTTGCTCCTCCAAATAAGTTATAAATGTCCCTACAGCAAGGACAGTACATCAAGTATCTCTGCTCTCATGGTTCCTACTAATAAACTGGACATACGACTTCTTGTTGTCAGGTGCTGTTAAGTAGATTTCAACTCACAGTGACCTTTGTGGAAGTAAAAGTACCCCCACTGTTTGTTTGTTTGTTTTCCTTTCTTTCTTTTTTGCTCTAATCTTTATGGACACAGATCAGGAAGTCTTTTCTCCCTCAGAGCAGCTGCTGAGACCGATTTGTCGACCTTTTGGTTAGTAACCCAGTGCTTAACCACTGAGCCCTCAGAGTTCCTTGGACATATTGTAGAACTTTGAAATGCCGTTGTTCATTGATTGACTGTATGTGATCAAAGGTTAAGAGCTCAGCTGTGACTGAAAGGTCAGCAGTTTGAATCCACTGGAACTCCTTGGAAGTTCTGTGGAGCAGTTCTGCTCTGTCCTATAGAATTCCTATGAGCTGTCATCAACTGGATGGCAACTGTCCTCTTTGGTTTTGGGGCTTGATTGTGTTTTCTTCTGGTTCCCCTTCCCTTCCTGTCCCCTGTACCATCACCCCTTTGTCCCAGATGCCACTATTGCTCCCTTAATTACTGGTCTATTACTTTTTCTACTTTCATTTTTATTTCCTTTAAATTAACTCTCCAACAAAAGTAAATGTGATTATTAAACTAAAAAAATTGCCTCACATGATTTCCCTGTTTGAAACCCTGAAGTGTCTTCCCCACTTCCTAAGAATAAATCCACAAATGTCTTTTCCGAGTCTACCAATACCTGTATAATGTGATTCATTTTTCCACCCTCTTTTAGGGTCACTTACCATCACCCTCACTCTCCTCCAGTCTTGTCCCTCTACCTCCTCACATCAGGGCCTTTGCACAAACTGTTCTTTTTTCTGTCTGAAATGTTCTTCCTATTCCCACAATCTACATAGCCAGCTCATTCTTTAAAGGTCTATTTGGTCTTTGGTGGTCACTCTACCTAAAATTAGTTAGCTTTGTTATTCTCTTTCTTAGACACTTATCCGTTTCTTCTATAGCACTTGCTATAAACTAAAACTATTTTCTGTTTGTCTTTATTCCCCATGAGGGAAGAAACCATGCTGATCTTGTTCACAGTTATATTTCTAGCATCTATTTCAGCATCTGGCATATAATAAGTCCTCAATGTGCATCTATTTAAAAGAATTATGATGCAGAGGTAAAGTAAAATTTTTCATTAATCCACATTTCTAGCATACTTTGTAAAATAGGAATGATTTCTTAAAGTATAAATCAAATGGCTGCAAGTAACCGACTTAAAAATTTTAAAAAGCAAACAAAAGCATTTCAGTCTAGTCATAAGAGGTCCTGGACATTACAACATATTCTGGAATTTTGGAACTGGAAAAATCTGAGATAACCCGTTCTACTCCCCATTCCTCATTTTAGGAGTCCTGGTGGCACAGTGGTTAAGCACTCAGCTGCTTTCCAAAAGGTTGGCAGTTGGAATCCACTAACCCTTTCTGTGGGAGAATGATGTGGCAGTCTGCTTCTGTAAAGATTTAGAGCTTTGGAAACCCTATGGGGCAGTTCTACTCTGTTCTACAGGGTTACTATGAGGTAGAATTGATACAACAGCAGTAGGTTTTTGATTTCCTCATTTTACAGGTTGAGCAACAGAACCCTAGAAGTTGAAAGATTTGCCCAGGATCTTGAAGCTAATTAGCAGCAGATCAAAATCAGAATTTTTATTTTTGCTTCATTTCACTGTTTGGTAGAAAAATATCTTTAGAGTCAATAGCAATCAGTAGTTTTAAAAGTTTCACAAATAAAGATAACAACTTTTGAAGAAAGATGTAAGCAGAGGTTGTCTGTACAGCTTTTAGGATTTACCTTTGAAGAGAAAGACTACATTTTTCTCTTTTCTCTTTCATTGCTGGAGTACTGACGTGATAGAGGCACAGCCACCTTCTTGGAGTCACACAATGAAAACAAGAAGAAAAAGCAAAAAAAGAAGCCTTGGTCTCCCACATTGTCAATCTGCCATGCCAGTTCTAGAATGCCTAGCAGGACTTCTACGGGAAAAGGATATAAATTTCAGTTCAGTTTAAGTTTTCCTTATTACAGCACCCAAAGGACACCTGGTGATGCAATATGTAGCTTGGCTATTAACTGAAAGGTTATGAGTTTGAGCTTACCCAGCAGCTCCAAAGCAGGCAGATCTGCCAGTTTGCTCCCATAAAGATTACAACCTAGAAAACCTAAAGGCATAGTCATAGAAGCCAGCCAGCCAAGTGCCATCAAGTTGGATCCAACTCATGGCAACCCTAGGGGCCAGGGTAGAACAGTCTAGACACATTCAAACACTGAATTTCTGGGCTTGAAGGCTAAGGGTCATGGCCTGGGGTGACATCCTGATTAAATGGCATAACAGTTCATAAAGAAAATGTTCTATGATCCTACTTTGGTGAGTAGCCTCTAGGATCTTAAAAGGTTGTGAACAGACATCTAAGATGCAACTATTAGTCTTTTCCCATCTGGAGTAAAGGATGGTGAAGAAAACCAAGGACTCAGGAAACAATTAGGACTAAAGGACCACAGGAACCACAGCTACCATCAGTCTGAGACCAGAAGAACTAGATGGCACTTGGCTACTGCTACTACTACTACCTACTGTTCTGACCACAATCACAGTGAAAAAACAAACCCATTACTGTCAAGTTGGGTTTGACTCATAGCGACCCTAGAGGTCAGAGCAGAACTGCCCTGTAGAGTTTCAAAGGAGTGCCTGGCGGATATGAACTGCCAATCTTTTGGTTAGCAGACATAGCACTTAACCCACTACGCCATCAGGACTTCCATATACATACACACACACACACACACACACACACACACACACACACACACACACACGTATATATGAGATCTGACAAGTCCATCAACTTAATTGTTTTAAGTGCTGCATACCTCATACCTCATAGCTAAATATTGCTATAGTCACCTTCAAAGTACTCCATATGGGAAGCTATCCACTCGTGCCAGCACTTAGTCGACCCTTCAAAGCAATTTTGGCACTCTTTCTGGAATGGCTGTTGCACATGGTAGCATGGTGGCAAGTTCGTGCACTTAATTGTATAGTTGTCTATGAGGCAGTTTTTAACCAGTAAATAAATCATGGTATTGGAACACCCTCTCTACTCACCTGATACGGCCCCCTGTGACTTTTTTCTTTACCTGAAGATAGGGGAAATATTGAAAGAAAGACATTTGGTTGACATTCAGGATATCAAGGGTAGTATGAGAACAGCTCTGGTGGCCATTCCAGAAAAAGAGTTCCAAAATTGCTTTGAAAGGTGGACAAGTATTGGCATAGGTACATAGCTTCTCAAGGGGAGTACTTCAAAGATGACCATAGTGATATTTAGCAATGAGGTATGTAGCCCTTTTTCTAAGATGAGTTGGCAAACTTAATTGTCCCAGACCTAGTACTTTGGATGTGTTGTTGGAGGGGTCAATCCCTGAAGAAGGACATTATGCCGGTAAAGTAGATGGTCAATGAAAAAGAGGAAGACCCTTACTGAGATGGACTGACACGGTGGCTGCCACAATGGCCTGAGCATAAAAGCCCCCGTGGGCACAGCACGGGCCTGGGCAGCATTTGGTGCTCTTCCATGGGCCGGCTCTGAGTCAGAACTGACTTGAGAACACCTACCAACAACACATCCTAAATTGAAAACAGTGGTTTTTTTAAAAAAAATATCTGAGTTGTTCTAACTGACTAATTTTTCCAGAAATGTAAATTCCGTGTAAATTGAAGCATATTTTTGTTACTTTGTTCCAAACTTTAGAAAATTTGTACACCATTTCCAAAAATCATGTCACCCACAGTAGCACTGCCAGTAGGGAGTCATCAGCGTATGCCCTTGTATGAGGCTGCATTTGTGACTGCACATGTGACTGCACATGCCCTATACACGGGTATGAGCTTCTCATGATTTCATTATATTTTCTGCTATTGTTGTGCCTGAGCATCTACTATGTTTTCAAATTTCGGATTATATACTCAAAAGAAAGACACATGTGCCTTTCTATCCTGTCTTCTGTTGGCTAAAATCGGACATGATGGCTGCAGCTAGAGCAGCCACTTTGGGTTAGGAGGCAAAAAACACATTTTGGGAAGGGCAGAAGAAGACAGAAGATTATGTCTGTGATGGTGCGTAAGCCACCATGTTTCAGCTCATCCTTCCTATTCAGACTGGTGTGTGAGACAGAACAAACTTTTATCTTCTTTGAGCCACTGTTTCGTGATTTCATTGTTACTGTATCTTAACCAGGTTCCCATCTTATTTAGATGGGAATTACAAACTAGAAAGAAAATCCAGTACCAGTCACATTTCTTGTTCAGTATCCAGCCTTAAAAACTGTTGCAAGGACATGGTAAATAAAAACAAGCAAACAAAAAGTATGCATATAAAACCAGCGATGTGAAAAGGAAAATTCATGCTTTACTCTGTTTTTCTATCTTTCACTGTAATCACGAAGTCAAAACTGGCATAAAAAAAGCTAGTAATAGGAAAAATTAGTATGTTTGCTCTTAATAAGGATAGGTACTTTTATTAGAAATAGTAACATTATAAATTTTAATTCATAATTTTAAAAGACACAGATGTATATATTTCTGGCATCAGAATTATTTTTTTAACAATTTATATACACACATAAATATGCATATTTATACTAAGTTTTCACATTTATGCAATAAAAATGTTTTACAAATCTAAAAACAAAATGGGTCAAGGGATTTGAAATTTTATGCGTTTAACAAGTATTTCTTGCAAAAAAAGAGACTCCTTTTATTTAAAGTACACAGCAATCTTGTTTTTGAATAATTACCCTAACTCATGCAGTATTAGCCTACTGGGAAGCTTATATGTTCACATAATGTTTTCATAATTATATGATTTTAGGAATAATTGTATTTATTCAGTGCCTAGCTTAGAAACTTGTACAGACTAGACTCTCAATAAACTTTTGGCAACATGAAAGTTGAATGAGTATGTTCCAGAATGGTGTATAGTTTCATTGGCTCCTGTTTTAGCAATAATACACCGTCTCTAGGCATCACTTCCTGTCGGTTGATTCTGACTCAATGGTAACCCAAGGCGTTACAGAGTAGAACTGCCCCCTGGGCTTTCCTTGGTTGTCATCTCTGTAGATGCAGATTGCCAGGCTTTTCTTGCACAGCACTACTGAGTAGGTTTGAATAGATAACCTTTCAATTAGTAGTTCAGCACTTAACCATTTCTGCCACCCATGGAGTGTGTTTAAATTAGTAGTGTAGTGTCACCCCTTTGTGTTACGTGCAGACCTTCCTTGTGTTATTTAGACCAGATCAATTAAAATAATTTTATGTGTCAATACAATTATGTCCATTAAAAAAAAAAAAGAAAAGTAACCAGAAGAAAAAAGAGCAGAAAAAAAAAAAAGAGCAGAAAAAACTGGGCTCGTGGAAATTAGTGAGTTTCTAAAAGTCACAGCTAATTCCAAAGACAGAGATGAGAATAGAAGTCACGGTACTGATCACCCATTGCAGTGCTTTGTTTTAGCTAACCACATTTCCTCCTTCCTTAGAGAAAATCGATGCACAGTGAAATTATCTGTACTCATCTCTGGTAAATAAATAGCAGGTATCTTTCCTTTTTAAGGCATCAATGTGAAACGATTCTTCAAGTGGAGGATTTGTTTTTCTCAAGCCTTTTCAATCTTCTATTTTGCAAATTTAAAAAAAGAAAAAAAGGTGGAAGAGTTTCAAAGAGCAATTACAGAGACCCAACACAAAATTTTAAAATGATTATTTAGAGGACATTTCATTCAAATATATATTGAACATATTATCCAGACACAACAAATGTTCACGTGTTTATTCAAAATTGTAATTTAAAAAGGAAGTTGAAGGTAATTAAAAATGTAAAGGAGATGAGCAGTGAAGACAGCAGTTTTCAGGTGGAGCCTATATTTAGCAGCTAAATGTATCACCCTTAAATTGCACATCTGAGATTCATGTGTTTACATCTGTGCACATATTCAATCTGTGCAAATATGACTCTACTTAAAATGTTTGTATGTGCAGTTAAGAAATTCTACAAATTATGTCAGAAAGTACACTAAGACTGCCTATGATGACATTTTTACATGTGCAGAATATTAGGCTTTTTCTGGGTGTCTTATACTCTGCCTCTCTAATTTGTATTTAGATTTCAAACCTACTTTGCAGAGACTGTGTCTAATTCAGTGTTCTTTGCACCGTGGGGCATACTACTTGTACTAAATAACTGTTTATCATCATTGAGTGCCTTAAAGTAAACACAACACAATTTCATCTGCCAAAATCCTGCTATGCATTTATATGTTGCTTTTAAAAACACATAACCCCAAGTAAATCACTTAAACATGGTCTGCAGTACAATTTTGGTCTGCTGTCTGCTTCTGTGTTCTGATTATTCTTCCAATGTTACTCTCCTTTCCACTTCTCCTCCATCTTTCCTTTCAGATCAAACCACTTTTGTAACAAATTTGATTCTTGCAGGAGACAGATTCTCAATCTCTGATAAACCTTTGTTATTCAGAGAAAAGGCTGGAAGAAAGAAAAAGAAACAAAGAATACCCACACCCACAAAATATAGGTCATATTGGTAGACAGCCACATTCCAAACACAGGAATTTAACTATGGAAAAGTTAACAACTGTACTTTCATTTGAAAAGACTGGAAAACCGAAGATACTTTTTTTTTTTTTTTTTTAAAAAGAAAGAAATTAAGTCACTGTCACATCTTTGTTGCTTCTTTTCAGTTCTTTCAGAGAAACTTGACAGCTCTGGGAAAACAAAACCCTTCAACATTTCTTGAATCTGAGTTTCAAAGCTCAGAAAAGAGCTCTTTCTACGTTGTATACACTCAGAGCAGAACTGGACTGAAGTACTATACAATAGCTTGGGAGTGGCTATTTCGAATCACTAAGATTCATTCCGAGATGCCGAAATGCTGGGGACCAGCAAATGCTGATTGTGGATTAATAACAGGTGGAAAGAGAGATCGAAAGTATACCCTTGTCAACAGAAACAAAAATCAAATATTCACTCACTATCTGAAGTCAATAAAAAAACTGAAAAACCAAACCCATTGCTTTGAGTCAATTAAGACAATACAGAATCTTTAAAAATAAATTTCATTTGGTGCCATAACCTTTGAAAAAAGCTCTAAAGTGTAGTCATACTATTCCACTAACACTACATGTAGCAAGAGCATCTAAGACGGGATGTGACAGAGAACTGCCTATTTGCAAGAGTGTAAGTGCAGCGTAGTCAGAAACTCCATGGTTCAAGATCAGAAGATCTGGCTGGGCATCTATCTGCCTCAAACACCAGCGAAGTCTAACTGGGACAAGCTTTTTTAATCTCTGAGTCTCAATTCCTTTATCTGAAATATGGGAGTAGTAGTATTTGTCTTGTCTTAGCTCAAAGCTGTTGTGTAAATCAAATGAGATAATACATGTGGAAGTGTTTTGATTCTGGTAAAGCAGGCTGTAGATAAAAGGTATCGTCATCTACAACTTCTAATCAGCAGATAAGGGAAATGGAGCTCATTGTGGTTAAATGACTCACTTTATTTTAATGGCAAGGCCAGAATTAGAACTTAGGTTTACCATACCCTGTAAACACAGTCACTCTGAGTCACAATCAACTCAACAGCAGCAGGTAAAAAGATATTTTCTCTTGGCAAAGCTTTGTTTAGAAAGCCATAATCTGAAAGTGGCCGTATGTGTTCTCATCTTATCTTTACTTGTATTATGATTTTCTATTAGTCCAGGAAAGAGTCAAGAGCCTCAGGAACGAGCAAAGATGATCTGCCAGTTTCTCAGTTTCTTCCGAAGCATCTAAAACAACGATTCCCACCCTGAGTTCCTCAGACTCCTATGGTAAGGCTAAGGTTGGACAAGTTGGAGATGAAGTTATTTCTAGAAGAATGTATACCAAGCTCTGTGTGTCAGCGGAATAAGAATATAGTTTACACATGTCAGTATTGCTATGCTTTGATGGATATGGCTCCTTTTAAAATTAATCAGCTAAATCTAGAAGTTTTATGGAATTTACAGCAGCTTTTATATGTTAAAAATTTTCAAAATTAAATGATACTTAAAATACAACTGTTAAGTTTTAAGAAAACTTTTGATACTGGAAAGGATTCCTTACATTTTAACAAAACTGGTGGATTTTGACCTAACCCTCTTTTTCTGCAGGGATATGGGTTGGGAGGTAAATTCGACAGATGATAGATATTTAAGGCAAAAGGTATTTGAGAACTCACTCTTCTTTAAAAAGATGTTTAGGCAAGTAATAAAACTCTAGTCACTCTTTTTTTCTTGGGAACTTTTATGGTATAAATTATGCTCTTTTAATCATCGGTTTTTATGACTTATTTTAGGTATCCGGATAGCTAGAATGACCGCTAAGATATTCATGAATTTGGTTTTGTTAAGCTTGAAAAATTCCTTAGAATAATGCCGGGGGGTATGGGAAGGTCTTGGCCTCTGCAGGACAGATTATCATTCATATAAGCTTAGAGTTTAAGTTTAAATTTAGACTCAGTGGATGTTGATTGTGTAGATATTAAAAAAATAAAATAATAATAATAAAGTTAAATATTTCTATGTTCCAAAGTTGGTATGCAACTCTTACACTTTCACATATGCAGGATTTTTCCCAGTAAGAGTACTTGAAAAAAAATATGCTAATTTTACATATGATAGGCATCTGGGGTTTATTAGCAGAAATATTAAGTATGCATAAAAGTTTGAATGGAAGAATTATTGGAAAATTAGTAACAATACCAGAGCTGTCTTTTTCTTTTTTTCTTGATACTTACATGTGTATAATCTTTGTAAGAACCCTAAAGGATATTTATTAGTATTACCAAGTTAAATAGTGGACCAAAGTCAGGGAGCTTGTAGGTGACATAACTGGAATTCAGATTCAGTTCTCCTTCAACTCAAAGTATAAGGTGCCAGACTTTGTTTGTGTGGGATGATGGAAAAGCAAGAAAGAAGTTAGATCTATTTATTTATTTATTTAGGTACCATCTGGATCTAATGCACATGCTTAGTGGCTCAGAGGCTGATCTTTTTTTACAGAGTCTGAAGCTTACGGAAAGACCCCTGAGTCGCCAAAATGGCTTGCAATGGGCTACTAACCTAGAGCTTGGCAGTTCAAATTTATCTAGCAGTGTATTCCAAGGAAGGCTGGTGATCTGCTTCTTGGAAGATTATAACCAGGAGATCCCAGAGGAGCTCAGTTCTGTTCTATAACACATGGAGTTGCTGTGAGTCGGCATAAAGTCTAAACTACAAAAAAGTATATATAGGGGCCCGTGTAAGTAAGGGGTCCTGAATATTGATCTTCTTTAGCATCCTGTTAAATTTATCTTAGAGTCGGTTTCAGGTATCCAGAAAAGAGATAACCAAGATCCTTCATTCTGGAAATGATTCTCATGCTAACCTGAGATCTAGAATGCTGCTATTATTTGTGTCAGGCATAGGGCAGTGATTCTCAAACTTTTTTTCTTTCTTTTTTTCTTGTTCTAACTTATTAAAGAGTATAATAAACAAAGTTTCTTCTGTAGTAATAGTTCATTCAAGTATGAGTTCCCAGCAATAAATGTCATTGCTCTGAGTTGAGACTCACAGCTTGAGGGTACTAGAGTTTGGTTTTCTTCTTAAAACTAACACATTGTTTATTCAACATCTATTTATTGCCTGTCTACATTCCAGGATAAGCATGCTGCTAGTTTCGAGATTACAACAGATAATTAGAGAGATAATTTCTGCCTGAATTAAACTTCTAGTCATTGGGATTTTTGTCGATGTGTCACCTTCTTTCAAAGATACAGCTTCAAAAACTAGGGGTAGTCTGTGACTTTTCTCTTTTGTTTTTCACACATCCAATCTATTAAGAAGATTTATATAGAAATGTCTTTTGACTCATTCTCAATTTCCCTTTCTTACTTGTACAGGTCTTTCTCACCTCAAATTTAGATTATTAGAATCTTTTAAAGATTCTTCCTTCTTTCTTCTTTCTTTCATCCAATATTTATTGTGTACCAGCTGTGCATCAAATAGTCTTAGGTACTTATTTTTCTAAAGGACATCCTTTTTCTTCTCCAGTCTATTCTATGTACTAAAAATACTACTCATTTCATGTCACTCAGAGCCTCTAGACCTTTTTGTCCCAGAGCACTAAGACTGTATATAATAACGACATGTGTGATGAAGATGACAGGAATATGTGAGTTCATACCATCCTGAGGAAGGAACATGTTGAATTGTTAGGAAATTGTGTGCATGCCTAGATGGAGTACATTCTGGATCTGTGTTGCTATTAAGATAAGACTGGAGCCTGGACTATATGATAGGGGGATCCATTCTCCCTGAATAGCACTCCTAGAAGGGTAATTGGTGATCAATACGTATTTACTAATTGCTTAAATCCAATGGGAGTTGCATTACATTTCTGTTCCTGGCATTTAACCCTCTCTTTATCATCTGGTCTTGACTTCTCGCTCGAACTTTCTTTCCTTCCTTCCTTACCCTCATGCAATAGTCAGTTAGATCACCTCAATATTCTTGGGCATATTATATTTATTCTAATCTTTATAGTTGGTTATATAATTTTTTTTTTGTAAACCTCATCTCTTTTTCCTAGACTAAATAAATAACCGTGGACTATAAAACATTATGGATAATGTCATGGATTGAATTGTGTCCCCCCAAAAATATGTGTAGCCATGTGGCTTGGCCATGATTCCCAATATTTTGTGATTTTCCTCCCTTCCATGATTTTGCTGTGCTGTACGTTAAAGGATTAGGGTGGAACTGTAAATCCCTTCACAGGATCACCTCCCTGCTCCACTGTAAAGGGAGTTTCCCTGGAGTATGGCTTGCCCCACCCTTAATCCTTTCATCCTGCAAGAGATAAAAGGAAACAGAAGCAAGTAGAGAATTGGGAACTTCACACCATCAAGAAAGCAGCACTGGGAGGAGAGCGTGTCCTTCAGACCTGAAGTTCCTGCACCAAGATGCTCCCTGGGCAACGACTGATGCAATACTGGACTTTCCTCCAGAGCCAACAAGTGGGAAAGCCTTCCCCTGGAGGGACATCCTGAATTTGGGTTTGCAGTCTACCGGACTGTCTAAGAATAAACCTTCCTCCACTAAAGCCATCCACTCTGTGGTATTTCTGTTAGGGCATCAGTAGCTGACTAAAACAGATAATATTGCAAAAAATAAATTATGGATAACATTGTGAAGAATGAGAATTCCATAGCATTTAAGTGTGCTCATGCAGAATGTGTACATAGATTAAGAATCAGTCACTTGACCATATCAAGGGGATACTGCCTGATTTAAAATCAGGGAACTCATGCGTCAGGACTGTATACTTTCAGCATATTTATTCAATCTGTATGTGAAGCAAATAATTCCAGAAGCTGGACTTTGTGAAGAAGAACTTGGCATCAGGATAAGAGGAAGACTCTAACAACCTGTAATATTTTGATGATGACATAATATCCCTTGGTGGAAGTGAAGAGGACTGGAAGCACTTACTGATGAAGACCAAAGACTACAGCCTTCAGTATGGATTATACCTCAGCGTGAAGAGAACAAATTCTCACAAATGGACCTGGAAGCAACATTAAGATAAAGAAAGAAGCAAATTGAAGTTGTCAAGTATTGTGTTTTACTTAGTTCTGCAATCATCACCTATGGAAGTAGTAGTTAAGAAATGAAACAATGCATTGCGATGGGCGACTCTGCTGAAAAAGACCTCTTAAATGGTTAAAAAGCAAAGATGTCACTTCGAGGACTAGGATGGACTTGACCCAAGTCACTGTGTTTTGAAATACTTCATATGCGTGCAAAAGCTGGAAATGACTAAGGAAGACCAGAGGAGAATTGACATCTTTAAAATATGGAGTTGGCAAAGAATACTGAATGCATTATGGACAATGTTATTGATTGAAATGTGCCCCCACCCTAAATGTGTGTCAGTTTGGCTAGGCCATGATTTTTGAGTATTGTGTGATCACCCACCATTGTATCATCTGATAAAATTTTCTTTTACATTGTAAATCCTACCTCTATGATGTTGATGAACCGGGATTAGAGCCAGTTATGGTAACTAGGCAGAATTAGTCTATAAGATTTGGTTGTATCTTGAGTCAATCTCTTTTGAGATATAAAACAGAGAAACAGGCAGATTGATAAAAGACCTCAAGCCACCAAAAATGAAGAACTAGCAGGGGTGTATGTCCTTTTGGACCCTGGGTCTAAGAGCTGAAAAGATCCTAGACCAGGTGAAGACTGATGACAAGGACTGTCTCCCAGAGCCCATAGGAGAGCCCTTCCCCTTGAGCTAGCACCCTGAATTTGGATTTTTAGCCTCTGAAACTGTGAGAGAAGAAGTTTTTCTTTGTTAAAGCCATCCACTTGTGGTATGTCTGTTATGGTAGCATTAGATAACTCAGACTGTTTCTTTAGAACTAGATGGCTAGTGTCATGGATTGAATTGTGTCCCCCCAAAATGCGTGTAGTAATTTGGCTAGGTCATGATTCCCGGTATAGTATGATGTTTCTGAACTCGTAAATCCTTCCTTTCTGATGTTATTGATGAAAGATGGGTGGTGGTTGTGTTAGTGAGGCAGGACTTAATCTGTAAGATTGTATTGTGCCTGAGACAGTCTCCTGAGAAAAGGAAAGCCAGCAGAGGTGGAGACCTCATATTATCAGGAAAGAAGAAGTGCCAGGAGCAGACCATGTCATTTGGACCTGAGGTTTCTGTACCTCAGAACCTTCCAGTCCAGGGGAAGACTGAAGACAAGGACCTTCCTCCAGAGCTTTCAGAGAAAGTCTTTCCCTAGAGATATTGCCCTGGATTTGGACTTTTAGCCTACTTTACTATGAGGAAGTAAATTTTCTTTTGTTAAAGCCATCCACTTGTGCTATTCCTGTTATGGCAGCACTAGATGACTAAGACAATGAGTCTGCATCTCACATACTTTGGACATGTTATAAGGAGGGACTAGTCCTTGGAGAAGGACACTGTCATAGATTGAATTGTGTTCCTTGCAAAAATGTATGTATCATTTTGGCTGGGCCTCGATTCCCAATGTCATGTGGTTGTGCTTTATTCTATGATTGCAATTTTTGCCTTTGTTCTAAATCCTAAACTCTGCTTGTGGTTAATAGGGCAAGATTGGAATATGTTAAAAAGGATTAGGGTGGGACTGTAACACTCTTACAAAGTGACATCCCTAACCCATTGTAAAGGAGTTTCCCTGGGGTGTGGCTTTTACTACCTTTTATCTCTCAAGAGATAAAAAGGAAAGGAAGTGAACAGAGGGTTGGGGCCCTCATTTGGACCTCAGGATCTTGTGCTGTGATGCTCCCAGACCAAGGTAAAAGTGGTAACTAGAACTTTCTTCCAGAGCCTACTGAAAGGAAGCCTTCCCCTGGAGCCAGCTCCCTGAATTTGGACTTCTAGCCTACTAGACCATGAGAGAATAAACTTCTCCTTGTTAAGGTCATTGACTTACGGTATTTCTCTTATAGTAGTACTAGATGAGTAAAACAAACCTTGTGCTTGATAAAGTAAAAGGTCAGTGAAAAATCAGAAGCCCTTCAACAAAATAAATTGATACAGTGGCTGCAACAATGAGCTCAAATTGAAAAGGTGATGCTTTCAATGGTTTTGCCAAGACATAGCCATAATATCTACCAATGGTTCTATAATGTTCCTTGGACTTGGGCAGACATGGCTTTGGCAGCATGCTTGCCCATTTCCCATTCTTGCCTGTTCTGTAATATTCCTCGGACTTGGATAGGCATGGCTCTAGGAGCATGCTTGTCTGCTTCTCACTTTTGTCCTTTCAAATATATGCCAATTATATGCTTTATTAAATGTTTTTTCCATATAATAAAACATAGCAGCAATTGTGAGGATGGTACAGGACTGGGTAGTGTTTCATTCTGTTGTACATAGGGTTGCTATGAATCAGAACTGACTCAACAGCACTTAACAACCATAACAACACTTACTGTTCCTCCATGTTTAGTCTCATCTGTTAGTCACTTGGATGTATGATAACTCATGTACAGTATGTAGGTGAAACAATGGGCCTTGGGGTCAGACTGCTGGGGTTTTATTGTTGAGTCTTCAGTTCTCTACTTTTGTTAAACTGGGTAAGTTAATTAACTAGTGTACTACTCAGTTTCCTTAGAAGCTGTGGTTGTGATACTTGCCTCAAAAAGTTGTTGTGAGGGTTAAACAAGGCAGTCTGTTGAATGTGCCATTGATACTAAGTGTGCAATATATAGTGACTTTTAATATTTTTAATACTCATCTGAATCAGCACCTTGAGGCTATCCATACCACAGATTGGACAAGTAATAAGCTCTCCAAACATACATAGTTACACCTAGTATATATTGGACATTCAGTTTCTTGTAACAAATAATGGAATTCTTCTCAGAAGGTTGCCACAGGGCCCATTGGAAACATGCTGTTTATTCTTTGTTTTAATCCATGATTAGCATCACCTTTATCGTATTCTCCTAGACCCTCTATTAAAAGTCACTTTTAAATGCTCTGGATTCTCAGCCTGTTCCTCTCTTGCATCTACTGCCCTTCCACCTCTATATCATAACATCATCTGCCTTGCTGCATTGATGTTCCCCTGTGGGACCACAGCTCATGCTTCCTTCCTTGGCTTCTCACCCCCCATCATTGCCAGGTGAAATCCCTAACCCTATGTCTTATCCTGCCTTTTCACCACTATTCATTTACTTACCTAATAATGTTCCACACTCTTCAGCTTTGTTTTCAAGACTCTTCATAAATCTCTTTTTACCTTTCCTAATAACATTTAAATTTTACTTTTGGCCTCCAAGTACTCTTAGTTCTAGTCTCAAAATTTTATTCACTGTCCTCTTAAAACAGTCTCTACATTTCCTCTCCAGAGTTTAGCTTCTGCTGTTTTCCCCACTTAGTGTATCCTTTTCTATTTTCTCTACCAATACAGATCCTGCTCATCTTTCAAGATGAGTTCAAGTTGTATTTCATCCATGAGTTTTCACTTCTATAATGAACTGTTTATTCACTCCAATACTGCAATAAATGTTTATTGAGTTCTTACTATATGCCAGGCACCACTCAAGGTGCAGGAGTCCCTGGGTGGCACAAATAGTTAATTGCTTGAATATTAGTTGAAAGGTTGGCAATTTGAACCCATCCAAAGGTACTGGAAGACAGTTCTGGTGATCTACTTTTAAAAGGTCACTCTTGGAAATGTGACGGAATAGGTCCACTCTGTATACACTGGCTGACTATGAATCAGAACTGATCAACAGCAAATAACCATAACAACATGCTAGGTGTGGAATCTTTGAGTAGTACAAATGCTTAACACGCTACACTGATAATTGAAAGGTTCAAAGTTCAAGTTCACCCACAGGTGCTTGGAAGAAAGGCCTGGCTATCTCGCTTTTTGAATAAAACAGCCACTAGGAAAGGTGTGGAGCACAATTCTGCTCTGACACACTTGGGGTTGCCATGAGTGGGAATCAACTTGATGGCAGCTGGTTTTCTGCTAGGTGTCTGGATTACCAATAGGATCAGTCTCTATTCTAAAGAATCTCAATTGCTACTTTGTAAATTCTTAAGGCACTCATTTTGGCACCAATCATGTATTATTTACTTTATCCAGCTAGTAACACTTTTAGGTAAGGAAACAGAGATTTAGGAAGCCTGTGGGATGTGCTCAGCTTCATAGAGGTGATAAGTGATGTACACAGTCTTTAAAGTCCCCACATGGCAGAACTCTGCTGGCATTTCGATGATGATACTCCAGTTACCTAACATTAAAAGCTCTGTTTGAATTTATAGGAGTAGAACATCCTAATTTTCATTTATCAGATTTTACTTTCTTTTACAGGGGCAGAGTCAAGAAGGTAGACTAAACACATGTCTCCCTAAATCCCTCTGGAAATCAAGACCTGAATTGATAATTAAATGCAGTGTTCTGGACACCTAGTGAGCTCTGGGACACGACATAGGGCTGTTAATTTGTACTTCATACCACTAAACAGAAAACTTCCTCTCTTTCACTGACCCCCACTCTTGGTGACTGCTGGCTTTCACACACTGAGGGTAACTCAACCATTTTAACTTTTTTTTCTTTGTCTTAGCCGGCAAGCGGAGCTGGGACTTGAACAGCAAGAAATCTCAGACGCACTACTGGTGGGATCGGCAGGCGAAAGTTACATATTTTGAAAGCCGGGCTTTGGACTCTTGACACCTTTGGGCTCTCCTTCTGCCTCCACCACTGAGTAGCCTGTACCCAGGCAGATGGGGAACTTGTGTGGGACACTATGTTGTTCCACTGGGAGACAGATTTACACATACAGAGGCCTCAGCTGGACCTAATTCTTAGGCTGAGAGGCAGCACCTGCCTAGAAGAGAGCACTTTTATGGCAGGAAAACAGTATTCTACACAGTGTAGCCGATGGCAAAGGCCAACAAGGCAGTAGCCTTTCTGTATTTTGAACTAGTTTATAACATCTGACGTTGGATATAGAGGTGCTTACTTTGCCAGCTGGGAAGAGGGACCTTTACACCTCAAAACCTGACTGACTTTGGAAGTTGTCAGATACCTTTTACCTTTCATTTCAAGACAGCCTAGAGAAACAACTGCGGTCCATTCTCACAGCATCTTTCCCAGCCTTTATTAACCCACATAGTGCCCCAAAAGCAACACACTCCGAATAAAGTGTAACGAAGATATCATGCATGGCTTCAGAAGGCCCCCCAAAGAAAACACCAGAGAACTTCCCAGATGAAGGAACCTTTCTGAAACTATCAGAAGGTGAATACAAAAGGATTACAGATAGAGCCCTCCTAGACCTTGTACAAAATAAAGCAGAGGAAAATGAAAAATTAAGCAAGCTATTTGATCTGATAGAACACCAGTACTCTGAAATTCAACAGATCAAGAAAAAAAATCAAAGGCATAGAAACTTCAATTCAAAGCCAAGAAATCAGAATGGAACAGAAGGAAAATAGACTTTCTGACTTGGAAGACAGAGCTACTGATTCCACCATCTATGAGTAGAAATCAGAAAAAGAAACAAGAAAAACAGGGAAGCATTAAGAAGCATGTGGGACTCCATTAAGAGGAACAACCTACGATTAACTGGCGTTCCTGAACAGGGCGAGACACGTGAGAACACAGAAAGTAGTGTTGCTGAGCTGTTGACAGAAAACTTCCCAGAAATTATGAATGAAGAGAATACAGATATCCAAGATGCATCTCAAACATCACTCAAAAGAATGACTCCAGGACATATTATTATGAAGCTTAAGAAAATGGAACATAAGCAGATACTCTTAAAGGCAGCAAGACTCAAAGCAAAGCTCACATTCAGAGGGAAACCCTGTAGGCTTTCATCAGATTTCTCAGCAGAAACAATCCTGCACAGAGACAGTGGCATGACATACTAAAAGCCTTGAAGGAGAAGAACTTCCAACCAAGAATTATATATCCTACAAAACTGTCTTTCAAATATCAAAATGAAATTAAAGACATTTGCAGATAAATAGAAACTCACAGACTCTGTAAAACTAAACCAAAGCAACAAGAAATACTAAAAGAATCTCTTGGCTTGAAGAACAAAACCACTAACATTATATTTTGGAAGCAAATACAGGGCACATCACCCAGAAACCTACTTGGTCAGAGAAGGCTCCAAACTCAATCAAAGCTATAATAGTGAAAGAAATGATCCAGTGATCATATCATGACAACTATGATGTCATCATATTAAAAAGAGGGATGTACTACAGTTGTTATAGTCCTTCTGGATGGAGAGGAACTTCATAAGACTGGTAGTAATTAAAATTTGGTCTATATACAGTTTATTAAGGGGCATCTTAGGGGCAGCGACTTATGGTGACCGTAGGCTTAGGGGCAGGTGTAAAGCACAATAAAGATGCAACATATCAAATCACAAAATGCAATACAGGAGTCTCAACCACAAAACCAACCCTGAAAAAAGGTGAAAAATCAACTCATAAAGACAAATGTCCCAGAACAGATTAATAAGAACAGAGAAAACATCAACACAAAAATAAACATATCACATGACAGCACTGAACACATACCTAGCAATAATAGCATTGAATGTGAATGGACTGAACACTCCAGTAAAGAGACATAGAGTGACATCTTAGATCAAAAGACATGACCCATCCATATGTTGCTGACAAGAAACTCATTTTAGATTTAAAGATAGGAACAAACTGAAAATTAAAGGATGAAAGAATGCATATCAAGCTAACAATGAACAAAGAAGAGCAGATGTAGCAATTCTAATTTCAGATAAAATCAATTTTAATGTAAAATTCACCATCATGGACAAGGATGAACACTACTGTTGAAAGGTCAACACACGAGCAGGACTTAACAGTATTAAATGTTTATGCACCTAATATTAGAGCCCCTAAGTACTGACTACACTCAGAAATGAGATAGGTCACTCCAAATAATATTGGGACACTTCAACACTCCGTTCTCAATATTGGACAGTCTAGGAAAAATCTCAGTAAAGATACAGAAGACCTATGGCACAATTAACCAGCTATACCTCATTGACACATACAGAACTTTCTATCCATCAGCAGACAATGACGCCTTCTTCTCCAGTGTACATGGAACATTCTCCAGAATAGATCGTATGTTAGGATATAAAGCAATTCTCAACAAAATCCATACCACTGAATAAATGCAAAGTGTATTGTCAGATCATAAATCCATAAAAGTCAAAATCAATAGCAGAGAAAACATAGATAGAAAGTGGAACTCATGGAAACTGAACAACACCTTGCTCAAAAAAACGTGCATTATAGAAGAAATCAAGGGTGAAATAAAGAAATTCGTGGATTTCAATGAGAAGGAAAACACTTCCTACCAGAACCTACCACCCTAAGCAGTGCTCAGAGGTCATTTTATCTCCATAAATTCACACGTTTGGAAGGAAGAAAGGAACCAAACCAAAGAACTAACCCTACTGCTTGAACAAGTAGAGAGAGAACAACAGCAGAACCCCTCAGGTACCAGAAGAAAACAGACCATAAAGATTAGAGCAGAACTAAATGAATTAGAGAATAGAAAAACAATTGAAAAAATTGAAAAGACTAAAAGCTGGCTTTTTTAAAAGATCAACAAAATTGACAAACCATTGGCTAAACTTACTAAAGAAAAACAGGAAACAAATAACCCAAATGAGAAATGAGAGAATTGTAACAGATCCAACAGAAATCAAAATTATCATAGCTGAATACTACGAAAGATTGTACTGCAACAAATTTGAAAACCTAGAGGAAATGGGCAAATTCCTTGATTCATATCACCTACCCAAATTATCACAAGGTGAAGTAGAACAACTTAATAAACTCATTACAAAGGAAGAGATTGAAAAAGTCACCCAAAAGCTACCAACCAAAACAAGCCCTGGCCCAGATGGCTTCACCATAGAATTCTACCAAACTTTTAGAAAAGAGTTATTTGCAATACTACTGAGATTATTTCACAATATAGAAAGAGATGAAACACTCCCAAATTCATTCTACAAAGCCAGCATAACCCTGTTACCAAAGCCAGGGAAAGACCCAACCAAAAAGGAGACCGATATCACTCATAAACCTAGATGGAAAAGTCTTCAACAAAATTCTTGCCAATAGAAAACAACAACATATCAAAAAACTAATCCACCATGACCAAGTTGGATTCATACCAGGGATGCAAGGCTGCTTCAACATCAGAGAAACAATTAATGTGATCAACCACATAAATAATACAAAATAGAAGAATCACCTGATTTTCTCTGTTGTTGCAGAAAACACATTTGATAATGTCCAATACACACTCATGGTAAAAACTCTCAACAAAATAGGAATAGATAGCAAATTCCTCAATGCAATAAGGGCCATTTATACAAGGCCAACTGCCTACGTCATTCCGAATGGAAAGAGACTGAAACAATTTCCCTTGAGAATGGAAACTAGACAAGAATGCCCACTGTCACCACTCTTGTTCAGCACTGTACTAGAATTTCTAGCCAGAGCAATTAGACAAGACCAAGAAATAAAGGACATCTGCATTGGCAAAGAAGAAGTAAAAATCTCCCTATTTGCAGATAATACATATGATCGTATATGCAGAGAATCCTAAAGAATCCATAAGTAAACTACTCAAACTGATAGAAGAATTCATCAGTGTCAGGATGCAGGATAAACATTAAGTAAATCAGTAGGATTCCTTTATATCAACAACAAGATTATTAAGGAAGAAATCACCAAATAAATACCATTTACTACAGCTCCTAAGAAGATAAAGTACCTAGGAATAAACCTAACCAGAGAGATAACAGGCCTTTACAAAGAGAACTACAAGTCCTTGCTGCAAGAAATTAAGAGACTTACACAAATGGGGAAACCTACCCTGCTCATGGATAGGAAGACTTAACATTGTGAAAAGGTCTATTTTACCCAAAGCAATCTACTTACATAATGCAATCCTAATACAAATTCCAGTGAAATTTTATTTAATGAGATGGAGAAACAAATCACCAAATTTGTTTGGAAAGGGAAGAAGCCCTGTATAAGCAAAGTACTGCTGAAGAAGAACACAATGAGACCTCTCACTACCCAACTTTAGAACCCATTACACTGCCAAGTAGCCAAAACAGCCTGGTACTGGTACAAAAAGAGGCAGATAGATCAATGGAACAGAACTAAGACCCCAGAGACAACACCATCATCCTATGAACAGTTGATATTCTAAAAAGGACCTAAGACACTAACCTGGGGTAAAAACAATCTCTTCAACAAACAGTGCTGACAAAATTGCATCTGCAGTAAACTGAAACAAGACCCATATCTCATATCTCATACAAAAACCAACTCAAACTAGTTAAAACATCTAAATATCAAATCTAAAATGATAGAGCTCATCCAAGAAAAAGTGGGAACAACAATGGAAGTTTTAATAGACAACGTAGACGGACTTCAAAATTTGTCAAACAAACCACAAACAACAGAAGAGAAAATAAACAGGAACTACTAAGAATTCATCATTTTTGCGCATCCAAAGACTTTATTAATAGAATTAAAAGGCCACCTACAGAATAGGAAAATATATTTGGCAACTATATATCAGACTGACACCTGATCTCCATAATCTATAAGGTACTACAAAATATACATACAAAAAAGATAAATCATCCAATTAAGCAATGGGCAAAGGAGATGGACAGACCCTTCTCTAAAGAGGAGATCCAGGCAGCCAAAAAACATGTGTGGACATGCTCATGATCATTAACTATTAAAGAAATTCAAATCAAAACTACAATGAGATACCATCTCACCCCAACAAGGTTAGCCATGATCCAAAAAACGCTAAACAACAAATGCTGGAGAGGCTGTGGAGAAATTGAAACTCTCCTACACTGTTGGTGAGATTACAAAATGGTATAATCTCTTTGGAAAGCAACCTCGTGCTTCCTTAAAAAGGTGGATATAGATATGCCATTTGACCCAGTAATTCCATTACTCGGAATATATCCTACAAAATCCAGGCCATTCACACCAACGATACATGCACATGAATGTGTTTTGCAGCACAGTCCATAATAGCAAAAAGTTGGAACCAACCCAGATGCTCAACAACAGAGGAATGGATAGATAAACTATGGTATATATTCTCAATGGAACACCATGCAATGATAAAGAACAACGATGATTTTAGGAAACATCTCATAAGCTGGTTTCAATGTGAGGACATTATGCTGAGTGAAAGCAGTCAGTGACAAAAGGACAAATATTGTATGAGACCCCTGTGTTAAGAACTTAAAAACAGACTCATGCATAGAAGAAAAAACTCTTTGACGGCTGCAAGGGTGGAGTAGGTTGGAGGGTGAAGGGGGGAAGGTATAGACTAGATAGTTGATAGAAATTTGGTTGGGTGAAATCTGTGACAGCACACATTAGAAAGAAGATCAGTATTAACTGAACTTCAACCTAACATGATTACTCCTTCCATCTTAACCCAATATTACAAGGACAGAGTAACTGGGGTGAGGGGCCAGGGACCATACTCTCAGGAGAAGCTGAGTCCAATTGGCACAGCTAGCATTTTGCTAATGGAGCCCTCTGCACCCCACATTGGTGAGTGGTGCCCAAGGTCTTAAAAGTTGTCAAGCTGCCATCTGAGGGTACAGCAAATGTTCCCAGCTCAGCAGGAACAGATCATCACGAAGGACCAAAATAACATAGGGGAACGAGAACCCAGAAGACAGAGACCCATGTGAGTTGGTGACTACATCGACCTGTGACCAGAAAAACCAGATGGTGTCTGGCCACAACCAGTGATAGCCATGAGGGAGCTCACAAATTTGAGTCTCACTGGCAACACACAAATAAAAAGGGGTGCACCCTGAAATCTCCAATAATAGACCACAACTGATGGTCCAGGCACCTTGGCGTTCCCCTGGAGAAGGGCCCTCGGCCCTGATACTGCTCCTGCCTGTAAAACATAATGGAGGCCAACTCTCTGGACAGGAATGGAGTGGACTTGTTGACATGGAGTGACCACATTATAGAACTTTATGGTTCTAGGCATTTATCAGATGTCATCCTGTTGACCTCTTACTGGAAGCTGGGGAGTGGGTAGAGAGGAGGGGATAGGAGATTGTTGGGCGGATAAGATGTGTATGGATCTGGGAAGAAGAATGTGCTGTCACCAGGCAGGGAGAGCAGTGGGAGCTGCATATAGGTGGACACGCCAATGTACATGGGAATGTACGTTTTCATTCAATCATCATCATAGTAATAAAAAAATTCATTTACAGCCTTTACGACTGAGCAGGCTTTAAAGGTGATTGACTTTTGAATGTGATATCGCCAAAACACACTGTCATGGATTGAATTGTGTCCACCCAAAAACAGGTGTAGCCATGGGGCTGGGCCATGATTCCCAGTATCTTGTGACTGTCCTCCGTTTTGTGGTTTTCCTATTCTGTATGTTAAAGATTAGGGTGGGACTGTAAATCCCTTTATAAGATCACCTTTCCCCGCTCCACTGTAAATGGAGTTTCCCTGGAATATGGCTTACCCCCCACCTTGGTCCTTTCATCCTTCAAGAGATGAAAGGGAAGCAGGTTGAGAACTGGGAAACTCATACCATCAAGAAAACAGCACTGGGAGAAGAGCACATCTTTCATACCTGAGGTTCCTGCACCAAGATGCTCCCTGGACAAAGGCTGATGCAATACTGGACTTTTCTCCAGAGCCGACAAGGGGAAGGCCTTCCCCTGGAGCAGACATCCTGAATTTGGACTTGCAGCCTACCAGACTGTGTCAGAATAAATCTTCCTTTGTTGAAGCCGTCCACTTTGTGGTATTTCTGTTAGAGCAGCCCTAGCTGACTAAGACACATACATACGCATTCTACTGATTGCCCGAGAACTACCATAGCCAGAAGCATCTTAAAGTGATCAATATAATATCTTCCAATAAAGTAAATCATGTGCATTATAACAATGCAAATAAGTATGGTGTGTGCTAGCTCTGCCCTTTGGGAAACTCACAACAGAAACTTCATAACAAACAAATAAGACAAAAACATCTGATTTAATTTTCATTTTCCATATATGGAGAATTTGTGTATTTGAAATAGACTTTCCTTTCGGCAATATTAACACAGGTAAAGTCAAGGTAGACATATTTACATGAAGCAAGGGCTGTTTTTGAAGCAGGAAAAACACAAACACTGCCATGGCCTTGAAAGAAATCTTCCCCCTCTTAAACATATGTTCACTTCAGAGAAAAACCTCAATAAGGGGAGAGCTCTAATTGGGGCCTATAAAAATTTAACGCAGAATGATGTTAAACATTACATTTCTTTTTCTCCACATCCAAAGTAAATTTACTTTGAAGACACTTAATGGTACTCTGATCTTTCTTTTCTCATACTTATTAAAGAAAATGAAGTTTGTTTTATGGACATCTATCTGTTCTTAAGTATTTGCTGCTTCCTTAGTGGATTTTTAGATGTATTTGTTTGTTGTATGCATTCCATGTGAAGCAGGGGACAGCCTTATAAGGAAAACAGCTATTGTACATAGTTAAAGTACAGAATAGTAGAGCTGGATTTTTATTATCATAACTTTACCATTTCTGGACTACTGTCACTAGATGTTCATTCCCATAGGGTCTGAAGTTACTTTGCATGTTTATGTGTAGCGAAGTTGCTTTCAATTATTTATAAAACAAACACATATTAAATAAGATGTACTATACGATACGACGACATACTAACCTTGCAGATTCACCTGATTTCATTTCTCTAGGCTTTATGTAATTTTCTCAACATGAGACATAGGAAGTTGTCTGTTCACTTAAAGTGGAAAGGCATAGTAAGTGGCATTTCCAAGCTCATACTCTTTTCAGTGGATGCAACAGGGTGTGCATCAAGATAAGGATATATTTTTAATTACTAGAACTCCACTCACATTCCGCTCATCTTTCCTATCACCCATCTCTCATCAGTTTCACTGTCTAATAAATATGAATTCATGTTCTAGAAAAGCAAAGCCAAGCAATTAGAGAGTCTCAAAGAAAAGCATGCCAAGAGTCAGAATACATAAACTGGATGTGTGCTGGGGGAGACCTGGCTGCACTGTGGTTAAGAACTTGGCTGCTAACCAAACTGTCAGCAGTTAGAATCCACCAGGCACTGCCTGGAAACCCTATGGGGCAGGTTTACTCTGTCCTCCAGGCTCACTGTGAGTATGAATCCAGTTGAAGGCAGTGGGCTTAGTTTTTCCTTTTGTAGTGTGCTGGTAAATATCAAACAAAATAATTGTAATAATGATAAAATATGTAATTGTAATAATGATAAAATAAATAAAGCCTTGATTTGTAGTATTTGCTGGTTTCCTTGGTGTAAATACCCTGAACAAAACTGATTTCAGGATACTAATACAATTTCACTCAATGTGGAACTTGCGAAGTCTTTACAAATTGTGTTGGAAAGTAAATTTAGAACACCCATGCTAATGTTTGTGCATGCATAGAAATCTAGGTTCCTACTGGCGGCTTATCATTATTGTTTCTGAACCCTACCTCTCTAACTTGTATTTAGATTACACACCTACTTGTCTGAAGAGAACTGGTTCCCAGGCATCACTGAGTCATTTGTGACACTTATTTGGAATGACTGTTAGTCGTAATCTAAGATATTTAAAATTTATTATATTTTATTTTTGATAGAATACATTCAAAAGATATATAAAAAGAAAGTAACAAAAGTGTGAGAAGTCTTTCTATTACCTATGGCCCTAACCACTGAATTTTCTTCCCTGAAGACAAACAATTTCGTCACTTACGTATCTATGCAATGGAAACAATTACCAAAACTGTTGCTGTTGCTGTTGAGTCAGCAGCTCTATAGGACAGAGTAGAACTGCCCCTTGGAGTTTCCAAGGAGCGCCTGGTGGATTTGAACTGCCAACCTATATCATCAGGGTGCGTATAAAATGATACCCTAAGTAAACGTGCATATATCGCTTTCTGTATTTTTAAACAAACATTAACATATTTTAATACTATTTTGTATCTTGTTTTTTGTTTTGCTGCTCTTAATATACACTAACAAATGTTTTATATTTAGGTGTTGAGAGCTTCCTTCACATCTTATACATCTGTGTAAATATTCTGTTGTTTTGTTGTTCCATTGCATGTTTGGTTGTTCCATTTGTAACTTCTTCAAACTTTTTCCAACTGGTATGAACTTATTCATGACACTTCTTTTGCCTTGGATATATATATATATATATATATATATGTATATATATAATTGTGTGCTCCAGTGAAGATTTACCCAGCAGTTAAGGTTTCCCTTCAAAAATGTCAACACAACTTGTTTGATAATGTTGGTTAGATTCTTTATAATGCACGAACATTTTCATTATTTCATTTCTGGTAGTTCTGTTTCTGTTAATCTAGTTTCCCTTTACATTCTTATGTTTGTTTTAAAGCAATTGTTGACTGTTTTTTCTTTTGCACACATGCACACACACACACACACACACACACAAATTCTGTGTGTTTGGTTTTGGGTGTGTGCATGTAGTCCTAAGTATAGTTTCTGATTAATCCCCAGATGTATAATCTTAGACTTAAAGGATATCTATCTTTTCTTTGCTATTAGCAAATCCAGTTCTACCCTGTCCTACAGGGTCCCTATAAGTTGGAATCAACCTAATGGCAGCAGGTATATTGTATTGGTATTGCCAAACTGGTTTCCACAGAAGTGTAAGACGACTAGTATATCTACACGTTCATCAACATAATACATTATCACACTTTTAGATCTCTGTCAATCTGTTACATTGAAAAAAAGCTAAACCTCAGGATGATTTTATTTGTATCTTTCAGATTATGAGTGAGATTGAATATCCTTTGTTTTATTTAAGTATATTAGCGTGTTTTATTTTTTAGGAGGTTTCTCTTGCTCATGGTTAGGTGATATGGTTGCACAGTGGTACAGCATTTGGCTGCTAACGGAAAGCTTGGCAGTTCAAATCCACAACCTGCTTTGTGGGAGAAAGATGTGGTTGTCTGCTTCCATAAAGACTGCAGTGTTGGAAACACTGTGGGGTAGTTATAACCTGTCCTATCAGTATCTGTGAGTAGCTATGAGTCAGAATCAACTCTATGGCAGTGAGTTTTCCCATGTATGATCAGGTCTTTTTCTTTTTTTTTAAATTAAGTTTCAATTTATGGTACAGGTAGGTTATGAATCCAAATTACTTTTTTTCCAAATGACTACTCTAGTTTTTCATTGTTCTTTATTAATCTTTTTAATGATATTTACATAATTAATTCTCATTTGCTTTTGTATCTTTTCAGATTTTTTATATCATTATGTTTCTTTGTTTTTGTTGTGCTTTAGATAAAGGTTTACAGAACAAATTAGTTTCTCATTAAACAGTTAGTACACACATTGTTTTAAAATGTTGGTTAAAAATCCACAACATGTCAATACTCTTCATTCTTGACCTTGGGTTCTCTACTACCAGGTTTCCTGTCCCCTCCTGCCTTCTAGTACTTGCTCTTGCACTAGTGTGCCCCTTTAGTCTCATTTTGTTTTATGGGCTTCTTTAATCATTGGCTGAAGGATGAGCTTTCAGTGACTACATTAACTGAACTAAAAGGGTATCTGGCAGCCAAATCCTTGGTGTTTGTCCAGTCTACGGCAGGCGGGTAAGTCTGGTCTTTTTTGTGATTTAGAATTTTGGTCTAAATTTTCCTCTGGTCTGTCTGGAATCCTCCACTGTGATCTAGTCGGAGCAGTTGGCAATGGTAGGCAGCAGGGCACCATCTAGTTGTACTAGACTCAGTCTGGTGGAGGCTGTGGTAGATGGTGGTCCACTAGTCCTTTGGACTAATCTTTCCCTTGTATCTTTAGTTTTCTTCATTTTCCCTTGCTCCAAAAGGAGTGAGATTAGTGGATATACTGTTCTATTACTGTTTGTGTGTGTGTGTGTGCGTGCGTGCATGCATGTGCCAATATTACAACATCTTAACTGCTGAACCTTTATAATACATTAAAAACTGGCAAACCTAGTTCTCTCTTACGACTTTTTCAAAATTTCCCTGGTTATACTCACCTTGGCTTGGCTTACATACTTTGGAATCAGCTTATTAAGTTCCCAAACTGCTTTCATTAATAGTATATATTAAGGTCACATCATATTTACAGATGAATTTAGGATAAATAGACATCTTTATGACGTTGTGTCTTATCCAAGAACACTGTATGCTTTTACTTTTATTAAAATCGCTTCTGTCTCTTAGTATCATTTAAAGTTTTTACCTGACATTGTTTATTTATTGTAAAATTTATTCGTAGATTTTTTTTTTAAGTTGCTCTTGACAAGCCCAAATTTATTGTAACTTCAAACACTTAATTATTCTTGAATGACATAATTGTGAAAAGGAAAAATAGGACGTCATCTCTGGAACATATCCACATAATTGGGAAAAGGAAAACTAGGACCCACAGATGGAATTCTTACTGAAACTTTGAATATAACTTAATTGTTAGAAATGAACTGTAAGCTCAGTGATCAACATTAAAGCTTGTATACTCATTTCTTTCTATTTTTTTTTGTTTGCAGAGTGGATATAATCCAAACAAGATTTAGCTTAATCATTTTTCTAATAATTGAAGAGGTAAAATATAGACTGTATCTGTGTTAACATAATCATATGTTAAGTCACTGGTATAAATCATTTTAAATGTTGCTTTCATTCTGTATTCCTTTGAAAAGTCAGCAAGTAAACAGTTATAAAAGACAACAGACATTCAATGTAAGCCACATATAAAGTATGACATCTTAAGATATACGTTACTCATACCAAGGGACATTCCAGGGATTCTCTTCTTCCTTGTTGTGTGCTGCTGGCAACCTCTAACAACACTTAAGCAACCTTTGTATGTACATTCACCAAATGGAGATAAAGGTCTATTGAAGTGACACATCCATAATGTTCTTCTCATAATGCTTCTTTCTATTCCCATCTCAACATATATGTTTTTTTTTTATTAAATAATAAATGAAAGTGTACATATGCTGTGCTTACAATATTGGGTTAAGAGAGGAGGAGCACACAAGTTGTGTTGAAGTCCCATTAATATTGATCTTCTTACTAGTGTGTATTGTCACCAATTTCACCCAACCAAATTTCTAACAACTATCTAATCTAAACACTCGCCCCTCACCCCTCGCCCTCCCACTCTCCCACCCTCCCCACCCTTGTAGCCGTCAAAGAGTCTTTTCTATTACGTATGCCAGCCAAGTGCCATCGAGTCGGATCCGACTCATGGCAACCCTATGAGTATGCTTTTAAGTTTTTATCATAGGGGTCTCCTATAATAATTGTCCTTCTGTCACTGACTAGTTTCACTCAACATAATGTTCTCCAGTTGAGACCAAATTGAGAGATGTTTCTTGCTATCATTGTTGTTCTTTATCAATGCACAGTACTCCACTGAGTACATATACCAAAGTTTACCCATCCATTCTTCCGTTTCGGGCATCTGGGTTGATTCCAACTTTTTGCTATCATGGACTGTGCTGCAATTAACATTCGTGTGCATGTATCAGTTGGTGTGAATGGCCTTGATTTTGCAGGATATATTCCAAGCAGAGGAATTACTGGATCAAATGGTATATCTATATCCATTATTTTAAGGTAATGCCAAATTGCTTTCCAAAGAGGTTGCGCCATTCTGCAATCCCAAAGCAGAAGCCCCAGAGATGCCACCATCCTCCTATGAACAGCTGATATTTGACAAAGGTCCTAAGATTTTGAACTGGGGTAAGAACTGTCTCTTTAACAAATGGCACTGGCATAATTGGATATCCGTCTGCAAAAAAATTGAAACGACCCATATCTCACACCTTATACAAAAATCAACTCAAATTGGATAAAAGACCTGAATATAAAAGCTAAAATGATAACGCTCATCCAAGATAAAATAGGATCAACACTGGATGTTTTAATACGCAATATAAACAGACTTGAAAATCTGAAAAACAAAACACACTCATCAGAAGAGAAAATAGATAAATGGGAATTAATAAGAATCAAACACTTCTGCTCATCCAAAGACTTCATCAAAAGAATTAAAAGACCACCTACAGAATGAGAAAAAGTATTTGGCAACTCTATGTCAGACCGATGCCTGATCTCCATAATCTATAAGGTTCTACAAAATATCAATAAGAAAAAGACAAATCATCCAATTAAGCGATGGGCAAAGGAGATGGATAGACACTTCTCTAAAGAGGAGATCTAGGCAGCCAAAAAACACATGCAGACACGCTCATGATCATTAATTATTAAAGAAATTCAAATCAAAATGACAATCAGATACCATCTCATGCCAACAAGATTAGCCATAATCCAAAAAATGCAAAACAATAAATGTTGGAGAGGCTGTGAAGAGACTGGAACTCTCCTTCACTGTTGGTGGTATTGCAGAATGGTTCAACACACTTCTTAAACAGATGAATCAGTTCTTTCTTCCCCTCTTCTCAAGTGTTTCCATCTTCACTATCCCACCAATTCTTAACACTGGTTTTATTGAATGAGTGCATACTTGACAAAATTATGTATCTCATTAAATGCCAATGACAATGTCTGCTCAACACTGTCCAGCAGACAGAGGTTAATACACACAGGGAAAGGACTACTAAATCAGACTCTGCATTTTGTATATTCAACCAAAGAAAAGAAGAATTTAATTTCTCCACAGCCACTTTCCCACATCTCAGTAGCCTGACACCTTCCTCAATCACCTGACTAATGTGCAGAAAGAATGAAAATCTTTGAGAAAGCAGCGACCCAGAAAGTTAAAAACCAAAAATTATGCAGCATCAAATGACTTGCTATTTATCATTTTTCTTCAACATAAAAATCCACCACTTACATACTCAACATGGTAGCTATATGTAAAAAGAAAAAGAAAAAAAAAAAAAAAAAAAACCTTTCTGACTAGGTGGTTTGTATGATTTTAACACAGTTTTAAGTACATAAGTATATTTTTGTTATAAATTATTTTCTTATGAAGAAGCTTTAAAAAATAAAAATCAGACCAATTCCCCAATTTAAAGAGAGCCTATTCTTCCTGTCATTTTACAAATGTTTATCTTTTTAAATAATTTTAACTGTATTTATTCTATGTACAACTTTATCCTGTATAATATGTTAAAAGCTTGTTTTTCTTTTTAAAATATATTTGCAGTGTGAAATAGGTGAAGAATAAAGTCTAAAAAGTAATTAATGGATTTATTCATAACACTACTATTCATAAGAGGTGATGAAATATAATAGTATACACATGGCTTTAGAAAGATATAGGTTTAATGACTCTCCCTTTAAACACTCTTTCCTTTTCTTCTTCAGGTTGAATTGTAGAGCTGTAGCTGAATAACTACACAGCCTACCAGAATGAAGATATTTCCTTGCCTTTTGTGCATCTAACAGTTCTATCCAATGTGATACAAGTGAAATGGTGTGAAACATCCTGGTATTATTCTAAAAGAACGGGTTAAGCTCTTCCTTGTGATTCCCTCCTTTCTACTGAATAGAAAGTACACCCGAAGGCTGGAGCTCAAGCAGCCGTCTTGGTCTCACTGGCATGAGCACACTCTTGGAAGGGAGCAGTGAAAAAACAGGCAAAGCCTGGGCCTCTGGAAACTTTGTGGAATGGATGTATTTGCTCCAAACTGCCTATCTTGAGCTTTTATGTATGTTTAAACCTGGCTAGTTTGGGTTTCTAAACCCCTCGTAGTTTTACCTAATCCTTACTAACACAGTTGCTTTCAGTAAAGTAAAAAAAGTTTTGGCAACCCCAAGCTGACTTGGCAGTTTACTGTACTCATCAAATGCCTAGATAATTTTCCTTTATTCTCCTCAACATTTTGCTTCTAATTCCTTCATGATCCTTGAATGGCTGTTTGTCTTCCTGCATTATGCACTTTCATAAAAGTATTCAAAAGAAGGAAGAAAGGGGGAAAGAGGAAGAGCGAGGGGAAGAAGCTATTTTCGAAAAACTCTTAGCAAGTTTATTCTTAAATTTCATTTACCAGGATTGTATACTATGCCCACTCCCAGATTTTCTACTGGCACACCAGACGGGGACTGCTCTAATAAGACTAGACCATTCTCAATCAGTTCATTTCCTGGGGCAGGTCATCTTACTTCTCAAACAAAATCAGGGCTTCTTTGGCAATAAAAAAGTAAGAGTGAATAAAGGAAGACCAGCTCATTGTATCTGCGACACTGGCCATATGACCTTCACCTACTGTCATTATCTATTCTATATAACAATGGGATGAAAATAATATGTAATTCTTAGGGAAACAAAAGAGACCCTACTTGGAAAGATCTGGTGAAACGCATTGCTCATACTGGGTCCTCAGTGTACAGCAGTGTGATGACTATCATTGCTTCCTTGAGTCTTGAGTTGATAGATCATGATTTACTTAACCAATTCTATACCAAAGATCTTCAGGTTTCTTGTTGCTTTTCTGGATATTAAATATAGCTCTAAATTTAATACATTTCTTTATAAATATATATATATTTTTTTGTATTTAGGACTCTTAGGGAGTACTTCCAGGTGTATAATTACCGGATCCTTTAACAGTAATGGATGCCAAGCCAGCCAAGTGCCATCGAGTCAGATCTGATGGCATATGATAATAATGCATGATCGCCTAGAATAGTACAGAGCATTACATGGAAACTAGGAAACCAACTATCCCTTTGTTATTATCTAAACAAGTATACTAGGGCATACTTAAGCCCAATGCAGATTTTGGAATCACAAATCAATACACACAGGAACAATCTTGAGATATGCTCAGTTTGCCATAATTAAGAAACCTTTTCTTTCAGGTAGAAATAAAAGTGGTATAACAGAAAATTCACTGAACTTGTTGACAAGTATCTAGATTTAAGTTTCTGCTTTGTTATTACCTGTGTGACCTTATACATGGTTGTAATCTCACCAACTCTGCTTACTATGTTGAAATATAATGTAATAAAATGACCCACCTACTCAAAATGAGGAAATATACTAAAAACACTAAGGAAATGGTAAAGAACTATAGAAGTATTAGATATGATTATTACAAGCTAAGGAAAAGATTTGAGGTAGAAAAAAAGGAATGTTTTCAACTTGATAGAGAAAATGTTTCTATATTCTAGATATAGCTCTTTGTACTTAAATTATATCAATTCAATTAATCTTCACAGCAAATGGAGGCGATAAACAACATTATTACGGTCATTTTGCAGATGAAGAAATCAAGGCACAGAGAATTTAATACCTTTCTCAGAGTCACAGTAGACATGAACATAGGAAGTTAGGTTGCAGAAGCATAAGCTAAATCACAATACTTTCTAACTTGTCTCTGTAGACTCATTCCTAATAACGTGGAAACAGAAGACTACCATCTGAATAGCAGTCTGTGTGGCCAACATGTTCCATTTCTGTGGACTGCAGGTAGGGTTCTAGGACAGTCACACGTTGCTTCATACATGTGGATCTTGAAGTAGGATCCAACAAGTGTCAGGTGAAGGTTAGCTAGTTTTCTTTGTATTTTGATGTGTTAAGATGTGTACCAATCTCTTCTTTGTAGTTTGAACCGTTAAGATGCGTACCAATATAACTTTGTATCTGTTGTCAGGTCTGTTCACAGGGGTTGAAGACGATAAAGAAAACGGTTATCAGAGCTATTCCTAGAACAAACTGTAAAGAAAGTGGTATTGCCTTTTGGTGCATTCACTTAACATTTTTAATAGTCCATGTCTCTGTCTTCTTGTTGACCTTTTGTGCTTTATTTCCTTTTACACAACCTGCTTTCCTGGCTGATGCCCATTTCTGGAACCAGACTCTTCATCTATCTTGCTAAAAACCTAGTCTCAAGTGATTTCATCTCTAAAGGGATCTAATCAATGAATTTATTGATTATCCAAGGTGCTAATAATGGATATGAACTATTGTGCTCACAGCACAATATCTTTTCAGTGATAGATGCAGTTTAACAAACAATGGAAGGTAGTTTCAATCACTGATGCTAACATTTTGGATGTTAACAGAAACTGGTAAGTGAGGAGAACTGTTGGGGTCAGATGTGCAGTATTCCTCATATCGGGCTAGCTGCAACTACTTGGTCACATGCAGCAAACCAGTAAGAGAGAGACAGAGAAATAGTACGAAAAAGGGAAAAAGCAATCTTTGGCCTAGTCAGTATTACTGGGAGTGGAAGAGTCAGCATTATTTTACTTATTTTGTCACTGTATTTTTGGTAGAAATATACACAGCAAGACCGTATTTTGTTAGGCAAGCTGTGGGGTTCATGGCAATGACTAATGAGACATTTGCAAAGTCAGCTTTGGATTTTTCATTTCCTCCTTCTTGTTTCCTGGCCTGAGAACATGGGGGATGACGCAGCAGTAGCCATGTGCTGATAGTTTAGGAAAAAAACAGTTAATCCTAAATAATGTAGTTCCGATGTCCATAAGCCACTAATCAACAGCAAGAAGGCCTACCACTGGGTATGGTATTTTGTAGATGGGCGGGGGGAGGAAAAAAAAAGTCTTTTATTTGTTTCAGTTATTCTTTTTTTTTCAGGGGGTGGAGTCTATTAATTCTAGCAGAAAACAATTCTTTGTTGATAGGAATTTTGGCTGAAATAGGCTAAAAATATTTAAGATGGTGTCAATGAGTACCTTGCATCTACACTGTCTAGACATATCCAAATTATCTACTATTAAACACTCACCACATGCAAGACGCTGCATCAGGACTACCAAATATTTATATAAGGGACAAAGAAGACAATATTAGCATCTGACAGAGGAGGACACCTAAGTTCTGACAGCATGAAACATTTGCTTAACACCGTAAAACTAGTAAGAGGGCTTGAGTGTAAGTCCTAGATCTTTTTCTTGGAAGCCTCTATGTACTTAGCTCTTCTGATTTTTTCTTTTAGTGATTATTTTACAAAAAATTAAAATTAATTTTAAATTCTCTATTTTATTGTTGTTGAGAATATGGAACCTCAGTGGCTTAGTGGTTAAGAGCTCAGCTGCTTACCAAAAGATCAGCAGTTCAGGCTCACCAGCTTCTCTTTGGAAATCTTAATGGGACATTCTACCCTGTCCTATAGGGTCATTGTGAGTAGGAATCAACTTGACAGCAACCGGTTTTGTTGAGACTATACACAGCCAAACACACACCAGTTCAGTAGTTTGCCAGTTATACATATACAAATTAGTAACACTGATTACATTCTTGGAGTTTAGCAACCATTCTCACTCTCCTTTTCAAGTTGCTATTGCCATTTAGAGCTCATGTAGAGAGTTCTTAAGAGTATAAATGCTCAAGGTGGATATTTTTTACTATTTAAGCTAAACTATTGTTTGGTTTTAAGAGGACTTTAGGGGAGCTTTTGGTTGGAGGTTTAAAGATTATCTCAGGGCAACAGTTTCAGGGGCTCATCCAACCTTCATTGCACCAGGTAATCTGGGGTCTCTGAGAATTTTGTTCTACGTTGCTGCTCTACATTTTCCCCCTTTTTTACCAGGAATCTTCAATGGCATCTTTAAACAAAGTGTTCGATAACGTTAGCCATGCACTGTTCAGTTCTTCTGATCTCATGGCAATGGAAGGAGTTGCTTATGGAGGCAATTAGCCCCACACTTCATATTCCTCTTTTATTTCTGAATGAGCCCTGGTGGTCCAGTGGTTAAAGCGATCAACTGTTATTTGAAGGCTCAGTGGTTTAAAGCCACCAGTTGTTCCATGGAAACGATATGACAGTCTGCTTCTGTGCAGATTTACAGCCTTGGATATCCTATGAGGCCACTGTGAGTCAGAATCAACTCAGTGTCAGTGGGTTTGGTTTTGGTTTTCTATTCCTGATGCTGCCACTTAACTGAGATGTCCCATAAAACTATGACCCTAAAGCTCTAAGCCAAAAAACTAAATCCCATGAGGTTTTTGGTTATGTGTATCAGCCTCAGCAGCTACTCTTGCTTTCTTTTTTTATCATTATTGTAGATACATTTGTCACTCAACTTTTGCCAATTCAACTTTTTTACAGATGTGCAACGTACTGACACCAATTACAATAATTCACTATGCAACCCTATCTTTAATCAATGTGGTATTTTGTTCACTGTTAATTCCTCCTTTCCCTCCTTCCCCTGGTAACCACTAATACATTTTGTTCTCTATTGTTGTTGTGTGCTGTTGAGTCAATTCTAACTCATAACAACCCTACAGGACAGAGTAGAATTGCCCTATAGTGTTTCTAAGAAAGATTAGTGGATTTGAAGTGCCAGCCTTTTTGTTACTAGCCTGAGATCTTAACCACTTTCATCTTTACTTCTCTTTTGGCGTAAGTGAGGTCATACAGAAGTTGTCCCTTTGTGGTTGACTTTTTAAACTTAGCATAATGTCTTTCATCTCCAGCCCTACTGTAGCATGTATCAAGACTTTGTTTCTCTATTTGGCTGGGTAGTATTCCATTGTAGGTATGTACCACAGTTTGTGTATCCATTCATTTGTTTATGGGCATTTAGGTTTGCTTTCTTCTTTTGGCTATTGTGAACACTACTGCCATGAATACTGGTGTGCGATGCTCTTATTTGTGTGTCTGCTTTTCAGTCTTCAGTGCATACACCTGGGAGTTATCATCCATTTAATTTTATTAATTAGGGATTTCATGACTTCATTCCTTATCTACCTTGTTCCTATTCGCTTAATAGCGACATCATTTAAGATGTTTTAAGACAAGTTCTTAAAATAGGGGTTGGTTGATGCTGAACTTACATCAGTTTTCATAACACTGAAAGTATTCCTTAAAATAAAATTTTTTTTATCGAACTCTCAGAGTTTAGTTGAAAAATGATAATACTTATTGTAAACACATGGGGCTCATGATTGTAGCACAACAGACCACATCAGTCAAGGATTACTCTGGAGGACTGATAAGTGTCTTGAATAACATGGAGGAACACAATATACAAGAAGATGCAGAAAGATGAAGGAAATGCAGGAAGCTAATGTCAAGGAGTCGATAAAGAAGATGTGTTTTACCCCTTTAGACTTTTCAGCCTAGTTTTCTTTTATGGGGGCTCATCATGATCTATGCAGACCTGATAGTACAGTAGTTAGAGCTTGGCTGATAACCAAAGAGTTGGCACTTCAAATCCACCAGTCACTTCTTGGAAACCTTACGAGACAGTTCTACTGTCTCCTACTGGGTCACTATGAGTTAGATTTGACTCAGTGGCAACAGGTACAGGTACATTATGTTCTATACTTTCCAGCTTCCAATCATCTTTCACTGGCAGTTATTGACCCTGACAAGAATCAGGTGACAATATAGAGACAAAGGCATAAATTCATTGTCAAGTGCATGCTATTTTTAAAAACACACTTTAAAATCCTTAGTATTTTGATAAATAATCTTGCTTCAGAACATTAATCTTAAGGAGATAATTATTGATGTGGGCAAAGATACAAAAATTCAATCTGTAGTACTATTTATATAGCCAACACATTGGCACAACCAAAAAATTAAAATTTGTCTGACCAAATTTACATAATTGTATTTGAATGAAATTGTTTGATAATAGTTTATTCTCAAAATAGACTATCATACAGTCACTGGAAATATAATCTTATACTGTTCTTTATGCTAGTGAATAAGGCAGTACTTGCTGTGTGGTCTCATTTTTATAAAAAAGAAGCTATGCATAGAAGAAGTCATGCAAAGAAGTTTATGCATAGAAAGTACAATGGAGGGCCTTGAGGCAACTGTTAATGGCTGCTTTGTTTGGAATAGGTTTGAGAAATTTTTAATTTTCTTTTTTTTTTAGCTGCATATATTTTCTCACTTTTCTACCTAGAATACGTCTCTCCTTAGTTTTGTTCTCTAAAAGAGGAAAATCTTTAATGTAAATAAAAATAAAGAAAACTAAGAGGCCGTATGTACAAATCGCACAACACAGTAAGTGTCCACTCCTACACTGTGTTTAGACACTGTCGTAAACAAACAATTGTCAGAGGATCGGTTTACGTGTTCCTCTAACAAGACAATTGATTCCCCAAGAGGTGCATCGGACCTTAGAAAGATGATGGCCCTCTCTGAACTAATTCTATGTGCAAGGCGCCGTTACTATGTTCTAAGCAGAGCCACAGGACACTGGTGTTTCCACGGTAGAACGATCACCTCTGTTCAGGATACTGCAGTTTGATTCCCGGTAAATGCACCCCGAGTGCGCCACTACCTGTCTGTCATCGGAAGTCCGCATTTTGCTACGATGCTGAGCAGGTTTCCTCTGAGCTTCCAGATTAAGTTAGAGAGAAAGCCCTAGTGACTGATCCACTATCAAGAATCAGTTAAGGAAAGCCTGTGGATCACGATGATCCAATCTCCAACCAATCATGATGATAGCACAGGACTGGACGGTATTCCTTCAGCTTGCTATGAGCTGAGAGCCGACCTGATGGCAGCCAATGTCAACAATAACACGGAGAGCCGCAGATACATTACAAATAGAAGGAAGTAGCCGTTTTATAAACCTCTAAAGTGCCAGAGTAGAATGTCATCCTACTGGCCTCTTTCTAGATGGGTGTGGAGGGTGGAGAATAGGAGACGGGGGATTGTTAGGAGGTTAAGACCGGTATGGAACAGAAAGGAGGAATGTGCTGTCTCCAGGCAAGGAGAGCAGTAGGAGCTGCACAGGCAAACATGCAAATTTAAACCAGATTATACGCTGCCACTCAATTACCGAAAACAAACAAAAAAAGTATCGTGGACAGGTTCTCTTACACTACCATCTCTAATATACCTTGATGGGGTAGTGGTTAGTAGCTATGGCTACTAACCAAAAGAACAGCAGTTCAAATCCACTAGGTGCTCCTTCAAAACTGTATGAGGCATTTCTACTCTCTTCTATATAGGATTGCTATGAGTCAGAATTAGCATTTTTTGTTTGTTTGATTGGTTACCACCTCAAAGACATCAATATTTCAGTTTAAATTATTTTCACCTTGCCTTGCCTCTTCCCTGGGTTATCCGTCTGCAGTGTGAGGTGGAGGGGAAGCCACTGATGAAAAGATATTTCATCGCCTGCACACCAGCCAAAGATCAAGAGCTGCTAAGTGCTGATCAGAGACTGAAGGGAGATAGCTAAGTGATAGAAGAAACTTAGACATAGGGGGTGTCTGCAATTCTTTTTTTTTTTTTTTTTTTGCATTAAATGATGAACAATACATTGTTAATATGTAAAGTAGGAAAGAACCCTAGAATAAAATAATAAAATATTTGACCCTATATCTTTTTCTCTTTACCATGTCAATATCAAAACTGTATCTACGAGCCTCATGCTGCCAAGCATGTGCATGTCAGCACACATACAGTATTGCAGAGATGGTAAGACAAGTACTTTATTGAATTTAATGCCTGATACAGAAATTTAAGTTTGTTGTCTTCAACTCAAATTTAATATTTTGGGGTTTGGGTACATATAAGCTGGACAAATCAACTCTCTGTTCTTGAGTTAAAGGCAAATACAAAGCGTTTCAGAAACTCCATCAACATTAAATGTCAGTTGCAGCACGAGATTCCGATACAACTGTAAGTAAGTCTGAGACATATGGATTGAATTTTCCTTGCAATACTCTAGTGTTTGGATGGAAAATCTGTGCAAAAATGTGTTGTGGGTTTTCTGAAACCCCTAAAGTTGAAAAAACATTTTGATTTATTTAGATTCAGAAATGGGATAACCATTTTGCACCCCAGGAAACTCAAGTACCAAATTCAGTTCAGCACGGTATGGCATAGGGGACTGAAGGAGTCAGTTCCCCCTTTTGGCTTTATTGTACTATTTCAATACACTGACAATATGGAATCAAATGAGTGGAGGAGCAAAAGGTTTCCTCCTGAGTCTCTAACAGCTCCATGATATCTCTATCAGTCTCCCCACTCCCAGGTCACCTCCAACAATCATCTACTCTAAGTAAACACAACATGCAAGCCAAACAGCTGTGCCACCTAAGTAAAAACCATGAGCTTCCTATGCAAACCAAGCCTCAAGACCAATCTCCCAGCTCCAGGGAGTTAAATATAAAAAACACTGGAGGATCTCCCTGTTTTTGCTTTATTTTGGGATTATATCATACATATTTGTCATGTCGTTTGATTTGACTGAGCTCTTTTCCTCGGTGATGTTCCATTGGTGATCACTGTGCCCTGGCATCTCAGACCTGCCTTTTACTCAGGCAAGTTGTGTACAGTCACAGAGGATGGTAGAGAGGAGGAGAAACATGCTGAAAAAACTTTCAACGAAGGTCCCATGGGTATTAGCCACTGTCATCAGATGCCCCCTTACTATCTGTGGTGGCTGTCCATTGGACTATCCTTCAAAAACTGATTTGCAGCTGTGCTATTTGACATCTTCTCCTCCAGGTTATGAGACTTTCCAAATTAGAGGCTTAGGAAATGGAATTGAGTTTCTTGCTTTTCTAAAAGTGCAAAACCATTATGCATAAACACACATCCTGGGATTATAGGAGCCATCAGAAGATATTTCATCTGCTGCAGACTAGAAGAGATGCTCCTTACTGGCTGTTTAAACCGAAGGGTCTTAAATTCTGAAATTCCTTTTTTTCTTTTGTAAATACACAGGTACTAGCACTTCCTTCAAGGACCCGTTTCAAGAATTAATGATAGAGAGTAAATTGTTTACCCAGGAAACTATTTTGTACGTAGTCAAAGTGCAATTAATATTATTTTCCCCTCCTCATTTTTTTCTAATATTTTAATGAGTACATTCTATGGTATTTGTGTTCCTAGACAAGCCATCAAAAACATCGATTGTCTGTTGCAGAGTTCTCTAGTGGTTGATGCCCAGGAATACAGAGATTGTCAAGCATCCACTCCAAATCATGACCAATTGTCTAGTTTTGGCCACAACAAACAGAAATTTGGAAGGGACAGCTAGAAAATTAAAAATCTCTGTCTTTTTCCTTATAAAACCATTAACATTGACAAGAAGAAAAACAACATATAAACCCAATTAGAAAAATCTTAAGGAAGAGAGATATCTTAATTTTTTACACTACATGTTTAAAAAAACTACACATTTCTTATACATTTATTTTCCTATGGCCCAAAATATATTGAAAATTTTCTGAGATAGCTGCTTTATTCTCTATCAGATGCCAAACATAGGCTTGAAAGATGTTTGCTATTAGCAGGCTTTGGGGACTTAGCGGGGAAAAAAAAAAAAAAAAAAAAACATTAGCCAAGAGAAAGCAATGATTCTGATTAAGTAAATTCCATTGAACTCTTTCTAGTAAGCATTATTCAGGTCATGAATGCTAATTTGTCCTGCAGGGGTCTGTGGGTAATTACCCAGAAAAACTATCAACTTTATTGAGTTGCTACAAAACAGTATTACTGAATGGTACACTGTAAAGGAAGACAACCTTGATACATACTTATAAAAAGGGGATTTTTTTTCCCCTACTGAGAAGATTTTATAAGCTACATAGAAATAATAATAAATGGCATTGTGCTTTAAAAAATAAAGCCATCTCAGTGTTTAATAGTCAAATCAAGTTCCTAACATGTAAAGACATGTATTTGAGACATGCCACCAAGATACCCCGAACAACTGTAGCTTTCTGCATATTTAAAATTGTGTAGAATCAGAACCACCTTAAAAAATGAAGCAAATATAGCATATTGGCCTCATTCCAGCAACTACACAGAACTGCTGATGTTACTAAAATCTAGATAATTTAGTCCCATATGGGAATCCATACCACAATTATATTGCCCCTGCTCAGACACAGCCCTGATTTTGCAGTTCTTTAAGTCTGGCTTTTTATAATTTTAATTCCCTTCACCAATAGGGCAATTTGCATTCGCATAGTCTTCCAGGCTAAGAAAGAAAGAAGAACTCTGTTTCACGACCTTGGTCTGTTTCCAGTTGATTACAAAAAGACAAACTTTTCGACTAACCCCTTCTCTCATGTTTTTTTTAATTGATGTGGAACATCACACTATAAACTTGTAGAAGATTATGCACAGCAGGCTGGAGGCTCATATACTAATATGTAGACATGTTTCCTATCTCTTCATTTGCTCATTTAGCACAAAATGGTAAACTCATTCTAAGTCTGTGCAGACATACATCTCAGGCAAATACTCGGGTATTAAAGAGATAGCATTTCCTTAAGGAAAAAAAAAGGAAAAGCTATTATAAAATGTTCAGGTTTAAAAGGCTATTTTTATAACTCCCAACTCTTTATTGAATTAGTTTGAAAAAAAATGTGCTTGCTTAATTCACTAAGGCCTATCCTGACACGTCAGAAATGTTTAATAAAAAATAATAATAATTTCTAGAACATTTGTTATCTACAATTTGGTCCACACAGTGTCAAAAGTCAAATGTTTACACAAAATGTGTTTTTCTGTTTTGACTCACCTTGCCAGCCTTGCAAGACAAAGCAACACACAAGAAACATATGGAATATATAATTGTATCAACTGATTAAACCTGATAGAAAAAGTGAGAGTATTAATCTCCAGAAAAAACCACACACATTTTGTTCATCTCCCTCTTTAAGCAAAACAAATGAAGTGCATGTTAACTATGATTATTAACAGCTACACTTCTAGACAACTGAAATACTAATAACAGCAAACTTGAATTTTCCTAATTATCCCTGTATTGAAAAATCTTGGTTTTTCTTCAGCTGTGTCTTAATTGAACAGAGATAATATCCCTAAGATAGTATAGTGTTGTGATTGTCTATAATTACTTATTTCAGAAAGATTTAGTCTGTGTTCAAAATGACCTAGCAATAGCTGTCTAACTGTAGCTGAAACAGTTTATATTGTTTTTGATACAATTGCCAATTTTGCTTTGAGGTATAGAGATAAATTTTATGAATTAAAAACATTTTTTCTAAGTTCAAGTAGTATCTTCCTATTTTCTTGGTTCACAGCTAACATTCAAGGCTACAATATAGTTAAAATTGAAAGCTTTGATTGGATTTACAGTTAATATGAATTAAACTTGCAGGGCATGCTCTTCATTTACTTTCTTGTGAAAACTTGTATGAACTTGTATATACTCACATGTCAAACCAACAAGGCTATTTTTTCCTTGTCAAATAGTTTTTTAAAAGGAGTCTGAAAAAGGCGCTGGCTGAGAAAAAAGGACAATCCAGCAGTGGAGAGTTCAAACTGTTCACGCGTGCTAATAATGAAATACACCGAAGTATTTTTCATTCTTTCTACACCTTGACAATGACAAAAAGGAGCCAACAGAACTTTTTTCCCCTAGGGGATTAAAAGTAGCTCTCAGTTTTCACTGCTAACTCTCACAGATGTCTAATAATGGCCTTTCAGTAGAATTAAAAAAAAAAAAATCAATATTATCACCAACACCTATCTTCTGTGATTCTAGCCTTGAGAATATAAAACTGTCTTTTATCATGGCTCATTTTAAGGGAAAATGAGTACCATATGTATTTCATATATGGTATTAAAGAGTTTGAATGAGTGTGTTTGTCAGGTTAACACTTCTGGTTCTAATAAGGAATCTTGTTTTTCAGCTTGCTTTTCGTTGCTCACCTAGGACCCAGTCTACCATCCTCACTCTCAGAAAATCCCCTCGAGATTCCAAAATTGGGCCATGGGGTTACGTGCATGTTCTGTCCAATCAACTTTCAGCTGGAGGATGGGCGCCTGAGAAATATGATTACATTCAGCTTTCACCTTATCATTATCACTCTGAATGCAGCTAGCTCTGCGAAAGTAATAATTATTAACATGCATGTTAGTTCAGTCTAATTTAGTTCATTAGCAGGATAACTCCTTTGATTTCTAAAGAGGCATTATGACACTTTAATCAGTGGGTCGTACTCGAGTGTTTATTACCATCATTTCGTTTAACTTTTTCTCCTAATAGTGATGGTTTTCGGATGAGTAAAAACTAAACAAACTTTCTTTCCTGGACTTCACTGCAGGCAATGAAAGACTTGGAGGCTGCCTTCATCTGTCATGCTGAAATTCCCTCTGTCGGGCTAAACTCTGCAAGGATTAAGAGAGCTGTCCTGAGCATGTACTGCACTAAATCCTCCCATACCACGCAGGGTGGCTGCTGCCCGAACAAGTTTCCCCTGTTTGCACACAAGAAGGGACTGGTGCAAACAATTCAGTGGAGAGCCTGCCTGGCACAGTGAGTGCGGTGTCAGTTCAGCTTCATGCCAGTTGTTAATCCATTTGCTTTACATAAAAGATGGAAAATAGGGCTTTGTTGCTTGAACTAGTTCTTCAGGCTCTGTGTAAAGGACTCCTTTTATTTCATTCTCTCTCTCTCTCTCTCTCTCTTTTTTTTTTTTAACAGTTTCTAACATCGTAATGCTCTTTGTTAGGAATCTGGTAATATGATTTTCTACCACAATGCAGACAGGCACCAGGTTTACAGTAAATTCATATGAACTGTCTGTCAAAATGCTGTCTATTCTACATCACTTACAAAGCACGTATCTGAGGACGGCAGGTCAGTACAATGCAGGGTTGCCGACAGTGCGGTGGAAGGAATGTGCTGGCAAGCAGCTTTTTGTTTCTATAGTGTGATAGGCAGTATCTTTTTTGCCATGCAACTTATATTTTTTTCCCTAAATGATTTCTCATGAAATGCACCTTGAGTGAAATGAGGGCTGCATTGTCCCAACAGGCAAAGCAAAGGCCTCCAGACCCTAAGGTGCAGCTAATGGGATATCAGAATCATTAGCAGCCTTGCCGGCATGGTGCATTTTTGTGCATTGATCTCCAATTCGTTTTGGCAGCTGAAGTAGTCCATTTCTTTAGATTGAAACAGTTCTGAAAGGCAGGGTTTGGATATACAGAAGTGCAGCAGCAGTGGCAGGGGATAAAGGGGGAAGCAAGAATGACTTTAATCAAAATATATTTTTAACATGTGAAGAGGGAAAGAAGGAGTATTAACTGCACACATTAAAAGACGGATGAACCATTCCATTAGCAGATCAAAACTTTCTTGAATTGAGCCTAAAGAAAAAGAGTGTATGTGCCGAGAACTTCCTGAGGTTAGTAGTTCGATTTAAATTTAGAAGTTATGTTCAAATTAATAAGAAACAATACTTCTTGGTGAAAAACTCACCTACTAAAGGTTATGTCAGTGGTACACATGGAAAATAAATGAAGGAACAGTACATGTAAATTTTCTTGTGAGGTGGCAGTCCCCTCGTTTGTGGTGCTCACATTTCTTATTGGTGTGCTCTGTGAGAAGTTGGCAAGGAGGTGTGTGTGGTCCCACACTCAGAGGGGTTTCATGCTTCCTAATGATCCGTCTGCTTTCATTGTCTTGAAATTATTAACAAGTTTATGTTTGAACCTGTGCTTTGTAAGCGAGGTCTGATGGGACAATACAGCATGTATGTAAGCAGAGAAGACAAATTGATAACAATATGTGTATCTGCTGTTCCTTGCTTCCCTGTTCACATACGGCATTTGTGATGTCCTTTGAGAACAGAATGCTTGGGGATACACAAGGTCTAAGAGTTCAACGGGACTTCAAGTGGATAAGTACATTATGTCTACAACTGAGTAAGTGGGGGCTCTGACACAAGAAGCCTGGCTTCCCATTTGAACCAGATTTCATCAAAAAGAGAAAATAGGCACGATGGTCTACGAAACATAAATAACGACAAAATCCTATTCATATTCTTCCTTTCTCATGTTACTTCTCTGTACTAGCCAACCTCTTGCACAGAGCTCTTAGACAGGGGAAGATTGATGAGAAGGACCTTCCTCCAGAACCAGTAGAGACAAAAAGCCTTTCACTGAAGTTGATGCCCTAAATTTGGGCTTTCAGCCTATTTTACTTTAAGGAAATAAATTCCTCTTTGTTAAAACTATCTGCACGTAGTATTTCTATTATAGTAGCACTAGGTAACTAAGACGTGAGGTTTCACATGAGGTTATATTTGCCATTTTGTGACTGAACTGGAAAACATTATTCTAAGATAATTCTAATGATTCTAAGATTATTCTAAGATAATGTTTTCCAGTTCCACATATGTTGTATCACACATCAAGACTTCGTTTCTCCCACTGGCTGAATGGTTTGTCATTGTATGTACACACCACATTTTACTTACCCATTTGCCTGTGGATGAGCATGTGGGTTTGCTTCCACTTTTTTGGCTAGCAGGCTTAGTGCTGCAATGAACGTCAATGTACCAGTATCTGAGTCTCTGCTTTCAGGTTTTGGGGGCATATTTCCAGGAGTGGACTTGCTGGGTTATATGGTAGTTCTATTTTAAGTTTTTTGAGTAACTACTACTTTGTTTTTCACAATGGCTGAACCATCTTGCCTTCCCACCAGCAATGGATGCAGGTTCCAGTTTTTCCACATCCTTGCCAACATTTGTTTTCTGTTTTTTTTTTTTTTTTTCTTTCTTTCTTTTTCTCTTAGCAATTCTAGTGGGAATGAAATGCCATCTCACTGTGGTCTTGATTTGCATCTCTCTGACGGCTAATGATGCTGAGCATCTTTTCATTGATTGGGCAGCCTTTTGGTGAAATGTCTATTAAAGTCTTTTGTCCATTTTGTGATTGGTTTGTCTTTTTGAGTTAGATTTGAGTAGTATTTCTGCTGTTTCATTAAGAAGGAATGCATATCCATACATGAGCTATGAAATATGCATCATGTAATTTCATTGATTCTCTTTATGAGCTTAATGCTTTTAAATTTATATTTAAAACTAGCATTACACACTGTAAAAATGAATGGTGAAATTCATGCGGTTAATTCAAGAGTTTTCTTTACTTCGAATGATACTAAATAGCTAATAGTGACAGTTCTGGAGCAAGAAACCTCAAAGTAAGAAGAGCTTCATCTTTAGTGCTTTTACCACAACTTGTTCCTGTTATGTGAAATAAGGGGATTCACATTTTCATTTTTCACTGAAACCTAAAAATTATGTAGCTGGGCCTGAAAATAGGAAATATTTCTCCAAGGAGAATGGAAAATAGAATGTGTCCCCTTATGACTGTAGGTAGCATAAACTTTCTGCCTTTCCTGAGTCATTTTATCTTAGAAGGAATGCCATTCAATCTCAATTACAACAAAAGAACATGGAGAAATTTCTTGTGGTATCAAGGGTTCGAATCAAGTAGCAAACATGTCAGTTGCTATCACTGTTCTACTCAACACAGTTCAGCTACTTGATGGATATTTTTATGGTTATACAAGTGATGTATGACCAACTGCTCCCATCTGCTGCCTCCCTCCAAAGGAGAAAAATCAACAGCCACCACATAAGGTAAAATGCAAGTCTTTCCAGTCACACTATGCCAAACCATGTGGTTACCAAGGAGAGTGTCATTAATTAGAAGACACAAGATAAACAATTTGTAAATGAATTAGTAAATAAACAATACCCTAGGGGCCTCAAAGAGTTAATTTGCTTTCAGAAGATGAGCAATTTAACCACCCACACTTGTAAAATCAATCCCTTATTAGAAATGCTTAATGCTAGTGCCACCACGTAGAACTTTCCTATCAATATCAAGTCTCCCTCTGTCAGGAAAAACACGGCAAGAGGCACACTTTGTAAAGGCGGGTTAGTTCTCATATTCCGCTAGAGCTTCGACAGGTCTCCCTGCAATTGAGCAAATTAGCTTATTGAATGTTGTGGTTCAAGTGTCAGAGAAACTAACCCTGACTACTCTAAAAAACTCTCCCCTTGTTATTTTTTAAAAAGTTTTTCCCCAATGCACTGAACGCTTTCTGACATAACACATACTATATATATGTATAGACATATATATATGTAAAGAAAAAGCCAGCCAAGTGTCGTCGAGCTGGATCCGACTCACGATGACTGTCTTTCATCTCCTAGAAAAGCAATCCACCAAGGCAGAGCCTATATTCTCCTCTTCTGTATCCCCCATGGCCTAGACTAATACCTAACCTGAAGCAGGAGTTCACTGCAGTTCAGTGAATTACTTAATATGGCCCTTCTAGCCATAATCTTTGGGATTCCCATGCAATGATTGGGTGGTGTTATTAAGTGCCATCAGCTGGTTACAATTCGTAGCAACCTTGTGTACAGCAGAATGAAACACTGCTCAATTCTGCACCATCCTCACAGTTGTTGCTATGTTTGCACCGATTGTTGCAGCCACTTTGTCAGTCAACCTTGTTGAGGATCTTCCTGTTTTTCACTGACTCTCTGCTTTACCAAGCATGATGTCCTTCTCCAGGGACTGGCTCCTCCTGACAGCGTATCCAGATACATGAGATGCAATCTTGCCATTCTTGCTTCTTAGGAGCATTCTGGTTGTATTTCTTCCTAGCAGATTTGCAAGTTCTTCTGGCAGTCTGTGATATATTTAGTATTCTTCATCAACAGCATAATGGAAATGCATCAATTCTTCTTCAGCCTTCCCTTATTTGTTGGCAAACTTTTGCATGCATATAGGAGACAACTGAAAATATCTTGCCTTGAGTCAGGCACATCTTAGTCTTCAAAGTGATGTCTTTGCTTTTTAACACTTTCAAGACTATTCTGTGGCAGATTTGTCCAGGGCCATAATATCATGTTATTAAGTGACTATTGCTTTCATGGATGTTGACTGCGGATTCGAGTAAAATGAAATCCTTGACAACATTAACCTTTTCTCCAGTTGCCATGATGCTACTTATTGGTCTGGTTGTGAGGACTTTTGTTCTTATTTATGTTGAGGCATAATCCTTGCTGAAGGCTGTGGTCTTTGATCTTTGTCAGGAAGTGCTTTAAATCCTCTTTCAGCAAACAAGGTTGTGTCATCTGTGTAACATGGATTGTCAATGTATCTTCCTCTGATCCTGATGTCCTGGTCTTCTTTGCGTGAGCCAGCTTTTTGTATTAATTGGTTAAGAGTTTGGAGAAAGGTGGTATGCCTGACCTCCACCTCATAGGAATCAGCTTTTGGCTAATGCAGAGGGTGATTCTAAACTTTGTTAAGTGATGACTATGTTGGGAAGAAAGAAATCAGGAATTGAAAGACAAATGAGTTTGGGGATAAGTGCATTAATCAAAACTAAACAGTCTTCATTACTGCAGAGCTCACAGGCCCTCCAGTAGCTTTGATGACCGTTGCCAATTTCCAATAGCGTTTTAATGTGCAAGCCAGTTGGACCATGGAACCTTTTTTTTCCCCTCTCTCTTAGAACAAGTATTCTTTGGAGCAATTATTGGGAAATGTCATCTTAGATGGTAATTTATTGACCTCATAGAATTTTAAATGAACCTTTTTACAGAGTGAGTCTACTCCTCAAGTTCTGAATGTTTTATGAGGTAGCCCTTCTTGGGCTGATTGGAAAGGTGCTACCTCCCCGGTCCTGCTGTTTTCAGCCTCAACATGTTCTTGCATTTCATGCTAAAATACACTTACTCTTGACCTGCATTTTATATTTGGTTGCTTTTTGGTTGCTTTTTCTGTTTTATTTTCTGCATCTCCCATAATCCTGTGTGCTCACCAGTGTCTCTCCCTGAGAACAAGCAGAGAAACTCCTGCAGGAGGAAGGAAAGGACCTGATCTACGTGTAGCGATATTCGTGCAATATTAGTTTCATCCTGTACTTAATTTGTTGCTTTCCATATGATTTGAATAAAGGTGTGATGATATTGCTCTCATTTTAAAGAAGATAAACTGAGGCAGGTGAAAGAAAGTACAAACAAAATAAAACAAAGCCCGTATTTTCTGAGTTCCAGGTTTCAGGATCTTTCTATTGTAATAGATTTTAATGTGAAAGCAAACAGGCACCGTCTGTTCCACGAGAGGTGAACTGAAATACAGAAATTCTAAAGCATACAGGCCACCTTCAAAATATGGTGTGAGCTATTACAAAAATGGATCTTAAGTTAGAGCAGCCCTAACCAGAAATTACTTGGATTGCACTCTCAACACACATAGGAACTGATCCAGAGAGCTACTAAAATCATATAGCAGAAATATTGCAGAATTGTGTATTAATCAGTTATTGGGAGGTACTTCCAGATAAAATCAGATGTCCTTGGTAAAACTCATGAAAATTTGTTCATAGGTTGGGGGCTAAAATGCAATGTTATATAGAGAAGCAAACAGGATAAGTCTTATAAAGCCAAATACTTTCATACTTGCATTTCTGTAAAACAAGCATCAATTAACATTGGAGCATTACTGAGCTTTGTCCTGGACTGCTGTGTAGCCTCAATGGCATCAACCTACACGAGAATCTCTGGTCTCTACAAATAGGTAGGAAGTAAGAATTCAATACACAGGAATTTTCGACCTGGCTTAAACACATTCGTCTTCCATTTGGGATCCATAACTTTGCTATTTTATCCTATCTAGGTTTCTATAAATTTCCTTTTGAGTGGTTAAATACTTAGTTCTGTATATTAAAAAAAAATACGTGTATGAGGGTCCTATTTTGCTTTAAAACCTGAATTTATTTTTTATGTTTCATAAATACTTTTTTATCTCTCTGTTCTGTGTAAAAGCCCATCAATATGACTTTGAAATGATTGATACCAAGTTGAAATTTACTTTCTTGTTTTTCAGATCATGGATATATTATTCCTTCTTTCTGACTAGATTTATCTTTTTTAAGTAGTAAAAGTAAAGCATTTTAATACTCATACTTTTATATACTTGTAACTGGAGAATATGCATATATACATCTATCTATATGTCTGCATATAAATACATACATACATGTTTATATATCTAGATATACATACATAAAGAGAGAGATAGTAAAGTGTGTCTCTGTGGTGCAAATGGTTAATACACTGGCTGGTAACTGAAAGGTTGGAGACTTGAGTCCTTCTGAGTTGCCTCAGAAGAAAGTCCTGAAAATCTACTTCAGGAACAAAAGACGTTGAAAACCCCACAGAGCACAGTTCTACCCTGACAAACACGGGGTCGCCATGAGATGGCATTCACTTGACAACAACTGCATCTCTCTCTCTCTCTCTCTCGGTAGTCACTGGGTTATGAATATCTGATTTATGTATAATTCATACTTACAAGCAAACCCAGGTAAAACCTATTATGTTAAAACCTGGAGATGTATACAGCGGTTCATAACAAAGAGGCATTATTTTATGACATACATCAAAACATTATTGTTATTACTATATTATGTTAAACATGTTTTACTGTACTTGGAAGTGTTTCTTTAATTTTTTATGCATACAATATACACTGTATTTCATACTTTGAAACAGTCGTTTGACTAACTCCTGTTAGGCACGAACCTAACCTAACTGTACCAACTTATGTACAAATTCAATTTAAAGACAGATTTGGCAGCAGAATACATTGTAATCTGGGGACTGCCTATATGTATTGTTATATAAGACATTATTATCTTCTGTTATTATCGTTCTACTTGTTTTTGTTACATCAATAATACCTATTGACACGAAAATAATGAAAAGGAATAAAAAAAAAACTAGGATCACGATTATAAAAAAGGTAGGTCCAATACTTTGTTACTTTTAACATCCAATTTTGCATGTACTTACAGAAGTAGTAGGCTTTGTTGTTGGCTTGCCTGTGACAGAATCGATATATCTCTTTTTAACTTTTTTGTATTCAAGTTCACATCATGTTGCCTCATGTAAGGTTCATAAATACAGATACATCCTGCCTGCGTGGTTATCGCAAGGGCATACATCCTAGGTTCAAATGATGAAACATTGCCTTTGTTAGAACCAACACCAGCAAGTTGCTCTTATTAAATAAGACGAAGAGGTGGCTCAATGTTCTCTGATAATTTTAACAATCGGGCTCGCGTCCCATTCCCTCTTCTAAATTAAGAGCAGGGAGATTCATCACGCTAGCCAACAACTGACATGGCAGATTGTGTGGACCTCACTGCAGAGGCTCCTGTGATCTTGTGTGTGAATCATAGCATTTATGCTGCCTAAGGCACCAGCATATGAAAGCACAGCCTAGACCCAGCTGATTAAGCTGTAGCATAAAACAACACTTCAGTAGTCAGGAGTGTGACAGCCCACAATGGTTTATTGGACCAAAGAGCATAACATTATAACTTACTTCTCTAATACATGTCATGTTCTCTCTTATTGTTTCCCCTTATGGAGTGAAATATGTAGGTAAGAGATTGCTGTACGAGCTTCATGTGTTATGCCCCTCCAAAATTAGAGGGTAACAAACTGTCTTTATTATCCTGTGCCTTTGGTAAGCTGCCACAAATCACAGAAACCACTGTAGGTGAGCATCTAGTGGTTTAAAAAGTCAAGGCAAACTAAAAGACTTCATGTCTCTGCCTGAAGCTATTTTTGTACTACAGTACAGCTAGACACAATTATTAAACTTCCTGGTCCTTCCTCTTTGTTGTAAGTTTCTAACCTTTTTTGTTTTTTCTTCTTCTTGTTGACAGGAAGCCAGGATTTAAAAAGTCTGTCTTGATGCAAATATTTAAAGACTTAATTTTTTCCCTTCCCCAAACACAACTTTATAAGTTGGATGGTGTTTTGGTGAGTTTATTTTTCTTTTTCTACTGGAATCCATGGCTGTTCTCCAGCTGAAAACAGCACTAGTCACAGATAATTTAAAGAGAGTAGCTTGCTTGTTTGTCAAGCAAACATGTGTAATCTGATGAAATTATTAATGTCATAGTGTTAACTCTCTTCTCATAAATACAGTTAACAGTGCTGACACTGCAATTATACTCAAATGTTCCGGCTCTTTGCTCATTCGCTCAATCTGTCAGTCCAGTACGGGGGAGACAAATTGTGGTGGGCATTTGACAATGCACAAAAGAGATATAAACTTCTTCTGATTAAACCTTGATGAAAGATTAAATGGTTCTGAATGCTTGCCAGATTCTTATAATAGGACATTTTTAACAAGTGTAATAAAAAGTTCTACTCAATCAAGGTTTTTAAGAACATATTACAAAGATGACTATATATATGCATATACATATAGACACAAACACACACACACATATATATATCCAAAAAAATGAAACCAACTGCCGTCGAGTTGATTCTAATTCATAGTGACGCTATAGGACAGACTAGAACTGCCCCATAGAGTTTCCAAGGAGTGCCTGATGAATTTGAACCGCTGACCTTTTGGTTAGCAGACATAGCACTTGAGCACCACACCACCAGGGTTTCCATATATATATATGTGTGTGTGTGTGTGTGTGTATGTATATATGTACATACATATACATATATACATACACATATATACATACATATATATATACCCATGTAGATATATGGTCACAGTATATACCAGTATATGTACATACGCACATGTTACAATAAGAAACAACACTGTCACCTGTTTCTTACTGTGGTTTCAAAAGGCATATACATTATAATGTGACTCATTACACAGCCAGATTTTTGTAGTCAACTATTCTGAGAAGAAATAGCATGTGCTAAACATTATTGGCCATTACAACCCTCAGTTTACCAATGGAATAACTGCTCCAGGCAGTCCATTTGTAATGAGTGTTCCTACTTTCATTTTATAAAATTCTTATTACACTTTTTGCCACACCTGTTCTGTCAGCAGTGAGGAGTGAATAGAGTTTATGCTTTAACTTTTACATTTTTAAACTTAGTATACATCTTTTTATGTTTAACTTAAAATAACCCATTGCTTTTGAGCCAACCTAACTCATAGTGAACCTGAGTGGACCAGTTCATTATAATGACTAACAAACTGTATAGCACCCAAAGTAGTGTTCTAGGCACTTTACACATTTCTAATCATTTCATCCTTGAATGGGGATTTTCTTTGTTTTGCAGATGAGGAAACTGAGTCGTAGAGATGTTAAGCAATTTGCTGAAAGTCACACAGCTAATAACAAGCAGAGCTAGAATTCAAATGTATGTATATTACAACATAGATGAATTCAAATATATATATATTACAACATAAGTTTGTAAGAAATTTGTAGATTAACAAGCTAGAACTATTCTTAGATTTACAGGTTATTGTAACTCTTTTTGTTCCATCAGTTACATTTACTCCAGGTCACTGAATTTCCTTCCCTGCATAAAGACATCCTTGAATGAACTTCTTGAAATAATTACCGTATATTAAAAACTAACAAATAAAGAACACTGTGAACAAAGCATTTTGGACTTATAATTATCAGTGATCCTTGAGGCTTAGTGGTTAAGTGCTACATCTGCTAACCAAAAGGTTGACAGTTCAAATTCGTCAGGCACTCCTTGGAAACTTTATGGGGCCGTTCTACTTTGTCTTACAGGGTCACTGTAAGTTAGAACCGGCTTGAAGGCAGTGGGTTTTATTAAGTACACTAAAGTGAAATGTTTCTTTAAACAAACAAACAAACAAAAGTTCTTGAATTTCAGTACTCTAGGACCTAAAGCAAATGCATCCATTAAAAATGAAAGGAAATGGGGAACCCTGAATAAGCTAACCTGGGCTACCTCGACCTTTCTGTTGACTTACTAGGAGCAGATAAATTGAAATAATAAAGAAAACTGGCAGCTTTCTACACAGTGCTCTTGCTGAAAGCTTGTTGCAAATTAAAAAAGAACCCAATCAAGTCATTCCTGGCTCTTTTTTCTTATATTTGGTTACCAAAATTATATAGCTGAGCTTTCTTGACTGCTATACTGAACACACTGACAAAGACCATTTTTGGAGGATTCCTGGAGGGATTTTTTAAAAACAGTTAGTTAATTAAAAAAAAAAAAATCCATCAAGCAGAAAGGGGAGCATAAAGAATATACAAAAAGAAGGAAAATTAACTTTTGTATTTTAATAGCATTAAACAGTTGTTTCTTATTCTGAAAGTTCAATGTATTTATTCGTCATAAGGTAATTGATCTACACTTGTTGCTAAGTCTGTTGCTTGCCTTCTCATGAACAGATTCATTAAGTTCATTGCTAATCTCTTCTTCTACATTCAATAAGTACTATAAAATTTCTTTCCTTGTATGGGAACTCTAAGATCTTTTTTTTTTCTTTCCTCTCAACAGCTTGAATTCCTGTGTTCTGATTAAGATAGATGAAGTATTTGCATTCTATCCATATTCATAATCCTCCTTTCAGAGTCGACCTAAAATACCACATTTGTTGCCCAGGCAGACACAGGCAATGTGTTAGTTAGGAGAGCTCTGCCGCATCTCGTTTAGATGGGTAAGGACTCATCCCTTTTCAAATTCAACAGAAGAGGTGGTCACTCAGTGAATTCAGGCTGTTAAGAAACCAGAACAATCATTGTGTCTTTCGTGTGTGACAGAAACTGTAATTAATGATTTTCCCCTTTTTACAAAAGAGAAAGAGAGAGATGTGCAGTTGACAGACACTTTATTAATAGTTTCTGCCAACTTGCCATGCATAAAAGGTTTTGTTGGTTGCAATGCCAGTAAAAAAAAACTTTTTTTTTTGATGAAATGTTCAAGATGGTTGTTTTATGGGTGAAAAATGAAGGCAATCTGTCTACCTCCACTGAAAGTTTGAGTTTCAATAATAACCTTAAAACTATTGGGACATATCCTATTGTGCTATTTAACCATCTGCCTACTACTGGTCTAATCAATGGTGGCATTACCCAGGCCTTCTATTTAACAAGAAGACCTGCCAATATGATGTCTCATGGTTAATTTACTAGGGAGATTCATTATTGATAAAATTGTTTGCATATTTGGTGGCCATTCTTCTTCCTTTAAAGCAAAGACTCCTTAATCTCATGTTTGATGGTTAAATATTCAATTCCACAAATGACAACGGATGTTTATATCACCTCCTTAACTGGTAATCTAGAAACTGGACAAACAAGAAATGGATACCATTATAGACCATCAGGTCTATAACACACAACTTTAAACAAATCTCTTATTTTCATGCTTACTGTTTAATTAAAAGTACATCTTCCAAAATATTTTCACATCGGCACATTAAATCCATAGTTACCTGAGTTAGAGTTTTTGTTGCCTTTAAAATAGCTTCATGCAAGTTTTTCTTTAGAGTAGATGTGTTGTTTCAATGTCTGCTCTTCAATCAAGAGCAGGAGAAACACATTTTGCCACATGGATTCACAATGAAGCCATAAAGGTGCTTTATTTTAGCTTGCTTAATCCTCCACAAAAAAGGCAAAAAAAAAAAAAAAAAAAGGACGGGAATTCAGCACTTTCACAGGTTTTTGGATTTTGTTGTAGCTCAAATGGAATTGAAATAGAAATATGAAACACTAATATTAAAGCATCCTTGGCTTGGCCTTGGCAATCTTTGACAAATCTGCAATGTACCTGCTTTATTTTTCTTGTTAAAGAAAAAAAAAATCATTGTTAGCTTAATCAGATCTAATATTTGTCCATTTCTTTTACAAACTTAATTTTTGAAAGTCTTAACTCGCCCATATTTCGGGAGAAGGAAGGCAGCTGGAAGGGTGCTCTTTGCACATTGATCTTCAAGCAGTCCTTCCTTTTCTCTGGGAATTTTTATGTAAGCTACCTTATTCAGAATATGCTAATAACATCCACCATGATTACTAATTTTCTTTGAATCCTTATTCCTCTGTGGGCAAAGCAATCAGAAAGGGAGAAGAGGAGATTTCCTCTTTCTTGAGTGCCTTCTTCAACCGTCTGCTTGATCCCGATTCATTTGAATAAGATCTCTCCAGTTTTTTCTTTCTTGACTCTAACATTCTAAGGCATTTGAAAGTTTAAAGGGAGTTACTAGTTACCTATCTGTGTCACAACTGTGGTTCTCCAACGCATTCTAAGTTCTAATTTACTTGTCCAGGTTTTCATGGGACAGTTACTATTTTGTAAAATATGGTAATACATGCGTCAGCCATGGACACTTGTTATTAATGACGTTGGGCATGGACATGGAAAAATACAGTGGGAGAGAAAAGACAAGGAAAGAAAGAAGAAAAAGATGTAAATGACATATTCAAAGTATTTCAAAAAAGAAATTGTTTGTTCTAAGTCTCCCAAGGGGAACGAAGTAAAATGAGAAAGATAGAATGAGGAAAAAAAAAGCTTTAAAAGAGAAGTGTTACTATATTGAGGAGAATATTCAGGTACCATGACAAACTGGTGACAAAAATCAAGACTTCTGCTAGTCCCCACCTATCACCAAAGTGCTGTCTATCCTGGGGCAAGTTACTTCATTTCCCAGAGCTTTTTTTTTTTTTTTTTCTCTCTCTTCTTCTTTCTTTAGTGGTATCATGAGATGAATGGCATACGTAAGCTTTAAGGTTTTCTCTGTCTAAAATTATATGACTTTACTATTTATCCCAACGAAACACATTGCCTGCCGATGGAGAGGAAATTACTTGATAGTTAACTTTAGCATGGTATTTCAACTAGGCCGAGGAAAAGCCATTCCAAAATACAACATCCAGTTTCAGAAGAAGGATTCTGAGTTGCCTCATGACACTTTTTAAAATGATGAGTACAGGCTAGATTTTAAAAATAGGACACCATGTCTCATTTCAGTTTACATGTGATGGATAAATTGCAAAGAACGTTGCCGATTGATTGAAGCAAGTCTCACACTTCAGTGAATGAAAGTCAGCAAGATTCTGACATCACAAGCAAGACCCAGCTAACTTAATATGCAGAATTAGCATTTAGGCAAGAAAGTTTGCAAAACTTGGAGCTGTTAGGTCACCGAACATTGTCAAAATATGAAGGAGACATGAGCTTGGGAATGTAGACACTCTTTGGCGTTTAGCTCATTTAAAAGTGAAGGAAGCTATTAATGTAAAATTTTTTCCAAGCATGTGTTGATCTTGTGCTACCCACCACAAAACTTCTTCTATTTTCTCCACATTGAGAATCAACTTAGAACAACCCAAGAGGCTCCATGTTTTAAGCAGTTAAAATAACACTCTTCTCATGTAAATTACGGAGATTTCTGAGCAAGTGTGTTGTGTCTATTGACCCAAACTTCGTATGAAACTGTTGGCTTGGGCTATGAATGACCACTAACCACTTCATCCTGTCTTACATATATAATTCTTTTTCTTTGCAATTACACTGGCATCCCATATTGATTTGTGTTCTGATGTCTGTTTGATTGTTCTGGATTATTACAAACTGAGTGACAAAGCCAAGACTTAAATAGAAATGACCTCAGTGACGTGTTTCAGCTGACCAGAGACAAACTCTGGCCCAGAATAACTTCCACTCCCTTCCTTCCACATGTCCCAACAAAGGGAAGAAACATACAGCTATTCTGTCTTCTTTTTGATGTATTATACAAATAGAACATTTTTGAGAAATAAGACTAAAAATAGAAGAACACAAACGTATCTTAATATTTTGTGAGATAAAATTTCAAGGGCTTGAAATCAAGATAGGCAGGCAGCCAGTGATACGTGAAGAGAAATACTTACTACAACTACCGGTCTATGTTTCACCCACAGCAAATACTCTTTTCCAAAGAGTATGGCTTTTGGCTACAGTAGTAATACATTGTTTTGTAGTTGATACACACGGGACAACCTGATCTTGCATCTGCTTAGCTACTATGCTATTGCATTTTAGTATTTTAAGATTTTAAGTGTTTGCTTGTTTTTGTTGTTGTTTGTTCATTTGTTTCTGAATTATATTTCACAGATCTGAAATGAAATACATTTCTCAGATCTCCTTGATGCTAAATGACCTTGCCTTTTGGTAGTGGTTAGAGCTATATTACCTTTAGATTCAATTATTTCTCACTAATTCTAAGTTTCTTTAAAAAGAATTTTCTTTTCTTTTTTGCAAGTATTCAAATAATGTCTATAGCATACATCTAGCTTTAAATTATATCTAGGTTTAAATATCCATTATTTATTTAGTGTCAGAAGAGGTCATAATTCAAAGTCATTCTGTAATACTCACATACTCTTCTATTCCAAAAACAAATGATCTTCTCATTTAATTTCTGGATACAGAAAGAAATCCAGAAAGGAAGTATCTTCATCAGTCTCTACGCAGGCAAATTTCCCGTTGACGTCAGCAGTGCACTCTGCGTCAGAAGATCAAAATAGTATCTGGACCACAATATTAAATGCCTTGCTGTTTAAAACTTCTTTCTGAACTCAGAATACTGGACATTCTATCCAACTTTGATGATGATTTTACTCACGTGAAATCAGGTTTTCGAAGTTTAGAAACAATATTCTTAAATTAAGTTTAAATATTGCAGTAACGATTTTCAGCCAACAGAAACACGTTCTTACTATAACATGTCTGGGCACAAGTATTCCTCATTTCCAACCCATCTTCTACTAGCAATAACCTAAGTATTTCTATGTTTATTACATTTTTCATTCTCCTGTGATCTGCATCAATACTCTCATTATCAGAAATACGTTCTTTACATTCAGTTGAATTTTGAACTTATGAAATACACACAAAATTACTTGGAAATCAATATAAAAAAGTGAACAGAATTTAAAGTATTCTTTACTTTGCCAATCATTTCACAAAGATATTTAAAAATACTTTCTTCTGTGTATGCTCAATACTTACTTTGGCTTTCTTCTTTTTTAAAAAATAATTCAAATCACATATGAAAATTCCTAAGAGTTTCCAATATTAAACTCTTGGCTGCTCTCTGAAAGTTCAGGGGTTCAATCTCCCCAGTGGTTGTGGTGGGAGAAAAGAGCTGGCAGTCTGCTCCTGCAAAGACTAACTCAGTGCATCAAGTCAATTCCAACTTATGGTGACCCTGCAGCAGGCAGTAGAGATGCCCCATGGCGTTTCCAAGACGGTAATCATTACCAAAGCTGATTGCCACGTTCTTCCATGGAGTGGCTGCTTCACACTCCAGACCTTTCAGTTAGCAGCTGAGCACTTAACCGGTGCACCAACCAGAATTCCTTTCCTGACAAAGACTACAGCCTAGGGAGTCCCATGGGAAAGTTTGACTCTATCCTTTGTAGGGTCACTATGCATCAGAACTAGCAACAGGTTTTGGTATAGAGTCATTGTGAGTCAGAACTGACCCAACTGTTGCAACAGTTTTTGTTTTTTTTGGTGGGGGGTGGTGGTTATGGGGTAACTATAAGTCAAAATCTGCTAGACAGAATACAACAACCACAGGTTGAAGATAATTAAAATATTAAGTTGTAATAAAAATGAAGTAAATATCACCAGAGAATTTGCAGTTTTTATTTCCTTTTAGAAACAAAACAGATGTAATTAACATACGTACTCTTTATTAAACTTACTGTACCACCAAACTGAATATATTGCTATAAATAGCTATAAAATCATCCATTTCTATTTATGAGGTACATCTACTTTAGGCTAACATATGTGTGCATATTTCTACAACTTCTCACTCTGTCCACTTTTTGAGTAAATGAGTATTCAGATAACCTCTGCCTCAAACTCTGTAGAGTATAACCTTGAAGTGGTTATGTGAGTTGACACATTACTAAATTCACAACTCACTGCTTGTTTATTCATCGTGTAGGCACAGACAGTGTTCCTTAGCAATATGCTAAAGCGGAAAGGTCACAAACCATTTGGTATCTGTGTGTCCACTACAGCAACACTGACTAAGGAATGATTATTTGCCTTGGAGACTTGGTTCTTTGTTCTTGGAGCATTCTGGGGACACCTTTTTATAAAATACTGTACTTAAACCAAAGCACAGAAATACCATTTAGGCCATACAAAAGAACATTTTGAAGTTCATGCTTTTATTCTACTTCAATATCAAATTTGCCTCAATGTGTACCTATTTACTATGTGACAGAACTTTTATCATAAACATCTTCCTAAAAACACTGTAAATCTTAAAACAGCAGCAACATGGAGATACTCTACTTTGTATTGGAGTTAATTATGCCTTTGCTGGATATGTCTTCTCACAGAACTCAACATTTTTCTCTCTTAATCTTCTGATCTTGGAAATTCCCTAATGATTATGAGTTCTTTTCCCAGTTTCTAATTACTGTATATTGTGAAGATACCACAACCTTATTTTCCCACTTCAAGCACATATTTTGTCTTTTTAATTCCTTGTTTTTCTTGTTTAGACTTAACTTCCCAATCTATGATGAACTAATAATGTTCTACTGAGGGATATTTGAATATCAAAGTTTTGTATAGCAATTGAACATATACAGTATATATATCATCATATAGAAGAAACATTGGAAACTTATGGTAATTCTAGCATTTTAGAAGCTAAGTCCAATATCTATAGGTCCACACAGAATATCTACCACAAACTACTAAAATTAATAAAATATGTAATGCTAATAGGTGGTTGGAAATTATGTAAAATTGGTATTGAATTATGTATTTTGCTATTCATTATAAACAAATGAAAGATTCTGCTCATAAAATATCTAGATAATCTACTTTTGTTTTCTTATTTTGTTTTAGTAATTAGAAGACAGAAGTGTTATTTGGAGGGCAAGTTCAGAAGAAAAACAAGAAGTAAAATCTCTCATTATACTAATGTCACTAAAATTTCTGTCATTAAAACAGTACCTAGAGACACGGAGACCTTCTAATTTTAAAAACAACCAAATGCATGAGATTTGGGCATTTCAAAAAACTGTCTTTTTATTACAGTTCACAGAAAGATGACAAATCATTCCAACAGAATACATTTTTCCCCTTCTAAGACTTTTTCTTTTCTTTTAAGACACTGCTACTTTGGGTGAACTTGTCTTGTTCATGAAGCAAAGAACGAAAATACTACCTGCCATGTGTAGGAAAATCAAAACCAAACCCACTGCCGTAGAGTCTATCCCAGCTCCTAGTAGCCCTATAGGACAGGGAGAACTGCCCTCACAGGATTTCCAAGGAGTGCCTGGTGGATTTGAACTGCTGACCTTCTGATTAGCAGGTGTGGCCCTTAACCACTATGCTGCAGGGGTTGCCACATGTAGGAGATAGCCTAATAGTCACAGATCAAACTTCAAGGAAAACTGAACCACATTCTGGTTTAGGGAAGAAAACCTGAAAGTAGCTTTTCCAGCCACCGGATTTACTCAGCAGTAAAGAGAAGTCCTTGGAAGTGTTGTTTACACAGTACAAAATCCTTGTAAAGTCACAGTGGAACAAGTCTGCTATCTGACCCAGCCTTTAGGGCTACTTAAACACCTGTGGATTTATGGAGTTCAGATGTCTACAAGGACCTGAGCAGAAGTTCATTCAGAAACCTGGAGCCCAAAGAAAATGATCTGTTGACATAGGAAAGCTGTTTTCCTCCCATGTAGTTCAATGTGCTTTTGGAATAAGAGATGAGACTAAGATTTAAGAACACATACTACAAATAATTAGATTTAATGAGGATAGGTAGACTTTTGTTTGTTTGTTTTTAGTTCCTGTGTGATTTTGACCAATTAATCATTGCATTTTGTTTTTAAATCTAGATGTATAAAAGCCAGATTCATAAGACCTTTACTGTCCTGTGATCTAGATAGATGCAGCTGGCCTTCTTGTATTGAAGACAGTCACAATTTAAAGCAGGACAATCTATACCCTTTAGAAACTTGTACCCTTTGAAAGTGGTCAAATACAGCAACAAAGTTTTCTTAATTAACTTCCTCACAATTGTTTTAGTTTGGACTTCGATTCAGCCTTTTGAAAGTCAGAGAAACCATAATTCAGAGGACTCTCAGTCTTATTCTGGAGAGTTTCAAACGAGCTTATCTTATATTTATGAAACACGTGTCTTCCATTTCCATATGTCTATTAAAAGTTTTACAAAAGCAAACATTCTTGAAAGCACCTTGTTGAAGCTCAAATATCAAGTCACATTCAATATAAAAATTCATCTGGTCAGCATCTCCTCTATTTCTTTGTTCTGTAATCACTCTGTGATTGGCAGTATGCAGAAATGTGGGTAAGACGTCACTACGTCTGCCTCTTGCTTCTGTTTATACTCCGTTAAGTCTGTTTTTTTTTTTTTTTTTTTTTTTTAGCTTCCGAATATTATGATGCTGTGACTAACTGCACTGTTAAAAGGGCAAGCTGGGTAAGTGCTGCCTTTATCACTGTGTGCCGAAGATCAGCGGGAATCTAACCTCCCTCAGAAATGACTTCAGACTTCACCTTCCCACATCCCCAAGATTCTCATCCTTGGATACGCCTTCTGTGGAACTTCCTCTCCAACCCTAACCACTCACAGTTCAGAACTCCCTGGCCACCCAGGGCCAGGTCCTTGGGCATCAGCCCTAGGCTCAGCAGTGCATATAACTCTCTGCACCTCAGCCCAACCAGTCCTTCTCTTTCTCTAGCCACTAGGCTGTGTTGAAGATGTGCAACCCTCATCTGGATCGACCACCCTGAGCTGAGTCAGAATCCCATTGCCCCTTGTGAGTTTGTTAGTTCTCTACAACAGCTCATAGGATTTCTGGAGACTATTACCTGCATTTGGAGAACCCGGTGGCATAGTGGTTAAGAGCTACAGCTGCTAGCTAAAATGTCAGCAGTTCAAATCCACCAAGCATGCCTTGGAAACTCTACAGGGCCAGTCTACTCTGTCCCATAGGTTGCTATGAGTCGAATCAACTTGACAGCAATAGTTTTTTTTTCTTTTTTTAATAGGTATTTACAGTTGCTCACTTTTTATATCCAGAAAGAATACAATCAAAGAGACACATCTGACAAGTTATGGAAGAGTTTCTGTCATGGTACCTCCATTGTCCCTAGTAATGCATTATTGCCCAATTACAGATGTCCTTGCCAAACTAGGAGGCTCCAGAGACAGAAATCCGAGAGAGTCTGTTAGTCACCGGGACCTCAGTGAACTGGAAGACTAACGCACAGTTACGATCGATCCAATCAATGAATATGAATGCCTGCATCAGGTTTCCCTCCCCTCCTGAAGCAGACAGCTTGTAGTCCCTATTAGCCTGGCTACTTTGGAAAACAAAGGCATCTTGACTGATCAAGTTATTTTCAGAAAATAGTGGGGCTTGGAGCAAAGGAATAATCTTAGTTACATTTTGTCAGCAGCTAGAAATGAAGACAAGACAGCCCCTGAAGTATCTGACTTCATCAGATGTATACCTGCAGCCAGCCTGAATAGCTGGTACCTGAGTAACCTCAGCTGAGGCCTCTGCTTTATAGGGAATTAAGTGTTCCTGACTGTTTTGGACTGGTCCAAGGTTTTGGAGGGGGGCGTTTCCCTCTAAGTATGAAAGAAGCATGGACAGAAAAGTCAGGGAGTGGGGCCTGTGATTGGATGGGTCTCTTTTATTTAGCCATTCTTGCCATGGTCTTCTAACTCCCACGAAATGGTTAGGTGGGACTACGCACAGAAGGTGCTTGTGACCCACCAAGGATTAGACAGTTTGCTTATGATGCAAAAGGTGTATGGAATCCTAATGAGAGGATGGTCAGTTTTGCCATCCTGCTAGGTTTAAAACGAGCTATCCCAGAGATGGAAAGGAAGACATCATCGTCACCAGCAAAGAAACTCTAGAATTGGAGTCTGTCCTTTGGACTTGGGATCACTGTGTGAGTATGTCCTAGACTAAAGAGACAGCAAGATGTAGTGGCAGAGATCCAGCAACAGCAGAGGCAGCAGAATCAGCAACAGAGCTGAATGCTTTTGGGAAGAGGTTTTCTGGCAGGTAGATGCCTAAGCACACCCATTAATGGAGCTAAAGAGCTTCATAACATTTGACCAAGTAGGACAGAGGTAAGATTGACAAGTTGAGGGGCTGCAGGGCTGAGAGCCAAAGAGAGACCTGTCTGCAGACATGGCAGAGGAGAAACTGTACTGATAGAAGAATTGTATCCTGAATTGTAACTTGGTATTTCCCTAATAAACCCCATGGTTGTCAACATGGCTTGTAAGTTCTGTGTGGCTATTGCAACGAATGATTCAACCTAGCAGAGAAGTACAGAGTGCTGTAGAAGGAATGCTGGTGTCAGATTGGTAGAAGGTTGGCGGGAGGGAATACGCCTGATCTCAGCTTCAAAGGACTCAGCCTTGCGCTGGTGCTGATGGTGATTCTCTCTTCCCTTTGTGAAGTCAGAGGAGGTTAGATGTCCTGCTATGCCATTTTTATATGCGGTAAAGATATATTATTACTGGCATATATTTTAACATATAGTTATTATCATTCTGCTGGTAGTGTAGTGGTTAAGTGTTAGGTCTGCCAACCAAAAGGTCAGCAGTTCAAATCCTCCAGGTGCTCCTTGGAAACTCTGTGGTGGCAATTCTACTCTGACCTACAGGGATGCTATGAGTCAGCACCTACTTGGTGGCAGTGGCTTTGGTTTTTGTTTCTTATTGTTCTACTGAAAACCCTGGTAGCATAGCAGTTAAATGCTATGGATGCTAACAAAAAGGCTGTCAGTTCAAACCCACCGGGTACCCCTTGGAAACTGGGGCAGTTCTACTCTGTCCTATAGGTCTGTTATAAGTCAGAAGCTCCTCGACCACAACTGGTTTTGGTTTGATTGTTCTACTAACTTGAAACACTGATGAGAATGGGGACACAGGTTAAAATCAGAGAAAAAATACTCATCAAATTTTTATAACAGGAAGTACAAATTTATAGAAGTTAATATGCATAAGTAATTCAGACAGCTTGAATTCAATTTCAGAAATGCAGACAGAAAATGAGGTATTCAAGTATTCAAGGCAAGAAAAAAGACAGTGATTATATATAAATATTCGAATTTAATTTTTTTGTAATAACAAACACGTATTACTTGGGTAGTAAAAGAAGAATATGTAACTTTAACTAGATGCTGAGTCACTGAAATGAATTATCCATTAGCAATTTTCCAGAACAATGTAGAACATCTAATGCTTTATTGAAATTTTATTAAAAATTTTTTGTCATAAAGTATGTTCTGTTTTCTATGTCACGGATAGTCAGTATCTGTTTCTACTAAAGCCCAAATAATTAACAAAGTCATATCAATGTTAAATGTTGAACGGTTTGATATTTCAAAAGACTATAAGCAATCGATGAGCTAGATTTTTACTTTAGAGGCAACAGTTGGCCTTCTACAGTCTTTTGAAGCAGATGGAGTGATCAGTGAGGTTTATTAGGAAAAAAATACTGTAGTAAAAAAAGAGTCATGGAAGCAATGCTTCTGGGAACATCAAGAGAACACATAAATATGTGTGAGGCAGTCAGCTTGAAAAGAGGGAAAGGGGATCTAGATAGATCAGGAAAGACTAAGCATTTAAGGAGAGGTTAGAGCTGGGGACTCGAATGACAAACAATCTGCATAGGTATAGCTACAAAGTACTCACTGCTGTGAAGTTGATTTGCACTCCTAGCAACCTTGCAGGACAGAGTAGAACTGCCTCACAGGGTTTCTAAGGCTGCAGTCTTTACAAAAGCAGACTGCCATATTTTTCTCCCACAGAGTGGCTGGTGGGTTCCAGCTACTGATCTTTTAGTTAGCAGCTGAGTGCTTAACCAATGCACCACCAGGGCTCCTTTAGCTACATAATAGTAGGCTATAATCTGCCACTTTCAAAGTGTTTTCTGACCCTCTTTGAAAACCAGCCCATACAGTAAATGAGGCCAAAAGTGGGTTAGGGAACACTGTAACCTCATTTCACCTTATTTAGCTATGTGCCAGAGATCTCAGCATGTAGTTCAATTAACTCCCACTAGTTAAACGAGATGAAAACGAGGCTACACAGATTAACAAAAAATGTGCCTCTTGGTTTTCCTCCAAATCAGGGGGAGGAAAGCTCATGACTGATTCTCTCCTGGTCCCAGGTAGTGGCCCATCTGCCCAGGAGTTTCTGAGCTGAGGGCGACAGCTTTTCCCAGCAACCTCAACAGAGATGCTGGACACAATCTCAAGAAGATGGCTATAGAATCAAAAATAACGTTGGTTACTGTATCCTTCTGATTTTTTTATCTTTCTTTTTAAAATCAATGCTGAACCCAAGAGGAAAGTATTTTCCATGTGATTCTACAGCTGAGAGAACAGCAAAGTTCTGTTTCTTATGGTATGGATTTTATAGAACTATTTCCCTGTTGACAGATTACAGAGTTTCCTAGTTTAGAATTCTCAATTAATTCCTCTAGTATTTTTACACATAATTTTCCAGTATCTATAGAGTTTCTATGAGTTAGAATTGATGACAGTGGGGTTTTAAAATTATTTTAATATGTCATAAACAATTGTCACCTAGATACTTATAGAAATAATTGTAATGCATTTAATCAACAAATATTTTTAGTATTATCAAGTGTTCAAATTGAATTTCTTTAATTTGAATCTATTTGCAGCTTTAATGAGTAGTTTTAACAATGACTGATCTGAACAATTAAAGAAATGACATGAATGCTGAAATATACATATGTCCTAATTCTCTGCCAATACCAAAACTCAGAGACCTCTCTCCATGACTGTTGAATAAGTGGTTATAAAACTATTATTTCAAGAACTATTTTAATTACTTAGAGGAGTGGGCACTATCTCCAAGCTGATGGGTGTCAATCCCTGCATTGAATGACCTGCTTGTTTATACCTCAGTTTTCCCATCTGTAAATTGGTATGATAAAATTACACCTCAGATAATTTTGTATGAGGATAAGAAGTGTTTATAAAAGACAGTAGTTATATAACAAACTTTGGCTATTACACTTAATCTATTATTATTATATCTTCTTATTATGAATCAGGTAAATTTTTTTAAGTGTGTATTTCTTTTCCAAATATGTTTATATACACCTACTTCCATCAAAAAAAATTTCCGTATAGTTTATACAGAGGGAAGGTAGGTTTCTGCTGTATGCTCTGAAGTTAAAACTTACACTTTAGAATATTATTCTGCCTGAGGACATACAGCCACAGCAAAATCATCATAGTTCTTACCTGATTAACTGAGAATACTGAAGTTACATCTCTTTATACTAGACTAGGAATATGTATTTTTGGCAAAAAGGAGAAATGAAGGTAATTAATATTCTATTCCATAATTATAATGTGCTCAATTACTTGATCTTATCTAATACTACCTTATCTGATCTTCATAATAGTCACATAAGTGTGGTATGAATTTGTTTATTTTATGAATAAGAAAAACTATCTCTGAAAAGTTCAACTAGTAGGCCAAAAAAATGTGGCTAGTAATTAGATGAACCAGTTACAAGGCCCTTGCTAATGCCCAAAGCCTCCTACTTGTTTTTGTTGGTTGCTTATTTGGCAAGAGATTCTGTTCAAAGTTAGGACATCCAAGAACTATCTAGCTGGTTTCCAATTTACCCCCATATAACAGACTGAGCTAGGGATCTGTCACCTTTGTCATTAGCTTTCCTTGCTACAAGATTCAGAATTGCCACGAGGGCCAAATTAGATAATACTCATAAAACATTTGGCTTACAATTTTTAAGGTATCATTATGACTTACAGTGATAATAAGAGTTATCTTGAAGTTGAGAGAGCAAATAAAGACATCTTGGTAGGTTGCTTAGAATATCATATAAAAAGAAAGTAATTTTGAGTTATTTTGTTTCCTTTCTTCAAAACTTAGGTATCTGAAACCTAGAGAATAAGTAAAGGTATTTTCTTCTTAGAAATCAATAAAAAGATAAATATTTTAATTAGCTCTAAAATTTGGGAGAGAGCCAAACACAAAAATTTGTTTCTAAAATAGACAAAATTTTTGTTTTATCTAATATCTTTCAAGCATAATGTATATAAAGGTGATTTGTAAAGAATTAAGTCAGATACTGAAAGTATTATTAATGGCACAGAAAAAAAGAAGACCAGTGAGCTCTGCAGTGTAACTTACTGCAGTCCTGGATGTTAGCACTCTGCCACCGAGGAAGCGCTCCAATAAAGCAGAATGCATCTAGTTAGCATCCTGCTTTTTGCCCCATTGAAACAAACAAACAAAAAACCCCAAGATAAATGCATGCAGCTGCCAGTATTTTTCTCATAACTTGCACTGATCAACGAGCCCTGTGAACAATGCTGAAAGCAGCCAGCACAAATGTTAAACCACAGAGAAACAGTAATGCCCATGTAGAGACTTCCTCATGGAGCATATCATGAAAGAGAATCTGAATACTTCTACTATTAATAAGACGACTACAAATTGTAGCCCATCAAACCAGAAGGAGCCTTGAATGTATTTGCTGGGAATTGCTTAAGGCTTAAACACCAGGGACTTGAAACAAACTGTTCTTATCACCTTTTTCCAAACAGAGATTTAAATTTACAATGAAAGTGCCAGCACCAGCTGCACTTAAAGAAAGCACCACATGTCTTGATGAGCTCCAAGAAAATGGAATGGAGCCCAGTTCAAGCTGGAAGTGTCGTCTTGCTCTAGGCAGCTGGGTGATAGCAAGGTGAAAGTGATAAGGTGCTAATTAAAGTGGATGAACAGAGCCTCATTGTAGGCACCTGCCAGTGGCCGCTGCAGAAACAGCTAGAGCCCTGGGCTCGTTGCCCAGCTTGTCCAGCCAGAGGAATCAAGCATGAATTCTAGCATCTCTTATCTGGTACTCACTTCTCAGAGATGCCCCATCATGGTTTTAGCTGGAGATGATGACTCTATTTGCCATTACACCTATTAACACTTTTCCTGCAGAATAATTATCACATGATGAAAGTGTTGAGAGTAGACTTTTTCCAAAAGCAGATTTTGCAAGCAGATTAAAATCTATGTTAAAATAAATAAATAAATAAGCCAGTGAAAACCCAAGCTGCGTAAAACACAGATGTATTATTTGTATGGGAAAAAGCAAAAATCACCTCCTCCACAATCATATAAGAAATGTGCTTAGTTTCAGAACATAGCGTCAGATTCTTTCCATTCATACTTGTTACCTCTCTTTCTATCCAAAACACACAGGAAAATATTATAGTCATGGACCATTTGACAATATTTGCAGCAGGCAAGTAGCTGTTTTTCAAAGAGAACAGAGCAAAGACCTACAGCAACTGAACCACTGAATAAAGATGTTTTTCCTACTTAAAATTAGAACTTTAGATTACCAACGTCTCAGAAGCAGGAATGATGCAGAAAGGTCTTTTGGTTAGAGAGGAAATTTAGGCTACACAGACTCCCCAAATTCATGGCAGATTAGTAATCTCGGACACTGCCTCAATGTGAATAGCACTGTAGATTATCTGCTGATTAGTCATATGAAAAACTAAGCAGATGCTCCTGAACATTCAATAAATATTGCAGTTTCTGATGCTGGTACTTTGCCAGGGACCTTGTTTCACTGCTGTGTAAATCTATTTTTTAGGGCATTCTTTGATAAATTCCAAGACACCCTGGTGCCACAATGGTTGAGATTTTGGCTGCTAACCAACAGGTGGTTAAATGCTCCAGTTACTTTCAGGAGAAAAATGTGGCAGTCTGCTTACATAAAGATTCACAGCCTTGGAAACCCTGTGGGCGGTTCTACTCTGTCCTACAGGGACACTATAAGTCAGAATTGACTCAGTGGCAATGGGTTTACTTTTGATTTTGATAAGTTCAGTGAAATTTATATCTACATAATTTTTATTCAGTACGTTCAGTTCTTCCTACTGGAGAAACAAAATAAATTCACCTCCACTAAGATACATTTTTTTCAGGCTGGCACAAAAATGTTATGGGCTCTCTAGATGGTCAAACATTGACAGGAATCGTGGCTCAGTATCTTATCAACTTACTTAACTTCTTAATGCCTTCACTTCTCCATCTGTAAAATGGGTATAATAATCCATCTCAGAGGGTTTATGGCATATGCTATAACAAACATAAAGGTGTGGCACAGTGCACGGTAGGTGTTAGTGCTGGTTTATGGGTGTAGGTTGCAGGAAAAGATCAAACGATCTGGGGAGAAGAGGATAAGCAGGTCTGTGAAAAGATAAAATCTTGTTTTTCATAAGTTCACGTGAGGTATATGTTGGACATCCACAGACATGGGCAGCTGCAACACAAAGCCAATTTTCTGGATGTTTGGATGAGACAGGAATACTTGTCAACAGCAGTAGGAAAATAGAATTTTACCCAGGATTACCAATAAAATTTTCATGGCCAAGTATTTTGAATGGGAAGAATGAAGAGAGAATTTAAGAGATCCTTACAGTGACTGAAGCAGTGAGGTGCAGAAGAGGGGCCTGAGAAAGAACGTTAGTTCTTGTATATTAAAGCATTTACACTGAAGAAGTTACAATGGGGAGTAGTTAATGGTATACTGTAAAATTAATATTTAGCAATCCATAAATAGGAATTTTGTGAAATTCCATTTGAAGGGAATGGAATTTGTTGTGACCAGTTGAGAGACTAACGAGAGAAGAAAAATTGAAGGTAAGCAAGTACATCGTTCTGTCCAAAAGTTACCTAGTAAGACAGAAGAGCAGGACAATGGCCTGAGGAGAGGTGACACGGGAGGAAATGCTCACTTTGGGAAGGGGGACAAACATTGCTTCCCTAGCAAAACCAATCCATCATTTTCTCCCCCGTCTTGGACACTGGATTGATATGAGTTCAATACTCAGATTTCTGGCACTTTCTCTACTCTCCATCATTCTTAAAATTTTACTTAGAATGGTGCACCAATCACATTTTCAAGCTCTCTCAATATTTTAAGGTATGATTTTAAATACGGACACCCCTACAATGATAACCACTCGGAAAAGGTCAAACGGGTTTACTCTCTTCCACCTCTTGTTAGGATGATGACTGCTTGTTTTCAACGTCTAGTGTGAAAGGGTTTTTCCTCAGTAGAAAAAAGGAAAAAGGATCAGCCACGTTGACAGAGCTAAGATTCTCTGACACCGACTTGAGCTTTAGATTTCCTGAGCGCTCACTGGCTTTCTTGTGGCAGATAGATTTACTTTCTAGAGTAGAAATGCATAAACACGGCACTGGGCCAATGCTATGCTTTCCTACACCACAGGCATGACACTCTTTCCTATACAGATCACAGTAGCCTGCAAGTTTTTTCAGCACTTTGCTCCAGGAACACCACTACTGACTCGATTTGACATTCGAGGTGATGTGCCTAACTCTTTGATTCTTCTCTACTTGGTCTGCTTGTCTCACTCTTCGGCCCTTACTCTTTTCCTTGTCTTTTGGGCTTCTCTGCCCTTTTCCTCTCCTCATACTCCCCTTCTTGTGTGAAAGTGTCCCTGTGTGGGTAAATGGGTAACACAACAGGTTGGTCACTGAAAAACTGCAGATTTAAGACTACCCAGAGGTGGCTAGACAGAAAGTCCTGGCAAACTATATCTAAAAAAATGTGAAAACTCTGTAAATCACAGTTCTATTCTGACATGGGAAACGCATGATTTAGAATCAAGTCAATGGCAACTGATTATTATTATTAATTTTTCCTTCTTCTTAGGAAAGGTTAGGCAATGCTTTCTGCTGTTATACATGGGGCCTCTATGATTTGGAACCTACTTGATAGTGGCTAACAATAACAACAAGAAATAAGAAATCATTTATCAAATTATTAAAGTTTGAAATACATTATCTACCATCTATCAGATAGTAAAACATATTAGACTAAATCTGGTGAACTCTTGAAACTGAAAATTAGAAATTCCTAATTCTCTTCATAGAATATTCTACAATATGCACAAATGCTTTTAATGTTTCTGAGGAAAATCTCACCTATGCCACTTAAGGGCCACTGGCAACTTTGAGCAAAGATGTCAGGCAGCTAAGAGCAAGAGCTCTTAGAGCACAGACCACAATAATGAAAACGGAGGTGGTCTACCTGAGCTGGGAGAGGGGATGAGGGTATCTGTCATGTAACTTTTTAGCTAAACTCACACTGCTGTGGACTGAATTGTTCCCTCAAAAACGGTGTGTAGTCATTTGGCTGGGCCATGATTCCTGGTGCTGGGAGCTATTCCTACATGTTATAAATCCTGTCTCTGTGATGTTAGCAGAAGAGGATGGGTGGTGGTTGCATTAGTTTGATAGGGCTCCGTCTATAAGATCATATTCTGTCTTCAGGCAGTCTTTTGGCATATGAAGGAAAGGGAAGAAAACAGACAGTTGGGGACCTTGTGCTACCAGGAAGCAGTGCAGAGAGCAGAGCACATCCTGTGAAAAGAACCTGAGGTCCTTGCACTTCAGAAGTTACCCATCGAGGGGAGGACTGATGACAAGGACCTTCTTCCACAGCCAACACAGAAAGCCTTCCCCTGGCTTTCCCCAAGAAAGCCTTGCCATGAATTTAGACTTACAGCCTATTGGACTGCTGACAAAAGACATTTCTCTTTGTTCAAGCCATCCACTTGTATTTCTGTCACATTAGCACAAGATGACCGAAACACATACCCAGATATAATTATCAATGCTAGGATTATTACAATGGTGACTTATGTTTATGAGTATAGTTTTCTGAAGTGTTTAGGCACAGATTTTTTTTTTTTTAATCATTATATTCTTACAACTGGCTTTAAAGTACAGCTGAAATCACTGAGTTCTAGAAAACCAAAGAAGGGCAAGTAAAGAAAGACAAGCCTCAAGAACTCGTCCTGCCAATCCTGAACTTAGGCTGTGAATCCTCACTGCAGTGGTCACTTACAACCTGCGGTGAGCTAATTACTTTTGTGTGTGACCTTACAGCCACAGTCCCGTAACTCCCACTTCAGTGACTGTGTGATAGTGTGCCTGCGATCCACCAAGGTGTCTGGCCATTTTTGACTTCAAAGCGAGCCCATTCCACAGAAGAGAGATCCCTGCCGCTGAGGAAGGACAGGTCCGTAGGAGACGGAGCAAGGGGCTTCCCTGAATGTGGAACGAGACAGCTGAGTGCCTCTGGGCGGAGACTGAGAATCAGGGAGAAGTCTATGAATGTGGCACTTGCCAGCCTCCAAAACCTCTCGAGCCATTTCCTTTATGTGGTCTGTGAGTTCTGTGAGACATTTCAAAATATCAGAGAACCCAAAGGCACAGAGAGAGTACTGAGTCAAGAGGGAGTGCTTGGTGTTAGAGCTCAGGGAGTGCTATGGCAACTCGGAATAGTTTGACTTTCGAGATGTCTTTAACCTCTACCTCCCAGGAAGCAGCTTTATGCTGATCCTCATAAAGAAATTACTTGGTTTACCATCTAAAAAGATGTTTTATTGGAAAAAGTTAGAAACTATGCAGTCTGTGTAGATCTTTTTCAAAGTTAAGGTTGTCTTCACTGTTACTTGACTCTACATGATAATAACAAAGTGTTCATCATACTCAAAACTCAATCTCAAACAAAATGACAATTAACTGAAAAAAAAAAAAAAGGTAATTGGCCATGAGCGAGGGAAGAAATTTTACTAAAGATCTTACTGACTGAAAAGAAATCAATAACTCTAAAGTACTGGAAATGTTTTAAGCACCACAAGCCTTAACAGGAGTCAATCAGCAAAGAAAATTTATAAGAATTCTTGATAGTACAGCATCATGCAATGATTTGACCATAATCTGTAATTTCTCAAATGGACTGCATTTGCTGAACTGATTAGCAGTGTTTCCTCATATCTTCCAGCTACCTCATGCTCTTTAAATGACATGGGCACTGCTTTTCTAACACAAGTGTCCAGTGTTTTGTTTTTTTTTTTTTTGAAAATGTTAGGTTCACTACAGGTGTAAAAAGAAGTATCTCCCCCTCTCCAATTATCATTTCCAATTCTATTATGTTGCCAAGCCAATCAAGTGCCATCGAGTCGGATCTGACTCATGGCGACCCTATATGCCCTAAGTACTATTTTAAGCCCCTGGAGTATGTAAGTAAAACAAGACAAACAGCAAAACAAGAACACCAAAAAGAGAAAACAAACAAAAAGCCCAACCAAGGGCAAAACAACACTGCCTTTCTGCAATTTTAACTCTCATGGAGGAGAGATAGACAATAAACATCACAGATCTTTTTCATCCTGTGAATATTATCTCAGTGCCATGGACTGAATTGTGTTCCCTAAAAAATCTGTAGCAATTTGGATGGGACACGATTCTTGGCATTGTGTGATGTTCCTCCCTGTTGGAATTCCTGTGTCTATGATGTTAGTGATGGTAGATCGGTGCTGTTGGGTTGGTAGAGCAAATTTCAATGTGTAAGTTTGTTTTGTGCCTTGAGGCTATCTCTTGATGTATAAAAAGAAAGGAAGGTAAGTTAAGATTTGGGGACTTCACACCACCTAAAAGCAGTGTCTGGAGCTGAGTGCATCCTTTGGAAAGGACAGGGGTCCCTGTGCCTCAGGAGCTTTGAATCTAGGGGAAAATTGATGACAAGGACTTTCCTCCAGTGCCAGCAGAGGAAGCCTTCACCTGGAGCTGACACTCTGAATCTGGACTTCTGGCTTACTAGACTGTGACAGAATTTTTCCATCAAGCCCTCCGTTTGTGGCATCTCTGGTACAACAGTGCTAGCTTCCTAGTTGTTCCTCTGCTCTTTTTACTGGCTTCTACTTCCAGATCATTCTAAATGTAAGGGTCCTAGGTCAAATAATTCTGAGAGCTCTCTTACCGTGGAAATGCTGTTGATGTAGTGATTAAGTGCTATGGCTGCTAACGAAAACATGCAGTAGTTCAGATCCATCAGGCTCTCCTTGGAAACACTGTGGGCAGTTCTACTCTGTTCTACATCCTCATTATGAGTTGGAAATGATTCAACAGCAACTGGTTTGGATTTTCTTTTTTTTTTTTTTTACCTCCTCTCACACTCAGCTCCTTGTAGCAGGGGAGACACTTAACAGTTTCTATAATCCTAGGGACATCCACCTGCGTGAGTCACTTGTCTCTGACTTGTATCCCATTCTGAATAAGTGGTTGTGTTTCAAAGTTCCTCTGTGCTCATCGTGATGTGGCAAAAAAGTACATTCTCTGCCTACTTAAAGGAAGACACGTCAGTGCTGCATTTAACAGGCTTGTATTTATCGTTTAAACAGCATCTTCATTCTCTAATTATTCTCACAGTATTAAGCCGGAGGGGAGTGATGGAATAAGTCATTTTTGCTATCTTTTAGCAAGGCACTCTTGGCTGGTATAGTGCTGTTTCATAGAACTGTAATGTGCAACAGGTACGTAATTTAAATTTTGACTGTCTCTCTATTTAAAAGTTAAAAGAAATAGGTGAAAACAAATTTCACAGTATATATTTAATGAAATTAATAAAAAAAAACTTATTCTTCAGTGTCTGACCAGTATAAAAACACAAATGAGATTATCTCATATTCTGTTTTTGTATCACATCTTTGATATCTCGTGTGTATTGACACAGACTATCTCAGCTCAGTTAGCCACATTTCAGGGAAAGTTACACATACCTAGTGGTTGTTACAATGGATTGTGCAGCTAGCCTTTCCCTTGAAAGTGGGGTAGCAGTTACTTTTATTTCCGCCCTTTGAGATTCCACTGAAACTCGGAGACAACTGGAAAAGTAGGTTTGCTTTCACGCACCTTCCCTCACAGCATCACAATTGTTCTGCCTTCCTCTGTCACACCCACCGACTTTCTACTCGTCTTCATTTTATTCCTTCTCCTATCTCTGATCTGTTTCCATTGATCCTTTAACTTCCCATACCAGGCCCAGGAGTCCTACCTGTGAAGCGACTTTTCACAAAGTAGTTAGAAGAGAAAAAATTGGTCCTCAAACAGACATTCTTGCCTTTAGACTTTGCCCACAGTTTTCTTCCTCCTTCCCACCTTTCTTTTTCTTATTCTCTTCCTTCTTAAAATATTTAATCTGCTATAATCTTATATAAAGTGATGTTGAATTGCAATATGGATATGGAAAAGCAGGCAAAGGGAAAACAAGCAATAGTATTTTCTGAACCTAACATATTCAAAAAAAAAAAAAAAACCACTGGACATTTGTGTTAGGAAAAACAAAGTCCATGTCGTTTAAGGAGCATGAAGTGGCTGGTAGATAAGAGGAAAGACTGCTGATCAGTTCTGCAAATGCAGTCCATTTTGGAAATTGTAGGTTATGGTCAAATCATTGCATGACACTATATTATCAATATTTTCTGTCCTAAAATCTCATTACAATGCCTTTTTGTTTAGGGTAATCAGCAATGTCAGATTCTACTACGGTACAGAAAAACAAATATATAAGTTCATGGCTTTTTTTAGGCCAGCAGATTTTCCAGCTTCTCTTGTTAACTTATTTGGATGAATTAAGCAGGAAAGTTTAAATGATTTGTACTCAGAAAAAAATTCATATAAAGCTAGAACAGGGGAAAAATATTTCTAATAACATGTTCATATAAAGGTAATAATGGTTCTTTTTCATGTTTATTTTTTGTTTGTTTCCTTCATTTAGTGGTCCTTGTCTCCTTATTTTGCCTGTATGTCATGACACCCTAGCATCAAAGGAAACAAGAGTTGAATCACATTTCTATATATCATTACATCGCTTTGAAAAATAAAGAAGTTATTTAGCATGATTGGGTAAAGTTACTGACTGTAATGTGAGGGTTAAGGATTGAATAGCACACAGAGCAAGATTTTCAAAGTTCAGTTTTGAAGGGAATTTAAATTATTACTAGCTGAATCACTAGTAAAATGGCAAATGTCCTAAAGGAAATGATACTAGAAATACTTTAGATTATTTCTTCTCTCCAAATGACTATTATATGTATGATAAAGTAAAATGCCACCTTTATAAAGAAATATAATTTTTTAAAATCCAGTTATGAATAATAAAGATCTCTTTGCTATTTCTGTAAATAAATCCCTGGAAAAATCCAATTAAGGCAACTATATTCTGCATATATACATTTTTCTTAGGGAATTTTAATTAGATTCAGGATTAAAACTTTGTTTCTATTCAACAACTACTTATACCTATGCAAAGTAAAGTATTTCAATTGTTAGTGGAGTGAATTCCATAAATATTACAGTAAAATGCTCTGAAAGCCTTCAATATTAATATACCTTGCAAGGGAAATACATTATTTAATCATTAAATAGCCTACTAATGAGTCTTTATTAAACCTCCCAGACAAACATTGTATTGACATCTAGTGGCTATAGAGGCTGATAATAGTAACCATACTGAGAGCACACAAAGTATCTTAGTGCGTTTTCCATTTGGAAATCATATGAATGACAAATAAGCAAAGCATGCGTACTACTGAATAGCGCTAAGATATTAGAAAGAAAGTATAGAATCTTTTTCATTGATATGGTAAATACTGGGGATAGATTTGAGGTTGCCAAAAGATCAAACTGTATCATAAATGCCCCAAAATACAAGCAAAGTTTCTAGATACTTGGTGATAAATTTACTAAGATAAATAATTATAGTGTCAGACATCATTTGCCAAGTCCCTCCCATGTCCCAGCCCTGCTATGAGCTTAATAGATCTTATCTCAATTTAACTTTTAACATCAAGTTGATTCCAACTCCTCGTGACCATATAGGACAAAGGAAACCTGAAACAAACCAAAGTCACTGCCGCTAAGTAAATTCTGACTCATAGTGACCCTATAGGTTAGAGTACCACTACCGCATAGAGTTTCCAAGGTGCACCTAGCAGACTGGAACTGTTGATCTTTTGCTTAGCAGTCATGTACACAACCATTACACCAGCAGGGTTTCCATAGAACAGAGCAGAACAGCCTTATAGGGTTTCTGATGCTGTAATCTTACAGAAACAGACCGTCACATCTTTTTTGCAAGGAGCAGCTGGTAGGTTTGAACCACTGACCTTTTGGTTAGCAGCCATTAACATCCAAGTGCTTGACCACTATGATACCATGGCCCAGCTATCTCATTTAGACCTTGAAAAAATGTTTTGAGTAACATAATGTTTACACCTTTATGCTTCCATTGAGGAAGGTGACCATGAGAGGTAAAATTATTTGCTGAGGGCTATTAGTAAAAACTATAATCAGAATCTGAAGTGGGACCTAACTGATGCTCAACTCCACTTTCAGAGAAGCCCCTTTTCTCTTTATAAATCAGGTGCTTGAACCAGTTCGCTCCAATTCAAAAAACTGCTGGTTGTTTGCATTTCTTACCAGGTCCCAGGAAGTTGTACATAAGAATCACCTCAGGTTTTTGTTAAAATGTAGTTTCTGACTCTGTGCATCAGGGGTGGAAATGCAATTAGTGTCAGGGAGCTTGTTAAAAACACAAATTCACAGTAGGAGTTCCTGAACCAGAGTGAAGTGTTTTCCAAGCTGTGTTCTAATTAAACAAATAGTTTTATATGTTACTAATTTCATTTAAAATTAACAAACTGTATTAACCACTTTAACTCGTTTTTTTAAAAGTTAGTGTTTTTTAAACTTTGTTCTTTTTCAACAATTCATTCTTGCTTTTTGATTCCTGACCAACTCTTCTTCTGATGTGTTAGTTGAAATACACATTTGTTTCTCAAATACAGGACTAAACAGATATAATCAAGTGGTATGTGAATTAAGTACAGATGTGCAATATACTCAAAAAAAAAGAATTCTCTAATTGGTACATATTTCATTGACTAAAGAAATGAAATAAATAATTTTTCTTTTCCTCTGAATGAGAATTTACTTGAAAGGTGTCATGGCAAGAAGCAAATTTACAAAAGGGAGTTGAGAAAATACAATGTGGTAACCTGGCAGTTGAGAAGGTAAAACTTGAAAGAAGGCATAGATGTGAGAATAGGAAGAAGGAAAGCAGGGAATAGTTGGGAATAGAATCTGATAAGAAGGAAAATGATGAAGGGGAGGACTGGGTGAAATAAACAGGTAATACAGAGTTCATGAGGCTTTGTTTATATAGAAAAGAGGTCATTGAGGCAGAATAAAAAAGGTAACTTTTTTTTTTTTCCCAAATAGATGTACAATTTGCATAACATGACAAAGAAAAGAACACAGACCTGGATGGACGTAAGTATCCGACTTCTGTTTTCCTGCTGGCTGTTTGCATGATTCTGGCTCAACTTTAGTTGTATGTGTCTGGATAAAATGAATAAGTAAGAAGAACAAAGGTAAGGGAACAAATGTGTTTCTGATGTCCATAGTAAAATCTAAGGGTAGCTCTTGAAGAACTTCATGGCACAATTGTTAAATGTTCAGCTGCTAACCAGAAGGTTGGCAGTTTGAACCCACCAGCAGCTCCTGGGGGAAAAGATGCGGCAGTCTGCTTCCATAAAGATTTCAGTCTTGAAAACTCCGTGGGAGCATCGCTGCTCTGTGTACAGGGTCACAGTGAGTAGGAATTGATTTCACAGCAAAGGGCCACCCGTGTTCAGGAACAGCCTTCTGCACACATCTACTTTGGACTCAAGCACATATTAAGCACCATTATTATTTCACAGGGCTGACTGTCATCCAGGCCTAAAATTACAGGGTTAGCTTGGGACTGAAGGACCCTCTGGGAAAAGAGAGAAGACAGATGGATTGGATAGGATGTATGCAAGAAACACACTGACAAGGTTTTCATAACAATAAGAGACATGACAAGAAGTCTGACAGTATTTTGTACAGGGAAATGATGAGTCTATGGGGAGGAGACAAGATAACTAGAGTGTGAAACAGAAGTCCACCATAATAAGATAAAAAGTCACTAACAGTCTTAAGTTAGCTCTTGGATGAAGACTGAAGAAAGGAACAGAGCCTGCCTGTGGGTTTTTGGGCAAAGGGAAAAAATCGGTAACAATGAAAAGGAGCCTTTTTCATGCTAAAACTGGTGATGAGATACTAAAGATAGCTAAAGATAAGAAATTGAATAAGATCTGAAAATTCAGATGGTTGATCTGCAGTAATTTAGGGGATGAAAGAGTATAAAAGGGAAAATTAGAAGTTGAGAGGGGCTGAGGGGCTGTCAGCCAGTCTGGCAAAAGCACCGGGTACAGCGAGCGTGGGATCCTTCTAGGAAAGACAGCAGATCAAGGAGCTGTGTGTTGGAAACCAGCAGCCAGATGAGGAGCATTTCTTTTAACTATGTATAGGAGAGGACACTGGTGTCTTTTCAGACCAAATTGGAGAAAACCAAGGCAGAAAGAATATACAGGAGGATTTCCCACACTTGGCATCGTCTGGGAAGCTTATTAAACTCTCTCGGTGCCTCAGTTGCAGCCACTTCCAGGAATCCAAGTGTGTGAGGACGGAAACCAAACTAGAGAACTTTTTTTTAAAGATTCTCAGGTGACACCAATGTGTAGCAAAATGCGGGGTAGACATATGACTCTGAAGTTTGGAGGGAAGTTGAGCGGTTGATAGATTGGTCAAAAAGAAGAGCAACTCTCTCAGGAGGAGAAAGTATGTTTTCCTAAGTATCCCCACAAATCCTGACACTAGCCACTCAGCCTTATATTTGTTTACTTGACTCTTCGTTTGCACCAAGGCTCACTGACAGATTATTTTTGTTATTGTGATGCATTGGTTTTTCTGTTATTCTCTCAGTAGATTACCATACCGAGCACACAAATTATAGACCTTTGTATGTCAACTGAAAAAGGAAAATGCTAGGTTGATAAAAACTTGGCATAAATTAGTCACAACATATTCAAAAATGCAGCTTGAATGTTGAACCACATACAGGATATGCATGAAAATCTGATGTGGTGATTATTTCATGCACAGGGCTTTGGATTTCTGCTCTCATCTTTAAATATTAACAAGTTGTGAAGTATTGGAAATTCTTCCATTCAAATTTGCGAGGTGACTTCAAATAACACAGTTTGCTCTGCTTCGGTTTCACTTTCCTAACAGTTTGTGTTCATTGTTGCCTGAGAAAATGTCCTTTCCCTTAAGAAGTCAACTCTTATTAAAAAAAACCTTGAAAAATGATCGTGTGCATCTTATTTTTCTTCTTTGATTAGGCTTGTTTAATTCTGTATTATCTGACTTTGCTTTGATGACAAACAAGATTAAATTTTCAAGTATAGCATGCTAAATTTATAATGCAAATTAAAAAAAAAATTACTTGTGAGAAACCAACATCAGCACACAGGGAAAAGGCTGCACTATTAGCATAATTTACACCAGTGAAGATATTCCCTAATTATTTGTGGCCAATTATCAATTACTGGTCAATGCTAGAATCATTCACTCGTAATTATTTCCCTAAGGTATCTTCCCTGGATATAATGAAGGGCTTTAGCATATTTCTTTTCTGAGAAAAACAATACTCGCTTTTTCTCTATCAGATTTTCAACCTGCAAGAAAACCATATCTAAATCCTTACAACTGAAGACTTCGCTAAGATTTTAAATCTTTGAGTCTTATATAGGTGAAACAAGGCACTGAATGTATCCACAGACAACGTGAGATATTTCTAGAAAGAACATTTAAAATATTGCTATTTTATTTCCATATTGTTTGTCCTTCAGTTCTGAAATAAATAAATAAATATACACACATATATATATTTGGACATTGAAAAGACTAATTTATAGCCCATAAATTAACATTTTAAACAACAGATTCTTGCCTTAAATACATAGTTCCTTTCTATTAAAATCAATACAAAAGGCTGCAAACAGCAACCTTACATTTGAATTCCTGATGATTCCCCCTATTGTCTCATTTCTGTTTGAACCTGCCAATCAATGGTGAAAAGTGCTAATCACTCCCAGAAACCCCAGTCTTTCTCACAAAAGTACCAGTCACAGAAAAAATAATACCGATTGGTCATGGATGGGCAGGAAATCTCACTAGGGATCTAATCACACAATGCAGTTTATTAAGTCCATTTTACTCTCCCTGCAGCTCTCCCTGCACACAAGGGTTTGGGACTTTAATTTCAAAGTCAGCTAAAACTGGCTAAGGTAACTTATATTCATTAGCCAGGCTCTCACTGAAGCGCTGTGAAATCTTTGGGTTAATGCTGTTGGCTTTCAATAACAGCCTCGACATTTATTTTCACTCTTTATCTCTCCCCTCACCCTTTAATAATGAGTGAGAAGAGTCAGAGTTGAAAGGAAGGAATTTTAAATTCTTAATTGGCCCATGTACTTTTCCAGTGGCTTATTATCTCCAAACTTTGTCCTTCTATGAGACGAAAGAGCCAAGAGAAAAATATTTTCCCTTGATTTTCCCTGTACGACAGCAGTGCCCCCTCTCACTGCCACAGCTGCAACTCAGAAGCAGCTGTGATGTGTATATAGAGCACTGGCCATCAAATTTTGTAGCTGCAGGTCACCGAAGGGAATGAAGTTCCTTTATTGTCCACATTATGAAGAATACCAACTATCTTTGTTCTTTTTTTTAATGCCTCTTATGTGCCGCCTGCAAGGGGGCAGATGCGTGGTGGGGGCTGGAGGTGAGCTGGTGCGAATGAAGAGGAGGGAGACAAGGAGGCCTTTCCTATCATTAAAGAATAAACAGTAATTACCTTGTAGAAATCTCAAGAGTAATTGATTACCTCTCCAGTTTATAAGAACAGGCCTGGGAATATACAATAATTGATTTCTATTACTTATGTGTATTTTCCTTTTAACTTTCCAAAGAAGCAATGTAGTTTAATTGACTTTAATTTCAGATTACGTATTTTTATGACTTCTCCTGGAGCTGGCTAGGAATGAGAACGAACGGGGTTGCTAATCCCATGAGTCGTATTATCGACAGAAAGCAGGAAGACACAGTGTGTGTATGTGTTTGTGAGTGTGTGTGATCAATCGTATGTTATTTGTCATCACATACCTTGGGACTGTCACAGGGTTTCTTTTTATGTAATGCAAAACTAGACGGGTTTAGAGGAATTCCTAGGATTATCTAAATGCAAGGGCGAGTAGTGGTTACAGTAAGACCTGACACAGGTTTGTTGGAGACCAAACTTCTTAAACGCAAGTCTGACAGATAAGTGAAGGAAACCCCCGTGAGCAGGGCTAAGGTAGGCAGCATCAGACACCAAATTACACTGTCGTTGCGGGGATGCCAGCATCCAATAGAGCTTCTGTAAAACTGCCAGGAACGGAATTTATTCAGCCTGCAACTTCGACTTATAATTTGACATATAAACAAGACATGTTTTAAGATAACTATATTCCTTTTGCTGGCTGGGAAATTGAGGCATGAGTTAAATAATACAAGCGCTCTGTGAGTTACAAATGAGAATTGTCCCTAAGTCTGTCTGTAAATTGAATCAAATATATGTGATATTCTTCTTTAGCATTTAATGTTAGTCAAATGTTTGTCTAAATATATGTTTTACTTTTCTGTGTATCTGAAACACAAGAAATACCTCCAAACCCCACAATGTGTTCTTGAGCATCACAAAGCTGTGTGTGTGTATGTGTGTGTGTGCATGTGCACATTTGTATTAGGAGCCATGGAGTGTATTTAACTCAAATTTTTAATATAATAGTCTTTGGAGACCTGGTGGCTTAGTAGCTAAGAACTATAGCTGGTAACCAGAAGGTCAGCAGTTCAAATCTCCTTGAAAACTCTATGAGGCAGTTCTCTTCTGTCTTACAGGGTCTCTATGATGCTATGTGACTTGACAGCAAGAAGTTGGTTCTTGTTTTCTTATGGCAGTCTGTTCTAAGTACAAGTTATCCATAAGTCAGATGTTCATAACCCAGGGACTGCCTGGGCATCCAAGAGAAAAGAAATGAAATTATAGCTAGAGCCTTGTATTTGACAACCTGGATTGTAGGTTTGTGATATGTAATATTTTGGTGTTAGACAAAATAAAGATGATGGCATTCTTTGAAGAATCCTAACTCCTGGGTTCTTGCATATTATTTTTTTAATGTTTCTCTGACACTTTCTGCATTTTGAACACTATATATTCCTCTATTATAGTACATTTTATTCTATGTTACAAGTGTGGGTTACTTGGTCTTTCTCCCCCTCACTAGACTGCTCCCTTTTGGATTTATTTCCGTGGCTTAGTTCAGTGTCTGGCACATTTTAGGTGACAGAAAATGTTGTGTAAAGACTGTGTAATGACTGATCCCTGTACAATTGATTAGATCACTCAAGCAGATGCTGAGATGTACATTTTGTTTGTTTGAACAAAGTGATTAGGATATATTTATTCTTTGCTACTATAAACAAAACAGAGGTACAAAATAACAAAAGACAGCAGAGCTAAACAATGCAAACAACACTTGCCTAATTACAGTCTGAGAGAACTGTAGATGCTGATATAGAGAGTGAAAGTTCCATAAGCTTTGGTACACTCATGTTTGTGAGACCAAAAAGTTTTTCCATTCTTAAAGTTACATTGTATGATGATTCAAATAATGAAAAAATCTCCTAGGTTAGAAAAACCCCTGTTATTAACACTTGCTACTTAAAAGAGGATATTTTTGAATGGAGAACTTGCTTTTCTGCTATTAAATATGAGCAGCATTAACTATTTTAATGTACCATATATCCAAAATATCAATTTCTGATATCTAATTTACACATTTCCCTAAAGATAACATGGAAGGTGTTCTCAAAATTCAATTCTAAATATTGTAGCTCAGTTAATTCTGAATGAATTACACTGCTTTATAGATTTCTATTGAAGAAATTATTTTACATTGTGTAGAGTATTTGTAGCTGTAGGAAATCAGATTGCAGTATTTGAAGTTCTCACCATAATAGTGAAAGAATCTGCACACAATACAGTGGATCTATACAATGCTGCTGGAATACGTGAGCACAGGCATCAGGGTATCACTTCGACAATGGCACCAATAGCATGAGTGACATTTGACGGTAGAACAGTGGGTGACTGGTACTCAGTGGTCTGGTGCTTTGTCAAGTATTCCTTTTTCTTTTCTCTCCCTAGTGGCTATTTGTCATTCTTGGAAGACTACAGAATTCCCTTCCCTTGGACCTTTTTGAACTCTGCTGTCTTTGAACATCATGGATATTGCAAAGGAAACTATTGACTAGGCAGTAATTATATGCCACCCCTCATGTAAAGGTAGATGATAATGAGGTATGTACGAAGAATAGGCATCCCTGTCAGGGAAAAAAGAGTGGCTTTTAAAGCTTAGAGCCATACAAAATGCCTTACAGACTTGCTCTAGAGTAACTGTATCAATTAACCACGCTAAAAGCTCTGACTCAGATGGGCAGTGCACACAGCATGTCTACTAGTGTTTTATTATCAAGTCCATTATGATGAGTTCTTGTCCTAGACAAAGGGAGAACAGAAAAAGAATTCAGGCTGACAAATTAGACTTGAAATCAGTTTCATTTACATAACGACTGGAAGTTCATTAATAACAGAGTTTTAATTATTCATGCTCTTGTTTCACTAGATACAGCAGTTTTCCCCCTGCTGTGCGGGATGTCTGGATTAGCTAAAATGAACCTCGGCAAACGGATAGGCTGCCCAGAGACTCCGAGGTTTTTCTGTTTTCACACCGTCAGAGCTGGGCAGTAGAAGGGGGTGGGGAGTGTGTGCACACGTTGGAGCCGGCTGGTGAGAGAGAGAAGGAGGAAGGCACCCAAGAAAGAAAAGGGTAGCTAGCACCTTCCTTGAGTCTACATTACCTGCTCGTGGAAAAGGAAAGAAAAAAAAGGAAGCAAAATTGAAAATTTATCCTTCAGGAGAGCTTCTACCTGAGACACCGATACTTCGGATATCAATTATTTCAAGATATCCTGATGCGGCATACTACTAATAGACGTGTGTGTGTGTGTGTGTGTGTGTGTGTGTGTGTGTGTGTGTGTGTGTGTGTGTGTGTGTGTGTGTGTGTGTGTGTGTGTGTGTGTGCGTGTTTTCCTTCAGATATGAGAAAACTAATAGGGCTTATTTTGGTTTGTTTTTATTTTGCAAAGCAATTTGTCAAAGTAAGAGACTTCCCCCCCCCCCCGGAGAAATCTGAGAAACAGTTAATACGGGCTTTAATACTGGTAATAATACTGATAATAAATAATGACAATAAGAACACCCTCCTGCACAGTCTTTAAACTGTCATCACGCGCATCCGTCTCCTGCTGAATCCTCAGCACTGTGTCCCGAAGGCAGTCGGTGCGGGCCAGGGGGCGGCTGGCTGATCATGGCCCTGCGGACTTGTTATCCATGTATTTTAGTAACTTAGGTAGCAATCTCACCAAAAAATAAAACGTACCTGTGACACAACACCACTCAGTTGTTCCCAGCATAAGGGATGTTTACAGTTTTGTGAGACGGAAAAAAGAGCTGAAGAAAAACTTGTTTTTATTTTGACGCTGTACAATAGCTCCAGTTTTGGATTTCCAAGGCTAAGCTTTGGAACAAAACTTCATACTGTGTGGAATCAAAATCTAAACAAATAGTGGGAATATGCTGAAGCAAAATCTTTTTAATAAGGAAAAATCACATTTAGTACTTAACACTTTGTCTTATATTCTTCTTGGTTTAAATATCTTATGTTCATTTTACTGAAGAGGAGAGTGAGTCCCAGAGAGACCAAGACTAGCTAGCAAGGAGAGAGTGAAAATTCAAACCCAACTTTGTCTCTCCTCTAGCAACATACAATTTGAAGAAGGGGATCATTTGTGTTTTTCATTTAAAAGTTTATGTAGTTTATTTTATTTTTCTATCTTACTGTCCTTTAGCTTCCCACTCGGACCTTATCTTCTAAAAAATAAAAACAATGACCTATTTTTCAGATTATGGATAGCTTTCTTAGTCATTGATTGACTGGAAAGAAAGAAACCACATTGGCGAGCCTCAGGAACAGGGTGCTGCTGTGAAGACGGTCTGATTTTGGGAACAGGGGATAATGGAGCAAAAATTAAACACAGACAACTATGCCTAATTGTTTTAAGTCAAATACCACATTTTGGAGATCACGCAAGAAAAAAAGTAATCACCAGAGGCTGCCATCTCTTATTTCTTTACATTTGCTTCCGTGTGAGCATTTTGTCCACATGTTGGGATGGACAATTATAGGCCGGGAGAGCTAACTCTTCCTTCTCTCTTCTCTCCTTTTTTTAATTTTGTTTTCTTCGTTCTCCCCTTTTTTATATTCTTTCACTTTTCACTCCTTTGCTTTTGTTTTTCTTTTTTTAGGTAGACTATCAGCTATTTCTTTCTTTCTTTTTTTTTTTCTTTTTCTGCTTTGAAGAATTTACTAGCTAGTTATTATTATTATTATTATTTTATTTCATTAATTCCTCCATAAGTTTTTCTTTTTTGTTTTATGAAACTGTCTTCATACAGGGAATTTTGAATGATTAATCCCACCTTCGGTGTGATCAGAAACTAGTAACATGCTTACATTTTATCTTTCTGTCTCTCCCAAATATATAGAATATATACACATATTTATATGTATGTATATAAAAATACAAAGAAAATACATAGCATGCTTAAGAAAAATGAGTTTTGGGAAAAGATAAAATATTTCCCTGGTAAACTACCCCAAGCTATACACTAGATTTGAGTATAAAACCCAGTGCTGTAGAGTCAATTCCAACTCACAGGGACTCGCAGATCAGTGTAGAGCTGCACCATAGAGTTTCCAAGGAGCCCTTGATGGATTTGAACTGCCGACCTTGTGGTTAGCAGCCGTAGCACTGAACCACTATGCTACAGGGTTTCCAGACACATCAAGCGGCCAGTTAACAATATGTGAAAATCATAATCAGTGCAGATGTTTGGAACACTTTTGACATTTAACTTTTGAGATAGACTTTCCCCCAAATTGATTTCAATCAATCAGAAAATTAAGAGGACCCTTTCTTCTATTAAATCTTTGACCGAGGATTACTACGCAAATCTGACAGGTTCCTCAGAAAGAAAATGAAACTAAAAACTTTGAGAAGATCAGAAAAACAGCTAATTTTCCGAAACAACTTCTACTGCTTCGTGAGTCATGTTCGGCTCTAAAAACATGTTTAGTTCCATTTTCTAAGTCCTTCTTTCTCCTTAAAAACTTAGAAATACTGCTGAGGGACAAGGACAACAATGGAAGGCTGTGTAGGGAGAACAGGAGACAGGGGAGCCATCTGGATTGCGTTTGATCTGTTGGCTCTCTGCTTGTCTGGAGGTGGATACTGCTGTGGGCCAGAGGGGTGGGGAGGGGGTCTGCCTGTGCTGACACTGGATTTCCAGGTGCAAGTATTCACTCATCTAAATCCTGTCCATATGCTGTCATACATCTGCATAAGTACTGCTGTTTCCTTTTGAAATGATATAAAACAAAATGTACACCTGACTGAGGCATGCAAGATAGATGGTTTTGAATCAGTGAGAAGCCTGGCAATTCCGCAGGAAAGACTTAAGCTATGGAAATATTTCTTGTAGCCTTTGTCCTTAACGTGTCTTTTGCCCTGTTAGTAGTCCAGCATTCAAAGGCAGTTTGACAAGAAAACATTTTCTTGATAGGAGTTAAGAGATCAAGTTTCTAGTCTTGTTTCTGACAGTTTTATTCCTCATTTAAAAAGTAAAAGTGGTGATTCTTTAAACTTCTAAAGGGATACACAATCCTTCAAGAAATGTGCTGTATATACAAATTCTGTTGCCAAAGATTCTGACTCAGTATCTCCAGCCTCAGTGCCAGGAATCTGTAATTTTTGTTGATAATACCATAACCTGTCAAAGGCAGGCAGGCGTTCAGAGTGACTATTTCTGTATGATAAAATTTTACAAGTTTTATTTTAACTCTGAAAATGGACCACTTTATGAATTCTTCTTAATTTAGCTGAGGTGAACCACATGTTGGAAGTTTCATTAAAAAAAAAATACAATTAACCATCTACTTCAATTGTCTAAAGTAGTATAGAATGGGCACACAATAATATTCTGTAAATATAAATCTAATCTCTGATGCACTATCTCATACCTGGTATATGCATGTTTAAAATGACTGATCTACCAGCCCGTGACAAATTGCTGATTTTCAGGACACTGATATTTATCAAACACAACTGAGAGACGATATGGTCTAACTTTTGATTTTGTGAAGTCGGGTAACATAGCTTACTTTCTCTGACTTTCTTTTTTCTTCCCGTGTTTGTAAAAAACGGTGATACTTCTCATACTGGGTGTTTGAATGCATTTAAGACAATGTGAGTTACTCAAATCATGACACTTACTGCTATTATCTTATTGAAAGTTAAGATGCCTGTTTTGTCCATTAAACATCTAGTTTACAATTTGAGATTACCAACATTCCACAGTGGCAAATTGTAAGGCATGTGTGACTCCCTCTCAAGAATGTGATTAATAGTGATTCCAAATGTGGCTCCCAATGTGCAGTGACATGGGGCGTCCCTTGGAGTGTCCTGAAATGTGAAATCTCTGACAATGTGAGGACTTTTGTATTTCATCTCTAGGCTAATGGATATACAAAGATTCCTCACGCTTTTAGAAAATCATCTGACTGCAAATCTCTGTTAATACTGTTATTTTTGTGATCTTTAAAGAGAAATGTAATAAGGGGAAAAGAAAAAAATATATGTTCTTTTAGTGACATTTTAGTACTTTCTAATTCTTTAATTATTAATTAACCAAATGCACTTAATAGTATTACATTAATGTATAGAAACCCCACTCCTCGACAATGGCAGAGAATAGATTTGTTACAAATTTATTGCCCTATGAAAAAAAAAGGAAAAATTTTCAAAAACAACAAGTTGTTTCTACGGAAGGTCTACTTTTCTCTAGTGCTGTAAAAGATAAGACTCATTTTTTTTTTTGTAGTGTTTTAGAGTTTTAAAAAAATAGAAAATGGAAAATTAATGTTCTCCCTTCTTAATAGCTATTGAAGAAGAATTTTTTTTTTTTCCTATATTGAGGGCCATAGAAATCTTCAGTAGTTTCTGTTTTACCAAAAAAAAAAAAAAAAAGAAGAAGGCGGTAAATGTTAAGAAAAAAATATTCTCTGAATTTGGGAAATTATTGACACTGGACTTCGTGATGTTGGAATTTGGTAGAGCTTTTTATTCCTTTTAATGTCATTCTTTCTTGTAGGAGATTGAAAACGAGTCTGGCACTATATTGGGGGACTCTTTGGGTGTTATTTAAAGTATTCAAATGGGTAAATAAAATTGGACTCAAACTTACAACTATTTGCAGTGGTTTCAGTTCAGAAAAAATGTGATAAAGCAGAAGGGAGAAGAAGAGACAGGGAAATGAAGGGGAGCCGGAAGAGCGGTAAAAGTAGCATGAAAACAAAAACTCACTGCTGTCAAGTGGGGTCTGACTCAGAGCAACGCTATAGTGCAGAAGGGAGGAGGAAAAAGAGATAAAGGACAGAAAGAGGAGGCAGGAAGGAGAGCTGACAAGTTCTTGGAGAGACCATAGTAAAATTAGGAACTATTTTGTGGAAGACAGCTCAGAGGATGCATTTACAAGGATGAGGTCAAAACATCTATAACCTATACGCTTGAGAATGTTTCTCTTTCCTAGGCTGAAAAGTGTACCCATAATAGGGAAGAAGAGCAGATAAGGTGTAAGTGGAATTTCATAAGCAGATCAGTATTTATGAACTAATTATATGGCTAAATTCTACAAAGAAAATGGCTATGCAACAGGAATAATGATCTGAACAGAAAACAATTTGTATAATGTAAGCATTTGCCCTTTCTTTAAATACAATGTCCTAGGCTAAACCATTGAAGTCTGCACTTACAATGCAACACCCTGAAAATAGTCTCAGGAATAAATGCTAACAGTGCATTGATAACAAAATGCATTGCACAAACTCTCATATATTTATTATTGTGTTTATGAGTTTATTACATCTTACTTTTTTAAAATTAGAAACTTTGAAATTACAAATTTTGGTGATTTAAGAATTGCTTTGATCCCTAGATTTATGTAACTAAATGCTAAAAATAAAAAACCTATGACGACATTTGTAATATCTCACTGTGGCTTCCAATCTTGATAAATTTCTCTGTGTTCTCGGTCTCTCTTATAATCTTTACTCTAATACAAAATGCTGTAAATAGTCAAATACTTTTCAATATTTGATGCTTCACCTATGACAATACTCAACTAGCATGTCCTTTTTTCTTTTTTAAAAATTCATCCCCTGTTCCACCTCCTCTTAGATGATTTCAGTTCCTATGAATAATAATAATAACAAACAAAGAAAAACACTACTTCCTCCTTTATGGTCCTCGTACTGTTCCTGGATGATAGAGTTAATGCATAAGACCACTAAATGAAGGGTTGGAGCTTTGCGTCCATCCAGAGGTGCCTCAGAAGAAAGGCCTGACAATTTATTTCTGAAAAATGAGCCATTGAAAACCCTATGGTGGACAGCTCTATTATGAGACATACAGGGTTGCCATGAGTCAGAATCAACTCTACAGTATCTGGTTGGTTTTTAAACACATTGGAAGACCCTAATACAGTCTGGTGAGGTTCATGAAGAAGACACTTAAACTACATTTATTCAGCAAGATGGTATCCTGTTAAGCAGCGCAGAACAAAATGTTAGAAGTAGAATGGAATCTCAGCCTGGCCTATTCCGAAGCCTTATTAAGTGCTGGGCAGTCTGCCTCCTAGTCAGTTATCTAATATGTCCCAGTCTGCCTTCCAGTTTCTAAACAGATGCTCTTGAAAGTAAGCTTTCTCTGTAGCTCGTAACAGTTCATACTCTCCTGTGCTTGATATGAGTTGATCCACCAAAAAAAAAAAAAAAGTGTTTTGAAACAAACAAAGAAACAAAAAAAATTCAAAGTTTCAGCTTTACTATCAAGGGACACTTAAGGTTTGTAGGAAGTACTTGCTTTTCCTGTTTGGTTAGAGCTTCTAATTTCCTAAACCAGGCCAAGATGCTCCACAAATTAGGTACCGGCAGACAGGAGATTGAGCTGCAATAAGGAAAATCGAGTGACTATTGAGCAGAGTCCTCCTCATGGCAACCTCACAGGTACCAAAGTAGGACTATGTTCCGTTGGTATTTCAATGGCTGATATTTTAAAATTAGATTGGTATAACTCTCTTCTGAAGAAACTCTTGTAGGACTCGAACTTCCAACGTCTCAGCAGCTCAGGGTACTAACATTTGTATCAGCTAAGGACAGAGTATGATAGACCATGCCATGTGTACAGACCAGAGTTCCTGGGCTTGCTGGCCTTACATCAGTGATCTTAGGTTTGTTGTTTAAAATAACTTACAAACATGATATTCACTCTGTATTTCTGCAAAGGAATCCTTTCTGATGTCCAAGTGGGAAATGATCAGACTCCTAGGTTAGAAATATAGGAACTATCCTTTAATAGCTACTGTTTCCAAGCATGAAAAATAAATCTGATGCAGTGGAGCCAGAGGCCATGGACAGAGAAAGCCAGCAGAATTCCAGGTGGAAGCCCCAGCTGAAGGGATGGCTCCTGGTACGTGACACTGTCTAGTTTGCACTCGACGTTTCCTTGTAATGTTCTCTCATGCTCTCACCAGGTGTTTTTCAGCTAAGCCTTCAACTTCCCCCCCTCTACTCCAAGAGGAAACTTTCAGGTAGGTTTAATGCAGAAGATTAAGACTGCATTAAGATTAAGTCTGAAATGTTCTGCTACCAATTAGCCCTCTAGTATTTCTGTAAGCCTTGAATTTTTGATGCGATCAATGACACCAGTGGAGCCATCTTCTGTGGAGTGGTTATTAAAGATATAAAAATCAATACAAAGATGATACTTGGAAATCTATATCACAAGATAATGAATCACCATGAGAGCCAACTAAGAAGAATGTCAGCAAACCAAACAGAAGGTTTGTGCATAACAAAGTATTTCATGCCAGGAGACTCTGAGCTAAATTTTGTATGAGACAGAAGACTTCAGGCTACACTTACGATACATTTGCATGACAAGGTTTTAATAAGATAAAGAAACAAACCCAACCAGGCAAAGGGCTCTTAGCAAATTTTTTAAAAAAAAGGAGAGGGAGAGGATTGAGATGTTCAAGACTGAGCCAATAACGCCATGATTTAAATTTAACTAATGACAAAATAGCATCAAAACTTTCCCTGTCAGTAATCCTCATTCAATTTCTTTTAAATGAAACATTATTTGCCTGCACCATAAGTCCCTAAGTACTGATTGTTATTGGAGCTGTGTATTGGAGCTTCACAGAATAGTCCAAATTTAATTTGAACTGGGAATTGATTTTGTTTCCTTCAAGGGGAGATTTTTTTTTTTCTCCCCTTTCCAAAATCGAGCTGGTGCATGGCTTTGCACGTTCATTTTGGTTTTCTCCTTGACACAGTTGTAAGTGACACGAGAACGTTTATGTGTTATGCCCGTAAAGAACATCACAACATTGCTAATGATGCCATAGATGACTGGGAACTATTCTTTAGCTTTACAGCTACAGACTGTCTATGATTTTGTATCATTTGCTGCCAGGAAAGGCAAAAATAAGCAAACCTTCCATGGCCACCAATCCAATAAACCACTGTGTACTTAAGAGATACAGAGTTTTGTGCTTGAGATGTCTCAATTTACAACCACATAAATAAAGTTTTATAGACCAGGATTAAGGGAAGGTGTGTTTTTGTGTGTGTTTCAGGGTGTGCAAGCTGTAAATGTTTCTATTTCTTTCTTTCTGTAGAGACATACAGGGGTACCCCCCTTGAAACTTCTAAGTGGTGGTCGTTACGGAGGGACACTTTCATAATCACTGCATATTAAGTCCTTAAGAACAAAGTTTGGGCTCTTGTTTAAATAGTAAATGTAATGATTTGCAGAGAGATGTCTTTGTTATTTTTAGAGTTTTCTTCATACTTTTCACCCTGGTGCTAATATAATTTCCAGGAAAATGTAACAATGATTAGTTTACACTTTAGCATATAAAGTTTGGTTTTCCCTGTATTTATATTGCATGTTTCAATGCTTGGGTTAATCATCTGTGAATCTTTTTAAAAGTCAGTCAGGATGGAATTCCCAGAGATTTTTACATGAGTCGGATCTGACTCGACAGCACTTGGCTTGGCTAATGCATGTCACAAAACACTAAGAGAGTTAGACATATCTTAAATAGTTTTAGTAAGTCTTTGCAGCTTTGACTTAATTTGTTTCCCTCCTCATTACCTGTTGTACTCCCAAAGCAAATGAACTATTGAACAGCACAAAACAAGGAGAACTAGCCTGCTGTTGTTAGTTGCTGTCATGAACTGAATTGTGCCACCCCCCCCCCCCCCCCGATGTGTTTAGCCATTTGACTGGGCCATGATTCTTGTATTGTGTGATGTTCCTATGTGCTGTAAACCCTATCTCTATGATGCCAACGAGGGAAGATGGGTGGCAGTTGTGTTTGGGCAGGACTCAGTGTGTGCCTTGAGGCAATCTCTTGGGATAGAAAGGAAAGGGAAGCAAGTGGAGAGTTGGGGAGCTTGGAACACCAAGAAAGCAGTGCCGGGAGCAGAGTACATCCTTCAGACTCAGAGTCCCTGCACCTCAGAAGCTACTAGTCCAGGGGAATATTGATGACAAGGACCCTCCTCTGGAGCCAACAGAGAAAGCCTTTCCTTAGAGTTGACACCCTGAATCTGAACTTTCAGTTTACTTTTCTGTGAAAAAATAAATTTCTGTTTGTTAAAGCCATCCGCTTGTGGTATCACTGTTACAGCAGCACTAGTTGTCTAAGACAGTTGCCTTCCAACTGGTTTCAACTCACAGTGACCCTCTGTAAAATGAAAAGAGACAGTGCCTCGTTCTGTACCTCATCACAATCGTTGCTCCGCTTGATCCCATTGCTGCAGCCACTGTGCCAGCCCATCTAGCTGAGGGTTTTCCTCTCTTTGCTGACTCTCTACTTTAGCAAGCGTGATGTTCTCCAGGGGCTGCTCTCTCCTGATAATATGTCCAAAGTGTGTGAGAGGACGTGGCCCAGTCCTTCCTTCTAAGGAGCATTCTGACGGTACTTTTCTTCCAAGACTGATTTGTTTGTTCTTCTGGCAGCCTATGGCACATTTTGCATTCTTTGCCAACATGATAATTTTCAAAAAAAAAAATGTATCAATTCTCCTTCTAGACTGAAGAATTCCTTTTTCATTTTCCATGTGTATGTTCACTTGTCCATGCTCATTTCCATGTGTATGTTCACTTGTCCATGCTCATTTCCATGTGTATGTTCACTTGTCCATGCTCATTTACATGTGTATGTTCACTTGTCCATGCTCATTTACATGTGTATGTTCACTTGTCCATGCTCATTTACATGTGTATGTTCACTTGTCCATGCTCATTTACATGCGTAAATGAAGGGAGTGAAAATATACCAGCTTGTTTCAGGGGCATTTTGGTCCTCAGTTTGACATCTTTGCTTTTTAACAGTTTTTTCAAAAGGTCTTTTGCAGCAGTTTTAGCAAATACAACATGTCATTTGGTTTCTTGGCTGCCACCTCCACGGGTGTTGATTGTGGATCCAAGTAAAAGGAAATCCTTAGCAATTGCAGCCTTTTACCTGTTTATCATGACGTTGCTTATTGGTACAGCTGGGGGAATTTATGTTTCCTTTAGGCTGAGGTGTAATCCATACTGAAGACTCTGTCTTTCATCTACATCAGTAAGTGCTTCAAGTTCTCTGTCATCAAGAAAGGTTGTGTCATCTGCATAATATGAGAAGTTAACAAATCTGCCTCCACTTTCGATGCCCAATATTTCTTTGCACAGTCTACCTTCTCAGATTGTTGGGTTAGCATACAGACTGAAAAGTGTGCTGAAAGGATACAAACCTGATGCACACCTTCTCTGATTTTAAACCACACGCTGCCCTTTGTTCTACTCAAAACGCTGCCTCGTGGCCTGTGTACAGGTCCCACCTGGCACAGTGAAAGGTTATAGAGCTCTCTTTCTTTGAAATGTTAATCTGTGATTTGTTATGTTCCACACAGTCAAATACTTTTGCATAGTTGATAAAACACAGGCAAACTTCTTTCTGGTATTCTTTACTGTTGGCCAAGATCCATCAGACATCAGAAATGATATTCTCATTCCACATTGTCTTCTGAATCTAACCTAAATCACTGGCAGTTTCCCTGTCAATATACTGCTGCAACCTCTTCTAAATTACTTTCAGCAAAATCTTACTTGGGTGTGATATTGATGATACGGTTTATAATTTCTACATTTGATCTGATCACCCTTCTTTGGAATAGGCACAAGAGTTAAGTATCAGAGCCCCTTGGAACATGTATTTTGGTCTTTCATTTCCTGTCTTTTTGATGACTTTTTCCTTTATGTATGATATCCCTGATGTCATCCCACAACTCAACTGTCTTTGTTCATTGATGTGTCAAGTTTGTTACTGAGATGGTCTTTAAATTCAAGTGGGTTATACTCAAGGTCGTACTTGGTCTCTCATGGCCTTGTTTCAGTTTTCTTCGGCTTCAACTGGAACATGCATATGGGTAATTGACGATTAGTTCTGCTGTCAGACCCTAGCCTTTTTCTGGCTGATCATACTGAGTTTGTCCACGGTTGGTTCCCACGGATGTAGACAATTTGATTCTTCTGTATTCCATTAAAGCAAGGTTCACTTACGTAGTTGCCATCTGTGTTGTTGAAGAAAGGTATTTTCAGTGGAGAGGTCATTTGTCTTATATAATTTTAACATGTGATCTCCTGCATTATTTCTATCACCAATGCCATACTTTCCAACTACTAATCTTTCTTCTTTTCTTCCAACTTTTGGATTCCATACACCAGTAATTATGAATGTATATTAATTGAATGTTTGAACAATTTCAGGCTGCAGAAGTTAGTGAAAATTTTCAGTTTTTTCATCTTTGTCCTCAGTGTGAATTTGAATGATAGTCATATTAACCTGTCTTCTTTGTGGGTATACGGATAGTAGTTTAGACTTCAAGAAAAACAGACCTCTTGCTGACAATATCTGCCCAGATGCAGAATGTTTGCAATTTAAAATACAGTGATCTTGACTGTCTTGACAGCTTGTGATTTTTTTCTAGAATCCCCTTTGCCTGGAGAACTTCATCATTCTCATAGTTGCTCAGTTCTCAAACTTGTCCTCAGTGGTACAGATACATTAGCTCCTTTATCCTGATCTGTAAGATCTACACTATAGACACATAAATATACTCAGTAGTATTCCAGTAGTTACAGAGTCATGGTTTCCCTTGGACAGCATCTAAACTCTTTCAGGTGGCTTGAGAAAAATTATAAACTGTGGGAAATGATGTTCTCATAGACATGGAGGGTAATAGGTTTCATGAAGGAAACAAACTTTTTTACAGAACAAAAGCTTCTGTATCTCATCCTAGCTATGGAAGCCTTTAAACTTCATAAGTCAGTAGTCTTGCTTGCTTGGGAATGTGTTTTGATGGATATTATTTATTTACAACTAGTTACCAACATAATATGTGCTGGGCACTCTACCTAGAATCAGGGGAACTGTGAGAAAAGTGTTCAATAAGACTACAAAGCTTCTTTTTCTGTAAGGCCATATTTTAATTTTAGGGGGCTGGAAGGGATGTTTACTAGTGGCTTTGAAAGTTTATTTAGCAAATAAATCCAACTTGATAAATGCCTAATCCTGTGTGTAATATTCAAATTAATGTACTTTTTAATAGAAAGGAGTCCTAGTGTTACAGTAGTTAAAGTGCTTGGCTGCTAACCAGAAGGTTAGTGGTTTGAACCCACCAGCCTATTGATCTGCTTTTGTAAAGATCTGTATCCCTAGAAACCTTAGGTAGCAATTCTACGCTATCCTACAGGATCACTGTGAGTTGAAACCAACTCGTTGGGAGTGGATTTTACTTTTAATAGATGGAAGTAATGAGACATATAGTAACTGTCTAGGAGTAAACTCTTTCCTAACAGGATTAATGATGAATGCTTAAACCCCCAAATTAAGTCAGTGTGTCAAATGGAGAAGCTAAAACTTTAGACAAGGCATGTCCAATAGATACATACAGATGAAGTCCTGATTACGTATATTGGTTAAAAAAAAAAAAAAAAAACCAAGCTCACTAAATATTATATACATAGATGATACATGATGAACAAGAAACCTTCATCTTTCAAACAGCTAACAGGTTCACGGGCAGGGGAGAGAATCCACAAAGGAAATTTATGACACTGCATGAACATTAAATAGTTTCTTAGACTTACTCTTTATTTAGAATGTCATGTCTTTACTATACAAAAGAACAGCTACGCTTAAAAGAAAATTCATGTAGGATGGAGGCAAAGAGAAGAATTACCAAGCAGTGACACATGAGGCCCAATGGAAAGGATATTCTTGTAACCAAGCATGGGAATATGAATACGTGTAAGTTTTTAGGAGTCAGTCTTTCACCAGACATCTAGTAGCCAACCCTCCTACCGGTCATTGGGCTCTTATAAATTTTGGGAACTGGGTAAATACAAATCTTGGGGGTCTAATTTTAGGGGAAAGAAAACATAACAAAAGCATATTAAGTCAGAGAGGGTTCAATATAAAAAGAAAACAACTGTGTTGGGAGAAAAACAGAAGAAATATAACAAAATGTTGATAATTTTGGGGGGAGGGTACTGGCATGAACAATGGCTTTTATTTTCTTGTTTGCTCTGACACTTGTAAATTTTTTTTACAATGGCAAGAAAAAAGTCAATGTAAAACACAATCTTAGTGTTGAAATTACTTTTATATGCAAAATGAATACACTTTACCACTGGTAAAGCCTTTGTCTATACAGAAAAGATGATTTCCATAAGAAAGACTGGTTTTATGCCTAATTAACTGGAAAAGCTTTGAGCAAAATCAGAATTTCAGATCCTAAAAGCTGAATATGATGAAGACTTGATAGACAAGAGGAAGAAAAAATTTTTAAAAATTGAGAACAAATGAAAGATCTTCCAGATAGAGAGAGGAATTGTTAAAAGTGTGTAAGAACATGAAGTATACAAAAACAGGGCAAAGGAAGTCTTATATTGAAAGTAAATAATAAATGAGAAGAAACTGGAAAGTAAACTGGCCTTGAATTTGAAAGTAACAAGCCATGAACAACACTGGACATTTTGAATGTCAAAATTAAGAAACTCCACAGAAAACAACAAATGCTGGAGAAGCTGTGGAGAAAGTGGAACCCTCCTACACTGTTGGTGGGGTTGCAAAATAGTCCAGCCTCTTTGGAAAGCAATCTGGCGCTTCCTTAAAAAAATGGCTATTGATATACCAATTGACCCAGTAATTCCACTACTTGGAATATATCTTACAGAATCAAGGCCTTTCACACCAACGGACACATGCACCAGAATGTTTACCGCAGCACAGTCCACGATAGCAAAAAGATGGAATCAACCCAGATGCCCAACAATAGAAGAATGGATAGGTAAACTATGGTACATATACTCAGTGGAGCACTACACAGTGATAAAGAATAACGATGATTCCAGGAAACATCTCATAACCTGGTTTCAAATGGAAGATATTATGTTGAGTAAAAGTAGTCAGCGACAAAAGGACAGAATATTGTATGAGACCTCTACGATAAGATCTCAAGAACAGACTTGTGTATAGAAGAAAAGATTCTTTGATAGCTGCAAAGGTGGGGAAGGAGAGCGGACAGGGGGAAGGGTTTAGATTAGATAGTTGCTAGAAATCTGGTTGGGTGAAATCAGTGATAGCACACATTAGAAACAAGAACTAACTTGAATACTCCTTCCATCTTAACCCAATACTGCAAGGATAGAGTAGCTGGGGCGGTGGGCGGGGGACCATGCTCTTAGGCAAAATCAAGGCCAATTGGCAGAACTAGCATTTTGCTAAGAGGGCTCTCTGCACCCCACATTGGTGAGTGGCGTCTGGGGTCTTAAAAGCTGCCAAGATGCCATCCAAGGGCACAGCAAATGGTCCCAACTCAGCAGGAATGGATGCTCACTGAGGACCAATATGACATGGGGTAAAGACAACCCAGAAGATAGACACACATGAGTGGGTGCCTGCATCGACTTGGGACGGGAAGAACCGGATGGTGTCTGGCCACCACCAGTGACAACCGCGATGGAGCTCACTAATTTCAGTCTCACCGGCAACACAAGAATAAAAAGGGGTGCATCCTGAGATCTGCCCTAAAAGACCACAATTGATGGTCCAGTGGTTTCGAGGTTCCCCTGGGAACATGGTCCCTGGCCCTGATGCTGCCCTTGCCCATAAATCATAACGAAGTTCTATTCTTCGGACACGTATGGATTGGACCTGGTGATGCAGAGTGACCACATATTGGATGCACTTTATGGTTTTATGCATCTATAGGATATCATCTTGCTGACCTCAGGCTGGAGGAAGGAGAGTGGGTGGAGGGTAGGGGAAAGGAGACTGTTGGGAGGATGAGACATGTATGGAGCAGAGAGGAATAGTGTACAGTCACCGGACAGGGAGAGCAGTGGAAGCTGCATATAGGTGGGCATGTAAATTGATACGGAAATGTACATTTTCCCTCAGTCATATTAAATAATAATAAAATTTAAAAAAATTAAGAAACTCCATTGGAGACATGTCTATGGCACGAAAAAAATGTAACTCATAGTCAGACTGACTTCTATTTTAGGGGGCTCTAAGTCATTAGCACTGGGGTTATTTTATTAACACTATTGCTTTCTCTTTACTTCCAAGAAAAAGAACATATAATGCTTTTACTCTCCATAATTCACTTGCTTACTCAAATATTCATTGATTGTTCTCAATCTGTAGGCCATCTGCTTGCAAAACACTCAATGACTTCATGAGAGTAAAGAATAAGTATTGGTTGATGTTAATGTATGTACATGCAATAAAACTGTCATCTCAGTCATTTTACTGGGGTCTCTGAGTATGTAAGCATCATTAGACTGTGAGACAGCACTGTCTGAAAGATGGAGTAGATAATGGACAAAGGACAGCCTTTGGCCTCAGAGAGATATGAGTTCAAATCCTGGCTTGACAACTTGCTACCTGTTAAACTCGATCATAATAAATTCCTCAGTCTCATTTCTTTATCTTTAAATCTGAGGCAACGCATTCTTCCTAAGAAGTCTGTAAGCTGTAAATGAGATTATACATATAAAATCAAACATAACAGAGTACCAGGTATGCAGCAAACTCCCAATAAATGGTGGTTACAGTTATCACTCTCCTCAGCATCCTTACAGTTTACTTCCACAACACAATGAAACTTTTAATTTCAAGTCAATATCTAATTTTGTTTCCTTTGGATTATCAATATGAAAATTAAGCTTTTAGATTCTTAATACAAGAATAATCTCATTATTTTCACAGGTAGCAAATGGTTAATTCACAGAGTGAGGCCTGAAATGGACTCATCTTCTGAGCTCTCAGACCTTCCTGTTGAGATCAATGCTACCAGCTTTTGCAGCTGGTTCACTTTGATGCTGGCCTAAAACTCCAAGAAAGTATTTTGACGGGCCAGTAGGGAGAGCTAACTAAATGACTGCATGTACCCGATGAAAGATGTCTCTGGGCTGTGCAATCAGTTAACTCGCTGAGCTGCTAATGGAAACAATGGAGGTTGGGTTCACGCAGAGCAGCCTTAGAAGAAATGCTCAGGGATCTTTTTCTTTAAATCAGCCAATAAAACCCTTGTTTACTAGTAAAGAATGCCTCCATTTAGCATGATTCTCTTTCAATATGGATTCATCTGTGGTCAGACAAACAACAGCAACCTGAAAGACCAGGTAGGACATTTAGGGGGCAGTGGATTTATGTTAACGGAGGAGGAACAACTGAGGAAAGAAGGGTGGAATGATTTGCACAACTCAAAGTACGAAATCAATGTCACTGAACTGTACAAGCACAAACTGTTGAATTGGTGACTGTTAAGCTGCGTGTATTTTCAACAACCACCACCAGCCTACGGAACAACTGATCATGGGGGTGGTGTAGGACTGGGCAGATTTTGTACTGCTGTACAATGCGTCACTATGAGTTAGGGGTCATCTTGACAGAAGCTAGCAACGATGTGCCTGATGAGCCAGGTTATGGATGTCTGTATGAGAGACTTGAACTCACTCAGCAAGGTTTGCACCCAGAACCAACATTTGGGCACAAAAGGCTTACTTAGAGGTAGTAGCTGTAGCTTTTCCTAAGGAAAATGAGTTCTTTCTGTGCTTTCTAGAATCTTCACCATCATAGTCTCAGGGGAAAACTTCAAACTTCAGCTAAACTAAAGATTTTGGTGGGATATCTACCCATGCTTTCCCTAGCCATGGAAGAGTAAGAGATGTATTTATTAACATTTATTTTGCTTCATGATGAATTACCAAGCCTTACAAACTCATCCTTCCACTTAATTTTAGCGATCAAACAGATACTATGCAGACCCTACAGAAATAAAGACTTCAGAAGATCCCACAGAACATAAATGAGGGCTTCAAATTGGCTCTTTCTAGTTCAGTCATGGCCAAGGAAACAACACTGGAATAGGCCTGAATTTTTAAAATTTGTATGAGCCAGAATGATAAATAGAACGAGAAAAATCACAGATCAAAGCTAGAAACTTAATGTCTTTTAGAAAACAAGGACAGCATACATGTTGCATAGCAACAAAACCTGTTGCTGGTAGATTTGAGGCCACCCACTGCCCTCAAGTCAGGTCCTACTCATAGCAACCCTAGAGGTCAGAGTAGAACTGCCACATAGTTTCCACATAGAGTTGGCCCATTTGAACTGGCAGCCTTTTGGTTAGCAGAGGTAGCACTTAACCACTACATCACTAGGGTTTCTGGATTTTGAGCAGAGCTGGTAATGGTGGTGCCTTGCTCAGAGATGGCAGCCAAATGTGCTGCTTTATTAATGTGTGTTGTTCTTCACTGACATTCCAATAATCCAATCTCACACATCAGAGCTCACTGCTATACCTCTCCCATGTCTCCCATTCCAGAGCTTTGACCTGTAATTTTTCCCATTCAGGTTATTGTTTGGGATCACCCAAATTATGAAAATTTGAGTCTTTTCTAGTTCCACTTACTTGGTCATGACAGAACTGGTTTGAACCAGTTTGAAGCTCTGCTATAAATCCATAGTATCACTGGTTACTTAACCCAGAGAAATGATTCCATATCCCCACTTTAAATATCTATCTTAGATATCTTCTCTTCTGTCAGAACTCCTACAAAAGTTATATTTTAAAATGAGTTGAACACACATGAATACTTTTTCCAAACATCTATATTTGTCTGTGTTAATCTTTTTTCCCCCTCTAAAAATCAATTGCAAAGGAAAGGGCCATACTTTATAATCTTTTTACATGTCTTTGTGTGAAAGAGTTTTGGACACACTAAGACACCTTATAAATTTAATTAAATGACTTGAAAAATATCTTCAGACATTTTGTAGGTTAGACTAAGAGTAAACTTAGCTCAAATTTTCCAGTGATTTTAAAACTTTCAGTTAAGAGAGGAGAATCCATTTTAAACTGATCCAGTGATTCCTGAAACGATGATGGGATCCAGGAGGTTCAAAGAATAGGAGGCTAGCTATAAAGAAAGGTTGGCACGAGAAAGGGGATTTTGTGTGTATGCTATAATCTGTTAAACATTTTTGTTGTTTGAAAGTTTTTTTCCCTATTGAAAGACTGTCTTTCATTTTTAAGGTTTCTTTATCTATTTTTTTAAGTTGATGTATCAAATTAATCATATTTTAATATAATGGTATCACATACAGATTATTCAAGATCCGTTAGCAAATTCAGATGCAGATTTGGGGCTAGAACCCAGAAACACTCTTCCAGCTGTGTATTTGTAACCATGACACTTCCCTGAAATACTGGTTACAGGAATAGACATTATCCATTCATATTTCTTATATTACCATAGCAATCAAAGTTTATATATAGCACAAAGACACCGGAAAAATTATGCTGGAATATTTTAACATAAAAAAAAATTTAAATTTCTGAAGGATTAGACTAACACTTTGCCTTAGTATCTGACATTATCCTTTCTACTTTAAAAATGATATATTTTTAAGTTCTAATGTATTTTCTTGGTTATACTTAAAAATAGGTAAAGAAATATTCACACTGAAATTTGAATAAGAATGATAATGGAAATGGTATCTATAATTTTTACAAATTATTTGCAAATTTACAAATTTGCAAATTATTTTTCTTTTAGTAAATAACTCGTTATTTATATCTGTTTTCCGAAGACATTATCATTTTTTGTGCACTGCTGAATTTTGGCCATTCTAATTATTTTAACACTAAGAATGACCATTGACTAAATACGGTGATAATATGGTTGATCAAAAAAAAGATTCTAACTTCAGTTTAGGTTTGACTTCTTATACTAATTAGTACTTTTTATATAGCTCAGCATATATATAGCTTTGTTCACATTTTATAAATCCCATTTCCAGCACTTAAGTTACTAAAATAAATACACAAATATAATAAATGATAGCATTCATAGCAACTATCTAAATTAAGTGACATATATGGTATTTCTCTATTTGTATTGTGTTGAGAACAACTTCAAATGTCTCTACCTTTAAAGTTATCTTTTGATATAGTGTAGTGATCATCAGGGTGTGGTGTTATTTTCTTTTCTCTAATTTGTTATCTTCTGTCTTGAGGAAACAAAGAAGAGAAGAAAAAAAGCAAGGAGATGATGGAATTCAGAAATATGCTTTTTGCTGATGGAGGAAAGGGATATTCAATGGCTTATTCTCTTCTGACGAATTAGCACTGTGGTTATGCTTCTTAGAAGGGAAGGGTGAATGCCAGTAGAAACATGGGCTGTTGGCAAATCTACTGGAGAGATGAAGTCATTAGCCATATATAGCCTCATTAAGCTCTAATGGTGATCATAATCATCCGCTTGTGATTTGCAGGAATAGTGACTCCATCCCCATGAAAGGCTTTTTGTTTGGTAGATTCTTTTTATTCTGCTTCCTGAAACTCTGTGCCAATTGATGTTTGCATATTTCTGAAATAGAGATGAGCACTCTAATTGATTTCTCTGACTACACTATGACCTGAGCTGGCAGGTGCCCCACTCTCAGGTCACTCTAAGGGCCACACCACCTAGGGCTAGCAGGTCCCCATTCAAAGGGCAATAGGATGCCAATTATTTTTTCTTCTTGGCATTTACATCAAGCCAAGCCAAGTGCCGTCGACAAGAGTAAACATATATCTCTTTTAGGAAGTAGTTTGCTAAATGTGAATTGGGCTCTCTTAATTCCTACAATCACCAAGTTTGTGGAGTAGAAGACAATAGGGAAGATGAAACAAAATAAAAAGATGGAATAATAGCGCTTTAGTAAATCAGTAAATGTAGTACTTACTAAGCTCTGGGCAATATTTTAAGTGCTTTTCATCCACTAGTTTGTTTATATTACCCCAGCTCTTAGAAACGGGCATCGACATTTTCCCCACTTTGCAGATGAGAAAACTGAAGTCCAAAGTCACATAGCTAGCACGCGGCAGAACTGCAACTTGAAAGTACAAAGTTTGGCTTTGAAGGCTAGGTTTCTAATCATTTTGCAACAGGTGGATCCAAGACTCTCCTTAATTTAGAATCAATAGCTCCTAGCAAAGTAAACCCCCAACCAAACCTACTGCCTTCCAGTTGATTCCAACTCCTAGCTGACCTATAGGACAGAGTAGGACTGCCCCATAGAGTTTCCAAGGAGCTCTTGGTGGATTTGAACTACTGATCCTCTGATTAGTCACCATTGCACTTAATCGGTATGCAACCAGAATTTTAGAATCAGTTTAATAACAACCAGGAAAGCAAACGATAGCCATCATTCAGAGAAACCGAACAAGAGGCTCCCCTTTAAGTCTCTTTACCCTGCACTTTCTCACCCAATCCCACTTGTGGTAGAAGTAGCCCCAGGGGACTGTTTTGTATCTTTTTTTTCCTTTTTCAGAGGAATGTATTCTATTAATGCTGACCTTCATTTACTGAAATGACAGCTTTCACTGATGTCTAGAGGACTGTGAGATCTGTGATGCGCAGTCCTACTCCAGGGCAAGAACTTCTAAGGTCAGGAGAAGACGGTTTTTAGAAAGCTAAATTGTAGCCAGCCGTAAGAAATTTGCAACAGATAACCCATTCACAGGGAGAGGGGGCCTGTACTTAGTTTCCTCTCTGTCTAGCCCTAATAGGATCATTATCCTACTTTCCATTTAAAGACTGTTCAACACAATAACTTGGAAAATCGCTAGGAGACGAAACACAACAGTTTACAGAATGCTTGAATTCATACCTTACATATGTCTCATTTTGAAATTTATCCTTTACCTTATGCAGCTATGTAGGCTCCATGCTCTTCAGAGCTAGTGGTGAGGTTTAGAGTAAGTGCCCTGTGACCTAGAAGGAAGACAAATCCACAATTCAAATCCAGCAGGACAAGACTATCAACATGATTGAAGATCCATCAGCAGGTGCATTAAATATTATTTTGTATCAGATTTTAATTATGAGGCATTTACCAAACTGGAGATGAGACAGTGATAAAATTTAAGGGAGAATGCGTATTAGTGTTTGTGCTCCCCCTGTGCTTTCCATATCAGCTCAGACACAACAGCAGAAGAGCCTGAAATCATTCCTTGAACTGAGCAACATGACAGAACCCAGGAGGGAGGAGCAGGCAGCCACCCACCTGGGGAAATGGGTTAATAAGAAGATCAATTGCACTCTTATCTTGTTAGTCATTAGACAGCCCATTGATGCCACCTGCTTACTTTAAATGTAAAAGTACCAGTCAGCCATTGGAAAGCTGCCACCATGGCTTCAGAACCCTATTTCTTTCTGGTCCGGTGATAGGAGCAAAAGGGCCAAACTCGGACCCTGAAAAGCTGAGCATCTGTTCCTCCGGTGAGCGCAGATGTGAGGGCAAATCAGAAGGCAACTCTGTACACCTGAGCGCACCAGCGTGTGCACAGTTTATCAGGTTAATATTAACGTGAACTCAAAACACATTCTAGGTAAATAAAGTGGCTCACGTGTGATTTTCTCTCTTCTTAAGTAATTATATCTTGCAGGTAGATATGGCAAAAATACACATACTATACTTCTGTTGTTGTTTGCTTTAAGAGCTACTGTCTCTTTTTCGGTTGTCAGTTTGTCTTTGCCAAAAGCTTAAGGAAAGGTTTTCCTCTCTCACAAATGTCGGTGATCAAAAGGTTCAAACAAATGCTGTCTGTTTCCAGAAGCAATGCCAGTGGCTGCTTACCATTTGTGGCAAAGGAAGAAACTTTGTTTGTGATATGTTGGTGATAGACTCTTTCCCTCAGCTATTGTTTACTTCTCTCAGCTTCTACAAACTATAAATGGGCTTCTCAGCTTGTTCTCTGACATTACATTTACCCTGGCAGCAGATGTTTGAAGAGAAGACTCCTGAGCACTCCCCTTGTAGCAAACAAATATTAATTTCTCTTTCAATAAAATGGGTATATTTAATTAACAGCATTTTTTTTTCTGTTAGGCGTATTATTTATTACTACTATTTAAGCATCAGTACTTGGCTACCAAGCAATATCTTGCCTGATGTTCCTATTCCAATTAAAAATAGTTTGCTTATATGGGAATGTACATTTCCACTCAGTTATATTAAATAAAAAATAAAAAATAAATAGTTTGCCAGCAGTAGAAAGCTAACTTAGCAAAGGAGGCAGCAACACGAGGCAGTCGTGGTTACTTACAATTTCTGAAAGCCGTGTGAGTTGGTGAAGCCACCTTGCCTCCCGTAAACTAATGACTGCTCTCCTATTCATTTTGGTGTCTAAAAGCCAAACTATTGTATGTAGCTTGTGAATACTTAAAATTCATTATTAATTAAGCGGTATGTAGTTAGGTGACTTTTCCATCCAGGGGATTTGAAACCAACAATGGAAAATCAAGTAGCTTCGCTAGGCCAAAATTGAAACAAGGTTAATCGAGAGAGCTGAATTGATCAAGAAATGACTGCCTATTTTTAAGCTATAGAATTTCAAGATGGGCTTACCATTTATAAGTGCTGAGACTAGAATATGACTATTTCTTGACTGCAAAGGGGTGTAAAAACGTCGCTTATAATTTGACCAAGGTATGTTGTGAAAAACAGCAATTGCTTATGCTTGGTTACTAGTAAGAGGGCAAGAGAGTAAATTTCTGGAGAGCATTAATTTTTAGTTTTCAGCTTACTCTTAGTTTGACATGAAATGCAGCAGGATAAGGACGCATTTTCTGAATGCATAGGCATGATGAGCTCACCGAGTGGGGCTGCAAAATTTGACCCTAAAATGGTAAATGAGGAATGAGTGAACTTTCTTCTGCAGTGTGACCTAGCTAGTCTGGAAGCTAATGGGTAGGAGCTTGCTCTTAGCAAAACAGCGTCAAAATGATAGTTCTTGGAGGTAGTCCAAGAAAAACATATCTAATACTGGGTTTTGTTTTTCCACGGCACCGTGTTTTATGGGGAGGGTCCAACACAGCAGTGAAGATTCTATGAAGAGTAGCCAAGCCAGCCAAGTGCCTTCGAGTCGGCTCCAACTCATGAAGAGTAACGAAGGACGATTTCTTAGATAAGACTCATATCCTGGGTTGAGACTACCCTTTGCTAAAGACAGTTGCAGACGGCTATACAATTTAGGCTAAGGCTGAAAATACTAAAGGGAGAATGCAGCATTTAAAGTTTTCTTCTTGCCGATTTCTCCATCCTGTTGTTAGATAATAGACAAAACATGACGATTTCGAAGAAATGATGGCTGCTGGATCGTGTAATTCTGTGAAAGAGTCACATTTTCATCTGAAATGAAAAAGCTCAGCAACAGTGGCTGGCTAACTGTGCACCCTGTAAGTGGACAAAGGTAATTCAGACTAATAACTGGTAATTGTAGTCATGAGTATAGCCTTTAAACCGATAAATGGACTTTTCTTTGTTGTTGTTTTTAATAGGCCTTTATATTTGAAAATGCAAGGTTCAAGAAATTTCTAGTACTTTTCTTGAGAGTTTAGTCACAAAGGAAGAGAAAGGTTCAGTGAACGCCATGTCAAATGTGCAATTTAAGTGTTACAGAAGTAGAATGAATTCCTATATGTGTCTTTTATATAATAGAGTTTTAATGTTAGTAAATCTAATGAGGGCAGCATAAACCCAGTGTAATTAAACCTATGAAACAAGCTCTTTTTACCACTGCTTGAGAATTCCTTGTTTATCAGAACAGGACTTGCTAGCATCCTTTGAATACTACCCTTATTACACTTGCTAAATAAACATTATTTTGAAGAGATCTGCTCTTTGTTGTTTCCTCAAATTTTGAAATCTCTTTTTTTATGGAAAAATTTTTAAGTTTAATAGTAGTGTTTTAATAAACAATTTAGATGCTTGAGTAACTCTCATTCTCCGTTTAGTGATGGGATCCATGTTAAAAATACACGGTCAGAGCCTTAAAAAGCTGTTAAGAGCACTTACTAAACTGTAATCTGGGGGAATACCTACAAATTTCAAGTCAAAATAAGCCTCAAGTAATACAAAATAAATATTTTAATTATCAAAATGCAAATGAAGAATAATTGAGTGTATATACACTTAGAAAATGCTGAAGAACTAAGACAGTTTAGAGAAAAAAAAAATGCATCCAGTGGCATCTCATCTAAGAGGTGAAATAAAAGGTCCTTAAGTATAATAAAGCTCTAGTGTCACATTATGTGGCCTTTTACGTTTAAACAAGAAAGACTTATTTTAAAATGGGAGGAAAATTCACAGTCCTAATAGATACATATTTTTCAATTTATATAAAAATGTAAACTTCTTTTTCCGTGCTTGGACTACAGGTAAACGCCTAACTGCACAGGTGTAACCAACGGGGAAAGCCGAGCTCTTCCCTCAGTGTACAGGCAGAAGGCGGCCGCGGGTAAGAGCTTGACTCCTAACCGAAACATCACAGTTCAAATTCCCCAGCTGCTCCTGGGAAACCGTGGTGCCAGTTCAACTTTGTCCTATAGGGACACTATGAGTGAGAATCCACAGCAATATTTGTGGTTTTGGTGTACAGCTTTTGAAATCACAACTCTCATTGTCGTTTCTCTGATTAAAAGAACAACAGCAACAACCATTCCTCATCCTGGCATTTAACTAGTGCTGTCTTAGTGGTGAAGTGCTATGGCTGCTAACCAGAAGATAGGCAGTTCAAACCCAACAAGTGCTCCTTGGAAACTCTGTGGGGCATTTCTACTCTGTCCTACAGGATAGCTATGAGTCAGAATCGACTTGACAACAATGGGCTTGATTTTTTTTTTTTTTTTTATTATGAATGGAATAGAACTTTCCCAGAGGTAAGTCTATACCCTTAATTGGGACCTCTTATTCCAGATTAGGGACATTAGGCAGTAGGCTATTAAGTGGCACTAATGGTATTTGAGTAGGGGAGTGAATTAACCAGAAATTCAATTTAGGTAGATGAAGTGTTTGCATTATAGAGCAGAGCAAGAAAAGACAACTGGTTCTTTCAATAATAAACTCTCCAAAAAATACTTTTAGAAAAACATACTGTTAGTTGTTAAGAATAAAGAGGTAAACTAGTTGGGGAAGCTCTCTGTCAAGGAGGGAAGACATGAATGAAATATCACACAATTAATAAAAAGAAAGACACAGCCAAAGACAGAAAGGAAGAACATGTGTTATAAGAATGTCTAACTCTAGAAGCATGCTTCTTCTTATGTTTAAGCTGACTCTAAAGCTGTGAGACTCTGATAGTAGGCTACTGTTAACAGTCCAGACAAGAAAGAGATTAATGAGAACCTAGTGTAGGTAGTAGCAGTGGGAATTAAAAGGAAGAAAAAGATGCAAGAGGTATTTCAGAGACAATCAATAGGAATTGGTAGCTGCTGAGGTGTGCAGTAAAGGAGAGGGAAGAGACATAGATAAAATAGAATCTTGGAGCCTCACTGAAGAAACTGGGATGCTATTAAAAGAAATGCAGTGTCAAAAGAAAGAACTAGTTTGATGGGATAAGGATGAATTTGGGTTGGTACAGAGTGTTTGATGTGTCAAACATTCTCAAGAAGATACCAGTAAGTAGCTGTGATTATATGATTATAAATTAGGGGAAAAAACAAAACTAGATACTTGGGTCACTATGAGTCAGAATTAACTCAACAGCTCTGTTTTTTTTTTGTTTTTTGTTTTGTTTTGTCTGCTGTGTGAGGAAATCCGGGTGGCATAGTGGGTTAAGTACTATATCTGCTAACTGAAAGGTGGACAGTTCAAATCCACCAGGCGCTCCTTGGAAACTATCAGGAAAGTTTACTTTGAGAAGGTGGCATTTGAGTTAAGAGATAAATACTGGATAGCGTTTAGGAGGACAAAGAGGGGATAGGAAGAGTGCTCCAGAGTTGAGGACTTTTAGTTTATCGAATCAGGAGCCCTGGTGGCACAGTGGTTAAAATGCTTGGCTGCTAACCTAAAAGTTGGGAGTTTGAACCCTCTAGCCTCTCCGTGGGGGCAAGATGAGGAAGTCTGCATCTATAAAGATTTATAGCCTTGAAAACCCTGTGGGGCAGTTCTACTCTGTCATATAGGAATGAGTCAGAATTGGCTCTAAGGCAGAGGGTCTGCTGAAGACCAATGAAAATAGGCAGACCTGTGCCATTGAGTCAGTTCTGATTCAAGGCAACTCTGTGGAAGAGGAGGTATTTTGTTGTGCCTATTCGTGCTTGTTTGGCTAACTCAGTACACATGTTTCAGAGTCTTACACACAAAGAAGGACTAAACCCATGGCAGATATTGGAGCATTGTTTTAAGAAATGCTGCAAGATCATCCCTGTCATTTGGGCCAGAGAATGTCAGAATCTGTACTAGTACAGACAGACATTAACAAAAAGAAAATGTAATTTTAAGATGTAGGTGTACGTATAACCTATGCATTTCATTTCATGTTTCTGCTAATTTTAACTGGAATCCCTGGGTGGCACAAGTGGTTACATGCTTGGCTACTAACTGAAAGGTCAATGGGTGGAATTTACCGAGATTACCTTCAGATAAAGGCCTAGAGACCTGAATCTGCGAGATCATAGCCTTGAAAACCTGGTAGAGTGCAGTTCTACTCTGCAGCAAATGGAATCTCCCTGAGAGGGAACTGAGTTCACGATAACGGGCTTTCTATTTTGTTTTTGTTTTTGTTTTGGAGGCAACTTGGGGAACTGAATGGGCTTAAATAAGTCCTTGCAAAGATAACAAGGAATAATGCCACTCAAGAGTTTTGGACTTTATCCTAAGAGTAATGGAAGATATTAGAGGGTATTCAGCAGGTAACTGACAACAAATTAAGTCTCAGAGAGTTTGAGTAAACTTCCCAAGATCATGCAGCTACAAATTCACTGAGGCAAGAGGAAACCCAGGTCATCTAAGTTCCAAAGTTCTTTTTTTTTTTTTTTTCCGCAAAAATAAATGACTATCCAGAGCTGGAATGCAAATGTTTAACAATGAGTTCTCTGGAGAAAAAAGCCTTGATTTGTAGCATTTTTCTGATACCCATGGTTTAAATGCTGTTGCCAGTTTAAAGCAGGGCTTTGAACTGGTTCATTTCAGTTCATACTCCTGTTGAACTCTGTTGAACTCCTGTTGAATTCTACATTTCTAGCAAGTATCCAGGCAAGTACCCTGCTGGCTAGCAACCAGTTCTCAGAACAACTAGTAGAGCAATGGTGGAGCAGTGATTCTTAAAATTTATTGTACTCAAGAATCACCTCAGGATCTTGTTAAAATGTAGATTCTGAGTAAGAACATATGGGATAGATATGCAAATTCTCAACAGGATTTTCAACTGGAACTGGTTCAAATCCCTGGCTGAAATCAAAGAGGAGTTGAAGCACTTACTGATAAAGATTAGAAATTCTACCTCAACATGCCAACCGTCAAGTCAGATCTGACTCATGGTGACGCTCACATAAAGAAAACAAAAAGTCCTCACAACAGAACCAATAACCAAGATCATGAGACACGGAGAAAATATTGAAGTTGCAAAGATTTCATTTTACTTCATCCACAATCAATACCCATGGACCCGTCAGTCAAAAAATTGAAAGATTTTATTGTACTGTGAAAATATGATACAAAAGATCTCTTCAAAGCTTAAAAAAAGCAAAGACATCACTTTGAGGGGTATCCAAGCCTGGGTATTTTTAATTACCTCATATACTTGTGAAAGCTGGACAGTGAAAAAGGAAGACCGAAGAAGAATCAATGAATTTCAATTGTTGTGTCGGCAAAGAGTATTAAACATGCTGTGTGCTGCCAGGAGAAGTCACAAGCATATCTTAGAAGAAGCCCTGCCAGCATGCTTCTTAGAAACAAGGATGGCGGGACTTTGTTTCATGAACTTCAGACATGTTTTCAGGAGGGACTAGTCCTTGGGGAAGGATATCATGCTTTGTAAAGCAGAGGGTGACCAAAAAGAACCAAAAAACAAAAGCAGTGCTGTCAAGTCGATTTTGAGGACGTTGATTTAGAATTGCACCATAGAGTTTCCAATGAGCACCCGAAAGATTTGAACTTCCAATCTGTTGGTGAATAGATGTAGCACTTAACCACTACACCACCAGAGTTTCTGAGCAAAAAGAAGACCATTAACGAGATGGACTTCCACCATGGCTGTAACAACAGGCTCAAACATAGCAACAACTGTAAGGATGGAATAGGACCAAGCAGTGTCCCATTCTGTTGGACAGAGGGTTTGTACAAGTTGCGACCAACTCGACAGCACCTAACAGTGTGAAATCTGTAAATGTAGAATTGGGAAGAGACACTCCATAGCACAAGACTGCATTGTATTTCTGACCTTCTCCTATTGTAGGTGAAAGTGACTTCAGAGCACACAAAATGCAATGTACTAAGATAATTAAAAGATGATGAGTTTTGTGCCTTTTTTCTTTGCCTTCAATATTATGTGTTTCATTCTAAATTCATCTATTTTAATTTTTAATAATGGTTCACAGAGGAAAAAAACAGCTTGACAAATTCCTGAAAATGAAATAAAAGGTGCTAGGATACCTTTCTCAACATCTCAAGGAACACACTGCATGGAAGGTTTTTGTTTTGTTTCTGGTTTGGTTTGGGGTGATGGTTCCCAAAATCTTCAATAAAAGTTCACGTACCCCATTTTCCTCGTTTTGTTCATCATTAGGCATATTCTATGAAAAGAATACAGTCATTTTCCACGTAGACCAAGAGGAGGGAGCAGGGAGCTTTCAGGAGGCCAAGTTCCCCGCAGTGACCTCGCTGATTAATGGTCAGATTTGTGGCTGACTCCTCACCGTTGTTTTCACATAATCACGAGAACCAGTCTGTATACAGTTTCCAACACAAATTTATGATGATTGAATCAAACTGAATTTATATTCTCTGTGTACATTACCATTCAGTTCTATTACTGTCATGCAACTTCCTCTTTAGGAAAACCATTGGACCCTAAAATAAAACATTCAGAAACATGCAAATGAAAATAGCTTACGCTTTCAGACTTTGGCAGTGTTACTTGAGTTTGCTATGGCCTCAGAAGGGACAATCATAATATTTTTCTGGCTGTCTTGTCTTGATTTATAATTTGAATCTCCATAAATGATAATAGAGAGGGCAATTATCAAAGAAATGGAAAGGGCAATTATCATTAAATTGAAAACACATCGCACATTCAACAGGATGAATGACTGTGCCGAAAACAGATTTTGTGGATCTTGCAACTGTTCCAAAAGAACTTAATGGAAGCAACTTTATCTCCCTACCTCCTCCAATTAACCAGATGACTTTGGGGATATTTTCCTTTTTTTTTCCCACCCCCTTGGATGATAACACAAAGCCTGTTAATCTAATCTGCCCGAATACTGAAGCTATTTAGGATATGTAAATTTGTGCTACTAAACCATTTGCTGTTTGCCTAGTGTGAAAAAAAAAAAAATCCTTTTCTTTTTTTGTAAAAAACAGTAGACAAAAATTAGTTCTCTTGTACATTTGTGATTTCAGGAGACTGTAGACACCCAACTCACATGTTCTTAACCCTTGCAATGGATCTTTTTTAAGTGAGACTACAACAAACATTTTTTTTGTTCATGAGATTAAGTAATAAATGTGACACTGAAATTCTCTTAAAAGGTTTTTGTCTTGGTTGGAAAAATTGAAAAGAAAAACAACTCAAAATACAAGCATTAGTTATCATTTCTATCAGTGAGAAAGAAACAGGAAAATGTTTATAAACACATTTTGTTGAGAATTCTTAACGTCTAACCATTTAAGGATTAGAATCATAGACATTTTCTGGAGGAGGTGAGGTATGTAAAAAACAAAGCAAATTACCTTTGTAGGCACTTCCTTACAGCAAAAAGAACCACGACCTGAATGTAAATAGATGCTGCATCTAAGGAGGATGAAGGGGCCGTGGTGGCACCCTGATAGACCTCTGCCTTCCCATCCAGTGCACCTCAGATACAGACAGCTACCACCCATCCATCAGCAGAGGTTAACATGTCACTTTGGTGCTAAATGGCTTCAAAGGAGCTTCCACACTGAGGGAGACTAGACAGAAAAGCCTGACAATCTTCTTTCAAAAATCAGCCAATGAAAACTCTATGGATCACAATGGTCTAGTCCCATTCTGGTTGTACACGTGGTTGCTCTGAGTTGCAGGTGCACGGCAGGTAGCAACAACCACAAGAAAGATGAAACCCTGACCTGATCCAGTCAGATTCTGACAGGAAACAACAAAATTTTCCCTAGTCTGTGGTAAGTGGGGTTCCCTGTGCCAACCAAGCTCGAGCATCTTTATCTTTGCAATATGTGGACCATGAACAAACTAATTATGAACTTACAAAATTGCCTAGCTACATTTATATTACCCAGGCCTTTGCCTTTGCAATGCTAGTCCTTGTCAGAGCCAGTTTCCTACCATTGGTTTTTATAAACCTGGTGAGGCTTGTTTACTTGAGACCAAAGACATAAAGAGGCAAATCATCTCTGTAACTTTTAGTAACAGAGCCTAGACATTATAATGGACAAAAAGGAGGACAAAACAACACAAAAGAAACAAGGAAAGAAAACTAATAATTACTAACCCCAAACCAAACCCAGTGCCATCAAGTTGATGCCAACTCATAGTGACCCTATAGCCAAGCCAAGAAGAAAGCACAATTATCACACAGAATTTCCAAGGAGCAGCTGGTAGATGTTAACTGCTGACTCTAAGGTTAGCAGCCCTGGCACTTATCCACTATGCTATCAGGGTTTCCAATAATTAGTAAGCATCTATTACTTGTTTTCTGATTGGAAAACAGAATATATGTTGTGCTGTCTCCCTGCCAGCAATAGGTAGCATCAGTAGTGAACATTTTCCTCTTCAAGTAATATGAGTCTTTGTTTCATTATCTTTTGCCTGGTTTGCATCTTCCGTATGTCCTGTATGAGGCCTTCAACATGAGGGATATCTGATGTATTTTCTAAGAGAACCAACAAAATTCCTGCCCAATTTATCCACCATGAATTTACAGAAATACATGTATATGTCTATAAATTGTTCATTTTCAGTTGGATATGTATATGTATTTTGTAAATATAGATGTTTCCTCAGTGTTCTGAGGAAAGTTTTGTTGTATTTACTAGTTCATCTTGGTCAATACATTCATTCTGAAGTACTGAGAGCCCTTTAGGAGCTCACAAGTTTCTCTGTGCTTTGAGTGTGAACACCTCTCTTGAAGAAACCTTATTTTATTACGTAATTTACATTTAAACATCCTCATCCCATCTCGGAGGCTGGGGTTGGGGGAATTTCTCATGAATTCTAGGAAGTTGTCCCTTGGTTGTGATGTTTACTTCCCTTGATTCTCTTCACAATTTCTCTTGATAAATGTAAATATTTATTTTTAACATGGTTGTTGTGATTTATAAAATATTCTCTTCTAACTCTCAGGTCAAATATAGTTGGGGTAGAAAAGTCAGTTTACAGATCATTACAAATCACTGAGTAAATGCTGAGTTAGTGAAAAGTAAACTTAGCATTATCTTAATAATTTTAAAGTGTTTGGAAACAAAAGAGGAGTTTCTTAAAAAAATAAAAATTGAAAAGGTATCCAATCTAAAGTAAAGGATAAGTATAATAAAATTCCTAACAATAGATTAGCATATTTTTATCACTTGTGCCCAATACTTTTATGAAGCCTTTGTTTGCTATATTTAATTATCACAGGAAACTGGTGGCATAGTAGTTAAGGGCTACAGCTGTTAACCAAAAGACTGGCAATTCAAATTCACCATCTACTCCTTGGAAATTCTATGGGGCTGTTCTACTCTATCCTATAGGGTTGCTATGAGCAGGAATCAGTTTGATGGTAGCGTTTTTTTTTTGTTGTTGTTTGTTTGTTTTTTTAAGCCCCGGAGGTATGCTCTCCTGCCTGAATTTACAGATTTTGCAGTTTAGAGAAGCTAAAAAATTGTCTTAATGTCGTGTAGCAAGCAAATAGTAGAGCCTGCGTGCAAACCCAGACCTGTCATATTCTAAGGCTTGCAGGAGTCAACATGTGGTTTCCTAATTGTGCCAGAGCAATCTACTTTTCTGGAGGCATAATAGGCTTAGGGGGCAGTATGTTGTGTTTCCTGGGACAGTTTTAGCTAAAAACTGTTTCAGATGAGAAAGGATTTTGTTCATAATTTTAAATACATTAAAAAACTAAGATGTCTAGGTCTTTGTTCATAAGCCTACTCGAGCCCAAACTTACTTCCATCTTCCACCACCCAGGATCCAGAAAGCTTACATCTTCCAGCTTCTGTACTCTCTAGCAATTCATTCATTCGTTTACATACTCACTCAGTCATTCACTCAACAATTTATCAGGTATTCATTATGTATAAGACACCATTCTATGCCCTGGAAAAAATGAAATCCTTGTGGTTGTCCACAGAAACCCTGGTGGTACAGTGGTTAAGTGGGTAAGTGCTACATCTGCTAGCCAAAAAAGGTCCACGGTTCAAATACTCTAGGTGCTCCATGGAAACTATGGGCAGTTCTACTCTGACCTATAGGGTCATATAAGTCCGAATTGACTCAACAGTATTGGGTTTGCTTTGGTTTTTTGATACAGTTCTTCAATCCCCGTTTGGGTGGGAAGGAGACAATATATGAATACATATACGAGGTTGGATAATGATAATTGTAGAAAAATAAAAGTCTAGAAAATAATACCTCTTTGTAAAAACATGTGACTCATGTCAGAAGCTAGTCTGAGTGCATTACATAGATTAATTTGTTTACTTCTCACAAAACTCTGTGTGGTAGGTATTACATTTGTGGTAGGTAGAAAACGGCCGCAATCATTTGCTGCTCTTCTAATTGCATGGTGGAGTCTAATTCCTCCCACTTTGCGTCTGGGCTAGCTCAGTGCTAGCTGAGTAGAGCATGGCAGAAGTGAGAATAACACTAGATGGAAGACTAGCTGTTAAATTAACTGGCAACTTCCACCTGGCTCTATCAGAGCACCGAGCTGCCATGTAAGAAGCTAGATTCCTCTAAGGATCCCATGCTGTGAGAAAGTCCCAGCATGTGGAAAGGCCAGTGGTAAACAGTCCTACTGAGCTCCCAATCAACAATTGCCACGTAAAGGATCCGTGTTAGATGGCCAGGCCAGTGAAGCCTTTAAACATCTCCCATTCCTGCTGCTATTGCACGGCAATAGAATGACAAACTCTAGGTGAGAACCTCCCGATCAGTCCACAGAGAGTGAGACATAATAACCTGTTTTAAGCCACTAAGTTTTAGGGTATTTCATTGTGCAGTAATGAGTAAATGGAACAATGGAATCTTTCTTCTCCAAATGAGAAAATTGAAGGGAAGAAAGGCTGAGTGGTTTCCTGGTCAGTTGGTGGAATCTAGATTCAAACTCAGGTGGCTCAAGCCCATAGCACTAATTTACATAGGACCTGACACAGTCTTACCCTTCCAGTGAGACTGTCATTCCCTGGGTGCCCCTGACTAAAAACTTGGTGGGTGTTGATCAGTTTACGTTTCATCTTCTCCATTGATTCCCAGTGGCTAAAACTGCTAGGCACACTTCCTTTGGATTCTGATCGCCTTGACAGTGTGTATTAGCAAAGCAACCTTGTGGTGTCCTTGGCCCAGAGCATTATGTTGTCCATGACCTTTTGTGGATTGTTATCTTAACAAAAATACGGAGAACATTGAGGAGATTGACCTGCACTAAGCTATAATCCTTTCATTGTGTTATAAAATTATTCGAGTGAAATGGGAAATTGCAAGGCATTTTGATTAAATAAAAGAAAGGGAGCGTGAAGTAATTTTCTTAAATTAAAGGGCAAATAATTGTCACAAAATCAAACTTCCTGGCACCAAATAATGTTGAAACCCTCTCCTAATACACAGAACTGATACTTGGCTGATACTCGGCTGGGAAAGGAGTTGACCGGATGTCTGTAGCAGGATAGTGCTAAGCAGCTGGTCACTGAGCCAGATGTTCCTTCCTCAGCAAGGAAGAACAGATAAGGTACAACACATCCAGCCCACCCCACGGTACGGATTTCTAAAGGAGTTCTTCCCCAGGGTATTTGCAATTTAGTTTAGCTGTTTCCATCCTGAAGAGTTTGTATACACAACAACAGGACAGCTTGTGATAGCTCAAAAGAAAGAAGTTATAGATGCTGCGTGATGCTGCGTGTTCCCCCCCCCCCAAGCTTTCCAGGGGAAACTCCCAGTTGTCTTGAAACTTTCCTGTCAGACTATTATACAATCCAGTGCCTTTTCCAAGCAGGAAACATGATCTTCCAAAGACAATTCGACCTCCTGTTTGAAAATGAGGGGGTGGCTGGGTGGGAGGCAAAACAGACAAGGCCAAGTATATACTTAATTCATGGACCCAATCACAAATAGAAACAGGTTAATTTTGTTAACAATGCAAGATAACATTTCACGTACGACAAAAATCCCAATCATTTATTCTCCTCTGGAGTACTTCTTATGACTCCTTGAGTTTTTAAAAGTTCAAGTGTTGCATAAAAAAATCAACATCATCACAGAAAGGGGTCCTTAAACAAGAATATCCTGTTTTGTTCCCTGCATACTCACTGGGGTGGCTCATCGGAATTCTTGACAACGTCGAACTCCAAGAAGAAAACAGGCTGCTTGCTGACGGTGGTGTTGGCCTACAGCTCCCCAGCAGTAGGGCGGTTAGCCCCGAAGTGTAAGCTGACAATTGCCCTATTGTTTACTTTGCAGTCAGAAAAAATGATGCTGCTTTTCTTCTCTACGTATGGTCTCCATAATCCTAACAGTCATGTTCACTCAGCAGTAAGCCCAAATATATGTTTCCCAGAGGAGTTTCAAATACACAAGATAGATTAGCATCTCTGCAGCTTGATGCAATCTGTGACAGATTCAACGGCAATAAACATTTTAAAGTGTGGTCAGTACTAAATTATTTGCTGAAGAACAATTTTGTTTCTGGGGTAGAAAACACTCAGCGATAACTTTGGTGGTAGTAAATATACTGACTAAGGGACAATACGGCATCCTGGATTTCTAGCATCACCTCTTGCCCTCTCTGCATTTCATTCTGTTAAAAGGGAGTTAAAAAGCCCAATTGTGTGCTGATGAATTAGGAAACTTCATGAACGTTCAAGAAATACACATGCCACTACAAATTAACCATTAGCTAGCAGGACAAGGTATTCATCCTTTCTGTCAGATTCTGTGGGAAGTCGGTCTTATTAGCACTGAAGCCCAGAGAAGTAATACTTCAGCCCACGTTCACTTATCTTACCAAAAAGAGCAGGCAATCTCAGTTCTGGAAAAATAAATAGTGCTGTTCTTCCCATCTCCATTTCAACTTTAAAATTGAAAATCACCAAATGAAATCCTATTTCCTCTAGGCTTCCAGTTTATCTCAGTGTTTACAAGGGAATGCGGTTTTGCATTTTAAATCAGCTCAATCATATCCCCGGAAAGTGATCACAGAGCTGCTAATTCTGCCTCTACTTTCTGCCCCTCCCCCCTTCCAGCTTTGAATTTGAATAGGAATAGAAGATTCTCTGGGGGCCACGTTTGTGGCCCTTCAGAAGCAGCCTCTCTACTGCTTTCAAGCTGGTTTCCTGGCATGTTTCATGGGGATTTGTGGTGAGTGGCAGCTCTGGAATCACTTTTCATTCTGTCAGGTTGTGGTTAGGCTTAGTGGGGTTTCTTTGTTATACCGGCCAGTAGTAGTCAATTCCCTTGGAAATATCTGGTTTTCTCTTTTTCTCTTAAAGGAAAAAAAAAAAAAAAAAAAAAACAGCTCTGGACTCCCCTAGCTTGCCCTCAAAATACAAACACAAAACAAACACAAATATCCCCTAGAAATCCTGGAGGTAGACAAAAAGGTCCAGATGTTCTCCACATCCCTATTTAATTTTGATGTCAGATCATAACTGATCTTGGGAGGGCTGTGTTTCCCATACCTGTTCTGCTGACATTCTGCTTTAGTAAAAGACTCAGGGATGCATTTTACTAGCACTTTTCATGTTAAAGCAAAATAAAATGAAGCAAATCTATAAAATGGGAAGTTTGTTTTAGAATAAGCATGGAAAATAAGGACATGACGAACTTTAGTGAAACTAAACAAACGGATAAGCAAAATAATTTGGGTGGAGTTTTGCACGGACACAGAGTTGTCTTAACCCAGTGTTTTACAAGGTTTTGGATTTTATGAATCAGTTATTTCTGAAAAAAGAGAACAAAAGAGTGTTGCCAACATTTTATAGTGCCAAGTTAGGCTATTATTTTTTTTTTTTTAAAAAAGCTAAAACTAAAATCTCATATCATTTCTCAGAAGAAAGGACATGTTAACATAAGGAGGGAAGAAAATAGAATATGAAACAGTTGATTCAAGAATGATGAGTGGGCATCTTTTATACCTGCATGCCACAAAGGCCTTTGGAAACAGTTCTTGAAGCATGTCTAACCTTTTCCCACCCTTGCCTTTGCTCAAACCATTTCTGATTGGAAATCCATTGCCAGGCAGAGCTTCCCCCCTCAAATCTAATCACAACAGGTATGGCTCTTCTGACCACACTGTTTAAACTCTATCCCTGAGCACCTCTCCTCCTGCATGTCCATTCCTCCCCACCTTTACCTCGCTTCCCTTTTCTTTAACTACTTGTTACCACCACTTGCCCTGTTGTCAGTCTGGACTCATAGCCACCCCACATGTGTCAAAGTAGAACTGCGCTCCATAGGATTTTCAAGACTCATTCTTTGGAAGCAGATTGGCAAGACTTTCTTTTGAATATGCTTGTAGGTAGAGTCTAATCTCCAACTTCAGTTAGCAGTGCAGCTCATTAACTGTTTCCACCAGCCAGGGACTTCCAAGGACTTTGTACTTCTAACCTGTACTCGTGTAATTGCTTATTACCTGTTCTCCTCTTTCCAGTATAAAGTCGATGACATCATGGACTTGGATCCTTTGTTTATCACTTCCCTCCCCGACTCACAACATTACCTGCACACATACAGTTCGGTGTACATTTGTTCTCTCAACATATGTATATCATTTCATAGTCCTTATTTTTCTGACTTTGTTACAGACAGGGGAAAATATCTGCTGAGCCTGCCAGTTTCCAGTCTGGTGTCTAGAAACTAAACTTTGAGAAAGAGACTGGAAGGGCCCTATTGGCAAAGATCAGGATACTGCTGAAGGAAGTAGACTTTGATACTTTCTTTACTGCAACTGATTTCAAAAAGCAGCAGTGAGAGGTGTTTCTTAGAAGTGGCTACAAATTGGTAGTGGGCTGAATTCATGCCTGACGACTGATTTAGGGATAGGAACTATTCTTAAAACTGAGTTGGATTGTATTTATAACCTCCTCAGTGGTCCACAAATTACTGAAATACATAATCAGGCACAGTTTCTTATCCTATCTGGTCTTCTCACCGCTTCAATTGTATATAAAAGTATTTTAAATGACATGAGGATGCTTTACCTCCTCTTTGAGTACAATTGTCCACTGGCTAACAAATAAGATTAATAAATGAAGACAGGAACAGTAGCTGCAGATGACAGCACAATGAACTATTATCACACAGAATTAATAACTATAAAGAAGTGAAATCAGGTAGTCATGTTCACAGACAACATTCGGTCATTGCAGAAAAAAGCTGTGAAATGCATCATAAGTAATTCACAACTATAGATCATAAGTTTCAAAGGGTCTAGTTCAGGTTTTTGTATGATCTACAGTCACAGCCCTTATAATGCAGCTGTTAAGCACTTGGCTTCTAACATGAGAGTTGGAAGTTCAAACCTATCTGTCATTCTTTGGGAGAAAGACATAGCTGTTTGTCAGTCAAGTTTATAGCCTTGCGTATGCCGTGGGGGCAACTCTACTCTGTCCTTTCGGGTTGCTGTGAGGCAGAATGAACTCCAAGGCAGCCGTATTTGAATTTTTTTTAATGATCCTGAATTGCTGGTTAAGCTTCTCCACAGTCCATCCTCCAAAGAAAGTATCACTTTTAGGTATTATTCATTGTGCCATGAGACTTTTTTTTCCCCCCTCTAAAAAATAGAGAATAAGCTCAAGTGTACCTAAATACAAGTTGAGAACAGACTTTTTTTTTTAAGTTTGGTTTCAATATCTGTTCTTGCTGCCACACTGCTTAGTAGTAAAAAGAATTAACAAGATGGTATCCAAACAAAGAGAACTGGCATGAAGGGAAGAAGGTTTAAAATACATACATTCATATGTATATGTATGTGGCTATACATATGACAGGGTCTGTATATTGGCTGTTGGAATAATGAAAAAGTGGTAAGTGTAGATCTTGTGAAGTTTCCTTAATTCTGTCTCTCTCTCTTCCTCTCTCTCCTCTCTCCCTCCTGTCCCCATTCTTTTTATGCCACTGGATGGAAAGGAGCTGGGGGACTCGGAAAGGCTCTGCTGATTAATCCATCATCATATTCTGACAACTGTATTCCCAGAAACAGACTTTTGCACAGAGACATTTTGACTGGAGTCTTTTAAGTCAAAGTATATAAAGCACCAAGAAGAGTGACTGTCCCTTAGTGGGTCATCACATAATGGTTGCTGCTAGTGGTGTTATTAAGTGCTCTCATCAACAAACCAAGGATTTCAGTGTCTTTCCAGCCAACACGTACACACCATCTCCACTGCTATGTCAGAGAGTCTTTTTGTAAGAGTTAAAGACGGATGACAAGTTGAGCAGACTTTTACACTGAAGTATATGAATAAAAATGTTAAGTGGTTTAAAAAAAAACAGAGAGGGAGAATTTGGGCCATCATCCAGCCAATTGGCCTTGTCTTATTTTAGAATTGTGTGTCATGAAGATTAAAAATAAAGCCAAAGCTTAACTTTATTGATATCTGAAATAAAAATTATTCCTGTACTTCTAAAAACGGGCCCAAGCACCGTGACAGAGGGGACTGTGGATAAAGTGGTTGGGGAAAATGCTCTTAAGTACTCACATAGGACAAAAACCTTCCTGGCACTAAGAAGTCTCAATTGGTTTTTCAGCTGCACTGTGGTTTACTGTGTGCTTTAAATCAGCTCTAAGACTACACTACATACCGTTGTGTCTGTTAGAAAATCATTATGGTGCAATTAAAAGCAATGTTGTTTCACAGATGAACATGGCATTTTCCTCCACATCTGATGGCTGTGCACTTCCTTCTTGCCGCCTATTATCTGCACTTGCAGTGGTCAAGAGATACAGCTGTCGGGAAAACACTCAACAGATGGCAGTTGTGGGGTGATGCTTCATCCTTTTTTGGATCCTCTCCTGACACCCGAGCTCAGGGCTTCCATAAATGCTGGCTTGCAACTGACTTCTTTCAAGCAACATGGGTCTGGGATGTTCAGGGACAAAATTCATCTTCCTCTAGCAATGAAGAGAAATTGCAGTGCCCTTCGGAAATGAAATGTGCAATATAATACTAAAATACATTGTCCTTTGAAACTTTTTAACTATTATAGATAAGAACAGCTAACTATGCAGACAGCCTGATACAAGAATAGATAGATCATTTTTTTTTTCTTCAGGATGACAGTGAGACAAGATCAATCAGTTCTTTCATTTTTTCTTAATCTCTTTAAAGTTTGACTTCAGATTTTTAAAAGAGGGCCATTTAACCTTGGTTTCAGGAATGACATGACTTGTTGAATGACATATTGGGTGATGAAATTGGTCTAAGTAGTCTGAGAATTAACCGAATGGCTTCTTTCACATTTCAGTAGCACTTTAACATGAAATACTCAAACTCCTGTGTATAGGATATTATTATAAGACTAAGAAAGTAAGAAAGAGTTCGTTGACAAAGATGCTGAACAATGCTGATGATCATGCCAGATGTTTCCGTATTCAGAATCTGAGTTAGAATTCCATATGACTGACTTGTGTTCTTCCTCCCAGTTACACAATCCCTTCCGGTTTCCAGAAAGAGCCTCAGTGCTGTTCAGTTGTACCTTCACAACTACCTGTATGTATATATTTTAACACAACGGCAAGAGAGTACTGAATGTTATGTCCTGCTTCTGTGTTTCTATGTAGAATGTGTGTTTTGGGCATGCCCTCCAGCCAGCTTAATCAACCATCCAGCACTGCTACATGATATTTGTTTATTTTTAGTTTGACCTGAATACAAATAACCCAAACCCAAACCAAACCCATTGCCATCAAGCTGATTCCATCTCACAATGACCCTATGAGGCAGAGTAGAATGCCCCTGAGGGTTTTCAAAGCTGGAAATCTTTACAAAAGCTGACTTCTACATCTGTCCCCTGCTGGGTGACTAGTGGCTTTGAATCACCAACTTTTCAATCAGTAGTTCTGTGCTTAAACACTGTAGCATCAGGACTCCTCTTGAATACAAGTACAGGCCCATAAAATCTTAAAGGCAACCAAAGTGGGGATAACCATGTCCCACAGGGTTAAGTTTAATTTTGTCAAAATTGTTGCCTTTCCTTTCTTATGTTAGCAAAATCATGTCCAGTAGTACACAAAGATTTACATTTCTCCTAAAAGATGATACTCTGACATCTTCTGTCTATTCACATTCCAGAAGAGCTAAGCACATGCCTTGTGTATTTTCTGTTATTATATTTGCAAGCTGGTCTCCCTAATAGCTATCTGAAAGATATCCAGTGGATAAAGCACATAAAATGAGAAGCTGTAAAAAAGAGTCTTTTCTAGTAAATACATAGGAAGCAGAGTCTGTAGAAAACACAATAAGCTCCAAGGTATAGATTTAAAAGATATTATATGTTTGGAACAAAACTCTTTCATTGTACGATCTGAATATGTGTCAGGTCGCCATGAGTTGGATCCAACTTGATAGCACTTGACTTGGCTTGGCATTTCACTTCATATTATTCCCACCAAAAGTGTTCTAGGCTGTCTTATTCCCATTTCGTCAATGAGAAAACTGTGGCACAGAGTTGGTCAATAAATTTGCCCGTGGTCACACAATAAGATGGTTTTCTGTACTCAAACACGTCTACCTTCTCTCAAACAATTTTACACCATTTATGTACATAAGATATCCCATGATATTCCTACTGAATGGAGCTGCTAACTACAAAAATAGCAATGAGAGACTTGTTTTTTTAATCACGAAATGTTTACAGCTTTTCAAATAATCTGAATATAATTCCTTTCATAAAAGAAAACCAATCAGTATGAACATGTGTGATCTTTCAAAGGAGTCAAGTACACTCACAATAAGTAAAGTGTTACTAAACAACTTCTCCTAAAAAATGTATTTGCTTTATTATCAGAATAGATATAAACTTATGATTTCCTTTATTAAAAAATTAAAGAAAAAATAGTCCTTTCATCTGTTGAGTGAAAAGAGGTTGCAAGTAAAACTACTAAGAAAATTTTATAAATCCTCATTCTATAGTCTACAAAAATAACACACTGCTTTTGACTTCACGCAGACTCATTGAGACCTTATGCCATGGAGGAGAGCTTCCCCTAAGTCTGTTCAAAGAGCCGCTAGTAGATTTGAGGTGCCTTCCTTTTGGTTAGCCGAGGAGAAGCTCTTTAACTACTCCACCACGAGGGCTCCATAAATCCAAAGGAGTGAGATTTTATAGCTATAACTGCCCTTTAAGATTCTGCTACCTAATTTAAGTAGCTGTGAAGAATCTAATTTTTCAGAGTCCTGAAGCCCGACCTTAGGGTATCCATTATTGTACAATTTTAGTTTCAAAACAGCACGAACTTTCTACCGAGTCATGATGCCCACATCCCCCTAAGTAAGAGGAGGATCAAGAGTAAAAGGAAGCAGCAAATTGAAGGCTTTGCAATAAATCTAAGGTATTAGGTGGACATAATTTAAGCAAGTTGTTTTTCTTTTCCTGAAGAATAAATACATAATAGGGGAAAAAATGAGGCTTTAAAGGGATTATGTATTCCTAAATATTTTATAGCTGTGTTAAATGCAATGTTTTGCTTTAGTTCTACTGTGGAATATTTGTTGATGATCATCTACCCACCAACTGAAAATCTGAAAGATGCTATTTGAGGTTAGTTGTGTGGTTTTAGCTTTGGCGCTTCTGTCAGGGTTGCACTGCGTGATTGTAAAGAGCAACTCTTTGCATGTGAGAAGACAGATGCTGGTGATTTAAGCAGGGAAACGCACCGCAGTGCTTTTACTCAGCTGATATTTAATGATTTACCATTTAATGTAGTTCATCTTTCATAACCCTGAGTTCAAACAGAAGCAGCTGCTATTAGGGATGCAATAATATTGAACTTCCCACCAACGACCTAGGAGAGCTTCTGTTGTAGCTTTAGCTACTGGACCCATCTGGCCTTTCCCCTAAGCTCTGAAACTGAAGGAGAGAAAGGGTTTACTTCCCGTCAATGGAGTCCTGGACAGAATGTATAATTATGCCAGATAAAGATTTTCAAATCAAAACTCCCTCTCTTAACATCGCCATGCAACTCTGGAGGACAAAACAATGCATTTTAGCTCATTATCAAAAGAACACCAAGAAAACTCAGAAAACGTATGGAACACCATGCTGAGCTGAAATCAATTAAAAGGGTAGAGGTGCCCCTGGCTTCAAATCTGAAAGATAAACTTCTTTTCTTGTAGTTCTATTTGTTGTTATTAGTGGGAGAGCTTTCTGATAAGGTATTTGGAAAGGGTCTTTCCTCTGGTTTTAAAAGATATTGTTATAGATAGATACAGAGATAGATGATAGACAGATAGATAGAAAGATAGACAGATAGACTGACAGAAAGACAAACTACTTAAAACCAAAAAAAACCTTTCAAAAAGCTAAAGCGTAAAACAGACTCTAATGAGATTGAGGTCTTTAGAGGGAAAAGGATACCTAAAAACGTAATAAGAATTGTTACGTGTTTGTTGTCAGAAATAGAACATTTTTCTTCTATCAGAATCATTTGCTAATTCAATTATGAAGTTTTGTTTTGGGATTATCAGTGAATACTTGAAAAGCAGGTTATAGATGAGGCTACCCCCTTTTCCTGTTTTTTTTGTTTTGTCTTGTCTTCTCTTTTGGGGGAAGAAGAGGAGCTAAAATTCTAACATCTGTAAATTGGGATTTGCAAGAAAAGAATTATAAACTGTCATTGCAATTACAGGACTGCCAGACAACTATTACCTTGTTAGGAGTATGTCTAATCCTTGACTGCTTACAGTACACCAAGACTGTTTTCCTTTTCCAACAACGTGTTCCTAAAAGCCAGAAAAGGCAGTTAGACCAGATGTTTTCCCTGCACAAAATATACTTTAGAGGTATCTGGTCTGATGGGATTAGGCAGACTGAAACTATGGTATGGGTCTCTTTGCCCCCAAGGCAGCCTTTTCCATTCTTGAAGCCGGGGTCAAGCCTTTTCTCAATCAGTTTTCCTTTTTAAGGATTTTTCTTTTATGCTTTGCCCATGGCTTAAAAGGATTTATAGTTACATCTATGCACCACTTAAAAACATTACCCTAGAGATATTTGGGTCTTTTCCAAACTTTTCCAAAGTTTGATGATATTTAGTAGTTTGGATTTGTCACTCTGTAAATAAATAAGTGATTTGCATAACACTTCTAATTATGCAATTATAAATTTCAAAAAGAAAAACTCAGTGCCAGGTTGCTGAAATGGAAACAGTCAAAAAAGTAAATGTGTTCTACCTTGAACTTTACCATTGTAAAACTATTAGAAGAATTTTTTTTCTCCCAGCTTTGAGACTGAGTTCTGCTGCCTGGTTAGCCCGTTGTCCAATACATTGAATTCCTGATTATTTTAATTTTCTAGTGCTGCTATCCACCAGGTGCTGCTTGGAAACTCCGTGAGGCAGTTCTGTTCTGATCTCTGGGGTTACTATGAGTAGGATCTGACTCGACGACAGTGGGTTTAGTGCTACTATAACAGAAATACCACAAGAGGACGGCCTTAACAAATTTATTGTCTCACAGTCTGGGAGGCTAGAAGCCGAAAGTTAGGAGCATGCCAGCTCCCAGGGAAGACTTTCTGCCTCTGTCAGCTCTTGGGGAAGGCTGTTGTCAGCTATCTCTCTCTGGTCTAGAGCTTCTCGTCAAAGGGGCCTGGGGATTAATGAACATCCTTCGCTCTTAGCACCACTTTTTTGGTGGTAAGAGGTCCTCTTCCTGTCTGCTCCTTTCTTTTTCATATCTTAGAAGAGACTGAGTTGAAAAACAATGTAATCCTCTAAATTGTATCTTGCCTCGTTAACATCATAAAGGCTAGACTTACAGCACGCAGTATAAATACATCAGATTACAACCACATACTACTGGAAATTGTGGTCTAGCTCAGTTGACACACATATTAGGTGGGACACAATTCAATCCATAGCACTGGATTCTCAGCCTCATTGTTTTTTTTGGAAGAGGAAATCTTTTAGGTATGTATTTGTAGCAGCTGGGGAAGGATACTGAATACACCATGGAGTGCCAAAATGAACAAATCTGTCTTGGAAAAAGTATAGTCAGAATGCTCCTCAGAAGCAAGGATGGCAAGATCACATCTCACGTATTTTGTTGGACGTGTTATCAGGAGGATCTGTACCTGGAGAAGGACATCGCGCTTGATAAAGTAGAGGATTAGTGAAAAAGAGAAGACACTCCATGAGACTGAAACAAACAGTGGCTGCAACTATGGACTCAAACATAACAACTATTTCGAGGATGGGGCCAGATGAGGCAGTGTCTCGTTTAGTTATATGTAGGCTCAGTATATGTCAGACCAACTCCACAGTACGTAATGGTAACGGCGGAACTCAGTGCGGGGAAACAGAGCAAGTAGAGAAGAGATTATGATTTCATTTTAAAATGATCAAAACATGCATTCTATTTTAACATAGAACTCTACAGATAAATTGTTATGAATTGGAAATCAGTTATGAATGTACCAGCCTGAATAATGTAGAAAGTTTGGTTCGGAATTTTATCCAAATTCATTCTTTTAGCCTGAACGCAGGCGGGTATTTTACAAGATTTTTATTTCCCTATTTGCTCAATTCCCAGATTTACAGGAGTTCTAATTTGAACCATGGCAGACATGCCACCACAGACACAGTGGGGCTTTTCTCCACAAAATTTTATTATAATCGTTTCCAGGCTCAAAGGTATATACTATGTGAAAATATACATTTTAACACAGTGTTTCAAACTTATTTAGCCTTTTAGAAACTTTGAGAAACAAAAATTTTGTTTTTTTTTTTTTTTTTGCTTGTTTTAGATGGAAAGATACCCCAGTTAATTCCATTTTGAATTAGAAAGAAACCACATCCGTTTCCAGAGTTGCTTCTGCCCCATAGCCACCCTGTAGGGAAAAGTAGAACTGCCCCTCCGAGAATTTACAAGGAGTGCCTGGTGAATTTGAACTGCCTGTAGCGCTTCACCAGCAGGCCGCCAGAGTTTCCGTTTCGAGTCGCCTGTTTGCTGGCCAGCTATCACTGGACACGGAACTTCACGACTAGCTACAATAGATACCAGCCTTCAGGGGCCTCCGTATTCCAGTGAAGGTGGTCAGAACCCTCAATGTTAAGGGACTATTTCACAATCAATGGTTACTGTGAATTATTTCCAAGGCAGCCTAAAAAAGAAAATAAAAAAGTGGTATTTTCATGTAAAGAAAGTCTCTAAGTGATGTCACGTTTGGTGGAAAGGTAGGCAGGTAAGGTTAGTATTAACTGAAATGGAATGTATTTTGGGAATGACTGACATATTTTAAAAATTTACCAGATGACGTCACAATAATATTCAAATTAGAAAGGCTGTAAATATATTAAATCTTCTCAAAGAAGTGACCTACCAACCTTAGCAACAAGAAAACCATGTCTAGAACTCAAATTATGAAATAATAAGCCAATATTTCTGTGGGAGGATGGCGAACCCTGAGACAACATACAGCCCAGTCACAGATTGCCGTTCTGTCTATCTTGACTTGAAATAACGGCACTGTGCTACGTACAGTCTACGACATGGTGCCACATTGCTGCAAGGACTTGTAGAGAGAAGCAATCCATTCAAAGAGGCTGCAAAGAGAGATTGTTGATGTAGAAAGGAAAATAGATCTCGTCTCTCTTTGCCTGCTCACCTCTAAAGTTATAGGAAAAACTCCTATCAGGGTCTCCCAGCACATTTTGAGAGACAAATTAGAAAATAAACATTAAAGGAATCACCTGAAAATGACATTGTAAAATGACAATGTCAATGGCCAGAAAAACAGTGATTTAATATCATAAATGGTCTACTAGTGTAGAATTTCATAGTAGCCAGCCAAGTGCCGTCGAGTCGGATCCGACTCATAGTAGCAATAACATCATTTTACTTCTTGAACTATGATTTAAAAAAAAAAAAAAAAAAAAACACATTCAGGGCCCTTATTTTTCTCTTTTCTTCATATGGGTATTTAAAAACCAGGAAAATCCATATAGGATTCCTCACTGGATATGACAAAACAATGCTGTGAATCATAAAATGCAATTTAATAAAATTGAAATTGTATTTTATAGTGGGAAAAAATGAAGAAGTAAAGGAACATGTTTGTTGTTCCTAGAATCAAACAGGCAAAGAAAAGTCTCTAACTCTTAAGGCAGAGATTCTTACTGTAGGATCGGAGGACCACATGGCTGAGAATTACCCAAGTAACTGGTTAGGATTACTATAAATTCCTAGACTCTATGCCAGGTTTACTGTGTCTTGACTCCAGAGGAATAAAATTCAGAACCTGTTTCACTATGCACATATATATGCGTATATATATATATATATATATATATATATATATATATATATATAGTCATAGATGCCTCTTAAGCATAGGCCACTTTCAGAATCAGGCTTTTAAAGGTAAATCTTGGCATGTGTGATTGCCTGGAAAGATGGACAACACTGAAGTAAACCAATAGGATTAGATAACTCTGAACACCTGGAACAGAAAGAAGTTAAATGGTTCTGTTGCATCCCAGCAATTGTGGCTTTTCTTGAACATGGTAAGCATTCAACCAATATATGATAAATGGACACAGAAGGGAGTTTTATCACTTGCACAAAGGCAAATATCATTTGGATGGAAAATATATATGTTAGAATAGCAATAGAAAAGGAAATTATGACTAAGAATATTCAAAGGAAATGGGATATTTCATCTAGTACATATATGTAATTACATTTGGAGCATGGAGAGAGAAGTAGATCATTTAAGCTTACATTAAAAAGAATGTAGCAAGTGGGGACAAGCTTAAGTATAAGCATGAACTCTTTAGCAAGTCCCTGCTGGTGTAAGAGGCAAAAATGTTGAATTTTAAAGCCACTATTTTTATTATTAGTTGTACTTTTTCAGCAAGAACATTGTTTAGGGTAAGCCAGTATAGTTTCTGTATATGGGGATACATTTATTACAATAAAATAAGAACATAAATATTCCTGCTCTTACCTATTTGCTGAAAGTCAGATTACTTCCATTTTCACAGTGAAAGAAAAAATGCTACATTAATTTTCACACATTTATTCGTTTATTTATTCATCCTGCAAATACCTATTGATTGCCCACTCTATGCAGAGTTAAATAAGCATAGTTTTTGACCATGAAAAGCCAGTAGTTTAAAATAGTGAAAGAAATCACTAAATTACAGTACAGAGGAAAGTTGGTGATGTAGTGGTTAAGTGCTATGTCTACTAACCAAAAGACTGGGGTTCAAGTCCACTAGGTCATCCTTGGAAACTCTATGGGGCCCAAAAAAACGAACCCAAACCAACCGCCACCTAGTTGATTCTGACTCACAGAGACCAATTCTATGGGTCATTAGTGGTTAAGTGCTATGACGGCTAAGCAAAAGGTCAGCAGCTGGAATCTATCAGGTGCTCCTTGGAAAATCTATGGGGCAGTTTCAATATGTTCTATGGGGTCACTGTGAGTCAGAATCGACTTGATGGCAGCAGATTTGGTTTTCAAATTGTAGCTTTTTTTTTTTTTTTTTAGGTAGGGATGCTGCCTCTGTTTATATTAAAAGGCTAGCTCAGAAGGAGGTCTTCTCTCGTTTATCACAGACAGTTCCTCACTGAAGCTGATGCCTCTGACCTGGGTCATACTCTAAATGAGAAAGAAACCCTGGTGACATAATGGTTAGTGCTACAGCTACTAACCAAGAGATCAGCAGTTCAGATTCACCAGATGCTCTTTGGAAACTCGATGCAGTGGTTCTACTCTGTCACTATTTTCTGTCATTATTAGTTGGAATCCATTTAAAGGCAACAAGGAATTTTTTTTTTTTTTTCCCTTCCCATTAGAAGTATTTTTTGGGAGCAAAAGGCATTAGCATTAGCGTTTACCTCAAACTCTCTCTTTGTTCCTCCAAGTTGTTACAGGCTTAATAAAACACTTAAATGTTTATCGACCTTCATTATGAGGAACTATAATAGTTCCCCTTCCTCTTATCACATCTTTTGTTAGGATAGCTTCCTCCCCACTGTTGTTAGTCTAGGTGTGTCCACATCCTGTTTCTTGTGTAATAATCCGTTTGACCTCTTTGATAGTCTTGTCTACTTAATTAACAAGATAGACCCTGACTACTGAGGCCACTATTGCGTAATGTCAACACAGCCATTATAATGAACATGCACACTTGTGTCTCTTAATTAAGCTTATGACACATAGATGAAGGTATTTGGCAATAATTGAAAGCAGCAAGTCATTAAAAGCTCTTCTGCCATACTGCTAATTTGCTCACAACATCCTAATTGCAGTGTACAAACAAGGACAAATGTGGGTTGGACTCTGTGTAAGAAGAATCAATCTTGCCTCTTCTGGTTAAAACAATTTAAAGTTCCACTTCTGGAAATAGTGACTAGAGAGCTGTATCCGCACCTCTGAATCACAAGCTTTTAAGAGTCAGATTCCTTTTCTGACAAAGCTTGTCTTCAGTTCAGTAGCATTGTGCAGTCTAGGGGAAATCACAGAGCTTCAGGTGCCTGATGACTAGCCAGATGGGAAAGGGAAGATGATCAAACTTCCTTCTAGACCCTACGAGTCACAGAGGAGTGACAGAGACTTCCTTTTGACAACAGTGAGGACAGGGACTCCGAATTTTACAGTCTTGTCTACAGCTGACGATAATGCCTTACGTAAGCCTCCTTCCTCAGCAACACAAAACCTGTTTTCTCAAGCTTTTCCCATCACTAAAATGCAGCCAGTCTGGGATTAGACTAAGCAGCTGTTTAACAGTGCCAGGAACATTTATGAACTTCCAAGACGCTCCCTTCAAGCAAAACACTACCTTCCCAACAGCAAACTAGGAATTCTTTCACCACAAACGCAGAGGGAAGAGTGCCACCTATTGAATCCTGGCCTGTCTTCACAGAACCTGACCAGTTCTTTGTCTCCCTCCGTCCACCCAAGAGGACATCCTGTTTTCCCGCAGAGAGGTGGAAACAATAATGTTCTGAGGTGGTCCAAATTCATTTAAGTGTGCTCATACCACACTCTATAATTTCAGGAAAACACATGAATTCTAATCAGTATTTCAGACAACTAGGCCTCTCTTCTCACTTACTAGAATGGAAAAAAAAAAAATCACTTTTATTACCTTAAGATGCCAAACAGTGCCATTTTATTACTGTGGGAAGCTGGAAGTCATTTCCGAACTCTCTTGGCAAGGGTACTATGTACAGCATCCAATTTAGCCCTTTAAGTGTCTTCTGAGAACCACCACACACACTGTGATTTACTGTCTTCAGGAGCTAAAGGGACCCTTGCTACCCCGAAACCGGAGAAAGAAAGGTGAAGGGTGTTTGACAAGTGTCAGGAAGAGACTTACAAGATTATGAGACAGCACAGAGTGAGAGAAAGGTACAAAGGGTTGTAGTAAGCTACAGATATTTTGCAGCATGTGATTTTTAATTCGGTTTAAAAGATTATGTTCGGAGTCTTTCCAAGTCGAATTTTGTATATTGGTGGATCAGTCTTTAGGCCACTTTCACAAACTTGTCACACTTGGTGGCAGTGGCAGGGCAAAGCCTCTTTTTATTCCCTTTCTTTTTGCATCCCAAGTAGGTTTTGGTACACTGACTCAGTGAATGCAGTGTAATGATTAACACACACACACACGTAGATACATGCATATACACACATGCACACATACAGACACACACACATATCCATACTGTAGCAGCAGTAACTAAATTTTATAAACACATATTCAACTGATTAAGCAAAATTAAAGCAAGAATCAAACAGAGGTTTTGCATTTTTTCTAATTTACATAACCAGATGATGGCACGACTCCAGCCATCTCTTCTGCCATTCAGTAGCAACAAACAACAATTTGAATTTATGTGTTTTTAGCTGACTCAAATCTCTAGCAGTTTAACATAATGTAAGCTGGGGGACTACTGCTGCTATTATTTAAAAGATATTTGCACACATATATTTTGCCCCAGTGTTATTTTGTTTGGAGGTTTTTTGACTGACTGGTTTGTGGATGTGGTCCATGTTCACAAGCACTGGATACACTGAAGACAAAAACACAGAAAGAAAGAAAGAAAGAAATTTAAACTTTATTCAAAAATATGAGTCAAAATAGACTCAGTGGGAGCAGAACAGGTTTTAGTCAAAAGTCCATTGTACTGTACATGACTAGCCCCCTGGGATCGCTAACAGTATCTAATGGAATAATGAATGGTTACATTATACCACTACAGAAAAGTCTATCAGATCAAAAATGAGGAGCTATCTGAGGCCATAAAGGGAAAACCAATAAACATCTTTTTTACTTTAATAAAAATCAGTGACCTTCAAATAGAAAGGGCAATCTTTTATTATTATTATTATTACAGTTTTAAACACTGAAGAGTTATTGTCCAATGCAACGTCAAAACAGTGGGTGATCTTTCTCCAAGTCTTTTCCATGGAGAACTGTCTCTCTAGTACCTTCATTTTTATCAAAGTATTATATTCATAAACTAAACCATAAAGGTATATATGAAGATAGACTGCCATTTCCATCTATTTTTTTCAGTAAAGTTGATCTTTTCTCACAATATTGTAATTACTGATGAAAGACCTATTTTTTTTTCTTGTTTTGCCAGGTAGGTAAATACAATTTAACACTTGAGGGAGGACATAATACTGAAATTATTGGAGGAATTTTGTGGTCTGTTCCTTGTTAGGGCCAGGGTGATGTATCTGTTCTGAAGTGGGGATTCACTCTTGGCAGTAGGTTTCAGACTTCATGCTACTTCCATTGCTAAATCTAGTTGGGGTAACAGAGGCCAAATCTCCAAGTAACACCTGACATACCACTGGCTGAAGGAATTGGCAGGGGGCAGTGGGTGTCAGAGGTGAGGTCCAGCAAGAGCCAGAGGGTGAAATGCTGTGTCTCTACTCAAAGACACCTGGGGGCCACATGACTACCTCAGGGGAGTGAAATCAAGCTCAAAAGGTTTGTGAGAGCTGAAACAAAGAAATGCACAGAAACAAGTCTAGATTAGAGGTCAATCGGGAGGATGGCAGGTGGACAGGTAGTTACTGAATAGGACAGAATTTCTGTTTAGGGTGATGAAAATGTTTTGGTAATAGACAGTGGTGACTTAGTTGCACAACATCATTAGTGAATGTAACTAATGCTACTGAGTTGTACACTTAAAGTATTAAAACGGAAAATTTTGTGTTATATATATTATGCCACAATTAAAAAAGAAAAATAAAAAACATGTGCTCATGGTACGGTGATTAAGAGATTGGCTGCTAACCAAAAGACTGGCATTTTGAATCTACCAGCTGCTCCTTGGAAACCTTGTGGAGCAGTTCTATTCTATCCTACAGGGTCACTATGAGTCAGAGTGAGCGTCAGAATGTTTTGTTGTTGTTTATATATATATATATATATATATATAAAACAAAAACATATGTATATACATACATACACACATACCTATAAATACATACATACATATCTGTATATGTATATATACATACACATATATGTGTGTGCATATATGTTCATATATAAACATACCTACCTACCTACATACACACACATATATATATATGTATGTTTATATATATAAAACAAAAAAAGTAAAAAAAACTTCCAAGATCAACTTTATCAGTAGCTTGCTGAGCTGTCATTGTCACTAAAAAGAACAATGGGAAAAGAAATAGTATTTATAGATGGGTTGAAAAGTGAGAAGGCTAAAAATATTTTTTTCCTTGGGAAATGTGTTTGGGAAGCTCTGTCCATTTAAAGCTGGCATGTACATTGGACTGACTCATACATTTTCTAGGTGTATATATCATCTATTCTTTTATATGCCATCCACCCACCCACCCACCCACCAATCCATCCACCCATCTGTCCATCTCAATCAAGTATTCAAACATAATTTTGATTATCCATTCACTCATCCCACCTATTTTGGGTTGCTGCTTAATGAGAAGCACTGTTAATAGCGACATAAAGAACTGAAGATGGAATCCCTTCCCTCAAGGAGCTTATATTTCATTATGAGAGAGTCAAATTCATCAACACACTGCAGTGTGACAGATGGCACTACAGCACTACCCTATGATGACAGAAAGGCATGCAAATCAGACTGGTGGATCTGGCAAGTCTAGCATTAAAGCTGAATTTTAAAAGATAAAAATTTAAGTAGCTGATGAAGAGGAAAGGTAATTCTCAACAAAAAACAGCACATTTGAGCTGTGTTCTCGATATTTGTTTTTTTTTTTTTAAACTACCCTTTACACTCCTCATGATACAATGATTCAGCTAAACAGTACCTTATCAAAACAAACCCACTTCCATCGAGTCCATTCTGACTCAAAGCAACCCTACAGGAGGGTAGAACTGCCCCATAGAGTTTCCAAGGAGCGCCTGGTAGAACTGACCTGCCAACCTTCCTGGTTAGCAGCCATAGCACTGAACCACTACCCGAGCAGGGTTTCTGAACATTGTCCTAGGGAGGCAATAAACCTTAGTGGTTACATGTGCTGGCTCTGAAATCAGACATCCTGGATCTGAAGTCTCGCTTTTAGCTTTTCTAGCTGAAAAACTGGGTAAATTATCAACCTCTCTCTTAGTTTTCCCCCATGAAAATCAGGGATAATAATTATACAGCTCTTATACTACTACCGGTTGCGTCCAACTCATGACGACTGTGTCAGAGTAGAACTGTGCTCATAGGGTTTTCAATGGCCAAATTTTTAGAAGCAGACCATAAGGCCTTCCTTTCTAGGCACCTCTGGGTGGAATTAACTCACCACCTTTCTGTTAGCAGCTGAGCTTGCTAACCATTTGTACCATCCAGGAATTCTGCCTTTATGGTGAGTATTAAGTGAATTTATACATGAAAAAATATACACACATCTGACACGAAAGAATCTGCATAGGAGGACTGCCAACTAAGTTTGCCAACTTATCCTAGAAAAAGTGCTTCAGACCTCATAGCTGGATATCACCATGGTCACCTTGGAAGTACTCCCCTTGGAAAGCTATGCACCAATGGCAACGCCTAATCCACCCTTCAAAGCAATTTTGGAACTCTTTTTCAGGAATGGCCATCAGAGCTGCCCTCGTATTACCTTTGATGTACTGAACGTCGTAAAAATATCCTTTCAACCTTTCCTTTATCTTCACGTAAAGAAAAAAGTCCCGGGGGCGGGGCGCAGATCAGGTGAGTAGGGAGGGTATTCCAAGAGAGCTGTTTGTTTACTGGCTAAAATCTCCCTCACAATTATGCAATTAAGTGCGCCAACTTGACACCTTGCCACTGTGCCACTGTGCATAATGGTATTTCCAGAAAGATTTCCAAAACTGCTTTGAAGGGTGGACTAGGCACTGGTGTTGCTGTGTAGTTTCCCAAGGGGAGTACGTCAAAGGTGACTGTCATGATATTCAGCGATGAGGTATGTAGCACTTAGATCAATTAAGTTTGTGGGCATAACTGTCATATAACATCATATTTGTTAAGTAGGTAATATTTTTCCTTTGCTTAAAATTATATTATTATAATTATCATGTTTTGCAGTTGATATCCAAGAGCTTTTATGAACTGATGTTTACTACATTCAGAAGTTAAAGAGTCTTCACCTTTCCTAAAACTTAAAACTTCTCCTTGGTAAAAATCAGGAAGGAAAAAAATAGTGGAACCTCATTCAAATGCCCTGAGTTTAAATTCTGTCTTGGCTACCTTCTAACTCAGAGACCTTGGGCTTGGTTCTCAAAGCCTGTGCCTAGATTTCTTATCAGACAGGGGTGCTAATGGCTCAAATATCTCCCTCCTGACGCCTCTGGTAGGATTAAATGGGATGACATGTGTAACTGTGCCTGCCATCTCCCAAAAGTTTGTTTCACCATCCATAAAGCCCTTTTAAATGCTTAGAAAATACATAGTGGCTAATCTAAGGATTATGAAAAATATCTTTCCCAAAATACTTTTGATAGTTTGAGAAACCACATATAAATACTCTCATCTGCATTCACTAAACTCTGGAAAACGCTCTTGCACGTTACTGCCGATTTTGATAGGCTGCCTTTGCCTCTTTGCCAGAACTTGCTCTGGGTTGCAGCTATTGATAGAATGCCGTTGGATAATGTGATCGGTTGCATTCAAATTACTTCTCCAATCACTATGGAGGCAGTGATAATGGTGACTAAAATGGTCATCTTGAAAATGAACTAAGCATGGGCATTTTCTAGTAAAACCTCTCTCTCTCTCATGCGTGCGTGCGTGTGTGCATGTACACACGCAAGTATGCTAAGAATAACCCAAAAGAAGATAACATACTGCTGTTTGAGTAAATAAGCATTACACATGCTAACGTAGAGTGGATTTCCAGTAGATGGATAACATATGGTTTAAAAGGCCACCCATCTCAGGTAGAATACAAATACAGAATGACTTAAAAAAAAACAAAAAACAACCAAATGCCAGGAAACCAGATATTGTACTATATCGTTCCCTGAAATGATTTTTAATTGCAAATAGTGTTTTAAGACTGAGAACCCCATCTACCAAAGCAGCAGATACAAGTTGATTTTAAATAAATTCAACATATCATCACTTTGCTAATACTAAAGTCTTTCGTCTCCCAAACATCTTCTGCTCTTTGCTCTCGCATGCCAATTTCTTAACACTGCTACAGCGACAGCTAGGACTCTTCAGTCTGCCTGCAGGAGTACTGAAGTTCCAGGCTGGTGTAGCTGCTATTTTATTAAAATATTTTTCTTGCCTGTAACCTGATTTCTTCTGGTTCTGATCTACTTCCTTTGATGCCTGGGGCTTGGAGTCCTGTGCTAATCTGCATCGTGGACGTGTGGAGGAGACGGGAGACAATGGAAAGGCAGGAACAACACTGAGCAAGCATTCTTCCAAATTGAAATAAATGTGTACAAAGTAAGACACTTCTATTCTACCCAGCCCTTAATGCAGAACTGAAAGTCAATGCATGCGCACAAACACAGAATTCTCCAGTCTCTCAGTTCTTTGTTCTTTGTCTCTTAGCTAGCTAGCAAAACATTTTATAACCAGGATAAAGACAGTCATGGCAAAATACTAATTCTTAGCACCATAAAAGCAAGTGGAATTTAAGAAAAAATCCATTTAAAATAAGTTGTGTTCTAGAAGCTGCAATGAAAGAAAAGATTTATGCTAACTTTGATGTAGAGCCCATACAATCATTGAAGCTTTGTTACTAAGCGTTAGTACGTGCCAACATTCAGAATGTTTTTGACCTGTCCACTAACTTATTTCCCTCTGGCTCTGTTGACAGTTTCTTTTGCCTTTGGGAAGCAGCTTCTTCTTATTGCGCAAATATGTGTTCAACATCTTGTGGTCTTTAACTATACCCAAGGCGGGTGGTGAAAGAGCAGATTTTCAAAGTGTCTCTGCCATTTGATTTTGAATCAGTAGGAATCCTGTGGAAATGGGAAAGTCAAATGTATCCTTCCTTCGTACAAATTAAACGCTTCATCCTTTGAGATATTAAGGAGTTGTAATTTTATTCATGTGGATTTACAAAAAAAGGGGAAGGGGGGCCTTTTGTGATGTGGTTAATGAAAATTCACAAAGCCATCAGTACACCTGTTCCCGTCTTAAGAGATGTACTGCACTTTATCTAGAGCGAGAAAATGATCAGTAACACAACTGTTTTCCATACAGTAGCACGCTTCGGTTCAGGAATATTTTCATTTCACAGATGTTTGAAGTCACTTGGCACTCAGCGTCCCAACTTGTTATTCATTTGGCATCCAAATTCAAGTTTCATAGCCATGTGACTATCTAGCGTGCCATAAATAGAAGCAATCCTCTGACTTTCGTAGCTATTCCCTGGACCTAAGCTACACTGCTCCTGTGTTTCAGGGTGTGTATTTGCTGATTTAAAATACTTAACTTTGGTCAACTCTTTAAAACCACTTATTCATCAAATATTTAGAGCTGCTAAGCTGTCTAAATGTGCTTGCTTTTTGTGCTCCTCTGTGGGGTAGTGGATGTCTTCTTACACATTCCTTTTATTTTTCCCTGTACTTCAGTAATAGATATGCCAGTGAGCAATAAATGGCTGCTAGTTAATTGACAAAGAGGAAAGAAGAGGGGAAAAAGAAAAGTTTGCAATTCAGGTAACTCACAACCTGGAAAACTAACACAGCCATAGTGAACAATGACTATAACAGTGGCCATGAACCTGATTCCTACATATGGTGACCCTACATATGCCATGGTATAACTGCTCCATAGAGTTTTCAGTGGCTGATTTTTTAGAAGTGATCACCAGGTCTTTCTTCCAAGATGCTTCTGGGTGGACTGGAACTTCCAAACTTTGGGTTAACAGCTGAGCAAAGTAACTCTTTGCACCACTCAGGGAGTCTACAATGGATAGAATATTGCTTTTTGTATGTGCACGTTTATGCAATTGAGTACGTGTTACTGCTATATTTGTGCACAAGTCCAAGGAATCAGTATTTCGTACACAAATGAAATTCTTTGCAGTTTAATATGATCATTGTTTCTAACAGAACTTATAAGACCATTGTAAAATGGCATAAACTTCCACATCATATCTTATTTGATTTAAAGAAAAAGAATTGACATACCGTGTTGGTACATTGTTTCATTGACCCCATTCTCATGAATGAATACATATCTAATAGTAATAAATTCTGCAGAAATTTTGGTCCCCAAACTATGCATTACTGTTCTTCTTTGACAGAACCATCTAAAACAATCCCATGTTTAGTAGTTTATGTTGTTCAATTTTGCAATACATTATAGTTTGCACACCGAGCAGGTAAGAGATTAATTTGCCTTTTAAACTTACAACCCTTGGGGGTGGTTGTATTTTATTCACAGATGAACAAGGATTTTTTATTAGCAAATCTGTGAAGCTGACATTTTTATGTCTTTTTTTTTTTAGCACAAGTCTAAGCAAAAAACCAGCCAATTTCAATTTTAAACTGCTTGTTGAACTTATTTTTTGGTTTAATGCTAGAATTCATATGGTTCGTAAAACAACATTTTGTGTAAACTTTATACATATATAACATATCGATGGCACTTGGCTTTGGCTATGTTTTTGTCAGATGCAAATTTTTTATTATTAGCTACAGTAAAGGAATGCTATGTTTTTACTTTAATACATTTGACCCATTTACTAAAGGTGTGTGTCAGTATACTGAAATAAACAGAAAGCATTAGAAACAGAAGTTGTATTCTCACTGTGCACCTAGGATACATTGCTTATTTTCTTGCTTTTTCCACGAAGGAAAAATTACGACAAATATCTATTAGATTGGCTTTGTAGAGGTTTACTCTGAAAATATTGCGTTGCATGCTATTTTATTTTATTTTAGAATTTTGGCAAGCAATGTGTGGTACTGAATTCCTCAAGCAAGTTAGGTCTAATATTTGTGATAATGATTGCAGCAATTACAGACACGACATACGTACATTGCCCCTAATGAGATCTGATCTCCTGATAAAAGGAAGACTGGGTCTCTTCCTTCTTCCTGTGTGTGTCGTGTGTAAAAGCCTCATTGTCCGTAACTAATAGATGAAAGTGCAGTGAAGTGATTCTGTAATACAATGTATAGTGAAACAGAAAATTGCTTGCATATCTAATGCTATGCTAACCCCTTTCTCAGATGATCTTGGCAGCGTTACCTTTCTCTAATTCTGCTAATATCTCACTGTGCACCCTTAGCCCTCCCGCTCCTCCCCCGCCTCTCTTTCTCCCTCCCACAGTTTCATTACATTTTCTTATGCGCATACCATCAAGTCCTCTTGGACACGTAATAAGATTTGCGCCAGACTATGTTTCTTGGCTTTAATGGTTAGTTAGCTTTCCAGAATACACACGCTGCTTTATACATGCTTTTATTACTGACATCATGAGAAGGCATCTCTCCTATGTTTACAATTGGGTGTTCACCCTTAAATAAAAGCAATGAGATCAGGTTGTTTAAGAGACTCTTTGAAAAGCAGAATAAAAACAGCTGTTATCTGCTTGAACCATTTCATTTTCTTTCATGATCTGAATGATAATGATGTGTAACAGTGGGCAGTCTCCGGCTCTCATTATATGCTATACATCAGACAGAGTCTCTTTCAGGTTGGAATTGTATCTCTTTCCGGGACTTCCAACAGGAACGTTTCAACCTCGCTTCTAACAGGTGTTGGTGTTTGGGGGCGGAGGGGGAGAGGAGGATAAAACACCTCTGCTTGTTCCCCACTGACCTCCGGATTCAGGAGGCAGGTTTTCATTGGCAACAAGGTTTGAAAGTCAAACGAGGTCCTTGCTGAAATCTCTCTCACCAGAAGCAGATTACAAATATTTCCACATGTCAGACAAATGAACAATAGGGTGGTCCTTATTAATCAAAGCTCTCCTAAACCAAGTACAGATGGCTGCAATGAACTTCGCTACCATGAAGATTTCTTGAAACGGGAGGAAATAAATCTCACAGAAACGCATGTTTCTTTAAGTGACGCCAGGCAAGAAATAAAAGAACTCAAACAGAACGGACTGAAAATTCAGAGCCCAAATAATAATGATTAAAAAAAAAAAAAAAAAAAAAATCCTGTTGTTCTCAATGAACTAAATCAGAAGGTTGACTGAGTTTATTTCCATTCAACACTTCCTCGTCACAAGTTGTTTCTGAAGATTCTCCAGCATTTGCCTAGAGACTGACAAGCTCAAATTGGTTTTTACCTCTTGGGGCCCCTTTTCACATCCCAGATGTTGCTGACTGGGGTGCAGAGTACCACTTTCCCCAAAGTCAATGATTTCCGGGCTCTGGTGGCAGCTACCACGGAGAGCATAACTCCTCTCAGACAACAATGTCATTTGTTATTTTTAATTAACAGGAAAACATTCGTATGAATAGTTGAAATTGCATTGTATTCAAAACTTCAGAGTGTAGAAAGCCAGAGAAGAAATTCTATCTACAGAACAGCCCAGAGAGTGGGCCCATTGCTGTGTTTCTCTGACCTTTGCTTTATTAGCTAATCCTCTTGGGTAGCAGAAAACTGGGTTGAGGAAATCTCTGGAGAGCAAAGACTCCCTGGGACTTTCTGTACAATCAGGTGTTACTATTTAAGATGAGTGTATGTCAGATATGTTAGCAAAATCCATCCACTTCTCCATTCAGAGTTGGTGCTGTTATTATCTGTGGTAGAGTCCTTCAAGGACACTACGAAAAGACACTAAGATGTCACTAGTTCATGCCTGATCTTAAAACAGTGTTAAACCTAAATTGTATTTGAAAGGTGAAAATTCGGTTGTGAAGGCCTTTAATACCAAGGGTCTGTGATTACTACCAATAAAACATTCCATGATGTAAAAACTTTACCAGAGGCAATGTTTGTTTCTAGCCTAAATGTTTCATACTGCAACTAAGAGTATACTTCTCTTGGTCTGTTCTCAGGAAACAGAACAATATTCAAACTTGTTTAACGTATGAGTGAAGATGTTTTAAAGTCTCCTCTCAAAGTTTTAGAGGATAATTACAGTAGAAGAAGGATTTTTTTCTACTAATAGATTAAATATGTGCCTGAAACCTCAGATTAATTATAATCTTTTTTAAGAGAACTGAAATATTATAACTTTTCATGAGGAGATAACATTTTATTGGATTTTAAAGGAAATGAAATAAAATCATTATATATAAGAACAATTTCCTTGCATGCCATTATCACGATTTCCTAATGGCTGTGTGTGTGATGTGTATGGTGAGGATTATCCGACTAACGTCTTAATTTATTGGAAATAGCAAAATGCCTTATGAAAATAGTGTTGCTATTATTATTTTGACAATGTGGTCTCTGATATTATGTTCAAAGTATGAAATAGTATGGTTCAAAGAATTCTTCCCAAAGAATTCCCTGAATTTGTGGAAGTGGATTTGAATTGACTCTTGTCATAGCGAGTATAAACCATCCAGCTCTAAATTAATACAGAATCATAGGCAAATGCCGAGAGAAGACTTCACTTTTTCACATTTCTTGTGGTGTGATAGTATCTCAGTGAAATTTATCTTACATTATACTCCCTTTCATCGAGTGGGAATTCCTCAGAAAACCTTCAAATACGTTTTTAGGCTTGCTAGTTAAATATCACAATTTATGTTTTTTCTGTGGCATGAATGAACTAATACTATAATTCTTGTATTGAGAAGAGAATGCATGATTATTCCAGATATTGCAGCCTCAACAGAATTTAGAAATGTTGTACCTGAAAACATACCTTAAAATGTAAAAGCAAGTTTTAGAATCTTTGCTAAAATTCACAGTTACAGTCAATTTAGATACTGCACCACAAGTCTATAAGTATCATATTTTATCATTGTATGGGGAAATTTGGAACGACATCTCAGCAAAAGATGAATAGATGGAGTTTTATGGGTTGAATTAGGTTACCCCAAAATTCATTTTGAAATACCCCATTACCTATATAAATGGAACCCTGGTGGTATGGTGGTTAAAAGCTTGGCTGCTGTCATGGATCGAATTGTGTCCCCCTGAAAATATGTGTAGCCATGCGGCTGGGACAGGATTTCCAAAATTTTGTGATTGTCCTCCACTTTGTGATTTTGCTGTTCTGTCTCTTAAAGGATCACCTCTGTTCATAGGATCACCTCCCTGCTCCACCGTAAAGGGAGTTTCCCTGGAGTATGGCTTGCCCTACCTTTAATCCTTTCATCCTACTGGAGATAAAAGGAAAGAGAAGTCAGCAGAGAATTGGGAACCTCACACCATCAAGAAAGCAGCCCCAGGAAAACAGTGCGTTCTTCAAACCTGAGGTTCCTGCACCAAGATGCTCCCTGGACAAAGACTGATGCAATACTGGACTTGCCTCCAGAAGTAATAAATGGGAAAGCCTTCTCCTGGAGCAGACTTCCTCCATTTGGACTTGTAACCTACAGGACTGTGTAAAAATAAACTTTACTTTGTTAAAGCCATCCACTCTGTGGTATTTCTGTTACAGCAGCACTAGCTGACTATAATAGCTGCTAACCAAAAGGTTGGGAGTTCATATCCTCCAGCAGCAACTTGGAAACTCTATGGGGCAGTTCTAGTCTGTCCTGTAGGGTTGCTGATTCAGGGTTGACCTGATGTCAATGAGCACCTATGCATAAACCCTGGTGATGCAGTTGTGAAGTGTTTGGTTGCTAATGAAAAGTTTGGTAGCTCAAATCTACCAGCTGCTGTGCAGGAGAGAGACATGGCAATCTACTTCTGTAGAGATTTACAACCTTAGAAAACTCACAGGGCAGTTCTACTCTGTCCTATAGTGTCACTATGAATTGGAATTCAACTTGATGTTTTAATTTTGGTTATGATACTTGCATACATGATCCTATTTGGAAATAAGGATTTGTATCTTGTTATTGAAATGAGATCATACTGGTACAGGGGTGGGTTCTAAGGCTAGTCACTTTTGAGTTACAAAAAGACCAGAATAGAAAGACATAATGGTGCACACAGCAAGAAGAAGACAGACAGACATAAGAGACAGATGTGTTTGGGAAAACAAGGATTATTAGCAGTTATTTGAAGTGGGAATAGACAAGGAAAGACCTCTCCCCAGAATCACATCGTGAATTTGAGTTCTAAACCCCTGTGCTGTGAGAAAATAATTTTTTATTATTTAAAACTAGCCACTCACATACGGTATCTCTGTTATGGCAAAACATTTTTGAATGTGTATAATACTCTGTTCAGAACTTTATATCTGTTCTGTGCCTATTAGTGAAGCATTTTAGAGTGGGAATGCTGAGTCTGAATCTGAGCTTTGTCTCTTATTAGCTACATGACCTTGTGACATAACATAGTTCTTTGTGTCTTCATTTCCTCATATGGAAAATGGAATAAAAATTCATTGTAGACCCCCGCCCCCAGCCGATTTGTTCTGAAGATTAACTAAGTAAATATTGGAAAAGTTCTCAGAACATCATTTTTGTAGCATAACAAGCCAGACACTGTATGTGCTTATTGAAAATGTATTTTGAATCTCAAAGGAATCTTCTAGGATAAAAACCATTATTTTATTTTAAAACCAAGATAATGGGGATCTTAAATGATTATCTAGTGTATCTAACATGACAGGAGGAGGTTAATAGGTTCTAAGTCTGATTTTATAGGTCACAACTTCACTGTGCTGTGATTGGGAAGTCTACCCAAGAGTACTTAACTATCAAATAAGAAACTGTAATTGGATCTTCTCATTAAAAACAAAGAGTTACTTACTTCACTGACTACAGTCTTTGCCTGTCTTCTAAGGAAAGAGTGACAGACAAATGGCTGAAATATATAGCACATCAACTGCGGGCATCTATGTAAACGTGTGCGTTTTGTCCTTCTGTCAACTCTAGTTCTTAAACTCATTTTTCCTTTCCAACAGTACTCAAATTCCTAGAAGATAATAGAGTACAGAAAACAGGGACCTAGAGGTAGTTCTTTCATTAAAGAACAAGCATTATACAAATTCCAATTTATGCTTTATTTTTTATTGTTACTATTTTGTGATTAAATGCTTATCAAGGTGATTTCACCTAGGACACCTTACCAGATTCATCTAAGTAGATGAAATCCATTGGTTCATCTTCTCTCAATTGAGTGAATCATTTGTCTTAGCTATTCCACGCTGCTGTAACAGAAATAGCACAAATGGATGCCTTTAACACACAAATTTATCCTCTCAGAGTTTAGGAGGCTAGAAGTCCAAAATCAAGTTTTTTGGTTCTGGGGGAAGGCTTTCTGCTCTCCGTCCGCTTAGGCGGCAGGCCCTCATCAGTCTTCCACTGGGTTTAGGAGGTTGTCAGTGTAGGTCCCCGTGGTGTGAAGAAAACATGCCTCTCTGACTCTTTTTTCTTGTTGCAGCAGGTCCCCCACTCTGCTTGCCTGTTTAATCTCTTTTATATTTTAAAAGAGATTGACTCAAAATGCATCCTAATCCTGTAGAGTGTATCCTGCCTGCCATGGGATGATTTATATACCACCCATAAGATATGTGTAGAAATTTGACTGGGCCAGGATTCCTGGTATTATGTGATGTTCCTCCGAGTTGCAAATCCTGCCTCTGTGGTGTCAATGACGGATGATGAGCAGCAGTTGGGTTGGTTAGGCAGGTCTTAATGTACAACATTGTTTTGTCCCTCGAGGAAATCTCTTCAGATATAAAGGAAAGAAGCTAGCAGAGGGATCTGGGAACCTCACCCCATCAGGAAAGCAGCACTCAGAGCAGACAAAGTATGTTCTTTAGACCTGAGGTTCCTGTGCCAGGATACCCTCCAACCAAAGATGGACACAACACGAGGACTTTCCTCCAGAGCCGACAGAGAGGGAAAGTCTTCCCCTGGAGCAGACATCCTGAATTCAGACTTGTAGCCTGCTGGACTGTGTAAGAAGAAACTGTTCTTTGTTAATGAGGGAACTCTGTCCCTGGATTTCAGAGAGGTTTTAGTATAAGCCATCTTCCCCTGCCATTACCCAAACATAGCCCACAGAAATTTGACCATGAACAAAACTTTATGCTCGTCACCCCCACGCTGCTAATCACTGCTCATCCCTTATCAAGCCTTGACCATAAACAAACCTTACCCCCTGCCACTTCTAATCAAGACTTCTTCCTATCAGACCACAAATCCCCTTACTGGAATTTCTTGCTACCCCTCTTCTCTTTTTTCTCTTTTAATTAACATTTTTCCTTTATCAAATCATAAATCCCCTCACTTCACACTACCTCATTGCAACTTGAAAAGTATAAAAATCTTGTCCTACTGGCCAGCGGTGGGCTGAGCCACCCCTTGGATCAGACCCTGTTATGTTTCTCTTCAAACAAACTTCACTGAACTCTCAGGCTGCGGTGTCTCTGCCCCTGTTTTGTGCCATTCTCTACCCAGCAGTTAAAGCCATCTACTTGTGGTATTTCTGTTAGAACAGTACTAGCCAAGCCAAGTGCCGTCGAGCGGTACTAGTTGACCATAAAATACTGCCTCATTAACACCGTCATCCAAAATGAAACCAGTTGTTGTTGTGACAGTGATAACTCCTAGTGACCTTATAGGATAGAGTGGAACTGATTCTGACTCTGTTTCTAAAGAACAGCTGGTGAATTTGAACTGCTAAGCTATTGTGGCACCAGCCCTTCCTATTGACACTTTAGAGGTTAGGATTTACAATGCACAGGATAATTATGCTAGATCACACTGCTGAGGATAATTATATAATATTGAGAATCACGGCCTAGCCAAGTTTAAACACAGTTAGGGGGGACACAATCCTACCCATAAAATCATTCTGTCTCACAATTGCCACATTTTTAGCCCGTATTTTAAAAAATGATTGTTGCAAAAAAAGGGGAAAAAATGTATTCTCCATTCAGCTGAAAGCTTCAAGGATGTTGGAATTATTTCTGGTTTCCTTATCCTTTTGTCTCTGGCATCTAGAACAGCACCTAGCCTAAGGTAGAATAGCTGCTCAATAAATGTTTACTGAATGGGTATAGAAAAGTCACTGTTCTCTGACAAGGATGTTGGGGAAAAGTGTATGAGTTGTTTAAATAACTGGTTTCAGACTGGTGGCGTGTTGGGTAATGTAATGTCATGGTGCCATAAAGTGGCAAACATGGACAAAAGAAAATACTGTGGAAATTTAAGACACATACCAAAAAAAACAGAAAACCAAGATCATCTTAAGAAGGAAAAACCTGAGTTATCATCATTTTGTTTCAAAAAATACTAAGGAGTGGCAGAGTGAGGGAAAAAATTCACTGTGTTTTTTTGCAGGCTTGAGTTAGATCTCTTTTTGTAATCTTATTAAAGTAAGCTGGCCATGGTTAGAACTGTAGGTTAGAACAATGTACACCAGGAGAGTTGATGGCAGTGGTAATGTCACCTTTATATGGTAGATTCTCTTGCTGTGTTTCAGGGAATCATAACCCGGTGACCCCTGGGTACAGGAACTCGTATGTGATTAATCAAGGAAGCACTTTTTTTGTTGAACTCTGCAGAGATATTTCTGTACCCAGCAGGTGAAATAACATACTGGGGAGTCTGGCTGGCAGAATGGCATATTCTCTCCTGACCTCAATTTCCCGAAGACACTGTGATGGCTGTTTATGGGTATGACATGCTCCAAGGGAATAGCAGCAGACCAAGAAAAGCAGCAAGGATCCTATCAAAATCCCATAGCATAGGGAGATTAGTGATCTTATTTAGTCAAAAGCCCAGGCTATATTTTACTGGTATCTGAGAAAGATGAAAGACTAATTTGATTACTTGTTTTGAAAGGAAGTGTATCATCTACTAAGTTTCATTGTCAACTCATATCCATTTAGTTTGCTCTTTCTGGAATTGAAAAAAAATACTGCTTTAAATTCTTTAGAAGGAAAGCCTGGTTATCCTATTATTTATTCTTCGTGACTGCATGAGTGATTATGTTTCAGGGGAAGTGTTTCTAGGTAAATTGGTATAACATAAATTCATGTTTATTTATTTTAAATTTCAAAATTATACACGGAGCATAATTATGCAGACTTTATTCTCTTAAATAAACAATGTTGTAATGTACAGTGAGTTAGGACAAGTAGCTGATGATGCTACTGCTTAATTACCTCATGGACAACTAAGACACTTCTGAAGCAGACGGAAAGAAAAATTCTTAGGAGTCAAATTTTTATAAATACTTGCAAAATAAGCATTACAGTGGTATGAGCAGAATAGTTGTTCAGTTATTAATTGGTTGATTGATGTATGCTTATTAAATGGCATCTATTTCCTGTTTATTATCCTAGTGTATCCATTTGGTACCAAAACCAAAAACAAATCCCCATCGCTGTTGAGTCAGTTCCAACTCATAGCTCTCCTAAAGGACAGAGCATAACTGCCCCATAGTGTTTCCAAGGAGCACATGGTTGATTTGAACTAATGACCTTTGGTTAGCAGCTAGATCACTGTAACCATCTGATGCAGCTTTTCTCGGTATTAAACTTTGGCTAGTATCAGTACGTTGCATGATGTGGTGGGCAAGTGATAGCATCTCTTTACCTCCTGACTAATGTGGGCCTTTCCTTGATCTTTCTTTTTCACTGCACAGTTATACACACACACACACACACACACACAATTGGGGGGAAATGAAAGTTTTCTGTTTTATCTGATCTTTCTGCACATAGAGTCTGTGATCACTAATTACCTACTTTGAGTCATCTCAGAGAAATAATAAAGGCAACTGGAAACATTTAAATATGGCTTGCTGAGAAATTTTGATTTGTTAGAGATGTAATTGCTAATAACACTTTCATGATAAAATGCATCTCTTCTGTAATAAGAGACTTGGATACTAGCTACATTTTTTTCCCTTCCTCTTTTCCTTTGTAATGTTAGATCTCCGTTGGAAAGAAAAGGACAAACAGCTGGAACTTATAACTGTTTGGAAACATCAACCATGTTGAAATTTACGCTCCCATTTGCAGATGTTATCAGACAATCAAAAAAATGTGAACAAACAATGAAAGAGGAGAGCAATTTCATAGAAGCATGATTCGGTTGGATGGGACATAAAAAGTTACACTTCTGTGTTTTCAGAAAGACATTGTGAATCAATACAACAAAATGGATCATATTAGAGAAAGACTTTGCAAAAGATTTTCTAACTCAGTGATAGGTATGGTCGATACTAGATGACTGACTTTATGAAATGTGAATGATTTTACCCCTTCTACATTATATAAGCAAGAGAGGCTGAACTAATAAAAAGAAACTATGCAAGTTGGCACTCTATTTTCCCACTGGATTTTGAGTTCGTAGTTGAACATATATTTTCCTAATACCATTGGGCATGGTGTCTTAATAATATGCTTCCAACGGAGAGGTTGGACCAAGTCTTCCATTGCTAATTTATGTCCTTCTCATCTAATGGAGATTGGTTAATCCAAGTGTGGCACTTTGGGATGCGGGATTAGACAAATGCGACCCTAATGCGTGTGTGTGAGTGTGTGTGTGTGTGTGTGTGTGTGTGTGTGTGTGTAACTTTCTTGGGGCTTTATTTGTCAAGCTAGTTTCTTTATTAGCCTCAGCTTACTCTTCCAGTATAATTTAGTAGAAATTGGTAAAAACAGATGAGCCTTACTATCCATAAAGACACTAAGGCAGTGAAGTTACATGGGAAAGCAAGTATAAAACTTAAATATCTCAAATATATTAAAAAACTTCCTCCTCAAATAATCTTTATTTTTAGTCATTGAGGATTGTTCCTAAATCTAGAAACTGTTGAGTAAGTGGTGGTGGGTGTGGCAATGAAAGGAGAGAGGTGTGTTTTTATACAGGGCTTGGAGATAACAATACCATCCCGATTTGAAAACAACCTTTGATTTGTGGAGGCTGTAGGGTGTAGTGACTCTAAGTATAGACAGGGCACTTTCTCTTGTGCCTCATGCTTTGCATGAGTAAGTCAGAGATAATGAATACTATGAAAGTTAAATAAGGTGATACATACGAGGTACATAGTACTGTAAATAAAGTACTTAACACAGTGGTTAATTGTTTAATAAACAGTAGCTATTATTATTATTTGAAAGCCTGATGGCGTAGTGGTTATGTGCTAGTCTGCGAACCAGAAAGTAGGCAGTTAGAAAATGCCAGGCACTCGTTGCAAACTCCAAGGGGCAGTTCTATTCTGTCCTATAGAGTCACTGCGAGTTGGAATCCATTCAATGGCAGCTGGCTTGGTTCATTCTTCTTCTTCTTATTATTTTGATTTACATTATTTTAGATACAGCTCACATTTTCATCATCCCAGTAAACTACTTATTCCTAAATAGCTTTTGTTTCTCCTTTCCAGAAAACACAGCCAGATAGGCATCTTCTAAGCAGAGAAAAGGCACTGACTAGAAAACAGTTGGAGTACGTAAGGATAGACAGTCAAGTATAAGTGGCTAATTCTGTCAGTCGTTAGCCTGAGTTTGCCATAGCCAGCCTTCTGCAAGAATAAAGCTCTGCTGTATTCAAAGGGCATAATGATAAATAAGGGATCAGAGGAGTTATTAAGGACATAAAGGTAGAATGAGAAGCCCTACTTTTATTTCAGGGGGAAAAAATAGATGAGCCACAGATAGGAAATGATGGCTAAGCACATGAAAACTGAAGCTTATTTGCCAAGTGATTTTGTTTTTTTTTCTCTTTTTTCTCCTGCAGAAATCATTGACAGTAACTGAAAATGCCTCAAGAACTACTCTACACACTAGTAGAGACAGCAGCAGCTCTAGTTCATCATTTTCAATGTTTACATTAAAATAGCAAAATCCTAGCACAGCTCACACTTCAGTCAGAACACTTCCTACACTGTATTGCAATTTATGTTTACAAGGTTTTCTCCAGCACAGCTGCTAGGGGCGCAGGACCACATCTTGCTCCTGGATTGCCAGTCTCAGGCAGTGAAAACTTCCTTTATCTATGAGTTTGCTGCATAAATGAATCCGTTTAGGTGACTCCCAGATAAAGACATTCATTAATCTCATTTGTTAAGAAATTTGATTGCCTATTATATTTCAAAACAGTATATAGTAAATTAAAACTCAAAACAAATCCCTGGCTCAGTAGTTACCAAATGATTTTAGCATGAGGACCTCATTTTAAGTGTCAAAAAATTTCCTTAGTATTTGGACTTGAATTATCTCTTGATTGAGAAAACACATGAAACTGCAGCTGCCAAAGCAGCTTCCACAGATACTCAAAACTGGCAACACACAGGAAGCTGGTGGCAGTATCTTTGTAACAGCAAAACAACTGCAAACAAGTTAGGAAATTACAATCAATATCCATGCATGGTGGATTGATTAAATAAATTATGCTACAATTATATAATGAAATATTTTGCAACACAAAAAGGGAGGACAGTAGACCAGTATGGAACCATACAGAAAATCATACAAGATATATTAGACTGAATGTTTAATTGCAAGATGTAACATAAAGTATAATTCTCTTTGTGTAAAACAAGCTATACAAATCTGTTGGTATGAATAGGAAAAAGTTCTTCAAGAATATACAATAAATTGAAATTAAAGTAATAGGAAAGGGTATACTGAATGTTCTCCTTATCAGCGTGAATTATTTGTATGTAAAAATAATGTGTGTGTGTGTGTATGTGTGTGTGTGAAAAGTAAATATGTCACCTTCAAGACTAAGGTGTGCCTGACTCAAACCATGGTATTTTCAGTCACATCATATGAATGTGAAAGCTGGACAGTGAATAAGGAAGACAGAAGAAGAACAAATGCCTTTGAATTGTGGTGTTGGAGACGAGTGTTGAATGTACCATGGGCTGCCAAGAGAACCAACAGGTCTATCCCGGAAGGAGTACAATGATAGTGCTCCTTGGAAGCAAAGGTGGCAACACTGTGTCATACATACTTTGGATACATTGTCAGGAGGGACCAGTCCCTGGAGGAGGACACCATGCTTGGTAGAGCGGAGGGTTGGTAAAAAAGAGGAAGACCCTCAAAGAGGTGGACTGACACAGTGACTGCAACAATGGGCTTAGGCATACAAACAATTGTGGTCATGGTGCAAGATCAGGGAGTGTTCCATTGTGCACAGGTCCACTGCGAGTAGGAACCAACTCAACGGCACCTAACAACAACAACTGTGTGTGTGTGTGTGTGTGTGTAGACTACATTAAAATCAATTCATAAAAAACTGTGGTTGTCTCACAGCTCTTAATGTAATGGCAAAACTTTGATATCAGCTATCTTTAGGCAACATAGATTAGGTATTGAAAGACAACAAACTAGAAAATTCAGCATCAAGGAAAGCTGAGATGACATAAGGTCTAATAGAGTATGTTAGCGGAGTTATAGAAACAGTGATATTCTGTAATAATCATTGATTCAATAAACCATTTAGTACCAATTTTTTGGCCCAAATTGGACACAGACCTTTTAATCTCCAAATGAGTATAAACATAGCATATTATTTTTTAATGTGCTTTTATTAGTCTAGTATACATGTTTTTTTCAGTCCTGCTCACCAGATTGAAGTGTGTTTGAAGCACAAAGACAAGACATGCTTCTTAATGATCACAGAGAAAATTGTGGAGGCAAACAATATATTCACCTAATTTGTCTGGGAATCTATTATCTCGTAACTGCCCGAAGGGGAAGGAGAAGGAAACACCTTTGGAATGTTTTGGTGTAAGTTACATAAAAGCTATGAGGAAAGGCTTTATAAAGGCTGGTCAGTGGCCACCTCACCACACTCACCAAGGACTGCTGGGTATCTTTGAAACCAAGGCCAAGTCAACTAAGCTAACTGAAACAGTTTCCTGTCTACTAGATTTATTCTATTAGATTCTTTTTAAAAGAGACTATGTCTGTTTTATTACATTTAGGTAGAGGAACAGTCAGACATATCATTAGATTACCTTTGAATTTGACCTTGTGCTTGTCATTTTTATGGGAAAGAATAGGACTTCTTTTCAGGAAAAAGAAATAAAGTTCTTTCAAGTAAGAATTCAGATTCAATAGATTGTTCTATTTAAACAGAAAACAAATTAAGACTGCTCTGGAGCTTGTGTGTGTGTGTGTGTGTGTGTGTGTGTGTGCGTGTGTGTAATTAGCCATAAATTCCTAAAGGACATTAGACAGTTGCAGAAACACACTCAGCTACGTGGTCTCAGACCCAGTTAACACTCACCCTGCTTTCTGAAGACCTTTCATTTTCTCTGGTAATTATTTCAGAAACCATTTCCCTTTTCCTTGTGAGTAAACCTTTACGTTTACTTAGTTGTAATTCTACATTAGAAAAGTAGAATTGTCTCCTTATTCTTCCTCTAGGGAACCATCTTGATATTAATATTTCACATTCTCTCCAGCTTTTATTTTACTGCTTAATGAAATATAGCACATATTGCATCAACATGTTGTTAACTCATTTTCCAACTTATTCTCTTAAATGATTAACATAACTTTCTCTCATTCCAGGGCAGTCACTCTGCTTTCATTAAGTAATGCTCAGCATTTCTTTTCTTGTGACTCTCACCAAAATATCACTACATAGAAGGAAATATTTCTGTATGTCTTACCTAAATCACTCCTTATGCTCATTCTTTCTCTTTAATATGATACTTTATCGGCCTTTCCTCTTGGATTTAATTTACTTGCCACCAACCAGAAATTATGAGCAGATCAAATTTTTACAAATGTGTTAACATGAACAGTTTTCTAGCAGTTCATCATGCAGCTTTTTGAATATATTTTAACTTTGGAAAATAAGTCAGTTCAAAAACTGTATTTTAATGCTAGGCTTATCTCTGCACAGCTTTACGATTTTTCAGTACTCACCCAAGTCCCAAAAGCTGTATCTCATTAAAGAAAAATAGTGGGTTTTAAATAAATTTATAGGGTCATCATTTTTATATGATCATATAAGGGTATATGAAAATACTGTTGATAAAAATTAAGTATTCTCTCCAGATATAGCAGAAGAACAAAAGAATAGAATACTATGTTCCCTTTTTATGTTTTATGCATTTATCTAAGACTATCTGATTACAGGCAACATATGTAGAACTAATCATAATTTGACACCTTGTTGCGCAACGGTGGAGGTTATGGCAGCACTGGGGTAATGGTATTCAAAATAAATAGAAGGAAGATGAAACCATTGTTCTGTAGGCATTTACAATCTGCAGAGAAGATAGTATATATCTAAAAATTATTTTAAAAACTCCTGTGCTTAGAGTGGATAAAAGTAGTAACTTAGCTGTTTCTTTTACCCTAATCTACCACCAGTCACATTGTCAAAGCATATTATCTATCACTGGCATTTGGTCCCCTAGCATATTGTAAGTTTTCAGACAGTCTTCATATATTTTAGATCATGTAAAAGTAAAAGCTTGTTTAAACTGCAAAGAATAGACTTACAGTGGCTGGAGTACCACATTCTAATTTCACATGGTATAAACTTACTCTTTTATACAATTCAAACAGGAGAAATGGATTTTTTTATTTACAAATTATTTTTAAATGGTCAAAATAACAAAGAATAGGGAAGAGTATAAAATAAAATTAAAAGCCTTCTTCCCCATCTCCTGACAATTACCATCTTCTGCTCTCTAACCCAGTCGGGTAACCATGTAACCAGTGAGAAATGCAGCAGTTTGCTTCTGTGAAGACAACAGCCTGGAAAAGCCTGTGACGTGCTTTTGCTTTCTCCTATAGGGTCACCATGGGGTCACTATGAGTTGTGACCACAACTGACTCGACCACACACTTTTTAACATTTATTTATTTATTTATTTTGGTTTTATTGCGTTAGAATTGACTTCATGGCAAAGGATTACACACCCACACACATGCAATTTACCATCTGAACACTTGAAAATTTGTGTTGCTGTTATTGTGAGATAGTGTTGAGTCAGTTCAGACTCACAGTGATCCTATGTACAATAGAAGGAAACACTGCCCAGGGCTATGTCATCCTCACAACTGTGGCTGTATTTGAGCCCACTGTTGCAGCCTCTGTGTCAAGAATCAGTTATTGCAGCCACGGTGTCAGTCTACCTCACTGAGAGATTTCCCCTGTTTCACTGCTTCTCTACCTTACTGTGCATGACATCCTTCCCCAGGAACTGGTCCCTCTGGTAACATTCCCAAAGTACTTGAGATGAAACCTCACCATTCTTGCTTTCAGGGAGCACTCTGGCTCTACCGCTCCAAGACAAATTTGTTTTTTCTTCTGGCAGTGCGTAGTCTATTCAGTGTTCTTCATGAACACCACAACGCAAAAGCACCAGCTCTTCTTTGTAGTTCCTTATTCATTGTCCAGAATACAAAATCTATTCCCCAACACATGCTAAATACAAATCTTTCCTACCTGTAAGAGCTGCCTAACATGCCATTGTATGTTATTATAGTTAGGTGCTGTCAAGTAGCTTCTGACTTACAGCGACTCCATGTAAGTTACAACAGATGAAATACTACCTGTTCCTGCACCATCCTCACAGTTACTGTTATATTTGAGTTCACTGTCGAAGCCTCTGCGTCAATCCAGTTTTGAGGGTTTTCCTCTTTTCACTGACCCTCTCCTTAATCCAGCGTGTTGTGCTTCTCCAGGGACTAATCCCTCTGATAACCTGTTCAAAGTATGTGTGAGATGGTCTTGCCAACCTTGCTTCTAGGGGGCATTGTGGTTGTACTTCTCCAAGAGTGATTTGTTTATTCTTTTGGCAGTCCATGGTATATTTAATATTCTTTACCCATAACACAGTTTAAAGGTGTCAATTCTCTCTTCCTTATTCATTGTCCAGCTTCTGCATGCATATGAAGTGGTTAAAAGCACCGTGATTTGAGTTAGGCACAACTTAGTTTTCAAGGTGATGTCTTTAGTTTTCAACATTTTAAAGAGATCTCTTGCAGCAGATTTGCCCAATGTGATGTAGCATTTGATTTCTTGACTGCCACTTCTATGGGTATTGATTGTGGATCTCCCTAAAACGAACTTCTTGACAACTTCAGTCTTTCCTCCATCTATCATGACGTTGCTTATGCATCCGTCTGTGAGGATTTTTGTTTGCTTTATGTTGAGGTGTAATCCATGCTGAAAGCTGTCACCTTTGATGTTTGTAGGAAGTGCTTCAAGTCGCCTTCACTTTCAGCCAGCAAGTCCATATCGTCTGCAGGATGGAGGTGGTTAATGAGTCTTCTTGCAATCTTGATACGCCATTCTTCTTCAGATAGTCTAGCTTCTCAGGTTGTTTGTTCAGCATACACATTGAACACTTACGGTAAAAGGATACAACCCTGACATACACTTTTGTAGCTTGAAACCACCCAGTCTCCTTACTTCACTAGGTTAGCTGACTTTTGCTCTCTGTACAGATTTCTTAGGAGCACAGTGAGGTGTTCTGGAATTCCATTTTTTGGAATTTATATGAGTGTAGGGTCGCCATGAGTCGGATCTGACTCGATGGCACCTGGCTTGGCTATCATAATTTATGTAACTGTTTCTTCTCTGACAGGCATTTAGATTGTTTATGATTGTTTTTGACACACAAGTATAAAAAGTATAAATTTTTATGTATATATTTACACATTTGACAGTTTCCATAGAAAAGAATTCCTAGAAATGAAAGTATTGAAAGTGTTTGTTCATCATCAGATTTGAAGGAAATTGTTAAACTGTCATCCAAAAATGTTGTACCAAGTAGCCTATTTTCCTAAGTCTTCATCAGTTTGGGGTAACATAAAAATCTCTAAAAATTTACAAAGTGTATCTCACAGTAGTTTTAATTTGCATTTCTTTAATTATCAGAGATATTGAACATGTTTTACAGGCTATTCTCTGGAGGACTTTTTGTTGTTAAGTAAAGAAACTAAGATATGACCACTTATGGTGATGTAAATAACCACAGGTTCCTCTCCTTATGCCCCCAGTTCCACTGCTATGGAACACTGGCAAACTGAAAGTTTTTTAGCTATTGAATTTATCAATGTAGGTACCAACTTAAAGCAAACAGTGTATTTTAAAGGGCTGTACTTCAGCAGTAGAGGCACAGTTTAATCACTTTGATGTACAACTAAAATCAGTTTATAATGTATATTAAGAATTTAGTTTTCAATTTTTAATAATGTTAAAGCAATAAGTTATTTCTGTATATCTGGGCTTTCTACCTGGAAACCCTAGTGTCATAGTGGTTAAGTTCTGTGTCTGCTAACCAAAAAGTCAGCAGTTCAAATCCACCAGGTGCTCCTTGGAAACTCTGTGGAGCAATTCTACTCCCCCCATAGGGACGCTATGAGTAGGAATTGACTGGATGGCACTTTTTTTTTTAGACTTTTTTTAGACTTAAATATGGCACAGTAGAGGCAGTGGGAGTGATGAGTAGAAACAACTTGTGAAGAAGAGAAAAATATTGAAAACTTAAGAGTTTTGCTTAACTAGTATATTTTTTGACACACAGGACAGCCTGTGCCTGACTTACATGTGTACAATACAAAAGGACTGAATGAATGAATTGATAATTGCAAATTAAAAAAAAATATTAATCAGAAAGTAATCTTCAAGGGAGAATTCTGGAATTCTCTTTAATACATACAAATATTTCAGAATATATGCTAGTTGGGAATCCCTATGGAAACACTCAAGTTTTGTAATTATCTCCCTAACAGAATGAGCTCTTCCTACACACTTAATAAAAATCTTCCATATTTCGTATTACTTCTAGTAATCCCAGGATCTTAAGATAACAACAATTACATCAATACCATTTTCTCTTCATTTTTCACTATGTTTATTTTTGGCAGACTTTCAGCTTGGGTAATGGAACCAGGATGTTTAAATGTAGTTTTGTCTTTGATAAAATTCATTTCCTAGTTTATGTTTTATCTTGCCTCTGTTTATTTCAGTGTGTCATAAGTTTCTCTCAATCTTAAAAATAAGTTTTAAATTTGTATTTTAAAACAGCAAATAATTGAGACAATGGTAGGCTAATGAAAATACTTCATTTTTATGTTAGGCATGTATGAGTCACCAGCCACACAATATGCCTAACAAGTGGTTAACTTACAGCAGCTACCACTATTGTGTTATTTCTTACTTAATGGATGTGCAGATTGCTATTCTTTTAAACTCAAATTGAAATTCTGGCCTCAGTAATAATGGGATATTGAAAAATCCCATATGCTGAATCTCAGTGAATTTTCTTTTTTTTTTTTCTGTGTTGATCAGACAGAAGAGAACAAAACCTGCATTACAGCTATGAAAGCTGGTGAGATTTGGTGTGAGAGCTGAAGAACTGTTAAATGTTGGTGAACAACAGAATAATTCCCTTGGAAAAATACCACATACTGATGATTATGTAATGTAAACCATGCTATCCTGAGACGTATTTAGAACGTAAAAGCACAGAAAGGTTGGTTAGACCAATACTTGGTAAGAATACCTACATGATTCTTTCAGGTCAGTAATCAGTGAAACATTGGAAGAAATATTAAGGGAACAAAATTAAACCTTTTGTAGACAAAGAATTCATGGCCAAGGAAGGGCATGACCTCCCTCAGCACAAATCAGGCCAGACAGGCTTAATTGGCTTTTTATAGGATTACCAAATTAGTGGATAAAGGAAGGCAAGTGAGGTTATAGAGCGAGACATCAGGGAAATGTTTGATACAACAAATATTACTTGTTTAAATTCTTAAGCCATATGCCTGTTGTTGGAGTTTCTGAAAAATAATTTACCACAATCATGGGAGGTTTAATCTTAGGAGAGGAAGCATGATTCGGTATTATAAAATCTATTCATAGAAAATAACAAATTGATCTATCAAAAGGAAATCATACGTTCATGTCAAAGGGCGCTGAACAGGAGACTTAAAACTTTCTATAGATTTTCTTTGTGAAAACACTAAACAAAAGAGACTATTTGTTTCTCAGTGATAAAATGCATCTGCTTTAAGCTAATAGTAGCGTAGTTAACAAAACCTAGAAGCAAACCCATAAAAATTGGAACTAAAACTGGGATGACTGTTACCATCATTAATTTTTTTAATATTATTTGGTGATATCTAACCAACACAATGCAATATGAAACCAAATGTGGGGTATAAATATTGGCAAAATTATACTTTCTAAAGAATTTTATAAAATTAAAGATTATAGATGTGATAGAAAATATAATTGTATTTAATATAAAGCTAGAAATATCATTCAAATAATAAATTCCAATCAAAATATCAACAGAAGATATCAGCAGCTAGGAATAATCTTAATACAGAAACTTTGAAAGTGTATGTTAAGATGATTACAAATAATCTCTAAGAACTGTGTAAGTGACCTATATAACAAAAAAACAAACTTTTATTGAGATCCATTGTTACAAAAACATGATTCTTAAACAGAAAAGTGTACCTTAATGCAATTGCACTGTTCATTTATAAGTTTTATGTAATTCAATTTAAATAAGACTTTACAGAGAATTTGAAGACATTTTTCCAACATAAGTTTAGAAATTATAAATATGCAAGGATAACAAAGTAAATTTGAGACAAATACAACCACCACCACAAAAAAATCCTATAAGCTTGTGATAAGTAAATCTATGGTTTTAGCTGAATGGAAAAGAACCAACAACTCAGAAGTAGATGTTATTACTTATAAAATTATTATGACAGATAAAGTCATTGTAAATTAATAAAGTACAGAAGAGAAGACTTGGTAAAAAATGGTATTGAATAAATGGTTAGCAATCAGGGGGAAAAAATGTTCCACTATTCCCTCACCTCACACTGTCTTCCAAAATAAGTTCCAGGTAGATTAAAACACTAAAATGAAAAACATAAAATAAAATCATAGCTAAACTAGAAATAAGTAGAAATAAATAAGTAGACTTTGGGATATAAGATGACTATGAGTTTGCAAACAATTGATAAGTAACCATAAAGAAAAACCTGCCCATCAGTACGGCTTTGTAAGTATAAAGCATTTTTATTTTAAAGTGAATATACCACTCTATGTATGTTGAATGTTCCCTGACTTTGTAATTAAAGAGGAAAAAAAAAAAAAAAATGCCCATACAAATTCTTATTTGATGGACTTAAGACATAAAAAGACAATTCCTAAAAGATGAAACACAAGTAACAAACAAGTGAGAAAAGAAATGCAAATTAAACTAAGGTTGGCAAAAAAGCGAGAAACTAAAATTTGTTTTTATAGTTCAGACTTCTGAAAGGTGGAGAGGAGTAGAAGCAGTATTAGCACTGGGATTTCTGTATGTAAGGGAGGCTGTGAGATACAGGCAATGGGAGAAAGGTGGGTCACGTCAACCTGTGATATTCCAAAGTTTTGGGGCCTGAAGCTGTCCTGGATACAGGTGGCTTGTTGCTGGAGTTCATTGATTTTACAGCTTGGATACAGAAGAAATTTGAAAAGCTTGATATTTATTACTCCCTTTAGTTAGGTTGGGAAACCCTGGTGGCTTAGTGGGTTAAGTGCTATGTCTGCTAACCAAGAGGTTAGTGGTTCATATCTGCCAGACACTCCTTGGATACTGTATGGGGCAGTTCTATCCTGACCTCTAGGGTCACTACGAGTCAGATCTGACTCAACGGCAGTGGGTTTAGTTAGGCTGAACTAGAATGTTAATGAACTGCCAACAAATATGGTGATACAATATCATTTTTCAGTGATCATGTTAAGAAGAACAACATAAAAAGACAATAGTCATTGATAGGAAGGGTAGTGTGAAACTAGAATTTGAGTGCTTACAGTGTCATCTCCACTACTTATGTCAGCTTGTTGTACTATGGTGGCTGTGTGTTGCTATGATGCTGAAAGCTATGCCAGTGTCACCAGAGTGAACAGATTTCAATGGAGCTTCCAGAGACAGAATAAGGAAAAAAAAAAAAAAAAACAACTTGGTGTTCTACTTTGAAAAATTATCCAGTGATACTTCTATGACTCGAACCAGGATATTATTCAATATTGAGCTGGAAGGTAAGTTCCTTAGGCTGGAAGCTAACCATGGACTCCAACACGAGAGGCTCATAAGGCTGGCACGGGAACAGTTTTGGTTTGGGTTGTAAATGGGTCACATGAGACAGAGTCAATCTGCTAGCATCTAACAAGAACTGCCACAGAAACAGCATCATTTATAATACTAAATTTTTGGAAGTTAACTCAGTATTTACCAGAACAAAATGGTTAAAAATTTAGATGCTATTCTGGAGCCATTACACTGTTTAAACACACATTGAGTATTATGTCCTGAGTGTTGCAAGGAAGTACTTTACATGGATTTTCCAATACAGTTCTCACAATGAGGTATGCACTATTATTAGTACTCTTGATTTTACATAAGGAAAAATGGAGTCTTGTGGAGATTAAGAAAATTGAAAAGATCATACTGCCAACAGACAACAGAGCTACAATTCGACCCTGGAGAGTATAATGCCAAAGCCTGCTTTTAAACACTGCAATTTATGTTACGTGAAAACCAAGGTGTGATGTTATATGCACATTATTATTATAACTCTGCAAAATGTACAAAAACTGAAAATGACATACATCAAAATGCTGAGAGATGTGGTATCAGCTTTGTAAGACAGATTACGTATAATTTTTCTCTTTTTGAAGCTTTTCTAAAAATTAGAATATATAACTTTAAAGTAACATAGTTTAAATATTTTCAGACAATTAAATATTTGCACAGATTGCTCAATTATAGTTTTCTCACACCCTGAGAAAGCCCAATGACCAACCAGGACTTAGGTTGGTGACATGTGTTGGACAATGCTCTAGTAGTATTTCAGAGGCTGTGTAAAACCCCATGAACTGTAGGTATTTCAAAACTAAACCTCCTCTGGAGCAACAGTTTTCCTGACCTGTTAGTGTGAGCATGTATCAAATAATACATAGATAATAACAGCCAATGACAGGATAGATTTTGCTTATTTTGATAATGATAATTAACGAATGAGGATAATGTCGATAATAATGATGCTAACATAACCACTTATTGGTATTTATTGGATGCCAGACAATAAGCAGAATATTTGTACTATTTGTTCAGATCTAAAAGTAACTCTACAAATTCACAGAAGAAGAAAGGTGTATTTGCTGATGCTTGTTGATGATTGATATTTTTCTTTTTGAAAATACTGATTGCCCCATTGAATTGTTTCTGATAAATACAAAATGTTATGCATTTATTTTCTCGACCTAGGCACTGTGCTGTTGGTGTGGGCAACCCTTGCTTGAACACTCTATACCGCCAAGCATTGTAGCCCATGTTTACTGTGTCTGGCTCTCAATGAAGTTGTTGGCCAACTTGCTGGGTGCTTAATAACATGGGCCTTAGCAGAATACTGGCGCTGACTAATGGATATGAGACGTGGAAGGGAATGAATGACAGCAGAAGGAAAGGAGAAAGGGAGGAAGGGAAGGAAAAAAAGGAGAAAGGGAGAAAGGAAAAAAATTACAATATACAATTGTGTGTAGTTACTATAGAGTTAGTCAACTCTGAAAGACATCCTGGAAACACTACGATACTTAGGCTGCCTCTCCAAAGCAGGTAGAAAAAATTCCTAGAATATAAGGTCACTAGGTAATGTTTCCCTGGTTGGCACTGTTTTGCAATTCTTTTTTCAGCACTTGAAAATGTGAAAAGCAAAAGTTATCTCACAGGCAGCTGAGTAAATTACTAATGGTTCCTGGAATAAGTTAGCAATAATCAGTATGGACAGCTTCGGATATAAGAGGTTTGAACTGAACAAAATGGGATTTTTTAAAAGTTTGTGAGTTGACTTGTGAAGAAAGACTAATGCTATCTATTGTTATTCAGCCTAGGAAAGATAAGCGAGAACATGACCACTGACAGAAACAGCAGGGACTGAGCTACCTGAGAGTGGAAGCTGCTATTCATTGTTCTCTTGGTAATGACGTTCTTGTCATATTTTTAAAAAATTGAATTTGTTTATTTTATTGAATATATTTGATAAAGGACTCAATATGGGTCTGTGTTCTAATTAACAGAATGTCAAAAGATGTATTATTGATTTTAAAAATAGCATCGAGGATAGCATTTAAGAAAAAAAAAATCATTGAGTTCAAGTGATGAACCAGAGCTGATTTTATCCCTCAGGCTTCCACTACATTACAGCATGAATTCAGTCCAAGGCTCCATGGAGTGGGGTCCAGACATTCTGTTTACCAAAGGACCACTTTTAAATACAGTCAAGGAATCAACTCAATTAGTACACCAGGTAAATAATGTGAAGTAATTCTAAGAACTGATATTCTTTGAACATTCTTCTTTAATATTCTCTAATCTTAGAACCAATAGTAGAATGTAAGAAGCTGTCTTTCAAATATATGTCTACAAGCAGTAACATGGCCTTTCCATTTTTATTTTTATTTATAACTCAAATGCCCTCTCACTACAGTTAATTCATTTATGGCTTTTTAGCTATTAAATTTCTCTTCTTGGTCACACATGATTAGTTCTTGCTTTTTTTTTTAATTTTAAATGTCTTTGAATAAAATTCAAGGCTTTTCAAAATCTAGTCCTCCTTAGCTGTCCAGCTGTGTCCTATGGCTTTGGAATGACAAAATCTCACTGTTAATCTTCTAGCAAACACATACTCATCCTTTAACTCTGACTTTTAATGATGCTTCCTCCACGGGTACTTCCTTGACCCTTGTAGTCAGACCTAAGAAGTCAGTATTGCCACCACTGCAATTTGTACGTACATTTACTAAGATGGATATGGAATTAAATCTGCTCTCAGCTATTCACATCTTCTCATTTGACTACAAGCCTCCTGAGGACAGGGATTATACCTTGTGACTTTGTGGCCCATGTTGCTAACATAATGTATAGACTAGAAGTCCCTGATGAATGTCTTCCATGAAAGCACTAACGTACACATAACGTAATTGGTGTCGGACGTGGTTATCCACCTACCTCTGCTAGCAAATGAAGCCCAAATGGGCAAAGGACGAACATCCTGGACCCAGGTAGAGAGGAGACAAAGGATAGATCTCTGTGCGTTCCTTTTTTCTCTTCTCATCTTCCTGGATGGGGCCAGTAAAATGGGTATCAACAAATCAAAATGTGACTAAAAAAGTTGTCACTGTGCTGAGAAGCCTCAGTAAGTTTCAGGATCCCAAATGGTCTTCATAGATATGTAAGCCAGAGTACACAACAGAGTAGATACATAACTGTAGGATCGGCTACCACAACTGGGACTTGCACACATTTGGACTACAGTGCCATGATCCTCAAAATTGCCAATAGATTAGCTGAGAAGTCTTGCCCTAACCATTAAAAAAAATTGACTCCATTTATTCTGTTAATGTAGGGGTCTGCTATATGTTTTAATAAGTTTTTTTTTTTTAATTTTAAATTAATGGCTGGATAAAAGGATGGAATTAAGTGCTCAATTAATCTGATTAATCCATGAATCTTAGAGTAGAATGGGTCTATTATCTTACTCATTTTGATAATATGTTTCTTTCTACCTCTCTTTACATATATATTATGTATATATTTATTTACGTGATAAGTCATACAGATTAATATATATTATCATATGTACTATCACGTTATTGATATAAATGGAAACCCTGGCAGCACAGTGATTAAGAGGTCTTCAGTTCAAATCTACCACATGTCCCTTAGAAACCTGATGGGACAGCTCTGCTCTGTCCTGTAGGATTGAGTTAGAATCAACTCAACAGTAATGAGTTTTTGGATTTTTTGGTATCAATGCATGTATTTTAAAAAATATTTATAAGTATTCGTGAAAATATTTCTCTTTTTTTTTACTGTTGGGAAAGCATACACACCAAGAGATCCACTAACACATCAACCTCCACATTTAGAATTCAGTGACATTGACTACATTTTTCACGTTGTGCCCACGTCATTGCTATTCACATCTAAAACATTCTACGACCGTTGACAATGCCTCCGTCCCCTCCACTATGGTAACCGTTAATAATCTCTGGCTTCTGTATATTTGCTTATTTCATACAAGTGAGGTCATATAATATTTGTCCTTTTGTGGCTGATTAATTACATTCATCTTAGTATTTTCAAGGTTCATTAATGTGGTATGCATCAGAACTATACTTCTCTTTACAGGTGTATAATATTCCATCATATATATATTCCATACTTTGTTTATCCATTTTCCTGTTGATGAAGCTTTTGGTTGTTTCCACCTTTGGCTATTGTGAAAATTGTGCAATTAATATTGGTGTATCGGTTTCTGTTTGTACTCCTGGCTTTACATCTTCTGGGTATACATCTAGAGTCATGTAATAATTTTATGTTCAAGTTTTTGAGGAACAGCCAAACTGTTTGCACAGCAGTTGCACATCCTGTATGAGATATCATAAAGGTGGTCACAACATATCACTAGCTCCTGTTGAACCTATTGATAATTGTCAGTCTTTGTCAGGCATGCTGCTACGGAACTAATTCTCTGCCATCTCAGGTCAATGTGATTGATCTTCTAGATCTATTTTTATTAAATATAATCTTTTCTTCAATTTATTGCTTCAGACTGTCCAGGTACTAACAGATTCATTTCTGTCTCCCAAATCACTTTCATTTTTCCTAGCTTCGAATCATCTGTGATTTTAGTGGCCCGTCTTCCATGTCTTTATCTCAACTTCTCTTTTCTTTCTTTTTTTCTTGTACTTCAGATGAAGGTTTACAGAACAAACTAGTTTCTCATTAAACACTTAGTTGACATTGGCTAACAACCCCAAAACAGGTCAACAGTTTCCTTCTTAACCCTGGCTTCCCTATTACCAGCTTTCCTGTCCCATCCTACCTTTTAATTCTTGCCCCCAGGCTGGCACACCTCTATAGTCTTGTTTTGTTTCATGGGCTTGTTCAATCTTTTGCTGAATGGAGAGCCTCAAGAGCAACTTCATTACTGAGCTGAAAAGATGTCCAGAAGATACGCTTTCAAGGCTTCTCTAGTCTCAGGCCAGCAAGTTGAGTCTTTCTTTTGGAGTTAGAATTCTTCCAGCTCTGTCTAGGACCTCTGTGCTGATTGCCATCAGAGCACTCAGTGGTGGTAGCTGGCACCATCTAGTCACACTTGCTTCGTTCTGCTGGAACCCATTGCGGGTGTGGCCTATTAGTTCTTTGGACTAATCTTTCCCTTGTTTCTACAGTTTTCTTCATTCTTCCTTGACCCCAAAATATTAGGAGTAGTGGAGTATCCTAGGTGGCCTCTCACAGGCTTTTGAGACACCAGATTCTATTTATCAGAGTAGAATGTGGAACATTGTCTTCATAAACTAAGTAGCATCAGCTGAGCTAGATGTTCCCTGAGGCTGTGGTCCCCAAGGCCCTCAGCTCAGCAGTTAGGCCCCTCAGAGAGTGGGGATGTGTCTATGGAGCTTCGTGACCATGCCTTGTATAAGCTGTGCTGTCTTCCCCAGCAGTGTGTACTCTTTTACACTTTATCAGAGTTGCCACTTATCTGTTGTCTCTTTAGTATTTTTCCTTCCTCACCAGTCTCATCCCTGGTAGCCATCAAAGATTGTTTCTCTGTATGTGTAAAACTTTTCAGGAGTTTTTATAGTAGTGGTCTCCCACAATACCTCTCCCTCTGTGACGGACTCACTGACTCCGCACAGTGCCTTCCAGATGCTTTCATGTTATGATGTGACACCTAGTTTTGCCAGCACCATCGTGTAAAAAGACTGTCCTTTTCCCCATTTGATTCACTTCATGCCCTTGGTAGATGGATTTTACATCTGGGTTCTCAATGCTGCTCCACTGGTCAGTGTATCTGTCAGTATACTAGCATTCGATGTCTTTGTTTCTAAGGTGTATCTCTTATAAACAGCATACTGATGGATCTTGTGTTTTTAATCCATTTTACTACTCTCTGTCTCTTTATGGGTGCACTGAGACCATTTACATTCAGCTTAATTGTTGATAGATGTGAGTTAATTGCTGTCATCATGTAGTGCTTTTTTTTTGTGATTCTAACGTTTTCTTTGTTCCTCTTACTCTCCTGTGCTGAATTCCTTCAGTTTGTGGATTTCTTTTGTCTTCCTAGGTTTTGTTTTCATTGAGACAATGTTTTCCTTCTTTATTTTGAGAGCATGTTTGTTAACTTTCTTTTTAGCCACTTTGAAATTTACCCTTATCTTCCTAGGTTTGAACCAATCTATTACTATTTGGTATCTCCTTGTTTTCTACTCCATACAGAAGTTCTATACCTATTCCATTTATCCCCTGTCACCTTGTTCTGATGCTGTTGTTAGTTACAGATTAACCTCTCTGGTTCCCTGTTGTAACTCTATTGGTTCTGGATAGACTTGGAAAGTTCATTTGCTAGGTTGGTGTCTGGCTGGTACAATCTTGCATGTTATATTCAGGCTGTGGTCTGATGTTGATTGTTCTTAGACCAAAAAAAGTCGTTTGATAATTCCAGTGAGTGTAATTTGGTTTTACCATACTCTCTTAATTTCTGTTTATCTGGAAATGTCTTAATTCCACCATCATATGTGAATGAGAGTTTAGCAGGTATACTATTTGGGGTTGGCAATTTTTCTCTTTCAAGGTTTTATACATATCATCCTATTGCCTTCTTACCTTCATGGTTTCTGTCAATAATCTGAGCTTATTATTTCTCCTCTGCATATGACTTTTTATTTTTCTTGAGCCATTCTCAGAGATTTTGGTCTCTGATTTCAGTGAGTATGATTATGACATGCCTTGGTGACTTTTTCTAGAGTCTATCCTATATGGGACTCATTGATCTTCTTTGGATGGTCAGTTTTTCATCTTTCATGTTATTAAGGAAATTTTCTCTCTGCAGTGTTTCAGTGGTCCTCTTTGTATTTTTTATCTTCTCCTGTTCCGGAACTCTGCTCACTCGTCAATTTTCACTTTTGATTGTATCCCACATTATTATCAGTGTTTCTTCATTTTTCTTCCATTTTTTTTCTCAAACAGAGTTGTATCCAAGTGTTGTCTTCAATTTTTCTGATACTGTATTTCATCATTTCAAACCTGTTCTTTAGCTCTTCTATGAAACTGTTCATTTCTAAAATCTTTTTGTTTATATCTATATTTCTAATTATTATTTTTGTATGAATTCTAGTAGTAAATTTATTTTGGCATTTTGTTTCTGTACTATCTTTGTGAATTATCCCACAAATTTGTCTGCTTTTTAAATTGAATTGGTATATTTTTTTCCTCACTTTTGTCTGCTTTATGCTTCAACTCTTGGAGCTCTTAATGCTAGAGATTTGAATTCCCTATGAAATAATTCTGGTACCTTCTATTGGAAAGTCATCTGGTGTTTTATTCTGGACGTGTACTGGCACCCTCTTCCCCTCTTTTTTAATATGTTGCAATGTTATCTTCTGTCTTTGGTCATTCAGTAGTTATTTTCTTTATTTATTGATTGTAGATCTGTTTTGTCCTTTTTTAATCTGATTATACCAGAGACAGTAGGGTATGTATTCTTTGATTCTTCTTTGAGTGTGGCTATAATATTTTTCACCTCCTTGTCCAAAGAGAGAGCCAGTAGCTCAGCTATGGTATAGCAGTGCAGGTTCAGCTGAAAGGAAGGGCTGGGACGTGTTGTTTATGGCATGTACAAGGGTCAACAGGGTGGGCCGGGGGTCAGTGCTAGGAAGGTTCCTGTAAGCACCACCTGTGCTGCTGGTAGGGTATGATGTTCAGCATATGGTGCAGGTAGGCAGGAAGGAGTGGCAAGGTTGTGATGCATGATGCTAAGGTGGGTAGAGGAAGGAGCGGGAAACAGGAGCCAAAAACAAACAGACAAACAAACAGACAAACAAACAAACAAAAAAGAGTTCTCAGGGAGCTTGCTACTGGAATGGAGAGATGAGGAACTGAGGCATGGAGAAAAACAAAAAGATTAAAAAATAAGAGTAAAGGAAAAACATACTAACTTGTTAAAATTTGGAAAAGAAAAGAGAGGCCCCTGGTGCCCCACTGGTGTTGTTGTGAAGACCATTGACCTGCCTACGAGGCTGTGTGTTATAACTCAGCTAGAAGGGGTATAGATGTCACACAATATCAGGTTTTCAAGAGACAGGAAAGAAAGATAAACATATAGAGATGAGAAGTGGGCAATCACGAAAGACAAGCAGCAAAAAAAAAAAGAAAAAAGAAAGAAAGAAAGGTAGAAAGAAAGAAAAAGGAAACAAAGAAATGCCCCCAGGGATGCAGATGCATTCACTGGGAATATGGGTCCTGAGTCTTGCAGTATAGACCAGCTAGAAGGGATTCCAAGTCATAGAGGAGAAAAAAAGAAGAAGAAAAGAAAAGAAGGCAAAACAAAAGAGCCCTAAAGATTCCAGGAGCACAGCATCAGGAGTTCCCCCCTTGAGCGATGCTTCACAGCCTTTCAAGAAGAGTTAAAGACGGCGCACGGATCCTCGTGTTTGAGAGAAAGGAGGAGAAGGTGGTGGAAGGCACAGCAGAAAGCAAAAGAAACAGACAAAAGCAACGCCAGGTACAGAGAAACGGCAAATGAGGACACAGCCAGTCGGGCAGAGAGAGGGAATCCACGTGGCTGCAGCAGTCCCTCCTAGTCAAGAAACTGCAGTTGGTAGGAGGCAGAGGTTGGGGTGGGAGAGGCCATGAGGTTAGGAAATTGTGCGTCACACTGGTTACCTTGTGATCTATGTCCTGCTAAAGGCTCTTGGAAATGCTCTCTTAGACTCCCCTTCTGTCTTTCTCCAGTGTGAATGGGGTGAGTCCAAGTGGCATGGACACTGCACTTCCTGGCCAGCTGAGCTACTGTAGAGCAGCAGGGAGAAGAAAGCGGATGAGAAAGCATGTCTTGCCGGTTACCAGGTACCTTGCCTTTGGCTATAATTTCTATGAATCTGCTTTCCTGCACTCCCTGGCTGCCTTTTTCCAACAGGAGCCTAAGCTGGCAGATCCATGCTGAGTTGGCTGATAGGGGAATTTCTCTCATAGCTCGTCTCACACTCTGTTTTGTTTCAGTTTCTTATTTCATTTGGGTTTTGGCTGAAATTTTTATCTCTTCAGTTGATACTTCACTCTCCAGGATTGATGTTTATCTCTGTTTTCCTGTCACTGCTGTGGAGGGAAGGTATAGTGCTTCTGTCTGTGGTGGCGTGGTGGCTGGGAGATCTATTTAATGTTTGGTAAAAGCAAATAGCTATAGCTAAGAGGTACCACATCTATGTCATAGTACTAGAAATTATTTTCCAGTTTGACATCAGTACAGCCATCCAGGTATCTAGTGATCTGTCATATTTTCTAGGCATTTGTTTTTGTTGTTATGTGCTGTGGAGTCAGTTCCAACTCAGCAACCCTACGCACAACAGAACTAAACATTGCCCAGTCTCGTGCCATGTCCACAATCATTTTAATGCTTAAGCTGATTGTTGCAGCCACTGCATCAATCCATCTTGCCAAGGGTCTTCCTCTTTCTCACTGGCACTCCTCTCTACCAAGCGTGATGTCCTCCAGGGACTGATCCCTCCTGACAGCATGTCAAAAGTATGTAAGACCCATTCTCGCCAACGTTGCTTCTCAGGAGCACCCTGTTTTTACTTCTTCCAGAGCAGATCTGTTTGTTCTTTGGGTAGTCCATGGCACATTTAATATTTTTCTCCAGCACCACAGTTCAAAGACATCAATTCTTTTTCTGTTTTCGTTATTCATTGTCCAGGTTTTGCATGCTTACGATGCTATTGAGAATATTGTGGTTTGAGTCAGGCCTACTTTAATCTTTGAGGTGACACCTTTACTTTTCAACACTTTAAAGAAATCTTTTGCAACAGATTTTCCTAATGAATCTAATTGATCTACTACTACATTATGCGTGAGAAGCAAGGCCATGTCACCTCAAATATTTCATGCCCATTTTATTTCCCTGATGCACCTCAGAAGTGTCATTGTACAGGAAAAAATGATTCAGTCAACTGTTGTTTGTTCTTGATGAGCCCATTGGACTCCTGTGATTACTGGCTCCCTTTCTAGGTTTTCACCATACATTTCTTTAGTAATCTGATTGTCATCTCACCAGTGATTTATGTGAAGTTCACTTTTTCATCACTTGGGTAATTGAAAACTGAGATGATACTTCATATTTCCAACTCTAGGTTTTTGGCTATCACTACCATCTTGCCGTTAGGCACATCCTGCTTAATGTTTTTTTGAAGGCCAACATTTTGAGAAGTGAGATCAGGAACTATTTGTTCTTTCCTCTTAACAGATCGAAGGCAGGTGTAACTGCTCATTCATTCATTCTATCCTTTCAGTGTTTACCGAGCACTATCTATGAAGCTATGCCTGAAGAAAGACTTGGTTTCTACCATCAGAGTATTTACTAGGTGTTGGATAGGATAGTGGTGTTCAAGGTATTATCTTATGTTAGCAACATCAGCATCACTATGGAATTTATTAGAAAGCAGATGTTTACACCTCACCCCAGACATGCTAAACCAGAAACTCTGGGAAGCTGTGCTTTAACAAGCCTTCCACTTTTGTATACACACCCACATTATTCTAATTCACATTAAAGCCTGAGAAACCGTTAGAAGAAGATACACATGCAAAGAAATATTTCTAGTACTAAACTACATTTTTTTTTTTACTGTGGTGCTCTTGGAATACAGAAGAAAGGAAAGAGTGATTAATCAAAATAATATGAGAAAAAAAGAAAACATTGCTTTCAAGTTGATTCCAACTTACAGCGACCCTGTAGGACAGAGTAAAACTACCCCACAGAGTTTCCAGGGAGCACCTGGTGGAATCAAACCATGAACCTTTTGGTTAGCAGCCATAGCACTTAACCTCTGTGCCATCCATGTCTCTTAAATAGTGTGATAGCATGTTATAAATCTGTGTATGTTATTCGTACATCTAACGTAGACATGTATAGTTTGGTTTCATGGGTTCTCTTACAGTAGGAAAAGTTCTTCTCACCTTCCTGTTGATGTATCTTAACAGAAGATAATGCTTATTATTAAACTGTAAAATCCTGTTAGGTGCTATAGAGCCAGTTCCAACTTACAGTGACCCTGTGTACAACAGAATCAAGCTCCGACTGGTCCTGTGCCGTCCTGACAATCACTGAGCCTCTTGGGGAGCCACAGTTTCAACCCACCTCATTGATGATCTTCCTCTATTTCACTGACCCTCTACTTTAAGATTTAATCACCTTAAAATATTTTTGGAATGAAATGGGAAAATAAAGAACAAATTAACCTACTAACTAATTAATTAAGAGACACAAACATAGGAAGCCCGAATCTGATGAGATAACATACCAAAATAAATTAAGTATTGCCAATTGTACAGCAGAGAAGCTTTCCAGGTTGTTTGGGTGCTCATATACAGAAGTAGGGTCCACATGGCAAAAGCGAGTTTGATTACATTCATGTTTCTTCCTTGTATGTGCGCTCTTTGCTTTCTTTACACAAGACAAGATTCTTTGGCATTGCCCCAAACCCTTACTTCTTGTAAGGAGCATGGTTCCTGAGCTCTGTGACCAGCATTCTTGGAATGATTTATAAATATACTTGTTTATTATCTCTGTTTTTCTAAATAGAGTTTGATTATCAGTCTAATTCTCAGATGATTCACTAACTGAAGTATTGCTGTAATGGCTTTCTGCTTTTTTTTTTTAATTCTTTGGTATAGAATTTGTAAGGGCCTAACAACACTGCAAACTTAAGAATGGCCTTTCATTTTCCGTGAACAATGGACAGGTTGTTTTTCACTGATATGTAGTATTTCAGATCTTTATGCTTATAGCTCATAACTGGACACAGAGACCTTAGTGTTCTAAGCCTCCTGCCTTGACCCTTGTCACGTGACTACACCTTTGCTGTACCATCAACAGACCTCTATTTCAGAGCTTATTCCTTTGTTTTCCACTTATCTGTGCCACTTACACTGAGTTTTGAACATTTGGGTTTTCTATTTCTATATGCCCTGCGACTGATACATGCTTGACAGACGATTTTCTCTATAAGTATTTATTGAATAAATGAATGAATGGTTAGATCGATGGATGGATCAAATAATCCATGCTCAGATGCATGATTTTTCTTGTTCCAAACCATGGCATGTTTTCTGAAAAATGACCTCTGTAGTTCTGACAAACAATTATTGTCAAATCTATCACAGAGATTTAAGTCTTACCTTTACACTGTATTTCAGGTTACTTCTTGCATATGATGGAAAGTTTCATTAAGGAAGACCAAAAGTGATTAATCATTGAATACGTAATGCCAAGTACTGTGCTAAATATTTTACATTTCTGATCTTAGTTTATATTCACAACAAGCAAGTATTTATGAGCCAGAATATTAGTAGATATGTTAAATGTTTTTAATGAGAAACATTAATTTTAGAAACTCAGGTTTAATTCCACAAACTCAGCCCTTCTACTTACACTTTTCCTTCCTCTTTTTGGACTCCCCATCTTTTAACTGCCTTTCTGTAGCTCCAGTGTACTTCTCTGTTTGATTCTATTCCAACCTAATTCTGCATATAAACATAGAATTTTAGGAAATAACTACAGCAATTTGTGCAGAGCACTAAGGTTGCATCTCTGTGACTGTGGTCTAAATAGATACAAAGGGAGAGATGAACCTAGATGTGTCGGTTCATTTAACAGTCCCCTAAGCAGGGAAGCCCCTAAAGAGGCTGCCCTTTTTCTCCCAAGGCCAACATTAAGGAACTGCAGAACATTAGAACTTATTCTACTTTTCAGTAATAGCTGACCCCCTTGGATATACATGGCCCCAAAAAAGTTTTTTAAAAACATTTTATTGGTATGTTTTAGATTCTCTTTAGATGCAAGACTAAAGAGCTCACTGAGTTACACACTATCATGAGACTTTAAAGGACGGATACGTTTTTTTCATCCTTTATACCAATGGTTCTATTATACTTAGTATAACTTAATTTTGTTTAGTGTTTTCAAAATTGTCTACATACAAGTGAAGTTTCTAAAAAGCACAGCTGGCCAAAATCATAGCGAGGGATAAGATGGTTTTAAGTTCTATAGCATAATCCTAAAAAAATTTAAGTCATTCAAAAATTTCTGACATATTCTACCCCAACCATTCTTGTGGTAAGATAAGTTTTATCTGCCTTCAGAGCTTAATAGCTGAAAACATTTTTTGGTCGAGAAAATTTTGAGAATAAAACCTGCAGCTATCATTGGGATGCTTATATTTAGTTATACAAAGGATGTTGTGAACATAATAATTTTCACATGGAAACAACAGCAATTATTCTAGTTCCTTCGGTATATAATATGGTTTTAATGAATCACTTTGTTTAAGGTTTTGCCTCAGATATAAGACATGAAAGCACTACCTGAGATAAAATTAGTATTATGTTCTATTAACAACAGGCATTGTGCTATACTGTGAAAGGCAAGCATTAAATAATAGTTTGGGATTTAATAAAAATTTTATATATCTTTTCTTTTAAATTCTGGGTCAGTGCCAAAGTTCAGTTTCAATGATATGAATTCTATCCCATTAAAAAAAAAAAAAAGGTAAAAATCAATTAAAGTCATACATTCTAGAAAACCAGAACCAAAGAAAAGCACCTAAATGTAGGGGAAAAAATATTAAGTTTAAGCTTTTTTTGTTTGTTCTCTTCTGGCAGTTCTCCTCTAAATTGTGTCCAGAGTATTTTGTTTCACCATAGAATAAAGGAAGCAGTGTGTTTTCCTTTCTTCCAGGTGAAGGCAAGGCTAATACAGGGAGGAACTTTTTGATAGTGTGTCGGGGCACAACGGAAACTGGCTAGCTGATGACATCATCCCGTAAGAAAGAAACTCTCAAGGCTATTCCATTGGCTTTGGAAAACAGTACAAGCTGCTGTCTAGTTTGTAATATCTTGATACCAAGATACTTAGTGATAAAGCAATAAAATCTGATCTATATATGAAATCTACTCTCATGCTTCCTGTGAGATTATAAAGCGTTTCATGCAAATTAATGCTTAGCTCAGTGTTGCCTTGTTTTATTTAATATGTCTTTCTGCCATGGCTTTTCTGAGCCAAAGGGTTATTTTTTTCATGTTCATGGGGAGTATAAATTGATTTAGTCTAGCTTTCCTTTGCACGTGGGGGAAAAAAAGTACACATGGCCTTTCAAATGAGCCAGCCACTTCAGAATAAGGTCATCCATTCAGCTGAAGCAAGATTGCTTTCAGAAGAACAATAGACCCATATAGGGAGGCATGCATTTTGCCAGAAGTAGATTATATTTGAATGCTTGTGCAAGATCACTTAACCCAAACTGAAACAACAACAACAACAAAAAAATCTCTGGAAATGTTACATTGGGCCAAGTGACTAGAAGACTCAGATAATGGAAAGTATATATACATGTGTGGGTGTGTGGGAGTGTGTGTACACACACATGTACATATTTTTTTAAATCTCTGATCCATCTAGTTTGATAGCAAAATAAGCTAGCATTTTTATTATGGTGTGTTAACTGCCATTTGTCAAAAGTGCATAAAGTTGAACATATTGAAGCATTTAGATAAAGGGGAAAATATGTATTTTTTAAATTAAAAATCTTCCAAGTAAGTAAAATAGCAACTACAACTAAACTACCATTACATGAACTAAGATCTGTATGATATTGCTGATTGCAAATATTGGAAAGTTTTCTTTTGGTGGTTATTTCAAGTGGAAATAATAGATAAAACAAACTCCTAAAAATACTATTTTATTTCCATCAGTCCTTTTCACTTTATTTGGAACAAAGTCAATTACCTATAATTTTGGGTTCTTGCGACAAAATACATGCTAAGTGCAATCATAGGCCTATATAAAAGATACAGATTGGGGGAAAGGGAATAAAACTGTCTTGCAGGATTTTTTTTTTTTTTCCAATAGTGACAGAAGAGTTTTGTGAGGGAGTTATTCCTGAAAAAGGTTTGAAAGACAGGAATGCACTCTCCAGGGGACGAGCATGTGTAGATGTCAGGAAGCACAATTCATGCACTAGAAAAATGTATCCAGAGGGATGGAGGGATACAAAACAATGATGGGATGAAGGAGCATAGAAAAAGTTGGATAGGCTTGTCAACAGTTCTGTATTGTTACAATGCAATGTGAAGAAGAGGCTTTAAAGACAGATGTTGAAATCATTAAGTACTGGATAAAAACAGTCTGTATGCAATTTATGGAACTTGGATTTATCTTATACATGATAAAGTCATTAAAATATTTTAAATAATTGATTGACATATCTGAAGGTGTATTTTGGAATAATCGCTCCAACCGATGCGTGGTACATAAAGAAGAATACGGTAAGGTGATGTATAAAGGACTTACCTATGAAAGAGGAAACTCTGGTGGTGCAGTGGTTAAGAGCTTGGCTGTTAAGGCACTCCTTGGAAACCCTAGAGGACAGTTCTACTCCATCCTATAGGGTCTCTATGAATCAGATCAACACAATGGCAAAGTTTTTTTTTTTTTTTTTTTTTTTTTTTTTAACAATGAAAGAGAGTCTCTAGGTAGGGCAAAGAGATAAGTGTTTGGCTACTAGTTGAAAGATGGGTGGTTAGAACTCACACAGAGGCACCTTGGAAGACAGGCTTGATAATCTGCTTTCAGAAAAGTCGCAACTTGGAAAATCCTATGCAGCAGTTGTACTTTGCACACATGGGGTTGTCATAAGTCATAACTGACTTTATGACAACCAACGCCAATAAATAACACCAGCTATAGTAGCAGCCAAGAGAGGAAGCAATAACGAATTATTTTGAGAGGCGTTAAGGAGACAAAATTGACGAGATTTCTTATATTTATTAGACAAGAGAGGAAAGGTAGAAGGAGTTAAGATTGGTAACTGGATTAAGTGTGTGGGAATAAGTAAATTTTCAGTTCCAAGTATGTGGAAATTGGAAGAAGACGAGAGCTGGCAGAAAAGTTTTTGGACATTCTGAATTTGTGTTACAGTAAGGTATCCAGGTAGAGGTAGCTTGTTAGCTGCGGGCTGTATGAGTCAAGAACTCACCAGAAAGTTCTAGGTAGAATTTATAAATCACGAGCACTTAGAAGATGATTAAGAACACCTCAGGGAATTATGTTGCGTAAAAACAGAATGGATTGTATGACAAAGCCGCGGGGTTACAAAAATTCTTCAGGACAGGAGAAGAGGAGGCAGAAATAATCAAAGAGAGGAGTGAAAAAGGCCTTGCATCATAGGTTGCAAGTGAAGTTTTCAAGAATTATGGATTTAAAAATGAGTAACTGAAATTGCTAGAGAATGTACAAAGAGATACATAAGCCTGAACTTTAAATGTAGGAATATTTTATATTACTTCATATTATTTATTTCAAAGGCAGATCAGTTGAATCCACAATCTATGTGCATTTCAGGTTAACATAAAAAAATCATAGGTTAAATCTGTGGCTAGCAAATTTAAGAGAAATATCTTCTTAGAGTATTAAAATAGCTCATGTGACCCCGGGTTAGTAAGAAGCATAACAGCAGCAGCAGTGAAGCAGGAATACTAGCTAGAGCAGCCAATAGAAAAACCTAAACCCACTGCCATCGAGCTGGTTCAGACTCATAGTGACCCTATAGGACAGAGGACAACTGTCCCATGGAATTTCCAAGGAGTGCCTGGTGGATTTGAACTGCCAGTCTTTGGTTCAGCATTTATAGCACTTTACCACTACTGTCAGGACTAGGTAAAATATGTGGTATCTGTATAAAATAAGCTCTGCTTCTAATCTTATAAAACACTTTGTTTTATTACTCTTTGGTGATAGTGACTTTGTAGAGTTTCTGGCAAGTTTCAGTAAATATCTGGGCATCAAATCTGCTTCTTTGAATAAACGTGATTATAAAAGAACATATCTTGCCAAACTGAATTTACTCTTCCTTTTTCTGGAGTCATACGTATCATCCAGACGGATTTCCTATTAAAGAACTCATGAAGATGTTGGAGATAAATAGAATTTCTTATACCTACATAACTTACTCAAACGTCATTGTAGTATTGAGTTATTTTGTAAAAGTAGGGAGGACAAGACCCTAAGATGCTTGAGACTCAGTTTCTAGAGATTTTTTAGAGGTATTTTAGCAGGAAGTTATGAGAGTATCTGTTGAGAGCTATCATCCATGCTTCTTAACATTCACTACTTTTCAACTAAAGTTGAACAAGTGCTCAAGTTAAGTCAAAGTAGTGAAATTTATGTGTCATCTTAACCAAACTTATAGCTACTTTGGTCATCAAATGATGATCCTCTATTATTGTTCTCAACCAGCATTGCTAGAATCAGAGAAACCCTGGCGGTGTAGTGGTTAAGTGCTATGGATACTGACTTCAAGGTCATAGGTTTGAATCTGCCAGGCTCTGCTTGGAAACTCTATGGGGCAGTTCTACTGTGTCCTACGGAGGTCATTATGAGTCAAAATGGACTCAACAGCAACAGGTTTGGTTTGTTTTTTTCCTACTAGAACTAGTACCACAAACATCCTCTATGTTACTAAAGTAGAGCTTCTCACTTCTTCTGATGCAAGAAGAAAGAAATACTTACTTCCTTAGTCTTGATAGAAATAAACACAACCATTGATTATCCCGATTCAAGTCTAAGGTGAATCACAAATGCTAATGTATGATATCCTACTGTTCCTGCCTCCACAAAGGCGCTATTAGTTGTAAGAAGTTTTGGTGACTGATTATAACTATACTGTTTAGAATTTTCTTTTATTACCAATTGTTTTGCCCCTCTATTGCAGTAATGCCAACAATAAAAGGTGTGGTTTTCATCTTTTGAGTACTTTAAGGAATTGTTGTACCACATTTTATCTTAAGAATAATCAATGCTGGACAGCAGAGCTAACACTGCACAGCTGCACAAGCTAATTCTCCTACACTTGGGTCTACCACATTAAAAATAATCTGTTTTCTACCTGTCCTGTATCTTTACTTATAGAGTGATTAGCTAAGTTGAATGGTTGATTACAGACAAGACCATAGAGGATTTTACTTTGGATGTGAAAAGTGTCCCAAGTACAAACGGTGGGCTTCTACTCTGGTTTAAATAAAGCAAAACATGATTCTGAAGCAAACTAAAAACTGTAAAAAGATAAATACAAAACCATTTCAAGATCATCCTTTCTCTGTTCTGCTCAAATATTTATCCTTCCATGTCTATTGTTCAGCCTGAATTTATAGTGATTCTTAGAGTAGAAGGAGAAATGGAATAGAATGAGAGGAGAAAGAGAGCTGCAATAATAGATGATTTACAACAAAAACACAGGGGAGGCTAACCCTGGCAGATGACTGAAGTTCTCTACTGAGACAGAAGGTAAGAACGATTCACTCACTCAGAAAAAGAAAAATCATTTAGCAATATCAAATGCCCTCACAAAGTCATTGGCAGTATGGTTTACTTGGTGAATTTCTTCATCTCATATTTGAGATAAGAATGTATTTATGGAGTATGTATTTACATAATAGGCTGAGAAAAATACCACTGCATCAGTATTTACGAGGTCTCTGGGCAGAGCAAACAACTAACACACTCAGCTGCAATCAGAAAGGTTTACTGTTTCAAGTTTACCTAGAGATGCCTTGGAAGAAAGCCCTGGAAATCTGTTAGGGGGAAAAACCAGCCTTTGAAAACATTATGGGGCACAATTCAGTTTGGTGCACATGTTTGCCATGGCAACTTTAAAAAAAATACATATTTATAGGCTTCCCTTATTGGGCTGCATTTTCCTGAGTGCAATATGCAAGAGCAGAAATTTACCTCCCAATGTATATTTCAGAGAATGTCCTCACCTGGCAAGTAGGAAAGTTCCTCCTCTGAAGTTCAAAAAATTAATGACCATAATTCTTTTACAGTGTTGTTGCTACAGACAGATCACTTTAAAAAATACATTCTATTGTGTTTTAGCCGAAAGTTTACACAGCAAATTAGGTTCCAATTTAACGGTTTTATACATTTTTTTTTCTGTAATGTTGGTTTTGATGTTGACAATGGAATAGCATTTTCATTATTTCCATTCTGTTTGTTCTATTCCCATTGCTCTAGCTTCCCTCCCCCTCTTTGCCTTCTCATTGTTACTTTTGGGTAAATGTTGACTATTTGGTCTCCCATAGTTGATTGTATAAAGGAGCACATTACTCAAGAGTATTATGAGTCAAACTGTTACTTTGCTAAAGATGAACTCCAGAACTTCAGTTCCAGATTCAAAAAGTATCTTAAGGCAATACTATTAAGGATTCCTCATATTTCTGTCAGTCTGGTAGGTTTGGTCTTTTTTTAAGGATTATAGTTTTGCTCTGTATTTTTCTTCTATCTGGAACCTTCTATTGTGTTCCTGGTCAGGAACTATCCAGTTCTTCTGGTCTCAGATTAGAACAAGTTGTGGTCCATATGGGCCGTTAGTCCTGTGGACTAGTTCCTTTTGTGTGTCTTTGTTTTTCCTTCATTCTCTTTTGCTCCAGATGAGCAGATACTAACAATGGTATCTTACATGGCTGGTCGTAAGCTTTTAAGATCTCAGCTGCTACTCACCAGACTGTTGTTGTTGTTGTTAGGTGTCACTGAGTTCGTTCCAGCTCATAGTGACTCTGTGCACAACAGAATGAAACACTGCCCAGTTCTGCACCATTTTCAGAATTGTTTCTATGCTTAAGCCCATCCTTGTGGCCACCGTGCCGATCTGTCTCATTGAGTATCTTCCTTTTTTCTCAGACCCTCTACAAAGCTTGGTATCCTTCTCCAGGGACTAATCCCTCCTGATAACATGTCTAAAGTATGTCAGACACGGTCTTGACATCCTTGCTCCCAAGGCGCACTCTGGTTGTACCTTTTCCAGAACATACTTGTTAGCTCTTTTGTCATCAATTCTTCTTCTGTCTTCCTTGTTCACTGTCCAGTTTTCACATGCATCTCACCAAACTAGGATGCAGAATATTATGTTTATGAACTATGTTATCCCAGTGGACTAAGTTGTCCCATTACACTAGGTACTAAACCAGAAGAATAACATTTTGAAGGAATTCATTAACAGCAAACATGTTTTCATCATTTATTTGAGCAAATGAGAAAATTGCTCAGGCCTACGACTGTCATAACTTTGGATTTTTTGGTTTCCTTCAGCTCCTTACAACCAAAAATCAAACCCATTGCCATCAAGCTGAGTCCAATGCATAGCTACCGTATAGGACAGAGTAGAACTTCTCCATCAAGTTTTCAAGGAGTACTTGGCAGATTTCAACTGCCAACATTTTGTTTAGCAGATGTAGCACTTAACAACTATGCCACCAGGTCCCTCACAGGGAATGTGATTCTGTTAGAACACCTTTTCTTTTTTTTGGCAAATTGTCATACTTTATAGAAAATTTGTTACATGTAGACATTTCTAAAGAAAAAAAATTATTTAGCTGGATTATTATAAGATTGACTCATTAAGCCTAATTTAATTAAAGAATAAGTTACCCTTTAGGACACTTGACTGTAACATGGTGCTTATTGAAATATCACAGAAAGTCTCTCTTCTGCAGATTAAATTCAAGTTTCCTACTTCTGATCTCTAATACACATTACTAAATTTTGTCCTTTTACTGTAATTTTTATGTCAATAATTATATCCAAATATTTAAATGATTTAGGTGTTCATTTTGCTTTAGCATATCTATCAGTATATACCCAAACCAAACTAAACCAAACCCAGTGCTGTTGAGTTGACGCCAAATCACAGTGACCCTATAGAACAGAGTAGAACTGCCCCATAGAGTTTCTAAGGAGCATCTGCCAAATCTGAACTGCTGGCCTTTTGGTTAGCAGCTGCAACACTTATCCAATACGTCACCAGGGTTTCCTATCAGTATTAAATATATACAAATTATATAAATATTTAGCAATACAATTATGCTGTTAAATAAAAGAGGAATGTATTTATAGGGGAAAGTAACACATGTGCATCTGGAATAATCTAACAGGAAAACTTATAGAGGATCCGATAGGCTGATAATCCTAAAACATTACAAGTTTACAATTATTAAAAAAGCATGAGACAATCTGTATATTTAAGAAGCTAAGCTTGGCTAAGCAAATTATGCTATAACATTTAAGGGAATAATGATCATTTGAGAACAGATTTTAATAACAAAAAGCCCTGTGTCTGAACAAATCATAAGAAAATACCACAAAATATTGACAATATGTGATAAAATTGATTAAGTGATTCAATAGTGGGCACTTTGTCCTCAGTTCTTTTTGTGAAAAATAGTGTGGAAAAATCAAGTATTTCTGGACTATGCAGATCAATGTCTTGTTCCCCATAAAATATGAGAAATATATCTTTCTTTTTAGAAATTTTATTCAAGTAAAAATATTTACACATAAATTTTGAGTCTCCTGTTTTCAACCACTTATAGAGAAGTCAGCATGGTGATAGGACGGCAGTGTAATCCAGGATAATGACTAAAGTTTGTTTGTGTGTCTGACTCTAAGCTTTAGGACAGTTAAAAAATGCAAAAGACAGATACAAATGTCATAAGATTAACCTTGAACATGATTAAAAGAATTCTTTGGGAGAAGCAAGGATTTACTCAGTTCTTAGGTTTTTAAGAAACCGAAAAAACTCTTGTGTGCTTCATGGAGAGAGAGTACATGAAGTGATATAGTGGAAAAAGCATCCTCAAAAAACTTCCCTACATTAAATGTCAGGGTGAGATTCTAGTGTAATTGATTATAGGGATTCTCAATGAAAGTTGAGGGCATCATGCCAAAGCATCGTGGAGGAAGCCATCCTTCTTGTTGTTGTGTTTGTTAGTTGCTGTCCAGTTGGCTCACACTCCTGAAGGCCGTGTGTATAAAAGAAGGAAACATTCCTTGCCCTGTGCCATCTTCATGACTGTTTGATGTTTGGTCCATTGTGTGGTTATTGTGTCAGTCCATTTCATTGAGAGTTTTCTTCATTTTTTCTACCTCTGTCAGACATGATGTCCTTTTCCAGAGACTGATCCTTCCTGACAATCTACCTAAAGTGAGCAAGCTTACAGAGCGCCCAAACAGCACCACCTACCATTAAGCTTTTTGAGATGCCCTCATCCAGTGTTAATAAAACAAACAAACAAACATAAACTCATTTCCATGGAGTTAATTCCAAGACATAGAGACTCTATAGCACAGAGGGCAACTACCCAATAGGGTTTACAAAGCGCTGATATTTCTGGGGGCAGACTGTCATATCTTTTTCCTATAACAAGCAGCAATAGTGTGTATTAAAGCTGAAAGAATGACTAGGCTTTGAATTCTTAGATAAGTAGATCAGGAGGACTAAGGACTGCCCGGGACTATAGTAATAAATCACAGTAGGGAATTTCTTTTTGGAAAACAAAACAAATGTAACTTACTAGACAGGGAATTTTTGTAGGGGAAGTAGGAAAATATTCCAAAGGTAAGTAAGGCCTTACATGGAACTACTTTAGAATAGATTTTACTTCAATGCAGACTTTTTAAATTGCACTATGCTTATTCCAGTGTCTTACGTACGATAGGCAGTTAACTGCTTGGAGTCCCTTTGATGCTGAAATGGTTAACGTGCTGTCTGCTACCCAGAAAGTTTGGAGGTTCAACTCTACCTGGGGACACTGTTGAAGAAAGGCCTGCAATCTACTTTGGAAAAGCCGTTGGAAACTCTACAGAGCACATGCGATCTCCATGAAGTGAATTAACTTGAAGGCAATTGGTTTTTAAACAAATATCTGCTGTATAGATAGATTCCCAAATCCAATCCAACCCACTGCTGTTAGTTAAGTCCAAATCAATGACCCTATAGACAGAATAGAACTGCCTCATAGAGTTTCCAAGGAGTACCAGACAGATCTGAACAGCTGACCTTCTGGTTAGCGGCTGTAGCACTTAACCACTATGCCACCAGGCTTTCCATAAATAGATTAGGATATAGAAATTATTTATCCCTTACTTAAAGTTTCTCTTCCACTCTGATGCATGAAATGAAATATCAGATTGACAGGACAGATTGGTTATTTTTTCATAAGAAATTATAAATTGATGTTTACTCATTAACTTATTCATCTATTCATTCCACAAATGTTTATTGAGTGCCTCTAACATACCAGTTCCTTTCATGATACAGTGACTTAAATCATAGGGTCCACTTTCTGAAGGAGATCTTACTCAGTGATTTATTCAAGGCTTTGGGACATCTTGTTTAGAATCAGTGAAACCCTAGGCAAGAATTCTGATATGATTTGTAAACCTGCAATTGCCAAAAATTAAAGCATAAGAGCTAAGAGAGCCATCTTTTCTCTGCAACAAAGTAGCTGAAACCCAGATCGGGGTAAGTTTGAGTATTACTGAGAGACTGCTTTTCTAAAAAGCACATTAGGGTATCCCAAATGGAATTAGAATATTTGCGCTCAGCAGTCTCCAAAACGGCAGCTTAGAGACTTTGAAATCAATGGAGCTCCACTCAGAGGGAATAATATATACTGTGAGACTGTAGCCCAGTGTATCATCTAATGAATGATACCCAACAGAATAAACATGCATTTGAGTTGTCGTTGTGGTTTGCTGCCTTTCTTTTTCTTTTTTTCTAAAGTAGAAAGAAAACAAGTAATGCAACGAGCTTGCCCAACAATGCAAAATAAGGGCTATCTTTTCTTTCTTTCTTTTTTTTCTATTTCTCTTACCATTTGCATTTTTCTGTTATCTATAGATTTACTACTCAGTTCTTCCACAGGGATGCTAGGTAATTAAGCTTTCCCCAGGACACATTAGAATAGTTTTGAAATGCTTTGGAAATAATACTTTTTCTTATATTATTTCTAGTATGAAGAGTGAACATGAAAGACAAATTATGCTATTTTAATTGGACACTGTGTGTTTTCTTTTTTCCTTCTTGCCTTCTGTTTTTTTTTTCTTCCTTTAAAAAAATATGTATTTGTCACTTTCTGAGTTATTAGAAATGTGGTTATCAGCAAGAGGAATATGATTTCTATTTTCATTTAATGTATATTATATCTAAAACAATAGAAAGTAAGTGCATTCACAAAAATACAGCAAGAACAATGCAAAAAATGAAATGAAATAGATTTATGGAGAATGATTTGAATGGCAAGATGTTACAGCATATCTGTAGTTAGGAGAGTTCTCTTTGATAAAATAACATTGTAGTTGAGACATGAATGGTGGACAAGAAACAAATATTCAAAAATCTGGTTGCAGAGAGTTTTAAGCAGAGGTAATACTAAGTTTTCACTGATTGATTTATCGAAGGGATAGTTAAATAGCTACCTTACATAAAAAAAAATGAACAACAACAACAACAAATGCAACAAACTCTTTGCTGTCAACTCAGTTCTCACTCACAGTGACCCTATAGGACAGAGTAGAACTGCTCTGTAGAATTTCGAAGAAGCACCTGACAGATACAGACTGCCTACCTTTTTGATAGCATCCATAGTGCTTCACTACTATGCCACCAGGGTTTCCAAATAGCTACCCTTACTAGAGTTTATAGTACAAAAGGAATCTTGGTATGAAATGAGACAGGCAAATGAGGCATAAAGAACAGTTCACGTAGTCTTGGAGGCCTTGTTGTATGTCCATATTTTCTTCAAATGGGAAGTTACTGGATAGTTTTAAATAAAGGAGTGACACACTTTGATGACCAATATAAAATTGGTCTCTCTGGCTGTTGTGTGAAAAACAGGTTTCAGATAAATTTTGGAGGTAAAGCTAAAAGGATTTGCTGATGGGTCAAACATGGAAAGCATGAGAGAAACAGAAATTCGGGATAACTTGTACGATTTTAGCCTGAAAATACAAACAGTGGTTTATCTCATTATGTATGGAAGACTCAGAGAGACACAGATTGGGGTAAATGGGTTTATTTCGGTAAATAAAAAGTTCTTCTTTGGGAAATGTTAAGTTTGGGATGATTACCAGGTATTTAAGTGGAGACGAGAAGTTGGATATATGGTATTGACTTTCAGGGCTAAGACCAAGGCTAAAGATAGAAAACTTAGTCATATTGTCATGTTGGCAATTACCACACTGAATGAGAAAATGAATGCTATGCATTGTGTCCCAAGTTGACAAAACATATATTTAGTCATTAAGGCATGTTTTCAAATAAATGTAGTACTTACTGCTCCTTTCTCCTACAAACTACCTGAGATGGTTATATACTTGCACTGTCTGTCATCTTGTTTCCCTTGTAATCTTCATGCGGGAATTAGAGAAGTGGCCAAGCCAAGTGCCGTCGAGTCGGATCCGAGGGCAGCTTAAACATGCAGAACTGAACAAAGAAATCAGCACTTTCCAATGACCATGATTTGACGAGTGCCATACTTTTTAAAATAAACTTGCTGTATGTATTTATATAGCAAAACATTTGTGAGTACCATACTTCTACTTAATTAATTAAACCAATCCTCACAAAAGAAGTCACACTTTTAGATTCTCTTCCCCAACTTAGTGGGAACCTGTTGTCAGATGTGTGTAGGCACCTGTAATTTAGTGGAAGAAGGACAGGAAAAGAAATAAAGAGTCTACAGCAAGTGTCTAGACCAGACCTGTAACATTTTCTTTCCTTGCACGTGTGTTTTCCATATACACCCATCTTAACTTGTAAAAATATACTGTAGTTAACTAGGAAATTTTGGTTATGAATTGACCTATAGAACAGAGTATTCAGTATTAGGAGACAGTTTTGGGGCCACTCTTTGAAAGTATAACTAGAAATGTGTATTATGTATTCTACAGAGCCATCAGTTTTCCCAGAATGGAGGACACAAAAAGAATAAATAAATGTATGACTAAAATATGACATGTAAATAGCTACTGCTGAAACAGAAATGAAAGCAAAACACAGAGTTATATTTTCCTTTGAAGAACATAAATAACACAAGATCTATTGAAACTATATAGACTGTAAGCCGGGTGTGGGCAGAAACCATTTCTCTTTTGTTTGCTATATGTCTCTAACCAAGCCTTCAGCATACTCTAATGTACTCATAAATATGTCAGGAATGAAATAATCAAGTATAACTATAAAGCTAAAATAGTAATTTTAAAAGCTCACATATTTATTGTTCTTAACCACGTGTCTAGCTCTATGCACAAGCTGGCTTCCATCTGTGTGTATCATGACCAATGTGCCCACTCCCAAATACAAAGATTTGTTTTTCACCTTTGACAGAACCATAGGCTTTTCCACAGCAGAGCTTTTAAATATTCTCCTGGATTCTCTTCACTCTTTTTGCTCCATTCTTTTCTTCTAATTAACCTCTGCTCGTATTATCTCAGCTCAAACATCACTTCTCCAGGGAAGCCTCCTTGACAAGTTTGAGTAGAGCTCTCTCATGCCACTTAGTTATTATTCTCCTTTATAACAATCACTGCAGTTTCTCATTATAAACCGAATGCCCTTGAGTTGCATTCTTACTAATAGCAACTCTATAGGACAGAGTAGAACCGCCTCCTAGGGTTTCTAAGGCTGTAAATTTTTCTAAAAGTGGAGTGCTACATTTGAGCAGCTTGTAGGCTCCATCTTAGGCTGAGGTCTCCAGAGAAGCAAAACCAGCAAAGCACATGTATTCATACATATATAGAGAGACTTAGGACTTGTGCCGTTTGTAGAAGCTAGAAAGTCCCGAATCTGCGGGTCAGACATCAGGCTGGAGGCTTCTCCTGACTGATGTAAGTTCAGGGGCTGCTGAACCCAAAGTAGGTAGATCAGATGGCAGGCTGCTGGTTCACACCCCAAGAACCGAAGGTCAGAAAACAAGTTGAAAACAGAACCACAAATGGAGTTCTGCCAAGATTTGCACATGTATATTGGACGCGAATTATACCACCAAGGAAATTCCACTTTCCTTGGCTGATTGGCTTGATTGATCTGATTGACTGATCTTATTGGCTCTTGATCTGATTGGTTGTTCATGTTAGATCACTAAATGGAGAGTAATTACATAGTATCTGCCAAGCCACTGAGAATCATGGCCTAACCAATTTGACAGGTAACCGTAACCATCGCACGTTTGAATCTTTGACTTTTCAGTTTGTAGCCAAACACTTAACCACTGAACCACCAGGGCTCCTCAGTTTCTAATTATATAAGTGTATAATTGTTTCATTAACAACTTGCTTTCTGACTGTAACTTAAACAGGTCTTTTTCAATACCATTGTATCTGGGCCATGACAACAGGAGGCGCTTAGTACAAATCAACTATTTTCATGATTTCTAAAGTGACGAGAATTAAGGCCTCTCTAAAATTCAAGATGAAAACAAAGCTGTTTTGTTCAGGCTGACTTTTAATAGTACCAATGGAAGTTAATCAAAATATCGAATGAAATTTGCACCAGAAAGAAAGTTTTATAGATGTCTCTTTGAAGTAATTAAAGAACATGAAAACGTAGTTTCCAGTACACATGCAACTGCTTTTGAGCTGGTATTATTTAGGAACTCAAAATGAATTTAATACAACAAGCATCTAGGACACCATCAGCTTCTGGAGAATCTAGATTCTGTGCTGGTGCTTGACCCCAAGCACAAAGGGCATGCAGTGGCATCTGTTACTTAGACTTCAAGGCAGATTCAATTCAAGAGCAGCCGAGGCCATTGCTTTCTCTCACTGTACTTAGTCAAATGTTGTGGGAAAAATATTCCCCTGTCTGCTTGGGAAAACTCTGTCTTTTCCCGCATTGCATAAGACATTCACCCTTTGTCACATATTGTATAAGGTACAGAATTTACCCTTTCCGTACATTAACTCCTGTGCTTTTTTTTTTTTTTAAAAAAAAAAATTATGTTGGCGAGGGAATTAGGAGTCTAATTTCCACATTTGGGGACTTCATTCTTCAATGTAAAAAGACCGATATTAATAAATGTCTTTTAGTTTAAATGGGTATAATGACATAGGAAAGCTATCATTACATAGGAAAGCTATTGTTAGATATCATTTGCTAATTTGGTATTAAGTCATATTGCTATAACATTTTTTTATTTTTGCCACCGGATTTTGAGATACTGAGATTAATATCCTCATTTTATAAATGAGCTTAAATAAGTTACGAGATTCAATAGTTTAGGGAAGAGAACACCTATATTGCAGTCAGGCAGAGTTGGGTTTATAAAAGGATTTTAGCAGTTTTTTCTTCTCTTTTTTTCTTTTTATACTATTTGTTGACTGTAGAACCTTGAGAAAATTAGTTATTGTACCCCCCTTACTTCCCTTTCCTTTCCAATCCCAGCAACCCTCCCCACCAAGTTTTGCTTATCACATCCATGAATTGGTGTTAATATGACTTAGCTCATATTGTTGTTGTAAAGTCTGAATAACAAGACACGCTTGAATTTTAAAAACCATATTCAAAACGTTGCTAAGATGTTTTTTACTCCAAGTCCACTATTTTTCCATGAGATCATGCTACATAACAATAAATACAGCGTAAATAAAATATTACATTGTATCCTAAAAATATGCCAGCAACTTAGAAAGCAACAGCAAGTGGAAGAGCGAAGATAGATGACTTTAGTAGATACGGGGCTTAGAAAAGTAACGGACTGAATGTCAAAGAGCTAGCTAGACTTAAAACTCACGGGAGCTAAGGGGGGGTAGGTGTTATATATTCAGATGTAGGATGCGTTCAACCTAAAAGATGAAGAGAGAGGGGGTCTGGGAGCATGATCACACAATATTAGTCTTTCATAGTCTATGAACACAAATCATAAGACTGAGGACAAGGCAAAGTAAGCCCAAAGCCCAAAGATTCAAAGTGTTCTTCCTCCAGGGCTTGTTTGTTCAGTAGAAGAGCCTGACAGCCCTGCAAAACACATCTTTCTGTGTTTATGCTTCTTTCCCATAAGCCCTTTGGATGTGAGTAGCCATTATTTAGCTATATGTTGGTATCTAGTAGCTAAGATGAAAGAAAATCTGTGATTTTTAAAAGATTTCAAAAGGAAAGTTTGTTGATGCTCCCTTAAAGACAGACAGAAACAACCCACTGAGAAGATGTCTAGAAGGCTTCTGTCAGAAGTGAATCGAGTGTGCATGGCTCCGCAATGCTGAGAAAATAGCCAGTGATTCCTTCACAAAAAACAGGCTATGACCTCTCACTTCTTTCTTCAGATTCTTTTTCTGCTTTTACGTTTTCCAAGTGCTTTACCAACCTCCATTCCCCGCCAAGAAACAAAAAACAAAACTATTTCAGGCTTAGTCGTGTGTCTGGATTCACACAGTAAGGAGAGAAGACATAAACTAAATCCATGCCTGGCCGTCATAAGCCTATATTCTTTCTGTCTGTTGTCTCATACCCTTTTGGGATGCACTGAGAATCCTTTTTTATCCCCCCTGAAAGGAGCTAACATTAGCAAGAAATAACAAGACCCTCAGTGAAAGTTAGGTTGAATTTAGCATGCTTAATTTTTTAACATGCCTATTAGAGATGACACCATTCCCCTTAGTTAATTTTAAATCTAATTGAAGAGAACAATTGTATAAATATTAGGGGTGGGACTGGGAGAAGCATTTGAGAATTGTCCTTCAGCACTCCCTCTCTCTCTAGTCCTTTTATGTCTATGCACTGGCAAATCATTACCCAATGGAATAATTCCACATCAGTTGTTAGGCGTTTGGTTAGGGTCCTTGAAACAAACAATGCTCATACCTCACTAAGAGACAGTTATATAATGGTGGCGGGAAGAAAACATTTTTCTTGAATTTTGCACAAGATGAGGGTCCTGGGCAGTTGTCAATGTTACCTTTACAAATGCAGAGTAACGTTCTAATCCAGGGACTAGGCAGACAGCAGCAAGGTCACAGCGAGGGGGAGGAGGTCACTTTACATCCATAATGGCAAATAAAAAGAGGCCCTTGTTGCCCATAGCACACGTGTGGGAATTCAGGAGCTGCTATGTTTCTGAGAGCACACAACGCTGTGAGCCTGATTCTAATAATGTCTCATCTTCCAAGGAAGAGTCCTGGTTGGAAGAGTCCTGTCCTCTGTGGTACACTTTCTGCTGCTGCAGCGCTTTCTTTTCCAAATGCCAGAGGACATTCCATTCCCTGTAGGAACAACTGCATCCTTTCATTTTTTGCCTTATCCAAATAGGCACCTGAGGTACTCAGCAATATGCTTTTTGTGCCATGAATTCAAACAAATTTTTAGTTTAAGAGAATGTGTATTTGTGGACATGTTTGAAACTCTGAAGATTGTATGCCACATTTCCACCTGATATAACTTGAAATGCCTAAGACACAAAAGCTGTGAAAATTGGGATTCATTAAAGCATAGAAAAAGTCTGTCCGCTATAACAGTACATAGCAAAGATCATTACGGAGAGAGTAACTGTGAACGTCTAGCATGCATTTTTCTCGTACACAGCTGCTTTCCTGAAAATCAAATTCTTATATTTTTGGAATTTTTCTGAAAGGGTGAAGGAAGGATTATCATGTGTGTGATACAGCCATGGGCTAAATGCCATTTATTATCCTGACTGTAATCAGTTAAAACAATTAGGAAGAGTTGACTGGTAAAGGAGCCCTGGTGTCACAGTCAGTAAGAGCTTGGCTGCTAACCAAAGTGTCAGTAGTTCAAATCCAGTTTGAGTCTGCCAGCTGCTCCTCAGAAACCCTGTAAGTCATGGAACTAGTCAACTTGAGAAATCAAGAAATACACCTCTGTCCTTGCAAAGCTTGCTGTCTGTGAAGCAAGAGACAAGAATTCTAAAAGGTGGTTAACTATACATTGCCAGAAAGAAGATATTCTAGGTAAGTAGTGTAGTGCAGACAAGTCTCTGGGTGACACAAAGAGTTAATATGGTCTGCTGTTAACCAAAGGTTGGAGGTTCAAATCTACCCAAAGGCGCCTCAGAAGAAAGTCCTGAATAATCAGTGATGGAGAGGATTTGGAGAGATTAGAACTCTCCTACACTGTTGGTAGGACTGTAAAATGGTACAGCCACTATGGAAATCTATTTGGCTGTATCTTAGGAAACTAGAACTAGAAATATCATATGATCCAGCAATTCTACTTCTTGGAATATGTCCTAGAGACATCAGAGCTACCACTCAAACAAACACAAGCATGCCAATGTTTATTGAAACTCTTTCCATAATAGCAAAAAGAAGGAAGCCACGTAGATGTAGATGCCCATGAACAGACGAACAGTTGAACAGACTATGGTATATTCATACCATTGAATACTATGCAATGATAAGAAACAATGATGGCTTAGGGAAATACCTGATAACATGGGACCATCTGGAGGAGATTATGCTGGTGAAATTAGTGAGATGCAAAAGGACTAACATTATATGAGACCATTATTATAAGGATGCAACAGATCATTTAAGCCCAGAAGAAATCGATATTTGATGGTTACAAGGGTGGGAAAGGAAGGGGAGGGTTTTCTTCCATAAATTAGATAGCAGTTAGGATTTGGGTTGGGTGTGGAAAGTGACAGCATATACTAGAAAAGAGATACCCACAACTGTTCTACTTCAAAATGAGAAACTGTTCCCTAAATGTGGCCCACCTTTTTGGAAGGCTAGAGTGACAGGGTCTGGGATTGGGGGACCACATTTTCAGTGGGCTTCCAGACTGATTGGAATATTCAAGCTCTTTTTTTTTCTCTTTCTCTTAACACAGTGCTCTTCATACCACCTGGGTGAGTGGTGTCTGGGTTCTTAAAAGCTAGCAAGTTGCCATCTTAATAGCATCAGTTGGTCCCAATCTACCTGGACCAGAGGTGATCAGCGGACATCAAAGACAGGAGGAAAACATGAGCCCACCGAATGGAAAGAGCCATATGAGCCTGAGCCTTCTTCAGCAAGGACCAGAAGAATTAGATGGTGCCTGGTCACCACCAATGACTGCCCCAATGGGATGCACACTTCAGAGCACTGGGCACTGTGAAAGAAGGATTAGAGGGAAGAGCTAGAACTCTATCAAAAGACTATACTTAGTGGTTTATCAGACTGGAGGGCTCAGTGAGAGCATGCTACCCAGATTTTTTAACCTCAGACCACATCCAGCACCGGGGCCAGCTCTCCAGACAAGACTGAATTGGACTATACAAAACAGAGTGAGTGAGTCCGGTGACAAACAAACCTTCAGACTTAAATATATACATGGGGCTGTCCTAGAGGCTCATTGCTTGAGCCCAAATGCTATGGTACTGGGAGTCAGATCTTAGTCAAAGGATCAAGGGAAGTTCTGAATGAAAGCGGAGGAGTGTGCTGTCAAGGACAGGAGAGGAGAGCAGTTAGAATAGAGTAGCAGTGAAGGTTGCAGGTGTTACATGGTGTCTTAGTCACCTGGTACTTCTCCAGCAGAAAACACCACGAGTGGAAGGCTTCACAAAGAGAAACTTTATTGTCACACTCCAGTAAGCCCCAAACCCATTTATAAATTATAAGTCCATTCCACAACAGAAGGCCACACGGTATGGTGGGCTGAGTCCAAATGTGAGGATCGCATCTCGGCCCAGGAACCTCAGCTCCAAAGGACATGCTCTGCTCTCAGTGCTGCTTTCTCGGTGGTGTGAGGTTCTCAGCTCTCTGGGTTCACTTCTCTCCCTTATGTTTCACAGCTGGTAACTGGAGTCCTGCCTCACCAGCACAGCTGCTGCCCCTTCTCCATCATCAGTATCACAGAGGCAGGATTCACGACACACGGGAGGAATGGCACCATACTGGGACTCACAGCCATGTCAAATCAGTACATACATTTTAGGGGGAACATGATTCAATCCATGACACAGAGCAAATTGATATAGACTGTGAAATTGTTCTCAAATCACAATATAATTTATTTAAAAATTCAGAAAGCCCTGGTGAACTACGTCTTAAAAAAATCAGCCACTGAAAGCCTTAAGGAGCACAGTTCTACTCTTAGCACATGCGGTTGCCATGAGTTAGAATTGACTGGATGGTAACCGATTTAGCACGGAAAAATGTTTTGTGAGTACAGCAGACGAAGCTAGTCTTTGGATGTAACTGCCTGAGAAGGAATTCGAATGTGGACTTGAAGCCACTGATGTGATATCTTTAAATAATATTAGCAGGAAGGCGTTTTGGGAAGGTAAGCAGTCATTAGAAGAAAAACAATTATACACCAATTCTAACTCTTTTTTTCCTTTGGTATTTTTAGGTGAAAGGAGATACAAAGATCCAAAGACATTCAAGTTCTTGCATGTCCAGTATAGATTTACAGAGGCCGTTTTGACCATGACTGTGAGTACTCACTTGCTTGCTTTCTTATGGGGTCTGGGAGAGGTGGATGCTAGGCATCATAAATAACTAGTTCAGTGACCTCAAGTAAATCCTGAAACTTCTCACTCATCAATGGGATGAGAATGGTAACAGTGGTTTTCTTGCGTTATTTGTGAAGATTAAATTAAGTAATGTATATAAAGATATCACATACTTCCTGGCTTATAGTCATTACTCAGCAAATTTGAGTCCATCACCACCACAGTCCATGAACTTCATCTCCATATCTTGCCGCCTGTACTCTCTTTGGTGCTATCACTTTCTCTTTTCTTGCTCGATCTTGGTCAACCTTCCCTTTCAAATTCCTTGGTTGGTATTCACCAAACAAGTGCTCCACTTCTCAGAGATGCATGGATAATCCTTTTTTTTCCATGTTTTATTTCAGGACATTCATGCTTTCACACAGTTTCAGCTACTGACTTTTTTTTTTTTTTTCCCCCAGATAACAACTTCTAATCCATATCTTTGCCTAAGTCTTCTCTTGCGTGCTTCGAGTCACAGAATCTTTGACACAGTGCTATCGTCCCACAGTCATCCGAGGTGCATGACACTCATGTGCACCCCTTTTTCTGTCTCGAGTTGTCTAAATTTTTGAAGACACTTCACTCCAATGAGCCTCCAGGCACGAACCTAGGCATCAACCTTTACTTCTTCCTTTTCTTCATCTTTCCATAGACAAGCAATCATCATATGCTGTAAAATCTTTTCAAATTTCTCTTCAAACTCATTTTATTTCCTTTAGTATTCTTTCCGTTTACCTCCTTATAGCTCCTGTTATCCTAGAAATTCTCATTTGTGGGTGTGGTCTGCAGCCCAAGAAGCTGCATCATTTCTAAGCTCACTTGTTCCAAGGCCCAGTTACCAGAACTTCTATCCTAGATGATGATGCCTTTCTTTCCAAGCTTGCTCCTTAACAGTCCATCAATTATGATAACAAATTTGATTATGGTATTTGCTTGATCAAAATCATCAAAACTTGTAACACTTGTAGAATTAAAGAACACAGTCTGAACTCTCTGTGCCAAGCAAGGCTCTGGATCACAACCTTCCCTGGCAGTGTGTTGTTGTTGTCTTTGTTAGGCGCCATTGAGTTGGCTCTGACTCATAGCAACCCTATGCGCAACAGAACAAAACACTGCCCAGCCCTGCGCCACGTCCACAATTGATTTGCAGCCACTGTGTCAATCCATCTTGTTGAGGGCCTTCTTCTTTTTGACTGATCATCCACTCTACCAAGCGTGATGACCTTCTGAAGGGACTGTTTGATCCCTTCTGACAACATATCCAATGTATGTAAGACACAGTCTTGCTATCTTTGCTTCCAAGCAGCACACAGGTTGTATTTCTTCTAGAATAGATCTGTTTGTTCTGTTGGCAGTCCATGGTACATTTAATATTCTTCTCCAAAGTCACAGTTTAAAGATGTCAGTTCTTCTGTCTTCCTTATTCACTATCCATATTGCATATGATGCAATTAGAATACCATGGCGTGGGTCAGTGGCACCTTAGTCTTCAAGGCAACGTTGTTACTTTTCAATACTTCAAAGAGGTCCTTTGCAACAGATTTTCCCAGTGTAATGTGTTTTTTGATTTCTTGACTGCTGCTTCCAGGGGTGTTGAGTCTAGCCTTATTTATTACTGTTAGACGGTATGCCTTCCAGACAAAAAGCCCAAACAAACTAACAAAAAAGACCCAATGCCCGCAAGTCAACTCCAACTCGTAGTGACCATATTGGCCAGAACAGAACTGCCTCAGTGTTTCCTAGGCTGTAATCTTTAATCAAGCAGGCTGCCATGTCTTTCCACCACAAAGCAGCTGGTGGGTTGCAAACTCCTAACTTTAGGGTTAGCAGCTGAGGACTTAACCAGAGCACAGCCAGGCCTCCTTGGCAGAGGGAACATACCTGGGTGCAAGCCTGGCAAGTAATGTGAGGCAACAGGAACACCTAGCCCTAGGGTTCTCATGGTGGTTAACTGAGATAATACATATAAGAATGTGCAGTATTGCCTTATACATAGTAAGTATTCATTACATTTTAGATGTCGTTATTTCCAAACATTCGCGCACATCCGACACTCAATTTATATTTCAATATTTGGACTATATTTCCAATAGAATTTGTGCCTCCCTGTCTCTCCTCTGGACAGGAGCTGCCCATTCAGTTTCATGTATCTACTTGAATTAAGAAGCACATTCTCTAAAGAAGAAACATTTGTTTGCTGTAAGTATTCTTAACGAGTACTATTTTGTGGTCTATGGTCTAGTCTAATCTTCGTTAAAAGCACTGGCACTGGGAATGGTTTAGTTCTGGGTTAACAGAGTCTGAGGGCCATGTCTTTTGGGGCTCCTCTACTCTCAGACCATGAAGTGGGGTCTTTTTATGTGAATTTGAGTTCTCCGTAATGCTTTTCTCCTCATCTGTCAGACTCTTTGTTGGGTTCCCTGTCAGAGCTAGTACCATATCTTTGAATAATTTTTTAATATTTGTGCTGTTTTCTGTCCCTCTCCTTGCTCCCTACTTGTTTACCAAACTCCTTCTATTCCTATTTCTTAAAGATTAAGCTTAAATGTCATCTGATTTGTGAACCCTCTCTTGACTCAATCAGTTAAATTTAAACACCATTTCCCATTACTTCTATCAACACTACTCTACGTCGGCATGATTATTTGCACGGCTTTTTCTTTTCTACTCTGAGAGTTTCCGGATGGCTGTTAGAAACAAGCAGCCACCAGAGACGTCCCTAGGGCTCACTGAGGGAGCTATTAGAGTGCCCACAGTGCAGTTCTAGTCTGTCACATGAGGTTGCTATGAGTTGAAAATTGACTCGACAACACCTAATAATAGCAAGCTTTAATTGTATATTTTAGTTTTAATTAATTTATTATTATTATCTTTTAAAATATTTTATTGTGTCTTTTGGTGAAAAGTTACATAATAAATTAGCTTTCCATTCAACAGATTATACACAAAGTATTCCGTGGTATTGTTTGTAATCTCCACACTGTGTGAACACTCTCCCCACTCCTACCTTGAGTTCCTCATTTCCTTTGATCTGCTTTTCGTACCCCTTCCTGACTTCTTTTCATCTTTACTTTGGGGCACATGTTAACCCTTTTGGTCTTGTATAATTGTTTATTCTGTGGTACACTTTCTTTTCAGGTGTTGTTTATTTTACACGTCTGTCTATTGTTTGACTAGAAGGTTGTTTCTGGGATTGCCTGTGTTCCAATTTATGGCCATTGTCCTGGGAATTCCTTCTCAAGACATTAAGCCTGGTAGTTTTAATTATTATTATTATTATTTCTACATTTTTATCCTTCTCTGTTCATGACCATCTACAATGATCCATCCAGTCAAGGTGGTTGTAGTAATAGCTGGGCAACATCTAGTTCCACTGGTCTTCGGATTGTGCAGACTGTGGTGGGTGTAGTCCATTAGGCTGTTGGACTAATTGTTCCTCTGAGTCTTGAGTTTTATTTGACCCCCTTTACTAACTTACTTTGTAAGGGAAGAGACCACTAGTTGTTTCTTAGATAGTTGCTCACAAACTTTTAAGAGCCTAGGCACAACTCATTAAAGAAGGATGTAGAACATTGCTTTCCATGTACTTTGTTACACCAGTTGAATTAGATACTCTCCAAGACAACAAGCTTTTAAAAATATAAGTTTTCTGTATCATATGGCACATCTCAAGCTAGGAGTAAGGGACACTACCATAATCCCTATTTAACCACCATTGGATTAAAGAATTCAAGGTAGAACTTTGAATTACAACAGAATTTTCTTTAAGTTTTCCAATTTCCCATGATTGTCCTACTTGCCCACTCTGGTATCCTTGGGATGAGAACAATGCCTGAGCTTACTCTCTGACTCTTTCTTATACTGGTTCTGGCTGTTCAAACCCAAGTTTGGACAGCCAGAGTTTAAGTTGATCGTGCTTTTTGTATCTTAAGTATAATGGGTGGAAGGTGGGAAGTAAAGACAGAGTAATAGTTGCAAGCATTTTGCTAGCTTTTGTATAATGCTAGCTGATACACTTACTTGTGCCTTTAAGGAATTTGCAGATGGATCAAGAGGCAGTTGTACAAACAGAACAAGGGGACACTGCATGCTTTCAAGCCAGGAAAGGGGTGTGTCAAGTGTTTTAGTTAGCTAAGGCTGCTCTAACAGAAATTCCACAGAGTGGATGGCCTTAACTAAGGAAAGTTTATTCTTGTGCAGTCTGGTAGGCTATAAGTCTATATTCAGGGTATCTGGTCCAGGGCAAGGCTTTCCCCTTTTTGGCTCTGGAGGAAAGTCTGGTATTGCATCAGTCTTTGTCCAGGGAGCATCTTGGTGCAGGGACCTCAGGTCTGAAGGATGCACTCTTTTCCTGGTGCTGCTTTCTTGATGGTACAAGGTTCCCAATTCTCTGCCTGCTTCTCTGTCCTTTTATCTCTTGTAGGATGAAAGGATTAAGGGTGGGACAAGCCATACTCCAAGGAAACTCCCTTTACAGTGGAGCAGGGAGGTGATCCTATGAATGGAATTACAGTCCCACCCGAATCCTTTAACACACAGCATAGGAAAACCACAAAATGGAGGACAGTCACAAGATACTGGGAATCATGGCCCAGCCACATGGCTACACCTACTTTTGGGGGGACACAATTCAATCCATGACATCAGGGTTATACCATTTCACCATACCTTTTCAATCTGTATGCTCAGCAAATAATCCAAGAAGCTGGATTATATGAGGAAGAACCAGATGATACCATGTTATGGGATAGAAGTGAAGGAGATTTGAAAGACTGATGAAGATAAAGGACCACAGTCTTCAGTCTGGATTGCACCTCAACATAAGAAAACAAAAATCCTTGCAAATGGATGAGTAGGCAACATCATTACAAATGGAGAAAGGATTGAAGCTGTCAAGGATTTTGCTTTACTTGGGTCCACAATCAATGCCCATGGAAGCAACAGTCAAGAAATCAAAAATCATATTCTTTGTGAAAATCTGCTGCAAAGGATCTCTTTAAAGTATTGAAAATAAAGATGTCACATTGAAGACTATGGTGTTCGTGACCCAAGTTGTGGTATTTTTGATTGCACCATATGCATGAGAAAGCTGGACAATGAACAAAGAAGACAGAAGAAGAATTCATGCCTTTAATTGTGATGTTGGGGAAGAATGCAGAATGCACCATGAGCTGCCAAAGGAAAAAAAGGTTGTACTTTGAAGAATTACAACTGGAGCGCTCCTTGGAGGCACAGATAGCGAGACTGTGTCTTACATACTTCAGACATGTTGTCGGGAAAGATCAGTCCCTAGGGAAGAACATCATGCTTGGTAGAGAGGAGGGTCAGCGAAAAAGAGGAGGACCCTCAGCAAGACGGACTGACGCAGTGGCTGCCACAATGGACTTATGCGTCAAGTCAATTGTGGACATGGCTCAGGACTGGGAAGTGTTACATTCTATTGTACATAGGGATGCTGTGAGTTGGAACTGTCTTGACAGCACCTACCAACAACAACTGATACATGAGAGACAGGAAAAGTATAACCCAGATATGGGCCATGAGCAAATTCTCTGGTGTACTGAGACAATCCATCAGACGTTCAGAACAGCACAGATTCTGTCACATGAGCAGCAGTTTGCTAACACTGCCTTCCAGGTTCGAGAGTTCAGGCACGGAATGGCAGCGAGTGAGGGTGAGTCAGTGGGAGCTGACATTCACCATGCACGTGTGTGCCCGGTGCAGACCTCTGCCGCTGCTCCTTTGTCTACACACCCTTATTGAGACTGTGCCTTTGAGGTTAAAACCACACAAGCCTTTGGAAAACATGTGTGTAGGCCTGTGTGACATCTCTGCTGCCATTCTCTTGCTTTTGTGTTTTGGCTACCTGCCACTGAAATGAATGGCTTTCAAACTGCTTGAAAAGTGAAATGGCACTTTTGTATAATTTTAGAACAAGGGAGCCACTCTTAATCTTTTTAAACTGACTTAGACACTTGTCAGTTATTTGAAGGGGTTTATAACTTTGTCACCAATGTAGTCATTCAGGTTTTTAAAAAGCAGGTACCGTCTGTAACAGGAATACTTTTTTGGCAGAAAATGTAAGCACTGAAATTATTACTCAGTTTGAACTTGATTCTAAAGATTCAGCACCTCCCTTCTAGAATTCAAACCTTCTTCCACGTATTTGCAGGTTTTACATGCTAAGTTAAAAACATGAAGGACTTTCCCCACAATTAATCTGAAATTATTTTTCTCTTTTTACACTTGCTGAATAATGTGTCTGTTCAATAGGATGTCTTCAGTTTGGTGTAGTATCTCCAGACTGCTATTCCTCATTGGTGTTCTTTAAAAATCATTTCTATTTATTGTCCTTGTCACAACACACAAAGAAGATTCTGAAATCGGGTTGACTTATTTGCATCATGAGTATGGAGCAACTCCCTACATAATCTTTCAAATGAAATTATTTATAGCTCTGGTGTATGAGGGGGAAACACAAACAAAAAATCTAAAGGTTTTACTTTGTGTATGCTTTGGAAGTTACCAGCAATTTTAGAAATATGTTTAGTGAAACAGAAAAGAAACAAGAGGGGGAAAAAATCTCACACAAATAAATAAAAAACATCTGGCTGACAACTTGTATAAGTCTCAGACTTGAGCAACTTTAAACTGCCAAATGTTAAAGCTCTGAAAGTAGAGATTTGTAATGGAAATGCTAAGTGACCCTTAAAAGGCTTAAGGAGACACTGTCAAATAATTTAGGGTCACAGTTTGACCAAGTATTAAATTGTCATAATCTGGTGGGAAATATGTTCCAGATTTTAAGTTTTTTCTTTTTAATTTTGGTAACTGTACATTTATTAATTCATGAAACTCAATGAAAATGTAAATAGGCATTGCTCATTTAGAATCATCAATGTGAGACAAGCCAGTAAAAATGACCAGATGTTTCTTTCCATGATCAGAGACACAATGATGTAAAATCCATAGCATTGCTACACAATCAGCATGTAAGTCAGATTGTCCAACGTTCTGTCAGAGGGAAGTCCATACACAACAAATAGGTTAATAAGTTCCCCCAGACAAAAGCTAATTTTTTTAAATTGTAATGTGAGCTATTAAAAGAGCAAATGTCTAACCCAATTTTATGGTCATTAAATTTTGCTACCAAACAATCTGACTCTGGATGACCATGCTTTTGTGCTTTCTTTATACTTTCATACAATCTGGGTCCAAAATTCTGTGACTAGAATCCAAACTCTCTTAAGTAATAGAAGGAATTCGGTCTTTAAATCTTTTCATTTGATTTTTCTTCTGTATAAGATGCCATTACCTTGACATCTGTACAGATTATTCTTTAGATTAAAATCCTAGCAGTTCTTTTCAAATTGATTCCAAAAATATTCTCTATATTTTATACTAAAATCCTTAAAATTCAGTTTAATCTTGATTTACGGGACAGAAAAACATTTACATATAGTCATTTGAAGCAGTCTTAAGACGCCATACACACTGTTCTGTGCAGATTTTTCACAGCAACAAGCACAAGTATTGCCAGAACATTCTCAGGTAGGGTGAATCACTGCGTGATTTAATACAACACTCTCTACAAGGCAGTGCCATAGTGCAGCCATTCACTAATAAAGTCAAGCAGACTTACTGTTGTGTTTTTTTTTTTCCTTAAAATATCATTCCTAATACTGCAATCAGTTTTTTAACAGAAGTAAATTACAAAACAGGAGGAATGGAAAGAAAAAATCGCATGGTAAATTTGTGACTGCCAAAACATTTCACAGAATACTCAGACAGCATTTGTGGTAATTATTTTAGCTTGATATCAGGTTGGAAAGTAAAAGAAAAAAAAAAGATGAAAAAGCATGAGAACAGAATATTCTAAATCTGTTACCTAACTAGGGAATGAACATCTAAATCATGTTTGAAGAAAACATTTTTTTCTTTTGTTTGATTTTTCCCTCACCTTCTTATAAAACATCAGAAACTGGTCACTCCCAGAGGCAAGGTACAGAAATAGATAAATGTGTAGTCTGATCTGATATGGCAAATTGCTGTTCCTGTATTTTTCTTCTATCTGCTACCAGTCAAGCATGGACATGCTGATGAGAGAATGCTTGCATTTACTGAATGAATGAATGCTGATGTGTATGTACATACAGTTTGCAAAACAAGTTTCTCTTTAGCAACTCCTTCTTTGAATTTTATGGAAAGACAGCTTCACAGGGTGAAGAGAGACAGAAAGCGAAAAAAAGGCCACTTCTAAAGTGTTCAAAATTCAGAGCACTAATCGGGTTCCTACATTCTTGGCATTTCTGTCACCACTTAGCCTTAAATTCTCATTTTTCCTTCTCAGGTTAGCCTTTCTGCTGAGGTTTACTGGCTCCCAGGTTAGAGTGAAATGAAAACAAACTAAGAAGTTTACACCACAAGACTTGAATCGAAAGATCAGCTTGTGACTGGACACCATATAAACAACAACAACAACAATTCCTGATAAGCGTGACCGCATCAGTCCACCTAGAATGGGTCCAGCAGCACCTAGTTACAAGCAGGCATCTCTTTAGTGGCTGTGAAGTGATGCCTGTGGCGGGGCCTGGTGACCAGATCCCCCAACACAGTTAATGCCTTAGCTCGCATTGATTCAAGTCTAACTCTAGCTCTTGGGAGGCGGTTTTGCCTGGGTGCCATGATTCTTTCTAAAACAATCAATAGTTATGAATACACAACCATAAAAATTTTCAATGAAGAAAAAATATATATATGGTTTAAAGAGTAATAAAAAATCAATGTGACCGTTTGAATCTCTGCGAGTATTCCTGCAGATTACTTCCATCGGTGCAGCAAAAGGTCATGTAGTTATATATTGTCCCTTAAAACCAGTGAATGCATAATAGCTTTTGCTGCTCTGAACAAGAATCATTAAACAAATTCATAAATCAATGAAGCATACAGATGCATTACTTTAATTATCATTTCTGCTCAGATGGTTGGTTTATATAATGTAATTGTTTACTGTTTCCCAGTATTACACTGGAAAGGCTTCATTGGGCCACCTTATATGTCATATTGTCCTAAACTTAAAATCTTTTTTTTTTTTTTTTTTTTACATTAAGAACTTAAGTTTAATCCCCGGCTTCAGGATGGTGAGCTATCCTCGTTTCTTTCTTTTTCAGTTTTTGTTGTGATTGAGTGAAAGTGTATAATCCAATTTAAATTTGCATGCCCACCTATCTGCAGTTCTTTCTGCTGTCCTTGCCAAGTGACAGCAATTATTATTATTTTTCTAATGATAGCAGGAAAGAAGAGTCTTTTAAAGTCATTTATTCAGAGGCTATTTTCATTCTTACTTATTCTTGGGTTTTCTTGTATTTTTCACCTTTCTAAAATCTGACTGTGAAACTGAAGCATTTACATCTCAGTTTATGTTTCTGTAGCTAGACTTGGGAAATCATCTCCAGATTTTAATGAAGTTGCTTCTTCCCTTCCTCACTGTGCACCTAAAATATGAATTGTATGTTTTACTTGTCAGAGATAGAGCAGAGGATGTGCAGGACAGGAGTTGCTACTGAGGACTAAGAGTCTGAATTGTAGTGAGAGAAGCTGAAATCCCAGAAGATGTTTCTGTTATGGTCCTTTTAAAAAACACCAGGAGCAGCTGAATTAAATCAGTGTGGGGGAGGGGTAGGTAGAGTGATTTACTAACAGAATCTTAGTTCCAAGAAAAGGATGAGTAGCTGTCTCCTCATATCCTTAACATCCTCGTAAGTGATGACTTTCCCTGAAGTTTCTGTAGTGATAATATGCTGTCATGACCAGTGTCAAGAATAGCAAGACGAGACTTTAAGGGAGCTGTAGGAAAGCAAGCCCATGAGACAAGTAGAGAAGGTAGTTCTAGGTGCCCGACTTTGTTTCTTCTACTGACATGATTGAATCTGGGCTATGGAGTATGTCAAGTTTTAACAAAGACCACTTCCTTGGGGTAAAGATGGTTCTCCCTCGGATTACAAGACTACAGTGTTGAAAATGTGGAGTGGGTGTTTACTTTAGTAAAATGGATTATAACAATCCCCAAAGTGTGACTATAACCTATTTCTATGTAAGTATGATGGATAACTTTCATTTTGCAAACATTTCACCAAGGCTTGTAGGGAGCATTGTATTCCCAAGTGAATATCCCTCCCTCCACCCCTTGTAATGCCATCTCCCCAAATACCTGTCGTATTTCTCATCATGTGGTTTAGCTTTGCATTAACAGACAACACTTGTATAAAACTGGATACCATTATAGAAGAGTCAAATTTTACTGTTGCTGTATTATATCATGTCGGAATATCATATGTGAAACAATTAAGGCAAGAAATACAAAAATATTATAGACTCATAAAACTCAGCATCCAAGACTAGATCCAATAAAAGCTCAGATCTTTTGAAATGGTACTCAGGTAAGTGAATAGAATATGTATCATGAATATTTCAAACTCCATAGTCTCATTTTAATGTTGAGTTTTTTTAATAGTAAGAAAAAAAAATTAGGACATAAGTGAAAAAAAAGTCCTCTAAACATACAATTTCACAACTTTATACAAAAGTTTGTTCTTCCTCCTATCCTTCCTCTCTCTACTTTTTTCCTTTTTTTCTTAATGAAATAACTGAATCTAGGGTGGTAATGATAAAGTAGACCAAATGCAGTTTACCTGAGTTTTCTAGGCACTGTACAGATCCATGGCATTAATATTTATAAAAGGAAAATGATTCTATATATGTATCTATATTTTTTTAATTCTAGTATTAATGGCTAATTTACTTATTACTTCTCTCTTGAGTATTTTATAAAAAATACTATTAGTCTTCCAGGAAGGCTTTCTGTGGTGATGGAAACAGAAGGACAATAGAAACGAATGCATTCTTCCCAAAATTTATTTGACCATGGAGTTCCTTAAACTGTTATGTATTGATGGGATACCAACTGTCCTTAAGATAAAATGTACCACCTTAGATAAGAATAAGAGAGACCGATCTCCTAATTCTCCTTCCTTGAAACGTGGCCAGTGTTTAGTTAACATTTGGCCCTAACTTAATCATTCCTCAAGAACTGTCCTAGAATTAGATTTAGATTTATTTCACAAAAGAAAACAAGAAAGAGCATCTGTGTCTGTTCTGACAGGTCATAAATAGGATACACAAGTAACAGGTGTGACTAGTGACGTATTGCAGTAATGATAAACCACACTCAAGACCATCTGTTTCTTGGTATTATTATTAATATTATTTTGATATGTCTTACAGCTAGTAATATGTACTACATATAATGCTGACACATGTAATTTGCTGGTGTTATTCTCATGCCAACCTCCAAATACAAATAAAGATTGCACTTATAAAGATACCAATAATAAAAGGCAATAATAATTTTAAAAAAGAAAAAAATGAGGCATTTGACTTAGAATGAATTCACAGCAGAGTCATCAGAATGGAAGCCCTTGGTAGGTCAAGGACTAACCACAGTTTAAACCGACTTTCCCTCTCTGCAGTTGCTCACTCCAGGGCCAGCCAGATGCAGGGAGTCCCTGGCTGACGAGGAGCTTCCATTCTGATGACTCCTTTGTAAGATAGTTCTGATGTAAGTTGAAAGCATCAGTGCTTTGTTTTAGCTTTTATTATTATTGCCTTTATTATCAGTATCTTTATAAATTCCATCTTTATTCATCTGGGAGGTTTGACATGAAAATGATACCATCAGCAAATTACTAACTGCAACATGATATGTAGTACATTTTGCTAATGATACAGCCTGTTGCGAGTGCAGTTCATGGTAACTCCAATATATCATAAGTCAGAGACCACCTGTACCATGCTGCGCAGCCCTGTAGAGAGGTTCTCACAGGGAGGAACTGAGGCTTACCTGCCAACAACCAGAGACAGTTTGTCAGCAGTGTAAGTGAGTCATGACAGAAGTGGATCAATCAGCTAGTAGTGTGCTGGGAAGTGTCTTTTGGTTCTCACAGACAGAGAATGCATACCTACACATACTTGTATTATAAAGGCTGTGTAGCCCCAAATTTGCAAAATATATAATATCCTTTGGCATGAATGTTGGTTGATACTTAATGAGTAAAAACAAAAGTAAGGAAAAAAAAAAAAACACAGAGATGTAAACTGAACCCTCACTTGCTGATCAATAAGAAGCATGAGTGATTTCTTTGCTGCATTGGATATCAGATTAAAAATACTGGAAGAACAATCCCTGAAATGTTTATGCTATTGACAACATAACTGTTATATCGACAACACACTTTTAAATATAAGCTGCATTATTAACATTATAGCCATTGATTTATTAAGTCTCTTAATGTGACTTTCTTAAGTCCAGAAGAACAACAGAACTATAAATCAAGTCTTGATCCGTAGCCTCGGCCAATTCCTGTTGTATAAATATTTGCACCAGGATGTCACTGACTGCACAGTTCAAAGAAATGCTTGGGAGCATCCGACTATACATTCTTACTAGAGAGACACACAAAAAAGAAAATAACCTCAAAAGTATGTATTGTAGGAAAACAGCAAAAGAATTAAGAAAATGAATTTTAAGAATTTATTACATTTTCTTATTGTGTAACTTATTTACGAGTTTATAAAATTTAATTTTGGTAACAGCTAGCTTATAAAATTCTAGGAGCCTTGCTGGTGCAGTGGGTAAGAACCTGGTTGCTAAAGGAAAGGCTGGTGGCTGGAACCCACTAACCACTCAGAGAGAAAGATACAGCAAGCGGTCCTGCTTCTGGAAAGATCTACAGCCTCAGAAATCCGATGGGGGCAATTCTACTTGGTTGCACAAGGTCTCGATGAGTCTGAATCTGCTCAGTGGCAATGGGTTTTGTTTGGGGTTTGTGAAATTCCTTAAGCTTTACTAGCTCCTGAGACCCCATCAAGTCTTTGGATGAATATACCTTAACTGACATCTTGACCACAACCTCTTGACACACCAGAGCAAGATGTGTCAAAATTCCTGATTGGCCCAGACTGTGTGAGATAATAAGTATTTACTGTTGCTACAAACCATTATGCTTTGAGGAAACTTGTCACGCAGCAATAGATAACTAGTACGTGTACAGACTTTGTATTAGCTCCAAACTTTCAGTGAAAACGTGAAGAAGTTATTCTATTTTCTTAAGAATAAAGCAACACATTTCTCAAGATGAAATAAAACAGTATTTTGGGGAAAAGTTTTACATGCAAGAAAAAAAAAGATGATCTTTTTAATGAGAAAATGATTACAAACATCAGTTAGCTGTTTTATACAAGAATACAGTGTTAAGTGGGAAGAAAATCACTAAATATGTGAACTGCACACTGGATAAGGGTTCTTTAGAAAGAATTGCTCTGTGTAGAATAATTGCTTTATGATTCTTGAGAAATTAAAAGCTCAAATTGCTGGATTTTATTTTGAATTGTTCTTAATTTTGTTTGTTTGATTTAGATATAATACTATTTTTACATTACCAATCACAAATTCATGGAGACAATTTATATTTTATAATTATCACAAGATAAAAATTAACAATCACAAATACATATTGAAGTTATAAGAGAAAAATACAAATATAGTCCAGAAACTACTGCAGAGGTTACTAAGTAAACTCTAAGCTTGAATGTAAAGATTGAATGTTATCTTTTGTCACTCAGATGATCACTTGTGATTTTTGGGTGACCATTTTCCTTCTGTCCACCTTTGTCTCTGACTCTCTTCCTTCACCCTGGCACATTAAATTGGATTAACAGCAATTTTTATTTCATGACACACTGTCATTATGGCTCTCTGTGTGACCCTCATTTATTTTGTTTCTAATTTGTCACATAATGACCACTCCTGTACCACCTGCTCCACCCAAGAACTAGATTGTTGACAATAACTTACAATTTCTTATTTTACTCCCTCAAACTATCACATGAATATTTTCCATCTGAGGAAACTACAGTTTTGAATTTTATATCCAAGTTGCTAGTTGAAAACCTTGTCAGCTATCATTTGTTGTAAAATGGTGAACTGACCCACAAATCATAAAACCTAATGAAAAATATTTTTTGATAGAATTCACACTGCCTGAAAGAATTTGTAGAGTCCCTGGGTATACAAAAAGTTAATGTGCTCAGCCTTTAATTAAAAAAGAGCCTCAGAGGAAAGGCATGGCAATCTGCTTCCAAAAAAATTAGTTATTGAAAACTCAGTGGAGCACAGATCTACTGTAACACATACGGGGTTACTATAAAGTCTGACAGTGAGGTTGGCGAACTCATCCTAGAAAAAGTGCTGCATACCTCACTGCTGAATATCACTACAGTCAGCTTTGAAGTCCTCCGCTTGGGAAGCTGGGCACTGACGCCAATGCCTAGTTCACTTTTCAAAGCAATTTTGGAACTGTGTCTGCAGTGGCCATCAGAGCTGTCATTGTATTACCCTTGACATCCTGAATGTCATCAAAATGTCTTCATTTCAATATTTCTTTTATTTTCAGGTAAAGAGAAAACTCACTGGGGGCCAGATCAGATGAGTCGGGAGGCTGTTCTGATACAGGTATTTGTTTACTGGCTAAAAACTCCCTCACAGGCAACTATACAACTAAGCTTGCAAACTTGCCACTGTGCGCAATAGCCGTTACAGAAAAAGAGCTCCAAAATTGCTTTCAAGGGTGGGCTAGGCTCTGGGGTTGGTGCATAGGTTCTCAAGGGGAGTACTTCTGAGGTGCTTTAGGGATATTCAGCAATGATGGGTGTAGCATGAGTCAAAATTGGCTAAATGGCAACTTGTACTTGTCAAAAAATATATGAAAATCTAACAGAATTTTATTTTAGTTGAGATTTTTACCTACAAGAATTCAGTTACTAGCAAGCAAAAATCAAAACCAAACTCATTGCCAGTGAGTAAATTCTGGCTTAGTGACCCTATAGGACAAAGTAGAATTGCCCCGTGAGTCCTGTAATCTCTACAAAGGCGGACCGCCACATCTTTCTCCGGTGAGCAGATGGTGTCTTCCACCTTTCAGTTAGCAGCTGAGCACTTAACCACTAGGCCTCCAAAGCTATGGCAATGGAGTAGGGTCTTTTACTAAAGCAGTTGGAACTAATTCTCCATGATCACTGATGAGTTTTAGCAACAAGTAAATAATTGATCTATAAATTTATATAACTCCCAGAGAGCCCCACAACCATGTTTCATGGAAACATAGAATCATCTAGTATTGTGATCACCCAAGAGTCAACCTAAATATCACTTAAATGAAAATGCTTAGGAATCAGAATACACTAAATAATAAAATGTTACTTCAAATTTGAAAAGAGCCTTCTTTTACAAGGAGAATATAAATGCTTACTAGGTCAAGGAAACTAATATTTGAAGAAAAGACTCTTAAGCATTTAAATGCCAGGCAATCAAATAAAAGTATAAAAAGAGGCCATATAAGAAACAAATCACTTTTCAAAACGGCAAATAGCCTAGCTGATAAATCATTTTTGTTCTATTGGCCCTGTGTGAAGAGGCTAAAGAGATGCCACATCTTTTAAATAAATCTAGAAGCTTTTTTCATTTAGACTATTTTTTGCTGCTGTGTTTATTTCAGGAACTAAAATAGTTCCATGGCCTTTCAAAAACTGTTTTTACTCCTAACAATCAATATTAAGCATCCTTTTAAATCTAATGTTTTAATTTTATTTCCTCTACAGGCTTAGTATTCAGCATAATTTTTAAGCCAGACTGTTTAGGTTTGAAAAATTTTAAAGCATGTGTTTAACCTCAACTTCATATTAATTCAGGACTACATTATCAGGAAATTATTATCTTTCCCACTACTCATTGTAATTATCCCATTACTCTAGACTACATAAACAAATTGCAAGGTAAAAAAATAAAATGAAGCAGAGCAATATGTTCCTATTGACAAGGTGAAGGACAAGCTTCTTTGGGAGGAGGGGTGCCTTTAAAAAGACATCTTTCCATGACAGAGTATCTGGGTGAACCAAACCTATTGTAAATGAACCCAAATGAGATTTGTTTTTTAAAAAAATTACTGTTGTAGACCACCTCACACTGGGGCACACTTTTCCTCTCTTCGCTTCCTGGGGTGTACCTCTAAATTCTAAAATATAACTGAGAAAACCTCACTTTCTTATCTGCTATGTCACAGACTTGTACCATCAGTTTAATTTGGTCCTCACATTTGTATTGTCAAATAAGTGCTGCCAACCTACCTCTTCTTTCTTACTTTTAATTTTAATCATAAATGAGTGTCAGAGATGGTTTTGGCCATAGATAATGTGTGAATGCTTCTTAGAATGAATAATTTCCTTTGACACTGCAATTTAATTCCCTTCCTATTCAGCCAGGACCATGAAAAGTCCAATCAGATGACCCAGCTACCCTAACAGAGAAAAAAAATTGCTTCTGTACGAGAAGCGCTGATGTGGACTCATGCCCCAGAGCAAGCACAAGTTGGGGAAATGGTTTTGACTCGTCAAAAAGCAGAAGCTTGAACATTTGAACATTAGTGGTACGATTAATATGTCTTCTTACTGTTTATACCTTCAAAACAATACAAAAAAGAGAATGAAACATCAGTATCTTTATGCTCTTTGTTTCAAAATAAAGGTAACATACTGTTTGTGTATGACATTTAAAAATTACCTTCATTTTAAAAATAGGCAGAACATTAATGTGTGGTTTCCTAATTTAAAAACTTCCTGTTGTAAATATAATCCAGTAAAATCTATTGCTGTAGAGCCCATTCTTACTCATAGCGACTCTAAAGGATGGAGTAGAACTGCCCTGTAGGATTTCCAAGGAGTGGCTGGTGGATTTGAACTGCTGACATTTTGATTAGCAGCCAAGATCTTAACTGTGGTACCAGGACCTCCTTGTGAGTATAGTGCTTTTCAAAATATATTCTTCAGATTTCTCACTGATTAACTTGATAAATGATTTTTTTAGCATAGTTTATGGGATATACTCTTTCAGACACTGGTATATTAAAATGACTATAGCATAGTTCTTTCTGATATTCTCCCTGAGGGAAGAGATACAGGTAGACATATAACTGTAGAATTTTCAGGTCTCATGTTGTGTTACTACCGACGTGTGGATGAAGAAAACCACAGAGAAATGAATCCATGAACCCAGCAGAGCTCATTGTTGAACTGAATTCAGAGGAATATCTTGGAGTCTGTGAATCAGAGAAGGAAAAGAGAGGAATTCCAGGTACAGAGTCACTATGTTCAAAGATGGAAAGAAAAACACATTCCAGGAGAGGCGTGTATGAGTTATTTAAGTTTGAAAATCAGGAGTATGCAAGTGGGAGCAAAAGCCCCAGCAGTGAAATCTCCCCTTGAGTGAGAAGACTGAGTGAGACTTGAATCACTGGAGACTACTATCAAATAATTATCAGGTGAAGAAATAAAGGAAAACAATGAGAATATCAGTGAGGAACAATCAGAAGGATTTACAACACTTAAAAATTCAGAATGGTTCTACACATCTATAGGATGCCATCTGCTGACCTCTTGCTGGAGGAAGGGGAGTGGGTGTAGAAGAGGGGATAAGAGACTGTTGGGAGGATAGGACATGTATGGAGCAGAGAGGAGGGGAGTGCTCTCACCGGGAAGGGAGAGCAGTGGAAGCTGCATATAGGTGAGCATGTGAGTTTATATGGGAATGTACATTTTCATTCAATCATAATAAAAAAAGGAAGAAAAAAATTCAGGCTATTCTATTTGCTAGATACTGTGGTGAAACCTGGAAACCCTGGCAGCATAGTGATTAAGTGCTACAGCTGCTAACCAAAAAAGTCGGCAGTTTGAATCTGCCAGGTGCTCCTTGGAAACTCTGTGGAGCAGGGTTGCCAAAAATTTGAATCAACTCAATGGCACTGGGTTTTGTTTTGTATGGTGAAAGCCTGGCAGTGTAGTAGTTAAGAACTATAGCTGTTAACCAAGATGCTGGAAGTTCAAATCCACCAGCAGCTCCTTGGAGACAGTATGGGTCAGTTCTACTCTGTCCTTATAGGATCACAGTGAGTTGCAATCAACTCAGTGGCAATGGCTTTGTTTTGTGGGAGGAATTTGGGATACAAAATCAAATGAGTGGTGGCTGTGACTCCTGAGGTGCCATCAGTAAAGGTGAGAAAGAATGTAACCAAGTGTTACAGGTAGGTGGGGTGCATGGGGAAGGGGGATGTGTGCACCCACTCACACACACAAGTGTTCGTTTTTTGGCAAACATACAGGGGTGATGCCTAAGAACAGGGCTTTGGGAGTAAGATTGTCTGAGTTTGGAGTCAGATTGTCCCAATTTTATCAGTTACCATTCATTAATTAATACAAATCTTTAAAAAGTTAGTTAATTACCACTACATCTAAGTTTTATTTTGGTGAAATGGACTGCCTTTCTCATAGCATTGTTGCTAAGATGGGATAAAATAATCCATGGAAAGGCATTAATGCTAGTCACATGTTATGCTTCATAACATTAGATATCACACGCATGTATTTACACAAAGCATTATGGGAACAGAGGAAGGCACAGCTAAATCTGACTAAAACTTAAAGAAAAAAGGAAGCCATGATGGATGTTAGTTTTAACAGTAACAAATTCTCAATACAAAAAAGAAAGAAACGGGTGCGTTAAGACTCGAGTTCAAGACCATAGTTCAGCGAGAGGCTCTACTGTGCAGTTGTTAAGAGTATGGATTTGGGCTTTATAGTGTCTGGATTTTATCTCCAGCCCTGCAATTTGAAGGCTGTTTCAACTTAGTCAAGTGATATAAACTCTCTCTCCCTAAGTTTCTTCATTTACAAAAGAGGGAAAGTAATAGTCTCTTGAGGTGGAGAAGAATTTACGGAGAACATTATAAGACACATGGTGAATGATGTGTACTCATTAACTCATCATTAAATTTCCAGGTTTATGGTACAAATAGCCCAGTCACTTCTATATTTGGAAAGAAGTTCCTTAGAGTTTCTTGTCTTTACTTAGTTAAAGCATTTAATTTCTATCACTCTAAAGTCAAAGACAGGAATCATATGATTGTGATCTTTGTACCCCTCAATATATACACTTGTGACTGGTCCCGATTAGATGCCAAGAAAATGTTTGTTGATTGTATGCTAAAAGGAATCTTCACTGTGATGAGTTAACATCAACTTTAGCTTAGACAATTTCTAAAATAAATATCTAGATAAACACGTACATTATTTTTCCTATTTAGAGAAAGTTATTGAAAACAAATGAGAACTGAAATACGAGAGTAGTATTTCACAGACCTAAGAACTCTGGCTTAATTAGAGCTGCATTTGCAAATTATCTGACTGGAGACTTCAGCAAATTCACAGAATTTATAACACACTTAAGGGAAATTCAGATGTGTGGAGCTGACCGTCTGATGCAGTCAAATGCTCTCAGAATCACACTGAGAAAAGAACATACCAGTGTCTAAAATGCATAACAAGCATTTAGCAATTTTCTTGTTGCCTATCAAATTCTTTAGCCTAATGGAGACTTTAAAAGAAAGTAGTCCTAGGCAATAAATAATTTAGAGAGGAACATGAAAGAAAGCCATCATGTGCTGTGTATTAGTGATGATGAAAACACTTTGAATAACCAGACTCCTTTACTCCAGGGTCACTATGAGTTGGAATCAACTTGATGGCAGTGGGTTTGTGTTTGGTTTCCTACTATAAAACCAATATTGATTTCTGTGGGAGAATTTATGGTGCCAATATGACACATACAAAGTGTGTGTTCTGTCCAGAGGAGGGTCAGATGATCAAGACAACCACGGTGAGTTCCCGTCTTCTCCCCAGTCATCTAGACTTCAGTATCAACAGGATCGTCTTGTGCATCACCAACCATACCTGAGCCCAGTAGCACTTCCTGTGAATCACTCCAGGAACCAGGGCCATGAGCACTTTCCACGGTAGTGAAAAACTACCAGCTCCCCCCGTCCCAACTCACGTGGAGGATCAAGGAATGAACACTATTAACTGATTTCATTAAGACTTGCAGTCTCACCTGGTTCTGCAATTGGCTAGTATTTCAAACTACAAAACTAGAGAATCTATTCATAGGCTTATCTGTAGATATTTCCTATTACTTTGTAACCTGATCAGAGGAAATTACAGTGTTTTGTAACAAATGTCCCAATGCTGTTGGGTAACTGGAATAAGAAAAAAATAGAAAAATTACAAGTTGATCAGGAAGAAAGACAGGGAACTAATTTATAGCCCTGTAAAAAAGAGTACAATGACCTGACTGGTGACTGCAGGGACAAGGTTAGCTGATGTTCAGCCCGTATGTCCTGGGACAAGGTACTGGTGGCTTGCAGCCAGTGTTTGGTCTATTTGCCAGTGCTCCGGTCATTCTGATTGTTAAACAGTTTTATATTACTTCTGATTACAGTGATGAAGAAGAGTGGAATGAGCAGTTATGTAGCTAGTTACAATAAGCTCCTGTCAAGCTTTACTAATCTTTGATTAGTATGAATATCAGACATATCCATGGTTTTGAATCAGTATACTTATTTAAAAAAAACAGCATTGTAACCTGCCTGTAGCAAAAGATTTTTAGAAATCATGTGTTGATTGGTGCAGACAAGAAAGAGCTGAGGCAGGTCTGAAAGCAGCAGATTGGCATAGCTGAGGAGAAGCCTGACAAGGCCATGGGACACTAACTGGGAACAAAAAGATGATAAAGTGAAGGTCATCACCTTGGGACTGTGATAATAATCTCTCCTTGTCTACAAACAGCCGTACTTACAGCAGCCTTGCTCTTAAAACAAAGACTCGGTGAAGTGTTAGGAAATTTTGGGACAAATTTTGCTGTTGACTGAGCCAGAAGGTATCTACTCAACATGATGAGAATAGGTCAGCTTCAGGGCTTGGAGAGGAATCAGTGTATTAGTAAGATTTTAGAATTACAGAATGCGTGCAAAAACCCTGGAATCAGTGAAAACTGAGCAAATGGTAAAAGATCTGTACAATGCAGTCCTCTTTTCAAAACTGATTCTGAGTGACCGATGTTAGGGAAACGGAGGTAAGAGGGAACTGAGACAGGCGGGTGGAATCGTCCGTGTGTTTTATTTTTAAATCCATACTGCTCATTTGTTTCTATAAAAGGGCATCTAAATTATTTTGTGTATACAAATTATACTTTTTAAACACTAACTTGTGGGCTTTTGTAAACAACAACAATGGTTTTAATGTGACAGTGGGGACTTGGCTATACATACCCCCAATTTTGGCAGTTTGTGTGTTGAGTCAGTTTATTTTAACAGGGTTGTGAATGGGAAAGACAGTGGGCTAAGAATCAGAAATTGGGGGTTCAAGACTCAGCTCTGACCACGTGATCTTAATGACTCGCACACGCTGAGATTTTACAGTTTTGTCTACAAAATAAGAATGTGATGTTTAATAGGCCCTTTGGTATAAAGGTCAGCTGAAATCAGTCACAATTTTACAAGTTTTTGTTTCTAATCAAGTGGTATATGCAAATATTAAAAAAAAATAAAAACCTTATTATGACAGCAAAGTTCATGAAGATGGTGCAGGACCAGGTAATGTTTCCTTCTATTACATGTAAGGTCACTGTTTAGAAATTGACTTGATGACAGCTAACACCAGTGACCACAATAGTCACAGCATTTGTAGGGCTTTGGATTCAAACCACAGTAACTGGGTTTCATATTTTGATTCTTCTATATATGTAACCTTGGGCCAAGCTACTTGACCTCCTCACTTCTAAAAGAAAGCATTTGTAAGGGCTAGTCACAAGGGAAGAAAGCTCACTCTAGTAAAAAAATTGTATTGTGAACCAATGAACATGTTAAACCCTTGACATAGCGGCTGCATTTAATCCCCTTCCCACAGACAGCTCTCTTTTCCTTTTCCCTGCAAACACTTTCCCCCGCTCCTCGGCTTTGCCCATCCTTCACACGTTCATCCTGCGCTATTCTTGCTTTCTCTGACTGGCAACTAATCCCTCTAAGGTGCTGACTGATAATCAATGTGTGATAATGACTTCAAGCAGAGGTGAGCAACCGTTTTTTAGCAAGTGCCAATTCTGGGAAAATATAAGTGTTAATAGGCCACAAAAGAAAAAAAAAAAAAAGAATACAGTAAAAGTCAGCTGAAATCTCACCATTCATAGATGTCCCATTTCAGTGTTTTCATTTGTTTGCTTTTTTACTTTTTTTAGTTAAGGTCTTTGCAAAGCAACTCTACAAGACAGAGTGGAACTGCCCCATACAGTTTCCAAAGAAGGTCTTAAGGACTTGAACTGCTGACCTTTTGGTTAGCCATAGTTCTTAACCACTGTGGCACCAGGGTTTCCATATATGTTCATTCAATTTATAATTTTATTGGCAGATAGTAAATGTAAAATCGGCATTTCTTTTAAGCCACTAAAACGTCACTACCTAGATACATTTGGAGAAGTTGTAACATTGAAATCCTTTCCTATATTTTTATCTAGAAACTTAGAAATTGTTTAAAAAGCACGAAACTATGATGGTGGAAAGGATGGCTGATGGATCATAATAGTTAATAACACCTAACATTTTTGAGAGTTTATTTTAGGCTAAAAATTATAGTACATACATTAGGAGCATTATCAGACTAATGCTCAAGTGATTACCCAGACATAGATATTGTTTTTAGAGATGAGGAAATTGGAGGCCAAGGAGCGTGAATAACTTACCCAGGCTCTCAGCTGGCTTTTCCTAGAGCTTCATTAACCATTATGTTGTTGGAAATTGAAGGAAAGCTTCTCTACCTCCTGTTGCTTCAACTTTATTATGAAAAATATGTGTAAAGCTTAAGATTCTAAGCAAAGTCTTATCCAGGTAAAACTAGATGAGGGATCATCAACAGTGATTAGAGATTCTCCTAATGATCAACATCTAGTCAATTTATAAGGTATTCACTTTTCTTATCTTAATGTATCAACAGAGATATTGAAATTATTTTGTCATTTCATTAAATTGCCATATAAATTTTTCTTTATTTCACTAAGTTATGTCTCAGACTGAAAAACAAAAGGGAAAGGATCATTTCATTCCCACTATTATCACTACCTTGGCACACAGTGCTACCCCATCACCAAAATAACAATGAAAATTACTATAATGGTTGAATGCTTGCCTATTATGCACGAAGCACTGAGTTCACACCTTTACATTATCTCATTCAACATGCGTAAGACTTAAGTAGAATCGTTAGTATTTCCACTCTAAAGTTAAAAACTAAAACTCAGCGAGGTTAAATGGGTTGTCCAAGGTCTCACAGTCACCAAAGAGTAGAAGAAAGATTTGAAACCAAATGTTCACCATTGTGTTAAATCGAACACCCTTCGTTCCTCTATATATGACATGCGACTGATCCCTCTGTCGACCAGGTTTATCCCTACCTGCCTCTCTGACTCACCTGGCAGCTTGAAGTCTGCTCTGGCTCTCTCAGCACTAGCCACACTGATCTGACTTCTCCAGATACTCTAAGCTCACCCCCTCCTCAAGGCCCTCCTTTCACTTGCTGTAGCTCTAAAAAGAATGTTCTTTCCCAAGATCGTTCTGTGCCTGTTCTTCCTTGTCATTTGTTTCTCAGCTTAGAGACATTTCCTTATAGAGGTCTTCCTGATTGCCTGAGGCAGCCTCCCACACCACCCCAGCCAAGCCAAGTGCCATCGAGTCAGATCCGCCTCATGGCACACCATCCCAGGGACTCTATCACATTACCCTTTAAAAAACTGTCTCCTTGGCACATATCATCAGATGTTAATTGCTTTATTGGTTAACTGACTCATTTATCAAAATCTCCTCTGACTAGAATGTTTGTAAAAGGCAAAGCATTGTTCACTGGCTATTAGCAACATTACAATAAGTATTTGTTGCATGAACAAATGGGCAGATGGGTGAACAAATGCTGAGTGTTCCACATTTTTCCTAGGTCAACCTGTCTGCATTCCTGACCATATAACTTTAGCAGTCTACCTCACTTCACAGTGTTTTTGCAAGCCATTGTGGGTAAGGAGGATATTAAGGCCAGCAACTAGCCACCCTCCCCACTTACCCTCATAAAAGAATAAGTAGGTAAAAGATTGTATGTATTAGCCAAGTGCTGTCGATACAGTGTCTGTTGATATATTGTATTTATTGGGCATAGGTATAGTCAATGTCTGTTGGTCAAGTTAGTGTGGAATGCTCAGCTTTGAGATACAAAGCACTTTGGGATATGTTGAAAGGCAGGAAAGGAAACTATTAGGTACTAAATACATCTAGAACCTAGATCGAGTTGTTATAGAGTTGAAGAATAAAAAGTTCTATTTTATATGACTCTTAGTTTCTACTCTAGGATGTAAGAAATAAGTCAAAGACATTTACAGGAATTGGGAGGCAGTGTGCTCAGTGGGTACAGTAGAAGGCAGTGCAGTGCTGACGAGTATGGATTCAGGAGTTAAGGCACGCAGTTAGAGCCCAGCTTTGCTATGGAAGACCCTGTGTAAAAAGTCCTTGTATGACTTACATTTCACAAATGAGGAAATTGAGGATTAGATAAAATCAGTATCTCCTCAGTTACACGAACAATGAATGGCAAAGCTGAGACTGGGCTAAGACTGACTGCAGACTTATATAACTAATCACTCTATGTTTGAAACACTTCAAGATGTCACTGGAATTGTAAACACTGAGCAGCTCCTCTCTAAACTTAGATTACTCAAATAGGACTCAGGGACAAGAGAGAGAAAGGAAATAGCTAGAGAGAGTTAGAAAGGAAAGACTTCTCGTAGGTTTCAGAGTCAAAGATGTTCCAAGAAGATGAACTACTGCAGAACAGTATCCTATCTATCACTTTTCATTAAATTTGCAAGTGATGTCTTCCCCCTTCTCCCTCTGGCCTGGGGAATCCTCAGTTCATGAAGGTTAAGATGGTTAGGGAGTACCCAGGGAGAAAGGAGCTAGAGGCTGGGGGCTAAAGCTCACTTCTGGCTTAGACTCTAAGAGTGAAACAAACTAACAGAAAGGTCTTTCTCCATTTTTTTAGGCTACTTTCTCTGGGTAAGGAAGCCATATGAGGATGCAAGCAATGGCAGGAAATAAAGACAATGCATTCGTGGTAACTCTGTCTGAGTGTTTTATGCAGTGGAGGGATGCTTAGAGATACTAAATGAAGCCCTGACTCCAAATATAATCTAGGTTTTGGATCTATTTGGGGCCTAATAAATAGTTTCCTTTCCTGCCTTTGGGAGTATGCCAACACATCAAGTATCTCCAAATTTAGTATACCGTAGCACCTTGCTCAGTAGAGACATTGAATATTAAATATGTTCAATAAACGTAATCTCCAGTTATTTAAATAGGTTCACTTTACAACGTAGCTAACAATATCTACAAAGCCTAGAGAGGTTCTGTGACTCGATCAAATTTATGTAATCATTTGAACTTATTTCAGAAACTGCTGTCTTAATTTTCAGGTCACAGTTATTTCTAGTGTATTTTAGTGTAAATATTATGATCACATGATGATTCATTTTCCTCTGAAGGCAAAAATAAAAGAAAACCAAAAACTGAGTCAAAATATCTGCAGTTGTTTCTCTAGGATGCCAAAGAAATGAAGCATGTACGCACAGATATATGTACGTGTGTGTGTGTGTATATATGCCCATATACACACACACACATGCACATACACATACACACAGAATTATCTCAAGGAAACAGTATATATATGCCTATATATATATACACACACACACACGTACATACACATACACACAGAAGTATCTCAAGGAAATAGCTCACACAGTTGCAGGGACTGCAAGTCCCAAGTCTGGATTGGGAGCCAAGCTAGAGGTTTCTTCTGACTCAGAGGAAGAGGATGACCAACACAAACTCAGCAGGTAAGACAGCAGGCCACTGGCTCAGAGGCTGCAGAGGCTGACAAATCCCAAGATCATCAGGTAAGCTCCTAGCTCAAGTCCCAAGAACCAGAGGTTGATGATAACAAGGCAGATGCAGGATCCAGAATGTTAGCCTTGCTGGAATATCTATTTATATGCTAGTGGTAGGCCACACCCTAAGGAAACTTCCATTCAGCTTATTGGCTGTTCATAGAAGATCTCATCATGGAGTTTTGATTACATCCCTACGTAACTGCCAAAGAACATTCTAACTGCCAAATCCCTGTGAATCATGGCCCAGCCAAGCTGGCACACAGCCTTAACCACCACACAAGCATATCATTTTTTAAAATAATAATAAAAAAAATATGAAACTGAAGTGTTTTCACATTTCACTGAAATTCAACTCTTTTCCTGCTTTTAGAATTAACTTTCTTTCTTTGATGTATTACTAGAGAAAATAAGGTAAATGACATCTATGTTACAGGTATTTCATTCAATTTTCTATGAAAATATTGTCTTATACATTTGACTGTATGTTTCCTCTGAGGAGCCTAACACTTCGGGTAAATTTCAAGCTTGTATAAATTCCAAAGGCCGAGGTATAATTCAGATAATGGGAAACAAGAACATTTAGATGAGACTAAATTTTATTTTCAGGAAAATTTTTGAACTCAACATTACTGAAAATTTTGGAACATGGATACCACTAAATCTGGTGATATAAATCCAGTTTGTCCCTATGAGGTACTTACTGAACTTGATAGGCATGTGAAAGACTTTATGAAAACTTACATTCTTATAGATTTGATATTTTTTTAATCAACCTGTGCAAATAAAAACTATTTCCTTTAGTGATCAAGTCTACTGATAATAAAATGAAAGATTCTAGAACTGAGGGCAGAAATTGCTTTGTCTATCAGGATAAAGAAGTAAATACATGAATAAGGTGTAGTCATAAAATATCATAGTCTAGAACCTTGAATGCATGGATCCTTTTTCATTGTTTCCATGATAGTACTGAATAGAGAGCCTTGATTTTGATTTTACACTTCAATAAAAGGCAGAGAATTGGACAGTAATTTTTTCCTCCTCATTTCAGGTGGAAATCGACTATCTCGGCATCTTTAGCAGTGAGCATCCTTGTAAATTAGAGTACACATTTGCCATATCGAAACACCACATACCATGGTTTCTATCCATGGAAAGAGAGTGCATAAGTTTGGGTATGTGGGTATAAAATAGGTTACCTTGTACCTAGCTCAACAGATGTGACTTAACTGACGAAAGTGTTTTAACTATTTTTTTTTTTCTTGTGGTTCTCAAATTAAATACACTTGCTTAATTTATATCCCAATCCAAAGTCTAATCAGTTTGTGAATTTACCTGATTAGAATGCTCTTCCATAGTCTTCAGGGAAGTGATATTATGTTTTACATCATAACGCATACTTAGCACTCACAGTTTCTACTTTTTTTTTATAGTTAGTAAATGTCAATAAATCTATGACATGCAAAAGGGCACTAACATGGCAGCTATTTGATTTCTATACTTTGTCAAATATATGTACCTCTCAATTCAATAATCCTTAAAGGCAATGCTCATTGTGGTTTCCTATTCATGATACCTGACCTTTCCTTAATGTCAGGATCATTTTCCACTAGCAAGGGAATAAAGTACATTATTTATGTAAAGCTAATAATTATTTGGAGGAAACAAATATACCAGTGGTAATTGCACACGACAAAGCCACTGTGCATCTACTCATTGCTCCATCACGCTAATGATATGACTTGGTCTATTTTTGTCTATATGACTACTGCCTGGATACCATGGTCCCAAAATATAGACCAAAAAAATAGCATTCCCTAAAGGTTCCAAGTGTACTTCATCATTATTTCAGAGCCTAACTGGTAGCATACATTATTTCTAAAACCATATAGTTCATGCACAAAAGGTGAAATCTCCAAGTTATTTGTCTTCAGAATTAAAAAAAAAAAAAAAAAAAATCCTATTATTCAGGGCACTTCATACTACCTGATTTTTGAAGCAGGAGTTTAGGAAAATAGTGGGATGTAAGCCATCAAAAATTCTCTGTTCATCAGCTTGATACTTTGATTTGATATAGACATAAAAGAAAATACTGGTTAGCATCAAATATTTATTGAAGGCAGATAGTTAACCAGGCACTGTGCCAGGCACTATGGGGCATACAGATCAGTTGAAGATCCAGTTCCAGATTCAGGAAATTTATGATTTAGTCTTGTATGCACTGAGAATCAACCAAATTAATCTACATTGTTAAATTTTGAAATGTTAGCAGTAACAGGTATTAAAATGTATTTTGAGTTCCTCAAAAAGTTCTTAGAGTGATCTTTATGTATTCCTCAAATGTGCACAGCACATATCTGTATTACAGGCTTTAAATGCTATTTTGCATTCGTGTATGATGCAGATGTCAGCTTGCAGAGGTGTGAAACTGTTCTTTACAGGACACAATTAGAATACATTTGTTGTTGACTGAGGCATCTGTTGGCAACCGGTAGTGCTGGTGATCAGGTATGCCAGGTGTTAACAGCTTGTATGTACTTATATGATAAGATGGCATGGCGCAATGGGAAAAATACAAGTGTTTGACTGAATTTTAAAGACAGTCTTGCTTAAAGTTTATATAACTTAATGTTTATATAACTGTTGTTGATTGGCATCCCTGTGGATTAAAATATGAATTGTGTGAGTTAATAAGGATCAATATTTTTATTGTAAAAATATAATAACAGTATTTGTTGATTCATTTTTTACATGTACAGCTGAGTGATGTTAATTACACTAAATGTCATGCAAGCCTGACTAAGAGTATTAATAGCTGTTCATTTTTTTTTACTGCATTGGATAAATTTTTATTTTTATTCTTTAGTTCAGTGTGTATAGCCTCAAGATGCTTTGAGATGAATGAGAATCTAAAATTGTCATGTGACAATTTTAAGACTCTCCTCCCACCTTCTTATGGATTTACAAAGTGACTGTCTCCGGTCATCATGACACTCCTGTTTATTTCATATGGTCAAACAAGTGGCTTTCTAACTAACTGCATGTCAAGCATTAATTTATGACATAAAAACCAAAAGAAATCCACTGCCGTTGAGTTGATTCTGACTCATAGTGACCCTAGAGGGCACAGCAGGACTGTCTGATAGAGTTCCCAAAGAGCACCAGGCAGATTTGAACTGCTGACCTTTTGGTTAGCAGATGTAGCGCTTAACCCACTACAGCACCAGGGTTTCCAATTTATGACACACAAACATACAAATTCTCCAGCAAACTAAACCTCCACTACACTTTGAGTAAAATATATTAGATTTTGTTGCTGTTTTGAAGTTAGATGCATAAATCTAACATTCTAACGTTCTTTATATGTTTCTCAGTAGTAAGCTGTCCTCCAAGAAAATGTGTATGTGTGTATAAAAATGTGTGACCTCCCTTTTCTTTAATCAGATATGACCTGCGGATGTCCTGGACTCGGCAGTGTCATCACATGGTTTTTCTTCAGTGGCATGTGACAGTTTTAGAAATCTATTTGAATTAATCCTCACTGAGTCAGTATTTGGGATTATCTTTTGACCCTATTTATCTCTAAAACCTCAACATATTTGAGATTTTTTTAAAGTCATCCTCATCATGATGATGAAATGTCAAACATAGTGAGGAAAACTCATATTAATAGTCTTTTATCTCATAATGTCCCCATCTATTAGCTTATGGCAATTACCAACTAGAATCTAAAAAGCTTCTGAGATGACCAAAAACATTGTCATTTATTTAAGAGCAAATTAACCAGAATGACAATTTGATTTTATATTGACTCAGATATTTAAAAGCAAATCATCAAAAGCATGCAAAACGAAAGAAGAGAATCTGTGTTAGCAGGGTTGTCAAATAATGAACTACAGAAATCACGATTTCTAGAGCAATACATTAGTGTGCTAATAATTAACATTTCAAGTGAAGTAAAATAGGAACGTTGTGTGGCCTGAAACTAACAATTTTTCTCTCGTATTCTCTTAAACTTTGAGCAACAGTAACGTGACTGTTTAAGACATAAATGGTTATGACCTCAAAGTTGCAGAAGTAAGACATCAACTGATGACTAAGAAAAAGAATAGGTGACTTGCACAATTTTGACTAACTTGTACTATTTTAAAGTTGTATTTTATAAAGCGAGTTTTTACTTCTGAAACAAGTTGATGCTCAAGGAAAGTGTACGAACCTAAAGAGATTAGCTGACAGAATCTCCATCTAGTTTTTTGAGAAAAATTTACACCACATATGAGGTTAGAGAGTCTCGAAATAAGCCTCCCTGGAAGCGTATTTAAGGAGAAAATATAAAGACTGGGGGGCAGAGACTACTTTTTGTCCAACTAATATATATGCTATCCCTCTTCTTAAGAGAATCCTTATATTGTTAGAAACAGTCATATGTCTGTAAAACTCTCAGCTGCCTTTCAAAATAGGTGTGAACATGTTGTGAACGTGAATCGTTGGGTGCACGGTGGTGGTGGTGATAGCTGGTCTGCCAAGGAGCAAGCAGTAGCTTGTTTCTGCAAAGGCTTTTTCTCTTGCCCTTTCTGCTATTTAGAAAATGAACAGAATGTCTAGACCTTTTGAGCTATTTTGCAACCATGAGGCTAAGGAATGGAAGCCACGTGCTCAGGATGGTACATCAGGATGGTACATGCAGGAGCACGGGTGATGGTTCATAACTACAGAGCCACCATACGAGTCCCGGGTAGACAACTTCCAGGCTTCCTTAATGTGAAAGAAAAATGAGTGGCCTGGTTTAAGTTACTGTTAACTAGGTTTTATGCCATGTATATATAGTTAAAAACACCCCTAATATAGTATGATAGAACCTCTATAGAGAGTGTAAAAAATCTTTAATTAGCAAACAACACAGGGATTGAAAACTCCTCTTAAATAATCCAGATAAAAGGCAGACTATAAAATAATAATTGTATTTGCTGTGCCCCTAAGTATTTTGAGTCAGTGCAGCGTCAAACAGCATTTTTGTGTGTGTGAGATGGTGAGTGTGATGGCTGGAAATCGCTTTCTTTTTTCCTAAGGTGGATAAAGATATTGAAATTGAAGTGATCCTTAAAAATAGACAGTTAGCATTGATGAACAATTGGAATGTTGAGCTTTCCAGTTTGGCTTGCCCAAGCGACAGGATCAACTGTTTACAGCGCGTAACCCCTCAAGTGTCTTCTCAAGTTTGGCCTAACCAGTACGATTTCAACACTACGAATGGATAATATAATAAATTTTCCAGGATAGCAAAAAAATTTTGTTATATAAATCAAAAACAAACAAACAAAGCAAACAAACACACTAACATTAGTCAATTCTACCTCACTGTGACCTTGTAGGGCAGAGTGCAACTAACCACTGCACCACCAGAATGCCATCTGCTACATAGAAAAAAGAAACTAGACATTGAATGAGAGTAGAGACAACAAGATGGATACACAGTTGTTGTTTTCCACAAGTGTCTAATCCAGTTCTGAGGTCTGTGGTAAAGATTAATATTAAATCATTGAGTGTGTATTTGATAGTGATTCTTCCCCTTTGATGCTTGTTCTAGAAGTGTTGGAGCTCAGTCTCTTCTACCAAGGAAAAGGTAATTTGTGGTAACCTCAAGAATACCTGAAAACCATGGTGGCATAGTGGTTAAGCACTGCATCTGTTAACCAAAAGGTTGGCAGTTCCTATCTGCCAGGCACTCCTTGGAACCTCTATGGAGCAGTTTGACTCTGACCCATAGGGTTACTATGAATTGGAATCAGCCTCATAGCAGTCGGTTTTTGGTTTCTTTAAGGAAAGTCTAGTGATGTTGTGTTTCAGTGCTACAGCTGCTAACCAAAGTCAGCAGTTTGAATCTACCAGGCTCTCCTTGGAGACTCTATGGGGCAGTTATATTCGGTCCTATAAATAGGGTCACTGCGAGTCATAATCACTGGACAGCAGGGTTTGGTTTGGGTTTGATTTTATAATGTCTCCTTGGTGTATTTTGAATGAAAGGTAGTAGTTTTCTTCTATTCTGAGACATTACTTTCTACAAGCCTTTTTTGTTGTTGTTGTTGTTTGGGTAAGTAGTTTATTGCAAAGAAGTGAGTTTAGCCACCATGGTGCTGGGTCAGCTGAGGGCTGTCCAGCTCTCCTTCCCTGGATTATTCAAATCTAATACTGAGCAAGAGAAGAGCACAAGGAGCAAATAGGTCTTGTCTACAGTTCTGAGATCATGTATCAGAATGACCCACACATTTTAAGCAGTCTTTAATATTGATTCTCAACTCTCTCAAAGTTTAAAATAGATCTAAGTTGTATACAAGAACAAAGTCCTAGAACAATGATCGTTTAACATACAGAGGGCATGACATTTGATTATGTCTAAGCTTCTTCAAATGCCAAGAAGAATCCGGAGAAACGTATTTGATATTGACTTTTAAAAGGTACACATAGATAAAATTAATAAATCTTATTAAAGTTTATTTTAGGGATATTGATTTTAAAGTAGAAATGCACCCACAAAGAAAGTCCCATGATAAAGGCTAATGTGTAAATTCTTTTGAAACCCATAGTTACTGTAATTATATGGAGCATTTTACAAGCAACTAGGGGCTGCTTTGGATAGATGACTAAAATTTAATCAGTTTCTGGCACTGGCTGCCTCTCCTTCCCACCTCACATTTCCAAAGCACTATTTCTAGGGCAGACCTGTTCAGATAGCAAACCTTTATTATCGCATTTGATCTGTCTTTGAGCACTTTCCAAAAGAAAGGCTTCCGCAGATCTCCTAGAAGATAAAGGGACAGGATGATTTTTCTCAGTAGCTCATGTCCTTCCCCCGCCCTGTTCCAATCTCAGCAAACTTAATTCAGCTCTACAGCCTGGATTTTATAATCACATGGAGCATTATGTATGAAATGCATAAAACATTGATGTGCTAATGTTGCCACTGGAGACTATCAGATAAAGAAGTAGGCATATCCCTTTGTACTGTTAGGACATAAGTGTTTGCCATGAACCTCTTTAAAAAACAACTCGCTTCATTTCTCAGCATTTTGGGTTCTATTTGTATTAAGTGGCCTAGGCCTGCCAGTCCACTGAAGGGAAATCTGAGTTTGATGTAGTTTTTAAAGCAAGGAGGAACTGGAAAAATAACCACAAATGATGAATGTGAAAATTAAGCTACCTCTAGAGTTTATGTTTTACAAGTATGAAATCGATCAGTTTATCTCCCAGCTGATTTAAAACATATCTGATTATTTCTGATGGTTCAAGATGTAATGGCCTGAAAGTCTAAATAGAATTCTTAGAGCTCACCTTTATTAAAACCTGAGGATCTGAAGATATAACTGTCCAGATTGATTACTCTATTTCTTCTGCAGAGAAAAATAGCAGCCCTGTGTCATTGCTTGGTGCTCACATCTTCATTAATGTGCTTAATATGTTTCTGTCTCTAGAGCAAATTAATGCATTTTTTCTTCTTTTTTGATATTGCTGTTCCCTTAAACTCAGACTGTTTGAACATAGCTGGATGGCAGTGTGACATCTGAGTCCTAGAGACCAGTTGATAGTCATTAAAGATCATGAAGAATGGCCCATTAAAACAGTTACTATATGACAAATAACAACGTTTGTGTTTAGTGTGGAAATTTATCAACTAGACAGAGCACTTATTCCTGAGACCCGAATGAAAGTCTACTTGAACCAGCTTATTAATCAGTCAGTGCCCTAGTCTTAACAGACTGTCTTATTAAAGAGCTCAAGATATATTAAACTTGAACTCTAATGTGATAGGTGCTGTCTCTGAACCACAATCACAAAGCACACAATTATTACCGAATACTAAGTCCATGGCAAAGACAATATGTCTCACTTTTTAAGAGCTGGGATGCTTTGCTTCCAGCCTCTGACTCTGATTAAGCATAGTGTCTGTCACAGAAGGTCTGGTGATACGGCCAATTCTTTCTCCCACTCCGCATTTAAGGCAGAATCACATACAAGATAGGACAAACTTAATGACATGGCAATCTTCTAGTATGTGTATATTTATATAGACCATACTGTAGAGTCTTCTTCAATTTACAAAGCTTTTTCAAGGGGAAGAAAAATAAGGAGCATTACTGAGGGGAAGGAGAGAAGACTGCTCTGGCTGGCAAGTGGTTTGAATTCTGAGTGAGACACTCTGGGCCAAGACGAAATCATCACAACTTCACATGCCTATAGAGTCTGTATTGATAGAGGCTGTTGAAAGCACTGAGACACGCAGGTGAGCAAGTCTGACCCCGAGTGGAGTATCATCTAGACAGTGCCAATCACTGGTATTGATTGTCTGGAGTACTGGGTTGAAAAGGATGCTTGAGGCTAAGCTTAGGCACATGGAGAAAGCAAGGGATATTATCACAGTGATATGTGCTCAGGTATAGTTTTAGTACCATGTTGAAAGAGAGCTCTGAGCTTCTAAATTTTGCAGCCCATTCTTGGTGTGGGGTTGCCCTTCAGTCACCTGGGAGGACAATGTATATATTCTAATAAACAGCCAAAGCTGGTTGAGGCAGTCAATAGCTCTTCTTCTAGAAAGGTGTTAGGTATGTGCCCAGTAGCAATCAGCAATAGTTTACCAAACACCAGCAGTGACCTCGGTGAAAATCTTTGTTGTTTTTTTTTTTCCCCCCAAAGTTTTAAAACTTGGTATCTGGAACCAAAGATAATAGTGTTGACAGAGACTAAAGCCCAGTCTTCCACACAGTGCAGAAATCTTCTTAGAAACATCTCTTGTAGACTTTTGTCTCTGCTAGCAGAACTGCTGGGAGGGAAAACTTATTCCCTTCTAAGGCCGTCTATATCTTTTGGATGGTTTAGTTCATAAAAATAGTTCTTTTGTAGACTGAGTTGCAACTGACCTTTTTTTTTCAACTTGACATTGTGGTGAGGTTCTGCTGTCTTGAAGAATAAAAAAAACAACTCTCCTTGCTTTTCTACTAAACAGTTCAACAAATACTCATACAAATAATATAACCTTCTCTGTCTTAATTTATCTGAACAATTAATTCAGTTTTCCACACTTACTCTGTCTACGATACAGTGAATTCCTTGATATGGTCCTTCAAATAAATGGGTAGTGCTATGCAAATTAAGTGCTTATGGCCATTAAGGGGATTGGCTAGCTTGCTAATAGTGTAAATAAAATGCATGACACCCTCGTGGGGGTGGGACCACACAAAACAAGGTATATGGAACCCCAACAAGGGTATTGGTCATTTTGTCTTCTCACTAGTCTTAAAATGAGCCCTCTAAGAATGAGGAAGGTAGGATCTCATCAGCACCAAGGCAAAAAGAGCCAAGAGTGGAGCACATCCTTTGGACCTGGGATACCTGTGCTGAGAAGCTCCTGATACCAGGAGACAGAGGAGCTGTGACACGAGAGATGATAAGAACTCGTGCAGAGAAATAGTGGCAAGAGAAGAAGGAGACCAGTAGGAAATTGTCCAGTGGGCTTCCTGGCCCATGGAGTGAGAAAGCTGAGTGCCTTCAGGTGGGAGGCTTGCTGGTGGACTAGAGTGTCTCTGGGTGCTTAGTGGAGCCAGGTTTGCTGACCCAAGAGGTAGAGCTGAGGACTTTCAGGCTGAGGCCTAACAGACAGAGTGGGGTGCCTCTCTCTCGGCAGAGCTTACAGAGCTTTGTAACACTTGTTTGAGCAGGTGGAGGCCAAGTGGCTAGAGAGGCAAGCTTGTAGGCACAGATAAGAAGAGACTATGCTGATGGAAGAACTTTATCCTCAGCATTCCTGAGCCTGAACTGTAAACTGTGACTTCCCTAATAAACCACATAACTGTGAGCAGGGTCCATGTGGCCACTGCAATGAATTTTTGAGTCAAGCAGAGAAGCAGAGAGTGCCATGGAAGTGGTGGCTGGTATAGGAGGCATGTCTGACTTCTGCCTCATAGGAATCAGCCTTGGGCCATTGATCTTGATTCTTCTTTCCTCTTGTTCTTCTTCACATTATTTTTATAGTGGCCAAGATAAGGCTTTTGACTTCTGTCTGAAAGTTTTCTCGCCTTTTTCTAAGTTACACATCTCGTTACTTGTGCCAGAAAATGGGGCTCCTGGATGGCATCCCAGATCTTTCTTCTCAACCATATCCAGTCCATCAATAAATTCGATTGGCATTGCTTAAAAATATATATATATTTTTGAATCTTTTTTGCTTTTTTAAATCAATCTGTCTCCTCCACTCACGTCCAAATGGTCCTTTTCTCTTCTCTGTTCTGCTGCGGTAGTGTCTTAACTGGACTGCTCCCAACCTCTAGCCTCACACTAAATTATCCACACAAAGGGAGAATGATCTTTATAAAAAGCCTGTCTCCTACTTTACTCTTCTCAAAATTCTTCAGTAGCATCTTCTGACACTTTGAACGGAAGCCTGAACTTAGGCTCAAAGAGCTGTGACTGTCTCATTTTTCTTTCTTCTCACATCATTCAGTCTTCATTTATTGTTTTGCTCCAGTCACATTCTCTTTTCCACTTCTAAAATTTACCCAGCTCTTTTTTTACCTTGAGAGTGTTGATTATGAAACTTTGTATATGCTATTCTCATTGCTGGGAATTATCCTCCACCTCACATACCAGTTTATTCATTTTGTATAAATACTGCTTGAGAGAAACCATTCCTGACTATATGGCCCATTCCAATTAAACTATAACAGTTTATTTATTTCTTATTGAAACCCATCCTTTCCTTAGTGCTATTTGTTACCAGATTTTCACCTTTTTGATTTCTGAAAATCTATGTCTCTTGACTTACGGAGGTACAAATGAACAAAGAGATTAACAAAGAGATAAAGTATCCTTTTCTAAAAATTTTCTGTTTATGTCATACTTAAGCACAGTGCTTGCCACAGAACGTCAACAAATATTTGTTAAGAATGATCACAGTGTTCCATATGAATTATTTATTATGTCTTCCCTTAGTCTCCTCTTATTCTAGGCCAAACACTTTAGTTCTTTCACTATTTCCGTTATGACATGGTTTTTAAGCCCTCACCGACCTGACCTTGTATTTTGACACACTGGATCCTGTTAACATTCTTCCTTTAAGTGCAGAGGACTGCCCACAATACAATAGATGTGGTCCAATAACTAGAGAATGTAGTAGGACCATTCTTTCCACTGTCCTTATTACAATATCCATTGATTTAGCCTAAGGTGATAAGATTTTTTTAGCAACCATATCTCACCGCCAGTGCATATGAAACTTATGATTAACTAACTTCCATTTATCTTTTTCTCCAGCCCTAAGATGGCTCCTAGCTAAAAAAAAAAGAAAAACTTCATTCTAAACTTTTACATTTGATGTTTTTAAGTGATGTTCCCACCATCAGTCTGTCAGCTTGTTGTTGTTAGGATGCTGAAAACTACGTCACAGATATCTCAAATACTATCAGGAGCACTGGTGGTGGACAGGTTTTAGTGCACCTTCCAGACTGAAGCAGACTAGGAAGAAAGGTTTGGTGATCTACTTCTGAAAATTAGCCAAAGAAAATTTTATGAATAACAGTAAACATTGTCTGATATAATGTTGGAAGATGAGCCCCGTGTGTTAAGTCACTCAAAATACACAGTACCTGCAAGAATGAGTTTGAGCTCATCAATGATTATGAAGATGGCACACGACAGGGCAACTTCTCCTGTCGTATGTGAGGTCACCATGAGCTTGAGATGACGTGATGGCAAACAGCAGCAACAGCAAAAACAAAAGATGCACTTTCCTGTCCTAAGTTGTATTTTGCTGTTTTCTGTCAGAGACCTGACGGCACTTGGCTGGCATCATAGATGATACCGATTCTTTTCTTTAGATTTGTTTCATATGTAATTTGAATAAGCTTATTTAGTTTGTTTACAACTGGTGTAGAAGAGGAGAAAGCCAAAGACCGAGCTCAGGGTCACAGCGTGGGAGAGCCACTCCCATTTCCCACTCCAGACAGAGGTCAAGGATCCACATTCTTTGTATTCTCTCTCTCTATTTCTCATAAGCTTATTTCATTTTTTCTTCTTAAATTTCCGTGTTTAGTTTTTAAAGATACTGGTAAAATGATAGTAAAACCCAATAAACTATTGGCATTGGGTGGAGTCTGACTCCAAGCCATCCAAAATATATTTTATTTCCTTAAGAATCTGAAGGGTTGCCAAGAGTCGGATCCAACTTGACAGCACTTGGCTGGCTGGCAAGAATCTGAAGTAGTGTTGTGCCTCAGTCATTTTAAAATTAATTTAAAAATAAATAGCTAAAATTTTTTAAAGTCTTATGATCATGTATTTTATGAAATTTGGCTATGTATTGTCATATAACAAACCAAAAACATTGATTCTTAAGGCCTAGGAGACAAAGTGCTAAGTGGGTTTATTTTCATGTATAATTGTTATCCTATTGTAATAAATAAAATCAATGGATACAATTAAAAAAACTTGGAATAACTTGACTCATGATTATTTTAGCTATTGTGTCACTATTCACTAGAAAAATTCATAATTTCAGTTTCATCCAGAAAGCGTTTGTTAAGCAGCTCCTCTATGGTCAAAACCCAAAAACAAACAAAGAAAACACAACTAAACCTGTTTCTCTTGAGTTGATTCTGACTCACAGCAACCCCATATAACAGACTAGCACTGCTTCATAGGGCTTCCAGGGAGAGGCTGGTGGATTCAAACTGTCAACTGTTTGGTTAGCAGCCGAAGAAGCCTTAGGCTGTTCTGAAAGGCAGGTTCAGCCTTTGGGATCAGTGACAGAGATGGGATTCTTTTAGTTTAATGACAAATATGTTTACCTCTTGGCCGTTGTCATCTTTTAAGATGCATCCTGTTCTACAAAAAAGATAAAAAATAAAAATCTGGGTTTGTAGTTAAGATGGCTTGTGATGCATGGCAGGAGATGGAGATGTAGAAAAATGCTGCTGGGTTTATTAAAGAAGTGTAAGCCTGGAACGTGCCCTCAAAAATCTTTCAAACTAACAAGCAAACAACATCATAAAAATTGATGGGGGGTAAAATGAGTGTTACACGTAATAGAAGGATGGAACCGGGAAAAAGAAGACAAAGAAGATTAGAGTAATTGAAGAAAAAAATCACTGAAGAGAAGCAAGATGGCTCATAAAGCATGAGTGATGCTGATGATTTGCTTGTTGAGGGACATAGGACTACAACAGAAAAAAAATTTAAGAGTTTTGTTGTTAAAATAATTTTTTTGAATGTAAACCTTATTTAAGTTATAGAAATGTTTAGGGAAATTCCCCAGGTTCTGTCAGCTTCATACCACCTGTCACTGCTATTATTACTATTCGGAATATCCTGCAACTATCTACTAGTAATAGCCACAATTTACTGAATTAACTTATGTGTCTATATGCTAAGTTCTCTTTGTATATCATTTCATATATCTACACAACCACCATAGAAGGTACTTTCAGCAGATTTTAGTTTGTTCTCATTTCACAAGTGGCCATGAGGCAGAAAACGTTGAGTGACTTGCTTCAGGTCTCCCAGGTTCTAAATGGCAATACCAGCAACAGAACATAGAATGTTCTGGTTCTGAAGCTGTGCTCTTAATCTCTGAGCTTTGCTGAAGTAAATCTTGGATATTGGTCCAAATTAACTGCTTCTGCTCACTTTCATTAACCAGACCCACGTCAGATTTTTGAATTAACTTTTTCTTTACAGCAAAAGAAAGAGGCATAAATTGCCAAGCTGGAGACACATCAGTATTACTGCTAAAATGTGTGAAAATTGATCTGAGTAGTAGTAGTCTTGCATTTGCATTGATTACTATCAATCAATAAGTTAACCAATCTATCGTATTATTCAATTGTAAAGATGTATTTTTATCCTTTGATACTGTTATTGAGCATCTGCATAACCTAAATTGCAGAAATTGAAAGAATGTAAGTCATAGATACAGTGCTTTCATTATAGGAATCCAGAGCCTTTAGGACTGGAATTCATTTGCTCCTATTTTATTGCAGTTTGGCATATTAAATACGAACAGCCATTCAAGTATGGACATATTTGTTAATGTAAATGTGAAAATACGTTTCGCTTAGTCGTATCTTAATGACACTGCCCCAGAATGTCTACATTGAAATGTAAAACTTAATGAAAACAATGCAATAATGCCACATTTTGTAAGTACATATTTATGTTTCAAAATACATCTAGATATACAGATATAAATAAACATGTAGGCTGACCACCTACTCACAAGTGGTTGTGTTTCCAAGGTTTTTTGTGTTTTTTTAATAGTTATGTTTCAGGTCTGCAACTATAATTTATTATCTATTTAACCCACATGCCTGAAACAGTATTTTAACTGTTATTTAAATTAAACGAAACCCAAACACCATGTACAGTCTTGTTTCTAGGGCTAAACTTGGACTTCGGTAAAATCTTAATAGAATGGCCACTGTATACCACAAACTGCCCTAGGTAGTACCAGTGGAAAGTATCTCCCACAAGATTTTTAATCTAGTATGGCATACAGAAAAAATAAATCAATTATTAGCCTTCAGAGGAGGAGGTTACAGAGTGTGTGATAGTACAGAGTACAGGGTATGTGACAACACAAAGAAGTGCCACCCAAATCAGATAAGTCAGCTGAGATTTACTAAATTACACACTGTCTTCCCTGAGAGTTGTGAGGGATGCCGAGGAGTTAGACGGATCTGGTTGTGGTGGTAACAGAGGCTGGAGGTGAGGAGGAAGCTACGGCACTGCTGAGAGAGTGTGAACACTGTCAGCCTCAGCACCACTGAGATTGCGTCTGACAATTCTTCGTTTGGGAGTCAGTCCCGTACATTGCAAGACGCTTAGTGGTATGCCTGGCCTCTGCAGCAAGTGGTACCAGCAGTGCCTTTCTGCCACAAACCCAGTCAACAGTGTCTCCAGAAATTACCCAAATCTGTTTCCAGAGAGTAAAATTCCTCTACTTGAAAACTACTGCTGCAAGCAAAAAGAGAGGTAGATAACCTTAGGGATTAGAGTAACTCATTAATTCCTGCCTGGCAAAGAATGGGCAAAGTCTATCCGTATTCTTTCATTAAAAGCTTCTTACGTGCTCTACACTAGCAGGGTGAGAAACAAGTATGTGATTCTCTTATATATTTCCTTTCTAGGACCACAGGTTTACAATTCAGCGATTGTCTACTTATAAATGTCAGTATAGGCACTGAAATCAGAGTATCTTTGATTTGGCTGTAATATTTAATGATCACCTAGAGAATATAACTTTCATTCTTCTGTATTGTCAGAAAAATGCTTCATCACAAACTTACCAGAGGACAAATATGTCTTCTGGCAACCAGAAGGACTAAAACTGGCTTACAAATAAAATGATACTGCTTGAAACCCAAGAGTTTCCTTAATGGGATAGTACCTGGTTAGGAAATTTTCATTATTTTTCTCTTTAAAGAGAGAATAAGCCATGAAAATGATAAAATATAATTGACTTAAAACACAATATATCCAACTTTAATCATTTTCTAAATCCAGTGATACTTTTAGATGAAAGTAAAGGAGGTCATTTTGAAATCATTTTGTGAAACTTAAGCCTACCCAGAGGAAAGGTAATTTTGTTTGATCCTGAACATCAAGTGAATTTGTTCACCAAACCATTTATTCTAAAAGGTAATTAAAATAATGTAAAATTGATCCAATATATGTTTAACAAAATTAACTAATTATAATCTGTTTAAGACATTTAACCTTTAAAAATGTTTGCATTTCTTTGGAAAATTAACAATGTGCTTAAAAAGGTGGTGCTTCTTGTCTACTTTCTTTTTTTTCTTTTTTGGTAAATGATTCTATTCTAAGATGCCGATATAGCAAATAGAGCAGACAGATGATTTAGGGAAGAAAGCAAAATTTCTCCCCAGGTCTAAAGCTTATGTGAAAAGGAAAAAAAATATATATATATATTGTATGAAGAGGAAATCAAACTCTTTGCTTTTTAGTAATAGCAGCAAGTTCTGTTATACGAACTATTACTTCATTAACAGTTTAGTACTTAAGCAAAACCTTGAACATCAATGAAAAGTGTATTAATCATCCTTGATGTATTCAGATTAATTTATGGGTGAAATAGATACATAATACACCTTAGCATTTGTTTGTTTTTGACTCCTTTCTATTTATGCAAGTCATTGTCAAACATAGTTAAAAAGTTCAACAAATAGGAAAAGCCTAATTGCCTTTCACTAGCTACATTTATTTTATACTTATTCCTTCTAATCACACAGTAATACTGAGTAGATGTCAGAATTGGAAGAGTTTAGAGGGGCTCCTTAGTATCTGTGAGAGGTATAAGATAGGTATGTAAGGCAGGAAATGTGCTGTGACAGCTCCATCCTTTAAAAAGAGTGAAAAAACTAGCAGCTACCTCAGGGAAGAAAAAGTGGTAAAAGTAACCATAGTCCCTCAGGGGCGTTCAAATCCACATCTGTCTATTATTAATTCATTATAACATACTACTTTATTTGGGAGATAAAATTGTCATTTATGTCACTCTTAAAACCAAATGACATTATGAAAGACATCCAGTGGTAAAAAGCATTAACAGAATAATGCCACTGCTACATAGACACAAACAAGATAAACATTGGGAAACCAAAATCTGTGACTATGATTTTTGATTGCAAAGTCACCCAGGATACTGAGGTTAATTTGTTGACTCATCATTTCCACTTATACAATGATATCGAATCACATGAACAAACGTCTACCACCTAATCAGTTTTTTTAATTGAATTGTGACCTTTAATCCACCTTCTTCTTGATTATGAATGACAGTGACCTTTATCTAATTTAAAGCAGATACTCTCATGCAAAAATATGCAAACTACACATGTAAATTCTGAATCAAACTGAAGACATGCATAATCTACTGGTGAAAAATTATTTTGGGAGACAGTTATATTAAGACCAAATGAAAATTTTGAGAGTAAGTGAATTAGTCATCACAGGAACGGTTGGTCAGAAGAGTTGCAAACACCAAATGCTGTTTATCTTTTTTTCAGCTTCTATTTAGCAAACTGAAATGTCAATATACACATCAATTTTTATTATTCTACTCAGCACTTACAGCATGGAGGAAATGATTACAATGTAATAAAGTCTGAAAATTATTTTTCAGAGGATTTGGGAAACCATGCCTGAATATTCTATTTTCATTTTGATTCAGTTTTTGCTGCACAAAAACTCGGGAAATTCAGCCACAGCACATGTGGTGTGTTGACTTCTTGGTACTGTTTGATCTCATTAAAGAACTACTTTGTGCCCAATGGCAGCTGGCAGTCAGTAGTGTTTCTGGGATATATTTAGAAACTACTATCTCAAGGAAAAATTTTAAAAGAAGCATGTTGCCTGGAAAATTGGTTGAAAGTCACATGCCAGACCTACCTCACTTGATCCACCTTCTTTCCTGTTCCTGTGGATTAATACAAATGGTTCTGAGCTGACTTTACTGAGGGCACATTCTGCCCCGGGCACAAACCATAATGCAGCCTAATCCTATAATCCACTCTGCCCCTCCTCAAGCCATTCTACCCACCCAGAACTGTTCATGTAAACTGGACTTCGGTGCTTCTCAAATTATAGTTTGTGTTCTTTATGTACAAAAGTATCAAGTATACTGCATAGGTTTAAAACATGTGATTCACACGTCTGGGTTTTATTAGAGAGATACACATGTATATAGGCTTATATATGATAAAGATTATGTCACAGTAGGAAGCCACTGAGAGGCTTTTGCTGTCAGAACCCCATCAAACAGTACCTGGCACCAGTATGTACTTTCACGATTAACACCAGGGGGTTGTCAGATTGCTGTTTCTGAAATAAACAGATTTACTCTGACAGATAATCAGCATTTTGCACTGCCTAATACATGTTTATCTTCCACTATTGACATAATTACACTAAAAGTGCACTTAATATAATCTTTCATAGGAAATTAAACAGGTTTTAATGATATACTTATAATGGATTGGGGACAGTGTTGAGGGAGGAAAATATCGATACTAGATGTTTGGAGGGAACACATACATGAAGCAATGTCGAGGCAATCAATGAACATCGGGAAAAATCAATGACGCTCTGTGTTTAAGGAATTCATTTACATAGTATCCAAAGAAATTAGAAAAATTCTACAAAGCTGTGAAATATGCTTTTGATTTTCTCATGTCCTGATGTTTAAAACTCTTCTGATATCTGCCCTGTGCTCCTATCATCTAAATATAAAGCAAAAAACAAAAGGATAAAATGTACATTTGCTTAATACACAGTCATCTCTTCCCAAAGTCCTCAATATGGCATTTGAACTCAGCACAGGAAACTCACAGTGGCCTGCCCAGATATCATTTTCAACAGGAAATTCAGCAAGTGCTGCAACTAGCGCCCACTGCTGAAGTACCGAGGGGCACTGACAGGCATGCTATTTTAAGAGGCATACAGATTAATACAGGTTAGTCCGCAGGCACTGGGCCTTAAGGATATTGAGTTAGGATCTGAGAAGCAAAATTTAGAGAAAACACTAATTTTAATCAAAATTATAACTGCAACCCCTGGCATAGGAAGCATTTTTATTTAAGGATATGCTACTCTAAAGCTATGATCAGATTCACTGCCATATGAGAAGACCAAAGAATTTTAAAGCTGACTATCCTCAGATACTACTATATGTTATTAACAGGTTAGGGTCTGTGCTTTGCCATCCTGTGAATCTCTTTCTTTGCTTCGGCACAAAACAGAATTAAAACATTAGGCACTATCCATGTATCTACGAGAGGGATTCAGGGTAATGCAAATTTGGTTTCGGACAGAAAACAAAATGAGGTTGAGGAAGTGCTATCATATGTGTTCTGGAAGCTTAGCATTGTTCAAGCCACAAAGGAGATACTTCATTTCTGACTATAAATCTGAGAAGAGCGTATGTTCATAGATGAGGATGTGGAATCCAAGAGATTAAGTAATATTTCCAATAGCTGGGATTCCAAGCTGGTTCTGTCTGTGAGAAGCAGTACTCTTTCCACTTCACTAGGTTTCCTTTGGTAAATTCAATTCATATGATTTTAAATGCCTTTGATTTTTGTTTTCCAGTCAAAGGGGAGGAATTTGAAACCATGGTCCCAGGCCCCAGTCATCAATTAGAAATGAGCATCAACTTTCATCTGCAGTGTGCTTTGTTCCTCTACTAAACCAATAAAATCGTAGTAGCCAGTTAGCAATGACTTTTTACTTGCCAATCAGAAGGATCTCAGAGTCTTTCACATCTCCATGGCTGAGAGCTGAAGAAGGAAATGACTAAGAGCTGAGACAACAAATGCTCCTAGCATGAGACTAGAATATCCCAGTAGGTATAGGAAGTCACTTACTTTTTTTTTGTTTTACTCTGAATCTTTAAAGAACGGGAACTTTTTGTGGCCTTTGGACTTTGATACCCAGAGGGGGCTAGATGGGAGCTCTGCATTCTACTCAGGTGGGATGACCTCAACTTGCTTTTTCTGTCTTGTTTCTGCCAGCACTGTTTCCTGGAGCTGTGTCTTGTTCCATGTATTCCAGCCTTTTTCCAAGTGTGTCTAGCTGACACTCATTGTACCTTTGAAGCTTCCCTGAAACTCACTTCTTTGATCGGCTCTGTCTCTACCCTGCTTAGGTGTTGATATCTGCTTGGGTAAGAATGGATCTGATGAATTCCTTTTGGAACTTGATTTATCATTGTAAGCTCCTGCTGTGTGGGTTTTTTGTAAGACTGACTATTCTATAGTTTGATTTAAAAGCCACCTCATTTCCTTTTTGCTCTCTTCCTTACTCAGGGCCTTCGATTCCTTTTCGTCTATTCTTTTCTAAGGTACTGAAGCTTTAGGCCAAAGAATAATTTTTCTTTGAGATGTATTATTATTTCTATCCCATTGTAGTATCCGAAGATTTAATGATTGATGTTAAAGAGCTGTGAACTTGGCCTAAAGTAGAGATCTCAAGATCCTAATTCTTTAAAATCTGAGTTCCACTTTCCTTTTCTATCAAGATACGTCTCTCTTCCCCATTTGTTCTCTGCTTTCTAAATTTCCTTATTTCCTCTTCATCCCTTTTTATTCTCTTCCTGTTTGACTCTTTCATCCTTGTTCTTACTTCTAACTTCTTCCCATCTTATTTAGTTTGCAAAATGAAAAATCATAGTATATATTACTTTACCATTGGAATATGTATTTTTTTCTGTTGCTGTCTTAAAAATCAAGAACATGTAAACTTTTATCTGCTGTCAAAGCATAGCTCCAGTGTCTAAAATACAGGTTGGTCTTAAAAAAAAGTCTCAAATAGATGGATATTCCTATTTTACCCCTTAAAGAAATTTTGTGGCTATTTATATCTGCATCCATCTCTCTCTATATATGTGTACATATAAAACCTAAATTAACTCATTTTTTAAAAATACAATCAGTCTTTCAAACACTAATCGAGAATCACCTCTGGTCTTGGTCCTGAGCAAAGATTTATGAAGGACATAGAAGAAGTGTGATTTTTACCAGTGTGTAGTTTACTAGCTCTCTGGGATATAAGAATATGACCAATAAAACAACTAGGGAAATATAAGAAACTAACATAATTAGAGGTTGATTTGTGTGGCATAAACTAGGTGCTGTGAATACACAGAGAAGTGGTTTCAACGGTTGTGGAGGGGACACCTGATTAACTGGGAGATAGATAAGAGAATTATACAGGTAATATTTATGTATTACTCATTGTCAGTATACATATATATGTATACAGCTCATAACCACTCATAACATGTGGTTCATAACCACTGTGACCTGTCACACACGTGTGTACCAACAACACAAACACCTGACCTTCCAATCCCGGCTTAAGTCATCTACAGATTTTGGCTTTGCTTTCCAAGCTGTGGATCTCATTAGCTAGTGAAGTTTAATTTTGAGCTCTTCTCTGCTGGTAACTAGCAGTGTGAACGGATGGCTAATACAGTTGCAAGTTAGGTTGAATTACTCTTTTTTACTCCTATCGTAAACCTTCCTCAGTGAGAAAACCCTTTTTATTTTTAATTTCCTGAAAATTACATCTTTTTAGATAAAGAATTCATTTACGCAGCTGATGAAGCTAGCAATGATGGATACCATCTTCAAATGATTTTAGGTCAGTTTCTAACTCCTCTGAATGGTTATATCACCACATAGCTCATAACCACTGTGACCTGTCTTTTTTTTCCCCCTCTTTCAAGGTAGAAATATCAACCAAGTAATGGAGAAATCAAATCTAAAAGGAATGTCTCACGGGCAAAGAAACTCACTCCACAAGACATGATGGCAGGGTAACACAAATTTAAATTAATTCCCAACCTTGCCTGTACCAATCGTGAAGGTCTAACTTAGCTAATCCGGGCAAAACTGATATATTAAAATAACTTTAAAGATAGGTTTTGGGGCTTTCTGCCTGCCAGCAGATAGAGGTTCTGGGCATCTTCCTAATACTTCAAACAAGCTCTGTAAAGAATGCTAGTATCACAGGATGGCATCAAAATTGTTTTTCATTCCTTACTCAAGAAATGTGCAGCTTGCTCAATTGCTACTGACTAGGTTTCCCACATTTTCTGACAATTGATTACATGTTGATGCCATTCTGATTTTTGTTTACGTTACATATTCGGTACCCACAGGTCAAATAAACAGTGTTTGAATCAGATTCCAGTGGATCACATGTTTAATAGTTTATCTTCTCATCCTGAGAGGAAAAACAGTGGGAAACAGTTCCAGCTCTGCCAGATAAACAGGAGTAAAGTCACAAAAATCTTTCCTGGATGGACCTGTTCTTACTCATTTCTCCTTAAGGACATAACACTCTCTGACCCAAGGACAGATAACTGTGCTCAGTGTTTCACAGTCCACCCATTTACAGATGCATTTCCACTTCATTTGTTTCCTTTTTCTGCTTTTCTAGTGTGCTGGTGTATTTCAAGTAGGGACATTTTCCTTCAGATGGCCTCACTCTAAAGAGAGGCAAGGGAAAAGACCACCTTTCACCACCCAGGAGATTTTGAAAAAAAGGTATGACAAGACTGAAGAATAAATATTTTTCTGATGGGAACAGTTGTTTGTGTCAAAATTTTAACTGATACCAGAACTTCAATGGAGTTACAAGGAAAGATAGTTAGATAAAGCCTCAGGTTAATTTCCATCATTACCAAGCACTTTACACCACTGAAAAATTCCAAACACATAAAGAGATGTCAATCTTGTTCTTTAGACGGGGGGGGGGGGGGGGGGGGGGGGGGGGGGGGGGGGGGGGGGGGAAGTGAGGTGTGATGGTGTTTCAAAGGCTGTCAGTAGACAAGTCAGTCAATTAAGGATCTGATTTAGTTCTTAACTCCTTGAGGTAAAAGACAAGTGTTTTTGCAAAAGTAGCCATTCTTGGCATGCATAAATCAAACAACTTAAAAAAAAGCAACAGAAAACAGTGTTGTCATGGTAATACCTAGAGTTAAGGGGCTATGAATGGTTGAAAATCACAATCAGGTACTTCAATTAAGAAAGCAAATAGATGAATAAATCTAATTTTGCCATTGGAGATGGGAGGTCCTTAGTAAATTTAGCCATCTGAGCTAATTAGACAAGAAGTCACTAATTATTGTGTGATATTTTAAAGCTAGTATCAGAATAAACGGGTTCAAACTCCAGATCTACCATAACTGTGTGGCACTGGCTAGGTTACTGACATTCTCTGCACCTCTTTGTCTTTATCTACGAAATGGGGACAATGTTTTCATCAACCTCATCAAGCTGTTATGAAGATCAAATTAACTAATTCAGGTTAAAACAATTAGCACATTCTAAATTCTTACTCCACATTGTAGGAATCTATACACAGTAATCGCTCCCAAGATTTAGAAAATACATATGTAATAACCTCTTCAAGATTTTAAAAATATATATGATATGATAGAATCCTTCCTGAGAAGTTTCGAATATCCACAGATAATAGAAACATTGAATGCCTGTGGATGAAGTACATCAATTTTCCCTCAAGCATGGTTACAAATTTCAATTTCTTTGGCCCTACTGAGCTCTCCTAAAGTTAGAGAACTTATTAAAACCTCCATAATATCCTTTTAAGATGATAATTTATCTTTTTAACTGTACTCAGTAACACCTGCAGAAAAGAGCCAGATGGGAATAAGAACATGATATTATATACAGCTACAAAGTTTACCAGTTTATAGATTCTGCTGCAAGGCACACTAAAATGGAGCAAAATGTAACTTCACTTGAACAGTTGCTGGAATGACTTACTAGAGGAATGGTAAGTTTACAGATGAAACCAAAGAAACCCAGGGGATTTGAAGGCTTGTGACCATTTTATTTAGAATGCATAGTAAATTCAAGGCATACAAGTTAGGTCTTTGGAGAGTTTTCTAGGAGGCTTGCAAACAAATAAGGAAGTCCATAAAATGCAGGGTTTTGAAATAACTCTGCAAAATGATGGTTTCATTCCAGGGAGAGTGCCTTCATACCTATCAAAAACTGGTAATTTGGTTGCTGAGTTGTTAGCCTTTTTTTTCTGACTCTAAAAGATCTCTTTTGTTACTTTTTACGGCTCTCCTCAGTTTGGCTGCTGACAGTGTCCTCTGTGGCATTCCTTTGTTCTGAAAGGGCACCCTTCAGTTTCACACAAGTCTCAAGTTCACACGACTAGGCAATCCCACACACCTTTCCATTTGTTAACGTTTTCCCATGAAGGGTGCTCTTCTCACACTGGTTTTAAACATGGTTTTAAAGAATCACAGTTCTCCATGAGTGAGGAATCCTTTTCTTCCCTTGTAATGCTGAAGATGCAAATGGAATTCTACAGTTACAGGGGCTCTGAAGAAGGTATTCATGGACAGCTACATGGTGCAAATACATCAATTCAATTAGCCCTTCTTGGGAAGCCTCAGTTTACCTTACAGCTCTGTATTTCAAAGAGCTCTAAAGAAATTCTAATGACTGCGTAAGAAATAAGTCAAATTCCTCTTCTGTCACTGTGGAGGGCTTTTATTACCCATTGCTATAAAACATATATCTTCCTTTATTTTTTTTGTTCTCGTCGCTATCCTAGCAGAGTAGCCTGCATACCAATTGGATCACTAAAATGCCATGAGGCAGAACATATTTATCTGTTAAATTCCATGTACAGTAGCCTAACAAATGCCAGAGACAGAGAGATTGCCCTCTACACTGTATTACTTGTGTAGATGTCTTCTTTATGCTAACAATTACAGAGCTTCAAGCCTTGTCCTGTACTCAAAAAGCAGAATGCAGTTTTTTTCAATAAAAGACTGTATCAAAAAGAAAAAGAACTGCACATTTTTGGCACCGAGATATTTTATGTGGATAATAAATTTTTTTTTTCCTTCAAGCTCTACTAAATACAAGAATCTACTTAGAAGATGAAATCTAAGATTTATGCCATCAGAACTATTCCGTATATCAGAGAATAATTTTTTCTTCTTTTCAGAACTGTCAACTTTGTTTACTGTTTATGTTTGATTCTGTCCTATACAAAAGATTTAATAATCTTGTCTTGCTACATGTCAAACCTGTCTTAGAAAAATAAGGTAATAAATGTAAAGTGATATTAATAAGAAGTAATTCAAAAATATGTTACATTTATTGAAATCTCAAGTGTCCCTGGAATGTCCTAATTGTATTTGTACTAAGCAAAAGCAGATTTTTGAATCTATAATTTGATGACATTTTAGGATGTGTTAAAATGACTAAGGAATAATTAAGATATTCTTATTAGTATCCTCTAAGAAATACATATGAAGTAATGTAAGCCAAGGAATTGCCTTCATAAATTAGCATATATAGTCAAATTTGTTAGCCTCTAAAATGCACTTTTAATCAAAACTTAACCATTTGGCTATTAAAATAATTCTCAAAAATTACATCAAACAATGTTATATAAACAAGATTTTTTTCATCCTTGCTACCTTGAACTTTTTATAATACAGTTTCAATTTCAAACCATAAATAATAGCACCCGTAACAGCATTAATTGAATCTTAACTAATTGTAATACTTCTGTATAACCTAGTAAAAATTTATGAATTATGAAGAATAAATCTATTTGGCAGGCCTGTTAGCAATAAGGCCTTCAGTTTCTTGCTTTACAGCAGAATAAAGTAAAATGCATCCTTTTCTTGCTGTTGTTAAAAACATTATAGTAGTTAGTTCTTTTTCACAGAAAATGCTGCAGGAAGGTTCCAGGTTTAATTTTTTTTTTTTTTTTTTAAATCCCAACGCGATTGGATTTTACATGTGGTTATTATTGGCCAGGATACATGATAAGTTAAAACATAGTTTTGTTTTTGTTTTTGTTTTTTTTTTTTAGAGAGGGAAAACTTGATAGAGGATTGTATTTCCAGATTAGAGAGCAGACACTCTCTAATCTTTCTGGCATTGTAGAAGTAAAGATGACTGCAGAAAACATAAGCATTACAATACCCGGCACTTAAACAATCGCACCTATACGTTAAGTAACAAAAGCTGAGGCACCTGGAATCGCAGCATTTGTGCCTAATGCCAGCAACAATATAAAGCATTCAAGTGACATTTGATAATGAGCAGACAGTGGAGGCATTACACACGTCTTTAGAAGAATCAGACTTCCTACCTTGGAAAGACAGATGAAGGTAAGTTCCTTTATAGGAAAAAAAAAAAAAAAGGAAGAAAGAAAAAGAAAAAAGTTGTAAGTAAAGCCAGGCAGCAGTTGCAGTCAATTGAGTCCTTTCAGTCACTGTACATATACAGCAGTTCTGCAAGAAGGGGAAAATATAATGGGAGGAGCGGCTGTGAACGAGTGACCTCCTCAAGCTGAGTCCTCTCTCTGAACCAAGCACTGAAAGCCACTGCTCCTGATTTGCATGGATTATCTCCACTTGAACAGATACAGAGCAGATACATTTAAATTGAGCTGGCACAATGGCAAAAAGATGGAAGAGTGAATGAATGAGAGACAGCGCAAGAGAGGGAGAGAGAGAAACAGACACGAGATGGGAGAGCGTGGATAAGCTGGCTGTTGCAGAACTGTGTCTCAGAAGAGCTACAGCTCCCTCTTCATGTCACAGTTGTAAGATAAGAAATGTTCTCATTAAAAACTGGTTAATCATAAGGAAAAAATATACTCCGATGGCTAGCTGACTGCACGTCCGATCAGATTTTTGCGAACATTTGACACGCTATTTTTGTGATCAGAATTTGAGGCAGTGTACCTGAAATCTCTTGTTAGTAGCCAGGTATACAAATTTGGTTAAAACTCCATGCGAGTTTTGAACAGGATTAATGCCTTGACTTGAATGGTGCAAATGTCGGGGAAAGAAAAGAGACGATTTGTTTAATGGGATATGTATTTGAAAGAAAATTAATTTGTGTTTGCTTTTAAAGTGCTAGTTATACATGCACTGCAGTGTGAAAAACAAGGGTATTTGAATACTTAATTGATAATTAGTTACCTGAAAGGGCCCAAATGTACTACATAGATTTTTTTAAATTCTTTTAAGTTCTTATTTTTTCTTTTTCTTTTTGTACACTCTTTCTTTGTTTACATTTCAATAAAATAAATTCCTCTTCCTACACAGTGCAGACGTATCCTTATACAATTATTATTCACTTTCACATTTACCATCTTCAGAGCTTTTCTGGGTTGTTATATATCCATATTCTCATTTGAAAAATGAGAAAGGAAAAAGGGAGTATGATTGTGACACTCACCAACAGCCACTCAGTAAGTCCGTGGCAGATCTCAGAAGAATAGAATAAGCCTTCTTTAGTAAGTTAACCAGAAGCCTGCCTTCCCTTTGTGTAATACTGTCTGTAGATGCCCAAATAGCCAGGCAATTAGGTCAATTCAAAGGCAAAAAATTAGTCAAACCAGCTGGTTGACCCAGTTGATTATAACCTTTTGGAAAAAGGTAGCATTAACTTAAGTGTAAATCAAATAACATGGGTTAAAGATATTTCAAGAAATGTCATTAAATTCTGAGCACAAATATGTAAGCAATACCTACAAAAGTTAGTAAAGAATCCAGTTAGAATTTTAGTGCTGTTGGGACTTCATTTTGTATCTGGAAGGATAAAGAATTTAAACACAACATACTCACAGGAACTCTGACTGGATGGACAGAAGTGATACTTTAAAAGAAATCTCGGGGAAAATACAGGTTACATTTCCATGAGATTTAGAGCAGATCTGGAATTTCTGAAGTGTGCAGACTTAGGGACTGTAACAGTGCTTAAGAAACAATTGCTTGGAAGTAAAGGGGTGAAGGCAATAATTACTTCACATCTCTGACGTCTAATAGTCTGATTACTCTCTACGTGCAGGGGGGAGCTCTCAAGCTTTTGATTCCAATTTGGACACAACTTGTACAAAAGATGGAGGTCAGAGTTGTAATATTATTATAGTCTTAATGTTCTTTTCCAGGTTGTAAACTCTTTGGAGGCAGTAACCATTTTAATGTTTTAAATCTCTCTCCAAAGATTTGGAAACTGTCTTTACATATTTTAGATGCTTCAGAATGTTTGCTGAAAAGATATTGAAAATAATGGCAAAGCATTTATATTCCCTATGCCAATTGTTTAATGTACAAATTGGATTCAGAAATTAGTCTTTACTCTCATGAAATAAAAGGAAATAAATATAATGCCTTGCCACATGCAGGCTAGCAACAACAGGCCAGAGGTGCTAAACCTGCATTTATATTAAAATGTAATTTAGGTACCACTTCCTTATTCAGGAGGTGCCTTGAGGAAGGTATGTTTAGAATTTCAGTCATAACTTTCTGGGCTTCGGTACTGACTCAGAGATTTATCTGCTTTGGGACCCTGAATAAGTTACTTAACCTTTCTGTGAAATGGGAGAATAACAGGACCTTTATTACAGGGTTGTGTGAGTATAAGGAAAGGCCTTGGCATAGCAACTGGGTAAACGCTTAATCAGTGTAAGCTGCTGTTATTAATATAAATCTGTTTCCATTAAACTTGATTAACGCATATGAACTAGGAGGTGCTATCATGGTGTCTACTGAGTATAGAAAAGAGACAAGTTCTCTGCTCTTGGCTTTTGCTAGCCCTTGTGTGAGGAAAGAGTTCTGTCTTGGTCCCTGACAGCCAGAAGGAATGGTATTTCTACCTTTATGTAAAAGACAGAAATAGAAATACTGTTCTCAGGAGAGTTGCAGAGTGTTGTAGCAGCAGATCCAACCTTCTGTACAGGAATAGGAAGTGGTTTGTGTGGTACAATTTGAAGGGCACCCAGAAGCTCCCCAGTCCAGAAATATCTTTCCATCTGTCTTCTCCTAGTCCCTGAAATGCCACCATTAGGGGTTCATTTCTCTGTTTTACTGGCTTCCCATTCTCTTTTTCACTGCATATACTCTTGGGAGAATTAGCACATTAACAAGTTTACACTTAGAGTAACACATGAATTCATTGTCGTTTTAATCATTGTCACAGTTCCTTGCTATTAGTAGCTAGCTGAAGATCAGCCTGGAAAGGAAAGATGGGTTTTAATGAGGATGGAGATAACGCTCATTTGGTGCACTGAACAATGTGTGGGGCTGAAGTTCTAAAGAAGACGGTGAGTACTGTTCTTGTGTGCCTTGGGTCTACCAGTGTATAAAGGGGCCTGCAGTCGGTACTCAAGAGGAACAGGGAAGTGTCGGCCCCTGGTGCGCTTGAATGAGGATCAAGTACACATTCATTCATTCATTCAACAAAAAGGTATCAAATATTTCATTAGCAAGGGTTCATATACATGTATATGTGTCTGTGTGTACTATATATATATATAGTACCTGCACTATATATGCTATGTATATATCGTACCTGCACTCACTGACAGAGGTGATAAAATAGGTATGTAAGCAGATTGGTTCCAGCACAGGACATCCACGCAAAGGAGGAGTACTGAAGAAAGACAGCAAAGCCCTCTTGGGGTAATTACAGACACCTTCACAGTTTTACTTTGTCCTAAAGGGTCCCTATGAGTCTGAATTTATTCAACGAGTTTTTTATGCCATGCCTGATGTGACTCTTGAACGCAGAGGAGACGCTGTTCAGGCAAGTAGGGAATGAGGGAGGAAGAGCTGCGCGACCCCGGGGTGAGGGATGCCACGCACAGGGGCACGTGAGTAGGCACAGCCAGCCGTGAGTGTAACAACGAGCAGTCCGGTAGGCTCAGAGCACGGAGCGGCGGGATGCAGGCACGCGTGGGAAACGGAGAGACGCGAACGTAGCGGTGGGCGAGCTGGGGAGTGGGTCACAGAAAGGAGAGACACAGACCGTAAGTGTGGCCGATGATTTATACCTCCTGGGCCGCCTTGGCTGGGCCTAGCCTTGGACCTCTGTCCTTCCTCTGCCTCTGGGTGCCTTGTGCCTGTGATTTATCCAGCCCTGGGAGCAACCTGAGCAGGAGCACTATCCTTGGTGAGAAGAAGGGGATACAGAGTCCATTAGATGACAGCCCTCAGTCTTTCGGGAGTCAGAATATTTCAAAATTGTTTATAAGGGTCTGCCATTCCATTCTGTGAACTAAAGTGCTGCCTAGCATATTCATATGTGAACTAAAATTAATTGTGTTTGGAGACTTTGGGGTGTAGCAAATCAGGGCGGGATTCACTGCTGGAGCCCTGGAACTCATTTAGCATATAAAAAACACACCACTTTGAAATCCTTAGTGAGATGGATTACCAGCATTAATGCCATTAATACTAATGATGGTTAATAATTAGAAAATCATATTTATAAAAACAATGATGATAAGAGTCATACCAGATAGCAAGCCTCCCAGGTCTAATATAAAATTCTGTAAGTTTCCTCTTGCCTTCTATTGCTTGAATTTTAGTTATTTTGACATATTTATCAGGAAAATATTGAAGTTACTATACTTAATCCAGGAATGACAAATTGCTTCTTGTAAATATTAGACTTACAGTAAAATTCACTGTAAGATAAATGATTACATAGATATTGGACGAAGTAGTGGGAAATATATTTGAATTCTAATAAGGACTGGTTCAAGCCGAAAAACAATTAATAACTGTCAATTTCCCATAAACACAACAACAAGGAAAACCTCCACAAAGGACACCCAAACCACAAATGATTAAAAAATTATGCTGATTAACAGAATGACTGAATACATTAGGATTTATTTAAATTTTCTCTTGGTTGCATTCTCCCCATGCAATGGAGGTGGAAAGAGTGGTTTAACTTAACCTTCAAAAAACCAAACCGGTTTGCTGTCAAGTCAATTACATCTCATAGTGATACTGCAGGAGAGTAAAATTTTCCCATTGAGCTTCCCAGAAGCATCTGCTGAATTTGAACTGCTGAAGTTTTTATTAGCAGCTGCAGCTCTTCACCACATTGCCACTAGTGTCTTCAACTCAACATCCAACTGTCTCCCAAATACTAAAGTTCTGTGGCAGCTAAGAAGGTATGATTCTCTCTTCACAACGAAACTTGCTTTTCCGCTGTGAGGAGCAGAGTCAGCCGACAGCCTGCAGCTCTTAGCACCTTAACACAGTGACTGAGGCCTGCCTGGTAGGCCTTGAGTGGTTCCAGCAGTTTATACACTTGGCTGCTAACTTAAAGGTTAGAGGTTTAAATCCTCCAACAGATGCCTGCGAAGAAAGATCTGGCAGTCTACTTCCGAATGATCAACCATTAACAGCCCCATGGAGCATAGTTCCACTCTTAAACACACGGGGCCTCCGTGAGTCAGGTGGCTGTCTGCCAACTGGTTTTCAGGCCTGATCACTTCTGCCCAATGTGGGAAGCCTCCAGTGCGCTGTTTCTGCTCTGGAGCTTAGCTCCAGGAACGTTGGCCAAGACTGTCACACCTGCACTGTAAGCTGAGGCTTTCCCTGCCCAAACCACTTCTGCCATCTTTTTATTTTCACAGACTTACATCTCTGAAAAATCTCTTACACATCCCAGTCTTCTTAATGTCTGCTTCCAAACTGACATGAGTTTCTCATACTCAAAAATTTTCACTTTATTCAAAGTCATCTTTTCTGGGTCTTATCCTTTCTCTTCAATTTCCGAAGAACCATACTCCCCCTCAATATCCATAGGACTCCTGGATAATTCCTCACCATATTTCTACTTCCTGAATGTTGTTTCTCTTGGGACATATTGCAAGGTCATTTGGAGAGCTAAAGATTCTCCAGGAATTGCTCTCCTGGAACTTCCTTTCAGACTACAGCTTTGTTTCTACACCTCCTGCGTACAAAGCCCCACGTGTAGAAACAGGTGCACTACCAAACACAGAAATGATGGTCTAATAGACTCACTAGACTAACTGTAACCGACAGACAAGCAGCACAAACAACATGTTGATGTACTTAGATCAATAAGCTGCTGGAAGACATTCCAGTTCAGTGCTGAAAGACCTTCACATTAAGGACAGTTTGCAAGATGTAATGTACCCTAAAGGGACTGTACTGTAGATAGTGGTGGTATATGGAACCCCAGAGAAAAATGGATGAAACTCTAGGAATAAAGTCATTAAAAGAATGACAAGGCATTGGGATTTTAAATTCAGTTCTTATCTCTAGCACCAAAGTAGTTCCATATTTCCACTGCAAAAAAAAAAAAAAAAAAGAAAGAAAAAGTATAATTAGCCATCATATTCTATTTGTAAAACTCTTGGAATTTCCCACCAAACTGTATTGTGTAAATCTAAATGTGTATTGCCATTAACAAATCTTTTGCCTTTTAGATTATGAGATGAATATCAGCAAGAAGAATGCTTTTGAAAGAAAAAAAACAATTCCTGCAAAAGAGTTCTAAGTGATATACACAAAGAAGACATTTGCCTGAACTCTGAGTTTTAAAGAAAAATGAATATAACTACCACCCGCTGTAATTCAAGAAGAAAGTATATTTGTATCATGTATGTAGAAACACAATTTTCCAAAAAAAAGAAAAAACCAGACTTCATGGTTCTAGGTTAATATAAAAACAAATGAATATGTAACTTCTTTTAATTAAAAATCACCTCAAATCTTTATAACAGGTCACCCACTATTGGAGGTTTGAACTCAGCAGCCATTCCAAAATGGGGAAAGATGATTTACAGCCTTGGAAACCCTCAGAGGCCGCTCTACTGAAGAATTGCTATTAGTTGGAATCCAGTGCATAGCCATAGGTTTGATTATTTTTATCAGAGGATGTAATGGTAAACAGCAAGGGATTTGTTTCACTTCCTTACTGAAGTTTACAGGATAGCATGGAAGAGAGACATCAAAACAAGCAATTAGTTGGTGTGATAGATTATAAAAATTGCAACAATATTGAGTAACTTCTATAGATAGGTGAAGTCTATTTCCTTATCCCTTGAATCTGGCTGAGTCTGTGACATGTTTGAACAATAGCAAGTGGTAGAGTGAAGTTTTGCCAGTTCTGAACTTATGTTCAAGAGGCCTTACACTTTTTTACTCACTTCATGGAATTCATTGACTTCTTCATAAAGAAAACCATGCCATCTTGCTAGATGATCAGAGACTTCATAGAGAAAGACCTCGGTTTTCTCAGGTGTGTCACATACAGCCCCTAGTTAACTCATAATGTAATTGCAGACACACGAGCAAGTCAAGACAAGATAGCAAATTTTGGCCAAGATCAGCTAAGACAGTTGCCAACCCATAAAACTGTGAGCTAAATACGTATTTTTGGTCTTAAGTCACTAACTTCTGTAACAAAAGAAACTAATACAAATGATGAAAAGAGGTATGATAGGAATAAATTTAGGAGGCAGGGAACAGAGACATGCTAATCCAATTTATTGATGCCAGAGATCGGTGCCAGAAGGAAATGGCAGCCAACGTTGACTCAGGTTGGAAGACAGACACCTAGCTGATGATTTTGGCCCAAGCAATAAGAGGTTGTTTTTTTTCCTTTTCTTTTTTAAGAAACATGCTTTCCTACTGCATACATAAATAATAACACAAATTTTCAGACCCAAATCTTGCATCCATCTCTGACTCAACTATTTCTTTTACATCTCCTGTAAATCCTCCATAAATGATGTCATCTCTGCCTTTTAAATATATCTGGAATCCAAGCACTTCTCACCACTTCCATCACTACTGTTCAGTGAAACCTGCACCTGCGTCTGCTGTATTTGTGCCCTTTGGTCTCCTGGATTCTCCAGTTTCGTCTTTCTTTTTCCATCTAGTCTATTTTCACCATAGAACCTAGAATGATCCTCCTAAAACATAAGTCAGATCTTGCCACTTTTCTACTCAAAACTTTTGGTAGTGGGTTAAATGGTAGGTCTCAAAGGTAGTCTATATCCTATCCCCTGGAGCCTGTGACTCTCACCTTATTTGGAAAAAATATCTTTGCAGACGTTAAGTAAATAATTTAAGGATCTCAAGATCATCTTGGGGCCTTGGTGATGCAGTTAAGAGCTGTGGCTGCTAATTGAAAGGTTGGCAGTTTGAATCTACCAACCACTCCTCAGAAACACTATGGGAGTAGTTCTACTTTGTCCTATAGGGTCACTATGAGTTGGAATCAACTTGACAGAAATGGGATTTGGGGGGGCTGTGGAATTAAGGTCTTCCTAAGACAAGTGTCTCACACAGAGACACAGAGAAAGTGAGGGAAGATGAAGGCACAGACTAGAGGGATGCAGCCGTAAGAAGCCAAGAAATATCTGGAGCCTAACGAAGCTGAAGCTGAAAGAGTCAGGAAAGTTTCTCCCAGGGAGCCCTGGGAGGGACTATGGCTATGATGATGTTTGCCTTAAGACTCATCCTCTGGAATGTAAGAAAAGAATTTCTGTTGTTTTACATCACCATGTTTGTGATAAATGGTAATTGCAGACCTAAAAATCTAATATTTATCTCCCCAGTGATTTCTTATCTCTGTTAGAGAATAGCATACCTGCCGCAGTACTTACATTGGTCTACAAGGCTCAGCCTGGACTCCCTACCCCTAACCCTGACTCTCTGATGTCATACCATACGCTCCTCTCTGGACTCTCCGGGCCTGAGCCATTCTGGCCTTCTTGTCATTCCACAATTGCTACAAGACATGAGACCACTTTAGGATCTGTCCATTTTCTGTTTGCTCTGTCTAATCTTCCCTTTCACCGAATATTCCGTCTGCACAACACTTTCAGAATTTTTTTGAAGTGTCTTCTTCTCAGTAAATTCTTTTCTCATCATTCTGTTATAATTCTACCCACCATCCCACACTCCCTCAGCCCTAGCCCGCTGCTCTGCTGTCTTAGTCATCTTGTACTATGAAGGAAGCAGAGGGTTGGGGACCTCATCCCACCAAGAAGCAGTGCAGGAAAGCAGAGCTTGTCCTTTGGAAATGATCCAGGCTTCCTGCACCTCGGAAGCTCCCAGCCCAGCGAAAGACTGACAACGAAGACTTTCTTCCAGAGCCAACAGTGAAAGCCTTCCGCTGGACTGGTGCCCTGAATTTGGACTCTTCGCCTACTGGACTGTGACAGAATAAAACTTCTCTTTTTAACGCCGTTCACTTGTGGTATTTCTCTTACAGCAGCAGACTAAGACACCTGCCTTTTCTGGCCCAGTATATACTGTATTTATTTGTCTGTTATCTGTTTTCTCACCTCAAATACAAGCTCTGTGAAAAAGAGATTTCTTTCTTTCTCTCATTGTTTTATATCCAGTAAATACTTCTTCAGCTCAGTAAATGATGTATTTATAATGCAAAGAAAGCATTTATGTGGGAAATTTGGCAACTCCTGACTTCCCTATTTCTGGGAAATATTTCCAGATCGCTCAGGAATTCCCACTAGCTGCTGAACAGAATTCACGTTGCTAATTCTCTGGAGGAGAAGAGCATAGCTGCTGTAATTTTACAGGACAATGACACTATTCTGTTGTGGCAAGAAGATCATATACAATTTGTACTTTGAAGCCCCTTGGTTTCACTTGTCACTTTACATTTGGCTTCATACTAGGCTCAAGAATATGGAGTGAAATAGTAATGAGAAATAGCAGTCTGGCTAGCAACAGGTAATACAAGTTGAAATTTAGGAGCTTTTTAGATGGTTTGAAGGCGACAGGATCAAAAGGTAGATATTCATGTAGAGCGGACTTGGGATCAGGGACAGAGAACATGTGTCCTTTGCTGATTTTCTTTGATGGAATTTTCAAAGAATTTAGGTCATGTTCTTAAATCTGGTGGCTTCTGAGCATCTATTTCATATATACTCGGTGTGATAAACACAGGGTTTGGACTACTCTTGCCAGTCCTTGCATCCTCAAGTTCTCTGCTGCACAAGAGTCTCTGAGTTTAAATGTAAACATCAAAAGCATTTGCGCATTCAGTTTCTTAAAAATATAAAGGTGTATAAAATATCAGTAATTTCTTTCCCAACATGTCTAAGACAATATAAACAAAATGCCACAAGACATCTTTTCAATCATTCTTAGTCATCAAAGCCAAAGGAAAGCAAACACACTGCCATCAAGTTGAGTCCAACTCATAGTGGTCCTGTAGGTCAGAGTAGAACTGCCCCATACAGTTCCCAAAGAGCACTTAGTAGGTTTCAACTGCCAGCCAAATAGCACTTAAGCACTATGCCACTGGGGTCAGTAGGGAAAAATAAACATAACAGAATGCTTCAGAGGCCTCTATCACCACATCTGTGCTATATGGTTTTAGTAATTCTGCTTTCTTTGTTCAATTCTAGAGTTGTTTGCACAGCAACCAAAATTGAGCCAGTACTTTCAAAAGCTGGAAAGTTAACATCAAAATATAAGCAACCACCAGGAACATGAGAGGCGGTGTTCCACTAGTGGAATTAGCTCAACTCACCTGGTGTCTAATATCTGTCAAGGAGTTGACAAAGTTATGATCTTTTAATTAGGGTTAGAGTTTGAGTTTGAGTCAGATAAAAATCCTCAACTGCTTATTCCCTGCCTACCAGTGTTTCCAAACCTCGTGACCTGCAAAATTAGGCTGGAAATAGCACCCAAACTGGATTTCTTAAAAGATTCTTGGGACACTGTTCTTTGAGGAAGGTTTGAAATTCTGCAACGATAGCAAGAACAGCCTTCTTATGTTTTGGCTAGAAACTGGAGGTGAGATAACACAAGAACAATGTTTATGTGAGTTTGTCATGAAAAGCTATCTGTATGCTTTATATTTTCATGCAGATTTTGAGTAGAATTATTTTCTTTTGTTCAAAACACAAACAGTAGAGGAGGACACTTATTCATCTTCTTCATTTTGATGACCAAAAGCAATGATATGTTTAATTGGAAACTCAATAAATCAGAAAATTATTCACCTATAAGAACATAAGAATTTTGATGGTCAACTGGAGAAAAAAGCCCAAAACAAAATTTTAAAATATTCTTCAGTGTTGTTCAAGATTTGTAGTGAGAAGAGAGAGGGCCACAGCTATCATTCCGTGCTTCTTCTAACCTAGTAGAAAGCAGCTAAAAAAAGACCACTGCTGTCGAGTTGATTCCACCTCATAGAGACCTTATAGACAGAGTAGAACTGCCTCATAGAGTTCCCAATGAGTGCCTTGTGCATTTGAACCGTTGACTTTCTAGTTCACAGCCCTAGCACTTAACTACTACACCACCAGGGTTTCCAGAAAGCAGCCAAGGCAGGGTTTTAGACATCTTAATAAATAACTTGAAGATACATGAAAATTAGTGATATCATTTAAAAAGAAAGAGGCTAAGAAAGGAAAATTGTCATTAACAAAAACATTGAACATTTTCATACTGAGGATACAGAGGCGAAAAGACTTCACAGAGATTGCAGTGCAACGATCTAATTGGTGGCGGGCAGATATTATACAAGTAGATTGCATCTCTCTGTCTTACCAGTCTGTCTATCTATCTGTCTGTCTATCTATCTATGTATCATCTGTCCGAGTATGTCTATCAATCATCATCTAGCTAACTTCACATAGCCACCTGTGCTATGAAAGATACAAATTAGGTAGCAAGGTATAAATACAAGGTGGTCAGAGAGTATTAGAGAGCAGCCCGGGAAGGTTTAAGATTTAAGGAGAAAACTATAGAATAAAAAGTAATCACCGTATGCAGTATGGTGGAAAAGAACACTGCAGGGAGGGAAAGCGTAACGTGTGAAACCTTGCTTTGGGAAAATGTTTGGCATGATTAGGAACTGAAAGTTGGCTGAGGCTGGAATTAGAGAGAGAAGGGACTGGCAGGAGGTGTAATTGTAGAGGGGAGAAAGTTAGATGGTGCGAGCTATGGTAAGCTTTGAGAATTTTATTCTAACTACAATGAAGAGACCACAGAGATATTTGCATATTGCCTCAGGGTGAGGTGGGTCCAGTTCCTTAGCTGGTTTCCATCTTCGCAACACTTGGCTGCTCTGAAGGACAGACTGGGCCAAAGCACGCAGGGAAGTGGGATAATAAAGAATTCTTGCCGTAAAATGCAACATAAGGGTGATGTGTACTAAGGTGGTAAGAAAACACAGATTAAATCATCGTGTGGACATACAGAATAAAAAAAAGTAGGTGATGAGCATGGGATAAAAGAAAGGCTTAAGAACGACTTTCAAGTTTCTGCCTTTAGCAGTGAGCATACTGAGGTTGCTATGAGCTGGAACTGACTGGATGTCAACGTGCCTGGATTTGAGGGTTCTATCATGCCATATTGTGTGGCACAAAGCGTTAAGCAATCAGCGTGGATTTACCCACCAAGAAGTACCTCAGAGGACAGTTCTGGAGATCAACTTCCAGAAAGTCACAGCCTTGAAAACTCTATGGAGCCCTTCTACTGTGTACACATGGGATCCACATGAGTTGGGACCAACCCTGTGGCAACTAACAATAACAACAAAACAACAGCAAATCTTTCTGTCACTTCCAGAGACAGGAAGATTAGAGGAAGATCTGTATTACAAAGAAATAAAGAACAAGTGAACTATGTTGTTTTTACAAGGCCTGTGAGACATCCAAGGCAGATATCTGAAGCATTGGGAAAGCAGCGTATTGCATGGCCTTCCAGCCCTCACCAGGACCACTCAGTCAGAGCCTTGAGCCTGGAACATTCCCTGATAGTGGAGGCTAGGTACTGAGCCATCCTTTGCCCTAGTTCCTCGTTCCTCTTCCTTATTACAGAAACTCTTTTCTTTGTTCTGTGCATACACTAAACTTCTGCGTACTAATTACTACTTAAGTGTATGTATCATATGGCATATAAACAACCCCTGAACTATTTCAACCCTTTGGGGAGAAGAAGAGGCAGGAAAAGACAAGCTCCTACACCTGCAGCATGGAAGAGCAGCGTGTGCAAGCCACCAGTCCTGCATCAGATGAGGAATAAGACCCACTAGCTGTAGGGAACTGAAACCTGCAAGCAGAACCGATCATTATCTTGTCTCTTCTCTATGTGAGTAAAGCATTTTAACCAGTGCCTTGTGGGTGATGTCTTTCTTGCTGCCCTGGGAAGTTGGCTAATTGAAGACTGTAACCAGGTGCTCAGGCAGAGGTTTGGCACAGTGGTATGAACGAGGAAGTGTAATGACAATTGCTTCTCTGCTTAAACCCTCAATAAATTTCCACTGCTGTATAGTCCCAAGTTCAAGATTTGATTGAAGTATTTCTGCCGTCTTACCTTTACAGTGTTATAGGGTATGTGATACCTAAAATTATTTTTCTTGAACTCTAATATTAACTAAAGTATAAAATGAAAAGTCAAAGATGAAATGCTAGATTCTGCAAGTGGTCCACTTCATTCAACAAGATAGCATCCTCTGTGCGTTTACACTTCATTATCTCCTCTGTGATAATAGTTAGAAACTACATCACCACTTATCCATTTATACTTCTGCTACTCTACTAGAACATGCACTTATCAAGGATGTAATAGTTCTTACTAATCTTGTTATACCCAGGCCATAATACGCAGGGCCTAAAGTGCTTGAGATACAGTAGATGTTTAATAAATCTATCTGGTAATGTGTATTAAACACAGCAAATAATAAACTTGCTTGGAGAATTTCATAGCCTCTATGAGCTGAATTATAGAGTACATAGTGTTAGAGTTTGGAATCTCTTAAGAAGGTAGGCTATTGCCAAAATGTGACATATTTGATCTCCTGTGCAATGCTAAATTTGAAGCGCCTTCCAGTGCTTGGTAATGATGGTTTTGAATTTTCTTGCCATGCTTGGTACCCAAGGAAACAGCTGAAAGGAGTGCAAAGAATGTAAGAAAAGAGACCTCAGGTGTTGTTTTTTGTTTTTCTTCTCTCTAACTTAGCCCTAACACATGCCATTACTGGAACAAATTGGTACCATTTTCTTTCTACTTCCAAACACATTTAGGCGGTTCCTTGGAGATTTCTTTCCCTATTTTAAGTTTGCCTTAGAAGTGAATTTTCAACTGATTTTATTTCGATTGCAAAAAATTTTGGAGTCAGGGAGCACATTTTATGATGCATTCGGGCTGGACTGCCCATTCTTTGGGAATCACTTTGCCTAGGCATGGGTTTCTATCAAGTTTCTCTTCAAGATAAGTGAAAATGTACTCTAGAACCAACCCGATCTCTAGCAGGGAGCAAGCTCAAGACACTCTGGTGTAGTCAGCATCTGATGCTTGACTTACACTGAGTGCCACAGGGGGTCCCAGAAGACTCAAAAGTTTTAGAATTGCTTCAAAAGTCAAAAGGTGAACTTAGCAAGGTCTTGAGAACCAGTGCAACAAAGGAAAAAAAAATAAGCTTGATCTTATATTTTAGAGGGTTTTTGTTTTTCCTTTGTGTGGTGAAAGGCAGAAATTATGAGTCTGGTCTGGAATAAGGGTATAAGGATTACAAATTCAGGTCCTTTCAGAAGCCAAAAAAAAGGTAAAGTGAAGGCAGGAAACAGTGTGTTAGAATACGGATAATAGGGAAAAGTGACCAGCTGAAGGGTACACGTCTGACCTGACCCAAAAGCATAACTGGTAAAGAAAATAAACAAAACATGCCCAGGTGAGCCTCAAAGTATACATCAAGGCAGGCTGCTCCTCTGCTTAGAACTCTCCACTATCTCTCAGAGGGGGTTCAAAGCCTGTGAGGCCCTGTTTGACCTGGAACTCCATTGATGCTACTCTTACCTCCCTCTTCTGTTTCTATCCATTCTAGCATTTGAACCACAGTCTCCTCACTGGTTCTTGAACACATTTAGCATGTCCAGGTCTCAGAAAATTGAACTTAGTGCATTCTCTGTTTGGAAAGATCTTTACCCAGGTTGAAGATTCATTCCATTAATGTCACCTTGTGATAGATACTGTCCCTGATGATACATCACCTCCATCTCTCCCTTTTTATTCTCTCGTCTTTATAACTTTTACCACAAGCACATATTTTATATGACTGTTAATAAAAACATTTGATGTAAATGTGCAGTATTAATTCTCTCTCTCCACCAAGAAACCCAAACCAAACCCATTGCCATTAGGTTGATTCTGAATCATAGCAACCCTGTAGGACAGGGTAGAATGATCCCCAAATCCATCAGTATAGCAGTGCCTGGAGGAACTGAACTGCTGGCCATTGTTAGCAGCTGTAGCACTTAATCACCACACCAGCAGGGTTTCTTGTAATCTCTCCAAATACCCCAAACCTGCTGCTGTTGAGCTGATTTCAACTCATGACAATTTTATATGTTATAGAACATACATGCTCTTTAAGGCTTTCTTGGCTGTAACACTTATGGAAACTGTTCATCAGGCCTTTCCCACATGGAGCTACAGGATGGGTTCAAACCACCACACTTTAGATTAGCGGCCAATTGCATCTGTTACTTGTACCAGCCTGGCACATGTGTATCTAGTCCACCCCTACCTCTGTAGCTCTGGTGGCATAGTGGTTAAGAGTTCAACTGCTAACCAAAAAAGTTTGCAGATCAAATCCACCAGCTATCTCTGTTTGTATCTCTATCTACACATAAGTATACCCTGATTTGACAGTTGAGTGTACATGGGTACCTAACAAGTTATATTTTGTAGGATATGAGCAGAAAACAATTTTATCCCTTAAACACTTGGCTGAGATTTTCTTCCCTTGCCTCTATATGGCCCTGGGGCACATCTCCTTGCATTTCTGGTGATGTTTTTTAATTAACCCACAATCTCATTTTCAAGGTTTTAAAATCTAGCTGAGTTTATGATGAAAGTTTCATTCTCTGATCCAATTTAAAGCTTCTCCTGAACCACTAGTTTGGATTCTGACTCAGCCTAGTGAGCTGCCGCGAGGAAGAAGGGCACAGCTGGCCTCTAGACTCTTACCATTCTGTATCTCTCAGCTCTTTCCCAGTTGGGTGTCCTGCAGCTGGCTCGTCAGGGTGAGGCAAGGGACAACAAATTAACACTTGAAGGGATCGCTGTGATCTAACAGATGCCTAGATACTATTTGTTTCATTTAGTAGCTTTCTGGATTCTTCTCTCTGCTGAGAGAGTATTTCTGCTAAACTATTCACTGGTGTAACTGGCTGTTTCCAGTGACTCATCAGCTGTTGGGTGCGCTGGTAAAACTCCACATTCTTCATAAACGTGCTTTTAGCTTCTTCTTGAACTGGCTTAAGACCAGCTACCTTCTGTAGACAGATCCATGATGAATTGATGGTTAAGCACTCAGCTGCTAACTACAAGTTGATGGTTCAAACCTTTCTAGTGTTCCTAGGGAGAAAGACTCAGAAACCTACTCCTAGGAAACCATATAGTGAAGCTCAACTCTGTCTCTTGGAGTTGCTAAGTCAAAATCAACTCAAAGGCCAAAATAATAATAATAAATAAATAAAATGAACCCACAAAACCCTTTGTAGATCTAATTGGCCCAGAGAAATATACCTTTATTTTTGTCCTTGGCCACTCCCCATTGATGGAAAAACAGTCATCTCCCTCCAAAGACACTACTCTCCTTGATATGCTAGGCTAACTTATCTTCTTTAGGTTCTCCTCCCTAACTTCAAAATACACATGGCAGATGTTCTAAACAACTGTTTTGATGTACCGTTCACTGGCCCCACGCATAGCTACTGTCAAAGAAATCGTCTTTCTCTCCATCGTCTGGAATACTTATATCTATCCTGAAGGTACAGTGACTGCTCCAGTTTCACAACAGTTTAACATGTCCTGCCATGATGGCCTAGCATCTGTTGATCTTGATCTTTCAACAATGTCCAAACCTCTACGATAAAAGAGACTGTCATACTGACATTCAATGTATAGTTCATACACTGTATCTGCAGCTCGTGAAAATGTAGGGGAGGGCAAACAGAAGTCTTACAACTCAAAGGCAGACAAATAAGTCATTAACCCTTATGTATACACTATGGAAATGACTAAAATCACATACAATGTAAACATATATATGTTAAAATGGTGGGTTATGTATTTTATTTATATGAATGCAACAAGGAGATTTAATACTTTTCTAACATGATGAAATATCAATAGCAACACTGTTAATATATTTGAAACTCCATTATAGATGAGGGAATTATTCTAAGAGAAAAATGCAGTGGAAAGAGTTTACGGCAATTGAGATAAGATTTTCTGAAAATGTTTTCAACAATTTGTCTATAATGACACAATTTTTGAACAATATGAGAAAGATCAAGGGAGTTTTTATATTTGTGCAGTAAATAACCTTTTCTTTCCATCCCTCAGTTAAAAACAAGGAGAAACGATTTTAGGGAGAATGATGGTAAAGCATTATGAAAGCAAGAGAAAATGGTAAGGAACAATTTCTGTGCCTTATTATACGTCTTAAATCGTTGTTCCAGTATTGTAAATTTGTTTAAATGGTTAATTACTATCAAACAAAGCAGTACCTAACTCCCCAGAAAAACAACAACAACAACAAAAAACCACCACAACGAAACAACACTGATTGCACTGTTTACTCGACTAACATAAACAAACAAATGTTGCTGATCTCCCAGACAGTCTGGAGGGTCTGCTCAGACTGAGCCATGCATGCAACTAGTGATACTGTCTGTGAAATAACTGAAACTTCAATATAGCAAATTTGGCAATGGAGTTAAACTCCCACCCTCACACCAAGCCTAGGACAATAAAATATAGGACACTGAAGTGTGCTAATAACATCCACTGTAAAATGATATCGAATTTTTATTCTCCTTTGACTATCACCCTTACATATGTAAAGAACACTCTTTAGAAACTTGGGGGCTACATGAATCATCTAGACTCCAATTTATCATTTCCAGTTTTATTAATGCCCTAAGAAGAGAATTTTTGGTATAAAACCCCCAAGTCTTCGTACTTAGAACAGAAGTTTTAACCAGTAGATGAAGAGTGAGGAAAGGGACTGGTTCCACTCTCTCTAAATAGGAGTTTCCTTTGCATGATTGAGAAACCCTGGTGGTGTAATGGTCAAGTGCAGTTCAAATTCACCAGGAGCTCCCTGGAAATTCTATGGGGCAATTCTACTCAGTCTGTAGGGTAAATGTGAGTTAAAATCAACTCAAGGGCAGTAGTTTATTTATTTAATTTACATGATTGAAATGTAGAGGGTGTATGCCATCAGTAATCTAGTCATTTCAAACAGGTCTAAAATGTCACAATATGGAAGTGACTCCAGAGGAAAGAAGAATCATGTGAGCATTCACGTATCAAGGTCATGGTGAATTATGGGTAAATAAAGCTTTTCTCATTCTATCAAAGGTGTTCCTTATAAATTAAAAATTAAGAAATTGCTAATGAAATCCAAATTTTACATTCATCCAGTCACTAGATATTTAAAATCCTCTCTTCAGAAAAATACAGCAATAAGAAGGTTGATATCTGAATTCAAAAAATATTAAAATTAAAAAATGTGTGAAAAAAATGAAGACAAAAATAACCTTTGCTTTAATTATCTGTTAGCTTTCACCCAAAATATTGTGTACTATAGATCTAAAACTTTATGATTTCCATTACATTTAGAACTATTTATTTATTAAATAAAAAATGAAAGTGTAGACACTCTGTGCTTACAATATTGGGTAAAGATAGGAGGAGTACACAAGTTGTGTCGAAGTTCCATTAACATTGATCTTCTTACTAATGTGTATTGTCACCAATTTCACCCAACCAAATTTCTAACAACTATCTAATCTAAGCCCACACCCCTTGCCCTCCCGTCCTCCCACCCTCCCCACCCTTGTAGCCTTCAAAGAGTCTTTTCTGTTATGTATGAGTATGCTTGTAAGTTTTTATCATAGGGGTCTCATATAATAATTGTCCTTTTGTCACTGACTAGATTCACTCAACATAATGTCCTCCAGTTGAGACCAAACTGAGAAGTGTTTCCTGCTATCATCGTTGTTCTTCATCAATGTATAATACTCCACTGAGTACATACACCAAAGTGTACCCATTCATTCTTCTGTTGTTGGGCATCTGGCTTGATTCCAACTTTTTGCTATTGTGGACTGTGCTGCAATGAACATTCGTGTGAATTTATCAGTTGGTGTGAACGGCCTTGATTTTGAAAGATAGATTCCAAGCAGAGAAATTTTTTATTTAGTAATTTAAGATGTCAATTTAGAGGCATAGTTGGGGTTCCAAAGAAACCAAGAACAGAGATCAGTGAACATTTAATCTTATAGGAACTGGAGGTAAAAAGTCATAATGAGAGAAGCCCACTCTCTAGGACTGTATGATAAGATCATCTCTGCTGCTTTCTTTCTCTGTTTCTTTGTCTCATAGGTTCTCAGTTATATAGCCAAATAGTTAAGAGAAGTCCAACAGAATCAAATTTCAATGCGGCCTTTGTTTCCCACCTATCTGTCAATGGCAATACAATTGCCAGCCAAGCGTTACAGTTGGTCACTCCAAATCTCAGACTTTTCATCAGTTATTCAGCAATGATTTACGTTATCTAAATCCAGGTTTGATTCCTGACCAATGCTTCTCCTCTACAGCTACCACCTGTGTGTTAGTGGAGGCTCGCATGTTGCTGTAATGGTGAACAGATTTCAGTAGAGCTTTCAGACTAAGACGGACTAGAAGACAGGACTGGCAACCTACTGAAAAACAGGCAGTGAAAATTGTGGATCACAATGGTCCTGTCCACAACCAATCACAGGGAAGGCATAGGATAAGGCAGTGTTTTGAATTGTTGTTTGCGTGGTCATCATGAGTCGGGAGATGACTCAGCTGCAGTTAATAACAGTAGTGATATGAGGTTAAAAATGATAGTGGAGGGGGGCAAGGCAAAGGTGTGGACTAAACACATGTGTCCTGGATTCCCTCTGAGAACTAAGGCCTGGAACGATAATCGAATGGAGCAATGTGGGCATCCAGGGAGCCCTAGGATCTGGCATAGGGTTATCGGTTTGATCTAGCCACCAATAAAGGGGAAAATCCCTGTCTCTAACATGATGCAGGGGCACACTGAGTCCTGCTTCTGCTGACTTTCTGTTTGGGAGGACTGCATGTACTAACTCCTTTGTTATCCAGGAAGTGGTCACTGGGCATGAGCCAACAAATATGCCAAACTACAGTGCTTATGTAAACAGCGTATAGCACAACAAAGAGACTGTACTTGGGATAGCCACATTTTGAAAGCCTGGTTGCTGACTCAAGGAACCACTGCCCCTCAATCCTCTGTTTCAGAGCTGTACCACAGATTCTGCTGTTTCATGGGTGGATGGGCAGCTCAGGCAGGACATTATCTTGGTCAGCTGGGAGGCAAAGTAACCCACCCCGAGGTCTTAGGGGCTAATATTCAGGCTGAGAAGCAAGGCCTCTCTGGAAAGTGCTTCTTCAGCAGAAAAGTTGTGTTTAGGACAGTGGTGCCTAGAGTTATAGGTGGGGCCTGGCAGAGGATGGCAGCAAGGCCATAACCCCTCCCTACTTTGAATCACAACATAACATCTGGGCATGGCCAATGAGATGCTTTTGTTTCCAGCCAGAAGGCAGGGCCTGCCACGCCTAAGGGCCTGACTGAATTTGACAGCTGCTGGATAGCTCCATGCTTAGCAGTAAAGTACCTTTTTAAAATAAGACCACCTGGAGAACTGATTGCTGAGCAGATCCGCAGTATCTCCTCCACCCTTCACTAATTCACATCATAGCACTGGCTGATGGCCCCCCAGTGACTCCGTTAGTGGAGCATCATCTTTGCCAGCTGGGAGGGAGAGCCTGACAACCCAGAGAGCCCATCTCGGGCCAGTCACGACAGTACACAGAGGCAGAGGGTGACCAATTCCCCTCTTGGAACTACACCTCAGCTCCTGTTGAGGTAACACCAGAGAAACTCAACAGCTTCTAGATGGTGCAAAGGCAACAGTCAGTAGCTAATCATTTAAAGAATCAGCCCACCATGGCTCCAGAAAATTTCCAAAATGAATCAAAAAACTTCCCAGATGAAGAAAGCTTTCTGAAACTATCAGAGGTTGAGTACCAAAGGGTCATATACAGAGCCCTCCTAGAGATTAAACAAAGCACAGCAGAACATAATAAAAGATTATGTAAGCTGTTTGAACCAATGCAACATTAATGATCTGAAATTCAGCAGATGAATAGTAAAATCACCGAATTAGACATTTCAGTCCAAAGCCAAAAGAGCAGAAATGGAGAGACAGAAGCCAGAGTTAGAGTGCTTGGGGATAGAGCAACTGGTACCAAAATTTATGAGGGGAAATCAGAGAAAAAAAATAAGAAAAATGAAGAAGCATTTAGAAACAAGTGGGACTGTATTAAGAGAGATAATCTATGAATAGTTTGAGTTCCTGAACAGGAAAGGACAGCTGAAAATACCGAGAGGATTGTTGTAGAGTTGCTGACTGAAAACTTCCCTGAAATTATGAAAGAAGAGTACATAGATATCCAAGATGCTTATTGAATGCCACAAAAAACTAGAACCCACAACACAATATAATCAAGCTTAACAAAATGAAACATGAACTGAGGATCTTAAAGGTCATGAGGCTTATAGCAAAGCTAACATTCAGAAGGAAGCCCTGTAGGTATTCATTTCACTTCTTGGCACAAACAATATTGGCAAAAGGGCAGTAGGATGACACATTCAAAGCCTTGAAGGAGAAAAACTTCCAACTAAGAATTATATCTCTCAAATGTATCTCTCAAATGTGAAAGTGAAATTAGTCATTCGCAGATAAACAGAAGCTTAGATACTTTGTGAAAACCAAACCCAAACTATAAGAAATACTGAAAGAAGCTCTTCACTTAGAAAAACAAAAACATCAAGTGTATCTTCAAGGAGACAATGCAGGACACAGCACCAGGAATCCTACTCAGTTAGGGAAGTCACTAAGCTCAATCAAAGCTACATTATTAAAAGAAAGGAATAGTGATCAGAACATCAAAACTAAGACTTCAGTACACTAAAAAGGGGGATATATTACAGTAGTTATAACCCTTTCAGATGGAGAGGAAATTTAAAAGAGATGGAGAAGTTAAAGGTTGGTTTAAACTTGGAATAGTAAGGAAAATCTCAAAAGTCGCTATAAAGGAAAATAACAACATGACACATCAAAACAAGAAACGTAATACAAGAGTCTAAACAAACACAAAACTAATGCTGAAAAAGATAAAAATTCAACCCATAAAGAATGACCCAGAACAGATTAAGAGCAACAGAGAAAATAACAACGCACAAGTAAATGCATCAAAATGACAGCACTAGACATATACCCATCAGTAATTACATTGAATGTAAACAGATGAATTCTACAATAAAGAGGCAATAAGTGACGTCGTGGATCAAAAGACACAATCTGTCTATATGTTGCTTACAAGAAACATGCCTTAGATTCAAAGACATGAACAAACTGAAAATCAAAGGATGGAAAAATATATACCAAGTCAACAACAACAAAGAAGAGCAGGAGTGGCAATACTAATCTCAGATAAAATAGATTTTAATGTAAAATCTACCATTGTGGACTAGGATTTATTGCTGAAAGGTTCAATACATAAGCAGGACATAACAATATTAAATATTTATGCACCCAATACCAGACCATCTAAATACATTGAACAAACACTGATAACACAGAAAAATAAGATAGATCACTCCACAATTGTAGTTGGAGTCTTCAGCACTCCACTTTCAGTAATGGACAGATCATCCAGAAAAAAGCTCAGTATAGACACAGAAGATCTTATTACAACAATTAACCATCTAGATTTTATTGACATATACAGAACTTTTTACTCATCAACAGATAAGCACACCTTCTTCTCCAATGCACATGGAATATTTTCCAGAAAAGACCATGTGTTAGGACATAAAGGAAGCCTCAACAAAATTCAAACCACTGAATTATTGCAAAGCATCTTCTCAAATCATAAATCCATGAAAGCTGAAATAAACAGAAAAAAAATATGTAGAAATTTAGACTCATGGAAGCTGAACAATACCTTGCTCAAAAAGCCATGGGTTAAAGAAGAAATCAAAGATGAAATAAATAAACTTATAGAATCAAATGAGAATAAAAATACATCCTACCAGAACCTATGGGATTCAGGAAAAGCAGTGCTTAGAGATCAGTTTATCTCTATAAATGCACATACCCAGACTGAAGAAAGGACCCACACTAAAGAAGTAACACTACAGGTTGAACAAGTAGAAAGAGAGCAACAGAGAAGCCCCTCAGGCACCAGAAGAAACAGATAATAAAGTTCAGAGCAGAACTAAATGAATTAGAGAATAGAAGAACAACTGAAAAACTTAACAAAATCAAAAGCTGGTTTTTTGGAAAGATCAACAGAATTCATAAACCACTGGCTAAACTTACAAAAGAAAAACAGGAGGGGAAACAAATAACCCAAATAAGAAATGAGAAGGGAGATATCACAACAGAACCAAGTGAAATCAAAAGTATCATAACAGAATACTGTGAAAGACTGTACTCTAACAGATTTGAAAATCAAGAGGAAAATGACAAATTCCTAGATTCATAGCACTTAACCAAAATCATCACAAGTAGAAGGAGAACAATAATAAACTCATCACAAATGAAGAGACTGAAAAAGTTATCAAAAAACTACCAACCAAAAAAAGTCATGGCCCGCATGGCTTCACCAGAGAGTTCTACCAAACTTTTAGAGAGGAGTTACTCGATGGCCCTTGGCTTGGCTGGCTAACTGCGGTACTACTAAGGCTATTTCACAGTGTAGAAAGGGATGGAATACCCTTAAATTCATTCTATGAAGCCAGAATAACACCGATACCAAAGCCAGGGAAATATCCCACAAAAAATGAAAATCACAGACCACTATCACTCATGAACCCAAATGCAAAAATCTTTAACAAAATCCTATCCAATAGAATTCAACAGCATACCAAAAAAATAATCCATCATGACCAAGTTGGATTCATACCTGGGACACATGGCTGTTTCAACATGAGAAAAACAATTAATGTAATCAAGCACATAAAAAACCACAAAGGATAAGAATCACCTAATCTTGTCTACTGTTGCAGAAAAGGCATGTGACAAAGTCCAACACCCATTCATGCTAAAAACTCTCAGCAAAATAGGAATAGCTGGCAAATTCCTCAGTGCAGTAAGAGGCATCTACACAAAGCCAACTGCCCACGTCATCCTGAATGGAGAGAGACTGAAAGAATCCCCCTTGATAATGGGAACTACACGAGGACACCCTCTCTCACCACTTCTATTCTATTGTACTAGAGGTTCTAGCCAGAGCAATTAGACAAGACAAAAAAAATAAGAGGCATCTGCATTGGCAAAGAAGTAAAAATCTCCCTATTTGCACACGATATGATTGTATACACAGAGAATCTTAAAGAATCCATAGCAAACTACATGACCTAATACAAAAGTTCAGCAAAGTATCAGGATACAAGATAAGCACGGTAAATCAGTAGGATTCCTTTATACCACCAGAGAGATCATCAAAGAAGAAATCATCAAATCAATACCATTTATTGTAGACCCAAGAAAATAAAATACCTAAAATAAATCTAACTAGAGAAATAAGAGACCTATACAAAGAGAACTACAAGACCTTACTACAAGAAATTAATAGAGACTTACATAAATGGAGAAACCTACCCTGTTCATGTATAGGAAGACTTCACATTGTGAAAATGGTTATTTTGCCCAAAGCAATTGACATATACAATGCAATCACATACAAATTCCAGCATCATTTTTAAATGAGATGGAGAAACAAGTCACCGACTTTGTTTGGAAAGGGAAGAAGCCCTGGATAAGTAAAGCACTACTGAACAACAGGAACATAGTGACAGGCCTCACACTAGCTGATCTTAGAACCTATTACTCTGCCACAGTAGTCAAAACAGTCCGGCACTGGTACCAAAAGAGAGACCAATGGAACACAGCTGAGACCCTAAAGATGCCACCATCCTGTTATAGACAGCTGATATTTGACAAAGGATTTAAGACTGTGAGCTGGGATGAAAACAGTCTCATAACAAATAGTGTTGGCAAAACTGGGTATCCATCTGCAAGAAACTGAATAAGACCCATATCTCACACCTTACGTGACAACTAACTCAAAATGGATCAAAGACCTAAACATCAAACCTAAAATGATAAAGATTATGCTAGAAAAAATAGGGTCAACAGTGGAAGTTCTAACACACAGCTTAAACAGGCTTCAAAATCTGACAAAGCACAATCAACAGAAGAGAAAATAGATCAATGGAAACTATTATCAAACACTTTTGCTCACCAAAGACTTTATCAAAAGAGTTAAAAGATGACTTACAGAATGTGAAAAAAGTATTTGATAACTATATGTTGGACCAACGTCTGATCTCCATAATCTCTACAGCACTACAAAATATCAACAATAAAAAGGTAAATAATCCAATTAAGTGATGGGCAAAGGACATAGACAGACACTTCATCAAAGAGGACATTCAGCAGCCAAAAGACATATGATGAAATGCTCATGATCTCAGTTATCTGAGAAATCTGAATCTAAACTACAATGAGATATTATCTCACCCTACCAAGTTGGCCATAATCCAAAAGAGACAAAACAACAAATGCTGGAGGGGCTGTGGAAAGATGGAAGCTCTCCTACACTGGTGGTGGGATTGCAAAATGGTACAACTGCTTTGGAAATCAACCTGGTGCTTCCTTAAAAATCTGGAAATAGATATACCATTTGATACAGTAATCCCACTGCTGAGAATATATCGTACAGAAACAAAGGCAGTCACACCAACTGATACATGCACACAAATATTTATTGCAGCACAGTCCACAATAGCAAAAAGATGGAGTCAACCCAGATGCCCATCAATAGATGAACGGATCAACAAACTACGGTACATGTACTCAATGGAACACTATGCAATGATAAAGAACAAAGATGATTTTAGAAGGCATCTCATAACCTGGCTTCAACTGGAAGATCTTATGCTGATTGAAATCCTTCAGCAGCAAAAGGACAAATACTGTATGAGACTCCTGCTATAATGACTTAAAAATAGAGTTATCTACTGAAGAGCAGACTCTTTGATGCCTACAAGGATGGGAAGGGAGGGACAGGGTTGGTCATAGATTAGATAGTTGATAGAAATTCGGTTAGGTGAAAGCAGTGACAACACACAGTAGTAAAGAGGTCAACTTGACTTCACCGTAAACTGAGAACTGTTTTAATCTCAACCCAGTATTGCAAGGATAGAGTAGCAAGGGCGGGGTCTTGGGAACATGCTCTCAGAGGACATCAAGGCCAATTGATGTAACTGCCCTATTTTAAGAAAGCCTTCTGTATCCCATGTTGGTGAGTGGCATCTGAGTCTTAAAAGCTAGCAAGCTGCCATCTGAGATACACTGAACAGTCCCAGTTCATCTGGAGCAGATGATCACTGAGAATATGAAAGACACAAGGAAAAAACAGCTCAGGAAACAAAAAGATCTGTGTGAATGGGAGACTGTTATCAAAATGTGACCAGAAGAACCAGATGGTGCCCAGCCACTACCAAAGACAGCTGTGATGGGGCACAGTGTGATGAGTCCCAGTGGTAACATGAGAAAGAGAGGGTTGCAGCTCAAGAACTCTATCAAAAAGATCACAGTTGATGGTCTGATGTCCTGGGGGATCCCCTGGGAGCATGGCCCTTAGACCTGCTGCTGCCTCTGACTAGAAAACACAATTTAGGTCAACTCTTTGAACAAAGATAGATTAGACTCAGGGACATAATGTGACCATATGGTATGTGTATTTTACTGCTCTATGCATTTATAGGATGCTGTCCTACTTGTTTTTTTCTAGATGAGAGAGAATAGTATGGAGAGAAGGGGACACGAGCTTTTTAAGAGGATATGACAAGTACAGAATGAAAAAGAGGAATGTGTTGTCATGGTGCAAGGAGAGCAGAAGGAGCTGCAGGCAGGCAGGCAGGCAAAATTAATTTGAATTGTATACTTTCACTTAATCACAATAAAAAAATACAGAGAGGGGGAAACAAAAGACAGTGGGTGATAAGCATTCAGCACATAACCTAAAGTGAAAACCAAACCCATTGCCAGGGAGTCCATTTAGACTCTTATCCACCTTATAGGACAGAGTAGAACAGCCCCACAGAGTTTCCAAGGACACCGGGTGGATTTGAACTATCAATCTTCTGGTTAGCAATTGTTGCTCTTAAACAGTAGGTCACCAGATTTTAGCAGAGAGTAAATAGTATTTATTAGTCATTATTTTTCCTTTTCTGCCACTGATATTTGTCATATAGCAACTTATCCTGCAATGTAGAACATGTAATTCAGAATCTTACATGCCCAACCACAAGAACTCAACAGAGGAATATGAATTTAGGCCACCATTCCTGTCATTCCCATACTTACAGACTGCCTATCTTTTCTTCAGGTATCTATCCCTGGTCCAATAAATATGCCTGAGGGAAATAAGAAGACATACTGTAGTTGTTTTGAGGTGCCATCAGTCCAGTTCCGATTCATAGTGACTCTATAGGATGGGGTAGAACTGCCCTATAGAGTTTCCAGAGAGCCCTGGTAGATTTGAATGTCAACCTCTTGATTAGCAGCCATACACTTCCCCACTATGCCACAGGGTTTCCATGAGAAGACATAGTAAGTCCAAAACCAGAGAGTCAAACTCATTGCCATCAAGTTGATTCTGACTCATAGTGACCCCATAGGACAGAGTAGAACCGTACCTTAGAATTGCCAAGACTGTAAACTTTATGAAAGCGTATTGTTACATCGTTCTCCCACGCCACATTGGTGGGTTCAAACCACTGACCTTTTGATTAGCTGCCTTAACTCTGTACCATACAGCAGGAATCGTGGGAAGGGCAGTTTTCATTAGGGAGTGTATGTAGGTTCTCCACTTTATAATACAGTCTACTGACAGAGTGTAGATGTGATCTCAGTATTGTAATATCATTCACTTAGTTTATATCTCCAAATCTAAGAATTCTTTTAATTTCCAGGTTTCCACTCTTGACAAAGTATGTTAGATAATTTTCAGTTCTCTTTCCCTCTGATGACACAAGGTAGAGTTTATCTAAACATTAGAAATCACTGGTTGTCAACATGGCTGAATTGGTCAGTATTATTTGTCACACCAAATCCTCGCAACCAAACCAGAAGCGCTACAGTCCTGCTGCTATCAGGAATGATGATTATGAAAGCCAGCTGTAGCTCATCTGTCTCATTGCAGTTGGCCACAGCCTTTGATTCCAATCAAAAAAAGTAGTTTGTCACCCCAAACTGAAATGGTGCCTTCACAGTCTTTTGCTTTCAAAGACATATGGAGGACAAATGACTGCAGGGAGTTGAATATGGATTTGTCATACCCGTTAGAAGAGTCTTTTCTGTCTTGCAAGTGGTGAAATGGAGGCTGCTGGTTTCTGGTTCTGAAGCTTCGTGGCATAAACAAATTTCTGTGAGTTCAGCTGATCATAATTTCTGGTCCTTCGCTTTGCATACACATGGCTTACGCTTAAGGCTTATTGGTTTTAAGAAATCCATGTAACTCCCTATAAAATGACAAATGTATCGCTCCATTCATAATAACATAATACAATAATACATGAAAATTCTAACAAATGGTTTTATTGTTACACTTACTACTTCTCAATGTTGATAAGCATGTAACTTTCTGTACAAAATTACTTTATTCATTTCAGTAACAAAGAAAGAAATAGATGAAATAGAAGTTTGATTTAAAAGTCTCTGTTTTGCTTATGATAAGCGAGTGAAAAGACATTTGTGGAATTTACTAAGGACAGGATTTTCAAACGCTCACTCCTAATTTGAACCGTATCAAAGGAACACACACACACGTGTACCCATTTTCGGTCCAAGCAGGAAACATGAATAATTGAAGTGCTTTTATGATTCAGATTTTCATTAAATAAAGCTCAAATGCTGATCCCAGGCCTCAGTCTAGTGCTGGATTTACTTAGCAAAATGAATTAATAAAATAATGGACTATATACAACTTTCTATCAAGAAACCCACACTGAGTTAAAAAAAAAAAAAAGCTTAAGAAAAGTAATGGATTTCTCAGACTTCCACAAATGCACTCTTTTGTTATGATAAAGGTGTATTATTTTGATAATTCAAAGAACTGATCTTACACTACCTAAATAAAATCAGATTGCTGTTCATAGTAAGGAACTGCCAAAAGAATGAAAAGATACATTTTCAATAAATAAATGAGGAAATCTTGCTTAATAAACTGCAGCTATAACTTGAAAAAGAAAGTAGAAAATAAACAGCAGTAAATTTTTAGGAAACAAATCAATTGTATTTTCAGCATGTTATTCGGTAATTTATAGCGTAGTGGTTAAGAGCTTTGGCAACCTCTCTACCTGCTAACCACAAAGACTAGCAATTCAAATTCACCAGGGTTTCTTGGAAGCCCTATGGGGCAGTTCTACACTGTCCTATAGGATAGCTTTGAGTTGGACTGACAACAATGGACTGTTGTTTTTATGTTAAGTCACAGGTCACAATGCTGGGTAAATATGTTGTATTATTACACTTATTCTGCATTTTTATTTTAAAACGAGTATGTTGTCTATTTAGATTTTATGGACAACCTGGGAAATAAGCCTTTAGAAAAGCTTAAGGAATTTATATGGTTACACTACTTGGATTCTAATTTTTCTACAACTCTGTCAAATCTTCAGACATCTAGAGATTTGCGTTATTGCTTTGTCCTTTACCTATTAAAAAAAAGAAAGAAGAGATGATGTTTATTAGAAATTTTTGAAATGGATGGAAGAGCAGGAAAAATCAAGAGGTTTGTATTTATAAATCATAGTTTGTGTGATAAAAAGTCTGAATAAATAAAATAAACATTATGCTAAAGATAGGCTATTGATTATACACACAGACACACAGACACAGACACAGACACAGACACACACACACAGTTACTTTGTTCCAGGGTAATATCTCCCCTTTGTTTTGTAGGTTGTATCATTCATCGATTTTCACAGACAGATGTAAAGTAATAATCCATGATTATCATTCAATAACCTGAAAACTGGTATGAAGAGCAAGAATTCTCAGCACACATACTACAGGAATTTTTTTTTTTAGTCATCAAAGTGTTGTACCTGAGGCATGAAAATCAAAACGAAACAAATTTGTGAAACCTGTTATCAGACAAAGCTAAGCATATACTGAGACAGCCTAATAAATTTCTGTTCTAGCTTTTTCGTTCTCATTTCATTCTGTAAATTTCTTTATTCCGTTCTTAATTTCTTCAATAACCCAATAGTTTTTGAGCAAGGTATTGTTCAGTCTCCATGTATCTGTTTTTTCTTTTTCTTTTCCTGTTATTGATTTATACTTTTATTGCTGCGTGGTCAGAAAAGATATTTTGTAATATTCCAAAGCTTTGGATTCTATTAAGGCTTCCTTTATGGCTTCTATGTGGTCTGTCCTAGAGAATTGTCCATCTGCATTAGAAAAGAAAGCATATTTGGCTGCTGTTGGGTGAAGCGTTCTTTATATGTCTATGAGGTCAAATTGATTGGTGTGGCAGTTAGATCTTCAGTCTCTTTATTGAGCTTCTTTGTGAATGTACTGTCCTTTAACAGAAGTGAGTATTAAAATCTCCTACTATTGTTATGGAACTGTTTCTTCCTCTTTTCAGTGTTGTTAGGATTTGTTTAACATATATTGGAGCCCTCTCACTGGATGTATCAATATTTAATGTGGTTATGTTCTCCTGGTTTGTTGAGTCTTTAATCATTATGTAGTGTGCTTCCTTATCCTTTGTGGTGAATTTTATCTTTAAGTCTATTTTGTCAGAAATTAGTATTAACATTCCTACTTTTTAAAAGTTATTGTTAGCTTATCTTTTTCTGTCCTTTGTGATTTAGTTTCTTTGTGTCTAAAAGTATATCTCTTACAGGCATCATACAGACAATGTTCTTTTTTCTTTTCCTTTTTTTTTTTTTTTTTTAAATCAGTTCTGCCACTCTCTGTCTCTTGATTGTTGAATTTAGTACATTTACATTCAGCATAAATATTGTTAGGTACAAATTTAATGCTGTCATTTGATTTTTGTCTGTGTGTGTGTGTGTTTGACAGTTTCTGTGTTCCACTTAATTTTCTGTCTAGACTTGCTTTTCCTGTCATTTTTTTCATTGTTGTTGATTTTGTATTTTCTGAGTCTTGATGTTCTTCTTGTTCTTAATTTTGATATGCAGGATTGCTATTTTTCTTTGTGGGGATCTTAGTATTTATTCCTATTTTCCTAAGTTTAAACCATTTATTTTTATTTTTTTATATAGTCTTTATTTTCTCTCCATATGAAAGACCTATGACTACATTTTTAGTCCTTATTTTTTGTTATAATGTTGTCATCTTTCATATAATGACATCTCTATTTCAGTGCTTTAGGTTTGATTTATTTCAGTGATTTCCCAAACTGGGTTGACATTTTGTTGCTCTGTCTTGCATTCTAATTTTGAGTTGTTAACTTGCTGGTACTGATTTTGCAACCACAGGACTCTCTTTAGTATTTCCTATAATTTTTGTTTGGTTTTAGCAAATTTCCTAAACTTGTGTTCATCTGGAAATGTCCTAATTTTGGCATCATATTTGAGAGACATTTTTACTGGATATGTATTTCTTGGGTGACATTTTTGTCCCTTCTAGGTTTTATGTAAGTCATCTCATTGTCTTTTTGTCTACATGATCTCTACTGAGTAGTCTTAGTTTAGTCTTATTGACCTACTTTATAGTTAGCTTTTCATTTATCCCTAGCCACTCTTAAAATTCTTTATTTCTGGTTATGACAAGTTTTATTATATGTTCTGGTGACTTTCTTTTGGGATCTACCTTGGGTGGGGTTCAATGAGCATCTTGGATAGATATCTTCTCATCTTTCAAGATGTATTCTTGTATACTAACAAATCTTCAACAATTGTTTTTGTGTTTTCTCTTATCCCTCCCTATTCTGATACTCCAGTCACTTTTAGGTTATTCCTCTTGAGAATAACCTTGGGTTTCTTCATTCTTTAAAATTATTTTATTGGAGTTTTTCTCAAACACGTTGGTGTCAAGTGTTTTATCTTTCATCTAACTAATGCTGACTTTCATTGCCTCAATTCTGCTCCTATGACTCTATATTGAATTGTCTAATTTTGAAATTTTATAGTTAGTCTTTGAGATTTCTATTTGCCACCTCCCTAGGAATTCTCACACCTCGTAAATTTGTCATTGTGCACTTCTCCAATCTTTTTAAGTCCTCAGTTGCTTTATTTAGCTTGTTCTGTATTTTGCTGATCTCCTTCCAGATCTCTTGAGGAGTTCTGTATATTAATGTTTTGTATTCTACTTCCAGTAATTCCAGGAAGTCCCCTTCATCTGGAAGATTTCTTGATTCTTTGTTTTGGGTGCTTGTTGAAGCTATCACACTTTGCCTCTTTATGCCACTTGATACTGACCATTGTCTCTGAACCATCAGTAAGTTATTGTATTTATTTATTTTATATTTGTTTATTATGGCCTAGCTTCTCATTTTGTTTTGTTTTGATATGCTTAAATAGATTACTCTTATGAGCTAGTTTGATTATTGGTGTCTTTGAAGCTGTCGCCAGGTGGTTAGAGTTATTGCTAAGTGTATGAGTCTAAGATTACATTTATCTTGTATGGATTTAGCTCAGGTTTCTATATAGTTGGTCACAAAGTGTGTGAGCCATGCTGTACCTACAATCCTAGATAGGTACAGGTAATTGTTGTAGGCACAGGTTTCTGGCTGCACTAGGGGTGTACATGATCAGCAGTGTAATAGGTCTGATGGTTGCCCCTAAGTGTCTGTAAGGAAAGTGTATCTTTATTCTCTAGGGTACATGTGTGGGTAGACTTTGCAACTGGACCATGGCTGCCCAATGTTTTTGGCTGTATGGACTGAGAGGCCCCACATATTCTTGGACTGCATCATGGGTGGCTAGGTGATCTAGATGGAACCACCAGTTCTTAGGCACCTGTTATGGGTAGGTGAGGATTCTGCTTAATAGGCAGAGCAGTATCAAATGTCATGACCTATCTTTCCACCACATAGCTGATGCACTGGAGGTTAGATGTTTAGTATATATACTGTTATACTGTGCTAATGAGGCCCTGCATTGCTGTAAGGGGCCCTTATAGTTCTATGTGGGAGTGAAAAACATTTATGGTCTGTGGCCCTTATCTCTGAATCTAGGCAAAAGAGCTATTTTTTTCATGGGTTCCTATCCTAGGGGAGTCAGTAGTATATTTTTTCCTGTTTGTTAATTTGTTTCACTTCCATGGCCAGGAGAATGGCTCAGCATTCATGACGGGTCCTACTTCTATCCTAGGACATGTGTCAGTCTCCAAAACTGACTTGGACCCAGTGCAGAGTGGAAAGATGTCAGCTAAACAGGAGGGAAGTTTTTCCAAAAAGAGTGTGGTTTTTGTCTGCACAGTAGGTTAGACACAAGTACCTATCTTTTGCTGATTGTACTTCCCTTTTCATTAATTCCGGTGGCATAAATAGACCTTCCATTGTATGCTTTCTTCTGTTGTGGAAAACGAGTCCCAAATACTTCTGCTTACTTTACCGTGATGTTGCCAACGGATCCAGCCTGTGGAGTGCTGGTTCCTACCAGGTCAGATCTGGCAATTCCTTGCTGCTTCTGAACTGTCTCTACCTCCTGTTGCCTCTTAATCCATTTCTAGAACTTTGTTTTTGATGTTCAGGACTCCGGTTGTTGTTGTTAGGTGCTTTCAAGTTGGTTCCAACTCATAGCAATCCACTGTACCAAAGAACAAAATACTACCCTGTCCTGTGCCATGGCTACAACTGCTGGTATATTTGAGCTCAATGATGCAGTCACTGTGTCAGTCCATCTTGCTGAAGGTCTTCCTCTTTTTCTCTGACCCTCTACTTTTCCAAGCTTGATGTCCTTCTTCAGGGGTTGATCCCTCCTGATAACATGTCCTAATTATGTAAGACATAGTTTTGCCATCCTTGCTTTTAAGGAGCACCTTGGTTGTACTTCTTCCAAGAGAAATCTGTTCATTCTTTTGGCAGTCCCTGATATATTCAATGTTTTCACCCAACACTGCAACTCAAGGGCGCCAGTTCTTCTGTTTTCTTTAATCACTGTCATGCTCTCATATGCCTGAGATTCAAAATACAATAACTTAGGTCAGGCACACCTTGGTTTCTCAGGGTGATGGCTTTGTTTTTCAGCACTTTAAAGAGGTCTTTTGGAACAGATTTTTCCAATGCAGTATATCTTTTGATTTTTTGACTGCTGCTTCCATGGGTGTTCATTATGGATCCAAGTATAAAATGAAGCCCTTGACAACCTCAGTCTTTTTTCCATTTGTAGTGATTTTGCTTATTGGTCCAGTTGTGAAGATTTTTGTTTTCTTGATGTTGAGGTGTAATGCATGTAGAAGCCCACCATCTTTGACCTTCATTAGTAAGTGTTTTAAGTCCTATTCTATTTCACAAGCAAGGCTGTGTCATCTGCATAACAAAGGTTGTTAATGAGACTTCTTCTAATCCTGATGCCCCATTCTTCTTCATACAGTCCAGCTTTTTGTATTATTTGCTTGGCGTACAGAGTGAATAGGTATGGTGAAAGGATACAATCCCAATGCATACCTTTCTTGACTCAGGCCTCCTAGCTTGTCATATGTAAATGATTCACTTGTTTTATTCAAGTCTTTGTTGTGAGAAAGATTACAGGAAGCATCTGACTAGTCTGTCAGTTTGGCCCCACTTTCCTTATATTCTGGCTTTTCACTTGGAAAGCTTTTTTTTTTCTTTTAAGTATGATTAAGTGAAAGTATACCATCTGGAATTTTTTTCCCCAATCATATTTCAAGCCCCACAATTTCTGACCTTTATTTCCTTTGCAAAATGTTTTCTACAATCTCTCTCTGTCTTCAGTGAATTTAAGCTCAAGATTTCTCAAACATTGCCACATTTAGGTAATATTTTCCAACCTTCTCTTGGACTTATTCTTTCTCACAGGTGATCCCTTCGGGAATACAATTATGGATAAATGCTACAGGATTTACAATTGCATAGGCTTTGTTTGAACTTGCTTGATCTACAAGTTATTTTGATTGTTTTGTATACAAACTGGGTTTATTTAGTTGCTTTATGAAGTTGTCTTATGAGATAAATTATGAAAAGCTAATAAACTCATAATTCAGAACAAATGACTTACATTTATATTATGACATTTATCTAACTCCTTTGATGACAGTAATGCTATTTTATATTTTTAAAATTTCATCTAGCACCTACTATGTATAAACTGCCTGTCAGAAGCTGACTATTAGAATAACTGGTAAAGAGAATTAAAAAAAAATTACTGTAGGGTTCCTGCACTCAGAGAATTTTTCATGAGTAGAGAATGTAGACAATGTGCAGATATATTCTAAGGGTGTGAATAGAAAGGAAAAGTGTGCGAATGAGTTGAGACTAGAAGGGAGCACCCTCAAGATTCCAACAGGGATCTTGCATTAGTTCTGCATTACAGTCACCAACCATCCTGGAATCATTGCCTGCCCTTTGAACTATATCTTCATTTTATGTAGCAAGTGCTCAATAAATGTTAGTTGAAGTAGATTCTCAGTTGTATAGATAAGAATCCAAGTATAGAATGTTCAGTGGCATGCCCAAACTTGTTGCTACTAGGAAGAACTGGGCTACAAAGCTCCAGTCTGTGCCTCACACTCTGAGTCATCCTATCAGAATGGTAAAGGGTTCCCTGGTGTTGCAAATTTCCTCAGAAGACTCTTTTAACAGGAACATCGTCACACTTATGGATTCTAATACTTTCTTCAAATATAAGCCAAACAGCCTGTTGCTGTTGAATTGATCTCAACTCATCACAACCCCGTAGGGCAGACTAGAACTGCCTTGTAGGGTTTCCAAGTCTGTAATCTTTATAGGAACCCCAATGGTGCAGTAGTTAAGTGCTGGATTGCTAATCGAAAGGTTAGCAGTTAGAATCCGACAATGGCTCAGCAGGAGAAAGATATAGCAGCCTACATGCTTCACTGAACCAACAAAATAAAACTATTAGATCCTTTTCTAAGCTCTGGAACTGAAACACTGAATGAAAAATTTGTGCTTAGTTGGTGGCAACAGAAATACTGAACATATCACCAGCAATGGATTAAATATTTGTGAGAGACAAGGCTCTGGGTGACTGTATATTTGGTACTTTTCTACAATTTTTTCTGAATGAGTAAAGGAAACCGGCTGGTTGGTCCACTATCAGCAGACAAAGTGGTGAAAGAAAGTGCTCAGGGCTTCAGAGAAGTGCTGGATTTTCTAATACACTCATCCCTCAATTACAGGCATAGTCCAGTTTCAAAGACCAGGTGTTATGTGAAAGCCAGCTGGGGACAATAGTGTATTTTCTTTTTTTACAGGACATATTTGGTAGTAGGGAAAGCCTTCACCTTGTAGACTAAGAGCTGTCATATGGAAGTCCAAGCAGAAGCCTCTGAAGTTGTCCTCCCAACCCCTGTCCCTCAGCCAAGATAGTATCAAAACAATACTGCCTCCTATAATAAGTGTCAGATATTAGTGCTACCATTAAAAACCTCAAGAATTCAGGAGTGGTAATCCCCATAAAATTCATTAGTCTCATTTCTGTGGAGACAAGATGATTCCTAGGAGATAATGGCAGGCTTTTGTAGCCTCAACTGAGTAGTAACATCAATTGCAGTGGCTGCGCAAAATGTGTTACGTTTGCTAGAAAAATACACACAACCTCAGGTACATCACATGCTACCACTGAGATAAAGTAGGCCTTCGTCCATCCCCATCAAGAAAGAGAATCAGATTATAAGGAAGACAAGAGTATATATTTACTGTACTGATCCATATCTCAGGTTTTCTCTAGTAATTTAGTCAGAAGATAACTCGAATATCTGTATGTGGTACATAATATTATCTTTGGCTACTAAATTGATGGCATCACCTTAATTAGATCAGATGAGCACAAGTTGACAAGTATATTGGATGTCTCAGCAGGTATGCACATTCTAGAGGGTTAGAGATAAACCGTAGAATCAGGTAAATTTTCAGGGATGCAGTGCATGTAAGGATATTGTTGTTGTTCGATTCCATAGAGTCACTTCTGACTCAAAATGACCCTATGTACAACAGAGTGAAACACTGCCTCACCCTGCACCATCCTTGTAATCACTGTTATGTCTGAGCCCGCTGCCATAGCAACAGTGCCAATCAATCCATCTTATTGAGGATCTTCCTGTCTTGCTCACCATCTCCTTTACTCAGCAGGATGTCCTTCTTCAGGGACTGAGACCGTGTGATTATCTGATTCAAAACAGCAGGCACCAGTCCATTTTTGCTCACTGATGCCTAGGACATTGATGTTTATGTGTTGCATTTCATTTCTGATTATTTCCAATTTTCCTAAATTCATACTTTGTACCTTACAAGTTCCAGTTATTAATGGGTGTTTGTAGCTGTTTCTCCTCATTTTGAGTTATGCAGCATCCATGAATGAAGGCCCGAAAGCTTGATTCCCTCCATATCATTAAGGTTGACTATTTTGAGGAGGCAGCTCCTTCCTCGTTGTATTTTGAGTGTCTTCCGACCGGAGGGGCTCATCTTCCAGCACTATAACATTGTTCTGCTGCTATTCAAAAGCTTTTTACCAGCTAATTGTTTCTGAAGGAGACTGCCAGGTCCTTTCTGTCTAGCATGTCTTAGTCTGAAGCTCAAGTAAAACCTGTCCACCATGGGTGACCCTGGTGATATCTGAAATATCTGTGGCATAGCTTTCAACTTCACAGCAACATGCAAATCACCACAAATGAAACTAAAACAAACCCACTTCCGTCAAGTAGATTCTGACTCATAGCAACCCTATAGGTCAGAGTAGAAGTGCCTTGTAGGGTTTCCAAGGATCATTCAGTTGCTTTGAACTACTGACCTTTTGGTTAGCAGACATAGCACTTAACCACTACACCACTAGGGTTTCCACAAACCATCACAGCACAACAAAATGACAGACATGTGGGGCATACCAGAGTAATCCTTGGAAAGTAGAGCAAGTAATTGCACCTTCTATAACTAAGTAAACAAAGCTTCTAGTAGACCTCTTCAGGTTCTGAAGCTAGCGTATTACATACTTAAAATTTTTGCTCAACACATTTACTAACACTGCTACCTTTGAGAAAATGTGTCTGCACAGCCCTGACACTTGGCTATACAATTTGTAGGGTTCTGACAACTGACACAGTGGCTGCAGTGATGGCTTTAAGCGTAAAAATGATTGTGGATGTGGTACAAGACCATGCAGTGTTTTGTTCTGTTGTGTACAAGGTCACTATGAATTGGAGCCAACTTGGTGGCACCTGACAACAACAATAATCCTGCCTTATTAACATCATAGAGTTAGGATTGACAACACATAGGAAAATCATATCAGAAGGCAAAATTGTGGACATTCACACAATACTGGGGGTTATAGTGAGGCCAAGTTGACGGGACTCAGTCCATAATGATATGTAACATTGTTTCTGACCAAAAAAAGCTACTTCACAGAAATGAACGGTTGTTATGGATTGAACTGTGTCACCCTAATGTATCTGTCAGCTTGGTTAAGTCATGATTCCCAGTATTGAATGATTATCTAACTTTTCCCCTAAGAGTTTTAAATTCTATCACTATGATGTTCATGAGATGGATTAGGAGCAGTTATATGGATGAGATCTACAAGATTAGATAGTCTCTTAAGCCAAGCTCTTTTGAGACATAGAAAAAAGAAGTGAACAGAGAGACAAGGATTTCACGCCACCAATGCAATGCCATGAAAAGAGTGTGTCCTTAGGTAGTGAAATTCTTATACTAAGGGAAGATAGATGACAAGAAACTTTCTCCAGAGCCAAAAGAGAGAAACTCTTCCCTTGGAGCAGACACCTTGATTTTGGACCTGTGCCTTACTAGGCTAGGAAAATATATATTTGTTAAAGCCAGCCACTAGTGATATTTCTGTTACAACAGCACTAGATGACCAGGAAAGAGTGTATAATGGTAGGTGCGCACTTATAGGATACAGCTTCTGTCATCTTCAGAAGTCACTGATTTAAGCAGCCTCTAGAAAGTTGCAACTGAGGTGCCAGTTCTGGAGGCGATAGCCAGAATAGAGGGATGCCATCCCACAGAATGCAGTATTCATATTAAATTCACATTAAATAAATGTAATTACATTTCACACAGTGCTATGTTCTCCGTGATATATCCTGTACAAGGTCTGGCAATTAAGTCCTCAAAACTTAATTGTTCGAAATGCTACATACCTTGTTCCTGAATATCACTATGGTCACCTTTGAAGTACTCCCCTTGGGAAATTATACAATGATGCCACCCTTCAAAGCAATTCGGGAACTCTTTCTGGAATGGCCATTGCACATGGTGGCACAGTGGCAAGTTTGTGAACTTCATTGTAAAGCTGTGAGGGAGTTTTTAGCCATTAAAGAAATAACTGTATTGGAATGCCCTCCCTATTCACCTGATCTGGCCCCCAAACCTTTTCTCTTTCCCTGAACATAGAGGAAATATTGAAAGGAAGACATTTTGATGACATTCAGGACATCAAGGATAACAGGACAACAGCTCTGATGACCGTTTCAGATAAAGAGTTCCAAAATTGCTTTGAAGGATGGACTAGGTACTGGCATTGGTACATAGCTTCCGAAGGGTCAAAGGTGACCATAGTGATATCGAGCAATGTGGTATGTAGCACTGTTTCTAGGATGAGTTTGCAAACATAATTGTCAGACCTCGTATTTTTTCATAATAAATCACATATGGCTCTATGTTCACAGTAGGTAGAATACATGAGTCTGGGAATGAAGGGGTTAAAAATAGAAGTGGTCTTGTCTACCATCATTCTCAGTGACCTACTGGGAGTACTTCTACTTTCCCCACTTAAAACTAGGTTCTGTATGTCAACAAATACTAATTCTGGTACAGAGAACACTTACTCCAGGGAATATAGCTCACAGGTTTTATTAAGTGATAGATCTCACATAGTCACATTGGATTCCTTTTGGCAAGAGACCAATAAGCAAGGAAAATAATAATGATCCTGCTGAACTAATTGTTCCTTATCCAGAGAAAGTTAGATCTGCTGTCACACAATGGGGGAAAAGAAGAAAAAGTAGACACTCAGATGATCTGCTGGGACATTTCTTGACGCTCACCTGCACAGTTTGATGGTGAAAAAACAAGTGCAGCAGCCACGGTCAGACAAATTTATGGTGACCAAGGGACCAGACTCTTCAGGAATTTGGGTCTGGTTCATTTCACTTTGTAACCTGCTTAGACCAGTGAAAGTGTTAGCCTAGGTTAAGGGGAATTTAAAAAGTACAGTGGAGGAAGGAGACAAGCAGTATCAGTAAGGTGAAGTTGTTTCAGGAAAACAAACCAACCAGTAGGAAGGAGTAATTTTCCAGGTGGGGTGAAAACCTACTCTATGAAATGAGTGCACAGGTGGATTAGAGTGGCACAAGGGCTAGGCTGAAGTGCATATACTCTTGTTTTGCAGGTCTCATTTGAGTATAAAGGTTGCTTGTTTATTGGCAATTGACTGTTCACAGGTAGCTGCATCCATTACTTTAAACTTAGTTGAAGAAAACTACCTTGCCAAAGGTTACACCCCATTCAAAGAGCAGCCTGCACCCAACAGCTGGTCAATACAGAGGTACCAAGTCCTTGGTCTCTGCTGTAGCTAAACTGGAGACATCTCTAGAAGGCCTATTGTCTCAGTTCTCTAGTGCTGCTATAACAGAAATATGAGAAGGAGATGGCTTTAAACAAACAGAGATTTATTCTCTCATGATCTAGTAGGCTAGAAGTCTGAATTTAGAGCCTAAACTTCCTTCTATTGGCTCTGGGGGAAGGTCCTTGTCATTAATCTTCCTGACTGTGGAGTTTCTCAACACAGGGACTCTGGGTCCAAAGGACATTCTGTTCTTGCTCTTGGTTCTTGGTGGTTTGAGGTCTCATGTATCCCTGTTCTTTTTTCTTTTATATCTCAAAAGAGATTGACTCAAGATACCTAATCTAGTAGATTGAGTCTTGCCTTATTAACATAACTGCCTCTAATCCTGCCTCATTAACATCACAGAGGTAGGATTACAACAAGTCGGAAAATCACATCAGATGTCAAAATGGTGCACAATCACACAATACTGGGAACCATGACCTAATCAAGATGACTCAAATTTACTGGGTACACAACTCATAACACCTTTCTAGCTTCTGAACATTCAGTAGGGTCAGCTGAATCCAGTGTTACAACTCTACAATTCTGTCAAAGTTAAGTCTCGAAACCGGGAGTCAAGATGGCGGACTAAGCCCACGTCTCCTTGTATCCCTCTGGAAACCAAGACCTGAACTGACAATCAAACAGAGCCTTCTGGTCACCTAATCAGCCTCAGGACACAGCACAGAGCTGTTAATTGGGACTTCATACCACTCAGCTGACTCCCGCTCCTGGCTAGCCCCGGCTCTCACGGATGGAAGGTAAACACACCATTCTGACTTTTTTTCCCTCTGTCTCGGCTGGCGGGCGGAGCTGGGCCTTGCCTGGCGGCTGGACTCAGACGCACTGCTGGGGGGATAGGCAGGCGAAATTCCCTTATTCTGAGAGCCAGGCTTGGGACTTTGTTAATCTAGCCACATTGAGCCTTTCGTTTTGTAGCTGCCTCAGTGGGGTTTGTGCGGAGCTCCACGGTCAGGGTGCGGGATGCCATGTTGGTACCGAGATTTTAGCGGGGCCTCGTACTTAGCCTGGGGGCCAGCGCCTGCAAACAGGACAGCGCGTCTCCATCAGAAAAGTAGGGATTTTGCACAGTGCTGCCTACGTTGGGGGCCCTGCAGCAGAAGCAGAGGAATCACTACCTCTCGGCACCTTTGGCCCCTCTGTCTGCTGCCTGTGTGGAGGACGTCATGTTGGATACGGTGGCCGCAGCTGGCCCTAATTCTTAGCTTGGGAGCCAGAGCCTGCCCACAGGAGAGCACTTTTCTATCACAAAACCAATACTCAACGCAGTGTTGGCTAAGGCTAGGCCCTGTCAGCAGAGGCCAACAGAGCAGTAGCATTGCTGTATTCTGAACTAGTTTGTTATCATCTGGGGTTGGATATAGTGGTGCTGACTTTGTCAGATGAGAAGAGGGACCTTTACACCTGAAAACCTAAGTGACTTGTGAACTGGTCAGATACCTTTTGCTTTACACTTCAAGACAGCCTAGAGAAACATTTGCAATCCACCCTCACAGTACCTCTTCCAGTCTCTACATACTCACATGGGACCCAAAAAGCAACAGACAATTGTGGCATACAAGCAATCACTCATTTCTTCAGAAGGCTCCCAAACAGAGCAACCAAGGAGTTTTCCAGATGAAGAAACTTTTATGAAAGCATCAGGAAGTGAATACAAATTGATTATATACAGAGCCCTTCTAGACCTTATACAAAATGCAGCAGAAAAAAATGAAAAATGAAGCAAGTTGTTCAATCTGATGCAATATCAGTACTCTGAAATCCAACAGATCAAGAAGAAAATCAAAGACATAGAAACTTCCATGCAAAGCCAAGAAAACAGAATGGAACAAATGGAAAAAAGAATTTCTGACTTGGAAGACAGAGCTACTGATGTCAGCGTCTATGAGCAGAAATCAGAAAAAAGAAACAAGAAAAATGAAGAAACATTAAGAAGCATGTGGGACTCTTAAGAGGAACAACCTTCAATTAATTGGAGTCCCTGAACAGGTGAGACATCTGAGAACACAGAGAGTATTGTTGCTGAGCTGCTGAAAGAAAACTTCCCAGAAATCATGAAGGAAGAGAATATAGACATCTAAGATGCATATCGTACACCACCCAATATAGATCTCAAAAGAAAGACCCCAAGACATATTATAATCAAGCTTAACAAAATGAAACATAAGAAGCAACTCTTAAAGGCAGTAAAACTCAAAGCAAAGCTAACATTCAGAGGGAAACCCTGTAGGCTCTCGTCAGATTTCTCAGCAGAAACCATGCTGGCACGGAGACAGTGGCACGACACATTCAAAGTCTTGAAGGAGAAGAACTTCCAACCAAGAATTATATATCCTGCAAAACTATCTTTCAAATACAAAAATGAAATTAAGACATTCCCAGATAAACAGAAGCTCAGAGACTTTGTAAAAACCAAACCCAAACTAAAAGAAATACTGAAGGAAGTTCTTGGCTTTGGCTTAGAAGAACAAAACCACTAACTTTATATTTTAGAATGACACATTACTCAATACTCTACTCATTTAGGGAAGGCTCCAAAGTAAATAACAGCTTTGATTTGGAAAGAAGCAATCCAGTGATCATCATGAAAACTATGGTGTCATCATAATAAAAAGAGGGATGGACTGCAGTTGTTATAGTCCTTGTAGATGGAGAGAAAGATGACAAGACTGGTAGTAATTAAAATTGGGTTTATAAATAGTTTATTAAGGGGGTTTATAGGGGCAACTGTAAAGCACATCAAAGATATATCATACCATTTCAAGAAATCTAACACAAGAGTCTAAACAACTATAAAACCAGCTCTGAAAAAGGTGAAAAATCAACTCACAAAAAAGAGTATCCCAGAACAGACTAATAAGAACAACAGAGAAAACATCAACATAAAAATAAACATATCACAATGGCAGCACTGAACACATACCTATCAATAATTACATTGAATGTGAATGGACTGAATGCTCCAGTAAAGAGACACTGAGTGTCATCTTGGATCAAAAGACACGACCCATCCATATGCTGTCTACAAGAAACTCACTTGAAACCTAAAGACACAAACAAACTAAAAATTAAAGGATGGAAGAATATATATCAAACTAACAATGAACAAAGAAGAGCAGGGGTGGCAATTCTAATCTCAGACAAAATCAATTTTAATGTCAAATCCAAGCGTGGACAAAGACGGACACTATTTATTGCTGAAAGGTTCAGTACACAAACAAGACTTAACTATATTAAATATTTATGCACCTAATGTCAGAGCACCTAAATATGTCGAAGAAACACTGACTACGCTCAAAAGAGAGTTAGACGACTCCACAATAATAGTGGGAGACTTTAACACTCCACTCTCATTACTAGACAGATCATCTAGAAAAAAGCTCAGTAAAGATACAGAAGACCTCATTGACACAATTAACCAACTAAACCTCATTGATATATACAGAACTTTCCGCCCATCAGTAGACAACTACACCTTCTTCTCCAGTGCACATGGAATATTCTCCAGAATTGACCACGTGATAGGCCATAATGCAATGCTCAACAAAATCCATACCATTGAGTTACTGCAAAGCATCTTCTCAGATCATAAAGCCATCAAAGTTGAAATCAATAGCAGAAAAAACATAGATGGAAAGTGGAACTCTTGGAACTGAACAACATCTTGCTCAAAAAACATGGGTTATAGAGGAAATCAAGGATGAATTAAAGAAATTCATGGATTCCAATGAGAACGAAAACATTTCCTAACAGACCCTATGGGATACAGCCAAAGCAGTGCTCAGAGGTTTGTTTATCTCCATAAATGCACACATCTGGAAGGAAGAAAGAAACCAAATCAAGGAACTAACTCTACAGCTTGAACAAGTAGAAAGAGAAAAACAGAGGAACCCTTCGGGCACCAGAAGAAATGAGATCATAAAGATTAGAGCAGAGCTAAATGAATTAGAGAATAGAAAACAATTGAAAAAATTGAAAAGACCAAAAGCTGGTTTTTTGAAAAGATCAACAAAATTGATAAACCACTGGCTAAACTTACTAAAGAAAAGCAGGAAAGGAAACAAATAACCCAAATTAGAAATGAGAGGGGAGTTGTCACCACAGATGCAACAGAAATAAAAAATATTATAATAGTATACTATGAAAGACTGTACTCTAACAAATTTGAAAACCTAGGGGAAATGGACCAATTCCTTGACTCATACCACCTACCCAAATTATCACAACATGAAGCAGAACAACTTAATAAACCCATCACAAAGGAAGAGATTGAAAAGGTCATCAAAACATTGCCAACCAAAAAAAGTCCGGGTCCAGATGGCTTCATGGCAGAATTCTACCAAGCATTTAGAGAAGAGTTATCCCCAGTACTACTGAGACTATTTCACAGTATAGAAAGGGATGGAGTACTCCCAAACTCATTCTATGAAGCCAGCATAACCCTGATACCTAAGCCAGGGAAAGATCCAACAAAGACAGAGAACTACAGACAGATACCATTCATGAACCTAGATGCAAAAATCTTCAGCAAAATTCTTGCCAACGGAATACAACAACATATCAAGAAAATAATCCATCATGACCAAGTGGGATTCATACCAGGGATGCAAGGCTGGTTCAACATCAGGAAAACAATTAATGTGATTAACCACATAAAGAACACAAAAGACAAGGATCACCTGATTTTGTCCATTGATGCCGAAAAGGCATTTGATGAAGTCCAACACCCATTCATGCTAAAAACTCTTAGCAAAATGAGCATAGACGGCAAATTCCTCAACACAATAAGGGCCATTTATACAAAGCTAATTGCCCACATCATCCTGAATGGAGAGAGACTGAAAGACTTTCCCTTGAGATCAGGAACTAGACAAGGATGCCCACTGTCACCTCTCCTATTCAACATTGTGCTGGAAGTTCTAGCCAGAGCAGTTAGACAAGACGAAGAAATAAAGGGCATCTGCATTGGCAAAGAGGAAGTTAAAATCTCCGTGTTCGCAGATGATATGATTGTATATGCAGAGAACCCCAAGGAATCCATAAGTAAGCTACTCAAACTGATAGAAGAGTTCAGCAAAGTCTCAGGATACAAGATAAACATAAGTAAATCAGTAGGATTCCTTTATACCAACAATGAGACTGTTAAGGAGGAAATTATCAAATCAATACCATTTACGATAGCCCCTAAGAAGATAAAGTACCTAGGAATTAATCTAACCAGAGAAACAACAGACCTTTATAAAGAGAACTACAAGCCCTGACTACAAGAAACTAAGAGAGACTTAGATAAATGGAAAAACCTACCCTGCTCATGGATAGGAAGACTTAACATTGTGATAATGTCTCTTTTACCCAAAGCAATTTATTTATATAATGCAGTCCCAACACAAGTTCCAGCATCATTTTTTAATGAGATGGAGAAACAAATCACCAATTTTGTTTGGAAAGGGAAGAAGCCCCGGATAAGTAAGGTACTACAAAAGAAGAACATATCGGGAGGCCTCTCATTACCCGACCTTAGAACATACTACACTGCCATAGTGGTCAAACAAGCCTGGTACTGGTACAAGAACAGACAGATGGATCAATGGAACAGAACTGAGACCCCAGAGATGACAGATATTCGATAAAGACCCTAAAACATTAAACTGGGGTAAAAACAGTATCTTCAACAAATGGTGCTGACAAAATTGGTTATCCATCTGCAATAAACTGAATCAAGATCCATGTCTTACACCTTATACAAAAACCAACTCCAACTGGATAAAAGACCTAAATATCAAACCTAAAATGATAAAGCTCATCCAAGAAAAGGTAGGAACAACAATGGAAGTTTTAATACACAATGAGGACAGACTCCAAAATCTGTCAAAGAAACCTCAATCAGCAGAAGAGAAAATAGATAAATGGGAACTATTAAGAATCAAACACTTTTGCTCATCCAAAGACTTTATTAATAGAATTAAAAGAACACCCACAGAATGGGAAAAAATATTTGGCAACTCTATGTCAGACCGACGCCTGATCTCCATAATCTATAAGATACTACAAAATAACAATAAGAAGAAGATAAACCATCCAATTAAGCGATGGGCAAAGGAGATGGACAGACACTTCACTAAAGAGGAGATCCAGGCAGCCAAAAAACACATGCGAACATGTTCACGATCTTTAGTTTTTAAAGAAATTCAAACCAAGACAACAATGAGATACCATCTTACCCCAACAAGATTGACCATGATCCAGAAAACACAAAACAACAAATGCTGGAGAGACTGTGGAGAAAGTGGAACCCTCCTACACTGTTGGTGGGGTTGCAAAATGGTCCAGCCCCTTTGGAAGGTAATCTGGCGCTTCCTTAAAAAAATGGATATCGATATACCATTTGACTCAGTAATTCCACTACTTGGAATATATCCTACAGAATCAAGGCCTTTCACACCAACGGACACATGCACCAGAATGTTTACCGTAGCACAGTCCACGATAGCAAAAAGATGGATCAACCCAGATGCCCAACAATAGAAGAATGGATAGGTAAATTATGGTACATATACTCAGTGGAGCACTACTCAATGATAAAGAATAACGATGATTCCAGGAAACATCTCCTAACCTGGTTTCAACTGGAAGACATTAAGTTGAGTGAAAGTAGTCAGCGACAAAGGGACAAATACTGTATGAGACCTCTACGATAAGATCTCAAAAACAGACTTGTGTATAGAAGAAAAGACTCTTTGACAGCTGCAAGGGAGGGGAGGGACGGAGAGTGGGGGGGGAGAGCTTAGTTTAGATAGTTACTAGAAATCTAATTGGGAGAAAGCGGTGATAGCACACATTAGAAACAAGAACAACATTAAGTGGACTTCAGCATAACTTGAGTACTCCTTCCATCTTAACTCAATACTGCAAGGATAGAGTAGCTGGGGCGGGGGGTGGGGGACCATGCTCTTAGGCGAATTCCAGGCCAATTGGCACAACTAGCATTTTGCTAAGAGAGCTCTCTGCACCCCGCATTGGTGAGTGGCGTCTGGGGTCTTAAAAGCTGCCAAGCTGCCATCCGAGGACACAGCAAATGGTCCCAACTCAGCAGGAATAGATGTTCACTGAGGACCAAAATGACATGTGGTAAAGACAACCGAGAAGACAGAGAGACCCACAAGAGTGGCTGCCTACATCGACTTGGGACCTGAAGAACCGGATGGTGCCTGGCCACCACCAGTGATAGCCACGATGGAGTTCACAGAGAGGAGTCTCACTGGCAACACAAGAATATAAAGGGGTGCATCCTGAGATCTCCACTAAAAGACCTCAATTGATGGTCCAGCGGTTTTGGGGTTCCTCTGATAGCATGGCCCCCGGCCCTGATGCTGCCTTTCCCATAAATTATAACAAAGGTCCACTCTTTGGACAGGAATGGATTGGACTTGGCAAGGCAGAGTGACCATATATTGGAAGCACTTTATGGTTCTATACATCTATAGCATATCATCTTGCTGACCTCTGGCTGGAGGAAGGGGAGTGGACAGAGAGGAGGGGAAAGGAGGAGTTTGGGAGGATGAGACATGTATGGAGCAGAGAGGAATAGTGTGCAGTCACCGGACAGGGAGAGCAGTGGAAGCTGCATATAGTGGGGCATGTAAATTTACATGTGAATGTACATTTTCACTCAGTTATGTTAAATAAAAATAAAAAAATAAAAAACCCAAAAAACAAACAAACAAACAAAAAGTTAAGTCTCAGTTTCTGCCAGATCAATTCTGTGTCTCTTGTTCTTTTATAGAGAGAACGCCTCAGTTAAACTTCTGAATACACATTCAGAGACCAGGCTTATTTATTTACTTTTCTTAAGGAATGGCATATAGATAAGTGTGACAAGGTATTCCTTGTTTAGAAAACAACTTGTATAAAGTCAAAAAAAGTGAAGAAGTTATAGATATAAATATCTATCAGCTTATTACTGTTGTATTTTAGAGGGTATCAGGGATGATGCTTGGAATGACAGATCAAAGCCAGATCATAGACGACCTTGAACATCAGGATCATTATCTTGACTGCCTAATTTAGTCAGCAGTGTCAAACATTCCTGGCTTTTAGGGCAGTTAAAACAATTCGAGCTTTGCTCTAGGAACATCGACCAGCATGTAAAATGTATCGAAATGGAGAAAGTGTTCACAGTGAAGAAGTATTAGAGGAACTACCTGCAGTTCCCCAGGAAAGAAAAAAAAATCCCTTTTTTTCTGCAAGTGGCAGTGACAGTGAAAATGACAAGGGGACTTCTGCTCCAAGAAAATGTTAGAGGTGAATAGGAATTGTTATTTGATTTAATGTGAGGACAAGAACTGACCAAGTGAAGAGCTTTTCTCTAAGTTCAGAGCCTTCCTAGAACTCATTAGGAGCAAGTGTCGGTGGCACTGTTTTTTCTGGAGATTGTTATTCAAGAAATTTTCAAAGGCTGTGAGGGAGATTTCTGTAGGTCAGCTCCCTACAATAAGCCACAAACTGACCACAGAAATATCACTCAGTCACTGGGTGCCCATTTTCTCCCTAGGTTCAGCTTGCTCTATTCATCTTATATTTTTGTTATCTTGGGGACTGAATGTGACAAATGGTGACTTAACCATATGGCTGCTTTGCTATACCACAAAAGAGGGCAATAGTGTAGAGTCCTATTTTAAAAGTAAAGTTCCTTAACAACCCCAGTATTTCAATTAATTATTCTAACTATAGCATTACTTAAATACATGTAAACATAACAAGGTGTGTATCGTTATGGGTTTTATGTAACTAAGTATAATAAAAATCATTTCACAAGTTGAATTCAATAAAAACTATAAAACTAATGAAATTTAAATTAAAGCCATTAATTTAATGGACAGATGCAGTTGTTTTGTGGAACTTAAATTGCTGCTTACAACAGAAATGACAACCAGGCTCTTTTGAGTTCAGAATGCCTGTATTATCCTGTGACTTGTTATGACTTAATTCTCTCACCATATTCTGCATTCAGACTATTGAGAAATCATCATGAGGATTTCAAATGACATTAGTTGTGCTTTACTTAGAAAGTATACTCTTTTTTATCTAAAAATTACACCTGTCATTAGCTTTAGAGAGTTAAAGGGCTAAGCTTGATCCAGTTATATCCTGAATACAAATGTGTATCCTGGAGCTGCAAGTGAGTTGTTATATTTGGTTACTGGATTTCACCCAGTTGCTCTACAATAAGATTACTGACAAAAGTTTGGATTAACAAAAGCTTCAGAAAGTAGCCTCAAGTACGGAGTCCCTAAAACACTATCACTAAAACACTATCACTTCTGACTAAAAATGTCTACAATTCCTCATATTCGCCTTAGGATGCCAGTCAAAAATCTCAGGAGTTGCCAATGCTCCCCCTCACTTATGATCCATTGGGTCTCAGTTTTTGAGTTCAGTATTTTCTAAAATTACTAAGGGAACTCACAAAAAGCATTATTCTTACAATCACAGTTTTATTACAGTAAAATGGGTGCAAACGAAGAGATGCATAGGACAAGGTCTAAGAGGGTACCCGACATGGAGTTTCTTTGTCCCATGCTACCCTCCTAAGTGAATCAGTGTTTTTCATTAACCAGGGAATTAATGGAGCTTGTGTGTCCAGAATCTTTCCTATAACTAGGGCCTCATGACATAGACATGACTCATGTGTCTGCCTGCCAGAGATCAACAGATATAAGGTGATGATCTTTTCAGCCTAGCCAGCCCTCATCCAACATAAACCCTCAAATGTGGTCCAGGAGTCTTAGTAAAGACACTTTAATTACTGGAAAATCTCCAAAGTTTTAGAGGTTCTTTCTCACAAATCATTGACAAAAGCCTAATTCTTTAGGTAAAGCTAACTCCATCCTGTAATACAGAATTTCTGGGCCAAAATTTGTATATTCCTAGATTTGTTGGATTCCATTTTTTTCTTTTCTTCTACTTCTCTTTTTTTTTTGGCTAAGTAGTCTGCCTGCTACACAATCCTGCGTTAGTTCTTGGCTATGGATTAAATAGTATCCCTCCAAAATAATGTGTTAACTTGACTAGGCCATGATTCCTAGCAGGTACGTGGATGTCTTCTGTTTCGTGATCTGATGTGTTTTAGATCCTACCTGTATGACCTAACTGCAGTCCTGGTGGCATGGTAGTTCCCAGTTCAGCTGCTAACCAAAAGGTCAGCAACTGGAACGGACTAGTCACTCTTTAGAAAGCATACAGGGTGGTTTTACTATGTTGTATTAGTGGCTTGGCTTGGCTATTAGGCCACTGTGAGTTGGAATCAACACAACAGCAATAAGTGGAGTTTGGGGTTTTATGATGTTAATGAGGCACGGTACAATCTACAAAATTAGATTGTATCTTGAGTCTTTTTGAGTTATAAGAGACTGTATATCCTTTGGGCCCAGGATCTCTGTGGTGGTCAGGCTTGTGTCAACTTGGCAACTCCGTGTTTGGCTGCTGTATCAGGTGGCAGGGCAGGGCCTGGGATGGCTTCCCTCCCCTCAGCTCTCTGCTTTCCACCACCTACTTCCTGTCTGCTCATGCTGCCAGCAGCTCATGCTCTCTTTGGTGTCTGGTTCCTGGACCTGAACTAGCAGCTGTTGGATTCACCAACCCTTCCAGCCTATGTCTGAGAATCCTGTTCCCTGACTTGCCAGTCCTGGGTTTACCAGGCCCTGTAGCTCTGTAAGTCAGCAGAGACCTCGCAGTCTCACTGCCAGCTTGGGATCCACACCAATGATCGATGATCGAGAACTCTGATCTCTGACCTACTGACCCTGGGTTCAACAGCTCCCATGGCCCTGTGAGGCTTGTGCCAGGACTTGGGATGTTCAGCTCCTACAGTTGTCTGACTGTTTCTTTTATATATAAATCTTCCCTTGTACTCTATGTATAAATCTTTCCCTGTACATATACATGTTCCTGGTTTTGCTTCCCTCAAAAACCCTGCCTAAGACAGTCACTGTGCTGAGAAGCTTCTAGACCAGATAAAGACTGATGACAAGGACCTATCCCAAGAGCCAAAAGAGAAAGCCTTCTCTTCGAGCTTGTGCCCTGAATTTGCTCTTGTAGCCTCCTAAATGCTGAGAGAATAAATTTCCCTTTGTTAAAAACAGTGGCTTGTATAGCAGCACTAGATAACTAAGAAATACCTAGGCATGACTAACACCTCCACCACCCTCCGTAAGGGTACTTGTTACAAATGCTGTGAAGCCTGACTTGAGTTGCCCACGATTTTCAATTGCTTCAATTCTTTGCTTTTATTTATAATTTCCTTCTAATTCAATCTTATCATTAATCCACTTTGTTGTGTGTTGTGTATTTAATCCTACTCTACTGTAGGTAATGAAGTACAATTTTACCATTAATTATTTTTTATTCTTACAATAACTAGATTCTAAGACCTGTGTATTCTGAATCATATACCAGTGATCCGTGTCACGTAATCCTAAACCTCTCAAAACTGAACAACGAGTGACATTTCATTGCTATCACTTATTAATTTTTCCAATGGAAATTAAGAATAGGAAATGTTAATGAGTTTCGGGTATCTTTGATCAAAATAGTTTGAGAGATATTGCTTTAATTAGTGGGTGACCCAAAACTTGGTCATTTGCCATTGGTCCTACCTGTGCTAGGAAAGTCACATCTAATAATTTGTTCGTTACTTGAATTACATTGACGTAAACTTGGTCTCCATAGTTTTTACTCTTGTTACTGTTGTTGTTGTTGCTGAAAATACTTAGATGACTGCTCACAATTTAAACTAGTTAGTGTAATTTAAGCCTTAATAAGTCAGGATTTGGTATAAAGCTTGTGCATATTGGATCAAATACAGATGGGTATATTAACAAATGAGCCACAAAGAAATAATTATAATACCTTCATGTAGAACATTGAATGGATTACAAGGAAAGCACAGTGAGAATGTAATGCAAATGAAAAGTAGATGGACAGTCCTTTCGATGGATGAAAGACGTAGATAAAATAGACGTCTAGGGGGACAAAGACGAGGATGACATAGGGAACCTGAGTCTGGAGTTATTTTAAGCATTGGCCTTGGGATATGATGGCAAATAAAACAAAAAGCAAAGTCTATGACATTTAGTTGAATGTGAGAGAAGTCTCTAGTTGAAAACATCTGAAACTGCTATACTAAAATCAGTTCAAGATATTTAATATTATTATTTTTATAACTAATTTATTTATTTTAGCACTGTGGAGGATCATAATAAACAAAACATCTTTAGAGTTTTTTATGGTATGTTTTTATAATTTGGGTCCATATATTTTCTTCTGTTTGGGTTGTTTAAGCCATTCAATTGTCTGCTGAATTCCCTAGGTGGTTTAACTATAAAAGTGTAAATGTAAGACTATTAGAAAAAACACTTTTTTTTTTTTTTTTTTTAAAGATGCTGAGAGTCATGGGGAAATCTTGGTAGTATAGTGGTTAAGAGCTATGGCTGCTAACCAGAAGGTCAACAATTCAAATCTACTAGCTGCTCCTTAGAAAATTGTTGTGGCAGTTCTACTCTGTATATAGGGTCACTATGAGTTGGGATCAACTTGACCACAGCAGGTTTGGTTTTGGTTTTCAGGGTTATGAACTGGCTAACAAACTTTATCAGTTCTATTTTTATTAAATCCTTTATTATTTGCTACTAATGTGACGTAAGACCTTACCATCAGACAGCTAAGAGATTTTGGTTAAGTACAAAGAAATGGCAGTACTTTTGGAGTAGTGCTTTATGATTAGTTACTGACGGCAGGATTTGCAGCAACTCTGGTTTTTAAAAGATGGCTTTCATTGTTCAACTCCTTCTACAGAATGAAACAGATGATACAGACAGTGACCTATGCAACTGCAACTCTCTTTCTTGGAAAAGAAGGAATCACTAAGATAATCTGTACAAATTTATTTTTGAAATAAGTTGTTTGAATTCTCTTGAAGATGTAACTGACAAGTTTCTCTGTCCTTTATTTCTCTAAATCTATGTCTACGTGTATAGAAGATTACAAAGTAGATAACTAGAATCACAGTAGTTTTTGCTTCTATTTCTTTCACTGGTGATTCCTTAACCAAATTTTATCTTTTTTTAATTTAGAACCTCTCTAGGATTGTGTGGGAATCCTGGGGGTTAGGTTCTATGGCTGCTAACCAAAAGCTTGGCAGTTCAAATCCACCAGGTGCTCCTTAAAAACTCAACAAGGTAGTTCTACACTGTCCTATGAGTCAGAATTGACTCAACAGCAGTGGGTTTGGTTGCTGGTCTGGTAAGATCATGCTCCTGAAATGATTTTCTTTTTCTTTTTTTAAAATTCCTTATAACAGTTTTTTTAGACAAAAGCTTTCTGACTCATTCACTGGAGAAACTCATGCTCTGCTTTGCCTCTCTGTATCTTTTCAAAGCAACATGGTACCAGCCAATGTCTAGAGAACTGGAAGTCCAGGTTCCAGGACAAGTGGATTTGTGGCTTTCAGACTCAAAAAGTAGATGCAGTCTGGTTTCAGTACAGTCTGTCTTCTCCAAGTTTGTACACTCCTTGAGTACCCCTTCGTCCATGACTAGGTGTTCCCACACACGTCTCTCCTCTGGGGTCTTTTCTGTGTACGCGCTGGCCACCATCCTTTCTACTGCTTGCCAGCTGTGTCTCCCATTGGTCTACTATTTTTCAGCTAATGAACATTTTCTGGCTTCTTTCAGTGGCTACGTGTGTTGGGGGAAAGGAGACAATGTTGAACAAAAAATGTATTTATACACAGTTGCCCCGAAAAAAGAAAAGAAATTAGAAAAATGTTAATCTCCCTCCAAATTTGAATTCCTTGCTTCACCTTTAGTGATGAAATTGTATTCAACTGCATTTTCTCTCTACATGTAAATATCATCTTCCTGGAACTTATCCAGGCCTTTTAAAAGTATAGTAATTTATTGGTTGTGCCACATAATGCCCAAACATCCTGCTGGAAAATTCAGTCAATCATTCAGTTGTTTGGACATCAAGACACCAAACATTTACGTATCTGTTCAATTTAAAGTTATCAAACAACTCAGTGTTTCTTAATATCTAGAGGAATGAGTATTGTTTAGACAATGATCCAAATATCCATGTTTTCCCCATTTTGTTATTGCAATAGTAGTAGAAATAGCTTTGTGGGTGCTGTTACCTCTTAGGGAGTAATGTATGCATTGTGTGCTCACCGCTAATAATTTCCCTATAATCAGGCAGATCCTAAAAAATAAAAATGTTAATTTAAGTTCATCACACAAATTCATTTTTATTCACTCTCTCAAGAAATCCATAGGAGTGTATGTGTGTGTGTGCATGTGGTTGTGTGTGTGTGTGTGTTTCTTGCAATGATATGGCAGAACTTTAAGATACAGTGGCATCAAAGAAGATAAATTGATTAAAAAATAAGGAAAAGACAGTTGTACATTTTAGATTTCCCCTCTCACATATAACTACGTATCTGTGTATCTGCATATGAAGACGTGGTGGCATAGTGTTTCAGAGCTATGGCTTCTAACCAAAAGATCAACTGTTTAAATCTACCAGCTCTCTGGAATCTCTATGAAGCAACTCTAATCAGTCTTATAGGATTGCTATCAGTTTGAATCGACTCAACTGCAATGAGTATATCTCTATCTGTACAGACAATAGAATCTTGGTTTAACATCTAACAAAAAATTATTTTATTTTATCATATAGTCATATACAAAATAACTGTAAGATGAATGCTTTATTCTCTTAAAAATATTGAAACAAAACAATTTAGACAGGAATGGAGACGAACAGAATAAACACTCACCTATGCTTGTATTGATTTGGATCTAAGAAATGTTTTATTATGAAAAGTTACTATTATGACATCATTCATAGCAACATATTGTTTTTGACAAATGGATATTTGTTAAATAAACTTTTAAATCCTCTCTCTCTTTCCCTCCCTCCCTCATCTTTCCGTTTTCTTCCTTCTTCCTCTCATCTTCATTCCTTGATTCTTTCTTTCCTTCTCTAAACAGTTACTCAGCTTTTACCTTGGCTAAGCATTTGAAAATAAACTTACTTGGAAATACTTCCACATTGTATTTTCTTTTTTACTTGGATTTCTTTTTCATACTAAACTTCCTAACATTCTTTCTACATTCACATACACACACACAATTATGTTTAAATGGAAATGACGGATCAAACAATTCATTTGTCTAATTTGATAAATTGCTCTTTTTACAGTAATTGAACCTTGGTTACAACAAGTTAAATGATTTTTGTTTGTTTTTTACTTCGCTTAATTCAATTTAACAAGTGCTTATTAATTACCTATTTTTTGTACTTGAAAAGTTATGTGTGTACAGTTGTTGTTTAGCCAAACTGATAAGTTCAGCAGATTCAAAGCAGATAACCTGGTTTTAAAATACAGAATGACGTTTGTACATCATGCGCTTCCTAGCCCATTCATGCCTCTTTATTTATAAGACAAAAAGTTGTCTTAGTAAAAGGAGACAAACAGAATAAAATGCTTGCCTATACCAAATGAGTTAAATGAGAATATAGTGAGAAATAAAAATGAAACATAACTTTCTTGCTTGTTGAAAAATTACATAAAATTGTTACTGGTTAAAAAGTATTATCTGGGTAACTCAAACATTGTAAAATCTTGATTTAAATAAAATAATGAAATTAGAATATAAAAAATTGGATAAAATAAAAATTTGAATTTTAATATAGTAAAAGAAATTGATATTATTCACTTTTTTTAAAAGTATGTTTTTTTTTTTTAATTTCTATTGGCTGTCCATATCATGTACATATTAGGATATTTGATAATTTTATTAAAATTCACATTGATTTTTTTTATTACGATTGAGTGAAAATGTACATTCCCATAAAAATTTGCATGCCCACCTATGTATAGCTCCCATTGCTCTCCCTGTCCGGTGACAGCACACTCTTCCTTTCTGTTACATAAGTGTCTTACTCTCCCAATCTCCTATACCTGTCTCTCCACCCACTGCCCGGCCTCCAGTAAGTGGTCAGCAGGATGACATCCTATGGATGCGTAGAACCATAAAGTGAATGCATGATAAGGTCACTCTTTGTCACCAAGTCCAGTTGATTCCTGTCTGAAGAGCCGATCTCCATTATGATTTATGGACAGGGGCAGCATCAGGGCCAGGGGCCATGCTCCCAGGAGAACCCTAGGCCCCTAAACAATCAACTGTGGTCTTTTAGTGAAGATCTCAGGGTGTACACCGTTTTATTCTTGTGTTGCCAGTGAGACTCAACTTTGTAAGTTCCATGACGGCTACCATTGCTGGTGGCCGGGCACCGTCTGGTTCTTGCAGTCACAAGTCGAGGTAGTCACCCACTCACGTGGTGTTAGTGTCTTCTGGGGTCTCTTTCCGCCTTGTTGTTTTGGTCCTTGGTGATCATCTGTTCCCACTAAGCTGGGACCATTTGCTGTACCTCAGATGGCAGCTTGGCGGCTTTAGGACCCCAGACACCACTCACCAATGAAATCCACACTGATTTTTGCAATGATTTCCTTGTGAACCTATAAGATTAATTTTTCATAGTCAATGCAATTATTAATTACAAGAAATATAATTTTTACAACTATATAAAATTTATTCACCATAAGAGACTGCAGCTGTAACAAGTCTTCAGAAAGAGAGGAAAGCATTATCTATAATCAAGTATGAAAAAACACACACACCAAACTTGTTGCCTTCCAGTCAGTTCTGACTCACAGCAACCCAACAGGACAGAGTAGAACTGCCCCATAGAGTTTCCAAAGAGTGCGTGGTAAATTCTAACTGGCATCCTTTCCATTAGCAGCCGCAGCACTTAACCACTACGCCACCAGGGTTTCCACAGCAATAGTTAATTTATAAAACATGTATTCGAGAGCTAAACCGATCTTTCTCCCTGGCATTAGATCTTAAATTATTTGTATATATTATACATAAGCTTGTATATCTAAAAAACATGCATACATATACATTTGTATCATATGGTATGTGTATCTACATAATACATACATACATAAATACCTACATAGGTACATGTGATTACTTTCAGAAGAAAACAATAACAATGAAACTCACTTAGGCTAATTAACCTCAAAAGTTTTCTTTTTCTGCTGCAAAAAATAATAGATGCACATTTCTTACTGGAAAGAGATGAATAGCACAAAATACTTAACCACAGAAAATGAGTTAAATGAACACATGTTGAGAAGCAAAAATGAAATTTAAAAATCTGCCAAAAAAAAAAAAAAACAAGAAACGCTATTACTGATAAAGAAGAGTATCACATGACGTTCCAGCTTTAGGATTTCAATCAGAAGGAGGTTGAGTTTGGCTTCCCACTGTTAGTACCAAGGAGATTAGTGATGTAATTGTCTTTGAATTTGATGTCCTTCTATAAAAAGCTCAACTTGAAATGCAAATCAGAATTGATTGAATCTGTTATGACATGGTGCAAGAATTAAGACTGTTTTATAATGAGAAGGAATAAATGACAACTATATAGGAGTTATGTTTTCAGCAAAATAAGAAAATAAAATAAGCAATAAAAGCTCATTCTTGGGAATTTCATTTTAATATGTAAGTAGATTCTTTTTCTTTGCTAATAAGAGGCAGTTAAAAAAATTAAATCTTTTTTCTAGTCAAGTACATTTTCTTCATCCAAGCCACTCACCCAATGCATTCAAATCAAACTCTTAGACAAATTTCACACATTTGAAACTCACATTGTTGAAAATGAGAATTACATGTATTTAACTATTATGTCCAATAATTTTAGCTATATTTGGGTCAATAGTAGTAGACACATAAATTTTGACTTCAGAGAGTTGCAAAAGACTAAGAGATACCTCCAAGAGTCTATATTTATAGTCTGAATTTTTCTAGAAACTTCTGTACTCTGGAGAGAAACTATATAATGTTGGATTCTGTTGGACTGAGTTGAAAGAATTTTAAGGTGGAAGAATATGTATTGCATGCTATAAAGACAGAATTCCATGGAGTCAAGCTTTAAGGAGTCTGTGTTACTTTTTAAGCAGAAACAAACAATAACAACAGAAATAACCAACCAAACACACACACACATGCACACATCCCCTCACTCACTCACACAAGCAAGCAAAACCAAAACTAAGCCTAGACCTCTGCTGAAATAACCTGGTTCTTTAATTTGACCAGAAAGAACAGCTGCCATAAAACAATGACTAGTTAACTCTATGGATTCCTGGCAGCATCAGTCGTTGTAAGTCTGTAGAGCATGCATTACAAGTCACATCTAAGCACAAGAAATACATAGCATGTTCTTGTACTTTTATAACGGAGGTAAGAAATGACTTTGAGAATAACATGTCTAAAGCTGTGATTTGAGGTAAAAGATCAGTCTGAGTTTAGAGGAGAGAGAGAGATCAGCTTTCAATGGTGCTGGCTTAAGCCGTGAGGAAAACGTTGAATCTACAAAGCTGAGACCAAAAGAGAAAGTTGTTTCAGACAAGGAGTTTAACAGGTTAAAAAGCATGAATAAAAACAATGATGGCAGCAAATATTTATTTGTGCAAGACTCTGTCCTAAGCACTTGCTATCTACTACCTCATTTTACCATCAATCCCTGTCTCATAAATGAGAAAACAGAGTCACAGAGAGGTATGCGACTTGCCCAAAGAGGAGACAAAATCCAGATCCAGGCAATCTCAGAGCTAGTTTATTTTCTTGGTCGAAATGGCCCACTGTAAAATGTGTTGATGGTGAAAAAGAATCAACTTAGTGCCAACTCAGTGTAGAGTATATGCTTTTCCAAACCTTTGTTGATTTTATGAACGAATGGAAGTTATGCCAACAGCTTATTTTACAACAACAGCACTGCACATCTCTGGTTCAGCCACAGCAAACTTCAAATCCACTAAAGTTGCTGGTCATGTGGCCCTGTGAAGACTATATGGCCAAAATGAAGTCAAATTTGTTAGTAATATTTAGTGTAATGTTGATTTTTTAATGCTGGATTTTTTTGTTTATCTGTTTTGTTGTGTTTTGCTTTTTTTTTTTTTTTTTTTTACTGAACAAACAAATTAAATTGGTGAACTAAGTGAAAAAAATTAAAAAAAGTAAAGTGTGAACTGTTGTTTGACTTGAAAAGGGAATGAGTCACGAGTCACAATTTGTGGACACAGCCTAAGTAAGGAAAAACCATTCCATGTTAAAAGTTGAGGCAAACTTATAAGTTCTTCTCCTAAATTAAAATCACAATTAATATTATAAAATCATTACTCTGTGGAGGCAGATATAAATGTAATTAACTGAAGTTAGAAATATTGTACAATTTAATGGAATTATTTAGCTAGTAGATTTTCAATTTGACAGCATAAAGTAAGTCATTTTGATGGACTGTTTTGGAGAATCTTAACAGACACATTTAATATGTATTATTTATGCTCAGTAATGTTTTTTATTATGCACACATGCCCAAAGGCGTAGGCAATGGACAAGGATTTTTTTTAAGTAAATTGAAGAATAAATACATTAAGTAAAATTAAAGCCACATGTTACTTTTTTTGGCATTTTTATGTGACTGTTGGCTACTCCATATTTTAAGAGCTGGTAGGGTTTCAGGTAATCTGCCGATTAAAGGCCTATTTCATTAATAGTCTAGGGAAAGTTCTAGTGGCAGGCAGAGAAGCCAGTGTATGAACACTCAAGCTCAGTAGACCCCAAGAATATTAAACACAATCCATGTAGCTTTGATATCATTGTCAAGCACTTGACAATTTAAAGGGGCATTTGGTGAGGTGCTCCTTGAATACTCTGGGAGTCAGTTCTACCCTGGCCCCTGGGGTTGCCATGAGTCGGATCTGACTCGACGGCACTTGGCTTTTGGCTTTTGGTGAGGTGTTCAGTACAGCTTGGACCATCACATGTGGACATACTTGAGACTCTTCCAAACTACAAAACCTCAACAAATATGGAGCAACCAGAATTCTCATCTTTCCAAGAAATTGTCAGAAAGAGGCATCCAGAGAAACAATACCCTTCTCTGTCTACTTGTCTCTTATTCATTACGTCTAAAGAAGAAAAGGAGAAATAAAGTGTCTGGAATGAACTATAAAATTGGTTAAAAAAAATCTGCTATTATGGATTTACTTCCAATTATTCTTTGACTATATGATTATGTATTATGACAATGTCATAACACCAATTTTTAAATGGAATGTCAGAAGCATTTTACAAGTCCATGATTCCCTGAAAACTGAAGTGCTTTTCTATCTCTACGAAGTTACTGCTATAATAGGCTTTATTCTTTCTTTTAAATGACTGTCAGAGGGACCTACCATTATCTTGACACTTAGAGTTGAAAAACTTTTGCTCAACCTCTTATACACACACCTTCACGGTAACACTCAATTTCCAGGCTCTTCTGCGGCCTCCTCTTTTTGCTTCTCATTATGTCTAACCAGCTGAATGTTTTGTCTGTTTTGATCAGCAAGGTTAGAAGTGAGCTGAATTCTGAACAATTTTTTACAGTGATCTTGAGTTCCACTTAAGAAATATTTACTGAAGCTCTGGACCCATAAAAATAAAGTGGATTTTGAGATTTTATTGATGTAATGAAAGAGGAAATATTGGCCATTGTTACTACATCCAAACCATTTCAGAAGTACAAGCAGAGCAATATGTCTCTATCATCAGAATTTAATATGAAATCATGTTCTTCTTCTGTCATACAGAAAATTTGTCATAGATTTTATCTGCAATAAAAGCTATGTCAGTGGTGCCACACAATACATTTGTAAAGGTTAGAGGTATTTTAACCCTCATCTGTGACCAGAATTGTAATAGTAAGCAAGCCACTGAAGCACCGGTAGCAATTTGTTAAGAGTGTAAAATTTTCCTGCAGACATTAATGCAAAACAGCATAGGAATCCACGTATTACAATACAATGGGGTCATTCTGAATAATGTCCTTGAAATTGCAAATTTATTACAAAAGTAAAAATAGAGGATTACAAATTCCATCAATCTCATGTCCTTGTCATGGATTTGTGCTTTTAGAGTCCAGGGACATATGCCGTTGTATTAGTTAACTACTCACAGAAAATAAAATAAAAAGGCCTTTGAAAATGGAGCAGCAGCATTGCTTTACTGACTTCCTTTATAAAATACATATTGTTAGAAACCACGCGTCATTAAGAGTAGATTCTCAGGAATGTAGATTTTTCTTATCTGGATTCCAAGCCCCCGTATTTATATAATTCTCTATTTTTAAATTCTGCTAATTTGGAAAAGAGTATAGGAGTCAGTACTGATCCCTAGATAGATTTTTCCCTGGAAAATGAAGTTGCTGGCACTCACATACCTAAAACTGTAGCATCTCTGTTTTTCTAGTGTGGTATTTGCCTGTGTAACTTTCCATAAAGCCTTTATTTTCCCCCTTAATTGCACTTTATATTATTCTATTTACAGCCAAATTTCAGATGTTAAAGTTTACCAGGTAGTTTAGAGGTTGCTGAGCAGCCACAATACATGTATTGAAGTCACTAGACTACAGTTTGACTATAAGAGAAATAGAATCAAGAACTAGCTAGCAAGTAGCATACGTGCTCAGACTTGCTTTCACACTGAATGTATGCACACACATTACAAATACACATTTTACATAAGAAAACCCCAATAAACTTCCTTTCACACCTCAGACATTAGAATTATATAGTTAGCTGAATGTCATTCTGAAGGTTAACATTGGATTCTGGTCATTTCATTCTGAACTGCAGAATACATTTTGAATATAACATGATTTAATTTAGTTGACTTAATCCATAGTTTCAACTTTTGCCTCTTCTTTTAAGACAAGTTTCAAAAAAGCATGTGCGGAAGCCTTGTTTTGATTAGCCTTTATCCTTCAGCCTTTTTAGATCCGTATCAAGTTTCCCCCCTCCTTGCTCATAATCCATTGTAGAAAACACTGTAGATTTCTACAGCGTGACCAAAACTTCACATTATGTTTGCAATTTTCCCTAAGATTTGTATAGTATAAAGTAAAAATGTTTCCATTAAGAGACATCTGCTATAAGTAAAACGACAGTGTAAATTTTCAGAGAGCTGCACAATTGCTGTTAAGGCTCAGAACACAGCCATCTAGACTGGGTCCGGCACTGAGTGATTTTCCCATGGATCAACAGTATTCGCCTCAAAGGTCTGAACCCCAGCCGTCCCCGGCCCCCCATCCTGGTTCTCCCGGCCTCCCTGCCTGCTTCTGAAACTGCAATGAAATTAGTCTGTAATGCTTTCAACGCTCTTGTCGATCAGCTTTCCTTCTCCGGGAACCATGTGAATGGCATTAAAATATGCTTCCCCCTCTCACAAAATATTTCCTCAAAATACTTTCGAAATTCAAACCAGCGACTTCAGATTCTGATGGTATCTTGAATGGAGTAGCATCCAGCAGCTTGAAAGGGTCAGCCGTCCCAGTCAGTGATACCTATTGTTTCAAGAAGTTTCCAGAACTGCTTATTAAATCTGTGCCTCAGGAGAGATTTGTTAAGGAGAGCAGAGACAGACTTGCATTTCTTTCTCCACAGTTTCTTGTTAGCATTCTTTAAAAACAAGAAACAGAGTTCTCAAAATGTGCTCTTTTTGAATGCCAGCACTGTTTCCTCAAATGAAGATCTTCACAGCAGTTGTCATAAATTGATGAAAAATGACTATGATAGGCCAACAACACATTGAAGTTTAAAGGAAAGAAAGGAAACTAGATTAAAAATGCTAACTGAAGAATATTCAAAAAGTCTTTATTGATGCTGTGGTTTGGCAACAGGTTTTTGGTTATATTTCTAACAGAGAAAATGAAATCAGATAGTCAAATAGTGCTTTAAAATTCAAAATACAAAATTCTGTAGAATAACAGGTATATTATCATATTGAAGCTCCCCCTTAATAAGGGCTTCAGGAGTTGTTGGATAAATATGTAAATGAAGACATTGTTTTCCAGATAACAAGAAACAAAGTAGTAACTTGTGGGACTATTGCTCTAGTTACTGCATATCTGGTACGGAAGTACTTTCAGTATTTACAGAAACATATTTTAAATTGCTTTTTTATTATAATGCCCCACAGGCAAAATTATTTTATTGGAAAATTGATTTGCTATCAAATAAAATAAAGATAAGGGTTTAAGAGGTCTAAACTAGCCAAATGATAGAAAATTAGCTCACTAACACTGCCAGATGTGTTACAATAATTTTGTATACATATTTAAAGTACATTTCTCATATATTTTGTTCTTACAAATGTCTTTTTGTAGTAAAGAGGATGTTAGGCTGCTACTTTTAAGGGCAGTAAGTGTCCAAAATACATAGAAATTACATAAATTGTCACACCTGTCAAAACTGGTTGTGATTTTTTTTTCTTCAAAATAGGTCTCCTCTTCCAAATGGTTTAATTTTCCCCTATCTTTTTGAGTCCTTTATCTTCTCCAGTGTCCTCCCCTGCAGTATATGTGAAATTTTATCAAAAGCTTTCTGATATTACCATAAATTACTGTGTAAGCAAAGCTATTGCTTATCTGTCAAGGGGGGCTTTTTCCCCCCTTTCTTTAGCAGTTTTTTTCCGTTTTTGCGTATGAAATATTTTCTCTGCTATTTCTTACCAAGGACTGTACCTTAAAGACTTTGAATTTTAGTGAGAAATACTTAAGAAACCTGCTCTTAGAATAACCTTATGATATTACAGAGGGCCAAGGAAAGCATGTTACTTCATCTGCACTGTTTCTTTAACAAGTATTTACAGAGAATAAATTTTATATGATAGGACTTATTCTGAAGGGAACTACAGAAAATGTATTTATTGTGTGTATTTTGGGTCTTTTTAGTTGATTTCCATGCACTAACAATTCATTATTTTCCCAGTTATTTATTTTAAAATCTCTTAAAATTGTGTTTCATTAACGCTGTATGGTAAGTGTTAATCTTTTGAAAGGAATTATTTTACTGGGCTCTACTGTCCTGGTTAGTTATAATTTTTGACAATCATATACTTATCTGTTCTACAGCAAGCTTTCTTAAAAAAATACTCAAGGTTAATTGGATGGATAACCTACTTTGGAAAGAACTCATAATGATAACCTATCACAGACTGTATAGTCTGGAAAGGGGTTGAATATTAGGATTATTTTATTCCTGCCATAGGCAGAGTAGAGGGAAATTTCTATTTCAGGCAGTGCAGGCAAAAGGTCCCTTTGAAGATTCAGATTTGACAATGATTGTCATCGCAGAATATCTATAAGTGATTTTAAGAGGAGAACCATAAAGCTCTCCTTGATATGCTTGGGGGACTCATCAGTTGACTAGAATTTTCTGTTTCATGCTTACATTTCACTTGTTTTGCCATATCTCTAATTCTGCCTAAATGCCACTTCATGTATACTTATAAATGCTTTACAAAAATTGGGAACTCTGTGCCTCAGTGGTTAAGTGCTAAGGCAGCTCACCAGAAGGTTAGCAGTTCAAATTCACCAGGTGCTCCTTGGAAACTCTACTGGGCAGTTGTAGTCTTTCCTGTAGAGTCTCTATGAGTGAGAATTGATGTGATGGCATTAGGCTTCTTTCTTTTTTTTCACAAAAATTAGCCAACCAATCCTTCTCCCCATAGCACACACGTAGCAGCCTCCCAAATAGATTAAAAGACAAAAAAAGAAAGGATGTGTGCCTGTATCTATTCTTATTGAGATCTATGGAGTATAGCAGATCCCCCCCCCCACAAAGGACTGTATATATCAGCAGAGAATAAGCTGATTTCAACAGCAACAACAGCAACAGCAAACAATGACAATACACAAAACCCTTTATAATATTGGGCTCAGTTCTTGAATGGTAACTTTCTCATCACAACTGCTGCTTATAGATAAGTTTACTCTGACTTCTGGTGTCTTAACCACTCATGTTAGTAAAGACACTCAAGACTGTGTGTCTTGCTGTAGCTATTCTTTTGTCATTTTACTTTCTTTGTACATTTCTTTGCCATTATGGAGTATACCATGGTGTGAAAACTGGGAGTGTTCCTTTGAGACAATCCATTCTAGGTTCCATATCTGCCACTTTTAAATACTAGTTATGTGAACTTTGGCAAGTGACCAAACTCTCTGTGGATCAGCTTACCATCTTGAAAATGGGGCTAATAATGGAGAATTAAGTAGAAAAACTACATCAGAATGCTTTTGTGAGGATTAAATAAAGTTATTATATTCCTTTATTTAAACTCATGAGTTTTTTTTAACAGCGATTTTGGATTTACAGAAAATTTGAGAAACTATTGTTGTTGCTGTTGTTAGGTGCCGTAGAGTTGGTTCAGACTCATAGTGACCTTACGTACTACAGAAAGAAATACTGCCCAGTCCTGTGCTGTCCTAATAATCCATGCTGTGTCTGAGTCTGTTCTTAAATCCATCTCTTTGAAAATCTTCCTCTTTTTTGTTGACCATCTGCTTTATGAAGCGTGATAACCTTCTTCAGGGACTGGTCCCTCCTGGTAACCTGTCCAAAGTATTTGAGACAAAGTCTTGCCATCCTTGCTTCCAAGGAGCCCTTTGTACTTCTTCCAAGACAGATTCGATTGTTCTTTTTGTAGTCCATGGTATATTCAATATTCTTCACCGACACTATAATTCAGAGGCATTAACTCTCTGTCTCCCTTATTGCCATGGATTGAATTGTGTCCCACAAAAAAAGTGTGCAGCAATTTGACTGGTCCAGGATTCCCAGTACTGTGGTGATTGCACTCCATTTTCCTATGCTGTAATTCCTAATCTCTGCCCATGCTTAACAGATAACCTCCAAATCTCCACTGCTGTCAAGTGAATTCTGGTTCATAGCAATCCGATAGATAGGACTATGTTAAAAGAGGATTAGGGTGTGACTGCAATACCCTTACTATGGCAGTTTCCTTGGAGTGGCCTTATTTACAAGGAATAAAAGGAAAGGGAAGCAAGCAGAGGATGGGGAATCTCGTACCATCGAGAGAGCAGGGCATATCCCTTCAGACCTGAGGTTCCTGCCCCAAGATACTCTCAGACCACAAAAAGACTGATGCAACACAAGGACCTTCCTCCAGAGCCCCCAGAGAAAGTGTGTTCTCCTGGAGCTGGACTTCTAGCCTGATGGATGGTGTAAGAAAAAAGTATTCTTTGCTAGAGCCATCCACTCGTGGGATACCTTTTAGAGCAGTGCCAGGTGGCCAAAGCACTTATTCATTGCCCAGCGTTCACATGTGCCAAATGCGTCAGGCACACCTTAGTCCTCAAACACTTTAAAGAGGTCTTTTGCAGCAACTTTGACCAGTGCAACATATCTTTTGATTTTTTGACTGCTGCTTCCATTGCATGTTGATTGTGCATACAAATAAAATAAAATCATCGATAATTTCCATGTTTCCTCCATTTATCGTAATGCTGTTTCTTGGTACAAAATTCCCACAGATTCCCCCCATCCCTCCACACTTAGTGTCCCATTATTTACAGCCTGTATAAGTGATACACGTTTGTTAGAATTGATGAATCAATATTAATACATTATTATTAACTAAAGTTCAGGGTTTAAGTGTTTCACTCTTTATGTTATAAAGTCTTTGGGTTTTGATAATTGCATCAAGTCCTGAATCCACTATCACAGTGTCTTACAGAATGGTTGACTGACCTAAAAATGTTCTGTGCTGTCTTGTCACCCTCTCCTCCTCTCTGAATCCCTGGTAACCACTGATCTTTTTACTGTCTGTATGTTCACCTTTTCCAGAATGTCGTTACAGGTGGAATCATATGCCTTTTATGGCAAGCTTCTTTTGCTTAGCAATATTTAATTACAGATTCTCTATATGTTTTTGTGGCTTAATAGCTCATTTCTCTTAATCATGGAAGAAATATTTCTTTGCATGGATGTATCATGCCAATCCCTTCACCAGTTAAAGGATATTTTGGTTGCTTGTAATTTTTATCATTTACAAAAATAAAGCTGACATAAATATTCACATGTAGGTTTTTTAGTTGTGTGTGTGTGTTTTAGTCATCTGGTACTGCTCTAACAGAAATATCACAAAATTGATGGCTTTATAACAAGAGAAGTCTGTTCTTACATAGTTCAGTAGGCTACAAATCTGAATTCAGGGAGTCCACTCCAGAAAAAGTCTTTCCATCTTTGTGAGCTCTAAAGGAAGGTCCTTGTGAGGCATCAGTCTCTGGTCCAGGGGCATTACGATGCAGGAGTCTCAGATCTGAAGGACACACACTACTCCTGCTGCTGCTTTCCTGATGGTGTGAGGTTCCTGCTTTCTGCTTGCTTCCGTTTTCTTTTCTCTTTTGTAGGATAAGAGGTGGTGCGAGCCGCATTCAAGGGAAACTCCCTTAACATGGTTGTTGCAATCCCACCCTACTCCTCCGTTTAATACAATCATCCTGTCTACTAGCCACAGCAGAGATTAGGACTTATAGCACAGGAAAATTACAAAATATCTGGGATGGCCGAGCTAAATGTCTGCACACATTTTGGGGGGACATAGTTCAATCTATGAACTCATTTGGACAAACACCTAAGAGTGAGATTGCTGGATCACATAGTAAGACTGTTGAGCTTTGCAAGAAACTGTCAGACTGTTATCTAAAGTACCCGTGTGACTTTTCTTTCTCATCAGCAATGAATGAATGTTTCTGTTGCTTTACGTCCTTGCTAGCATTTTGTGTTGTCAGCATTTGGGATTCTAGCCATTCTAGTTGGTGTGTAATTGTATCCTACTGTTGTTTAATACATTTATTTTTTAAAACAAATGTTAATTTTGTACACTGTTTCACATAAAAGAACTGTATGAAGTTTTCTAAGGACTTGGGTTACCAAACCTATTCCTAACCCTTTGCCACTGAGTCAGTTCTGACTCAGTTATCCTATAGAGCAGAGTAGAATTGCCCCATAGGCTTTCCAAGGAGTGCCTCATTGATTCAAACTGCTGTCCTTTTGGTTAGCTTCTGTAGCACTTAATCACTGTGCCACCAGGGTTTCCAGGAATGATTTGAGTTACAGTAGTGAATGAAGTACAAAAATACATTCTATGGGATTCTGCATGCTAGTGGATCAGAGGCTACACACACACACACACACACACAGACACAGCCACACACACATGCAAAAAATTAATAGATATATGTTTATGTCTACGCACTATTATTGAGAGGCATGTTGGTACTGTTAGGTAACACTGAGTCAGTTCCAACTTGTAGTGACCCTATATACAATAGAATGAAACACTGCCTGGCCCCGCACCCTTCTCACAATCCTGGCTGTGCTCAAGTCCATTGTCACAGTCACCAGGCCAATCTACCTTGCTGAGGGTCTTTCCTTTTATCAATGACCCTCTATTTTACCAAACATAATGTCCTTCCAGTGGACTGATTCCTCCATGCAACATGTCCAAAATCTGTAAGATGCATTCTCTCCGTCTTTGCTTCCAAGGAGCATTCTGGCTGTACTTCTAAGACAGATTTGTTCTGTAGAATTTTCTAAGCTGTGACCTTGAAATCACCAGGCCTGTCTTTCTAGGTACCCCTTGAGTGGTTTGAACTGCCAGCTTTTCATGTAGTAGTTTAGGGCTTAACAATTTTTGCTACCCATGGATGCTATCATTTTTATCATTAGTATAAAATGTGTTTAAAATATCTTTTTTTGCTGTATAGAAAGCAAGAAACTGAATCTGTTGCTGTTGAGTCAATTTCCACTCACAGAACCCCACACAATGGTAGAACTGCCCCACAGGGTTTCCAAGGAGCCATGACCTTAACTATGGTACGATCAGGGCTCAGAGACATCATGTTTAGAAGTAATCATTCAATTATGTATAGTGAAGTTATTATAGCTACAGCTATGCCCTTAAAAAAAAAATTTGACTTCTAGTCTGAGAAGTTAAGAATATTCTTTCTGTGGTTAGGTTTGCGTAACATTGCCAGGGTATGTCTTTTAATAATTTTTCCTACTGGAATATGTGAAGCTAATTTAGAACATAAATCAGTTCCAATGATCACTCATTCTAGGTAGACAATTTAAGTGTCACATGGAATAAACACAAAGGTTTTTGAAGTTTCAGGCTCTTAAACTTTTTTTCTTCCTTCCTTAAAACCAGTTGATTCTAACTCAGGGCAACCTTGTGTATGTCAGAGTAGAACTGCTCTCCAGAGAGTTTTCAAGTCTGGGAACTTTGGAAAGCAGATTGCCATGTCTTTCTTCCAAAGTACTGCCAAGCAGGTTCAAACTGCTAACCTTTTAGCTAGTAATTGAAAATACTTAACTGTTTGCACCACCAGGGTCTCCTTACTTATAGCGAAGACTTTTTTTTGGCAACTGTTCTAGATTGAATAGTGTCCCCCAGAAACATGCTTTGTAAATCTTACTACACTTGTAGTTATAAAAGGAGTTGGGGATAGGGTTTTCTTTCATATGTCATTGAAGCTTACTAGTGTAGGGTGTGTCTCAAATCAATTTCCTTTTTAATACAAAAGTGCGGAGTAAGCAATCAAGAAAGGAAGCTGAAGGAGACATGGAAGAAGACATATGCCACATGCTGTTCGCTAAAGAACCTGGAGCAGAAGCGTAATCGAGACAAAGACCATCTTCCAAAGTGGACAGAAAAAGAGAGCCTTCCCCTATACCTGGCACCCTGAATTCTGACTTAGAGCTTCCTGAGCTATGAGAAAACAAATTTCTGTTCATTAAAGCCATCTACTTGTGGTATTTCAGTTATGGTGTAACTAAGAGATTTATTTTACTAGTAATCTATGATATTAGAATTTGGTCTTTATACACCCAAACTATGAAATCACTAAAGCTCACTAATGACAATTAAGTTTCATACTCAGAAATGTAGATAGCGTTTAATGATAATCCCTCGATTTGTGGGGAGAACAATTTTTATTATCAGTGCACCAGGAGTGCTGTCTTAAATTGGTTATGATTTTTAATTGCTGTTATCATAACTTGTTAATTATAAATTATATTTAGTTTCACTTAATCATTAACATTTTTGTTTCTTATGGGATATTTGGTTAAGTTTGCAATGTGTAGTCATGTACATTTGATCCTATAGTAGTTTTAGATTCGAATATCCCTAAAGCATTGAATCCTAGTGCTCTGTGATTTGAATATGAATCGTACATACCCCCTGTTGCTAGAACAGATGTCTACACATTTTCTGTTCTTCATCCTTCAATTTAGACAAAAATACCCTATTGTTATCACTGAATTCATTTTCTGTTGGAAGATATGATCAGGTAGGGGAAGTAGGCTACCAAGTCTTTTACTGTGATGAAATAGTTTTAGTTGAAAAGCTGTCAGCATATGCATATTTTCTTTTTCTATTTTTTTCTCTTAATCATAAGGCATTTTAATGACGAGTATTGCATGTGTGTGTGTATGAGAGAGAGAGAAATTTACCAGATGTACAAAAACAGGGGAATAGAAAAAAAATTGTGGGGAATTTTTTACAGGCTTCATTGAGAATATAGGCTTTTAAGTCAGACAGATATGCACTTACATTTTGGGGTTAGTAATAACTAGCAGCTTGATGATTGGCAAGTTGCATAATTCATAAGCCTCAGTTTATCTGGAAATTGGGATCATAATATGTTCTGTTTGACTGAGCTGTTATGAGGATTCAATGAGACAATAAAAATAATGATGGATTTTATTGAACTTTATTATAGGTTAGGCACGAGTCATAGTACTATGCAAATCTCATTTAATTTTTGCCATAAAAAAGATAATAACAACATTATTCACTATTTGTAATGTGATGATTGACATGATAGATGACTTTAGAAATAATATGGGTCAAATGTTCATAGAATAGCTTTAGTGAGACTGGCAGATCAAACACTGTTACCCCAAACCATCACTTCTGAGTATAAAGAATAAGCAAAGAACTGATCCAGTAAAGGAAAACATTCCTTAGAGTACCTTTGCACTTACATGGGATGAGACTAGTTATAGGAGTCCTTTTATATGAGAGAATGTATTGATGACTAGCTAAAGATGAAATTTTTCATCAAGAATATCTATTTAAGAGGACTAAAATCTATTCACTTTCAGAGATATAAATGGTTAAGACTAAATCAATCTGTTAGTCTAACCAAGGCAGACATTGACTTCAATAGTTATTTTCTCCTTATTAAGCAAAGAGATTGAAATTAATTTTGACAGATCTGCCAATTATCAGAAAATTTCTAGCTTATTTTCTTAAAAATTATCCAATAACAAGGAAACGTGATGATCAGAAATCTTGTCCGAAGCCATGCATCAAGCCCAAAGGAGACTGATAATAACGTGGGAGCCCAATTTTGCCCCTAAACTAGAAGGCCAATGAAAAATTGTCAATGAAGAACTCTAGGGCAAAGGTGAGAATGTGGGGGGCGGGGAAAGAAAATCCCAGGCAAAATAATCTGTCTAGTAAAGCACAGGAAAGAAAACAAAGAAAAGGAATAGAAATAGTTTTTCCCTAAGTTCTAATGTTTAAAGACTGATTATTATTAATATTTGCACAGTAGGTTCACATTTTATTGGGTACTTATTTTAAAGCAGGACTGGCAGGGAAGAGACGAGGGAAGAGGTCCAAGTAGGAAAAGAGTGTTCCAGATCACCTCGACTCTTATCATTGCCAGACTCAGTGTTTCTCCAACTCCCACAGTTCTGCAAAATTCTCTTGGAAAGAGAATTGGACCATAGATTTTCCTAATATTATTTCTTCTTATACCTTATCCTCGCTTCCACCCTACCCCATGAGTTTATATGAATACTAGTAGACGGTAATAGGAAATCCCGATGGCTACATCCAGGCAACAGTTTTACTTAACTACAAAGCCCCAAATTGGGGCAAGGTTTTAAATAAGTCTTACAATATTTACTCCATTTTCTACATGTATGAGTAAGTCTGTGCCAGTATTTGTATAGGATTCAGCAAATCATATCGCGCTATCCTTCTTTGGTTGCTCACAGATTTATCATTCCTCATTGGTGAAAATTATGCAGCTATTTTAAAATGCTGTTGTTGTTAGTGGTTATTGATTCGACCCCCACTTGTGGAGACTGTGCATGACAGAACGGAACACTACTTGGTCTTATGCCATCCCCACGATCGCTTTTGCTTGGGCCATTTAATCCAAAGAATTTCTGTTGTTTTAGAAGTAGATTACCAGGCATTTCTGCTTAGTCTGTCTTGTTTTGGAAGTTCTACCAAAACCTGTTCAGCATCGTAGCAGCACCCCAGCCCCGACTGACTGATGGGAGGTGGCTGTCTCTGAGGTACATTGGCCAGGAATCAAACTTGGATCTCACTCATGGAAAGGCAGAATTCCACTAGTGAATGAGCCTTACCCTGACTAAAAAGTTGATATCCTATTTTAATATTTCTAAAAGTATTCAAAGCATAATAGACATTCAGTGAAAAAGAAGTGATTGATTAATGATTATATCCGGAATCAAGGCTGGGAGACAAGGTACTTGTTGTAAAGGACATTCCAAAAATTATAAACTAGGATTATAGATAAGTCCAGTCCAGGGACAAAGAGAGTTTACTCTGATAGTAAGTGTTAAGACACTTGGCTGCTAGAATCGGAAAAGACATAATTTTCTCTCTTTTGGTCCTTTGCTTCAGAATAGAAAGAAACACAAGATTTAGTAGTTTCAGTTTCCACATCAGTAATAAACATAGCCATACTTACATAAAATGAGTGGCAGCAATATCTAAATTGGCTGGTTTCGTGCCTCCCACTGAGCCTAATTCCTCACTCTGCTTGTCAAACCATGTCAGCAGGTACTGGGGTGGGAGAGGAGGGGGTAACAGTACTTTCCATAAATGCTGATTGCTGATCCCAAATTCCTAAGCTTAGCTTATAGAGGCAATAATTCTAGAGAGGACACTTATAAAATGGTTGAGTTTATACAGCTCTTTTTCTTTACTTTAATGATATCTCCTTTCCTATAATCTTTTCCTGTAAAGTACTTTCATCCCTCCTCATAGTAATGCTTTCCTGTATTGCTTATCTCCAATAGGTTTTTCTTGGAGAGATAACCTAAAAAACTTATGGCACACCTCAGTGTTCTTATATTACCAAAGAACAACTACACAGAGAATAAAGTTTTAACAAGGGGCACATATTTTTATTTCCCCAAACGTCATGAGCCCATGAAGTCTTGAACATGTGAAGACTGTCATGACAACCAAGTGCATCGTAAGAGGGGAGAGATGTCATTACTATCGCCACTCCTGTCTCTACAGTACTGTGGAGAGGGAAGCGTAGACAAAAGCCTATGTTTTCTAGTTTATTCAGGTGTCGTTAAGACTTTGAGAATTATCAAAGTGAGATCAATTCCAAACCATTTAAACTGATGAAATTTCCTATATGCGAAAGCATAGTTAGGACAGGAACCAGAGCTGGAAGGCCTGCATTTGAATGCTTGCTGTCCTCTACCAGCTGTGTGACCTCTGGTAAGTTACTGAGCTACTCTGTGCTATAGGGTCAATCACTATGAGTCAGAATTGACTTGGAAGCGCTGTTCCCCCACCCTCACCCCGAAGCTTCAGTTTCCCTGTCAATAAAACGGATGCCATAAGAAAATCAACCACACAAGGTAAATTACACAAGTTTATAAACAGAAAGTACTTAGAAAAGTGCCCAGGGCCTGTAACAGGGCAAATAATATGTGAGTTCTGTCTTTTATTATGATTAGTTATTCATCAAGGGTCTTCCTTAGTGCTGTTGGGTTTGGGGTTCCATCTGGTCAGTTTATCAGCCCAAAATTACTAAATCCCCCCACCCTAAGTTCAGCCTGCTGTGAAATATGAGTATCACAGGTCTCAAGTTGTGGGTTTATTCTGATGGTTATAGAAATAGAATATATTAAAACCACATAGGTGTGGCTACCATTTGTATTATTATTATTATTATTTTATTACAACCCAAAGGTATGCTTCTTAGGTTTTTTTTTTTTTTTTTTGGGATATAAAAAGTTGAGCTATTTTAATTCTTTGGTACTGTTTGAAAAATGCACACATTTGCTTACTCTGGAAAGCTTGTAATAGTGTTTATTAAAATATATGGATTTTACTGTAACTGCTTCAGTTTCTGGGATCTGCTTCTACTTGTGCACATCAGACATAATGGTAGGTAATATTTTAATCCTAGGAAAACAATGTGGGCTATATAGATGCATATAATTTGCATCATCCCAGTACTGATTATTTGAGTACAATGCAAATATTTAATTGAATGTGAAAATTGACCCTACATATGTTTATTTGCTGTACTTCTTATCAAGGAGAATTCCTTATGATTACTACAGGCCTAACTTTGACTGACTTGTGTAAAGATTTCACAGTCATCTGACACAACAGCTGCCTTTATGGAAAGATCTCAAAACGAGCCTGCAGAACTTTAGGAGGTTTTCATAAATCTTATGAAAAAAAGAAAAGAAATAGAATAAAAGAAAATCCCTCCTAAGGAAGCACATATGAAGATGTAGACTTAGAAACCAAAAAATGTGTAATAACCTACTCACCCCCTGGTGGCACAGTGGTTAAGAGCACCATCTGCTAACCAGAAGGTCAGTAACTCGAATCTGCTCGCTGCTCCTTGGAAATTCTATAGGGAAGTTCTGCTGTGTCCTGTAGGAATTGGAATTGACTCAAGGACAACTGACACCCCAGGTTTTGCTTTCATTTTTCTTTTCTCATTGTTACGTGTCTCATTTCAACAGTTCTTACGAACTGCTGCATATTCTTAAGCCAGGAAAACAAATAAAAATGGAAATGCACAGTTTATGTGCTCAAGAGTATAGGCATGTACCACACAGTTGTCCATCCAGGTAACCCCTGATCACGTTCATGTCTGTGGTCCTGTATGGTTATCACAGAGTTCAGAAATTCTCAAAGGAGAACAGGACATAGCAGATTTAGGCATGTTGCACTTGGCAATCACAATGATCCTCAAAAAGAAAGAAAGAAATTCTCCAAGCCATTGAAGAACAGACTTCGCTGAAGCTATAGGCCAACTAAAACGTGAGATGGACCTACATCAAATACGGAGAAACTGCTAATGGCATGGATTGAGGACCAAAGACAAACGCCGATCCCTCTCACCACACTGACAATCACTGCTAAGGTATGAAGCTTGTTCGAGATGTTAAAGAAATAGCAGGACTAGGCGACAACATTGAGTTTATCACTAGCTCTGGAAGGTTCAACAACGGTTTTCACTCCATAATGGGAAAGTGAGTGGTGAGTCGGCTAGTGCGATTCAAAGACAGCACAACTTGTTGGACTCTTAGATAAGCTAATTGTGGAGGGAGGTTATTTGTCCAAACAAATACTTAGCACACACAAAATCTTATTCGGGAAGTGAATGCCTGAAAGAAACTTCACCAATAATATACTGTTTGCACAACATCCAGATCACATAACGACCTGTTTTACAAAGCGTATCCTAGACTTCAAGCGAGGTAAGAGTAGCTGTACCATTGCTTTGAAAGGAATTCCATAGTAACAACAGATAAAGTCAAGGTGTTAAAAGTTTAACACATTATACTGTGGTTCATGTGTTAGGAATATAACCTAGTTTACTTGATTTTTTTTTTTCTCTCCTCTCAAAATGAATGCTGAAAACGTCACTGATTATATGTCTCCTCTTTTCAATGTATTATTTAGAGAATAAAGGACAGAAGCACTGATGAAAAATAAGTGGACCGAGACAAGCTTTGCAAATCCCAGATCTTGCTGTTAGTGTGTTCATAAACACTAATACACGAATGTTACAGTCCAGCAATTTTCTCTCACTCTTTAGGACACTGTAGGCCAACGTATTTTACATAAAGTACATGTTATTTTCTTGCCTTGATTTTTTGTTTTGTTACCTTCAAGTTATACTGCATTTTTAACATTCTTGAACTCAAGTTGCACCACTAAATTTAATTCTATAAAGGGCCTCTGATACTGTAGATTGTTATACTTATGCTTTTAAAATATAGGAACAATCTACTCTTGAGGATAAACAAAGACTAAGAATTGCACAATTTTGACTCATTTGCGATGTGACTTGCTTAACATCACATACAGTACTCTTATATCACTCATAAAGTAGAATATTTACAATTCCTGTGCTAATTCTAGAATTTCAAAAATTTCATCATTTGCATTTTATGCATTTCATGACATCCTAATAAAAGATATAGCCTTAATATCCATGTAACCTAGGATTTTTATGTTGATATTAAAACATCTGGACAAAGACAAAACAAAGACATGATTTAACCAGAAGCCATTTACCTATGAGCCCTTGATTTTTATTTTTTTGAACAGTTATCTATGAAAATTCTCTATTTACTGACATAATATAAAGGGATTGATAATACCATTTATAAATTTGCTTAGTTATCTTCTCTATTGGCAATTTTCACCAAGTAGTTTATCTTTTAAAATATTCATCTGTTTATCCTATTTTGGACTTTCTTCAATGGGTTGTGATTATTCCTGTGTCTATTATCAATGTACACACACACCCTCACACACATATGCATAATGCATCCACAGACACACACATGAAGTATTTTGAGAAACACAGGAAAGTTAAGGAGTTGCTCTGTATTTTTAAAACAACTGAAAGGTAAAGAAAACCAGAAAAAGAATCACTAATGCAGCTGTGAAAGACCTTTATATCTTTTCCTGTGAATCTTGATAGCACTTACTGTATCTTTTTGCATTCAGAAGGTGAGTTCTACCGGTAGTTTTACCTAAGCTGCTGCGTTACCTTAGGTTAGCCACTAAACCTTTCTGAAGTTCTGTTCCCTAATTATAAAATTGGCAAAAATATCTATCTCAGAGTCATTATAAAGATCAGACATCAAGAGACTGAAAGTGAAACTTTCAAGTGTCCTCACTAAACTCTAAACATGCATATTAGTTTAGACAAGCATTATTTAGCTAGACACATAGCATTAATCTGAATATTCATTCCTAGAGACTAAATTGTTGACTCTTCAGCTTTTACAGTAATTCAAATGATTAATGTATTCAGCTGCTAATCAAAAGTTTAGAGATTCAAGCTCATTCAGTGGTGCCTCTGAAGAAAAGGCTGGATATCTTCTGAAAAATTTGTCACTGAAAACCCCAGGAAACATGGCTCTACTCTAACACACATGTGGTCACGAGAAGTTGAAGTCATGTTGACTGTATTTTTTTTTTTTACTTCCACTTTATGTATCTACTCAGTAACCATTGACTAAATACCCCAATCGGAGTAATGAATGTATGGCTGAGGCATGAATGGCACACCATGAGAGGCGTCTGAGAAGTGGAGGTGTCTCTTGTTTTCATTACCTGTCATAGGTATTCAACACTTTGGGACCTGTCAGGATCTGTACCGCCGCATGGCTGTGTAAGAAGTGCCAGCACAAGGTGCCAGGTAGCATGAAGGCTGAAACCCAGGTTCTCTTTTGCCCCCAAGTCTCCTACGCCCTGGCATAGTGAAGGCCTGCACCTGCTGGCAGCCAGGGGTTCCTTTCTCTGGTCTTCAAAAGTCACGCCAAGGATGGGGTAGCCTTGGTCTGTTCCTTTGGGATCATCACGTACTTCTTCAGGCTTAGTACGAGCATTCTCAGCCCTCTAAGAAATGCTAGTTTCTTCTTCCAGATATATTTGGATAGTTCTTTGTTCAGAGCCCAACCATTTTTCAGATTACTTTTCAGGAACTTGACCTGATCATATTTTTCTAACACTCTTGCAAATTCCACCATGTTTTAGGACTACACTACAGACAAAAATATATCAACAAACCTGAGTGTAGTGCCTGTAGAAGAAAGCATGACATGTCACTCCTCATCTTGCAGATACCGCGTTAGGCTCTCAGGGACATCAGGTCACACCCATTTCATAGACTTTCCTATGCTTGCGTTGGCAGTTTTTTGCTTAATAACTGGGTTGCAATCCTGTAATATTTTTGCATACCAGAAGAAAACCAAACCCTGTGCTGTCCAGTTGATTGTGACTCATAATGATCCTATAGCATTCTTTCAGAGCATAAATTTTATGGCAAAATGCAGAAAGTATCATCATTATCAATGAGTGATGGTATTTAGGCATACTTGCACAAAATTTGTACTCTGAAAGTATGCTATTGATATAGCTTGGAAAGTTTTAAATCTTGGATTGCATACAGAGAAAAGTTAAAATTTTAAATATGAATACTTAATTAATCTATAAAGGAGTCCTTAAATAGTTCCATATATTCAGTATTTGAAAAATCCTTCTTTCAATTCATGCAAAATCATTACATAATCGAAGAATACAGAATTATTAGAGCATATCAATTCTAAAACTTGTGGCTTGCTCCTGAAAATAATTACATTGATTGAGGCACTGCAAATTGGAAGTAGAATGTTTTTGTAAGTTGCTGCAGGAGAAAACTCAGGCTTCATAAATCTAATTTGAGTGACTGAGGAAAAAGAAAAGGTCTATAAAGCTATGAATACCTTTTCTAGTAAAGGATGCAAAAAATTTCAATAAAAAAATAATTGGTAATCTTGAATTCAGCAACAGAAAATTATAAATCTGTCTCTTTTATGAAGTCTCTTCTGTGAAATGTGGATGAACTGAGGTTATAAAAAAGCATATTTACCAGCAGGAGCCTAAATCAACAGTTTTGAGCAAGAGAGTTTGGAAAGAAGCAGGGAGCCGTTGTTACTGACATGGGCAGTACGGACACATACTTATTTTATTTTTACTTTCCCACTGTATCCATTGCTTTTCCTACCCTGCCCCCCACCTTTGTCCTTGATTTAAAATAAACCATTCCAGCATTAAATCTGTCTAGCACAGTTAATTACTTCAGTTATGTGCTAAAGCATTTAGCTCCAGCACCTTCTCTCTATGGGTTTTGAAGACATAGTTTAATATTAGTTTGTATGGTGGTTACTGTACATCTTCAAACCATAAAGACCACCTCAAGCGCTCCAAGGAATAATAAAATATTAATTCTGAGACAAAAAATTAAGTGCTTTAAAGAAGAAGCTGTTGTCTATCCCAGGAGTGGCTTTTAAGACATTGATATCTATACTTCAAACATATCTATTCTTAGCCTTTCAAACCACATGTAATGAGCCCTAAGTAACCGTCTGCCCTCAGCTGAGCAGCACACAGAGTGAAACAGCCAATCCCTTCTATCTGCCATAGCATCACTATGAAAAAGAAAGCTTCCCTTTTCTCATCCACAATCTTCTATTTTTTGACAACATTAGGCCAGGATAAAAGACCTGCTCCTGTCTTGTAAACACTAGCCAAGTGTCTCGAGTCGGATCCGACTCATGTAAACACTAGAAACTATATATATGCATAAGTACACACACACACACACACACACACACACACACACATGCACGCGCACCTAACGCTTAAAGAAATAGTAACACCTAAGTTGTATTTCTAGGGACTTGGATAGCACGATGGTTAAGCTTTCAGCTGCTAACTTAATGCTCGGTGGTTCCATCCTGCCATCCCACCTTGAAAGAGAAAGAAGTGGCAGCCTGCCTTCATAAAGATTTACAGCATTGGAAATGCTATAGGATGGGTCTACATACCCTATAGAGTGGCTATGTGTCAGGGTTGGCTTGATAGTGGTGGACTTTCCTAAGCGTTCTGTGGTAGGTATACATATGGGTTTGGCAATCTTTCTTTATATTTATTACTTTATTTGTAGAAAGAAAATTGCAAATAGGCCAAAGGAAAATATTTTTCTCCTTCATTTGGCAAATATTTAGAGTGTTTGTATGCATTAGGACATATATATCCACGCACAAATTTATTTATATAAAATTGTCTAAAAATTATTGCCTTAGTTGTTGAGTGCTGCTGTAACAGAAATGCCACAAGTGAATGTTTTTAACAAACATATCTATTTTCTAATTGCTTAGGAAGCTAGAAATCTGAATTTAGGGCTATGGCTCTTAGGGGGAGACTTTCTGTCTACATGTCATCTCTGGGAGAGGAAAATCGTCTTTTTAGCTTCTGTTTTGTGGTTTCTTGGAGATGTCCACGTGGCTTGGCACCTATCTTCCCCCTTTTCTACTTCCTTAATCTGGTCCTTTTCATATTTTGTAAGAGATTAAATCAAAACATTCTTTACATGAATCCTGTCTAATTAAATGACAAAGACAATCCATACCCAAATGGGATTATAACCACAGTGTAAAAGCTAGGATTAACAATACATGTTTTCGGGGGGGGGGGATATAATTCAATCTGTAGCAATGATTAAGATGAAAATGGATAGAAATAAATTGTGATATGAAATGACTTAAATACAATAGGCATTCAGTAAATATTGATGGATCACAAAGTTTCTTTGTTGCTTAAACAAAGAGGCAAAGAACAACTTATTTTGGGCTATGTATTGTTGGCCTTGAAATAAAAAAAAAAAAGAAAACAACAAAAAAAATGCATTTGAAAATGTTACAGAATCTGATGATTGTACCAAGTTTTCTATCTTGCTATCTAGTTTCCAAACATCAGCAATACTGTGAGTGCAGAACTGACTGCTGCATAACAATTATTTGTAAATGGGTCAGGGGACTTGTGGTTCGATGAGGAGGAACATCGAGGCAAAAGTCTTTCAGAAAATCACAATAATGCCAGACGGCAAGTTTTAAGATCGTTTTTGAGGCAGGGATGCTGGGGGAAAGCTGAGCAGATAGTGAACTGGCAACCACTTAGGACAACCTCAAAACAACAAGATAACAGGATGATGGAGAAACATTGTTTTATGAGTAAAGACTTAAAGAGATCTTTTCTTTCTCATCAATACTTTTATAAAATATACATGGCCCACGTGGATTATATGTACACATTATGTTGAGCCACATGATGTCATGAGAATCTCTTTTCTGTTAATGTTCCCAGAACTCTTTGATAGAATCAATACCCATAGTCCTGATTCATTAAAAAAAAAAAAAAAGAACACACATGTCTCCAGTGTAATGAAAGCTTAAGGAACTCAGGTTTTAAAGCTTTCCTATTTAATATTCAAGACCTGGATGGCCAAAGAAGATGCATATCTTACTGGTTCATGGGCTTAGCAAGTGTCTGCAGCACACTGTATTAATACTCAAAATTGGTGTTCACACTGAAATTGCTACTGGAAAGATTTACCATTTGAATTTACAGACTAAGCATGTTTGTAACCTTACAGTAGTCTGTAAAAGCCTAGGTTATCTAGGTGTGTGTTAATTTTAGTTAGCATTTTCTTCATATTGTTTAGTCTGGTCTTAAGTCTCTGCCTTTTATTTTCTTGCCCTAGTATACTGGGACTTCTTTGGTTTAAAAATTAGTTTATTTCTTTTGAAAGTGATACAACAAGCTTTATTTCAGTTTCTTTGTAGACCTTTAGTTTCAATAGTCCCCATAAGCAGCAGGCAAATCCTTGTGGTGTAGCGGTGAAGTACTATGTCTACTAACCAAAAGGTTGGCTGTGTGAAGCTGCCATGCACTCCCTGGAAGCTCCATGGGGCAGTTCTAGTCTGTCCTTGCTATGCATTGGAATTGACTCGAAAGTAGTGGGTTTGGTTTGGTTTTGGTTAGCGAGCAAATGGAGGAAGGAAGGCTTGAGTGTTGAATGCTTAAATCTGAAATTGATCCACCCACAGGCTGAAGAAATTGCCAGTAGCAGAAGGAGGAAAAGCCTCAATTATGGCTATATTGTTTCACCAGTGTTTATCACTAGCAAGGCATTGCCAATTTATATCTATAATCCAAGTGCTTCTATTGACACGCATTCCAAGTTGTTACATTTAGCATCCCTTCTGTGTTAGGTGCTGAACACAGTATATCCTCAGTAACTCATTTATTGTAATGCATTTAGAGGCATTCAAAATTCGATTTGTCTCTTGGACTAATGTCCTCCAGCAGTTCTTGGAATGGCACTGAAGATGGGATTTTCAACACTGAGTATCAATAAGAGAGAACCTCTGAGAGCTCTTTTTACTAATAATTAAAAAATAAGTTTAAATAGAGACGGTATATTTGCATTTTTTTAAAGACTCGTTTTTGTACTTTCAGGTTCATTTTATTTTTGCCATCATCTATCTGTTTAAAGTTATGCACATTTTACTTGTTATGAAGCATTGGTTCTGACTCACAGCACCCTATAAGACAGTAGAATGGCTAGTGGACTTGAACTGCTGACCTTTTGATTAGCAGTACAGTTCTTAAACACCGGGCTCTGTACATACTACTTAATGAATTAAAAAATGTTTAACCTTTTCAATTGTTTGCTGAGTGCAGTTTCCTCTGAAGTAGCAATCACCATGTAGAAAATTGTAAGGGAGTTATTATATATTATTATCCAGTCCAAGTAGCTGTACTGGAAACTCTAGTGGCATAGTGGGTTAAGTGCTACATCTGTTAACTAAATGGTCAGCAGTTCAAATCCACCAGGCACTGCCTGGAAACTCTATGGGGCAGTTCTGCTCTGACCTATAGGGTTGCTATGAGTTAGACCTGACCTGACAGCAGTGAGTTTGGGGTTGAAGCAGCTATATTGCAGTATTTCAAAATTGGCAAGATTTTGAAATGTAACAAAAGCAATGTGGAAACAATTCTGGCTCTTGATACTTTACACGGTTTCTGTAATGTGAGAAGAGTTTGCACGTAAAAGAAAGATACGTGTAAAAGGAGGACAATGGAACAAATACAACAGGTAAGAAATGGAACTTATTGAAAAATAAACTCAATAACATTGAAGAAAACTGTCAGTTGTTTCCACATTGTAACACATTTATTCATCTACCCATATGTTTTATTCAATGTACAATGATACTGAATACATTTCGTCTTCATCATCTTTTTTCTTTTTCTTTTTGACCAGTAGTGATCTGCTGTTAGCAGCTGTCACCTGAAGTCTGACTCGTGGCAACCCTATGCAAGCAAAGTAAAACTGCTTTATAGTGTTTCCAAGTCTGTGGCTCTAGCAATCTAGAAGACACTGAATTTAAATCAGAAATGAGCTGCAGGGTTAGAGTGTGTGCAATGTTGAAAGTGTATCTGTTAAGTTGTAAATCAAAAACTCACACTTGCTCATCACAAAAAAAGAAATGAGCATGCATATGCCTGAGTTTTACCCTAAATCACATTCACCAAAGAAAGTACACACTTTAGACAGAATAAAAAAGAATGCAGAGAGAGTGTTTCTAATCTCCATCCCACATGTATATTGCATGCAACCACTCAGGATTTAGAAACCAAAAAACAGAATTCACAATGTGAATCTTGGTGTTCAGAATGTTGAACAAAGAATTTGACACTGTTCATCGCTTCACAAACAGAATTTTCAGAATCCCAGACAGCCGAAGCCTGGTACTGAGCAGAATGAGATGCTTGCTTGGATCTGAGAGAAGAGAAGAGATTCAACAGTACTGACACAATCTATCTCGATGGGCTAGAGACCTACATGGCAAGTGGATTTTTTTTTCTATTTCTAAAAAAATTAATCGGTTTTCTCAAACTATACCCACTTACAGTATTAAAATATACAGGTTATTATTATTATTTTTTCTTTCCTGTATCAGGTTTTCTTTGTAGGGTAAATTATTCAATCACTCAGAGACTCTTTTCAGCAAAAGCAGTTTGAGGAATTTCCTAAGTGTTAGAAGTGCTAACTTGCCTCTTGTGTAGTCCCAGGCTCAGAGAAAATTAGATTCTCCCACACTTGGGCAGAGGTGTTAGCTACGCAGCACAAAAGTACAGGCCTGTCGGGTCTCTCTCTTTTTCTGTCTTCCCTGGCTCCTTTCCAAAGAGGTTAGTAGTAAAACTTGTACACAGTGAAGACAGACTCTGAATGCCAGCTCATTCAGACTTCCCTGGAGAATATTCAATAGGGTGTACGGACAACCTGATTACCTTCACATTCCCAATAAAAAAAAGAATGTAGGAAATAACTCAAAATATAAGCAAATACAGTTATTTCATAGAATTGGAGCTGGCTATCCACTACTGAAGAAGAGAACAAAGCAGAAGGATATTTATATACATTCAAACCAGAATAAAGAGAGTAAACGAAACCGAAAAGAAAAAGGAAAAAAGGATGAAGGAGGAATCAGCACACAGCAGTGCAAAAATCTACGCTGCTAAATACTGGATGAGCAGGATCATTGTTCTCCGGAAAAAGAAATCGCTTCTTCAGCATTTAAAGTACAAATACACTCAAGAAAGCCCCTTTAGGCTTTGTCTATTTTCACAATATTCATTAAAAATGTACTAGTGCACACTAACCACAATAAACACGACTGGGGGGTGGCAATGGAGAGGGAGCAGAGAGAAAAGAGAGAGGCAGAGACATGGAGAGATCCATCCTCCAGTTTACCAGATGCTTTTTTCAGAGAGTTCAGAATGTACCTGTTGAAGTAAGTAAAACCTTTCACTGTTGTTGCTGTTTCTAATTACAGAAACGGTAGTCGTCATTGTAGAAGAAATACCCTGGTGAAAATTTTACCCAAGAGCTCATCCGGGAGGTTAGAGGTAAAAAGAAAACCAGCAGCAAATGTAAAGCCAAACCCAAATAAATATGCTATCTTGGTCAATCAGTGTGAGTTTCTCCGATTTATTCATACATCTCTGCAACAGGCAGTTCCTCGCTGCAGCTGCTGTTCCCCACGTCTGTGGCATTAACTTTTAAAACTTTAATTTTCCAGTCAGATACCAAGCATACCTGAGATCCCTTACGACAAGCATGATTAGCCATGCTTGTTGGGCACAGTCACCCTGAGGTCCTCACTGTGAAGAGAAATTAAGCTTCAAAAGTCATTCTGATTTACAACTATACAAATTCTCACAACGTGATAATAAAGAGGATGGTAAGCTTCTTGCACAAGTGTGGACAGCTGAGGAGGCAAGAAATAATACAGTTGTCACTGGGCTGTTTCACCTCGACTCCGAGCAAACAAAAAGAGCGTTGTTGATCAGTTCAACTCTTCAGCTGGATAATCCTAAACCAGTAATTGATAAATGGGAAAAACATATGGCCTCAACTCTGTGATTCATAAAACACATGAATATTCATATTATCCTTTCTGGTCAAGTAGCATTTTACTAGTTTTTAGGCTGGCTTTGAAAGAGGAATACAAATAGTATCTTGCTCAGTAGCAAAATACTGCTTCCCGTTTATGCCTCTCTTTTCCCCTACTAAAAGTGAAGTTTAACACTACACAAAGGACAGTAAAGACAGTAAATGTAGGCAAATTGCAAATGGTTCTGCAGGAAGGGCTACACTTTAGCTTTTTCCTACAGCTACATTTGGAAAAATATTAAATTGTCAAAAGAAACAATACATACTTTACCAGTGAAAGCATGGCAGCATTACGTTTTCGTCCTGGAAATACATACTCCATCTCTGCATTTATAGGAATAATTTATTTTCCAATAAAACCTTAACATCTGAATTTCTGATATACGGGATGCGAATAGTCTGCTGTGTGCATGCTATTGAAATAGTTTACGGTATAATGTTGAAATCAAACTTCACCATATTGTCAATAGAACCAGTTTGAAAATACCTAAAAGTAAAATTTATGCTATCTGTATCAATTAATTTTACCTTTAGAATATATATCTAAAAGGTAGTGAAATAAACTATGTACACAGTGTACATTTAAACACAAAGGCATATGACTTAGAATGCTGTAAATAAAAGTATACCTTGAGCACATCTGTACTTAAAGAGATCTTGTGGGAAATCTTGCCCATAAAATGAAGAATTTGTTCACAGTTTTACCTCTTGTAGAAATTGATTCTATATGTGAGTTTTCCTTAATCAGACACCTGTTGCTATGCCTCATCTACGATTAAAAAAAAAAAAATCATTATACTAGACCTTGAGGATAAAAGCAAAGGAAGACCCAATAAAGTAAAAAAGGGACATATCTAGCTATATAAAAGAAAAAAAAATAAATATAAGAACACTTGCCAAATTTATATAGAATTGTAATTAAATGACTGCCCACAAGATAAGAAATAGATAAATGAAAATAAGACCCCAGATGCCACTCACCAATGTGAGGTGCAGTGTGCTGTCACCGGACAGGGAGAGCAGTGGAAGCTGCATATAGGTGGGCATGTAAATTTACACCGGAATGTACATTTTCACTCAGTCATATTAAATAAAATAAAAAAATAAAAAACAAAAAGAAAATGAGGTGCGCTCATATGATGGAATTCTGGGCAGCGATTAACATCATAGCTTGGACATCTGTTGGATGTAAGGATAAATGGTGAGTTGTCGCAAATGGGTTAACTTTGAAAACATCACACTGAGTAAAATCAGTCAGCTGCAGACTGCAGAAGGATGAATGCTGTAGGATCTCACACAAAATAAGCAACAACAGCTGCTACCGTGGTCCTCAAGCAGAACGATGGTTGTGAGGATGGCGCAGGACTGGGCAATGCCCCCTTCTGTTGTGCACAGGGTTGCCAGACCCTTCAAGTCCAACCTGCTTGAAGGCACCTAGTAACAACAAAATAGAACCCTAAGATTATTAGTAGTTACGGGGTGGCTGGAAAGGGAATCACTGCTAACAGGCACTGCGTTGATGTTAATGGTCATGGAATCATTTGCAAAAGGATGATAACGGTCACATGACATGAAGAACATAATCAATGTCGCTGAATTATACATGTAGAAATAGGGGAACTGATGAATGCTTTGTTGTGTATATTGTTACCACAGTGGAAATAAGTTATAGCAGGAAAAAATTTAATGATACATGAAAATTAGCTTGTCATATCTATAAAAAGTGAATCAACAATCGCGCAGTATTATCCTGATTAATCCTCCACTTTACCAAGCTTGTCTTTCTCTAGAGACCGGCCCCTCCTGATGGCATGTCCAAAGCATGCAAGACAGGTTTCTTGCCATCTTCACTTCTAAGGAGTATTCTGGCTGTATTCTTCCAAGACATATATGTGTAACATGTTGTAAGTTTTGACAGTTCAAATCCATGAAGTACTGCTTGGAAATTTATGAGGCGGTCCAACTCTGTCCTGTAGGATCGCTTGATGAGTCCAGTCAAAGGCAACTCAAATAGGATCTACATAGGCAACTCTGTATAAAGTTAACTATAGGAAACCACTTAAAGCTAACTTTTATTCCCCCATTTTTTCATTATGTTAGTTTTTAAGTCTCTGATTGGATAATATGTAATTTGAAGATCGGGAAATGGGAGGACATCATGCTTGGTAAATTAGAGGGTCAGTGACAAAGAGGAAGACCCTTGATTAAATGGGTTGATACAGTGGCTGCAGTGATGATTCAAACACAGCAACAATGAGGGATGGCACAAGACTAGGCTGTGTTGTCTCTCCTTTTGTTGTATATTGGGTTGCATCTAACAACTACATATATGTAATTTTTCCCTTTCGGTTTCCAACAGTATTCTCCATGTAATGGAGTGTCAATAAACCCCATTTGTGATTGTTCCTTGACATTTCTATTATCTGGACCCTAATGAAATTTTACAAGGTAATTCCTGGAACACAACACAGGGGGAGAAACAACTCTTTTAAATCCAAGTGACATAATTTTTCTTTATACTCTCTTCATCAAAATTAGGCAGAATTTAAGCAATCTAGTTATCTGCTGTTTTACTAATAAATTTTCTACCTGTCTTCTTCTGTATATAAAACAGAAATAATCTAACTTATAACAAAACTTTTGTAATGCATGTAAACCATACAGAGAAAGTAAAATTTCCTTGCTAATTTCTACACTTTTTTTCCCCATTTCACTTTAAAACAATTATTGTGCTTTAGGTGAAAGTTTGTAGCTCAAGTTAGTGTCTTATTCAAAAATTTGTATACGTATTGTCTTTTTATTTTTATTTTTTTATTTAATATGACTGAGTAAAAATGTACATTCCTGTATAAATTTACATGCCCACCTCTATGCAGCTTCCACTGCTCTCCCTGCCCAGTGACAGCACACTATTCCTCTCTGCTCCATACATGTCTCAGCCTCCCAACAGTCTCCTTTCCCTTCCTCTCCACCCACTCTCCTCCCTCCAGCCAGAGGTCAGCAGGATGATATCCTATAGGGACTTGGTGATGCAGAGTGACCATATATTGGATGCACTTTATGGTTCTATACATATTGTTTTGTAACATTGATCATAATCCCCACAATGTGACAGCATTTGGTACTGTCCATTTGCCCAGTTCATATCCCTTTCTGCCTTCTTGTCTTGCTTTTGGACAGGAGTTACTTTTAAGCAATAATCACGGTTAGTATTTGGTTTAGATTCCAGTGTTTAAATGTGTTTAAAGCTCCCACTCACTTCCCGCACAACATTTTATTATAAACATTTTCAACCATACAAAAAAGTTGAAAGTGTTGTACAATAAAACACCCACACATCTACCACTTACATTCTACAATTAAATTTTGCTCCATTGTATCTTACACTTTTTAAATGTCAAAAAGTAAATTGTTTCTTATCCCTAAACCTTTAAATAACATTTTACACACAGGCAGCATATGGAATGAAAAAGAATCCTCCATATGAAGGAAGCTGTCACTTATTTGTTTTCCTAATTCTCTGAGGACTTCAGACTTGGCATCAACAAAGAGGGGACAGAATGAAGGCTTGACAGAAAATGGAAACTATGTCCTGTCTGTTTAAAAAAAGAAAAACATAGCAAAAGCTTCATCTGTGTTCTTAAATAAAGTAGGAGTTTGCTGATTAATTTACCATATGTTTTTGTTTCCATAAATGTTGCCAATATCTATTGTCATCTTCTTGGTGCAGCCCCCTAAGGATGGCTTATGAGTACTGGCAAACTTTATATTCAATGATGTCACAGTCGGGGACAGGAAATAGCAACAGTTTCCTCCAGTTAACTTCTTCATGCATCTGCTGCCACAGGCTTGTCTACAAGGTGCAAAACAAATCTCCTGACAAACTCCAGGACAACTATTCCAGAATTCCAGAGTGAAGATAGACAGTTAAATACAGTGGGTAAAGAAATGGCAAGTTAAAAATAAAAGTTTTTTTTTTTTTTTTTTGTTCTGTGTGTTTAGCAGACCACAACACAGTACTTTAGAGCTGGAAAGACTATTAGACCTATTTTCCTATTTACAAAAGAGGCCAACACAACACCAGTCACAAGCATATTTTCAAGACAGAATGAAATAGACAACAGACTGAAAGCCTCCAATGTAGTGGCTGCCATATAATAATCAATATTAGTATTGGCTCTCTAATGCCTTTCTTACTTTTTTAGATGAAATGACAGCTTGCTATATTTACAACTGTATTTCTTTTGTTCTGTTTTTTTTAAAAAAAATCTATACAGATTGTGTAAACCCCCAAACCCACTGCCGTTGACTCCAACTTGTAAATATATATTTAAATGACTTCAGCAAAATATATAGATACGTATTTCATCTAGACTAGCTTCTACAAAGACTCTAAACTATGTTAAAAAATGATAATGGGTATACTTGGATAAGCCAAGCCAAGTGCCGTCATGCTAAGAATTAGTGTTGAGCTTCAGAGGCAGAGAGAGAGAGGAACCCACATACAAACATATTGTTCTTTCCTTTAGCAAGGACATTAGTTCAAGTTCTAACCACAACAATACTGCATCTGAGCTCTGGTGGTACAGTGATTAAGAGCTACAGCTTCTAACCAAACGGTTGGGCATTTGTAGTCCACCAGCTGCTCTTGGGAACCTTAGGGGAGTGGTTCTACTCTGTTTTAGAGGCTCACTATGAAGTCAGAATTGACTCAGTAGCAATAGGCATGGTTTTCATTTTTTCTGAGGAGCTGCATGCAGTAGGCTTTTTGGTTTAAGTATGTGAGAAGATGCCGTGGGCATAAGGACTTATCATATTTATTTTGAGAGTTGTATTCTCAGTCAAATTTATCAGAGCATGCTGAACTGAGGACAAAATCTTTTGAAGAACTCTCAAATAAGTATACTTTACAAAGATTTGCTTGTTAATATGGTTTTCAGTGCAATTTCCAGTGATGGTTCACAAGCGATCAGTGAATAACAATTGTTCTTAAATAATGTTTTCCTTAAATCCTGCCATCTTTAATAATCTCTGAATTCTTATTTATATCCTCATCAATAAAATAAGAAAAAAAACTTGGATTTCAACTCTTAAATTATTATTATATTTTTAATTTGAAACTTGCTGATTGTGCCTGATTTAATCTGTGTGATTTAATCTCAGCTTCCTGGAGTCTCAAAATTACAAGGACTATTTCAGGATTGCTTTTGATCCTGTTAAAACTATGCTTCACTTTTAGTGATGAGGATTTTGAAAAGTTTGGGAAAAGTTTATGCCTGGAAAACCTTTAATGTTGAATTTTTAGATATTTACTTACTGAAATTATAACAGGCATAATTAACCAACATTTAATGTGAATAGTTCTGGGCAGATCTAGACTCAACCTATTTTTGTTCATTACCACTTCTCTGACAGGTTTAATGGACACCTTTGTAAATTATTTTAACTGGTATTAACAATACTAATGTTTAAGCCTCCTCCAGCCTTATCCTACAGATGGACTTCAAAGGGATTAACTCAATTTTAGCAGCAGACAAGAACAGCCAAAGTCCTAGCATTTCTTTACATTTCAGGTTTGACTTTATGTTAAGATATCACTGTTTACTCTAAAACTATATCCAGTGTCTAAAATACATTTACAGTTCACATTCCAATAACTTTGTCTAACACGATGGCAAAGGTAATTACAAAGAATGGGAATCAGCAGTGATAAACTTGCTTACTAATGTATCTCAGAGATACTAGCAGTTCATGGAACACATGCTTTTTCAATTCATTATTAAAAACATCTGATACATCTGTGAGAACTAGAAGTTTTCTTTTCCTCTCTAGTGTTCCGAGTACCGGGAACCATTACAGCTACAACACTTTTAAGTGGCTGATTTTTCTTGCGCGCGCGCACACACACACACACACACACACACACACACACACATAACTGTGAAAGAAGCTTTTACAGGAAGTAACAAATACTCCTAAGTGACATTTCATTAAAAATGTGTTCCCTTGGAAGGTGGACAGAATTAAAAGCCATGCTTTTACTTGGCAGAAGAAGTGGTACAGCAGTGTGTGAGGCTGAGAAGCATCAAAAATCTACTTTGCCATGGATGTGAGCAGCATTCGGACCTAGAAATAAAAGGCAAAGATATTTTACAGTGGAATTCCCGTTTTGTAGCCAAGAATGAAAAGAAAATGGTTACTATTAGTTTTATTTCTTTTTTGAGAATTCACACATATCACAATAAAATCTTTTATTAAAAGAAGAAAAATAATTTGGATGTGCACTGACACAGATTATGTCAATGATCAATTTAGGAGAGATCAACAATATTATGCCACTGTCTTCACCCTGGGTACTTCTTTTTCGCCTTGTTTTTCAATCAGATTTTGTTATTGCCTCAGAACATATAAATCATTTCTTTGATTGATTAGAAAATAATAAGAAATATTAAAGAAAAATGTAAACACAGTTGCCAAAGTAATAATTTGGGACATTCTTGTTTATGATACCAGATTTTAACTATTCTTAACCCAGGGACAGACAGCTAACCTAAATTGCTTCTTTCCTTCCTAGACAGAATTACGCCAAAGTCATGCTTCCTCTTGCCCTCTTCTAAGTGTTAGAAAAATATGCAAATTTTCACCAAGAATCTTCTCTCTTCCCCAAGCTTTAACAAGCTCAGTAGCAAGAGTTTCAAAGTAGAGTTAAAACTCTTCCGGGAACAGCATCACCCAATTGTTTTTCAAGGTTACTTTCTCTTCATTAAAAACTTTGTAAAATAATAATGAAGAAGAAACTGCTTCCCATTAAGGAAAGAATAAGATCATTTATCGGTTTTACTGCTCCCCTAGTCTGACTTTCTCTTGGTTCTACAGTAATGCTAGCGTATGTTCTGTATGAATTTTTTTGTTTTACATTGTCTGTAAACAGCAAAGAACTATAATTATATCACATTTGATCAATACCAAAGCAACTGATTCATGTATTGATTTACATAAAATAAAGTACATAAAACATTTTTGCTTTTCACCCTTACTTCACCGCTTTGTAAAGAAAGTTTCCTTTCACATGCTGCATTTGAATACAAAACTCTCCCATTGAAATTTGTGATGTTAAACAAACCATACCAGTCATTCAACTTTTTAATTAAGGATTCAGTGTTCCATCCCTTTTCAGACATTAAAATTCAGGTGCAGTCATTAATCTTTCTAAACGAATTCACCTGTGGCTAATACTGATGTATTTTCTATGAGGCTTGTCATGGGCTGCATGCTGCATGCATAACTACTCTACAGTTAATTACACAAGGGATTATCATTAGTGTTATAAAGATAAAGCCTTGCTAGCTGCATTACAGAGAAGATTCTTTCCTTTCTCCTGCCCCCCCCTTTTCAGAGTAATGCCCCATATCATTTTTGTTAACACGCATTTAAGCATTTAAGAATAATATACTGTGTGTATGTCAATGATAGGCAGAAGATACAGGTCAGAGGATCAGTTAGAAGATAGGCATGTAGTATACCCATTTTAGAGTTTAGCTATGAAAATCTAATTAGCAAGCTATGGCTCAAACTCAAAAGTTCTGAGAATAACAAATGCAATTAATCTCATCAATTTTAAACATTCTGATTAAATATGTGCACTTTTTTAGGTACTTGGCTAGATAAACATCAGTGTTGTTAGGTGCCATTGAATCAGTTCTGACTCACTGCGATCCTATAAAGAATAGAACAAAACACATGGCATGGGTCTTGTGCCATGTCCACAGTCGTTTTTATGCGTAAGCCCTTTGTTGTGGCCACTGTGTCAATCCATCTTGTCAAGGGTCTTCCTCTTTTTTGCTGACCCTCCACTCTACCAAGCATGATGTCCTTCTCCAGGGACTGATCTTTCCTGACAACATGTCCAAAGTATGTAAGATGCAGTCTTGCCATCTTTGCTTCCAGGGAGAACTCTGATTGTACTTCTTCCAGAACAGATGTGTTTGTTCCTTTGGTGGTCCATAGTACATTCAATATTCTTCTCCAACAGTGCATTTCAAAGGCATCCATTCTTCTGTCTTCTTTGTTCACTGTCCACCTTTTGCATGCATATGACGCCACTGAAAATACCATAGCTTGGGTTGGGTGCACTTTAGTCTTCAAGGTGATATCTTTATTTTCAATTGTTTAAAGAGATACTTTACAGCAGATTTTCTCAAATGCAATTAGTCTTTTGACTTACTGACTGCTGCTTCTATTGGTGTTTATTGTTGACCCAGGTACAATGAAGTCGTTGACAACCTCAATCCCTTCTCCATTGGTGATGATGTTGCCTACTAGTCCATTTGTGAGGATTTTTGTTTTCTTGATGTTGAAGCATAATCCTATGGTCCTTTGTCTTCATTAGTAAGTGTTTCAAACCTTCTTCACTTCCAACAAGAAAGGTGGGGCCATCTGCATAATGCAGATTGTTAATGTGTTGTCCTCCAGTCCTAACGCCTCATTCTTCTTTGCATAATCCAGTTTCTTGGATTATTTGCTTGGCATACAGATTGAAAAGGGGTGTGAAAGGATACAACCCTGAGGTATACCTTTCCTGACTTTAAACCATACAGTGTCCCCTTGTTCTGTTTGCACGACTGTCTTTTGATCCATATACAGATTCCTTAAGAGCACAATTAAGTGTTCTGGCATTCCCATTTTATACAGTGTTAGCTATAATTTGTTAATGATCCACAGGAAAAGTTTCTGATGCTTCCAGAAGAGCCAAGCCAAGTGCTGTCACCAGAAGAGACCTTTTTCAAATATATAATGAGTAAATTACACAGAAAGTTTTCTTAAAAAAAGTCATAAAGTAACTTTATTGGTTAAATTAACCACTACAACAAAAACTAAAACAATCAAAACCCAAATCAACCAATCAAAAAACAAAGAACAGGATAGCAAATTAAGTGCTTATTTATCTATTAATTTAGTTTTAGCAATTTAGACTAATCATACATGCCAGCACTATATAATTAATTTTAGTTTGGTAGAAATAAAGTCAGAATGATTCCCCCTCCTTCCCTTTTTTTATAGTCACGTGAAACTTCAAATACATGCACTCTAATTTTAGTTAACTGACAATTTACTTCGAATTGTTATCCATGATATATATATAGTTGTGTATTTTCAGAGAACAAAGAAAAAATTGTGTAAATATATATTAGTGACATTAAATAATGAGGAAAAACACATAACCTTCAGTTTAAGAAAGCTTAAAATTACCTGATAAATAATAAATCTTAGATCCGACGAAATGCCATTCAGCACACTAAAATAAACTAGAAAAAGAACTTTAAAAAGCAAGTTTCAGTCAAATGAAGTCTTTTTTTTTCTTCCCAGTGTATTTAATGTAGATTAAGACATATTTTAATTTGCTAACAAAATAGGAAGACTATAACCCTTAGCATATCTTTTCTGTAAAGCCGTTACATTTACAAATGAAAATGAATTATCCTTGTCAGAAATTTAGGGATTTCTAAATAGGATCAATTGCCTGAATAATGCTTCTCTTCTTCTATATGGTCAGCACACTACCTAGTTTTGGATAATCAGAAGAAACATCTATTTTTTTAATCATTTGGAGATGGTCAGTTTGACTAGTTTATAATCGAATAGACATTTTCTTTGGTTTCAAGTAGACACAGACTGATTGCTAAAATTATAGTTACTCAAGAAGTTTAAAATACATTATGTTAATGACTTTTCCCACAAGATGTCTGGTTTCGTCCAATTAAAAACAAATTTGAAGTACAAAAATGTGACTATCTGGTTTCTAAAGTTGATGCTTACCCACTTCAAAACTACAACATACTTTTTTTTCCCAGCTCCTAAAGAGTTGCTTATATAAACAATACTAGGTAATTGGATTTATGCATGAAATTTGATTTACATTGATTAGAACAGTAATAGAGTGAGGCTGTGAGAGACAGGGAGCCTGTCAATTGAATCTTTGAGTAGCATTGTTGTCTTTCTTATGAATAAAAGGGAAGCATGTATGACAGAGGCCAGACACATCATGTAAATCATTGGCTAGTAAAGTGTGTCAGTGCAGTTCTCCTTTTCATGCAGATGTGATTGTGAACAACTGGACCTGACAGGAAGATTGGGGCTCCTTGTTGTTTTGATTAGGTAGTAACTTCAGCAGATGCTTTCTATGACTTCCCTGTGTTTCCTAATATTTTGTATTAATATGTTCTGAAGAATATTTACTATTTCCATTCTTATTGAATAAAATACTAACAAATTTAATAAGAAGTTACCTACAAACATACAGCTTGATTTATTAAGAATACAATTATTCTTGTCCTTTTGGCCTTTTAAAAAATTTCAAATTTAAAAATAATTGGATATTTTAAAGTTGTTTATTCAAGATATAGAACTATATTCCTACAATCCATATATGACTTTTAAAACTGCTCACAATATGGTGAGCATTTATACTATTGAAAATATTATCTTAGCTATACTAGCTGCTTTCATCATTTCTTTTTCAGGAGTTTTTGCTCATAACAAAGTTTTGCTCTTCATCCTTGAACTTCATTATAATACTAATTCTCATGGTAGATCTTAGATTTAAGTTAATCTGCTTTGGGAACTGGAGCTGTTGTAATAAGATAAGTGAGTTTGGATAAGGACGGAATCAAATTTTATGACATTTACTGTTTTTACCCCTGTTAGACTGGACGCTGACCTTAGTTAACGTCAAAAAAAAATTGGTTTTCTATCCTCTGCCACCTAAATGATGAAAAGCTATAAAAACAATGCTTTGTTTTTAAAAATTCTTCTGGATTGTTGATACTTTCTCTCCCCACCCTGAGTATCTTAAGGTGCTTTCTTATGGGCTTTTATATGTATATGCTTTCCTTCCTTCATAGCTGTGAAGAATATGACATGTATCTGATAAGCAAGCAAACTAAAACATGTAGGTAGCAATTCCTTTTGGCATAATGTGCCATTCTGTACATGATACCTTGCAGCCTAACTAACGGTACTATTATCCAGGGATGTATATGGAGATTCCTGAAATATATTAAGTAAAACAGAATTAAAAATCAAATTTCAAGTATAAGTATGCATTACATTTCCTTAAATATGTTAGAATAGTTCAACATTCAAAAGATGAGTTTTGTGTATTAGATGCAAACATAAGACATTTGCTCTATTTTTAAACTACATTGTGGTCCAGAAGTTTAAGAGATCTGTGAAAGGATCTGAATCCATAGACAGTTGGCAGGATACTTTCTGGTCCGAAAGCCAGACCAATATATTTCATATTTATCTATAACATTCACCATTAAAGAGCTTTGCGTAATTCCTATGAGTAAAAATGGTCAATTTGACTCATCTACGATTGGTCTGGAAACACTAATATCTGCTTAATGAGAAAGCTAACATTTTTGGGGAGAAATACTAGGTTGCAATATTTACTCAGTTTTGGTTTGCATTTATTGTCTACAACTTACATTAAAGACCAACAACATTAAGTATGTATTTATGTGTATATGTGTACATGTGTGCCAGAAAAGAAAAAAACATAATGAGGTAATATTAGTGTTATTAACATTTGAGAAGACTTGTATAAATTATGATTTGCACATTCTAGAAAGTAAAATACTTATTTAAAAAGATTTTCTTTTGTAGTGCAAACACATTCTCCCCATTTTTAGCTGAATATTCATTTGATTTATTAAAAAAAAACCAAAAAACACATTTTTCAGGAAATTTGCAGACACAAGAGTTTTTTTTTTTCATGTAAACCTAACATGAATAGTTTAATTAAAGAAATTGAGAAAACTTATAAACAATCTACTTAATCAACAATTACAATACTAAATGTAAGTTTCTTGAAATCACTTTTAAACAATCTTTTAAAATTATGTAAACTCATTTTCAGGCCATGATCTTTTATTTTTTTCAAGTTTCATGTATTGGATATATTTCTACATTGAATTGGCTTTCAAATACTAAATTTAAAAACAATGAAATATGAATTCAAACTTGCAATTTGAAAACAGTATCTACAGATACAAAGGCAAACTTGGGCATTGTAAACTGATTGGATTACCACCGACCCAACCTTCCAGACTTATCTTTGATCATGACGTTATTTTCAAGGGCTTATCATGCAGATTCTTATTTTTCTAATTAAGTATTTGTATTCGCTTGTTCAATAATGTCTGCTCAAACTGAAAGCAGATTTCTTAGTCTGCTTTTTGTATCTGCCAGAGAAAAAACAAAATTCTACTACCTTTCATACTGGGTACAGTACGGTTATAGTAGACATCTGCTGTACCCTTAATGGCTCCATACTATGACTTTGGTTTTATTGCAGACAGCTTGCAAACCTACTGACAGGATACAGTATAAACACACCAGGCATTATGGAATCAGTTGATGCATTTGCAAGGTTAATGTAGCATCTGTGATGCAAATCTGTGACCATTCTAATAACTCTATTGGTCGACCGATGCCATTTCTCAGCTCCTGCTTTTGAGTTCCATTAAGCAGTTTCCCAGTCACCATTAACTTCAAGTGTCATTTATACAGTAAATACATGAATCTGCAGACAATAATACCAGAAATGCAAACCATTTACATACCACAGGATACTATCGGGTCATAAAACACTAAACATAAAGGACATCCTAGGCTGACAGCACCTTCTGACGCCTCTTTCCGTTTCTGGACACATGCTCAATTTCTGCTCATGAGTAAGCTGGTCACTGGGCTGATTCGTTTGCTATGAAAGGCTTCATTTTTCTCATTTAGAGATTCAGCAGCACGCCTTGCAGAGAGTATTTACTAGAGCTCATGTTCTAACAACTGCGAAAGTGGCTCGGGAGTCAGGAGCCAATTTCGCTCAGGAACAGTTTTCTTTTTTTCATCTGAGAGCACTAGGACTAAGAACCCAGCAGGATTCATCCAGCCCACAAAATCTCTTCTTTTCCCGCACGCAGTATGTGCTTAGCCAGAACACCCACACATCACGGTTTCTTACCAAATGACATTTTCTGGCTGCTCACATCATATTTGTCGCTTGTATACAAAGAGCAATGTCTAAAGAAAGCATAATCAGCTTGTGCATTACTAATCTCATTAATGGTAATGGCTCTGAAAACATGCAACAAAAAAGTCACTGGTAAGTCACTCCACATACACATGCCATGCTCAGCATGCACCTCATTGAAACACGCAACACGCTGGCTGTTAAGAAAGGCGGAGTCAGCAGTTCTAATTCTGCTCCTCACTCTCCGCGGCAAATGAAGAATAATGCCTGAGACCTACACAAGGAGCACTGACAGGTCTATCTACCTTAAAGAGCTATTAAGTACAAGAGTGTGGTATCGTAGTCACCAACCTTTCAAATCCAATTGGATATTTGTCTTTTTGGAGACAAGAACAAGGGAGCTCTGTCTGTCCACTTAAAGTTTTCTTATTGTCATTTATTCTCCCTTTCATTCGACTATGACTCCGTAGGCGTCAGTTTGAAGCCCATTAAGATCCAGATTACATCATTGTCATTATGTGATATGTTACACACTAATCATAACCATTACTACTTACAAGTCCACGGCTTCATTCAATTAGCAAGCTGACATGCTTTTTTTTAGTTAATTCATGGTGAAGGTCAGCAATGGTCAGAGTGGCAGATGCATTCTGCTACCTTTTTGAATGCCAATTATCAGTCTTGGGTAATTAGGGTGACTCTTATAGACAAGCTAATCAGAGAGATCAAAAGCTAAAATATGTGGCTTATGGAACTGTCCAATCCTATTAAAAATCAAGGGTGATAGTCTATGAATTTCAGTAAATGTGTATCCCTTAATTTATTTAAAATTGGAATCCACTTCTTTCATGCTTTTTACTTCTGATTACAAGCAAAAGGCTAGCATCATTACTTTATAAATCTATATGCTATATGCATTAACTATAATTGATTCATGGGCAATAACATTAATTTTTGAAAATATCATTAGTACTAATTTAAAGTACCTTCTGTAAAAAGTATGTAAAGTAAATCACATTTCTCATTTATAATCTTCCCCTTCCACAGTTGCCTTTATTAAAAAACCTAAAATCTTTCTGTCTGGTAATTAGAATTATATATCATAAAGAACTCCTTTGTGCTGTGAGTGTAAGAAACTCAGGACTGAGCTAAGTAAGATGTTTATTCAAAATGTATTAACCATATATTAACCTTGGCATATTGCTTTCTTTTCCTGATTCATGAAATTTAATTATTTTAAGTGCATGTTAAGTGAGCTGTTTCAGAATATATATGTGTATCCTATCCATCTCAAAAACATATTTGTGTATGTGCTTGTAGTGAATGTGTATTCCAGGAACCGATAGAATATCAATTGAGATGTTTCAACAAAGGGATGCAATGTTACAAGCAAAAATTTGTCTACACCAAGCAATTTGGAAGATATTTACTTGGCCAAATGACTGGAAGAGATCCATATACATTCTTCTTCCAAAGAAAGGTGATCAAAGAGAATGAAGAAATTATTGAACAGTATCACTGATATCACATGCAAGTAAAATTTTGCTAACAATAATTTAAAAATAGTTCCAGCATTGCATCAGTAGGAAACTGCCAAAAATTTAAGCTGGTTTTAGAAGAGGGTATCTATTTTAGGCTGGGTGCTCTAGAGAAGTAAAAACAGTAAAGTGCATAAATATATGTATATCAGATTTATGTCAAGGAAATGGTTCACAGAATTAGAGATGCTTGGAAATCCCAAGTTCACTGGTCAGATCAGAAGCTTCTCCAAATTCACTTACCTGTAGGGGCTGGCAAACCCAAGACTGACAGGTCAGACAGCAGGCTTCTGACGCACAGGTCATGGAGGCTGAAGAATACCAAGTTGAGCAGATAAACTGCTGGCTCAGATCCCAAGAATCAGAGGTCAGATGAACAGGAGTCAGCTACAGGATACAGGACAAGAAAAACTCAATGAGATTTACCAGTAAGTCCATCTATATTGGATACAGACCATACTCCGAAGGAAGCACTCTTTCAACTGATTGGCTACTAGTCACAGATCTCATCATGAACACTTATTACATCAGGTCTTATTATGGAGGTGATTATATCACCACATAGCTCCCAAGTTATATCATAACTACCAAACCACTGAGAATAATGGCCCAGCCAAATTAACATATGACCTTAACCATCACACCATAGAACAAGAGATATCATTGCTGATGTCAGATGGATCCTGGCTGAAAGCAGAGAATACCAGAAAATATTTACCTGTGTTTTATTATGCAAAGTTTCTTGACTCATAGATCATTAAGAATTATGGAGAATAGTATAAAGAAAGGGAATTCCAGAACACCTAATTGTGCTCACAAGGAAGCTGTGCTTAGAACAAGAGGCAATCAGTCATTTAAACAAAACAGAAAAGGTGTGCATCAGATTGTGCTATTTCACCATACTCATTCAATCTGTATGCTGAGCAAATAATCTGAGAGACTGGACTACACGAAGAAGAACACAGCACCAGGATTGGGGGAAGACTCATCAACAACCTGTGATATGCAGACGATGTAACTGTGCTTGTTGACTGTGAAGAGGACCCCAAACATTTACTGATGAAGATAAAAGACTATACTTCAGTATAGATTATACCTCAATATAAAGAAAGCAAAAGTCCTCACAACTAACCAAGGAGTAGCATCATAATAGACCAAGATTAAAGTTGTCAAGGATTTCATTTTGGGTTCCAACTAATGCGGAGGAAGCAACAGTGAAGTAATCCAGTGGTGGACTGCATGGGGCAAATCTGTTGCAAAATATCTCTTTCAAATGTTAAAAAACAGAGATATCACTGTGAGGACAAACGTGTGGCTGACTCAAGCCAGGGTATTTTCAATCACCTCGTATGCTTGTGAAAGCTGGACAATAAATAGGGAAGACTGAAGAAGACTTCGTGCCTATGAACTGTAGTATTGGTGAAGAATAATGCATATACTGTGGATCACCAGAAGAATAAATAAATCGGTCTTGGAAGAAGTAATGCCAGAATGCTCCTTAGAAGAAAGGATGGTGAGACTTCTTTTTACTTACTTTGGGTATGTTGTCAGGTGGGACCACTCCCTAGAAAATAACACCCTATGTGTTAAAGCAGAGGTTGAGTGAAAGACAGAAAACTTTCCATGAGATGGATTGACACAGTGACTGCTGCTACACACACACACATACACCTATGTGTATGTATGCATGTGCATATATATGCATAAATTATTTTCAAGGGGAAATAAATATAAATCAATCAGTAGTGAAAAAATAACTATTGTAAGTTGTCTTTTATTCTTTATAATGATATTAGGGACTACTTCCATTGACAATTTAAGGCTAAGAATTTATAAAATATTTAGAGCACTTGTCTTGTGCCAGGCATATACACTGGCTGGGCATAAAGCATAAAATAATAAACGAGACCAATTTGATCTCTCTACCACATCTTTCTCCTGTGGAACAGCTGGTGGATTCGAACTGCTGACCCTGTAGTTGGCCTATGAATGTTTAACCACTGCCCACCAGGGTTCTTTTCATCTAGAATCCGAAACCAAACCAAATCCACTGCTGTCAAGCCAATTCTGACTCATAGCGACCCTATAGCTCAGAGTAGAACTGTCCCACAGTTTCTAAGGAACACCTGGGGGATTTGAACTACCAACCTTTTGGTTAGAAGACAAAGCACTTAATCACTATGCCAACAGGGTTTATAAACTGTTCATTAAAATGCAGTATGGTGAAAACTTTGATATAAAATATAGCAGAATGCTGTTAACTGTTCAAAATACTTGGCAGGTACATGAGGATTCATTATGTCATGCTTTCTGTATATACATATATATATTTATATAGATAGATATATGTATATGTATTTATATAGATAGATATTTTTTAAGGTCAGTGACCTCTTTTGGAGAAAGGGCCTTATCAGCTTGGGCTGTATGTGTTGGAGTTACTCAGGCCATAGCGTGCGTGCGAATATGTGCATGGTGGATAAGCCTGCAGTGTCCCAAGCAGAACAAAAACCTTTTTTAAAGGCCTGCAGGAGAGGACACCCTTAAGGGATTGAACATGATATCATTCCAGAAGAAGTTATGATGGATGAACCAAAAGCAGGAAATGAAGTCCACCTCACTTAAGCTTTCCAAGTCATGTTATTTTAAGCTTGCACTTTTGTCTGGAAATAACTTTTCTTGTCAAAGACTACAGTTAATAAAATAGTTTATCTTATAAACAGTAATGGCATTGGCTATAAACAGTAATATATTTTAATAACAATGATATTTCTAAGCATTTATATAAATCATTTTGAACAATTTTTTTAGTGAAAGAAAAGGCTTAGAGATTTTGATAACCATGATTCAAGAAGCTGGGGATGATTTAGACAAGATGTGGACAATTTCAAACTGGTTTTCCAAAAAGTAAAATTTTAACTTCAATTTGTAGAGACAGTCCTGATCCAGTATACAAAGTCATACCGCAGAAAGGCTTTACTGTGAGGGCTGACTGCTAGGGCCATTTTGCCAGTTGTTTGAAAAGCCATGAGAACAGGGCAGGCATGGTTGTCATGGGACCCTCAGAGAGGGTGACTGTAGAGACTACAGCCACAGACAACCAACTATTCAATAGGTCTTATTTGCTTGAGTTTATATTTGGCATAAAAATTTTAAACAGATATATGGAGTAATGGCTTTCTGGGGTGACCAGCACTTAGTTTGTGGTGTCACTTGACTTTTCAGAATTCTTGTTTGCTGCTGTCTATGTTGGTTCCTGCTGCATTTTGTTGGTACTTTCATTCCTTCTCATTTGCATTAGTATATGACAAATTAACATCAACAAAAACAGTTAATCTAAACAATGGCAATAAACATCATTCTGGGCATCTGTTAAAAGAACTAGTTTTATAATTGCAACTTTGTAGGATCACTCCCAAAAGTTTGGAAAAATATCCAGAGAACCAAAGAAGTCAATTTGCACACAACTCATTTTGTCTAAGATTTTTACCAGTTGTCAGCAAAAAGTACTTCAGAAAATGACCTTTACGATTTCTAAAAGGTAATGACATAACTGAAAAAGTATTGATTTTTAAATTTATTAGGAAAGTAAGAAAAAAAGACAGAAATCTAATGTCTGGATCAAGTCAATGACTGCACATGAAAACTTAATCATCAGCGTTGACTTTTATGCCTTTTGCAATAAGAGAAATAACATCCTATTCAGTAATGGGACGGGCACAAGTACAGATCTGTAGGCTCGTAAATAGCTGATGATTGCAGAAATGTGACTCTAAAAGGATCACCTTGATTTCACATTTTCTTCTGAAAAGTAATGCTCTTTATTCATGTTGATTAGATATCTCCTTCATTTGAAGATATCAAATAACCCGTCAAATGTCAAGGGCAATATGTCACTACTGTAGTGTGCTGAGTGATTTTTAAAAATTGCAAGAGAATTTCTACTATTTAGCTTCTTGCAGAGGAAGTATCATACAGCTAAAATAACCATGACATTGTACAAATTAGCATTATGCTTATATTTTTAAAACTGAATTGTGTAGCCACATTATGAGTACCAAACAGGAGTTATTTTACCAAAATGTGAAAATCTCAATGAGGTATTAAATAGAACTTTCAAATACTGCTAAATATCATCAAAATACAAGATGATATTAAGGTACTGTGAGAAAGAACATAAAATAATACTTTGGAAATAGAAAAGGAAAAAGAAGTCTGAAGGAAACCCAGTGGCTACTACCTACAGAAGAAAACTCCTAACTCATTAAAAAAAGAAGAAACAACTGACTCATTAAAACTATTAAAAAGCTATTAACTCATTAAAAATTATTGAAACTATTGATGTATTCATTAATTTGCTTCCTATTATTCTTATTATTGATAGTGGCTTTTGGGCTTCTAATTAGAAACATAGGATGCAAATTTATAGGTAGAATCTGGGTCACCAGTGCAAAAGAAGTGCGTAAGATTAAATATAGAATTTTTGTTTTATAGAAACTATTAAAATTTATTCTAATATATGTGGACAGACAATGTCTGAAAAAAGAATACAAAAAGAAGTGAGTCTATAACACAAATCAAAAAGAATTCTACCTACTATATTAATTTTCCTCTGCTTAGAATACCAGCTCCCCTTTTCTTAGTTTTACCAATAGTACATAAATGTTTGGATTAAGTCAAAGAGGCAAGATAGAATCTAGATAATTACTGTTTTCATGTCTTTGGTAACTTCATAAGAAAGTCTCCTTCAAAATGGGATATACATAAGTGTACAGAATTTGATTTGCAAATGCATTACATCCCCAGAAATTTGACTCTAAGTGATTATATTGGTTTGAAAAGTATATATATTTTATATATAAATTTGTATATATAAATATATGTGTACTATAGAATGAAAGAAGAGATTAAAGAGACATAGAATTAGTGTTTGTTATTTCATGAGGAAGTATATATACTACGATAAATAGTGAATAACATTTTATGTATTTAAGAAAGGAGAAAAAAGTGTGTGTCAATGGAATATATTACAGTTACAATTTTTCTTTCATTGATTGTGATTTGCTTGGGAATTTTTCTTTGATGTCTTTCCTGACAAGTAATTTGGTTTAAACTCGGCTGCAAATGGCCTGAACTCCCTGAAACATTTACCACTGTAGTTAATTAATTTATCAATTACTTTAGAAGTTTTTCAATGAGAAGTTTATTAAAACATTTCATTTGATTACTTATCATCTAATTTTTTTTCTTTAAAATCATATTTAGGCTTACATTGGAAGTAAAAGCCATATTTTCCTTACAATTTTTTTTCCTTTGCATCTAGTTTCCATGAAATTAAATATATTAATTAAAATACGTAAATATTTTATTAAATAAGTATTTATTTTGCATTTTTTTACAAGTGAAGCCCTCTGCTATATACTGGGATGTAAGTGTGGAAGACATATAATTGATAAAGATTTTTCAAAAGTTATTATTACTTGTGGCAAGTTTCTAATGACAAGCTCTTTAATTTTATATTTTCTTCTTTTAACATGAGAAAAATACACACAGTGTTTAGTAGAAGCGAAACTCATAAGCTTCTCTTACGAGATGACTCAGTTCTCAGAATTCACCAGTGAAGGTCACTAAATTAAGAAGCTAAGTAGAAGTCAAAAGGAGCTGTAACATTTTGTGATGGCTAGGTATTAGTTGAGTAAACTGACACTAATTCTACAAACTAAAACAGTGACATAAGTGTTACTGCAAGTAATCCTACAAGGATTAATTTTGCAGTGTTAAGGATGAAATCTTTCTCCTTTCCCATAAATTGAAGATAACTCCAAGTACAGGATGAATGGTTTTTGGAATATTTTAAAATCTTCCTCTGACACTCAGAGATAACAAATATTCCCTGTAAACAAGTTAATATAGGGAAATTACTTATTAAAATTTAAGAACAATTACAAATGAAAAAAATATAATTATGACCAATGTATAAAACTATGTTTGAATTATGACATGTGTATGTATTACACATATATGAAAAAGTAAGAAAACTCACAGTTGAACCTCATAGCTATATTCTAAATCTGCATTATGTAAATTAAACCATGTTATAATACTACATGTTTATGTAATAAATTTATATAAAATAATTGCACACATTTTTATATCACAAATAAACAATATGCATTACAGAGGGTGAAAGCTTAGTATTAGGAGTGTAAAATTATGTCATTTCCAGAAATATGATGTAAATGCTTTCACACATTGCTTCACCCTAGTTTGTATGCTGCAGAACTAATTTCTCCCCAGATCTGTGAGATGGTTGCATAGGCTTCTTCAAATCTGATTTCTTACTATCCTTAAATATAATACACAATTTATTAATAATGAATACTAATCCATTAAAATTTTAATATTATTGATCTACATAGAACATAATGCCTTCCTCCATAACTTATCTATGACTTTAACCTCTAAAAACCCATCTTCAACTTTCCCATATATTTTGTGCTTTCAATTAAATTCTATTAATATATGTAAAGCTGACATTCTGTGGCCAGACAAAAGCAAACACAACACATTAAACAGAATCCCCTCAGCTTACTTTATAACAGCTTCTTGGTTCTATTTTTCACTATGATTTTTAAATAATTTAAACAGAAAATCAAGAACACTGAATAGGAAATATAATTTGATTAATTTAAATCACAAAAATGCATTCTATAGAGGAAGGCAATGTTGAGTGAATAGCCTCATGTAAGGCTCTAACAATCACTGGTTGTGTCATCTTAGAAGACTTCTCTTGGCCTCTTATTCTCGTTTGTAGAGCAGAAAGGGAGTAATAGAACGTACTTCTAAAGATTACAGGGAGGAGAACTGAATCCTTCCACAGCCGATACTGGTTAAGTATTAAGTGACTGGAAAACCTTGCCATCATTAGCTGGGTTACTTATTTCAAGAGGGTGAACAACAGGTGTTCTTTAACTTGTCATCTCTCTAAAGATGACAGTCTTGTGTATAAGCAATATAATAAGAATTCACACCAGCAGTACTTCTTTGGACAGGTTGCTAAACTTGAGTAGTGTTAAAGATATTTCAAAACAATAAAAATTCAGTGACTAGGCAGGTTAAACAAAGTAGCCCAAGACATACAAACGAGAAGCAGGAAGTTAGTTTTTCTCTTGTCTTAGCTGTGTGCTATAAAGTAAAAAGGCATAATAATTTTTAAATCTTTAAAAAGCATGATTTGATACAGTTTTATGTCAGATAAAGATATTTAATTAGCATTAAAATAAATACCTTACATTTGGGAAATCAGCAGAGAAAATGCCACTATAATTAGAAAACTTTTATTAGGCAAACACCGCTAAGTGTTTTTCATTGCAAAATTAAAGCCTTGGTCCTTATCTCCGAAAGCATAGAAACTCAGAGCAATAATGATGATACAAATATTTAAATAACTTAGAAGCAACTGAAAAAATAAGAAACTAATACCAGTGAAACAAAGTTCTTATTTGAAGTACACACTGGTGGGATTAGATGCTATTTGCTCTGAGAACTTTGATTGTATTACCTGAGGAATTGGGTGGGCGGCTGTTATGTATGCTTTGTATACTAGGAGGGTTCACAAGTTCACCACCCTCTTTTAACCCCAGCTATGGCCGCCTGTTTGAACCCGCCTCTAACCTTCCCCTGCTCCCCACTCTTTGTAGTTTCACTCTGTTCTTCACTTTATCTTCCTAGAAATGCCTTTGAGTTTTACTTCTGGCACTCAGATTGCCTGTGAACCTCAGCCCGGTTATCTCCACTCCCCCGCATCTTTTTCATCCATTACAATAGTAGCCAACACACACAGTTCTTGCCAAAAATAAATTAGGTGTTGTTTACAAAATGGTTAGAACAGCTCCTGACTCACGGAGAAGTACTGCTGGTGTGAATTCTTACTATGTTGCCCTACAGGACCTTGATGATCAGGACCTTTTTTTTAAAAGGTAACTTTATTCACACATAGAGGATGAAACTTCTTATTTTGCCAAGCCAAGCTAAATTCTGTGGAGTTGGATCTGATAGTCTTTATTCTAAGGAAGGTGGGGAATTCAATAAAAGCCATTTAATTTATAGTTATGTACGTGAGATTGGAAAGTTCAATGATGATACATACAGCAAGTTTTTTTGCAAAATGTCAATCAATACACAACATATCCGGGTGAACTGTAAGTAGAGAACCAATTGAAATTAGAAATAAAGGGAAAAGTTGTGAGGCATGAGCATCTCTAATTATGTGCACAGAGAAGATTTCTGAAAGTTATGACATTTAGATTGCTTTTAAGGAAGTAAGAGGGTGTCAAGAAATGCAGAAGAGGGAAGGCCATTTCAGGATGAACAGAAAAGGCGAACGCAGGCTCAGAATCCTGAGAGAACATGCCACATGGAAACGTAGTTGAGTGGGATGGGACGGTGGTATGGCTGTGGCAGGTGGCGCACTGGAGGCTGTAATGAAAAAGGAGACTAGAAAAGATGACAGGTTCTTCATATGCAGAGATGAGGCTACAGGGTTTGAAGACAGTCTTGCAAAGCAGGGAAATCATTAACAACTCTGAGCAAAGGAATAGAACAATGATTAAATAAGAACATACATGCATGCATATATTAAATATATAGGAGATAATGTACTTTGTCAGTTACTAAAAGTAGTACAAATATTAGTAATGATCATCAAAATAACCACCAGATATCCATTTTTACAAAATTACTAGTGAAAGACTTTTTTTCTTTTAGATGTTTGCAGCCCTGGAGTGAAGTTAGCTACCTTTCTTCAAATAATAACAACGTAGCTTTTGAATATAGCAACATCACATTAGCAAATATTCAGTGTTCTTCAGAGAATCCTTAAAAGCTTTCTAAGACATTCTTATGAAGAACATTATTTTTCAAAATAATAAAATGTCTGTAGAATTTTAAATCTTGCCAAAATTTTGGAAATATTATAGTCATATGCAAAGATTTTTCACTTTTCACTAAATGCATAAAAGTCTACACACAGTAGTATTATACATCCCTCTCATGAAAATAATGGATATTTCCTCACCTACTTCCAGTTTTAGGATATTTGGAGATGCCAAAGAATTAAAGCTTTATGATCTTAAGTTATTCTATTTTCCTTGTCCTAGAGGAGCAGAGTTTACTCACCTTTGATGAATAATAATAATGATATAATAAGTAATGATGATAATGGCAATTTATATTTTTAAAGAAGTTTTTATATGATCTATACGTAGGTGAAATGTTTGTTAACTTTATAAGATCACTCCACTGTTTGAAAATATTTTTATGTATTTAGTTAAACCATATCTTTCTATAGCAAATGTTTAATAAGGATCTCAATGAAATCTCACGTCTAAGATTTAAAAAGAAAAATGTTTTTTTTTTCCAAAAAAAGATAGTGCAAAATATCTCCCCAACAATGGATAATGTTGTTTTGAAAGACAACTCTGAAGTTACTAAAGAGTCGATTAGAGGCAGCTTCTTCAGTAAACTACCTGCTTTGCAGAAGTGAAATGAATTTTCCTTCTGTTTGCAGGAAGTTGACTATCTTAGTGAAATATCTTATTTGCTTCCTATTTCTCACAATATTCTTGGCTTAGTATCTGTTTTTTTGTCCTGATGTCTCACTAGACAGCAAAGCCCGTTGTGTCTCAAAATTCTTTCTCTTTGTTTCTGTCAAATCAATGCTTTTCGCAAATTCCCTCTTTAAGCCTGCTTCTCTGAAGTTTGCAATATGCACTAGATAGAACATCAGTAAAACAACATGAAGCACCCCAGAAGTAGACTGATAAATAATAGATGGACAGAGATAGGAAAACATTCAAAGCTAAAAAGCTAAATCCCCCAAACTCACAGCTTTAAAGTTGAATCCAACTCACAGTGACCCTATAGGACAGAGTAGAACTGCCCCACAGAGTTTCCTGGGAGTGCCTGGTAGATTCAAACTGGCAACCTTCTGGTTAACAGAAGTAGTACTTAACCACTACACACCAGGGTCTCCAAAAAACTAAAAAAGAGGACAAAAAGTGAGCAAGACCATTGAATAGAGAATAGAAACAAAATTAGCCAAACCTTTAACCAGTGAACCTTTAAAAAAAAAAAAAAAAGATTCTTCAGTACATGTAAGTACTGGCCAATATAGATATGTATGTATATGTATATATTATTTTATAGAATATATTGAAGAGTACAAACCTGATTAAATACTTTGTTTTACTCTGTTAAGTAGAATGTGCATATACATTACATGTAAGATTTTAGTAAAATTCTAAGCTTACTTAAAGATTGAAGTCAATAGAAACTGTATAAAGCTGATCTAATCTGAGTTCAAATCTCCTATTCAGGCAAAAGGAACTTAAAAGTTAAAAAAAGTAAATTCCGAGAATGGATTTTTAAAATTTATTCTGTATGAAAAGAAACTTTTATTTATGTGACATATACTAATGCAATGAACTGCAAGAACTTATTAGTACTATGTCTGAAAATACAAAACATATTTCAATTAACTTTTTCCTCCCAGGTTTTCAAAATGCTCAGTATGTTATCCAATCCCTTTCCCAATACTTGCACATTTTTAAAATATAGCAAATTAAGATCTAAAATGAGTTATGCATTTTAAAAATAACTTGTGATTTAGCAAAACCCACAAGCCACTCAGATTCTCTGCTCAATGCTATCTGGTATGCTTGATATGCAAGAAATGCTACTCTTGTCAAATTCCACTGCAAAAACATGCAGGTTCCTGGTATCTAAATTCTCCTTATTTTAGAGTCCTTAACTAGAGTTATATTTCAGATAGGAAGAATATTAGTCTCCAAAGGCTATGCTCTGCTGACTTCTTTCCCTGTCAACAGTATTAAATCATCTTTGAACAGAAACCCTTTATAGTTTATCATAGCCTGGCAGCCCAAAGATACAGGTAACTTTTATTTCTGGTCATTCAGGTGGGGCACCTCAAGTCACTGATATATTATCTATTTCTATATGGTAGGTTTGAAAAGAAAAGATTGTGTTTCCTTTTTTGTTCTTTATGTAAATATATCCCCTTCTTTGATTTCTCCCCAGCCGCTCTTCCTCTGCCACTAGTAGAAATCTCATACATCCTGTTACAGGAACCAATAGGAAGCCCAAACTAAGTCTTTTCAAGAAAAGAAATACAAACTGAAAGAGTGCTGCTGAATGCTTTAATTTCCTCTCCACACTGAATAACTCCTATCACCAAAATGGATTGTTTGTGAAGTAAGGATCTGTTAGTGTTAGGCAGGTAGTTAATGTAATTTGTTGTCATTGCAACGACTTCTGCATAAGCAAAAGACCACAGCAGAATGTTTCTACTTGGTCATCAAGCAAGGCAGACTTCATATGCTGTTTGTTAAATATCTTCAATGTCTACGTGATTAGATCGATTGTTTACTACCGAATGTTTTCAAGCTTCAAACTAGACCAAAAAAGTTGTATCAGTTACATTTGTTTGTTAGATAAAGAAAAAGAATCCAGAGAAAATGGCAGTTTTACAAGGTGTTGACCAACTCATTTTCAAATCAGTTCAAAGCCATTGATGCTAATAGAAAAATATACACTTTATATATATTTTTATGGACAAAGCACATTAACTAAAAGTAACAAAATTTTAAAAGTGTAAGATAACGGCTTAATAATTGCAAAAAATTCACCGGCCAAATTGTATTTCACTTATGACTTTAAATTTGATAAGTTAGAACTTGCTCTTGCTTTTATCCGTCAATCTGTTGTCATTGAGTCAATTCATAACAATCCTATAAGACAGGGTTTCAAGGAGCACCTGGTAGATTTGAGCTGCTGACCTTTTCATTACCAGCTGTAGCTCATAACCATTAAGTCACCAAGGTTTTCTTTATCCATTAGGTCCAGATAAGCTAGGAAGGCAAAAGACATACTTCATGATATAGGAAGAGGAGAATATGGAAAATAAACGTCACGTTTCCATTGTAATGAAAAAGAAAAAACAACAACAAGAAAACAGTCAGCCAAGTGCCAAGTGCCGTCGAGTTGGATCCGACTCATGGCAACTGGAGAGGCCAGAGTAGAACTGACCCCCAGAGTATTCAAGGAGCTGTGAATTGAACAACTCAGAATAAAAAAAAAAATGTAAATTGCCTTACTGGTTAGTTTACATTTCAAAATCACTGACAATGACATAATCTAGAATATCATTGACAAAAGTTAAAAAGACTTTTTTAACGGAAGGAGAGTTTATGGAAACTGGGTAAAAGTGAGTAAATCTAGGCTAATATTCTTATTTGATTTGAAATCTTGACAAAAGAGGTTTACTGCCTCATTTAAATAAAATAAATATCTATTTAAAATTAAACAAGAGTTAAAAAATGTTTTCTGCTCTGTTAATATTACATTCTCAAATTCATGTATTTTTACCCGTTGGAACACTAAAGAGAAATCATAAAGAATTGTAATATTTGCAAATTGCCATACGTATGAACTGGAGTCTAAAAATTGTCTGAGCCTTTTCTAGTTTTCTGTTGACTTACATGAATCTTAAACTGTGAATCTCAGCTTCTTCATCCTTAAAAATATAGAAAGTATCCATCTCACAGGGCACTTGTAGTAATTCTATGGAAGTCTTTGTATGTGAAAGGCCTAACGCGGTATCTGAGACATCTAATTAATAGTATTGCTGACTTCATTTCACAGCAACCTCATGTGACAGAGTAGAAATGACCATGGGGTTTCCTAGTCTGTAACGCTTAAGATAGCAGAAAAAAAACAAAACCATTGTTGCTGAGTCCATTCCAACTCATAGTGGCCTTGTAGATCAGAGTCGAAACTCATTAGAAACTTCATTGAGTTTTCAAGGAGTCCTTGGTGGATTCAAACTGCCAACCTTTGGATTAGTAGCCTTAGGAATTAACCACTATGCCACAAGAGTTTCCAAAATAGAAGGTCTAGTCTTTCTTCCACAGAACTGCTGGTGAGTTTGAACTGCCAACCTTTCAGTTAGCAGCCAAGTGCTTACCAGTGTGATGTCAGGAGTCCTCATCAATGATTGTTTTTAAGTGCTGTGCACTGGTTCTGACTCACAGAAACCCTTTGTACTATAGAACTAAAACTGCTCATACCTGCACTATCTTCACAATTGTTATGCATGAGTCCATTGATGCAGCCACTGTGGCAGTCCGTCTTTTTGAGAGTTTATATCTTTTTTGCTGACCCTCTGCTTTACCAAGTTTGATATCATAAATATTAGCAGCAGTACATAAAAAGAACCTCTAGCATTCGATGATCCAGATACACACTTTGCAGCTGTGAGAAGAACAGCAGAAATGCATCAAGTGAGATTGTTCTTTTCCTAATGACCCTCTCCTCCTCCTTCCCCTCCCTCACTCGATCAATGCCTCCCCTTTGCTGTTTCTGATTCTGGCTCTTCTTCTTTTCCTTTTTCTACTCCTCTTCTTTTTTTCCTTTCTTATACTCAGTCATATCAATCACAGGGGTAGGTATTTTAATTTTATCTAATTTGAACCACATGACAAGCCTATGTGATTGCTATTACTATTAGCATTGCTATTTTTGAACCTTAACTTTACACACAAAATAGAATGTGAATGACCACAGCTTATGGTTAGCATAGTCGGCTGCGACTCGGCAGCACTTGGCTCGGATAGTAGATGCCTGATTGGCAGGGTTTTCCCTGCTTAATTTTTAATTTTCTAATTCCTATTAACCAAAATTATTGTAGATAAGCACAGGTATTTTCTCTAGTTTCTTCTCTCTTTTTTTTTTTAAATTGTCTTAGCCATGATTCAAGCCATTTTATTACTTTTTCCTAATGACAAAGACAATACACAGTGATGGTAAATAGAATAGAAAAATAAAATAAATAGAATCGGCAAAAAAAAAAAAAGAAAAGAAAACAAAACAAAACAAAATAAAATCATGATAATGACCAGTTATCACTAAGTAAAGCACATTATTTTAGGGTCGCCATGAGTCGGCTCCGACTCAACGGCATTTGGCTTGGCTACTTACTTAGCAACTGTAAGATAGGACTGATAAGAAGATCAACTGTTTCTCTTCAAAAGGAAAGTATTAACACCATTTATTTGGTATGATACAGCCATTGTATCATATTGTATTTTTTTAGAATTCTCCTATTTAACATATATTTTGGGGGAACCTGTACCACACCAGGACCCTCTAGGCTTGAAAATAGAACACTGAACAAAATAGCATTGTTTCCACACTGAAAGAGTATAGTAGAGTTAGATCACAGAATAAAATGTCAAAATTAAGTTTTCTTAGTGGGCTGATTCTAGCATTATTTGACTCAAGACAAATATATTAAGATATTGAAAAAACAATCTGTCATGTACTGAATTGTGTCCTTGAAAATGTATATCAGCTTGGCCAGGTCATGATTCCCAGTATGGTATACCTTTCCTTTATTCTACGATTTGATATAATTATCCTCCATTTTGCAATGTGTTGTAAATACTAATCTTTGCCTGTGGTTTTAATCCCACTTGTTAATGGATTGTGTGTGTTATGTTAACAATGTAGGATTAGGTTGTGTCTTGACTGAATCTTTTTTGAGATATAAAAGGGATTAGACAAGTAAGCAAGAGAGCAGAGGAACTAAACTACCACTGAGAAAAGAGCCAGGAGCATAACATACCCTTTGGATCTGGGGTCCTGGAACTGAGAGCCTCCTGGACCCAAGGGAAGACTGATGCCAAGACACACAGAAATTCCCAAAGAATGTCAGCCCCACAGATGGTGAAAAGAGATGAAGGACTTCTCTCAGGGCCAATAAAGAGGGAAAGTCTTCCTTAGAGCTGGTGTCCTGAAGTTGAACGTGTAGACTCTTAAACTATGACAGAAAAAATTTTTCTTTGTTAAAGTCATAAACTTGTGGTATATCGATTTTAGCCATACTAGGTAACTAAGGAAGTATCTATAAAAACTTGTGTATTGAACCACTGTCTATGTGGAGTTTTATGAGATATTTAAAATAGTAAGTTGTGGTATATTCCTCTCAGGGTTAAAATATATATATATATATATTGGAAGCGAAATCACCAGAAACAAGTCAGAAGTCATCACAAAAATCACATATCAATAGAAATATCAAAATAAGTGGCCAACAATTACGTATGTATATAAATCCTTGTGGTTAAGATCTATGGCTGTTGTCATATTGTATCATATTGTATTTGTTACATGGATAAAAATCTGTGGCTGACTAAAAGGTCAGCAGTTTGAATCCACCAGCTGTTTCTTGAAAATCTTATGCAGCATTTTTGCTATGCCCTTGAGGGTCATTATGTGTTGGAATCAGCTAACAGTAATGGTTTGTTTATTTTGTCAAGATAGACTCATTAAAAATATTTTGATTTTTTATTTCTGTTTAATCACTTATTATATATTATATGCATATGTGTGTAGTGAATCTCAAAGTCGTTACATATATTTAAAACCATCTCAAGTCTTTTGATCCATTTTCTCCTGGTTTACACACAAATCTTTCTTTTCATTCATTGCTAGTAATTAAAGATACAGTATTCCATAATTTCCTCCCACAATTTTGTTTAATTAGTTTTCTGACATTTGATTAAAAACTAGGAAACAAACCAGTCATTAATATTGTAATTTTTACATAGGTAGAGGCTTTAAAACAATTTCAAAAATAATACGGCTTTTAAATTTGGTCAGTCTAAGACCTTTCACTTTTAACCCTCATCTGTAAAACTTTAAGTAAAAGATAGAATATACATAAACATACAGTTTATAAATAAACTAATTACTAAAGAACATGTTTTCGTTCTGAATGATGTATTTTCTCTGACAAAATAAGAGGATCTCAACCAGATCTACCCTTTATTTTCTGCTTTGTAGTCACAAGAGAATATTTTTCATCTGAAGGCCTTCGAGCTCCAGTCATTAGCAACGAAACTACAATCATAGGTAAAGAACATAAACATAGAACAATACTTCTATTTATACCTTTTGTGAAATCATATCTAAAATTAAATAATCTGAGATTTTATACTGTGTACAGCGGTATACCCGGGGAGCATATCGCAGACCACACTCTCCGTTTCTCATTTTAGTGTGATTTCTAAAAAGAAGGCTTCCAGGATCATTGAACAGTCTGAACCACATACCTTGAAGCCTCCAGCAAGTTAGCAAGGTCTCAAAGACTGTACCATGTAAAAGTCAAGTAATTAAACACTGATTACTTAGTATTTTCTTATTTTTAAAGAAAGAGGCTGAGAAAAGTTGGATTGAAAAGGTTTAATTTCACACAACAGACTTGAGTGAAAATTAAGCCTTTGACTATATTCTGCTTGACTTGATTTGAAAGAAGAGGGTAAAAAGAAAAAAGATGATAAAAGCTCTTCAGTTCTGCCTTTCTGCAGCAGAGCTTTGGGAGGTGACAAACAGCTACCGGTCATTCATTAGGTCATTTTTTTCCCCCAAACAGCGTTTGGACTCCTCTTCAAAATGTGACTGTAACTCTGCGGCTCCATTATTCCTTCAAAACACAAAATCACCTCCCTTCTCCTCTCTTGGCTCCAGCTGAAATGCTTTAGCTCCCTAGAAACAGCTCATTTCTAATAAAGTTTACAAACATAGCAAAATCCATTTCATCTGAGACAATTTTATTTCTCAAACACAGAACAAACAGAACCTACCTTTTAGCAGAACTCTAAATTTGACGTATTCTTTTTGATTCTATACTTGTTACATTTAAATTGTTATTCCTTTTGTCTGCCCTCTCCTCCCCAATGGAGAGTATTAAAAAAATGCAAAAAGTAGTGCAGGTGCTTTAACTCTATTCCTTGCAGGAAGTCATGCCGAATTTTATACCTCTTCTTTCACGTATGTCCAGTTGTAACAGAGTATTTCTTTCTATTGCATGAATAAGTCTAAAGACTAACAGATAAACTTATGTTGCTTGTTAAAACTTGCCAATATTGCCATCTATTTACAAGTTCATACCAGATTGTTTCTTTGTTTCTAATTCCCTATGTAGAATTTATCAAATATTCCATTCTTCAATTGTTCCCAAGAAACCCTGTGTACTTTTCTTGACACTGAGAATCAGTTTAACTTGTCAGCACTCACTGGAATACACACATAAACACATAAATCTTCATAGCTGCTATAGAATAAACATTTCAGAAGGTTACATACTACTGGGAGAACTTTTTTCTGTGGCAAGCACTAAGTAGGAATGGAAATTTTCAAATCACGAATGGGATACTTAATAATGAATCATTTTAAAAGATTTATTGGAGAAATCTGTGGCAGTTGAGACATTCTGATGCCTAAATAAGTAATATTAAGATGTGAGGCATTTTTCTCTCAGATTCCTTCCTTAATAATGCCACTTTTTGTTAGTTTTACTCTCTTATTAGAAATTTAGAGAACAGTAATTAAGTCAAAGATGATTTTAGTAAATCTTGGCAGCTAAGCAGCTGAAATTTGTTTTAACAAACAAAAGATTTTATAAATATGCAATGGTTAAAGTATTTTATTGCTGATATTTTTGAATGACGTGGCTGTTGTTTAAATGCCATCAACTTGTTTCCAACTTAGAGCAATCCTATGTACAGCAGAAGGAGACACTGCCTGATGCTGCACCGTCCTTGCAATCGATTTCATGATTCACTGCATTCTTGCAGTTACTGTGCCATTCCATCTCGTTGAAGGTCTTCTGCTTTTTTGCTGACCTTCTGCTTTACCTAGCATAATGTCCTTCTGCAGAGACTGATACCCCCACGATAGCATGTCCAAAGTATGTGACCCTCCACAGTAACTGCTTCAAGTCCTGGCTCTTTCAGCAAGCAAGGTTGTGCCATCTGTGAAACATAGGTTATTAATGAGTCTTTTCTCCTATCTGGATGCCAAGTTCTTTTTCATATAAGATAGCTAAGTATTTTAATGAAAATATTTTGAGTACTGCGTAAAGTAACCGTAAGCATAAGTTCAAGCTACACAATGCTTATTTTTCTCTTTTCTGAGAAGCTTTTTTCAAACTGGTTAACCAACCGCTCTTCAAAGACTAGCAGTATTCAAGACACATTTGTGTAGTCAGAACGTAAATAAATGAGTAAATGGTTCTTTTGTTTAAAAAAAAATTGAGTCAAAAGACTATTAAAATAATTTTCAAGAAGAATCACTAGAAACCTGTCCTTTACCAAGAAGTATTTTAATTCAGATGCTTTGCTTTGAAGTATTTGGCTCTAACTTCTGTATATTTCCAGTGATTGTGACTTTTAGCATTCTCCAAGGTGCTGATGAAGGGGGAGAGTCAGATATTAATTTTGTGGTGCTCCAAATTGGAAAATGAATGTTAATGTTTATGGTGAAGACATACGCCTTTCAGATTTCATTGAGAAAACCAGTATGGTTGCAGATAGATTCACACTAGAAAGAACTTTATTAGAAATTCTTTGCCTGAATGATCTTTAGAGAAACACTGAAGTAGCTGTGCGGGTGGTGTGTTCAGCTTCTTCTATGGTAAGTAAGTGGAACAGGAACTAGGAGTCAGGAACACTTCATTTGGGAAGGGACCCTAGTCTTATCTCCATTTTGACTGCATCTCCTTTTACTTGCTAAAATGAAAATAGTAGCCTCAAATTTTAATATAGTTCAAAGGAATTGTATAAAAAGTGAGGATTTTCTTTGGCTTATGTTCTCTTTCTGCTTTTGATCCTTCCATGATTGCATGAAGTCTCTTAATTATTTTATTCCTGAAGTTAGTGTTAGTTAACTTGATAACATGATCCAGAAATCCATAAAAAATCACACATATTCTAGAGGAATTTCTTCAGTGTAAATGTCAACAATAATAGTCTTTACTTTTAAAAATCATACTTGATGATTCTTACTTGGAGACTAGTTAAATCTTAATCAAAACTGGAAAACCTCAACTGCAGATGAATTTATTTGCTGAATCAGAATTGCATTTTCCCAAGCTTGTTTTTTTTTTTTTTTTATTTTCATTTATTTATTTTTTAAATACATTCAACTAAGTGACATGGAGGGGAAATAGTCTTCTTTAATGTGAGGGTCATCTATCCTTTTACTATCAAAATCTTTGTAACAGGTCATTTATGTCTAATGACAACATTAATCTTTCCAGTGGCAAACTTTCCTTTTTTTCAAGATTTCCTCCCCTTTTTGTAACAGTGAAAAATAACATACTTCAAATAAAGTAATAAAAAAAAAAGTGTTTTAGTTACTCTGAACTCCAAGAAATGGTGGGATAGCATAAATTTGTAAAGTCTGTCTCACCTGGACACCTAAGGAAACTAAATACACAGTGGTATTGAAATTGTATGTACTGTATTTTATCAATAAGAAATCATTTTGGCTGCAAGAAATAGAAAATCTGGTCAGTAGCAACAGAAACATATAGAGGTTTATTTTTCTTCTCTTACAGGAAGCCTCAGAATTGCTGGCTTTGTTTGAGTGACAGCTGAGACCTGCATTAGACTTTCTCTCATGGCTCTCAGTCTCTAGGGGAGGCATCTAATTCCCATTCAAGGCTGAAAAAATAGGTGAGTGGTACAGGATGAAGGACTACTGATAGCTCTAACTTTTCCTTTTTTCTAGAAAACTCATACTTTCTCTAATACTTCCCAACAGACTTCTGCTCTATCTCATTATCCAGAACTTTGTTAGAGTCATTGTATATGAGGCTGGAGAGAAAGAGTTTGGTTGTTTTTGGCTTCTTCAGTCTTTACAGTGAAGGCAAATAGGAAAGAAAAAGTTAGAAGTAGGTGTGGAGTTAGATTTGTGTAATACTTGCCACATACATTTTAATTTTTCTTCTTTTCCAGATTATTGGATAATAAAATATTGCCAAAAGTTGGTAAATGTATATAAAGATCTTACGCTTCCATAGCCTAACTCAATAGACTCAATTTTAAATATCACTGTCTAAGAGTTTGGAAACCTTGGTGACCTAGTCATTAAGAGCTATGCCAGAGGACCAATGGGCAGGCAGTTCAGGTCTGCCAGGTGCTCCTTGGAAACTCTATGGGGAAGTTCTACTCTATCTATAGAGTCACTATGAGTCGGAATTGACTCAATGACAGTGGGTTTGGTTTTTGGTCTAGTAGTTTATATTCATGTGTTTTTAAACCTGATTATAATCATACCACAGCCCCTGGGTGGTACAAAGAGTTAAGCCTTCAACTGCGAACCAAAAAGAAAGGCCTGGTGATGTTTTGGAAAGGTTATGGTCATGAAAACCTATGAAGTAGTTCTATTCTGAAACATACAGGGTTATTATAAGTTGACATTGACCTGAAGGAAACTGATTTTTCTTTTTTTTTTTTTAACTAATTGCTAGTTGTTTTTCTTTAATAATCAGTTTTCTGGAGGACATACTCTAGAGATGACTCCTCCATCCTCTGTGATAACATATTTCTATGTTAAACAATTTCTAGTTTTCAAAAACTTTTCTTTTTAAATTGCTACAATTTTAATCTTTTTTCTGTTATTTTATATCATATCATAAGACTTTTCAACATTTCCAAATAGCGCTTTTAACCAGTTTTTTTTTTTTTTTTTTTTAAGGCTATCTTAGTGTCTCTTATTGTCAATGTATGGTATTCTTACATTTCTACATATTCATGCTGCAAGCATTAACAATATCTCCATTTAAAGCATAAGATTATAGCCAAGAGAACACTATAGAGTGGGTGTCCTCTGTGACAGGGAGTTGGTCTGAATCAAAAACAACTTAACAACACCTACCAACAGCAGGAGCCTTCCTGCATTCTTTCCACAATTAAATTGTGTTTTGTTGGCATCAAGAGCAAATATAGCCCAGAGCCAAGGGAGGTTTTGTTAAGCTGTTGCAGTATACACCTTAGTTAAAAATTAAGACTGGTTTTTGAAAAACAACATTGAAGCATGTTATCATAGAGGATGGAGAAGTCATCTGTAGAGGACATTCTCTAGAAAACTGCTGTGTAACAAAACTCAAACCCATTGCCTTTGAGTTGATTTGGACTCATAGCAACCCTATAGGATCAAGTTTCCAAGCACAGAGTTTCCAAGTAGTTACTGGCAGGTTTGAACTGTCAACCTTTTGGTTGGCGGATAACTGCTATGCCACCAGGGTTTAGGAGGACTTAATTTCTGCTCAGACTGGAGCTGGGAGAACAAACTGGATAATGTCTTAAAATTTCTTCAAAGCCTGTGGCTATATGGTTGGTACTCATTTATTTATGACTCTTGTTCATAAGTTATGAGTACATTTTAGAAAAAATAATTTCCTTATAACTAAGAGTCCTTAGAACTTGCTAATATTATGATTTAATATAGAGTTGATGTTGAAATAATTGTGTTTTTTTTTTGGTAAGTCTTTTTGAACATTAAATCATAAAAGAAAATAAACTATCATCTCTGTCTCAGCTTATGAAGCATTCATAGAAAGAAGATGAATATGAACAATTATTAAAGAACACATATCGAAATTAAACACAGTTCTTCAAAAATATACACCAAATAATTTCACTAACTTGAGAGTTACAAAAGAAAAGTCAGGAATAGAAGGCAACTATTTGGTAGTATTTAAAATAATTCTTATTTTAAATAATAGGCTAGATGAAACTGTCAAATGGTATTGTATGAAACACAGTGGGAAGGTTTTCTGTAATTCAGCTCTAAGATTAGTTGTAAATGGAGCTATTACCATGGTAACTATTTTTGAAGCTAATAAAATGTAACAAATATATGGACTAAAAAAAAAATACCTACAAAACCTCCACTCAGACAGTAAGTCAAATTTTTGCTTATTACTAAAAAAGTCATTGAAAATAGAAAAACTCTTCAGATATATAGACTAGTTTGTTGTGGTAGAGAACACTTGTTTTTCAGCTGTTTTCTTCTTTGTGTGAAATGTAAAGTTTTCCTTCAGGTAAGAGTATGATTTATCCTGCTGTATAAAGGAAAGAAAGAGTTTAGTGAACGTGAAGTCTGGAATTCACAGTTTTAAAATATAGTTTTCTTCCTTAGCTAAGAATGAATCACAGTTTATAAACAAGCTGCATTCTTTCCTTCTTTCTTTTAACACAGGCACGACTACAGTGCAGAATTGATCATTTATAACTGTTAGTAATAATTTTTTTCTCTCTCACGAAAGATCCTTTGAAAATTATTTTATACACACTTTTTGGAGGTACAGTATATTTATTTATGATGTTATTTGGGAAATGAGGGTTAATTTTCCAACAGAGCTGTCAAAAGCATTATAGATGAAAATCTGTAAAAGAGGAACAGCTTTACAAACAGTTAGCAAGAAAAAGTTTACTCTTCTCCATCCACTAGATTATTACACTGTTAAAAGCAAAATAAAAAATAACTTTGGCTATTGAGTCTCCTGATTTGTGATAACTTCATTATATTAGAGACTAGAACTGCTTTACTGGGTTTTCTTTATGGAAGCAAACCACCAGGCCTTTCTTTCTTGCCACCACTAGATGGGTTTGAATAGCCAATCTTCAGGTTAATGGGTGACTATAAGCATTTTGTGGTACCCAAGGACCTTATAATGTCAGAAATCCAATTAAATATTGTTACAGTGTAATGTTCTGATTATGGCAAAAGGAATAAGGGCTAAATATAACCCATTTCTCAAAAATTAAACTAACAGTCTACTAATAGTAGTAGTTTCATTCTTCAGCTGCTAGTGGATTGGCAGGGTCATGGACACAAACACTCAGTTTCTCCAACATTTTCACAAGCATTCTAAACTCTTTCTTTTGAGCTGTAAAAGTTTCCCAGCACCAAGGAGACATGGTGCTTAACCAGGCTAACCATTTGAAGAAAAACACGTTATAATTCAGATTTAAAAAGATTCACAGACTGGACGTTGTGAGTTATGAATACAAGAATGTCTCATAGCACACTGGTGTGACATCGGTGCAAAAAGCATGAAAAATGGTATCTGTTCGGTCAGCCTGATATATCATAAACAAAGATACAGGATTGCTCAATTTTAGCCCCAAATAATGAAGGTGAGGATCTGAATAGTGGCCGAAACTATATAACAGACTTGCTGTTGCAGGAAAAGAAAAAAAAAGGTCTCTGTCTACATCCCTTATTTTAATATTGCATGAACGAAATGCTAACAGCATCACACGTTTGTTCACAGACATGTCTTGAGCACCTAGTACTCCAGGTACTGTGCTAGAGATTATGGATGCAGTGATGAGTATACAAACTCTGCTGGGGAGTATACAATCTGGTGCCGTTTTCAATCAGAAAGGAACACAAGTGAAGCTAAAATACATTATGAACCTTGTGTGTCAGAATTTGAGCGAATACATCATCGCTTGCCATTTAATTTAATCATAATAACCTTCCAAAATAGTATCAACATCTCATTTTACAAGTGGGTAAGATGAGTCAGAGAGAAAGAACTGCTTAGTCAAAAATTTCTGTAAAACAGAGTCCAAATTCAAACTAAATTATGCACAACTCTTTATTATGCTATCTATCTAATTACCTATCATCTATCATTCTTATCAACACTTTTCAAAAATATTTCATTGAGTACAAAATCTTTCATCCCTAGATTAAACTTAAAGTATTGAAAACTGGTATTTAGTAGAGCATTCTTGGCAACTAAAATTAAAAAGCAAAATGTTGATTTGCAGTTTTACAAACTGGTAAAAGGACTGTATTGCAAAAAAGCCTGATAACACAGCTACGGAACATGGCAAACAAATAGCTTTCCAAGAAGAAAATGCAAGCTGGTAATCAAGTTAGAAAGTTGGATGAAATTAAATTACCACCTCACGAAACTCACAATTCCTTCAAGCAAACCATCTGTAGAATGATGTCATTTAAACAACAGGAAACACTGAACTCGGATAAGGTCTTATATAACCACAAGGAGTTATTGTTAATTTTAGAAGCTCTAGTGACACAGTGGGAACTCTGGTGGGTGGTAGAGTGGTTAAGTGCTGTGGCTTTTAACCAAAGGGTAAAAAGTACCAAGTGCTGTTTGGAAACTCTGATGGGGCAGTTCTATTCTGCCTGTAGGGCTGCTTTGAGTCAGAATAGACTTGATGGCGGTGGGTTGGGTTTGGTTCACAGACACAGTGATCAAGCACGCTGCTGCTAACCAAAAGGTTTGGTCTGCTTCCCAAAAGATTTACAGTCCTGGACACTATGTGGGGGAGTTCTACTCTGCCCTATGGTACCTCTATGAGCTTGAAATTTAACTTAACTGGCAATGGGCGTTTTCTTTTTATTGTTACTTTTATTTGCTGTGATAGTGGTACCATGATTTGCTTAAAAAAAGTTTATGTGATAAAGATATACACTGAAGTGTATCCTGGTGAAGTGCCAATGTCTGGGTTTGTATTAAAATATTCTCCAAACAAAAGCAGGGAAACAGACAAAAGAAAATGATGGACAAAACTGTTAAATTTTTGAAGATGCGTGATAGTTTCAAAGTGTTACTCAGAGGTATTTAGTTGGTGATCTGGACAGAAATTTACACATAAATGATGGAGACAACCATTAGACTGCTTGATGTAGCGCTGGTTGATGACAGCAAGCTAATTCCAACTCATGGTGACCCCTTGTGTGCAGAGTAGAACTGCTCCACAGGGTTTTCAAAGCTGTGACCTTTCCAAAGCAGATCTCTGGGCCTGTCTTCCCAGGGCCACTTGGCAGGTTCAACTGTCTATCAACAATGAATCAAGTTTGGTTTCTAAGAAAAAAATGAAAGTGAATAGAAAGAAGAAAAATCTGCACAGGGTCTTGAAACAGTGACTTGTGTTTTACATATTTGAATAAACTGATACGCTGCCGGTGACCAAGAGGCCGGTCCCTCAGCCTTTAAACAGGCTCCTTAAGGATTACCAAAGGGAATTATTTTATTTATTTTTGGAATTTCCAAAAAATCTTGGGAATTTAGCTGTGAAATACAAGAGGCAGGACATCTGTATGTAGTGTGGGGCAGTGTTGCTCTACTAAACCAAAAACCAAACAAACAAAAGAAAGAAAGAATAAAAACACATTGCTGTAGAGTTGATTTGAACTCGTAGCAACCGGGTAAGCGACCCTGTAAGCGCCTACAACTAAACCGAAAATCTAACCTTTTGCTGTTCAGTTGATTTTGACTCCTAGGGACCCCGTGTGTTTCACAGAAGAACTGCACCCCATAGGGTTTTTGATAATTGTGACTTTTGGAAGTATAGATCAGCAGGCCTTTCTTTTGAAGTACTGCTGGGTGAATTTGGCCCACAAACTGTTTGGCTAGTTGCTGAGTGCTTAACCATTTGCACCATCCAGGGATTCCTTTTTCCCTTTTCAGATTTTTTTTCAGTATATAGGAATTTATTGTTTGTTTGTTTTTTTTTTTCTGCTCTTATGAATATTTGAAGTTTTCCACCGTAAAAAAATAAAGCAGTCAAATAATGGTAACTTGTTACAATGTTGAGGAAATTTAATATAGGTCAGAACAAAAATTACTAAACAAAAATTACTAAATCTTTAAAAAGCATCACTTTGTATAAACATGACATTGAAAGAGGAATGTGATTCTTGAATGCAAAATAGCAGCAAAATGAAATATTTACTGGTTAAAAGAAAAAGTCATTCTATCACTTGCAGTTTTAAAAACTTGGCTTTCCTCCACCCTCTGATCAATGGGACTTCAGGCATTAGTTTCTTCATTTCTGTTTAAACACATGTCCCATTCTTGTCTGGTGACATGCAAGGGGGTGCACTTCGAAGTAGCACAATTCTGTCTTCAAGAAGCTTTGTCTCTGATAGAAAGACATATGTAAACAGAAAAATCACCAAATGATTAAGTGCTACAGTTAACCTGGAGCAGAAACAACTCAAAGATGTTTTCACAAAGATGTCTTAAGTGCACTGGAAAAGTCAGTAAAGCTTTCACAGATAGATGGTTAAAAATTTCTTGTAATGACACCCTTAGGCCTTTGTCATAACTTATGCTACATTTACCAGACACTTGGAATCAAAAGCAGATGATAAGCTGAATCATTCCATTGTTATTTAGATGCTCAACTGCAATCAGAATTGCTGATATCGGTTTTACATATGGAGTTTTATCAGGTCAAGGCTATTACAGCTATTATTTCTATACATTGCTTGGTAAAATTGAGGGTCATTGAAAAAAGAAGACCTTCAGTGAGATAGATCGGCACAGTGACTGCGACAATGGGGACAAGCGTCACAATGACTGCAAGCATGGCACCAGAGCAGGCAGTATGTCATCCTGTTGTGCACATTAGTCAGAGACATCTCAATAGCATCTAATAACAATGGGCTAGCTACCTAACATTCAGTTTAATACTCAGTCATCCTAACAAGCAAATGAGTCCGATATTGTTGCTAACCTTATTCCCCACAAAGGAATCTAAAGCTTTAATAAGTTAGGTAAGTTAGGTAACCTGTCTAAGGTCACACAAATAGCTAGAACTGTTTTTGATTGAAAGTATAGATTTAATTTGGGAGATCCAGTGTTGATGTCTTTTTCACATTAGAATTTTTTTCTTGAGGCATGAGAAGGTCTTCACCCATTGGAAGCAGACACTGTCTTTTTCTTTCATGCAACAGAGACTAGTAGTTGTGTACTTCCCTCTGCCAAATACATACTCCCTTTCTACTATAGGAAAAGCAACCATAAATTAAAATGGTCAGATAGGCCAGAATCAGGATTACGTTTTCCAACAGCTTTTGCAGCTGGAGGTGGGCTTGTGCTTAAACTCTGACATATGCTGGTAGTATGTAAGCCACCTGTGAGTTATATCCTTGAAGAGAAAGAACATGCAGACTTCCATTATTGTTTTATTTCCTGCTTGTTAGAATGTGGTTATGAGCCATTTTAGAAACATAGACCAAAGCAAATTGAGAGTCGGCCAGAAGACAAATCAAGAAAGAGCCTGCAATTCTGATCCTGTGGTGCCAGCATCACAGGTCTGAACTGTTTTCATTGTAACTATTATATGGAAAAGAGATAAATTTCTGTCATTCAAAACTGTGAATTGGTATCTGCTATCTAAAGCCACTTTATCCTCCCACCTATTCAAACATTAGTGCTAGTAATCTCTCCCTTCACACTTGTGTCATTAACTTTTCACTCTCTACCAGAAATTCCCCATCATCTTACAAATATGCCACTATTCTTTGTATCTTAACAATAAATAAAAATGAGCTTGTGAAGCCTTTCCTTCCTCAGCTACCTTTTCTCTGATGAATTTTATAGAAAAAATTCCTGTTGTTTCGACTCTGTCTCCATCCCAGTCAGGATATTCTTATCAATCTCTCAATATTATTCTTGTCAAGGTCACCGATGACCACAATATTGTTAAATCCAAAGTTCAATTCATACTGCTGCCTTAGGAACTTTGCCTTTGGTTTTCCTTCTTGGTTTCAACTTCTCTTTCCCCAGATATCATTATGGTTTTGTCTTTACCTCCTTCAAGCTTTTCTCCATGAAATTTTCTTTAGCTAACTTATTTGAAATCCTTGTCCCCACCACAATCCCTGTGCTACTTGACTATCCTACTTTTTTTTTTTTCTCTATGACATTTACCATCATCTAATGCATATTTTACCAAATTACTTGGCTAATTTTTCACACAATCTCCAACAAGAAAACGATTTCCGTAAGATACAAATTTTATCTGTTGTGTTCACTGTTATTCTCAGGCCTACAATACTGCATATCATACAGTTGGCGTTGAATGACTCAATGATGAATAGAAACCTATTGAGAATCTATTAGGTGTCATGCAATGTGCTAAATTCTGTGGATACAAACTGAACAAGATAAAAGAGTTATAAAATCTCCAGCAATTTATGATCTAGAATGAAAGGGAGACATTTATAAACTCGGTTCATCTGCAATGAGAACATTCTGTTACAGAGTTGCAGTGGGAACACACAGAAGAAACTCTGAACGTAAAGTTGAGAGATCAAGAAATAAGCGATAGCAAACCAGAAAAGGGTGTCATATCAATCTTGAGACTTTAAGGTTGAGTTGCCAAGCGAAGTGCCGTCGAGTCAGATGAGTAGAAGTTACTTACTAAAAAGTAAATGGGAAAAGTTGGGGATTATTTCAGGCAGAAGAAACAGCCTCAAGTGAAAATAAGATGTTGGGAGAACCTTAAAACATTCGGTATACACTAAGACACAGAATATGAAATAAAGTAATGAGAAAAAGATGTAGTTATATAGTGGTCAAGACTGGGGGCTTATCTTTTAGACTGTGATTTATTGTTTAACCTGGGACAATTATTTAATCTGTTTCAGGTTCTCCATCTGTGAATTTGAGATAATGATACCTTACTTGGTGTTTTGAGAATTCAATGAATTATGACTTTCAGGAACTTAGCATAGAGTCTTAACAAACAATAAATCCTCAGTTAGCTCTAGTTACTATTGTTATTGGTTTTGTTTGGCTTTTGAAGTAAAAGAAATCATAACAGTCTTGCTGGATGTGCTAGGAAAATGGATATTCTCCTATCCTGGATGTGTTAGGAAAATGGATATTCTCCTATCTCCCACAAATCTTGAGACCTCATACATTACTAGTTTTGCCATTTTTACATCATTTATTACTACAAAATGAATACTTTTCCTGATTCCAATGTTATCTGTAGGATACTGAACAGAAAATTGATTGGCTACCTTCACCAGTCCAAAAAGAAGGAGAAATAGGGGATTGTACACCTTCTTAATTAAGAAACTTGATTAAAACACAATTCATTTTATCTATTGAGACATAGGAATATATTTTTAATAAAAATACCACAAAACTCAATAATAACAGGTGATTAAAATGATACAAATAGTGCATATAAGCCTGAATAAAACATTTTCTCCTGTTACAAATGATCATAAAATTTATTGGAATACATTAGTTTTTTTTTTAATTTGTTTCTTTTAATGATTACCTGATGGTTTTTAAGACAAAGTTGGAAAGTGGTGTTACAAAGTAGCTTCCTTACCTTCTCACCCTTTACCTATTCTAGTGAAGAGAAAATCTAAGTAATTTAGTGCATTTTGGAGTCTGAATTATTTGGGGTAATTACCTTAATTCTTGATTAAAAGAAAGCTGCCTTAAAGAGGACCTTCTTTGATTGACACATACCTGCATTTTTAAAAAGACAGACAAAAGAAGTATTTAGTGTAATTGTTGACTTTCATTGCATTGTACAATATGGGGCATTAAGGGCCCAAACGCTGGAGACATAGGATCTCTTATTCCAAACTATTTTCTGGTCACTTCGAAGGCAATCCTCACTTACTATTAATTAAATGTCAACTGTACAAGTAATCAGCGGTGAAATTGAGCATCTATTTGTAAGAAGGTGAGAAGGGTTATTTTGAAGCTTCATTAAATTCTTTGTGCTTCCTGTTGTTCATTTGTTGTATTGTCTGCTTTTGGCACAAAAATATCAACAGGTGGAACAAAGTTTAAATATATTCGTGATGCCAACTGCTTCTGTAACTCTGGAATTAGAAAGGACCTCCTGAAAGAAGAGCTGCTTCCTGAAGCATTTTGTTAGCTGTCATTGGCTGGAACTCATGTCATAGTACAAAAGGCCAGCCAACTTGTGAGGAGGCAGCCTGCCATCTAAACAGATGGGCCTGGGTTTGGCAGCCAAGAGGCCAAGTACATACAGCAAATATAGGTACGAAGGCTGCATTTTCAACTGAGATTGCTGGAAAGTCTGTTTGTCCTGGTATCACAAAAGCTACTGTAACTGTTTGGATTAATTTTGGAAAAGCCAAATAGTATTAAATACTTACTCCAATGAACATTTCAACACTTTTGACTTGACTGACAGTCAACAAGAAAAATGAAAAATAAAACTGGGGAAAGAAGCAGTTAAAAAGAAAAATCTACACTTATAAAATACTGTGTTAGAAATTGATACGCTGTGTGTTTACACGATAGAGGCAAAACTTTTGTGGCATCTCTGTATTATCTCCCTTAAAGCCCAACTACTAGGAGGGCAAGAAGAATGCTGAGGGTATATGTGGGATAAAACATAAAATAAAAATTAATGACCCACAGGCAATTAAATAACACAAATAATATATATTATTTCCCAAATAAAAACTCCATGAGTGATAGGGTCTTGTAGGTCTTATGGTTGCTCTTTCTCTCATGACTCAATAGATACTCAACAAATGCTTATAAAACATGAAGTTAATATAATTCTCTGGTTAATATGTAACGCTTCTGATTTTCAAATAGATTCAGTGTAATATAATATTTCAAACATTAAAGAACTGTGAGCTTGATTGAGTCTTTTTGATAGCTCCAAGTGTGTAGGGAAAAAGGAAAAAAGAGAAAATAGAAAAAACCCTCAAACTCTAAATGTCTGAAGTCTAACAACTAAGCTCATAAACTTAATTGTTCTAAGGGCTACAATACTCGTTGATGAATATCACTACGGTCACCTTCGAACTACTCCCCTTGGGAAGCTATGTACCAGTGCCAGCATGTAGGCCACCCTTCAAAGGAATTCTGGAACTGTTTCTGGAGTGTCCATTGCTCATGGTGGCAAGTTTGAAAACTTAATTGTATAGCTGTCTGGGAGGGAGTTTTCAGCCAGTAAACATGTAACTGTTTTGGAACACCCTCTCTACTCACCTGAACTGGCCCCCAATGACTGTTTTTTTATATGAAGATAAAGGAAATATTGAGAGGAAGACATCTGGATGACATTCAGGGCATCAAGGTAATACAATGACAGCTCTGATGGCCATTCTAGGAAAAGAGTTCCAATATTGTTTTGAAAAGTAGACTAGGCCCCAGGGTCAGTGCATAACTTCCCAAGGGGAGTACTTCGAAGATGACCATAGTGATATTCAGCAATGAGATATGTAGCACTTTCTCCAGGATGAGTTCATGAACTTAATTGTCTGAACTTGTATACAAAAGAAATCTGTGCTACCTTAAAATTTGCATTTGAAATTTTGTTTCTCACAAGACTATGTGTTAATAATTTATAATTCTTTATGTTTACACTAAAAAAAAACAGAAGAAAAGAAAATATCTTATGTTGAGTTGCTGTTGATTCATGGCAGCTCCATGTGTGTCAGAGTAGAAATGTGCTCTGTAGGGTTTGCAATGGCTGAAATTTTGGAAATAGATCACCAGGCCTTTCAACCTAAGTCTCCTGTGGGCAAACTTGAACTTCCAAACTTTCATTTAGCAGCTGAGGCCGTTACCTATTTGTACTACCCAGGGACTCTACAAGTATATTAGAGTTGAACAAATAAGAAAATCAATTGTGATTATAGACAAGTTTACTACTTTAGGAAAAAAAGTTTTAAATAAGCAGAGTGGGGGATAGATTTGAATGGATGATATTTTTCTAGTACAGAGTCAAAGATATCTGATTATTGTGATATATTTATTGGTGGTGTAGTGGGTTAATTGCTACCACTGCTAACCAAAAGGTCGGCAGTTCAAATCCACCAGGCAGTCCTTGAATACTCTAGGGGACAGTTATATTTTGTCCTCCAGAGTTGCCATGAGTTCTATACAACTTGATGGCTCTGAGTTGTTTTTTTTTTTCTTTAATTTTCAATATTTATTCTGAATACATACAGACAACTGGAAAAGAGCTGTTGCCTCAAAGTAGAGGTGACCTTAATGTTGTGGGTAGAGTAAAACCTTCAGATCTTCATTTGCTGATGTGGCATGACCCAAAACGAGAAGAAACAGCCTCAAATATCCATTAATAATAAGAACATGGAATGTGTGAAGTATAAATCTAGGAAAACTTGCAATTGTCAAAAATTAAATGAAACACATGAGCATCAATGTCCCAAGCATTAGCGAGCTGAAATGGGCTGATATTGGCTGTTCTGAATCTAACAATCATATGGTCTACCACACTGGGAATGAAAATTTCAAGAGGAACGGTGTTGCATTCATCGTCAAAAAGAACATTTCAAGATCTATCCTGAAGTACAGTGCTGTCAGTGATAGAATAATATCCACGTGCCTACAAGGAAGGCCAGTTGATATGATTGTTATTCAAAGTTACACACCAACTACTAAGGCCAAAGATGAAGAAACCAAAGATTTTTACCAGTTTCTACAGTCTGAAATTGATTGAACATACTATCAGGATGCACTGATAATTATGCTGACTGAAATACCAAAAGTTGGAAACAAAGAAGAAGAATCAGTAGTTGGACAGTAGTGCTTGGTAATAAAAGTAATGCTGGAGATTACTTGACAGAATTTTGCGAGACTAATGACTCCTTCATTGCATACAACCTTTTTAACTAACATAAACGGGGACTATACACATGGACCTCACCAGATGGAATACACAGGAACCAAACTGACTACCTCTGTGGAAAAAGAGGATGGAAAAGCTTCATATCAGCAGTCACAGCAAGAGCAGTTAACTACTACGACACAGATCATCAATTGCTCATAAGAAAATTCAGATTGAAACTGAAGAAAATCAGAACAAGTCCAGAAGAGCCAGAGTATGACTTTGAGTGTAGCCCTCCTGAGTTTAAAGACCATCTCAAGAACAGATTTGATGTGTTGACCACTAGTGACTGAAGGCCAAACGAACTGTGGAATGACATCAAAGACATCATCCATGAAGACAGCAAGAGATCATTAAAAAGACAGGAAAGAAAGAGAAGACCAAATTAGATGTCAGAAGAGACTGTGAAACTTGCTCTAAAGTGTTGACCAGCTAAAGCAAAAGGAAGGAGTGGTGAAATAAAAGACCTATACAGACGATTTCAAAGGGCAGCATAAGAATACAAAATGAAGTATTATAATGACATGTGCAACGAGCTGGAAATAGAAAATCAGAAAGGAAGAACACATTCTGCATTTCTCAAGCTCTAAGAACTGGAAAAAAGAAAATTAATCCTTGTGGTGCAATAGTGAAGGACTCTATATGGAAAACATGAAACAACTCAGAGAGTGTCAAAAGAAGATGGAAGAGACACATGGAGTCATTATACCAGAAAGAAATGGTTGATGTTCAGCCATTTGAAGAGGTAGTGTATGATCAGGAACCGATAATTCTGAAGGAAGCAGTCAAAGCTGCATTGAAGGCATCGGCAGAAAATGAGTCCCCAGGAATAGATGTAATATCACTTGAGATATTTCAACAAACAGATGGAGTGCTAGAAGTGTTCACTTGTCTATGCCAAGAAATTTGGAGAACAGCTACCTGACCAAGTGACTGGAAGAGATACATATTTATGCCCATTCCAAAAAAAGGTGATACAACCAAATGTGGAAATTACTGAACAATATCAAGCACAAGTAGACTTTTGTTCAAAATCATTTAGAAGAGACTGCAACAGTATATTGACAAGAAAACTGCCAGAAATTCAAGCTAGATTCAGAAGATGCCATGGAAGCAGGGATATCATTGCTGATGTCAGACAGAACTTGGCTGAAAGCACAAAATACCAGCAAGATGTTTATCTGTGTTTCATCAACTATGCAAATGCATTCAGCTATGTAGATCATAACAAATTATGACTAACTTTGCCTAAAATGGGAATTCTAGAACACTTAATTGTGCTCTTAAAGAATGTGTGTGTAGATCAAGAGGCAAGTGTGTGAACAGAATAAGAGGATGCTGCATGGTTCAAATTCAGGAAAGATGTGTGTCAGGGTTATATCCTTGTACCATACCTTTTCAATGTATATGCTGAGCAAATAATCCAAGAAGATGGATTATATGAAGAAAAATGAGTCATGAGGACTGGAGGATGACTTATCAACAACTGTACTAAGCAGATGACGCTGCCTCACTCGATGGAAGTGAAGAAGATTTGAAACACATAGTGATAAAGATTGAGGACCACAGGCTTCAGTACTGATTGCATCTCAACATCCAGAAAACAAAAATCCTTACAATCAGACCAGTAAAGCAATATCATCCTAAGTGGAGAAACGATTGAGGTTGTCAAGGATTTCCCTTTATGTGGGTCCACAGTCAATACCCACAGAAGCAGCAGTCAAGAAATCAAAAGATACACTGCACTGAGAAAATCTGCTGCAAAGGATCTCTTTAAAGTAATGAAAAGAAAAGGTGTCACCTTGAAGACTACAGTACACCTGACCCCAAGCCATGGTCTTTTCAGTCACATGATATGCATGTGAAAGCTGGACAATGAATAAGGAAACAGAAGAAGAACTGATGACTTTGAATTGTGGTGTTGGAGAGGAATGTTGAATGTACCATGGACTGCCAAAAGAAAAACAGATCTACTCTGGGAGAAGTACAAATAGAGTCTCATTGGAAGCAAAAATGGCAAGACTGGGTCTTACATACTTTGGTAGAGCAGAGGGTCAACTAGAAAGAGGAGACCATAGATGAGATGGGCTGACACAGTGGCTATAACAATGGCCTTAAGCATTCAAATGATTGCGGACTTGGCACAAGACTGGGCAGTGTTTTGGTCTGTCATTAATAGGGTCACTATGGGTTGGAACTGACTTGACAGCACCTAGCAATAACAACATGTATGTGTGGTTAACATACATACACGTGTATTTCCTAGCACTGTTTGATGAAATGCCCTAGAAGCAGTAACATCCAGTAGCAATTAGCACACCTAGTTCTTCAATCTTGGTTTCTAAGCTCTCCAGTAAAAGAAGACAAGTTATTTTGGATAAATGGCTGATTTTAGAGCTGTGGCAGAAAATAAACATGGTAATCCTGGAGCATCTTACTAAATACAGAAAATAAGGATGTACTTTAAAAAAAAAAAAACAAAAACAGGCATGGGCATGTGAAAACAACATTAGAACCAACCTACAAGAGTCCTCAATAGCCAAAGCTAAAATGTTATAAGCAATAAAATGAATAATGATAATGTTGGACTATAATTCAAAAATAAAATCAAATAGTGTCTTTCTATACTGTTATAAAAGAATTATTAATGAATAAACATTGAAGAGGAACCTTCTCTTCATCAGAGAATTCCAAATAATAAATGTGCAAGGAATATTAAAACTGAAAACTCATAATTTGAACACCACAGTAGTAATTGCAGCAGGCAAAATAAATGCTAAAATTAGTGGACAAATTTTTAAGGAAAAAGAGGATGTTTGTATAGTTGTAAGTATCTGCTTCAAAATATGTAGTATCTATTAAAAACAGTTTGATATTCTTTCTTCCAGGAGGTAGAGTTTAGTCCCCTTTCCCATGAATATGATCTGGACTTAGTCACCTGCTTCCAAAGAACAGAGTGTGAAAAAGTAAAAAATAGTGGAGAAACCTAGCATATATCATGTTCTCCAAGTGATAAAGAGAAACATCACAAGGAATAAGTAGTATAAATATCACGTAAGTCATGATATATTGTGATGAAAAGGGCACTTGACCTCTGTGATGTTCTTCTCAGGAACTATCAGCCCAGTTAAACGATGACAAAACATCAGACAGCCTTGAATTTAGGGACATTCTACAAAATGCTTGGCCAGTACTCATCAAGAGTGGCAAAATCATAAAAACAAGGAAAGACTGAGAAACCTATAGACTGAAGCAAGGCAGAGTTAAGGCCTGTGAGTGAATTTAAGCAGTGATAATCCGTGGTGCATCTGAATGAGATATGTGAGCTAAATGAATAAATGTGTATGTGTGTTTGTGTGTGTATTATATGTGTGCATATCTAAGTTACCTATGATGTAACTTCTTTTTAAATGTGAGATAGAATGGTGGTTAAGAGTTATGACTACTAACCAAGACAGTAGGTGCTTCTTGGAAACTATGGAGTGGTTCTACTGTAACCTGTAGGATCACTGTGATTTGGAATTGACTTGATGGTGAAAGTTTTTTTTTTTTCTTAAATAGTATTAGTGATTGAACATAAAAGCGTCTTATGACATTTTAAGAGAATGAAATGAACTAGATAAAATTTTTGTGGATGAGGGATACCAAGATTTTTACTGTGGCAATATTTTCTACAAGGTTGTTCTGTGAGTCCTAACAATATCAATCAATGTCTTAAAAGAAAATCAATCTGAAGGGAAATGGGAAATAAATTAATGTAATTTTAGTGTTTAAATATGTATTTATTTCTTGAAGGAATTGTTCAATTTCCTTACATGGAGATTTGTACATATGCTGATAAAATATAAATGTAATGTTCTGATAAACACCTTTTGTTGCTTTCTTGGAAGACTAACTTAGAAACACTGACACTGTTGCACAATAAATAAATACTACATTTTGTATCCACCTAATGTCCTAACACTTCTGGTTACTAGCATTCTTAGAGAAATATCAAGCACTGCGTCCTGTGTAACAGATAATAAAAAACAAAATTCACTTGGTACATAATTAAAACTTTCTGTGTTAGATAAGTATTAATATTTCCAGTAGTTTTGGATGTTTGCAGCATGAGTATTTTATAAAATTATTCACCATGTACAAGGTCTGACAAGCATGTTCGTGAACTCATCCTAGAAAAAGTGCTGCGTACCTCATAGCAGAATAGCACTGTGATCACCTGCAAAGTACTCCCTTTGGGAAGCGATGCACCGACACCAGCATCTAGCCCACTCTTCAAGCAATTTTGGAACTCTTTCTGGGACGGCCATCAGAGCTGTCTTCCTCTTACCCGTAATGTCCTGAACACCATCAAAGTGTCTTCATTTAAATACTTCCTTTACCTTCAGGTAAAGAAAAAGTCATTGCAGACCAGATCAGGTCAGTAGGGAGGTGTTCGAATACAGTTATTTGTTTAGTGGCTAAAAACTCTCTTCCAAACAACTACACAATTAAGTTTGTGAACTTGCCACTGTGACACTGTGCTCAATAGCCACTCTAGAAAGAGTTCCAATATTGCTTTGAAGGATTGACTACGTGCTAATGTCAGTGTATAGCTTCCCAAGGGGAGTACTGCGAAGGTGACTGGTGGTGATGTTCAGCAATAAGGTATGTAGCACTTGGAATAAGTGTGTTCATGGACTTATTTGTCAGACCTTGTATGCTAAGGGTACGGGTATTATATTAAATGTATGCTAGATTTTGTCTGTGTGCATGACAAACATATTTCAAAATTATGAATATTGTTTACAAAACTTAGGACCTAACTCTGTGTAGATCACAACTTGATGGAATTCATTGTTGACTTATTCTAGTTTCTTCACTTTGTACATTGTTTGGGGCTGGAGTTCTCATTGGCTCTTCCCCAACACATGTGTGAGAGCTACCCTTGTGCTGATATCATGGCAAAAAGCACTGCCCAGCCCCTGGCTGGAGCTGCTATATCAGCAGACATAGATGTAAAAGACTATTCTCTCAAAATGGAACAGAGAGCTGTTGTCTGTTAATATTATCTGTCCTTGCCCATGCTGGATCCACTTGTATATTGAGTGAACGTACCAAGAGTTAAACTTTATAAGCCACTTCTCCTTATTTGTTTGGAAGAAATAGCATATTCCCAAGAGACCCAACAAGGTAAGGAGTTGCCATTACACAAGAGCAGTCACGAGACAGCAGTCAGTAAAGGTGTTGAAGCAGTAGTGGCCTTCTGGTTTCAGCAACCTTTGGAGGTGGCACCCTTGTGACCCTGTGTGAACTTTATTTCTGCCTGGCGCATTCTCATGCACTGGAATTAGTATTAGTTTTGTTTAATGCCCTGCCAGTTCCCTTCCAAGGCGGTGCTTGATTTTCCTCGTGTCCTGTCTGTTTGGCATCTGTGGATCTTTGCTTTAGATACCTGATGGCCCTGTTTTGTTGATGCCCTAAGTGTGTGCTTACCTTGCTTGTTGAGTACTCCATCCTTGGATCGGAAGCACCTAAGGGAACATGGTGGGACTTTAGTTGTTGAGTGGTACAATTCTCACCTTCCATGTGGGGTAGGTACCCAGACTCAGTCCCAGTGCATCTCACGTGCAGTGACCACCTATCACTCACCGGTGGCTGAGGTTGCTATGATGTTGAGCCTGCCTCAGCAGAGCTGCTAGAATTATGACACAGTAGGAAGAACAGCCTAGTGACTGACTTCTGAAAAATGGCCAGTAAAAGCCTTATGGATTACACCAGTCTGAGTTTGGTTCTATCATGCATGGGATTGCCACGGATCAGGGACCAACTAGACTGGAACTAAAAACAGCAACAACAACGAAAAAGAAGATTGATAACATTTTAGACTGCATTCATGAACAGAGCAAAGCACATTCATGGAACATCTGATGAATTCTACATAAATCTCTAGCTTAATTAATATTGTTGTACCACTGTTACTTTGTTTTGAAAAAAGATACTGTGATAATATAAGGTGTTAACCTTAGTGAAGGATAGACAAGGAACCTCTGTATCATATTTGCAACTTTTTGTAAGTTATTTCAACACTAGAAATTAAAAAGTTACATGTGAAAGGAGTGTCAGGGTACTTACCTATTGTTTGATTTGGAAATAGAAAGTAAAATGAAAATAAATTTGATTTATATTATTCATTGCTTTGAAACAAAAATTCTCTATACTATGAGAAGTAAAAATCTGTTGTCAAAGAGTCAATTACAACTCATAGTGATACTGTAGGGCAGAGTAGAACTTCCCCACTGGATTTCTAAGGAGTTGCTGGTGGATTTGAACAGCTGGACTTTTGATTAGCAGCCATAGCTCTGAACAACTGTCTCCAAACCCAAAATCAAACCCAAACTGCTGCTGTTTAGTAGATTCTGACTCATAGCGATCTGTATGACAAAGGAGAACTGCCTCATCCAGTTCCCAAGGAGCAGCTGGTGGATTTGAACTGCTGATTTTTGGTTTAGCAACCAAGCTCTGGACCTTAGTGCCACAAGGGCTCCTATGGTGCCACCAAGGCCCCTTTGTTAGTAGCAAGTCCTGGGTGGTGCAAACCGTTAAGCCCTCCTCTACTAGTGGAAAGCATGGCACTTTGCAGACATCCAGAAGCCCTCGGGAGACAAGCCTGGTTATCTGCTTCTGAAAGGTCACAGCCTTGAAAATCCTATGTAGCACAGTTCTGCTCTGGAGTTGCTATGAGTTGGAAATGACTTGAAGGCAAAACTGACATTAGCAACCTTGATGAAATGTTTGTTCTTGAATTTAAAAATGTATCAGAAAACACTGTAATTAAGATTATCGTATTAAGATCCAGCAGTAATACTAGGGAAACCCTGGTGGCGTAATGGTTAAGTGCTATGGCTACCAAAACCTTGGCAGTTCAAATCCACCAAGCACTCCTTGGAAACTTTATGGGGCAGTAATACTCTGTCCTGTAGGGTCACTATGAGTCAGCATCGACCCAGTGGCACTGGCTTTGGTTTGTATTTTGGTAATATCAGAAATACAGCTACTTTATGTTTTTTTTCATTCATTAAGAATAATCAGCTTTTCAGACATTGGGTTTACCCACACAGTGTCACAGATGTTTAGATAAGAGTGATCATTTTTTCCCCTGAATATCAATCACAGGGAAATCTAAGATGAATGTTGGAAACCAATTTAATCTTGAAATTTGTCTCTCAAAAATTAACTGTAAAACTACTTAAAATGGAATGCCTTTTTACAGTTAATGAACATAACTGATTTATTAAAGCATAAAACTGTTTTAAGTAGCTTGGTAAAATGCTAAAATGCACTGCAGGTCCCATTTGAGAGTCTGCTTGGAAAACGGACAGAGTATCTGAAGTACAATACATTGCTATAGATCACTGAAGAACTCACAGACCTCTGAACTTCAGAAAAGTCTAAAAAATTGAGGGGAAACTCAAAACATTTGGTTAGCAATGAAATGTTGCACAGGGATTGGGGCCAACAGGAGATTGTGCATATGTGTGAATTCTGGGAGATAGGTTGATGAAGGAAAGATGGTATAGAAAAAGGAAATTTCTGTGGTCTGAATTCAGATTTCTCAGCCTAATATTCAAGGCTTTTCTTGTCTGATCTAAATTTATTTAAGTCATTCATGGCAGGAACTATTTAGTTGGAAAGAACAGAAAATTTCTCAAGATACTCAACAAATAAAGAAATGTTTTTGGATGGGTAAATTCATTTTAAGGATATACCCAAACAAACAAGTGAAATCCACTGCGATTGAATTGATTCTGACTCATACGACCCTATAGGACAGAACATAAGTGCCACATAGTGTTTCCAAGGCTGTAAATCTTTATGGAAGCAGACTGCTACAGCTTTGCCCCTGTGAAGCAGCTGGTGGTTCAGACCGTAGGCGTTTTGGTCATAAGGACCCACCATTAATTTTAAGAATATTAAACTATGACAGTCTATCTAGACTATATGAGTAATTAATAGTTTAATAACAGTGATAGTTAACATTACTTGTGTGCCTGGAACTGTTCTAAGAACTTTCTGTACATCACCTTATTTAACTCTGACAGCAACTCAAAGAGATATTATTGTTCCTGGTCATTTTTGACTTTCCAAGGAGTGAGTGTCCCACTTAGAGAGGAAATGAGATGGACTCCTGGCGAGCTGGTTCTAGAGAATATAGAATTAAGTGCTATATCGTGTATCCCTCTGTTTAGCTCCATTGCCCCTATTATTCGAACTCCCTCTATAGGACCCTATCTTCTGCTTCCCTACGACTTCTGGTTTTATGTGCATCTGGTCTGCTGTGAAAATGATTCTGGTTCCATGCACTTCTGTTCCACAGGGCTCACCATCTTAGTTTTACAGCATTCCTGTTCCAAAAGTTCTGGAACATATAATCTGAATCACCTAAGCTGTGACAGGTATCTGGCCTTGATTCATTCAGTGGAGGGAGATAGAGGGAAACAGACAAAAGTCAGTTTGGGGTCACTTAATGCAAAATGGCAGGCTATGCCTATTCCCTTAGTAAAAGCTAAAGGTGGACTAGAGTATCTGAGACGGGGGCTAGATGCAATACTTGGCATCTTCCCTACTGACTTTCTTGTTTCTTTCTCCTCTCATATTCTTATTCTGCAAATCCTCTGAAATAGATGTATTCATTAATCTCTGACCGCATCTAACAGATTGCTACACCAATACTGTAGTTCTTTCTGTTTTTCTGATCTGGAGTTTCTCTGCTTATGACTCAACCCCTTTGATTATGATCTGGATTTCAAGGCCCAAGCCATGCAGTGCTTCTTATCCCCACCTCCAGTGAATTCTGCAGAGCTACTCTGATTACCTGCTTGTCATTTTATCAGATTCTCTATTGCATTGTTAGGTTTTTATTAAAATATCTTTTCTCCCCAACTAGATCTATTAATCAAGATGTACATTTCTTGAGATCAGAATGTATTTCTTCAAGTTTGTATGGCACGCATAACTGCGGCAATTGTGTACACTGATGGAGATATATAATGATTGAATAAACACAAAAAGACCCATGAAACACAATTAGGACAGATAGAGAAGACCACTGGGCTGAGGGGAAACTGGAGATTTCTTAAACTTGAGTTTTATTTTATTTTGCCTCTATTTCTTAAGTATTTTACAGGAGTTACATAGCTGATGAAGAAAAGCTTTTTCCTTTACTCTTCAAGTGTCTTCTAGCGCTAGGTAAATTGGGGATGTTGTTTCGAACATTGCCACTGTCTGATTTCTCTGTTTTAAGGTCAGAAACTGATAGTGGAGATGCATGCAGTTATAATACACATTTCTTGTCTTCCATAAGCATTTATAAATTAAGAATATAGGCCAGATACAGAAAATTATTCCTATCCTATATAGTGGCAGACGCTAAGGATCACCTAGGGCAAACCAGACAGTAAAGGTTGGGATAATTCAGGTGGGGTTATCCTCAATAGTGGTGATAACAGTTAGGACTTCGTGAAAGTAGTGGGATTTGGACTGGGCATTTAAAGAAGAGAAGAAATTAGAAAACAGATGTCAGTGTGAGTTGTTGGATATACTTGAGGCAAGGCTATTTGGGGAAGCTTTTTTTTTTTTTTTCATTTACTTTTAAAGCTAGCATTTTCCAAAGATAAGAACAGCAATTCCAGCTATTTATTAAGCTTTTAAATTTAGGTTAAAATTTTCAAAACTAGCTAGTTTAAATATCTATTTTTAAAGGATCCTTTGCAATTCAAGTGATCACTTTTTTTTTTTTATTGTGCTTTAACTGAAAGTTTACAATTCAGGTTTGTTACAAACTTAATATACACACTGCTACGCAGCCCTAGTTTCTCTAGCTGTAATGTGACCCCACAACACTTCTCCTCGCCACCCTGTGTTTCCCATGTCCATTCAACCAGCTCCTGTCCCTTTTTGCTTTCTCGTTTTGCCTCCAATTAGGACCTGCCCATTTAACCTCATGTATCTGCTTGAGTTTAGAAGCACGCTCTTCACAAGCTACTATTTTGTGTATTATTGTTCAGTCTCATCTCGAAGAGCTGGCTTGGTTTTGGTTTGGGGATAACAGTGAGTCAAGGGCCATATCATCTGGAGTCTCTTCTGTATTAGTCTGTTTTAAGTCAGCTAGTGCTGCTCTAACAGAAATACGATGAGTGGATGGCTTTCACAAAGGAAAGTTTATTCTTAGACAGTCCGGTAGGCTACAGGTCCAAATTCAGGATGTCGGCTCCAGGGGAAGGCTTTCCCCATTGCTGTCTCTGGGGAGGAAAGTCCGGTATTGCATCAGTCTTTGTTCAGGGAGCGCCTTGACGCAGGAACCTCAGGTCTGAAGGATGCACTCTTCTCCTGGGGCTGCTTTCTTGATTGTGTGATGTTTTTAATTTTCTGCTTCCTCCCCTTTCCTTTTATCTCTTGTAAAAATGAAAGGATTAAGGGTGGGGCAAGCCACACTCCAGGGAAACTTCCTTTACAGTGGAGCAGGGAAGTGATCTTATGAAAGGATTTACAGTCTCACCCTAATCCTTTAATATACAGCATAGGAAAACCACAAAATGAAGGACAATCATCAGATACCGGGAATCATGGCCCAGGAACATAGCTACATATATTTTTATGGGGACACAATTCAACCCATGATACAGTCAGGACATTAAGTCTCATCTTTTTACTAGAATTTGTGTTCTATAGCCCACTTTTCTCCTGCTCTGTAAGGGATTCTCTGTTCCCTGTCAGGCTGGTCCTTGGTGGTGGCCAGGAACCGTCTAGTTGTTCCAGTCTCAGGTTGATGGACTCACTTGTTTATGTGGCCCTTTCTGTCTCTGAACTTCATATTTTCCTATGTTCTTCATTCTCTTTTGGTCCAGATGGGTTGGGACTAATTGATACATCTTAGATGTGCACTTGTTAACTTTTAAGAACTCAGACACTACTCACTAAAGTGGGATGCAGAACATTTTCTTAATGAACTTTGTTATGGCCGTTGACCCAGATGCCCCCTGAAACCATAAACCCGAAATCTCCACCCCTGCTATTCTTACCCTCAGACTGTTTGGCTGCATTCAGGAAACTTCTTAGCTTTTGTTTCAGTCCAGTTGTGACATCATATTTTCTTAATGTAGAAATTGTACTTGGGTTTATTTTTCTTCAGTGTTTCAATATCTGACTAAAAAAATACAGCCTTTCAAGTATTTGAGTAATTTTAGGTAAATGGGATAAATTTGACTTGTAAATAGTTAAGTACTAATTTCTTCTCAATAATCCAATGCCTACTGTAAAAGTAGTTAAGATTTTAACTTAAGGGTATTGTTTTAGTCATCTGGTACTGCTCTAACAGAAATGCCTCAAGTGGAAGACTTTAATAAAGGAAGGTGTATTCTTACACAGTCCAGGAGGCTACAAGTCTGAGTTCAGGATGTCTGCTCCAGCGGAAGGCTTTTCTTCTTTGTCAGCTCTGAAGGAAGGTCTTTGTGTTGCATCAGGTTTTAATCAGGGAGCATCTGAGCACAAGAACCTCAGGTCCTGGTGCTGCATTCTTGATGGTGTGAAGTTCCCAACTTTCTGCTTGCTTCCGTTTCCTTTTATCTCTTGTAGGATAAAAGATGGTGCAGACCACACTCCAGGGAAATTTCCTGTACAGTGGAGCAGGGAGGTGATTTTAGGAAGGAATTTAAAGTCCCATCCTAATTATCTTTAACATCCGCTCTGTTACCCACAGGCAGAGATTAGGATTTACGGCATAGAAGATCATAAAACGGAAGGTGATCACAGAACACAGGGAATCCTTTCCCAGCCAAGTTACTAGACATATTTTTTGGAGGACACAAAGCAATTCACGACAGGTGTAATGTAGAAAACAGAAAAAAAAAAATTCAGTGACATAATTGGGATTGTGGTTTGATTTGTAACTTTACTGATCCAAATTCTCTTAAAACTGAAAACACTTGAAATAACCTGTTTGCTTTATTATTTCCATTTTGGTTTTATGTATCTCACTATTTACAGGATTCAAGTACACTTATTGACTTTTTTTTTTTTTTTTTTTTAATGTCACTTAACACTGTTTGGATTTGTTGCCCAAGGAAGAGCTTGGAATTCCTTCTCTATTGGTGAATGTGAGCATCGGTCACGACTAGAAACGCAGTGAACGTCCAGGGCAATTTGTCTTACAAACTTTGTTATTAGATTTAATCTGCTAGGTTCCTGGATAGCTCAAATGTTTGGCATTCAGCTACTAACCTAAAGGTCAGTGATTCAAACTTACCCAGAGATGTCCCAGAAGAACCTGGTGATGTTTGTTTCCTTAAAGGTTGTAGACAAGAAAACCTTCTGGGGTAGTTCTACTCTGTGACACATTTGTGTTGTCATCAGCAGAGACTGTCTTGATTGCAAGAGATTTGGCTTGGATTTGAAATGCTTCCATATGTTTAATTCTGTGCATTATTCAAGTAGTACTGGAAATAAAGTTTTCTGGGGTTAAAACTATTAAATTACTCAAGAAAGATTTATTGAGCATCTATTATGTATAATCATTTTAGAACTAGCCCGGGGTGCGGGGGGGGAATCATCTAGGTGGTGCTTGGCATTACTAGTCTCCCCAGCTCTCTCTTTATTATGGTTTTATAACATAGAGTCAACCTTCTCTCCCTAGGAAATGCTCTGTGCTCATTCTTTTATCCCAAGCATTAAGCAACATATTTTTCTAAGGCAATAATTTCTTATCCTCACAAGGCTTTTCAAATTTAAATACATCCATTAAGAGGAAGAAATATATTTCACACAGTAACCTAAAAAGTATGTGGGTGAATCTGAAATATATGTTTTATGAAACAATGTTAACCCTCAATAAAGGCAACAAACACTACAAAGTTAAAGTTAAATGTAGTTTCGTTAACAATGAATCAACATTCTATTACATTTAATTTTTTTTCTTAAACCACCTTTCAGAATGTATTAAATTTACCTTAAGATCTACTAAAGAATCACAAATAGAAGTTATTTTATTGGAGGGTGTTTTTGCCATGAAAGTGGCTTTTATGCATATGTCACGTTTTACAAAGTAGGGGCATGTTGTCCCACAACATTCACCCATATCTTCATTGTATCTCTGCTTTGCTACAAGACAGCATCTTCTGACTATAACTGTGTTTAGGCAAAAGTGAAAAATCAGTTTAGGAATATTTACAAATTTAAGGAGACTCTTAAATTCCCTTTTTATGATTTAGATGCCATGGAATTCTTGGGAAAGATTTCACTGAGCAATCTAATAGGGAGAAATTCATTTGAATATCGAAATTTGGAAAAGTGATGAATATGCAATTTTGCCTCCAGGTATAACATTAGTCTCCTCCTTTCTCTGGCCAAATGAGAGGATCCTTATTGAGTAAGTGTCTCCCACAGTGCTTTTAAGTTATGTTTATGTAGGCATGACACAAAAAGTTAGTTTTTTCCATGCTTAAGAGGATTGTATAACATCTAATGTGATAAGACTCCTTACTGAGCAATGATTATGGAAATTAAATAATTGGACTATAACCTGGTGCCTTCCAGTAAATTCCAGTTCATAGCACTGTACAAAGTAAAGGTTAAAAGGAATGCTGAGAGTTTAAATAAATAAGGCTGAGTGATGCAAGTAAGTTTGTGTGTCTATGAGTGAGAGTCTGTGATGACAGCTGTTACACAGGACAAGTTTTGGATGGGGATCCAATAATTCTTAAAACAATGGTTTTGTCCTCTTGCAACTAAATGACATTGCAAATAAGTTAAGATATAATGACCCAGAAAGTACCTAGACCTTCAAAAATAGTTTTGCATGTTACTTAGAAATTTTAAGTAATTAAATTTCTAATTTGAGGGAAAAACCCTGGGATCATGTCCCTTAAGAGCCAGGTTATAAAATAGGGAAGCTGCTAACGTGTTTCATACTCTATGATTAGATTCTTTCAGTATTAAACCCGTTGAGCCAGGAAGCCAGACTTCACCAAGCCAGCAATGATTATCATCTAATATCTTGCTGTGGATACTTTCTTTAGTCCTCTTCTATCCTTTAAGTTTCCAGACTTCATGATTTCTTATTATTTTGGTTTTATGGCTAGAGTCACTTCTGTATACAGTTATATGTAAGTGTAATGCATTTAGATCAATAAATATTATACCTTTTCCCCCATTAGGTAGTAACTTCCTTAAGAAATGGATTAAATTCTGTATTTTCTTCACAACTATATATCTAGCGTCCAGTGTTTTGTTTATGCAATATGCTAAATAAATTCTGTCAATGTATTGATCAGGTGCCAATAAACTGAACATTTTATATATAGATTCTTCCTAGAATAAACATTCAAGAGAGCCAAAACTGAATTAACTTTCCTATGAAATTGTCCTGAAAACCTAGATTGGAAATCTGAGTTGCCATAGATTCCATATCAAGTCAATTTCTCCAGAGTGGAAAATAGGCTCTTCGAAGACAAAACACCAGAGCACTAGCCAAACCCACTGTATTTATACATCATGTATATGTGTTTGGTATTTATGTGTAAGACACTTTCTTCTTTCACTTTACAAAACATCTATTTGATAAATATACACATGGAAAACTTAGTTCAGATGTTCTATTATATTTAGGAACAGATTCAGAGTAAATTTCAAATGGGCAGAAGGAACGGTATAAAAATGTCCATAATCTGATTGCTGTATGTACGTGTGTAAGGAATCATGTTATATACACACAAACACAGAAAGATATACACAAGTATATAAAAACAAACATACCCTAGATTCTCAGAACTTAGAAAATTATCAGCTATGTTTAGTGATACATTTTAATAGCCATCTTCTACTTCACTACCTTGTAGAACTTAATCTCAATTTCTAATTTCTAAAGAGTGAATACAAAATGTTAAAAATATATATATTGAAAAAAAACATTTTTAACATATTTGACTCCTGAGGGTTATAAATTTTGTTTAACATAAAAATATTTATACATATTTTTAACCTCTTTTTAATAACCAGAATAAAAGTTTCTTCTTTTTTTCCTTTTCATGGTGAATGAGTAGCTTCAAGATACCAACGACTTTGCAAAAAAAAAAAAAGCTATTCTATTTACTCAAAATTGCAATCATTATACCACCAGAATTGTTCATAAATTCCTGGAAACTGAACAGAATATATAAAATGCATAACATCTACGTTATCACACTGTAGAGGACTGTTTTATGTTAACATTTTTCCTTGAATATTTTGTATGTAAATGACTGACAGGTGCTACATGTAAATTAGCTTTAGGTATACTGCTGCATATAGTCAACTTAGCAGGCCTCTACTACATACTAAACCGGAAACCCTGGTAGTACAGTGGTTAAGTAAGATACTTTTGGTTAGCAGTTTGAATCTGCCAGGCGCTCCTTGGAAACTCTACAGAACAGTTCTGCTTTGTCCTGTAGGGCTTCTATGAATTGGAATCAACTTGATGGCAGTGTGTTTGTTGTATGCCAAACTGGTTGCAGTTAACTATTAGCCGAAAGGTTGACTGTTTGAATCCACCGAGTAGTGTGGCTGAACACAGTTCTGGTGCTCTACTTCTGCAAGATTATAGCCACTGGAAACCTTATGCAGCACAGTTCTACTCTGAAACATATGAAGTTGCCATGAGTTAGAATTGAGTCAATGACAACAGATTTTTATATGCCAAATAGCATGTACTATACCATACATACATGTATGTTGTCTTTCACATAGAATCTTTAAAGTGTTTGTCACAAAAATTAGTATTAAATATGTTTGGAGATGGTTAATACAGACCTACTAAATTCCAAATCCATCAGAATTCAAAATTTGAGAATATCACTGTGGAGACTAATTTCATATTGTCAATAGGTTAAGACTTTCTAAGTGTATGCATCTAGGATGTTTTTAAGGAAATCAGTTTACAGAACGTGAACTTCAATATACAACCGTTCTTAAAACTGATCCTCTAGTGTGAAACTGTGCATTTACACTAGTCCTTCTCACTTTGGAAAAGAAAGACATAATTTCTACCCTTTCTATAATTTGCTATTATGCATTACTTTGGGATAGAAAACCAAACCCATTTCCATCAAATTGATTCAGACTCTTAGTGATCCTATAGGACAGAGTAGAAATGCCCCATAGGATTTCCAAGGAGCAGTTGGAAGAATTGACCACCACACTTTTGCTTAGCAACCAAGCTCTTAACATCTGTACCAGCAGGACTCCTCTGGCATGTAAAGGCGTCAGGTATTCTAAGACATTTAAAGACACCACAGTACTGGGATATTTGTTTGCATTTGCAGCTATTCTAAATTCAGAACTGTAAAAGCCATCCAGATTAGATACTGAGTATTTTAAATGAGACTGGAATCTTTTGTGGGATTACCAAAATTGTCAGAACGCAAGAATAAAATTAACATATACAATTTTGTATGACTTTTTTCCAGATTTTGTGGTTCTTGGAATATATCAACCATGTCATGACATTTATTTCAATTAAACAGTACCATATTCTCTTTTAATCTTTTAAGTATTTCATATTCTCTATTCCCCATTATCAGAAATAAAACTTACTTAAATTTATGACAGAATATTAACCCAGTCTTGTGGAAGATATGTGTGCGTGTGTATATATATATATAGTTTACTATATTATTTTAGGGGATTCACAAAGAAGTCTGAAGGCTGCTGCTCTCTGACACTTGTGTTACCAGTGAATGGAGGGAAAGGAGAAGATAAAGAGAGGAGAGCAGGAAGGAGTTCTTATTTGTTTTTGAAACTGGGTGAAACTGTCAATATTGTCAAAAGAACTGTCTCAGCTCCTGGAGAAGCCATCTTCATTTGTCCTGGACTAGATCAGTCCCCTAATCCTCTGTACTTCACCCTCCCAGAATCTCAGCATCTTCCCTCCCAAGCTATCTTGCTCTCCGGACCTGGAGTGGAGGGAGAAGTAGAGAATTCTGTTATTTCTTTCCTAGACTAAAGGAAGGAAGTCTTCCAAAGCATAAAGGATTGGCTGACCTCCTCATGTGAGGTCACTGTTGAATATGCCTCTCATTCTTTCATTCAAAAATGGGGGAAAAAAAGGTTTTCAGTTTGCTTTCTCAAAACAAAACATTTAAGCGTGAATGACTGAATGAGAATGATGAAATAAAAGTAATGATTTTATTTACAGCAAGTCTATCTGTCCACTGATTTAAGCCTGGAAATTGTACCCACTATTTACCTATTTCTCTCTAGCTATGAGAAATATGTCACTATTTTAACTTCAAAATGAAATGCATATTCTATACATTTCTTTCCATCTCCACTGTTCCCATCATTGTAAGTAAGCTATTATCCTTCCTCATTGGAAATACAGCCAGATAATCTGTCTCTCTATTTCTACTCTTGCTGTCTGTTGATCCACCGCTGACACAACAGCCAGCGTGTTCTTCTAGAAACCTGATTGTCTCACTAACATTCCCTGTTTCTCTGGCACGTAGAAACAAGCTAAAATACTGTATCTTAACAAGAGCTTGGAAACCGTAGTGGTGTAGTGGCTAAGTGCTACAGCTGCTAACCAAAAGGCTGGCAGTTGGAATACACCAGGTGCTCCTTGGAAACTCTGAGGGCAGTTCTACTCTGACCTATACAGTTATTATGAGTCAGAATCAACTCAATAGCAGTGGATTGGTAAGATCTTGTGTGACCTGACATTTGTCCTCCAGGTTCATCTCACTGTACCTGTCACCACACTCTAGCCATGCTCATCATTTTCATTTCTCTGAAATTGCCAAGTTTGGGGCCCTTGCACAGGCTGGGCCACCTTCATGCTTTGCTTTCCCCTGATTTCATTTTTCACTTGACTGAGCTCTTATTTTTTGTACCTTAGCTTAGTTTTCGCCTCTTCTAGATTAACTAGTTCTAATGAGGTTTTCTCTGTTATTTTCTCCTATCTATTTTTATTCTTTTCTTCCATACACTTGGAAGGATTTGTAATTACCGTTTGTTTGTTTGCATTTCCCAGACTGTGGACACCAAGAGGGCACAGATGTTGTTCCAACATTGTATCCAACATTGGTACGGTGTTTGAGACCTGTTGGCTGTTGTTAGCTGGCATCGAGTTGGCGCTCACTCGGGATGACCCTGAATGGAACAGAACAAAGTGCTGCCCGGTACTCTACTGCCTCATAATCCTTGATATGTTTAAATACTGTGTTGTGTTGAACCCTAATGGTACTAACTGTCTCTTCAATTAATAAATTAATTAGCTATTCAATTGCCAAACAACTTAATTAAATGCTTAAATAATACTAATAAATTACATAGTCTAGATATGAATATTTAAGTTTCTTCACTTAGGGAATTGGACATGAAGCTACATTTGTGGCTTAGCTTGGATTATTCTCCGAGTACTATGAACTGTCTTGTGTTCTTTACTTAAAGGCCCTCATTTTACTTTTTTTCCTCCTCATTCAATTCCCAGTACTCTGTCTTGTCTGCTTTACAGTGATGAGCAGTCCCCACATTATCCTAGTTGGAGGGGAATACTTGAAGCTCCTTTTGGGGAGAAATGCCTGCCTTCAGAGAATCCAAAGAGAAAGCAATCCATCAATGGTGAGGAACATGAACAACAGGGTACTCAAATATAAAAATATTCATCATCCTTATTTCTTAAGCCTCAGTGGTTGAGTGCTGGGAGAACTGTCCAATTTAACTATTTCTTTCTCTCTATTTTACAAGTATCATCATTAATTCTTACATACCAGGGTAGTCAAAAATATTTTTTGAATGAGTGAACATTTTAATGTGGTATAAATTATTATTTTCATTAAACATATGATAAAACTGAGGCTCAGAGACATCAAGTATTTTTCAGAACTCTGAAAGGGCTGAGTGAAAACTGGGATGGAGTTGGGTGTCTGGTGTTGCTCAGATGGCCTGGGTCTACCTAACGTCAAAGCTGGCTTGCTGTGCCTGATGAAAGGAGGAGTTCCCCTGTAATTGCTTGGACCACTCAGGATTATCCAAATAATATTATCCTGTCCAATCAGTGAGTCCTTGTAGAAAAGGTAAGTTTCTTTAAAACTGACTGAAGGATTTCTGAACTAGCATCTTTCCAACCCATGTAAATATGATCACTTAACAGCCAATCTGAAAATTAAGTACCACCCTGGTTCTTGGAACAAGCTTCTTCCCAGGCAGGGGAAGCTTGTGTTTTTCAGTTTCATGGCTATAAGAGTGAGCCAGAAGGCAGGTATGTTGCTAGTCTCCCTATGACTGTTCTCCAGGGACCTGGAAGTTGCTTTCAGCTTTAGAATTTTAATGGGTGAAGTGACCTGTCCTTTCCACACATGACCTATGTTATTTTGGACAATTTATCTTTAATCTAATACTGTAGGTAATGGAATCTGAGAAGCAGCTGAGTAGAAAAGTTGACTTTTGGCTTCATATATCTGTATCTTGGAAACTGTGATAGCATAGTGGGTAAAGTGCTACATTTGTTAGCCAAAAGGTCGGCAGTTCAAATCCACCAGGCATTCCTTGAGGACTCTACAGGGTAGTTCTACACTGACCTATAGGATCACTATGAGTCAGATCCAACTGGAAGGCAGTGGATATATCTATAACTAAATCATTTTTTTTTTGCATTTACAGTGGCACATGGTTTTGTGTGTAGCAATCATAATATGTGTTGAAATAATATGAAGATGCAAAAGACAGATTTTAGCTCTCTGCAGTGCTGTCACATACTGTTTCAGAGCTTACGGTCTGGGGCCAACTAGATTTGGGTATGTGTAAACATTAGTTTTTTTGCACAAATTATGCAATCTCTCTAAACTTTAAATTTCTGTGTAGAGAACATTATAATAGCAAACTCCTCATAGAAATGATGTAGAAATTAACTGTAACTAGGCATATGATAGACTGAGGGCTGCGTTGAAAGCAGTGAAAATTCTCTCCCTGAAAAAGTTCATCCAGTGGCTAGAGATTCAGGCCTATACCAGCCTCAGTTTGGAGAAGGCATTCAAATTTCAGGAAGCAGAACATTTGATTTCTTTACCTTGCTGTACCTATCTTCCCCTAGCATTTTCTGAGACTATTCTCTACCAAATTGCTCAGGTCCAAATCTTGGGAACTATTCTTCATTTTTCCATTTCCCTCACCTGGTTTATCAGCAAGTCCTATAAGCTGCAACTCAAAGCATTTTCTGATCTACATTACTTCTCAAACTTTTCATTCTTAACTCTCAAAGTTCAAGCAACTATCATCACTTATCTGAACTGTTGCAGTAAATTTCTGATCTCTGTTTCAGTCCCATTTCCCTAAGGGCCTATTTTCATACAGCAACAAAATGAATATTTTAAAACTATAAGCCCTACCGTAACATTCTGCTGCTAAAAACCATTGACAGCTTTTGATTTTGAATTAGAATGCAGACCAATATTCTTAGCAAGATCTTCAAGGGTTTCCTGATCTGGCCCCCAACTACCTCTGCAGTCTTATGTCTCCCAGTTGCTACATTTTTTGACCACATCTTCTTTCCTCGTGCATGCTAAGTTTGTCATTAACCTCGTGCTTTTGCAACGGCTGTGTAGTATGTCTGGAACACTCTTTCTCTGGGTCTTTGCCAGCTTAATTTGTTCTCACCATTCAAATGTCAGCCCCAATATCATTTCTTCAGAGTTAAATTCTCTACTATCTTTCTTACATAGGATTCCCACTAGTTCACTCACTCTCTATCTCATTATGGCCATCTTTTCTCCATTACAGTTGTCTCTATCTGAAATAGTTTTATTTGTCATCTCACCTCTCCATCCACTAAGAATATATACTGTAATCATTCAGCAAGAGTCTCTTTTTGTCCCAGTGTCTCTAGTGTGTAGAAGAGTGTAGGCACATGGAAGTTGCTTAACAATTATTTGAAGCATCTTCCCAAATGAACAAGATTCATAAAACTACACATTTTTGCTCTAATTGTTTCTAGAGCTAATGTGAGAAAAGAAAGCTTAAAAAGAAGAATTCTTTATGCCTATAACTCTTGCCACCTTTACTATTAGAGCAACAAGAAATAACAGGTCCAATATACCTGATTTTTTTTTTTTTATATATAGTTGCAGTGGAATGGACATACTTTGGTTTCTACCACATCTGCATGCTAAATCAAACAACAGTTAGCAGAAGGAGAAGGGCAGTCTCCCCAACATTTATTTGTCTATTTTTAGAATTAGTGATGATCTGTGATTCTTTCCTTTGAATGACATATTCTTAAGAAGGAGTGAATAGTTTTAAAGAAGATAAAATACACACCAAAAAAATTACACAATGAAATGGAGAGATACTTGGGTAACGCAAATGGTATGTGTTCAACTACTGACCTGATGTTAGGTGCTGGAATCCACCCAGTAGCTCTGCTGCCAAAAGACCTGGTGAGCTGCTTCTATATACACGACAGCCAAGAAAACTCAACAGAGAAGTTCTACTCTGTAGTAGGGGATTACTGCGAGTGAAGATTGACTCAACAGCAATGTGGTAATAAATTAGTAAATACAATCATGAAATGTTTTTTATCTATGTTTTTTTATGTATCTTCTGTCTTTAAGGTTTTCATTTTAAGTTAATTGTTTTATAAGCTCAATGAAAGAAAAATGTGTGGTTATTACAGGAAAGCAAGCAGTTGAAATAACATACCAGCTCCTCACTTAGCGGCATTCAACCATTTTAGAAAATAGCATGTGATCAAGAACTGATGGTACCAAAAGAAGCCCAAGTTGCACTGAAAAAAACTTCTAAGAACTGATGAAATGTTTCAAAACAGATGCAGTGCTGGAAGCACTCAGTTATCTATGCCAAAATTTGGAAGAAAGCTATCTGGCTATCAACTGAAAAACATCAGTATTTGTTCCTAATTCAAACACACAAGAAATAGGTGATCCAACAAAATGCAAAGATTATTGAACAATATCATTACTATCTCATGCAAACAAAATTTTGCCAGTGATAATTTGAAATCGATTGCAGCAGAACTTCTATAGGGAACAGCTGGAAATTCAAGCCAGATTCAGAAGAAGGTGTAGAATGAAGGATGGCATTCCTGACATCTCGTGGATCGTGACTGAGAGCAGAGAATACAGAAAAGATGTTTACTTGTGTTTTACCGAGTCTACAAAGGCATTCGACAATGTAGATTATAGCAAATTACAGTAACACTGAAAATTTGGAATTACAGAATACTTAATATAAACATGAATTGTAAATTTTGTAAATATGAAAGTTTAGGTTTAGACAGACACACTAGAGTAGAAAACTGGTACTAACTAATTAATGTACTCAGTATGCCTTAGAACATTTGATTCCCTCGAAAGCAAATTTTCCCATCCCTTTGTCTATGTGATGTCTCTTCATGTCCCCAAACTATAAAAATGACAAAATAAAAAAGGAATTCTATTGTTTAGAAGAAACTGTACTTCTGCTCACTTTTAAAACCTTTAATTAAGTAACAAAAGAGACAGATGAGAAACGAGATTTATAAATTTTTTTTTAAAAAAAGAAGATGATGGCTTCATTTATTGACTTGAGATTGAAATAAGCCTCATGTTGCATTTTCAAGAAAAGATTTTTATTTAATAAATAAAATTTCATGCTAAGAAACATACTTTTTTATAAACACATACAGATCTGTGGATTTTTACCACTGAATCAAAAGATGCATGTAGATAGACGGCACTCTACTTCAGAGCAACACAAAAGCAGAGTGCATCAGTTACTAACTGATGCAAGTCTCCTTATCACATGACTGTAAGACAGTGGAATGGGGAAGAGAAGTTTTTGAGTTTGATTTAGACATTAGTATTTGATATCTTTTAGGGCCTTGGCATGTGCTGATGTCCCTAGCTACCTTGAATACCTTTAATGTTTTCCATGTGTCGTATCCCCACTTTTGTGCAGGTCTCCTGCATACAGCATATGGGATTGTTGAAGATTTTATTTTTTTAAGAAGTTTTCTCAGTGGTGAATTGAAGCAGCAACGAGGAGATAGGTGAGTAATTCCTGGAAGTTGTTTTATGGCTGGTGGTGGCTGGGGAAAGAAAGAATGCCTCAAAAGAATAAAGCAACATTCTAAAGAACAGAGCATTGTGATGATTACTGAAATAAAATAAAACAAAATAAAATAAATATCCTGTATATAAGTAATACAACTGTTAACATGTGATAATAAAAACACACCTGTTGAGAGGGCACCAAGCCTATAGCCTTAATGTTGACAGAAGTACAGTCAGGCTAAAATCATCTTTAAGTCTCCAAATTGGATGTCAGAAAGATCTGGACACTAGAACTTATTCATCTACCATGAACAAGCTACTTAGACCCTTGCACAGGGCTTATGAAATAGTTCTTGAAGTACATAACTGAGACAACATTTACAGTTTAGTTTGCAAGTACATAATTTAGACAACCTTTACAGTTTAGTTTGCATTTAATATAGCATCGAGTCTGTAAAAGGATCAGGGACAAATTTAATGAGCAGAGAACCATGTGACTTAGACAGTAAGAGGAAAACATCACATCTAAATGGCATTCCAAATGGTATACTAAATGGTTTACCAAACAGTAATCTCAAAGAATATACTGGTTTGAGTCATTTAGTACATAATGAAAATACCAAATTCTTTCTTAGAAATAAACTTAAATGTCTTCTAAAAATATGGGTTCTAGTCAACAAATTTTAAGTTCTGCAAGGGAAGAACTGAGTCTTCATAGTGATATTCCCATTGTGAGTGTGGTAACTGACACGTAATAAGAGTTCAGTGAAATTATTGACATTGAATGATTATCTTTTAAATTTTATACAGACTATATTTTCTTTCTCTGGACAACTTCTTATCCAACGTCTAACTTCTTTACACTTGAAAAACTAGTCAATGGCAGTTTTTTTCTCTTGCCTATGCAGTCACTGGAAGCTCTAGTGGCATAGTGGATAAATGTTATGGCTGCTAGCTAGAAGGCCTGCAGCTCTGATTTATCAGGAGCTCCTTGGAAGCTTTATGGGGCAATTCTCTTCTGTGTGGTCACTATGAGCCAGACTTGACTTGATGGAAGTGGATTTGGTTTGTTTTATTCCATCATTACCAGAGTAGCATATTGCAAATTGGATACAACATAGGCAATGTCCTAATCACTGGAGTCTAAATGCATGGTATGACTTGGAGATACAGTCATTTGCTTTATCAGTAGCATTCCGTGTGTCCTCAGTTAAGTTGTTTAAACCTCTATTGACATATATTTTCCATCTGTGGAAAGAAAATAATACTACCTGCCTTCTACCTAACTTCACATATATATGTCATTTGACATCACTGGAGAAAACCACTATGTACTTGCAATTGTTATTATTTCTTACAGAGATTAACAACAATGAAGAGAAACAAGATGTTATTCAAGCTATGTTTATATGCATCTAGTATAATAGTGAGAATGCTAAAATCCTTGCCAAATTGAAACCTATTAAATTATTTCTGCTTCAGAATTTTCACAAATCAGAATATTTTCTTCCATGGTAGCAAAAAGAAAATTATTTTTTTAAAAAAGGAGAGGACGGGGAGTCATTTAAAAAATATATTTTTTGAACAAGATAGAGAATAAAAATGTAGGGAAAATCAGTAAGAATAAAAACTTTTAATAAGATTTCTAGTTCACTTTTCAGAGGCAAGTGCCTCTTAGTTATATGTTTGTGGCTTATCCACTTTCTGTACTATCTAGGTTAAATCTACACCCCTGGGCAGACTTCTCCCTTGCCTGCATGTTTCTGGGTCAAGTCCCTCTTCCTATGCCCTCTCCCTGAGGCAGTTTTTATGTCAAGGAATGCAAACCAATTTTAATATTAGCCTAAGGTAAACATAATTAGGAGGGTAAATTTGCTGCCCAAAAGGGGAAAATCATACAATGCATTTCAAACTCAAATGTAATTTTTTTCAAATATGTCATGCTTTTCCAAAAAGATCATCATATCAAAGAACTACAGGGTTAGATATCATCCATAGGTAATTACTGCTTGTTCAATGACTGGAATACCTTTGAACAGAATTTTTTTCAAGTTACTGAATCTGCATTTCCTTGCAAAAATATTTAACAAGTCTCAACTTGCCAATGAATTGCTTCACCATAGATATATATATATATACATATATATGTACATATGCATATAACATATGAGATCTAACAGTTAAGTCCATGAACTTAATTGTTCTAAGTGCTGCGTACCTCACTGTTGAATACCACTGTGGTCACCCTTGAAGTACTCCCCTTGGGAAGCTGTGCACCGATGCCAGTGCCTAGTCCACACTTCTAAGCAATTTTGGAACTCCTTCTGAAAGGGTCATAGTGCAGAATGGCATGGTAGCAAGTATCCAAAGTTAACTGTATAGTTTGTGAGGGAGTTTTTATCCAGTAAACAAATAACTGTATTAGAACATTCTCCTTACTCACCTGATCTAGCTGCCAGTGATTTTTTTCTTCACCGGAAGATACAGGAAGTATTGAAAGGAAGAGATTTTGATGACATTCAAGACTTCAAGGGTAATATGACTACAGTTCTGATGGCTATTCCAAAAGCAGAGTTCCAAAATTGTTTTAAAGGGTGGACTAGGTGCTGGTGTCCATGCACACCTTCCCTGGGGGAGTATTTTGAAGGTGACTGTAGTGATAATTCAGAAGATACGCAGCATTTCTTCTAGCATGAGTTTGCAAACTTAACTGGTAATCCTTGTAGTCCATGAATATTTAAAACCTCTAAAAAATTCCAGGTCATTGACAAATCAGAAATTAAATCGCAGAAATATAAAGAAAAGGTAAATAGGGAGGATAATTATCATTTAACAGTGGGGGCATTTACTGAGTCAAAACAGGAAATTGAAAATTGAAGGTGTAGATTTGAGTTTCTGGAGGACAGGAACCATTTGCCTTTCTATCCTTATCACCCCACAGCCAGTGTCAGAACAATTCAGTAAAGTGATTTTAGAATGAAGAATAGGATAAGGTATTCTAGTGTCTTGGATAGATTTACATCACCCCAAAATATCTGTCTACTTGGCTAAGCAATAATTTTCAGTATCGTGTGGTTGTCCATCATTTTGTCATTTGATATGTTTTTTCGTAAGTGTTGTAAATCCTAATTCTATGATGTTAATGAGGCATGATTAGAGGCAGTTGTATTAATGAGGCTAAACTCAATTTGTAAGATTGGGTTGTTTTAAGCCAATATCTTTTGAAATAGAAAAGAGAGAAGTAAGCAGAGAGACAGTGGGACCTCATACCACTAAGAAAGAGGCACCAGGAACATAGTCATGTCCTTTGGATGCAGGTCCTAGCACTGAGAATTTCCTAGACCAGTGGAAGATTGGTGAGAAGGGGTTTCCTTCAGAGCCAGCACAGAGAGAATGCCTTCTCCTAGCCTGTGAGTGAACATTCTTTTTTTTCTTTGTTAAAGCCATTCACTTGTGGTATTTCTGTTATTAGATAACTAAGACAGCAAGAAATAAGCAAATCTAACATCGGGAGTATAGCCCAGAAGAAGGTAAAGGGGCTGGAAGAAAGAAAAAGTTGGAGGCTTGCTTTTTTTGAGTACTGTAGATAAACTTTTAGGCCATTGTGATTCTTATGATTATTTTGATGTCAAACTAGTTTCTGTGTGTTGTGTTTCTCACCAATGCACATAGCTATATGTTTTCTTGTTCTAAAGTTAGACCTAAAAAAGATGGCTGATTTTCTAACTAGTAACAAGAGGACCACCAATCCAGATGGCTCGTGCGTTCTGAATAAGGACCCCACTGAAGAGGCAATTGTGTTCTTCACCCCCGGCTTAAGTACCTTTCCTGGTCTGGTGCTCTATTTCACCAGAGGATGGTAAGTCTGCAGACCAGAAGAAGGGGCAATTCAAAAGCAGAGAACATACACTGGGAAACACGAGTGAATAAATTTCAGCACGTTTTCAAGTTTTCCTTAATTCCTCACTTTACTGCTGGTTTTCTCGCATAATGACTTGTAAACATGAACCCAACTCATACTATCAGTTAATCAGAAAATGTTTATAGCTGTAGGTGTCCGGTGACTCCTCTTCCCCCAGTTTATAGTGCCTTTGCCTGGAGCACTTGTGCTGTCCTTCTACCTCATCCTCTAGCTCATGGCCACAGAGCTCACTGAGGCTACCTGAGCCAAGTGTCAATGCGAAAAGACAGCTTCCTGTTTTACCTGCACAGCTTACTTCTTTCTGAGACAGACAAGCCTGAGTGGTTCAGAAAGCATTTGTCCCAGTGGTCTTATTAATCAGTAGTTTTGATTGTAAAAAATCTACCTGTTTAAGAGCAGGGCTCAGGTGTTTCAGGGACTTAAAAAAGCAAAGCTGGGATCTAGTTTCTAACAGTACAACTTCTGAGCAAAGACCCTGCATATGAAACAGCACAGCTACACCGTCACCCTGGATTTTATCTCTAGAGGCTTCTTTGCAGGCAGAGGGTAAATTGTATAAGCAATTTCTAGGGAGCAAATGATCCCCATAAGCAAAAATAACTTAAACAAACTAAAATTAGGCAGACTCTCGCGTGAGAATTCAGTGTTGGCTCCTTTGTCCTTGTTCCTGTGAAACCAGTGGATCTGTGATTTTAATGGGGATTTTATGGATATTAGGAACGGGAAACAAAACAAAACAAACTGTACGATGACTTGGAGGGATAAGTTGCATATTTCTGTGATCTTTGAAAACATGAAAAGTTTGTCAACAAGTTGATCTTACCCATCTATGATTGTTAATGGCTTTTAAGTCTCCAGAACGGGGTAGCAGTTGTTCCCAGCACTTCATATTATGCTGCCTTTGTTTATATCTCCCTGATAGACATCCACTCCTGTCTAAATGAGGAGATCTCTTCCCAAGGGACAGCAACGAGGAATTCTGTTTATGCATGCTAGGCTTGGAATAAGACATATCCTCACCTTTAATTATGAATTACTACCTAAGTTTCAAGGAGTATGAATAGGGATGGCAAAGCAATGGGAAAGACCCAGGCTAATTTTTGTTTTATTTTTAAGGTGACAAAATCCTGAGGTTGACTTAACAAGGGTTGGTTTACTTTAAAAATCACATGTATACCAAACCTCTTGTTAAAAAAATAAAAATAAAAATCACCCCAGATCACACTGTCAGAGATAAACAAGCTTTCGTAAGTCCTTTGTTTCAGGTCACAGTGAAACTTAATCCCTGAGGTGTGCCTGCCTGTCCACGCATGCATGGGGATCGTCACCGTCCCTCTGGTCCTGGAGCGTTCTTTCAAGCACAGCACTCCTGGCTGCAAGGCATTTGATTTCTGGTAATTAATCAGCTCATCATACACACTGTGTTCCTCCTCTAGGCCCAGCTCAAGTGACTGATCCAAATCTGGCTTCAGGAAAAAAAGAAAGTATTTTTGTTCGGAGTACACAGAATGAAACATTGATAAACAGTTGTTGGTAAAACATTGATTTCAGATGCCATTTTTCTTTTCAAGCCATAAGTCTTCTTTAAAAAAAAAAAAACACAGCAAAAACTCAAAACCAAAACAAGAGCCAAACAAAAATATGTTGGATACCCTTTGAAACAGAAAACATTTTGTCCTAATATAAGGAGCTCTCAGAATTTGCTGGTACTTATGAGATTGGTGCCACAGCCTTGTAAAGTTTCTGCCTAGAATGTTAATAATGTTTATTTTTCAAACACCTTTTTATTTGAATCTTTATCAACAGTAATTTATCTCAGGATTTATTGCTCAATTTGTCTCTGTAATAATCCAGTTACCATTAATTTTCTCAGTTGTGAACACTTTGAATTTGCATTCGTCGCTCCTCACGCTCAGAGATCTGTAACTTTCCTTCTTTTCAATCACCTGTGTGCCTTCACAGTCGTGTATATGGTTTTCTCCTTAGAACTGAGAATACTCTAGTATATTTTTCGTACAAATAATTTTGAGCCCTCTTATTTCTATAAATAATACAGTCCTATAACTGGTTCTCTGTTGTCAATTATTCTGCTCAAAACGGAGATTAATCAATCAGTTGTCAAAAGCATTTCTGAATTGGCTGCATTTGATTTATAGAAGCTATGCACGAATGTTAAGCAGCAGGGAATATGGCATATCAAAACTTGAATAAACTTTAATGATTATGAAGACAGCATGAATTCCAAGTAATGGCAACCAGGAAAATTTTCTCTGAGTCTGCGAGTATTCTCCATGATTATGAGATAATAATCTTATTTTAAAGAATTATTTCTCCTAGGCATCTAACTTATAATCTTGTACAATGATAGATTACATGAGTAGTTCTTAAGATTTCATTTCCCAGAGGACATTTGGTGATATCTGGAGATGTCTGATTGTCACAGCTGGGGAGGAAGTGTGCTACTGGTATCCAATTGGTGGAGTCCAAGAATGCCACTAAGTGTCCTAGGAGAACAGTCCCCTACAGCAATTATCTGGTCCAAAATGACAATAATGTCAAGGTAGAGAAAGCCTAAGTCACACACATATGTCCACATATTGTTTACTTTTTACTGAATTCTATTTCATAGAAATAGAATCACATCATAAATGTACACTTTAAACAAATTTCACAAATGAAATACACCAGCGTGATTAACACCAGAATCAAGAAACACAAGATAATCAGTGTCCCCAGAAACATTCTCATGTTCCTTTCAACCTACTACACTTCAAGAATACTTCTAAGAGCATCTAAATGTAGTCACAGAGTGAATTGCGTATATATTTTGTGTAAATTAGATACACTCTGTTGTTCTGTTTGTGATCCATTGAAGCTGACCAATTGGACAGAAAATGTATTCTGGCTCAGGAAAAATTGAGCAGCTTTGAAATTGCATTTATCAAGGGTTGCTGAGTATTATTACTTAAGTGTTTCAAAAGGTGGTTATTTCCAGAGCCCATCAATTCATATATCCTCATCCATCTCATTTTATCATTCTTGGGCCTCCATTTACTTGGTGATGGAAAAACACCTGGCTGCAGGTCAGAACTTCTGCTATGATGGGAAAGGTAGACCCTGATTCATAAAAGAAAGCCAACAGGGCCTGGTCAAATAAATGAAGAGCTCTCTGAACTTTTGTTTCCTTTACTTCAAATGAGCTCTCATTCGAGGCAAGAGTCCTTGAAGCCACAAGTAAACGATGCAGACTCTTAGCTAAATGGGAAAAAGTGCCTTGTATGTCATGTCCTGTACTCTTGCACTGTTTCCAATTTTTCCTGCTTCTTAGTTCTAAGCATACCTTCCATATAAGTAAAATAAAACACATTGGGCTAAAGCTTAAGTTAAATATCAAAATCACTGCATGCTGATCATACACACTCACCCATGCTGAACATTTGTGGGTTATCAGGATCAAAGAAGACTTCGATATTTATCAAAAAATTTAGCCCACCGTGGTTTAGTCTTCATTAACCTGGTATGTATTTGAAGAACTCAGTAGAGTTAATACAGACCGCGCTTGAACAGATTTTTAAAAAAAAAAAAAAAAAAAAAAAAAAACCTCAGGAAAACACTTATCCTCTTGGAGAGATAGATATCAGTTTTTAAATATTGGGAAAAGGGCAGAATAACATAAGGCTCACACATGCTGTTTGGTAGTCTGAATGCAATGAGCTCACTCCAGGACTGAATTATGCTTTGTACAGAAAGAAACGGAGAACAAAATTGTCAGTGTTGTATAATGCTTCTAACACTGATTTCAGGTACTGTAGGAAATCATACTGAGTCAAGACAACACAATTTTTCTACTTTAGATCCAAAATTGTTTTAAATGAGAACAAGCTCAGCTGCAAAATCATGGGTTGCTGCAGACTTTCTTATTAAGCTGAGAGACTCTTTCAACAAATTTCACTTACACTCCCCACAAAGAAGGCAAGATGATGGGGTTGTCTCACTTGAATGAAAGACCACAGAGAGTTTACCTTAAAGAAAAGATCTTCTCATCTGTGGCTTTATTGCCTTGCTACACACAAAGTGGTTAGAAAATTTATCAGTATGTTTAAAAATTTTAATTTTATGATCCTTGATATGTTCATTATCATGTACGGTTTCGATCTATTTCTTACATAGAAGCAGCAGTTATTTCCCTCATGGTACACAGTGGCAAATGGCTCTATTAAAGTAATGGGTGGAGAGAGGATGGGACACAGATCAAAAGGAAAAAAAAAATTTGCGTCAAAATGCTGAAGCTATTTTCCAGATGCTCCTGGTATATGAGAAATGTTTTGACTAAGAGCGTGGTAGCCCGAGACAGAGGGAGAAACAGATTTAAATCAAGAATCTAAAAGAATTTTCAGGAGAGTATTTAGCACAGCACCTGTTATTTGATTTTAAATGTGCCATCTTATTTAATATAAAAACATGAAATATAATAAAAATTTATAAGAAAGTGTGCCAAAGAAAAAAATCATTTGCTTTTATAAGCTTTGCTTCTTTTTAGTAGGTTCATTATTTATAGTAACAAAAATAGATTTGCCATTTCCCCTCCAGGTAGAGTTATAATTCTGCACTGCATTACTTACAAGGTATGATTTCCTTCTACACCCTAAAGAAAAAAAATTTGGGGGGGGGGGTAATAAAATTTACCATGAGTAATAAGTGTGCAATGCTATAATTATTTGAAAATACAACTTAATTTGTGTAAGCACTGAATCAATAATGAAGATGATTTAGTTTTATACAAATAGTCCCTGTTTTCTGTCTTTTTTTGTTTGTTTATCTAGTGCAAGATTGCTTGCAAATCAAGGTATGTGTAGCTGCAGACACTGGCAGAGATTGGTGAGTGTGAGTTTTACATTCATCTTAGGACAGTGTATTCTAAGTGTGCGGGGTCTGAAAATCACCTGAGAGAGGTTCCTCAGGGACCATGGGTGTATTTGGTGAAAAAATATATTCCTAGTCCCCCTATAATTCTCTTAAACCAAGGTATCTAAAGTTTGTGTCTAGCCAAATGCTTTGTTAATAGGTTTTATGAGTGTTTCTTAGGTACAGTCAAGTTTGAGATCCACTGCTCCTCAAAAAGCTAATACTCACATGTCACCTTCAAAACTACAATTTCTCCAAGAAAATGAGAAGTATTATAGAACCAAACCTGTCTGAAAGGGATTCAGAAAGGAATAAATAGTTTGGTACAAAACATCAAGATGTGAAACCGTTTCAGAAATAAAACTTTACTCCTATTTTGCTATGCTGTTGAAATTTTAATTTTAACATAGAAGTAGATGTCCAGATAGATAAAGAAAAAGTAATTTTCCATATCCATGTAGCTAACCTAATGTATTCATAGAGTCAAGCTATCCTATGAAGTGTCATTGTGATTGTGTGCATCAAGTCAATTTGAGTAGGTCTATTATTTGTGACAATCAAAACAAATTTGTCATTTTTCCTCTAGCTACAGTTACAATTCTGTGTTGTATTACTTACAAGGTATGCTTTTCTTCTACACATCAAAGAAACACTCTTTGGTAACAAAGTTGTTCATGTATAATAACTACGCAATGCTAAAATTATTTGAAAATGCAACTTAATTTGTGTTTTCAACCTTAATTTGTATTAGTGACCTTGTATGACAGAGTAGAACTGTCTCACAGGGTTTCCTAGGCTGTAATCTTTATGAGAACCGATTGCCAGATATTTTCTCTCACAGAGTACTGGTGAGTTTAAACCACTGACGTGAGTGCTTAACCATTGTGACACCAGGGCTCTTTAACCTGTAAAGTAGAAACTGTCATTGTTATCATTTTACAGGTGAGGAAACTGAGGCTGAGATATGTCAAGTGATTTAGTAGAGGTCATGGAAACAACAAATGATGGAACAATTAGTTGTAACATGAAATTGGATGCTATTTTGGTGCCACTTTATAAAGTATGTCCTGCATGTCTCTTGTGAAAAGCCTTACAGAATGTTGAATCTGGCTTTCTCTTAGTTGATCAAAACTGACACAGGTTCTGGGCAAGTCCTTCTGCTAAACCCAACCTGTTATCACTGTGTGAGACATAGCAAGGGTGTTAGTACTTGAACAGGAGTCTAGGAAGGTAACTGAGCCTAACTTACATTTCTGTCCCCAGACTTAAGTTAGGCCACTTACCACATGGGACACCACTAGCTCCTGTTTAGTAACTGACAGTGCGGTAGAAAATTTTACCTTAAGCCTGAATCTGGGTCCATTAGTGAGTCACCGTTCTTGAGTTACCCAAGTAAGCACAGTTGACAGGGGCAGCATTTAGACATTTACAATACAGAAGCACTGACAGTCGTTGCCAGCCAAAGAAAGAGCAGCAGTTACAAAGCCAGGTGTTTGCCCCTCCCTAACTAAATACCTAGGAGTCCTGGTAGAATAGTGGCTAAGTGGTCACCTGCAAATGAAAACCTTGGTAGCTTGAGCCCACCAGCAACTCCACTGGAAAAAGACATTGCAATGTGCTTTCATAAAGATTTGCAGCCTTGGAAACACTACGAGGTAGTTCTACCCTATCTTAGAGGATCACTGTGAGTTGGAATAGACTCAACATCCATAGATTTAATTAAATACTTATCTGTCTCTTATTTAAGCCATATTCCCTAACCCAACACCAAAAACATGTGGTGAGAAGAGAGACACATGAAGTACAAAGGACATCTGTATCTTCCTTCTTGCATCTCAAGTCAATAAACTCAACCTCTCTTCAGTGAGGAGATTTATCAAGCAGATACATGACTGAAGTTGTAAACTGCCTTGAATTAAGTTTTAAATTTCAAATGTATCCAGATATTTGGAGAACATCTTCTTTTATCTAAGGATTGAGTCATCAAAATTCAATACATTACGAATAGTAGCAGTCATCTTGGAAATATATTTTATACCATAATATCTTATGAAGTCTTCATATCATTAAGATTTCCCATCTCTCATCTGTCTATTTGATATACTCAGGTGGCTTGTATGTTGCTGTGATGCTGGAAGCTGCGCCATCAGTATTTCATATATCAGCAAGGTCATCCATGGTTTCAGTGATGCTTTCAGACTAAGATGGATTAGGAAAAAGGCACTGGCTATCTACTGGCTGAAAAAATTGTCCAGTGAAAATCTTATGATTATTAGTGGAACATTGTCTGATATTGTGCCTGAGGATGAGCCACTCAGGTTGGAAGTCACTAAGAATATAACTGAAGAAGAGCTGCCTCCTCAAAGTAGAGTCTGTCTTAATGATATGGATGGAAAAAAGTTTTTGTGACCTTCACTTGCTAATGTGGCGTGAGTCAAAATGAGGAGAAAGGGCTGCAATCATCCATTAGTAACCAGAAAGGGACGTGTATGCAATATGAATCCAGAAAAATTGGAACTAATAAAAAATGATGTGGATACACAAAGATAAATATCCTAGGCATTAGTGTCCTGAAGTGGACTGGTATGAGCCGATTTGAATTGGACAATTCTATGGTCCACTGTATCAGGAATGATAAACTGAAGAGGAATGATGTTGCATTCATCATCAAAAATAACATTTCAAGATCTATCCTGAAGTACAAAGCTGCCAATGAAAATACCCATACCTCTACAAGGAAGGCCACTTATTATTATTCTTCTTCAAATTTACACACCAACCAAAAGGAAGGAATTGGAGACTTTTCCTATCAAGTTCTGCACTTTAAAATCGATCAGATATACAATCAAGATGAACTGATTATTACTGGTGGTTGAAATGTGAAAGTCAGAAACAAAGAAGAAGGACTGGAAAACATGGTCTTGGTGATAGAAATGACACTGGAGATGGCATGATAGAATGTTGCAAGACTAACGGCTTCTTCACTGCACATACTATTTTTTAGCAATATAAACAATAACTATACACATGAACCTCACCTCATGGAATACATAGCTGTCAAACTGTATCTGTGGAAAGGGACAATCAGAAAGCTCAACATCATCATTCAAAACAATTCCAGGGGCCAACTGCAGAATAGATTATCAATATTTCACATACAATATTATGCTGAAGCTGAAGAAAATTAGAATAAGTTCACTACAGCCAAAGTATGAATGCTGGCGTATTCCACTTAAATTTAGAGACTGTCTTATAAGCATCAAATACTTATTACTGAAGATCAGGAGATATGTGTAATAATATCAATGGTATCACACATAAATAAAGCAAGTGATAATTAAAGAGACAAGAAAGACCAGAAGACCAAAAATGGATATTAGAAGAGTCTCTGAAACACGATCTTGAATGCAGAGAAGCTAAAGCAAGTGGAAGAAATGATGATATAAAAAAAGTTGAACAGATATTTCAAAGGGCTGCTTGAGAAGACCTGCAACCAAGAGGAAGAACACACTCAATATTTCTCAAGCTGAAAGAACTGAAGAAAAAAAAAAAAATCAAACCTCTAGTTGCAACATGAAGGATTCTATGGACAAAAGATTCAATGATACAAGAAACATCGAAGGAAGGTAGAAGGAATACGCAGTCAATGCACCATAAGGAATATGATTTGACATTTAATCATCTCAGGAGGTAGCATATAATCAAGCACTGGTGTTATAGAAGCAAAAAGCCCATATGGAGGCTTTCCTGAACAACAAGGCTCCAGAAACTGACAGAGATCAACTGAGAAGAGATGTTTCTTTCAACAAACAGATGCAATGATGGAAGCACTCACTTGTTTATGCCAAAAAATTTGGAAGACAGCTATTTGGCCAACTGACTAGAAGAGGAAGAGATCAAATTTTTGCCCATTCTAAAGAAAGGTGATTCAACAGAATGCAGAAATTATTAAACAATAGCATTAATACCACAGGAAAGTAAAATTTTGGTGAAGATCATTCAAAGACAGTTGCAACAGTACGTCAACAGGGAACTGACAGAAATTAAAGCCAAATTCTGAAGAGAACATGGAACAACATATATCATTGCTGATGTCAGAAGCATACTGTCTGAAAGCAGAGAATAGAGCCCCTAACCACTGCACCACTTGTATTTTTTTTGACTATGCAGAGGCATTCAACTGAGTGGATCACAACACGCTGTGAATAACATGAGGAATAACTCCAGAACTCTTAATTGTGTTCCTGAGGAAACTGTACATACGACAAGAGGCAGTCCATCAAACAGGACAAGGAATACTGCATGATTTAAAGTCAGGGAAGGCATGTGAGCTTAAGGGTTGTAGCCAGGAAAGATCAGTCTCTAGAGGACATTATGACGGGCAAAATACAAGGTCAGAGAAACAGAGGAAGACCCTCAACAAGCTCAAGCATAGTAATAATTATGAGGATGGTGCGGGACCAGGAAGGATTTTGTCCGATTGTGCATAGGGCCACTGTGCGTGGGAACCGACTCAGCAACCCTTAACAACAAGCATGCGTCTGCCAGTTTGTTCTATTGTTGTTGCCTGTGTACTGCTGAGATAACGGGTGGTGTGTCCTGGTATTTCAAATACCTCTAGGGTCACACGTGGTAGATAGAACTCTTCAGAGCTTTGAGGCTAAGAGGCACTAGGAAAAACAGCCTGGCAGTCACCTTCTGAAAATTAATCAATGAAAATCATATGGATCACAAGATAGCATAGTGCTGGGAGACAAGCTTCCTAGCTTAGAGGACTGAGCAGTGGCTACAACAAGGCCTCAATCATTCCAACGTTTGCGGTGATGGTGCAGGACAGGACAACTTTTTGCTGCATTGTACATCATGTTGCCAGGAGTCGGTGCCAACTTACCGGCAAAACAACCAACAGCAACAGCAACAGTAATGACAACAATGAGAGAATAGAGGCAGCCCGCATAAGTGTGTGCAGACACATATTAGTGAATACAGAGTGGTGGGAAGAATCTGAAGATATTGGCTTTGGTTTTTAAATTGGAAGAAATATGTAGGAACATTGATGGTTACCTTAGTTACTTTTAGCCCAGCAATAAATTCTTCATACAAAGCTGAGAGCTCAAGATTACAATCCTCTTTGAATTGCCGGTACTAGTAACTACTTAATCTTCAGCTACCAGGAAGCTGAACGTCGAGTTGACCACACAGAAGGGAAACTAGGTGTGAATGGCTATATTAGCAACCACAAATGAAGAGACCAGAATTTCAGAACCATCATTCTGAATCCTTCTCACACTCCTCCTCCTTTCTTTTACTACCCTTGCTCAGCTTTCTAGAAACTTCCTCAGAAGGCATATGTTTGTAACTGCAAGAACATGAGAACAGATGTACAAGTGATTTTACATGAAATAGCAAACATGAGAAGTACGCGGAATAACTTAACCTAAAATGGAAACACAGCACAACTTCTCTGTGTATTAGCAAACATTGTCATTTCATTCAGTTACTATGTAGAAAATTCATAACATTCACTCAGGTAGCTGACTCAGATTTTAAAATTCGGTACTCTAGAGAAGAAAAAAAGGACTAATCTATAACTCTACAAAGTGTGGGGAGAGTAGAAGTGCTTGATATAAAGCCAGTTGTAAAGCCTCCTGTTCTTGTCACCATAAATATAGACACGCATGGTTAAGCTTCAGTTTACATACCATTCACGGAACACAGCAGAGTTCCAGTATGAAGAAGCACAAGACCACCTGTCTTTATTAAAAATGACACCTTGTAATATACCCACAATTCTACAGCTGTTTGAGTTGGAAGAGTTGGCCAAATTATTTTACCAAAAATCTCTCCAGGGAGCACAATGTTTGCTTGTGTATACTGTTATATCACCCAGATACTGATAGAACTTCACTATTGTTGGGGACCTGTCTCATCATTCAAGGACTGTGTCTGGCCCCCAACAAGACATCTCATGACTTTGTTGTAGATTAATTTCAAAAGGAAACAATAGGTCTGAGTGAGATAACACTTTTTTGTATCATCCTGCTGTCCAGTTTTTGTTGGTATTTTTCATCTAAGAAATCTATGACCTTGCTCATCTAAAGAGAAGATGACTTGATGCCCTTATTGAGGAAGATCAAATGCCATGGCCTTCCATATAGATTATGTCTCAGTGTAAAGACAACAAAAATACTCACAACATCATGATAAATGGAGAAAAGATGGCTCAGTACTGCAATGTGTTCCATTCTGATGTATACAGAGTCACTATGAATTGAAACCAGCTCAGCTGAATCTAACAACAAGAAGGCCGTAGACACAATCAGTTACTGATAGGCAAAGTTTCATCTTGCTGGAGGTGGGCCTTTACAAAGTGTTATCAAGATGAATCTGCCAGAAATTAAAGCAAGATTAAGTCATATGCCACCAAGAGACTTGGAATCACTTGTGAGGAAGAACTGAAAATATATTCATGAAATTTTTTGTGAGACACCGTATACAGTGAAATCTATGGGACTTCTGTTTCTTCAGGTTTCATGAGTTTTCTGCCTTTGAAAGTCTGACCCCTTTTCTACTGTGCCTGTTAGTGCAAATATTTGAGTTTTCCTTCTCTGACAAGTTTTCACCTCACATTGGTTCCATCTTTCACAGGTTTTGTTATTGCTGTTGTTAGGTGCTATCCTAACATGCGACGCTGTGTACAACAGAGCAAAACCCTGCTTTGTCCTGTGCCGTCCTCACAATTCCTACTGCTATGTTTGATCCCATCGTTAGAGCCATTGTGTCAGCTCATCTCATGGAGTTTCTGCCTTTTATTTGCTACCGTTCTGCTCGACCAAGCATACTGTCCTTCTCCAGGGGCTGGTCCCTCCTGACAATATGTCCAAAGTACACGAGACACATTTGTGCATCCTGGCTTCCAAGAAGCACTCTGGCTGTAATTTTTACCAAGACAGATTTATTTGTTGTTCTAGGAGTCCATACTGTATTCAAATATTCTTCATCAATATCATAATTCAAAGACATCAACTCTTCTTAATTCTTCCTCAATCATTATCTGGCTCTTGTGCATATATGGGTTGATTGAAAATATCACAGCTTAGGTCAGGAGCACCTAAGTCCTTAAAATGACTTCTTTTTTGACACTTCAAGATCTTTTGCAGAAGATTTTCTTAATAGAATTCATCAAAATGTGCTTAAATACCATGTAATTGTTAAGTATTAGGTCACAAGTTGAAAGCAATTGCATTCTTTATTTTTCTAAAATGAGCTCAGAAGAAAATTGGAAGGTAGAGGTTAAAATAAGAACTAGAATTGACATATACCATTTGTTCCAAGATTTTTGTTTTGATTTATTTTTGCTAAGGTCACTGCCTAATGTCCTATGAGCAGTGTTTCTCACCTACGGCTCAACTGACATTTTAACTGGATACTTCTTTGCTGTGGGGGCTGTCCTGTTCAATGTGTGATATTTAGCAGCATCCCCAGCTTCTGCCCACTTATGCTAGTAGTTCCCCTTCTAGTCACAGCAAACAAAATGTCCCTGCACATTGTCAAGTGCCTCCTGGGAGGTAAAATCATTTAGATTGAGAACCACTGTTCATTTTTACCAGACTGAGGTGAAATCATTGGTAATCATAACCTGATGAGTATGTAAAGAAGAATCACCATTATTACATTTGATAAATTTGGCAAGAGGCAATCATAACATCTGTAGATATTTTGGTGTGTAAAAACAGTTTTTTGAACACTTTAGAGTCTAGAAGAAACATTTTTGCTCATTATCAAATCAGTTGGTATTTTTTGAAAAATATTTCTACCAAGGGATACGCTAGACTAAATTTCTACTGACACATTCATTTACAAACAGTTATTCAACAAAATCACGGGGAATCATATGTGCCATACCAGGTCAAAGCAGTTAATTATCTGATCAGGGTATGGCTTGGCCTTTGATGCTCCCCAAGGTGTATTGTATGGCATTCAGAGATGGTTTGTATAACACCATGCCCCTTCCTCCACGAAAAAATTAAAAAAAAAAAAAAATCTCAGTCATCCATCGTTTTCTTAAAATGCTCATTTTATGTTACACTACAAATTTATTTATAATGTTTTGAATACATTTCTATAAGATCTCTCTATCTTTTAGGTGGGATACATTTTAAATATCAGAAACACAAATCCATTCCTATAACACAGCCTCAGGCCATTTTTAAGCCCACCTCAAACTAAGCTCTTCTTGTATTTTTTACTGAAAGCTGGAGAGAGTCAGCCAATGCTTTTCTCTTTGATAAGCACTGCTGCCCACTCTGTCTTGGGGGGTTTTGTTATCCACCAAGAAGGAAGGCAGAGGCTTGTGAAGTCTTGCCAGCTTGACCCTTATTTACTTACCTTTGGCAGAATCACACAGACCTCTTTATGTTTTAAGGGTTTGACGGCTAATTCCTCTGGGAAAATATTGGAAAGATAAAAATTAACAAACATGGGAAAGAGTTGAAGGCTATAGATATTTACAAAGTTCTCACAGTCTTTTCTTTTTTTTTTTTTTGGTTGATGGTTCCTGACTCTCTTCTGAAGACAGAAATTGGAAACTTTCCTTGGAGTTCTTTGCTATGATTTTATTTCTAAGAGAAAGGCTAATCTGAACATCTGATTCATCTGTGGAATAGGTACTGTGCAATCTTTTCTCCTCGAGGCCTGCTGACAAACCATGGAAAGGTCTTGTGGTAGATGCAGTTTTTCAGGAATTTAACCATTAAACAGGTCTTTATTCATACAGGAATTATACCTTTCTTATGTGTTTACATTATGTTGCAATCTATATCTAAATTCTTAATTATTTATCTACTCTAGTCAGATCTGACTCAACGGCACTTGGCTTGAGACTCTAAATAGTACATGTATGCTTTATTAAACTTTAAAGCATATTTCATTTTTAATACACATATATATTCTCATATATATCCACATCTACCTCCAAAACTGTTTCTTTTCTTCCTGCAGTGTGGCATCTAGGAATATCATCAATTCCATTTGGGAACATGATCAGATTCCTCCATTTTTGAAAACATGTACTTACTACCTAGTGTATGCAAGTACTCTTGTAGGTTTTGGGAATATAACTGTAAATATGACAAACAATCTTGTCCTCAGGATGATTGTTTTCCAGTGAGTAGAGATAGATAATAAACAAAGAAGCAAAACACATGATCCTTCAAGTAGTGATAAATATTACAGACAATAAAAAACAGGAAAAAAGTAGGGATCTGTTTACAATTTTAAAGGAGGGGAGCAAGAAAAGGATCATATTGTTAGGTGCCGTAGAGACATCAGGAAATGTCACAGAATAGTGACATTTGAGCTGAGGTTGATTTGTATCTCCCGGAAAGATATGTTCGGTTCTTGATGTTTGGTGTCTGTGAAGGTGAATTTGTTTGGAAGTCTCATCTCTGTAGTTATAACTGATTCAATGAACATGAGGTCATCCTGGAGTAGAGCAGGTCCCAGTCCTGTGTGACTGTTGTCCTTATAAAAGGAGGAATGAAGATAAAGGCACATAGAGGATATGTCACATGAAGATAGAGATAGTAACTGGAGTTACACTACCACAGGCAGGAATCTAGGATGAAGACATGGAAAAGGTTCTTAGACACTGTCACAAGAAGTCAACCTTGCGAAGACATTGATTTCAGACTTCTAGTTTCCAGGACTCTGAGAGAGCAAATTTTAGTTGTTTTAAGCCAACCGACTTGTGGTACTTTACAACAAGAGTCCTAAGAAACTAACACAAAATGTAAGTGAGAAAATGATGCAGATATCTAGAAAACAACAAAGAACACCAGCAACCCACTAATCTGCCAGGTAGAGGAAAGAGTTAATGTGAAAGCCCCAAGGTGGAATCATCCTTAGCTTATTCAAGAAAGAGCCGGAGGTTAAGTTGAATGGGATACAGCAAATGAGCAATAGGGAAATGAAAATTGGAAAAATGCTATGTTTTCCTCTTATGGTTCCTGCTTTTGCTAATATAGCTAAAGTTTTGCAAGATTTTTGGCAAGAGAAATATAGTGCAATGTCTTTAAAGATATCTTCAAAGACATCAATACAGGAATTTCTTATTCAATACTTGGTTGTCAAAAACTCTGTCTGATCTACACATTCCAACTAGTTATAAACATACTCTAATATTTGCCCAGTTCTTGGATTTCTCCATGTTGATCACGCCAGAGAAGAAAACAAAACAAAATGAGAAAAAATATATTGGTTAAGTCAGAGTATTAATTCTTTGTTGCTACTTAGTTGGGTACCAATGAGATTGAGAGAGCTAGAAGTGTCTGCCTGCTACCCTTAGCTCTGAGGGCAGCTCATTTGCTAACAGCATCTCAGGGTTATGTTTCTCAAGGTTATGAAAGCTAAGAACTTCAGGTTACATTCATACTAGCAATTTATGCTAATCAGAAATCCAAATTCAACTTGATTAAATAATAATTAATGTAATTAAAGATGACGATAAGAGCCAGGTTTCAGTATGGCTTTTAATTATTATTATTGTTTTTCACATCTGAACACTCTGGCATCTATATGGGGTTGGCTTTAAGAGAGAAGTATGTCTTCGGGAAGCTCTCATAATGCTCCTGAGTGTGAGAGATTCAATATCTTTGTCCCAGAATTCTCAGCAAATGACTGAGTAGGAGCTGTTGTGTGCCACTGGGTTGATTCTGACTCATAATGACTTTACAGGACAGAGCACAAATGTTCTGTAAGATTTTCGAGACTATAATTCTTTACAGGAGGAGATTACTAGATCTTTTATCTCATGGAGCTGCTAACAGGCTTGGATTACTGACCTTTTGGTTAGTAGTCAAGCGCTTTAACCATTGTATCACCAGAACTAGATAGAATTAATTCATCTACCAACCCCTGAACAAATCACATGGCCAGATAAATACCATGTGATGGGAGCCACAAGATGATACCAGGTTCCCTTAAGTCATTCATCTAGACGTGGTTTCCCCACACTAAAATGAGTTGATCTTAACCAAAGAAGGAAAGGACACTTGGAAGTAAGAACTACAGATGTTCCTATAAAATAAGAATAAATCAATGACTTTGTATTTCCAGTACTTTATACTATATCTGGCATACCATATATGCTTAATAAATGCTAATTTATTGTGTGCATAAGCCAATAACAATTCATTTACTGAATGAAAAACATTCCCAATGAAGAGCAAGAGGGAAAACTACAAGACTTAATAATGTTTGACTTTGCATATATTATAGAAAACTTTGTATTCTAAAATCTATGTTGAAATTTGGGCATTCCAGCTGGAGTATTTCTGTGAAATGACCTTATCTCTGACTTTATCTTCAAAACTCTCAGTAGGATAATTTGGAAGATAGCATGAACCTGTTTGGGAATAGAATTAAGGTGCTGTGAGAGTAAAGAAGAATTTCTCATCCAGAGAAGTGCAGTAAAGTTCAGGTAAATGTTCTTTGTATGTCAAAAAAAGTAGAACAATTTTTCATTGCCTTTTGCTCTGTTAAGTCACAAGTCAAGTTTCACTTTCAAGTAAACCCTTCTTTTTTGCAAACTTCTCAGTTCATCAGGGAGTCAGAGGGTATTTAGAAGTTACGGCTTTACATTTTGCAAGGTAGTTTATATATACTTTTCATTTAATTCTCACAAAAGTCTCATAGTGAAGACTAGAATAACACCTAACCTATCTCTGTCAAGTTGATTCCAACTTATAGCAGCCCTATAGGACAGAGGAGAACTGCTGCATTCAGTTTCAAAGGAGTGGCTGATGGATTTGAACTTCCAGTCTTTTGGTTAGTAGCAAAGCTCTTAGCCTCTGGAATCTAAATATTTGATTATGATTCCTGAAATCAAATTTTGGCTCCACCATTTACTAGCTGTGTGACACTGGAGATGCTATTTAATCACCTGTGTGGAAACTTCATTCTGTATAATGGAGACCATCTCAAGAATAGGTTTAACTTGAACCTTAGTGACTGGAGACCAGGTGAGCTGTGGAATGACACCACACATGAAGAAAGCAAGAGGTCATTAGACAGAAGAGACAGACCTAAATGGTGTCAGAAGAGACTCTCAAACTTGCTCTTGAACAGTGACTAGCTAAAGCAGAAAGACAAAAAATCATAAAATAAAAGAGCTGGCCAGAAGGTCTCAAACTGTGGCTCAAGAAGACAAAGTAAAAATATTATGAGGACATGTGCAAAGACTTCGAGATAGAAAGCCAAAAAGGAAGAGCACATTCAGCAGTTTTCAAGATGAAAGAACTGAAGGCAAAATTCAATACTCAGTAATGAAGGATTCTATAGGAAAAATATTAAATGATGTAGGAGGCATCAGAAGAAGATGCAAAGAGTCATGATACGAAAAAGAACTGGCCAATGTTCAACGATTTCAGGAGGTAACATACGATAAGGAAACTGATGGTACTGAAGGCAGAAGTCCAAATTGCACTGAGAGCACTGGTGAAATACAAGCCTCCAGGAATCGACAGAATACTAACTGAGGTGTTTCAGCAAGTGGATAGAGTGCCGGAAGTGTTCACCCATCCATGCCAAGAGATTTGGGAGACAGATACCTAGCCAACCAATGGGAAGAGAGCCGTATTTATGCCTGTTCCCCCAAAAGTGATCCAACTGAATGCAGAAATTATCTAACAATATCATCAATATCACATAAAAGCAAGATTTTTCTGAAGATCGATAACCTTTCCATGGTCCCAAAGGTATGTCATGAAGTCAAGATTCAAATGCAAGTGTGTTTCATTTGAATGACAAAGCACCTTCAATGCATTTTTTTTTTTTATTGACGTATACGTACAATTTTCTTAGTATTAAATTGCCATTTGAGTAAAATCATGGACTTGGAGTATTTTTCATATGTACCAACAGATGCTAGCACAGGGTTTTATTCCTCAAATAAATGCTGTTAATATATTCAGCGATATCCTTCAGGTAATCCTTACTCCCCAGTGGTGTTAGGAATAATGTCACCTCCAGAAGTCACAGTTAAGATGCACATCTTTGTCTGAGAGGATGGGGCACAGTAGCCCTTCTTTTTAGCCTTCTCACATTATAATCACGCCTCAACACCATGTATCAGCTCAACTATTACTTGTTTATTTAGATGAACTGGAAGGTCATTAAAAAGCTGTCTAACAGAAAAAGGCTAGAAAATAGGTGAGGCCTCATTTTGTGTGAAAAACGATTGATATGGATTGAATCATGTCTTCAGAATTTATATAGAAGTCCTTAACTCTGGTGCCTGTGAATGTGTCCTCGAATGGAAACAGGATATTTGAAGATGTTATTATTTAAGATAGCACAAGGTCAAACTGGAGCACAATGGATTTTAAAATATGAATAGAGTCCTTATAAAACAGGAAGAGAGTACAGACAGTCACACACATAGTAAAGATGCCCATGTAAAGATGAAATTGTGCTGGAGGTGTAAGCCAAGAAGACTACCAGAAGCTGTGAGATACAAGAAAGGATTTTTATAGAGAGCATGGCCCTACTGATATCCTATATTCAGAATCCTAGTCTACAGAACTCTAAAGCAAAAAGTTCTGTTCTTATAAGGCCACCCAGTTTGTGATCATTTATTATTTAAACTCTAGGAGACAAATACAGGGCCCTAATGATCACCATTTTGGATTATAGATGGTGCTGAAATAATAATTAAAAAAAAGTTTAGATAAATGGCACCAAAACTTATGTGTAGAAACCATAACTTATCACATAGCTGAGCATTGTTATTCTTCTGTCACATGCCAAGATCAGCTATAAATAAAGTAATCAAGAAAAGCCGTCTATTTTAGAATGCAGTGTCTGGGAAACACATACACACGTGCACACACACATGCGTGCACACGCACATGCAAATAATGCCAGCAGTGATTGGGGGTGGGATTCTAGTCATATTAATGCTGTCTGTATTTTATATCTAGTTCTTCTGTAATGTAGATACTATTACAAATTTGTGTTTCAAAAATCCAACAACTTCATGCTTGCTACCCTACTTGAATTGGCTGGTACACTGTTGAAACATTTCAACTAAATAAGTCATATTTGTTTTGGTCTGTATTAATGTAATGATGGTTTCTGATGAGTTACATTGCCGTAGAACTACATGAAAAATAGTATTACACATGAAGTAGAAACAATCTCCGTAATAAAGAACTGTAAGAAACGTATCCAATGGGGAGACATAAGACACACGCACACCCCACTTATGCCAAACACACCACAAACAAAGTTTTAAAAAATTCACAATCTTAAATATCTTTAGTATTGATCAAAGAAACTGATGTCAATTTATCTTGCTTATTGGAAACCCTATTGGTGTAATGGTTAAGTGCTACAGTTGTTAACCCAAGGTCAGTAGTTCAAATCTGTCAAGCACTCTTTGGAAACTCTATGGGGCAGTTCCACCACGTCTGTAGTGTCACAATGAGTAGAAATTGATTCGACGATGGTGGGGTTTGTTTGGATTTGGTAATACATAGGAAGTATTTCAGAACAAATTCTGTTTTTAAACAGATAAAGCACAGCATATTAAGAGAATTATTATACATTCATTATTAACATTTTTTTTCCAGAAGTCATTTCTCTTCTTGTATGCGTGTGTGTGTGTGTGTGTGTGTGTGTGTGCTTTTAGGAAATTAATGAGTTATCTGAAGCATATTTAACAACATGTCACAAGACTGAGAGCTAATTACATTTCACAGAGAACATTTGATCTCTCAATCCATGTGTTTTTATTCTCAAGTATTTAGAAAGAAATTTAAACACAAAGATGCCAGAAGATGCTCCTTGTGTATATAGTTGTCAGAGGAAACCTGTAGTTTACTAGGATCTAGAACATTTTGCAGTAAATGATCCAAAAGGAGAAAAACGAGCTATGTCTGGTTTCTTAATGGGCCGAGTACAATCAAATTAAGCTGCATAGCTAACTCAAAGTAGCTGGCAAGGTAGATGGGCAATTGGGTAAAAATTTAGAGAAGAATAAAGAATTTCCACAAGAAAGAGAAAAGACCTTTTTGCCTTTGGAAATGTAGGGCTCTTCCTAAAAAAGGAGACTGCTTTTGAGTAGAGTTGCATTGAGAGCTTTGAGCTTCATAAAATCTCTTTGTCAGCGCTCTCTAGCATTTTGTGTATTTGGTCTATAAAAAAGGAGAGACTGGATCATTCTAGTGATTTTCCAGCACTATTCCAACGTGTAAGAATTATTTTTACTTCTTTCTTTGTTTAGAAACAATTAATACACTGGAGGGAAAAAATAAAAGGAAAATATATAAAGCAGATTGCAATATGATCAAAAGCTATTTTCTACATCCGTAGATTTACAATAATTCTATTTTTAATCCCAAGGAACTTTGGCCTATTATGCATTGCTCTTCTAATTCTCATGCTCTAGTTTGTATGTCTTTCTTTAAATCAACAAAAAATGACGAACCATATTGATATTTATCTATGCTGACTATTTAGCCAGAGGACATGAGCAATGACAGAGATCATGAGCAAGTAGAAATCCCACAGGCAGAAGGACAGATACTGGGCTTTCTTATGCCATTAGCACAAAATCAGGATCCACTCTGATTTGTCTTTTGTTTCTGAGGCACTAGGTAATGGGGATCAGAGAGGGCACAGAGGACATGGGTCCCAGCCTATGTCAAATCTAGCTCTATTCTTTCTCTGAAGGATTTTTTGTAAAATAACACTACAGATCTTATTTTTAATAAGGTTTTCAGACTTCCTGTTTTACTTCTTCTAGTTAAAATAGAAACATAAGAACCACAAGACAAACTTGCAAACTTGAAATGGAATCCCTGCAGCAAGGACCACTTGCACTGCCTGGGACTATGAATATCTCCTGCTGTAGAGCTGTGTAGCTGATCACCGGTTTGAGCCGGAGTCTTACCAGTGGTAAACGTGGTCTGGAATTTAGGGACATGCTCCATCTATATTTTGCCGGGTGTGTACTTAAGTTATGTGGAAACTCTGTTTCTCGTACCCAGAGCCTGAATTGTCATCAATGAAACAAGCTTTGCTAGAACGACGTGGAGGCAATCATAAAGCACATGGATAAAGATATTCATGTAATTTTTCTCTTTCTGGGGGTGGGGAGGCTGATGCTTAAAAATATGAAATAAACAATGAGATATGTAGATCAAGTTATTCTGAATCAAATCTTGAATCAGTATTCAATGTTTATAACTCTTCTACCTATTCACTTCTCAGGTTTGTGTCTCATTTACATTGTTATAGCTTTATTTATTTAGTTAGTTGTTTATGGCTACTTTATCCTCAGATTTTCATCCTCAAGACAAACTGCACTTAAATGTCCTCAGCTAATCACTAAATGTACTTTATGAAAAAGAAAGATCAAGCAGGCACATCTGAGGCAGTAACAGCAGAGCAAACCAATCACTTGTTTAAATGAGTTAAGCCAAATGTTTTCTGTATAAAAGTTCAATAAGATATAAATCTCAGAAGTTTGTCCATGTTTATCAGAATTTTAAAAGCCTTTCATCCTCTGCAAAACATTTCTATCTAAACCATGGTCATGACATTTCATTTAAAATAAAGGCTCTGAAAAAAACTCCCCATCATTTCCCTATTTGTAATCAGGACTGTCGATGAACACAAATTCAGTTTTCCTTTGTAGGGTAATACAGTGATAAGATAAAGTTTCGTTTTCAAGATTGAAATAATACTTCCTAATTCTGCTGTGTGTTTTCACCTTGAATATTTTGTTCGTAACTAGAGTAGTCATGTTCCAAGTAATTAAGACGCCGCAACTGTCTTTGAAGCCCAGCAAATCTCATCACTTATACTAAAAAGTGGTTTTTTTTTCCTGTAAGTTAACTGCTGGCAGTTGCAGAGGTTTATGAACAACCTTACATTCCAGGGTTCCACCACACCTCTTGACTAAAGAATAAGATTGAACTTTGCCTCTTAGTGTCCCCCACGATTTCACAAAAGAAAACCAGTGCACTTTTAACTTTACGGTTTTAGCCTCTTTTACCAAAGTGGTGTGTAATAAAATGATTTTTATTGGTTTTTCTACAGGAAGGCAAAGCTTTCTAACTTCAAGCTCCATTATCTTTGTATTGAAATAGTATTGGTTGCTGTCCCCACTTACGCTGTCAGCTTCAGCTAATCCTTCATTTGTGCTTACTTTACCAACTGCGAAAGCAGAAGTCTGTAAGCAATGATTTCTATAACACCTTGAAGTGCCTTCTAGATTTTCTTATTCAGCTGGATTATACCAAATAATCAAATCCATTATGAGCTGATTTCAACTCATAATGACTCTGTAAGACAGAGTAGAATTTCTCCACAGAGTTCGCAATGAGCATCTAGTAGATTTGAACTACCAGCCCTTTTGATTAGCAACCGTAGTGCTTAACCACTATACCACTTAGGTTTCTTTAATTTGTTTAATTCAGGCAGACAACCAGTACCTTCATGTCTCTGAAAAGTAAGATTTATAATGAAAGCCTTGTCATCTGTGACAAATAAACAGCACCAAGAAATAACTAAAGAAAGCCAAGAATGATTGTAAAACAGTTTAACACTGATGCCAAAGGGGACTTGAGAGCAAGATGGCAGTTAAACTTTGCAATGTGTGTAAGTTTTTTTCACACATTTCGGAAAGAATGAGGGGGGTGTTTTTGGATAGACTCGGGATTGTCGGATAACATGCAGGATGGAATTGCCCAAGTCAATAGGTTTGGAAATATTATCTTCTATTAAAATTGGTTTTACTCTTATAATCCATGTGTACAGTATATTTATGGTTATCTTATAACACCTGGAAATACTAGTGATTTGGTGGTTAAGTGCTATGACTCATAACCAAAAGGTCAACAGCTGAAATCCACCAGGCTCTCCTTAGAAACTCTATGGGGCATTTCTACCTTGGGTAAGGTTGCTATGAGTTGGAATTGACTCAAAGGCATTTTTATTATTACTATTATTTTAATAACTTTTGAACTTTGTCTGTGGTTTGGAGGCCAGTTTTGCTACTGACATTCAAAACATGTACTAGTGCACAGGAGAATTTTATCTGACAGTTAAAGTGGGTGGGAAGAGATCCAACAACCAAAGCATCTGCCTCCTGCCTGGACATATTTGGTGTGTGGTAGTCATGAATATGTTACAAAATACTATCAACAATTTGTTGACCCGATGAGCATAAATGTGAGACATTGCATTTTCAGTGCTATTCATTTACAAGAGCCCTCTGAGACGCTGTTACAATGAGAAGCCAAAAAATAGTCAAGTCGAATTAAAAGTGATCTCTGATTGAAATAACATGTACGACTTCCAGTCACTTCCAGACTTTCAGTCACCTGAAAAAGTATAAAATTTCTCAAAATTACATATTTTTGAAATATATTACTTCTGATTATCTGAAATCGAAACAGCAGATGAAAGGAGAACTTCAAGCTTGTCATGAAAATTCAGTCTTCTTTTGGAACAAAAGGTTACTCTGTTTCCCAGAATAGGTGAATACGCAATGTATTTGTTGAGTGCAAATGTGTGTTGCCTGAAGGCATGAGTGACTGAGTGACTGCAGGAGCTCCCTTACTCATATTCCTACCAACGTTGTCCACACTGTTCAATCAGAGGCATTCTGTTTCTCAAATGGAAAATCTTTACAATGTTGCCTTCAAACTACAAATGAGTGTATCCTTGTGAAATGCCTAATTATTTCTCATATGAGGTTACATTTATTCGCCTCTGTGCACCCTCACAGAAACATGAGAAACCACCTGACTTGGATCTGAAGAATGCTGAAGGATCAAATTTTTGGAACATTCTTTACTGCTCCTGTAACAATGGCACAGGTGATGGGGAGCCCTCAAATCCAAAAGCTTTTTCCGGGGCTGCCTCACACTTGACCTGTCGTTTGACTTGCTCGTCGCATGCATGACTCAATCTACTGCAGTTTCTCAGAGGGAAAAAACTTCAGTGATTTTCAAAGAATAATGCAAAAGAAACAATAAGTGGCAGCTAGAATACCATCTTGGAGACTTCTTTTAAATAAATTTTATCTTATAAAAACCAACATAGAGTATATACAGCACAAGAGAGAAAATGAAGAGGCTAGTTGGAAATTTCATTTTCAAATTTTGACAACTTACAATACCATAGTAAAACTAATCCACATTTTATCAAATGAGCCTTGAGATTAACACTGAGAAAAATGTATGCATTTTAACACTAATCTTTGCAACTGTTTAAAACAGTATCTTAGAGATACATTGGAACTGTTAATTACTCACTGCACGTCGGGCATGGACTTCATGATTTTGGGCTCGTTGACAGGAGCCATCAGTAGATTATTTTAGAAGTGATTTTGCTTTGAATACAAGGTCTTCATGAGAAGTGGAAGTAGAAGTGGAATCATGCAATTTGCTTCAGCTTTGATTTCCATAAATAACTATGCTTTGGCACTGGAGGTCTGAATAACAATCTTTGGACTGCTATTCTTCCGGTGTAATGGTGTAATTGATAATATCTGCCAGAACATGAACATTATCGCCATGAAATTTTTGAGACTGCTTGACTGGCCAAATGTCTCCTGAGTTGACAAGGAAAGAGCCACCCTAAAGTGAAAGCAAGGTAAACATAAAAACTCAGCCTTTAAACAAAGTTGGAACAAGTCCCTGCTAAAGCCTTTGGCATAGATTATTGACATTGTGCTGTTAATCCTAATGCACACCCAGTATAGATCCAGTGAGATGTAGATAGACAGTAAAGTGTATCTGACAAAAGCAACAGTGGAGACTCCCATTTAATGGGCCTCTATTTATTTTTAAAGCAATCAATAGTTACTTGCTAGTACTTGCACAGGATAATCTGTAAGTAAGAATAAAAACACCCGGTTGATCTAAACTGTTCAAATTGGGGGACAGATTACAGGAAATCCTGAAACTTCTAGTTATGGTACATCATTGTTGTAGCCCTTACAAGCAGGGCTTTCTACTGTATATTCTTTGTGTATTTCAAAAGAAGAGTCAACTTCCTTGAACTACTGAACTACTATACTGATTGAAGTTAAGTAGTGTACTCATACGGAAATCAATGAAACTAATCATGCAAGCCTAGTTCCTGTTTCCCATTTAATGGTTTTGAAAATGCTTGAACATCAGATGGGTCTATAGCTAACCACATTTTAGTCTTTAGATCTAAGGAGGATGAAGTATCCTTTTCTACTTACTGTACAGAAGTGAATAATGAAAGATTTAAGCTACAGAGTGGTGTTTTTGTTAAAGAGATGACTCTTGAAATGGTCTAAAGGGCTAAAGTCTCTTGCTCCTACTCTTTTTAAAATGAACAGTATTGAACACTGCAAACATGCTAATTATTTCCAAGAAAAGTTTGCATATTTAAAACTGTAGATATATCCCTCAGGGGTGGAAAAAAGAAAGAAATGTCTAATTAGGAAAAGGAATTTTTTAGGAATAATAACTACTGGTTTCAGAAGTCATACAGATCAAGGCACTGTGCTAAACAGTTAACTCAGCGTGGCCTTTGAAAACAGTCAAACATGTAACTGCTGTGCCTGGGGGTTTCTCACTGTTATCATGTGAAGAAAGTATTAGTACCCCCATTTTGCAGACGAGAATACTATGTAGAGTCAGAGATGTCTAGTCTTACAGACTTGTGTTTGACACACAATCCCTATGCTAACCTAGCTAAATGGAATTTGGCACATGTTATGTTTGTAGAAGAGTTAGTTATCCTTTCAGCACTGCTGCTTATCGGCAAAGTATATACATGAAGTGTGGTGGGCAAAGAAGAAATCACTGACTTTTGTTAGTGAAAACAGGTCTAATCTATGCTTCAAATTCCTGAGTCTTATTATTGTGAGTAAATTTCCTAACCTTATCTCTCTGTGTAAATTTGTTTTTAGTCTACAAAATCAAAAGTACTTCCTTGTAAATATTTAAGGATATTAAAAATCTTATTTCACTTAAGCCAAAGCCAAGTGCCATCGAGTCGAGTCGGTTATTTCACTTAAAGAACATATTATTACAATTTTTTGATCATTTTGAAAGAGCTGCTTGACAAATGATGAAGTCCAATTCTCCTTTCTACCCTAGGACAATTTTTGTAATGATATTGATAGGGTGTCCACTATCATGAAAGTAGACTGTTCATGCAAGTTTTCAGAGAAGAAGTAAGTGACAGTGTGATACTCCTTTTATAATGCATTATAAACTCCTGTGACCCTATGTGGCTGCAAAACATGAAGTATTTGGGAATCCTGGAGTCCTAGGAAGGAGCTCTACTGGTGCCGTGGCTAAAGCTCTCAGCAGCTAACCAAGAATTCAACAGTTCAAACCCACCAAATGCCAAGAAAGAAAGATGTGGCAGGTAACATCCTTGTTAACTCTGTCCTGTAATGTCACCATGAGTTGGAATCACCTTTCCAAGAGTAGGTAAGAACCCCAGTGGTGAAGAAAGTTCAATACTCTACTACTAACCCAAAAGTTGGAGTTTGAATCCAACCAAAGCACTTCTGAAGAAAATCTTGACAATCTTCTTCCAAAAGGTCACAGCCTTGGAAACGCTAAGGAGCACAGTCCTACTGTGCAACATGTGGGGTTGAATACACTCAACGGCATCTGATAGAGCACACAGAACAAAATCAGTTGTACTTTTGTCTCTGAAATTAGTGAAGGGAGAGAATTGTCCTGCCCCACTCTGGATACTGGACTTGCCATCTGCTTCTTATGTTTAGTAGGGACATTTATCACAGCCTTTAAAGACTGCCACTAGGCAACTGACTTGTTGTTGTTGTAACTAGTACATGTAGTTAGAAACCAAGAGGTATCTCCTATGATTCCGTAGCTGTCAATTCCCATAATCTCCACACATAAACTCCTTTCTGACTTGTTTAACTCTCAGAGTCATTTTAATCTCACATACAGTCTAGCTCAGTAAATTAATTCATTTTCCAACAAATAGTTATTGAATATAATCTGTGTCTCTTCCAACTCTTACTTGCCCACACATCTAATCGTCAAGCCAATCACTTTATGTTTTACTTGGTATTAAATTAGTTATAAATAAATACAAAACAAACAGCTAAATAACACCAAAACTCCAAGTTCTACTGAAGCATCCTTTGCAACTTTTCTGAATCACTTCTTCCTTTCAATTTTTGTGTTATAATTATAAAAACCCTTTGCTGTCTAGTTGATTTAGACTCATGGCAACTGCATAGGACAGAATAGAACTTTTGAATAGTGTTGCTGAGGTGCAGTGTTGTAGACTACTTAATATGGCCCTCTAAGTCACAGTTTTTGTAACTCCCACCAAATGATTGAGAAGAATTACGCAGATGAGGGACTTGTGGCCTACCAAAAGGACTGGATAGCTTGCTGATACTATAAATGAGATACATGGCACCTTATGGTAGGAGTCATTCAGCTAAGGTATATAGAACCCTTATGATGTGATTGGTCAGTTTTGCCATCCAGCTAGCCCTAAAATGAACCATCCATAGGTGAAGAGACAATCTCATCACCACTGAGAAATAAGAGCTAGGAATGCAACATGTCTTTGGATCTGATATATCTGTGCTGGTAAGTTTCTAGATTCAGGACACACGTAGAGCTGTAACATCAGAGACGGCAAAAAGAAATTGCAGTGAAATGGTAGCAACAGAACTTGGAGACTAACAGGAGACCACCAACATACAGTATGGTAGGCTAACTATCCCAAGGAGCAAAAAAGCTGAGCACATTTGGGCAGGAGGGTAGGGTAAATTTGCTTCAGGTAGTTGGTGGAGATAGATTTGGTAAGCCGCAGAGCTAGAACAGAGCATCTGTGAGTCAAGGCTCACTAGCAGAGTCGGGTGCCTCCAGGTACTTACCAGTAGAGCTTAAAAACAAACAAACAAAGAAACCTTTGTGAGGCTTGTGGAGTAGGGCAAAGGCCAGGATGGATAGCTGGGGGCTGTAGAGAGACTTATCTATGAGCAAGTCTGAGAAGAATCTGTCCTGATCAAAGAACAGTATTGGAGCATTGCTAAACCTGCATTATAACCTGCTACTTCCCTAATAAGTCTCACAGCTGTAAGTATCGTCTGAGGTGACTGCACTCAGCAGAAAAGTAGACAGTGCCATGGTAGGGATTGTTGGAGTCAGAACTGGTAAAAAGTTTAGAGGGCAGAAGCATGTCTGACCTTTGCCTTAAATAAATCAGCTTTGGGCTGTTGGTCTTGATTCTCCTTTCCCTTTGTGAAGTTAGAGGATGTCAGACATTGCCACCACCAGTTTTTCATACAAGTTTATAATCTGAACAGAAGCAGATAGTTACATCCTTCTCCTGTGGAGCAGCTGGTGAGTTCAAACCACTGACTCTTTAGTTAACAGCTGGGCACATAATAGTTACTGCCTAAAAAAGGTGATTATAAATAAATTACAACAGTCCTTTAAAAAATTCTTCCTTGTATGAGTCCAAGAAAATCCCTCAGTAAATTCATTCTTGCACACCATTTACAATTTCCCTGTAACTTCCTCTTCCAGTCTCTGTTAGCTCAGTTTAATCTAGTCTATAAGGCCGAATCATGGTGTCTAGGAAGTTGTTCTTAGTTTCTCAAAAGGAAGTAATTCTTCCCTCTTCTGAGTGCCAAGAGCATTTTTCTCTCCACCTGTGTTAGGATATGAGATAGTTTTGTTTTACCATTTGTAATGATTTGTGCAATGGCCTACTGATTTGTAAGATTCTTAAGGATAATTTCTTCAGAAACTCTGAGATAATAGAGTACAGCATAGACAAGACTTAACTAGTACTTTAAAATATTTTAAATTTAAAGAATTAAAAATATTCTTTCCACTTAACTACTCTAGTAAAACTGTGAAACAATATAATCTAATTTAGTAAATTCCCACTAATACATAACTAATTTATAATATTCCCAGAAGTATTTGTATTTTAAAGGAAAGATACAGTGGACATTTGCTCTTTGGCTTTGAAGTATGAGTTTTTCCTTTCATAACAACACCCCAAATTTCCTTAGCAAAGCCCTAATTCTCTCACTTTGTGTTTTTTGGTTCTATTACATGCCTACTGCTTCAGCTCTAGGGGTGATGCTTCAAATACTAATCTGGTAAATGGGAATTTTTCATTCCGTTGGTCCTAATGATTAGGTCAGAGATGGATGTTGACTGTTTCACAATCACTAGGACTCACTAAGACTTTTTCTGTGGTTGCTAAAGAGAGGTAGGTGGATATTTACCACAGAATTTAAACCTGGGAAGAATTTGAGCTTTCACAGCTGTCTTCCAACCATACCTGAAGAACGTAAACAAGGGAATAAACAGACAAGTAGTGAGATGAATTGTTCTTTTCTATTCCTTCAAACTCCTGGATCCATCTCTGGATAACATGTACCTATGCTTGGGTGTTTCAGTTATGTTGGCAAATAAATTCTTTGCTTAAGCCATTGTATCAATTAGTTCAGCACATGGAATAGAAACCATAAGATATGCTAGGTAAAAAAAAAAAAAATTAAAAGGGTGTCAATTGTTTATAAAATAATTTGAAATCCTGGAGGAGTGATTCTTCAGAAATGATTCCTAGAAAACTGAAGAATTGCTACATAGGGAATCTATAACCTGGCATATAATGATCAAGTGTGGAGAACTATTAGTTTAAAAATAAAATAGCGAGGGCAGAGTCAAGATGCCCGACTAAGCACACATCTCCCTAAATCCCTCTGGAAACTAAGACCTGAACTGATAATTAAATGGAGACTTCCGGACTCCTAGTGAGCCCTAGGACATGGCATAGTGCTGTTAATTTGGACTTCATACCACTGAGCAGAAAGCTTCCTCTCTTTCGCTGATCCCTGCCCTTGGTGAGCGCTGGCTTTCATGGACCTAAGGTAACTCGCCATTTTAACTTTTCTTTCTCTGTCTTGGCCAGCAGACAGAGCTGGGCCTTGACTGGCAGCTGGTCTCAGACACAGTGCTGGTGGGATTGGTGGGCAAGATTGCCAAGTATTTTGAGAGCCTGGCTTTGATATATTGTTGTATCTGTTTCCTTTTATACAAGTACCAGGCTGTTTTGACGACTGTGGTAGTATAATAGGTTCTAAAGTCAGGTAGCGAGAGGCTGCCCAGTGTGTTATTCTTCTTCAGTAGTGCTTTACTTATCCAGGGTTTCTTCCCTTTCCAAACAAAGTTGGTGATTTGTTTCTCCATCTCATTAGCAAATGTCACTGGAATTTGTATTGGGATTGCATTACGTAAGTAGATTGCTTTGGGAAAAACAGAAATTTTCACAACGTTAAGTCTTACTGTCCATGAGCAGTGTAGGTTTTTCCACTTATGTGAGTGTCTCTCAGTTTCTTGTAGTAAGATCTAGTTCTCTTTGTAAAGTCTGGTATTTCTGTGGTTAGATTTATTCCTAAATGTTTTATCTTGGGGCTTTAGTAAATGGTATTAATTTGGTGATTTCTTCTTTAGTAATCTCATTGTTGGTATAAAACAATCCTACTGATTTACTTACATTTATCTTGTATCCTGAGACTTTGCTGAACTCTTCTATCAGTTTGAGTAGTTTACCTGTGGATTCTTTAGGATTCTCTGCATATACAATCATATCATCTGCAAATACGGAGATTTTTACTTCCTCTTTGCCGATGCAGATGCCCTTTATTTCTTGGTCTTTTCTAATTTCTCTGGCTAGCACTACTAGTGCAATGTTGAATAGAAGAGGTGAGAGTCGACGTCCTTGTCTAGTTCCCGTTCTCAGGGTATTGTTTTGGTCTCTTTCCATTCAGGATGATGTAGGCAATTGGCTTTGTATAAATGACCCTTATTGCATTGAGGAATTTGCCATCTATTCCTATTGTGCTGAGAGTTTTTAGCATGAATGCATGCTGGACTTTATCGAAAGCTTTTTCTGCATCAATAGACAAAATCAGGTGATTCTTGCCTTTCATGCTATTTATGGGATTGATCACATTAGTTGTTTTGCTGGTGTTGAACCAACCCTGCATCCCTGGTATGAATCCAACTTGGTAGTTGTGAATTATATATTTTTTGATGTGTTATTATATTCTATTGGCAAGTATTTTGTTGAAGATTTTTGCATCTTCATGAGTGATAATTGTCCCTAGTTTGCTTTTTTGGTGAGTCTTTCCCTGGTTTTGGTACCAGGGTTATGCTGGCTTCATAGAATGAATTTGGGAGTATTCCATCCCCTTCTACACTGTGAAATAGTCTCAGTAGTACTGAAGATAACTCTTCTCTAAAAGCTTGGTAGACTTCTGTAGTGAAGCCATCTGGGTTAGAGCTTTGGTTGGTAGTTTTTGGATGTCTTTTTCAATCTCTTCTTTTGTGATGGGTGTATTAAGTTGTTCTGTTTTATCTTGTGATAATTTTGGTAGGTGACATGAATCAAGGAATTTGTTCATTTCCTCTAGGTTTTCAAATTTGTTAGAGTACAGACTTTCATAGTATTCTGCTATGATAGTTTTGATTTCTGTTGGATCTGTTAGATCTGTTGTGACATCTCCCATCTCATTTCTTATTAGAGTTATTTGTTTTCTTTCCATTTTTTCTTTAGTACATTTAGCCAATGGTTTGTGAATTTTGTTGCTCTTTTCAAAAAATGAGCTTTTGGTCTTTTCAATTTTTTCAATTGTACTTCTATTCTCTAATTCATTTAGTTCTGCTCTCATCTTTATGATCTGTTTCCTTTTAGGGCCTGAGGAGTTCCTCTGTTGCTGTCTCTCTATTTGTCGAAGCTGTATGGTTAGTTCTTTGGTTGGATATTTTCTTCCTTCTGGATGTGTGCATTTACAGAGATAAACTGACCCCTGAGCACTGCTTTGGCTGTATCCCATAGGTTCTGGTAGGAAGTGTTTTCATTCTCATTGGAATCCATCAATGTATTTCATCCTTGATTTATTATATAACTCGTGGCTTTTTGAGCAATATGTTGTTCAGTTTCCATAAGTTCCAATTTCTATCTATGTTTTTTCTGCTATTGATATCGACTTTTATGGCTTTATGGTCTGAGAAGATGCTTTGCAATAATTCAATGGTATTGATTTTGTTGAGAATTGCTTTATGTCCTAACATATCATCTATTCTGGTAAATGTTCCATGTGCACAGGAGAAGAAGGTGTAGTTGTCTGCTAATGGATAGAAAGTTCTGTATATGTCGATGAGGTCTAGTTGGTTAATTGTAGCAATTAGATCTTCTGTGTCTTTGTTGAGATTTTTCTGAAGATTGGTCCAATATTGAGAGTGGAGTGTTGAAGTCTCCCACTATTATTGTGGAGTGATATGTCTCATTTTTGAGTGTAGTCAGTGTTTCTTCAATGTATTTAGATACTGTACTACTGGGTGCATAAATACTTAATATTGTTAAGTCCTGCTTATGGATTGAAACTTTCAGCAATAAATGGTGTCCATGCATGTCCATGATGGTGGATTTTACATTAAAATCTATTTTTTCTGAGATTAGAATTGCCACACCTTCTCCTTTCATTTTGAGTTTGTTCGTATTTTTAAGTCTAAGTTTAGTTTCCTGTAAGCAACATATAGACAGGTTGTGTCTTTTGATCCAAGATGTCACTTGATGTCTGTTTACTGGAGCGTTCAGTCCATTTACATTCAACCTGATTATGATAGTTATGTGTTTAGTGCTGTCATTGTGATGTGTTTATTTTTGTGTTGATGTTTTTTTTCTGCTGTTCTTACTATTCTTTTCTGGGATATTCTTCCTTTTGAGTTGATTTTTCACTATTTTCAGGGTTTGTTTTGTTGTTGTTGAGACTCCTGTATTACATTTCTTGATTTGATATGTTTCATCTTTATTGTGCTTTGAGGCTACCCATGTAATCCCCTTTAATAATCTATGTATAAACCTCTATCTGGAAGGACTATAACTACTACAGTGGATCCCTCTTTTCATTATGATAATATCGTAGTTTTCATGATATGATCACTGGATCACTTCTTTTAATATTAGAGTTTTGATTGGGTTTGGTAACTAAGTAGGTTTCTGGATGATGTGTTCTGTATTTCCTACTAAAATATAAAGTTAATTGTTTTGTTCTTCTAAGCCAAGACCTTCTTTCAATATTCTTGCTGTTTTGGTTTGGTTTTTATAATGTCTCAGAGTTGCCTTTTATTTGCAAATGTTAATTTCATTTTCATGTTTGAAAGATAGTTTAGCAGGATATATAATCCTTGGTGGGAAATTTTTCTCCCTCAAGGCTTTGAACTTGTCACCCCATTGTCTCCATGCCAGAATCCTTTCTGCTGAGAAGTCAGATGAAACCATACAGGATTTCCCTTTTAATGTAAGCTTTGCTTTGAGTCTCATTGCCTTTAAGAGTTTCTGCTTATGTTTCATTTCATGAAGCTTGATTATAATATGTCTTAGAGTGTTTTGAGATCTATATTGAGTGGTGTTCAATACACATCTTGGATATCCATATTCTCTTCTTTCATAATTTCTGAGAAGTTTTCTGTTAGCAGCTCAGCAACAATGCTGTCTGTGTTTTCAGGTGTCCCTCCCTGTTCAGGAACTCCAATTAATCATAGATTGGTCCTCTTAATAGATCCCCACATATTTCTTAATGCTTCTTTGTTTTTCATGTTTCTTTTTTCTGATTTCTCCTCATAGATTCTAGAGTCAGTAGCTCTGCCTTCTGAGTCAGAAAATCTATTTGCCATTTGTTCCATTCTGTTTTCTTGGCTTTGAATTGAATTTTCTATCTCTTCGATTTTGTTCTTGATCTGTTGAATTTTAGGATACTGGTGTTCTAACAGATTTAACAGCTTGTTTAATTTTTCATTTTGCTCTGGTGGGTGCATTTTTCATAATGTCTAGGAGGTCTCTCTATATAATTCTTTTGTACTCACTCTCTGATAGTTTCAGATAGGCTTCTGTGTCTGGGAAGGTCTTTAGTTCTTTCTTTTGGGAGCCTTCTGAAGCCATAGGCGTCTTTTTCTTTACGTTTCTGTCCAAAGTTTGTTGCTTTTGGGGCATCTGGAGGTTGTTTTATTTCTCTGGTGTTACCGTACCACGATCTAAAGTTCAGTCTGAAAAGGAAGGCTATCGCCAGTCACCTTTATGTACTCCAGTGACTGAGTCCAGCAGAATCTCTGGGATAGCAGACTCCACTTCCTGATCAGCAAAGATACAGTCCTATCTATAGAGTCGTTGGAGGGCTGTCAGCTGACCCTATGATGTGGTCAGTAAACTGTAAGAGATGCTGTAAGGATACACTGCAGGTATTTCTCTAGCCAGCCAAGCCAAGTGCCGTCGAGTCGGATCCGACTCATAGTCTTATAATGAAAGGTGAAACATCTGACAGCTTCCAAGATCAGTGAGGCTTTCAGGTGTGCAAGTCCCTCTTGCCAGCTGGCAAAGTGAGCACCTCTATATCCAACCCCAGATTCTATAAACTAGCTCAAAGTAAAGAAAAAGCTACAACCCTACTGTCATCTGCTGTGGGGCCCCACCTATAAGGCCATACTGTGACAAACACTGCTTTTCTGCCAGAAAAGCACTTCACTGGCAGGTGCTGCCTCCCAGCCTGGGTATTAGGTGCTGATGGGGCCTCTGTTTGGTAATTCTGCCTCCCACTCAAACAAGATGGTGTCCCACATGAGCTCTTCTGCGTGCTGTGAAATAGTTGAAGGAATGGTGGAGGTTAGGTAAGAGAGCATACGGGGGCCTATGTGCACAGAGTTCAGAGCTGGGATCTTAAAATGAGGCTATTCCACCCACTGGTCCTGTCTGCAGTGCATCTGAGCTTCACTGCCGGTTAAGCCCCAGCCCTTCACGCCAGCTAAGACAGAGGAAAAACCTTAAAACGGAGAGTTACCTTCAGACTGCTAAAGCTGGCACTCAACAAGGGTGGGGGCTGGTGAAGGAGAAATTTCCTGTTCAGTTGCATGTAGTCCAAATGGACAGCCCTATGCAGGGCCCTAGGGTGCACTAGGTGTCCAGAAGCCTCCTTTCAGTTATCAGTTTAGGTCTTGGTTCCTGGAGGAAATTAAGGACACATGAGTTTAGCCCACCTTCTTGACTCTGCCTCCTCGATCTTCTCAGTGCACCTTGAATGTGTCTAATTGGAAGTATCTATTTTTCACCCAGAAGCTAATGTGGAAACATAGTTTTTAGATTTTCCAATGATTACGGTAGAAGAAGATGTACTGGAAGGAGATGGGGAGAAAAAATGAATCCAGTTGATCCCGGAAACTTAAGGAAAGGTTTTGGTCACTTGAGATCAGCAGATTTCTTCATAAATAGAGAACACTGCGGTCTACTTGGGAACTCTAGTGGTGTAGTGGGTAGGGGCTAAGGCTGCTAACCAAAAGGTCAGCAGTTTGTAGACACTAGGTGCTACTTGGAAACTTTATAGTGCAGTTCTACTTTGTCCGATAATGCTGCTGTGGGATGGAATTGACTCATTGTCAACAGGTCATTCTCGGTTTTTGATGGGGTCAATCTAGGTGCATTTCTAAGTGATAAATTTCAGCCTGTGTAACTTAGTTTAAATGCTTCTGCAAAATGGGAAAAAAAAGTCAGGTATTGCACGGGGTCAGTTTCGTAATATGCAACGTCAGACGTATCATAAGCCCTTGTACAGCTATTCATTGAATAACCTTTGCAGAGGTAAATTGCCAGCAGGTATTTGGCAATTCTACGTTCTCTACTAATGGCATCAACTCCCTTGGTTTAAGGAAGAAAAACACATAACTTGCAAATAAAATGTTTATGAATATTTTGTCTAAGTTTTGCACTTACAGCTCAAATTAATAAAAATATTTTAGTTAAATGTGAACAGCTGGTTAAAGATGTAACTAATAATGTTCCACTCATAGCTGGTTGTTTCAGATAAAATATAGTGAAAGTGTTTGAAATACAGAAAATTCTATATGAAAATGAAGGCTGCCAGACAAAAGTTGATACTCTAAAATAGTTCCTGAGTTATATTATAGCACCTGAATTGTACATACTGAAACTGTTTTTCCCTTTTTACCCAAAAATGTATTCTAATATGCCTATAATTTGTTTAATGTCTTATTCTTTTCTGTTGTAGTCTTATAAAATGAAAATTCAAGCCACTTCCATCACTTAATGTCATGTTTGATTAGTAAAAAGGCACATCCTGCTACGACACTTCAACTTAAAATTGCCTTTTGCCATGTTTAATGTTTTACTTAGTATAGTGGGAAAAAAACAAAGTTTTATTCATTAGCAACTTATTTTCAGTGGGAGGGGAAATAAATGGACCCATGAAACATGCATAAAAGGAAATTCACACTAGATAAGTAGCATGTTAGGATCTGTGAAAACAAAATTTGTGAGAAAAGACTTCCTGGAGAATATGACAATTCCAATGTGGTACCACTCAGATGAATGGATTTTATGCTTCTTTTCTCCTAGGAATAATTGGAGTACCAGCATAGTGATTTTCATTGATAGGGGAACTACTCAGTGTTATGGAAGATTCAGGTTCATTTTATTTATTTTTTGTAATTACAGTTAGCATCCTTCTTGTGCAGATTCTGTCATACACTCAACGTTCCTTTAGATACACAAATGCAATGATAAAGGAGTGATAGAGATACTATTTTAAATTATGCCACAGAACAAACTTCCTGATGTTATAAAAACACCTGAAATTTCAAAGAGTATGCATATAGTCTGAACTTTCGTTTCCTGAATTGTGAACCAACTGAGGAACAAGACAATAGTGGAAAGTAGATGGGAGAAAAAAATATCAGCTTTATTACTGATATATCTGACATTGGCCAATGTAGCTAATGTCTGTAGGTAAACCAGCTTCGTTTAATTAAAACTCAAAATTAGGTAGCATTTCCCAGCATGAAAAATCTCCATCATGAGGCCAAGATTTTCATAGTTAAGTGGACTGATTAACAAATAGCAATTGAGGATGATCTGTACTCAGTGGGGCAGATACATTCTTGGAAGAAAAAGAAGTAAACTGAAACTTGCTGACCCAGTTTTCATTCCAAATTCTTCAGTCTAATTAGGAAGTCATATTACGTGGGTGAAGAGTGAATAAAAGTATAAAGAGGCCAGAAATTTGCTCAAGTAGAGCTTGCTTTACATAGAAGAAATCATCAAGAATCAGGGGAAAAAAAAATGTTTTCTCCTAACAAGAGATATCTTTAAAATTTTATACCGAAATTTTAAATATTCATTTAATCTTTTCTTAAGGCACAGATAATGACATTTCCAAAGTTGGAAAACTGGCTTAAAAATAAGCAAGCAAACACTCAAATCATTTATTTGTGTAGTCAATACATATTTATTATGTGGTAACCATGGTTAGGCACATACAAAATGAGACAAAAATGAAAGTTGTGTTTTCTGCCTTCAAGGTATTCATAGTCCAGTAATGAATCATCTTTTCAAGAAAAACAATCCAGGATAATGTTAATTGTCAAAATAGAAAATATGTACAAATTGAAGTTGGAACTTCGGAGGGAAAATGCCTGAGTCTGAAGAGTTGGGAAAGACTTTTCATAGAAGGTATTGTTTGCATTGAAATGGAAAGGTGAGCAGAAATGTACCATTTGGACAAGTCAGGGAAAGGTGTTTTTCACAGAGGAACACAATATTCTGAGGCAGAAAGGCACAAGAAAGCCTGATGTGTTGGGACATGGCAAGTGGCTCCTTATAATTGGACTGGAAACAGAAGTCGATAAAAATAGCAATAACCCAACACTTACAAAACCTGCTGGGCAGTTTGTTAACCGCCTTGTGGGTATTCTCTCTTTTCTCTGTAACAAGTTGATAAATTAGTTACTATTATTAATCTCATTTTGCTCAAGCTTTAATATACATGGTAACACATCTATGAGTGGTACAGAGCCTGGGATTCAGTCCCTGCTAGATGGACTCTTGACCTTGTCGTGTGAATACCAGGCTATTCTGCTTCCAAAATGGGACATGTTAATAGATGAAACTACACATATAGACGAAGACTGAATCTTAAATTGTCTTGCAGGTCACATTTAGGGACTTAGATTTGATCCTGTAAGCAATGTAATGTACTTACCACTATAATGGGGGGCAGGGGGGGAGGAATCTATGTACTCTCAATTCATTCAAGATAAAAGTTTATTCAATGATGCTTTTTTCCTTATGAAATGCTTATCTGTATATATGTAGATATAATTAATTATAACAGGAACAAGTTCACAGCCAAAAAGAATAAATGACAATTCTAACATGTTCTAACCCACATCAAAGTACATTTATACTATTATTTACTATATTTCTAAATAATGAAATGATACTTTCTGAGGATTTATTCAAAGGAAATGAAACTTGTATAGTATCCTAATTCTGTGTAACTCAATAAAGCTGTTAATTGCTTTTAGAGAACAATACAAAACAAAATGAAATCCAAATCATTTGTTCAGTTATATACTAAGCAACCACTTAATTTATTATCAAATATTTACTCAGTTCCCAGTACATTATAGGCTCTATTCTAGATAATGGAGATACAAGGGAAAATAAAAATATTCCTGCCTTCCTGGAGTTTACATTCTAGTAGAGAAGACAATCAACTTGTAGGATGTCATATGATGTGCGACATGGAGAAGCTAGAGGACTGTAATTTTAAATGTGTGGCCTTTCTTGAGCAAAGATCTGAAGGGAGTGAATCATTTTTATGTGTGTTGCAGGTAGAAGGAAGAGCAAATATAATGTTATATGGCAGATACAAAGAAGACAAACTCTAGTGATTGACTTCAAGTAGTTTATAAGGTCAGTATCACAAAAACAGTTGCTAACTTCAACTCGCGGTGACCCATGTGTGTTAGGGTAGAACTATGCTCCATAAAACCCACTGAACAAACCACTACTGGTGAGTTGATTCTGACTCATAGCAACCCTATAAGACAGAGTAGAACTGCCCCATAGAGTTTCCAAGGAGGGCCTGGCAGATTCAAACTGCTGACCTTTTGGTTAGCAGCTATAGTACTTATCCACTCTGCCACCAGGGTTTCCAAACTTGCCACTCCATATGGTTTTTGATAAACTGATTTTTCAGAAGTAGATCACAAGGCCTTTCTTTTATGGCACCTTTGGGTGGACTGCAACTTTCCACCTTTCAGATAGCAACCAAGCATGTTAACCATTTGCACCACTCAGGGACAAACATGTTAATAACTACAAGATAATATAAAATGTAGTATAGTGTAGTGTAATAATAGCTGGCTCCAGTGTCCATTTACCTTGATTTGACTCCCATATCTTTCCTTATTACTTGGTGCTTTAAACTGGGCAAGTAACAGCCTTGTAATAGGGTCATTCTGGGTTAGATAGTACAGTGTCAATCATACTGGAAGTACCTAGGAAATACATATTGTTGAGAAAAAAACATATCATGCTTTATATTCAAACAGTACTTTATCCAAGGTACCTATTCTGAAATGTTCTTATGTGATTTTAAATTGAGTTACGGCAGGCAATTTTTATTCAACCCATGTTAAGAATGGGGAAACAAAGCATCGGAAGGTTAAATGCCTCACGAAAGTTCTACTGCTGCTGTCCCTTATTTCTAGTTTGTAGACCTTGCTTTCCACCTACCACCATCACACTTGAAAGTAGACTCTGCTGCTCTCAAGGTTTATACCAGGCAAGCCAATATACCACAAAGCCAAAAAACAAACCTACTGCCATCAAGTCAGTTCTCACTCATAGCAACCCTATAAAACACATTAGAGCTGACCCACAGAGTTTCCAAGGAGCATCTGGAATATTTGAACTGCTGACTGTTTGGCTAGCAGACAAAGCACTTAACCACTATTCAACCAGGGCAAGAGTTATACAGAGGGGCAGAAACCCTTCTAGAGCAAGTAAATTCTGGAAGACAGAACAAATTCAGACAGAAAGGAACAGGAGTAGGGGGATGTGTTTTAATGAAAGAGAAAGAATTAGCATTCTGAAAACTAAGGAGATTTTTATCGGGGGCTGCAAAACTAGAATGATGGGGAAACAGTGCTTAGACTACTTTGAAGCAGAAGATTTATATTTAGAAGTGCAGGGAACTAGGCAGCAACCATAGTCAAGTTGAGGCCAGATGGTAGAGAGCTTTAAATGTCAAGCTAAGGTATTTGAGCTTTATTTTTGGCACTGGGGAAACTATTGATGGTTTTTAAGTGGAAGAGTGATACGGAAAAATGTACATTTTAAGCATTTTTAGGAGGAAACTCTGATAGAATGGATAAGAGTAGCAGGGAACAGACACAGGGACAGCAATCCGGAGAATGTCAGTAATTCAAGGGAAAGAAATATCCAGAAAGGCTCATATTAGGATAAATTAATATAGTTAAAATTAAATTCATTTCAACACAAAAGCTTCCCGTTTTGTGAAATCAAAGCTCCCCTAATTTGGAAGTTTAGTTATCTCCAGGTGCCCCAGGTGGGGAGCGTGCATGGAGTAGGCTGTTTCTGGAACATTTTGCTTGTGCTCTGCTGCACGTTTCGGATGGTAACAGTTTGAATGTGACACGTTGCACATGCCGCTTTGGAAACATATGAGGAAACATTAAATGCAAGTGCCATGCAATGCATAACGTAGAATACGACTGATGCCTTTTTTTCCCCTCTCTGCTTGGTAGCTGTAGTTAGTACTTTGAGACTCCAACAAGTCCCAGTATCTGCTCTACTGACTGCAGGAGCAGCAGTCCAGAGAAACACCATCACAGCTGGTTTTATGATTATCAGAGCATTATGAGATGGTATAGACAATAACATCATCTAATGAACGTAAAGCCACTTTGTGGAAGGAGAATCCACTGGGAAGCAAAGCATGGCGAGTGGAGAACTATTAACCTAGGATATGACCTCTGATGTCCAAGGTTCCCTCGTGCTCCTCTTTCCCTTGCCTAGTTCATTAAAAAACAAACCAAACAAATCTTATCTTTAGTAGTAGAGTCACTGGCTATCCCTGCTCATTTCTTGGTACATGTGTGCTGGTGCCAAACACTTTAATGAGGCTTTGTTTACAATGACAACTAGAGGAGTAAACTATTATTTTACTGGACTCATGAAAAATACTTGTTAATTAGCTTGAAAACAAAATATCTTTTTCAAACCTGCAGCCATTCTGTGTCAGAATGGAATCTCGTTAGACTGTTGGGAAGATGAGACATGTATGGAGCAGAGAGAAATAGTGTGCTGTCACCGGACAGGGAGAGCAGTGGAAGCTGCATATAGGTGGGCATGTAAATTTATACAGGAATGTACATTTTCACTCAGTCATATTAAATAAAAAAAAAAAAAGAATGGAATCTTGTTAGCTCTCAATAGCTAAGTAGAATCTGACCTGCCAGTGCAGCCCAGGAAAACTTAGAGACTCCCTCAGCCAACTTCATGGCTAGGTACATTACTTCTAGACTCCATGATGTGACGACTTCTGAATTGCAGAAGGTATCAATGTGGTCTCTACCATAAGGAAAGTCGTAATGTAATTATCAACCAAAATTCTCTGTGCTCATCATCTGCTACTTATAAAAAAAATATAAAAAAAATACTCAGTTATGAATACTTAAATACTTTGACTCACTTGAGAGTCAGAAAGTGTGTATATATATATATATGTATATATATATATATATATTATTCTCCTGTGAGCTGTTGGTGGAATTCAAAACTTCAGAGGTCACTTAACTCTGAGATTAAGTGTAAATGTTGTGGCTATGGAACGATTAACTGGAATATGATTCCAGTAAACAAATGTGAATTTTCTTGTGACATTTTCCTGGAGTGAGTAGTTCATCCACTTCTGGAGTATAAAGAAGCAGAAAGCATCCAGAAAGGAGGATGGGAGATGCTATCGACCGATTTGTGTCCCTCGCAATATGTGAGTCAACTCAGCTTGGCTATGATTCCAAGTACCGTGTAGGTGTCTTGTAGTGTTGTATGATGTGATATCTTGTAAATGCTAACCTCTGTCATGTTAGTCAAAAAACAAAGCAAACCTACTGCTGACGAGTTGATTTTGACTCACAGCGACCCTCTAGGACAGAGTAGAAATGCTTCACGGGGCTTCCAAGGAGCGCCCAGTGGATTTGAACCACCAGCCTTTTGGTGGACAGCTGTAACACTTAACAACGGTATCACCAGGTCAGCACAAGCTGGCATTCACTTATTAGCAGTGGCTTTTTATAGTTTTAATAGGGCACGATAATAGGCAGTTATGTAAATGAGTCAGGACACAATCTACAAGTTTAGGTTGTATGTTTTGAGTCAATCTCTTTTGAGACAAAAAAGAAAAAAGCAAACAAAGAGGAAAAGGACCTTCTATCACCAAGATAGAAGAGCCAGAAGCAGAATATGGTTTTGGACCTGGGGTCTGTGCACTGAGGAACTCCTAGCTCCTGGGAAGGATTGGTGACAAGAACCTCACCCCAGAGCAGACAGAAAGGAAGAAGCCTCCCCCTGGAGCTGGCATACTGAATTTGGAATTCTAACCTCCTAAACGGAAAGAATAGGTTTGTATTTGTTAAAACCACCCATCTATGGTGTTTCTGTTACCGCAGAACTAGATAACAAAGATACAAGGGCTATAGCAAAAGGAAAAGAAACAGTAAAAGAAGCTGAAAAAGGGGAGGAGAGAGAAAGGGAGGGGAGAAGGTAGGAGGGGAAAGGAAGAGACAGGAAGGAAGGAGAGGGCACGGATGGGAGAGGAGAGGAGAGGATGCGGGGAGAGGACTGGAGCAGATCAAAGCCTGTCAGCAGCGAAAATACTGCTTAGTACCCTAGCGTCATCCGACTCTACGGCACTTGGCTGGCTGGCACCCTAGCGTCATGAGAATTTTTCTAGCTGGTACTCTAAAGCTTGCCTATGAGAGTTTCTGTAGCTGCATAACTTTCTTTTTATTGTAATCAGTGAACGACAAATCACCATCAAGGTTTATTTATCCTGGATAGCAGAAATCATTTGGTACTTCCACCGGAGATGATTGAGAAATGGCTGCTTAGACTGTTTACATTACTTGTAAATAGGTGGAACACCAAAGTTGAGTGAAATTTTGTGATAATTTGCTTTCATTCTTCTGATAAAAGTCTCCTCAACTCGTACGGTCTTATGAGTGTAAGATCTCACTGGAATTCCTTTCTCTGACTCACCAGGTCATCCAAAGAGCACATCGAGATTTCTGAAAGAGAGCACTGTAAGTCAAATTGTACTTCGGTCCACTCGAGTCATTCATGGAGTTGTTGCTGTCATTGGAATCGTCCTCAGGATGACAGCCAGAGAGCTTGCCTAGGCCAAGATAAATGCATTAGAAAGCAAAAGAGGAATGCTGCTCAATGGGCAGTGAAAATCAATGAGGGCAAATTGGGCCATTTTTGTCTCGCTGCCTTGTACTGTCCATTAAACCCTATTTGCTGGTTCATGGTTGTTCACTTCATTTACTTTCTAATCCTTTTTTTGCCAGCTTGGCACATCTCCAGGTTAGTGCAATCCTGTTAATTGCCATCGCTCGCTACTGACTAACTGTGACACAGGGCTTATCACCTCATTACAGGGATTGGAAATGAAACTCTATGCATGAAACCCAGCTTGAAGCCTGGTTTGTTTAGGATTGGGGCTTAAATCAGACATGATCTCACAGTTTCTTGGGAATGGAGATTTTCCATGTCCTCATACCCAAAGGAGCTGGGATTCTCTTTAAGCATGCAGTCTCATTGCCACTGTGATTACTGTGTGTTTTCAGGAATAGCTTGAAGAGTAGACTATTTTATGATGGGGTGAAGATTTTGGAGTTTTCTTTCTGTAAGCAATTCAGGACCCTTAAACACTAGGTATGGGCCTATGTTTCACAATTTATCATGTTGTATTTTAACTGGTAATCTGTTTTTTTACTAAAGAGGGATCTTCTAGAGGGGAAGGAAGTTGTATTTTTTTATTTTTGTTCCCAGCAGTTTGCATACTGTTGGCCAGTAATAATTTGTTGGTTCTGTACCAACAAAGCATTTATTGAGCATCTGCCTAATACAGTGGGTGCATTCTCAAAAGGACTGTGGGATAAATGCTATGATTCAATATTCTTGATTACAGAACTCGAGGCCAGAGAGGTTAAATCTCATGTCTATGATCTACAAAACTGGGACTCAAGATGGGGATAACTGGCTCTGAAGACTTTAGTTTATCTATTCTTCCGTATTAAAGATGTTTAGTAAATTTGATTTCATAGTAAGACCATGAGAAAATGAATCAGGTACAGCAAGTGTCTTCTGGTAATCTGAAGACAATCTTTCTAAATGGTTTCCTTAAAAAACCGCTAACTACGTGGAAATACAGAAAACACATAAAATTCTTATTTAATCACTTACTTTTACTAAAGTATCGAATAATGTCCAAAAGACAAAACAACTGCTTTTCGGAAAACAAATTTAATCCTTCTATTTTTTTTTTCTTTGGAATCCTGGTGGCACAATGGTTAAGAGCTACAGCTGATAACCAAAAGGTAGCAGTTCAATGCCACCAGCCAGTCCTTGGAAACTCAGTGGGGCAGTTCTATTCTGTACCACAGGGTCACTATGGGTGGAAACTGACTTGACCGCAATTTTACTTTATTTTTTTAAATACACGTATATATATATGTATTTCCTTCTGTATATGGTATACCTAATTATTCAAAGAGAAATCATCGTGAGATTTAGATTTAATATTCAGGAAGAAAATTTGACCTCTCAAAAAATAGATATGGCTTTCTTTTATGAGTGTGCGTTGGTGTAACTTCACTGTCTTTTAGTTATTGAATGTTGATTGGAACTGCGAGAATCTGTCTTTCAATTTCTCAGTCAAAATAACAAACTTTAGCATCACTTCCTCATAAGGAATTAGACAAGCATTCTGGCCTTCTGTATCACTTGTAAGCGTATACAGGACTCCATACTTACACACAAAGGCTCTCTATATATTTTCTGCACACTCCGTGTGACGAGTTCCACATGCCTCCTGTGCTAATCTGGACAAATTCCAATGTGAGTAATGATTTTCGGCCACCTCAGTTCCCTCTAGCACTTCACTTGGATACATTATTTTCCTTTACTCTGTGTCTCCAAGTCTGACACAGTTATGTTCCGAGTGCTGAATTATTTTCTCCCATGTAGTATGCAACTTGATTTGTCGGTTAAAATAATGAAACTACCTACTTTTCACATTTTATGATAAGTGTGAAGTACTGGAATTAAAAAAAAAATGTTAAGACTTCTTTTATATCCTTGCACAACTTGTCACACAAAATTTATATACATACAAATATGCTCCCCTCCCTTTTATTTATTGTCACCCTCTGGAAATTCACTGTATCGTGCATTGTCGTGTGTATCATTAGACTCCACACCAAATTTCCAATTGTGAGAAAATTCTTGTTCTTTTTTAATGCTATTGCTCTTCATACTAATTCTGTTTCTGTAGGCTTTAAGGTGGTTGCTCCAAGCTGTATAAAATGTTTCTGGTTTTATTTATTCACTTATTTTTTATTTTTTTGGTCTCAGTGGTAAATATCAAACTTCCCAGGGGCAAGACAACAGTTGGCAATGTTTATCCTGCAACTCATCACTTTCTATCGAACTTCTAAAGTCATTTTCATTTTTGTAGGCCAGAATTCAACCGAGAATTTTTGAACAATTTCCTTTTGCTTTTACAAAAAAGTCATGTTACATACTGAAGTTTCACTTAAAAATCGTTGGTAGTTTTAGTACTTCTGCCCTTGTACAACTGGGAGATTTGTGAACCAGTGGTTTCCCTCCTCCTAATGCCACCTATTCATTTGTGGGTACTGAGCTGTTCCAATCAATGATGCTATAAAAAGAGTCCAAGGTAAGAAACCCTGTACGAATCAATAGTGGACTGCTTTGACCTTGAGTATTTATTTACACACTCATTCAACAAATATTTACTGAGCATCTACTGTTGTCAGTGTGCCTTTGAGATTTCTTGACATTCACTTGTTCCGACCACCGACGTCCAGTTCTCTAATTATTAACCTTCTTACTTCCACAATTCAAACTTGGAATTCTGAAACATTTCTGTCTGAAAATTCTCTTGATTTTTCCTGAAGCCCAGGCTCTCATACTCAGGCTGTAGAATAAGTATCTTCTGAACATAAGCCAAAGAAATATTTTAATGATAAGTTCTCAGCTCGAACAGGCACACTTTTGCAAGCACTCTTGTAAATTGAAAGCATGCATCTGTGTTAATGTTTCAGTCTGCAAAAATACATATATAATCTGTAAACTAGTTTGGGTATTCTATAATGAAATGGAAGCAAATTTTGTTACTAAGCAAATGCTATACCATCGACCCTGAAAATAGCTTTGTTGTTAAAAACCAACCAGCAGTCACCTGTCAGTTTGTTATGTTGAGGTGGCTTGTACAGTGCTGTGATGCTGAAAGCTATGCCACTGATATTTCAAATAGCACCAGTTTTTCTCATAGTGGATAGGTTTTAGTTGATCTTCCATGCTAAGACAGACTAGGAAGAAGGGCCTGGATATCTAATCCTAAAAAAAAAAAAAAAAATAGCCAGTGAAAATCTTATGAATGGCAGTGGAACTTCACCTTATACCACGCTGGAAGATGAGCCTCTCAGGTTGGAAGGACCTGAAAACGAAACCCCAAAACGTGACTGGGGAAGAGTTGCCACTTCAAAGTGAAGTCGATCTTAATGACATGGATGAAGTAAAGCATCTGGGACCTTAATTTGCTTGTAAGTTTTGACTCAAAATGAGAATAAATACAAATGTGCATTAATAACAGGCACAAGAAATGTACAAAGAACAAATCTAGGAAAATTGAAAGTTGTCAAAAAAAAAAGAGAGTGGAATAGTGAAGATAGATATCCTTGGTATTACTGAGCTAAAATGAACTGATATTGGTTACTTTGAATTAGACAACTATATGGTCTCCTATTCCAGGCTTGACAAACTGAAGAGGAGTACACATTCGTTGTCAAAAAGAACATTTAAAGACTTATACTGAGGTACAACACTGTCACTGATAAGGTAATATCTGTATGCCAACAAGGAAGATCAGTTAATATGACTATTACTCACATTTATGCTCCAATCACTAATACCAAAGAAAAATAAATTAAAGATTCTACCTACCTATGCAGTCTGAAAATGATCAAATATACAATCAAGATGCATTGATAACTGCTGATGATTGGAAGGAATGCAGGAAATAAAGAAGAAGGATTAGCAACTGGAAGACATAGCCTTGGAGATAGAAACTATACTGGAGATCAAATTACAGACTTTTGCAGTGATCTGACTCGATGGCACTTGCCTTGGCTGTTTATTTGCAATACCTTTTCTCAACAATATAAAGACTGTACATATGGACATCGCCAGACAGAACAAAACACAAATCAAATCAACTCCATCTGTGTAAAGAAATAATTGGAGAAGTTCAATGTTACCAGTCAGGAGAAGATCAGGGGCCAACTGCAGGGAAGACCATCAATTGTTCCTGTACACATTCAAGCTGAAGCTGAAGAAAATTAAAGCAAGTCTATGAAAAGTTGACCTTGAGTAAATGCCATCTGAGTTTAGAGACCATTTCAAGAACAGATTTGAGACACTGAGCACTATTGACACAAGACCAGAAATGACATCATATATGAAGAACAAAAATTCATTAAAAAATCAGGAAAGAAGCAAAAACCAAAATGAAGGACAGAGGAGACTTGGAAACTTGATTTTTGACACCAAGTAGCAAATGGAAGAAATTAAGCAAAAGAACTGAACAGAAAATTTCAAAGTGTGGCTTCAACAGACTGGAGTTAGAAAACCCAAAAGGAAGAACATGTTTGGAATTTCTCAAGCTGAAAGAACTGAAGAGAAACCACAAGCCTTGAACTTCACTACTGAAGGATTCTGTGGGTAAAATACTGAATGATGAATAAGACCTCAGAAGAAGATGGAAAGAAAACAGATTCACTGTTGACCGGTTGGTCAGCATTCGATCATTTCAGAAGGCAGTACATTATGAAGAGCCAACCATACTGGAGGAAAAATTCTAATCTACTTTGAAGGCATTGGTGAAAGCAAGGCTTAAGGGACAGAGGAAATGCCAATAGGAATACCAATAGAAACATTTCTGTACACAGATGCAATGCTTGAAGTGTTTTCTTGCCTATGCTGAGAGATTTGAAAGACAGCTACTTGGTAAACCGATGAGAAGAGTTCGTATTTGCATCCATTGCAAAGAAGGCAATCCAACAAAATGCAAAAATTACTAACAATGTCACTAATACAATATGCAAGTAAAATTTCTCTGAAGATAACTGAAGAGTAGTTGCAGGAGTATATCAACAGGGAATTGCCGGCGATTCAAGTCAGATTAAGAAGAGGATGTGAAAAAAGGATATCACTGCTGATGTTAGATAGACTTGACTGAAAGCAAAGAATATCAGAAAGATGTTTGCACATGTTTTGAGTATGTAAATCCCTTCAACTATGCAGATCATAACAAAGTATGACGAACGTTGTGAAGAATGGGAATTCCAGGCCACTTAATTGTGCTCATGAAGAGTCTGTACATATACTGAGAAGCAGTTCAAACATTATAAGGGGATACTACATGGTTTAAAATCAAGAATGATGTGCATCAGAGTTTTATCTTTTAACCACACTTATTCAATCAGTATGCAGAGCAAATGACCTAAGAAGCTGGACTATATGAAGAAGATCACATCAAGCCTGGAGGAAAACTCGCTGATAACCTGTGATATGTAGATGATACAACTTTCCTTGCTGAAAGCGAAGAGGTCTTGAAACACTGATGAAGATCTAAGTAAGGATTACAACTCAACATAAAACGAAAAGTTCTCACAACTGGATCAATAAGCAACATCATGAGCAATGAAGAAAAGTTTAAGGTTGACAAGGATTTCATTCTACTTGAATCCACAATCAAAACCCAGAGAACGAACAATAAAGAATAAAATGACATATTGCATTGGGTATATCTGCTGCAAAATACTTCTTTAAAGTGTTCAAAATAAAAATTTCCACTTCAGGACTAAGGTGCTCCTCACCCAAGCTGCAGTATTTTTAATCATCTAATGTACATGAGACTCCCACTTGTCTGTTACCCTGTTGTATTGTGGGGGCTTGCATGTTGCTGCCGTTCTGGGAGCTATGCCACTGGCATTCAGATATCAGCAGGGCCACCCACGGAGGACAGGTTTCAGCAACTTCCAGACTAAGACAGACTAGGAAGAAGGACCTAGCAGTCTACTTCTGAAAAGAGTTAGCCAGGAAAAAAATGTTATGAATAGCAATCAAACATTGTCTAATATAGTACTTGAAAATAACACCCTGGATTGGAAGACACTTGAAAGATGACTGGACAAGAGCTGCCTTCTCAACATAGAGTCAATCTTAATGATGTGAGTGGAGTATGACTTTCAGGATCTTCATTTGCTGATGTGGCAAGACTCAAAGTGAGATGAAAATGGCAGCAACTATCCATTAATAATCAGAATGTGGAATATATGAAATATAAAGCTAGGAAAACTAGAAGTCATCAAAACTATAATGGAATTCACAAACACCAGTATCCTAAGTCTTGTTCTTAGGTGCTGCTGAGTCAGTTTTGACTCATAAAGACCCTCTAGGTCAGAGTAGAACTGCCCATAGAGTTTCCAAGGAGCACCTGGTGGATCTGAACTGCCAGACTCTTGGTTAGCAGCAATTGCACTTCACCACTACACCACCAGGGTTTACTAAGAATCGGTGAGCTGAAAAGGATAGATGTTTGCCATTCTGAACTGGAAAATCGTGTGGTCTAGCAGGCTAGGAAGGACAATTTAAAGAGCATGGTGTTGCGTTTACTGTCAAAAACAACATTTCAAGATCTATCCTGAAGTACAGTGCTGTCACTGGTAGTATAATACCCATACTCCTAAAAGGAAGGCCAGTTACTACAACTATTATTCAAATTTATGCACCAACCACTGAGGGTCAAAGATGAAGAAATTAAAGACTTAAAGATACATTGATTATCACTGTGTTTTATTGCCTATGCAAAGGCATTCAACTGTGTGGATCATAACGAATTGTAGATAACATCACAGAGAATGGCAATTTCAAAACAATTGTGCATATGAGGAAACTACATGGATCAAGAGGCAGTCATGTAAACAGAACAAGGGGAGATGGCATGGTTTCAAGTCAGGAAAAGTGTGTATCAGGGTTATATCCTTTCACTCTAACTTTTCAATGTGTATGCTCAAAATCTGAGAAACTTGATAACATGAATATGAATGCAGTATGAGGATGAATGGGCCATGAGGATTGGAGGAAGACACATTAATAACCTGTTTATGCAAATGACACAACTTTGCTTGCTGAATGTGAAAAGAATTTGAAACATCGATGAAGATCAAAGACTACAGCCTTCACTGTGGATTTCACCTCAACGTCAAGAAAACAAAATTCTTCACAACTGGAACAGTAACTAACATCATGATAAATGGAGAAAAGATTGAAGTTGTCAAGGATTTCATTTTACGTGGGTCCACAATTAACAACCATGGAAGCAGGAGTTAAGAAATCAAAATCTGCTGTAAAACACCTGTTTAAAGTGTTGAAAAGTAAAGATGTCACCTTGAAGATGAAGTAGTGCTGGACTCAAGTCACAGTATTTTCAACTGCATCATATGCATGGAAAAGCTGGACAATGAACAAGGGAGATAGACTGAAGATGAATTGGTGCCTTTCAGTTGTGGTGTTGGAGAAGAATACTGAACATAGCAAAGACTGTCAAAAGAACAAACAGATCTACCCAGGAAGAACTACAACCAGAGTGCTCCTTAGAAGCAAGGATGACAAGACTGCACCTTATATACTTTGGGTATGTTGACAGGAAAGATCAGTTCCTGGAGGCGGACATCATGCTTGATAAAGTTGACAGTAAGGGAGAAAGAGGAAGGCCCTCTACAAGGTTGGTTGACACAGTGGCTGCAACAATGGCCTTAAGCATGGCCAGGACTGGTAGCTGTCTCATTCTGTTGTAAATGAGGTTGCTCTGAATCAGAACTAACTCAGTGGACACCTAACAACAACAAGGTAACATATGTGTGAGAAAACTGAATAATAAATAAGGAAGAAAGAAGGATATATGCTTCTGAATACTGATGTTACCATGGATTGCCAGAAAAGAGAACAAATCTGTCTTGGAAGAACTACAGATCTTTGAAAATGGGGATGGCTAGACATCGTGTCCCATACTCTGGAGATTTAATCAGGAAGGACCAGTTCCTGGAGGAGGAAAAGTAAAAGATCAATGAAAAAAGAGGAAGACTATCAATGAGGATTGACCCAGCACTTGAAAGAATAGGCTCGAACTTAACAATTGTGAGGATGGCACGAAACTGGATAATGTTCCATTGTATGTAAGGTCACTATAAGCTAGTACCAACTTGACAGTACTCAATAGTGACAACATTAAAATCTAATGAAAAGTTTGATTTCTGGTGTTTAAATTGTACATTGAAATGGAAACTGCAGGCTGAAGTTTTGAATATATGATTTTATGCTATTTTAAAGAAAACTATTCTACTTAAGTGAAATGTCAGTGAACCGTGAAATTAATATTAAAGTATATGTGTATCTGGGGCCTTGGTTATATAGTGGTTAACAGCTTAGCCGCTAACCAGAAAGTTGACAGTTTGAGTCCACCAACCACTTCTTGGAAACCCTGTGGGGCAGTTCTGCAATGTCATACAACGTAACTTACGAGCCGGAACAGAAGCAACTGTCAACAGGTTTAGTTTTTGGTATATGTATACTTATGTGACATAAGTGACATAAGAAGCTATATAGACACAGATTAAGCCTTTTAAATATAATACTTATGACTAGTTAGTCCCTAGGGGTATGCTTCAGAAAACAGTTGTCAAAAGTAGAGGCAGAGAGATCCTCAAGGGAGATATTATTATCCATGTCGTATTTCCATTTTCTAACATTTAAAATGAAAATAATATTGTTAGAATAAACTGCAGAATAATTTACAGATTCAATGATATTTAGATTCAACAGCTACGGGAATATTTATTGTTTATTTGATTTCATGTTCAGGTTTGGGATATCAAAAGACGGTAAAAATAAAGAAAAAAATTATTTTCTCATTGTTTCTAAGCTGAGAAAATATTGTTAGTGTGACCAGATATTTTCACACAAGTTCTCCTATTTTATTCAGTTTTAATATCAGGCTAAGAACTCAAGTAACTTAAGGACAAGACACCTAAACTTAGAGAGTAAAAAAAGGCTCATGTATATGGAAACCTGAGCAACAGGAAAAATTCTGCAGTCACAAGTCAAAAAATTCCTTAGATACTACAAAGAAATTAACTAAAGTTGGTAGAAAGATAAAGATGTAGTATTTCCAAGAGTTTCTTTTTTTTTAATCCTTGTCACAACTTCAATGTTAACAAAATGAAAAATTCTCAAAACATTATTATAATTTTTATAAATGTGCTTATGAATACATTTAGTTTTAATTACAACATATATAACACATGAACAGGTTGCCAGATACTTTCTTGAATTCAGTAAATCCAAGAATTAAAATTAAAGCTTAAAGCTGCTTCATAATAATTAATTTGGTTGAATTTAGATATTTTTTGTATCTAAATTCAACCAAATTAATTATTATGAAGCAGCTTTAAGCTAGTCGGATCCAACTCGACGCCACTTGATATTTTTAGGTATTTTTTATACACTGCTATCTTCAAATAAGACACTAAGATATTTTAAAATTACCTTTTTAGTAACCATAAATTGTTATATTTAGTGAATTTGATGATTAAAATTTTACAAAGTGTGTGCAGGACAGAAAGAATTTATTTCTAAGTCTATAGTTTGTTCAGTAGGCATCAGGAAGTTAGAGCTAATGAACTGTGGTATTTTGTGACATTTCATTAATAACTTTTTTCTCCTCTGTTCTTAGACAATTTTTGTACACTTAGCAATTTTCTGCCAAGTTATGATCAGCTAGTGACTAATTTCCCTATCACTGTTTTATGCAAGACATATGAAACATCTTTATGTCCTAACTAGAAACGGTCTTCTGGTAACTCCTTTTACAATACTGTACCTTCTTACATGTTTGGATGGAGAAACAGAAAAATGTATAATGGATAAATTAGCCTTCATGCTCTTTTTATGTCTTTTGTTGTTATTAATTCTACATTTGCTTAGTATTTATGTTCTTTTTTTATTTTGGTATGTAGGATTATTGGTTTCCTTTGTGTCACCTTAAAATGTGCCCCTATTTTTCTAAGCTTAATGTTTTGTTTTACTATCACCTTAACTTCCTCTCCATATCAAAGGTTATGACTATACTACTTGGTCCCTCTTTTTTCTGTTTTAATGTCATCTCTGTTCCCCTGTTTACAGTGTTTTAGCTTTGCCTTACTTTTGTGACATCCCTATTGGGTTCATATCTGGTTATTCTGTCTTGTGTTCTAGTCTTGGATTACTACCTGATATTATCAAGTCTCTATCTGAAGGAGTTTTAAAAATATTTCTTGTAATCTTGGTTTTGTTTTTACAGACTTCATCATCTTCTGTTTATCTGGAAATGCCCTAATTTTGACATCTTATTTAAAGGACACTTTTGCTAGACACTTAATTCTTGGTTGGCATTTTTTTCTTATTTTTCCCTTCAAAGATTTATATGTATCGTTCCATTGCCTTCTTGCCTGCATGCTTTTTGCTGATTAGTCAGAGTTTAGTCTTACTAACTTTCTTTCCCTGGTGAATTTTTGTTTATCTCTAGTCATTCTTAACAATGTCTCTGTCTTTTGGCAAGTTTCATCATAATGTGTCTTAGTGACTTTCTTTTGACGTCTACCTTGTATACAGTTTAATGAGTTTTGTGAGTAGATACCCTCACCTTTCATGACAACAGGAAGTTTTTTTCTAACAATCCTCCACAATTCTCTGTATTTTCTTTCTTTTTAATTATGATTGGGTGAAAATGTACAATCCCTTACAAATTTGTATGCCCACCTGTGTGCAGCTTCCTCTGCTCTCCCTGCCCAGTGACAGCACATTTCTTGTCTCCGTTCTATACATGTCACATCCTCCTAACAATCTCCTGTCCCCTCCTCTCCATCCTCTCCCCCTCCTCCAGCAAGAGGTCAGCAGGACAATATCCTATAGATGCATAGAACCATAAAGTGCACATACAACAAGGCCACTCTGTGTGGCCAAGTCTAATTCATTCCTGTCCAAAGAGTTGACTTCCATTATGATTTATGGACAAAAGCAGCATCGGGGCCAGGGGCCATGCTCTCTGATGAACTCTGAGGCCCCTGGACCATCAATTGCAATCTTTTAGTGGAGTTCTCAGAGTGCATCCCTTTTAATTCTCCTGTTGCCAGTGAGACTCAACTTTATGAACTCCATCATGGGTATCACTGGTGGTGGCCAGGCACCGTCCAGTTCCTCGAGTCACATGTCGATATAGTCACCTACTCACGTGGGTTTCTCTGTCTTCTGGGTTCTCTTTCCTCCATGTCATTTTTGTCCTTGGTGATCGTCCATTCCTGCTGAGTTGGGACCATTTCGTGTACCTCGGGTGGCAGCTTGTCAGCTTTTAAGACCTCAGATGCCACTCACCAATGTGGGGTGCAGAAGACTCTCTTAGCAAAATGCTAGTTATGCCAGTTTCCCTTGATGTCCCTTGAGAGGCATGGTCCCAGAGAAGCATTCTACTCTGTCCTTGCAATACTGGGTTCAGATGGAGCAGTAATCATACTATGTAGAAGTCCATTTAAAATTGGTCTTGTTTCTAATGGGTGTTGTCACTGATTTCACCTAGCCAAATTTCTATCAACTATCTAATCTGTACCCTACCTTCTTGCTCCCTCCCTCCCCACCCTTGAAGCCTTCAAGGTGTCTTTTCTTCTATGCTTGAGTATGTTTTGAAGTTCTTGTTGTAGGGGTCTTTCACAATATTTGTCCTTGTGCCACTGACTGCTTTTACTCAACATGTCTTCCAATTGAAACCAAGTTATGAGATGCTTCCTAAAATCTTTATCATTGCATAGTGTTCCATTGAGTGTGTCCACCAGAGTTTGTTTATCCATTCCTCTGTGGTACATCTGCGTTGATTTCATCATTTTGCTAGTGTGTACTATGTTGCAGCAAACATTCACGTGCCGTGTATCCATTGGTGTGAATGAACCTGACTCTGCAGGATATATTGCAAGCAGTAGAATTACTGGGGCAAATGGTACATCTATTTCCAGCTTTTTAAGGAAGCACCAGATTGCTTTCCAAAGAGGTTCTATCATTTTGCAATCCCTCTAACAGTATAAGAGATTTCCAATTTATCCACAGTCTCTCCAGCATTTATTGCTTTGTGTTTCGTGGACCAGGGACAACTTTATTAGGGTGAGATGGTATCTCATCATACTTTTGATTTGAATTTCTTTAAGAGCTAGTGATCAGGAGCATGTCCATGTGTGTTTTTTGGCTGCCTGCATGTCCTCCTTAGATATGTGTCTGTCCATCTCCTTTGCCCATTGTTTAACTGGATTATTAATCTTTGTCTTACTAATATTTTGTAGTACCTTGAAGATTATGGAGATCAGAAGTTTGTCCAACATGTAGTTGACAAATATCTTTTCCAGTTCTGTAGGCAGTCTCTTAATTCTTTTCATAAAGTCTTTGGATGAGCAAAAGTGTTTGATTCTTAATAGTTCCCATTTTTCTATTTTCTCTTCTGTTAATTGTGGTTTGTTAGTCAGATTTTGAAGTCTGTCTACGTTGTATATTAAAACTTTTATTGTTGATCCTATTTTTTCTAGGATGAGCTTTACAGTTTTATAAATATTTATGTCTTTTATCCAATTTGAGTTTGTTTCTGTATAAGGTGTGAGATATGGGTCTTGTTTCCATTTTTTGCAGACAGATAACCAATTTTGGCAGCACCATTTGTTGAAGAGATTGCTTTTACCCCACCCTAATGTCTTAGGGCCTTTGTCGAATATCAGCTGTTTATAGGATGATGGTGGCATCTCTGGGGTCTCAACACTGTTCCCTTGATCTATCTGTCTATTTTTGTACCAGTACCAGACTGTTCTGACTACTGTGGCAGTGTAATACTTTCTACATTTGGGTAGTGAGAGGCCTCCCAGTGTGTTCTTCTTCTTCAGTAGTGCTTTACTTATCTGGGACTTCTTCCCTTTCAAAACAAAGTTGGTGATTTCTTTCTCCGTCTCATGAAAAAATGTCACAGGAATTTGTACTGGCATTGCATTATGTAAGTAGATTGCTTTAGGTGAACTAGGCATTTTCACAATGTTAATTCTTCTTATCCATGAACAGGGTAGCTTTCTCTACTTATGTAAGTATCTCTTAGTTTCTTATAATAAGGCCTTGCAGTTCTCTTTGTAAAGGTCTGTTATTTATCTGGTTAGATTTATTCCTAGGTACTTTATCTTCTTGGGGGCTATAGAAAACAGTATTGATTTGGTGATTCCTTCTTTAATAATCTCATTGTTGGTATAAAGGAATCTTACTGGCACTTTGCTGACCTCTTCTATCAGCCTGAGTAGTTTACTTATGGATTCTTTAGGATTCTCTGCATGTACAATCATATCATGCAAACATCTTTGCAGATGCAGATGCCCTTTACTTCTTGGTCTTGTCTAATTGCTCTGGCTAGAACTAGTATCACAATGTTGAATAGGAGAGGTGAGAGTGGGCATCCCTGTCTAGTTCCTGTTCTCAAGAGAAAGTCTTTCAGTCTCTCTCCATTCAGGATGACATAGGCAGTTAGCTTTGTATAAATGGCCTTAGTGCATTGAGGAATTTGCCATATTCCTATTTTGCTGAGAGTTTTTAGCATGACTGCATGTTAGACTTTATCAAAAGGCTTTTCTGCATCAATAGACAAAATCAGGTGATTCTTGTCTTTTGTGTTATTTGTGAGGCTGACCACATTGTTTTCCCGATATTGAACCAGCCTTGCATCCCTGGTACGAATCCAAATTGGTCATGATGAATTATTTTTTTTGGTATGTTGTTGTATTCTGTTCGCAAGCATTTTGTTGAAGAATTTTGCATCAGGGTTCATGAGTTATATAGTCTTCAGTTCTCCTTTTTTGTTGGGTCTTTCCGTTTGTTACCAAGGTTATGCTGGCTTCATAGAACAAATTTGGGAGTATTCCACCCCTTTCTATGCTGTGAAATAGTCTCAGTAGTATTGGAAATAACTTTTCTCTAAAAGCTTGGTAGAATTCTGCAGTGAAGCCATCTGGGTCAGAGCTTTCATTGGTAGTTTTTGGATGTCTTTTTCAATCTCTTCCTTTGTGATAGGTTTATTAAGTTGTTCTACTTCACCTTGTGATGATTTTGGTAGGTGATATGAATCAAGGAATTTGTTCATTTCCTCTGGGTTTTCAAATTTGTTAGAGTACAGACTTCCATAGTATTCTGTTATGGTATTTTTTATTGTGTTGTGACATCTCCTGTCTCATTCTTTATTTGGATTATTTATTTCCTGTTTTTGTTTTTCTTTAGTAAGTCTAGCCAATGGTTTGTCAATTTTGTTGATCTTTTCCAAAAACCAGCTTTTGGTCTTTTCAATTTTTCTTCTATTCTCTACTTCATTTAGTTCTGCTCTCATCTTTATGATCTGTTTTCTTCTGGGCCTGAGGGGTTCCTTTGTTGCTGTCTCTCTACTTGTTCAAGCTGTAGGGTTAGTTATTTGGTTTAGATTCTTTCTTACTTCTGGATGTGTGCATTTATAGAGATAAACTGACTCCTCAGCACTGCTTTGGCTGCATCCCATTGGTTCTGGTAGGAAGTGTTTTTGTTCTGATTGGAATCCGTAAATGTCTTTATTTCATCCTTGATTTCTTCTATAACCAACAGCTTTTTGAGCAATATGTTGTTCAGTTTCCATGAATTCCACTTTCTGTCTATGTTTTTTCTGCTTTTGATTTTGACTTTTATGGCTTCATGGTCTGAGATGATGCTTTGCAATAATTCAATGGTATGGATTTTGTTGAGTTTTACTTCATTTCCTAATACATGGTCTATTCTGGAGAATGTTCCATGTGCACTGGAGAAGGAGGTGTAGTTGTCTGCTCGTGGATAGAAAGTTTTGATATGTCGATGAGGTCTAGTTGGTTAATTATGGCAATAACGTCTTCTGTGTCTTTACTGAGCTTTTTTCTAGAAGATTGGTCCAATATTGAGAGTGGAGTGTTGAAGTCTCCCACTATTATTGTGGAGTGATCTATCTCATTTTTCAGTGTAGTCAGTGTTTCTTCAATGTGTTTAGATGCTCTAGTATTAGGTGCATAAATACTTAATATTGTTAAGTCCTGCTTCTGTACTGAACCTTTCAGCAGTAGTGTCCATTCTTGTCCACAATGGTGAGTTTTACATTAAAATCTATTTTATCTGAGATTAGAATTGCCACACCTACTCTTCTTTGTTCATTGTTAGCTTGATATATATTCTTCCATCCTTTAATTTTCAGTTTGTTCATATCTTTAAGCCTAGGGTAAGTTTCTTGTAGGCAACACATGGGTGGGTCATGTCTTTTGATCCAAGATGTCACTTGATGTCCCTTTACTAGAGTGTTCAGTGCATTCACATTCCATGCGATTATTGATGGTGTGTGTTCAGTGTTGCCATTGTGACATGTTTATTTTTGTGTTGATATTTTCTCTATTGTTCTTATTAATCTGTTCTGGGACATTCTTCTTTGTGAGTTGATTTTTCACCTTTTTCAGGGTTGGTTTTGTGGTTGTTGAGACTCCTGTATTACGTTTCCAGATTTGATATGTTGAATCTTTGTTGTGCTTTGTGGCTACCCCTGTGATCCCCATTAATAATCTATGTTTAAACCCAATTTTAACTACTACAAGTCTTATTTAACTTCCTCTCCAACTGGAAGGACCATAATGACTGTAGTACACCCCTCTTTTTAATATGGTGATATCATCATTTTCATGATATAATCAATGGGTCATTTCTTTTAATATTACAGTTTTGATTGACTTTGGAGTCTTCCTTAACTAAGTAGGTTTCTGGATGGTGTGTCCTGTATTTCCTCCTAAAATATAGAGTTAATGGTTTTGTTTCTCTAAGCCAAGAGTTTCCTTCAGTATTTTTACATTGTAGTTTCATGTATATTGTAGTTTTGGTTTGGTTTTTACAAAGTCTCTGAGTTTCTGTTTATCTGGGAATGTCTTAATTTCATTTTCATATTTGAAAGACAGTTTTGTAGGACATATAAATCTTGGTTGGAAGTTCTTCTCCTTCAAGGTTTTGAATGTGTCATGTCACTGTCTTTGTGCCAGCATTGTTTCTGCTGAGACATCCTACAAAATCCTACAGGGTTTCCCTCTTAATGTGAGCTTTGCTTTGAGTCTTGCTGCTGTTAAGAGTTTCTGCTTATGTTTCATTGTGTTAAGCTTGATTATAATATGTTTTGAAATCTTTCTTTTGATACCTATATTGAGTGGTGCTCAATATGCATCTTGAATATCTATATTCTCTTCTTTCATAATTTCTGGGAAGTTTTCTGTCAGCAGCTCAGCAACAATACACTCTGTGTTTTCAGGTGTCCTTCCCTGTTCAGGAACTCCAATTAATCATAGATTGTTCCTCTTGATAAAGTCCCACATGCTTCTTAATGGTTCTTCATTTTTCTTGTTTCTTTTTTCTGATTTGTCCTCATAGTTGCTTGTGTCAGTAGCTTGGTCTACCAAGTCAGAAAGTCTATTTTCCATTTGTTCCATTCTGTTTTCTTGGCTTTGAGTTGAATTTTCTATCTCTTTGATTTTGTTATTGATCTGTTTTCTTTCAGAGTATTGGTGCTCCGTCAGATCGAACAGCTTACTTAATTTTTTTTATTGTGCTCTGCTGCATTTTGCATAATGTCTAGGAGGGGTTCTATATATAATCCTTTTGTACTTGCCCTCCAAATGTTTCAGAAAGGGTTCTTTGGGAAGTTCTTTGGTTCTTTCTTTTGAGGACCTTCTGGCACCATAGGTATCTTGTTTTTTACATTTCTGTCCGGGGTTTGTTGCTTTTGGGGCATCTGGATCTTGTTTTATTTCTCCAGTGTTATGTTAACAATACCTAAAGCTCAGTCTAAAAAGAAAGTTGATCACCAGTCACCTCTATGTCGTCCAGTGGCAGCAGGGCCCAGTGGAATCTCTGGAATAGCAGGCTCCATGTCCTGACAGGCACAGACATGGCCCTACTTATACAGTCACTGGGGGGACCATCAGCTGACCCTATGATGTGAGTCAGTAAAAGCTGGAAGAGGTGTCATCAGCATATACCGCACTTATTTCTCTATGCAGTCTTATATTGAAAGGTAAAAGGTATCTGACAGCTTACAAGATCAGTGAGGCTTTCAGGTGTGCAAGTCCCTCTTCCCAGCTGGCAAAATAAACATCTCTATATCCAACCCCAGGTACTGTAAACTAGTTCAAAGTATGGAAAGGCTTCTGCCCTGTTGTAATCTGCTGCTGCTCCCCACCCCTAAGGCTACACTGTGAAAAACACTGCTTTTCTTCTGGAAAAGTGCTCCCCAGGCAGGCACTGCCTATTAGCCTGGGAATTAGGCCTTATTGGGGCCTCTGTTTTGGTAACTCCACCTCCCAGCTGAACAAGATGGTGTCGCTCACAAGCTCTGCTGCCCACTGAGGAACAGGTAAATCAATGGTGGAGGTTTGGAAAGAGAGGGTGGAGGAGCCTTTGTGCAGATTCCAGAACTGTGCTCTCGAAATGTGGCCATATCATCTGCTGATCCCATCAGCAGTTAAACCCAAACCCCGCTTGCCAGCATTTGGGTAACTATTCCCCCCAGTCAAACAAGATGGCGTCCCACACAAGCTCTTCTGCCCACTGTGGAATAGCCGGTTCAATGGCAGAGGTTCGGAGAGAGATGTCAATGGTGCCGAGTTGTACAAGTCCAGAGCCCAGCTTTCAAAATGTGGACATTCTGCCTGCAAATCCCATCAGCAATGCATCTGAACTTTGCTGCCAGTTAAGCCCCAGCCTCACCCACCTGCTAAGAAGAGGAAAAAAGAAGTTAAAATGGCGAGTTACCTTTAGTCTGTGACAGCCAGCATTCAACAAGGGTGGCATTAGTGAAAAAGAAGAAGTTTCCCGTTCAGTGATATGTAGCCCAAAGTGACAGCCCTGTGCCATGCCCTAGGGCTCATTAGGTGCCTAAAAGGCTCCATTTAATTATCAGTTTAGGCCTTAGTTTCCAGAGGGAATTACAGAGATGTGTGTTTAGTCTGACATCTTGACTCCACCCTCTCTATATTTTCTTTTATTTCCTCATTTTCTGGCACTCCAATCACTCATAGGAAACCCTGGTGGTATAGCGGTTAAGTGCTACTTCTGCTAACAAGAAGTCAGCAGTTTGAATCTGCCAGACTCTCCTTCAAAACTCTATGGAGTAGTTCTACGCTTTCTTAAAGGGTTGTTGTGAGTCAGAATCGACTGGACCACAGCATGTTTGGCTTTAGTTAATTACTCATAGGTTGTTCCTCTGGATAGACTACCATGTAATTCTTAGGGTCTCTTCAAGTGTTTAAAGTCATCTTATTTTTTCTCAAATTAGCCAAGCCAAGCCAAGTGCCATCGAGTCGGATCCGACTCATGGCAACCCTAGGTGATATCAAATGTTTTATGTTCAGTCTCATTAATTCTGACTTTCATTGCCTTAATTCTGCTCCTATGACTTTCTATCAAATCAAAAATCTGAGATTCTGTTGTAATACTTGGCTATCTACTTGGTGTCTCTCTATGCATTGTTGTTGTCTGTTAGATTTGCTGTTTTGCTTTTGTATAACACCCCTAACTTTCTGTATTGTTTTGTCTGTGTGTTCCTTGCCTTTGTCTGCATTTTGCCTGATTTTCCTGATCTCTTGAAGAGTTGTAATGCTAATCTTTTGATTCTATCTCCAGTACTTCCAAGACCTTTACTGCTTCTGAGAGGTTACTTGGTTTTTTGTTTTGGTTGCTTGCTGAAGCCATCGGGGTCTGCCCATTTTTTGATTTGATATTAACTGTTGTCTCTGAACCATCATATGTTGTTATATTTGTTTATTTCATTTTTGCTTACTGTGTCCTAGTTTCCTGCTTTGTTTTGTTTTGAAGTATTCAAATAGACTGGTTGTATGAGCTACTTTGATTACTGGCACCTTTGAAGCTCTAATGTACTGTTGCCAGGTGTTTACAGATGCAAGTATATAGGTGAGACCAGGAATCTTTTTATTCTCTTTTTTGGATTCAGCTTAAGTGTCCAGGTCATCAGGCACTGAGTATGTGGTACAGGTTCTCACCTACAGTCATAGATGGGCAGGGCCACATAGGGGTGATTGGATCAGGCACAAATATCTGTCTGTAGTAGAGGGTTGTGTGCTGAGTGAGGTAAGTGGCTGATGGCTGTCCCTGAGTGCCTGGGTAGAAGGTGTATCTTTATTTCCTAGACTGTGTAGCTGGATTGGCTTTACAGATAGACATTGGACATCCAGTGCTTTTGTCTGGATGGATAGAAGGCATGACTTATTCTTGGACCCCAGTCATGGAAGGCTAGGTGGGATGAGTAGAGCCACCAAGCCTCAGGCCCCTGATATGAGTAGTTAAGGACCCTGCTTAATGAGCAGAGTGGTGTCAAATGTCACCAATATGTCACTCTCCTTAGCTGTTGCAGTTGAAAATAGACTTCAAATGTATACCCTGTTGTATTATGCTAGTAAGTGCTTATACTGATGAAATGGGCCCACACAGATCTATTAGGGATGAAAGGCATTCAAAATCCTGGACCCCTTATGCTTATGTCTAGGTAAAGGGATAATGTCTACTCTGAGGTCTTGGCATACTCAAGCTGGCAGATTGTTTTTTCCTGTTTGTTCTTTTTTTTTTCTTAGTTTGAATGTGAATTTTATTTTATTTTTGTTTCTTTTTCTCTCTTCTTTTTATTGTTACTGAGTGAAAATATACATTCTCATACAAATTTGCATGCCTACCTATGTGCACCTTCCACTGCTCTGTCTGCCTGGTGACAGCACACTATTCCTCTCTGCTCCATACATGTCTCATCCTCCCAACAGTATCCTTTCCCTTCCTCTCCACCCACTCCTCTTCCTTCAGTCAGAGGTCTGCAGAATGATATCCTATAGATGCATAGAATCATAAAGTGCACCCAATATATAGTCTCTCTGCGTCACCAAGTCCAATCCCTTGCTGTTGGAAGAGTGGACCTTCATTATGATCCATGGGCAAGGGCAGCATCAGGGCCAGGGGCCATGATCCCAGGGGAACCCCAAAGCCGCTGAACCACCAGTTGTGGTCTTTTAGTGGAGATCTCAGGGTGCACCCCTTTTTATTCTCAACTTTGTGAGCTCCATCATGGGTATCACTGGTGGTGGCCAGGCACCATCCAGTTCTTCTGGTCCCAAGTCTATGCAGGCACCCACTCATGTGGGTCTCTGTCTTCTGGGTTGTCATTTTGGTCCTTGGTGAGCATCTACTCCTGCTGAGATGGGACCATTGATTGTGCCCTTGGATGGCAGCTTGGCAACTTTTAAGACCCTAGACGCCACTCACCAATGTGCGCTGAAGAGACCCCTCTTAGCAAAACAGTAGCTGTGCCAATTGGCCTCGATTTCACCTAAGAGCATGATCCCCTGTCTTCTGCCCTCTGTTCTTGCATTATTGGGTTAAGATGAGAGGACTACTCAAATTATGTTGAAGTCCACTTAATATTGTTCTTGTTTCTAATGTGTGCTGATACCGATGTCACCCAACCAAATTTCTACCAACTGTCTAATGTAAACCTTTCCACCCTTTCCTTTCCTTCCTCCCCTCCCTTGCAGCCATCAAAGAGTCTTTTCTTCTATGCATAAATCTGTTTTTGAGTTCTTATTGCACGGGACTCATACAATATTTGTCCTTTTGTCTCTGACTACTTTCACTCGGTATAATGTCTTCCAGTCGAAACCAGGTTGTGAGATGTTTCCTGGAATCATCATTGTTCTTTATCATTGCGTAGTGCTCCACTGAGTATATGTAATACAGTTTACCTATCCATTCCTCTGTTGTTATGCATATGGGTTGATTTCATCTTTTTGCTGTTGTGGACTGTGCTGTGATAAACATTCTTGTGCATGTATCCATTGGTGTGAATGGCCTTGATTCTGTAGGATATATTGCAAGTAGTGGAATTACTGGGTCAAATGGTATATCTATATCCATTTTTTTAAGGAAGCACCAGTTTGCTTTCCAAAAAGGCTCGACTGTTTTGCAATCCCACCAACAGTGTAGGAGAGTTCCACTTTCTCCACAACCTCTCCAGCATTTGTTGTTTTGTGTTTTTTTTTTTTTTGGATTCTGGCCAACCTTGTTGGTGTGAGATGGTATCTCATTGTAATTTTGATTTGAATTTCTTTGATAGCTAAAGATCGTGAACATGTCCTTTTTTTTTATGGCTGCCTGGATCTCTTCTTTAGAGAAATGTCTGTCCATCTCCTTTCCCCATCACTTAGTTGGATGATTTATCTTCTTCTTATTGATATTTTGTATACCTTATAGATTATGGAGATCAGGTGTTGCTCTGACACAGAGTTGCCAAATATTTTTTCCCATTCTGTAGGTGGCCTTTTAACTCTTGTGATAAAGTCTTTGAATGAGCAAAAGTGTTTGATTCTTAATAGTTCCCATTTATCTATTTTCTCTTCTGTTGATTGTGGTTTGTTTGACAGATTTGGAAGTCTATCTACATTGTGTATTAAAACTTCCATTGCTGTTCCTACCTTTTCTTGGATGAGCTTTATTGTTTTTAGATTTGATATTTAGATCTTTTATCCAATTTGAGTTGGTTTTTGTATAAGGTGTAAGATATGGATCTTGTTTCAATTTATTGCAGATGGATATCCAATATTGCCAGCACCATTTGTTGAAGATACTGTTTTTACTCCAGTTTAATATCTTAGAGCCTTTGTCAAATATCAGCTGTTCATAGGCAGATGATGTCATCTCTGGGGTCTCGATTCTATTCCATTGATTGACCTGTCTGTTCTTATACCAGTATCAGGCTGTTTTGACCACAGTGACAGTGTAATAGGTTTTGAAGTCAGGTAATGAGAGGCCTCTGAGTGTGTTCTTCTTTAGTAGTACTTTACTTATCTGTGGTTTCTTCCCTTTCCAAACAAAATTGGTGATTTGTTTCTCCATCTCATTAAAAAATGACGCTGGAACTTGCATTGGGATTGCATTATGTAAGTAGTTTGCTTTGGGTAAAATAGACATTTTCACAATGTTAAGTCTTCCTATCCATGAGCATTTCCATTTATCTAAGTCTCTCTTAGTTTCTCGTAGTAAGGGCTTGTAGTTCTCTTTGTAAAGGTCTATTATTTCTCCAGTTAGATTAATTCCTAGGTACTTTATCTTCTTGGGGGCTATAGTAAATGGTATTGATTTGATGATTTCCTCATTAACAGTCTCACTGTTGATATAAAGAAATCCTACTGATTTACTTATATTTATCTTGTATCCTGGGACTTTGCCAAACTCTATCAGTCTGAGTAGTTTACTTATAGATTCTTTGGAATTCTCTGCATATACAATCATATTATCTGCAAACAGGGAGATTTTGACTTCTTTGCTGATGCAGATGCCCTTTATTTCTTGGTCTTGTCTAATTCCTCTGGCTAGAACTTTTAGTACTATGTTGAATAGGAGAGGTAAGAGTGGGCAACATTGTCTAGTTCCTGTTCTCAAGGGAAACTCCTTCAGTCTCTCTCCATTCAGAATGACGTAGGCAGTTGGTTTTGTATAAATGGCCCTTATTGTCTTGAGGAATTTTCCATCTATGCCTATTTTGCTGAGAGTTTTTAGCATGAATGGGTGTAGGATTTTATCAAATGCTTTTTCTCATCAATGGACAAAATCAGGTGATTCTTGTTTTTTGTGCTATTTATGTGGTTGATCACATTAATTGTTTTTTGATGTTGAACCAGCCTTGCATTCCTGGTATGAACCCAACTTGGTCATGGTGGGTTATTTTTGTAATATGTTGTATTCTGTTGGCAAGAATTTTGTTGAAAATTTTTGCGTCTGGATTCATGAGTGATATCAGTCTGTAGTTCTCCTTTTTGGGTGGGTCTTTCCCTGGCTTTGGTACCAGGGTTATGCTGGCTTCATAGAATGCATTTGGGAGTACTCCATCCCTTTCTATACTGTGAAATACTCTCAGTAGTATTGGAGATAATTCTTCTCTAAAAGCTTGGTAGAATTCTGTGGTGAAGCCATCTGGGCCTGAGCTTTTTTGGTTGGTAGTTTTTTGATGACTATTTACATCTCTTCTTTGTGATGGCTTTATTAAGTTGTCCTGCTTCACCTTGTGATAATTTGGATAGGTGGTGTGAATCAATGAATTTGTCTATTTCCTCTAGGTTTTCAAATTTTTAGAGTACACTCTTTCATAGTATTCTGTTACATGATATTTTTAATTTCTATTGGATCTGTTGTAACCACTCCCCTCTCATTTCTAATTTGGGTTATTTGTTTCCTTTCCTGTTTTCTTTAGTAAGTTTAGGCAGTGGATTGTCAATTTTGTTGATCTTTTCAAAAAATCAGCTTTTGGTCTTTTCAATAGTTTTTCCATTCTCTAATTCATTTAGCTCTTCTCTAATCTTTAGGATCTGTTTTCTTCTGTTGTCTGAGAGGTTCTTCTGTTGTACGTTCTCTACTTTTTCAGGCTGCAGGATTAGTTCCTTGATTTGGTTTCTTTCTTCCTTCCAGACGTGTGCATTTATGGAGATAAACAGACCTCTGTGCACTGCATTAGCTGTATCCCATAGGTTCTGGTAGGGCATTTTTTCATTCTCATTGGAATCCATGAATTTCTTTATTTCATCCTTGATTTCTTCTATAACTTATGGTTTTTTTGAGCAAGATTTTGTTCAGTTTCCAAGAGTTCCACTTTCTATCTATATTTTTTCTGCTATTTCATCTTTTATGGCTTTGTGATCTGAGAAGATACTTTGCATTAACTCAATGGCATGGATTTTGTTGAGCATTGCATTATGGCCCATCACATGGTCAATTCTGGAGAATGTTTCATGTGCACTGGAGAAGAAGATGTAGTTGTCTGTTGAGGGGTAGAAAGGTCTTCTGTATCTTTACTAAGCTTTTTTTTAGATGATCTGTGCAGCATTGAGAGTGGAGTGTTGAAGTCTACTATTATTGTGGAATGGTCTAACTTTTTTTTTTTAGCATAGTCAGTGTTTCTTCTACGTATTTAGGTGCTCTGATATTAGGTGCATAAATATTTAATATAGTTAAGTCTTGCTTGTATACTGAACCTTTCAGCAATAAATAGTGTCCATCTTTGTCCATGATGGTGTATTTGACATTAAAATTGATTTTGTCTGAGATTAGAATTGCCACCCCTGCTCTTCTTTGTTCACTGTTATCTTGATATACATGCTTCCATCCTTTAATTTTCCATTTGTTCCTATCTTTAAGTCTCAAATGATTTTCTTGCAGACAACATATGGATGGGTCATGTCTTTTGATCCAAGATGTCACTCAATGTCTCTTTTTTAAAAAATTATTATTAAACAAAAAAATTGAAAGAGTACATACTCTGTGCTTACAATATTGGGTTAAGAGAACAGGAGTAGACAAGTTGTGTCGAAGTTTCATTAAAATTGATCTTCTTACTAATGTGAATTGTCACCAATTTCACCCTACCAAATTTCTAACAATTATCTAATCTAAACCCTCTCCCCTTGCCTTCTCATCCTCCCACCTTCCCCACCCTAGTAGCCATCAAAGAGTCTTTTCTAGTATGTATGAATATGCTTTTAAGTTTTTATTGTAGGGGTCCCATATAATAATTGTCCTTCTGTCACTGACTAGTTTCACTAAATATAATGTCCTCCAGTTGAAACCGAATTGAGAGATGTTTAGCTTACCTATCTATTCTTCCCTTGTTGGGCATCTGGGTTGATTCCAACTTCTTGCTATCAATGATTGCACTGCAATGAACATTCGTGTGCAGGTAGCAGTCGGTGTGAATGGCGTCAATTTTGTAGGATATATTCCGAGCAGAGGAATAACTGGGTCAAGTGGTATTTCTATATCCATTATTTTAAGGTAATGCCAAATTGCTTTCCAAAGAGGTTGCACCATTCTGCAATCCCACCAACAGTGAAAGAGAGTTCCAATCTCTCCACAGCCTCTCCAACATTTACTGTTTTGCATTTTTGGGATCATGGCCAATCTTATTGGGGTGAGGTGGTATCTCATTGTCGTTTTGATTTGAATTTCTTTAACAATTAATGATCGGGAACATGTCTGTATGTGCGCAAAGCACTCTACTTGTATAATGCAATCCCAATACAAGTTCCAACGATATTTTTTAATGAGATGGAGAAACAAATTATCAGCTTTATTTGGAAAGGAAAGACACCCTGAATAAGTAAAACAATACTGAAAAAGAAGAACATGCTGGGAGGCCTCTCACTACCTGACTTTAAAATCTATTACACTGCCACAGTAGTCAAAACAGCCTGGTATTGGTACAAAAAGAGACATATAGACCAATGTAACAAAGTAGAGACCCCAGAGATGCCACCATCCTCTTATGAACAGCTGATATTTGACAAAGGTCCTAAGATTTTGAACTGGGGTAAGAACATTCTCTTTAACAAATGGTGCTGGCATAATTGGATATCCATCTGCAAAAAATTGAAACAATACCCATATTTCACACCTTACACAAAAATCAACTCAAATTGGATAAAAGACCTGAATATAAAAGCTAAAACAATAGAGCTCATCCAAGATATGATAGGGTCAACAATGGATGTTTTAACATGCAATATAGACAGACTTCAAAATCTGACAAACAAAACATTCATCAAAAGAGAAAATCGATAAATGGGAATTAATAAGAATCAAACACTTCTGCTCATCCAAAGACTTCATCAAAAGAATTAAAAGGCCGCCTACAGAATGGGAAAAAATATTTGACAACTCTATGTCAGACTGATGCCTGATCTCCATAATCTATAAGGTTCTACAAAATATCAATAAGCGAGAGACAAATCATCTAATTAAGCAATGGGAAAAGGAGATGGACTCAATGTCTCTTTACTGGAGCATTCAGTCCATTCACATTCAATGTAATTGTTGATAGGTATGTATTCACTGTTGCCAATGTGATATGTTTATTTTTGTGTTGATGTTTTCTCTGTTGTTCTTATTTGTATGTTATGGGAGTTTCATTTTTGGGAGTTGATTTTTCACCGTTTTCAGTGCTGGTTTTGTAGTTGTTGAGACTCCTGTGTTACATTTCTTGATATGGTATGTTGCATCTTTGTTGTGCTTTATGGCTGCCTCTAAGATCCCCCTTAATAAACTATATATAAACCCAATTTTAATTACTACCAGTCTGGTCAACTTCCTCTCCATCTGGAAGGACTATAATGACTGTAGTACATCCCTCTTTTTAATATGATGGCACCATAGTTTTCACGATAATCACAGGATTGTTTCTTTCAGTATTAAAGCTGTGATTGAGTTTGGAGCCTTCCTAACTGAGTAGGATTCTGGATGATGTGTCATTCTGAAATATAAAGTTAGTGGTTTTGTTCTTCTAAGCCAAAGCCAAGAACTTCTTTCAGTATTTCTTGTAGTTTGGGTTTGGTTTTTACAAAGTCTCTGAGTTTCTGTTTATCTGGGAATGTCTTGATTTCATTTTTGTATTTGGAAGATAGTTTTGCAGGATATGTAATTCTTGGTTGGAAGTTCTTCTCCTTCAAGGCTTTGAATGTGTCATGCCACTGTCTCTGTGCCAGCATGGTTTCTGCCGAAAAATCTGATGAAAGCCTACAGGGTTTCCCTCAGAATGTTAGCTTGGCTTTGAGTCTTGCTGCCTTTAAGAGTTGCTGCTTATGTTTCATTTTGTTAAGCTTGATTATAATATGTCTTGGAGTCTTTCTTTTGAGATCTACATTGGGTGGTATACAGTATGCATCTGGGATATCTATATTCTCTTCCTACATAATTTCTGGGAAGTTTTCTGTAAGCAGCTTAGCAATGATTCTCTCTGTGTCCTCAGGTGTTTCATCTTGTTCAGGGACTCCAATTAATTGAAGGTTGTTCCTCTTAAGAGTTCCCACATGCTTCTTAATGCATCCTCATTTTTCTTGTTTCTTTTTTTCTGATTTGTCCTCATAGACGCTGATGTCAGTAGCTCTGTCTTCCAAGTCAGAAATTCTTTTTTCCATTTGTTACATTCTGTTTTCATGGCTTTGAATGGAAGTTTCTATGTCTTTGATTTTGTTCTTGATCTTTTGGATGTGAGAATACTGATGTTCCATCAGATCAAACAGCTTGCTTAATTTTTCATTTTGTTCTGCTGCATTTTGTATAAGGTTTAGAAGGGCTCTACATATAATCCTTCTGTATTCATCTTCTGATGATTTCAGAAAAGTGTCTTCATCTGGAAAACTCCTTGGTTGTTTTGTTTGTGAGCCTTCTGAAGCCATGGGCGATTTCTTGCATGCCACAAGTGTCTGTTGCTTTTTGTGTCCCATGTGAGTAAGTAGAGGCTGGGAGAGATACTGTGAGGATGGACTGCAGATGTTTCTCTAGGCTGTCTTAAAATGTAAAACATAAGGTATGTAACCACTTCCCAAGTCAGTCAGGTTTTAGGTATAGAGGTCTCTCTTCCCAACTGGCAAAGTAAGCACCTCTATATCCAACCCCAGATGATATGAACTAGTTCAAAATAGAGCAATGCTGCTGCCCTTTTGGCCTCTGCTGACAGGGCCCAGCGTTAGACAACAGTGTGTAAACTACTGCTTTTCTGGTAGAAAAGCTCTCTCCTGTGGGCAGGCTCTGGCTCCTAAGCTAAGAATTAGGTCCAGCTGCAGCCACTGAATCTAAGATGGTGCCCTCCACACAGTCAGCAAATAGAGGGACTAAAGGTGCCGAGACATAGTGAGTCCTCAGCCTCTGTTGCTGGGCCCCCACTGTAGGTGACACTCTGTGGACTACTGCTTTTCTGTCGGAGAAGCACTGTTCTGATTGCAGACACTGGCTTCCAGGCTAAGAATTAGGTCCTGCTAAAATCTCCATATCCAACATGGCATCCCACACATAGGCCCTGCAGTTCTGTACAAACCACGCTGTGGCAGAGATAAAAAGAGATGCCCATATTGGCTAGGTGTACAGAGTCCTAAGCCTGGCTCTCAAAATATGGGAATTTCACCTGCCTATCCCACCAGCAGTGCATCTGAGACTACCTGCTAGGCAAGACCTGGCTCTGCCTGCTGGCCAAGACAGAGGAAAAACACAACAGTGCATTACCTTCAGTCCATGAGAACCAGGGCTAGCCAGGAGTGGGAGTCAGCGGAAGAGAGGTGATTTTTTGTTCAGTGGTATGAAGTCCAAATTAAGAGCTCTGTGTCTTGTCCTGGGGCTCACTAGGCGATCAGAAGACTCTGTTTGATTATCAGTTCAGGTCTTGGTTTCCAGAGGGTTATAAGAAGATGTGTGCTTAGTCTGCCATCATGACTCTGCCCCTTCCTGTTTGTTCTTTCTTCATTTATTTCTTCTCCTAATTTCTGACCTTGGCCTAGGGGCACCCGGTGGGTCCCACTTCTGCTCCAGGGGATGTAATCATCACTGAAGCTAGGTTGAGACCGTAACAGAGAGAAGACAGGGTTAGGTGAATGAGAGATAGGTATTTCACAGATGGAGAAATGTTATTTTGATCCAGCATGGTAGATTAGATGCTTGCACTTAATTTTCACAGATTTGCCATGACTTCCCCCAGCTCCAGAGAATTGTGTAGACTCTCCATGGCTCAGTTTTTCCTGACGTGGAAAACACCTGCTGAGGTTTACTGCTTGCCTTAGCTTTAGCCTGTGCACAACCTGATCCAGCCTACAGGGTGCTGGCCAGGTCAAGTCTGGCAAAGCCCTGCTGCTTCTAAATTGTATCTTCCTTCCGTTACTGCCCAGTCCAGTTCCTTAACTTTGTCTATGATGTTCAGCACTCTTATAGTGTCATATATGATTGATTCACTTATGTTTTCAGGTTTTTGTTGTAAGAGGGTCTACATGTAGTGTCTAACTGTTCCTCCATCTTAGCCCTGTCTCTAAATTAGCCTAATTTTTTTGAATCAATATTTGGTGATGTGACATTAAAGCTAAGAGCTCACTTGTGTGTGCACATGTGCTCACAAACACACACAGACACAGTCACCTATTAAGGGACTATAGCCCACACTGTTTAATATCCTCTTATACAATGCTGCAGCCAAGAAAATTGTAACTTAATTAAGTTACACTTTCAGACTATAGAGTTAGGGGTAAAAACTTGGGTGATCTGTTGGAAAAGTTATTGGGAAACATTGGAAGTTACTTAAAATTTTATCACTTCTCTGTCTTAATTTGCAGATGCTAATATTTTCTATTTTTCTACAATAGAATTATGGGTTAAGTGGGAATGCAGTCCATATACATTACTTGAAGGTTCAAAATGTGGAATTGTGAGGATTCTCTTTGGTATTTATTCTCTTATCTGGTAGTAATAAATTTCCCAATGCCTTCTACAATGGTAACACTCAACACTGTTGATTGACCAATTAATCCTGGTTGCATGGAAGAAGCATTTCTTTTTCTTTTTTTAAGAAATAGAATGTAGTAAAATTTGATGCTGAGGAAAGCAACAAGTAGAGTGATAACACTTAAACTTGGAATTTAGATCTCTGGTAGACACTGTAGCTGAGTTCAAGTGAGAGAAGTAGTCAAATTCAAACTGAGTAACGCAGATGGGTGAATTTCTGACTGTGAAGCCCTTAACACCAGGGCCATAGTAATAATCAATGGGAACATACCTGTCCAGGCCTTGCAGATAATTTAATGCTGCGTGTCTAATGACTTAGCAAAGTTCCGTTTTGATATTCCGTTTCTAGTGTTGTGCTGGATATTCCCAGATGTTTCGAAGATTAGTTTTGAATGTAAGGAATTGGATCCACAAAGGATTATTTTCCAATTTCTGTGGATGGTGCAAACAGTTAAGCTGGAATACTAACCAAAAGTTTGGCAGTTCAAACCCATGCAAGAGGTGCCTTAGGAACAGGGCCTGGTGACCTGCTGCCAAAAGGTCATGGCTTTGAAAACCATATAGAGTACATTGCCACTCTGATCACATGGAGTTACAATGAACTGAAGTTTACTGGGTAGCAACTAAAAACAGCAACAATAAATAGCAAAAGAAAGTGATTAGGGAAGAAGGGGAAAGGAACATGACAATTGTCTAGTACCTACTGCGTGTTCACTTCTGGGGAAATTGAAGCTCAAAGTTTGGGTGAAATAAGATAAGAACAGATACAAAACACCTAGGTGAACCCTTCTTGTTCTTCCATACTTACTCAAAAATTCATATAAGCTTGTGTTTCCTGAATTGGTATCTGCTATAATTTGAAAACCATTTAAACCAATTCTGGCTAAATGTCAGTGATTTCTGCATGTAAACTGTGTAGTGCTCTCAAGGACTGACTTTCCTACAGGGTAGTAACAGATGGTTAGAGATGAAAGATAGCTTTTTTGATAACATGGTCCAACCTTTTGGCTTTTGGGAAACAAGTCACATAACAGAGAAATTGCATAACCTTTCCAATCCCCTTATTAGCAAAGTTAGACTTAGAAATTTGAATCTACTAAAGCTTATTTTTATACTTTTACACTATCCAATATTGCTGCTAAACTGGCAGATTGTAAGTTAACTAAAGTTTAGACCAGGTCTCCTAAGTTTGTAGCACAAACTCTTTGGAATTTTTATGTGTTCAGTACAAATATGGCATTTGATTACTACTTGGTTGAAAAATTCATTTAATTCAAAAGTTTTTTCAGCTCCATCCGTGTGCTAGATACAGTGTTAGAAAAAATGAAAATAAAAAGAGGAAATATGTCTGTTCTTTAAGAGATTGCATAATGTTAGATAAAATTGACAGTGGAAAAATAATTGACCATGTACTCGGTATCGAGGGAGGGAAGACATGTGAGTTAATGCCAGAGAGGCTGGTTTCCGTTCTGGTTTTGTACGTGTTAACCATGTACCTTACATTTGGATAGGGGATTCATTTTCTATTTCTGTATTGAAAAGTCATTGTGTTGGTCAGGATTATGTCAACTTGGCTACTACATATTTGGCTGCTGTATTAAGTGGCAGGGTGGGGTTTGTGGTGGCTCCCTGCCCCTCAGCTCTCATCTCATGACCTTTTACTATGGCTTCTGGTCGCTCACGTGGCCAGGAGCTCCTGCTCTCTTCTTCCAGCGTCTGGTTCCGGGACTTGAACTAGCAGCTGTTGGACTCATCAGTCCTTACAGTCAGCACTTGAGAGTCCTGCTCCCTGACCTGCTGATCCTTAGTTCGCCAGCCCCTGCCACTCCTGATCCCTGACATGCTGATCCTGGGTTCACCAGCCTCTGCTGCTCCTGCTCCCTGACCTGCTGATCCTGGTTTTCCCAGCCTCTGTCTCTTCATCTCACCGCCAGCTTGGGATCCACTCATCCATTGTCATGGAATCCCACACAGCATTGCCTCTGATCAAGGGACTCACTTCACAGCAAATGAAGTGCAGCAGTGGGTCATTGCTCACGGAATTCACTGGTCTTACCATGTTCCCCATCATCCTGAAGCAGCTGGCTTGATAGAACGATGGAATGGTCTCCTGAAGACACAACTATGCTGCCAGCTAGGTGGCACTACCTTGCAGGGTTGGGGAAGTGTTCTCCAGGAGGCTGTGTATGCTCTAAACCAGCGTCCAATATATGGTGCTGCTTCTCCTATCACCAGGACTCATGAGTCCAGGAATCAAGGGGTGGAAATGGGAGTGGCACCACTCACTGTTACCCCTAGTGACCCACTTGCAAGATTTTTGCTCCCTGTCCGCATGACTTTATGTTTTACAGGATTAAATGTCTTAGTTCTGAAGGGAGGAATGCTGCCACCTGGAGACACATCACCGATTCCATTGAACTGAAAGCTAAAATTGCCACCAGGCCATTTTGGGCTCCTTGTACCTCTGGATCAACAGACAAAGAAGGGAGTTACAATACTGGCCAGTGTGATGGATCCTGACTGTGAAGATGAAATTGGATTGACACTACATAACGGAGGTAAAGAAGAGTATGTTTGGAATGCAGGAGATCCCTTAGGACACCTCCTAGTACTACCATGTTGTGTGATTAAGGTCAATGGAAAACTACAGAAACGCAATTCCAAAATGAGTGATAATCGCCCAGACCCTTCAGGAATGAAGGTTTGGGTCACCTCACCAGGCAAGGAACCACGACCAGCTGAGGTGTTTACTGAGGGCAAAGGTAATACAGAATGGGTTGTAGAAGAAGCCAAGTGTCAGTTCTAAATATCAGTTACAGCCATGCGACCAGTTGCAGAAACGAGGACTGTAAATGCTATGAGTATTCCTGCTTTGTATGTGTGTACTGGATATTTTGTTTTCTTATGAAACATAAGAAGTAAATGGGTTAACGCATTTTCAGTTGTACATGTGTTAGTTATATCATGTTGACATAAGCATGACTTTGTAACTGTACTCCTTCAGAGACTGTGCATGGTAAGGTGAGATGTGTGCAGATGCCACGTTGACAAGGGGTGGACTGTGGTGGTCAGGATTATGTCAACTTGGCTACTACATATTTGGCTGCTGTATTAAGTGGGAGGGTGGGGTTTGTGGTGGCTCTCTGCCCCTCGGCTCTCATCTCGTGACCTTTTACTACGGCTGCTGGTCGCTCGTGTGGCCAGGAGCTCCTGCTCTCTTCTTCCAGCATCTGGTTCTGGGACCTGAACTAGCAGCTGTTGGACTCATCAGTCCTTACAGTCAGCACTTGAGAGTCCTGCTCCCTGACCTGCTGATCCTGGTTTTGCCAGCCTCTGTCGCTTCATCTCACCACCAGCTTGGGATCCACTGACCTACAGAAACGGTGATCTAGAACTCTGGTCTCTGACTTGCTGACTTTGGGTTTCTCAGCTTCCGTGGCCATGTGAGACTTGTGGCAGAGCTTGGGACATTCAGCTTCTGTGATTACGTGAGCTGTTTTCTATATCTGTATCTCTCTCTCTCTCTCTCCCTCTCTCTCTCTGTCTATCTATCTATCTATTATAAATCTTTCCTTGTACCTACACGTGTTACTGGTTTTGCTTCCCTAGAAAACCCAGCCTAACACAGTCATCAACTCTCTGATTCACCCAGAGAAGTGTCATGGAAGGAATTATGTCCCCCCAAAAATGTGTGTAGCAATTATGTCCTCTTCCCCCCAAATTGGCCATAATTTCAAGTGTTGTGTAGTTTTTCTCCATTTTGTGGTTTTTCTTCTGCTGCAAATCCTAATCTCTGCCTGTGGTTAATAGGATAAGATTGATTTATGTTAAAGAGGATTAAGGTGGCACTGTAATGTCCTTACCTAGGTCACCTCCCTGATCCAGTGTAAACAAGTTTCCCTGGGGTGTGGCTTACATCGCTTGCCATCCTTTTTTTATGTTGTAAGAGAGAAAAAGAAAAGAAAGCAAGCACAGAGAGGGAACCTCATACCAGCAAGACAGCAGTTTAAGGAGCAGAGCTAGTCCTTCTGACCTGAGGTTCCTGTGCTGAGATGCTCCCAGACCAAGGCAGGACTGAAGCAGTCTAAGAACCTTCTTCTAGTGCTAACAGAGACAGAAAGCCTCTCCTGGGAGCTGACAGCCTGTATTTGGACTTCCAGACTACTGGACTACGAAGAAATGAATTTCTTTTTGTTGAAGACATCCACCTGTGGTATTTCTGTCATACTAACACTAGATGACTAAGATAGAGGAAATCCAGGTGTATGTGTGTGCATGGCACTCAGTTTTAAAATCATTTGTGCTTGGTCTTCCAGGTGAAAATAAGACAAATGCTTTCTATAATCTAGAGGTTATAATTTACAGATATTTTATGACACAGAGCAAAGCCTGTCTTAGGTAACTTTTTCAAGGTTACAGCTAGTTGGTGAAAGAATCAGGCTTCTGAAGGCATGTTTTTAACAGCACCCTATTTGGGAAAAGGGTGGAGAAAATTGCATCTGATATCCAGATGTAGGTACCTAGATATATTGAGGTACTGGAAGTTAAAAGTCTAGAAGCTAGGATAGAGATACTAGCTACATATAGAATTTGAGAAAAGTGTGGATGTCATAGTATCTGTGGTGCTCAACCACTAACTGAAAGGTGGGTGATTCAAAACTACCAATGGCTCAATGGGAGAAAGACATGACAATCTGCTTCCATAGAGTTTACAGCCTTAGCAATCCTATAGGGTTGCTATAAGTCAGAACCAACTCATGGTAGTGGGTTTATCTTCTTTGGTATGTATTTTGAAGCGTGTGTGTGGATAAGGACACCTAGAAAGAAGTATGAAGATTATGCTGTTGATCGCAATATGGCACATCGGAAATGAAGCAGATTTGTTAGTACATGCATAGTACCTGTGACAGGAGATGGAATAACTTAGAAAGACGGTCAAGTGCAAAAACACAGCAACTTAGTGGGCAAGTTGAGGAAATGCAAATAGTAAAAGGAGTGAAATTACATAAATGAGCAACCTAGAAAAAAATCAGGAAAAGTATCATTTCAGACGCTGAATCGAGAAAGAAGGTTGAGAAGGTGAGGGTGGCTGACTGTGTTAAATACAACCAAAAAGCAGTAAGACATAATAAAAGGCCATTGGATTTTAATAATTAATTGTCAATGGCAATATTCAGTGAAGGAGAAAAGATTGAGTGAACTAAAAAAAAAAAAAGAGTAAAAATTTACGTAAAAAACTACAGTCATCCATTCCATCCAAAAGTATCTCCACTACATATTTCAGTATTAGGCACAAACTTTATGTCAGCCTGACATTATCCGTGAAGGCTAACAACCTAGTCTTGGTTGGTGTTTGTTGCTGTCAAATTGACACTGACTCATGGCAACTTCACAGGCGCAGAGTAGAACAGCTCCTTGGGGTTTCCAAGGCTGTGGCCTTTTGGAAGCAGATCACCAGGCCTATCTTCCAAGGTGCCTCTGGGTGTTTTCAAGCTATCAACTTGCTAGTAGTTGAGTACTTAACCATTTATGTTATCCAGGTACTACATTAAGCTCTTGCTATTGAGTCAATTTGCACTCACAGTGACCCTATAGGACAGAGTAGAATTACCCTATAGAGTTCCTAAGGAGCAGCTGGTGGATTTGGTATGTATGTGTGCATGTATGTACATAAACATAGATATAGATATAGATACATATGTATGTATGTATGCATGTTTATTATTACTTAAGGTACTCCAGTGACATAGTGGTTAAGAGGTACTGCTGCCAACAAACAGGTTGACAGTTCAAATCCATGAAGCCTTCCTTGGGCCAATTCTTCTCTGGCTTATAGTGTAGCTACAGACTGTAATCAATTCTTCAGCAACAGGTTTGGTTATTGTTACTTAAAGAGTCTTCCTTGCAAAGATCCATCTGAGCAAGATCAAAGCAATAGTCAATGTTCTCTAAAACATACAATTTTCCCATCTGATTCTATCCAAACACTACAAGAACTTCAACAGAGACTACTTTACCAGGGAAAAGGGAGAGAATATGAAGCCCTGACCTTGAAACTCAGCTCTGAGACTTACTAACTTTGCAAATTTGAATGTGTTTCTTGAGTTAAATCTCAGACTTTTCACCATTAAAATAGAGGTAATAATAGTGTTTGATTCATAAAGTTGCTCAAGTGATCAAGTGAATTATTGCAAGGAACTTATTTACCATTATGTCTCACATCATTAAGTGCTTAATATATGGTAAGCACTATAATTATTATTTATTGTTATTATCCTCAGTATTTTAATTTAATTTCATATTATTGTACATAGTGACTTAGCATCTTGGAAACCTGCTTGACTTTCTTATAGACATAATACAGACCACTGTTTCAGTCTATCATAAACACACACAGATTATATTAATGAAAGGAGTGTGGACTTTGGAGTGTGACAGATACAGCCTTGAGTCTGGTTCTATTGAATTCATCAATTTTATCCTGAGAAAACATCTTATCCTCTCTAATTTGTAATTTTCTCATGTATATAATTGAATAAATAGTACTTTTTGTATAGAAGTGCTATGAAAATTGGATAACATTTATTTAAAGGATTTTGTAACCGGCCATTAGTTCTATACATCAAAAATGTAAACTTCTTCCCTCCTTTCTTCCCTCGCTCCCTCCCTCCCTCCCTGCCTTCCTCTCTTTCTTTCTTCCTTTCTTTTGCTTTCCATTGACACTTGCTGGGTTTCAGATACTTTTATGGGTAGAACTGTTTCCTCTCTTTTTTTTTTTTTGGTAAATCTTAACTCTTATATTTGAGGTTATAATCTCATTTGAGAATGAGTTCTTTATGTTACTTCAAAGAGACAGTATCAGTGTAGTGTGTGTCTTAATCCCTTTTGAGATGTGAAATAGATTACACAAGTAAGGAAATAAGCAAAGATGGTGAAAGATCAATGCTTTCCACATGAAGATCAATAAGGAACCAAGGAACAGAAGTCAAGGAGACAAGGACTTTCTTCCAGAGATGACAGAGAAAGAAAGCCTTTGCCTAGAGCAAGCATCTTGATTTTGGACATCTACACTCCTAAACTGTGAGAAAATACATTTGTAAAATGTACATTTGTTAAAATGACTCACTTGCAGCACTAGATAACTAAGATAGATACTGTTTTCTACTTTTTTGTTTTTACCCTGTGAAAAATTTCCTGCTATACCCATGGATCACTGTGAGTCGGGACTGATTCAACAGCAATGGGTTTGGGGTTTTACACCCACGGGTAAGTATCTATGGAGAGCCACACAGTCTCACAAAATATAAGCACAAACAATGACATCACTTTCAAAGGGGCTTTTATGTGGGGTATGGGAAAAGAAAGTCACTCTAGGTAGATAAGTGGTGCACTGTATAGACGAGCCATGTGCTCACCATTAGGGGTGGCACTGTCACTTGTCTCTCATTGGATCTGGTGGATTTCAACACGTCATTACATTTTGCTCTTATTGTCACACTGTTTAATCCAGTTCCACATTTCATCTTGTTTCCCTGTTTTACTTGCAGAATGACACCAGTGCTGTATACCCAGGATGTCTAGGTTCCCCTCAGTATCTCCCTTTTTATCATTCTGCTACTTGCCAGACTTTCACTTTTAAATAAATGGTTAATATTTCCTCTGGTACTTTTGAGATTTTTTTTTTAAGTATTATTTTTTTTCATTCTCATTTAATCTGTGTTTAATTTAATATATTAAATCTTAATTTAATATTTTATAATTTGGGCTAATATATTTAAAATGCATTACAGCTTAATTTTATATATTCAATCACAATTTAATAAAGTTTCCTTTTAACATCTTGATTAAAAAGGACTGTTGCACTGCAGTTACTCCTTTCAATTAAACTGCAAGCACTATTGTCTCAGTGGGCTTCATCGTTCCATCAAGGGCTTCAAGCTTGAAGTCCGAACAAAGAGGAAAAAACACCAGTAGAACAGTTTAGACATCTTACTATCAGTATGTCTTTCTGACCCTAATGATTTCTCTATTAGTGAGGGTAATAACTGCCACCGATTAGGTTCACAAACTTGAGTGGTTTAGCACAATGAAAATTATTCATATAATCTACCAAACTGGTCTTCCTGATCTATGTGTGATTCTCCTCCAAGTGATGATTCAGTTACAAGTCTTAATCCATTCTGTTGGACCACCATTTCTATGTGTGTAACAAGATTCTTGAAACATGATGCAGTAACCTGAAAATTACGTGGGGTGGGTTTTCGCAAGTCAGGGCTAGAAGTGGCATATATCATGCAGTGTTCTGGAATTCATTCATAGCACCACATCTAACTACAAAGGAAGACTGGATTGTAGTTCAGCTGTGTCTCCAAAAGAAGAAAAAACAGGCTTGCTTATATGTAAGTTGTCACTATTTCTTACCCAAAGTACATAAAACACTGGTTAGATATTTCATCTCCGGAATGCCCTCTTTGTACCATGAAATTCAATTCCTGTAAAGATATTAAGAATTCCTGGCTAAAAAATTAAAAATCAACCCACTAAGACAAAAAACAAAACACAGTCGCTTATGAAGAAAGCAAAAAGTATATGTAGAAAATGCTATTATTTCCTCAGGATATCTGAGCTCTGCAACCTGCCTTCAAGCAGTGAGGTTTGAGTATAAAAGCCTTGAATATAAAAGTAACAAAACAGTCACAGAAAATCATTTGAGGAAGAACTCGAATTCATTCTATGTTTGAATAGTTGTATTTCTGAAGGACTCAAACACAAGAATATATCAAGTTTTCAACTATTCAACATAGAGGCCTGTATTGATGATTGAACCCCACTGCCACTGGGTTCATTCCAACTCTTAGTGATCCTATAGGTCAGAGTAAAACAGGCCCAGAGGGTTTCCAAGGAGTATCTGGTAGATTTGAACTGCCAACCTGTTGGTTAGCAGACGTAGCACTTAACTACTATGTCACGCCGGTTTCCGTGCTGAAACAGGAAAACCAAATGTCTCGAAGTGTCCCTCCCCCATCAAAAATAAATACGTAAATGTGACACAGAGTCACACCATACATTTTCATTACAAATGTAGAATTGAAATGTCACTGCCTGACAAGTATATCTTGAACAATTGGTTTATAGCTTCTGATACACAGAAGCCAAAAAAGCACATAAAAAATTGTCACCATTACTGGTCACTAAAGAAATGCAAACTAAAACCATTAAAGTCCTAACATGCCTTTTAGAATGGCTAAAGTTAAAAAGTCTGACCGTAGCATGTGCTGACGAGAGTGCAAACAAACTCTCCTGCACAGTGCTAGCATATATAAAACAATATAATACTTGAGAATTGTTGGCAGCTTCTTAAAAAGTTAAGCGTGTACTCACCAGGGGATTCAAGTATTCCAAGCCAGGATATTTTCCCAAGAAAAATGAAAGCATGTGACCACACAAAGTCTTGTGTAAAATGCTCAACAACTCTTATTTGTAACAGTCAAAAACTAAGAAAACAAAAAACAAATGTTTATCAGAAAGCGCATACAACATACTGTTGCATGCCTATGCAATGAAATACTTCTAAAAAAAAAGTGAAATAAATATCAATACATGCTACATCACGTATGACCCTCCAGGTGACAAAACCATTATCTGTTCCCCCCCAAAGAGTACATACTTTCTTCACTCATCTAGCACCACTGTAGCAGAGCTGCTATAAGTGGATGACTTTACAAAGAGAAATCTTCCTTTATCACAGTCCATTAGACTAAAAGTCCAAATTCAGGGGGTCAGTTCCAGAGGAAGGCTTTCTCTGTTGGCTCTGGAGGAGGGTCCTTGTGGTCAGCCCTCCCATGGACTGGAAGATTCTGAGTTACAGCAACCAGGGTGCTTTCAAGAGGAGGCACTCAGCCTCAGGAACTGCTTAGTTGATGGTAGGATGTCCCCAAATCTCTCTGCTAGCTTCTTTTTCATATATCCTAAAAGATTGCCTCAAGGTACAGTACAATCTTACACATTGAGTTCTGTCCCACCAACACAACCACCACCTATTCTTCCTCATTAACATCACAGAGGCAGGGCTTGCAGAGTGGAGGAACATCACATAATACCAGGAATCGTGGTCTAGCCAAATTACTCCACAGATTTTTTTGAGGAACATAATTCAATCCATGACGATACTGCATGATTCTCTTTATGTAGAATTTTAGAGAATACAAACTAATCAGTACTGACAGAAACCTAAAAAAGCAATTTGTTGCCCTGGAGTCAATTCAGACTCATGATCACCCTAGAGGAGAGAGTACAACTTCTGTGCTGGGTTTCCAAGGAGTACCAGGTAGATTTGAACCACTGTCTGTTGGTTAGAAGCTGTAACCCTTCACCACTGTGCCACCTGGGTTTTCATGCAGACTGAGGGCAGATCATTTATTGCCTGAAAATTAAAGATGGAGAATATTGGAGGGAAGGATAACCAAGAGGCACCAGAGAAATTTTTTGGATGATGAATATGTTTATTCTTGTGATTGTGGTAATGGCTTTACTAGTATACATAGAAATCAGACTGTACATTTTAAATATGTACAGTTTTTCTTTTTTTAATTGAGATTGAGTGAAAGTGTATACTCCAATTTAAATTTGTGTGCCGGCCTATGTGCACCTGGGCACAGCCACTCTGCCTTTCTATTCTATGCAAGACATAGCCTCTTAACAATCTCCTGTCCCCTCTTCTCCACTCGCCGCCAGTTTTTTTTTTAAAATGTCAATTATACCTTAGCAAATGCTATTCAAAGGAAGGGAAGAAAACACACACAAAAAAAACAGAAAAATGGCTTATCTGACTCCCTTACAGTTGCCAGTCAGGGAGGCTCAAGCTTATACTTTTTGTGAGTGGCTGGAGTGTGGTCATTCAATTTTGCCTGTCAGTGTTAGACACACTTGCCCTATAGACAGGGAACTTGAGATTATAGTTAACATTGAGTGTGTGTGAAATTTGAAGAACCTAACAGAGTGCTTGGAATGTGGCCAAAGGAATTCCCTCAAGCGTAGGCAAGGCACGACTAAGAAATATTTTTCTATCTGTTTCATCTTCCAAATGAATAACTATTAATAGATTTTGATTTCCTGCTTTGGGAGTATTTCCTAGAAAAGCAAAGTCCAACAGTGCCAGAAGAATGTCAGAGAAATTCAGTGTTTTTCCCCCCAGATCATGATAGTCACGGTGCTTTGTCTCTACCAATATTAGTGTATATCCTGGGGATAGTCAGTTCACTAAGTTGTTGTTGTGCAAGAGCAGAGATCAACACCAACCCCACCCTGCATTTTGTTACAAATCAGAATCCCAGGCAGAAAGAGGAATGCTGTGCTTTGCTTTCCCTTCCTTGGCTCAACAGCCTTCTGGCCTTTCCTTGAGGACTGACTTCTCAGCTAAGACACCGGAAAGAAACCATGTATTTGAAACGCAGTTGGAGCAGTTGAGATAAAAACTTAAGGAAGGTCAGTAGTGGAGTGCTGTGATAACAACTGGTATACCTAGGTGATACAAAAAGTTATTGTTCTCAGCTACCAACTGAAAGGTTGGAGGTTCAAGTGGATCCACAGGCTCCTTGAAAGAAAATCTGGTAATTTACTTCCTAAAAATCAGTCACTCAACACGTTATGGAGCACAGGTTTACTCTGACATACATGGGGCTACCATGAGTCACAATCGACTTGAGAGCAACTGACTTGGTTTTCTTTGGTGTTGATAATAGTTAAAATCTTTATCAAAATATCCAATATGGAGGCTTCTCATTCAACCTGTGTCTTACATTGACTATAAGGAGAAAGATACCTCTTGCATGCTATCAGCAACCAACTAGCATGAGTTACAAAGAAGCTTTTGTCAATATTACCAATCACTAAGAAACTGAAATTTTAAAGGTGCTTGTTATCACTGCACTCCAGGTCTTAGGGCATGCAGTAGAATTGTACTTCCTGGGATACAGCCCTCCTTTCCTTGCGGTCATGTGGGCCATGTTGAGTACTCGTGGCCAATGAACTGTAAACAGAATTGACTCGTATCATTTCTGAATTGTTGTTAGTTACTGTCCAGCCAGCTTTCAACTTGCAATGATCCCGTGTACAACACAATGAAATGACGCTCCATCTGTACCAGCAGACTGTTATGATCTGTAAGGTTTTCACTGTCTGTTTTTTGGAAGCAGATCACCAGGCCTTTCTTCCTACTCTATCCTGGCATGAAGGCTCTGTTAAAATGTGCCTAAAATCATAGCACTATCCAGGCCTCCATTAATGGATAGGTGGTACCTGTGTAAGAGATGCATTGGCCAAGAAACAAATCTGGGTCTCCTGCACGGAAAGGAAGAATTCTACTACTGGCCCAACACTGCCTTCTGTTTTTTGAGATAGGACATTCCAATAGTTTCCTAAAGGGCTCTTTCTCTGTGCCTCAGTGACCGGAAAAATAGGAAATGAAGCCTTCTCATTTAACCTGAGTTACATTGACTATAATGAGAAAGATACCTCTTGCCTGTTATCAATAGCCAACTAGCATGAATTAGAAAGAAGCTTTTGTTAATATTATTAATTACTAAGGAACTGAAATTTTAGGGTTGCTTGTTATCACTGCACAAATCTTGCCTATCCTAACTCATTATTTTCAAAGAACTTGCTTTTGACAAGTTTCAAATATGGGTATGTTACTTTATCTTCAAAACAAGCAAACCCGGTGCCATTGACTTGATGCCAACTCACACTACCGGTAAAATGTGGATCAGATTGAAAGCAAGAATTGCTAGAATAAAACTGATCTTGAGCCCACAGTTAAAGTCCAGTATTTTCCACTGCATTAATTAGTGTGAACAAACACACAAACAAAAAACGATTTCGTTAATACAGGCTGTATCCACACTTACTCCATCAGAGTATTTGCATTAGATTTTACATCTTCAGCTATAGAAGCCATAAATCACACTCTTCTACATCTAAGATTTATTCAAGAAACGAGTAGGCACAAATATGATTTAGGCTGCTGAGTAATCAATGCATGAAGTTTGTATCTGACACATAGAGTGACATATATTGAATTACCCATGATTAATCATAAAACAGAAGAACCTGGTGGTATAGTGGTTACTGCTATATCTGTTAACCAAAAGGTTGACAGCTTGAATCTGCCAGATATTTCTTGGGAACTCTGTAGAGCAGTTCTACTCTGTTTTATAGGGTCATTATGAGTCAGAATTGACTTGATGGCAGTGCGCTTTTTTTTTTTTGGTAATTACAAGACAAAGGCAATAGCTACTAGGGAAGAAAAAGCAAATACTTGATTTTCTTGGTAGCTGTGCTAAGCAAGGCAGAAGACCACAACACCAGAGTTCCAAGCGAATGTCAGCACACCTTTGTAATTTTACCATTTATAGCATTTGTCCGCCCAAATGTAGTAGTTAGTTCTAAATACAAAGAATTATTCAGAACGATAGCCCGAGGAGCTTTTTCTCTCTGCTCCTTACTGAGACATGATGTTGCAAATATTACTTTCAATAATTTGATAGACCCAAACTTTCAGCCAAAGAGAATGTCTACTGGAAAACATGACATTATTGAAGTTCTTCCTATTTATGGTACTTTTCAATATAAACCACAACCTCATTTCTGCCATGAACATCCGTCCTTTCAAAGCACAGAAATCACAATGTGGAGATTTTTGAAGAAAGAAAATTGAAAATCACCCAACACTACCCAGCAGTGGGAAATACCTTACCCTCTCCACTAAATCCGGAGGATTTTTCTTTTAATAAATAGTCCTGTGGAGCTGGGCTCCACAGTGGCTTTGACAAAGAGGATGCTAAGACTTCCATCCAGAAATGGAATTTAAGAACACACATGAGTCACTGCACTTAGAGTGTGTTTTAATACCAGAGAAGTTATTGACTGAATCAAAACCACTAAATGTTCCACCTCAGAAAGATTAATAACTGACAACAAAAGTGATGTTCCAGAAACTAGACTGGACATGTATGATAAGGATAAAAAATAAATAAATAAATAAATAGAAGACCATGCATTTCTCTAATCCTCTTAATGTTACTTAGCTACCAGTATCTAGTTAGTTGGTAGGGCGGAAAAATTTGCAAAAAATTTACCTTTTTTTTCTTTTTTGTAGCTTGAAGGAATTTCCAAGATCATGAAGTTGATTTTGTTCATCAATAATAATTTAAGAAAACATATGGCCTTAGACAGAAAGAGGGAAAAATAAAATGCATCTGCCCTTTATTAAAGTTACTAGAACACAGCACAGATATTCTCTTGAATATTTAGTAACTTCTTGGAAATAGTGGGTGGCTTCTGTACCTGGACATCAGGATCTGGTATTGTCCGATGTCATAGCAGTGTGCTACAGGTCATGATCAGAAGGAGAAATCTAGACATTGTTCTGGTAAGAGACCAAGGAGATAAGTGAGTGAAATGGTGTTCAGATGATGTGTTATTTTTCTTTGTGCAATGACTTGAAGTAAGCAATGGACCAAATCTATAATGTGCAATGGTGTTCTAACTGCTACCCTTCCTATTACTTGCCTCACTGTCTGGCCCAAGACATATTACACATGCAGAAACTAAAATAGTCACTTGAAAATAGGTATTCTATTGCATCTTACACTACTGAAAATTCTCCAGTGACTTCCTACTACAAATAAAACATAACTTACTTTGCACTAGCTTAGGATACACTAGCTGACTATATTGCTGTTCATGAGGTTTTCACTGGCTAATTCTTTTCAGAAGTGTACTGCTGGATCCTTCTTCCTAGTCTGAATCTAGAAGCTCAGCTGGAACCTGGCTGCCATGGATGACTTTACTGGTATACCAGTACACAGATTTCACCATCACAGCAACTCTAAAGTCCCTACAGTACAGCGAACTGACAGCTGCATGGAGATATCACATGAGCAAATCAGCTGTAAAAGTCTTCTTTCAAGTGTTAAAAAGCAAAAATGTCACCTTGAAGACTGACGTGTGCCTGACCCAAGCCATGGTGTTTTCAGTCGCCTTGTGCACGTTTGAAAGGTAAACTATAAAACAGGAAGACGGAAGAACTGATACCTTTGAAATTGTGATGTTGGCTAAGAACATCAAATATACCATGAGTTGCCAAAAGAATAAACAAATCTGTCTTCGAACAAGTACAGCCAGAATGTTCCTTAGAAGCAAGCATGTGAAACTAGTCTCACATATTTCAGACATGTTATCAGGAGGTATCGGTTCCTGGAGAAGGATACGATGCATGGTAGAGTGAAAGGTCAGCAGAAAAGAGGAAGACTCTCAAAGAGATGAACTAACACAGTGACTGCAACTCAGACACAGCAACAGTTTGGAGGATGGCATAATTTGAGGATAGCACAAGACAAGGCAGTGTTTCATTCGGTGATACCACAGGGTCACTACGATTGGAACCAACTCAAAGATGCCTGACAACAACAACAACTCTAGGTAATTTGAGGTCACTTATTGAGCCCCCCTCATTTCCCATCACTCTCCTTTGGTTATTGTGTTCCCATTACAACAACTTTCTTTCTAATCCTGGAACACACAAAGCCTTTTCTTTTTCAGGACTTTGTCTTTCGTGTTTGCTCTGGTGGCAGTGCCTCCTTCCAAATTTTCACATGTGTTACTCTATCTTTCTCACTCATAAATCCTGGCGTCAAATCTTATCTCTTCAGAAAGGGCTCTGTACCACTCTATACCAGTGACCTCCAGTCATTCTTTTTCATGTCAAAAGATAGTTGCCTTTGTATCAGTTTCAACTCATGTTGGTTTCGATTCATGCCAACTACATGTGCATAGAGATATAGTACGTCATTAAAAAAAAAAAAATTCTGTTTCAGAGTAGACCTGTGTGTGTGCACCATAGGATATGCATGCAGAGTGGCCTATTGCCAGACTTTCTTGAGAGCCTCTGGATGGATCTGAACATTTTGCTTAACTGTTTGTACCACCCAAGGGTTTTCCTGTGTCACACACATTTCTTAGTTTCTTCATAGTAATCATAACTATTTTGAGACCTTTGTTTTAACTTGTTTTAATGTGTCCCCCCATTTCTAAAATGAAACTTCCGTGATGACAGAAGTCTGATTGCCATTCACCATTGACCGGTTTTTAGAAAAGTGTCTCTTACTTCCCAATATCTTTTGTTCAAGTTGTGTTTCAGGAAAACTACTAAGATCAAGATCACCACAAAATGAAGTTGGGAAATTAATGAAACACCAAACCAAAGAAATAGAACACTTCAGTAGTGAAAAGTGATTGTTTTTGTTCTAGCTTGAGGTTTTCTGTTTCATGTTTTCCCTATTTGAGAATCAAAAACTTAAATACATACAAGATAAATAAACCGGCAGTTTTCTTAAAAGCTGCCTTTGTCATGGGTGATAAGTAACCAAAACAGAGAGATTCTAGCAGCGAGCAGAATTCTAACTCATGTGTCACAGCTCACATCTGTAACGTCTTTTCATGCTGTGCTTCTCTAAGAGGAAGACTTGCCAGCCTAGCCGTAAATGCAGACAACTTGAAATTTGGTGACTGGTGAAGTTACACTGTGAGTCTCATTAGTTTCACCCAGAGCAAAGTTTCTTTGTCATGGCCATGGGCACATCCCTTGAATCTTGGCCAGCTGTATATAAAAGGAATCTCCCTTCTCACACAACAGGGATCACGGCAAAAAATGCAGATAAATCACTAGTGATCCATCACACTGACTCAGACATCCTACTGATAAGTTAGTGCCATGTTCCTAGACAAAAGTAGGAATTCACATTGAGTTGTTTGCAATGATGAATTGACATTACAAATCAGATATAAAGTTATTTAAAAAGTGCGCAGTTTCGTAAACAAAGCTGTCTTGTAAATGTGTTACAGGAAACAACCATTTAAAAGAAATTTTCAGGGAACTCTTTCCCAAAAGGAACAGATATTTTTCTGAATGGACAGATTGCTTAGAATACTACTCCCTGACTGAGTCAGTTTCGCTAAAAGTTCGGTGAGGCTTATCATATTGACTAACGGCATCATTGGGCCTACAGCTAAGCAGAAGTGAGAAAAGCAGACAGCTTTATAAGAGAATCTTGTAGATCAGTTTTAGGACTGAAAACCCACTGCCATCGAGTCGGGTCCAACTCACAGTGACCCCAGAGGTCAGAATAGAACTGCCCCATAGAACTTCCAAGGAGCATCTGGTAGATTCGAACTGCTGACCTTTGGGCTAGCAGATATAGCACTTAACCTACTATGCCACAAGTGTTTCCAGTTTTAGGACTAGGTTATATTAATGACATATAAAAATATGGAAAAATACTTTAAATACATGCTCGTATGCTCAAAAATGCATTTGGCTTATTAAATATGGTAGAGCCATTAGATCCCCAGATGAGGGCCTCCCTATTCCAAGCCTGTTCTTTAGAGGTCCCTAATTTGGTCCTCATTTGGCTATGCCACGACCCATGGGTACAGAGGTCCTACGGTCCAAACAGTTGTCCTCAAATCCTGTGTGCCCAGTTGTAGACCATGTTATCAGTTCCAGGGCTCTTGAATTTCCAGTCCAAATTCTACTGAGCTTGTTTCCAAAACTAGTGGGAAACTTTTTACCAAGTCTGCTGTCCTGAAGGGAGACCACATTGCTAGTAAGCACAGCCCTAGACTTGTGGTTACCAAAGAGCAGAAATTTATAGGCAATGTGGATAAAGTATGGAAAACCAGGCTGAAATGTCCTCATATATGGGCCTGACGCCTCTTAGTGTGAGCCAACTGGAGGTAGGAAGTGAAAACTCCCTCAGGGTGGGTCTGGGACCTAGAATCGGGGAGGCTGTCTCTAGTCCATCATGTTCTGATGAGGGGCTAGACTTCATGATCTCAATGACAGCTTATCTGTTAAAGTAGAAGTCAGAACATATGCTACGGTTTGATTTAATCTCTTATAGCTTTCAAATATTTAGACATACGATATGTGGGACTCATTTGTACCCTTGTCTTGGGCCATGTAAAGAAGAGACTAGCTTTTTAAAGTGTCTACTAAACAAGAAAATGCACTAGACCCTGAACTTTACAAATGTTCGGAAATCTGAGATTAGGAGACTGGGTACCTCCAATCCATCTAGAACTCTGCACACTGATATACTTAGAGAGATGTTGAGGGAAACCTCAGAGTCCTGCTCACTCTAGATTGGCATATTAGTGCCTGTGAAAAGTTCATATGGCTCCCCAAGGGGATTGTAGATATGCTAGAAAATGATCTGAGGGTCCAACAAAGCCTGGTGTACTAGAACTGCTAATGTTAGTTGGCATCCTATTGATTTCAATTCATGCAAACTCCATGTGTGTAGAGATACATTACATCATTTCTTTAAAAAAAAAAAGTTCTCCCTCCTTGGCAGAAGAGTCTATTTCTCCACTTCATTAAAGTCAGACTTGGCCGTGTGACTTAATCTGGTCAATGAGATGTGAATTAAGGTGCTGTAAGAACTTTCTAGAGAAAGCTTTAAGATCCATTATGTGGCTCCACTATTTCTCTTCAAGACTGTATAAGCCCTTGATAGGAGCCACTTTTTCAGATTGTATCCTAGAATAAATATTGACATGAAGCTTAAGTGCTACTGACCTACAATAAGTATGTAGACTGACTAATAAATAAATCTTTGTTATTATAAATCACAGTGATTTTGGAGTTATGTGATATTGTAGCATAAGTTAGACTAAGTCGATCAATAGCGGTAAATATGAAGAATGGACAGTATATGGATGTCTCAGCCAGAGGCCACAAGGATCATGGATGTCAGCACAAGATGCCAGTGCATCATGATGAATGGGAATAAACAACAATACCAGGACAAACAGGTTAAACAGCGGTGCAGACCAATGCAAACAGAGGATGGAATGTAGACCAGTCATTCCTCTTCTGATGTCAGGACTGTAATTAAACACCCAAACCCATCCACTGCTGTTGCGTGACCCTGTAGGGCAGAGTAGAACTGCTCCATAGAGTTTCCAAGGAGCACCTGATGGGTTTGAATGGCTGATTTTTTGGTTAACAGACGTATAACTTAATCACTACACCACTAAACACCAGGGAAGGTAACATACAAAGGGAAGAGGGGAATAAAGCCTTGTTAAGTGAATCCAGATCCTGAAATGAACTCATTGTAAAACCAGAGGTGACTGTTACCTTGAATAGATAATAAATTACACTGCCAATAACAGAAATAAAGACTCAGATTTAGTTTTCATGGAAATGAAATATAATATTTTTGGAAATCCAAAACTGAGACTGAAAATTTGAACCCATTACAATGATTATCTATAGCTAATAATTCTGAATGAACAATGTCACATAATCTTACGAGAGAAGTTACTTTTACTCAGTTTACAGAAGAGGAAACTGTGGTATGGTGTGAGTGGTACCTTGCCCCAAATCTAATAGCCCATGTCCATTACCACAGCAGTACCATGCCTCATAATTAGTATTGGTTTCAGTTTTCTAACCTACCAAGTCTTGATCACAGCCCATTTGAGGCCTTGCTAAATTTTACATGTGGGAATGCAAGCTATAGATAGGCAGGGAAAGAACATGATAATCATCACTTACATTTAAGTAGTTCTTTGTACTATACGAGTTGCTTTTACATATTTTGCCTTTTTTAATAGCAATATGTATTTATAAGGTAGGCAAGGTGGAGATTATTACTCATATTTTGTAAATAAAGAGTTACGCTTAATAACTTACTTGGAATCCTGTTACTTAGTGAGATTAGAACAGGTATCCAGAGCATGTTCTTAATGATCATGTAATTCCATAAGGTTTATATAATTTGAGGATGGAATTGTATTTTTTCTAATTTAAGATCACAAAGATATTACATAATTAAAGTAAGAAACATTATATAATTTCTATTTTATGTCATATTTATAGCTAGAGTTGTACTTTCTCATCACATTCAAGTCAGGCTTGACCATATGACTTGCTCTCGTCGATGGGATGTAAGTTGAAGCTATACAAGCCAGTTTCTAACAGAAGTTTTAAGATGCATTATAGGACTGTACAATCCCTTTTCCTCCTACTGTGAGATTGGCCAAGTCCTCAAAAGCAGTGACTCCTTCAGGCTGTGGCCAAAGAATAAATATTTGAGCCGCTCTGTATCGCATTTATTATTTTATTTTAAAATGTGCAATGCTGGTCATGTGCGTTAGTCTTGTTATTGGCACCTTTGAAGCTCTAATGACTTGTCACCAGGTGGTTACAGCTGTTACTAGGCGTGTGAGCCTAGGAGTTTGTTTACTTTTCTTGTATGGATTCAGCCCAGGTGTCCGGGTAATCAGTCACCAAGTGCACAGTTCAGGCTCTTTCCTACTGTCCTAGATAGGCAGTGGTTATTCAAATAGGTGCAGGTATCTCAGTGTCTGTGAGGATATTGTGTCTCCTTATGCCTGATCCTAGGCAAAGGAACTGTTTCTAACCTGAATTTCCAGTTCAGAGAGATAATCAGATTTTGCTTGTTTCACTTCCGTAGTGAAACAAGGCATGTGTAAGGTGTCCTACTTCCAGCTCAGGTGATGGTGTCCAGGCTCAGTGTAGAGAAGACAGACGGAAGTGCTGGGAAAAGGGAGTTTACCTCAAAGGAAAGATTTATTTTCACGTTCCAAGTAGGTTATACACGAGCCCCTTAGCTTTTGATGACTGAGTGCCACTTTTCATTGGTTCTGTGCTGCTCTGTCTCTACTGATGAGGATGATGTGCTTCACTGCTTCTGCTTATCCACCACACTGTGGTTGTTCCTGGTGGGTCAGGTCTAGCCAGTCTTAGAAGCTTTTGGACCTGCTCTCCTTCATCTCTCAGTTGGATTTCTTACCTTTCCCTTTGATGTTTAGGGCTCCTAGAATGTCATATATGATTGATTTATTTGTTTTCTTGGGTCTTTGTTGTTAGAAGGATCACAGGAAGTATTTGACTATGTCACCAGCTTGGACCCACCTCTGTATTAAATATATTGACTGAAGAATAGTTTGTGGAATAGTGAACATTGGCTTGATAGTGAGAAGGTCTATATTCAATAGAATCACTTTTGAGATGACTCCTGCATCTACACTGCTTTTAGGTCTCTCTCCAGAGCTTCATTCTACATTTCCAAGTGCTCACTCTGCAGTCAAACCTGGATACCACGTCAAGCAGTAAAATCCACTTGGCTAGTCTGCTTCCCACATGTTTTTCCTGATTTCTGAGGTTCTCTAATATTAGTAGTAAAATTCTCACAGTCACGTAGTCTAAGTACCTCAGGTTACACCATTAGATCATTTCTCTTCAAGCAAAAAAAAAAAATCTATTTCTTTACAATTCTGCCAGCATAAGGCTAGTTCAAGCATCCATTACTTCTCTTCTGGAGAATTAAAATGATACCTTTACATCTATACCTCTCACTTCTAATTCTACTATTCCTTTAGTACATATATTTTTAAACTTTCAACAGACAACACTGAAAAATGAGATCGATCATTCCACAATAATAGCTGAAACTTCAACACTCCGCTTTCAGTTATGGATAGATCATCCAGAAAAAAACTCAGCAAAAGATGCAGAAGATCTTACTTCCACAATCATCCAACTTGACCTTATCAACATACACAGATCTTTTCACTCATCGACAGATAAGTATACCTTCTTCTCCAATGCACATGTGTCGGGGGCCATGAAAAAACTTCAGGTCCCAAAAAACAGGAAGTCCGAAAAGCCCCTGAAAACGTGCGCGCGAAAACTATGCGTCACTGCCCAGCGTCACTGTCCAGGCATACCGCCTAACCAATCATAAAACGCCAAGTGCCTCACACCAGATATCACCCGATTCCAAATCCCTCCCCTTCCCGCTGTATATATATATCCTCTGCTAAATAAAAAATTTTTGAGGCTTGATCAGAATCCTGTCTTGCCTCCATTTCTTCGCATCTCCTGCCCTACTTTCATTTTCACAGGTTCCTCCTCGCCCCTCATTGATTTGTCCCGCGGGCCGGGACACACATGGAACATTCTCCAGAATAGACCATGTGTTAGGTCATAAAGCAATTCTCTATAAAATCCAAATCATTAATTTGCTGTAAAATATCTTCTTGGACCATAGAACCATAAAAGTTGAAATCAATAGTGGAAAAATCATAGGTAGAAATTCAAACATATGGAAACTGAACAACACTTTACTCAAAAAGCCTTGGGTTATAGAAGAAATCAAGGATGAAATAAAGAAACTTATGAGTTAAATGAGAATGAAAACACATCTAACCAGAATCTATGGGATACAGCAAAAGTGGTGTTCAGAGGTCAATTTATCTCTATACCTGCACACATCCAGAAAGAAGAAAGGGCCCACATTAAAGAATTAACCTTACAACTTGAACAAGTAGAAAGAGAGCAACAGAGGAATCGTTCATGCACCAGAGGAATACAAATTATAAGGATTAAAGCAGAACTAAATGAATTAGAGAATAGAAAAACAATCAAAAAAATTAACAAAACCTAAAGCTGGTTCTTTGAAAAGATCGACAAAATTGACAAATCATTGGCTAAACTTACAAAAGAAAGACAACAGTAGAAGATACAGGTAACCCAATTAAGAAATGAGATGAGAGATGTTACAACAGACCGAGCTGAAATAAAAAATACCATAACAGAATACTATGAAAGGCTGTACTCGAACAGGTTTGAAAACCTGTAGGAAATGGACAAATTTCTAGATTCATATCACCCACAAAGATTGTCAGAAGTAGATCAATTTAATAAATCTATCACAAAGGAAGAGATTGAAAAAGTCATCAAAAATCTACCAACCAAAAAAGTCCCGGCCCAGATGGCTTCACCAGAGAATTCTACTAAACTTGCAGAGCAGAGCTGACCATGCTACTATTGAGGCTATTTCACACCATAGAAATGGAATACTCTCAGATTCATTCTATGAAGCCAGCATAACCCAGGTACCAAAGCTGGGGAAAGATACCCTCCAGCCCCCCGCCCCAAAAATTGCAGACTAATATCACGCATGAGCCTAGATACAAAAATCTTTGACAAAACTCTAGCAGTCAGTAGAATTCAACAGCATACAAAAAAAAAAAAAAAATTACTCATCATGATCAAGTTGGTTTCATCCCAGGGATGCAAGACTGGTTCAAAATCAAAAAAGCAGTTAATGTAACCAACTGCATAAATAACACAAAAGATAAGAATCACCTGATTTTGTCAATTGATGCAGAAAAGGCATTTGATAAAGTCTAACCCCCATTTGTGCAAGAAGCTCTCAGAAAAATAGGAATAGAGGGGAAATTCTTCAACACAATCAGTAGCATCTACACAAAGCCAGCTGTCATCATTATCCTGAGTGGTGAAAGACTGAAACAATTCCCTTTGGGAATGGGAGCTAGACAAGGATGCCCACTCTCACCACCTCTATTCAACATTTGCTAGAAGTTCTAGCCAGAGCAATTAGACCAGACAAAGAAATAAAAGTCATCCGTATCAGCAACGAAGAAGTAAAAATTTCCCTATTTGCAGGTGATGATTGTATATACACAGGAATCCTTAAGTAAACTATTGGAACTAATAGAGGAGTTAAGCAAAGTGTCGGGATATAAGATAAACATAAGTAAATCAGTAGGATTCTGTTATACCAACACAGAGTTCATCAAAGAAGAAATCACCAAGTCAATATCATTTACTATAGCCCCTGAGAAGACAAAATATCCAGAAATAAATCTAACTAGAGAAATAAGAGACCTACACAGAGAGAAATACAAGGCCTTATTGCAAGAAACCAAAAAACACTTATGAAATTGGAGACTTATAAACACTTATGAAATTGCTCATGGGTGAGAAGATTTAATGTTGTGAAGATGTCTATTTTACTTAAAGTGATCTCATATAATGCAATCCCAATACAAATTCCAGTGTTTTTTTTTTTTTTATTGAGAAGGAGAAACGTATCACCAATTTCGTGTGGAAAGCGTAAAACCCTGTCTTAGTAAAGCACTACTGAAGAAGAGGAACACAATGGGAGGCCTCACACTATCAGACCTCAGAAACTATTACACTGCCACAGTAGTCGAACAGCCTGGTACTGGTACAGAAACAGACATGTAGACCAACAGAACAGACAGGAGACCCCTGAGATGCCACCATTCTCTTACGAAGAGCTGATATTTGACAAAGCCCCAGGACTGTAAACTGTGGTAAAAATAGTCTCTTTAGCAAACTGTGCTGGCAAATTTAGATATCCATCTGCAAAAAATGAAACAAGATCACTGTCTCACACCTTACACAAAAACTAATTCTAAATGGATTGGACCTAAATATCAAATCTAAAACAATAAAAATCATGAAACAAAAAATAGTCAATGATGGACGTTCTAACACACAGTTCTGCAAACAAAATCTGCCAAACAAAGCATGATTAACAGAAGAGAAAATAGATAGAAGGGAACGACTTAGAATCAAGCACTTTTGTTCAACCAAAAACTTTATCAAAATAGTGAAAAGACTACCTACAGAATGGGAAAAAATATTTGGCAACTTCACGTCAGACTGACTTCTAATCTCTGTAATTTACAAGGTTCTGCAAAATATCAACCAGAGAAAGGTAAATAATCCACCTAAGAGATGGACAAAGGAGACGGGCAGACACTTCACTAGAGAGGACATCCAGGCAGCCGAGAGACACGTGAGAACATGCTTGCGATCATTAGCTATCAGAGAAATCCAAATCAAAACTACAATGAGATATCATCTCACCCCAACAAGGTTGGCCATGATAGAAAAAAAACACAAAAGCTGGAGAGGCTGTGGAGAGATAGGAATTCTCTTACATTGCAGGTGGGATTGCAAGTTGGTACAGCCTCTTTGGAGCTTCCTTATAAAGCTGGAAATAGATATACCATTCGATCCTATAATTCCACTGCTTAGTATTTATCCTTCAGAAACAGAGGCTGTCACATGAACAGACTCATGTACATGAATGTTTGTTGCAGCACAATCTACAATAGCTAAAAGATGGAATCAACCCACATGCCCATCAGCAGATGAATGGATGGATATACAAACTATGGTACATACACTCAATGTAATACTATACTTGATAAAAAACAATGATGATTTTAGAAAACATCTCATAACATGGTTTCAATTAGAAGAGACCATCCTGAGTAAAATCAGTCAGTGTTGAAAGGACAAATATAGTATAAGACCCTGTTACAATGACTTAAAAATAGAATTATCTACAGAACAAAATACCTGTGTTGGCTGCAAGGGTGGGAAGGTGAGAGTTTATCATAGATGAGATGAGACACTAGAAATTTTACTCTTTTACTTTAATTAATAAGTAATAAAAATTAAAAAGAAAAAACCTGATTGGATTCCCAATGTCTATGAATTAAATATCAATTTTTATTTTCAAATTTAATTCAAGGATAAGAACATACTTATTTAATGAACCTTTATGAAAACTACTATCTTTTCTCATTGCTACCCAACATGTGTTATACTAGCCAAAAAAAAGTATTTATTTTATAACATTTCCTACACTTCACCGTTTCTGTCCCTTTGTTCTTCTTGTTCACTCTGTATTGGTTTTCCAGGTCCCTTTTGAATGATCCCACCTTAAGAAAGCATCCCTGATCCTCTAAGTCAAATTAAACACTATCTTACCATATTCATGAAAGATTGTATTTTTATACAATCATAGTTGACACCATCATAATTGATATCATCATAAATAACAACTGGTATATAATAAGTAGTCTAATTTTGTATCAAATATGTGAAATTCAGCTATAAAACCAACAGGATGAACTAAAAATGGATTATATCATATAATTCTAAAACTTGCAGAATATTTTTATATCCTAGAGAATAGGAATTGTTTCTTTTTATTAACCATTTTTATTCTGTGTAATATGGTTTATGAGACATGATTAAAAACTATTTATTGAGAAGAATTAAAATACACTAACTTAAAATTGTGATATAATTTCTGATGGTCTTGAAGGTACTTGAAAATATTATTATGCTCTCTACTATTAACAAAAACATGAAACCATAGATTTGAACTGTTGAAGAATAAAACAGTACCATTTTATTATTTGAAATATATATATATATCCTGCATTAATAAGGAAAAGCAATGTTGATTCTGTATGCAATCATACAAGGAGGATGATTAAGAATTATAAAAATCTTTTGTCCATGTTGGTTTCTTAGGACACTCATAAAATTTTGAAACTCTGTTTTATCATCCTGAAATCATTTATAAAGACCTATATAAATTCTAAGACTGGCACACAGCCCAGCATAGCACCAAGATCAAGGGCTTATTTTCTAGTAAATTAGAATTCAGATCTTTATATCACAGGCTTACAAATTTATAGAAGAACCAGGCATGAAATAATCTGTCATCTGGCCTTTGCATTTCAACGCTGAAATTCTTAAACTGGGTCAAAAAATTTAATTAGATACCTTAAAATAGACCTAAAAAGGGCATTCAAAATATCTTCAGACTTTGAAAGTGTTTACAGCACAAACTGTAGGTGTTCACAAAACTCCATTAAAGAAACAGCATTTGACTTTGGTAGGTTACACTTCAGTTCATAGGTACTCTACAGATGTGCTAAAGTAGGCTGTCACATGCCATAAACATGTTGCCAAAATTAGATCAGTGCTTAACATTTACTTATACTACAGCTGAAAATGCAGAGTACTATGGCTCTGGGCCAACCAATCGTGAGATAATGCTGAGAAGAAGGGTTAACTTGGTAGAGAATAAGAACCTACATAGGAAGAAAAATCAAAGTTCAACAGCCTTCTGAGGGCATAAAAGAGCCACACAGGTCAATTACTACCTTATTCAAGCAAGGATACAGAGTTGAAGCCCAAGAGGTGGTATCCCTAGAGGATAAAACACCTCAAGCTATTGTTCAGATAATGAGGTGACTGATCTGCAGGGTAATCATTGCTGGCTTGCTTTCTGTGGTTGTTAGTAGGTGTGAAGTCATTCCTAACTTTTGGCAAGGCCACTGTGGCAAAACAAAAAGATTCCAGGTCCCGTGCCATAGTTCTATCTTTGAACCCAGGATTGTGGCTATTACATCAACCCAGCTCATGAAGGATTTCCTTCATTTTTGCTCACATTTTACTTTACCAAACATGAATAATTTTATAGTGGTTGGTCTTTCCTAATAACATGGACAAAGTAAGAAATGAATTTCACCATTCTTGTTTCTAAAGTGTGTTCTGGTTGTAGCTCTTCTAAGACTACTACTTTGTTCATTCTTCTGGAAGTTCATGGCACAGTCTATGTTATACAACAACGCTGTAACTCAAATGAAACTGGCTTGCATACCATTCTTACACAGTATTTAAATTTTTAATTACTTCGAGTAATCCACTGAAAATTCTAGAATTAAAAAAATGATCTCTACATACCGAAGACTCAGAAATGCTGCATTAAGCACTAATAATATAATTGTCAATAAGAGTCATGATCAAATTTTAGATTATTGCAGAGAGGTGAACCTATAGATCTTATCCTGTAGTTTTTCCAGATTTGCTTTGACCATATATTGCTGTATATACTTAAAGGAAAAGGCTAAATATAAATATGAAATTTTTTCATGTGCTCAAGATTCAAAGAATTTTTTTTCAAAAGAAAAAAGCATTTTTTTCTAGAAATTTATAATTTGCAAACACTTGTGTTGTAACAGAAATAAATGTTTTATTTAGAATCAAGATAATGCGAATTTCCAAAAAACTTTCAACTGATTAGTTCTTATTGTTTTTTGAGTACTTCTTAGTAAAAAAAAATTCAAAATAGCTTTTTGGTGGACAATAGCTGTAAATACAGACTGAGAGTCTGTGCAAATGATGAAGGAGAGGGTAAAGGGGATACAGACAGACATAAATATTTGGCTGTAAATGAAAGGACAGGAGTTCAAATCCACAAGCCCCTTCTTGGAAGCTATATATGGGAATTCTATTCTGTCCTATAGTGTTTTTATGAGTCAGAATTGACTCAACAGAAATGGATTGATCTATATGTAAGTAAAAAAGAGACAATTATATTAAGTGAGATTCATGAATGTGTTAGAAAAGCTAGCACCGTTTCTAGGCTATGTCAATCAAAATGTAAGAAAATAATTCAATAAACCAGTTGTTTTAAATGTAGAGCTATGCAACCAGTTTAATGGATGCTCTTAATGAAGCTGAATTCTGGTTGTTTGGTTGTTGCTTCAGCAAATAATAGAATTCAAGAAATATGATTTATTTTCTAATAATTCATTTGAAATTCAGGATATACCATGGTAACTTAAAATTTTATTTCAGCAAGAAGCTGAATGTCAATGATACACATCGTTTAAGTTCCATTTCTGAATGAAGACGTCACAACTATGCAAGCCCTCAAAGCCTATAAAAAATGGAGAATATTATTCTAAACCAAGGTGTCAATAGTTGCAAATAATGTTACTAATCATAAAATCTAGGATGATTGGAAATTATATACTTTAAGAAAAAATATCACTAGAGAAAATTCAGTTTTTTTGCTGTGCTAACATGTACTTATTCACTAATATGTCTCTTACAATAGCAAAGAAAAAAGTATATAATGTTTTAACGAGTGAATTAGAAGCCCTTCTTTACCTGCTGTGTCTTCCCACTGAAGTTTAAAGCCCTGGTGAAAAGCATTATGTTTCGTGATGAAAAAAGCTGAGAAATGCTGTTGTGGTGGGTTTTGTTTCTGAAGGTATGCAATCTATTTTTCAATTAGACTATAAATATTTCCAGGGAAGGGCCTATGTCTTTGATTTCTTATTTAAACACTAAGTATGTTATCTGACACATAGTAGTCCCCTAAGAAACAATAGAGCTAGGCCAGCTAGTGTATTAACTGACTTGTTAATTACTACTAGAAAAGCTGAGAAAAATCATGGATATATAAATACATGAAAATAACAGGAGGTATTAAAATCTAAGAAAAGTTGCTGGAATCTTACAAAAAATTAGAAATAGAAATCATTTCAGTAAATATGAGATGTAAATGGTAAGTATACATGGCCTGAAAATGACTTCACAGAGAACCTCTGACGTCTAAAAATCTAGATTGGGCATTGAATAACGATTACTGCAACTGTATGGATTTATCAAGTATTGTTTTCAAAATATCAATATATTTTAGGAAGCTATGTCATGTCGCCAGTCCCTAATCCACCCTTCAAAACAATTTTGGAACTATTCCTGGAATGGCCATTGCGCACTGTGTCACTGTGGCAAGTTCATAAACTTAGTGGTACAGTTGTCTGTGAGGGAGTTTTCAGTCAGTAAACAAATAACTCTATTGGAACATCCTCCCTGCTCACTTGATCTGGCCTTCAGTGACTTTTTTTCTATACTGAAGATAAAGGAAATATTGAAGGAAGACATTTTGACGACACTCATGACGTCAATGGTAATATGACAGCTCTGATTGCCATCACAGAAAAAGAGTGCCAAAATTGCTTTGAAGGGTAGATTAGGTGCTGGTGTCAGTGCATAGTTTCCCCTGGCAAGTACTTCGAAGGTAACTGTAGTGATATTCAGTAATGAAGATGAGTTGGGGAACTGAACTGGCAGTCCTCCTACATGTATGTATTAGTATACACTAACTACACATTTTAATGGGTGTAATAATGTTATCCAGTACCCATGATGCAACTGAAGGTATTATAACATAAAAAGTTAGCTGACATGACAGATAAAACAATTTTATTTCACTGGATAAACAGGATGTACAACAAAATTTTGTTAAGAAAATAAAATAGTCATGTAGTGTATATTATTTTGATAGAATTATCAACTTCCCTTGAGTTTAGAAATGACCTCTTCTCTAAAATGTTTCTGACAATAACACCATCTTATTTCAGTATGTTTATTTTCATCTTAACTATCATTTTTTTTAAACCAATATGTAGCCTAAATACCTAAGTTGTTCTTTTCTTCGAAAGCATCTTTGAGAGAAATGGATCACTATCAACATTTGTGTGTGGCTACAGTTCTTTCTTTTTATTTTGCTTAGCATTCATTCCAAAATGTGCATTTTAAACATGTTAACTTAGAACAAATCCAAAAATATCACAAGTGATTGACCCTGAAAGAGAGGATTAAAAAATGTTTTTGGTAATTCTTTGTTGTTGTTATTTTTCTTTGTTTTTCAAAGTTTGTATTATAATCTTCAATATATTCTACAACCTAAAAAAATGATACGTTTTAGAAGACAGTAATTTTTAAAACCATGGGTCTTTAAATCTAAGGCCTTCCTAAACCATGGATATGCCTGAGAACCTTGATCAACACTGAAGGGAGGAACGTTTTCTTGATTTTTTTTATTTCATCTTACCAATTTGTCACTAGCATATTAAGTCTCTGAGGGTCAGAACTAAGCTTTGTTCACTGTTATGTACCTATCAACTGGTGTTCTGCAAGGCACATAGTCCAGTTAATAAAACTGAAGTTTTTATGTGCTAGCTTTCTTGATGTATACCCCCAATACTTGCTCCAGCTAAAATATTTTATATCCCAATTAATGGCAATTCCATCCTTCTATATTCTCTTGGCTATGGAAAGAAAAGACCAAAGTACTTGTCAGAAGAGACTGTGATCTTTTTTCTTGAACACAGAGTAGCTAAACTGATTGGAAGAAATTATGAAGTAAAAGAGCTGAGCAGAATATTTCAAAGGTTAGTATGAGAAGGCAAGTGAAGAATTATAATGAAATTTGCAAAGACCTGGAGTTAGAAAGCAAAAAGAGAAGAACATGTTTGAAATTGCATGAGTTGAAAGAAAAGAAGAAAAAATTCAAGTCCTGAGTCGCAATATTGAAGGTCTCTATAAGCAGAATATTCAATGACACAGGAAACATCAAGAAAAAAGAAGGAATATATAGCATCACTATACCAAAAAGAATTGGTCCATGCTCAACCATTTGAGGAGGTAGTATAAGATGAAGAATAGATGGTACTGAAGGAAGAAGTCCACGCTGTGTTGAACTCATTGGTGAACAGCAAGTTTCCAGAAATTGATGGAATATGAATTCAAATGGATCAACAAGTGAATACAATGTTGGAAGCAGTCATTTGTCTATATTAAGAAATTTAGCTTTTTCGTGAAGATGGTGCTGAAAGCGAAGAAGGAAGCACCTGCTCCTCCCAAAACTGAAGCCAAAGCCAAGGCATTGAAGGCTAAGAAGGCAATACTGAAAGGCGTCCACAGTCATAAAAAAAAGAAGATCCGTACTTTACCCACCTTCTGGCAGCCCAAGACACTGAGACTAAGGAGACAGCCCAGATATCCTCGGAAGAGCACCCCCAGGAGAAACAAGCTGGACCACTATGCCATTATCAAGTTCCCGCTCACCACTGAGTCAGCCATGAAGAAGATAGAAGATAACAACACACTTGTGTTCACTGTGGACGTCAAGGCCAACAAGCACCAGATCAAACAGGCTGTGAAGAAGCTATATGACATTGATGTGGCCAAGGTCAACACCTTGATCAGACCTGATGGAGAGAAGAAAGCATATGTTCACCTAGCTCCTGACTATGATGCTCTGGATGTTGCCAACAAAATTGGAATCATCTAAACTGAGTCCAGACAGCTAAATCTAAATACACTTTTTTTTCCCACTGCAAAAAAAAAAAAAAAAGAAGAAAAAGAAATTTAGAAGACGGCTACCTGGTCAATCAGTTGTGAGAGATCTATATTTGTGCCTATTCCAAAAAAAGATGATCCATATGGAAGTTATTGAACAATATCATTAATATCACTCATATGTAAAATTTTCTCAAGATCATTCCAAAAGCAGTTGCAACAGTACACGGACAAAGAACTACCGGAAAATCAAGCCAGATTCAAAAGAGCACCCGGGATGAGAGTTATTGCTGATGGCAAGTGAGTCCTGACAAAAGCAGAGAACACCAAAATGCTGTTCACCTGTGTTTTACAGACTACGAAGAGGTGATCAACTACATTGATCATAACAGATTATGGACAACATTGTGAAGAATGGAAATTGCAGAATAATTAATTGTTTTCAGGAAGAACCTATACATAGACCAGGAGGCAGTTATGCCAATAGAACAAGAGGATGTGGGTGATGAAAATAAAGGTGTGTGTCAGGGTTGTACCCTTTTACCATACTTAATCTGTATACTGAGTAAATAATCTGAGAAGCTGGACTGTATGAAGAAGAATGCGACACTACGGTTGGAGGAAGACTCATTAACAACCTGCTGTGATATGCAGATGATAATAACTTTACTTGCTGAAAGCAGAAAAAGACTTAGAGCACTCACCTGACAAAGATCAAAGGCCTTCAGTATGAAGATAAAGAAAACTAAAGTACACACAATTTTGTCAATAAGCAACACCACAATAAATGAAGAAAGTTTGAAGTTGTCAAGGATTTCATTTTACTTGGATCCACAATCAACACCCACAGAAGCAGCAGTCAAGAAATAAACTATTGTACTGGGCAAATCTGCTGCAAAGGACTTCTTTAAAATATTAATAACCCAAGATCTCACTTTGAGAACCAAGATGAGACTATCCCAAGCCATGCCATTTTCAATTGTCTTCTATGTATGCAAAAGCTGGACAATGAAGAAGGAAGACCAGAGAAGATTTGATGTCTTCGAATTATGGTATTGGCGCAAAACATTAGAATACACCATGGACTTGCAGAAGAACCAACAAAATTGTCTTGCAAGAAGTACAATCACAAGGCTTCTTAGAAAGGAAGAATGCAAGACTTTGTTATGTGCTTCAGACATAAGATAAAATGAGTCACTGGAGAATAACATCATATCTGGTAAAGCAGAGGATCAGTGAAAACAAGAAAGAGCCTTAATAAGATGCACTGAACAGTGATGCAATAGTTGTGAGGATGGTACTGGATTGGACAGTTTTTACTTTTATTTTTTGGTACATAGAGTTGTCATTAGCCAGAACCAACTGGATGGCAGATAACAACACAATGGTTGCTTCAACTAAAGCTTGTAGATTTATCCCTAACCCCTATTTTTCTTTCAAATCCTAAGTTTCATGAGCTCTACACTCTACGTGCCCAGAATCTTTCTTCTCCTTGCAATCGTTGCTGCCATTATAATCTGTACTAGGTCAACTCTGATTTGAATTACTGCAATCAGTTCCTGTCTTCCTACATTCTCTTTCGAATACTGTAGTCAGAGCTGTTCTCTTAAGAAGGCAATCAGATTATGTTTTCCTTCCATTCAAAAAGCTCTAATAGATTTATTTCACTCGGATGAAAAGCCAATGACACGCAAAGTGAACCTGCTCTCACCCCTAAAACCTCTCCAACTAGTACTCACCCCATCACACCTTCTTCTCCATTCACCTGACCTCTTTGCATTCCATGATCACTTTATCAGCTTTGGGGTTATGCACTCTGCGATAATGTCTGCATAGCTAAATCTTTCGTTTCATTCAAGACTTTTCTCAAACATCATGTTTTTAATGGAATTATTAAGAATTTCAACTTCTACCTACTATCTCGCCTTTCTTTTTCCAATTTTCCTACTCTATTTTTTCTGATAGAACTTATAGTCTCCTAGCATATATTTTACTTATTAATATGTTTGTCAGTCTTGATCTGTTAGCAAATTACAAAACAGGTATTTTATTTTATTTTACTTTTATTGATTCACCCCAAGTGTGTAGTAGAGCCTCTAAATCACATTTGTTCAATGAGTTAACGCATTGTATTCCTTTGATTATAGAAAGTTTTTTCTCTATTATTTATAGTTTGAGTACATGTTTCTTCTACTAAACTACAGTTACCACTTTGTTTCTCATATGCCTATACTTTATTTCCATGTTGATGTAAATTCTCAGGCTGGACCTTTTATTGGTTCACCAGGCTTGACCTGTATGCAATCCTATTGGGAATATCTTTGTTTCATAATAAAGAAAGAGAGTCAGACTGATACGACTTCAGAGGCAAAACTCATATAAACTATGTAACTCATATAGAAATAATCTTTGAATATGTTCTAAAAATAGTTTGGATTGTAATGTTTTTGTTGCTCTAATGACTGTTTAACTGATATAGTGAGAATCTAGATTCTTAGCACTTTATTGAAAAAACACATTTTTTAAGGTTAAATACTCCGGCAAGCATTACTGAAACTTTTAATTCCCTTTCGTGAATGATAAACGACCTGAAAACATATACTGTCTAGCTTAAAAACAACCTATTTAATCATTAAGCTTAATTTAATTAGCAATCTGACCATAGAAAAGGTAAATATTCATCAGGCTTGACGTACACAAACAATTGTAGAAATGCATAAAATAAATAAAAATGTTTTCATATAAAGGGCATATTGATAATAGATGGTGATAACGTTTGCTTTGTACAATTATAAATTAACAAGCATGCTAAGTATGCATGTCAACTACTATAAAAAGAAGTATAGTGTAGATATTAACTCATTTTCTGGTGAGAAAATTAAAGCTTTATGGACTACTCTGTATTTATTAAACCTTGTCCACCTCCTCTATTTCAACTTTACCAATATCTTTAACAATTATCTTCTCAAGTCCATATTTTCCTCTTAGGAAATTATCTTTTTATTTTAACTTTTATTACTTTCTGATTTTTCAGATATAATTCCACTTGACCCAAAGTAAAGTTCTAAGTTTTAACCTAAGATTTCAAAAAGTTTAAATGTATGTATTTTTTTTTCATCCAGTCCATACCTTGTCATGTTCCCTACAACTATAGGATTTTAAACGAGTACCTAAAATTTTTAACACAGCGTCTTTATTTCACGTTATCTTTATTGAAGCACAATTGACACATATGATAATAGTTGTATGTAAAGTATATCGTCTAATAAATTTTGACATTTTTGGAAACCCTGGGGGCATAACGGTGAGAGCTACAGGTAGCTCACTGAAAACTCTAAGGGGCAAATTCTACTCTATCCTACAGGGTTGCTATGAGCCAGAATTGACTCGACAGTAATGGGGTTTGGGGGGGTGTACGGAACCATCAGGAAAATCAAGGTAACGAACACATTCATTGACCTCAAACTTTTCCCTGTGATCCTTTGTAATACCGTCTACCTCCCCTCCCCTCCCCTAGCCTCCCCTGCCCTAGCCTTCTTTCGTCTCCCCTCCCTTACCCTACCCTACCTTCTCCTTCTCCTCCCCTTGCCTCCTCTCTCCTTACTTCCTCTCCTCTCATTGTTCTCCCTTCCCTAAAAAAAAAAAAAAAAGAAAGTAAAAGAAAATATCTCACTGTCATTCAATCAATTCTGACTCATAGTGACCCTGTAGATGGAGTAGAAGTGCCCCATAGAGTTTCCAAGGAGCACCTGGTGGATTCAAACTGCTGACTTTCTGCTTAGCAGTTGTAGCACTTAACCACTAAAGCCACCAGAGTTTCCAAAAGGAACCATTAATTCATTACTACAGATTAATTTGCTTTTTCTAGAATTCTATATAAATTGAATCATATATTGATTTTTTTTTTGTTTGTTATTATTCTGGTTCTTTTTGCTCAAAGTACTTTGAGAATCATCCATGTTGTAGCTTGTATCACTAATTTCTTCCAGTTATTGAAGGCTATTAATCTATTACATTGATATACTAAAATCTGTTTTCAGTTCACCTGTTGATAGACACTGGGTTGTTTCCAATTTTGGCTATTACAAATAAGGCTTCTATGAGCATGTGTAAGTGTTTGTGTGGATACAAGCTGTCATTGATTGAATTGTGTGCCCCTAAAAATATGTATAGTAATTTGACTGGACTAGGATTCCCTGTATTCTGTGATTGTCCTCCATTTTGTGACTTTCTGATGCTGTAAATCTTAATCTCTGCCTGTGGTTAACAGAGTAGATTATGTTATAGAGGATTAGAGTGAGACTGTAAATCCCTTCATAAGATCACCTCCCTGCTCCAATGTAAAGGAAGTTCCCCAGTTTCCCTGGAGTGTGGCTTATGTCACCCTTTGTCCTTTCATCCCACAAGAGATAAAAGGAAAGGGAAAAAGAGACTTTGGAACTTCACACCATCAAGAATGCAGCACTGGGAGAAGAGCATGTCCTTCAGACCTGAGATTCCTGTGCCAAGATGCTCCCCGACCAATGACTGATTCAGCACAAAGGGCTTTCCTGTAGAGCTAACAGAGGAAAGCCCTTCCCCCAGAGTGGACACTCTGAATTCAGACTTGTAACCAACGAAAAGTTATAAGAATTAACTTCTCTTTCTTAAAGCCATCCACTGTTGGTACCTCTATTAGAGCATCACCAGATGGCTAAAACACATTCTCATTTTCCTTAAAAAAATACAAAATCACATAAATAACACAAATGACAAGAAACACCTGATTTTTTCCATTGATGAAGAAAAGGCATTTGATAAGTTCCAACACCCATTCTTTCTAAAAACTCAGCAAAATGTTCATAGATGGAAAATTCCTTAACACAATAAGGGCAGTTTATACAAAGCCAACTGTCTATGTCATCTTGAATGGAGAGAGACTGAAGGAGTTTCTCTTGAGAACAGGAACTAGACAAGGATGCCCACTCTCACCTCTCCTACTCAACATTGTACTGTAAGTTCTAGCCAGAGAAATTAGACAAGACCAAGAAATAAAGGGCATCTGCATCGGCAAAGAAGAAGTCAAAATCTCCCTATTTGCAGATGATATGATTGTATACACAGAGAATTCCAAAGAATCTATAAGTAAACTACTCAAACTGATAGAAGAGTTCAGCAAAATCTCAGGATACAAGATAAACATAAGTAAATCAGCAGGATTTCTTTATACCAACAAAGAGACTGTTAATGAAGAAATCATCAAATCAATACCATTTACTATAGCCCCTAAGAAGATAAAGTACCTGAGAATTAATATAACCAGAGAAATAACAGACCTTTACAAAGAGAACTACAAGCCCTTACTGCAAGAAGGGGGACTTAGATAAATGGAGAAACCTACCCTGCTCATGGATAGGAAGACTAAAATTGTGAAAATGTCCATTTTACCCAAAGCAATCTACTTACATAATACAATCCCAATACAAGTTCCAGTGTCATTTTTTAATGAGACGGAGAAATAAATCACCAATTTTGTTTGGAAAGGGAAGAAACCCTGGATAAGTAAAGCACTACTAAAGAAGAAGAATTCACTGGGAGGCCTCTCATTACCCAACTTCAGAGCCTATTACACTGCCACAATGGTCAAAACAGCCTGTTACTGGTACAAGAACAGACAGATTGATCAATGGAACAGAACTGAGACCCTGGACATGACACCATCTGCCCACGAACAGTTGATATTCAACAAAGGCCTTAAGACATTAAACTGGGGTAAAAACAGTCTCTTCAACAAATCATGCTGGCAAAATTAGATAGCCATCTGCAATAAATTGAAACAAGATCCATATCTTACACCTTATACAAAAACCAACTCAAACTGGATAAAAGACCTAAATATTAAATCTAAAATGATAAAGCTCATCCAAGAAAAGGTAGGAACAACAATGGAAGTTTTAATACACAACATAGACAGACTTCCAAATCTGTCAAACAAACCATGATCAACAGAAGAGAAAATAGATAAATGGGAACTATTATGAATCAAACACTTTTGCTCATCCAGACATTATTAATAGAATTAAAAGGCCACCTACAGAATGGGAAAAAATATTTGGCAACTCTGTGTCAGACTGATGCCTGATGTCTATAATCTATAAGGTACTACAAAATATCAATAAGAAAAAGATAAATCATCCAATTAAGCAATGGGCAAAGGAGATGGGCAGACATTTCTTTAAAGAGGAGATCCAGGCAGCCAAAAAACACATGCAGACATGTTCATAATCTTTAGTTATCAATGAAATCCAAATCAAAACAACAATGAGATGCCATTTAACCCCAACAAAGTTGGTCATGATTCAAAAAACACAAAACAACAAATGCTGGAGAGGCTGTGGAGAACATGGAACTCTCCTACACTGTTGGTGGGGTTGCAAAATAGTCCAGCCTCTTTGGAAAGCAATCTGGTGCTTCCTTAAAAAAAAAAATGGATATAGATATATCATTTGACCCAGTAATTCCACTACTTGGAATATGTCCTACAGAATCAAGGTCATTCATACCAATGGATACATGCACAAGAATGTTTATCACAGCACAGTCCACAATAGCAAAAAGATGGAATCAACCCAGATGCCCAACAACAGAGGAACGGACAGGTTAACTGTGGTATATATACTCAATGGAGCACTATGCAATGATAAAGAACAATGATGACTCCAGGAACCATCTTATAACCTGGTTTCAACTGGAAGACATTATGTTGAGTGAAAGTAGTCAGCAACAAAAGGACAAACATTGTATGAGACCCTTACAATAAGAACTCAGAAACAGACTTAGGCATAGAAGAAAAGACTCTTTGATGGCTGCAAGTGAGGGGCCGAGGGAGGGCAAGGGGGGAGTGTCTAGATTTGATAGTTGATAGAAATTTGGTTGGGTGAAATTGGGGGCAGCACACATTGGAAACAAGAACAATATTAAGTGGACTTCAACATAACTTGAGTACTCCTTCCATCTTAACCCAACATTGCAAGGACAGAGTAGCTGGGACGGGGGGCAGGGGACCACATTCTTAGGCGAAATCCAGACCAATTGGCACAACTAGCATTTTGCTAAGAGAACTCTCGGCACCCCACATTGGTGAGTGGTGTCTGCGGTCTTAAAAGCTGCCAAGCTGCCATCTGAGGGCACAGCAAATGGTCCCAACTCAGCAGGAACGGATGCTCACCGAGGACCAACACTACATGGGGGAAAGACAACCAAGAAGATAGAGAGACCCACATGAGTGGGTGCCTACATAGACTTGAGACCGGAAGGACTGGATGGTGCCTGGCTACTACCAGTGATAGCCGCGATGGAGCTCACAAAGTTGAGTCTCACTGGCAACACAAGAATAAAAAGGAGTATACCCTGAGATTTCCACTAATAGATGGCAAGTGATAGTCCAGCAGCTTCGGGGTTCCCCTAGGAGCATGGCCCCTGGCCCTGATGCTACCCCTGCTCATATATCATAACAAAGGTCCACTCTTCAGATGCAAATGGATTGGACTTGGCGACACAAAGTGACCATATATTGGTCTATGCATCTATAGGATATCTATAGGATATCATCCTGCTTACCTAACTGGAGGAAGGGGAATGGGTGAAGAAGAGGGGAAAGGAGACTGTTGAGGATTTGACATGTATGGAGCAGAGAGGAATAGTATGCTGTCACCGGGCAGGGAGAGCAGTGGAAGCTGCATACAGGTGGGCATGCAAGTTTATATGGGAATGTACATTTTCACTCAGTCATAATAATAATTAAAAAAAAATGCATAGAAAAACCAGTGTAGGTTTAATATTTTAAGAAACCACTATACTGATTTCCAAAGTATAATATTTCACATTCTTCCCAATTGTGCATGACATATCTAGTTATTCTTTTCTTTATGGTCATATATTTTTTTCTTTTCTATTTTAGCCATGTTAGTGGATGTGTCCTACAGAGTCAGAGTCAGAATCAACTTGATGACAATAGGTGTAATGAATGTGTAGTGGCATCACTTTGTGGCTTAAGTTAGCATTTCCCTTAAGAAATTGTATTGAGCATGTTTTCATGTTTCTTGCCTTCTATATGTATTTTTATGAAGTTTCTGCTCAACAGTCTTAGTTCATTTTCATTGTATTGTTACATAATCTAAGACATTTTTCCATATTTGTGATATAAACTTTATGCTGATTTGTTTTGCAAATATTTTTCCGGTCTGAGACCCTCCTTTTTATTAACAATTTCTCTTGAAGGATTTTTTTTTTTTAAATTTGCAAATCTGTTCACTTCTTCTTCTTCTTATTTTATAGTTTGTATCTGATGTTGTATTTAGGATACGAAATCTCAGTGACCATACTCAAAGTCCGTAAGATTTTCTCCTTTGTTTCCGTCTAGAAGTTTTATAGTTTTAACTCCTACATTTTGGGCTGCAGTCTATGCCAAGGTACCACTTCATATATGTTTTATATGGTATGAAATAAGAATCAAATTTCCTTTTCTGTTTCTTTCCTTGTATTTCTCCAGTTGTTCCAGCATGGACTGTTGCAAAGATTTTCTTTCCTGTTGAGTTGTCTTGGCACTTTTGTCAACTGACCGTATATATGGGTCTATTTCTGGACCTTATTCAAGAACTGATGCCTTTAAATTGTGGTGTTGGAGAAGACTTTTGAATGGACCATGGACCACTGAAAGAACAAATGGATCTGTTCTGGAAGAAGTACAAACAGAGTGCTCCTTGGAAGCAAAGACGGCAAGACTGCATCTTACATACTTTGGACATGTTGACAGGAGGGATCAGTCCCTGGAAAAGGACATCATGATTGGTAGCATGGAGGGTCAGTGAAAAAGAGGAAGACCCTTGATGAGATGGATTAACACAGTGGCCGTAACAATGGTCTTAAGCATAAAAACGATCGTGGGCTTGGTTCAAGGCCATGCAGTATTTTGTTCTGCTGTTCATAGGGTAGCTATGAGTTGGAACCAACTTGACATTACATAACAAAAACATTCCATTCTATTGACCTATTTATCCTTTGCCAATACCGTGTTGTTTTGATTATTGTACACTTTCAAGCAGTCTTGAAATCAGATTGTTTTGTCTTCCAACTTGGAGAACAGTTTTATCCTTTTGACATTTGCTTTATAATTTCTAGTTATTTGGGGATGGCTTCTGAGTCAGTCCCCCTCTGAGTACTCTACTCGATACCGTGTAAATTATAACATTTCTACCATGTCTAGTGAAAACACAAACTATTCCCAGTCCTATGTGAGTTCCACAGTTGTTCACTCTGCTTTTCCAACTAGTACTTTCCCCGGGCTGTGGTCGTTTCCTTTCACTAGTGTACTGATCAGTACTCAGCTGATGAGTCAAGAGGAACTCAGTCTCGGCAGTTTGGTCTATGCAGCTCCCTCATCCTTGGTACTCTGCCTCGTGACTCCACACTCCTTGAACTCCCAGCCTCTTAATTCTGTCTTTTCAATTCAGAACGACTACTGGGCTACAACTGCGTTCCTCATCCCTCCAGACTAAGTTGTACCTTACCCAAGCCATGACGTTTTCATGTTGTTAAGTGAGGAGTAGGTGAATATAAAATTAAAATTGGAATGTCCAAGGCACCTTATGGAGTGCAATTAAAATCACCTGTACTAGCCTTCACAGATCTTTCCTCATCTATTCATAGGGCAGATGGATAAAGATCAGGCTGAAGCCCTGATTGTAATGGCTATATTAGAATTAGAATTAACATTAAGAGTCTTACTCAGTCAGATCTCTTCTCCTGAGTAAAAGTAGTACTCAGGTAGAAATCAGATCTAATATATGGTTTGGGGATATTTGACAGACACAGAATTGAAAACTTTGAATCCTAAATCCCTCTGAAACTTCTTAGCCTGCAAAAGTTGCCCTTCCTTTCAAATAAGATGGAATTTACCTTCATTTGTATAAAAATGTATCAGTGAATTTATCTGGGATACTGGTTTCCTAAGGGGGCTCTGATTCTTCTCAGGATACTCCCTACCACTCTTTTTGGCTCTAACACCTTAATGTGAGTTAAATCATAGTATTGTCCAGGTAGGGAAGTGAAAGTCCTGATTCTAGGAGACAGCTTAAATACTTAAAGAGTTACAGGATCTTGCCAGTTTATTATGCAAAAGACACAATATTGATATTTAAGGCACTAAACTAGAATTTGAAATGTAACAACCTGTGATTAAGCAGATGATACAATTTTGCTTGCTGAGAGTGAAGGAGACTTAAAAGCACTCAGTGATAAGGATCAAAGACTACAACCTTCAATAGGGATTATATCTCAACATACAGAAGGCAAAAATTGTCACTAGTGAACCAGTAAGCAGCATTACAGTAAACAAAGAAAAGATTGAAGTCGTCAAGGATTTCATATTACTTAGATCCACAATCCATGCCAATGAAAGCAGCAGAAAAGACATCAAAGAACAAATTGCATTGGTGAACCTAACCCAAGACATAATTTTTTCAATAGCCTCATATTCTTGCAAAAGCTGTCAATAAGACCAAAGAAAAACTGATGCATTTGAATTCAGATGTTGTCAAAGAATATTGAATATATTGCAAAAGTGCCAGAAGATTGAACAAATTTGTCTGGCAAAAAGTACAGCTAGGATGCTCCTTAGAAGGGCTAATGCAGTCTTAAGTACTTTGGACAGACTATCAAGAAGGATCAGCCTGTAGAGAAAGACATTATGCTGGGTATAGCTGAGGACCAGCAGAAAAAAGGAAGACCCTCAGGGAGATGTGCTGACACAGTGACTGTAACAACACGCAAAAGCGTATCAGTGATTGTGAGGGTGGCGCAGGACAGGAAAACGAGCAATGCTTTCTTCTGTTATAAAAAGGGTCATTATGAGTCAGAGCCGTCTCTACGGCCTCTAACAACAGTGGCACTGTAGAGAAGGATCGGCAAACTGTGGCCTGTGGGCCACTTCCAGCCCAAGGGCTGTAGGTCTTTGTTTTGTTTTTAGAGACATCAAGCTAAGAAAAATTTTCATATGTTTAGAGGGATTTTTTTTTTAAAGTGTGTATGACGGGGATTGAATGTGTGACAACGACTGTACATGACTTACAGCTTAAAATACCATCTGTCCTTTTTCCAAAACCCTGATGGTGCAGGGCTTAAGAGCTACAGCTGCTAAGTGGTTGGCAGTTCAAATCTGCCAGACACTCCTTGGAAATCTTGTGGGGTGATTTTATTCTGTCCTATAGGGTCACTATGAGTCAGAATTGACTTGAGAGCAGGAGAATTGTTTTTGTTTTTAAGTAAAAGTTTTCCAACCCTTGGTCTAAAGGCTTTGGAAGATACAAATTTTGGAGTAGATTTATTATGTGTAACGTTTCCATTTATGAACTTACTAAACCATAACCACCTGAGAGGACGTGGAGAACACCTCTTTTTTGAAGAAAGTCACTAAAGAAGGGAGCAATGTCACCCTTTAATGGCTTCTTGGGCCCATCCTCTGTATGACAGTAGGAGATGGATCCTGAAAAGGAGTCACATGGTGGCCCTTGACCAGCAGAGACAAGGAAGACAGAAGGATACAGTGAGAATTCAGGTGTCTTGATATGCAGGGATCTATGGTAGCATGTACTGCATCACAAGCTTGTAGGAGTAAAATAAGTGAATCATAAACTACAATATTGCTTGATCCATACAGTGTTAGAAAGAAAGAAAAGGGAAGCAAAGGAAAGGACAAAAGAACAGAAAGAAAAGAAAAAAGAAAGAAAAGAAAAAGAGAAGAATGGTGATGCTGTCAAGTCAGTTCTGACTCATAGTGACCTTGTAGGAGAGAGCAGAACTGCCCCACCAGGTTTCCAAGGAGGGCCTGGTGACCTCTGGGTTAGCAGTCCTAGCCCTCACCGACTCTACCAACAGATTTTCCAAACAGTATTAGGTGGACTAAAATATCACTTGCTATAGTTCATTTAACAATGGAAAAATATTTTCAATTTCTCTGCAACTTTACGAACACTTATCCTCAGATTATAAAACGTTGGCCAGTATGATGGATGCAAGATCGTATTACATTGTTCTTTTACTTTGCATTGCTGTTGCTGTTAGGTTCGAGTCAATTCCACCATGGCCAACATATGCACACGGGCTGAAATATAACCTGGACCTGTGCCATCCTCACAATCATTGCTACGCTTGAGCTCGTTGTTATAGCCATGGTGTCAATGCATCTTGGTGAGGGTCTTCTTTTTCATTGACCGTCTGCTTTAGCAAGCATGCTATCCATTTCCAGGGACTGCTGGGTCCTGATAAAACGGCCCAAATATGTGAAACATAGTCTCACCATCCTTGCTTCTAAGGAGCATTCCTCTGTACTTCTTCCAATACAGATTTGTTCATTCTTTTGAGAATCCATGATATGTTCAATATTCTTCACAACATCTTAATTCAGATGTGTCAGTACTTCTTAGATCTTTCTTATTCACTGTCCAGCTTTCACATGCATATGAAGTGAGTGCAGATATCATGGTTTGCGTCAGCTGCACCTTAATTATCACTCTTTTCTGATCATTGGATTTTCTGGGTCCTTGATTTGCTTATTCATCTTCTGCAGCTGACTTTATCCTTCTCTTACCAGTATTTGAGAGTTTAAGATTTTATTTTGAACATTTTATTTATTTGACAGATTCAAGTAATTTTCCCATTCTTTGCTCAGCTCTTGTGCACCTGTATGTTTTTTAATGTAATCAATTTAATATTCTTCTCGTCTAATTTATTTTTACATAAAAATAAATTGGCCTATTATCTTTCTTGCAAATATTTCACTGGTCTCATATATGTTTGGCCATTTCTTGGTTCTGTTTTGCTCTATTTGCCAGCTGTCTAGTTATATGGGAATGTCACATCTTCTTAATCATTATTGCTTTACGAATGTTTATATTTCAATAGTGGAATTTTTTATCTTCTTTTTTAATATATGTCATAACTATTCTTCACACTACTTTTATATATGATTATTAGAATTCATTTTTAAGTTTTATGAAAAATCTCTGGTGAATTTTGATGGAAACAGTATGTCACTTAGGTACTAAATTTGTAAAATAATTCACCATTTCTTTTGTATCTTTTCTTTCACAAATATGGTATGCATCTCCACTTTTTCAGATTTTTGTTTGTAACTTAAAATTTTTTTTTTCATATGTTTCTCCTTCATTAGACTATACCCAGGGATAGGGTTGCTGTGAGTCAAAATCAGCTCTATGGCACTGGATTTGGTTTATTGGTTTTTGGACCATGTAGTTCTTTTACTGTTACTTGAATAGCATCTTGACTTTTGAAATTTCAAATGATTTGTGTAAATACATCAAAAACCCTAGTGGTATAGTGATTAAGAAGTGTGGCTGCTAACTAAAAGTTTGGCCGTTTGAATCTATCAGATGCTCCTTGGAAACTCCAAGAGGTAGTTCTACTCTGTGCGGTAGGGTCGCTATGAGTCAGAATCCACTTTACTGCAAAGGGTGTAGGAATACATATGAATGCTCTATTATTTCTGTGTTATCATATTTTAAACCTAGGATACCAAAATCCTAGTTTCAGTCAAGCCAGTTCCTAACCATGGCAAACATATACGTGTGGAGCAGAACTGTATTCTTCAGGATATTCAGTGTTATGACTTTAGGAAACAGATTGCTTATTCCAAGGTGCTTCTAGGTGGGCTTGAAACACTGAACTTTCAGCTAGCAACCTTAGTGCTTAACCAATCTGCCACCCAAGGCAACTGGTTAGAACTATCTTATTAGTTATAAAAGCTACTTATTGATTTTTGTTGAATTTTATATAATTAGCTAATTTTCACTTTCATTCATAAAGATAATGGGAACATCCTCATTTCTACTCCTCATAATTTCTGTCATTTTTTAAATTAGTTAAATGAATTGGCTAAGAATTCCAGAGAAATACTAGGCAGGAGAAGTAATATGTGATGTCCTTTTCTTGTTCCAGATATTATAGGGAATGCTACCAGATTTTCTGGTTAAGTATGATATAGTCTGGTTTTCTTAAGATAATTTCCTTTTATGTCTGGTTTACTAACTGGTATTTTTTTCCCCATTAATTAGTTGATTTTTTAAATTTTTATTGTAGCACATGATGGATGTTAACTGCTTAAAGTGAATTGCCTAAACACACTTACTAATGTTTACGTAAGTATTCTCTCATTTCTTGTTCAAGATTAAATTGATTTTTTAAAAATTTATGATTTTATTAAAACTTTAGCCCTATGTCCATAAATGTGATTGGTTTATAATTTTAATATAATTTTTCAGTTAGAACTCAATTTTAACTTCATTTTATTAGTTGGCTTTTCTTAGTTTTCTTTCTTTGAAACATTACTATTCCTTGGAATTTGGCACAGCTTTAAAGATCCCCCCAGTCTTTAGTTGGTTGGAAATTTAAACAAAAAAATCAAATTATTTGGTTACTAGTACAATATCTTTAAAAGTTCTTCATTAATACTAGTTTTCTTTTTCTTTTTTATATATATTTTTTATTGTGATTAAGTAAAAGCTTGCAGTCCAAGTCAATTTGCCATAGAAAACCTCCCATATACCTCTCTTCAGCTCTAGCTGCTCTCCCAAGCCTGTGACAGCACATTCCTCCTTTGGGCTCTGTACTTTCTGTGTTCATACAACCAACTTCTGTCCATGCCTCTCCACCCTCCCATCTCGTTTCTATAGAGTTACTGCTCCAACAGCCTCAAGTCTTCCAGAATAGTTCATTTTTTGTCTGAAGAGTTGTGTTTGGTACCAGTTCAGCTCAGGGCTAGCAGTGACTCTAGGGGCCATGTTCTTGGGGGAACTCCCGAGATGTCAAACCATCAACCATCAAGTCTGGTCTTTTAGTAGAATTCTAGATCTGCACCCCCAATTTTCTCCCAATGTATCAAGAAGTCTACACTGTGTTCCCAATTTACACTAGCTTTCTATCATCAGTTTTCAAGTGAGTATGTTTTGCAAAATTGTCTGCTTCATCGTTGTTTTATGTTAGGCTTTCATGCAGTTTTCTTCTTGGCTGTTAACCAAAATGTCAGCAGTTTTAGTTTTCCAAGAGTTTTTGGGAAACCTTACGGGACTGCTCTCCTCTGTCCTGTAACTTTGCTATGAGTCATTTTTTTTTTTGTAACTACATGTATATAGTTCCCCCTTGTGTTCCCAGTAGTGTTTCCTGGTGTCTCCCATCTATTTTATAACAGATCTTCTGGGAATCAGCGTTTGGTTTTCTTGATCATCTCTTTTTGTTCTCTTCATGATCTATTTTATTTGATTGCTGGTATTTCCATGGCTCTACTGTATTGCACATTTTTTAGATTTTGAGGTTGTGTACTTATTTATTTTTAGACTGCATGTGTGTGCATATAAAATATAAAATTAAATCTCCAGTTGTCTATGTCACTTTAGTTTCATTATACAACTTTTAATATATAGTCCATTTCATGTTACCAAGATTTAAGTATCTTCTAATGTCCAAAAATACATTTTCTTTGAACTATCTTTTAATTACTAATTTCAAATGTAATATTATTGTGGTCAGAGTTGTAGTGTTTGTAATACTGACTCCTAGAATTTTCTGGAGACTCCTTTTGTGAATCATCAACTGGTCAAATGGAGCTCTGGTGGTATAGCAGTTATGGGCTCACGCTGCTAACCACAAAACATCATTGGTTCAAATCCACAAGCCATGGTTCTGATCTCTTCTATAGGATTGCTATGAATTGGCATCAATTCAGTGGCAATGGGTTAAGTTTGGTTTGGAAATGGTCAAATTTTCTAAATATTTCATAAGTGCTTAAAATGTGTGCTTGATGTATTAGTTTCTGATAGAATGCTAATAATAAAAACGTTGTTGAGTTGACTTATAGACACTGCATAGTCTCTGATAAAGGTTTATTAAATCCCTGATTGCAATGGTGGATTTATCAATATTTGTTTTTAAATCACTAAGTTTTATATTGTTTTTTCCAGGAATATCCTCTTATGAATATTCAAGATCACACTTATTATATTTTACTGATGGATTACTGCAGTTTTCAACACTTAGCTCCCCACTTTATTTTTGTCATTGCTTTCACCTTTAAATTATGTTTTGCCTAATACTAACAATAGAGTGTAGACTAGCTTTCCATTGATTAATATTCCCCTCCAGAATTACTTTACGTTCCTTCATTTTCTGTATTGTTTTAAGGCAGGATGCAACTAGCGTAAACACACACACACATACACAAATATGCAAGTTAACCTCTGAATTTCCAAAGACGAATGTCATCTCTGTAAATTTACCATAGTTGTTTGCTTTTATCATCTTAGTGCTTTAATGTACTGCTATTAAGGTTGTTTTCTGCTTTTCAAGCAATTGAAATGTGTTTATTCTTTAGAGAAAAATAATTACTCTTATTTTGAATATAATACATGTATGTAATTTTAACAAAATTTATTTTCTGTTAATTTATTTCTCCTGAAAATTTCAGTAAAATTTGAAATGCATCCTTAACTTGCTTGTTGATGTTAGGAGCCCTTAAGCTGTTGTCAACAAATGGCGACCCCGTGTACAACAGAACGAAACACTGTCTGGTCGCGTGGCATCCTCACAATTGTTGCTATACCTGAGACCATTGTTGCAGCTGCTGTGACATTCCATCCTGCTGAGGGTCTTCCCCTCTTCTACTGACCCTCTATTTTACCAAACATAATATCATCAAAACAGTGGTCCTTCTTGGTAACATGTCCAAAGTCCAAAGTATGTGAGAGGAAGTCTCTCCATCCTTGCCTCTAAGGAGCATTCTGGCTGCACTTCTTCCATGACATATTTGCTCATTCTTCTAACAACTCACGTCATGTTCAATATTCTTGCCAACACCATAATAAAAAAGATACCAATTCTTTGATCTTCTTTACTCATTCTTCAGCTTTTGCATGTCTTTGAAATGTCTGAAAATACCACGGCTTGGGTCAGGCACATGTTACTCTCAAGCTGACATCTGCTTTTTCACACTTTTGAGAGGTCTTTTGGAGTGGATCTGTTCAGAGCAATACCTTGTTTGATTTCCTGGCCACTATTCCATTAGGTGTTGATACTGGATCCAAATAAAATTAAATCCTTGAGAACTTCAATTTTTCTTTGTTTAAGTTGCTTATTGGTGTAGTTGTGAGAATTTTTTTTTATTTTTTTATTTTTATTTAACATAACTGAGTGAAAATGTACATTCACATGTAAATTTACATGCCCCCCTATATGCAGCTTCCACTGCTCTCCCTGTCCGGTGACTGCACACTATTCCTCTCTGCTCCATACGTGTCTCATCCTCCCAACAGTCTCCTTTCCCCTCCTCTCTGTCCACTCCCCTTCCTCCAGCCAGAGGTCAGCAAGATGATATCCTATAGATGTATAGAACCATAAAGTGCTTCCAATATATGGTTACTCTGCATTGCCAAGTCCAATCCCTTCCTGTCCAAAGAGTGGACCTTTGTTATAATTTATGGGAATGGGCAGCATCAGGGTCGGAGGCCATGCTCTCAGAGGAATCCCAAAACCGCTGGACCATCAGTTGAGGTCTTTTAGTGGAGATCTCATGATGCACCTCTTTTTATTCTTGTGTTGCCAGTGAGGCTCCTCTCTGTGAGCTCCGTCATGGCTATCACTGGCGGTGGCCGGACACCATCCAGTTCTTCCGGTCCCAGGTCAATGTAGGCACCCACTCTTGTGGGTCTCTCTATCCTCTCGGTTGTCTTTACCGCATGTCGTTTTGGCCCTCAGTGAGCATCCGTTCCTGCTGAGTTGGGACTATTTGCTGTGTCCTCGGATGGCAGCTTGGCAGCTTTTAAGACCCCAGACGCCACTCACCAATGTGGGGTGCAGAGAGCTCTAGTTGTGAGAATTTTTGTTGTCTTTTTGATGAGATGTAATTCATGCTGAAGTCTGTAGTCTATCTTCATCAATAAGTGCTTCAAGCGCTCTTTGGTTTCTGCAAGCAAGGTTGTGTCATCTTTGTATTACAGATTGTTAATGAGTCTTCCTCCAATCCTAATGTTGTGTTTTCCTTCATATAGTACAACTTCTCACATTATTTGCTTAGCATGCAGATCAAATAAATTCAGTGAAAGGACCCAACCCTGATGCATACCTTTCCTGATTTTAAACCACAGAGTAGCCTTCTGTTCTGTTTCAACAGCTGCCTCTTGGTCTATGTACAGATTCTGCATGAGCACAATTAAGTGTTTTGGTATTCTCATTCTTTGCAATATTATCCATAGTTTGTTATGATCCACACAGCTGAGTACTGTTTCATAGTCCATGAAACACAGGTTAACACTTTTCGTAGTCTCTGCTTTTAGTAAAGATCCGTCTGACCTCAGTAATGATACTCCATGTCCTGTTCTGAATCTGACTTGTAGTTTTGCCAATTCCCTATCAACGTACTGTGGCAAACACATAGGTAACTTGCTTAAATTAGCTTAATTTACCATTAATTATTGTGATTTCATGTCAATTTTAATTTGTGATAATTAGGGCATACTTTCTGTCCATGTCTGAACCTTTATGCTATTGATGTCGTGTATTTATGTTTGCTTGTGTTATAAACTGCACAACATATTTTAATGTATCTGCATTAAAGTTAATAGACTTATAAACTAAGAAAATAATATTTTACATTTACAAACATATTTTCTATTTTAGTTCCTGTTAATTTGTGTTGTCTTATGAAATAATTTTGCATTTAATATAAACTTTCTTAAACAATTCTGCTAGTGAGAAATTCTCTATGTTCTTTTTCATCTAGAAGTGCTTTTGTTTTGTTTTCCCACCTTCATGTTAAAAACACAAGTTTGGGATATCAATTCTAAGTTAATTGTACTTTATTTTCTTTAACATTTTACTCAACATCCATTGTCTTCTTGCTTTCATCATTTCTTATGAGATGTCAAATGCAATACATGTTATCATTCACCTGAAGAGGTTGAGTGTTTGTTCTCTGTTTGCTTTTCAGATTTTGTCTTAACTTTCTTTTCCAGCAGCTTAACTCTGGTGTGCCTAGAATGATCTCTACATCTTGTGTCCTGTGAATATCTACAGCTTGTGATTTGTTATCTATCATCAGTTTTGCAATTTTGAGCCATTTTTCTTCGAATATTGCCTTCTGCTTCATTCTCTTTTCCCTCTCACTTTAATGCTTATACTACCTGACTATTAGATTAGTTGATATTCCACAATTCTTATAAACTACTTTTTTTCCTTTTTGTTTCAGTATGGGTGATTTTTGATCAATCTTCAAGCACACTGGTTCTTCTGCTATGTCTTACAATACATGATGTCACACTTCCCTTTACTTTTCCCTCTGATCATCTGTGTTATTTTTCAGCTGGAACATAAATGCTAATTTGTAATCGATCTCTGTTCTTTACCAACTGTACAGATAAATATTAGCACATTAATAATTTTCATGAACAATTTTCATCATGAAATCATCCTTCTTAACAAAACAGGACAAAAATACCCTCCAATATTTTTTTTATTGTATGAATTATTTGTCAACTCCTTAGCTTTCTATTCCAAGTGTTTTACAATCGGGTCCTGGTGCACATTTTCAAAAGTATTTGCTATTATTTATTTATGTATTTCTTCCTTCATTCATTCATTCACCGTATTTGTTATGTGCTTACTAAATGCCAAGCATTATGTTGGGTACTTTCTCCTCAAAAATGGCATGTGATTGGGTGGCCAGATCGTAGAGTAATATGACAATCATACTAAAAATCATAAAATTGCAACTGTAATTATAACAGCAGAGTTTCATGTTGAAATTCAAAAAGGTGAACATTTCTTCTTCGATAAAGTGCTGATCTGTGATGAAAACTAAAAATGAGTGCAAGGTGAAGTAAATGAAGGGAGGTGGAAGTATATCAGGCAAAGAAGTAAAAGAAACTTACAAAAGTTCTATTGCAGAGTAAACCATGAATCATGAAAGAAACTAAAACAAAGTTACATTACTTGAATGTAGGATATAAAGGGTGCCAAGTTCATATCAGTTAAGTAGCTTGTGAAGCAGGTACAGAGTGCCTTGTAGAAATTCAGATTTTAACTGAAGGGCAATGGCAAATTGCCAAAGCTTATTAAGTATAGGGTTGCATGATCAGAATTGCATTTGGAGAAAATCAGTTTTAATGCTATAGGAAGTAGACGTGAAGGAAATGAAGACTGGTATGTGTAGAGTAATACACTTAGGAAGCCATTGTAGCTCAAGCTAGAGATGATGAGTTTGCATGACTGTGGTTACCATGATTAGGTGGTTGCTATGGTTATAAAGAGAAATAAATGGACTTGAAAAATATTTAGATAGAAGCCAACTAGTTTTAGCAGTAGATTTAATTAAACAAACAAACAAACAAAAACCTGTGGTTGAGTTGTTTCTGACTCATAGAAGCCCTACAAAACAGTGTAAAACTGTACTGTAGGATTTCCAAGGCTTTAAATCTTTGCAGAAGCTGAGTGCCAACATCCTTTTCCCACAGTGTAGCTGGTAGGTTCTAACAGCCAACTTTTTGATTTGCAGCCAAGTGCTTAGCAACAGTGCCACTAGGGCTCCTGTAGGTAAGATATAATGGGAGAAAAAGATAGGTATGTAAGATGAACGTTGATGTTAGGTTTTGGTTTGTTTAATTTTATGGGTGACAGAATCATTCACTGTAGTAAAGAATACTGAAAAAAAGATCTATCTCTGGTTTTGATGTGAAAGTATTGATTTGAGTTGTCAAGGAGTTTGGGAGGTGAAGGGGCTTACGACTGACTGCAAATCTAAAGACTGGTAGTTCAAATCCACTCATGGAAGAAAAGCTAATGAACTGTTTTCATAAATATTTCAGCCACGAAAACCTTGTGGAGCAGTTTCTGCTCTAAAATACCTCAAAACTCTATAGTAATGGGTCTGGTTTGGTTTTTTGATTTTCAGAGATTGTAAAAATGCAGTTGGAGATGTAGGTCCACAGCTAGATGTGGCTGTGTATATTGGAAATATGAAGTTTGGAGTTACTTGGATAAAGCTAGTGAAAAAAAAAAGATATGTGCAGATAAGATCATCTAGGAAATGGATATAGGATGAGGAAAGAACCACGCTGAGGCAAAAATCTTGAGTTTTCCCTGTATTTCATCACTGGGTAAGGAAAGAGAAGCCTGAGATGGAAAAGAGATAGTTAAACAAGCTAGGTCAGAAGAAAGTTAAATAAGTACATTATTCAAGAAACCAAGAGGTATAACATACGATCATGCAATTATGTTCAGGAATTCATCCTAGAAAAAGTGTTACATACCTCACTGCTGAACATCACTATGGTCACCTTTGAAGTATTTCCCTTGGGAAACTATGCACCAATACCTGTACCTAGTTCACCCTTCAAAGCAATTTTGGAACTCTTTTTTTCTAGAGTGGTCATCAGAGCTGTCCTCATATTACCCTTGATGTCCTGAATGTCATCAAATATCTTTCTTTCACAATTTTTTTTATCTTCAGGCAAAGGAAAATGTCATTGGGCACCAGATCAGGTGAGCAGGGAAGGGTGTTTGAATACAGTTCCCTGTTTACTGGCTAAAAAATCCCTCCTAGACAACTATATAATGAAATTCATGCACTTGCCATCATTCTGCCTTTCACAGCAGCCCTTCCAGAATGAGCTCCAAAATTTCTTTGAGTGGTGGAGTAGGCACTGGCATGGTTTCTTAGCTTCCCAAGGTGAGCACTTCAAAGGTGACCATGGTGATACTCAGCAGTGAGGTATGTAGCATGTAGAGCAATTGAGTTCTCAGACTTAATTGTCAGATCTTGTATACTGCTTCTAAAATTAGGGGAAATGGAGATCAAATAAGATGGAAACCAAATATTCTTCATTAGATTTGTTAACATCTGAGTTATTTGTCATCTTATTTAGAGCTATTTCAGTGGAATAATGGTGGTTTGTGGCAGACTAGAGTGGGTTACATATTCAAAAGAGTTATAAAACACTGGAAAGAATAAGAAAAGGTAGAAAAATGGACTAACATACATGTTTTCCACACTCTGGAGAAAATAACCAACAAGGAGACATAGATTATACTTAAACGTGCAATACACAAAAAATATTCAGACGTGAAAGGTGAATTGAATCAACATCACAGAAAGCTAATTATTTTCTTGGAAAAAAATGACTAAGATTGGGTCTTAAAAGAGATATATATTAAGAAATGCCAAGAAATTTGGAGGACAGCTACCTGGCCAACTGACTAAAAGAGATCCATATTTATGTCTATTCCAAAGAAAGGTGATCCAACAGAATACATAAATTATTGAACAATATTGTTAATATCACACATAAGCAAAATTTTGCTTACGACCATTCAAAAGCAACTGTAACAGTATATTGACAAGGAACTTCCAGAAATTCAAGCTGGATTCTGAAGAGGACATTGAACCAGGGATATCACTGCTGACTTCAGATGGATCTTGGCTGGAAGCAGAGAATACCAGAAAGACATTTATTTGTGTTTAACTGACTGTGCAAGGTCATTGGATTGTATGGATCATGACAAGTTATGGTTAACATCACAGAGAATGGGAATCCCAGAACATCTAATTTTTCTCTTAAAGAATTTGTATATGGATCAAGAAGAAGTCATGCAAACAGAACAAAAAGGATACTACTACACAGTTTAAAGTCAGACAGGTGTGTGCCGTGGTTGTGGCCTTTCATCATACCTTGTCAGTCTGTATGCTGAGCAAATAATCTGAGAAGCTGGAATCTACAAAGAAAGAAGAAACATCAGGATTGGAGGAAGACTCATTAACAGTCCAAGCTATACGGACACCACCACATTACAAGCTGAAAGTGAAAAAGATTTGAAACACTTGCTGGTGAAGATCAGGGACCACAGCCTTCAGTATGGATTGCACCTCAACATCAAGAAAACAAAAATCCTCACAACTGGACCAGTTAGCAATATTATCATAAAGAGAGAAAGGACTAAGGTTGTCAAGGTTTTCATTTTACTTAGGTCCATGATCAACACCCATGGAAGCAACAGTCAAGAAGTCAAAAGACACATTGCATTGAGAAAATCTGCTGCCAAGGACCTGTTTCAAATGTTGAAAAGTAAAGACATCACCTTCCAGACTAAGGTGTGCCTGACTCAAACCATGGCATTTTCAATTGCCTCATACACATGCAAAAGCTGGCCATTAACGAGGAAGACAGAAGAATTGATGCCTTTGAATTGTGGTGCTGGAGAAGACTGTTGAATGTACCATGGGCCACCAAAAGAACAAACATATCCGTTCTGGAAGCAATATGACCAGAATGTTCCTTGGAGGCATGATGGCAAGCAAAGATGGCAAGATTTCATCTTAGATACTTTGGACTTGTTGTCAGGAAGGATCAGTCCCTGGAAAAGGACATCATGCTTGGTAGAGTGGAGGGTCAGCGATAAAGAGGAAGACCATTGATGAGAGTGGATTGATACAGTGGCTGCAACAATGAGTTTAAGCATAAGAACAATTACAGAATGGCACAAGACCAAGCAGTGTATCATTCTGTTGTCCATAGACTCACTGTGAGTCACAACCTACTCTATAACACCTAACAACAACAACAACAACATAAAAAAAAAACCTACTGGATTTCTAAAATTTTAAAAAATGAAGATTGTACAAACAGGTAGATCTTTACTTATTTTGCCTAATGTCCTTACAATTGAAGTAAAACTCAATTATCTATAAAGTATATTTTACAGTAGCTACTTAATTATTTTGACAAAGTTGTGATCATATAATTACCCCAACAAAGATACAAAACATTATCACTGACAATTTTCTCCTACAATCACTGTCCCTATTTCTAACACCATACAGAGCTACATATGATGTAATAATACAGCCTATGTGAACATCATGTCTGTTTCTAGATTTGATTATTAAGTTTTCTCTGAATATTCTTGCATAATTCTTTTTGTGAACATTTGTTTATTTTTCCTGTTTAATTTACTAGAGGTGGAACTGACAGGTCATAGGGCAGGTGTACATTTAACTTTATAAGAAACCATCAAACTCCATTTCAAAGTGGTTGTGACATTTTACCATCCTATCAGGACAGGGTTGCTGTGAGTCAGAATTGACTTGATAACAGAAGAGATACCAACATGTTGGAAGTATAACACTAGACATGGGCAACATTTGATATCCGGTGAGTATTTTGAATTTTTTGGCATTCTTTTAGGTGTTTCAAGTTCTTTTTAAGGATAAAAATCATGTTTACTTGAAATTTCTGCAAAATAGATCTCAAAGGTAGAAGAAAACAGAGTAAAATATCCAAATCAACTCTAGGAAAGAAGGTGTGAGTCAAAGATTTAACTCGTCTAGCTGCTATGAAGTATACAAATTATAGTAAAAATAACATTAAACATGGAGGAATGAAGACCATATTGTTTCCACACCACAGAAAGAAACTTCCAATTTACTAACCTCAGCCAAGCAAGAAATAACAGGAAACATATAGGAAAAAGATGGATAGTGAAAACAGAGCAAGTTGAACTATAGAAGTGAGATTAAAACAAATGTGGACATTAGCAAAGTACAGTTATAAGCTATATATTCTTTCAATTAGAAATGATAAAACTTATAAAACTAAATGCTAGTGGGACAGTGTGGTAGGAAAGATACCAGCTACAGTGATTACACTATTCCTAATACTCAGTGGCCAAAGATAAAATTTCAAATGGGCAAATCTTACAAAAATAAAAAGTATAAGTATTTTTAATGCCAGAAAAAATGAATAATCACAAAACTGTTACTTTCAGAGGAGAGCTGTAAATTCATGACTATGTCAATACTAATAGCATGGTTATTGACAATCTTAAAGCTTCTGTTAAGCTTCTGTATGCAAGAACTGAAAAGGAGAAACAGAATGCTAGCATTTAGAATAAATAATAATAAAATAATATTTGTCATCCAGATTGATTTAGTAGTAAAGTGTAGTGAAACAGAGAAAATAGTTCTCAGAGTTTTGTAGGAATGGTGAGGCTTTCTGATTTAAAGAAACTGGCATAAAAAGCAGAGTTGAAAGGAAAAGTTTCTGTTTTTCTACGTTGATGTTAATTTGGCTGTATTATCAACTGGCCTACACACTAATGTGAATTTCAGCTCCAGTTGATTCAGATCAACTCTGAAAATAAATTTGAGCAACAGACAAAGCCTAACTTTGTCTGCTCAGTCCATTGTTGTTAGGTCCCGGAATACTTCATAGTGTTCGTAAGGAAACTACTTACACCAAGAAGCAGTCATTCAAACAGAATAAGGGAATACTGTGTGGCTTAAAATTAGGAAATCTATGTGTCAGGATTTTGTCCTTTCACAATTCTTTTTTAGTCTGACTCACAGAGATCCTATGTACAACAGAAAGAAACACTGCCCGGTCCTGCACCATCCACACAATTGTTGCAGTGTCTGAGCTCATTGCCGATACTGTGTCAGTTCACCTTGTTGAGCATCGTCCTCAGCTTTGCGGATGCTGTTTTACCTAGCACGATGTCCTTCTGCAGGGACTGGTCCATGATGATAACATGTTCCAAGTACGTGAGACAACGTCTTGCCATCCTTGCTTCTAAGGAGTATGCTGGCTGAACTTCTTTCAAAACAGATTTGTCTCTTCTTCTGGAAATCCAACTTACTGTTAGTAAGAGTCTGTTCTGACTCTTAGCAACCCTGTACGCAACAAGATGAAATGCTGCCCGTTCTTGTGCCTTCTTCATATTTGTTGGTGTGCGTGATCGTACTGTGGCACCCACAGTGCTGCTCTTTCACTGAGAGTCTTTTTCTTTTTTACTGACCCTCCACTGTATCACACATCACGTCCTTCTCCAGGGACTGAGCCCTCGTGATAACATGTGCAAATTATGTGAGACTGTCATTATTCCGGGATTCCCATTCTTCGCAGTGTGATGATCCACACAGTTGAATACAGTTGCATAGTCAATGAAACACAGGTAAATGTCTTTCTGGTAGCTTCTTTTATCAGTTAGAATCCATCCGACATCATCAAGGATATCCCTTCTTCCACATTCTCTTATGAATCTGGCATGAATTTCTGGCAGTCACTTGTCAATGCACTTTTGAAATTTTTTGAATTATCTTCATCAAAATTTCACATCCATGTGATATTAAAAGTCATGTTACATAGTTGTCACATTCTATTGGACTCTCTCTTTGGAATGGGTAGAAATGTTGATGTCTTTCAGTCAGTTGGCCACATAACTGCATTCCAAATTTTTTAGCATAGATGAGTAAGCACCTCCATTCAGCACTGCTTCCATTTGCTGAAGCAACTCAGTTATATTCTGCCAATTCCTGGAAGCTCGTTTTTCACCAATACCTTCAGTGAAGTTTAGACTTCTTCCTTCAGCACCGTCAATTCTTGAACATATATGAACTCCTGAAATTGTTGAACATCAATCAATTACTTCTGACATGATGACTCTATGCATTCCTTCCATTATCTTTTTTTTTTTTAGTATGATTGAATGAAAATGCACATTCCCGTATAAATTTGCATGCCCATCTATACACAGTTCCTACTGCTCTCTCTGCCTGGTGATAGCACACTCTTTCTCTCTGCTCTATATAGGTCTTATCCTCCCAACCATCTCCTATCCCCTCCTCTCCACCCACTCCCCTTCCTCCAGTAAGAGGTCAGCGGGACGACATCCTACAGAGGCACAGAACCGTAAAGTGTGCACATGATACGGTGACTCTGTGTGGACAAATCCAATCCATTCCTGTCTGAGAATTGGCCTCCATTAGGATTTATAAACAGGGGCAGCATCAGCACCAGGGGCCATGCTCCCACGTGAACTCCCAGACCTTTGGACCATCAATTGCTGTCTTTTAGTGGAGTTTTTATGGTGGGCCCCTTTTTCTCTTGTGTTGCCACTAGAATTCAGCATTGTGAGCCACATCAAAGCTGAAATATGGACAAATTTAAAATAGGCAAGTTACTTTTTTAAAATACCAGGATAAAAAGGGTTCTGAGTGAAAACAAGTAACTTACAGAAAGATAAAAATTACCAACAGAACAAAGAGTGGCTGTTATCCATATCTGCTAAGAACAAGAGGTGAAAACAGGCTCATGGTGTAGACTAAGAGATTTAAATTTTGTGTAAGCTAAAACTTCCTAGCTAAAAGAATTCTGAGATACTGATTAAACATATATACATATTTTAATTATTAAGAATAGGAAAGCCTCACATTTGTGCTTGGAGGAATGCCAAAATTACATCAGGCTAAACTCTGTAAGTTTGCTGTCACATTCTTAATCACTGTTCAAGGATATAAAGATTTCTTATGCCAGTGATGTTGACTAGCTTTATCCATATCAATTTTAAGCAAGAGAACAAAATGATCTTTAACTGCATCAGGAGAATTTGGTTAACTACAGGGAAGAATTTCCTGCTGGAGAGGAATGTTAAACGTTGAAATTAAATCCTATAGGACTAGGTAATATTGAAAAGAATACAGGGAGACAAGGAATAGTTAGACAATGATTGAGTAGGAATTTGACCATTGTTCTAGTGGTCCAGGTGGGCCCAGAAAGTCAAGTTCAAATACCAATAACTCTTGGAGTGAATGGTACACAAGAGAATATGGCTCTGTGGTCTTAGGACTGTGAGTGGAATTTGGTTTGGGATCTGCTCTAATATATCAAACCTATGCTAGATTACTTTGAAGTAGTCAGCAATGTTGTCTGTGTCCTCATTTTGTATAAGTCTCCCTTCAAACCTCCAGGAGGTTTGAGCATCCAGTGAGAGGTACTCACTCTTGGCTCATCTGGTAAGTACTTCTCCAACAAATTTGTGTGCATCATCTTGTTTAATCACCACAAAGATCCTGCTGAGGAAGATATTATTTCAATTATCATTTAATGGAGGAAGGTAGTAAGATTTTTGAGGTTGGAACTGAGTCTCGATTCCTATAGCAAACAAATAGCAGATTTAGGTAGAAATCTAGGTGAGTATTACTCCAGAAAACATATTCTCTATCACTATTCCATACTGATTAAATTGCATTTTGAAAACATAGCAGATTTCAGTAAGTATGGATTAAATGAGCCTCAACTATAAGACTGTGTTAATTTGTTTACTACGTTATTGATTTATTTAGAAATTGCAAATGTTAAAAAAGTACTTTTTCATTAGTAAGTTACTAAATATAGTTGAAAATAAAATGTCTCGTTTATCATTATGCTAATTTCAGATTTTAGAAAATCTTATTAAATGCGTCCACTGTTTGCTAGAGTTAAAAGATTAGTTATTACCCTTTTGCATGAGAAAATGAAATAATCCTGCTTTCAGACAGTTTTTGAAGAAACTGCACTTGGGAGGAAAAACAAATTTCAATCATATAAGATTTGCCTTTCAGTAACACATTGATGTCCTTTATCCGGCCTCAAGGAAAATATGATTATGTTAGATCACATTTCTTTAGAAATATACAAATTAGGCATATTGCACAATGCCTAGGAATGACTTTCCTAATGTTTCACGATAGCTAGAATTAATTGAAATCCTTTAGGGTATATGAAGCCGGAAGTGTGTCACGTTCATGGTATAGTAGGAAATAATTAGATCTGTAGTGAAGAGACACTCTCAATTAAATCTTTATGGGAAAATGATTCTGAAATTAGCTTTAAGGAAATTGAATGGATGCAGATCATAGGCAAAATGCAACACTCATGTGTAGTATATTTTATATCTGTGCTTGGAATCTATGATGTTGCCCTTAGAGTTGGGATCTAATTTTTGAGACATATTAGAGAAAGCTAGGTCTATATTAAATGACCTAAAATTAACATGGAAAATATTTTTTGTCACAGTGCCAAGTGATGTTTATAACAGTAGTCATGATCATACTTTAACTCATGATATCCATACATTAACTTTAATAGGAGAAGTTACAAATGCATGTAAAACGTCACATGAGAATTCTAGAGTCTGCATAAGGCATCATGGCAGAAACTTAATGGTGTAGCAGTTAAGTGCTCTGGCTATTAACCAAAAGGTTAATGGTTCAAATCCAACTGAAGCTCCTTAGAAATTCTATTGAGGCAGATTTACTCAGTCCTGTAGGCTTGATATGATTTGGAATCTACTTGACAGCAGTGAGTTTTTGTTTTTTTTGGTGGGTGGCATAATGATTAAGCACTTAGCTGCTGATGAATGTTGGTAGTTCAAAGTCACCCTCACTAGAAATTTGGGAGAAAAGATCTGGTAATCTGCTCCTGTAAAGATTAATCCAAAACCAAACCAAAGCAGAACCAATATCATACAGTCAATTCTGACTCAGAGCAACACTATAGGACACAGTAGAACTGTCTTGTGGGGCTTATAAATTTTACCCACTGCCACTGAATCAGATCTGACTCATAGCAACCACATAGGACAGAGCAGGACTGCTCCATAGAGTTTCCAAGCAGTGCCTGGAAGATTTGGACTGCTGATCTTTGTGCCAACATAGCACTTAACCCACTATGCCACCAGGGTTTCCTAATAAATATTATAGCCTAGGAAACCCTATGGGTAGTTCTACTCTGTCTTATAGGATCCCTATGAGTTGGAACTGATGACATGCAGCAACAGAGTTCGTATGAAACAGATGCAGGCTTTGGATGGTGTTTCCAAATCTTTGTTTTTAAATTTAGTTAACGTGTTATTTACTAGACCAACGGAAAACACATGAGATCTTATACTTTTATCTCTAAAATTGGTTGATAAAATTTATAAAATAAACATATCATGAATGCACATAAAACAGGACATACCAGGCCTGACAATTAACTCTGCAAATTTAATTGTTCTAGGGGCTACATACCTCATTGCTGAATATCACTATGGTCATCTTCGAAGTACTCCCCTTGGGAACTTATGTACCAATGCCAGCACCTAGTCCACCCTTCAAAGCAATTTAGGAACTCTTTCTGGAATGGCCATTGCACATGGTGGCAAGGTGGCAAGTTCACAAAAATAATCTTATAGTTGTCCATGAGGGAATTTTTAGCAAGTAAACAAATAGCTGTATTGGAACAGTCTCTCCACTCACCTTGTCTGGCCCCCAATGACTTTTACCTTTATGCAAAGATAAAGGAAAGACTGAAAGGAAGACATTTTGATGATATTCAGGACACCAACAGTAATACAACAAAAAGCTCGGATGGTCATTCCAGAGAAAGAGTTCCAAAATTTTTTGGAAAGGTGGACTAGCCACTGGCATTGGTGTACAGCTTCCCTAGGGGAGTATGTAGAAGGTGACGGTAGTGATATTCAGCAATAAGGCACGAAGCACTTTTCTAGGATCAGTTTGCAAACTTAATTGTCATCTCTGTATGTTGCGAAATTCTGAAGTCTGTAAATCTGTGGGATATCCTAGTTCTTATTTGATTGTCCAGTCCTGGAATTTCTAATACAGTAACAGTGTTTCTTTTGTTTATATTCAATAACATAGAAAAAATAGAGTTCAGAGTTATAGCATGTTTATAGAATATTTGACAAAACGGATGTACTTTTACTTGGGAAAGGCTTTCTGATTTTATGTGGAAGAAAACTTCAGACAGGCTAAATAACTGCCCAGATTCACAATGGCTCATTGCTAGCTGGTGACACTTTTAGAAGCAGAATACATCACATTATTTCTAATTCTCCAAGTCTAGCTTATACATGGAAACAAAATGTTGCCTGTGTATAGTTGTTTTCTTGTATTCATCCACAATTGGATGAATAAACTGAGAGCAATAAATAGAAGCATATTTTACAAGTTAAATTTTAGAACATTTACACTCTCATGGAGGTACAGCTTTAAATGTTTTCCTGGATCACTAGTGACATTCAATTATCTCGTGGCAAGCTTGTGGCCTCCAGGTTTTTGCCATAATATTCCAATTATAATTTACATAGCACTTCTCGTGATTGGCAAGGAGACTGAAATTCACATGCAGAATTTCAGTCCTCGATGAGTAAGCTATTATATATAAAAGGAAGCATTTTAAGCAAATTGATTTTCTTTGTAGAGCATTAGCCCAAAAGGACTTCTTTGTGTAAAACTCAGGATCAATATTTCTATGCAAAGTTAAATTGAATCATGTCACTGCTTCAATTTTGTAGTAGTTTTATTGTAAGACAAATAATAAATTTGTAGTGGAATCTTTCTTGTTAGCTGTCTTCATTTCAATAACAATCAGTGTGTATTTCACTATACCACTTGCTGCTGACACCAGAACCATAAGCAGAATTTACAAAGGAGGAGACATTTGTAATGCATGTCAACCAAAGTCTTGATGTCTGACACCCCTTTTCATCTATTTAACTACAACGCTGGTAAAACTCAACTTGGTTATGATAATTAAACCTTGAATTCACAGATATCGCGTGAATAAACAGAAATGAGAAAAGTAATTCTGGGTGCTCTGGAAAGGTTGGAGATAATATTTGGGCAACACTTGTTAGGATAATAACTTATGACTAAAGGTAATACAGTAAGTTTTAATGTAGAAGTCATGTTATTTCCAAAGGGAAAGAGCTACTAGGGCACTGAGATGGTAACACTCACAGATAAAGCTTAGGGCGCGCGACTGTTCCCATAGCAGTAATATGAGGCTGCTGGAAATCATTGTGTAGGTTGAATAAGGATAGAAACCAATGCTGAGTACCCTTGCACCAGACAGTGCTACACATTATCCCATACATTCGTCAAACTAACAAGACAAGCATTTATTAGTCTCCTAGTGTGCTAGAAAAGTCTCTAGCTGGTGCACATGGTTAACACACTCAGCAATCTAGTTTTGAATCATCAGCCATTGAAAACCAGGCGGAGTATAGTTCTCTTATGACACACATGAGATTGCCATGAGCCAGAATGGACTGGATGGCAGTGGGCACTGTGCCAGAAGCTGTGGTTTGTGGTGTCATGGAGCTGACAACTACCTTGAAACTGGCACTTTTTTTAGTTGCTGGACAGTTGGCTTTGACTCACAGAGACCTTAGACATAACCAAACAGAATGTTACAAGGTCTGGAGCCGTCTTTGTAGTAGCTTGAATGTTTAAGCCCTTTGTTTTGGCTATTGAGTGGTGGTTTATAGCCTAGAGGGCTGATGTTCCAGACAATATGCTGTTGGATTCACGTAATTTTCATTGGCTAATATTTAGATCACTGTTAATCCTTTCTTTCTAGTCATAAACTGAAAGCTCTGCTGAAACTTGCTCACCATGGGTTACCCTGCTGGTAACTGGAATACCAGTGGCGTGACTGCTAGTATGTTAGCAACACACATACCACCACAGTATCACAAAACGGCAGATGGGTGACGGAACTGGCCTGGCATGTAAGTCACTCCAGTTTATATGTGGAAAACAAGAGCACAGAGGAGTGAAATAGCCGGTTCAAAGTCACACTGCTAGAAGGTGGCAGAGGTGAGGTCCTCACTCAGGTCTTCCTGTCTGCTGAGCTTGCCATGTTTCATGCCATGGTTTCATGAGCAAATTCAGGTCAAGGGTGAGTTTGCACATGAACATCTAACAGCAAATATGTCTCTGTCTATTTGTTTGGTAAATCCCCACCCCCTGCCAAGATTTCCTTGTGTTGGAAAAAAAAAAGCAGTTCATTTTTCAAATCTTGGCAGGTGCTTATGCCTGGGCCTGAGTACATTTCATTACGTTACACTGTCATACATAAAAGCCTTTTTTAAAATGCAATTTGCACATATTTTTGAAAATTAATTTAATTAAATATTCACTGAAAACAAAGATTAATTACCCTAGGTTTGTCAGCCAACACAATCCAGTGATGACTGTGGTTTTCTTTTTTGAAACAGTTGTTACTTAGACACAAATTACGATGCATTTTTGGAAGCAGGTAATTCCTAAATTCGTATTAATGCTTCATAAATCACAGACCAACTGAAAAGTTAATAAAAACACTCTTAAAGGAAGGTGCATGTAAAAGAAGGCAAATGTACAACTCAAAACTAAAACAGTCCTCAAGCCATTAATTTCTTCTGAAATTAGTTAATGCTACCACTGACCCCACTGGGAAATGGAATTTTGGTAAGAATCATCTGACAAATTTAGTGTATTTTAGTCTGAGGAATTTGTATCACAATTTTTTAGAAGTCTAGTTTGAAAAAAAAATTATGTAGAAATATCTAAAATATTTAATGATTTTTGGTCATAAGAACTTGCGTAATGAACTCCCCTTACAGGATCACTGTGAGTCAGAATTGACTTGACGGCAGTGTGTTTGTTTATTTGAGTTTATTTAAAACTAGTTCAAAAAAAAATCAGCTTGCAATTTAGGTAGATAAAATGAGTTTTAAGACTCTTTGAGAAACACTATAAACAATCCTCAGTCACTTCAATGGAAAAGAATAATGCCCTCTTGTAGCACTTGATATTGACTGACATGTTTATTAAACGACTGTTTACTGAAACTCTGCTATGTATCAGGCACTATTCTAGCTACAGGGGATACATCTGTAAACCAAACAGGAAAGGAAAAAAAAAATCACTATTCTCATCATGCTTATGGACTGTTTTCTTCCCGGGTTTCTCCAAACATACTCTTTCCTGATTCCCTTCAATTACCTTCCTTCTTCCAAATACTCATTAAATGGTAATGTTCTCTGGGGATTTACTAACTTCTCTCTCTCTGCTACCTTCCTATGCATTATCATTCTTGTCTTCAGTGGAGTTTTATGTTACTTGAAAATCTAGATCCTCCTGCGTTCCAGAACCACTTATCCAACTGTTTATTTAAGCACATCTGAAAATCCACACATCACTTCAAACACATGATGCCCTGAATTAAACGTACTACCAACCTCCACCTCCCTGCCAATGAAACCTTTTCTTTCCTTTCAACATCATTACTGACCAAGAAGTCTCTCAGTAAAAGTCTGCTGTATGAGTGACTAACGGCTCAGACTTAAGGCTCGGACAGCCTGTGCCTCTATCCCAAATTTACCAATAATTAGCTTAGTAATATTGGCAATTAAACCTGTCGGAGACAGGACTTGTTCATCTGTAACTTAAGATTGCTAGAAAGATTAATAGGGGTGATTTAAATATTCAGCACATAAGAACATATAAAAAAAATTAGTTCTTGGTATCAGCTTTGTTTTTATTGTTATGTTTTTGTAACTGCTGCTATTTAGGCATTTCAAGTTGTACTTGTAAAAGCACAAGGTGTTGCAAAGCCTTGGGGGCTTCCCCTGGCTTTGACTAGGCCTGGATACCAAGAGAGGCCTTGGTTCTCTCTGGTAACTTCAGCCAGAGCACCTCTGATGTCATGTGCTCTTTGTACTCAAGTTCAAGGTTAAACTTGGATTGCAATGAATTTTACTGCTGAACACAATTTTAAAAATCAGTGATATACTCCTAAGGGTGTCTTCTTTTTTTCTTTTTATATCATCTTTTTCAAATACTGCATATGAAGAGCTGAACTTTCTATTTGGCACTGAATTTTTCCTCAGTCTCATCCTTTCAGTGAGTGCATTTGGCTCAGAATTGCTGTCCTTCAGGATGTATTCTTCTGAGACAGTGTTGTCAAAGGTACCCACATTGTGGGACATAAGGAAAGGTGACACCACTGGCTTTCTGTGACACTGTTCCAGTTATATCAATCGGAGCTGTGTCGCTGTTAAAAGGAGGGTCTTTTCTTCTGTAGTGTACTACACACGTTTGTAAATCTACTGTTCGCCAATTGTAACACGCGCTCAAATAAAAACATCTGCCTCTTCAAAGTACCAACCAAGAATAATAATTAACTTCTTGACATATCAGTTTCTAATGAATGCATTAGTTATTTAAAAATATCAGTGGCATGACTATTAAAACTTCCAACTTTGTTTCTGGCATGACTATATTAGCAAAACTACAGTGTACAAAGCCAAAACTTACTTGTTATATTGAAAATGAGTTCGTGGATAGGTTTAGTAGTTGAAATGACAGTGAGTAGACAGTGAGAACTGGTGTCCCCAGAGATACTGTTTTTGTTATTGTTGTTAAGTGCCAGGGCATTGGTTCTGATCCAGTGCGACCCCACGCACAACAGAACAAAACACTTCCAAGTCCTGCACCATCCTCACAACTGCATCTATACTTGAGCCCCTTGTTGCAGTTGCTGTGTCAATCCATCTTGCAGAGGGTCTTCTTCTTTTTCTATGGCCCTCTACTTTGCCAAATACGATGTCCTTCTCCCGGGACTGATCTGATTCCTTCTGAGAACATGTCTGAAGTATGTGAGATGAAGCCTTGCCATCCTTACCTCTAAGGAGCACTCTGGCTGTACTTCTTCCAAGACAATATAGATATTAGGTGTAAATTAAAGTGCAAAACATAGTAAAAGAAAACTCTCTGTGGTTTTTAATTAATAAATGTAATTTATAACTTGATACTCTATTTCCAATTTACTCAAGTTCTCAATAATTTGAATTAACATCACTAGCTATTTCTGATTATTAATCAAAGAACATCTTATCTCCTTGTCCTGATATGAATCTAGATTTGAAGTTTTGTTAAACTTCACAAAATTTAGATGGGGCATGGATGGTGAGAATAAAGACAATATTTTGACAAAGGACGATACTTTGCCTCTTCTACTCTCTCCAGAGATGCAAATTGTGATATCAGGAGTTTGATTACTGATTCCATTTCCTACGACACAGACTGTGTCTATCTGTGCTCAACCATGGCCCAAACTCGTACTGTTTGTATCACACACAATGACAATGTCCTGAAAAAGAGATCTAATCTTGTCTGATATACTTCTCTCAAGTACTTCTAGTTTCTTTCAACCGTCTTGAAGGGCTAAAAAATTAAGAAAAATTAAAAAGGTTTCTCTGGAGCTATAAGAAACTTGGTAAACTGTATCAGGTTCCCTCTAGCAAGACACATTCCCTCTCATGTCTGCTGTGTGCTGTAGGGAATTTTCTGTCTCTGTCTCTATAACCATACACTTAACTTTCTCCCTTGGCTTTTGGTTTCCCCCTCTACACTGTACGTCAAGTTCAGAGAACGGAGCTTAGCATACTCTTTACCCACGGCACATTGTCATCACTTGTCCATGCAAGGCATTTCTGATGTATTTTGACTTTCCATCCTGGATCCCCACGCTTGTTTCCTTTCCTTAATAGGAATCAAACTGACTATGCTTAACGTATGTCTTTATCCCAGTAGGAGAGCTGGAACCTGCTAGGACTGCCTTGTTTTCATCTGAGTCTCAAAAGTTTCCTGCCCTTAATGGGATGCTACTTTTCTATTGCTCCTTTTACTGGAAAACGTTTGAGTTTTCCTTCTCTGACAGGTTTCTGGCTTACATGGGTTTTAACCTCTGCAGGTTTTACTGGATATATATATGTACACATACATATACGTATGTATATATGACTTATATTTATATATCATACTGAAAATATACATATACTTAAGTTTTAAGTATACCAGGGCTGCTATATCAAGCTCCAGCTTGTTTTTCCTATCTGCTGCGCAGTATATATCTATCATATTGCTTCAGATTGAACTACTTAAAACTCATAAATTTTGTAGTCAAATATTAGCAATTTAATGTGGACAACTAAGGGTCAACTAAGCTGTATGCAGCTTTCTGCAACCACAAACAATGCATTAATTAACATGTGTCGCTGCCTAACTGTCCGCCCGCGGAAAGAAGACAGGATACGGGCCACACGGATACGAGCCACCTTGCAAGTTGCTTGCTTTATTCTTCTTCTTGCTTTATTCTTCTTCCTTATTTATTCTTCTTCCTATTCTACTTTCTATTCTACTACCTATTCTACTTCCTTTGTTCTTCTTCCTCGCTCTCCTGCTGCGCGGCGTCCCTGAACGCCGTGGCTGCAGCTCCCGAGGCTGTATCCTTCCTTTGTTCTTCCTCTCTCTACACCCGGTCCCCACACGCTTTTATCTTCCAGGTTCCTCCAATCACCCAAGGCCACGTCCTCCCAAAGCGGGGCTCTCAATAGGCTGATCAGCAGCCACTGCTCACAAGCATGCGCTATGCAAGCCCTAAGTCTGGTAAACAAGGGTGTGGAATAAGGAGGGGCTCTGGCCTTGGGCTCCATCCTGGGCCAGAGCTCCGCTCCCCACAAACATGCTCATGTGTCCTATATATATACCTAGGAATAAAATTGCCCGTAGCAGACTTTACGTTCACTTACTTTCTCTATGAACTGCCAGGTTGTTTTTCTAGATCAGATGTACTACCAAGGAACTTCTCTGAAAGTCTTGATGAAATCTCAAACATCAAAAAAATATGAAGGAATATATCTCTTTGCTTTTGGACCTCTTCAAACTTATATGAGGTCTGACAATTAACTTTGCAGACTTAATTATTTTAAATACTACTTTCCTTATTGCTGAATTATCATTACCATCACCTTTAAATTGTGCCCCTTAGGAAGCTGTGCAGCAATGTCAGCACCTAGTTCACCCTTCAAAGTAATTTTGGAACTTCTTCTAGAATGGCCACTGTGCAAGGTGGTGCAGTGACAAGTTTGCAAACTTAACTGTGTAGTTGTCTGTGAGGGAGTTTTTAGCCAGTAAACAAATAACTGTATTGAAACAGCCTCTCTACTCACCTGATCTGTTCCCCAGTGACTTTTTTCTTTATTTAAAAATAAAGGAGACATTGAAAGGAAGACATTTTCATGACATCGAGGACATCAAGGGTAAAATGATGACAGCTCTGATGTCCATTACAGAAAAAAAGTTCCAAAATTGATTTGAAGAGTAGACTAGGCTCTGGTATCAGCATACAGCTTCCCAAAGGGAGTATTTTAAAGGTGACAGGAGCAATATTCAGCAATGAGGTATGGCATTTTTTCCAGGATGAGTTCATGAACTTAATTGGCAGTCCTCATACTTCATCTTTTCTCTTCATCCTAAACTAAGCCTCAGCCAAACAGGGGGACATTCTATTCTGCAATAATGGAAGGAGACGGGTGGATTTGCAATAGCAATACAAAAACCTTAGTTAATATTACTGAATTATCTCACACTACATATACTTTCATTTAGAAATTTTTCAGCTTAAATTTCAAAAAGCTAATGAATTAATCAACAAAGAAAATTTGTGTTATTTTTGGTCTGTCATGGGTTGAATTTTGTCCCCCCCAAAAAATGTGTATCAGTTAGGCTAAATTATGAGTCCCTGAATTATGTGATGATTGTCAATCATTTTGTCAACTGATGTGATTTTTCTATGTATTGTAAATCCTATCACTGTGATGGTAATGAGATGGATTAGCAACCGTTATATTGATGATATATACAAGATAAAATAGTGTCTTAAGTCAATATCTTTTAAGATATAAAAGAGAGACGAGGTGAAGAGAGGAGGGTTTGGAACCTCATACCATCAAGAAAGAAGCACCTTATCATAGCATGTCCTTTGGACCTGGGTTCCCTTGACTGAGAATCTCCTTGACTAGGGGAAGATTGAAGATAAGAATATTCTTCCAGAGCCAACAGAAAAAGAAATGCTTCCTCTGGAGCTGAAGCCCTGAATTAGGACTTCTAGCCTACTTGACTGTAAGAGAGTCAACTTCTGTTAAAGCCACGGTAGTACTGGATGACTAAGACAGTATCCAAGGAAGTGTTGAATGACCAAACTGCAGGACAGATACATTAGTAACCAAAAATACTAGGGTCTTTAAAGTTAGTGTGATGCTTAAGATTGTGTGTCGACTTGGCTGGGTCATGATTCTCATTGTTTTAGCAGTTGTATAATGTTGTGATGATATGATGTGCTGTGGTATTAGGGAGATTGGGCCTGTGATGGCTCACTACCTCCTCAGGCTTTATCACTCTACCTTCCCACTGTCTACTTCTTTCCTGTTCACCTTCTAAAGTTTTTGGCTTGTTGTGGATTCAGCAGCTGCCTCTCTCTTGCTTTTTGACATCCAGTTCTTAGGACTTTAGCTAGCAGCTTATCTGTCGATCTTGGGATTCAGTGATCTTCACAGCTTGAGGTAAGAATCCCGTCCCCTGACCTGCTGATTGTGGATTTTTCAGCCCCTGTAGCTTTGTGAATCAGGGGAAATCTTGCAGTTTTGCCTGTTGTCTTAGGATTTGCTGAACTTCACAGCCTGCGAGCAGGAACCCCTGGTCTCTAATCTTGGGTCCATCAGCCTCTGAGACTGTATGAAGCTTGTATCTTGATTCAGGACTTGCAACATTTCAGGCTCTACAATAGTGTGAGCTGTTTCTTTGATAGGAATCTCACTCTCTGTATGTATATGTGCTTTACTGGTTTTGCTCCTCTAGAGAATGCAACCTGCGACATTTGGTATGAAGAAAGGAGAGAAGCAAGCCGCAGAGGACCACCAACGGCTGTGAACCAGCAACACAGAACAAGGAGACAAGTGCCAAACTGTGTTGGAGCCCACCTATGAAGCAAGAGAGCTGAGTGCCTATATTCAGGAAGCTTCCTGGTAGAGAAAAGTACCTCCAGGCACTTACCAGTGAAGCTACAAAGCTTTAGAACATTTGCCCCAGATAGGCATAGGCAGGTATGAAGGCAGGTGAGAGGCCATAGGAAGCAGAAGCTGAAGAGACAAAGAGTGTGAGAAGTTAACCTACGTCTGTCTCAAAAAGCATGGCCAGGGCCTGTGGGATTTCTGTGAGTAGAACCATGGCCCCTGGGGTTCTAAGATTGAAGTCTCAGCTCATTTGGTTTAGCTGTCCCAGTGGGTTAGGAAGGCAGAGCTGAAGCCTAGAGCCAGAGCTTCCTTTCAGAATCTAGAGAATATGACCCATACAGCCTTGAGGGCAGAGCCGTTATGTAAAATTTCTCAGAGAATGGAGCTTATTTTCAAAGACTTGAGGGCTAATACAACGTGTTCTGCTAATTTGCTTGGTGCCTGTTATGTTTTCTCCCTGAATTTTCTTTCGTTGGTAATGGAAATGTTTAGCTTGTGACTGCCTATGAAACCATTGTAATTTTGAAAGTTGATAATAACTTATATTCTAGATTTTACAGATGAGGAAGAACTTTTGGGTTTTGGACTTGGAACTGATTTAACACTTTTGCCATAATATGGGATGAATATATTTTTGCTGTGACTTTTCCTATGATAAGGTGGATAGCTTTTGCCTGTGATTTTTGGACAGTCAAAGGGTGGGATGTCATGAACCAATTTGTGTCCCCTAAAAAAAGTGTATATCAATTTGACCTGGTCATGATTCTTGCCACTGTGTGGCTTTCCTCCATTCTGTGACTTACTTATCTTGTAAATTCTAATCTCTGCCTGTGTTTAATAGGGAAATACACAGTTATATTAAATAGGATTATGGTAGGACTGTAATATCCTTATTAAGAGAGTTTTTCTGTATCACCTTATCCTTTTATCCCACAAGAAATAAAAGGGAAGGGCAGCAAGTAGAGTTGGGGAGCTCATATCATTAAGACGACAACACCAGGATCAGAGAATGTCATTCAGATCTGAGGTTCCTGGCTGAGATGCTCCCAGACCAAAGGAACACTGATGTAACACAGCAACCCTACTGCAGAGCCAAGACAAAAGGAAAGCCATCCCCTAGAGTTGATGTCTTGAATTAGGACTTGTAACCTACTGGACTGTGATAGAATAAATTTTCTTTGTTAAGGTCATTCATTTGTAGCATTTTCTGTTATAGCAGCACTAGATGACTAAGATAGGTATCCTATGGTCTTTGTTACTTTCTACTGTCCACTTTATGTTGATTTACTGTAGACATTTTCCTAACGTGGTAGAAAATCTGGTGGTTAATAGCTTCTGAGGTTTATGTCATAAAACTTTTATTACCAGAGAGAGACTACTTTTCTCACTCCTATTCATTTAAACAAACAAACAAACAAAAATCCTAAGAAAGTTTTCTCATATTCCTAGCATAGATCCAGTGTTTTACTTCTAAGTCCATGGAGTCACTAAGTGGAGTAGTTAATATGCTCAGATGTTAACCAAAATGTTGGAGGTTTAAATCCACCCAGATGTGCCTGGGAAGAACTGCTTGACTGATCTACTTCTGAAAAATCGGGCACTGAAACTCCATAGATCACAGCTCTGCTTCGGCACTGGTGGGGTTACAAGAAGTAGAACTGGTTCATTGGCAACTTTTTTTGTTTGTTTTTTTTATCCCAATTCAAGTCAGGAAGGGGCAGTATCATGTGAGACCATGCTATGGTTGAAGGGCTGTGTGAATGCGGGGTGAGAGAGTGAAGAGAGAGGACAGGCATGTTACAGGTGCCGCTTAGATCTCACAACAGAGTGGCAGTGTGAGGAGCGTACTCTTCACACGGCCAGAGAATCTGTCACTACATCACAACTCCTGGAATCATGATTCTGCCAATGCACTTCTCTTGGCCTATGTGCAGGGGCTGATTACTCAGCTAGCAAGGTATACACAGTCTTACTTGTACTTATTAATCTATAGTGTAAAATTTCACCCAATGTGCAATTGTGCCCTACAAATTAGTAAGGAAACACTAGTAAGCCCATGCATGCTTTACCTACTGTAAACTCATGCATAGCTTGCTTAGTAGTTAATCTGGCTCTGTGTTTCCCTCAATACAACTGGGGGTGCTTCTGGAAGAACAGTTTCTGCAATTTCTCCTGACTTACCAGTACCCAGATAAATCCAAATTCAACTAGAAATGTGAAAAGACCCTTCTTCTTTTGTTGGCCTTGACACTGCACTGGCCATTGACTTAAAAAAAAAATAAAAGATACTCACAGAAGTGGTTTGTATCCCTGAGCTTTCTGGAAGAGTTAATACAATGTCTCTGCATGTTCAAAATTGTTTTCTTCAGGATATCAGAGGGGTACCTATTTTCTAATCAACAACAACTTTAAACTGGGTAAATCCTATTAATGCTGATGGGAGTGACGTGCTTTAATCCTTAAAACAGATTTGGGAAGGGAGGCAGGCCTCAACCATCAATGACTACCCAGGTTTAATCCCTGCCCAGAGCTACTAGCACAGGTGTATGAAAGCATTGTATATTCTTCTCTGTATTTCTTTTTTTCTCTCAGGCTCTCTTTTTATTTGGCTCAGAAGAACCTCCTGTGGCCAATTGTGGGTTGAAGATAATTAGCCTTTAATTATCACCAGTTACATTTTCACCTGTTCCACTTGCAAATCCCCAGAACTTCTAGTTTTCCAATTAGCGTATTCATCCTCCAACAAGCAAGTGTGGGGAACCAGTCTTTTCCTTGGGGAACTAACCTCTTCCCTACTAACCTTTCAAGATATATTTTAGCTAGTGTAAGACTACCCTTGAGAGAATCAACTTATTTTTATTTGCAATATATACCTACAGAATCTCAGATCAAATGTATGCTCCATGCAGTATCTGAGTCAAGGTAGCTACTGAGAACACCATCTCTGGAGAGATCAGAATAATGAATACTACTTGACAGAAGAATGGAAGAATTAAATTCACTCATATAGGAAACATTTTATGTAGCAATCTAAAGAAGCATTCCCTTTTCTATTTTCTTTTTTTGGTTGCATATGGATAAAAGACGTAAAATATTTGAGTGGCAAAAGAATTATGAATTAGGGCCATAAGTTTTTATCTTCTATCAGGGGACAGAAATTTTACATCATTCTAGTGGAAACAGAACAGACTTTCAGCTCATCCTATCAGTGAGAAAAGTGACAGTTCGTAGTATAATCTTGGAAGTAGTAGAAAAGTGAAAATAAATTGATGAAAAACCACACAGAGTTAAGGGGAATTCTTTAGGAAGAAGCTGGCAAATTTAAATTAAAACATTCTCCAATTTCCCACAAGCATATTATGAAGGTTAAAAAATGGGGGGGGGGAGTGATTTATTTCACAGACCTTTTGAGGTTTTATAGCTTGGTATCACATGGTAGCATATATACCTGATAATAAAACCATAGACAAAGCTCTGGAAAGGCTGTTCTGGGAACACAGTCTCATTAGCATGCAAATCATTTATCAGGATGCAAATAATTTAACAATGATGCGGCCTGGGTCCCCAGAGTAAATAATTTCCATTTCCATTACTGTACATGATATAAATACTCATAATATTTTCCTGGAAAATTACAGTACTTATTTAGTACATTTTGATCCAACTACAAATTTCATCTTACCAACCCTCACTTTAGGTAGATGAAAGGGATAATTTCATCGCCCTCTGGATGAGGAAATAGGAACAAAGGGTCAGCCTGATGACACAATGACGTTAAAATACCCAAATGTGTAGGGTTTCCAGGCTACTGGTTCACCTTGCTGGTTATTGTGAATTTTAATAAACTTTTCACACTTCATTCTAATTTTAGGACATTAAAAGGAAAACATATCTAACATGTTATTTGGCTTAATATCAAATAATGCCATTTTAAAATTTAATAAATAAATCAATCTCATAACTTGTTGTATGCAAGCCAGTGAAAAACTGTTCTGAGACACTATGGCAAACCAAGAGAGGGTTCAGTCTGACATTTCTTTTGAGAAGATATAACCTGCAAATTGCATGAAGTAGATTCTATGACACAGATTACTCCTTCAGTTTAGGATATTTTTCTTTGGCTAGACTGTATTTCATTATGGGCAAAAATAATACTAAATTAAGAAGGAAGAAATGGAAGAAGGAAAAGAACCAAAATGATGAAGAACTGAATAATAGTTGTTAATCTACTTGAATAACCTACTGTGGCCATATAGTCTGTTAACTTCAGGTGAGACAGTAATTTGCTTATTTAAGGAAATTAGCAAGTGAAGACCCTGGGTTAGTACAGAGTTATATTACATCTGAAAATATGGCAAAGAATATTGTATTTTGTAGGCTTGAAGGCTGGCTGGCAGGCTTGAATGAATCTGTTTTCTACGGTACTTTTTTTCCCTAGGCTGTATAGGGTATAGGTTTGTAGGTATCACTTGCTATAATAGTGAATCATTGCTTCCTAATCTGAGCTTCACAGCTTATGGAATACTTTCTCACAAACAAAACCAAGCTCATCTTTGGCTCACTGCTATATGCCCACCGCTTGCGTGTCCTGACACTTTTGCTTTCCAGAAGTGAACAACTTTATTGAATGCTATTATTAATTTCCATTCTCTAGGCTTTGACTCCCAGCAGCCTTATGTTTAACAGAATGAAACATCACCTAGTCCTGTGGTGTCTACCTGACCATTTAGTGCATTGTTGTAACCATTGTGTCACTCAATCTCATTGAGGGATTCCTTGATTTTTGCTGACCTTCTGCTTCACCCACCATGATGTCCTTCTCCCGTAACTGGTCACTCCTGATGGTATATTCATAGAACACAAGTTAAAGTCTAGCACGATGTTCTCTGATCCATAAAGCTTTGTTAGTTAATTTTAAGCTGTAGATGGTCAGGCCTTTCTTCCTAGTCTGGCTTAGTCTGGAAGCTCCGTGGAAATCTATCCACTAAGGGTAAACCTACTGGTATTTCATCTACTGACGGCATAGATTCCGGCATCATAATAACAAGAAAATCACCACAATAGAACACACAGAACAGCATTCCAGAGGTTTCCCTACGGTTTTACTGTCAGGCATATATGCTATCATGTGATATGAAGCTATAAAACTCAAAAGATCTGTGAAATAAATCACTTGCTCACCCCCCCCTTTATTAAACCTTTATAATATGCTTGTGGGGAATTAGTGAATGTTTTACTTTAAATTTGCCAACTTCTTGCTAATGAATTCTCCTTAACTCTGTGTTTTTTCATCAATTTATTTTTATTTTTCTACTACTTCACACATTATACCATGCACTGTCACCTTCCTCAGTGACAAGATGAGCTGCCAGTCTGTTCTGTCTCTGCTAGAATGATGTAAAATGATGGGTGGTGGTTTGTATGACATGATCATTTTATTCAGTCCTCAAAGCAGTGGTGTCCAGAGTCTTCTTTAGAAATGGTGTAATTATCTCTCTCTTTTTAGTTTATTTTTATTGTGATTAAGTGAAAGTTTACAATCCAAGTCAATTTGCCATAGAGAACCCTGAACACATACCTCTAGGCAACTCTCTCTGCTCTCCTCACCATGTGACAGCACACTCCTCCTTTCTACTCTGTACTTCTGGTATTCATTCAGCCAACAGTTGTTCCCTCCTTTCTACCTTCTCCTCTTGTTTCTAAAAAAGAACTGGTAAGACAGCCTCGTATCTGTACTTAAGCCAGGGAGTACCCACGCTATCTGAGTAACTCGATGTTTTATAGTTCAGTCTAATTTTTGCCTGAAGAGTTGGCTTCAGTACTGGTCTAAGCTCTTGGCTAACAGCAAGTCAAGGGGCCATGTTTTCAGGGAACTCTCCGGGACGTTGGACCATCAAGTCTGGTCTTTGAATACAGTTCTAGATCTGCACTCCCCTGTTTCTCATGCTACAAGAGGGACTCTACATTGTGTTCCCTGTCAGAGCAGTCTTTGGTGGTGGTCGGGCACCATCTAGTTCTTCTGGTCTCATGCTGTTGTAGTCTCCCAATTATATGGATCCTTCTGTATCCTGGATTCATGTTTTCCTCCTATCTTTGATTTTCTTGGTTTTCATTTGCTTCAGGTGGGTTGGGACCAGTTGTTGTTCCTTAGGTGGCAGCTTGCTGGCCTTTAAAACCCTAGGAAAGAAATGGCTCATCTTTTATTCCATCTGGTCACACATTGTAATTTTCCAAGCAAACAGTGAACTTAGCAAGTAGAACTTTATTTTTCTCTACAATGAGTCTATAAAGAAATTAACCTTCATCTCACACTGAGTCCCTTATATGTGACCCTGAGCTCTTTTAGGAGAGATGAGTTGTTATTTCCCAGAGTTACTAAACTTGAGGTATTTGGGCAACTGAGGTATCTTGTCCATTTGACTGCAATAAAATTTACCTTGGAAACACAGGCTTGTACTCTAGTTTCTGGTGTTGGAAAAGTCCCATCATCTGAGAAAGATGTTGGTCATCAAGCTTAAGTGTAAGAAACTAAGGCTGAAGGTATACCGTTCATACTGAGTGGAGTATGAATAGGACTCTGCAGCTGGCATGCATTGGGTCAACCTGCACTCAGATTTGGCTGTGTGGGATACAAATAGAGTGAGCAAGCATTAAAGCATCGTCAGGATTTCTGTTGTTCTCATCTGAGACTGGAAACCCTGTCAGTGTAGTGGTTCAGAGCTATGGCTGCTAACCAAGAGGTCAGCAGTTCAAATCCACCAGGTGCTACTTGGAGACCATACAGGGCAGTTATACTCTGTTCTATAAGGTCATCATGAGTCAGAATCAACCTGATGGCAACAGATTTTTTATAATGGGACAGTAAACTACAAGATAAATTATGTGGAAAAAATGACAGAATAATTTCAGAATTGTGGCTCCAGCTATGAGAGTAAATGCTTGACTATGAGCTCACTAAATATAAGGAGAATTCTATATATTTATATATCCCCCCCCAGCTCAAGCTTCTCGCATGTGACCTGGCAAATGGAGCCATTCACGGTATGAGATTGTGATAAAATTCTAAGTGATGAATTAGATAAGAGGAGAGTATCTTTGAATGATTGCATTCTGATTGCCATGCTGGGCCCCTGATCCCAACAGCTGCTCTCATTTTTATGTTGACAAATATCTGTATGTATGTAAGTATATGAGGCAGAATCTAACAAATAGTTTGCTCCTGGTTTGATTGTGGATGTTCATGACACTGAAAAACAACAGCAGTGTGCTTCCTTTTTTAGAGCCTGACACTGTTTGTTCCTGGGGAGACATTTGTGAAATTATATCCAAAAATTGACTAGGGCTGTACAACTAAAAACATACTACTAGAAAATGACAACCCTCACAACCAAACCAATAAGCAACATCATGAAAAATGGAGAAAATTTTGAGAAAAATTGAGAAAAAATCATTGTACTTAGATCAGTTATAAGCATTCCTAGAAGTAGCAGACAAGACATCAAATAACATATTACAGTGAGCAAATCCACTGTGAAAGACTTCACTAAAGCTCTAATAAGCAAAGGTGTTACTTTGATGACTAAGGTGCCATCGTCTTTTTTAATCACCTGTGTATTTCAAAGCTGGACAATGAACAAAGAAGACAGAAGAAGAACTGATGCATTCAGATAGCGGTTTTAGAGGTGAATATCGAATACACCATGAACTACCAGAAGAACAGAAATCTTGGTGGTGTAGCGGTTAAGAGTTATGGAAATCTTGGTGGTGTCATGGTTAAGAGTTCTGGCTGTTAACAAAAGTCTGGCAGTTTGAGTCCATCAGGCAGTCCTTGGCATTCCTTTGGGGCTGGTCTACCTTCTTCTTATAAGGGTCTATTAGTTAGTACCAATTCGATAGCAACGGATTTGTAGGTTACCAGAAGAACAAATGAATCAGTTTTAGAATAATACCAAAACGCTCCTTAAAAGTGAGGATAGCAAGACTTACTTTGGACAAGTCATCAGGAAGGATTATTCATCAGCAAAGGACAACATGTTTGGTGAAGCAGAGCATTAGTGAAAATGAGGGAAACCCTCAGTGGGCTAGGTTCATATGACAGCTGTGACAGTGGGTTCACACATATCAAAGATCATGAAGATGGAGTAGGTCCTGGGTAATATTTCCTTCTGTTACAAGGTCATCATGAATCAGAGCTGACTGCAAGGCAACTAACAACAATAACATAGATTAATGAGGACCTTTTTACCCCTACTTGTTTCTATGGACATCATTCACAATTTCTGCCTCTGCAGTTTCTGCTAAGGCTTTTTGTTGTGGTTGTTTTTTAAACTGCTTAAAGTACCTGCTGGCATTGGCTTGGGGATTTGAGCAACTGTGCAAAACAGAAGAAGGTTCATTAGCTCTGTGTTTGTACATGGAAAGGTTATTTATGAAGTGCTGCATTGTTGAGGTATGATTGTACAGAACTTTTGTCTCCTTGGTCTTGGAGATAAGGCTTACGAGTATAGTTACTGGTTACTATGTATTGTTGAGAAGGTGGGTGCAGTTTGGGGGTTAGGTAATGTTCAAGTGAGTTATTTTTAGGTGCAATACAATATAAACATGCATCTTTGACACACTGTATAACCAATAATACATATAAGTACCAGTTATATTTTTTGCCTCTTGGGCTTTTGAACAGTGGGATAAGCTTTGTTAAGTATATTTACGGATTTCTGCGTGTTATTGCAAAGGTATGGTTTTCAGGATTAGGTAATATTCAAGTGAATAAGAAGAGGAAGATCCTCCTTTTCTTGTCAGGGACAAGCTAGGAATCAGCAGGATGCCAAATGACATCCAGCTTCGACAGGTTGGAAGGCATTTGTCTGTCAAGGGGATGAAAATGTGATGCAGAGATTGCAGCACTGAGAAGCCAACTTGAACAGCAGTTATGGAAGGCCAGCGCAGGATACTTTTATGCGCAAACCATGTTTTGAAAAGTTTCGTGATTTTTTTTTCCCTGTCTGATTCCATGTATCCTACCTCAGGACACCACTGGTACATACGTATTCCACATCCATGATGTTTATAAAGATCCCTTTTGCATAAGAAAAACTTACCAACATCCAGTAATTGAGCATGTGTTACTTTATTTAGAAAAAATAAAATTGCATCACCAAAAAAATTGCGACATAAAATTTTTCAATTATGAAAGGGAAAACAGATAAAATTTATTGTTTACCTATTCTACACCAGCTAGTGGCATTTATTTATTATTTAAAAGTATTATCTTTTTAACATGATAAAATCTCCAAAAGCTAGTGCTGTGGTTTCCAAGTGGTATGCCACAACAATCTCACAGAGGCAAAGAGAGACAATTGCCAAAGGAAATATACTGTTAGTCACTGCACAAACCAGTATCTCAAGATAGCTTACAGTGTCAACATTATTTTGCTAAATTCCTTTCATTCAATGCCATCGTATTTTTGTTCAGTTGGATTTTTAGCAGTCACTATAATAAAAATAAAATGCCACATAAAAATCCATATGGAGCAGGAAGTGAGGGTGGTAATATCCAATTTGAATCTAAGAATTTGAAAAGTGCTATGCCCAACTGGCACTAAGCTGTTAGGACATAAATACTTTTTAAATTGCTTGAACTTAACTAGTAAATAAATGAAACTTTTTAGGCATTATTTTTGACTTAGGGGTGCTGAGACACTGAGAGTACCTTGAATGGAGAATATTTGTGTTGTATAGGTTAGGAATACTGTGTTTGCCAGTAGCTGACTTTGAATAACACCAGTTAACCAAAAAGAAATATTTTTTTCTCACAACTTGATGTCTGGAGGCATTGCAGCAGCTCAACAGGGACAATAAACACTGGTTCTATCTTTCTCCTTTCCCCCCATCCTTAGCATGTTGCCTGAGTCACCTCATGGTCAAAACAGGGCTGTTCCTGCTCCAGGTGTCACATCTGTGTTCCAGGTAATAGTTAAAGTGAAATAGCTAAGACCAAGGATGCCTATCTTTATCAAAAACTTTCCCAAGAGCTGACAAAAAGATTTCTATTTGTATCTCATGGCCAGAAATGTTTGCATAGCCATCCTCATCTGCAAGGGTGTCTGGGAGTTGGAGGGGAGGGTGGGCTGTTTAGCTTTTTCTAGTACCCAATATTGAAGGCAAGGTGATAGGCAGGAGAGTTCACTTACATAGAAACCATGTCTGTCTCAGTTAAGTATTGTCATTTCCAAGGTCAAAGTGTCTTCTTCTCTAGAAGGAATTAATACTAATAAATGGTTGAGCTGGAATTTGAGATCAAATTTCTCAGTTTCCTAAGTGCATGCTTTTTCAATTATGTCTATGTACCCTATCAACTGTCTTTTTTCATCTCCTCATTACATTGGTCTCTACTGCCTCAAATGCATGGCATGTTCTGGGGACACTGAAGAGGTTCCGGAAGCTGAATAGAGGACTTTATTAGATAGGATTATATTAAGAAGAATAATAGAGACACTGAAAGTCAAATATGAGAATTCAGGTTTTCTGTAATAGGAAACAGGGAGAAATGATAGTTCCTGAAAGGAAGATTGTTGTGATGAAATCAGTGTGTGTGTGAGTTGTCACTGACATGGGGACATGGAGACATGGGGACATCATTACTCTGAAGCTAGCTGTTGACACATTCCCTCGGCCTAAATTCCTGGCAGCTTTGTTACCCTTCTGGCAAAACTATGAAATCACAATAAATTTCTGTTTCTTTTTCTATGTCATTAGGATGCAAAACAACTCTTGAAATACATTCTCTGAATTAAAAGTATAATGATAAAATACGTTTTGGGGCGTAGAGCTTTATCTTAACAGCCATCTCTAGCCTGATCCTTCTCAGGCAAAGATTTGATGTTGATATACAGTACAATCTTTTCAGATTCTTTGTATAAGAATTTGAGAATAGTATTTGGAAGAAAAACAGTTGTGACCTGTTAAAAACAAAAATATTTTTGTTACCAATTTTTGAGTAGTGTTTGATTCAAAATATAGTGACGTTAGACTCTCATCCAGTGTTGGATGTAGACTTGTACCTATTCAAGTATTTCATTTGGCCAGCAACACAGAAGAGAATACAATTTGCCAAGAAATGCTTCCCTCTCTCTCTGCTAGTAAACAGAGAATTCATTATCAATAAGAAGCTTTATTGGAGATCTGTTTACTTCTTTACTGTTAGTAGTCAGTGTAACTTTTATTACACATTCCTATTTCTCCAGGTTTTAAATTTTGACATGACAGTTGGATAAACTATAAAGTTCAGGAAAACAAAGATGTCTTTGTGTTATATCTGTACTTGAAATGGTCTGAATTTCTCTACTGAAGACCAAAGTGTCTTGTGACTTAGAAGTCTGTCTGCTTTATCGAAACACATTCAGCAGACAAATGATAATCTGACAATAAGAGTTTCCTATGTAGGGGAGAAATCCATTATCATTAACCACTGTGTGTGATTAGTAAATCAGTTTTTGCTAAATATTCCTTATATCTTTGTACTGTACTTCAAGATAATCAAGCGATTACACTTACACAATTGTGAAGACAAGTTTCATTTATTAAACATATACATAAGTTAAAGACAATGATATTTTAAACACTGATTGCATATAGCCCTGCTGGTTTTAGAAAATACAGATGTATTGCTGTCAAATTTATAGCCTCTGTATTTTTTTCAAAGCACCATATTGGCCCGCCAGCCAAGTGCCATTGAATCAGATCGGACTCATGGCGACCCTAGGGGTCACAGCATCTTAATTTCTCTTTTGTGTCTAGGAAGCCGTGAATGTTCCCAAGCCCTCCCAAAGAGGTAAGAACTTGTGGATAAAAGCATTTCTTAAGTAACATACACCAATCAGCATGGCTTATATTAAAAATATGTCATTTTGCTAAGTGGTATCAAATGACACAGAATCTTTTATAGTTTTAACAATTGAAAGCTAGAATTGAAATAAAAATAGTGCAGAATATTAAATTATTTTAAATTTTATTAGCTATGTCAGAAACCAAGTTAGTCATGAATGATTCTCCAAATTTACAAAATATTACAATTTATTTATTCAATTAAAAGTCTTGAGTACTTACTCTGCCAGCCAAGTATTATACAATGTGCTGAAAATGCAATGGAGACAGAGATAGACACACTCTGATAGGGCCTTAGAGAGAAAGGAACGAAATATGAAAACTATTATGACAAAAGGAATTATGGGGAGTTTGAGGAACACTTAAAAAAGACAGTAACAGTGTATAAGATTTGTGAAGGCAACAAAATCTTTGAGGAGGGAAAGAGAAGCCTGAATCAGGCATTAGCCAACTGAAGTGTACATGTGTGTGTGTCTGTGTGTGTGTAGGAAGAGGACAAGAGGAGGAGGAAATGGATGAGCACAGAAATGTGAGAAAAGTAAATATACAGAGTCATGAACACAGCTGAGGCTGACGAGATTGCACAGGGAGAACAGCATGCACCTTTTAAAGTAACCTAGGTTAGAGATGGGGATGACCTGAAGTGCAGTGATCACTAGAAACACATTAAAGAGATCCTGGGACATGGAATGGACAGGATCTTGGATTAGTTGTGATCAGCAAGAGTGAGGGTAGGACTATATATGAAACTTTGGTTTCTGGCTCCACAACATGGTTCTGTGAGTGAAATGGAAAAAAGAGGCTGGAGAGTGGTTAAGTGGATATGTTTAACTGTGGACTTGCTGAATTTTAGAAACCTAAAAGTGGAAGGGTGCACAGAAGACATGCTGGAGACATATCTTGATAGTTATAAACATTTAGACCAGCTGATGTGTGCAGATCCAGTGTCCAAATAAATGGGATATTCTGAAGAGTTTATGTGGAGTGAGAAAAGGACAGAATGTAGGGCATAGCTTGATAAATAAGAACACTTCTATATATATAAAAAAAAAAATGACAAGAAAGGGACACCCAGTTAGAGACCAAGTTGCAGCAACACAATACCAGAAATCATGGCTCAGCCAAATCGATACACACATTTTTGGGGAGGACCCAACTCAGTGTACGGCAGAAAGTAAGACGGTGAAGGCAGGGTGTAGAAGAGGACATCTGGAGGAGATAATTCAAATCGTAGCTGGCGAAACTTGAAGTAGAGCCAACATTTTATGTGTTCATTTGGGTCTTTTTAAGATGAAAGACTTTTAAGTCCATATGCATGATGAAACAAGGGAGCCACCACAACAAGAAACTAGTTTTCTGAGAAGTAAGGAAAGGTGGGCCACCATCACAAGGTGGAGAGGCTGACTTCCAAGTGAAGGGAGGGCAAGAAGGAAGGGAAAAAAGGGAGGTTTGGAGTTTGGTGCTGGGATAGAATGTGGGAGGGTTTATCTCCTACTGAGACAAACAAAGTGAGAATTTATTCATCCTCTCAATAAGAGGTGAAGCCATTCATTAAAATATTGCTGATAGTGGAGAAGATTTACATTGAAAATCTGGGAGGAGGACTTACTAGAGATTGGAGACAACAACTTAATTTAAAACAACAGTAGTCAGCTGGGTTGCGTGATTTTACCCCTGCGTTCCTCAGCATCCCAGGTGCAGGTATGAATAGAATGGACAGTGGATTGAAACACAGTTTTTGTCAAGCAGATGTGATGAAAAAATCCTGAAAAGTGATGAAATGAATTAAAAATATTGGCAATAGAATGGTTAAAGAGGTGGGGAACTAGACAGTATACTACAACCAAACCAAACCCAGTGCTGTCAAGTTGATGCTGACACATAGCGGCCATATAGAATGGAGCAGAACTGCCTCATAGAGTCTGCAAGGAGTGCCTGGTGGATTTGAATCGTCTACCTTTAATTAGTAGCTGTAGCATCACGGTTTCCACTAGATGGGAGAGAGGGTCATATGTTAAACACACAGACACACACACATCAGAAAGATTATTCTGTAGAAGAGCACCTAACTCTGAGATTCAAAGTATGTTTATACCATAGTTAAAATCAGAAGCTCTTCTTACAAACTTTTGTCCAGAAGTTTGATGCCACCTACAATGGTTTTTTCAAGCCCATCCTTTGCCAAGTAGTTTCCACTTTTCATTTCCTCAACAATACTTTTACTCAGTTTTTTTTTTTTTTTCTTAATGGTTGTCTTAGTCAAGTAGTCTTGCTATAACAGAAATACCACAAGTGAACGGCTTTAAAAAGCAAAAAAGTTTTTTCTGTCACTGTCCAGTAGGCTGTAAGTCCAAATTGCAGGCTTCAGCTCTAAGGGTAGTCTCTCTCAGTTGGCTCTGGAAGAAGAGCCTTGTCACTTCTCCCCTGAACTGGGAGATTCTGAAGCACAGGGACCCTGTGTCCTTTTCAAAGGATGTACTTTGCTCTGGGCACTGCTTTTTGTTGGTATTAGGTCCGCAAGTCTTTGCTTGTTTCCCTTTCCTTTATATTCCAAGCCATTGCCTCAAGGTACAACATAATCTTACAGACTGAGTCCTGCCACACCAATGTTAACTGTAGTCCGTCTGCCCTCAGTAACATCACAGAGGCAGGGTTTACAGCATAGAGGAACCTCACGCAAGATGGGGAATCATGACCTAGACAAATTTCTACACACATATTTTGGGGAGCACAATTCAACCCATGACAATGGTTAAAATAGTTACCACATTCCCAGTTACATCAAAGTAAGAAGCTAGTCTACATTAATATATTTTTTCTTTAATTCCTGCTAGGTTATATGTGTATATATTTATTTTCAAAAGGGAGAATGCCTGTATAAATTTATTTATAAATTCTTTTATTCAGCAGGCATTTATAGAGAGCTCAGGGTTCACCAGGAAATATGCTAACTACTAGGGTAAATATACTTAAAATAAATGACACAAGTTACTATTCTACAGGAATTTTCAATCTACATAAGATGTAAACATTTATAGACATAATTACCGTGTATCACATTATGAAGAGGTTTATCTTTCTGTATGTTTAAGTGAGGACCATGTTGAAATAATTTCTTTTATTGGAATTTCTGGCATTTTCCATATCCTGATCATCAGTCTTAATAATTGTATCCAAGTACAGTATTATGATTTTTTTGGTGTCAAGTGTCATTCTTCAGGTGTTTGTTGTTGTTTGATCAAGATTATGCAGATTTTCTGAAACTAATTGCCCAGGAATATAAAAGAATATCAATATCTGGCTGTTAGTGAGAAGTTAAATATTTACCAAAAGACATAGGTAAGCACCTAATACAAAATAACTTTAGGTAATTAATGGTAGTATTAATAATAATTCATTAACTACATCATGAATGATAAGAGTGTACTCTTGTGGCAGTATGAAGAGGCATGATCAGGGAAGAGAAAAAAGGAAGAGATAGGCATAAGATGTTTGAAGGTAGTAACTACTTGTGAGAATGTGACAAAGCTGTCGCTCATACTGCTGAAAGAGCTGACATACCAAAGCAAGAGTTATGAAAAAGACGTATCTCCCAAGGACACACGTTTCTGGGGTGAGGTCTGAGGGACTCAAACCACTATTGAACAAAAGTTAAGGAACATGAACATCCAGCTCTTTAGGAAATTAAGCTATTCAGGTAAAAACACAAGCAGATACAAAGGTAAATAACATCTAAAAATACTAGAAAAGATAGAACTAATTGCAAGGTCTTTGCTATATTTCTACTAACAGTATCTACTCACCTTGTTTTCTTCTTCTATATCATAAACAGTCTTTCTTTCTCATCTTAATTCATAGCATTATGTTGTCTTTCTGACTTTTTAAAAAGCCTTTGTCTTGTATTTGATTCCTAAGCACTGAAGGAATGCTAGCAGATGGTTGAAAATGTCACTGGTGTTTAAAAATTAGTAATATTTGTGGCACTCCAGATTCACCAAGAAAAAAAATGTTTTACACCATTTATCTCCTTTTCATTTCATACAAATGGAATCTATTTTAGACACACACACGTTCACATTTTTTTCCTGTAAAATTTTTCCTCGGCCCCACAAAGGATTATGCTTTTACTGAGTCCTCAGTTTACCTTTGCTCATTTATTTTTTCTTTGTTTTTCTCTCCTTCTATTAAAAAAAGAATGGAATTTAAACTTGAGTCACAAGGAAGTAAGTTAATGGAATTTTGTTTTTAGTAAAGATAACCAAATCCTTTTAAAAATAGTTAAAATGAACCTAGGATATACAAGTATGCAATATGAATTTCTAGGAACAGAAAACATTTCTTTCAAATGTTTCATCTTTAAAATAGTGTGTGCCAAGGGGAATTTTAGTAGTCCTGGTCATACCTACGCAGATGATTAATGTGGTGACTACGCTCAGGCCAGAGAAAGACAATTTACTGGCTGACAAAATGTTAAGTTATACATTTACATTTCCTCAATAAGAAAAGCAGCCCTAACACTCAGGATTTTTGCTTCTAGTTTATTACCCTGCTTCATTTCATAAACAAATATATTCAATCACCAATTATTTGTGGTAACATGTAGTGTTCCTTTGTGAACCAAGTTTAGTTGCTTTAACACAACTTTATCACCTTGACGTTATTTAACATGCAGGCTTAATTTAGGGTAGTTTTTTTTTTTTTTAATTTAATTGTTTAAAGGACAACTGCAACCCCATATTAACAGTTTACATCTACCCAACAAACCCTAAAAGCATACTTATTTTGAATGAGTACATGAGAAAAGCACATTAATGTTGAAAGTAATAATTAAGCTGCCTTTATTCTATGTACAAGCTCAGCCTCATTATAAATAAAGATAAACAAGTGCAACATAAAGAACATTTATTCCTTTTTAATGGACTTTTAAGTCAGTTTCTCAGATTGTTGATGAACGTAATAAAATAAAATTAAATTAAAAGAAACGTCAAGGAGAAAACAAATTTAAAAATTAACAAATCCCACAATAAATTTGCCATTACATGTCCATTAAAGGTTTTAAAGGGGGTTAATCTTGGCAAAAGGGAAAACAAAACAAAACAAAATAACACTATTGGAACTTTAGAAGGAACAATTATTATCATTGCAAATTACTTAAACTATTAAACTGAGAATAATTCAGAAGTATCATTAGCAGTCAAATTACTGAAAAAACTTGGTTTCTTTCCCCCCTTTGTTTAATTTAAACTTAATGTCTGCTTATTCTCACACAAGCAGAGAATGCTGATAAATAATTCCAGGGCATGCCTAAACATCTCCCTTCACAGCTAGCTTCTAATTTGATCTCTGGGGACCCTTCTCGGTAGCTGAATAAAATATTTTCATTCATTCTAGGAGAGCCTCCACCATCATACGTTTCTAATCTCAAGCTGCTTGGTAATGCCTCTAGATGAGTTCCTCAGCAAATCATTAAACATGTTCAATAACAACGTTACAAAACACAAGAGATCGGCCTTTAGTGAAACAAAGAAGTTTTTCAAACGGGGGAAAAACTTCAACAAGCCAACTTGAGTTCCTAGGGCAAGTGTTGAGAAATTATCAAACGTTTTAAACTTTGTGGCAGTCACAGTACAAGAAGACTTCAAATTCAGCAGTGTCGGAGAGTTTCGAAAGGGCCATAGGTTTAAGTGAGAGAAACCGAGCCCTCTGGCTTGCTTTGCTGAGATAGTGCATCATCAGTCCTGATCCCTTGCCTTGCGACCCACATCGTCTCAAGAGTTTGCACAGCTTCTTAGCTCTGGAATTACATAAAAGACTGAAATAGAAATTTGTTTTTAATAAAAAAAAATAGAAGTTGTGAAGATCAGATAACGAAAATTACCCAGGCTGTGTCTGCCTACTGTGATGCAATCCGATGAAACAGAATGAAAGACTTATTAAAACTGATTTTGCTTTGGGGGCTAGGAATTTGTGATATGCACTGACAATTTATGCCCTGTAAGACACATTACCAATTAAGAAGAAGTGCTGGTAAAATCAAGCACATTTTCAACATATTGAGATACCAGGTTCCACAGCAGATGTGGGTGGGTTCTGATCACCTGGGCAGGAAAGACGCTGAGGAAGTTGAATGTTTTGAAATCCCAAGAGCCAAGAGTGGGAATGACTCCTGCCCTTTGACAGCTCATCAGCCACATTTTTTGTTTGCATTATTGCATTTTACAGTTAAAAAAGAAGTTTACTCTGTAAAAAGTTTGATGAGCCTTGTTTAATGTAAAACTTTTCTGACAGAGGAAGTAGGAATAAATAAGAGTATAGAGAAGTTTCTCATTACCTTTAACAAAGCGTAACTAGTTTTAGAGATACTAAATCCTTGATTATGTTCTTCTGTATTTGTAAAATCTTTAACAGTATTAGCTTTGGCCACTACCTAGATACGGAAGTTAGGAAAATGGTTCATAAAATGGCTACATGTATTAGGTATATAAAAACATGTTTATATTATATGTTATATGTGTTATGTATCACATAACATATAACATATATTTATACATATATGTGAGAGCAGGAACTCACTGGGACATAAGACTTTCACATTTGACATGGTGCAGTTTTATCAGTATTCAGTGACTCTCTCTGAGTGGAAAACACTTGACTCCCTTCTCTGACGGGTTACCACCTTCTAGGTTCTGATTTTCACAGGTTTCATTGTATACACACATACACACACACACACACAGATGTATCACACATACATCTGTATGTATATATGCATGTGTGTATATATGGGTATAAAACCCACTGCTATCAAGTCAAGCCCGACTCATAGTGACTCTAGAGGTCAGAGTAGAACCGCCCAGATATGTAGTTATAGAAAGCCAGAAACCCATTGCCATTAAGTTCTTCATGACTCATAGTGACCGTATGGGATAGAACAAAAGCGCCCCCATGGTCTTTCCAAAGTTGTAGTCTTTAAGGAAGCAGACTGCCGCATCTTTTTCTTGCAGACTGTGTTGCAAGTTCAAACTGCTGACTTTCTGGTTAGCAACCTAACCCTTAACCACTGTGTCACCTGGGCTTTCAAAAACAATAGTAGGTAGCTTTAACTAGCAGTGTCCAAGCTCGAAGTATGAAATCTCTTTACGTATTTCAAAACATACCATTGCCGAGGAGTAGATTGTGACTCACAGCCACCCTACAGGACAGGTGATCTCCATATGATCTCCAAGGAGCGCTTGGTGGATTGTAACTGCTAACCTTTTCGGTAGCAGCCAAACTCTTAACTATTACACCACCACAGTTTACTATTTCAAAGGGGGGAGTTTAATAAACTGCTTACACAGATAGCAGGAGAACAAGAAGCCACCATCAACCATAAAGTAACAAAAGGAGACAGTATTCTTATCATAGCTTCCAATGTACGGCCTTGCGGACAGCGGAACCACAGTTGGTCTGCCATGAGGGCATCCAACGAGTATTAGCTGAAGCAAAACATTGAGGCAGCCAATCAGCTGGCGACTTCATAAGCAACGGAGAGAACAGGAAAGTGAATTCAGTTTTCTTCTCTCCTTCAGCCCTGCAGTCTTCTACAGCGCTCCCTACTGGCTGCAGGTGCCGGATGCCAGAGCAGAGAATCCTGGGAAATGTAGTTCGCTGTGGCAGAAGGCATTGTAAGGGCAGACTAGGATACGAATCTGAACGCAGTAAGACAAATGGCTCACACAGATGGTTAATTCCGTTATCTGCCATTAGTTAGTAGGTGGCAGAGCAGGTTAGACTTGAAAAAAGGAGCGTACTCACCAAATTCCTACTAGCTACCAACCCACAGTGAAAAGGAAAAATACTACAAATTCAGCAATAGCAGAAAATATAACAAAAAAAGTCATGGGAAGAGCAGATTACAGAGGTAAAATATTGAAATTAGGCAGACATTCGAAAACTAAAAGTATCTGGTAGTTACATCTGAATTTTAGATTTCCTTTAGGAGTCGGATCCGACTAGACGGCACTTGGCTTGGCTTTGGCTTGGTCCACTCACTCAGGCCTGTTTACAAAGAGGCAGGTTAAAATTCTCTTGTAAAAACCAAACCAGACCCACTGTCATCAAGTCGATTTCCACTCCTAATGACTTTATAGGACAGAGTAGAACTGCCCCACAAAGTTTCCACGGAGCACCTGGTGAATTCGAACTGCTGACATTTTAGTTGGCAGCTACAGCGCTTAACCGTTATACCACCAGGGTTTCTAGAATTCCCAGAGGGGCTGTGACACAAACACAGGACGATCAGCTCCCATGCCGGCGGGTGGTACATGACGATAATCACAGCGGCAGTCGCCAAGATCTGTATTTCTTACACTTTGATTGATGTGATGCCTACAGAAACATTTGTGGATATTAACGCTGATGAATGTCTGTTGTGTTGTTAGCACACCTTTTAATTGTTAAGCTAATTAGCCTTGCTCTCGCTGAATTACTTTGTTACAAGTAATTATCTGAGACCATGTTGTAGCAGTTTGGTCTTGTAAGAGACGGCTTAAAATAAACCTGGCTTGTTGAGCCACTGTTTTTTTACCCATCCCTCTTGCTCTCTTTCAATTTAGAGAGAACTCTCAGAGGTAAACCACAGGAACACTTACACCTGAAAATTCCCTGAGGTCAAAGCTAGCATCTGTGCCAAGTTGGAGACTCTAGGCTTATGATAGCTCTTTGGGAGTTAGTTTTTATACTGCCTGCCAAATGGGAATTTGAGATAAGCGAGGCAAGTATTGGACTTCTTGCAACTTTATTTGTGAAGGTGAAAAATGAAGACTCTTCTAATTAGCGGATACGGTTTGTAACAACAGTTTGAATTCCAAATCCTGTGGTTAGTACAGTTACATATGGAAGTGTAGTTAAATTCTGTTGCCAAAATTTACAATCCATTTCCTTTTGCAGTATTTGAATCCATATGGGTATTAGTGAGATCCAATTATTGTCAAAGCATCTTCCATATTTATAGGACAAGATAGTTAAGCTTGAGGACCTTTATAAGATGTGTTCAAGTTTAGTTTCAAAGTCTATAATCCACTTAGTTAAGGCAGAATATTAATAGGTGACTACCTCAGGTGAATTTTTCTTGCTTAAAATATGATAAAAATTACATTTTACTCTATTTTAAAGCAACATGAGAATGAAAGTTTTAGGTACTCAAGAGGAAGAAGATTTTAACATTCTTTTTAAATTTTGATAGTAGTTTGAACCCAACCCACTGCTGCTGAGTTGAATCAGACTCACAGCAACCTTGTACAACAGAGTAGAACTGCCACATACAGTTTCCAAGGAGGGCCTGGTGGATTCAAACTGCTGACATTTTGGTTAGCAGCTGTAGCTCTTAACCACTACATCAGCAGGGCTTCTATACTTTAAACAGAAGAAAAAAATTATACAGAGAAATAAAGATTTGTCTTTATGTTTGGCATTAAAATAAACACAGCATGTGGAATAATGTAAACAACAATTTATGATCAGTAAACTAATTTAGGAATATTTTTATGGGTGAATGTTTAAACTGTATATCTAAACTGTATTAATAGAAATTCTTGTAATTTTATGTATATAAAGCATAGAATGAACAGTGTTAATATTTGAGAAAGAACTATGAAAACATAGTTTACTGTTGGTGGGCTTTCTTGATGATAGATGTACGTGAGTCCTCATGGTGCAGTGATTAAGGGCTATGGCTGCCAACCAAAAGTTATCAGTTTGAATCCCACAGGCACTCCTTGGAAATGCTATGTTATTCTACCCTGTCCTGTAAGGGTTGCTATCAGTCGGGATTGACTTGATGGCAACGGGTTTACATATATTATTGTGTTTCAGTACTCGCTACAATGAGTGATCACATCTAGCTTACTGGGAGTCACATTCTTTGGACCAGCTCATAATTTTGTTCTCATTGCAATGCTTGAGGTACCTGCTGATAAATGGTGATGGAGTGGGAGACACAGGTGTGCCTCTGCCACAGGTGGATGTCCCTGTGAAGCAGATTCTGAGTTAAGAATTGGTATCAGGTTTGCTAAAGTGCCCCTTCTGAATGACCGTCTATGGAACGAAAGGGAAGAAAGCAAGATTGTACAGAAGGAGATGTCCAGCTGGAGTATAGTCTCCACAGAGGATTAAGCTGACAGGAAGGTGAGTGGTGAAGGTAAAATGATCTTCTCTTTGGCACAAGGGGACTAAACAATTATCTCTTCAATTTGACCAGTCATTGACGGCACTTGGCTGGCTTTGGCTGGATGTGGGCTGCTTTGGAAAGGAGCATTGTCTTTGCTAAGGCCGATTCCGAGTAGCTGACAGTCCACAGCTGAAGGCTCTCTGCTCACAATACTACGTGAAGTTGAAGCAATACATTCATTAGTCTTGAAAGGGAATCTGCATGGTACTTCATGGTTTCCACGACAGCCTTCTGTAGGTTTTCTGTAGGATTCATTTGTTAAATGTAAATGTGTTAGAAGTTAACCATTCATGCTATGCTCTATTCACCACACAATTATTGGTTATGTATTCCAATGTTCAACTCTGCACTTGGGATATATTGCTTAACTAAGTAAATATTTGTTGAATGTGTGCATGGATACATAATAATCATTTTGAAAGCAAGCATCTGAACTGAGACTTGCTCAAAGAGGCATTAAGTGCAACTTTTACTTCATGGCCACTAAAGTTTGTTAAGAAATGACCTGAATTAATTTTGATTATTTCCGTTTCTATCATTGTCTCACCTGACTTTCTGCTTTAACAAGGCAGGAAATGTGTCATTTCATCTTAATAACCACAGAATCTAGCAAGATGTCTTTGCTTAAAGAAAACATGTGATAATATTTGTTGGATAGGTTAAACGTAATTATGAAGGTTCGTGAAGGTTGTGCTAGTAGATGCAGATTTTTTTTTTAATTTAATATGACTGAGTGAAAATGTACATTCCCATATAAATTTACATGCCCACCTATATGTAGCTTCCACTGCTCTCCCTGATGGTGACAGCACACTATTCCTCTCTGCTCCATACATGTCTCATCCTCCCAACAGCCTCCTTTCCCCTCCTTGTTGGGAGCTCATGGAGACTGCGCCACCAAAATGGCGCCGACCGGAAGGACCGCGCCCTGCCTTAAGCCCTCACCACGGCAGTGTCTGCCCAGCAACTAAGCCAGCTCATCGCCCATTGGACAGTACCCATCCTATCGGCGCCTCGCTCCCTTTGGTATAAAAGCAGTGGTAACAGGAAATAAAGTGTTCCGCTTCTCGTCTCCTGCTGAAACAGTGTCTCGGTCCTCTCCTTTGCGGGCAAAGGGGAACTTGGGCTGCGACATCTGGCGCCCGAACGTGGGGCCTGAAGCGACCCTCACCGCGGGGACGCCCGGACAGGTGAGCAGGCAGTTGCCTGGGACGGTATTTACCGGGTCGGTATTAACCGGAGGCTTGTAGATAGCCTGAAATCACATAGACATGGGGAATCAACCTTCTAGCCAGAAATTGGTACACTCCCTGAAAGGCTTGTTTAAATGCAAGGGAGTGGGGATAAAGTCAAGAACCATAGAGGCCTTCTTAAGAGCAGTAGAACAGGCGGCCCCGTGGTTCCTTGTTTCGGGCCACCTCACCTTGGGCGCCTGGAATAAATTGGGGGGAGACCTCACTAGAGAGGACGCTCAAGGCCGCCTCGCCCCTGGGGTGATGAGCGTCTGGATTCTGGTGTTAACCTGTTTGCAGGATGAGACTGGAATCTTCGAAAGGCTATTGACACAGGGACAGGATGCGTTTGAACAGGTACAGGAGGAGGCCTCGAGGAGAGGCGACTCTCCTCAAAACTCAGACAGCGATGAGTCTGGGAGCAGCACAGACAATGGCCCCGAAGATTATCACCCGCGAGATAGGAGCAACCGCTCACGGGGAGTTGAGGGAAAGACCCCTCCGGTTAAGGATAAACCCCCGGACGGGGACCCTGCCTCAGGTTTAGGGGAAGGACTATCAGGCCTGAGGCTCAATCTTCCCTGCCCCTCGCCTTCTGCCCCCCCCCCTTACAACCCCAACAATACTGACAATGGCAGCACCCCGCGGCGTAGCCTATTGGGGAAGAATTTCTGGCGAGGCTTTAACGCCGCCGCCTTCCCGGTTTTTATTGACGATCAGGGAGATCGCCATCACGAACCTCTAGACTTTAAATTAGTCAAAAACCTAGCAGATGGTGTAAGGGCCTATGGGGCCAGTTCCCCTTTTGTACTGGGTATGTTACGATCCCTGGCGGAGACCGCCCTGACGCCCAGTGATTGGACTAACTTGGCCCGTACCTGTCTGTCTCCGGGTCAATTCCTCGACTGGAGGTCTCTTATGTATGATTATGCCACTGAACAAGCAGCGAAGAACGCTAGTGTCCTTCGTCAGCCTGAATGGACGGTTGAAATGCTGATGGGGTATGGCCCATATGTGAACCAGCAAGCTGAATATCCCCCTCAGGTTTATGAGCAGGTAGGCAAGTTAGCAATAAGAGCTTGGCAGGCCCTCCCTCACAGGGGAGAAGGCGCTGGACAGCTTACAAAAATTTTTCAGAAACCCACAGAAACCTTCTCCGACTTCGTAGCACGTATGTCTGACTCTGTCCAAAAGGTCATGGGTGAATCCCCTAATACCACTGTTTTCTTGAAGCAGTTGGTTTTTGAGCAATGCTCAGAGGAGTGCAGGAAGATTATCACAGCCCATAAGAATAAGGGTTTAGAAGTGTGGCTCCGCCTCTGCCGAGATGTCAACCCTGCTAACTCTGGGTTGGCAGCCGCTGTGGTTGCGGCTATACAAGCCTCATCTACCGTCCCCTCCCGGGGGCCTCAAAAACCCTCGGGATGCTTTAATTGTGGGCAACCTGATCACTTCCGAAGAAACTGCCCCCTTAAGGGGCGCAAGCCACCGCCCGGGGAGGGGAGCCCTTCCTCGGACACTCCACTGTGCCCCCGCTGTGAACGGGGTCGCCACCTTGCTTCAGACTGCTATTCTAAAACTACCAAGGATGGGCGACCCCTACCCACCCCTGGTGGCCCAGGCGCCAGGCCAAAAAACCCCCAGAGGGGCCCTCCGCACCAGGGCCCCGCCCAAATTTGCGGTGCTCAACTAGTCCAGAAACCGAGGAAGGGACACCCCCTACCCATCACACCCCTAGAAGAGCGACAGCAGGAAGTGCAGGACTGGACCTCCGTACCACCACCAGACTCATACTAACCCCCGAGATGGGGGTCCAGGCATTGCCTTCTGACATGTCCGGTCCCCTCCCACAAGATACGGTGGGGATCGTCATGGGTCGCAGCAGTGCCACCATGAAGGGGCTAGTAATCCACCCGGGTGTGATTGACTCCGACTACACTGGCATAATTAGAATTATGGTTTCTTCCCCAAAAGGCATCGCTGCCCTCTGTCCAGGGGACCGGATAGCCCAATTACTTGTACTCCCTAGTTGCCATTCCCTGTTTCCGGCCAACTCTTGTTCTCGGGGAACCCAAGGCTTTGGATCTACGGGAAACACATTGGCCATGCTATCGCTAGAATTGGGAAAGCGTCCTGTCTACAGCCTTCAAGTAAATGGTCACAGTATGACTGGATTGCTTGACACCGGGGCCGATGTGAGTGTCATCTCCTTAAGGGATTGGCCTACAGCCTGGCCTTTAAGCTCCTCAACTGACCTGCTAAGGGGCCTCGGCTACGCCTCTACCCCTCAAAAAAGTGCTCAACAATTACACTGGGCAGATGCTGAGGGACATAATGGGATTTTTCAGCCATATGTCCTCGATACACCCATCACATTGTGGGGGAGAGAGGTCCTTAATTGCCTGGGTCTCCGGCTCACCAATGAAAACACAGATACGGGCTCAGCCCAGAGTGTGGCCCAACAGATTATGAAGAAATTTGGTTATTCTCCAGGGAAGGGTCTAGGAAAAACCCTCCAGGGAAAACCCGAGCCGATTGAGACCCAGGGTGTTGTAGGCAGAAAGGGTCTGGGTTTTCGGTAGGGGCCACTGAGCAGATAAAGATAAAGTGGATTACCACACAGCCGGTGTGGGTGGCTCAGTGGCCCCTTCCTAAAGAAAAGCTGGAAACTGCTCGCGTTCTGGTTGAGGAACAGGTCATGACGGGCCATTTGCAGCCCTCCAATTCCCCTTGGAATACCCCAATTTTTGTTATTAGGAAGAAATCAGGAAAATGGAGACTATTACAAGACCTTCGTGCTGTCAATGCAGTTATGGAGGTCATGGGCCCCATTCAGCGTGGCCTGCCCAGCTTAGCGGCCATCCCCAAAGGATGGAAGATCATAGTGATGGATATTAAAGATTGCTTTTTCTCCATCCCACTGCATCCAGATGACTCATCACATTTTGCTTTTACCCTGCCGGCTGTAAATCATACCACCCCAGACCAGCGGTATGAATGGGTTGTGCTGCCGCAGGGCATGGCCAACAGCCCCACACTATGTCAACTGTTCGTTTACAAGGTCCTGTACCCAGTGCTCCTGAAATGGCCCCAAGTCACTTGCATCCATTATATGGATGATATTCTCCTTACCGCCGCTTCCATTGCTCCTTTGGAGCAATGTTTCATGGCCCTTTCTGAAGCGATGGCCTGTGCGGGGCTTCACCTTGCCCCAGAGAAGGTGCAGAGAGGAGATAAAGCAGACTTCTTGGGGGCGAAAATTTCACCTCAGGCTATTCAACCTCAAAAGGTCACCCTTAGAAAAGATTGCCTCAACACACTCAATGACTTTCAAAAACTCCTTGGAGATATTCAGTGGGTGCAGCCCTATTTACCGCTCGCAAACTTTGAACTTTCCCCGTTATATGACATTCTTAAGGGCGACCCCCACCTGTCCTCTCCTCGAGAGTTGACTCCTGAGGCAAGAGAGGCCCTGGAACGGGTGGAAAGTACCCTCTCCGTAGCCTCGCTCAGCCGTCGGGACCCTGCCCTCCCTCTTTTATTATGTATTATTCCAACTCAGCGCCAACCTACCGGGGTGTTATGGCAGGGTGGCCCCCTCCGCTGGATCCATCCCCGCCTGTCACCGCAGCGTAGTATTGAATGGTACCCTGGCGCTGTAGCCCGACTGGGCTTTATTGGATTGTCTGAAGCTATTCAATTCATGGGACACAGCCCCTCGCAGCTCATTGTCCCATATGATAAGACCCAAGTCCAGACCCTGGCCGCCACCTCTGATGACTGGGCCATCCTCCTATGCTCCTTCTCTGGAATCGTAGACAATCACTACCCAAAAGACCCATTTTTACAATTTTATTCTCGGCACCCAGTTATCTTCCCCAAGATAACCTCCAATAAACCAATCCCAAATGCCGTCTCCATCTATACTGATGGGTCTAGCTCTGGTCTAGGCAGTATTCATATCCCTGGCCAGTCCTCTCAGACCCACTTGTTCCCTAACTGTTCAGCTCAAATTGTAGAATTGAAGGCAGTTGAGTTGGTGTTCCAGCAAGTTCACCTCCCATTCAATTTAATCTCTGACTCTGCCTATGTAGTGCAAGCAGTGCTCTGTCTGGAGGCAGCTGGCTTAATTAACTCTGCCTCCCCCGCCGCAGCTGTTTTCCGTAACATTCAGGACCTCATTCATTCCCGCACTCATCCCTTTTTTATTGTTCAACATAGAGCTCACCAATCCCTTCCGGGTCCCATTACCGAAGGTAATGCTGCTGCAGACCGTTTGACCCGTGTTCCCCTTATCCTGTCTGCCCTAGAGCAAGCTCTGCAATTCCACAAACAATTCCACGTTAATTCTAAAACCCTTGCTAGTCATTTTCACATTTCTCGGGAGGCCGCGCGCGGCATCGTCCGCAACTGTACTGCTTGTGCCCCACATCTCCCGGCCTTGCCGATGGGGGTCAATCCAAGGGGCCTTCGCCCCTGTCACCTCTGGCAGATGGATGTCACACATATTGCTGAATTCGGCAGATTGAAATACGTGCATGTCTCTGTGGACACCTGTTCTGGGATCATTTTTGCCAGTGCCCATACAGGTGAAACCGCCCGGCATGTTATCTCCCATTGCCTTGCTGCTTGAGCAGCATGGGGAGCCCCTTCCACTCTTAAAACAGATAATGGTCCTGCTTACACTAGCCAAGCCTTCATGGCTTTCCTAGCTGCCATGCGTGTCCACTGCTCCCATGGCATCCCTTACAATCCTCAAGGCCAGGGCATAGTGGAACGAGCACATCACACTCTCAAGGCTTGCTTACTAAAACAAAAAGGGGGAATTGGTGAGGGCCATTCCCCACAGAACAGACTAGCCCTGGCCCTGTTCACATTAAATTTTCTTTCACTCGATCGGGAGGGGCAGTCGGCGGCAGAGCGCCATTCGGGGACAGAGACACATCGATCCCGCTTGGCAATGTGGAAGGATACCATTTCGGGAAAATGGTTGGGCCCTGCCCCCGTCATAACCGCCACCCGAGGGGCAGTCTGTATCTTCCCACAGGACGCTGACTGCCCTTTGTGGGTCCCGGAACGCCTCACTCGGACTATCAAGGATGGATCCGCAGCTACGCAACCCGTCAGTACTGCTGCTGATACTGTGGATCCCCCTCCTGGGAGCAACGGAGGGGGCAGATGAGTATTGGGGTTTACTAGACACCCTGCCCCTACCAATCCCTGTTCATCATACATCTCCGCTCCTACCCCGCTTCTTTACCACCAATTACTCTCTGCAACTTCCAGCCGTTCCTATGGATGAAAGTATTAGCCCAGAGCAGCGCCCCCTTAATGTCACCCTGAAAGGCCTGCTCTGCTTCACGGTATGCCGCAACTTATCGGACCTGACAACAGATGGCCACTCCTGTGTCACCTTTTACCTTCCCCCCCACTCCCGTATGTGTTCAACTCCCGTTCATGTTCCTGCTTCACAACGGTTCCCAAACAAGCTCTATTCAGTGCCGCAACAGCACTTGCTTTTACTCTCTTTGTTGGAATGCTACTCTCTTTCAGACGGCGATAGTCGCCAGACTGCCGAGATATGTCCCTTGGCCTGTGAAATCCCCGTCGCCAGCCGAACTGTGGAGATCCAAGCGTGATTTCGGCCTCACTGCGGCGATCGTAGCCGCCGTCACAGCCTCCATAGCTGCAGCCGCTACTGCCGCTGTGGCCTTCACCCAAAATATTGAAACTGCCACCGTTGTTAATAGCATGGCGCAAAACACTGCTAATGCTCTCCAGACCCAGGCGGCTGTGAGCGACCACGTGTTGGGGGCTATCCATATCCTGAATCACCGTATAGACTTGGTACAAGAACAATTGGATTCTCTGGTTCAAATCACCCAGTTGGGGTGCGCATGGCGCCTCCCCTCCCTGTGTGTGACCTCGGTACATTTCGACAATATCTCCCGAGCTGCTAACCTATCCCGCCTCCTTTCGCATCAACTGTAAACCAATTGGTCTCAGCGCATGGAACTGCTCCTAACCCAGTTGCGTACAGAGATTGTACGGGTTAATTCCACCAGGGTAGATCTTGCCATGGCGACCTCGTTGCGTGATTGGTTGAAGGGTGCGCTCGGCTTCCTCCAGCAGTGGGCGGGCACCGGTCTTTTGGGGGCTGCTTTGCTGGCAAGCGTGTTATTTCTTGTTCTGTGGATAAGAAGACGGTCCCGACAACAAAGCGTCCGTTATAGTCTACTTGTTCAGGCATTTGCCCACACCGCCGAGCGCGATCCATCGGCTCAGGTGTGGCTGTCTCTATTGGATCGCTCCTAGCCTCGACCCCCTGAACAGAGGGAGGTGTAGCCAATGACGGGCAACCTCCTCTGGGAAAACTACCAACCTAAGACAGGGAGCACACCTTGCTGTGTGCCACCCCCATGACGGGTAAGGAGTTCTTCCGCAGAGGATGACCTAAGACAGGCAGCCTCGCCTACCCTTACTAAAACAAAAGGGGGGAGATGTTGGGAGCTCATGGAGACTGCGCCACCAAAATGGCGCCGACCGGAAGGACCGCGCCCTGCCTTAAGCCCTCACCACGGCAGTGTCTGCCCAGCAACTAAGCCAGCTCATCGCCCATTGGACAGTACCCATCCTATCGGCGCCTCGCTCCCTTTGGTATAAAAGCAGTGGTAACAGGAAATAAAGTGTTCCGCTTCTCGTCTCCTGCTGAAACAGTGTCTCGGTCCTCTCCTTTGCGGGCAAAGGGGAACTTGGGCTGCGACACCTCCTCTCCACCCACTCTCCTTCCTCCAGCCAGAGGTCAGCAGGATGATATCCTATAGATGTGTAGAATCACAAAGGGCATCCAATATATGGTCATCCTGCATTGCCAAGTCCAATCCATTCGTGTCCAAGGAGTGGACCTTCATCATGATTTATGGGCAAGGGCAGCATCAGGGCCGGGGGCCATGCTCTCAGGGGAACCCTGAAACCGCCGGACCATCAATGGAGGTCTTTTAGTGGAAATCTCAGGATGCACCCATTTTTATTCTTGTGTTGCCAGTGAGACTCAACCTAGTGAGCTCCATCGCAGCTATCACTGGTGGTGGCCAGGCACCATCCAGTTCTTCTGGTCCCAAGTCAATGTAGGCACCCACTCATGTGTGTCTCTCTATCTTCTAGGTTGTCTTTACCCCATGTCATTTTGGTCCTCGGTGAGCATCTGTTCCTGCTGGCCATGATCCAACAAACACAAAACAACAAATGCTGAAGAGGCTGTGGAGAAAGCGGAACCCTCCTACACTGTTGGTGGGGTTGCAAAATGGTCCAGCCTCTTTGGAAAGCAATCTGGCGCTTCCTTAAAAAAATGGATATCGATGTACCATTTGACCCAGTAATTCCACTACTTGGAATATGTCCTACAGAATCAAGGCCTTTCACACCAACGGACACATGCACCAGAATGTTTATCACAGCACAGTCCATGATAGCAAAAATATGGAATCAACCCAGGTACCCAACAACAGAAGAATGGATAGGTAAACTATGGTACATATACTCAATGGAGCACTATGCAATGATAAAGAATAACGATGATTCCAGGAAACATCTCCTAACCTGGTTTCAACTGGAAGACATTATGTTGAGTGAAAGTAGTCAGCGACAAAGGCACAAATACTGTATGAGACCTCTACGATAAGATCTCAAAAACAGACTTGTGTATCGAAGTAAAGACTCTTTGACAGCTGCAAGGGAGAGGAGGGAAGGAGGATGACGGGGGGAGGGTTTAGTTTAGATAGTTGCTAGAAATCTGGTTGGGAGAAATCGGTGATAGCACACATTAGAAACAAGAACAACATTAAGTGGACTTGAGATTTTGTTTTTAAAAAGAGAGATTATCATTTTTAAAATAAGTTAGTGACGTTAAAAATTTGAGAGTGAGGTAGCAGTATGGAGGATGATTTGGGGGAGTTCAGAAACCCTGGTGGCATAATGGATAAACGCTACGCCTGCTAACCAAAAGGTCTGTAGTTCAAAGTTCTATGGGGCAGTTCTACTCTGTCTGTAATGTTACTATCAGCTGGCATCACCCTGATGGCACTGGGTTTTGTTTGTAGAGTTAAGGAGACCAAGTGGTAGATTATAATAAGAATTCAGGCAGGAGAAAAAATTATCAGTTAAGGTAATAAAAATGAAGATGGTATGAGGTAGTTGGAGTTGTCTACTGGGAAAACACTGAATGTTACAGGGAAGATATGGAAGCAGAATACAGGAAAGTATTTCAGGATATTGTAGAATTAAACATCTTTTTGAGAAAAGAGAAAATGTCTCATTTTGAGTGAAAAATATACTTCTATGTAATAATCAGAAAACATCACCTCACCCAGTCCATGCTGTTTTCAATCACATTGTATGCATGCAAAAACTGGACAATGACCGAAAAAATAAGACTAAGGAAAAGTTGGTACCTTTTGAACTGCAGTGTTGGTAAAGAATAATGAATATACCATGGACTGCCAAAACAACAAGCAAATCTGTCATGGAAGAAATACAGCCAGAATGTTCCTTAGACACAAGAATGTTATGACTACATCTCACATAATTCAGACAGTTTATCAGAAGGGGCTAATTCCTGGAAAAGGACATTATGCTTGGTAAAACAGAGGGCCAAAAGAAGAGGAAGACTCTCAACAAGACAGAAGACTCAAGTATATAACAATGATTCTGCGTGTGGAGCAGGATCAGGCATTGTTTTGTTCTGTGGCCTAGGGCACTGTTATGCTGGGCCAATTCCTGGTATATAAAGACTTATTTAATAAATATTTTTATTTCAACTTATTTGTGCCAGAAGTTGATTAAAGTTAATTTTGCAATACGAAGTTTTGATAAATTTGGTGTTCATTTCTTCAGTCCTCTAATTTCTATATCAATATGTATGATTGTAAATAAAATCTCCTTATATCATATTAATCAATTCATATGTAACAAATGTATATAAGCATCATGTTTCCTCAGTGGTAATATTATCTGAAAATGATTCCTGAAAACACTTGTAAATTACCAAATAATGACTGAGATTTTGTCTCAGTGGAAAAAAATGTGAGAATACAGTCCTATTGCAAAGTGCAAAAATAAATAAATAAATAAATACAAAGTAATACTTCAGGCTGGTTTGTTTTCATTAACTACCACATACACGTGGGTTGCTGAAATTGTTTTGTAGGTCCTAGAAAATAAGACTTTAAGCTACTTTTCTGTGGTGTATGTGTGTGTGTTTGTGCCTGTCGGTTATAACTAGGGAATGCAAAGGACCCCGGTTGTCTCTTGTCTAGCTTTTGATTGAGATTAGGGTGGCTCAGAGCAGATTTCAAGTGGATGAAATGAGCCTACAAGTTAGGTATAAAAACGAGCTGAGACTTTGAAGCATGATTTTGAAATCTTGTTTTATATTCACTACTATAAATGCTAAAAATATGATTTGTCTTGTTTTTGACAAACTAACTTCTTTCAAGTATGTTTGTCCACAGATGGCAGTACTTGAGCAAGGTATGAGCAAACAGTTGTAGGCTTACCTGTTTTTTTTTTTTTTTTTTTTTAGTTTGCTGTTAGGAGGATATTTTCTGTTTTCATCTCTTTAATGTCAAGTTATCAGAAGATGTTTCATGAAAGTTACACTGCATTCAGTCTTTCCATTTTGACATTTGCCTTCTCTCTGACTTAGGACCAAAGACGTGTCGTGAGCATGAGAATTCACCCCACTGCAATCAATCATCTTTATCTACCTACCGTAGTTTAAAAGGTGAAAGAATTCTAAAATTTTACCTACCTTTGACATTCTAAATAGAAATTTGACATATTCTTCCTAGCAATTTAATTTTAAATACTGTGTAGATTACAAAAGCTAACATGAAACATACATGTAAACATTAAAATATTACTGATATATTCTTATAATTACTTTCTATAAATTATATATTTTTATTGTTATAGAACATGATTTTTTTTTCCTTAACCAATACTTAAACATTTACTAGGTTGCTCTTTTTGTAAATTCATAATTGTCAATCATGATACCCTGTCTAAGAGGACGTAAAGAAATCTAATTTATTTATACTCTGAATACGTCAGTTTGATTCTTTAGTAAAGTTACTCCATTCCTTATTTTCTGAATGTTTCATAATCCTTTCCAATTTGAAATCTGTGGTGTTCTTGCTCTCCCCATTTTCTATCTAGAAACCACCAATAATTGAAAGTCCAGCTCAAGTTCCAACGGAACATTCTTTCCCAGCATTCCACTTCACATTTCCCATATCTGTTAACTTTCGTGGCTGCTATTACCCATCACATTTATGTTGGTCCTTATAACTTACGTACTTTAAAGAGTAATGATATTGATAGCTACAGTATATTGAAGGCCTATTATTGGCACAAATTAAATTTCTTTCTTTTATAACTATTTCTGAAATGTGTAAAAGCCCTTTAAGGTGAGAAGTATTATTCTCTCTGTTTTACAGATGAGAGGACTAATGTTCAGAAATTTCAGTGATTTCCCAAAACTCATGCAATTAGTGTATTTTTTAGCTGGTACTCAACACTAGGGCATTTTGACACTCAAACCTGTATTAGTTTCATCAGAAAGTCAAAGCACCATGCATTTATCAACCCCAGTAGACTGTGAGATACTGAAGTCCAGAAACAAAATTTTAATTTTTTATTTTTAAATATTCTGTAGTTTCCTGATACACTGCTCTACATGTTTTAATGTCAAACTTAGTTAATTTTATGATTTTTGTATAATTTAGTTTATTAGTGGTATAATGTTACTCAGGATGAAAGAATTACATGTGGGCTTATAGTTTACTCCTGTTAGTCCAGTGGTAAATTGGGAGTAGATGTTAAGGTTTATGTTTCAATTTTTCCATTGTGCTCTGAAATACTTTTACAGTGAAGTTCTCAGTGAAATACAGTCACGGGGGAAAGTTTCGGTGACAGTAGTCATGGACATGCATAAAAAATTACACATTTACTTATTTTATGCATATTTAAATAAATACATTTAATATTTTAGCAATATATTGAGAAAAATGTAAGGCTAAATCAAAACAACAAAATTAAGGGGATTCGAAAATCTACCTAGTTTTCTGTTTTTGATCTCCAGCATCTCAGGCTGTGATGAAGATTGAAGGTTATCTTATCTGTATGCAGCATCTGTCTAGTGACTGTATCTCTGTCCTTCCTGTGTCAGAGAACAGCTAAGTGTTTGGGGCATGCCACTACCCATGTCTACCTCATCCTTGACATTTCGTTAAATTACAATGTACATAAGTCAGATTCCAACTCATGTTGACCATGTATGTGTCACAATAGAACTGTGCTCCACAGAGTTTTCAATGACTGTTTAGAAGCAGGTTGTCAGGCCGTTCTTCTGAAGTGCCTCTGAGTGGACCTGGACTTGGCAGCTTAACTGCCATCCAGAGATACCTACAATGCATATATCCAAAGCCATTGCCCTAGAATTGACTCTGACTTATGTTAACCCAATCAGTTAGAGTAAATCAGGTCCATAAGGTTGTTTTTGACTGTAATCTTTATGGAAGCAGGTCACAACGCCTTTTGCAATGCTACTGAGTAGGCTCTCACCACAACTTTTAGGTTACTAGAGCCACGACAAACAATTTGTGCCACCCAGGGGCTTAAGAATGCATGTAGTTAGAGCCAAGTAACTTCTTCTGGCCACTGGAGTAAAACTGAACATGATTTTACATTACTTCCAATTTTGATCTCTAAAACCTCTTGCAAAATATTCACACTGTTTTTTTTCCCTCTTGCTATAGGACTTAGTGAACAAAACCAAAAAACCAAACCAACCAAACCTAACACATTACCACTGAGTCGATTTCAGGTTATAGCAACCATACAGGACAGAGTAGAACTGCTCCATAGGGTTTCCAAGGAGTAGATGGTAGATTTGAACTCTTGAACTTTTGGTTAGCAGGTTGAGCTCTACAACCACTGTACTACCAGGGCTTCTTGTGAACTTAAGAGCTACTGAATAGAGGAGACTATGTCTCTGAATGATTTCATAGAGCTAATATACCCATCCCCGCCTACAATCACAATTTACTATGAAGTAAGCAATTAAAAACCAACAAAAAATAAAACCTGTTGCCATCTAGTTGATTTTGACTCATAGGGGACCTTATAGGACAGGGCAGAACTGCCCCCATAGGATTTCCAAGGAGTCCCTGGTGGATTGAAACTTCCAAACTTTTGGTTAGCAGCTGAAATCTTAACCATTATTCCACCAGGGTTCACTTGATAGTCTTAAGCTAATGAAAATGATATCCATTACTTGTTGCCACTGAATCAATTCTGGCTCACAGTGACCCAAATAGGACAGAGTAGAACTGCCCCACAGAACTTCCAAGGAGCACCTGGTAGATTTGAACTGCCAACCTTTTGGATAGCAGCCATAGCACTTAACCTCTGTGCCACCAGGGTTCCCCTCAAGAATCAGAGGATGCTGATTATCATAGTTAGCATACCTTGATTAATGAAAACTGAATGTAAAGTTATGGTAATTAGGTTTATGGATTTCTAACACATAAATTAATATAACATTATAGATATTAATTTTCAATAAACAAAAAGTAATAGTTATTGTAAGTAAATCAATGTTTAGTGTCTGGAAATAATTATTGTGTATTTTACTAAGGGAAATTGACTATAAATTAGATATTAATAAAAAGGCACTGCACTAAGTGATCATTAAAGTACCATCCAGTTTATTATTTCCAATTTATCCATTAACAGATACTTACTGAGTACCTACAAAGTGGCCAGTATTGCTCTGGGCTGTATCTGTGAGCCACACAGGTGACCATCTCTGCCCTCCCATTGATTACCTTCCAGTGGAGAGAGCCAGGTCATCAACAATTAACATAACAATTAGTCAGTTGCATAATGTGTTAGTAAGGGAGAAGTGCTATGGAGAAAATTAGAACAAGATAAAAAGATTTAAGGGTGTGTACACGGGGTGAGGAAGGATGGGCACTTTTAATGGAGGTGCTTAGAGGCGAGTACACCGACGAAATAATGGGGTAAGACATGAAAGATGTGAGGGAGTGAGGAAAGGACATTTAAGGCAGAGGAAACGACCTTGGCGAAGTTTGAAGATGGGAACATGTCTGCTGCGTTTCAAAGCCAGTCAGACAACGGTGGTAGAAGATAAAGTCAGAGGCATTCTGTCCCAGCTCTTGTGAGTTTTTAAAGAAATGGATCTTAACTTGGTGCAGTCATCTGGAGAGTCTTTGAAGGCTTTGAGCAGGGGAGAGATACAACCTGATTGATATCTTAAGAACATCACGTATTGAGCTGCTAGGAACGCAAGCTTAGGAGGCTGCTGATGGAACTCAGGCATCAGTGGAGGGCAGCCAGCCTCCCCGGTGATGAACTGCTCAGCACTAGGTCAAGCAGAGCTAGGTACAAGGAATAACTTCATGAAGCCAAAGATTATGAAGGATTTTGCGGGGAGAAAACAGGACAAAGTATTTATTATTCAGATGAAAAAACCGAGGCCCAGAGTAATACACTCTTCCAAGGTTTCGTAACTTCTTCAGGGTAGAGGAACTTCTAGATCAGAGAGCTCCTCAGTATCTGTGATGCTGGTTTCAAATTCAAATGAGATAAAGCAACTTTTCGTGTTCAAGAATGTTTCATTCTTCCCCCAGGTGTCCATCTGACTCATTTCTTCACCAGCTTCAGGCTTTAATTCAAAGACACTCCTTAGAGAAGCCTTCTGGGACCACCCTAGCTGAAACAGCAACTCTCTCAGCTCTCTCTGCCCTTTTTTGCCCTCTTTATTTTTCTCTATACCACTGATGTCTTACATAACTAAAACTCAGCTTATTGGTTTATTGTTTGTACATCCCTTTTAGAATACAAAATCTCAAATTTGGTAGTGTCTTCTAAGTTTTACTACTTTCTTATGACAGATGAATATTTTAGAGGAAGGTATGTGCTATATTTGGATTTTAAGAATAGTGTTTTTAATTTTGAAATAATATTTCCAGTGAAATTTTTAATACAGTTATTTGGCCAGCAGTCCCTCTTCTCTTCTTGAAACAGGTCCTTCTTAGTCTCCACCTATAGACACCTCCCATCTGCCTTTGGGAACCGCTGTTTCCTTGCGCCACTCTGCCCAAACATCTAGTGCAAACAGATCAACCACATTCATGCACTATCCAGATCCCCTACCTCATTGGTCAAGGGCTAATTGCCAGATTCAGTTTAGACAAATTAGAATCTTTTCCATTTTTTTTCAAGCTAAAAATGAGAGTTATTTCTCCTCCAATAATTTAAACAAACAAAAATACGTGGAGGAAGTTGATCTGCATTTATTAAAACCTGGCAAATGCACAGAGACTCTGATAGAAGAATGCTCTGGTAGACTCAAATCTTCAACTCCAATTGTATCCCTGTTTTTCTGCTTTTTTGGCAGTTAGGTGGTTCTAACCATCCTTGTGATTTGAAACTAATAAAAAGTTTTCTCTTAGTAATGTAGTTTGCTTTGGGCTTCTATTTTTAGCAAATATATAATTTCACACTAATACAGTATCAGAGTAAATATTTGCCCAAACTGTCATAACTGCCTGCCAATATAATTTTAGTATTCCTTACCATACCTAATAACCAGACCAGACCATTACCACTGAGTTGACTTCCTACTCATAGCAACCATTTAGGACAAAGTAAAATTACCCAATAGAGTTTTTGAGGAGTTGCTGGTGGATTCAAACTGATGACCTTTTTGTTAGCAGCCATAGTACTTAACCACTACACTGCCAAGGTTTCCGTATCCTAAGATATGGAAATAGATGTAAAATTAAATCACCTACAGTTTTACTCTGTTTTATTTATTTATTTATTTTAACTATGAACACTTTCAGAAGGGATGCTGTTATCTTCATGAAAATGCAAGTTAACAAGTGATCCTCTGGGGATGGGCTGTTATACCTGGATGTTCCTGGTAAGGATCAGACTCCTGCCACCATAGTTTACAAGATGTGTTTGAATGAGGTTCTGAAAGAAGAACTTAATTGGTTGAGACATAGCCTTTTTATGAATGTGACCTTTGAAACTGGTGTAGTGGGTAATAACTGTTAACAGATCACATCAGAGAAATGTCAGGTGTGGAATAAGCCCTGACAGGAAGCATTTCATTAGCCTAAGCCCTAGGGTCACCATGAGTCAGAATCTACTCAGCAGCAATGGGTTTTTAAGCCCTTGAACAATCAATGACAGGACATTGGAGGCCATTCTGTAGGTACTCCTCTCCCTTACACTAGTGATAAAGCTGAGAGGTTGCTTCTTTTAGCATTGCCCTTCTTAACTCCATGTTCAGCTAAAAGGAGATCATGCTGACTCAAGTGTACCATCATTCTGAGAAAATTACCATTGTTAGGTGACCCAGTTTTCTTGTTATTGCCACAGAGAGGGAATCCTCAAAGAGAAATAAGCTTAATATCTTCGAGTAGTCATTCCTATATTTTTCTAGGCTATGGGTAGTATGTAATCGTAATGCATATGTTTTTAGCTGGAGGCATCTGCATCCAGGTTCCCCACATCTACTTTTTCCATTAGGTACATCTCACAGCTTCAGACTTAAGGCCCTTGTGGAGCTGGTAACTGGAAGGCAGATAAAGGCAGTTACTGGTGCACTATGGACAGAATTACTATTCTAATACTCTTTCTCTGACCACGTTTTGACTTACAGTCTGTCACTTACTCTTGATGTAGCTGCCAATTAACTGGTTTATTATGAAATACTAATAGTCAGCTTACTAACTAAAAAAATGACATGCTGTATTTGCATAGACTCTTAGTACCGGCAGAGTTGTGTCCATTCTGTGTATTGTCTCCTGAGTCTGAGCTGGATCTGCTAAAGATCTGATCACTGCTGAAATTAGTAGTTCCAATTAGCGACACATTCGGGAACATATTTAATGTGGACCTGGTTTTGGAATCATGGAGGAAAATTATAGGGCAATGCTCTGTCTGTGGCAGTGATCCCGAGCTGTTTTAGTAAACAGTCTGTCAGCGTCCGCAGATCGAAGTGAAACATAAATTGCATACATCATCTAGCACCCAATAAACACTAACAAGTAATAATAAGAAAACTTGAAGTACGAGTTTGCAACTACAGGGAAATAAGAACAGGTACTAAAGAGGATGGAAACATTTGAGTTTTGTTCATAACAGCTACTTCTGTCTGCCTTCTTACTAAGTTTTATTTCCTTTGCACCCTTGTACTTTCATCCTGATGACACAGCTATTATTTTATAGTGGTTTCAAGCAGTTAATTAATGAACTGCACACAAGTGACATGACACCACCTTGCCCAATTATCTCTGGCATCTATTTTTACAGTACAGAGCACTGCTGCTTTGTGAATTGTCTCTGTTCGCAAATTGGCTCAGGAGGCAGTTACTTTAATAGCCAAAACAATGCAACAGTAGTGCCACACTGGTGACACAGAGTAACTGTAAATCACCGTGTGAGATCTCATACAGCTCCCCATAAAAGCCTGGTGATATCATGTAATAAAAAGGCTCTTTTCTACAGAGTTAAGCAGCTATTGCTCAATTTACCATGTAATCCCATGAGCCTCCGGCTCTTTAGTTTATCTAGGATGGAAAATGGCATGAGGGTATGGTGACCACATAGAACCAAAAAATCACCAATACTACTCTCTCTCTCTTTTTTTTTTTTTTTTTTAATTTTCTTGGTGTGCTTTACAAGATGGAGATATCTATGTTGTCACATTTTTATATTTCAGTCTTTTTCAAGCTGCTTTATCTTCATACTGCTATTTCTCTCTAATTCATCCTGTGCCTTCCCTGGTCACCAGACAGTATTCTTGGCCTTCTGATGCACTCACAGCCATGATCTTTGGCTGTTCATGTAACTACGTTGATTTTTCTTGTACCATATGTCATGACAACTTTTGTTGAATGTAAATTGCCTTAAGTATGAAATACTAGCAATATTTGTCCAGGAACGAAAGTATAAGTTTTGAATAAAGCAGGGATCAACTTCATAATTTAGTTTTTGTCATTGTGGTGAAAATATACTTTCCTGACACAGACAATTGAAGGCATGAATTCTGTGGTTAATATTTAGTAGAATGTTTTTCAGCATTCATCTGTAAGGATGCCCGCTCTGTCATTGACTTTACTAGGATTGCCAGCTTTTATCAGCAAAGAGTAGTAAGATTTGCATTTTCCATGTCATTTGCAACACACTCTACCTGTATTTGTACTCTTTGCTAGTCATGTCTAGGAAACCCTGGTGGTGTAGTATTTAGATACTAGGGCTACTAACCAAAAGCTGTGCACTTCAGATCCACCAGGCACTCCTTGGAAACTCTATGGGTGAGTTCTACCGTGTCCTACAGGGTTGCTAGGAGTAGAAATTGACTCTACAACAATTGGTTTTTAGTCATGTCTATCTTGTTGTCAGGTGCCATCGAGCTGATTGTGACTCATAAGGACCCTATGTACAACAGAACGAAACACTGCCCATTTTCCTGTGCCATACTAAGAATCATTGTTACACTTGAGTCCCTTGTTGCATCTACTGTGTCAATCCATTTTGCTGAGGTTCTTCCTCTTTTTTGCTGACCCTCTGCTTTACCAAACATGATGTCCTTTTCTCTTGACTGACCTTTCCTGACAACATGTCCAAGTATGTAAGGCATAGACTTACCATACTTGCTTCTAAGGAGCACACCAATTGTACTTCTTCCAAGAGAGAATTTTGTTTTCCAGCAGTCTGTGGTATAGTCTGTATTCTACTCCAACACCACAGTTCAAAGGTGTCAGTTCTTACCTCATGCCTACACTCATTACCGTTGAGTGAATTCTGACTTATAGCAACTCTATAGGACAAACTAGAACTGCCCAATAAGGTTTCCAATGAGAACCTGATAGATATGAACTGACAGCCTTTTAGATGGCAGCGATAGTATTTAACCCCTATGCCACTTTAGGACTGAAATATTTTGTAAGTATTGTTAAGGTTATTCCTTATAAAGCAGAATTGTTTACAGTATAGGAAAACTTGGATATATTCTTCTAATAGATTATTGGTTAAAAAAAATGAAAACGCAGCTGATATATTTAATTCAAGCTGCCTTTAATATTTGTTCTCTACTCATGTCTCCCTATCATCTGTGAATATTTTTTGTCTATTCTCTGGTAAGTTCAATTAAGGGATCTTTTTCAATTTATAAACTCCACCTGTCTGGCACAGTAATTTTGTGTACAATGCTTAATAGATATCTATTAAATGAATGTATTTTAATTATCAATCAAATATTTAAAAATTTAAATTAAAAATATTTTAAAATTATTATTAAGCAAAAATACCAAAACAAAGTTTTCTAAATACTACTTGCACTTATAAGAACTTTGTTCAGGACATTATACATTCCATTAATGTTGCCATGGATTTAAAAAAAACCCATCTCTTGAAATTGTCCACAGAAGAGTTTCTTAAGGTACATAAGAAAACTCATTTTCTTACCTTTTTTTCTTGAGCTATATCACTATGCTTTTATTTATTTTAAAATCAAAACCAGTGGTAAATACCTTAATCCTTCAAATATCTGTTATCTTTTATGGTAATCTGTGTAATTCTGAAATCTAAGCTACTGGCAAGACCACCAAGGATTTGTAAGTAAACGTGCTATGAATCCTTCCATTTATTTATCTATTTATTTGTTTTCCTTTCCTTTCCTTTTTTTTTTTTAAAAAAAAAAGCACTATAGGTAAAGATTTACAGATCATTATTTTCTCACTAAACAATTAGTATACATATTGTGTTGTGATATTGGTTGTCAGCCCCATTGTGTATCAACACTTCCCCTTTCTCGCCCTTTGGTCCCTCATTCCTGTTCGTCCAGCTTTCATGTCCCCTCCTGTTGTCTTGTCCTTGCCTCTGGGCCAGCATGCTGATTTAAATCCGTAAATTTTGACTATCAGTCAGAAATGCCACCAAAGTGCCAAACACATTTTAATAAACTGATGGCTTAGTAAGAAAGATTTTTGAGGACTACAATAACTTTCTGTGCCAGTTCTAACACAGTTGTTAAAATTACTCAAACCCTTTAGTTTATGATGGTAAATAATGATCCCACAATGAAGCATTTGTGTATAATCTAATTATCTGATGAAAAAGAACAAGTAAATATAAAGCTACACTTCTACAAGGTATAGATTAACACCATATGGAAATATATTGCCACAAATATTATGTAACATGTTTTATTTACTGAGAAGTCTTTTGGAGCAAAGAAGCAAAATATGTTTCTGAACATAAAATTCTTTATCTGTTGTATTGTGTAAAAAAGATGTCTTCTTACTTGCTAAGTATCTGCCTAAAGTTTGTTCTAATTTACTTATAATTTAATAAGTGTGTATAGGTACATGTATTTTAACTTGGTTGACTCTTAATATCTAAACTATTGCCTTAGGTGTATAAGGAATTGCTGATGTTTTATATATTTCCCAGGCAGTTTCCAGTGACAACAAATGATAGCTTAAATAGAAAATAATTTGCTGATTTATTATACCAAAGACACATCTAGTATTAATCTACTTGGCCAATACAAATGTCAGGAAAGATAAACACCTAATGGCGTTAAATAAATTGACAACTGATTATTTACTGAAGGAGAATAGATTGCAGCAATAGGATCCAGTAAATACAAACATAATCTCACACGTGTTTAGAATCTGATACTGATTAGTTTCTGTGTCATGACGTGTTTTTAGTATCGCCCTTGGAAAAAGGAATTATGAGAAAAATAACACAATGGAATGTTGAATGGATGTTGTGTAACTATCAAGGATGATGCAAATTATCAGTGAGTCACACACACACACACCCATCTCGAAGCTGACATAATATATTTGGTACAATCTGTCATAAAACTAAAGGTGGTGTCCTTGTAACAGAAGGTCCATGCAAGTATGCAGTTTCCAGAATTTGAAACATTATTGGAGATTTAAGCAGGTAATATGTGAGGAATCCAGGCAAGTAAAATTTATCAATACATGTGCTAGAGGTCTCCCCTGAGAACCCAAGACAGGAACACAAGAGAAGGAGGAAACTTGTATTTATATAGCACTGTTGGGAGCTTTATATACTTGTTGTGTTGGTCCTTCCCACAGTCTTCTCATTCAATTCATTCAACAGGTAATTTCAAAAGCTACTGTGTCAGGCAGTGTTCTAGTTCCCCATGAGTGTTTACCAGTTTGTCATATTCCAGTATTCCAAACAAAAAAAACAAACAAATGCAGTGCTGTTAAGTCAATGCCAACACATAGCAACCCCATAACATAGAGTAGAACTCCCCTATAGAGTTTTCAAGGAGTGCCTGGTGGATTTGAACTGCTGGCTTTTGGTTAGCAGCCATAGCACGATGCCACCACTATGCCACCATGAATTGTCAAAGAATATTGAGTATACCACAGACTGCCAAAAGAACGAACAATCTATCTTGGAAGAAGTACAGCAAGAATGCTCCTTAGAAGCAAGAATGGTGAGATGTCATCTTATATACTTTGAACATGTTGTCAGAAGAGTTTAGTCCCTGGAGAAGGACATCATATTTGGTAAAGTAGTGTGCTAATACAAAAGAGGAAAACCCTCAATGAGGTGGACTGGCTCAGTGACTTCAAAAGTGGGATTAAACAAGAATTCTGAGGATAGTGTAGGACTGGGGATTTTTCATTCCATTGTACATAGTGTTGACTCATTTGGAATTGACTCAAATACACCAACAACAACAATAAAATTCCAGCTCCTAGAGACTAAAGGGAGAAGGAAACAGACAATGTTGCTGTTTTTATAAGATTAAAATAGCACATTCCAATCTCAGCATTATTAACATTTTAGGGTTAGATATATCTTTGTTGTAGGGATGCTCCTGTGTGCTTACAGGATGTTTAACAGTATTCCTGTCTTTTACCACTACATGCCACCCAAGTGTTGACAGCCCAAGTGTTTCCAGACATTGTCCAATGTTCCCTGTGATGCAAAATCACTCCCAACTGAACATCATGGCTTTGGGTAATAATGATGAGAGACAAGCAATGAATCATTAGACACATAAATAAATAATTCGGTTTCATAGAGTGAGAAACACAATCATAGGATGGAACATCATTGGGGTGGATTTGTACAAGAGGATTTATATACAAGCTACTGGACAACATTTTCAAGCAATGAACTGTTAAGAAGCAGCAAGAATTACATAAAGATCTGAGGAAAGAGGATCAAGGGAGAGGATTAGCAAATGCAAAGTTCTTGGATATGAATCTTATTGTTAAAGAATTTTCTTGCATTTTTCAAGATCAAGCAAACCAGGATTCAAGACAGATCTCTTTGTCTCCTGATCCTGCCTAGTCTGTGTGATCCTCCTATTGCCTCGCTTGAAGTCAGGGCAACTGTGATTCGAACAATGTAGAACAGGAATGTGGTAACTTTGTAGGTGGAATATTATTTGAATCTGCAGACAAGTTAGTGGGTGCTCATGTTTGGAAGTTAGACAGGAGGACAACATTGATGCTGTTAACAGAGGTATAGACAGGAAATGTACATTTCTCCCAACAATAGCATGGCAGTAAACATGCGAATGTTAATAAAATGATCCATTTCTCTTTTCATTTTTCCTTCCTACCTCAGAAATATGCCCTTTCGGAGACATATTTTTCCCTACGAATAAGTTTCATAGGAAACTTTACTGGGTGGCAAAGTAATGCAAAATTAAAAAAAAAAATCCTTTTATCTGATAATAATTCATAAAATATAATGTATCTCTGACACCATAAATTAAAATATATGTTGACAAAGAGACATTGCCTTTTAAACTAGGTAATACACTTGTTATGGATTTATGGTTTGTACATAATATTAAGTGGCTCAGACAGAGAGATTTCATTGAACTCTTGGGAAAGACTGTAACTTACATTTCCTGCTGACTTCTGTTTTCCAGGGTTTCCTTATTAAGATTTATGGAATTTTATTCTTTGATTCTTTAATTATAATTGGCAGGTATCCCTGAAGCTGTAAAGCAATTAGCAAGCCTGAAATTATTTTCTTGTAACAGCAGCGTTGGTGGACTTGCATTTTTCTAGGGTGTTTATAATGTCCTATTTCCTGTCATTTATCCTTTCAGATAGTATTCTAGCCTTGACCAATACCTCAGGGAAGAGATGAAGACAAGGAGTCCAGAGAAAATAAAGATAAGTTTAGAGATTTGACAGTTAGTGATAAAGTTTAACACTTATAATATGTTCCTGCCTATGTACTATTTCTAAAATGCAGGTTTCTTTGTTTTTAAAATCAAATACAAAAAAAAATCAAATACGAATTTTAATGTTAGGACTTGAAGCTGTTCTATTTTTCAGAGCTAATAAAATATTGCCAAGTTAAAAATCTCTTTAAGTAGTCAACTTTACTTCCTAGCTTATAAAATTTCTACCACACTTTAAAAACAAATATAAGTCTATTTACCCGATCAACTCTATAAAGACCATTTAACTCTTCTATCTTTTCATTTTGAAGGGAGCATTATATTCCAAAGAAGATTATTATATACTTTTATTTCTAGAACTGAAAGGTAGCTCAGTTGTTGTTGTTTTTTTTGTGTGTGTTTGTTAACTTTATCAATATTTTGAAATGGGACATATTGTGAAATATGCTAAATATTCACAAATATGGAATCATTTTCCAATAAATATTTACTGCTCTACTCACATGTGCCAGGTATTGGATATGTATCAGTGAAGAAAACACATCATGCCCTCTCTCATTCAGTATAAGGTCTAGTAGAGGAAAATTTTCAATTATTTATTCAATAAATATTAATTGTATTTAATGTGCTTCTGTTTGTACAATGATAAATAAGACAAAGTCCTGAAATCATGAAGAATGTGTACAGCTAAAATTAAACCGAATCAGCTGCTGTAGAGTCAGTTCTGACTCATGGCAACCCCATCCCGTGTGTCTCAGAGTTTAACTGTGTTCTGTGGAGTTTCCAATGGCTTTTTTTTTGGAAGCAGATCACCAGGTCTTTCTTCAAAAGTGCCTGTACAAATCTTTTGGTTAGCAGTGACCTCTTGACCATACATACCCCACAGGGAGTCCATACAGTTGGGAGACATAATGAAACAAATAGACATATGAAAAAACAAATAGACTGTAATAAAAAATAAAGTAGGCAGATTTTAGCGTGCAGCCTGAGGACTCAATTTTAACAGGCATTACCTTTTTTGTAAACTTAAATATTATGTAATAATATTTATTTTAAAGAATAAATGGAGAGGCAGAGCTAAGATGTGAGAGTAGTCAGATGCTTCATGTGATGCCTGTAAAAATAAGAATCCAAAAAAGCAAATAAGTCAATTATATACGACATTTTAAGAGGTCTAAACATCAAAGGGAAAGTTGAAAAACTAGGCTGAGCAATGAGAAAGGAAGAGTAGGTCCAGAAGTACCTAGGACTGGCCAGACCTCACCTGGTGGGAGTTGACAGCCTGCGGGAGGATGTGTGGCAGCCAGTGTGGTGTGCAAAGAGGTGATATTTGGAGTAGAGCTTTCTCAGTGGGAGAGAATAACTGGCGGAGAGCCCACTCAAGCTTCCAGAATCAGTGAAAAGCAGCATTCGATCTTCAAAAGCTAAGTGGCTTACACCTAACCTCGCACCTGGAGAACAACTCTTTCAGGCTAAATGTCTCCTTTTTCCTAGCATTCTGCATTCCTTTCTCCATACTACACCAGGCTCCATATTCTGATGCTATATGGCTGGAAGTAGGACCTCTTACAAATGCTCTGAGCTGTTCTCCCAGGCATAACCCAGAAAAACCCACTGTCACTGAGTTGGGTCAAACTCGTGGTGACCCTATGGGTCAGGGTAGAACTGACCCATTGAGTTTCCAAGGAGCACCTGCTAGATCTGAACTGCTAACACTTTGGTTAGCAGACGTAGCACTTAACCCACTATGCCACCAGGGTTCACTCTCCCAGACATGCAAAGCAAACAGTTTAACAAATGGTGTAAAAAAATCTGCTGACTCCCCAAAGCTGAAAATTCATTGCAGAAACAGGTCTTTTAACCAGGCATGGGCATAACAGGTCCATGGACTTTGAAAGCTTTTCAACAGCTTGCACAGCATCCAGCACATCCACCCTCTTGCAGCAAAAGCTATCAGCCTACTCACATGAAGGAACAGGAATAACCCTTCCTTACAAACGTGGATGACGGTAAACCCCTTACTGTTCTTAGCACATGTAGCCAGTTTACCTGTGCCTGCACCAATCACTCCTGTCCACCCAGAACTATAGGAGAGATCCTGCACCACACCCTCACTGACTGACTACTTCAACACTAGTGCTAAACATGTACAAGAAAATAAATAGATGTCTAGAGCCACATACCTAGATACAGCCCTAACCACCTGGTGACAGAGCGTTAGAACCTTTAAAGCACCAATAATCAAACTAGTGCCCTTGACCAGACTATTTGGGCAGTTCAGAAAAAAAAGAAGTTAGTATGCAGTAAGCAAACATAGATAAATACAACTTACTGATGGCCTAGAGACAACAGTCAATATCAAATCACTTAAACAGGCAGAACACAACGGCTTCAGAAAACTCCCAAAACAAAGAATCAAGCAATTTGCCAGATGAAGAGAATTTACTGGAATTATTTGGGATTGAATACAAAAGATAAATATTTAGAACTGTTGAAGAGATCAGGCGGAATGTGGCAGAACAAGATGACAAACTGACTGCACTGCAAGAAATCCCTGAGTGGCAGCAATCAGTAATTCAGCAGATTAATAATCAAATTACAGAATTACATAACTCTATAGAAAGTCAAAGGAGCTGAAATGAGGCAATGGAATGCAGAATTAGTGAGACTGAGGATAAAACAATTGACACCAACATATTTGAGGAAAAATTAGATAAAACATTTTTTTTTATATAATGACTGGTGAAAATGTACATTCCCATATACATTTTCATGCTCATCTATATGCAGCTTCTGCTGCTCTCCCAGCACGGTGACAGCATACTCTTCCTCTCTGCTCCATGCATGTTCTGTCCTTCCAACAGTCTCCTAGCTTCTCCTCTCCACCCATTCCCCTTCCTCCAGTATGAGGTCAACAGGACAACATCCTATAGATGCCTAGAACCATAAAGTGCCCACAAAATGTGGTCACTCTGCATCACTAAGTCCAACCCATTGCTGTCCGAAAAGTTGACCTTCATTATGATTTATGGACAGGGGCAGCATCAGGGGCAGGGGCCATGCTCCTAGGGGAACCCCAAAGCCCCTGGACCATCAACTGTGGTCTTTTAGTGGAGATCTCAGGGTATACACCTATTTATTCTTGTGTTGCCAGTGAGACTCAACTTTGTGAGCTCCATCGTGGCTATCACTGGTGGTGGCCAAGCACCATCTGGTTCTTCCTGTCACAAGTCAATATAGAAACCCACTCACGTGGGTCTCTCTGTCTTCTGGGTTCTCTTTCCCCCATGTCATTATGGACCTTGGTGATCATCTATTCCTGCTAAGTTGGAACTATATGATGTACCCTCAGATGGCAGCTTGGTAGCTTTTAAGACCCCAGACGCCACTCACCAATGTGGGGTGCATAGAGTCCTCATTAGCAAAATGCTAGTTGTGTCATTTGGCCTCGATTTCCCCTGAGAGCGTGGTCTCCTGCCCCCAGCCCCAGCTACTCTGTCCTTGCAATATTTGGTTAAGATGGGAGGAGTACCCAAGTTGTGTTGAAGTCCAGTTAATACTGATCTTCTTACTAATGTATGCTGTCATCAATTTTACCCAAACAAATTTCTAACAACTATGCTTTGGCATTTAATCTAAACTCTCCCTCCCCACCCTCCTGCTCTCCCCACCCTTGCAGCCATCAAAGAGTCTTTTCTGTTATTCATGAGTCTGCTTTTAAGTTTTAACCATAGAGGTCTCATACAACATTTGTCCTTCTGTCACTGACTACTTTTACTCAACATAATGTCCTCCAGTTGAAACCAGGTTGAGAGATGTTTCCTGGAACCATCATTGTTCTTTATCATTGCATAGTGCTCCATTGAGTAGATATACTATAGTTCACCTATCCGTTCTTCTGTGTTGGGCCTCTGGGTTGATTCCATCTTTTTGCTGTTGTGGATTGTGCTGTGATGAACGTTTGTGTGCATGTATCAGTTGGTGTGAATGGCCTTGATTCTGTAGGATATATTCCAAGCAGTGGGATTACTGAGTCAAATGGTATATTTATATTCATTTTTTTAAGGTAGCACCAGATTGCTTTCCAAAGAGGTTGCACCATTTTGCAATCCCACAAACAGCGTAGGAGAGTTCCAATCTCTCCACAGCCTCTCCAGCATTTGCTGTTTTGTGTTTTTTGGATCATGGCCAACCTTGTTGGGGTGAGATGGTATCTCATTGTCGTTTTGATTTGAATTTCTTTAATAGCTAATGATTGTGAGCATGTCTGCATGTGTTTTTTGACTTCCGGGATCTCCTCTTTAGAGAAGTGTCTGTCCATCTCCTTTGCCCATAGCTTAATTGGATGACTTTTCTTTTTTTCTTATTGATATTTTGTAGTGCCTTATAGATTATGGAGATCAGGCATTGGTCTGACAAAGAGTTACCAAATATTTTTTTCCTGTTCTGTAGGTGGCCTTTTAATTCTATTAATAAAGCCTTTAGATGAGAAAAAGTTATTGATTCTTAGTAGTTCCTATTTATCTATTTTCTCTTCTGTTGATTGTGGTTTGTTTGCCAGATTTTGAAGTCAGTCTACATTGTGTATTACATCTTCCATTGTTGTTCCTACTTTTTCTTGGATGAGCTTTATCATTTTAGATTTGATGTTTTAGGTCTTTTATCCAGTTTCAGTTGGTTTTTGTATAAGGTGTAAGATATCGGTCTTATTTTAATTTAGTGCAGATGGACATCCAATTTTGCCAGCACCATTTGTTGAAGAGATTGTTTTTTCCTCAGTTTAACATCTTAAGGCCTTTGTCAAATATCAACTGTTCATAGGCAGATGATGTCATCTTTGGGGTCCCGATTCTGTTCCACTGATCTGTTTTCATACCAGTAACGGGCTGCTTTGACTACTGTGGCAGTGTAATAGGTTCTGAGTTTGGGTAATGAGAGGCCTCCCAGTGTGTTCTTCTTCTTTAGTAATGCTTTACTTATCTTGGGCTTCTTCCATTTCCAGACAAAGTTGACAATTTGTTCCTCCATCTCATTAAAAAATCTCACTGGAATTTGTATTGGGGTTGCATTATATAAGTAGATTGCTTTGGGTAAAATAGACATTTTCACAATGTTAAGTCTTCCTACCCATGAGCAGGGTAGATTTCTCCATTTATGTAACTCTCTTAGTTTCTTGTAGTAACAGTTTGTAGTTCTTCTTGTAAAGGTCTGTTATTTCTCTGGTTAGGTTAATTCCTAGGTACTTAATCTTCTTAGGGGCTATAGCAAACGGTATTGACTTAATGATTTGTTCTTTAATAACCTCTTTGTTGGTATAAAGGAATCCCACTGATTAACTTATGTTTCTCTTGTATCCTGAGACTTTGACAAACTCTTCTATCAGTCTGAGTAATTCACTTATGTATTCTTTGGGATTTTCTACATATACAATCATATCACTTGCAAATAGGGAGATTTTTACCTCTTCTTTGCCAGTGCAGATGCCCTTTATTTCTTGGTCTTGTCTAATTGCTCTGGCTAGAACTTCTAGTACAATGTTGAATAGGAGAGGTGAAAGTGGGCATCCTTGTCTAGTTCCTGTTCTCAAGGGACACTCCTTCAGTCTCTCTCCATTCAGGATGATGTAGGCAGTTGCCAGCCTCTTTATATAAATGGCCCTTATTGCATTGAGGAATGGGACATCTATTCCTATTTTGCTGCAGTTTTTAGCATGAATGAGTGTTGGACTATATCAGATGCCTTTTCTGCATCAAAAGACAAGATCTGGTGATTCTTGTCTTTTGTAATATTTATGGGGTTAATCACTTTGATTGTTTTTCTGATTTTGAACTACCATTGTATCCCTGGTATGAATCCAGCTTGATCATGATGGATTATTTTTTTGATATGTTGTTGCATTCTATTGGCAAGAATTTTGTTGAAGATTTTTGCATCTAGATTCACGAGTGATATCAATCTGTAGTTCTCCTTTTTTGTTGGATCTTTCCCTGAATTTGGTACCAGGGTTATGCTGGCTTCATAGAATGAACTTGGGAGTATTCTATTCCTTTCTGTACTGTGAAATAGTCTCAGCAGTATTGGTGATAACTTTTCTCTAAAAGCTTGGTAGAATTCTGCAGTGAAGCCATTTAGGTCAGAGCTTTGGTTGGTAGTTCTTGGATGACTTTTACAATGTTTTCCTTTATGATGGGTTTATTAAGTTGTTCTGCTTCACCTTGTGACAATTTTCGTAGGTGATATGAATCAAGGAATTTGTCCATTTCCTCTAGGTTTTCAAATTTGTTAGAATCTAGTCTTTCATAGTATTCTCTTATGGTATTTTTGTTTGTGTTGGATCTGTTATGACAACTCCCCTCTCATTTCTTATTTGAGTTATTTGTTTCCTGTTTTTCTTTAGTAAGTTTAGCCAATGATTTGTCAATTTTGTTGATCTTTTCAAAACCCAGCTTTTGGTCTTTTCGATATTTTCAATTATTCTTCTATTCTCTAATTCATTCAGTTCTGCTCTAATTTTTATGATCTGTTTTCTTCTGGTTCTTGAGGGGTTCTTCTGTTATTCTCTCTCTACTTGTTCAAGCTTAGGGTCAGTTTTCTTATTTGGCTTCTTTTTTCCTTCCAGATGTGTGCGTTTATGGAGATAAACCGACCTCTGAGCACTGCTTTGGCTGTATCCCATAGGTTCTGGAGAGAAAAAAATTTAAAAAAAAGTGAAGAAACACTAAGAGTTATGTGGGATTTTATCAAGAGGAATATTTACAAGTGATTGGAGTACCAGACCCAGGAGGCAAGGGCATAACAGAAAATACTAAGAGAAAGGATAAAGATTTGTTGACAGAAACTTTCCCTAATATCATGAAAGATGAGAAGATATCCATCCAAGGTGCTCATTGAACTCCACACACGGTAGATCCCGAAAGAAAGACACCAAGCTATTATAATCAAACTTATGAAAACTAAAGACAAGGAGAAAGTTTTACAAGTGGCCAGGGGTTAAAGAAAAATAATCTACAAAGGTGAGTCAATACAGCTAAGACTAGACTACTCAGCAGAAACCATGCAGGAAAGAAGGCAGTGGGACAACATATACAAAGACCTGAAGTGGGGACGGGCACAGAAAAGCCAGTTAAGAATTATATATCCTGCCAAATTGTCTTTCAAATATGAAAGCAAAATTAGGACACTTCCAGATAAATAGAAATTTAGGGAATTTACAAAAACCAAACTAAAGTTACAAGAAATACTAAAGAAAATCCTTTGGCTAGAAAAGCAGTAATACTCGATAATAAGCCACAACTAGGATGCAGGACAGAGCAAAAAAATGTTAACTCTCATAGGCAAACTGTAAAGATAAAGCTAAAAGATTGAAAACAGGTAAACGGAGTTTCCAATATGTAACAAATGACAACATTATAACATAAAAGAGAGACTAAAAAATGTAGTTCTGTATCTTGCATGTGGAGAGACAATGAAGGAGCTACAAAAAGTAAAAGACTGGGTTAAATTTAGAAAAAAAATAGGGGTAAATATTAAGGAAACCAGCAAGGAAACTAACAGTCTTACACAGCAGAATAGAAAACAAGAAAGATGTGAAGTCAAAGCAAATACAAAATCAACATTGCAAAAGATGAAAAACAATCACATAAAGAAATATGACTCAGCACAGAAAACTAAGAGGAACAAAGGAACTGTCACTAGTGCCACAAAAAGGCATGAAAATTACAGCACTAAACTCATACTTATCAATAATAATACTGAATGTAAATGGATTAAATACACCAATAAAGAGCAGACAGTGGCAGAATGGATTAAAAAAAAAAATCCTTCCATATGCTGCCTAGAAAAGACACATCTTAAACATAAAGGTGCAATTCAAAGAATGGGAGAAATATACCAAGCAACCAACATTCAAAAAAGAACCGAGTGACAGGATTAATTACTTATAAAATAAACTTTAGAATAAAATCCACCACAATGGACAAAGAAGGACAGCATATAACGATAAAAGAATCAATATGTCTATAGAACATAACCATATTAAATATCTACACACTGAATGGTGGACTCCTAAGTACATCATACAAATTTCAATAGTATTGAAAAAATAAATAGATAGCTCCACAATAATAGTAGGAGACTTCAACACATCACTTTCAGTAACGGGCAAAACATACAGGAAGGAACTCTGTAAAGACTTGGAAGATCTAAATGCCACAATCTACCAACTTGACCTCATAGAAGCATACAGAATACTCCACTCAACAGCAGCTACATATACCTTCTTACCCCCACACAGAACTTTCTCCAGAAAAGACCACATATTAGCCCATAAAGTAAATCTTAGCAAAATCTAAAGCATTGTATTATTTCAAAACATCTTTTCAGACCATAAAGACATAGAACAGAAATCAACAACCAAACAAAAAGGGGGGTAGAGGGGCAAAATACATGGAAAGTAAACAAAACCTTGCTGAAAAATAAAAGGTTATAGATAAAAATCAAGGTCGGAATGAATACATTAACAGAAAAAAATGAATATTAAAGCACATCCTACCACAACTTCTGTGATGTAGCAAAGGCAGTGCTTAGAGATCAACTTATTTCAATAAATGCACACATCCAAAAAGAAGAAACATCCTAAATCAAAGAATTAATACTACAACTCAAACAAACAGAGAGCAGTAAAGGAATCCTTCAAGTACCAGAATAAAGCAAATAATGAAAATTAGAGCAGAAGTAAATGAATTAGAGAATAGAAAAATGTTGAAAACAAGAAGACCAAAAGCTGGATCTTTGAACAGATCAACAAAATCAATAAACCACTGGCCAAACTGACAAAAGCAAAACAGAGAAGACAGCAAATAGCATGAATAAGAAATGAAGTATGTGCATCACAGCAGATCTAACTGAAATAAAGGAAAAAAAAATTCACAGCAGAATGCTATGAAAAATTGTACTGTATCAAACTGGAAGACTTAGAGGAAATGAACAAATTTGTAAAATCACTTTACTTACCCAAACTAGCACAAACAGAAGTTGAATGACTGAAGAAACCTAAAACAAACAGAAAAAGAGTTTGAAAAAGGTAGTTTAAAAACTACCAACAATGAAAACAAAAGCCCTTGCTCTGAAGTCTTCACTGCAGAATTCTACCAAACTTTCAAAGAACAGTTGGCACCAGTATTAATAAATAGTATTTTAGGTCATACAAAAGGATAGAATATTCTCAAACTCATCCTATGAAGCCTGCAGAACCCTGATACCAAAACCAAGTGAAGACACCATAAAAAAGCAAAATTATAGACAACTATCTCTCATGAACTTAGATGCAAACATCTTCATCAAAATTCTAGCCAATAGAATTCAACAACATATCAATCAATCAATAATTCAGCATGACCAAGAGAGAGTCATACCAGGAACACAATCATGGTTCAACAATAGAAAAACAGTCAAGACACTGATAGCCAAGTGCCATTGAGTCAGAAAGTCCCTGATGGAGTGGGAGAAATGGGACCGGCAGAACTCAAACTAGTAAAAAGATCAGACTTGATGTTCTGATAAACTGGAGAATAACTGAAGGATGTGGCTCCCAGACTCTCTGTTAGCCAACAATTGAAACCATAGTAGAAGTCAACTATTTAGACAAAGATTGAAGTGATATATAAGACAGAAAATAATACTGGTGAGGAGGGTGCTTCTTTCCTTGAGCAGATAGAGGAGACTAACTGGGAAGCTCTTGTTCAGAGGTAAGATGAGAAGACAGAGGGGGAAAGGAGCTAGTTAAATGGACATGGGAAATATAGGGTGAAGGGAGGGAGTACGCTGTCACAGTGCGGGGAGGGCAGTAAGAATCACATGGCCAACTGTGTAAGTTTTTGAATGAGAAACTGACTGAAACTGTAAAATTTCACTTAAAACACGATGAAAAAATTAAAAATGAAAAAAAAATGAAACGTATATAACCTAAAAAACAGAGGAAAAGTTATGGAGTCAAAATAATATGTCTGTAATATTTTGAAATGGTTGACTGTGAAGAGACACAATGTGATAGATATAGAAAGTGCACATGGAATCCAAAACCAAACCCAATCCAAACCCACTGCTGTCCAGACAATTCTGACTCAAAGCAACCCTATGGTACAGAGTGGAACTTCCCTATAGTGTTTCCCACCTGGTGGATTTGAACTGCTGACCCTTCTTGGTTAACAGCTGTACCTCTTAACCACTATGGCACCAGGGTTTCCCTTGTGGAGTCCAGTGAAAGTATAAAAATAGAAGATTCTCAAACGTGAACAGGAACGACCCAGGAGGGAAGTAGTTGTAAATAAAAGCAGAGAAAGGATTTCAGAAAAAGCTAAGTCCCTGAGAAGTAGGAACTCATAGAGAGCTGAAGTAGCATTAGTGGAAGGGACATTTCTTTTATTCAGTTATCCATTCATTAACTTATTTAATGATGTCACCTGACACTGTTTGAACTTAGTGTCCCAGTACTACTGTAATAGAAATATCACAAGTGGGTGGTTTTAAAGAACAGTTTAAATCTACCAGCTGATCTTTGGAAACCCTACAGAGCAGTTTTAAAGAACAGGAATTTGTTGTCTCACAATTCTGGGGGTTGAAATCAGGGTCTCTTCCGTGTTAATTTCTTCCTAGTTGGTAGCTTGAACTTTCCTTTGTTCCTTGATTTTTAGTGCATTCTCCTATGGTGACTGTTTTTTCAGAAAGTGCTTATTTTTGTGTCTAGTGTGCCCTTCTTATAACTCATAATTAGGCTTAGGGCTTACCCTATACTGATAAACCTCATTAACATAAAGAAAGTCCTCTTCCCCCAAAAGATCATATCCACAGGTATAAGGGTTAGGATTCCAACACATGGTTTTACAAAGACATTAATGTTACGAAGAAATTTTCAGAAACTGTGTTAATTATATCACATTCTATCCCCGTTTAAAAAAAAAAGCAGTAGCTTTAAATAATATGACTGACTCTATGATATACAATTAAAGCTATGTTTATAGCATTTATTTTAAAACACTGGAAAAATCTTAAAACATAATATTAAAGTAAAAGCTAAGGAAAGCCTATTGCCATCAAGCTGATTCCTACTAAAATGACCCTATAAAATACAGTAGAACTGCCCCATACAGTTTCCAAAGAGCAGCTATAACTGTTAATCACTGTACCACCAGGGCTCCATTTAATACTAAAGGCCTGGTATAAAGTTGTATATATTAGTATAAACCTAATGTAACCATGCACACTCGTATACATACAAGAATAGAAATGAATGAATGGGGGCAGTGGGGCAGGGAAGACTGCAAGGAGCTATAACATAATAATGATAGTAGTTATCACTAGGTTTGCCTTTTATACTTGAAAATAAATCTAGAAAGAGTTTACACTCTGGGGAGTGAAGATTCTCATCTCTCTCACCCCTCCTCTCTCTTTCTTAACTCTCATTTGTCCACAACTCTGATTTATAAATTAGTTATGATAATTTAATATTTGCCTGCTAAAACTGAGTTGATCCTCTGAAGATATTGTCAAAATATGTTTATGACTTTTAAATTAGCATATATTATTATACATAATATGTATACTGCTATTTACCTCAAACTCCTGAGGAAAAAGAAATGACCTTTTATGAAATCAGGGGAGTGGGGGAGACAAAAAACAGTGCCACTGAGTCGACTCTGAATCTTGGAATTCCTATAGGACAGAGTAGAACTGCCCTATATTGTTTCAAAGAAGCAGACTGGAATTCAAACTGCTGACTTTTTGGTTAGTAGCCAAATGCTTAAATACTGTATCACCAGGACCCCACAAAAATCAATAGGAGTTCAGAAATATAGAATCGAGAGAAGGGACATTTTGGGATCTTCTGGGTTACTTGGTACTGGAAAGGAATGTACCACTATTAGCCTGTGCTCTCTGAGATACCCCAAAATGAAACCAAACCAAACCCACTGCTATCAAGTCTATCCCAACTCATAGCTACCTTATAGAACAGAGTAGAACTGCTCTATGCGGTGGATTTAAACTGCTGAGCTTTTGGTTAGCAGCCTGAGCTCTTAACCACATGCTACTAGGGTTCCCTGAGATACCCAGGGAACAGTAATTACTATGTCATCACCCCAAGACATGAGACCTTAGCTATTTTCTGTACCAGTTGAGAAGGGCTTGGATAGGAGAACCTATAGAGATTTTCTGTTACTTTTCCTATTTTTCTATGTTATTTCTTCCTCCATTGAGATGGCACTTGGCTTGGCTGGCATTGATAATGTTTCTGAGAATAACATTATATTGAGATATGTGGTAACACTCTATATTGCCAGACATTAAACAGTTAATTCCAGAACAAATATGAGTTTTTTTTGTGTGTGTGAATTTTAGACAAGACTATTTATACCTAGTTCATTTAGATAATGGCTTTGACTTAAATAAAGTTTCTATGATTCTGAAGGAAAACAAAGGAAATTTACTATAGCTTTAAGTTAAATTTAAATTTTACTCAAAGAATAAATGGATTTTCGAGCTTGAAAGGACTTGAACACTGAATTCATCTAGTAGAATCTCTTCATTTTCTACATGACCTATCTGAAACATTGGGAAGCAAAGTCACTACTTAAGTTCACTTAGAAAGTTTGTGTCAAATCAAGGATGGAACAAAGGACTTCTGACTCTCAAGTGACGGGCTCCTTCCATTATATCATGCTCTGCTATGATGATCTGTCAGAGATATTCATCATATCTCAAGCACAGGCACAATGACTGTCAGTCAACCTGAATGCAATCCACTAAGTTATGCTAATTCCCATAAAAACTAAGGTGACATACAGCAGAAGGAATCCCCACTAGGATTTCGTTCATATAAATTTGCCCATTTATGGCAAATTCATCCTACCCTTTGGAATCTTTGTTCTTTTTATTCTGTTCCTATTGTCATAAACCCAGAAATTTCTAGGATTAAAGGAAGACCAAATGAGGAAAAAGGAAAGAACAATAAAAGTAGAGCTCTTGTTATTTTTTTTCTTAGCTGGTCTGTCTGAATTGAATGTCATAAATGAAACCAGAAGACATGAAATGACATGCCTGGGCATCCTGTAAGTTTCATCAATATAGGGTGCTAAGTGAAGAAAGAATCTGTTCTCAAACAGGTCAGAGGAAAAGGAAATTTGCATATAATCTTAACAATTCTGGTAATAAGGGCTTTTTGCCAAGCTTTTTAGTAGTCTAAAATAACATAGCAAGTGTAAGTTTATCATGGACTCAGTGACACTTACTTTAAATATAATCAACATGAAAAAACTTCACTATTTAGAATATCTAGTAACTGTTATTACTATTGTTTTCCATGCTCAATTTTTAAAAATGCTTAAACATACTGAAACATGATAAATATTCCTGGTTCCTCCAGGAAACCTGATTTTTTTTTTTTTTTTTAAGTAGAAGTAGTATCAGGATGAGAAATTCTAAGAAAAGAAGCATCTTTTAAACTACTCACTGGAATGCCTGAATCAGTAAAGACTTTTGTTTGGTAGATTTAAGGCTGAATTTTGAGAGCAAACAAAGACAAGCAGTTTAGATAACTGGTGGTCCCCACAGCAAAAATATCCTTTAAGTGTCGTTGTTGTTTTCCACTTGGATGTGACACTAAGCAGAATATAGGAGAACTCTTCTAAGGCATCTTCCTCCAGGGTTATTTTTTGTTGCTATGAAAACTTAATAATTTAATATCATCATTTATAACTCTTCTATGAGGAGTAAAAATATTGGCTTAAAATCATCATTCTGCTATTTCAGACCCTTCTCATTATTCAAAATTTATTTCCCATGACTATATAAATTTTGGATTTTATACACATTGATCTCTTTGTTATTCTTAATGCAAAATGAACCTTTTTGGAAAGGTCAGTTCAATTGCCTGCTGTGGAACTTTCCCTTTCCTCCTTTGGAAACACAGTCTGTCTTCATCTGTGTATGTTTAATGCTACTGTGGCTAGATATCCCATCGAAAGGGACTTTAGTTATGTATGCTTGAGGGTATGTTTTATTCATCTTCCTATTCCCAGCATGAGCTCAATATCTGACACATGAAAAAAGAAAACACTGCCATCGAGTCAGTTTTGACTCATAGTGACCCTATTAGACACAGTAGCACTGCCCCATAGAGTTTCCAAGGAGCACCTAGCAGAGTTAGACTGCCTACCTTCTGGTTAGCAGCTGTAGCATTTAACCACTACACCATCAGGGTTTCCATGTGACATATAAACCAAAACCAAATCACTGTCTTCCAGTCCATTCTGGCTCATAGTGACCCTATAGGACAGAGTAGAATTACTCCATAGTGTTTCCAAGGAGCACCCAGTGGATTTGAACTGTCAACTTTTTGGTTAGCAGACATAGCACTTAACCACTACACCACACAGTGATAAATAGATGCTTTAAAAGTGAATGAAAGAATGAAAGAATAAATGAATGTAAACATAGCATACTAGACTGATGCAATATGCAGTCTCTCTGCAGGAAAAAACTAAGTAAAACCTATACACACCTGGACTTTATACACAGTGGACTCTTTGTTATTCTAGAAACTTGAGCGTCAAATGAAGGGCTAAAGAATACTGACCAGAAGAAGAAATTAGTGAATAACACTGAAGGTGGAGAACTACAGAGTGGAGATCCCCTGCCAACTAACAAGGCACAAAATGCCATCTTGGAGAATGGCTATCAATGACCTCAGATAGGGAGTATAAAAAGGAACATTCATAGAGCTCCCAGCAGAAGACAGAGCACCCAGTAACCAGAGAAACATGCTTTCCCATCACTCACACATCTGCCATGTATGCCACCCCCAGCCCTCCCAACAGACCACACTGCACTAACTTGGCTAGAGAGACATGAGGTCATTACCAGCCCATGTACACCTCACCACCCTGAACCCTCAACCCTCACTAACTCCTGTCATGCTAATTTTTTTCTTTTCATTTTCTTCTTTTTTTCTCCTTCTGCCTTTTCTTTCTTCCTCCAGCCTAGCCCCACATCCAGCTCCACTCCATTCTTGCCAAGCTATGTCATACTACCTTGATTAGCATGATACCAGGCTGCCACCAAGCTGTATCTCAACTACGCTGACATAAGGGGTCCTGCCACTTTTTTCCAACTTTTTCCTCTCTTTCCCCTCCACCCTAGCCCATACCTCATCTCTAAACTTTCTCACTGAACTACACTCTGCTGCCTTGGTTAGCATGATACTGTATCACCACCAGCCTAAGTCTGCCATGCTCCTGTATGTTGGCTCTTGCTATACCACTTTTTTTTTTCTTTTTTACTTTTCCTTTCTTCCTTTTCTCCCTCCCACTTAATTCTGTATTCCATGACTACCACTTCCTGCAGGGCTACACTGCATTGCTATAGGTAGACAGCTACCCAACCACTTCCAGCCTGAATCCCTCCCCAACCCTATCTGTCAAATACCACCTTGTTATTTAATTTTTATTTTACCTATTTTTTTCCTCTTTTCCTTTTTCCTCCCACCTAGACTCACCCCACGTCTATGCATTCCCACTGGGAACATTATGCCTCCTTGGCTAGAGAAGCACCATTTCAGTACCATCCTGGGTCCAACCCAACCCAACTTATCCAATAGCTCATGCCTTTTTTCTCTTTCCTATTTTTATTCTTTTAGTCATCCTTTTTACATTTTCTAATTTTTCTTTCTCTGTCCCACATAAACATGTATGTTACCTCTACCCCTTCCCGTGAAACTTTGCCATTACAACATGGATAGATAACTACTGTCCCGCTACTGCCCATGGTCCTACCCAACCCTACCCTAAGCCCTAACTAGATATTTATTATTTTTTTATCTATCTATCCATCTGTCTATCTGTTTGTCTGTCTGTCCATCTGTCATCTCTCTACTTATTTTCACTCCATCCTAGTCCCATAAGCCAATTCCTTCCCTTCCGCCGCACAGCACACCTCACCACTGAGGCTACAGGGTCACCAGTTTGCTACTTTCTACCACTCACTTAACCCTATACACCACCTCACGCTCCTTTCTGCTGACTCGCAGATCCATTCTGACCCCACCTTACTGCCAACCATATTTTTTACTTTATATTTTTTCTTTCCTTTGTTCCCCTGACTCAACCTTGTACCGCAGTCCACCTTTTTGCAGGTGCTTACCGTCTCCTGTGGCTATAGCATCCTAGCTCAGGCCCACCATTCCACTGGCCCTGAACTGCGCTTCCTATCTTGCCACACATCAGCTATTGAACTGGAAGAAGTGAATCTGCATCACTCCTCATCTAACACTCCCCCCCACCCCAACGCACCTATCTGTGAAGAGCCGTGAACAGTCCCACAACACTGGGCCAATATCAGGAAGCAGAAAGTGCCTGCCTAGTCCAACCACAGACATGGTGCCAAACCAGTCTATGGTGAAATCAGCTCACCCAGCCTGCTGCTGCCCTACCCACCCAGACAAGATGGTGAGGGGGTATTACGCCACCAGACAAGCAAGTAGAAAAGTATGTTTGGCCTACTTGCCCTTATACAGGACAATAAACAAACAGGACTAAAAAAATTAAATTACAATCAATAAACAAGAAAACACAAATATCTCAGAGACCATAGACGATATCAATGTTTAAAGAAGAAACACAACATGGCTCTAAACAAGAGACCAAACTAAAGAATCGGATGATCTTCAGAGAGAAGAAAAGGTGCTGAAACTATCTTATATGAAATTCAAAAGACAGATATTTAGGACTCTTCAAGATATCAGGAAAGAGATCAAGGAAACATAGACCAAATCAAAGAAAAATATACAAAACAATAGAAAACACAAACCATAGCCAAAATCAAGATAAACATAGATAATGGAATAGAAGAATTCAGGAAAATAATATGAAGGCAAAACATTAAAATAGATAAATTATTAGAAATTATACAAAACAGCAATCAGAAATCCAAAAGATAAGCAACAAAATTACAGAAATAGACAACTCAACAGACAGTTTAAGAGCAAATTTGAAACAATGAAAGACAGAATCAACACGATTGAAGAAAATTTGTGGACACCACTTTGTTTAGCAAAAATAAGAGAAAAGAATGAAGAAAACCTAAGAATAAGGTAAGACACAATCAAGAGCAAAAATATGCATGTGATTAGAGTTCCAAAGAAGAAAGAGAAAAATGAAAAACAGACAAGACTGTAGAAAGAAAATTTTCCAAGCAATATGAAAGACAAAATGTTGATTATCCAAGAAGCTCAATGGACCCCATATAGGATAGACTTCAAAAAGAGATTTACCAAGACATATAATCACATTTACCGAAACCAAAGAAACAAATCTTGAAGGCAGCTCAGGAAAAATGAAAAATCACTTAGATAAGGGAAACAATAAAATTAAATTCTAAATGCTCAGCAAAATCTATGAAGGCAAGAAGGCAATGCGATGACGTATATATAAAATCTTGAAACAACAGCAACAACAACAAACCTGACATTAAAGAAGAACATACTCTTTAAGTCTCTCTCAAATATGATGGTAAAATTAAAGCATTTCTAGACAAATAGAAATTAAGTGAATTTGTAACAAAACAGACATACTTACCAGAAATATTGAAAGGAGTCTTTTAATTAGAGAGCAGACAACAACCAGAGACTAGTACACAAGAAAGCATCAGTCAGATATCAACCTCAGTATAGAACTCTCAGTAATAAAACAAAGTCATAAGACTCAAAATATGAAACAAAGAAGTCGATCTGTAAATCATGACATCAAAACAATAAGGAACAACGAATGGAGTAGTTATACCAGGGGAGGAAAAAAACACCTGTTTCCATTGAGTTGATTACTACTAATCTGTAACAACAGATTGGCTCAAAGTTAAGATGATAAAAGTAAATTTGAAGGTAACCACAAAGAAAATTAAGAAACCTACTTATCAGAATTAAAAAAAGAAAAAAAAGTCTCAGTAATCACAACAATTATAATAACAAAAGAAAGGAAAAGTCCACAAACCACAGCAACTCTGCAGAGGAAAGAAAGAAGAACAAAGAAAACATCAACAAAAAAATCCAAACCCATTGCTGTTGAGTGAATTCCAATGAGTAGAACCGCCCCATAGAGTTTCTAAGGAAACATCAGCACAAAACACACACACATACACACACACAACAGTTTAACAGCAATAAACTCATACTATCAATAATTGCACTAAAAGTCAATGTCTAAAATTCACCTTTAAAAAGATGAAAAGAAGCAGATGGACTAAACAAAAACAAACAATATGCTGACAAGAAACACACTATAGACACAAAGACAAATATATTAAAAAGCAAAGGATTGAAAACATATAAGTAAACAAAAAATTGTAAGATTGGCAATACTGATCTCGGACAAAATAGACTTTATGGCAAAATCAACCATAAACAACATGGAAGGACATTATATAATGATTAAAGTTACAATCCACCTAGAAGACATATCCTCAATAAATATTGGCCACCTAAAGACAGGACTTCAAAATGCATTTTAAAAAAAGAACAGTGAAAAACTAACAGTGAAAAAAGAAACAGACAGTTTCACAAAAATGGTAGGATACTTTATCACACCACTCTTAACAAAGGACTGTTTAGGAAAAAAAACAACAAAGATATGGAAGATTTGAAGGCCAACACTGACCATCCTTAACCTCATGGACATGCATAGAACAGTTCATCTGACCGCAGCAAATGTATACATTGTTACCTGACAAACCTGTAGCATTACCCAGCATAGACTAAATTTTAGGATACAAAGCAACCCTTGATAAATTTCAAGACATGAAGTAATGCCCAGTATTCTCATTGTACACAATGTCATAAAAACAGAAATAATTAGATAGAGGAAGTAAAAAAAAAAAAGGAAACCAAATAATATATTGTTTAGAAATAACTGAATAATAGAAGAAATCAAAGAACGAATTAAACAAATCCCTAGAATAAATGAAAAAGAAAATACAACCTATAAAAACCTCTAAGAGACAGCAAAAGTAGTGCTCAGAGGTAAATATATAGAAATAAATGTGAAAATCAAAAAAGAAGAGCAGGCCAATATAAAAATATTAGTCCTACAACTCAAAAAAATAGAGTATCAAAAGTAGCCCACAGTCATCAGAAGAAAGGAAATAATAGAGATTAAAGCATAAATAAATGAAATAGAGAATAGAAAAAGAGTCAACAAGACCAAAAAGTGGTTCTTTGAAAAGATCTGCAGAATTGACAAACCATTAGCCAAAAAGGAGAGGAAGCAAATAAATAAGAACTGAGATGAAGGACATTACAACAAATCGAACTGAAATAAAAATGACCATAGCCAAATACTATGAAAAATTATACTCCAACAAATGTAAGAACCTAGATGAAATGGACAAATTTCCAGAAACATATCATCTTCTAAACTAACACAAGCTTAGATAGGAAATTGGAGAGGCCATAGGAGAGAAGAGATTGAAGACATAATTAAAAAACAAAACAAAACAAAAGCTCACTACAATAATAACAAAGAGACCTGACTTCACTGGAAAATGCTACCATACATTCAGTGAGGAGTTCCTCTCAGGACTGATATGCAGAGAAACTGAAGGAATACTTATGAATTCATTTTATGAAGTCCATATAACCCTATTACCACAAACAAAAAAAAATTACAGAGAAATATCTTTTGTAAATATAGATGCAAAAATTTTCAATGAAATATTAGCCAATGGAATTTAGCATCATATCAAAAAATAATACAGCATGCCAAAATGGGATTCATAGCAGGTATGCAAGGATGTTTTAACATTAGAAAATTACTCAATGTGACGCACCATAGAGATAGAAGAAACTAATCACATGATTATCTCAACTGACACAGAAAAGCCATTTGATGAAGTTCAACATTGTTTTCTGATAAAAACTCTTGATACAACAGGTATAGAAGGGAAATTCTTCAACACAATAAAAGGCATCTATATAAAACCAGGAGACCCTGGTAGCATAGTGGTCCAGAACTACAGCTGCTAACCAAGAAATAGGTAGTTTGAATTCACCAAGCACTCCTTGGAAACTATGTGGCAGTTCCACTCTGGTCCTATACAGTTACTATGGGTCAGAATTGAATTGATGGCAATAAGTTTGTTTTTTATGTATTCATTTTTTTAATATAAAACCAACAACATCATTCTTAATGGAGAGAGGCTGATAACATTCCTCTGAGAAAGGGAATGAAAAAAGAATGCCCTTTATCACTACTTCTATTTAACATTGTGTTAGAAGTCCTAGGTAAAGAAGTACAGTACCTCCAAATAGCAAAGGAAGAAGTAAAACATTCCCTAATAGCAAATGATATGATTTTATACATAAAGAACCCCCAAAGATTCCCCAATAAAACTACTGGAACTAGTAGAAAGGTATAGCAGAATAGCAGGACACAAGATCAACATACAAAAATCAATTAGATTTCTATACATCAGCAAACAGAACTTTGAAAAGGAAATGAAAACAATACCATTTGTAATAGACCCTAAGAAGGTAAAATACTTAAGAATAAATCTAACCAGAGACATAAAAGATTTATACAAAGAAAACTATACATTACTGAAAGAAACCCAGAGACCCATATAACTGGAAAAACATACCGTGCTCGTAGATAGGAATATTCAACCTTGTGAAAATGTCAGTCCTACCCAAAGCAATCTACAGATGTAATGCAACCCTGATCCTAATGCCAATAACATTTTTTAATAAGGTAAAAAAGCTAATCACCAACTTTACATGGACAGGAAAGAGGTTCCAGATAAGCAAAGCATTATCGAAGAAAAAGGACAAAGCAGAGGCTTCACACTATCTGATCTCAGAATCTGCTGTGGTAGTTAAACCAACAACAGACACATAGACTATTGGAACAGAGTTGAGAATTCAGATTCAAATCCATCACCTTATGGTCAGTTGGTCTTTGACAAAGCACCAAAACCCATTAAAAGATGGCCTTTTTAACAAATGATGTTGGTAAAACTGAATGTCTAACCTCAGGAGAAAAAAATAAAAAATAAAAAAGTTACCATATCTCACATTACACAAAAAATAACTCAAAATAGATGAAGGACCTAAATAAAAAATGTAAAATGGTAAATATTATGGAAGAAAAAGTAGGTACGATACTCAAATAAATAAATAAATAAAACTAAACCTGTTGCTGTCAAGTTAAGTCTCACTCATTGTGACCCTGCAGGACAAAATACAACTGCCTTATGTTGTTTCCAGGGAGTGCCTGGTGAATTCAAACCAAACCACTATGGCACAAGCACTTACAGGGAGAACTCTAAACCAAAAAAAAAAAAAAAAAAGCAAAAACAAGAAAACCATTGCTATGAGTTGATTACAACTCATAGCAACCCTGTAGGACAGAGTAGAACTGCTCCACAGTTTACAAGTAGCACCTGGTGGATTTGAACTACCATCTTCTGATTATCAAGTATAGCACTTAACCACTGTGACACCAGCATTTCTGGGACAACTCTAATGTTCCTAATATAAGACATAAATGCATTGCAAACCATAGCTAACAATGCACAAAAACCAGAAGATGAACCAGATAATGGTGAGCTCCTGAAATGTAGACAGTTATGCTCATCAAAAGACTTCACCAGAAGAGTAAAAAGAACACCTACAGACTAATAAAAAAAATTTCGGCTATGACATGTCTAACAAAGGTCTAAATCTCTGAAATCTATAGAATATTTCAATACCTCAATGACAAAAAGACAAATAACCAAATTAAAAAATGGGCAAAGGATATGAACAAACCTTTTACCAAAGAAGACATTCAGGTAGCTAACGGATAAAAAGAAATGCTCACAATCATTAGCCATTACAGAAATGCAAATGAAAATTACAATGAAATACCATCTCACCCTAACATTACTGGCACTGATCAAAACAAAAAACAAATGGGTAAATTGGGAGACTTATGCACTACTGGGGGAATGAAGAACGGTACAACAACTGTAGAAAACTACATGACATCACCTTAAAAAGCTAGAAATAAAAATACCATGCAGTTTGGCAATTCCACTCCTAGGAATATATCCCAGAGAAATAAGAGCTCTCTCAGGAATAGATGTATGTTCACTGATGTTTACTGCAGCATTATTCACAACAGCAGAAAAAAAATAAAAACAACCTAAGTGCCCATCAGTAGATGAATAGGTAACAAATTTTGGTACGTACACACAGTGGAGCACTGTGTAATGATAAAGAATAATGATGAATCCATGAACCATCTTACAACATGAGTGAAACTGGAGGGCATTATGCTCGTTGGAATAAGTACGTCAGAAAAGAACACATATGTATGAGACGACAAGTATAAAACCCCAAGAAAAGAAACAATTTTTAATAGTTACTAGAGAAGGGAGTGTTGGGGAGGGGAAATCACTAACTAGGTGGTATGCAACATACAATGTAGAAGTCAGCAAACTTGACCAAGGCGGTCCTAGAAGCTTCTTTCACACATCCAAACACCTGGAGGGACTCAGTTGCTGGGGCTGAAGGCTGAGGACCACAGTCTGTTGGGACATCTAGGTCAATTGTCATAATTGAGTTTATAAATGAAATGTTCCACATTTTACTTGGGTGAGTAACGTTAGGGGTACTAAAAGCTTCCAGCTGGCCATCTAAGATGCATCTTAGCATTTGGAACAAGGGAAAATGATGAAAACCATAGACACAAGGGAAAGATTAGTCCAAAGGAGATATACCGCCACTGCCACCTACCTGAGCACAGAAGAACATGACGGCGCCCAGCCACCACCACTGACTGCTCTGGCAGGGGTCGTAACAGAAGGTCCTGGACCGAGTAGGAGAAAAATGCAGAACAAAACTAAAATTCACATAAACAACAGGCTAACTTGTCTGATGGTGTCTGGAGGAACCCTCAAGGCTATGATTCCTGGACAGCCGACTAACTCAGAATTGAAGCCGTTTCCAAAGTTCATCTTTCAGCTAAAGATTAGACAGTTCTATAAAACAAACAATAACACACATGAGGAACATGCTTCTTCGTTTACTCAAGTATAGGAGATCAAATGGTCAAAATATGCCCCAAGCAAAGATAAGAAGGCAGGAAGGGACAGAAAAACTGGATGAGTTGACATTGTGAACACAGGGTGGAAAGAAAAAGGGGGTGTCTTAGACCAGGTTCTCTACAGAAGTAAAATGAGTAAAGCCTGTTAATATATAAAGATACATTTATATCAAGGGAATGGCTCGAGTGGTTGTAAAGGCTGGAGCACCACAAGTCTATGTGTCATGAATGAGGCTTCTCCTGACTGATACAACAACAGGGGCTGAGGAACCCAAGTTTGCTAGGTTGACTAACAGTACTTTTGACCACAGGCTGCAAAGATGAAGAATACTAAAACTGACAGACAAGACTACATGTAAACTGCCACATCAAGTCCCAAGAGCTGGAGTTCAGATGAACAAGAGACAGCTCTAGGATCCAGAGCAAGCCTTTCCAGAAAGTGCACTCACGTTCAGTGTCCCGATACACATCTATGGAAACACCATTTTAACCAGTTGGCTATTTACAGTAGATCTCATCATAAAAGTGATTATATTGTATCAAATCTTATCACAGAAGTTATCACAACATCATGTGTCCACCAAACCACTGAGAATCACGGCCCAGCCAAGTTGACACAATACCTTAAAACCATCATAGTGGGACAGTGCTGACATGTTGCAGGGATTGCAACCAATGTTACAAAGCAATTTGTGTATTAATTAAAAAGTAATTTTTTCCATAAAATTTTGCCTACAACACAATAACATAAAATGAATGAATGCATAATTTATTAAAGACAGCCACATAAGCAGAAAAATGTGTCAGAGAATGCTAAGTGCTTCCCATGTGAACATTTGTAGTTTACTTATAGATTCTTTGGGATTCTCTGCATATACAATCAAATCATCAGAAAACAGGGAGATTTGGACTTCTTTTTGCTGATGTGGATGCCCTCTATTTCTTGGTCTTATCTAATTGTTCTGGCTAGAACTTCTAGTACACTGTTGAATAAGAGAGGTGAGAGTGGGCATCCTTGTCTAGTTCTTGTTCTCAAGGGAAACTCCTTCAGTCTCTCTCCACTCAGGATGATGTAGGCAGTTGGCTTTGTATAAACGACCCTTATTGCTTTGAGGAATTTTCCATCTACGCCTATTTTGCTAAGAGTTTTTAGCATGAATTGGTGTTGGACTTTATCAAATGCCTTTTCTGCATCAATGAACAAAATCAGGTGATTCTTGTCTTTTGTGTTATTTGTGTGGTTAATCACATTAATTGTTTCTCTGATGTTGAATCCACCTTGCATCCCTGGTATGAATCTAACTTGATCATGATGGATTATTTTTTTGATATGATGTTGTATTCTTCCCTGTGAACATTTTTAAGTGGAAGGACACGATCAAGCCAAAAGCATCATCAGAAACTTCAGAAATGGAAAGAAGGAGGAAAGTTTCAAAAGGAGAAACAATGTACACCTAAAGAGAGCATGGAAAATAGAAACAGCTTTCACATCTTTTTTTAAGCATAATTTCATGTATAGGGTATGATTGTATGCATTTCAATTTCAAGTCTCTTTTAAAGAAATTTCAAAATAAATCAATACATCTATCTTTTTTTGACCTTATCTTCTTCACTCGAATATGGGTCTGACCATCTGAGTCCACCCCACACACCTAAATTAATTGACACCAATCACTCTTTTCTAAAATACTTGTACACACATTGCACTCTTCGCTGTCAAGTTGATTCCAACACATTGCAGCCCTACATAACAGACTAGATTTGTCCCATAGAGTTTCCAAGGAGCATGGTAGATCTGAACCTTTTGATTAGCAGCTAGAGCACTTAACCAATATGCCACCAGGGTTTCCCAAAATGTTCTATCAATGGAAAAAGTAGTTGACAATAGTAACGTGTTTCTTCTAGGAGCAGATAAAAATAATTATGCCTGATACTCTAAAATCTTTCTGATAAGACAAGCACATAGAATTGCTTAGTTCTGATAAGTCATTATAAAACTATACTTAAATGCTAACATTTGAAATACTTTTTGCTTCAAGTAACAAAGCAACCATCTAAAAGTGACTTTAGTAAATAGAAATTTATGCATCTTGTGTATGAAAGACATTGGCTTTGCTACCCTAAGATGTCAAAGACCAGGACTGTGCCTGATCTTTCTCTCTGCCATCTTCTAGATGTTGGGTTTTCATTTTGGCCTGCTTGTTCTATTGTTTTAAGAAAGATTCATTTATGCATTACAACTATTTTGAAGGGGAGAAGGTTAGAACCCTCAATTGTCTGTGCTGGAAATAAAATATACTAATTTTTCCTAACAATGTTAGCATATAACAGTGCCATCATCTACCAGCAACTTCCAGAATTATGGACACAAGCTTTGACAGATATATAGAGCCGCTTACAAATCTAATTTATTTTCATTAAGACTATTGTAGCATAACAAGATGCAGGAATCTGAACTTTTCGTATACCTACTAGCATGGAGCCTTAAAGACAGTAGGTCTATAACAAATATTCTTACACATTAATTTTGGAAAAACTACAGCTAATGCCTATAATGATTATGTGGAAAAGAAATGATTTATTTTTCACCAGAAGCTGAAATTATTAATCAGGACAGATTTTTTTATAAAACAATTGCTAGGTTGCATTATTTGTGTTACAACACAAGAAGTAGAAATTTTACTTTAATAAAATTTTGTGAAAATTGTGTAATATCTTGTTTAAGATTACATAAATATCTTAGAGATAGAAGCCCAAAGGAAAAGTCAGTTATAAATTTAAATAAATCAACAAAATATGTTTAGTGAATTAGTTGTCAAATGTTTAAATTCCCTTTGTTATGCACCAATTTCTTTAAGGGAAATTTCCAAAAGACTTTGCTTAACCAGGTCTGAAGAAAAGTTATTTTAATTTCCCCCAGTGTGGACATGAGGTCTCACTCTACCTCTTCCCCTTTACTCTGAGAAGGCATGTTTGTTTTTTATTTCCTGCAGAGACTAGACTTAGAGTAACTGCTGTTCACAGCTTGAATGAACAAGACCTTCACCACTTACTAAGTCTTTCCTCCCCAGAGATAGCCTCTTACTTTAATAAACTGAGACTTTAACCCTAATGATTTTTTTTTTTAATTTGGTTCACATGTAAACTGTAGAAAGGCAAAACTCACAGGATGCATTATTTCTCTGACATGTAAAACTTCATCACCATGAACATATATTGCACTAATAAAAGTTGTGCTATTTGTTACAGGAAGAAATCATAGAGAGGAGAGGACAGTAAATATCTCAGTTTATATTAACTGTAGAACTTTTTAGCATTTCTTGTATACATACACATGTCCATCATATATAGTGACACTTAAGTATATATAACTAAAATAAAAAGATATCAAGCAATTTAAAGCCATGTCTTAAAAGTTCTTGACATTTCTCCCATCACGACACCATTCACTCAACTCAGATTTGGGCTGGCATTAATAATTTGTTTGTAACTGAACAAATGCTACAGAAATGATGATATATGACTTGGCAAGTCAAGACCAGATAAGGTCACACAAGCTCTGTCTGGTTGTCTTGGGATGTTCATTCTGGGGAATGCTAACTGGCAGTTAAGAAGATTAATTATCCAGAGATGATTATGCTGAAAAGGCCATTTGTAGACACTTTGGCCAGCATTAATCGCCAGCCATCTGAGTACGCAATCAGGATAACCAGCACAGTCTGTGATGACCACAACCCGAACAGGCCACTGAGTGCCACCACAAGTGGAACTTAAAGAGAGAACTGACTGGTCAACCCCTTTCCTAACTACCAACCCATATATCAGGAGTCTAATAAAATGCCCATCTTAAGTTACTAATTTTGGGGGTAATGTATTTTTTAACACCTGGGGTAAAAAATTTAGTTTTACCTAAAGTAAGGTGGTTGTGTCTTTGGTCACTGGGAAGTAACTCTTGGAGTAGTTGGGCAGCCTTGATTTAGGACTTCCAGATAACATCTGTCAGACTGCACTGGCCAGAGGAGGCCAGCCGGGCCAGAAAAGACTCACCTGAGAAAGCAGTATCAGTTAGCCTTAGGAGGCAAGAGTCAGCCTTCCATGCAGCACTGGCCAATAAACACCCTGAACGCTAAGGCCTGGAGAGCCTCTCAGTCAGCCAAGGGAAGGTGATGCACTCTCGCTCATGTTGAAGATCCTCGCATACTCGCCTACGTGTCTCCTTGCGACAATCCAGGTACTTGTCCTTTTGCTAAGGTAAAATCTATACTTGTGACTATACTACCTCCCATGATTTCAGTTAGTCATCCTGGTCAATTATTGACCTTAAAGGACAAGGGGGAGGCAGTAGGTGTGAGCAAGGATGTCGTGTGGACTCTCCAACTTGGGATGAAGTCTGCCCACCCGACTGTATGAAAGGCCGCTGGCCTTTTACCCAGTGAGGTTTGCCCAGGTGGCCAAGGTCAGGAAGGACTGAGAAGTGGGGAGGTGGGGACCTCCTGCAGTCTACACTAGTCTCCACATCGTGAGGATTAGATTTATACTGATCACTGTCCATAAAGTTATCCAAGAACAACAGAACTTTTGAGGTATTTTAGTTACAATTGTTGAAATTAATTTTATGTGAAGGAGGAGTTATTTGTACAATAAATCTGTATGTAATGCTGTAAGTAAAGGATCTCAAGGGATTCTAAATTATTATAATTTTACTTTAGCTTACCTTCTCTGGAGAAAGGATTGTATTTTTTCTTCTCCACTTTTGGAGGCACAGTTTAATTTGGGGAGGACTTTAAATTTTCTTAGTCATTGAGGAAAGATATTTTCTGCTTCCCTGAGTATTTCCTATATGAGATAAAACAAGGTTAAACATGACCATCGGCTCCCTTTAAAAGAAGATTCTTCTATATTTTGAAGTTACTTTACATACATTATTTTTCAAGTTTCTAGTATTTAGTCTAACTTTAGCTATTCTTAGATAAAAACCACAAAACTAAACCAAAGCATTAGAAAATAAATGATAAAACATGAAGCTTCTTCTCAGGAATAGTAGGTTGTGAAGATGTCAGAGTTTTCAGTCATAGAAGAAAGTAAATTTCCATAGGGATATGGAAAGGGAGAAGTCAGGACTAATGATGCAATTTTTGTGAATTATCATCAAAGAAAATATAGTTAGGCATGAAAGTGAAGAAAGTCATACAAAAAACAGACTATGATTCATATACATACATGCGTAGTAAAACCATTACTATAACTCATTGCTGCTAAGTTGATTCTCACTCAGCAATCCTATAGGACAGAGTAGGACCACCCCACAGAGTTTCCAAGGAATACCTGGTAGATTCAAACTGTGATCTTTTGCTTAACAGCCATAGCTCTTTTACCACTACACTACCAGTGTTGCTTAGTAGGTACTCAATAAATATTGGTTTGTGGTGCCCACAGTTGAAGAGTATCTTGAAATAGAAGAGAAAATTTGGAAAGAGCTTTTCTTCTATAACATCACTCTTCCCTGTCACTCACTGTATCCACGTCTCACATTTTGTGAATCTTTTTTGCTCCACTTGCACTTCGTTTTTCTTCTTCTTAACACATCCATCTATACAGTCTCAGGCACTGTTGTTACACTGCTAACTTTGAATGTATTCTCTCTTTCTGATACTGCTCTTTTACCCTGTGTCTGTGTTTCCTCACATTCTCATCTGATGTTTCAAAGGATTATATTTCAGCAGACCAAAATGTAGATTTAATATTTTCCAGCTCATGTGTTTAATCATATATATATATGTATATATATATGTGTGTGTGTGGTGTTTAATGGTACAGCCATTTACAAGATGCTATATTTCTCAGAGCTGTTAATCATTAAAACATTATATTAAAAATAAACTAATGTATAATGTACATTCATTTAATATTTTCTCCATTCTGTCTCTTATAGAATAACAACAACTAAAAAAGTGGAGTCAAGTTGGCAGAAACACTTCCAGTGTTGCCATCAAGGACTCAGGCTCCCTTCTGTCTCCTGCACTTAGTATTGATTCTCAGCCCCATAGTCACAAAAAGATACTTGGCTTAAATAGCTGACTGCATCAGTGTTTTAGGAGAAAGATGAAAGATGAAATGTGAAGGACAAATGCTCAAAGAGTATCTGTGCTAATTTAAATCCAGGAAGAATCCTTTTACAGAACTCCACCACAAAGATAATCTTAACTGCAAGAGGAACATAATTAAGAGAGTTTTATATACTGCAATGCAGTAAGTAATACAACTGGGGTGGGGAGGGGAACTACTTTTCTCCAAAGTAAAACTAGAATTCTGTAAGTTGGGAAGACAAGAAAACACTAGTGGGCAAAGAGCAATTTCTCCTTTGTGTCCCAATACAGGAATCTGAGAGCCTTCTCAAATTCTCCATCAGCTTTGAAGCACCCCTAAGGAATCTTTGAAGGAGCTCTGGTGATGGAATTGCTAACTGAAAGGCCAGAGGTTCAAACCCACTAGCACAAACAAGGGAGAAAAGACCTAATAATCTACTCTCTTAAAGATTACCCCGTGGGATAGTTCTACTCTGTCATACAAGGTTCCTATAAATTGCAGTCAACTCACCAGGTGCACAACAGAAGCAAAGCCTCTCTTTGAGCACCAGTTACTCAACAGGTGCTGTCAGTTCTGATGGAAGTGGAAGTCTGCCATTTGTCACTTTCTATTTCCATTGTACTGCATTAATCATCATTATTTTTTGCCTGGCTTGTCATAATATTTCTAAGTTGTCGCCCTCCCTCTATTCTTGTCCTAATCCCATCTATTCAGTCATTAGACTAGTCTTCTTATAACACAGTCTGATTATTACTTTGGTTAAAAAATTTTTGATGGCTCACTGACTGAGCAAAGCTGAGCAAATCAATCCAACTCTATTCTGATACCTGTTAAAATGCAGTACTTCTTCCTCTGATCCTTAGCACCAGAGCACAGATCTCTGATTGCCAAGCTAGACCATATTTTAGCCACAAGCTTGGAGATCTCCAGGATCCCTTCATTTCCAATCAGCTGGCTGAAAATTTGGAATTTCTCTCTACCCACTTGGGATGCCAGTTTTAAATCTGGATGTCTGTAGGGCTCCCATCACTCATGATGTGCTGACTAAAATTTAGGCATTCTCATTACATTACACTTTGGAGCTTGATCATTTCCTGGAATGACTCAAAGAACTCAGGAAAGCACTACACTTAAAACTACCACTCTGTTATAGCAAACTGTTCGTAAACAAAGGGACTGACAGGGCAGGGTCCAGGAGGGTTCCCAACACAAACCTTCTGTGTCTCAAAGGCTGCTCCCTGCCCCAAACATCCATGTCTATCATCAGACAGGAAGCTCACAAAACTTTCTTTCCTATTTGGAGATTTTTTATTGACTGAAACATGTCCTATTCCCCTAAGGGTAGTCAGTCTTTCTGGTATGACCAGCCCCCATCTAAGTGTCACCTCAAATGTCACATAGAGCCCTGATGAATAGCAGAAACTTCAATCCATAGAGAAAATACAAAATTTTACAGGTTACTTGTCAGGAACTAAAGACAAAGACCAAATTCTTTGTGTACAGTTATTGTGAACTCCACACTCCTCATTGTGCCTAGATTAAAGCCCAAGTTTCTGTGTCATATAAATGCCTTTATAGCCAAGGCTCTGTCTGGCCATACAAATTTAGCTCCTGTCTCTCTGCTGTGTGCTGAGTTTGAATTATATGAGGTTTCCTAAAGTGCTGTGAATCCCGCCTGCTAGGGCATCATTCAGTTTCTCTGCTTATACCGTTCTCTTCTCAGAAAACACTTCATGTTTGTCTAGTCAGTGAACCTCTCTTTTTCTGTACACAGAAAATTGCTTATTCTGTGATCCCATGGTACACAATACCTCATGTATACATCCAACATAATTTTTTATACATATAAACCTTGTTTGACCCACTAAAGCATGGGCATCCCTACAAAGGATCTAGAAATATTTGTATTTTCTGAGTCTGAGGTGTAGCTGCTGCACGGTAATTAACAAAAATGCTTTTAAATAATAAAGAAATGAAGTAGCTTGTGGTAATTTTATTTGGATGCTGCAAAAAATCTGAGTCCATTGAAGTCTAAGGGGAGTTTATTTATGACTAAAAGTAAACGATTCGCTATCTTAGAGGTGGGAATTTTGGCAAGATTTGGGTGCTGATTCCTGAGTGCTACAAATTAAAAAGAAACAAGTGTTTAGGAAATCGAGTAGCTGTAGACTTGACTTTACAGGGATCTGACCACAGAAGAAAGGAAAGTTTCATATATCTAGCATTTTAATTAGTTTCTGACGGCGTGGTCTTTGCTTTAGAAAGGAATGGATTATGATTTATGGTGGTAGACTTGTGTCATTGCTGCTGTAGCTTTTTTCAGTGCAGCATGTATTCCCCATGCTTTTGTTAACAACAACTTGCTTTTATTTGAAGAATTGCCTCTGTCCCACCTTGAATAGCGTTAATGAGATGGAAAGTCAAGGTGTCCTGACTTATACAAACTGAGGTGTATCCTGTAGCCTAATCTTGGCTAACAAATCCCTACTGTTCGTCTCTTGAAAGAAGTGATGAACAGAGAAAATCACCAATGAGCTGTTGTTCCAAAAGAGTTCTTTGATGAGAGCTGAATGGCTTCTTACAGTTAAATTCTCAGAGTTCATTTCCTTCCTATGCATTTTTCACAGTCTGTTTTATCTTTTTGTGATCCTTAGAGCTGCTGTTTATTCCTCCAAGTTTTCCTGCTTTAGCCAGGCACATGACTTATAACCAAAGAACCCTAACTGAAAAACTTCTCTGATGATGTTGATAAACAAAAAATAACCTTAGAGCTGGAAGGGGAGGGGGAAAAAAAGCAATTGTTTACCAGAAAATAAAGCTAATGTTTGTGCTCTGGCTTCTATTTTTATCACACTACTCAATGGCTGATAGAAGAAAAGAAAGAATTTGTCTTATTTTGACAAAAACTAAATGTTAAGAGTAAATTGAAAAGTAGTAATTTCAGAAGTCTTTGTGAAAAGTTAAATGTCACAGATTCAAGATTATTCACATTTACTCAGAGAGCTACTTTGAAGGTATCAACTAGATAAAAACAGTGATGTTTGTCATTTCCAATTCCAGTAATTAAGTGATGCTCTTCTTCTACTTGAAAAAAAGCCTCTATGGGAATATGTTAATGGCATAATGGAGAGTCAAAGAAAAAATCAAAACTATTATGAAAAAGAATGATATTGAAAAATTCATGAGCTGGAACCTTCAGAAAAGGAGAGTGTTTATGGTGATAGACGAGCAGGCTTACTGGAATAGTATGTGGTCTTTTGACCAGAAGGACAGGCCACCTCCTGTATTCCTAAATCTATGTAATGCATTAGAAATTTTCTTCTCCTGAAGACTACAGTTGAGTGCTTTAACAGAAGTTTTTCATTACATCTTACAATTTAATGCTGACATTTTCTGCAAATCATGATTGTTTGATTTCTGTTATCAGGTGCTTGTTTTTGAAGGTGTCATTACAATTGTTACGGCTAAGAGTTTTAACACATACTTGGTTCTGGAAATGAGAAAAGTAGTCTATTTGGGCCTTAGAGATGAGAATCCAACAAGGGGCAGATATTATTTGCCAGTAATTAACTTGAGTCTGCCTCCACCTGCTCAGACATCCACGCACTGACCATTGGCTGTGTTCTGCCCTTTGTGACAGGAATAGCTAGAAATGGGAGGCAGGAGGGACTGTGAGAGTTTATGAAGAAAGACAATTTGGAGAAACTGATTATAGCCCCAGGACATCAAATAATTATGTGACCTTAATCAAGATATTTAACTTCTGTATGTCTCTATTTCTTTATGGATTATTATACCTAATCAGCTTATCTTGTAGAATTATGGTGAGAAGGAAGTAAAGTATAAGAAAAAACATTAAATTAAAAATTTCTATGTAATGCAAAGTAATTACTTGCATCACACATCATGTTATATAATAAATTTGGGAGGTTTCTCTACAAATAATAAAGCACACACATTTATAAAATCATAAATTAGATACCAATGAACAAACACATTCAAGTAAATAAAACAGAAATAATTTTAAAAAGGTGCATTCTAAAAATACGCCTAAAGAAAAGCCAAGTGCATATATTTTGAACATACTAGCTAGTTCTCATTAAAAATCTAAGTGTAGCAATATTGACGGCAATGTGTAATAAGGCATTTGTTCATTTCAAACTTTAATATGTGATTGCCCTGTATCTATGCCCTATATTGCCAATGGCTTGTATTCCTAGTAGAAACAACAATCTGCGCCAATAATCACTTCTGATGTTCTATAAAATCTGGAATCTGCTACCCCATCTATGTGATTTTCTTCTTAATTCTTATCCTGTGAAGTGTTGTAGTGCAGAAGTTACCACAAAATACTCTTTTTAAGTGTACATTTACCAAGACATGCCAACATATTTAAAACTTCCTGTGATGTCCTCTATTTGGCTGAAACTGAATATTTACAAAATATAGCCTAGCTTCTTTTTCTTTCTTTTAATTGCATTCTGATTGAGCCATATATGGCATAAAAGATAACTGCATATGTATTGTCTACTTGAATAATATTTCAAGGTACATCTTTTTAATTTTACTGCTTTTATTGATACTGTTACAGTTTGTGATTTCCCCACAGCTGTTTTTATTTCATGAAAATCACTCATCCCATGAGCATGACTATAGCTCTAAGCATTTTGTAATAAATTGTTATGATCATTAAACACATGTAGTTAAGGACTTCTTCACATCCATTTCCTTGTTCTTAGTTTTAATTTTTCATCACCTTTATTAATTTTATATATCAAATATAATTTTTAACCCCCCAAATTAACAAGCAGCATATGCTCTGCCTGTGCATGGAGAGCTGTCTTTCCACAACATTTCTGCTCAGCTGCATACTTTCTCTCTGGTGCAGACTTCCCAGCAGCACTTTGGCTCCCTCCCTGCTCACATCACTGGTTACCTCCCATTCTGCTATGGTCCTTGGTGGGTTTCCACTCCTCCTGCTCTACCTTCTCTTCTCCCTGTCTCCTAAACAACATCCCAATTACCTCTGCTCCTCTGCCACTCCCCTAATCATCTCTTCTTTGTACCCTTTTTCTGTACAGCTTGATGGGTGTGATAGTCACAAGATGCTCACTTTCGCAGCTTGGAACTGGCTGTTATTCACTCATTTGTTATTTACTCAACCCACAAACATCTCTGTAGGGCCTACTCAATGTCCTGATTGTAGTAGGAGCCTAGGCTACAAAGATGACTGTGAGACAGTCAGTCACCACCTTCAAAGGATTTAGAGTTTAGTGTTCAAGAGAGGAGACTACAGGATGTGAGGGTCCAAAACAATGGTCTCCTTTAAAAAAAAAAGTCTAGAGCCCAGGCAAACTTTGCTCTGGAAAATATCTATTATGGGAGCTAAGGCTTACTCTGGTAAGAGACAAGACTTCATGAAACTTGAGTACAAGGCTAATTAGTGTTGATATGTAGCATTCTGTGACTAATAGCTATTCCTTTCATACTCATTTCTGTAAGTTATAAAAACAAACAAACGTGTGCAAAAAGTAAAATCAAATAGTTTTTGTTAAGTTGGTTTCAGTCATTTGAAAAACTAGGTCTTGGATTTAACTGGCCCAAGCCTGCAAAGCTGCATAAAACTCAGATTTAAAAAAAAAAAAAACTTGCTCTGTTTCTAGTGCTAAGTGTCCCACAGGACAACATTTCTGAGGCAATTACAGAAAAAAGCTGGTCCCCAGGAACTATAAAGGTGTATAGACTCAGCCTAATACAAACAAAATGTAAAACCTAAACTAAGCAACAAAATCTATGAACAATGACAACAAGAAGTCTGCTTTGAATTTCTAGATGGTTTGGGGGTAGGGGAGGAGTTTTCCTTCTGAAATCACTTCACCTTTATAAGATTACAATTCAATTTCATAGATGGTATGTTATGCCAGTGATCCCAGAGATCCTATAAAGTACAGACACAGAGCCAGTATTCAGTAAGCGGAACAACGTCACTCAGCATCTGAGTAAGATTCCTATTTATAATGGATTTTTAAAAAGGCCAGATGGGACATTTTTCTGTGATATTAATGAGGAAATTCTATCCTTGTTTGGGGTAGATAGGGGAGGGGCCAGAGGTGCTGTAGATTGTAAATGTCTAATTAAGCTGGAAAGAAGTCAAATTATTAAGCATCAGACAAACCACTATAGTGCACTACATAATATAATCAGGATGCTGATAAATAAATGCAAATGTAGACAGCAGTAATAGAAACACAGTGTCTGGCACAGGGAAACTAATAGTCCCAATGAACTGTGCTGCATAGCATTAAGTTTTGGCTGCCACAATTTCTGATAGACTTTGAGTGATAGAATGCATCCAGGAAAATTGGCCAAGATGGTGAAGTCTGAAAATTTTTTCTCTTGACAAGACAAAAAATTGTTAGCTTGGGAAAAAAGACATCATAGAAGGACTTTGAGAGTTGTCTTAAAATATTTGAAGGATTGTCATCTTAAAGAATATAGACTTTTTCGATGATAAAAAGAAAAGAACTCAGTGAAAAGTTTTACAGAAGCAGATTCCAATATACTCTGAAGGAGACTGAGCTGTTAGAGTCATCAAGAGTCTGCTGCACTGGACTCTGCTGACTGACTCCTGAGGACATTGCCAGATTGGGCTTGAGTGTACAACAACCCGCCCCAATGAACATTAACATAGGAGGCTGTGTTAAGTAGATTGTTATCTGTCTGGCTACAACAGAAAAGGCTGAAGGACTGGGATAATGAAGTAAGTATTTTATTAAAAGCTATGGTTAACAGATAAGTGTAAAGTTTATTTTTTAAATTAAGAAACACTTTTTTCTGTTACTTTCCTTCTTGCAATTAGGGTAAGTCATCTATAGCTGAAATTTCAGAGTTTGAATACCTGAAGAGTTAGAAGTCAACTCATACATTAATTTTACTGGAATGACATCAAAGACATCAGCCGTGAAGAGAGCAAGAGGTCATTCAAAAGACAGGAAAGAAAGAAAAGACCAAATTGGAGGTCAGAAGAGACTCTGAAGCTTGCTCTGGAACATCACTCAGCTAAAGCAAAAAGGAAGGGATGCCAAACTAAAAGACCTAAGCAGAAGGTTTCAAAGGGCAGTTTGAGAAGACAAAATAAAGTATTATGACATGTGCAAAGAGGTGGAAATGGAAAACCAGAAGAGAAGAACACATTGTGTATCTCTCAAGCTAAAAGAAGAGCTGAAGAAAATATTCAAGCCTCAAGTTGCAGTAATGAAGGATTCCATAGGGAAAACATCAAACCACTCACGGTGCGTCAAAAGAAGATGGAAGGAAATGTATGTGTCAGGGTTGTATCCTTTTCAATCTGTATGCTGAACAAAGAATCTGAGAAGCTGGCTTTTACCAAGGAGGATGAGGCATCAAAATTGGAGGAAGACTCACTAACAACCTGTATTTTGCAGACTATGCCACCTTACTTGCTGAAAGTGAAGAAGATTCGAAATGCTTACTGATGAAGATCGAGGACCACAGCCTTCAGTATGGATTGTACCTCAACACCAAGAGAACAAAATCCTCACAACTGGGCTGGTAAGCAACACTGTCATAAATGGAGAGAGGATTGAGGTTGTTAAGGATTTCATTTTACTTGGGTCCACGATCAATGCCCATGGAAGCAGTAGTCAAGAAATCAGAAGACTTATTGTACTTGGAAAATCTGCTGCAAAGGAGCTCTTTAAAATATTGAAAAGTAAAGATGTCACCTTGAAGACTAAAGTGCATTTGACCCAAGTCGTGATATTTTCAGTCACATCGTACGCATGTGAAAGCTGGACAATGAACAAAAAAGACACAAGAAGAATTGATGTGTGTGAATTGTGGTGTTAGAGAAGAATATTGAATATACCATGGAATGTCAAAAGAACAAACAAATTGGTTCTGGAAGAAGTACAACCAGGGTACTTCTTGGAAACAAAGATGGAAAGACTGTGCCTTACATACTTTGGACACTTTTTCAGGAAGCATCAGTCCCCAGAGAAGGACATCATGCTTGATAGAGTGGAGGATCAAAAAAAAAAAGGAAGACTCTTGATGAGATGGATTGATACAGTGGCTGTAACAACATGCTCAAGCGTAAAAACGACTGTGGACATGGTACAAGGCTGGGCAGTGTTTCATCTTGTTGTACATATGGTCGTTATGAGTCAGAACTGACTCAAAGACACCTAACAACAATAACAACATCAGTAGTACAGTTAACATGAAGCACTTTCATGAGACTGTCAATTAATCAGTCAACCAAAAACATAGTCAGTCAGTTCATTAACTAGTCATTAAATATTTCCATCTTTATAATTAGGTCTGTACTGTTGAAAGACCTGTAGTCTTATTCCAGAAAAATTCTTAAAACAAAGGCCATGTTAAGATGTCAAAATGTATAGGCTGGACCAGTAATTTCATTTTTGTGTTTCTTTTTAATAATTTTGTATAAAAATTGTTGCAGGAAGAGTTTTTGGGAAGCAGATGCTTGGTATGGAGATGATGTACAGCAGGAGGGTATTTCTCGGTGGTTGACAGTTGTGAAAGGGAGGGAAGAAGAAGTAAGACATGGCAGAGGAAGTACTTCACCAGCAATGCAGACTAGACAAGACCTCAACTAAACCCACGAGTAGCTCTATATAGCATACGTGGCCTGTCAAAATTACCATGCTTTTATGTACATAACATTAGCCTTCTATGTTTGTTTTACTAAGCATGCCCTCCCACTGAGAGGTAAAAAAAAAAAAAAAAAATTGGCATCGTGGTGCTTACAAAGATACCTCATGCAGGGAGGGAACAGTTGGCAAACAAGCATAGGAGCAGTGTGCTATTTGTGTAAAAATACAGTATACAACAGTGGAAGAAATGGTTGGGTCTTTTACCCCTGCCTTCAATCGTCACTAGATACACCCCTGGGAGAAACAGGCTTTGGGAAAGGCAACTCTATGCAACAGGGGCAAATCTTGAAAGATCTAGGAGCTGGAGGCTATCTACTGACAGCAGGAATAAGTTCTTCCTTGAAGAGATCCTGTGTTTGTGTCTACCACTAAAGTAGGCAAATAAGCAAATAAACCCAAAGCGTCTTTTTAAGCTGGGATAAAAGTAGTTTTTTAAGCTGGGAAAAGAGTTATTAACTTCATACTGACAGCTTTCGAGGTCTTTCAGTACTACCCCTAGAGTAAAGCAGCAAATTAGAGCTAATAGTTACACAGTGCTTGCTAAGTGCCTCACACTCTTCTCTGTGATTTGTAAGACGCCTTGAATCCTTCCGTCGACTCAACAGCACTTGGCTTGGCTGAATCCTTCCGTTAACCCTGCCATATGCATACTGCTTGCTCCGTTCTCCACACAGGAAAAATAGTCACAGAGAGGCTAAGTAACCTGCCCAAGACCACCCAGTCCTTTTGGTTCCTAAATCAGTGTTCTTATCACTATACTCTATTTCATGCATAGTCGTTAGATAAAACATCATGGATAATTCTCCATGTAAAACATTAAGAAGGAAGGTTAGATAAAGGATGTGCCTTGAAGAGCTTAGAGTATTCAATTTGTCATTAAGCTCGATTTATCAATCTGAAATCATGGAGTCTTACGAGAGTCTAGTGGCTCTAAGGACTCTCACTTTTTATGAAATTACTTTGCACATGCTTGTAATTTTTTTGGATTGTTGTTGTTCATTGTCATGGAGCTGATTTTGATTCATAGAGAGTCCATGAGTGCAGAGCAGAACTGCTTCATAGAGTTTTTAAGCCTCTGACCTTTTGGAAACAGAATGCCAGGCACATCTCCCAAAGTGCTTTTAGATGGGTTTGAATGTCAGCCTATTGGCTAGAAGTTCAGCACTTAACCACTTGCTCTACCCAGGATCTCCTTTTTTGGTTTGTAGTTCCTTGAGAAAATCAAAGTAAAACATTTGCTAAGGAAGGAGTTTCATGTTTAGGGTGTGTTTAGCAAACTCTTTCACAAATGATACTGCTCCATCTTGGCTGTGCCAGGCTCTACACTGTGTTGTTGTTTTACTGTTGAGTGGGCACCAACTCGTGGTAGCATTCACGTGCTATTGTCATAATCATTGGTATCTTTGAGGTCTTTGTTATGGCTATTGTGTGAATACATCTCCTTCAGGATTTCCATCATTTTTGCTGACCCTCACTTTATCAAGTGTGATGTCCTTTTCTAGCAATTGCTTTCTTGGTATATGTCCAGGGTAAGTGAGCGGAAGTCTCACTGTGAGAAATCAGCAGTGTTTTAATTTAGGTTCTTCAGAAAACAGCCCTGAGACAAGATTTGAACACAAACAGTTTTTATGAGAAGTGATCTCAGAAAGCATGGGCTGAGAGTATTGAATGGAAGCAGTGAAGGGAAGGTAGACAGTAAACACTGTGTTATCAACCAAGTGCCCACTCTGAGCAACTGGAGCTTAAATCTGCTGATGATCTCCGGGATGCGTCGTAGAAACATGTCTCAAAATTATCCTAGGCAAGGCACATGGAGGCGACATTACTTGTGTATCCTCCAACTACCATAATCTCCAAGTCCTGGTGGTGCAGCTGTTAAAAGCTAAGGCTGCTAACCATCCCTTTGAAACTGTATGGGACAGTTCTGCTCTCTTCTACAGGGTTGCTCTGAGTTGGAATCGACAGGTTTGGTTTTCCAGTAGTTTCTGGTAAAGGGCTGTCTTCCAGTAGGAATGAAGATAATTAGTTGGAGGATGTTGGCAAAGCCAGGATATTATATATTAGTGCACTTGACTCTCACATATTGCATTTAGCAAGGTGTTAAAATAAATGAATAGATCGAGCAAATGTTAGACAGCTTTAGAGAAGAAATCCAAAATAGTAAGGAATTCCAACAATTTAGGTAGTTTCAGAATTGGAAATGCAATAGGACTGAGACAGATTTTGAACAAGAAATGCCCATTTAGATGTCTCACTTCAACAAAGAGAACAGACTCCTCCCTCAACAATGATTAGATTAGAGTGCTGTCTACTTAAGCTCGGTCATTTCCCTGCTTTCAACTGAGTTGACACTAGTTTGTGAGAGAAAAGGCTTATGGTGAGAAAACAAAGATAATTCATATTTAAGACCTATGTATACAAGAAGAAAAATAAAGGAAAAGCAAACAAGACTTTTTAGATTATTTACTGGTATATGAAAATGACAAGAAGCAGCTAGAACAGAGTTATTCAGAGTGTTTGAGAAGATAGGCTTTTCAAAGAAACCAGGAGACTGGCTTAAAAAATTCTATGTCTATCAAGCAATTGTTAGGTCTCTAAACTTTTACCTCAGGAAGTGGTCTGTGAGATCTACACTAACTGTTCTAAATGCTCATGTCAGATGTGATTGTGAAAGATAATGAAGCATAAAATTTCAGATAGAAACTTGCAGAGGGCAGAGAGGAGGCCAAGGTGAACAGTGAACAAGACTTCTTCTCAGAGCAAAGTCAAGGGCTGTGCATGGATTTTCCTCCTCCGATAGAATGATAGCATTCTATCATTGTTTTCTAATGACTGCTGTGTACAGATGTGTTATGTCTGCTCTAGTATCTGGTATGTGTATAGGCATGCTGGTAAAAATAGATATCTTTTTAAGTATCAGGTTGTAGGAAAATGAAGCGCCACTTCAGGCCTTGATGGTGAGGGCTGCATGTCACTAAAACACTCTTCATTTTTAGCTGGGTATAGTAAGTCATTAGACTTTGGGGTTGTCTTTCTTGGAAAGAGATGGCTTAGATTGTTCCTTATCAGAGAAAAAGACACAAACATGGACCAGGAAAGATAAAGTAACTGAGACTATCGGATAATTTACCAGAAACTTTGTATTAGTTTGAGTCCTCTGAGAAAGAGACAGAAAGTTGAAATCAGAATTCTACTGAGGAAAAACACCCTTAAAAGCAGAAGAAACCATAGAAGGCAAACAGATCTCTAAGAAAGAGAAGAGGAAGAAGTAGGATTGCATAGGAGGAGTTTTGGAAAGTGATGTGGTTTTGCCAGGCCAATGGGAAATCAAGGGTCAAAATCATTTATAGGAGGAGTAGGTCTCCTAGGGAAGGGCTTGCCTTAGTATCACTGCCATGCTCAGTTGTGGGCTATAAAGTGTTGCCTCAATACAAAGGTAGTGGTAGATCTACAAGGAGACAATAGTCATTTGTGTTATCTGTAGTAGGAGACTTGAGCAATGGGTTTCAGTGGCCACGAACTCCTGTTACTTCTTCAGAAGTTTACGGCTGGACTGTATTTCTCTGCCTCTTTTGTAGTTAGGTGCGGAGACTGAGTTCTGACCAGTGCAATGTAAGCAGGATGGAAGTGTGCAACACTCAGGTATGGACAACAAGAATCTTCTCCTAAAGTTCATTTATGCTCTTTTCCTCTCCATGTGATTGGAACAGACACTGGGACAAACCTGAAAACCACATGTAGAAGACAGTGTAACTTCTGTCATTGTAGGTATCGGAATGACTATATGAAGCTGAATAGCTGCCTAACAGTACTGATTTTCAGTAAGAAATGTCACTCATGTTAGAATCAATATATACATATATATTTTTTTCTGCTTGAAACTGCAATCTAACCTATCCAAATTTAGAAGTTCTTCCCACTTGAAGAGTTTTTCAAGAGCTCTGGTGGCACAGTGGTTAAGAGCTTGGCTGTTGACAATATCGGCAGTTTGAAGCTGCCAGCTGTTCCTTAGAAATCCCATGGAATAGTTCTAGTTTATCTACCTGGTCGCTATGAATTGTAACTGACTTGTTGGCAATAGGTTTAGTTTGGTTTTGTTTTAGTAACTATTATCACAGTCACAGAATTTTTGACTCACTCAACCCAGGCTCTTCCTTAGTCATGACGATTGATTATAAACATTTATTGCATGGTGAGGAAAGGCTAAAAACTGGTATTAGCTCATATATGTATCACTGTCATTATTTGTGATTAATCAGTGTTTGGTAGATATAGCCCATCAGACTTGTGAAAGAAATCAGATTCTTAAATCCATGATGGGGAGGTGGGAAGTAGTAAAATGAAGATTTGTGCTTGGAGTGAAGGAAAGTTATCGAAGATGTCCCAGACGGCTCACCATCAGGTCCATGCTGGTCACTCTGAAGGCTATAATGAGAGAAACTTAACTCCAAGTACTGGGCTTGGTGAGAGTAACCTACCTAGCTCAGCCTGCCAGCTTTGCCTTGGGACTTCCAAAGTTTCAAAACTGTTTTTCAGAAAACAAAGTCCCTCTGTTGGTTTTGAGTCTGATCATAACCAAAATTAAAATAGAAAGTTGTGACATTTCTGCAGGGCACTTGTCACAAATCAAAAAAAGGATAATTATTTTTTAATAGTTGATTATAATAGATAGTAATGTACAAGGTCTGTCAGTTAAGTCTTCAAATTTCATTGTTCCTTGGAAATCCCATGGAATTCATAGCCAAAGCCAAGTGCACTCATTGCTGAATATCACTAGGATCACCTTCTAAGTACTCCCCTTGGGAAGCTATGCACTGATGCCAATGCCTAGTCCACCCTTCAAAGCAATGTTGGAACTCTTTCAGAAATGGCCCTTGTGCATGGTGCCGTCACTGCAAGTTTGCAAACTTAATTGTATAGTTGCCTGTGAGGGAGTTTTTAGCTCATAGGCAAATAACTGTATTGGAACACCCCACCTGCTCACCTAATGTGGCCTCAGAGACTTTTTTCTTTAGCTGAACATAAAGGAAATGTGGAAAGGAAGACATTTTGATGACATTCATGACATCAAGGGTAATAGGGTGACAGCTCTGATGGCCATTCCAGAAAAAGAGTTTCAAAGTTGCTTGGAAGGGTGGACTAAGCACTGGCATCAGTGCATAGCTTCCCAAAGGGAGTACTTCGAAGGTGACTGTAGTGATATTCAACAATGAGGTTCGTAACACTTTTTATAGGATGAGTTCATGAACTTAATTGGGAGTTCTCATATTTATTTAAAAATATTTATTGAGTTCCCACTATGTGCCAGTCACTCTCTGGTCACTGGAGACGTAGCTATGAGCTAAGCAGAATAAAATCTCTATTTGAATAAACTGAAATCTGAGGGAGTAGTAATAATAGTAGTATGAGCTATTCATATACCACTAAATAAGTGGTCTTTCCTTGACATAAGATTTAGGAGTTCAGAATATGGAAAAACGGGAATGAAGCAAACACTGAAGAAATCTTTATGAGAATGCTACATATTATAGCAGTTTTAGTACATTGCCTTGGAACTGAGTGTCAGTCTTTAACCACTGAGAAGCATGGTTACAAAATCAAGGCTCTATTATATTTCATAGGCAGGTTTATTAAAAAATGATAAAATTTAAGAAGTAGCAAATACATGTGAAAAGAAAAAATACATGCAGGTATTTTAAAAACAATATGTTCAATATTTAACTTGAAATAACAAAATGGGAAAAACATACTAAAGAAAAAAAATAGCATTTATAAACCAGGCTGCTAAGTATGTTTCAAATGACTTGTTGAAAAATTCTAATGAAAACATTATAAAACAGATTACTACATAAATTTATAATATAAGTGTATTTCCAAATTTATACATATGCACAGACTAAATTTCAAATATGTGGTCTAATTCACACATTTGGTTTTTATATAATGTAACAATTAGCATGACTCAAAAATTTATCTGTAAATATTACTTGTGTTGAGAATTACTGTAAGATCAAAATCCTCACAAATGCCAATCCTGCCAACCTAATTGCACATTTGAAGATACACATGGCCCATTTATGTTTCTAATTCACTTGACACATTCACAAACCTGATTCTTCACACTTTGCTGTTATGAATAAATCTAATTCAAAGGAAAATGAGAAAATGAACTTTTATGCCTTTCCCTTAGACAGGCTGTAAATGACACTAGGCAAAGCAAACTGCTTTTTTCCAGGACAGCTCATTTTTACCCTGAACTACTGTACTGCAACCTAGTCATACTTATTTAATTTAGCTTTACTTAAATTTAAAATTAATAATTAGCTCCTGGGTCATTTCTCCTACACCAGTAAAAGAGCTCTTTGTGAAACGTCTTGTTAAAATGTGAAAACTACCGATCAAATGTAAGGCTTTGCTCCTTGCTACTTTCGCTGGCCTATAAGCAGCTCCACATACTACACTAGAAGAAGTAGAAACTTTACAACATTTTTCACTCAAATTAAATTTACTGTGTTTTTTCTTTTTCTTTCTTTTTTTTTTTTTAATTTGGTCTCGGGGGAGGGGAACAAATAATGGTGATGGAAATTCTACAGAGGCAGATTAATTTAAGGGTCAAATGAGAACAAACTAGGGAAGAAAAGTTAATGAATCTTTACCATGTGAGGCAATGCACAGAAGGTCCCCGAGATTCCATAAGCCTGGTGAGAAAAGTGTGAGTGGTTTGTTAATGACGCAAGGGTTTTGAAATTGAATTTCTCTTGTCTACTCAGCTGTTTAGGGAGAGTATCATTTATAATACATTCATATTGTTAATATTTTCCATTCCATATACCCTTTTGACAAACTATATGCTTTTGCACCTCATTAATCTTAAATTTTAAATGGAACATCTGATAACTGCATTTATTCTTCTGATTCTCAACCATTCACCTTCTCTGATTTTCTTCTCCTTTTCTAAATAGCCAAGGGAAATCCAAACTCAAGTAATATAGATTTTAAGTCATCAAATGTCTAGTGTTCAGATTAGAAAGGTGATAGCTCCTTCCTGTAGCCAATCAAGAAATCAGTCAGTCAATATGTGTTCTGCTGGCTCTGTATTGCTAGCCCAAAGGCAACTTGCTAGTTTATTCCAGTTTCACATGACCTTACTCTAGCCTCCCAGAAGGCTTTGTTCATTGTTTGGTTTTGAGTTCACCTAAAAGCAGAGGCTGAGACAAGTCTTGATGTGGTTAATTTGTTTGTGAAATGATCTCAGGAAGACAGGAAGGGGAGAGTGGGACAGAGAAAGACAAAATAAGTATGCATTGTTGAGGTTACCACAGAAAGCAACATCAGCACTGTTAACCATCAAGTCTATTACTACTCATAGTGACCCTGTAGGACTCAGTAGAACTGCTTCATAGGGTTTCTAGGGAGTAATCCGTGAATTTTAACTGTCAGTCTTTTGGTTACCTTCCTTAATGCTTAACCACTGTGCTTCTAGAGCTCCCCACAGAGGCAATGGAGTTCAATTCTCTTGGAACCTCCAATATATCCCTCTTTATAGTAAGATGATGTCATAGTTTTCATGTTAAGATCACTAGTTCCCTACTTTTAATATTTTAGCTTTGATTAAGCTTAATGACTTCCCTGAGTAGGCCTCTGGGTGCTGTATCCTGCATTGAATCTTTAAGCATACATTTGACATTCTTGTTTTTCTTAAACAGAGAGCTTCTTTCAGTATTGCTTGTAGTTTGGTTCCATTTTTGCAGTCTCTAAGCTTCTGTTTATCTGTGAATGTCTTAATTCTACCGTTGTATTTGAGAGACAGTTTTGCAGGATATATAATTCTTAGCTGCAAGTTTTTCTCCTTCAAGGCTTTGTGTGTATCATTCCATGATCTTCTTGCCAACATGGTTTCAGCCAAAGACTCAGACAAAAACCTACAGGGCTTCCCTTTGCATGTTAGTTTTGTTTTAAGCCTCCTTGCCTTTGAGAGCCTCTCTTTATGTTTCATTTTATTAAGCCTGATTATAACATGTCTTCGTGTCTTTCTCTTGGAGTCTAGTTTCCATGGTGCTCAATAAGCATCTTAAATATCTATATTCTCTTCTTTCATGATTTCAGGGAAGCATTCTGTCAGCAACTCTTCAACAATTGTCTCTGTATTTTCTCCTATCCTTCCCTGTTCAGGAATTCCAGTTGTTCATAGATCATTCCTTTTGATAGAGTCCCACATCTTCCTTAATACTTCTTCATTTTTCTTGTTTCTTTTGTCTGATGCCAGCCAAGCCATCTGATATCTCCTCATAAATGCTGGTGTTAGTTGCTTTGTCTTCAAGTTCACTAATTCTGCGTTCTGCTTTCTCAGTACTGCTCTTTTGGCTTTGCATGGAATTGTCTGATTCTGTAATTTTATTATTGATCTTCTGGATTTCAGATCATTGATGTTCCAGCAGTTCATATGGCTTCCTAAATTTTTCATTTTGTTCTGCTTCAATTTGTTTATTTTCTAGAAGAGCTCTTTACATAATTCTTTTGTATTCTACCTCCAATAATTTCAGAAAACCTTCTTTATCTGGGAAGTTTTTTGATTCTTTATTTTGGGAGTTTTCCAGAGCCATGGTAGGCTGTTTCTTTAAATGGTTAGATAGTGATTGTTGTCTTCAAACAATCAAGAAGCTGTTCAGTTTCTCCAGTGTTACACAAGCAGGAGTTGTGGCATAGTTCTCAGAAGGGCATGGGTAAGGGCATTGCTAGATTTGGTTGCCAGCTGCCACAGCATTATCTAGGTGCAATCGACTTATGTATAACTTTTCTGTCAATATAGACACTGTTACACCCAGCAGTGCTGCTTGGCTTAATGGCTGGCCCCAGCTGGGCCATTAGGGGTGGCAGACCCCACCTCCTGGCTGCTAAAGGTGGCAAGCTACTTTTGCCAACTCTCTGTCATCACGCCAGTCAAGACTACAGTGTAGCTCAGGGAAAGGAGGAGAGAAGGATGACACCACACTTGGCTTCTAGGGACTGCTACATTCTCTAGATGAGTGTTCCCTAAGAACTGCTTCACAGCTGAGGGGGTGCTATCCAGCAGCTTCAGAAAGCACTTGGGCCCTCAGAGGTGGCAGGCTCCAGCTCCTGGCTGGTAGAGATGGTGACCTACTTATGGAGTCTCTGGGGGGCCATCCGCTAATGCTATGATTTAGCTCAGTGAAGGGTGGTGGAAATGATACCACCACACTCAGAGGCCAGTCATTGCTGCATGCTCTAGCTGCTGTTAACATAAAAGCTACCTTTCTGCTGAGAGAGGCACTGACCAGCAGCAGCTGAATGCAACTGGGCCCTCAGGGATGGCAGGATTCTCCTCTTGGCTGACAGAGACAGTGCCTTGTAAGCTGCCCCCAGATGGTATGATGCTGCTCAAGGAGGGGAGGAGTTAGGACACTGCCTCCATCAGCCACGAACCCCTAGTGTGATCCCTACCTACCATCATCTGAAAAACACCTTTTCTGTTGGGAGAAGCACTATCCAGACAAGCTCTGTTGCTCAGTGTGGGATTTAGCCCCAGGTGAGACCTCAGGTGTGGCTAACTCTCTTCTCAGTTGACCAAGATAGTGTCCACCCCAGGTGCCTTTCCTGCACTGAGTCAGCAGTATCCATGGCACGGCTCAGAGAAAAGAAGCAGGAGGGATACGGGCACCCTCAGTCAGCAGCTGTAGCTGGGTTCTCTAGATGTGGCTGTCCCAAGCAGTCTCTCTCTGCTGCTTCATATGTTGTTTACTTAAGCATTGCAGTTTAGCATCGTTGCCAGCTTGTGCCAGGCTCACAGGCTCAGCAGTCCTAGTCCCAATGTCAGCCTCCCCGTTAACAAAGAAGGTGTGTGCACCTGTAATGCTCTCAAGGGATGCTCCAGCAGAATTAGGACCCAGTATGGTGCTGCTGTGTCTCCGACAGAGGTAGTTCCCCCTTCCTGTCACCCAATCCAATTTCACAAACTACACCAGATCTTAGGTTTCCCGGGATGTCCATGCTGCTCCATTCAATTATTTTTCTAGGCCTTAGTTCTTGCGGGGAATTGAGGACACGTGTGTCTAGTCTGTGACTTTGACTCCACCTCTTTGGAACCTCTAAAAAGCATGGAAAATGTCTCTTAGAATTCTCTGCTTGAGGATAAGGCTGAAGTACTAATTCACTGACTGCTTTCTTCCACTAGAGATGGTTACCCTTGGGATACTAACTCACCTGAGTGTTTAGGGAGAGGCATTCTGTTTGTTAGAAAATCTCCTATGGTGAAAAGCAGGAAGATGAATGTTAAGAACACAAGTGGATTCCTACTTCAGCTATGTGATTCTGAGCTTACATGGAACTTGCAGCAGTAGCTGAAGCTGAAATCAGATGCGCTCTCCAGAGATGTGATGATGGGACATCAAAGAAGTCTACTACATTCTTGCATGAACCACACCATTTATTTTGAGAGTGCAAATGTCCATTTCTTTCACTAGGCTGTCTTATACAGGTCTGAAATTTGCAAATTCATCCTAGAAAAAGTGCTACATATCTCATTGTTGAATATCACTGTGGTCACCTTCGAAGTACCCCCCTTGGAAAGCTATGCACCAACAACGCCTAGTCCACCTTCAAAACAATTTTGAAACTCTTTCTGGAATGGCCATCAGAGCTGTTGTTGTATTACTATTGATGTCCTGAATGTTATCCAAATGTCTTCCTTTCCATATTTCCTTTAACTCCAGATAAAGAAAAAAGCCACTGGGGGCCAGATCATGTAAGTAGGCAGGATGTTCCAATACAGTTATTTATGTACTGGCTAAAAACTCCCTCACAGACAACTATACAATTAAGTTCTCAAACTTTCCACCTTGCCGCCATACACAACAGCCGTTCCAGAAGGAGTTCCAAAACTGCTTAGAAGGGTGGACTAGATGCTGGCATTGGTGCATAGATTCTCAAAGGAAGTACTTCAAAGGTGACCATAGTGACATTTAGTGACGAGGTATGTAACACTTAGAACAATTAAGTTCACAGACTTAATTGTCAGACCTCGTAGCAGGGCTGATAGCTTATCATCTTTCTCAGTGCCAAGATTATAGTTGTTGTCAGTGAATCATATTTGACTCATAGTGTTTCTATGTTTTTTAACATGAAATATTGTGCAGTCCTGTGCACATTTTTTTGGCTCTTGTAACAATCCGTATCATTGAGGGGTTTCCTACTTTCCTACTCTTGACCCTCTATTTCACAAAGTATAATGTCCTTTTCTAGTGATTAGCCTTCCCTAAGGAATGAGAGAAGTGGGCCACTCAGAATTTTTGCCCCAGACCTCCCTCTTTTGGTTCATGGTGAAGGAAGGGGAAAGGGGACCATGGAGGGGAGGCAGAAATAAGGAGCTAGAAAACAAATGAGACAGACTGATGCATTTAGCTTGGTAACTTAAAAACTCTACCATGTTTTCTGAGGAGCTCTGGCAGTCAATGATTAAGTAGTTGGCTACTAATCCAAAGGTGGATAGTTTGAAACCACTAGCCACTCTGTAATGTGGCAGTCTGCTTTAGAAAAGATTTAGAGCCTTAAAACTCTATAAGGCAGTTCTACTCTGCTCCGTCGGATGGTTATGAGTCAAAATTGACTCACAGCACTCATCAACAACAACCATGTTTTCTTATGGTGTCTCCTGTACTCAGGATACAAAAGATCTTCATTATTTTTCATTTGAGAGTGCTGAGAAACTATCACAGCTGGAATGAGGGTGGAGCATTGCACTTGAGATTCTCAGTATCTGTAAGATGAACTGTAGGATTAGTGAACAAAGATTTTTTCATAGATATAAGAAGACATTTTGTCTTCTCAGGGAAAATAGTGGTTCTGACTCCTCAAAATTATCATCAAAATATACCCCAGGTGGACCATAAAAACGGTCATTCAAATGGAAGCTATATCTTGATACCATTTTTACCTTTGTCTTCTGTCTGACGCCTCTAAGAGACAAATATACATTTCTGGAGCTCTTCTATTCTACAGGTAGCAAGAACTCTATTTCTCTTAGAATATTCACAACTCTGCTAATTTATACATCAAACATCAATCACATACTTGGCTCTAAGTTAGCAAAAATATCTATAAATTTTTTGGAAACTGTACTGTATCACCTTTAAAACAATGGTAAGCAACAAAAGCACCAAAGAGAGAATGAGAGAATTACCGTTTGAAAAAGCACAAACATCAAAAGTCTTGAGATGTCTTGTTTTTCAGTTTATTTTGACATTAAAAAAGGTTTAATATGTTTGTTTTATTTTATTTTTTTATTGTGATTGAGTGAAAGTGTATGGTCCAGTTTAAATTTGCTTGCTCTCCTATGTGCAGCTTCTACTGCTCTCCTTGCCCAGTGACAGCACACTCCTCCTTTCTGTTCCACATGAGTCATATCCCCCTAACAAGCCCCTATGTCCTCTTCTCCACCCTCTCCTCTACCCTCTAGTAAGAGGCCAGGAGGGTGGCATCCTATAGATGCATAGAGCCATAAAGTGCACCAATGATATGGTCACTCTGTGTCACCGAGTCCAATCTACTCCTGTCCAAGGAGTTGACCTCAGTAATGATATACAATTAGGGGAAGCATTGGGTTTAGGGACCATGGTCCCAGGGGGACCCCCAGGCCTTTGGACCATTAATTGTGGTCTTTTAGTGGAATTCTCAGGATATACCCCTTTTTATTCTCATATTGCCACCGGGACTCCTCTTTGTGAGCTCCATCACAACTGTCACTGGAGGTGGCCAGAGACCATCTGGTTCTTCTGGTTGCATGTTGATGTAGTCACTCATTCATATGAGTCTTTCTCTCTTCTGGGTTCTCTTTACCCCATGTCTATTTTGTCCTTGGTGATCACTGTTCCTGCTGAGTTGGGACAACTTGGTGTACCGCAGATAGCAGCTTGCTAGCTTTTAAGACCCCAGACGCCACTCACCAATATGGGGTGGAGAAGACTCCCTTAGCAATAGGCTAGTTATGTCAATTGGACATGATGTGGCCTAAGAGCATGGTCCCTGGACTCCTGTCCCTGTTACTCTGTCCTTGCCATATTGGGTTAGGATTGGAAGAGTTTTCAGGTTATGCTGAAGTTCAGTTAAATTGATCTCCTTTCTAAAGTGTGTTGTCATTGATTTCACCCAACCTAATTTCTATCAACTATCTAACCTATAATCAACACTTGCTCTCCTTCCCTCCTCTTCCTTGCAGCCATCAAAGAGTTATTTCTTCTGTACATGAGTCTGCTTTCAAGTCTTTAAAGTAGGGGCCTGTCTTTAATTGTGTCCCCCCAAAAATATGTGTAGCCATGTGGCTGGGCCATGATTCCCAGTATCTTGTGACTGTTCCCCATTTTGTGGTTTTCCTATGCTGTATGTTAAAGGATTAGGGTGGGACTGTAAATCCCTCTATAAGATTACCTCCCGGCTCCGCTGTAAAGGGAGTTTCCCTGCAACATGGCTTGCCTCACTCTTAATCCTTTCATCCTGCAAGAGATAAAAGGAAAGAGAAGCAGGCAGAGAATTGGGAACTTCACATCATCAAGCAAGCAGTACGGGGAGAAGAGCGCATCCTTCAGATCCGAGGTTCCTGTGCCAAGATAATCTCTGGACAAAGTCTGATGCAATACTGGACTTTCCTCCAGAGCCAACAAGGGAGAAAGCCTTCCATTGAAGTGGACACCCTAAATATGGACTCGCAGCCTACCGGACTGTGTAAGAATAAACCCTCCTTTGTTAAAGCCATCCACTCCGTAGTATTTCTGTTAGAGCAGCCCTAGCTGACTAAAACAGGGTCTCATACAGTATTTGTTCTTGTACTGCTGACTAATTTCACTCAAAGTAATGTCTTTCAATTGAAACCAGGTTATGAGATGCTTCCTGAAATCATCATTGTTCTTTATCATTATACAGTGTTCCATTGAGTATATATACCATAGTTTATTTATCCATTCCTCTGTTGTTGGACATCTGGGTTGATTCCATGTTTTTGCTATTGTGAACAGTGCTGCGATAAACATTTGTGTACATGTATCTGTTCATATGAGTGCCCTTGCATCTGTAGGATATATTCCAAGCAGTGGGATTACTGTGTGAAATAGTGTGTCTATTTGCAGCTTTTTAAGGAAAAGCCAGATTGCTTTCCAAAGAGTTTGTACCATTTTGCAATCCCACCAGCAGTGTAGGAGAGTTCCAATTTTTCCACAACCTCTCCAGCATTTGGTGTTTTGTTTTTTTGGATCATGGCCAACATTTTGGGGTGAGATGACACATCATCGTTGTTTTGATTTGGATTTCTTTAATAGCTAATGATTGCAAACATTTCCACATATGTCTTTTGGCTGCCTGAGTGTCCTCTTTAGAGAAGTGTCTGTCCGTCTCCTTCACCCCTTGCTTAATTTTTCCTTTTCTTATTGATACTTTGTAGTACCTCGTAGATTATGGAGATCAGACATCATTCTGACATACAGTTGCCAAACATTTTTTTCCTATTCTGTAGGTGGTCTTTTAATTCTTTCGATAAAGTCTTTGGATGAGCAAAAGTGCGTAATTATTTGTAGCTCTCATTTATCTATTTTGTCTTCTGTTGATCGTGTTTTGACAGATTTTGAAGCCTGTCTACATTGTGTATTTAATATGTTTATTAAGACACTAAGAGCTAAGGTCCTGCTTTCTGCATGTTTGTGCTTTTACAAGGATTTTTTTTTTTTTTAAGTACAGCACAGATATTCTTTTCCTGTTTTGTCACAAAGCTTGTATCAATGCTTGGTTGCTTTGGTCCAGTTGACCTGTTCCTTATAGGCAGTCTTGTTAGCCCTGTCCTTTGGCTGTCTGGTTCTCAGTCAATTCCTACTCTGAAGGCTTTAGAGAGGCCTTAACTACATCATGGATCAGGCAACAGTGATGGGTAAAAGTGTTATTACCGTTAGCTGTCATCGATTCAGCCTCTGATTCATGGCACTCCATGCACAGTGGAACAAAATGAAGCTCAGCCGTGCATCGTCCCTGCGGTTGATTGTGGATCAGATCAATGTAATCCATAGGGATTATTGGCTGATTTTTGGAACTGCATTGCCAAGCCTTTCTTCCTACTTATAGTCTGGAAGCTCTGCTAAGACTTGTTTCAGCCTCACAGCCACACTCAGGTTCCAATGATGGAAGAAAGGTGGTGGCTGGGCATGAGGTGCCTTGGCTGGGAATCAAACCCAGATCTCCTGCCTGGAAGGTGAGAATTCTGCCATTGAACCATAACTGCCCCAAACCACCTATTACTTGTATTTAAATACTAACTTAGCTCAGAAGCTTCATGTTGTTGTTAGGTGCCACTGAGTTGATTCCAACTCATAGTGACCCTATGAACAACAGAACAAAACAGTGCCCAGTCTTGCACAGTGTCCACAATTGTTTTTATGCTTAAGCCCATTGTTGCAGCCACTGTGTTGATCCATCTTGTCAAAGCTCTTCCTCTTTTTCACTGACTCTCCACTGTACCAAGCATGATGTCCTTCTCTAGGGACTGATCTTTCCTGACAATATGTCCAAAGTATGTAAGACATAGTCTTGCCATCTTTGATTCCAAGGAGCACTCTGGTTGTACTTCCAGAACAGATCTGTTTGTTCTTTTGGTGGTCCATGATACATTCAACATTCTTCTCCAATACCACAGTTTAAAGGCATCAATTCTTCTTCTGTTGTCTTTGTTCTTGGTCCAGTTTTTGCAAGCATATGACATGATGGAAAATACCATGACAAAAAGGTCACAGGTGGATTTATTTGTGAGCAAACTACAGAATCTTTCAACTATGCAGTATCAATATCTATCAAAGCTGTATGAGGAAGATAATTTGTGCAGCAATACATAACTTAGGTTTTGTTAACAGATGAACGCATGTAACTTGCCAGCACATTTTTAAGCTCTTCACGATCTAGATTTTACACCTGGAGACTGAAAACAATGTAAGTACTGAAATCATAGAGCTCTTAAAAATTAAACAAATTATGTGTATGAAGGATTTGATAGAGTGCTAGGCATAGTAGATTTTCAAAATGTTAACTATTAATATTAGCATCATTATACCAAATAATGGTGTGGGTAATCTTGAGAAGAACAAAACATACTATCTACTGAACTTTGAATGTAAAATTTAATTTTATCTATTCCTGGACAGAGCTCTGTGGAATGATGTTTGTCTCATTTTAGTTTTAACCTCCTTATGGTGGTAAAAATAACATCTCAGATGAATATTTTAAGTAATAAAGAAAATAATAAAACATTGAATCCAGTGTTTGAGCACCTAAACAATTTAAATAGTCACTATCATTATTATCATATAACTGCTGCTACTGTTGTTCAGTAGTGTAGAATTTGGACAAATTCAGGATTTTAAGAATATCATTATAGGCAACTTGGGTTACACACAAGTTCTGTTCCTGTGTGTTTCAGATTTTTAAAGTGAATTTGTAGATAAGTCAGAACAAGTACATGTAGTTCTTATTCAGCATTACTTTTGTGCAGGCGGAGCCCTGGTAGTGCGGTGGTTCACAGCTCAGCTACTAACTAAAAGCTTGGCAGTTTGAATATACCAGTTGCTCCTTGGAAATCTTCCAGGGCAGTTCTAGTCTGTTATGTAGAGTTGTTATGAGTCAGAACTGACTCAATGGGAGCAGGTTTTGAGTGCGAGAAAATGTTCGAAGTCTTTTCAAAGATTTAAAAGCTGCCTGTGCAGCAAGTAAGTGACTATGGTAAAGAATTTGTTGCAAGTAGGGGTTGGTTCAATCATTTCAAAGTAAGGGCAACTTTATATAACTTCAAAGGGCAAACAGGAGTTATTCATAAATCTAACGTTTGTAACTCAGGACTGCCTATTTTCTTGATAGAGTTCAGGAACATGAAATCACTGAATTCAGTTTAAAAATGCAAATAGCAATTTAATAGCATAAGTGACTATAACTCACTTTTGTAGTTTACTTCTGTGAAAAGAAAGGCAAATCCATAATTACTCGTAGTAATTGAGAAGAACATGTTAGAAAACTGTCCATGGATGTCATTGTTGTTGCTACCTACAAACTTTTAAGCCACATCTCCTCTGTGTCCCTTTGGGGGGAAAAAAGGAAGAATAGAATTATAGTATGCATGTAAAATGTTTTAAGTGAGATAATTGGTTTCCAAGCTCTAGAAAGTAGGTTATGGTATTTGTTTCCTTATTGGAGTATCTGAATTGCAAACTCCCCCAAAACAATGGTAGTGCAATGAGTTGTTAATTTTCTTGTTCAGTGCACTAAGGGTCGTCTATAAAGCAAAGGTAGCTCCCATTACTTTGAATTATCCTAGAGTCCATACCACCACAGAAATGTACTGAATTGGCCTGGGAAGGTAAATTCTTCATTATGTTAAAATACTCTTGCCTTGTTTGAGGGGGGAAAAAGAAGTCAGCTTATTGGAACTAGCAGGCATTGTGCTTTATTTCTATTTGTCGTGTTCTCAGAATTGCATCACTCTTTCTAGGTCCTTTAAGACTATTTCTCCCAAATTTTTATATCAGTAGGTTAACATTAATTGGTTTAAGAAACATAAACTGAAAAGAAGTTTTATGATGTCGGATCCAGCGACACTTGGCTTGGCTTAATTCCTTTGTCAAAGGTGCTGTGTTAAAAAGCATTTTCATCTTGGACCTCCTTTAACCCTCACCACAGGGCAAGGATTTAGGTGCTATTATGATATTCATTTTTGATATGAAGACAGTGAGGCTCATAAAGTTTAAGCCCCTTGTCCAAGGTCTCTCATCTGAGAAGTGATAATGCTGGGATAGAATTTCACACTTGGTTATTTACAGGGCTTTTTAAATCTTACACTGTGCAGTTAGAATTTTAGATAATTCTGCTTTATGAAGTTGTTTGTTTAGAAGAAAACATAGGAAAGTTCATGTTTCATTGAAAATATTAGATAATGTCTGGAATTTATTTGGAGCTAAAATTCTCTTGTTTAATGATATTGAAGAAAAGCTTCTCAGATATGTCTTTACAAATGAGATATTACCCAAAAACATGCACATTGTTCCTGAACAGCCTGTGAATTTCTGAAAGATTGAGAGAAAATGAAAATGCCTCATTCAAATAGTATAGTTAATGACAACACAGAAATCACAGACCCTAAAAACAAACAAATTTGAAAAAAATGAACAAAGATTACTATTTTAATAAATGGGATTTGTGCTGAGTGTCAAAACTAGTCTAATACTCAGATTGAAAAAGTGTTACCTGATCATAAAGCTATCTTTGGACAAAATCTTCTCCAAATTCAAATGGCTCCTGAATCCATCTCCTTTTTAGTAAGAGCCCAAACAGTCATTTACGGGAAAGGGCAGATTGGCAGCCTGTTAATGTGTCCCAGGGTTTTGCTGAAAATGTACCACCTGGACATAGGGGATTACTTCTCAGATCATTTCCTTAAATGGGCTATTGTTATTCTTGTTGTTGTCCTCTTAATTTGCACGTGCCTTCCATTAGGAGGTTTGCTTTATTTATGTGAGCTATCATGTGTTTTGTGCTGGCTCCTAGTTAGCTCCTAAGTGCAAGCTGGTTCCACTGAACTATTGATTTTAATCTATAAAGTCTTGTATGGTTTAGGTACTGTCTGCCTTCACTAATTTTACTTCCTAGAAACTGAAGCGAACTCGAGAGAGCTGTTGACCTTTCTAGTTCTCTGTGTTAGGGGCAGGGACAGATGGAGGTTTTGTGGTATCTAAATTCATGAAATTTGTAGGGACATCTTTAAAAGAATATATGGTTGCAATACTAACTACATGTAAATTTGGACATTGTTTCAGAGGAGAAATCATAAACTGTAATTTTTAAATACATGTATATTTGTATCCAAATGCTGTCTATTCTTATTGCTGTTAGTCACTGTGGAGTAATTTTAACTCCTGGTGACTCCAGGTGTGCAGAGAACTGCCCCATAGAGTTTTCAAGGCTGAGACATTTGGGGAGCATATCACCAGGCCTCTCTTCCAAAGATGAGTTCAAACTTCCATCACTTTTTCTAGTAAACCAAAACCAAACCAAACCCACTGTTGTCAAGTCAATTCTGACTCATAGTGACCTTACAGGCAGAGGGGAACTTCTGCATAGTTTCCAAGGAGCACCTGGCGGATTTGAACTGCTGATCTCATGGTTAGCAGTAGTGTAATGTGTAATAGTTTGCACCACCCTGAGAATTCCTAAACATTACTAATTTTAAAAAAGATAATAAAAATAGCATAAAATCTGTAGAGATAGTAATGTTTTGTTAATTATCTGAAAAATATCATTCATTTTTCTTTCATTTGCCTATATACTGTTTGATTGCCTATTCCAAAGACAAAAATTTTGTAATATCATTTTCTTAGAAATAATAGTAAGATTATTCAGTCTTTTCCGAAATAATTCACATTGAAGCTGATTGAAATGTGTGATACTTAATGTTATGTGCCAACTCAGCTAGACTCTGATTCTCAGTGGTTTGGCAGGCACTAGGTAACCACTTCCCATGTTGTGATGTGATGTGAGCAGCAATCAGTTGGAAGAATACTTCCCTTGGGGATGTGACCTCAATCCTTGATATGAACGGATATGCGGACAAAGCTTTCTCTCTTGATCCTGCATTCATCTTGGCATCTTCTATCCTCTGGTTCTTGGGATGTGAGAATGTGGGAAGGCTTCAGCCTCCCATCTGACCTGCAGATTTTGGATTTTCCAGCTCCCCCAATCACATGAGCCAGTACCCTAATACCTAACTTTCAGATATTTGGAATTTTTCAGCTTTTACAACCAGGTGAGTCTGAAAAAGCTTTCATCCTGCTGCCCCACAGATTTGGGACTTGCCAGCATCTAAAACTGCATAAGCCATTTCCTTTAAATAAATCTCTTTATATTCATATTCAGAAACGCTAACGGTGTAGTGGTTAAGTGCTATGTCTGCTACCCAGAAGGTCAGCAGTTCAAATTTGCTGGGCTCTCCTTGGAAACTCTGTGGGGCAGCTCTACTCTGTCTATAGGGTCACTATGAGTCAGACCTGACTCTATGGCAGTGGGTCTCTGGGTTACATTTATATTTATACACGTGTGTCACTGATTTTATTCCTCTAGAGAATCCAGCCTAAGACAAAACTTTTCATTGGTAATTTTAGAAAAGTGCTTTGAACTTCATACCTATTACTGGTCATGTATAATATAATTTGGGATTATTGTCCACTTTGTAAAAATGCCCTTCAAATTTCACTCATTTTTGTGCAGTAAAATTACAGAGAAATGCAAGCATTCTTGTTTAGTCACAGCTTTATGTGATTTATTATATATGTGAATACATAGAAACGCACACAATACATGTATATGCATGTATACACACACACACATATGTGCAGGTACACAAGTACATATACATACCTACAGATACACAAGTATATATGCACACATATACTTACCAGTACACGTATCTTCCTACATGTGTATGTATATGCTCACATACATATTTTTGGTTTCTGTTGCTCTTGTTACAAAATTATGCATGCCACAGCAATTAAGAAAAGGTCCTTTTTTCTTGTACACTAATGAATGACACCGTTTACCTTGGTCAAGTTAGATATACATACTTCACCGGCATTCTGTGTCATCTTTCTTTCCCATCATCAACAATAATAAGTGCCTACTGTTTAGAGAAGAGCCATGATAGGGTAGTGGTTGAAACATTTGTCTGCTAGCCAAAAGGTTGGTGGATTGTAACCACCAGCCACTCTATGGGAGAAAGATGTGGCAGTCTGCTTCCATAAATCCTTGGACATGATATGCAGCAGTTCTACCTTGTCCTATAGGGTAACTATGAATTGGAATCCACTTGACAGCAATGATAATGTCAAGAGGCACTATTTAGAGAGTGAATCCACCTCTTTTCCCATGCCCATCTATAGTAACAACAAATGAGCATTAATTTCTGTATATTTACCTGTTCATATAGTTTCATAAAAGCTAGATTATTTGTTTCAGTTTGTTTTGTGGTTGGCTTATTTTGCTCAATGTAGTGTCTTCCAGGTTCATTCACATTACAAAATGTTTTGGGAACCCATTTTTCTTTATTGCTGAGTAGTAGTCCAGTGTATGCATGCACTACACTTTATGTATCCATTCATTCACTGATAGGCACTTACGTTGTTTCCATCTTTTGCTATTGTGAATAGTGTTGCAATTGATACAGGTGTGCATATGTTTGTTTGTGTCATTTCTGTTAGATCCCCAGGGTATGTACATAACGTTAGAATTTCTGGTTCATATGTTAGATAGTTATATATCCTGTGTTTTGAGGAACCACGTTACTACTTCCCACAACAGTTGTACCATTTTACATTCCTGTTAGCAATGAATAAGAAAAGTCCCTATCATAGCAATCTTATATTTAAATGATGCTTCAGACTGATTCAAATTTTGATGAACCTTGAAATTTTATTTAAATTTTAAGTAAAATAGTTCTCAGGAAGAGTCAAGATGGCGGACTAAGCCCACGTCTCCTTATATCCCTCTGGAAACCAAGACCTGAATTGACAATCGAACAGAGCCTTTTGGTCACCTAATCAGTCTCAGGACACGGCACAGAGCTGTTAATTGGGACTTCCTACTACTGAGCAAAAAACTTCCTCTTTGTTGCTGACTCCTGCTCCTGGCTAGCTCCAGCTCTCACCGACGGAAGGTAAATGCACTGACTTTTTTTTTCCTCTGTCTCGGCTGGAGGGCGGAGCTGGGTCTTGCCTAGCAGCTAGACTCAGATGCGCTGCTAGGGGGATAGGCAGGCGAAATTCCCATATTTTGAGAGCCAGGCTTAGGACTCTGTTAACCTAGCCACTTTGGGCCTGTTGTCCTTTCTCTGCCTCGGCGGGGTTTGTACGGAGTTTCACACCCAGTGTGTGGGATGCAATGTTGGATACGGAGATTTTAGCAGGACCTCATTCTTAGCCTGGGAGCCAGCGCCTGCAAACAGGACAGTGCTTCTCCAACAGAAAAGCAGTAATTTCCTAGTGCCAACTGCTTTGGGGGTCCTGCAACAGAATCAGAGGAATCACTACCTCTCAGCACCTTTAGCCCCTCTGTCTGATGCCTGTGTGGAGGGTGCCTTATTGGATATGGTGGCTGCAGCTGGACCTAATTCTTAGCTTGGGAGCCAGAGCCTGCCCACAGGAGAACGCTTTTCTATCAGAAAAGCAGTACTCTATGCAGTGTTGACTAAGGCTAGGCCCTGTCAACAGAGGCCAACAGGACAGTAGCACTGCTGTATTCTGAACTAGTTTGTATCATGTGGCATTGGATATAATGCACTTATTTTGCCAGTTGAGAAGAGGGACCTCTACACCTGAAAACCTAACTGACTTGTGAAGTGGCCAGATATCTTCTGCTTTACATTTTAAGACAGCCTAAAGAAACATCTGCAGTCCATCCTCACAGTACCTCTTCCAGCCTCTACATACTCACATGGGTCCCAAAAAGCAACAGACACTTGTGGCACACGAGAAATCAGCCATGGCTTCAGATGGCTCCCAAACAAAGCAACCAAGGAGTTTTCCAGATGAAGAAACTTTTATGAAAGCATCAGAAAGTGAATACAAAATGATTATATACAGAGCCCTTCTAGACCTTTTACAAAATGCAGCAGAACAAAATGAAAAATTAAGCAAGTTGTTCGATCTGATGGAACACCAGTACTCTGACATCCAACAGATCAATAAGAAAATCAAAGACATAGAAACTTTCATGCAAAGCCAAGAAAACAGAATGGAACAAATAGAAAAAAAAAAAAATTTTGACTTGGAAGACAGAGCTACTGAGGCCAGCATCTATGAGCAGAAATCAGATAAAAGAAACAAGAAAAATGAAGAAACATTAAGAAGCATGTGGGACTCTATTAAGAGGAACAACCTTCTATGAATTGGAGTCTCTGAACAGGGTAAGACATCTTAGAGCACAGGGAGTTTTGTTGCTGAGCTGCTGACAGAAAACTTCCCAGAAATCATGAAGGAAGAGAATATAGACATCTCAGATGCATATCGTATGCCGCCCAATATAGATCTCAAAAGAAATACTCCAAGACATATTATAATCAAGCTCAACAAAATGAAACACAAGCAGCAACTCTTAAAGGCAGCAAGACTCAAGGCAAAGCTAACATTCAGAGGGAAACCCTGTAGGCTCTCTTCAGATTTCTCAGCAGAAACCATGCTGGCACGGAGACAGTCACATGACACATTCAAAACCTTGAAGGAGAAGAACTTCCAACCAAGAATTATACATCCTGCAAAACTATCTTTCAAACACGAAAATGAAATTAAGACTTTCCCGGATAAACAGAAACTCCGACATTTTGTAAAAACCAAACCAAAACTACAAGAAATATTGAAAGAAGTTCTTGGCTCTGGCTTAGAAGAATAAAACCACTAACTTTATATTTTAGAATGACTTTACTACTCAAAACTCTACTGAGTTAGGGAAGGCTCCAAAGCCAATCACAGCTTTGATAAGGAAAGAAGCAATCCAGTGATCATCATGAAAACTATGATGTCATCATATTAAAAAGAAGTGTGTACTACAGTTGTTATAGGCCTTCCAGATGGAGAGGAAGATGATAAGACTGGTAGTAATTGAAATTGGGTTTATATATAGTTTATTAAGGGGGATCATAGGGGCAGCTGTAAAGCACAACAAGGATGTATCATACCATTTCAAGAAATGTAACACAGGAGTCTCAACAACCACAAAACCAGTTCTGAAAAAGGTGAAAAATCAACTCACAAAAAAGAATGTCCCAGAACAGACTAATAAGAACAACAGAGAAAACATCAACATAAAAATAAACAGATCACAATGGCAGCACCGAACACATACCTATCAATAATTACATTGAATGTGAATGGGCTGAATGCTCCAGTAAAGAGACATCGAGTGACATCTTGGATCAAAAGACATGACCCATCCATATGTTGTCTACAAGAAACTCACTTGAGACCTAAAGATAGGAACAAACTGAAAATTAAAGTTTGGAAGAATATATATCAAGCTAACAATGAACAAAGAAGAGCAGGGGTGGCAATTCTAATCTCAGACAAAATCAATTTTAATGTCAAATCCACCATCGTGGACAAAGACGGTCACTATTTATTGCTGAAAGGTTCAGTACACAAACAAAACTTAACTATATTAAATATTTATGCACCTAATATCAGAGCACCTAAATATGTCGAAGAAACACTGACTACACTCAAAAGAGAGTTAGATGACTCCACCATAATAGTGGGAGACTTCAACACTCCACTCTCAATACCAGACAGATCATCTAGAAAAAAACTCAGTAAAGATACAGAAGAACTCATTGTCACAATTAACCAACTAAATCTCAATGATATATACAGAACTTTCCGCCCATCAGCAGACAACTACACCTTCTTCTCCAGTGCATATGGAACATTCTCCAGAATTGACCATGTAATAGGCCATAATGCAATGCTCAACAAAATCCATACCATTGAATTACAGCAAAGCATCTTCTCAGATCATAAAGCCATAAAAGTTGAAATCAATAGCAGAAAAAACATAGATAGAAAGTGGAACTCTTGGAAACTGAACAACATCTTGCTAAAAAAAACCATGGGTTATAGAGGAAATTAAGTAAAATAGTTCTATTTCCATAAAATTTTTTTTTTACAGTCTGTTTTAACAATAGTAAAGAAACCAAGAGAAGTTGAGTGTGACAATTCTGTCACTTTAGAATTACATTTGCCATTTCCTTAAGTTATTCGAGAGCTTATATGGAAACATTTGAATAATTTCATAGTCCAGACTAGAAGAATGTTGAATTATTAAGTGATAGAGTTTATAGTGGACCAGCCAATACTCTACTAACTGGTATCTGAAAGAGAAAGGTAAGGGCTTCTTTTCATCTGAGTGCAGTCCAGAATTATGTGCACATAATTCTGACATATTTGGGACAGATAAAATTAAAAGTACACTTCAATCCTGTTGATTTGTTTGTTTAGTTGCGATTAGTGACTGGTTGATAGCTTGAAATTTTATATAGTGAATACAGTGTTTCTATCCTTTACCTTGTAATTTCTGGGAGAGGGGAAAGTTTGTGAGGAAAGGCAGAAAAAAATAATGTCATTCAGCCTTTCCTAAAGTGTTGCTTGCAACCTAAATGCTATCCATTTCTACCTGATGTTAGGATTTGTGAGTGCAAGATAGATAAAGAGTTCACAGAATATTTCAAATGACAGCTGGCAAAATTCAGGACAGAGGTGAAAACCATGGCTGGAGGTTTAGAGCTGTGCAGAGAGAGGTGACAGCCAGGAGGACCCCAGGCTATGCTCAGTGTGTAGCAGTTCACGTAGTCAGGGTGCAAAGCAAGGCCAGAAAGATTATGTGAAAACTGAGATCACCAACCTGCATAATGTTGAGGTTCTTTACAGGTCAAGGGACTTGCTGAGCCCCGGGCATACAGACTTGGTAGTCTTAGAAGAAAACCTTTCTTGAGGAAGTGAGCCAAAGAGAAGCATCACAGAAAAGCAGAGTAAAGCATAGTACCTGGGTTAACGCAGCAGAGAAAAAGCAAGTCTAGCAGAGATTAATGCTGGCAGCGTCGATCACAAAGCAGGACAGAGTGAAAAGAAGAGTTTTACACTTTCCTAATTAGACTGAGTGTCTCCAGGTCTGGATGGTCATGTACATACAAATACGTGAATCCACACAGAATAGACATGTCACAAATAAGATACAGTAACAATAGTTATTTCAGGAAGTCTGCCACAGTAGAAATCAAACTTCAGTGTGTGGAAAGGGAAACAGGCTAAATAAATATTTAAATAATTGGTTGTTCAGTACGTTTTTTGACATTTGGAGCATCAGGGCATTTTCCTTCCTTTCTATTTAGAGGAGAAAAGAGAGGAAATTCTACACAAATCAAAGTAGGCAGGAAGCTAGAAAACAGCCTTGAAGATAGTAAAATGTTACCAGAAGGGAAGATGGATGTTTTTGTACTCTAGTAGGGTGTTTCCATGCTTTAGACACTCATAGGACTAATCTGTGGTGCTACGAGAGCAAGGCATGGTGAAAGAGACCTTGAAAGGATTGACCTTTGTCTAAAACTTGGGCCATGGAGGTACTGGTCTTTGACTCTTACTTAAAAATTTTAAAGGAAAAAGCCTGCTGAATGTGCCTCAGGAGACAGCTAAAAGAACCTGTATTCCCAGAATTTGGTGGGTCAAGTTTCCTGTGATCCTGAAAGGATGGGTAAAAAAAAAAAAGTTAAATCTTACCTTCCGGCAAGTACTACAGTCAAGAGGATGCCTATAAGACAGAGTGAACCTGTCTTCAAGACTGAACCTATAAGACAGAGTGTCATTTTATCATAAGAGGAAGAGGTAGGCATGCTATCCTCATAGTCATCAGCTGAGGAATCATTATCACTGTTAGAGGATTGCTTCATAAAGTTTTCCAGCAGAATGACTTAGAATAACCCACAACTATGCCTTGTCAGAGAACTACCTGCTATTTAGTTATCTACCAAAAGCCAAAGCCACTGCCATTGGGTCAATTCCAACTTATAGTGATGCTATAGGTCAGAGTACAACTGTCTGCTAGAGTTTCCAAGGAGCACCTGGCAGATCTGAAGTTTTTGTTAGCAGCTATAGTGCTTAACCACTACACCACCAGGGTTTCCATTCCATAAGTTGATAGCAGTGTTAAATCACAGCAGTCCTAATCAAGAAAGATTCCTCACTTTCCCTCTTCTCATCTCCATTTCCAGTCTTGGAAGAAAGAATGAATCAACCACTTTTCTCTTATTCAGTGATGATTTATGATACGTGTGATTCAGGCTTAAACTCAAAGAAGAGAAATTTTAAATTCAGTGTAAAATTAAAAAACTTTGATTCATTTCTGGTTGGATTTTTTTTTTTTCTTCCTGCCTGAAAATGCTACCCTCATAATTCCTAAAGGCTATGGGATCTACTCAAGATATTATCCCATGAATATAAGAGATACTAGAAAAAATAGTTGTAGGAGAAAAAGTAGGTCTAATATATTATGTCTTAATAAGTCAGATTACACAAATAGTTCAAATTCATCTCCTGAATAGCTGCTACTGTTAACTGCAACTGAATTAGCCTCCAATTTATGGGGATCCCAGGCACAATGGAATCAAACTCCTGGTTCTGTACCATCTCCACGATCATTGTGAACTGAACCATTGCAATCCATAGATTTTTTCACTGATCATTTTTCAGAAGTAGATAACCAGACTTTTCTTCCTAGACTGTCTTAGTCTGTCGGCTCCATCAAAGCCTATTCATCATCATAGTTTCATGCAAATCTCCACCGACAGATGGGTGGTGGTGATACTTGAGGTCCACTGGCTGGGAATCCCACCTGGGTTTCCCTCACGGCAGGTGAAACTGCTACCACTGAACCTGCTGCTAAAAATCTCTACAACCTTCTCTAAGCAGAAGGTAAGACCATATGTAGAAGAGAAAGCCATAAATCTCTCCACTTAAGAAATGAGAAGAAATCTGAGTGAGTTTAGAGGAAACAAACAATAGAGAGAAAGGGATGAGACAATGTGTACAGAAATTAATAGTGATAAGAGCAGGGAACACTTAGATGCCACCCTTAGACTAGAGATTGAGTTTTGTGACTTTTCTAATTGAGTCGAGTTCTGGATGCCATGTCCTGCACTGCCTCCTTAAACATTAATGGTTTTGTTTTTCTAACCAACGAGCTTCTTTTAGTGTTTCTTGTAGTTTGGGTTTAGTTTTCACAAATTCTCTAAGCTTATGTTTATCTGTGAATGTCTTAATTTCACCTTCATATTTGAGAGACATTTTTGCAGAATATATAATTCTTGGTTGGAAGTTTTTCTCCCTCAAGGGTTTGAATGTGTCATTCCACTGCCTCTTTGTCAACATTATTTCTTCCAAGAAGTCAGACAAAAGCCTACCCTCTGAATGTCAGCTTTGCTTTGAGCCTTGCTGCCTTTAAGATAATCTGTGTTCCATTTTAGCCAAGTGCCATCGAGTCGGATCATTAACTCTATTATAGCATGTCTTGGTGTCTTTATTTTAGGGTCTAGTTTTTGTGGTGTTTGATACAGATCTTGGACATCTCTGTTCTCTTTCATAATTTTGGGAAAATTTTCTGTCATCAACTCAACAACAATACCATCTGTGTTTTCAAGTATTCCTCCCTGTTCGGGACCTCCAATTAGTCATAGATTACTGCTCTTAATAGAGTCCTACATGTTTCTTAATGCTTCTGCATTTTTTTTAAATTTGTTTTCTCTGATTTCTCCTCACAAACGCTGTGTCAGCTGCTCTCTCTTCAAGGTCATTAAGTATGACTTTCATCTCCTCAATTCTAGTGTTTTGGCTTTGTATTCAATTGTCTAATTATATAATTTTCTTATTGATCTGCTGGATTTCAGATTGTCAATGTTCCATCAGTTCAAATAGCTTGCTTAATTTTTCACTTTGCTGTGCTGAATTTTGTTTAATTTCTAGGAGGGTTCTATACATAATTCTTTTGTATTTGACCTCTGATAGTTTCAGAAAGCCTTCTTCATCTGAGAAGTTTTTTTCGATTCTTTGTTTTGGGAGTTTTCTGGAGCCATGGTGTGCTGTTTCTTTAAATGATTAGAGATGAATTATTGCCTTTGTGCTATCTAGAAGCTGATTAGTTTCTTTGGTGTTACCTCAACAGGAACTGAGGTGTAGTTCTGAGAGGTGTGTTGGTCACCATCCACTTCTGTGTAATGTAGTGACTGTGCTCTGTGGACTCTCTGGGTGACAAGTCCTGCCTCCTATCTGGCAAAGATGGCACCCTACTAATGAAGTCACTGGGGTGCTATCAACTGACCCTATGATATGTGTCAGTAAAGGCTGGAAGAGATGCTGCTAGGCAGTTCAGCTGTTGTTTCTCCGGCAGTCTTATTTTAAAAATTTAGGAGCTATCTAACAGTTGCCAAAATCAATCAGGCCATCAGGTGTGGCAGACCCCACCTTATGGCTGACAATGAAGGCACCTCTTTTGCTGTCCCCAAACGTTATGATGTAGTTCAAAGCAGGGAGGGATTATGACCTTACTGCCATCTTCAGCTGGACCCTACCTGTAAGGTAACACTGTGCTAAACACAGCCTTTCTGTTGGAAAAGCACTTTCCAGCGTAGCACTTCTCAGCTTGGGGATTATCTTCTGCTAAGGCCTCTGGTTGGGTGACTCCAACTCCTGGCTGACCAAGATGGCATCCCTGCTGAGTTGCCCTTCCCATAGAATCTGAAGAATGTACGGCAAAACACAGAAAAAAAGAGTGGGCAGTGGTGCCCTCAGTCACAAGCTGAGCTCTCAAAATGTGGCTATTCCATGCACTGTCTTTCTGCTATGCTATACGTTGTTTACTTTAATACTGTAGTTCAGTGTATTTACTGGCTCATGCCATCCACCACCTTCTGCATAAGGAAAAAAAAAAAAAAAGAAAAAAGAAAAAGATAAAAGCACCAGTACTTGCAGTCTAGAAAAGCAGTGAATCAACAGGGATGTGGCTCAGCACTCTGCCTCATCACAGAGAGGGATTTTTCCATTTAGTGGTGTGTAGTCCACTCTGACAACCCTGTGGCATATCCTAGGGCTCCCTGGGTGTCTAGAGTGTTCCATTCGGTCATCAGTCCAGCCCTTAGTTTTCAGTGCAAACTGAGAAGCTGTATATCTAGTCTACCATCTTGATTTCACCCTCTCTCAAGGCTGCAATCTTTATGGAAGCAGACGGCTACATCTTTCCACCAATCTTTTGGTTAGCAACCGAGTCCTTTAACCACTGCTCTACCAATACTCCTGCCTGTAAAGAACACTGCTAAAAAAATGAAAGAAAAATTTAAAAAAAGGTCTTCCCAGACTTAGTGCAAAATTCTCTCTCAAAACTATTTCAGAGGGATAGTGGGAACTAAACTTGTGAGGCCATCCAGGTGGTGTGCTTGCCTGCATTTTGGCCTCTGTCAAGGAAATTGCCATTCTGATCACAAACAATCTTTTCTTTAGGTCAAACATTTCATTCTCTTGGGTGTTTGTTGCTAATGGAGACAGAAATACTACTCTCATCTGGAGTTAATACATTTCACACACAAACCCATCAAGTGCACCACTTTCTCAGCAGAAGTAGAATTTTAACAGTTTTTGTGACTTTTTGACACATCATCACTTACAATGGGGCCTTCCTTCAGGGAACTGTGCAGAAAACCTAGTGCACATTTTGGCTGCGTCTTGTTCACAAATGGATAAACAGATGTCATTTATAGATTTTTGGAATCGAATCAACAGTATTGGTTTTCCTTTTTTTTGAACTATATTATATCTGACTTAACCACATAGCAGACTATGCGCACTACCTCCTTACTTTCTGTCTAAATATATATTTAAATATTATGTTTATGTTATAACTGTGTCCTTCGCAACACAAAGCACACTTAGAAAGGATTATTATGCCCTTGTCATTGATGAATAACCCTCACATCCCCTCCAAGAGACTTTTTTTCTTTTGGGTTTTAATACGTAAATTTGCTTAATGGGAAGGATGAGTACAATGTGGGTTTTATCTTGACACAATGTAAAATAGTGTATGTAAATAGTAACTGGTGAACTAAAACACAATGATTTGGAGGTGCTATGGACACTTTTGTCAAAGTCAACGTGCTATAATAAAAAGATGATCACCTTTGGGTTCAGGCCTGTGCATGGGTTTTAGTTCTAGACTGAGTTCACTGGGGAGTCTTGAGCAGGTGCCAGACTCTTTGAATCTCTATTTTGTTACCTAAATATCTGGGGAGGGAAGGGAGGTATCTACTCTCAAAATTTTATTGTGAAGTTTAAAATTCTCTAACAAAGCAAAGGTACCTTTGACATTTAGTGAGTAATCAAGAAATGCCAACTACTTTGACTTTTTTGAAAACAAACAGGTGCTTAATATTAAAAAAAAATAGTGAAAACAATGAATTTCTACATGAAGTAAAAGTATATTATTCCTAGAAAATATTCACAAGTGGTCACTGTTAATTTTAAAACAGTGTATTTCTATTTTGCCTCTCAGCCACAACTTGCATGTCCTGCCAGTGTGTAAGTTTCTGTTCACCTTTCTGTTTCACAGTAACTCCAGAGTGTTTGGGCATGTGCTTTCTACACTGTGAAGTAAACTGGGGAATAAGCCAACACATATGCTAATAGATTACTCTGCAGCAAGGGCTAAACTAGGAACTTTCACATTTCTAATCTCATTTAATCCTTGTAACAACAGTGGGAGACCCACGTTAACCCTAATTTATAGTTGAGGACAAGAAGGTTCAGAGAGATTAAGCAACTTATTCAAATTATCATAGAGATCTTATTACAAAACATAGATACTTTTCTATATTATTCTTATGTTCACAGAAGCAGGCTATGTTTAGCAAATCCTATAATAAACAGATTATTCCTGGTGATTAACATTTGCTGTCTCCCAGTGCATGGTGTACTAGATTTGGAAAGAATTTTAGAAAGTGTCCACATTGTTCTATGGTTTTAGATTTATCATAAATGAGACACTGAATGTATATTCACTAAGGACTAGACAGGGTTTGAGCTCAAGTTTCCAGGATTCTCAGAGAAAACAGAATGAAAACAAAGTATATGGAGCAATTTTTCTACCTTTCCTAATAGTATTTTTTTATTTTATAGTGAAGAATCATATATACCACTATCATTTTCACCACTTTGGTACTATAGACTCTCAAGAATAATAACCATAGTATGTTTGAGCTAGGATAAACTTTGATGATTATTTCATCTAAGTACTCACATTTTACAGAAGTGGGAGAGAGTTCTAGTTAGGAAATGTCACATGTTTATGCCAACCACTGGGAAGTAATAGAATCACAAGTACAAATAGTACCTTTAAATTTCTAGTTCAGTGCTATTTATACTCTACTTTCTGCTTCATTAACCTCTGGAATTTAGTCTGCAATACAAAGGCTTCATGGTAGCTGAAATCAAGTATAGCAAAGCATTTTCTTCAACTCACCAAGCTTGGACAATCCTTGAAGGAAAATAGAAAAGTTGACTTATATCTGGAAGGTGTTAGAGGTGATATTTATTTACGTTTCTATTTAGCTGTATAATTTGGAGTGTTCTAGGCTAAAGTAGCAAATCAAAACATATAGTGGACCAAACACAGTGTAAATTGACTTATTTTCAGTGAACCGTCTAGAGTATTCTTCCTGGCTACCACAGCAATAGAAAAGAGAGCACCGGAGAGGTCCCATGTCAGTGTCCAGTCTAAGCGCACCTCAGCTATCTTTAGCATGAAGCTACCGAGGTCACCTTAGACCTTAATGGTCTAGTTTCCGTTATCCAGAGAGGAAGGAGCCAAAGACCAAACCCAACCCTCTGCCGTCAATTCAATTCTAAATCACACTGATGCTGTAGGACAGAGTAGAACTATCTCACAAAGTTTCCAAGGAGTGGCTGGTGGATCTGAACTGCCAACCTTCTCATTAGCAGCTCTGGCATTTAGTCACTACACCATCAGGTTTTCCTAGGAAAGGAGAGTAAGGAGTTATTATGGGCAAGGTATACAAGAAACTCATCACGTTCTGTCTCTTCCTTTGCCTAGAACTTAGTCCCATGGCTACCTCTTCAAGGGAGGCTGAGAAATATAGTCAAACAGTGCTTCCAGAAGACGAGATAACAATTTTAAACATTTATCATACTTCTTCATGACTTCCTAATACACTTTTCAGACACAAACAAGTTTGTTTTATTGAATGTATGTGGGTTTTTCTGTATATGTGTGCCTTGCTCTGTTTGTGGGTACCTTAAATACTTAGGTTATGTATTTCTATGCCTACTACAGGTATTACGGAAACCCTGGTGGCTTAGTGGTTAAGTGTTACGTCTGCTAACCAGACAGTCAGCGGTTGTATCAGGCATGTGCTCTATGGAATGGTTCTATTCCGGCCTATGAGTCAGAATTGATTCGATGGCAGTGGGTTTGGTTTTGTTGTTGGTACAGATGTGATACTTTCTCGATATGTCTGCTCTCCTTTTTCTCTGTGTCTGTGAATACAGCTCAGTTTGATGTATATGCGTTCTTCAATTTGGAAAACAGGCTTTTGTTAAATACAGGAAGCTATTTGGATTAAATGATTGTTAACAGTAACTGAATCTTAAACAATACTTCACCACCATTTGTGGACTGTTGAAGCATTTCACAGATTGCTTTTCTACATTTGTGAAATTTTAAGCATTACAAAACCTGTTTTTTGCTAATAAGAACTTATCAGCTCAGCTCATTTGCATAGTGAAGCTAAATACACATCTAAAAATGTATAAAAAAAAGAAAAATCTTCCCTTGCACACCGGGGGGGCTCTAAGTTGTACAAATAAGAAACTTCAACTCAAAGACAGCCAGAAAAGCCCATGGATATACAAATAGGACTAATTGGTATTTGGTTTATAGCTCCATGCTGACAACGATTAAGCTAATTATAAGGCGTGCGGTGCTAAATGACTATCTTTTTAATACATTTTCTGAAACAGCTAGGACTCCAGAGAGGTTCTGGTTCAAAATCTAGTTGTAAACAAGAATAGAGTTGGGTCATTTCCACTATTAACCAGTTAACACATAACAGCACAATTAACGTAATACTCGCAAGAGTACTGTATTTCATAATAAAGAAATCAAGCAAAGATACTCAACTGGCTAAACTAATTTTCAAACATTTTTGCCATATTTTGGTTCTGAAAATTTGAGGTGCCCATAATGAGTTCTAAGGCAACATTCTGAGAGTAGACAAGAGAAAGTTTGTTGTGGTAGGAACTTGGCCAGGACCTATCTATTGGCCACTCAGGGAGAGAATAGGAATTGATGCCAAGGAGCTTTTGTTCTTCCAGAGAGAGCTGCACAAGAAAAAGAGAGAAAGAAAGAGAGTAGTAGCGCAGATTGTTTATAAATTAAAACATTATGTCACAATGTAGATAAAATTATCCTTTTGGCTCCAGAGAGTAAGACTGAATACTACCAAGATCCTTGTTAACTTGTAAACAACAGCTTCCTTCTGAAGTCATTAATGAGTCCATTCCATTCTATCCTATCATTTTAATTTATTGAAACCATATGTAATTCAAATCTATTCAAACTGCTGAAATTTAGCATAAGTGAAAAGGGAGAATTGTTTCCCTAAAGCTTTTTGGGACAAAATGTTTTTCAGTCATTTAGTGTCTAGCTTTACTGTGTAATATTTTCTTTTCCATGGACATCCAGAAATGATACTTCTTTGTGTTATGCAAATGTCTGAGCATAGAAGACTTTAGTTATGCACATTAACAGTGTGAATAAATAGCATTATGGATACCTGGCTTACTGACTGTAATTGAAAAAGCCTAAATATTCAATCTGGGGAAAGATTCAAAGAATTTCATGACCCTTGCAGTCAAATAATGACTGCTCACACTTTTTCTCAGATTAGAAGTGGTCATTTATTTGATGACAAAGACATTCAGAATTTTAAGGGGAAATGTGTAAAAGGATAAAAACAGATATGTTAGAGAGCCTCATTTCTCTTGTTTCTTACCTTCTTCCTTTATCCCCTTCTTCCATCTTCCCACCCTCCACCTTTGTTTTGTTGTTGTTGCTAAGTTCCCTACTTGTGAACCTTAAGTAACTGACAAGCTACCCTATTGCCATGGAGTTGACGCTGACTCGTAGTGACCCCCTAGGACAGAGTAGAACTGTCCCACAGGGTTTCCAAAGCTCTAAATCTCTACAGAAATAGACTCACATCTTTCTCCTGCAGAGTGGGCTGGTGGATTAGAATCATTACCCTTTCTGATAGCAGCTGAGCTTTTAACAACTGTGCAACCAGGTCTCCTTTGACAAATCACAAGACTCACAAATAACAGTTTTCAGAAGTATCCTGGCAGTTGGTGTCACCTGCTGTTGTATCAGCCACCAACTTGTGGAGAACCTAGGCAAAACAGTACAAAATGTTGCCTAGTCTTGTGTCATCAGCAAGACCTTCCCATGATCAGCTGTGGTTCAGATTGGTGTGATCCGTGAGACGTTTTCGGTTTAGTTGTAATATTAGATCGCTAGGCCTCTCTTTTCAGTCTGTCTTAGTCAGGGAGCCCCACTAAAATCTGCTTAGTTAGTAGGACAACACCACACAAGCCTCCCCCGACAGATGGGTAGTAACCACTCGCAAGCTGCATTGGCCAAGAGTGGAACCTAGGATTCCCACAGTGAAGATGAAGGTAAGATTTCTACGACTGAACCATGGCTGCCCCCATCCTGATAGTTACCAGCGTGAGATTGTATTAACAATGCCATAAAAGAGTCAGGAAAAGTCGGAATACTTTCCAGTCTTTGCAATTTCAAGTTTCATGCTGGTTAGAGACAAAAACTGCTACCTGATGCAAACTGCAGGGAACATACCCTTTCTATTCTTCATACTATAGCATTTTAAGTCTCCTTCAGTGAGGAGGGTTATGTGGTCTTCAAGTATTCCCTCAACTGCATTAACTGACTATAAAGACTTTCATCTCTTTTTGGGTCACTTCAGTTATTTACTTCAGGGAGATGATTGGGCCAAGAGGAGACTGGACACATTTTCTCTTTTTCCCCATTCTTTGATCCTTATCTTGCTTTACTTCAACCACGGGAGTCTGAAAACTTGCATGATTAACACTATTAACTTATAGTTTTAACTCTGAGTGCTTGTAATTATAAAATCACAGATGTTAAACTACAGAAGTGTAACATAGCTATATGAAGGTGGCAGAATACCGATGAGGACTAAGAATTAATCATTTCACTAACATTTTTTCAGCATTAATTATCTCTTTAGAAAAATTGCAAAACTGCAAGTACACTATCTTGAAAAAAATCTGGCATACAAAAAGCATATACAATAAGGGTTAGTGCATGTCTTTTCAGTGTCATGTGTGAAACAAGAAAAGTTGGAGCCCATTTTATTTACGATAAATCTGTGTAAAAGACAGTAATGTAGAAATGAATTTCAGTAGCATCAAAATTTTAGTACTGCCTTTGTTGCTTTTGAGAAGCCAATAGAAGCGTGAGTTGGGGAAAATGACCCGGGAAGCTATTTTTCTAAAATAAAGTTCTATCCTTAAAGCAGATTCATTATTGGAAATAATGTGCCATCACTTCCATACTCTTTGATTTGGACCAGTTGGGTAATATTTAGACATCACCATCAGAAGATTCCATGTGAAATGTATTTAATAATACTTAATTTCTATTTCATTCTAAGAGTTAGGGACAGACCAAAACCTGAAATTTACAATAACACAGAAGTGAACACTATCACAAGTCGAATGACTTATTTGTTAGTATTCTACACACTTAAAATTTGCTCAAGTAAATACAGAAGCTTCAAATGCTTTGCCCTTGATTGTTAACCTCAGCGTTGACAATTCAAACCCCCCCCCAGAGCCCAGGAAGAAAAGGCCTGGTGATCTGTTTCCACTAAAATTATAGTCAAGAAAACCTTTGGAGTGGTTCTACTTTGTAACATGTGGGGTTGCCATGAGTCAGAATTAACTTAAAGACAACTAACAAGAACAACATGCGTGTTTAAGTTCTTCCAAGTATGTTCATTGTTCGTTGCTGCACAACAGAAATATTAAATTGTATTATTACCATTTGAGTAATGAAATGATTGAGATAAAGGGAATTTATGTGATTTATACAAGTTACCCAGACAGCCTGAAGGGGAATTAGTTTTAGAACTCAGGTTTCTGAAATTATTACAGATACTATATTTAGCTTTTTTAACTGAAAATAAATATAATGAGAAACCAAAAAGTTTTAACAACTAAAAATTAAAAAAAAAAAAAATATTGTTTTGGTATGTAAATCTAGCACAAATATTCAAACATAAAGGACATGCAATTTGCAAAGAGATTGGAATACTCAGTAAATACTTAATGGAATTTTCTGTATTTTGTTAAGTTATTGGGAGGAATCTTTCCTAAGTTTGGCAAAAGCTTTTATGTGATTTCTGTTGGTATTACTGAGAAAATGGTGTGACAAAATACATTACTATTAGTGTAGATGAGAGACACACTAATATGGTCTAGTTTGTTTGTGTATTCAGCCACTTATACCACAGTGCACTGCCCCATGGAGAGCCACTCATAGAGGAGTCCTCATTCGGCAATGTGTTTCGATGACATCTTAGTCAAGAGTGTATCTGAGTTAGAACACCTGGCAAACCCAAGTAGATTCTAAAGCATCCCTCTAAGGCATACTTACTTCTCAGAACAAGTAACTGCTAGCTTCATTTCCCCAGAATGTATTCTTTGAATAGCTGAATCATTTCTATTGCATTTGCTTCAGCAGAATTAAATGAAATCTCAAAATTTTCATTGTGTTGGAAGAGAGAGGGAGAAATTTGGGAAACTGTTTGTACAATTAATGTTTAAAATTCACTTGTGCATTTTTTTTTTAACTTGCTTTCTCAGCAACACATGTTAGTGTAACTTTAGTTGCAGTACGAGCCTAACCATTGGCTTCCCGGGAGAAAGACTTAGCAATCTCTTTACAGTAAAGATTACATTTAGAAGCTCTAAGGAGTAGTTCTAGTCTGTCACATGAAGTTACTATCAGTCAAAATAGAATCAACCGTACCTAGCAACAGAACAAGAATAGGAATCCTATAGAAAGATTTTACTGAAAGAGGCTATGGTGAATTAAATAAAGTTCTCAAATTGTCTATAGTTACTAATCCAGAAAGAGCTGTTAGCATCTATTTCCCTATCTCCCAGTTAAGGATCATACCACTAACAGTAGCAGGAAATTAAAACTGGTATTAAACAATTAGACAAAAAGACATTTTTGTGTTCTTAAAAATAAATTAATGTAGTTTTATGGATAAAAAAATCATATCAGTGATTATAAAAAGAAAGCAGTTGAGAAATTCAGGTTATAGTTCAAGAGAGATTGTCACTTCCCCAGATGACCTCATTTAAGTGCAAAATCCGATGACAAGACTTGTGTAGCTTTTAGGAAGAAGGGAGAAGTAGTTGTTGGAGGATTCAAACATCTGGAATTTCTAATATTTATGTATGTTCTAGCTGTGGTGGGCGGGATTGATAACCCCTCCACAGCCATTCAGCTTTCTGTCTGCGAGAACAACAGGGTCTGAAGACATAAAAGGTGAGTTGCGGACCCTTCCATGATAGCCATGAGAACTAGCCATGAGAACACACATTAAAAGCTAATATATCTCTTTTATGATTCAGGTAGGCCCACTGGGGTTGGGCAGGAAAGAAATCAAATGCTTTTCACACACTAATTGGTGTCCATTGACTCTTAGAGCAGACAGGCTCCTTGCTAATTAAAAAAAAAAAAAAAAAAGAATGTTTTCCATTTCTAAATATGGATTTAGATTATAGCTAATAGATAAGTTAACATCTGTTTGTTACAAACATGCTTAACTTCAATAGCTTCATTTATTAAAGGAATAGAGTCACACAGATGAGAATGTTGGTCAAGAACTACTAGTTATATTCTTTACTTTCTTCACTCCAAAGGCTGTCACTGTCTTCAGCCTTTAGCACTGAATGTTGATAGCTGTCACTGTCATTCAGTCTGAGAAAGCTACTTGAACCCACCAGGCATTCATTTGAAGCAATGTATGTGGATAATAATAATAACAAATTAATAATAACCCTGGTAGCATAGTGATTTAGTGCTAAGGCTGCCAACTGAACAGTCAGCAGTTTGAATGCTCCAGGAGAACCTTGGAAATTCTATGGGGCAGTTCTACTCTATCCTATATAATTGCTATGAGTTGGAATCAACTCGATGGTAGTGAGTTTGATTTTTAATAATAACAAAACATACATGCCAGAAACTGTTCACATAATGGTAAGTAATAATTTAGTGTTCACAACAATCTAATGATGTAGATACTATTACTCTACTCATTTACCAGATGAAGAATTGTGGGCATGGAGGTTACATAACTTGTCAATGGGCATAGAATGGCAGAGGTAGGACTGGCAACTAACCAGTTTAAAAGACTGAGCCCACACTTTTCCCATTCTGCTTTATAAGCGTAAAGATGAGGGTGGTATTTATTAATCAGTCACTACGTACCAGGTGCTTCTTGAACACTCTAGAGTGTGGTTCTACTCTGGCGTCTAGGGTCGCTGTGAGTCGGAACCGACTTGACAGCACTTGGCTGGCTGGCATGAACAGGTGTAAACCTTGGTGGCATTGTGGTTAAGTGCTATGTCTGCTAACCAAAAGATCAATAATTCAAATCTGCCAGGTGCTCCTTGGAAATTCTGTGGGGCTATTCTACTCTGACCTATGGGGTTGCTATTAGTTGGAATCAACTTGACAGCAGTGAGTTTGGTTTTTTGGTATGTACAGGTAGTAGCTTAGTGGTAAAAACTAAGCTGCTAACTAAAATGTCAGCGGTTCAAATCCACCAGCTGCTTCTTGGAAACCCTATGGGGCAGTTCTACTCTGCCCTGTAGAGTTTCTGTAAGTTGGAATTGAGTTAAGAACATTGGGTTTGGGTCTTTTTCAGTTTTATGTGTAGACTGTGGCCTCAGCCTTTTGTATGTATTAATTTATTCTATCCTTATAATAACCCTCTTAGACAGGTTGAAGAAAGTGAGGCAAACATATAACAAATCCAGGGAGTAAGATTTCATCGTGTGGAGAGCATTGGAGTATTTCTGAGGGAATGATAGTGAGATTTGGAGGGAAAGATCTTAAGCAGATGGTTCTTTGAGAAGGTATATGTAACTATGAGAAGGGAAAAGAGAAGATTAGAGGACTTATCCTGAATAAAATTCCTTTTTTATGAAAGCCTAAGATACACAGATTCCTTCCACTGGAACTCAGCAAGTCAGTATTGGCTAGAACTTCAAGATTTTCTAGTTTGTATGAAAATTTCCTTCTGAAATACACACACAATATCAAAATGTTGTGTACTGGCCTTGGGGAAACAAGAGGGAGGGTTGGATGCTTCTCTGTGTTGTCCCACAAACTAGTGACATGGGCCAGCAGCCCATGCCAAGCTCACCTCCACCCTCCCCCTGGTCATGGGCAGTAGCAAAAGACAGTACACCGCAGTGCTACAGGATACGTAACAAGAACAAATAGCAACAGCATCCAGCCTTTTATTCTTTACAAATAAGGAGGAAAATGGAAGAAGCTCAGTGAATGTCTGGGCTACACTTATTTGGTAAACGTGTTACATAACAGTTTTTCTTTACCAAACTACATAAGATGTGAACATATAAGTTTACCCTGCATTTTAGGTGTCTTTAAAGGTCCTAGTAAATAAAAAGAAGTATACACGAATACCCTCGGAAATGAATCACTTAGGTGAATTAAAAAAATAAAAAATTCCACATACAGTGCTGTAGAATTCATTAGTTCTTTACCAAATATTAAATGTAGATAATCCCATATACTCTATCTATATCACACAGTTGAATTTCACAGAGTTTCATTAAGAATAAAACGAAATGCTGTATGTGATAGGCTATATAAATATAATGCATTTCAAGTGGTAGTGAACTGGAATACTTTAAGAGATTATTTTATTTTTATTTTTTGATAAGGTAATATGCTTATTTCAAACCTAAACACAAAGGTGTTCTCTACCCTTAATCAAGGTTTCTTTGGTTGGGTGAAATAGAATATCACCTAAGTGTTCCCATAATGTAATAAATTGATTGGAAGAGAGTCTCAGCAGGATCAGGCTTCCTAAGAGAACCAGGAATCAAGAAGGTTCAGGAACAATGGTAGGCTACTTCTGTTTTCAAATTTCTGTGCCAATTTGCTTTCCTCTTTACTTTGAAGCAAGGTGGTAGTGCATGGCCAGCCCACAGTATGTACCATAAAATGACTTCCATAAAATGACTAACCTCAGCTGAACAATATATATTTTTTAATTACATGTCTAAGAGAGATAATTTGATTGGCCCAGCTTTGTTGAGCTATTATCACTTGGCCAACGAAATATGATGAGAAGTGGGAATTGGACAATGTGTCGAATTATGTTGGAGAAATGTGATGTAGAAATGCAATCCCTTTTGGTAAAGAGCCAGCACTCAGAAAAACACAGAGAAGATCATGGATTGAGCATGTCTTCTGAAAAATAGCAGTATAATTTAAAAATTATTTCTGGAAAAAAATCTATTTTTACCTACATATATACCCACACAAACTCATAAATGCATACATTAATAAAGAGGAAGGAGGGGGTCAGTTACATTAAAACAGCTGCTGACTTCCTTTTACAACCTGTCTAGACTTGCTCCCGCTTCACTAGACAGTATGCTTCTATTAATCAATTTCAGCTTATAATTGCATTTGAAATAACAACAATAACAGTTGCTCTCTGGAGTAGATCAAAATTTTGTTCACCAAATACTCTCTCTTCACCTCCCTGGTGTAGACATACTTTCGTGTCCCATTGTTGTTAGGGTTGACCCTGTGCTTTGGTTTGCAACAAGATGTTAGCTAACATAAGAGCAGGTGTTTGAAATATGTATGTATGGATAGGCTTTCTCAGTCATGCTTCTGCCTTTACTGCATGATAGCAATTGCTTGGGTAGCCAATGATACAAGGAGGATGGGAGATACGTGGACAAGAGTTGCACCAGTCTCACGGTTTGAAACCACGTCTAACTGAGTCCAGTTTAGATTAGCTAAATTTAGCAATGAGGAATGAGAAATATGAACAAGAAATACATCTTTTTAAATGCTACTGATGTTTGGCAAGAAAACAACTACTGCTTTAGCTTACATGCCTTGTACCAGGGACATTATTTCATCTTGTTTACTGTCCCTTTCACACTCTAGACTGACCCTGAGTTTGTGGTAAATTAAATGCCCACGTTTTTATCATATAACACCCAGTATGTTGGGTTTAAATTAATCTTTCAGGAAAACTTAATGCGTTCAACCTATCTGTAGTAAATATGTAACTAGTTATATTGCTATTCATACCTCCTCTTCTTTTTGACTTTCTCATTCTTTTTGGTAGACCAAAAGCAGCTTTGAGTTCAAGTTCTCCTTAAAAATAGTGCAGGGAGTAGCGGGGTGGGGTGGGAGTGTGCGGGATTTGTTTCACAGCTGAATATAATTCAACTCTGATTCAGAATTTTTAAGGCATACTTTTCCATACAGATTCTAAGCACTGCAGATTTTTGTATAGTTATGGATAAGGTTTGTAAATATCACCAAAGAATAGAAATATGATAGGCAGAGAGAATTGAAACATCTCTTTGTTTTTTTCTTTACTTCTGGCTTCTGTATGACTTCTTTCAGTGATCATCCAATCAAGTTTCTTGTTTGTTTTTGTTTTCAGAATTTTAAATAGTGGTTAACTTTAGTGTGATAGGCAGAAATGTACTGGCCTTTAATACAGTAAAACAGTTGATTCACCAGTCTCATGACTTTTAAGAAATAAATAAAGAAATGCCTGTCTAAATACAAAAAATTTCAAAATCAGTTACCTTAAGAAAAATAATTTCATGGAAAGATTTTACATAAAAAAGGTCTTGGAGTGAACAACTTGAGTTGTCTCTCCTGAAATTGTGTGTCAACTTGGCTATATTGTGTAATATTGCGCAATTGTCCATTGTTTTGTCACCTGATGTGATTTTTCTATGCACATAAATCCTACCTGTATGATGCTAAAGGAAACCCTGGCTGCCTAGTGGTTAAGTGGTATACACTGGCTAAGCAAAAGCGCGTCAGTTCGAATCTACCAGGGTTCCTGAGAAACTGTGGGGAAGTTCTACTATGCTCTGCTGTCATTCAGAATCCAAGGTAGTGGTGTTTTATTATGTTAATGAAGCAGGATCATAGGCAGTTACTTTAACAATCTACGAGATTAGGTTGTGTTTTATATCAATAGAAGCAAGCTGAGAGACACTGGGAACCTCAAACCGGTGACCCTGAGTTGAGAAGCTTCTCACCTGGAGAAGACTGGTGAAAACACCCTCACTCCAGAGCTAGAGTTTCAGAGAAAGGCTTCTCCTGGAGCTAGGCCCCTGAATTCAGACTTCTAGCTTCCTAGACGGTGAGAGAATAAATTTCTCTTTGTCAGAAATTGTGGTATTTCTGCTATAGCAGCAATAAATAACTAATTAATTTTTGTCTACACTGGATTGTTGCCTGATGAAGAGCCAGTTTAAGGCACTGTCTAAATTAGATATGTAATTTCAGTATTATTTTGATCCAGTGATTTTTTTGCATTTACACAAGGAAGACAAATAATAGTAATTAATGATTTTCACGAAGATGTGCTTTTTTAACAGCCTTCAAATGACCACACTGTTTACTCTGTTCCTTTTTTCCATTTACTTATCTAAATTTTTTTATTTATTAATTACAGTAAAAGAATAAAATTTCTAACATCTATCAATTATCTCATCTATGATAAACCCTCACCCCCCCACCCTTGTAGCCAACACAGTCATTTTCTTTTGTAGATAATTCTCTCTTTAAGTCTTTATAACAGGGGTCTCATACAATATTTGTCCTTTTGACACTCACTGATTTCACTCAGCATGATCTCTTCCAAGTGAGACCATGTTAGTCAATGTTTTCTAAAATCATCATTGTTTTTTATCATAGCATAGTGTTCCATTGAGTACATGTACCATAGTTTGTTTATCCATTCATCTGTTGATGGGCATTGGGGTTGATTCCATCTTTTTGCTATTATGGACTGTGCTGCAACAAACATTCATGTACATGTATTTGTTTGTGCAACAACCTTTGTTTCTGAAGGGTAAATTCCAAGAGGTGCAATTACGAGGATCAAATGGTGTATCTATGTCCAGCTTTTTAAGGAAGCACCAGATTGTTTTCCGAAGGTTGTACCATTTTGCAATACCACCAGCAGTGTAGGAGAGTTCCAATTTCTCCATAGCCTTTCCAGCATTTGTTGTTTTGCATTTTTTGGATGACCACCAACTTTGTTAGGGCAAGATGGTATCTCATCATAGTTTTGATTTGAATTTCTTTAATAGCTAATGATCTTGAGCAATTCCACATGTGTCTTTTGGCTGCCTGGATATATCCTCTTTAGGGAAGTCTCTGTCCATCTCCTTCATCCACTGCTTAATTGGATTATTTACCCTTTTCTTTTTGATGTTTTGTAGTACCTTATATATTGTGGAAGTCAGATGTTGGGCTGACATATAGTTGCCCATTCTCGTTTGTAGGTAGTCTTTTAATTATTTTGATGAAGTCTTTGGATGAGCAAAAGCGTTTGATTCTTAGTAGTTCCCATTTATCTGTTTTCTCTCCTGTTGATCATGCTTTGTCTGCCAGATTTTGAAGTCTGTCAAAGCTGTGTATTCAAGCTTCCACTGTTGACCCTGTTTTATCTTGAATGAGCTTTATCATTTTAGATTTTACATTTAGGTCTTTTATCCAGTTTGAGTTGGTTTCTGTATAAGAGGTGAGATATGGGTCTTGTTTCACTATTTTGTGGATGGATATCCAGTTTTGCCAGCACCATTTGTTAAAGAGACTATCACATATCAACTGTTCGTAGGAGGGTGGTGCATCTCTGGGGTCTCAACTCTGTTCCATTGGACTATCTGTCTCTTTTTGTACCAGTACCAGGCTGTTTTGACATCTGTAGAAGTGTAATAGGTTCTAAAGTCGGGTAGTGAGAGGTCAGCCTCCCAGTGTGTTCTTCTTCAGTTGTGCTTTGTTTATCCAAAGTTTCTTCCCTTTCCAAACAAAGTTGGTGATTTGTTTCTCCGTCTCTGTTCTTTAAACACAGTCTTTATGAACCAGAAGTTTGGAAGTCTATGAAGAAAATAATTTATACTGAGCATACAGAAGAGAATATGGGTTGCTTCATTAAGAAAAATAAGGCCTACGTTTTTTTTTAAAAAAATTATCAGTGATGCTGTAAATGTAAAAAGTAACTAGAAAACAATGGAAAAAGTGCTTCACTTTTAAATATTATTGATAGCATACACATTTTGTTCTAAATGCATTTAGGATAAACAGTGATATTTTCATTTAACAGTTACATGCCCTCCTGGCCACACATAAAGCTACATAGTTATTTGTGTCAGAAAGATCATTCCTTAACATCTGTGGCTTTCCAACAATATCTTATCACTAGAGAGCTACAACTCCCTTGTAGTTACTGGGGAAACAACGACAGAACTCAAGCCAGGAATCAATTAAATTAAGAAGACTGTTCCCTATCTTTGTTTTCTGGGAAGAGAACAGGTGTTTAATAATTTACATAAATTATGCAAAATATAAAGCATTTACAGTAACTAGACACTTAACAACAGACTGGATGAAGAGGTAAATTGGCTGCTGATGCTTGGTGGTATAGCGGTGGCTGCTAGCAAGCACCACTATTTGTTATGGTCTGTCAGTATTTCCATTAGAATCATTCTGTTTTAGAGGTTTTTCTTTCAGACCTGTAGCCTTAGTGCTACAGGAGATACGGCTCTTGCCTTGTGATGCATCTTTCTTGTAAGCTAGGCATTTTGTAGGTATTTGGTGGATGCGGGAAAACTTGTGAATTATATTTACATTATTGAATCAAGATAGTAATAGAATATGACCTTAAATCTTTCATTTAGCTACTACTCGGAAATAACTCCAGTTGAAAAATATGCTTTAAAAGTCATTTAAAATCCGTCAAGTTGAATTTTTGGTTTAGGTGATGCAAAGGATATCAGGTGTCTTATTTCAAGATGGAAATATAGTACCTAAACCAGTGAAGTTGATCATTCAATCAATAAAGTTTTTTTTTTTTTTTGACATCTGTGCATGTGCTTAGTAATATGCAGAAAGCCTGGTTTTCGGTAATATGCCAAGTCCAGCAGGGAATACAAATAATAAAATATCTACCTTAAACAAGCATGCAGCATAGTCGAGAGATAAAACATAGATCTAACACTAAATGAAAAAGACAGCTGTATACAAAACTATACTTTATGCTGATACAACAATAGACCGTTGAAATATTTGTCATAGTAAAATGTACTGTCTTAGTAGAGTTCTTGTTTTTCTTTCTCCTTGAAAATAACTTTCAGTTGGTTGGCCAATACATGAAATTTTAGAGCTCAACCTCAAAAAATTAATACATGCTGGTGAATCCTTGCCAGGTGTGCTGGAGCCTTGAAAACCTCTGGGTAAGTAAGCCCTTAGGAATAAGACACTTTTGTTTCCTGATACGATACCCGAGAGGTTTACTATTCCTTTAACTTTACATGATTTAGACAAGTTAAATATATTCTGTGTGTCCTGGGAATATTAAACTGATCTGACAAAACTAAAACCCTATTTAAAGTCAATTCTCCACCTACTCTATACTTGTACCTGTGCGGCTAAACACAGCTGGAGAAAAACACACCAGCATAATGACTGGTCTCATTACACATTCATGACCGTGAACCTCAAGAAGGTACTTAATACAGCCAGGCATTATATTACGTATTTCATCTCTCTCCGTTTTACCATTTGGATGACTATTTCCCATTTGTCTTTTCTAACCCCAACACCTTCTCCCTTACACTCCTTCTCAGCTAAGAATTTGGCTTCCTTCTTCACTGAGAAAATGAAATCAAAAGATTACCACCCACCTCAACCAGCCTGCTACACTGCTTCTACACTCACATCCTCTGTGTTTCTACTTGTTTTTTGTGAGGAACGCTCTTCCTATTTAAGCCAACCACTTTCCTTGCATTCTAGATTCAATCCCTTCATACTTACTTGAAGATACACCTCTGGTAATTCTCCCTTCTGGCTCCTCTATCACCATACCATGCTCCATACTGTACTGAAAAATTTCTTTGAGAATACAAATGAAATCATTTTGACCATTAAAAAACAAAAACAAGAATATTTTTCTTTTATACCTGTTCTACCATCTTGTTCTACCATCAGCTACCATTCTAGTACTTTTCTCCTTTTACAGCAAAATTTGGGAACTGTCTCTGTTCCCTGTCACCTATTTCTTCTCTTTCTATTCTCTCTGAAATGTAATTGAATCAAGCATTGGAGTCTACCTCTTCATCAGGGTTGTTCCTGTCCTTGTTGCTAATGATGCCCTGCAGCAAAGTTTCACAGCCCATCCTTATCTCTACTTGGGACAGTCAGGGACATTTGACACAGCTGATCTTTTCCTCCTTGATACTCTCTCGTCTTCTGGCTTTCAGCACAGCAGATTCGCTCTTGCTCACTTTTTTTTCCCCCCTACCCGACATCTTTCTCATCATTGCTGGTTTCTTTTCCTAATCTATTATTAATAGAGAGATCAGTACTTTATCATCTCCTCTACTTATACTCACTCTGTGCTGACCTTATCCTATCTCAAAGCTACAAATCAATCTATACGTGGAGGATGTCTAAATTTACATCTCTGGCTCAGAATTCTGTCCTAAACTCCAGACTTGGACATCCAGCTACCTACTTGATTTTTCTACTTGGATGCCTAATATGTAAATCAAATTCAGCATGTCAGGGACGAAACTCCTGTTCTTTCTTTGATCCTTGTCCTTTTTAAAAGCCTTTGCTACCTCTGTTGATGGTGACTCTTCCCTTTACTTGTTCAGGCCAAAAATTATGCAACCATATTGATTACAATCTTTCCCTTATATCACACCTAATTTTGTCTTGGAGTCGTTTTTCCTCTGTCTTCAAAATGTACTCATAATCTGACCACATTTCATTACTTTCACTGCTGCCATTGTGGGTCAAGCCACCATTATTTCTTACCTGTGTTAATGCAATGGCCTCTTTGAGTCAGTCAATTTATAGCATAATAGACAGATAAATCTTTTAAAAAATATAAGTTAAATAACGTAGTTCCTTTGAAACTTTGCAAGAATGCTTATTCAAGGCAGAGGAGAATTATCATCTTTAAACTAGTCTGTGAGGTCCTACGTGACATATCCCCCTGCTTCTTGTCTCGTTCTTTCTTGCTATTTCCCAGCTACACGGGCCTTCTTGCCAGTCCAGGAAAATGCCCAATGTTCTTCTACAGAAGAGACTTTGCAGTGGCTATTCCTTCTTGGCATACTGTTTCAACCAGTTTCCATGTTGCCTATTTCCTTTTCTCTCTTGACCCATTGCTCAAATCTCTACCTGTGGGGCCTACTTGACTCCCCACTTGTATTACAGCCTGACCCTGATATCTAACATTCCTGATTCTCCTTCTTGTTCTTTTAACACAGCATTTATAACTTTGTGTGCTTTATATACTTTTCTTATTCATTATGGCTTTTGTTTATAATCTGTGTCTCCATCAGAATGTGTGCCCCTGAAGGATGAAGATCTTTGTGGTATTCATTGATGCATCCTAAATTCTTAGGTAAAGTATTAGGTCATGTCATAGATATTAAATAAACACTTGTTTGTTAAACTGAAGGAATTGACAAAGACTGGAAAAAAAGAGTATTTAAATCTGGGATCAACTACAGTAAGGAACAATAGTCATGAAATGTCAAAGAGCATACTTCTTCTCAAGGAAATAGTTTGCCTGAGAATACAGTTAATATGAGAGAAAGTAGAAACAAGGATTCTGTGTCTGAGGACACTATTTGAACACTGCCACCAAGTTGTATCAAACGCTAGGAAGCTCTCAGGCATCAAGATAAGTGAACTTTTAATTTTTTTCTTTTTCTTTTCTTTTCTTTTTATTTTTTTAGCTTGATCTAGGTTTGAAATAGGTGTCTGTTACTTCTGTTAAAAGCTAATTCAAAAAGGGCAAAATCATGACTTGCAGAGAGATATAAAAATGAACATGTATAAAAGATTTTATTTAACTCATTAATGAGAAAACTGGTGAGGTGTTACAATCAATTCAAAGGCAAATAAAAAACAGACACATTTACATAGATGAGATATATTGAAATAAATGTGTGTATTGAGGCAAAACTAACTTCCATAGTGGGAAAGGAAAGTTAACTGAACTGGTACTGGACAAAACTGAATTCTATAGGCAAGAATAATTTTGTATTTCTACCAGTTATCCATAATTTAGAGTTATAAAACATCACTAGTTTCCACTGAGTCAGTCTCCAACTCATGGCAGCCCAAGGCACAGTGAAACAAAATACTGACTGGTCCCACAATACTCCTATGACTGGTTGCAGATTAGACTGTTGTGATCCACAGAGTTTTCATTGTCTGATTTTCCAAAGTAAGTTGCCAGGATTAGTCTCCTAGTCTTAGCATGGAAGCTCACCGGAACCTGCTCGGCATCATAGCAATAAACAAACCTCCAATGACAGACAGATGGTGGCTGCACATAATGAGATGGCCAGATATTGAACCTGGGTCTTTGCATGGAGGGTGAGAACTCTGCCACAGAACCACCAAAACCTCAGAAATGTAAAATTAAAAAGCTGAAACCAACTCATTGCCATCAAGTCAATTCTTAATCATAGCAACTCTATAGGATAGAGTAGAATTGCCTTATAGGGTTTCCAAGGAATGGCTGCTTGATTCAAACTGCCAGTCTTTTGGTTAACAGCTGAGTTCTTAACCCCGGCACCACAGAATCTGATAACCCAAAGGGGTGTGCTATGTGTAGCTTTCTATTGATGTACAAATTTTCCCTACATTTCCAACAGTATCAGATTATCTATCATATAGATTTAAAAAAACAAAATATATTTTACATTAAAATATCTGTATGAGAGCCTTTATTAGTTTCCTATTGTTAGTTATCTATTATGTCCAAAAGCTGGCCAATGAATAAGGAAGACCTAAGAATTAAACACCTTTGAAGTATGGTATTGGTGAAGATTATTCAATAAATCATGAATTTCCAGCAGGATGAGCCCATCTGTCTTGGAAGAAATATAGCCAGAATGTTTCTTAGAAGCAAACAAGTCATGACTTTATCTCATGTACTTTTTACACGTTGTTAGCAGGGACCAGTCCCTACAGAAGGACATCATGCTTAGTAGAAAGTCTACAAAAAAGAGAAAGACCGTCCATGAGATGGGGTGACACAGTGGCAGCAACCATGAGCTCAAACATGTCAGTAATTGAGAGAATGACATAGGACCAAGCAGTGTTTTTTTCTGTTGTAATGGAGTCACTGTGAGTTGGAACCAACAGCATCTAACAACAACAATATTGCTGCTGTAACAGATTACCAGAAATTAGTGGCTAAAAATCTGTATCATTTTACAATTCTGGAGGTAGGAAGCTCAAAATGGGTTACACTGGTAAAAATCACAAATTGGCAGGGCTACCTTCTTTCCGGAGGCTCTAGCAGAGAAACTTTTCCCTTGGCTTTTCCAGTGTCTAGAAACTGTCTGCTTTCCTTGGCTTGTGACTCTTTTCTTCTTATCCAGAGTCAATGGCATATTATCTTCAAGTCTCTCTTTAACTTAGACCTCCTCTTCTACCTCTGTCTCACTTTAAAGGGCCAATGTGATCACATTGGGCACACAAGGATAATCTGGGATATTTTTTTTGTTTTGAGGTCAACTGACTTGAGACTGTCATCTGTGATCTTAATTTCCCTTTGCTATATAACAGGGCTAGGCTCTGTGGGTTACAATATGAAAATGTGGGGGGACCATTATTTTGCCCAAGAAGTCTCTCGGTGGCACAAATAGTTAAGTACTCTACTAGTTTATTAGCCAAAATGTTGGTAGTTTAAACACACACAGAAATGTCTAAGGAGATAGGCCTGGTGTCATGGATTGAATTGCATCCCCCCCAAAATGTATGTGTTGATTTGACTTTGTTAGGAGTTCCATGTGTTATGAATTCTGCCTCTGTGAGATTGATGATGGAGAATAGGCAACAGTTGTGTTAGTGAGGCCAGACCCAAGCTACAAGCTTGTGGAGTATAGGGGAGAGAAGTGAGCTGAGGAAGTCGGGAGCCTCAAACCACCGAGAGAGAAGCACCGAGAGCAGAGCACGTCATCTGGACTCGAGGTTCCTGTGCCGAGATGCTCTCACTGGATGTGGACTCAGCCTACTGGGCTGTGATGATTTTTCATATTGAATGGACTTGTAGCTTGTGAATGGATTTGTGGCTTACCGGACTGTGACAATAAAAGCTTCTCCTAATGAAATCTTCTACTCGTGGCATTTTCTGTTAGAGCAGTACCTGGTGACTAAGACACCTGGCTATCTGTCTCCTAAAGGTCACAGCCCTAAAAAACCATATGGAGCAATTTTACTCTGCACATAAATGAGGTTTCAATGGATTGAAATTGACTTGATGGCAATTAACAATAATAATTATTCTACCTGACAATAGATTAGGGTTACTTTTAAGAGATTTCATCTAGGTCAGATCTGAAATACTATACTTAATCATTATATATTCAAAATTAATCCTTACAATGAGAAAAGAACATACCTGGATTATTATCTGTTTATTTAAGATAAATCTGAAGGGATCTATAGTACCACATACCTGTGCCCATTAAACCAGCGTGCAATTTTTGCTTTTAATGTTTTAAGGGAAAAAAATCTCATTTCACTTGCTCTGTTAAGACAGAAACACAAAAACTCATCACCAGATAGCAATAATTTATAATACACCTTTGTCTTCTGAAATAAAAATACTATCAACTTTTTATATGAAATATATTAGTCTTTTTGTGCATGTAAAAACAATGAGCACCTTATATTATTGTTATTATTATTATTTTGCCAGATGTGTCCTCCCTCTGGCAAGGTATTTCTGTAAGTGCTCTATGCTATTTGTTTGTTTTACAGAAGAAAAAAATTACTGTAACATGCTTACAAAAATACTCCATGGAGAGAAGGCACAGTTGGCAAAAAAAAATTCAAAGAACAAATTTATGGTAAAACACTTTCCTGCTGGAAGTTCCATGTAATACCTCCCAGTTTGCTTGTCTAATGTTTTTCCAAGATGTACTCACAAGCATTACTCGGCAGTTTCAAGAATCTTCTCAAGTTTTCATGAAGTAAAACCTGCTTGAGCTGGCTCCTACTTTTGTTATCCAATAAACTTCAAGGATTCACAAATGCTGTTCAATCCAGTAGGTCCACCCAGGTAGAATAAAGTCTATGTACATTTGATGAAACAATTTGTTTCATGTGCAGTTGTCTCATGAAAGAAGAAAGGGGAAAATATGATGTTTTCCTTCAATTCCAAATGCCACCAGTAAGGTAATTTGCTTTAGGCCAAGCTTTCATTTCTCAAAACAGTATATAGCACTTGTCGTGGACATTGTTGACACCGTTCAGCAACTGCTGACTCTGTCAAATGCTAATTGCCAGCCCTAATGGCAAACCATGGTTTTGCATGCCATCTTCTCCACTTTTACAGGCTTACTTACGACTGGTGATTAAATGTTCATGTAAGGCTTTTGAGAACAGATTAAGGCAAATGGTACTGAAAAAAAAGGAAAACCAAGAGAACAGTACTATCAGTTTTTGTCATATGTATTTTTTAAAAAATACAGTTCTAATAAACATTTGCCCAAAGATAAAAATATTGCCTACTCACTTTAAAGATAAAAAATGAAACACTAAGGTAGCTCATATTTTGTTTTTGCTGAAGTTTTGCCACTTGAACTTTACATTTCTAAAACATTTCCTAGGAAATGTAGCTGATAGCCAAACAAAATTTATTGCTCCTTTCTCCAGGAGGGGGGGAAAAAAAAGATAGATAGATAGACATTATAAACATATTACATTAAATAAAAGATGCCTCTGTCGCCACACACACACACACACAGACACACAGACACACACATCAACAATAAGACTCAAATGCAAAGGCAGGGAAAGGAAACTTCATTTAACAAACTTGCCCTTAAGTATTAAAAGGGGACAGGAAACTTGGAATTACTTTAACTTTATGTCAGTTAGTGAATTAACATTGCCTTCTCTGCTTATTTCTTCTTTTGCTTGTGAGTTTTATTACAAAGAAGTCTGTCAATAGGCCTGTTATAAGAACTGCGCAGGAAAATAAGCAAATAGTTCAACCTTTTAGGTAGTTAATCGACAGCAACTTTTCAGTCTTCTCAGTTATTTTTTCTGGAATAAGACAGGATTTAAATAAATGGTTATTGATGTAAACAGCATAATCTGCCTCATTAACAAAAAGTGGCAGTGACAGCAAATATTAAGTCATTTAAGACCCTTGCCCAGTAAAAAAAAAAAAAAAAAAAAAAAATCAAGAATGTTTTTAAACCTATATTACAACCTTCTCATTGATACAGAATCCTCCTCATCCTTTTGGTTAATTCTGTCTATCTCCAAATTGAGGTAGGATTTTCTTTTGGTGGGGGGGGGTCACCCAGTCCTTTATACTTTCATTTATTTCTCAAATTCTGCCACCCCTCTGAAGAATTCCCAACTATCTTAATAAGTTGCATTTCCTTGGGAACGGAAACATAAGAAGCCGCTGGTGGTTTACCTGACAAACAGCCTCAGGCAACATCAGCCGGCAATTGCAAAGGTGAGAGTGGGAAGGGATAGAACAAAATCAGCGTAGGTCGACGAACAGGTGCATCTGTGGCCACTGAGGCTCAATCTTGATGCGGATGTTTGGGACATGGCAGCGCACATGCTGAAATTTCTCTCCTGGAAGCTGAGCCAGTTATTTATCCACTAATTTTCTCCTGTCGTAGCTGGGATACAGTGCCAAAACAAAACAAAAATAAGTCAAGTTCCTTGCTGAGGAGTCGATTCCAACTCGTAGTGGTTCTGTAAGACCAGGAAGAACTGCCCCATAGGATTTCCAAGGCTGCCATTTTATTAGGACACCCTGCTTTCTTTGTGGTCAAGTGCTACATCCGCTAATCAAAAGGCTGGCAGTTCAAATCCACCAGGCATTCCCTGGAAACTCCGTGGGGCAGTTCTCTGTCTATAGGGTTGCTATAAGTCAGAATCAACTCGACAACAGTGAATTTGGTTTTTGGGGTATATGAGACATTCTGACGCTGCTCTATAGGGTCACTAGGAGGCAGAATTGATTTGTTTTTTTGTTTTGTTTTGTTTTTATCAAGGGAAAGGCTAGGTGTACATATTGTGACTAATCAAAGCTGTGAGAATTGATAAAATTTCCAATATCTTCATCAGTGAAGTATGGTGATAATATTTACCGTGAAAGATTGTTGCAAGACTATAACGGGATATCCCAAGCACACTACACAAGGTTCACAACAGTAGTTTGCAAAAAAAATCGCTGTCCTTCCTATCCCACTCTAAAGATTGTTCTTAAGAGATTTAATGGTATAGTTTTTAATGTTAATTAAAGTATGAGAGGAAGAAGGGCATCACTGTAGGTATAGCAGTATTTTTGTTTGTTTCTTAAAAGTTTCAATATCCTCTGGTGAATTTCAGTATGAAAAAACAGAAATGTCTGAGTGGTAAGCACCATATGCTTGCCAGCTTTTATTTTATTTTGTTTTTTCGAAAGAGATCTCTTATCACATTAGTGCAAAGCCCATTTCAAAATGCAGCACAGAAGCCTTTTGCAGTCTGTAATGAATTGTTAAAAAAAAAAAAAAACAAAGTTTAAATGAGCTGTTAAAAAAATAGGTGTCCGTTGAGTTGAATAAAAGCTCTCCATGGAAATGTGGTATCTGACTGGAAAAAAAAAATCTACATGACTGTGTTTACTGGTAAAGCTTGTTTGATTATCCTCACTCAATGTGTCTCACCCCATGTTCACCGGAGGGTAGATTATATAATGTACACTGGTTTTGAAAACATATAATCCATTCTCCTTTGCTACAGTGCTTGTATTTCATGCTGACACATTCAGCTAAAACCCTGCTCTTTATTTTGCCTTATTTGATGATCTGGGAAAAGAAAAAGGACATTAGTGTCTCTTTTTTTTTTTTTTTTTTTGCTCTCTTGGACACTTGTTAGAGTAATCTCTTTTCAGTAGTAGACAAATAATTTGAAATATATACATATATATAATTTTATACACACAAATTTCTTTCTTGTCTCTAACAACTGTCTTGGAGACTATCTAGGTAATAATACAGTGTTATATACTCTTATAAAGAATGAATTATTTGTCCTTATCTGTAGCAAGATATGATTACTCTCATTCCTAAATGCTTTTCATGTACATATGCCTTCCATTTCCACTTGTGCAAAAGCTCTGTCTTTCACCAGTCTTGCATTGTCCAAGACTACTTCTTTGTTGGGAGTTAGTAATTCAGGTTGTTTCCTGTATAAAGTAAATATTTAATGTTGTTAGATATGTAGAGTAGAATCAATTAAATTGCTATTCAGCCAGATAGAATATCTTTGAGTAGATCAGTGTGTGCTGAGGATCACGGTAGCATTGATTCAGCTGTGGAAGCTCATGCCCATTGCAAAAATTCTGGACATGGCTGTCAGACATATGATTCAGCATTATTCAATGATTTTACAGATGTGACTTAAAGTGATGAGTTAGACGGATAACACAAGCTACAAACAAACTCAAATTAGCTGAATTGAGTAATGGACCTAACAAGAAGCTTATTTGGTTAAAACTTTATTTAGAAAACTCATCTGCTCATACAGTCTTTAATGATGGCTTATTTTTTTCTGTACGTTGATTGAACATTACCCCTTTAGTATGACACACAGGCAGTGATGAAGGATAAAAAGCATACTTGTGAAGCTGGCCTGATAAGTTACATCAACCATGGTGATCAATGGAGCTGTTTCAAGTAGATTATGTTAATTTCTGGAATTTATTCAACACATTCAGAAATTGACCTAGGAAGAGACCAAGACAGCTTTTATACTCTATCAATAAGGAAAGAGAATGTGTCCCACATCAGCCATCTTCACATAAGAAAGATTGACAGAAGTATCTTTTCAATCTGCTATGCAAATACAGAAAGTCCTAGGTGGTGTATTCATGATTTGTTCTCTTTAGATTATCTCATTTTCTTTTTCAGAAAGAAAAATTTTTGTATATGGCATCCTGTTGCCTTCTTGCCTGCATGTTTTCTGCTGAGTAGTCTAAACTTAGTCTCATTGACTCTATTTTTCATTTAACTCTGGCTGTCTTTAAAATTCTCTCTGTATCTTTAGTTTTGGCAAGTTTGATTATGTCTTGGTGTCTTTCTTTTGGGAGCTACCTTGTGTGGAGTTTGATGAACATTTTAGATGGATATGCTCTTATCTTTTGTGGTATCAGAGAAGTTTCATGTCTATAAATCTCTGACAATTCTCCCTATCCTTTCTGTTATCCACCCTTTTCCAGTACTCTAATCACTGGTGAGTTATTTCTCTTGAGACAGTCCCACATAGTTCTTAGACTTTCTTCATTTTTAAAAATTCTTTGATCTGATTTTTCCTCAGATATGGTGGTGTCCATTATTTTATCTTCAATCTCACTAATTCCAGCTTTCATTGCTTCAATTCTGCTCCTTAGATTTTCTATAGAGTTTTCTAATTATGTAATTTTATTATTAATCTTCTGAATTTCTACATGCTGTTTCTCTATGCTTTCTTACAGCCCTTTGAATCTGTTATTATTCTCTGCTAAATTTTGCTTGATCTTCCTGCTCTCTTGAAGAATTCTAAATATTAATCTTTTGGATTATACCTTTGATAGTTCCAGAAAGTTCTCTTCTTCTGAAAATTTTCTTGATTCTGTGTTTTGGAGCTTTCTGAAACCACCGTGGTCTGCCTCTTTAAGTGATTTTATATTGACTATTGTTTCTGAGGGATCAGTACACTGTATTTATTTATTTTATATTTGCTTATGTTTTTTGAATTTATTGTTTTGTTTTAAAAAGCAAAAATAGGCTGATTGTGTGAGATAGTTTGATTATTGGTGCCTTTGAGGCTTTAACATCCTAGCACCAGATGGTTAGAGCTGTTACTAAGCTGGAGAGTAGATGTCCATTCACATTTCTTGTAAATGCAGTCCTCAGCTCAGATGCTTGAGTAGTCAGTCACCAAGTGTGTGGTGCAGGATCTCCCCTGTTGACTAGATGCACAGTGATGATTATTGTGGGCACAGGTATGTAGCTGCATGCCCTGAGAACTGCAAGGGGTTGACAGTCTATGAGAGTCATGTTGCACTATGCCTGAATCTAGACAAAGAAATTCCCATGTATCTGTCAGTTTGTCATACTTTCAGGGCATGTGTACTGCTTTGATGCTGGAAGATGTGCTAACGGTATTCAGATACCAGTAGGGTTACCCTTGGCTGACAGGTTTCACTGAATATTCAGACTAACGCAGACTAGAAAGAAGGACCTGGCAGTCTACATCTCAGCAGATTTAGCCATTGAAAACCTTATATATATCAGAGAAATGTCATATGAGGTAGTGTCAGAATATGAGCCTTCTAGGTTGCCAGATACTCAAAAGACAACAGAGGAAGGCCTGTCTTCTCAAAGTTGAGTCAACCTTGACAATATGGATGTAGTCAAGTTTTCAAGACCTTCATTTGCAGATTCATGACTCACAAAAAGAAGAAATACATCCAAATATCTGTTAATAATTAGAATGTGACATATACAAAATATGAACTTAGGGAAATTGGAAATCATAAAAAATGAAATAGAATGCATAAACATTGATTTCCTAGAAATTTTTAAGTGAAAATGAACTGGTATTGTCTGTTTTGACTCTGAAATTCATACAGTCTACTACGCTGAGAATGATAACTGGAAGAGAAATGGCATTACATTCACCGTCAAAAAGAACATTTCAACATCTATTCTGAAGTATACCGGTCAGTGACAGGATAATATCTGTATGTCTACAAGGAATATCAGTTAATATTACTACTATTCAAATTTAAGCACCAACAACTAAGACCAAAGATGAAGAAATTGAAGATTTTTACCAACTTCTTCAGTCTGAAATTGCTCCAACGTATAATCATGACACATTGTTAATCATTGGTGACTGGAATGTGAGAGTTGGAAATAAAGAATAAGGATCAAAAACTGAAAAATATGACCTAGTGACAGAATGATCCCAGAGATTTTATGACAAAATTTTGTGAGACCAACTACTTCATTGCAAATACTTTTTCTCACCAACACAGACCTCACTAGATCTAATACACAGGAATTAAATTTATTACATCTGTAGAAAGACGTGATAGAAAAGCTCAATGTAAGGAGTCAGAACAAGGCCAGGGACTGACTGAGGAAGATACTATCAATTGCCTACATTCAAGAGACCCATTGATTGCTCCTATGCAAGTTGAAGTTGATACTAAAGAAAATTAGAACGATTCCATAAGAACCGCAGTATGACATTGAGTGTATTCTGTCTGAGTTTAGAGACTATCTCAAGAACAGATTTGATGTATTGGACACTATGACTGAAAGCAAGATGAATTCTGGAATGACGTTAAAGACATCCTATATGAAGAAAGCAAGAGGTCGTTAAGAAGACAGAGAAAAAAAGAGAAAACCAAAATGGATGTCAGTAGTAACTCTGAAACTTGTTTTTGAATGTCAAGTAGCTAAACAAAAGGAAGAATTGATGAAGTAAAAGAAGTGAAAACAAGATTTCAAAAGGATTACTTGAGAAAGTAAAGCATTATAATGACATGTACAAAGAGTTGAAGATCAAAAACTGAAAGAGAAGGACGTATTCTGCATTTCTCAAAGAGAAAGAACTGAAGAAAAATTTCAAGTCTTGTGTTGCAGTAGTTAAGGGTTCTGTAGGGAAATATTAAACAACACGGGAAGCACCAAAAGAAGATGGAAAGAATACACAAATTGTTATACCAAAAAGAACTGGTTGATGTTCAACCATTCAGAGAGGAAGAGTGTGCTGTCACCATGCAGGGAGAGCAATAGAAGCTGCATATAGGTGAGCATGAAAATTTATATGGGAATGTACATTTTCATTCAGTCATAGTAATAATTTTTAAAAAAATGTAGGAACAAATATTACCGAAGGAAGAAGTTGAAGCTGCACTGAGGCTTTGGACAAAGATAAGACTCTAGGCATTGATGGAATATTAATTGGGAAGTTTCAACAAACAGACGCACCACTGGAAGTGCTCCCTCATCTACGCCAAGAAGTTTGGAAACAGCCACCTGAGCAACCAGCTGGAAGTGATCTATACTTAAGCTTATATCTAAGAAAGGTGAACTGAATGAATGAAAAAATTTGCAAACAGTATCATTAATATTATATGCAAGTAAAATATTGCTGTAGATCATTAAAAGCAGCTGAAACAGTATATTGACAAGAATCTTGCATGAAATTTAGGTTGGATTCAGAAGAGGACCTGAAATCAGGAATATTGTTGCTGATGTCAGGTGGATTTTGTCTAAAAGCAGAGTACCACAAATATATTTACTTCTGTTTTATTCATATTTTATGCAAAGGCATTCGACTTTGTGGATCATAACAAATTCTGAATAACATTGTGAAGAATGGGAATTCCAGAACACTTCATGGTGATTGTAGGAGTTGGGTCAAGAGACAGTCATTTCAACAGAACACAGGGACACAGAATGATTTAAAGTCGAGAAAGTTGTGGATCAGTGTTGTATCTTTTCACTATACTTATTCAATCTGCATGCTCCCACTCCCACCCCTTCCTTGTTGTTACACTGCTCCCTATTGAGTCCAGGAGAATGGCTTAAGATGTGCCTAAGGAGTCCTACCTCCAGTCCAGGAAGTGGCATCAGTTTTGGGAGCCTGGCCCTCTGCCACAAAGGGAAGGTGAAGCACCTGGAAAAAGAAGAGTGGTTTATCTTGAAGAAAAAATTTAGATCCTCATGCAGTAGATTACATGAAATCTAGTTAGCTTTTGATGATCAAATGCTTTTTTTACTAATTCTGGAGGCATAGGAGGTTCTCTGCCACTAGGTTTCTCCGACTGAGAAAGACGTTCGCTGAAAGTCACTGCTCAGCTCACCATGCTCTGCTCACTTACAGGGTGCTGATTCCTGAGGGGTCACATCTGATTAGTTCTAGGTACATCAGTACCTACTCTCCCTTCGCTGTTGCTTAGATCAATTTCTCAGCTTCCCTTTTGATGTTGAGGGGTTGTAGAATCTCATATATAATCAATTCATTTTAGGGAGTGTCTTTGGTGTTAGAGGGATCACAGGAAACACCTAACTGCTCTGTCATCTTAGCACTGCTTCCAGAATGATAATTTCTTTATGAAGCCTATTGAGTTTAACTAATTGGTAGAGGGCTTCTTATACTGTTTATTTATTACCAGATTTTAGATTTTTCTCTTGACAATCTATTAGCTGCATGTCCTATTGAATATAATATAAATTTGAGGATCATCATTTTATTGACTTGTGTGTGTGTGTGTCCTCTTTCCCTTCTATTCCATTTCCCCAAATTATTACAGTAATCTATATAAAGTAGATTCACAAAAAGTCACTCACTGTGTTAATCTATTCTGCCGAGATATATATAACTTTATAAGTTTGACACTGTCAAATGCTTATAAGGGACCTCACTGTGACAGTTACTGATGCAGCCACCAGTCAAGAAATGCTTATTTAAACATTAAGAAGTCCTTCTTGCTTGATGAGTGTACTTATGATGTGCTGAAGATTTTAACTTGGGCTTTTAACATATATTTTTATGAAAATCCTCTTTTCCAGTATGTACATTTTTAGAATATGTTATACCCATAGTTATTCATTGTGTTCATATCCATAGTCCCACTAGACTTCATATTACATACTTTATGATCTTTAGTGCAACAAGCTCTATTACTTAAATACAATATCAAACTTTTCTGGCATACTCAAGAATGTCACAAATAGCTTATGTGAATTCCTATAATTGTATTTTTTTGTATAATTTCTAGCTACAAGGCACAAATTTTATACGAACTTTCTTCAAAAACATAGATAGCTTCAACTCTCCAATTCTTTCCCTTTAGAAAAAGGTTCCGTCAATATTCATTCAAGTTGGAAGAGAAAGCATATGAACAGATGGCTGTGGTGAACAGTACATTGCAATTGGGATGCAGCGTACAGGTACCAGTGAATACAACATTTGGTATTCCATAATAGTCTTGAAAATTAATTTTAAATCAGGCTTCAAAATCATAATAAAGAGCAACTCATATATTATTCATTTCTTTATTCCAAGGGCTAATGTTCAGAGTGTTAAGTACGATACATGCTGGAAGGAGGTAAAGGAAATGTGATTTTCAATTAAATATATAAAGAGTATTTAAAAACTACTGGCATGACCTTCGTTATTTTTCTAGAATAACTGAATAACTTTTTCAGTACCTTGAGACTTGTAGCCCCTAGGACTACTTAGAATTAAAAGAGAATACAAAGTTAAAGATTATAAGGAAACTGTTTTAAAAGTTTTAATTTTATGTTTTTTGCAGACTCTGGTTGAATTTTTTAGTGTAATTAGTTGGTCAGATGCCAGAAGTGGTAAATATTTTATACTTGCTCATGGAAACAGGTACCTGGAATGTCAAATTCATACACATCATCAAAAAGTAGGCAATTATCATCTATGCTAATGTATAGACAGCTGCCTCCAGGGTTCGCAGGTAATCAGACCTTTTCTGAAGAGTTCAGCACGCATTTCTGTTTCCATTTAAAATAAATATTGCTGTCTGAATTAGACTTCTAATTTTTTTCTTTTTTTGAAGAGCTGCTTGGGGAATGGTGTTATGATAAGAAGGGTGGCTTGTTAACAATGCTATTCCTTTGGATTGCTAGTTCTGATTATCTAAGTGATATTGAAAGCAGAATGTTCTTTAAATTAATAGAAAGTTTCCCTGCAAAAACATTTCAAATCACAATCATTTTTGCAAGTGGGGATAATTATGTAAAACAAAGAAATTATAAAATAAGCAATACCTCCATGAACATATATTTAAACAGAGACATACTTTATTCCTACACTGTTCATCAGTAACATGTGGATACATGTGTGCTGTATGTGTATGTGTGTATGTGCATAGGTGCATTTGCGTGTGTTATGCTTGCCTTTAAAACAGACTGGAATTGTTTGGTGACTTTTGCAAATTGTGACCCTCTAGTCAGTAGGTTTTCTGCCCTGAGGATATTTTCAAGATTTAGAGAGAGTTATGCATCAAATAGAATAATTATTTTATGATGGAAATAATACAGATACTATACTACACTGGTATACTGGTAGATCTACCCTAGATCCTTTATCACTTGGTAGTTATGACACTTTGTAACTAGTTACATAACCTCTGCAATTCTCATATATGAAATAGGGATAAGAAAAATAGAGATCTCACAGTGCTGTTGAAAGGATTAAATACTGTATGTAACATGCTTATGTTATTTTACCTATTTTTATTATATTTATCAATAGAAACACACATTATATTGTTCAAATGTCAAAATGAAGAAACCTAGTTTTGGTCAACAGATATTTGTGGAAAGCCTAACATGCACAAAGTACATTATATGATCATATAACAAGCAAAATAACATTATCTTCCCAGTATGTTAGTGTTCTTCTAGGACTCTATGTTGAATTAAGATGCCTGGGCAGCGTAAATGGTTTGTGTTCATCTACTAACCTAAAAGTTCGAGGTTTAAACCCACGCATAGCACTACGGAAGAAAGGCCTGACAACCTGCTTTCATAAAAATTCACTGTTGGTGGTTGCTGTCAAGTCCATTTGTACTTACAGGTGCAGAGAAGAACTGTTCCATAGAGCCTTCATGGCTGCAATCTTTTGGAAGCATATTCCCAGGTCTGTCTCCCAAGCCATCTTTAGGAGGCACTTGGCTTGGCAGGAACTTGAAAGACAAACAGACAAAACAAAACAACAGAAAAAAGTGAGCAATTCCACCTTGTAACACATGGAGTCACCATGAGTCAGAATTGACTCGATGGTAATGGTTTTGACTGTTTATGACTACTATGAATTTTCTGACTGGAGTGTCACAGTATCCTTGACATGAGAAAGGCAAATCAAAGCTACACACACACACACACACACACACACATAAACACACACACAAAGTTTGATATTGTGTAGCTTCTTTATGGCAGATCATGAACTAGAATATAGCCTTCCAACTACTGGTGTAGGATTATTTCCACTATACCCCATTGCCTGTCAGTGAAAAAAATTCTCTGCTTCTGATTGCAAAAAGAAATTATACATTTATTGCCATTGCATAAAAATTCTGTTTTATCTAGTATTTCATTAGGCCAACTGCAATAAACACATTAATTCTTTCTAATGACACCTTCCTAGTCTGACTCCTCTTCCTATTGATTCTGTCTAATTAAAAGCTCAGCTTCATACAGAGAAAAGCAAGTGTGTACAACACAATTTAATTCAAACAGACAAACATTTATTAGATGTTTACTCAGTGCTAGGTGCAATGTGGGACTCACATGTAACCTGTAGGATGTACCCTAATAGCCAAGCCAAGTGCCGTCGTAGAGGTAACACAAAATCACAAAATGAGTGCCTCTAAAGAATGGAAAGCCTGTTCTCTAAAAAAGTCACAATTTTGGAGGATTGGAATTCAAATTTAGGGCATTAGATAAGAGCTATTTACTATCTTTCTCTAGGCCATCAGTGATGGTTAGCATTAGTCATTCACTACGTTATGTCATTATTGTTGTTAGCTGCAATCCAGTCACCTGCCACTCATGATCATGCCATGCAGAACTGAACAAAAGACTGCCGGATCCTCCGTAAGCAATAGATTGGAACACTGAGATCCAGAGGATTGTGACTGGCTAATTTTCAGAAGTAGATTGTTAAATCTTTCTTCCCACTCCATCTTGGCCTGGAAGCATCACTGAAGCCTGTTCAGCGTCATAGCGCCACACCAGCTGATGGCTGTGCACGAGACCTGCTGGCTGGGCACCTAACTCAGCTCTCCTGTATTCGAGGTGAGAATTCCCTTATAGCTACTGTTTTCTCCAAATATTTCCAGTGCCTGCTACAGGTTGCTAATACATTTTCTTTCCCCACCACATCCTCCCACTGCACTGCCAATGAAAGCTTACAATTTGACCACCACTTGAGTAGGGGCTCTCTCTTTGCCATTTACCGCTGTTGGCATCTGCAGTGCCAGCTGGCCAAGCAGCAATGTCTTCTAATCCCAGTTTTCACCTGCTTTCTCAGATTGCTCCTAACACCAACTGTCAGAGATAGTTTTCTCCAGAAACTAATACCAAGACAGAATTTGAGGAACACAGTGATTTTTAAGGGCTAATAGCTATGAAGGAAAGGAGGAGAATATACTAGGCAGAGAAAAAAATGGAAATAAGATACTGACTAAGAATGTCCTGTTGAAAACCAGGCAAAGAGGCCTGGACCATGCAGAAAGGCAAAAATAGCCAGGCCTTGAGTTCAATTAATATACTTGACTGCTAACAGAAAAGTTGGAAGTTCAAGTCCACCCAGAGGTACTTTGGAAGAAAGGCACTGGAAAAATCAGCCATTGAAAACTTTGATGAGTATAGCTCTGCTTTGATGCTTATGGGGTTGCCATGAGTTGGTATTGATTCAACTGCCGTTAGCATTGTTTTATGGCCCTATCTCATTCAGTGGCAGTGTGTGAGCCACTGCTCTGAAAACGGTATGCATGACCTTGGGCAATGCAACTCTCTGCAGCTGAGGGAGCCCTGAAGATGTGACAGCTGGACAGTCAGAGACTGTGTACTTACTGCACTGTTGTAGCTGTGGCACAGCTCCTTCCTTGATGTGGGTACTTGCTGACAGAGCTCGAAGTCTAGCTAAAGTACATAGGTCTTCTAACTGTATAGCTGAGAAGTGAAATTTGGGGGTGATAGAATATGTGTACACTTAACTTCACCCCATAATGCCAAGCTCCTTTCCAAAATAGTTACACTGGCTTACACTAATTACTTTACACCTTTATTACTTTGTAATTCTTTTCTGTGCTGTCTTAGTCATCTACTACTGCTATAGAAATACCACAAGTAAATGGCTTAATCGAAGAGAAATTTATTCTCTCACAGGCTAGAAGGCTAGAAGTCTGAATTTACGTTGTTAGCTCCAGGGGAAAATTTTGTTTCTCTGCTAGCTCTGGAGGGAAGGTCTGCGTCATGAATGTCTCCTGGTGAAAGAGCTTCTTAGAGCAGGGACCTTGGATCCAAAAGATGTATTATTTTCCCAGTTCTTGTTTCTTCTTGGTATGAGGTCCCTTTGTCTTTCTACTGGCTTCATTCTTTTATATTTTGAAAGAAATTAACTTAAAACACAACCTAATCTTGTAAATTGCATCTGACCTCATTAAAATAACTGCCTCTAACCCCATCTAGGTAACACCATAGAAATAAGATTTACAACACATAGGAAAATCACACCACATGATAAAATGATGGACAATCACACAATAACTGAGAATCATAGCCTAGCCAAGCCTAGCCAAATATTTTTAGTGGACACAGTTCAATTCATGATCTATACCAACACTGAATATAGTCTTTTTTCATTTTAGTTGCCCTTTCGGGTATCTGTTATGATGTTATACTTTGGCATTAAATGCAAATTAATTATTAAAAAAGTTATTTTACTTTTTATGTGTTTACAGAACATTCAGAAAACCTCACTGTGAAGGAGCTGTTAGAGGATTTGCACATCAGGGAGGAAAGGAGGATGGGGGGGGGGTATGCTTTAGAATAGATAGCCGATAGAAATTTGGTTGGGTGAAATCTGTGACAGCACACATTACAAAGAAGATTCATATTAACTGGACTTCAGTGTAACATGACTCCTCCTCCCATCTTAACCCAATGTTGAACAGACAGAGTAGCTGAGGTGAGGGCCAGGGACCATGCTCTCAGGCAAAATCCAGGCCAAATTGGTCCCAAGTCAGCAGGACCAAAACGACATGGGGGAAAGAGAACCCAGAAGACAGACGGACCCACATGAGTGGGTCGACTTATAACTGGAAGAACTGGGTGGTGCCTGGCCACCACCAGTGATAGCCACAATGGAGCTCACAAAGTTGAGTCTCACTGGCAACACAAGAATAAAAAGGGGTGTACCCTGGAATCTTGACTAAGAGACCACAGTTGATAGTCCAGGGGTCTTGGAGTTCTCCTGGGAACATGGCCCCTGGACCTGATGCTACCCCTGTCCGGGAATCGTAATGGAGGTCAACTCTTTGGACAGGAATGGATTGGACTTGGCAACACAGAGTGACCATATCATTTGTGCACTTTATGGTTCTATGCATCTATAGGATGCTGTCCTTCTTTGTTTATCCAAAGTTTCTTCCCTTTCCAAACAAAGTTGGTGATTTGTTTCTCCATCTCTGTTCTTTAAACACAGTCCTTATGAACCAGAAGTTTGGAAGTCTATGAAGAAAATAATTTATACTGAGCATACAGAAGAGAAAATGGGTTGCTTCATTAAGAAAAATAAGGCCTACATTTTTTTAAAAAAAAAATTTATCAGTGATGCTGTAAATGTAAAAAGTAACTAGAAAACAATGGAAAAAGTGCTTCACCTTTAAATATTATTGATAGCATACACATTTTGTTCTAAATGCATTTAGGATAAACAGTGATATTTTCATTTAACAGTTACATGCCCTCCTGGCCACACATAAAGCTACATAGTTATTTGTGTCAGAAAGATCATTCCTTAACATCTGTAGCTTTCCAACAATATCTTATCACTAGAGAGCTACAACTCAGCACATACATATTGTGTGTTAACAAGTAAACAGGACAGTGTTCTTAGTGCTGTGATTTATAGTGAACTTCGTGTTCTCTTGGAGTTGATGGGTTGCATAAGGAGGAGGGTGTTTAGGTTTAGATTGTCAGAATGGTTAAAAACACAGGTTTCAATGGTAAGACATAGTCAATTATGACTTATTTGGGTCAAAGACATATTACTGAGTATGTACTCAAAATATTTTACTAGGTGTGGTAAGAGATTTTAGAGTTAATATCTAAACTGTAGAAGATACTTATTACAAAGTACAAAGTGATAAATGCCTTGAAGGAGGAACAGATGCAGTTCTAAAAGAATGAGACAGTGAAATATTGTTTCCTAGTATGGATATCCAAGACAGCATAATGGAGTAACTAGAATTTGATGAGGGCCCTGGAGCAAATGTACAAAATGAGTGGGAGGACTTTCAAGGCCTTGTGCACACATAATGCTTCATTACTATCTCCCATTGATTATTACAGCTTCTTGTAGGAGTTCTGTGCTATCCCTTTGAATTGTGGAATGAATTTTTATTTCAGGTGACAAATTCTGGGAAAGGCAAAAATATAACAGCTTCATTTATCACAATGAGTACAAATTCATAAAAGATACATAGTGAGTCATTTAAAAATTGTTTGCTGAATTTCAATTCACACATTCAGAGAAAACTCATTATAAGTAAGTTCTGAGTTTAAAATTTTTAGAGTTTTTTTTATATTTTACTTTCACTTTTTTTTTTCCTTGCTGTGGAAATTAATTACAAGACCTTGTATTAATAGAACATTAAGGGCATGCTTTCTAAATGCACAAGTCAGAAAATTCCAAGTTATGTTTCCCTTAGTAACTGTAACTAATCTCTTTGTGCAAATAATAAAGCAATAAAATAAATATGATATACCACTGTGCAAAATGAATACAAAAACTGATTTATAATGATTGTATAATAAACGTCATAACATTTAAAAAAAATCTGGTGTATTTAAAATCCTGGCTTGAAATTTAAATGACTGAGAATTTTTTTTTTTTACTATTGAATGAAAATGTACATTCCCATATAAATTTGCATGCCCACCTATATACAGCTTCCACTGTTCTCCCTGCCGGTGACAGCACACTCTTCCTCTTCGTTGCATATATGTCTTATCTTCCCAACAATCTCCTATCCCCTCTTCTCCATCTACTCCCCGACTTCTGGTAAAAGGTCAGCAGGACGACATCCTGTAGATGCATAGAACCATAAAGTGCACACGTGATATGGTCACTCTGCGTCACCAAATCCAATCCATTCCTGTCCAAAGAGTTGACCTCCATTATGATTTATGCACAGGGGCAGCATCAGGGCCAGAGGCCATGCTCCCAGCAGAACTTGAGACTCCTGGATCATCAATTGCGGTCTTTTAGTAGAGATATCAGGGTGCATCCCTTTTTAATCTTGTGTTGCCAATGCGACTCAACTTCGTGGGCTCCATCACGGCTATCACTAGTGGTGGTCGGGCACCATCCATTTCTTCTGGTCACAAGTTGCTGTAGTCACCCACTCACTTGGGTCTGTCTGTCTTCTGGATTCTCTATCCCCCATATCGTTTTAGTCCTTGGTGATTGTCTGTTCCTGCTGAGTTGGGATCATTTGCTGTACCCTCAGATGGCAGCTTGGCAGCTTTTGACTGAGAAAATTTTATAATGTAAATTTTTATTTAATCAGTCTGTTTAAAAGTTACCTATTAATTTCATTATTGCCTCAATCAATTTCATATGTTTTGAAACAACATACCACTGAGTGTTAGGCAATTATTCACACACTAACTTAAAAATAATTTTAGGGAAAATAAAATCAATATTTACCTCAGTTATGTGCTTAAGAAGTAGGGACTATATTTGCGGTATATATATATATATATATATACATACATGTGTAGTTCATTTTATACCATAGATGTTAAAAATGTCTTGAATCAAAATTAGACTCTTCTGTACTTAGGATAACAGACTGACTCAAGTTCTTAGATTACATATTTGATTCTTGTACACACTAATTGGAATGTGTTGGTTTTGCAGCCAAACTTTACACACTATCTTTTACCTTGGTAGCATCTAATATAATTATCTTATGCCAAGCCAAGTGCCGTCAAGTCAGATCCAACTCATGGCGACATACAAAGTATATACACTTTCTTTGAATTCAATCTTTTTACATTTATTTGTACTTGCATTATGGACTAACACAAGAATATTTCAGGTGTACTTGAAATAAAATGCATTTCGATTTGGGTAGAATGTTCAGTAGAAATCAGCTCACTTGGTTTATGATGTGGTGCAAATCTTACGTATCAATGATAGTTTTCTCTTTAGCTGTTCTATCAATTTTTTTCAAAGTGAAATATTCAAGACTCCAAAGGTTATTATTACAGTTTTTTATTTCTTCCTTCAATTTTGCCAGTTTATGCTTCATGTATTTTGCATATGATTTTTACATTTTCCTAATGAATTAATCATCCTGCTTTTTTAAGATATCTCACTTAATCTTTGTAACAATCTCGTCTTAAAATCTATTTTTAGATTTTAGCACAGCTGCTAGAGATCTCTTATGGTTACTGTTTGCATGATATATCTTTTCCATTTTCTTTCAATCTGTTTGTGTCATAGAATGTTTCACTTATAGATTGCATGTAATTACTGACTTTTATTCAATATGATAAGTGTTACCTTTAATTGGAATGTTTAATCAATTTACACTTTTCGTAATTATTGATATTACTGATTGTTTTGTGCTATTTTCCTAGCCATCTGTCTAATGTCTTTCTTTTCCTTTTCCTTTTCCTTTTCCTGTCTTTTTTTATTAACTACTATTATCCAGAATGCTATTTGAATTCATAATTTAGTTATTTTACCATGTACTCTTGTTACTTTCTTAACAAATCCCTAGAAATATGGATATGCATCATATTTATCATAATCTATTTCAGATTATTCCTAATTTGTTGTGGTTGTGGTTGAGTCCTGTTGGGTCAATTTTGACTCATAGTGACCCCATGTGACAAGAGGAGAATTGTCCCCTAGGTTTTTCTAGGCTGCAATCTTTACTGGAGCATGTCACTAGATCTTTTCTCCCTTGGAACTCCTGGGTGGGTTTGAACTACTAATCTTTAGAATAGCAGCTGAACACTTGACCATTGTGTCACCAGGGGCTAACTTAATGCTAGTAAAATGTAGAAGCTTTGCTCAAATATAGTTCCATTTCAGTACTGTTCTTTGTGAAGGAATTGCTACATATATATGTATATATATGACATTGGTGTATTTTATTGGCTCAAAATGTAATTTTTGAATAATTGTTTCATATATTTTTCTTTAAAATAAGGAAAGAAAAATAACAAAATAAATTCACACTGCTTTTTACATTAACTACATAATAATCCTTACCAGTGTTCTTTATTTTTGTGAGTGTGAATTTGGATTATGATCTCATATAATTTTTGTTAAGCCTAAAGGAAATCCTGTAGTATTTTTTATAAGACAGATTTGCTATCATTTTCTTTTTCAGACTTCATTGATTTAGGAATGACTTTCCTTCACCTTCATTTTTAAAGTGTAGTGTTGCTGAATGTGAAATTCTTAGTTAATAGTTTTTTGTTGTTGGCATTTTTGTCTTCTTTGCCCTTGTGATATGTCAGTGTCACCAAACTGCCTTCTGCTTTACATTTTGTTTTGTTTTAATGAGCAGTCAGCTGTTAATCATGTTTTGGTTACCCTGTATGTGATGAGTGGTATTTCACTTTCCGCTTTCAAGATGATTTCTTTACTTTTTACTGTCCATATTTTTATTATCGTACATATAAGCATGCATTTCTTTGTTTTCATCCTAATTAGGATTTGCCAAAATTCTTGAATGTGTAAATCGGTGGTTTTCATCAAACTTGAAAAGCTTTTTGCTGTTAGTTCTTCAAACATTTTGGTTGTTTCAACAAATTGGTTGTTTTAGATGCTTTTGTCTAGTTTTATCATGAATTTCTGTAGAGATGATTTGCTGAGTTCTTATTCTGCTATTCTAGGATTTCTGCCTCCACATTCACCCTTTCTTTCTGTCAGATAAAGTAAACACTTCCCTCCTTTTGTGTCTTCACTCCTTCATGTTTTATATACCTTGATATGTTTGAAAGTACTGAACAGGGTTCTAAGGCTCTGGACTTCTTATTATTACCTGTTTTTCAGATTAGATGTTTTCTATTAATCTAACTTCAAGTTTGCCAATTCTTCTGCCAGTTCACATCTGCTGTTGAGTTCCCTTAATGATTTTTTAAAATTTCAGTTGTACTGTTTAGCTGCAGACTTTCCATTTGGTTCTTATAATTTCTATCTCTTTATTGACATTCCCTGTTTGATATGCCATTATCATTATCCTTTTAATTTTTTAAATATGATTCTATTTAGTTCTTTAATGTATTTTGAATATCTACTGGAAGTTGTCTTCTAATTCCATTATCTAGCCCCTCAGAGATATTTTTAAATTAATTGTTTCTGCATGTATGTCATACTTTCTTGTTTCTTTGTAAATCTGATGTTTAGAAAATATAATAAGTATATATTCTGATTTTGCCTTGTCTCCAGGATTGGTTGTTGTTTCTTTCTTTATTTGGTGACATACTTGGACTCATTCTATAGAGTCTGATCTTTCCTTCAATGTGTGGCAGTTACTGCCTCTGCTCAATTTTTCTCTTTCTTCTGAATTTCTAAGCCAGACTTTCCAGAGATAGGTCAATATTTCTGATTGGTCAGAGACTGTGCTTAAACTACCCTCAGACAATAAAGCTCCCATCATTTGCCAGCGGATTTGTGGGGGGGGGGGGTTAGAGAATCCTTTCAAAGTATAGGCAATTTACAGGTGTTTCCTGGCTTTTATTTTTTGTAGGCTTTGCCGTGTCGCTCCTGTGTACCAGGACTTCACATTCAGCCAGTGAGAGAGAGACAATTAGGGACCTCTCTTGGTGTCTCCTAAGCATGTGAATTCCGTTGTGTGTATAAATAGCCTTCCTGACCACAGGACAGTGAAATCACACAGAAGTTTAACATAGTTGTCCTGTTGTTTTATTTTATTTTATTTTTATTTTTTGCATAGTCTTTACATTTTTAGCTCGGGTACTAGTCTGCTGCTTGACACAATTGGGATCACAATCTCAGGCTAGTGGCAATGTTACCAGCCAGCCGAGTGCCGTCAAGTCGGATCCGACTCGTGGCGAGCAATGTTAGATTCCCTTAAATCTTTGCCACCAAGATTAATACTGTTTCAACATCACATCTGGGAACGTGCCATGCTCCAAAAATAAGTCAACTCCACTGCCAGCAGAGATTCTAGTTTTTATATTAGGCACAGTTGTTGAAACACTGAGTTGATGAAGCTGAGTGTGGTGGGACAAGAGCAAACACAGACTAAAAACCTGTGGAGTCCCATTGCTGTCATGTAACCTTCAGTAGTTTTTCTTGAATTAAATCTTCCAAATTGTCATATGTTTTTGGTCAGCTTTCAGAGAGCTTCAATGCTTCATTGTTTGGGACACTTTTATTTAGTTTTATCATTACTTTTTGTAGAGAAGATTAGCTGAGCTCTTACTCTGCTGTTCTAAATGTTCTGCTTCCACATTTACCTTTTTTTTTGTCAGAAAAGGTAAACACTTACCCAAAGCCGTTAATTGGTTTCTAGTTATGTATTGTTGGAAAAATAAACAAATAGCAACCACCACCACCACCAAAACCTATATCACATGGCCTCCTCTTGCCTCAAGGGATACTGAGGAAGGAGGATAGGAATTAGCTTTGGTAGTCCATATAGTGAAGGCAGCTGGTATCCACCATCTGCTACTTGGAAACACCATGGGGCAGTTCTGCTGTGTCTTATAGGTTTATTATGAGCTGGAATGGACTCAGTAGCAATGTTTGTTTGTTTTCTTTCCTTTTTTTTTTTGGTAGTGAAAAAATGCATGCCTGAGAAGATGGATTTGGAGTCAGATGGACAGCAATGTCTGTCACACCTCTCCAACTACTGTTGTCCTGAGTATAAAAACAAATATCCTTTTTAACACTCTTAGAGTATCATTTCAGGAAAATTGGACTTCAATTTCATTGAGACTCAAGTTCAAAGGCTTAGAAAGAAATCTAATAATTCTGTAAGGCACACAAAGTCTGAGGTTAAACGACACACCTTTTACCATAGCTTTATTATGTACTACAGGAACCCTGGTGGTTCAGTGGTTAAAGCACTTGGTTGGTAACTAAAAGTCAGCAGTTGGAACCCACAGTATTACTGGTACAGTTTCACACCAATAACTACCAGGATAGAGGCAATGATGATTCGGTGTCAGAATCCTAACTGTTACTTTCCATGCAGGCTTTCTGTGTTCCATCTGAATGAATGCACCCACTGCACAGACACACTTCACACGTCAGTGAAGATTTGCATGTTGCTATGACACTAAACAGGTTTCCGTGTAGCTTCTAGACTAAGACAAACCGAAAATAAAGACCTGGTGATTTACTTGCCAAAGCCAACCAGTGGAAGCTCTATGGATCGCAACAGTCTGCACCGTAACTGATCACTGGGATACGAGGAGGACAGCACAACACAGGCTGTGCTTTGTTCTCCCGTGCATGGTGTCCTTGTGAGCCAGGGGCTGACTCAGGGCTGGCTAACAACGACAGCTGCTGGAATACTTCTGAGAGCTGTTATTTGCAAGCCTTGTGCCTTGTCAAAGGAGTCCAAAGAGTACAGTGGTTGCATGCTCAGCTCCTTCCCCAAAGGGTGGTATCTCTAACCCACCAGCTCCTCTACGGAATAGAGAGATTGCAGTCTGCTACTGTAAAAATTTACAGCCTTGGAACACCTGTTGGTCAGTTCTGCTCTGTCCTACAGAGTGACTATGAGTCAGAGTCTACTGGATGGCAGTGGGTTTGCTTTTTTGGTTAATTGTATATTAGCCTTGTGAAACTGAGTAAGTTACTAAATCTTCCTATCCTTCAGTTTTTCTGTGTATCCAGTGTGGTTAAGGATGATTTTTCGTTTTGGAATTGCAGTAAGGATTATGTACCTACAGAACACTTTGCCCAGTGTCTGACTCCTGGCGAGTTTGTAACAAATGTTAGCTCCTTGTGCTCAGAGGGCACTTCCCAACACCCTCAGATTAGCTTAATGTAGAGTTTTCTTTTTTTCCCTCACAGAATATTTTCCAGTTATGATAAAAGTAGAGGAAGAATGCTTTAAGTCTATGTTACCCACAGAATACTCCAAGGAATTGCTTTGTAGTGTATCCCATGTGGAAGAATGCCTGTTTTTCATATGTGGAGCTTAATTTAGGCCAGACGTCAACTAATGCTACAGTGAAAGTTCTTTTTCCTTCCAGAACTGAGTCGTGGGCGCAACAGGTATGCCTTGGAAATGAAGGATAACTTTGTGTGTGAGCTGAAGAGGTCTTGCTGGATTATTTAGTACTTGAGATATGAGACTAGAAGGAAGGGTAACAAGTGGATTGATACAAAAACATTGTGTTTTAGTCAGTCAGGGCTGCGCTAACAGAAATACCACAGAGTGGGTGGCTTTAACAAAGAAAGGTTTATTCTCATATGGTCTGGTGGGCTACAGGTCTAAATTTAGGATATCTGTCACAGGGGAAGACTTTCCCCCTTGTTGGCTCTGGAGGAAAGTCTGGTATTGCATCAGTCTTTGTCCAGGGAGGGTTTTGGCACAGGAACCTTAGGTCTGAAGGATGTGTTCTTCTCCCGGTTCTGCTTGCTTATTGGTGTGAGGTTCCCCATTCTCTGCTTTCTTCCCATTCCTTTTATCTCTTGTAGGATGAAAGGATTAAGGGTGGGATGAGCCGTACTCCAGGGGAACTCCCTTTGCAGAGGAGCAGGGAGAAGTGATCCTATGAAGGGATTTATAGTCCTACCCTAATCCTTGAACACACAGCACAGTAAAATCACAAAATGGAGAACATAGAACACAGGGAATCATGGCCCAGCCACATGGCTACACATATTTTTTGGGGGATGCAGTTCAATCTATCACATATTGCATTAAAAAATAAACTGATTGTCAGCTGGCGTTACTATATGTTTGTATAGTTCTTCTAATAAGCCCTGGTGGTACACTGGTTATGTGCCCAGCTGCTAACCAAAAGGTTGATAGTTCAAACCCATCAGCCATTCTGTGGGAGAAAGATGTGTCAGTCTGTTACATAAATATTACAGCTTTGAAAACCATGTGTATGTGACAGTTCTATCCTGTCCTGTGGCTTCACCAAACATCAGAATTGACTCAATGGCAAGGAGTTTTTTTTAAAATAGTCATTCTACATGCATAGTGTTTATATTTCTGTATTTATAATCTACAAAATAGATTGCTCATATCATAAAATGAGAATTTACTTAGGGATAATTGGAAAGGAAATGAAAAAATAAATGAGAATCCGTGAATATACTAGGAGCAACTTGTCTATCAGAAAAAAATGTATCAGTAAGTAGATACACATTCCATAACACAATTTCATTTTCAATCAGCCAAAAGTAATTGATAAAATTAGCTGTAGTGAGAATAAAAAATATTTCAAAGATAATACGCTTTCTAAATTGTTGATCATTGTAGATATCTTGCAAATTCTAAATTAGAAGAAAGTATTTTTCATAATAAAGTGATGTTTGTAAATATATATATTTAGATTAATTTGTATATATATATAAAGTTTATACATATAGTGGTACAATATAGTAGGGATATTTATCACAAGAAACCAGAAATTTTGTGAGGAATCAGGAATGGAAATAAAGCTACTTCCAAACAATTTCATTTTAATGCAAAGCAATGAGACCTATTTTCTGTTACAGATATCGCAATTTCTACAGTTTTTGCCAAAGTTTCCACCCATTGCTTATTATTGCACTGTTTCTCCAAAGGAAAAATGTCTGAGCATGTCACTTCTGATGATACAGACAATGTGAATAAATTTGCTCCTTTGTAAGTGAGGGTGGGATGGGGCAGATGCAGATAGGAGCACTTACTCGTTCTCTACTGGCCTGGCAATGATAACATTTTTATAACTGGCTTCTGCAATTTAGGTCACAGCTTTAACTCTGTATCCCATTCATTTCCCAATTTTATTCTTGCAAATTGCTAGCCACCTTTCCAGTGCTTCTTTCCTACCTCCTAATGGCCGAACAATAACTTCCCTGTTTCCTGATTACCTGAAACCAAGATCAGGAATGGTACCTAATAAATCCTCAAACTCTGTACTAGCCTTGTATGATCATATAGTGATTTAGGAAAATGTAGTCAAAACATATGAGAGGTAAAAATGTACAGACCTTTCAGCAAAATCCACTCCAAGGAAAAGGTCCTAAGTAAGACACATATCAGTTGTGTCATGCTGGTACGATTTCATTATGTAGGCATGGCAATGATGTAATTCCCCCTTAGACAAGTTGAGTGGGGGTTGATAAAATCCTAATTCACTGCTTCATAACCCTGAAAGGGGGTACACAGAAGCTATAATGAAAAAGTAAAGAAATGGTAACTGAGGCGCAACTTACTGAACAGAAAAACACGAATCAAAATGATGAGAAAGATGAGAAAAAGACCGAATTTCTAGATGTAAAACAGTTTTATTCTTCCAGGGTAACACATCTTGTTCCACAAAAATCTTGCTTTAAAATACCCTGCAATCCAGTGAAATTGGGTCGAAGATTTGGCCTCATTCATGTGGCAAGCTCAAGGATTCGAGTATTCATTTGCAAATTTCTGCCATCCTATGCTCCTGTATTGGCGTATATTATTTTATTATTTAAACTTGAAGTAAAAGATGGATTAAACATTCTCTGGGCTAGATGTATAGTAGGACCATAATTATACTAAGGCCCAATAGAGTGTGGCAGTTAAGTGCCAGACTCTGGTATCAAGCTACATTTGAATTTCAGCTTTGGTATTTACAGAAGTATCTGAGTCATGGGTGAGTATTTTATCTGTGTCTTCTTTAATGTTCTTATTGTGAACATAGGAACAAGGATAGTACACAGCAAGACCGTACCTAGGATGTGCTCTGTGTTTAGTCCTACATCTGAAACAGTGAAATAATAACCCAGGCTCAGAGATCTAACTGGTTCAGTAGACAAATGTCACATGCACACACACACACACAACATTTACTGTTGTCAGTGGTGATTGTTGTCATTAGGTGGGGTCATGGATTAAATGATGTTCACCCCAAATATCTGTCAACTTGGCTATACCATGGTTCCCAGTATTGTGTGATTGTCCACTGTTTTCTCATTGGATGTGATTTTCTTGTGGAAGTGCTATCCCTATGATGTGGACGAGGTAGGATGAATGGCAGCTATGTGAATGAGGCAGAACTCAAGCTACAAGCTTATGTTATGTTTCCTATCAAGCTCTTTTGAGCTATAAAAGAGAGAAGTGAGCAGAGATATGAAGACTTCATACCTAAAAGAATCAAGAACTAGGAGAAGAGCACATCCTTTGGACCTGGTGTCTCTGTGCTGAGAAGCCCATCTACCAGGGGAAGATTGATGACAAAGACCTTCCTCCAGAGCTGATAGAGACAGAAAGCCTTCCCCTGGAGTGCATGCCCAGAATTGGGACTTGGAGCCTACTAGACAATGACAGAAATATACATACATATGTATGTATGAACATATATATATATACACATATGTATTTTGTCAAATCCATCCACTTGTGATATTTCTGTGATAGCAGCACTAGAAGACTGAGACAGGTGGTGCTGAGTTGGTTCTGACTCACAGCGACCTTGTGTGCCACAGAATGCAGCACTATCTGGTCCTCTACCGTCCCCACAATCTTTTCAGTGTTTGCGCTCATTGTTGCAGCCACTGCATCAACCCGTCTCATTGAGGATCTTCCTTTTTTTTAAATTGTTTTGCTGACCCTCTACTTTTCAGCCATGATGCCCTTGTCCAGGGTCTGGTCCCTCCTGATAGCATGTCCAAAGCATGTGAGAAGAAGTCCTGCTATCTTCACTTTTAAGGAGCATATTCTGCCAGAGCTTTTTCCAAGACACATTTGTTCCTTATTCTGGCAGTCCTTGGTATATTCAGTAACGTTTGCTAACACTATAATTTAAACAAATCAATTTTTCTTTGAGCTTCCTTTTTCATTATCAGATTTTCTCACATGCCTGTGCCCATTGTTGTCAAGTCAATTCTCACTCATAGTGACCTAAAAGGACAGAGTAGAACTCTCTCACTGGGGTTCCAAGGAGGGTTACCCAGTGGGTTCAAACTGCTGCTCTTTTGGTTAGCAATCATAGCTCTTAACTACTGTGCCACCAAGGTTTCCACATGATCATGAGGCAACTGAAAGTACCATGACTTGGATGAGGTGTACCTTAATCTTCCAAGTGATAGCTTCATTTATTAACATTTACAAGAAATCTTTTACAGCAGATTTGCCCGTGGCAGTACATCCTTTGATTTCTTAACTACGTCTTCCATAAACACTGATTGCAAACCCAAGTAAAACAAAATCCTTGATAATATTAATACTTTCTCCCTTTATCATGATGCTGCTTATTGGTCCAATTGTGACGATTTTTGTTTTATCTTTATATTGCTGTGTAATCTATAATGAAGGCTGTAGTCTTTAATCTTTATCAGTAAGTGCTTCAAGTCCTGTCAGAGGTATGGTCTACAAATGCATGACCACCCCAAATCAAATTCTAGGGTTGACATGGGGAGACTATTGCCTCTAGTAATTGGAGTGATACCCTTCCTGTTGAATAGTAAAAATAATGGATGTTTACTACAAATGTTTGGTGTAACTAATTCAAATAGCTGAAAGCAGTAAGCATTCTATCAAAACGGAATTCCTAAGGGGACCCTGAGCATTTGGGTGATCCAAAGGGCCACAGTCAGTGACACCCCTCATCTTCATACTGTCATTTTCTTTATCAGCAAAAATTGCTTTCTCTTATTGAAATACCGTTATACAATGAATAAGGGAATGGAATAATTTTTTGCAAGTAAATTGTTCTTTTATTAGCTCTTTCAATATAGTAGGATATTGTTTGGTGTTCACTTCAACAGAACGAAGAATTTTCAATAAATTGAATACATATTCTCAATATAGTTTTCTCCTAAACAATCGTTTCCACATTTTTTCCCCTAATTATTTCTAATAAACTATAGATGGAAGTGGATTGTTATAAAGGCAGATTATATTTTCCTATAAAATAGTGTTATAATTCTGGGATAACTTACTGACCAAAGACTTGTGAATACAAATATAATATAAAATCAAAGATCACCATTCATAAACTTTTATATTTAAGTAATTAAATTATTGTCCAAATAATACAGTTTTAAAGAAGTGGGTCTATTTTTTCTGTACTTATTAAATATTCATGAGGCTGATATGTGTGTATATATATAAAACTGTTGTAAATTTGTTCACAATTCTGACTTATATTAGCAATGCACTTGAGATATTTACATTATATGTAGTCAAGTTAATAATAATTTTATTTAACCATAAGTTTTATTAATAAACTAACTTTTCAAATATTTATTGTCTATTACACATCAGGAGCCCTGGTGGTACAGTGGTTAGGAGCTACAGTTGCTAACCAACGTGTCTGCAGCTCAAACCAACCAGCCCTTCCTTGAAAACCCTATGGGGAATTTCTATAGCATCTTATATGGTTACTAGCAGTCAGAATTGACTTGAAGGCAATGGTTTGTTGTTTTTTTCATTAAATGTTAGGCACTTTTTAACAGATGTAATATAAGAAAGTGGAGAAGAGTATCCACTGTTTTAGCGGAGCTAATATACAAACATTCAAGTAAAAATACAATTTGGAGGAAGGATACCAGCCATACTGGAAGAATTAACAGGTGCATTTATTTTTAAGAGAAATGCAGTATCTCTGAATGAGGCTATCTGTAAAGAATCAGTTTTTCTTTTTTCATTCATTATTTTTATGGCAAGCAAAGGCATTTTAAAATTATCTTGATGGTTTTGGAAATACCTCAGAATCCTGCTACTTTTCCTTGTTACTTTATTCCCAGTTTCCTGGTTCCTAACACTCAACAAGAACTCAGAAAAAGAGCTATTTCATCATTAGCATCGGTTTCTAATAAGAAACCCTCCAAAACATTTCAAAAATTATTGCCAGCACAGTACTCTGAGCCTTTGTGAACAAGGAATTCAAAGTTCAGGGCACTAAAAGAAGTGAGACCAGAGATACTGCTGTTAATTAAGGAGCTTTTGAATAACTGTAACAAACTGTTTTGAGCCTCTATGTACATTTATCTCTGAGAGTTAATTTACAAATAAATAACTTCTAAAAAACCATTTATTCTCATGGCTCACCACCGTAAGCCATGTCTGGGTTTGATAATTGGATCAAAACATAAGCGTTCATGGATGGGTTGTAGGAGGCATGAAAATTATGATTGCTGTATTATTAGCTTGATCTGCCATCACACATAACTTGGAGTTAGGAAAAACACAATATTTGCATTAGCTGATGTTTGAATTGCGTGCATTTCAAAATCACAAATTTCAACATCATCATGCATTCAACAATCAAATTATTTCACACAGGAGATTCTATCCTAGATAGACACATCTCAGGTAATTGGATTAAATGGAATAGAAGAAGGCCCTGCAGGTGTAGGTGAGTGCTCAGCTTGCAGGCCACCTCTCTGGGTAGGCTATTGAGAGAAGTTGTGTTTCCTTTTTAATCTTTGTGTGTTTTCAAAACATACATAGCATTGCCAGGAGTGATGTTGAGTAAAGTCTTTAAAACAGTAATGGAATAATTCAGTTAAACAGGGCATGTTGTGTGGGTTTTAAAAAGCAATATTCAAATTAGTTAACAGATTACCATCTCTACAGGAACATTATTTTTAACTGATATTTGAAGATTTTGTGATTCATCTTGGATACAAAAAATTTTTTCTTGCATTTCTTTCAAGAGTTTTTTATTTAGTGGAGATGCTCCTCATAAGAGATGGAGGGTTAAAAATAAAATGTCATTATTATCTTCAAAGTGGTTACATTATAGCAAAATAGATTTTAAAATATAATCTACAACCAATGTAGTCTTTTAAAAATTCTCATAGGCAATCGGTTTCATGAAAACTTGTTATATCACTTCTACTTCTTCATTCCACTCATATTTATCACTATTTTCTCTCACACTACTGAGATCTTGCCAAGTGTTGCTATGAAGATTCTAATAAAATTGCAATGACGAATTTATTAAGTATATGAAAGTATTTGAATATGAGCACTTTTATTGTCCCACACTCCAGTTGTTGCACATGGATGGCACTTTGGGAAAGGCCACACATGCCTTTTCAGTCTACCTTGGTCTAATTGCTTTCTCCCTTGTCTGTTGGCCAGGATCCCACCACCAGCAGCTCAGGCTATACTTGTTTTGCTTTCTCTTTCTAGAAGAAGAGACCTCTTAGAAACCCGCTTGGCTTGCTCTCTACATAACGGGTGTACATAGCAGGAGTGCACTGTAATTTAGTCAGGGGGAGAGGAATTTAGTCACGCTATGTAGGTAAGCCATACTACTTTTTCATGTAACTTTTTGTTTCTTGGCTGGAGTGTTCTTTCCCTTGGATCTTCTTAAGGCCTTTCTTGTCTTTCCAACCGTCTTTCAATCACAGCTCTATCTACTATATTTTGTAATGCTTTTAGCAACAAATAAACTAACAGAGAAAGGAATCTCAAACTCTAGTAAGCAAGAGAATTATCTGGAGAGCCTGATAAAGCAACATATCTCTGGTCTTAGACTTTGACTCTGACTTTGACTTAGACTCTGACTCAGTAAATCAAAGAGAAGATGAAAGATTGACTTAGGTTTCTAAGAAGTGCTTCCAGGTGATGTTTGTCCATGGATTACACTTTGAGCAAAACTACGTTATTATGACTAAGATATTGTAACAGAAACATTCAGTGAAATCACAGTAGAAATACTCAGTGGTCTCCTTTATCTATAAATGCAGTAAAGAAGAGGACCTACTTGAGTTGAGTCATGAGAGATTATTAGATATTCTTCAGGTCTGTGACATAGCAAAGGGAAAAGGGTATTCCAGCAGAATAAGCAGGTTAAATCCGGGCAAGAAAGGGTACATTAAAGAAGGAAACTGTTTGCATGACTGGATGGCAGAACACGAAAACAAACAACAAACAAAAAACAACCAAAAAACATGGATTAAGACTAGAGAAGAAGGTAGAGGCCAGATCATAAGTGATCATACTTTGTATTCTAGATAATTCTCTAGACATTGTGTGGTAATGAAAAAAATATGAAAAACATTACATTTTAGGAAGAGTATTTGGCAGAAGATGGCAAATAAATCACTAGTAGAAGACAGTTGCAGAAGGAACAGTTAGGAAAAAAAACCAAACAAACTAGTTTTCCCAGTGAGTGATGATGAGGACTTGAACCAGCCTAGTGAAAGGAGAATGAGACCAGATAGGAGAACCATTTAGGGATGTCAGCACAACTGACTGAGGTTGAAAGAATGATTACAGGAAAAATAACAGCATGGGCGGAAAGCGGGGAGAAGGTAAGTTGATGAGTTTAGTTTTAGAAGACTGAGAAAAGGTTTAGAGATGTGGAGTCTGAAATTCCAGCTTTGGAGGACACGTATTTGAAGATGCAATGTAAGCAGTCAGCTCTGCAGGTCTAAAGCTCAGAACTTGCACTAAAAACACAAATTTTGGAGTCATCATGTAATCATGGTAATGAGACTAAAGTCATCTTTGGAGAGCATACAGAATGTGGAAAAATTCGTAGGAGAGAAAATCAAAGGCACATTAATGAATAGGTAAAAAGATAGGCTAAGAGAATTTTACCAAGGACAGTGGAAGCTTAATTAGAGAGATAAAAGGAGAACTGAGGGTCTCGAAGATGCCAAAGAATGCAGTTTCAAATGACTTGGAGACATCAAATGCAATGAGTTCTGAAGAGAGTTCATTGGGGTTCAACAATTTGAAGATTCTAGGTGACTCTGGTGAGACTTCTTAACAGAAAAATGATGGATACTGAAATTTTAGTTAAGTACCTAAAAAAATAAAAGGTGAGGAATTTGACATAGTATAGAGACCTTTCTCTTAGAGACAGCCTGATTAGAAAACAGAAAAGCCAGATGGGGTGCTTCAGTAAGTCAAACCTCGAGTCAGCAAGATGATCTACAAGTTTATACCACTAGAGAGCCAAGACTGGGACTCACTTGGAAGTCACGAGAAGAATACCATGGGCCGGAAGGAGTATGTTCACAGTATGAACTTAGAAAGGCGGAAGGCATGGCTGTTACGGAGATGGAGAGAAATCCTCAACAAGCAAGGATTACTCCTTGAGCTCTTCCAAACACATCAACTAAAACATGTGTTCAAAACTTCTGAGAACACCAACTCAAAAGCCTGATTTTGTAACCAAAAGTTGGCAATTAGTAGTTGAAACCACATGCGTTGTCTAAAAACCACTCACGAGTACTTTGACATGTATTATATATAAGAGAATACATAACTCTTATCTGAACCAAAATGAAGGGGAAACTAAAGCTATTCACAATAATTTCAATGATGTTTCTCCATACCAAATGATATTGCAAGTCCAACAAATAATCTTTTGAGCAGTAATAGCTCTTCACATTTCCTTATCTTTGTTCATTGTTTTATATACATGTATGTATTTCACTACAAAGAAACTAATGATTCTAACTGCTTACCATGCCTTTATTTCTCTATGCCCCCCTGTTGTTAGAGAACCTTGTAGCATAGTGCTTAAGTGCTATGGCTGCTAACTAAAAGGTCAGTAGTTTAAATCCAACAGGCATTCCTTCGAAATTCCATGGGGCAGTTCTGTTCAGTCCTAACGGGTCACTATGAGTTGGGATCAACTCAACAGCAACAGGACTGGCCTTGTCTGTCTCACGCTGTTGTTAGGTGTCCTGTTCTGAACCATCTTCATCACCACAGTTATGCTTGAGCTCATTGTTGTAACCACTGTGTCTGTACATTTTGTTGAGGGTCTCCTACTTTTTTACTGACTCTGCTAAATATGATGTCCTTCTCCAGGGACTGATCTCTCCTGATAAGGTATCCAAAGTACCTGACATGGAGTCTCTGCAGGTCACGGTATATTCAATATTTTTTGTTAACACCGTAATTCAAAGACATCAATTCCTCTTTGATCTTCCTTAAGTCACTGCTCAGAATTCACATACATATCAGGTGACTGAAAATATCATAGGTTGGATTAGGCTCACCTCAGTCCTTAAAGTGATGCCTTTGCTTTTTTACACTCCAGAGAGGTCTTTAGCAGCAGATTGGTCCAATGCAATGCATTGTTAGATGTCTTGACCACCGCTTTCATACGTGTTGATTGTGGATGCAATTAAAATGAATGACAACTTCAATCTTCTCTCCACTTATTATTGTGTTGCTTATTGATCCAGTTGTGAGGATTTTTATTTTCTCCATACTGAAGGCTATAATCTTTTTTTGCTTTAAGCCCTCTTCCGTTTCAGCAAGCAAGCTTATGTTATTTGCATAATGCAGTTTGTTAAGGTGTATTCCTCCCGTCCTTATGTCACGTAGTTTTTCATATAGCCAAGCCTCTCTTCTCAAATTATTTGCTCAGTACAGAGAATAGGTCACTGTGGTAAAATGACACAACCTTGATTCACAGCTTCTTTAACTTTAAATTGAATAGTGTCTCCTTGTACTATTTATTTGAATGACTTCCTCTTAACTCTATATACAGGTTCTTCATGACCACATTTCAGTGTTCTGGAATTCTCACTTCTTCACAATGTTGTCCATAATTTGTTATGATCCACATAGTGGAACAGCTTTGCAAAGTCAATGAAAGACAGGTAATCATATTTCCGCTATTCTCTGCTTTCAGGTAAGATTCATCTAACATCAAACTTATGGGAGCAGGGGTCATTAAATTATCGCCTGTGGACCCAAGCTGGTTGGTGGTCTGCCTTTGTAAAACCCATGAACTAAGAATGGTTTGTGCATTTTCAGTCCAATTTTTGTTCTTCCTTTTATTGTGTTAAATATACATATAACTTAAATTTGCTTTTTTCCCCCTTCTGTTACTATTTTTGGCTGTACAATTCAGTGTCATTAATTACACTCACAGTGTTATGCCACTGTCAGGAATATATATTTCCAGAACTTTTTTCATCATGGTTTTAATATTTTGAAGCATTCTACAAAAATATAACAAAGAAGAATACATGACACAGAGTACACGTAGATCACAAATCTTAAAATATTTACTACATTGGAGTTTGCCAGAAAAGCTTATTGACTCCTGGTCTAGATAGACAATAATGACAGGAATGTAGAGAAGTGGATGGAGTTGACATATAGTTATACGGACAGATTCCAGTGACGGGTTAGTTCAGGGTGTGAAGAATAGAGGAATTTAAAGGGAGACATTTAAGTTTCTGATTTTAACAACTGTGTCACTGGAAATGTCAGTAAACAAAAGGTAAAATAGCGGGAATAGAATGATTTACTGAGAAAGAAAATGCAGAGTTCTGTTTTGGGTACTGTGGTGGAATGTTTCCACTTTCTTGATGCTCAGTGTTGTAACACCATTGCTATATTTGGGGTATATGCTATATTCTGTTTTATGAATCTACCTTCCAAGTCATAGTAAGTCAAAATATCCTCTTCCAATCCTTCTTTGAAACTTGGATTTAGTCATATGATATTATATCTGTGGGTCACATAAAGCTATGAAAGCTGCTGACTGGCTATTGAGTAAGTTGAGAGAAGGATTCTCCCAGATCTTTTCCATTAAAAGAGTGTTGTCAACAGACTTCAGACATCATGGATGGGGTGATGGTGGGGAAACTTAAGTTTGTAGCAGCCTGTGAACAGTAGCTTCTAGAGTTGAGTAGTAGTAGCAGCTGCGGTAGTTTTCCCAACAGATTATGTCTGTTTTTTGGTTTGATAGCTACCCTAGAAACTTTGCCTTGAACTTGGTTCCCCAGCCCTCTCACTAATTCTGTGAACTTCTCAACATCCTTTTAAAAACTTCTTTTTGATTCTTCAGCCAAAGTCAGTTTCTGTTGCTTGCAACTAAAAACCAAGACTGATAAAGACATTTCATTTGATATGCCTGTGGGACATTTAAGTGAAGATATTACGTAGTTAGCTGTATACATCTGAAGCTCAGAAGAGAAGTCTTGGCTGGAAAGAGAAATTTGGGAATTGTTAGGCTATGAATGTTATTTAAAACTGCAGGAGGGAATAAGATTGTTTAGGAAAAGATTATAAAGGGAGGACTCAGTACTGAAACTTAAAAAAAATTAACATGTAAAAACGAAGCTGAGAAGGAGGTTTAATCTTTCATCCTTCTGTGGTCTCATACATGGGAGAAAGCTGTTGCAGTTTGTTTTCCTGAGAATTTATAGCTTTGCAACCTATATGGGACAGTTCTACTCTATTCCACGGGGTCAACATGAGTTAAAATTGACTTCAGATTTTACATTTCTTGGTGATTCTATACATTTTATGCCTACAATACTTTGTACCTTGTACGTCACATTAGCTGTTTATCCACCTGCATGCAAATTATCTACTTGATTTTAGTTCCTTGAGGGAAAGAATTAAGGTAGCAAGCATAATGCTTTAGCCAGAATAGAGGCTCACTATATGAGGACTGCCAATTAAGTTCCAGAATTCACCCTGTAAAAAGTGCTACATACCTCATTGCTGAAGATCACTACAGTCACCTTCAAAGTACTCCCCTTGGAAAGCTATGCACTGATGCCAGCACCCAGTCCACCCTTCAAAGCAATTTTGGACCTCTTTTTCTGGATTTTGGATCTCTTTTTCTGGAATGGCCATCAGACCTGTCATCTTATCACACTTGATGTCCTGAATGTTGTCAAAATATCTTCCCTTCAATATTACCTTTATCTTTGGGTAAAGAAAGAAGTCATTGGGAGCCAGACCAGGTAAGTAGGGAGGGTATTCCAATACAGTTATTTGTTTGCTGGCCAAAAAAATCCATCACAGACAGCTAGCTATACCATTAAGTTTGTGAACTTGCTGCTGTGCTACCGTGTGCAATGGCCATTGAAAAAAGTGTTCCAAAATTGCTTTGAAGGGGGGACTAGGCAACTGATGGTGCAGAGCTTCCTGAGGGGCATATTTTGAAGCTGATTGTAGCACTTAGAATAATGAAGTTCATGGACTTAATTGTCAAACCTTGTGCATATTTACTTGAAATAATTTCTTTCTTATTACATGATTCCCTCCTCAGATTTATTTTAAAAATATTTTTCAAATAAAACTGTTTCTAACATGATTGTTTTCCTTATTCTGTGTGTTATCTACTGGTCTATTGGCAAAAAACTTTATGGAAAACAATTGTTATTCTCTTACACTTTTAATCATTTCACCTAGGCCACAGAAAGATGATTATTGAGCTATTTGTTTTAGAATTCTGTTTGGAAGCCTTACTTGGGGTATCGTCTGTTCTTGTTAATTTTCTATCATATATATGTATATATATATATATATATATACATGTGATGTATATGTGTGTATATATACATATATATACACACATATATACATCACATGTATATACATGCTATTGGATGTTTATAGTAACATATCATGGTATATATATATACATACATATATATACATGTCTTCCAATAAGGCTGTCCTATTTTTGACTGTAACCGTGGCCATGTTTGTGAAGCCATAGTGGCCGTATTTATCACAATTTTTAAATTAGTCTGGACAAACAGCCATGAACAGTTACACAATTCCACAATGTACAGAAGTTAATAAAGTTTATTATCAAAATGGGTGTTCTGTTTGCCAAACATTTAGAGCATTATGTGAAATTTACAGTACACCTAATCATCCCACTGAGAGAACAATATGATGTTTAATCCCCAAATTTGAGACAGCTGGATCTATTGCCAATCAGACTCAACAAACTGGGTGTTCCAATGAAAATGTGGCCACCTTTCCTCAGAGTGTGTGGGAGAATCCATCCCAATCAATTTCTCACTGAGCATAAGAGCTGGGCTTTTCTGTAATGATGATTTGGTGGATTTTGCATCTGGACTTGAAGTTTTATTCTTACAGAATCATTTTAACTCAAGAACTGAAATCCAATGACCATAGATTGCACCATTGGTTTGCTGACTGGGCTGTGGAACAATTAGCAGTTGATTGTCCTTCAGGCTGAAAAATCATCTTCAGCTATGAGGCCGATTTTTGGATGAATGGTTTTGTTAACAAAAAACACTGTCACATCTGGAGCCACTGGAATCCAATGGAGATTCAAGAACATACACTACAACCCCAGAAAGTTCCTGTTCGGTGTGGATTTTCATCTGGCAGAATCACTGGCCGTTATTTTTTTCCAGGATGAATGAGAAGATGCTGTGACTGTCAATGGCAAAAGATATTAAGCTATGATAAATGGTTAATTTGGGCCCCACTTGGAATGTGCCTCAGCTGCCATTTACCCAAAGTTCTTTTCCACACATAATGTCATCAAATGCACTTCAAAATAATAAAACAATTGAAACTGTGTCTCCTACACAACTTGTTTTATTCAAGTTCAAAGACAGGAAACCCTTATTGGAAGACTTTTATGTCACATATCTGTTTTTGTTCTTCTATGAAAATATCAGAAGTTGGATAATTTTCCAAGATTTGAAATATGTTCAGAACTAACAATTGATTAGATAGTCCAATTATCCTTATTACTATTTTAAAACAGGTACAAATAATTAAGGATACTGTGATTCATGTTTGTTTAAAATTTCCTCTGAAAGGTTCACACCACAGTTTTTCCTGAGTAGTAGGTAGTGCACTTATGTATAATACATATGTATTACACATATATTTGAAATAATTTATGCATGAATGAGAATTTGTATCTTAAAGTCAACTATATAAGTACTAGTATCACAAGGAATTCAGTTAATGCAAATAGAATTGGAAAATAATTGTTTTCAGTGACTTATCCTGTTATTACCTCTAATAGCCCTATTTCTGAAATCTATTTTATAAAAACTCAATTGTGTTTTATTTGTTTGATATGAATTTATATGTGGAAAAGGAAGCATCTCCTAATTTTTATGAAAATGTATCACATTTTCTACTAAAGAATAATTTTTAGCAGGTGTTCTCAAGGACACTGTGAAATAGCTTGCTTTAGACCTGAATCCTGTTTTATTCCTTCGGCCTAGCCTCCCTTGTAGTTTTCTGTATACCTGACACTTTGTGATTCCTCTCTAATAACACAGAGAGTTTGACCAGACCTTGCTAACCAAAACCAAAACCAAAACAAAGCCCTTTCCTGTCAGATAGATTCCAAGTCGTGGTGAACCTGTGTGTCCTAGTAGAATTGTCTTCCATATGCTTATAGTGGCTGAATTTTTTGAGAGTAGAACTTCAGGCCCCTGTTCTAAGATATTTCTGAGTGGACTCAAACCACCAACCTTTTGGTTAGTAGCCAACTTTTTGTTTAGTAGCTGAGTGCTTAGCTGTTTGTGCAGCCTAGGAACTAGGACCCAGTGGTGGGTCAACAGTAAATCATTTTTTCAGCATTCTTCTGTATTGTCAAAGGACTTTTACACTTATTGTCTAATTTGATATTGGAAAGACTGACAAAAGTTAGGCCATGCAGGCATTTTTTTCTCATTTGACCATCCCAAGTTCACCTGCATAGTAATTTGCTTTGCTGAGAGTACAATTTTGATCTTCAGATTTTCATTATCTTTTGCCCTCTACCCTGTGTCAACAGATGAAAGAAAATAAGCCAAAGGGTTAATTCTGATCATGTCTTCAGCTACTGGTATACAAACCAAAGGCTGTGGTTCCAGGGACATTTCTTTGACTATATTGGAACTTTCAGACAAGAAGCTTGGAGAGTTCAATAATATATGCTTACTGCAATTATTGTTTTATTTTTTTTTATTGAATAAAAAAATGAAAGTGTACATATTCTGTGCTTACCATATTGGGTTAAGAGAGGAGGAGTATACAAGTTGTGTCAAAGTCCCATTAATATTGATCTTCTTACTAATGTGTATTGTCACCAATTTCACCCTACCAAACTTCTAACAATTATCTAATCTAAACCCTCACCGCTTGCCTTCCCGCCCTCCCACCTTCCCCACCCTTGTAGCTGTCAAAGAGTCTTTTCTATTATGTATGAATATGCTTTTGAGTTTTTATCGTAGGGGTCTCATATAATAGTTGTCCTTCTGTTGCTGACTAGTTTCAAGTGGTACACATGTAACAAGTTATCCTTGGTGTGAGTGTATCCAAGAAATACAAGGTTTGACAGTTACCTTCATGAATTCATCCTAGACAAGGTGCTAAATGCGTCATTGCTAAAGATCACTACAGTCACCTTCAAAGTACTCCCCCTGGAAGCTATATACTGATGCCATGCCCAGTCCACCCTTCAGAGCAATTTTGGAACTCTTTTTTGTGGAATAGCCATAAGAGCTGCCATATTACCTTGATGTCCTGAATGTCATCAAAATGTCTTCCTTTTGATATACCTTTTGTCTTTGGGTAAAGAAAAAAGTCACTGGGGCCAGATCAGGTGAGTAGAGAGGGAGTTCCAATACAGTTACATGTTTACTGGCTAAAAACTCCTTCACAGACAACTATATAATTGCGTTTGTGAACTTGGTATCATAGCAGTGTGTACAATGGCTTTTTCAGAAAGAGTTCAAAAATTGCTTTGAAGGGTAGAGTACGCCCTAGTATCAGTACATAGCTTCCCAAGCCAGCCAAGTGCCGTTGAGTCAGATCCGACTCATGGCGACCCTAGGGGCCAGGGTAGAACTGACCCCCAGAGTATTCAAGAAGAAGAGAACTTCAAAGGTGACCATAGCAAGATTCAGCTATGTGGTATGTAGCACTTAGAACAATTAAGTTTGCAGACTTAATTGTCAGACCTCATGAAACAGGCAAAAGCATGCAGAAATGTTGAGAAACACTGAAGTTTGATACAAAAAAAAAATGTATCTATAAAAGGGAGCCCTCTTTGTTACACAGATACATGCACACAAATGTTTATTGCAGCACTGTCCACAATAGCAAAAAGATGGAATCAATCTAGGTTCCCATCAACAGATGAATGGATGAACAAACTGTGGTATATTTATACAATGGAATACTATACATGAACTGATAAAGAAAATGATGATTTTATGAAACGTCTTGTGACCTGGAACCAACCGGAACATATTGAGTGAAGTCACTGAACTGTGAAAGAACAAATCTTGTATGAAATCAGTATTTTAAGGACGTAAGAAAAGGCTTATGCACAGAAGACAATACTCTTCTATGGCTGCAAGGGTTGGGAGGGAGGGACATGGTTATTTATAGCTTAGACAGTTGACAGGAATTTGGTTAGGTAAAGGCAATGACAGCACACAGTAGAAGGAAAGTCAGCACAACTGGATTACACCATAAGCTAAAATGTTTTCTAAATACAACTCAACACTTTAAAGGACTGAGTAGCAGGGACAGGGGTCTGGTAACCATAGTTTCAGGGGATACTGAGATCAGTTGGCGTAACTAGTCTTTTCCTAAGAGATTGTTCTGCATCCCATATTGGTGAGTGGCACCTGGGGTCTTAAAAGTCAGCAAGCTGCCATCTAAGGAACATCAGCTGGTCCCAACCCACCTGGAGCAAATGGAAACCAAGAATATCAAACATAAGAAAATTATGACCTCAGGAGAAAGAAAGTTCTTGGAAGATTACATCAGGACAAGACCGGAAGAACTAGATGGTGCCCAGCCACCACCAAAGGCTGGCCTGACAGGGAACACACGGTAGAGTTCCTGACATAGCATAAGAAAAAGGAGTGTTCAGATCAAGAACTCTATTAGAAGACCAGGCCTGATAGTCTGCAACCTGAAGGATCCCCGAGAACAGGGCCCCTGGGCTTATACTAGCCCAGAGCTGAATCCAGTACTGCAGCCAACACTTCAGACAAAGACTGGACTGGACTGGACTAAGGAACACAGAGTACAGCTGGCAGTGTGTGCACTTTATGGTTTAAAATCTATACGAGGCCATTCAACTGCTTTCTTTTTAGAGAAGAGAGGAGAGGGTGCACAGGAGGGGAGAAGTGCTGGCTGGGTGGATAGTGGAAGTAAAGAGTGGGGAGTAAAGTAAGGAGGAAGTCAGAGTGGGAGAGCAGGTAGGCTTGAATAGAGGCAGATGCTCGGGGAATTATGTGGCCAGCTGGCTTGGATTGTAAGCTTTTCCTTAATCACAATAAAAAAATAAATAAAAAGGAGACCTCTGATTTTAGAGGGAAATAGCTATGTAAACAACATTGTCTTTTATACAGAATTAAGAGGACAATATAAGCTAAAACACAGAGCTGATATGTTAAGCTTCTGTTGAAAATCCTTACGTCATTCTTCCGAAAATCACGCACAAGCTGTTCCTGGGTTATGAGTATCTGACAACTCGTACTAAAGAATGCAAAACCAAAAAACCTGCTGCCTTAGCAGACACTGTAGCAAAACTGTGGAACAGAGTTGAACTGCTTCACAGAGTTTCTGAGGAGTACCTGGTGCATTTAAACTGTCAACCTTTTGGTTAGCAGACTTGTACTTAACCTCTATGCCACCAGGATTTTGTAAAGTCTATTATATTAAAAATTTGAGTTAAATATAATTGTTCATAGGAAGAAATGTGTGCAATATTTTGTGATGTTCATGAAAACAACATGTGGTTTAGAATGTTTCATGTTTTACATGCATAGGAAGGTAAAATATATGCTATATGCTAAGATAAACATTTGACTCACACTAAATAGAAAGCGTAGGTATTTATACATTAAATTTAAAGGCAGACTTAGGAATGGATCTCATTTGAAACTTGGAGACTGTCTGTAAAAGATATAACAAAGTATTCTTTCATCAGCAGTTGTGGCTATCTACAGTGAAAATAAATGTATTGTATTTCTTTTATAACTAACTTGCTGTTTGTATCTTTTCTGCCAACTTTTTAACCTCCTCCCTCCCATTATTTTCACAAGTGTGTTATGCCATTTTTTTTTTTTTAAACTTGCTGACTTCAATTGACGTCCCAAATCAAAACCAAACTCACTGCTGTCAAGTTGATACCAACTCATAGCAACCCTATAGGACAAAGCAGAACTATGCTACAGTTTCTATGGAGTGCCTGGTGGATTTGGACTGCTGACTTTTTGGTTAGCAGATGTAGCACTTAACTACCAGAGTTTCCAAGTCATAATCAAACTATGAAATAAGAAGATCTAACATGACCTAATTGTTTCACTTAAAATGATCTAATAAGGTTTCCAAAATCACTGTTGAGCCAATGTGCTCTTACTGATAAATAGAAACAAAAGCACAGTTTTAACTATTATTATTATTATTACTAGGAGACCAGCAAACTCATTCCATGATTTCTTGACCATGGCTTGTAACTTTATGGTATAATTACGATAAAAAAATAACATTTCCAAGACTATTTTTATACACATAAAAAGATTAGATAAAATGAAAAGAACAAAAGAAAATAAAAAAGAACGATGTGATTTACCTGTAAATATGGGAGGACAAGCAAATGAGGCCAAAATTTACTTCTAGAAATGTCATGAGACGTGTGTGGTATATGCATGAGCACATGATGGTAGAATGTTTTACTTCGTGCCATCATTTATGCATGTTGTATGTGTTTGTTATTTGCATGGTCACGGTACTTGAGAAAAAAAATACTGTGTAGTGGATAAGAGAGTGGCGTGTTTCATAAGGATGACATATCACATCCTCTGCTGAGAATCACTGATCTTTCAGACAGATTTAAACTTGGCCCAGATTGTCATTTTAGCCTTGTGTACGGCCATTCCCCTTGAAGGTCATTATGTTTCTGCCATTCTGAACTGTTTGCTGTTTCCTGAATTTATGGCTCAAATGAACTCCAGCCTCTTCTATTTCATCAACACTCATGCTCTGTGATCTTTGTAAGGTTTTTTCCCTAACTTCTCTCTCTAACAATACTGCAAATTTATATTTCTTTCTGTTGTATCCCTAAAATCTTGCAGAATGACAAAAAATAGCAGATGCATGAATAAATATTTAATGGAAGAATGAATGAATGTGTGCATTTTCCTAAGGTCAGAATGCTAGTTAATGTCAGTTTAAAAGAAAACCAGTGAAGGAATTCACTGATTGTGTTTCTGATTACACCTCCAACTGTTAGAGTAAGAGAAGCTGGCTTGATTGCAGACCATGAAGGCTGCTTCCATATTATAGATAAATTCATATTTTAAGAGTCTTTTATTTCATACCAGGTAGCCAAGGTCATCCGTCTTACAACAAGGAGGAAGAAGTGCCTAATAAACACTCTTCTTTCCAGGGAGACAAACATTTCTTAACCTTCATACACGCTTTAGAAGATAATGATTCATTGGTTGAAAGTTTCCTTTGTTTACTTTGTAAACCCCCAACTTCCCACCCCTAAAAACAATGTGGTCCACATTTTTAATACAAGCTCAATAGCTGCTCAAGTGACCTATTTACCACATCTGAGTCAAAATCTTGTCTTCTGAGGTCAAAAGACAATTAACTTCTGATTCTTTGGGGAGAGGAGGAAAATAATAAATAAACCTATTCCCTATGTAATTGTGCTACCAAAAGAGTTCAAGCTATTCTCTAAACTTTACACATAGGTCAACTGGAATAATTACTAGTAGTAATAATGCTTAATATTACGGATTTTAATGCCATTCCCTTAGGAAATCAAACCACTTTATACTCCTAATCTCATTAATCCCTCCTCCATTTCTATGAAGCAGAAAGAGGAGAGCTCTTTTGGGGGGCTTATGTTGTTATTAGCTGCTGTCCATTCAGTTCCAGCTCATCGTGCTCCCGCGTGTGACAGAACCGAACCCCGACTGATCCTGTGCCGTGCTGACTACACTTGAGCCTGTTTTTGCAGCTACTGTCTCAGTCTATCTTGTTGACAGTCCTCCTCTCTTTCTCTGACCCTCTACTTTACCAAACATTGCGGTCTGCTCCAGGGCCTAGTCCCTCCCAACAGCATGCCCAAAGCATGTGGCGCGAAGTCTTAACAGTCTCGCTTCTAAGGAGCATTAAGGTTGTATTTCTTCCAAGACAAATTTGTTAGGCCCATCTTAAAGTTCTGTTCCTGTCTTTGGATGTAGTAGCTGAAGTCCAAGAGGGCTAAGCCATTTGTCCAAGGCCAGCTACTAATTTAGGTATTTTTAATTCTTAACTCCTGCATTTTCTCTACTGAACCACTTTGCCTTCAGAAACAGTCCCTTCAGGCTCCATTGCCTAGTATACGGAACTGTATCAAGGGTGAGTTTTATTAAGTAACTTTTTGCAGAATAGGCCTAGAGTCAACAGAGAGTGTACCTCGTTTTTGTTTCAGACCAGGGCTTTTCCATATAAATAAACTGTCAGAATCATTTCAAGATTCATTGGCCATTCACATTCACAAATGGCAATCCTTTAGTTACTGGTCAATGATGAACACACAAATATTGCTAAGCCATAGCAACAACAACAAAAAAGACCTTTCTGTCAGCACAATTAGTTTTTTCCTAACTAAATCACTGTACTACTACCCTAACACACTGACTTTGATACTAACAATGTAAATGAAAAAGAGCAAAATCTAAACTGTTTGAATCTTCTAAATCAATAGAAAACATTATTTGAATATTACATTGAACAGCTGTAAAACTAGTGTAACTTTGCAGCCCTGGGGCTGCAGCCGTTAAGCCTAAAGAATGACAGCTCTGAGCCAAAACAGTATTTGAAAGACACTTTACTGTCAGTTTGTTTCAAAAGTATTTCTTACTCTGATGAAATTTAATATAAATTGATGAAAGAATTAAACTCAGATCCGTAGTGGAGGAGCCTAGGAAAGGCATACTGTAGGACTATTTTTCCTTTTCTTCTGGACCAGATAATTGATGTTTAGCTGGAAGCAAGTTAATTGAAAAAAAAAAAAGCCAAAAAACAAAGAAAGAAAGAAAGAAAAGCAGAAAAAAAGAAGCAACAACATGATTCCCAAACACTTTAGGGATAACACGGCAACCTCACTTGAGTATGGCTTCAGCCAAAGGTTAGGTAAAAGATAATAGAGGCCAGTTTCTCAGCGTGGAGTCTGTTCCTCAGCATTGTAACTCTACAGGAAGGCTTCCAGAAAGCTCTCATTCTGCTCTGAGCAATCTTTGACTCCTTGGGTAATTAATTCTTTTCACTGAAATATGCTGCTCATGTCCTGCTATATATTTCTGCCTACATCCAGAGCTCCTGGAGTGTAACAGAGAATAAGGTGCTGTTCCCATGTTAAGAGACACTCTTCAAAGATAAATATCTCCTCTGTTTTACGTTTTGTTGAAATTGGAAAAGAATAGTCCAACAAAGCCTGCACAATATCAGTGCTTAAGATTGAGTTGTTATGCAATGTACCAAAAAAAAAAAAAGGTGGAGGAAGGAAAAAACTAAGCACAGAAGAAGCACTGAATCTTCTTATGTGGCTCTTTCCTGTGTTAATGACTAATTTAAACTATTGTAAAAACATCTATTTTTAGAACTTGGAAGCACAACACAGACTGTAAGAAAATTGCAATGAACTCCTGAAATGCAAAGTCATTAATGGAAATATCTGACTCTAAAATACCACATCATAAATATGTTAAGTTTAATACATGATACACTTTTAAAACCAAAGAGATTAAAGGAAAATAATACAGAAATACAAAATCATGATATGCCACAAATTTTAGCAATACACCTTTTTCATTTACTATCTCTTGATATTTTTATGAGTCCTTTATCTTTTTTGTAATCAATTATGTTTCTTTAAGTACTTTAATCTTGCAATCCAAGATACATATTTTCTTTGATTTTTTTATTCCTATTTCTATTATCTAATGATGTATCCTCCCATTTGTCTGTCAAATTGATTAGATGACACCTAACAACAATGATGTTTTAGGTTAATTTTGTGTAGTTTTAATGAACAGAAATGATTTCTTGGCTTAAGCTTAGCTAGTTCATTATCAAAAGTTTGTGGTAAAGTATTGGAAAAAAAGTCTGTTGTCATTGGGTCAATTGCAATTCATATTAACCCTACAGGAAAGAGTAGAACTGCACTATGGGGTTTCCAAGGTGGACCTGATGGATTTCAACTGCCAATGTTTTTGTTAGCATTCATAGCACGTAACACAACTATTTCTTGTTTAAGTATACCAGTTAAAAGCATCACTAGCTTTGTGGTCATTGGTAAACTAAATAATCAAACAAAAATCATCCATGACTCAGTGTCCTCATTTGTAAAATAAAGCTAATAATAGTACCTATCTCATATAAATGTAAAAATTACATTCTCTAACCTGAAGCAAGCTATCCATCCTTGACACACAGTAAGCACCAAATACAGGACACCTTTTATTGGTAGCATTTATGACTAGCATTCTCCAGAGTTTTTCTTTTGCAATTACCCTCTTTCTACTAGTTTCAGATTCTTAATTGTTTTGATGAATTTATTCAGCTATTTCACCAAATGGTGATAGTAGAAAGACTACCGGACTGGAAATCAAGATAACTATATTCTTTGTAGTAATCTTGTATAAGGTTTCCACAGGCAAATTCTTTTCAGAAGTAGACTGCCAGGTCCTTCTTCCAACAGGAGCCTATAGTTCTGAAGAAAGAAGTCAAGACTACAGTAAAGGCACCGGTGAAAAACAAGGCTCCAGGAATTGATGGAATGTCCTTTGAGATATTTCAGTAAACAGATGCAGTCTTGGAAGTGCTCACTCATCTATGTCAAGAAATTGGGAGGACAGCTACCTGGCCAACCAAATGGAAGAGATCTATATTTATGACTATTCCCAAGAACGTTGATCCAACCAAATGCGGAAATCATCAATGTCATTAATAACACATGCAAGCACAATTTTGTTCAAGATCATTCAAAAGCAACCACAACAGTATACTGACAGAGAACTGCTAGAAATTCAAACCAGATTCAGCAGAAAAATTGGAACTAGGGATACCATTGTTGATTCAGTTGGATCTTGGCTGAAAGCAGATAATACAGAATGATGTTTACCTGTGTTTTATTGACTATGCAAACGGATTTGACTGTGTGGATAATAACAAATATGGATAACACTGTGGAGAATGCAGATTCCAGAACACTTAATTGTGCTGATGAGGAATCTGTATTAAAACAAGAACAAGGGGACACTGCCTGGTTTAAAGTCAGGAAAGACATGTGTCAGGGTTGTGTCCTTTCACCACACCTCTCCAATCTGTATGCTGAGCAAATAGTTCAAGAATCTGTACTATATGAAGAAGGAGGCATCAGGATTGGAGGAAGACTTATTAACAACCTACGTTACACAGATGACACCCCCTTCCTTGCTGGAAGTGAAGAGAATTTGAAACACTTACTGATGAAGATCAAAGACATCAGCCTTCATTACGTATTGCACCTCAACATCAGGAGAACAAAACTCATCACAACAGGACCAGTAAGGAACATTACGATAAATGGAGAAAGGACTGAGGCTGTCAAGGATTTCATTTTACTTGGTTCTACAGTCAACACCCATGGGATCACCAGTCAAGAGATCAAAAGATGTATTGCGCTGGAAAAATCTGCTGCAAAGGATTGAAAGTATTGAAAAGAAAAGATGTTGCCTTGAAGACTAAGGTGAGCCTGGCCTAAGTCATGGTAATTTTAATCACATTATATGCATGTGAAAGCTGGACAATGAATAAGGAAGACATGAAGTACTGATGTCTTTGAATTGTGGTGTTGGAGAAGAGTATTAAATGTACTGTGGACTACCAAAAGAGCATACAGATCTGTTCTGGAAGAAGCAAAACCCAAGTGCTACTTGTAAGCAAAGACTGTAAGACTGTGTCCACATACTTTGAACATGTTGTCAGGAAGGACCAATTCCTGGAGAAGGACACCATGCTCAGTAAAGTGGAGAGTCAGTGAAAAAGAGGAAGACCTTCAACAAGATGGATTGACACAGTGACCTCAAAGACAGGCTTAACCATTAAAATGATGGTGGGCATGGCACAGGACCAGGCACTGTTTCGTTCTGTTGTGCGTAGTGTTGCTATGAGTCAGAACTGACTGAATGACCCCTAACAACTACAGTCTTGATCATGTCTCTTGTTTGCTAAGGCTTTTTGGAAATTTCCCTTCACCTCTTAAAACTTTTAATTCTTTTGGTTAAAAAAAAGAGGAACCAATCCAAATCAATATTTTTCATGCATTTGCAAATCAACCTGTAAACAGAAACATAAAATAAAGGACCAGCACAATTATTGGTCCAATTTTTATTTTATCAAGGTAACAAAATATTGAACATGTGCACACACTATACCATCACAAGGATTTCATATGCCAATAGAAGAAACTATTTCCACACCAAAAAGAAAGAGATAGTCTATATATAGTCTTTTTCAAAAAAGAATGTATTTTATTGTGCTTTAAGTGAAAGTTTGCTATCCAAATCAATTCCTCCTGCAAAAACTGGTACACACACTGCTATGTAACTCTAGCTGCTCTCCCTACACTGTGATAGTACAAGTCTCCTTTCCACTCTACATTTCCCCCATCCATTCAACCATCTCCTGTCTTGCCTCCACGTTCTCATCTTGTCTCTGGCCAAGAGGAACTCGGTTAGCCTCATATATATGCTTGAGATAGGAAGTACACTCTTCACCAGTACCATTTTGTGTCTTATTGTCTAGTTCAATCACTGTCTGAAAAGTTGACTTTGGGAATGGTTTCAGCTCTGGGCTGACAGAGATTCCCAGAAGTGTGTTTTCTGGGGACTCTCCAATGTAAGATTATCAAATCTGATCTTTTTAATAGCGTTCTGGGGTTATACATTCAGTTTTTCTCCTCCTATGTCACAGATTCTATGTTGTGTTTTCTTTCAGGGCAGTAATTGGTGGTGGCTGGGCACCTTCTGTTTCTTCTGGTCTCATGCTGATGTAGTCTCTGGATTATATGGTGCTGTCTATCTCTTGAGTTCATATTTTTCCTTATGCCTTTCATTCTCCTCTGCTCCAAGTCAGTTGGGACCAGCTGATGCTATGTAGTTGGCTATTTGCTAGCTGTTAAGATCCCAGATACTGCTCAAAGTGAGATGCAGAAGATTAAAAAAAAATGTTGTTCAGTTTTCCTAGATGTTCCCTGAAACCATGGTTCCCTGATGGCTGCCACTGCTACTCTGTCCTTTGAAGTGTTGGGTTGTGTTTAGGAAACCTCTTAGCTATTGTTTTTGTCCAGCTGTGCTGACCTCCCTTCTGCTGCATACTGTCCCTCCCTTCACCTAACCCAGATCCTATCTACTAATTAACAAATACTCCACCCCTCTCTTATCACCTTTGTAGCTATCAAAGACTGTTTTCCTCTGTGTTTAAAACTTTTCTTGAATCCTCATATTTTTTTCCTTTGCAACTGTCTAATTTCACTTAGCATGTCTTCTAGATTCCTCCATGTTATGTTTCCCAAGATATTGCTATTCTTTATTGTTGTGTGAATATATATATACCATAATTGGTTTATCTATTCATCTGTTGATGGGCACCTGGGTAGACTCCATCTTTCTTCTATTGCGGACAATGCTGCAGTAAACATTAATGTGCATGTCTCTATTTGTGTAACAGCCCTACTGCTCTAGGATGTATTCTAAGAAGTAGGACTGCTGGATCATATGGCATTTCTATTTCTAGCTTTTTAAGAAAGCATCAGATTGATTTTCAAAGTGGTTGTACCATTTTATATTCCACCAACAGTGTAGAAGTATTCCAGTATCTCTACATCTTCTCCAACATTTATTATTATTATTATTATTTTATTAGTGCCAGTCTTATTGTGATAAAATGGCAGCTCATTGTAGTTTTGGTTTGGATTTCTCTAATGGCTAAAGACCATGAACATTTCCTTAAGTATCTGTTAGCCACCTGCATCTCCCCTTTGGTGAAGTCCTGCTCATTCTTTGCCTATTTTTTTTTTTTTTAAATTGGGTTGTTTGTCTTTTTATTGTTGGGGTTTGGCAGCATTTTATAGATTATGGAAATTAAACCCTGATCAGATTTGTTGTAACTGAAATATTTTCCCAGTCTGTAGGTTGTCTTTCGGCTCTTTTGGCAAAGACTTTGGATGAGCATCTAAATGTTTGATTTTGAGGAGAACACAGCATGAAATGGAAATAATTTAATGTCTGTTTTAGCTGCTTGTGTAAGACAATCAGTGCCACATTACAAGGTGAGTGATGAGGCCACCATGAGTGATTTACAAAAGCAATCATGAAAATCAATTTTGTGAATCTAAATACCCTAAGCCACTTTGAAAATATAGCAGTGTGAAAAATGGAGACAATGGAATTTTTGGGAAAGGAAACCTATGCTGTTAACTCTCTTTCCACATTGTTTATTCAAATGGGAGATTTTGGAGAAGTTGTTTCTTTTCTTTGCTCCAAGCATTGGGAAGAAAATAATATTCAACTGGGCCACTTGGAACTTGTAATGTGTAGTCTGGAGTTTGGGAAACATAAGCAACTGCCAGTGGTGAATCCTGCAGAAACCAAAAGAATAGCAGAGCAAAGAAAAGTGGCTTCTCCTGGCCATTGTGCATCCTGGAGGGGAAAAATTAATTACAAGTGCTTTCCAAGAGCTATATACAAGCTAGATATGGGTACACTAGCACAGACGTGAGAAATAACATAAAACCATCTCAAATCCTATCCAGGAAACTGCTTATGATTTTAATATCATGGAGTAGATGAGGAAAGGTTCTCAGAAAAGAACCAAAGTATGAGCAAGAAGTCGGATTTGTACCCTTATCATGAGCACTGCACTTAGTGCCTTTGTGATGGAGAGCAGATGTCTTACTAATCCGCCTCTGTTCTAATAGAAAAACCATAAGTGGATGGCGTCAACAAAGACAAGTTTATCCTCACGTAGTGCAGTGCTCTATGAGTTGGAATTCTGGATATCAGCTCTGGAGGAAGGCTTTCCCTCTGTATTGGCTCTGGTGGAAGGTCCTTGTGTTGTATCAGTCTTTCTTTGGTCTGAGAGTATCTTGGTGCACAAACCTCGGGTCTGAAGACCATGCTGTGCTCTAGGAGCTGCTTTCTTGATGGTATGAGGTCCCCACCTTCTGTCTGCTTCCCTTTCTTTTTATCTCCTGCAGTATAAAAGGATAAATGGTGGTGCAAGCCACACTGCAGGGAAACTCCTTTTACATTGGACCAGGGAGGTGACATTTCGAAGGGTGTTACAGTCTCACTGTAATCCTCTTAAACATAATGCAAACTATTAACTACAGGCAGAGGTTAGGATTTAAAGCAGAGGGCAATCACAAAACACTGGGGATCACGACCCAGTCATGGTTATACATTGTTACACACATTTTTTGGAGGGACACAATTCATTCCACTTCAGGGGGGTTTCAAATAATCTATGATCATCCCCTACTGGATAATGGGGCCAGATAATTGGCCGGAGAGCATGACTGCATTTATGACAGACCTAACAAGAAGAAACTTTCCTTTTCTTTTTTCTTTCCCTTCCTATAACCAGTAAAAGCAAAACAAAAACAGTTATTATGGAGTTAGATCTCACATGTGTCAAAGTAGAATTGTGCTCTGGGTTTTCAGCTGCTGAGTTTCCAGAATTACAGCCGCTGACCTTTCTTCTAAGACACCTCCGGGTTGACTTAAACCTCTACCCTTCTTATTACCAACTGACTGTGTCACTAGTTTGCTTTACTTTGGGACTTCCTCCCTCTCCATAGGTGTTGAAAAACATCAGAGAAAAGAAAAGAGGTGAATGTGTGGGAGCTGGAAAAACACACCATGCTTCCCTCCACTGTTCCTTCGGTACAGGGCCTTGGCACAAGTCAGACTCAAGATGCTGAAGAGAAAGAGGAATTGTCTTCAGATAAAATGTGTACATTTTCTTACAACTATGGATATAATTATTGAATTATTGAACAAAGATTATTTTCACTAAATGAAATTAATCAGAAATTTATAGGTCCTTACATTTTGTTTCTAGAAAGAAGAGAAAACAATGCCTAAAGAATAAATGTTTAAAAATAAACTGTGATAAAAATACAATGGCTTTTTACCACAGTTGATGGTCTGGCAGCCTCAGGGTTCCCCTGGGAGCATGGTCCTTAGAACTGCTGCTGCTCCTGACCACAAAACATTACTGAAGTCAACTCTTTGGACAGGAATGGACTGGACTTGGCAACACAAAAGTGACCATATGATGTGTGTAATTTATGGTTCTATGCATCTGTAGGATGCTGGCCTACTGGCCTCTTACTAGAAGGGAGAGGAGAGTCTGGAGAGGAGGAGACAGGAGATTGTTAAGAGGATACAACATACATAGAACAAAAAAGAGGCGTATGTTGTCACTGTGCAAGGAGAGCAGAAGGAGCTGCAGATAGGCAGTCATGAACAGTTAATTTGAATTGTATACTTTCACTCAATCACAGTAAGACATTTCTAAAAAAATGCAATGGCTTTAATAATACATCTCACAAATCAGCATTTCAGTGTAACCCTCGGACTCAACAACAATGCCCTCATTCGGCGTTTATGATTTATTTATTTTTTTAAGTTTTGCTTTAATTACAATTTATCACTAGCTAACCAGAAACTAGCAGACAAGAGGTAATCTATTGTTCCACTACTGGAAGAGAAAATGTAAAATACGTATTTGTAAATTTTAATTTAGTGTTCATGATTATCCTATCAACCATTTAATCTCTTTTTAGATAGTAAAATAAGAATAATAATACAGATACTTTCAATCAAAAGCCTTCTGTAGTACAACAGACTGACAAACACATGTGAGTCTATTCAAAAACCTCAGCAAGGTTTTTTACATTCATATCAGCATACAAATAAATGTCTATAATTTAACTAAGGACATTAGAAAGTATTTAATAAAGGTCACTGTGCTCTTTAACTTGCAAGGTCTTCTAAAGCTGTAAGTATCATCTGAGCTACGATTTAAGTTTTGTATGTCAGGAGATAAGACAGGTTGGGATAAGGAAGTTAAGTTTACTCCTGATGTGTTCTCCAGGTAGGTAAGCCTCAGAGTTAGAAAGCAATACTAGCCGAACAAGTACTATATCTCAGGAATTGTAGTAAGCGCTTTATATAGAAAACTTGGAGTAATCTTTACAAGAATTGTAGAATTGAAAAATATTAACCTGATGAATAAAACAAATGAGGAAATTAATGCTAATGTATATAAGTTAACATCCCTAAGTTCATAGTTACTAAGTGGTAGAAATAGAATTCTAAATCAAGTTTAATCTGTTCTGAAGCCCACTTCTTTTCTACTGTGTGAAGATTTTCATATTTTTCTTTCTTTATAAAACTTTAAATTAGAAATGATTACTTCAATATACAACTTATGTCATCTACTCAAAGCACTGATTTCGTGGCATTTTTATCTGGTCCTATGATCTCTAGTTTCAAACTTTTTAGAGATTCAAGTCTTTTAATCTGATATTGTTATGTATCTATGTTTAGAACAGTTTATTCAATTTATTACATCATCTACTTCTTAGGGATGTGACTGTTTCATTTAATTTGAGTTCCCATGGCCTAGCATGGTGCCTGGAACCTGGTAGGTATTACATAAATACTTTTTGACTTAATAAGTAATGATAAGTAACAATGCCTTTCTTACTTCAATAGTATGTTTATTAAGTACCTGCTGAGCTCCAGTTCTTAGGGAGTTCATTAGTGGTTAGACACAAATATCAAAAACAAACCTATGGTCATAGACTCAATTATTCTCAAGGCCAGAGGTTACAAAGTAGAATGGTTTCATAAAATTTTCTTGGCTATAATTTTAACAGAAGCAGATCTTTCGTGGACTAATATTGCTGGGTGAATCTGAATCACTAATCTTAAGTTAGTACTACTATGACCTGTTGCCGTCAAGTTAGCCTCAACTCAGAAGACCCTAGAGAATGGAATAGAACTGCCCCATAGAATTTCCAAGAAGTGCCTGGTGGATTCAAACTGCTGACCATTCAGTTAACAACAGTAGCTTTTAACCACTATGCTACCAGGGTTTCTATCTCAAGATCAAACCATTTGTGCCAGCCAAGTGCCTAAAGTAGACATCGTCCCTACTATATAGAATATGTGTTCTAGCGGAGGAGACATAGAACCAAGGCAAAACCAGTAAAGTGTTCAGAGCCAGTCAGTTGCAAGTGCTGCATGGAGCAAGATTGGCTAACACAGTCTAAGTGCTTGTGAGTGGAGCGATCAGATATTGTCAGGTTTGTTTACCCCTGACACTTAGCACTGGAGATTTCAATGTAGTATATGGTGAGGCAGCAGCATCATTCAGCACCAGGTTTGGCCTAGATAAAAGTGATAAAATGACCCACTTAAAATGGAATGGATCTCATCACAAAGTCTACCGAGAACCAAAACCTGACTATTGTGCCACTGCTACAGTTTAGGTGAACTGGGCCAAAAGTAAAACTCCTAGTGAAGAGATGTGATCCATTTGTCAGAGAACATCCTACACTCCAATGTCTCAGATGACATACTTGCTTTGCCTCTGACCATGCTCTTTTCTGTCTTTGTGTTTTTGCTTGTCTATTGTCTTTGTCAGGAATGACTTCTCTAACACAGTGACTTCTCTAACACCAAGACTGACTCCTGCATGAACAGAATCTTCCCTGACTTCTACAAACATCGCTATTCCTTTCTTCTTTTATGAACCTGCTTGTACCTTCATTTTAATGGTTGGTGCTTTGGACTACCCTATCCATCCATCAGTTCATCATACTTTGGGGGCTTTCATGTTGCTGTGATGCTTGAAGCTATGTCACTGGTACTTCAAATGCCAGCAGGGTCACCTATAGTGGGCAGGTTTCAGAAGAGCTTCCAGTCTAGGATAGACTAGGAAGAAAGACCTGGGAGCCCATTTCTGAAAAACTTGAACAGTGAAAACTTTGTGAATAGCAGTGGAACATTTTCTGATATAGTGCCAGTAAATGACCCCCTCAGATTTGAAGGTACTCAAAATACAGTTGGGAAAGAACTGCTTTCTCAAGGTGGAGTCAAAATTAATGACATGGATAGAGTCAAACTTTTGGGACTTTTACTTGCTGATGTGGCAGGACTGAAGAAGAAATAGCTACAAACATTGATAGAAAGTGGAATATATAAATAATGAATCTAGGAAAATTGGCAGTAATAAAAAATATAATGGAAAGCATAAAGATTGATATTCTAGGTAGCAGTAAGCTGGTATTGGACTGGCATTGGGAATGGACTGATACTGGTCATCTTGAATCAGACAATCATATTGTCTACTACGTAGAGAAAGATGAAGAGGAAGGGTGTCACAATCATTGTCAAAAAGAACATTTCAAGATCTATCCTGAAGTGTAGCAGGATAATGTCCACATGACTACAAAGAAAACCAGTTAATATGACTATTGTTCAAGTTTGCATACCAGTCACTAAGCCAAAATGAAGAAACTGAAGATTTTTACCAAATTCAGTAGTCCAAAATTGATCAATCATGCAATCAAGATGCATTAATAATTAATAGTTATTGGAATGTGAAAGTTGGAAATGAAGAATAATGAGTAGTTGTAAAATACGTCCTTGGTGAAAGAAAAGACAGTGAAGATCATACAACAGAATTTTACAAGACCTTTGGCTTATTCCTTGCAGATGCTTGTTTTCAACGATATAAACAGTGACTATATCTGTGGACCTCACTGAACGGAAAACACAGGAATCAGATTCACTACACCTGTGGAAAAAGGTGATGCAAAAGTCCAACAATGTCAGTCAAATCTATGAGAGTCAAAATATGACCTTAAACACACACTCTCTGAATTTGGAAGCCATCTTAAGAACAGATTTGATACATTGGGCACTAACGACAGAAGACCAGACTAACGGGATGACATCACACGTGAAGAAAACAAAAGGCCATTAAAAAGATAAGAAAGAAGACAAGATAATAATGGATGTCAGAAGAAACACTGAAATTTGCTCCTAAATATAGAGCACCTAAACAAAAATTGAAGAAATGATATAAAAGACCTAAACAGATTTCAAAGGGCAGACGACAAGACAAGGAATAAAATGAACTGCGCCAAGACCTGCAGAACATGATTGGCTGAGTTTTAATTTTAGAGAATTTTATGAGGAAAATATTGAATGACACAGGAAGCATCAAAAGAAGCAGGAAGGAATGTGAAAAAAGAACTACATAAAGAACATATAAAAGAATATATATATAAAAGAACATGTAAAAGAATTTATGGTATTAAAGAAAGATGTCTATGGTGCTTTGACAGAACTGGTGGAGAAACAAGGCTCAGGAGTCAACAGAATACCGATTGAGATGTTTCAACAAATAGATATACTTCTGGAGGTGCTCACTCATCTATGCTAAGAAATTCAGAAGATTGCTACCTGGCCAAGTGACGAAGAGATCCATATTTGTGTCTATTCCAAAGAAGGGTGACCCAACAGAATGCAGCGACTATAGAACAACGTAGTTATACAAAATTTTCTTGCAGATGGATCAATAGAGGCTGCAAAGCTAAGAGACAAAAAACACTCAGTGATGAAGATCAAAGACCACAGCCTTCAGTATGGATTACACGTCAACATAAACGAAACCAAAATCCCCACAACTCGACCATGAAGAAGTACCATGGTAAATGGAGAAAAGGTTAAAGTTGTCAAGGATTTCACTTACTTACATCCACAGTCAACATCCTAGTAACAGTGGTCAAGAAAGCAAACAACACGTTGCATGGGGCAATCTGTTGCCAAAGACTCTTTAAGGTGTTTAAAAACAAAGATGTCATGTTGATGGCTAAAGTGTGCCTTACCCAAGCCACAGTATTTTCAGTTGTCTCATGCATAGGAAAGGCAAACACTGAATAATGAAAACAGAAGCAGAGTTAATGACTTTGAATTATGGTGTGGGTAAAAAATATTGAATACACCACAGATTGTCAGAAGAGTGAACAAAGCTGCCTTGTATGAAATACAGCCAGAATGTTCCTAGGAAGCTTGGATGGAGATACTCTGTCTTGTGTACTGTAGATACATTATCAGGAGTGACCAGTCCCTGGAAAAAGGCATCATTCTTGGTACAGGATCAATAAAATGATGAAGATAAAATGAGATAGCTTGACACAGGGGCTAAAACAATGGTCTCAAGCCTAACAAAGATTTTGAAGATGGTGCAAGACCAGGCAATGTTTTGTTTTATTGTACACAGGGTCACCGTGAATCAGAAGTGACTCCATGTCACCTAAAAGCAGTTGACAACATTGATGTGTGTTGGTGTGTATTCCTCTTTTACTGTAAGAAGTTCTGGTTTTTAAAGGTAGGATTGTTTTCTTTTTCAATGTTGTATCACTAATACTAAAACTAAGCACAATTCTTAGTTTGTGGTAATTTGTGTGATACATGTTTGTTGATACATGTTTGTGATGATACATGTTTGTGTGATACACGCTTCTTAGCGTAGATGAGTGAGCACCTCCAGGACTGTATCTATTTGTTGAATACTTGAATAATAGCACCACTGTGAAAACTGACAATTCATAAGAGTTCTGACAATTAAGTTTGTGAACTTGCCACCATGTGCTTAAGATGACAGCAATGTAGAAACAAGTTGGTAAGGTTTCATAACCTTGGTGTATCAGAGCCTCACAGCTGTGTACATGTCAACACATGGCAGTGTCTTCCTGAGTGGTGTTCATTATTGTTGTTGCATGTTTTCATGTGCTGTCGCAAGAAAGGCAAAGCTTGAATTAGAGCAATGAACAAATGTTAAATTTCTTGTTACACATATCAAGAGTGGGTGTAAAATCGTGGACATGTTGGTCCAAGTTTATAGGGACAAGGCCATGAAGAAAATGTCAGTGTACAAATCGATTAAATGTTTTTTTCTGAGGGGACAGAAAGCATCATTGATGAAGAAACATTGGGGCAGCCAGTGATGAGCAGAACTGACAAAGACCCTGCAAAAATTTTTTGAATTGTGTGTCAAAATTGTCAGCTGATTGTGAGAATCACACAGACCAAGTAAACATCAATAGAGGAACAGGAAAATCTTAACTGATAATCTTGGCATGAGAAAGGTGTGTGCAAAAATTGTCCTGAAGGAGTTCACTGGTGAACAAAAGCAAAGGGGAGTTGAAGTTTGCCAAGACATTTTGGAGAGACAATACCATGTCTGGTGATGAAACATGAGTGTACCAACAGGGCCTTGAAACAAAGTGTCAAAGTGTGCAGTGGAAGTCAGCCAATTCTCCACGACCAAAATTCTGTCAGTCCAAGTCAAGAGTCAAAATAATGTTGCTAAACTTTTTTGGTATCAGAGGCATTGTTTATTATGAATGTGTGCCATCTGGGCAGTTAATGAAGTTCACTATTTGGAAGTGCTGAAAAGGCTACATGAAAAATTAGATGAAAATTACCTAAACTGTTTACCAACAACTTATGGCTCTTCAATCATGACAATTACTAGCTCCCGTGGCACTGTCTATGAGGGGGTTTTTAGCCAGTAAACAAGCAACTATGTTGGAATACTCTCTCCCTACTCACCTAATGTGATTCCCAGTGACTTTTTGCATTGCCTGAAGATAAAGGAAATATTGAAAGGAAGATATTTTGATGACATTCAGAATATCAAGGGTAATACAATGACAGCTCTGATGGCCATTCCAGAAAAGACATTCCAAAATTGTTTTGAAGAGTAGACTAGGCATTGGAATTGGTACCTAGCTTTCCATAGAGAGTACTCCGAAGGTGAACATAGTGATATTCAACAATGAGCTATGTAGTGTTTTTTCTAGGATCAATTCTTAAACTTAATTGTCAGACCTCGTATTAGTTATACAAATGTGGGAAACCCTGGTGGCGCAGTGGTTAGCAGCTCTGGCTACGTACCAAAGGTCAGCTGTGTGAATACACCAGGTGCTCCTTTGAAACCGTACAGACCATCTGTACTCTGTCCTATAAAGTTGCTATGAGTCAGAAATGAGTTGATGGCACCTAAGTTAGAATCAGACATGGAATATTTAACTCATCAGGTTATTTGGGATACTGTTTACAAAAGTTGGGGCCCTGGAGAGCAGTGGTTCAGAGCTCTGTCAGTTAACCAAAAGGTCAGTAGTTGGAATCCACCAGCTGTTCCCTGGAAACCCGTGGGGCAGTTACACCCTCCAGGGCAGATACACTTACATGGTTGCCACAAGTCTGAACAGACTTGTGAAAACAGGTTTGACTTGATATTATACCAAAGTGGTCTGCTACCTAATTTTGAAGTGTTATTGCTTTTTGAAGTGTTGATAACATTGGTCTTTTGAATTTGACGACCAGATTCAGATTCTAAGCTTTCTCCCTGTGGTCTTCATGGTTGTAATATCTCTGCTATGATTTCTTCATCTGTAAAATGCATATTTTTTTTGTAATCAGATACTCATTGCACTAAGCCCATTCAGCCTCAGTAACCCCATAGTACAGAGTATAATTTCCTCACAGGTTTTTAAAGGCTGCAATCTTTACAGAAGTTGACCGCCATATCTTTCTCCTTCAAAGAGGCTGATAGGTTTGAACCTCCAGTTTTTCAGTTCTCAGATGAGTGATTAATCTCTGTGCCGCCTGGGCTCCTTTCTCTAACACAGTGCAAAAACCAAACCCATTTCCAATGAGTCAATTCTGATTCATAGCAACCCAATACCAAAAGCAAACTCACTGCCATCAAATCAATTCCAGCTCATAGCTACCCTGTAAGACAGTTTAGAATTGCCCCACAGTGTTTCCAAGAAATGCCAGTAGCCCTATTCCCAGTGCTGTGGAGTTGATTCTGACTCACAGCAACCCTAAAGGTCAGGCAGTTTAAATCTACCAGGTGTTCCTTGGAAACTCTATGGGGCAGTAACCCTCTACTGGGATTTAAATGAGATAATGCATGGAAAATGCTTGGCATAATCTCTGAAAGAAAATGTGTTCTCAATGAATGTTAAAACTCTTTATATCTATTTAGGAATTCAATATTTCTGAAGTTTAGAATTATAATTATCATAGGTTGAGTTCTCTGAAAACAGAAGCTAAAATGGAATTTGGAATATAAGGTATGTGTTAGGTTCCCACTGGCAAAAGGAAGTGTGAAGAAGCATGTTTGGGCGGACAGGGAAGGCAAACTGAAGTGCTGGTCAACAAAGTCTCTGCCACCCTGGAGTGGAGCTTCCAAGTAAAGATTATGTGGCTCAGTGTTCATTATCTGGTAATGCTGTTATTGTTAGGTGCCATTGAATTCATTTTTGACTCACAGTGACCCTATAAAACAGAGTAAAATTGCTTCATAGTGTTTTCAAGGCTGTAACATTGCAGAAGTCAATTGCCCTATCTTTCTCCTAAAGAGTGACTGGTGGGTACCAACCTTTTGGTTAGCAGTAAGACACTTAGCAACTGCTCTGTCAGAGCTCCTTCTGGCCTCTATACCCCAGCTCGGTCACCAGACACCCACAGACTGTCAAGGGCATGACCTCAGGGAAAGTGGTTCTCGGTAGCCTGGGCAAGCACTGTGGCAGCTCCCAAAGCACAGACAAAGTGGAGTTTGAGCAGCTAGTTGTATCCATAGAGAAGTATGTCTGTGTAAAACTCTTCCCTCTTCCTATGAGAAATAATCACCAACAAGAATCCAAACAAAAATATGGTTTCTATATCTGTCCTTATCTGAGATGATACAGGAGGAAAGAATTTGCAGTGGATGCACAAACAAAAAACAGAAAACATCCAGAGAAACTGAGTTTTATTTTTCATCACTTTCTTTTTCAATTTTCTTCTTATCATTTTCTTTCTCTTTTCCTTTGTTCCCTCCCCCCATCTTTTACTTCCTCTCTCTTGCCCAGTCTATTATTATTTTTATTTTGACTACTTCTGAAGTTCTGCACCTTCTTACAGCTTATTTTCTCACAGACACACGGTTCAGAATGTCTCATATTAGTGTTACAGTTCGTCATGGTCCTGCTTCTAGTGACCTTGAGGCTTCTGCTAACTGAATTTGTTGAAAACTTTCTTTCAATAGCAGCAACAATTTTTTTTTTTTTTTTTTTTGGTCCCCAAATCAACAACAACAACAAAATAAGTGCTCACCTGGATATTCACCAGCAAGTATGAGAGCAAATATTTTTGCATGCTGTTTTGGTGTTTTTGAAAGTTCAGCGGAAATTGTACAAGCTTGCTTTCTACTTCAATCTAAAATGAGTTTTGTGTGTATGTGTGTTGTTGTTTTGTTAACACAGCCAAGCTTTTTAAGTAAATTTTTCTATAAACAGTGCCCAAAGAACTTATTTCTTATGACCTTCTATGGATGTATGGTTTTCATTGGATTGAACAGATTAAATCTAGAAACTATTTTAAGAGTAGAAATATCATGAAAATGATTCCTTTACCCCCTGAGGCTAAATATTCTTTAATATTTGCATGCTCAGAGTAAATTACAAGCACATCCTTATCCCAATTTCAACATTCCTCTTTAAAAATACAGCGTTTAGTGTATTTCTTTTGCCAATCAGACATGTGGGGCTCAATTTATAAATTTTTTTCTTTAAACCTCAAATCATGTGAATAAAAAAAATCAAAAAGAAATGTATAAAACCACTTTCTCCCAACAGAGCTGCAAAAAATTACTCCTTGAAACTCCAGGAAGCATTTGCATTTAGTAAGCTGTATTATTTATAGACAGAGAGCTGCACCCTCTCGTCCTAGTCTAGTACTTTATTTTAAATCTATAAGATTTACAAAACAAAAGTAAGACAAACATGTGCTCAGTAATAAATACTGCTAGTGAGCTTCTGTATTCTTTCAGCATTACATTATTTTCATCATTTTTGACACAAAGATGTGTTTTGCAGGGAGGAAAAAGCACTTTTTGAAATAACTAGTTAAGCATGGAATGAAAAACTGGTAACAAAAAGAAGGGAAATGGTTTTGATTTCCATTATGCTTAAGGTCATATACAGGTCATGTTTAACACAGATTCCATTTTCATATATTTTAATAAAATCTGTATAGAAAGTTTAAGCAACAGCTGTGGAAAGAATTTGATCTACAGGACCAAAACTAAGTGTCAGTTTAACATTAACCTTCTAGTGATGAACAAGCCAACAGAGGGAAAAAAGAATGTCTTTTCCAGATCAGAAGACAGAAATATTTGTGTCCTAGCTACTGATGTGAAAGAAACATTTGATAAAGGGGGCCTTCTAACAAGATGTCCTGGCTTGGTGTTAAACCAGTTTTAATAAATTAAATATTCCTCCCTATATTTTATTGCAGAATGTTTCGCATAATTGGGTGCAAAGAGTTAAATGTCAGGTTGTCTTCTCCTTGAAAATAGAGCGTCAGGAACTGAAATCATGCTGATCTCCACATGTCTCGTCTTACTTTACATATACTTCCCTAGAGATCGCATCCACAGTCGTGTAACTTCTTGGTATCTTGTTTTTTGGTAAAAGAATACTGGTCTGGGTCTTACCTATGAGACTGTCTTTCGTCCTCGTGCTTTCTGGAACACGTATTGTTTCTCTTTCTAGACTGTGTTAGGGTGCCCAGAGGAGTATAATTACTACTTCAAGCACAACGTCAGGCTTCAAAGATGAAATCACTCACATTTCACTTAGACATAGTATTTAGAATCAGCCTTCTTTCCCATGGGTGGTATTCTGCTTATTTCTCTAATTTGTGTTCCTGTTTCCTTTTGCATTGTATGAAAAATAAAGTAATTCCAAAGAGATTCTGAATGAACAGCACCATATCTACATCCCAATTGCTTGAGTCAGTGTAGAATAATTGGCCCATATATATAGATAGGCCATTATGGGACTTGTTAAGGTTTGTGTCAGATCCTTGCAATAATTATTGAAGGCCTAATTCAGAACAGCTTTCCTCCACAAAATTAAATGAAGGAGGTACTGGATACACCATGCATTGGAGGGATTAGTCAATTCTCTTTGCACAGCGGTGACCTTTGTATCGCCTCTATTAACGAGTGGGAAAGGTTTAACTGCACTGCACGTGCCCTTGTATTTTCCGGACATTATTTAAAACATGTCAAAATGAGTTCAGTAACTCTTCAGTCTTTTTCAACTTCTCTTGTTCCTCAATCAAATATTTCAAGCCCCACTTCCCCCTCCCCATGTTTTTTAATAGAACCCAGAGCTAGTTGGATTTTTTATCCTACATAATTCTGCAGGAGTCTTGCAACTGCACAGCACTTGAAGTTCTGTAAAATAACTGTACTACTTGTCAACTAGGAATTGACTACATACACTGATGCTTGCCATGAAGGTCACACTGTGTCTAGTATTTTGTGAGTTAATTGCACACTGAATGTAGGCTTGAATCTGTTAGGAGAAAGACAGATGCAGAGTTGATAAAGTAATCTTTTACCCTCCACATCATATTTCATTTAAATGGTAGTCAACATGCAGCCCTAATTGGCATTCAAATCAGAACTCTGTTGACTGTAGCTAAATGCATATGGCCTAATTGTATAATTCACATGACTTCATGCAAAATTCAAGGTATGAATGCATTTCCTAAGGATGGAATCACTGAGCTTAAATCGATGTCTTTTTTTTAATCTTGAAAAGTTCGTCTATTCACTGGCCTGTGACTTCATGGGTCATTTAATTACTAGATTTGAGAGTTAATTAGGTTAATGGATGTATAAGCATTATACCAGATATGGAACCAGTTATTTTAATATTTCATGACTATGACTGCTTTTTATTCTCTCCAAGTTTACAAATAAATTTTTTCAAGTTTTTGCTTGAACAAATCCAAGTTTGTAATTTTCTTTGTTCTTTCTCTTGCCTTCACATCAATTTGTTAACTCATGTATACTTTAAGGATATTTAATGGGTTATTTTCTGACAAATTTATTTTTGAAATTTTAATTTCATAAGCACATTTAGGACATTTAAGTTTCAAAATAATGTTTTTATAGATAAATAGTACTTTTATTTCAAAAATTGTTGGATATCAGCAAAACAAATTTCTGCACAAAGGACTAATCTTTCTTAAAAACACCCTTAGTAGGTAATTGCCTAATTTTAATCTCCTAATTCATGAAAACTCACCTTTTTTCTGGATAGCCTGTTACATTTATTGTCATCTTTAAAAGTTTTAAAGTTCTTTATATTAAGTTAGCCTTTGCCTGTTTGCATCCTTTTCCCACCAGTACAATTTTGTTTTCAAGATTCTCAGAGACTAAATTTAATATTGTTCAAATGAGAACCATTGAAATATTTGCAATCAGATGTCATGTTCTCTTTGTTTTTGGTTTTTCAAACTAAACTACCCTAGTTTCCGTAGCAGAAGTATAGATGATGTAGTTTCCAGAGACTTCACAATCCTGGACGCCGCCATGTTGGACATGCTCCAGTTTTATTTAGAGTCTTTCAAAACAGAACAACATGTTCCAAGTATGAATAAGACAAAGTACACTGAGTCTAGATAATGATTTGTGTGCCTGTGATAGTTCAATTAATTATTTCACATTGATTTAGCAACTTAATGCACTATTTGCAAATCTTGTGATTTAAACAAACAAATAAACAAAAAAGAACCCTTCAAGATATTACTTCTATAATTTACGACAATACTGGTAAAATTCAGGACTTATTTATTCACAGAAAGTTTGAACACCATTTTCAACCTATTGAAATATTTTGAGTCTTGATTACATCATACAGCTCAGTCTCTTCTGTAAACTTATTATTTATAAATTTGATAAAAATTCCTTTTAGTATTTAATCATTTATTTTCTTCCTTTTAGTGTGTACAAATCAATGTGCTGTGTAAAATACTGTGAAGAAATAAAAGCTAATGAATCCGATCTTCCTTCTACTTTTCATTCCCCAAATTACTCACTAATAGAAGATTTAAGTCACAAAAGAAAGTGAAGAACTCTTATCAAACACAGAAGCTGGAGAAATTTAAGCACGGTAAAAATTCATAAGAGGAAAGGATGACTTTTTGGACTGCATGATCGCATGTATTGTTCACAAAAACCTTTTGAAAGGGATGCTATTTCATCCATTTTACAATTATGAAGAAAGAGGTTGAGAGAGTTAAATAGATTGCTAATAATTACAGATTCATAAAGTAGTGAATATGGAATTAAACCTGTGTTATTCAACTGTGCCACCTGTGTACTACAACCTACTGCACCAAGAGTTTTTGGAGAAGTTTCTTAAAGGACCAATAAACTTTCGATAAATAAACACAGGCAGAAACCACTCCAAACAATGAAGATGATAAAACCAAAAGAAGCAATGTGTGTATCCTACTACATAAAGGGAGGTGGTGGGTGATAAGATTAAAAAAATGCATTATGGTTTCCTCTCAAATAAGGGTCTGAAAACTACATATATGAGTTCTTCTGAGAGATTCTCTGAAACATTGGGCTCAGAAGAACTATGTTAAAAATGACTGTTAGATATTAAATGATTAAAATGCTGAACAGACTCAGGACACAGTCAATGCCGAGGCTGGTGGCACTCAACTGAAGACTACCTTAAAGGTGATGCCAATATACTAGTCATCTGTTGTTGAAGCATGCCTCCTCGACTATGCCTGCATATAATTCACTATATAAAGTTTGTATGGAGAAAGATTTATTTAGTTTCTCTTACACATTATGAATTACGGTTTTCTTTGGGGATAGAAAGATAGATTACCAGATCACATTTCAGGGATGGCAGATTAGATGGGGAGGAGACTGCTGACTTAAATACAGTGTGGTATCTGTTACAAAATATTTATGTACAGAATGCTTGAAAAGCTAAATTAGGTTACACATGAACACGAACTGTGTTTTAAAAGATGAATAAAGTAGGCTGGAAAAAAAAAAAAGCCAAAGAACAATCCCTCATAATAGTGAGCAGGAGGAAAGTCACATTGTGGTATAGACCATGTTGGATTTAAGAAGTCATTTGTAATGCAGTGCTACTTGCATGTGAATTATGAAGAGAAGGACAGGAAGGAAGGGGAAGAATTTGCAGAGCCGAGCTGAGGTCAGATCTCTGAAGGCCTTGGATGCCATGGTTAGGAAATTGGATTTTGTTTTGTGATTGAGGTAAAGAGAAAGGACAGGAGACAAGCATTTTATTTTAAGGGTGCAATTTATACAATTTTAGATACTTCACTAAATACAACAGTAGTAATGCTAGATTTGGGGAGAATAAACTAGAGGATGCCAAAGCAGTGAAAAATGTACTCTGGTTAGATTTATTTACTTGTAAGAAATAAACGCTAGTATAAGTAATAAGGGATTTATTACACAGGTGCACATATAAGAATAGGAACTGAAATAGATACTATGGTAGACCTCACTGGTGAGAGCTCACGGGGTTTCATCTCACCAATAAAGCAACTCAGCTTTTCTGCTGTGTCTTGTTCAACAAGTATTTCACTGTGTGTATTTTTGCCTGCCAAACGCTTATCACTTCCTACGTTATTTATTTACCTCCTACTTCATCCTTTCTCCATTTTTGTAACATTATCCTACTCCTAATTTGAGCTTGGTAATGTATGTTTTCTCCCTTTGTGTTTTTTTCTATACTGATGGTCTTTTATTTTCTACTCACAACTGGCAAATTTTCTCCACATTCACAAGTTTCTTTACAATGGTAATCTGGATGATTCAGTTAGAGCACAGTATTTCATGTCAGACCCTCTCATGTATTTTTTTGCCTTTTGGTTGTATACTCCTAAGTCCAGTTGACAATAGCCAGAAGAAACGGGGTCATGAACATCATTGCAGAGATGCGCTCTTTCATCAGGGCAATTTCCCTTAAACAAAGTAATGGACACAATAAATTGTATAATTAACTTGTTGCCTACAAAATAAGTTGCAATAATATAAATAAGAAAGTAAGGAGAATGCCAGGGCAGTGGCAATGGAGATGTGAAGAAAAGCTTAGAAGATAATTCTACAGGTCTTTATATTTCATTAGTTTGATAATGAAAGAAAAAAAAAAAGAATCAATAAAGAGCCCAATAACTCTGAAAGAGCCGATCTGTTTGATGGTTGGCAAACAATTGGAATAGGCAGGAGCAGAGGAAGAACAATTTATGAGTAAGCAGAGGGAGACACACAGACGTAGTTGTAGACATCCAAAACTTAAGTTTCCCGTGGGTCATTCCAGTGAAAGAATGAGGCAAGAACTGTTCTCTGAAGTCAGTCCTGTAGAGAGAGATTTGGGAACATAAACATAGAAAATGGACTGTTGCTTAAATTAGGAGTGTCAGTGGTATTGCCATTGTAGAGAAGAGAGGCTGGACAAGTCTAAGGATAATAGCATCCCAGAGGCAAACAGAGAAGGAATACAATTCAAGACTTTACAAGGAACTGCCTGGGATATTAACAATAGCAGCAATGCAAGCATAGTGTCAGGAAACCTAGAACAAAGAGAATATTTGGGAGATTGCTCAACACTGTCAAAGACGCCAAAAAGTCAGGAAGATAATTAAAAGATCTGTTTTGCTCGGCTGTTAAATACCATCCACGGCTTTGTTATAAACACCTTTAGAGAGATGTTGAAGGAGTAAGATTTCTATTGGTTAAAGTAGGTGGAGGGTGAGGTGGGAAACTTCTGTGTGAGCTAATTTTCTGATATTCATGATGGGAAAGGACAAAGGCAACACTGAGGTAGGAGTGCACCATAAATAAAAAAATATATATATATTATATGCATATAAAATACATATATATATTTATTATGCATTCTTTTCCTTTGAGGTAAGAGAAATTTGGACATGTGTTTAGGGTAGAGGAAAGATTTAGCTACTCAGTACAACTCAAGTGATCCAACCAGAACGCAAAAGAGAACACTGGGTCTAGAAAGGTTTAAATGAGAAGAAAAGACTGCAGAGCAGAGAACAAGGGAGAGAATTTTAAGTAATTTTTTGTCAAGTTATCTATTCTATGGATGAATAATTCCTTGATTCTTTGGAAGAGTGTGAGTAGCTGTAGGAAACACATTTCTGGACTATATGTGAGCATTTTCCCACTGACTGCTGTACACCAGTGAGCAACAGTTTCGCCACATTATGATAATCCTTAAATTTCACGTTGTGCCTGGGGGGTACCAAATGAGGACAAATCTTCATGGTGAAATCTGCAGAAATATCCCAGGATCAGAGGTGATGTGGATCCTTGGCTCTTGAAAAGTTAACCACTGCAGCAGTGGAAGAAGGAAAGAGAGAGATGAAGCCACTGTGTCTGAAGTCATGGAGAGGAAGTACAGGATACAGAAAGCCAGACAGTGGGGTTAAATGCTAAAGTCCTTGATGACAATTCATATAAAGCCCCCAAATCTTCCATTTTATCAGAAAACATAATTTAAAAAATGATAATAGATTTCTTGTTGAAAGAAAAATAAGAATTCTCTAGCACTTACTGGACTACTTCTCCAGGAATCTAATCAAAAGGGAAATGGCATTGATTTAGTTTGACCTATTCCACTGAGCAGGAGTCCCTGCATGGTACAATTAGTTAAGCTCTCAACTACTAACTGAAAGGTTGACAGTTACAATCTATCCACCTTGAAAGAAACTTGGTTATCTGCTTCTGAAAGGTCACAGACTTGAAAATTTAGTGGAAGAGTTTTACTCTGAATGCATGAGGTTGCCATGAGGTGGAACTGGCTTGATTCCTCTGAACATCCTTGAGGTTTGCTAATGACCTCTTTATTGTCTTAATATAGAGAAATCATTTGTCTGACTACTTCACATTGTTTTCCCCAACAAACATGATAAGTACAGCTGTCCGTAATTTTGATAGTCCTCCATAGACATCTGCTTCTCTACATTGTTTTTGACATTGCTTCCAATCTCCATGATTATTCAAAGATTCACTACAGTAGTTCTGAGACAACCTTTGTGAATGCCAAGTGCTCCAGAAGTTTCTTTCTTTTTTTCTTTTCTGAATTTGAAAAACAAGTTAATTTAAAGGCATTAGATATTTCTTCCTATGCCCCTACCTATTCTCAGGTCCAACAGTCTCTTAAACATGTTTGTGGTCTACATACTGTAAAATAAATGATAGCAGTGGAAGTAAACATTATTTTAATTTGGATTCTAAGTTAGTTTTAGCCACTTAGTTCTTATGAAAAAATTATTAGTCGTCTGGAACTAAAATACATGCTTTCAAAGTAAGTTTGCATCCTTAAACGCTACTGTAATTAGTATGTATGGTGCATATATACAAGTACACATTTATTAGTAAAATGTGTCAATAGAGGTTAGCTGTAGAATATGTGTGTGTGTATATATATAGCTGATAATGTATATATGTGTATATATATGTGCATGTGTATATATATGTATATAGCTGATAATGTATGGAGCAGAGAGGAATAATGTGCTGTCACCGGGCAGGGAGAGCAGTGGAAGCTGCATATAGGTGGGCATGTAAATTTATACGGGAATGTACATTTTCACTCAGTCATAAAGAAAAATAAAAAATAAAAAACTATCTAGATCTGATAAATCTTCTTAAGATTCCTCCAAAAGCTCTACTTCGAAATGACAATCTTGTGATGGCTGCTCTATTTGCTAAACTACTGAAGTTGCCTGTGTGTTGTCTATCCTTTTTTCTGAGAAAGCAAATCACGATGGGTTTTCGTTTCTTTCAAGATCAGTTATATTTAAAGAAGGGAGATTCACCCAAGATCGCTATAAAGACACCAAGCAATGTAATTTAATGAAGGGAGAGAAGGAGGGGCTATAATAAAATGTTTTATACTGTAACCCAACTCACCATACGGCTATACATGTTAAAGTGAATCCACCCCCGTTCATTCTTTGAGAAAAGACTCTGACCACTTTAGGAACGCTGGGTTGCTGAGAAGCATATTTTAAAAAGTGCATCTTGGTTCATAGAGGACTGCAAATTAGAATAAGTTTATAAATGATGTCTTAAGTATAAATTCATATTCCAGAGCAGACTCAGCAGTCAGCATATTTTATAATATAAGCATTTAGGTACTAGCCAGTTTAGATGTATTTCTCATCTCATTGTCTGCTACAAAGACTGAGAGAACTGATGAAGCTATTTTATTAGCCGTGCTACATACTGAGTGCTCTTTTGAAGCTTCCTTTTACCACACTTTAAAAACCATTCTCTAATTTAACAATGATATTAAGAGAGCTCTTTTATTCAGTCCAATTACGTGACAGCACACTCAATTTTTTTTTTTAAGGGGTTAATCTTCAGGGATGAAACAGATTATCAGCTTTTGAACCAATTTAAGTAGAATCTCCAGAAACAAAGCCAGGACAAATAATTATTGGCAGTTCACAGAAGGCATTCTGTGCCCACTGCTCTGCTGGATTCCGTTAAAGTCGGCTCGCTTGTCTTAATGGGAAACACCTGTGGTCCGGAACGTAAGAAGATAGATCAAACTAACTGTGCTTTGAGACACTCAAACTAAATTATGGAAATAAAAATCTTCTCGTCTCAGCATCACCAATGTCCCTCCTTCCCTTGAAACAGATATTAAAGAGAGGCCGTTTTGAAAGTATTTATTTCCCTGAGGCATTCCAGAACTCTCCACATTGTCACTGAACACATCAGCCAAAAGACGAGTTCCCCAGACTGCATGGCCATTATTTCAGTGGCCCATTAAATAATTTAAAAAGAGCAAGCTTGTAGAAGTGAATGCAAATTCTTGTCATCTCAAACTTGGAGAATTTTAAGTGTGTCGAATAGGCATAGAAGGTATTCTGTTACTTATCTCATGTAAGATGTTTTAGATAACAACTTTTTTTTTTTTGAAAGACAAGTTTACTTATTTTTGAAATGATGAAAATACCATTAGGTTGTGGAGTGTGATGATATGGAAAGGTAACAGGGTCTGCAAGCTACTGTAACAGAAATGTGATCAAAATAATACATTCTGCATTAATGGATGCTCAGAGGAAAGACCAAGGATGAAAAGGAGGTCTCTGAAAAATGGCATGCAGAACCACTAGGAAAGAAGAGTTTTACTTGTTAGGGTAGAAGTGATGTTATCATTAGCCAGAAGGCAAGAATTTCTAGCTTGCTTTCATCTTTTCCAGGAAGAAAAATAGCCCTCAATTTGGACATTGTAGAAGAAAATTTATTCAAACCAGGAACATTTTCCTGAGGCTGTAAAATTTGCAGAATACTAGAAAAGTCATGATAGAGACAACAATTTGATTGTTTTCTGGGTAGGAATAGGAACAAAGAGAGAGAAGGGAATAGTATAGGCAAAGTAAGGTTTATGAACTCAAATATTCCTGAGAGTAGGTGACGAGAAGTGGCTGGGAGTGACACAAATGAAGCTGTCCTGGTGCTTGGAAACAGCTTTCTCCTGGGTTGTTCTCTTTCTTTCTTCTTCTTTTTTTTTCTTTCTCTTAAATCATACTACCAAACTCCTTACAACCCTATCATCCCCAGCTAGATAGGGATAGTGACACAGTAAATATTTCTGTTTTCTCCTAACTCTATAATACGTAAAATAATAGACGATAAATGGCAATGGGATACAGTCTCAGCGTGAAGAAAACAATAGGATATTTGGATAGCACAGCCAGCTAGAGACCACATGCTTTGTCTAACAGAATCAGAATAGATCATCATCCCCACTCCGTTCTATTTGTCCAGAGTTGCCCTGTCTTTCAGCTTTGCAGGAGAACCTGTAAATTGAGAATTTAATGAAGAATTTCCTAATTTATAGTTGGTATCAATTTGCTTCTTTTTTGTTTACTTTAAATTCAGATTCTGATGAAGATTAATCCTTGTCACATTATTATTTGTTTCTATACATGTGTGTTTGTTGTACTTAACAGGCCCATACTGAGAAAACCAGATAACATCTCTGTGGGCCAGACAAACTCTGCTGTCTATTGTTTTATGACCACTGCACTATAGAGAGTGTGTTGTGAACAGAAACAACAGGTACATTAAGATAAGTCTTGCGTTAAGGAGGTCATTTTTAGAAACTCTCCAAAGATTTCACTGCTAGCCATGTGGGAAACTTCCAGAAGGCCTGCATAGTGAAGGCAGCACAAGGAAGCATGGTGGTTGGATCAAGAACACAGATTAATTTCTGCTTTTTCCAGCATCTGTTTGACTTTTACATAATCACACAAACCTCTTCAGTAAAAAACACACTTAAACATAACTGGGGATACTGTGCATCTTTCTGAACCCCTAGGTGGTACAAACGGTTGGCAGTTCAAACCCATGCAGATGTGCACTTTAAAAAAGGTCTGGTAATAGAATTTTGAAAGGTCACAGACTTGAAAACCCTATGGAACAGGAATCTACTCTAACACACTTAAGGTTTCCATGAGTCAAAATCCTCTCAGTGGCCCCTAACAACATCACCAACAACACTGTGGTTCCAAGATCCTTCTGTGGCATTGTTTCTGCTTGACTGCTAAGCTAAAGATCAGTGGTTCAGATGTATCCAGCAGTGAGTACTATGGAAGATGGTTCTGGCAATCAGTTTCTGTTAAGGTTACAGCCAAGAAAGCATATGGAGCAGTTTTATTTTGTAACAAATAGAGTTGACATGAATCAACAAGTGCTTTCACCTTCCTCTTGTTGTCGTTAGGTGCCATCAAGTGAATTCTGATTCATAGGGCCCTATGCACAATAGAACGAAACATGATGCCCAGTCCTGCACCAGGCTTACAATCATTTTTTCTGCTTGAGCCCATCATTGCAGCCACTGTGTCAAGTACATCTTGTTGAAGGTCTTCACCTTCTTTGCTGACGCTCTGCTCTACCAAGCATGAAGTCCTTTTCCAGGGGCTGATCTGTCCTAACAACATGTTCAAGATATGTGAGGCATAATCTTGCTATCTTCCTTTCCAAGGAGCACTGTGCTCATACTTCTTCCAGAACAGATCTGTTTGTTCTTTTGGGAGCCATTCAACATAAGACATTCAACATTGTCCTCCAATACCACAATTCAAAGGTGTCAATTCTTCTTCTGTCTTCCTTACTCATTTCACATGCTTATGAAGTGACTGAAAATAATGGCTTGGATCAGGTGCACGTTAATCTTCAAGGTGGCATCTTTACTTTGCAACTGTTTCAAGAGGTTCTTTACAGCAGGTTTTCACCTTGGAAGAAGGCAAATGAGGTAAGATGTAGAACTGACACAGTACCAACTGCTGTGGAGTTGAGTCAGTTTCAACTCACGATTACCCAATGTGTTTAAGGGTAGACTACTTCAAAGTAGAATGGTGCTCCATAAGGTTTTCTTTCTTTCATTTTTAAAATATTTTATTAATTTTTTTTTTTTTAGGTGAAAGTTTACACAGCGATGTAAGTTCCCATTTAACAAACTTTATACTAACTGTTCAGGACATTTTCATTCCTTTTCTTCTGTTTTCATTAATCTAGTTTCCTTGACCCTCTCACTGTCTCATTTATGCTTTAGTGTTACTGTTGACTGTTTGGTCTGATATAGTTGAATAATTAAAGGAGCACAGTACTCTCAGGTCATATTATTTATTTTATAAGCTAATCTATTATTTAGATGAAAGGTGACCTCTGGGAACAGCTTCAGTTCTGAGTTCAAACGGTATCTTAGGGTGATAGTCTCAGTGATCTGTCTTTCCTCTAATCTCTATTGATCCAGTAAGGCTGGAATTTTTAGGAATTTACATTTTGTCCTTTTTCTCCCATTGTATCTAGGACCTTCTATTGTGTCTCTGGTAAGAATGACTGCTATGGGTAGTTGGGCATTATCTATTCTTCTGGTGTCAAGCCAGATGAGACAGGTTCATGTGGACTAGCAGTCCCGTGAACTAGTTTCTTCTTTGAGTCTATTGTGTCCTTCACTCTCCTTTTTTCCAGACAAGTGGAGATAAATAGCTGTGTGTATAGTTTTCAGTGGCTGATTTTTAGGAAATAGAAACCTTTTGCCATAGCATCTCCAGATGGGCTTGAACCTCTAACTCTTCTGTTAGTAGCTGAATATACTAATTCTTTGCACATGTCAGAGACTTAGGATCAAATAGAATAGGGTATAATTTCTGTCCTTGATCACGAAAAGGCAGTTGCAGAATCACTCTATGATTTTCTAAATCACATAGAATACTCCACTGTGCATAATAGTCAAGATAGAGAAACTTATCTCTATCTTATGTATTTTCTAGTCTCCAAAAGATATCCTGAGAAATGCCTGTGAGACAGAAACAAAAGAGTTCTATCACAACCTAGTCCTGCTTTCAAGACGACTATTGGACCACATTGGGTATACTACTCTGTAGTCACCTCAGGAGCATCTACCTTCCTGGTTTCTCTGAATTGTTAGAAGTCATTTCATCGCATGGACTAATACAGATTAATAAATTGTCCCCAATGACACTCCAAGGAACTGGTTGGTACATATCCTAGAGAACATCTTTGGTATTTCTATAATAGAGTCCCAAAAATGATCTTGCAAAGTGAAAGATTATGTACAAAGTTGTGGTGGGTAATACAATATAGCATGAAAAAAAATAGCATCATAACTAACAGAAATTAACTTAAGACACAAATACTTCATATGACAAATAGAATAGCAACATCCATGGTGCCAATACTAGATTCATATTAAATATTTGCCAATCCAGTCTGTTAAAAATGGCATTTTTTTTTCCTGTCTGTTATTAAGATTAAGCATCATTTCTCATATAAAATTGATTGGTAAAGACAATTTATATGACTTTTGGAAATAATATAGTGATCACTGAGAAGTGATGAGTCTTCATTTAACTTTTGTGATAAGATTACTGACTTGCAAAATCAGGAAAATGTGAAAATATTTCAAGGCATTTCCCTTTTTTTTCCTCCATGTGTATTAAATCGAGTACTATGATACATGATTTGAATAACATTTTAGTGGCTAGGCAGCTGGTAGCAAAAAATCCAAACCAATCTAAAACAAAACAAAAGTCCACCCCAAATTCTAAGGAGTCTAAAAGCTATAAAAATGGTAATACTGGTAACTATGTATTTATTTTACACAGTGTCAAGAAAAGTCTTCAATATTTACTTTAAATATTAAAAATGTTTAATGCAGTTTAGTAAAAAAGTGACTATTAATATATAGAATAACATGATAAAGGGTACATTCTCCTTTATAATATTTATAATAGATATAACTAACAGAAATTAAACTTAAGACACAAATACTTCATAAGACAAATAGAATTTAATTAAAATGAAAATAAAAAATTAATTACCATTTAATTTTATTTTAAAGGAGATCTTTCAATAAGCAAAGTGCCCTCAGCAGACTCGCTGAATCCCAAGTGTACTTCTTCTGTGCTTTTTTTTTTTTTTTTAATGTTACCAATAAACTCTTTCTGAGAAGATACTAGCCTACGGATGTGAGAGTATATTCATGAAGCAACTCCAAATAGTCTTCTGATTCTTCATCTTCAGATAATCCCATCTCTGATTTGATAACTTTAAGAACTCCTTTTGAACAACTTTCTGCTTTTTGACGTGGATGGATAGTGACTTGTAGTTTTGGTTTCAAAGAAACGATTTCTAGTTTGTCCCTGTCACCTGTAGCTCATGCTGTATATGTGGAAATCCTGATGCAGAGTTATTTGTATCATTTTCAAGACTTTCATGTTCATATTCTACTTGTTCAAAAAGTCTTTGAAACAGACTAAGAACAATACTTGACACATAAGCTTTGCTTTGTTTATTTCCATTTTTCTTCTGTTTGAGGATTTGAGCTATAGAATAGGGCCCTCCTCAAACACAAGACTTTGTCAATAGATACAGCTCTGAAAATGTCTGAAGACACAAATGATTCAAATTAGGAAATAAAATGCATATATTGCATCTGCTAATAGCTACAAATGAGCATTTTTCAGTACTTTTAAACAGATGGATTCTGTATTGATGCAAGGTATCAGATTGGGCAGCAGTCTTAATTGTTCTGTCCTGATGAACATTAAATAAAAATCGGGCTCTTATATAAAGACATTGAAATCAGCCTGTTAAAACAGTGACGGCCCAAAGCTGAGGAAGACAACAAATATATATGATATTCCTGAATTGAAATGAAATTAATTTGGACCTAAATTCTAACAAATGTAGGTCCAAATTAAGAGGGAACAGAATACATTTAGATGTAAATAATTAGTAATTCAGTTTAAATATCCACATCAGATGTGCATGAGTTTGCCAGCATTTAAAATGTTGAGCAAGTTACAAGGCAGCGATATCGATCTAATATTCATTTTTGTTATTGAAATACCGTGACCAATTGTACAGCACACAATCTCAATGAACTTCTCATTGGTCAGATTGCATCACCTTCACTCTTTTATGCTGTCATTGCTGACACCAAGATACACCAGACTGGCAACTTCCTGGACAAGCCGTCTGTAAGAGGTGTGAAAAACATTCTTTGAAAATAGTCAGAAATGTGGTTCCAGTTAACTCTGATTTGCACCACTAACTGCTAACACAACTGTCAAAAAGGAAAATGATCCAGTTTCAGAGCATGTAAGAAATCCTTTATTTTTGAATGTGAACACGTGACAGAAAAAAGTTATTTATAACCTTCCACTGCTTTCTAAGACCCTACTAACTACAGGGTCTATTGTTTGCTGAGCGTACATATACTAAGTCTTCATTTTCATCCTAATGGTCTCTGGCACTCGTAAAAAAGTAGTAGGTGGCTGTTGGAGATTGAAGGAAGACAGAACTAAATTTCTCTCACTGACAAAGGGAGAGAGATTTGGCATAGGGGATGGGAATGCTGACTTGGAGCTGAAGAAAATGAGAACTGAGAAAGCTGAGGAATGGAGGGAAAAGAGAAGAGAATTTATGTCATCAAGGCCAAGAGGAAAATATATATTTGATATTTAGGAAGGGAAATGCTCTGATATGTTCAAATCAAACTGTCTCATTCTAACCAACAAATTTTGGTCAATTCCACACAGTTCTTTAGTGAGTGGAGGTTATTTCTAGGGGATCCTAAAGAAGGGTAAAACTGATATACATTACTTCCAAGTAACAATAAAGGTATTAAGTATATTTAATAAACCCAGTAAAACCCACTGCCATCAATTCCAACTCATAGCGACCCAATAGGACAGAGTAGAACTGCACCATAGAGTTTCCAAGTACCACCTGGCAGATTTGAACTGCTGACCTTTTGATTAGCACACATAGCACTGAACTGCTATGCTACCCTGGTTTCCAAATGTATTTAATAGTGACTATTAAATGAAAAATTATAAATAATAACTAAGGAATAGGTTATTAAATTAGAGTAATGCTAAGGAAGTTTATTTCTACCTTTAAATAAATAAATGGGCAAAATATTGAATGACACAGGAAGCATCCAAAGAAGATGAGAGGAATACTCAGAGTCACTGTACTAAAAAGATTTGGCCAACATCAAACATTTCAGGAAGTATCATAGGATCAGTACCCAATAATACTGAAAGAAGCATCTAAGCTGTACTGGTGGCACTGGAGAAAAACAGGGCTCCAAGTATTGACTGAATACCAATCAAGGTGTTTCAACAAATGGATTCAACTGTATAAGCACTTACTCAGGAACAGCTCCCTGACCAGTTGACTGGAAGATAGCACCATTCCAAAGAACAGTGATCCAATAGAATGCAGGAATTATCAAACAGTATCATAAATTCACACACTAATTAAATTTTGTTGAAAATCATTCAAAAATGGCTATAGTAGTTTAGCAATGATGGAACTGTCAGAAATTCAATGTGCATTCAGAAGAGGATGCAGAACAATGACTATCATTGCTGATGCCAGATGGATCTTGCCTAAAAGAAGAGAACACCAGAAAGTTGTTTACTTGTATTTTATTGATATTCAACAGTATGGATCATAGCAAATTATGGGTAATATTGCAAAAAATAGGAATTCCTGAATACTTAATTATGCTCACCAGGAACCTGTGTAAGAATGAAGAGGCAGTTGTTTCAATAGAATAAGGGAGTACTATCTACTTTAAAATCAAGAAAGGTGTGTGTCAGGGTTGTATTCTTTAACCATACTTGTTCAGTCTGTATGCTTAGGAAATACACTGAGGAGCTGGACTATTTGAAGAAGAATGCAGCATCAGGATTGAAAGAAGGCTCACTGAAAGCCTACCATACGCTGACGCCAGCATCTTGCTTGCTGAAAGGCAAAAGGAATCGAAGCACTTACTGATGAAGATCAAAAACTACATAGACTTCAACGTGGATTACATTTCAATATAAGACAAAAAATCCTTACAACTGGAAAATAAGCAACATTATGATAAATGGAGAAATTATCGAAATTGTTAAGGGTTCCATTTATTTGGATCCAGTCAACACTCATGAAAGTATCAGCCAAAACCAAATGACATATCACTTACCACAAGTCTGCTGTAAAAAACTTCTTGAAAGTGCTATTAAGCAAAGATAATGTTAGTACAGTATGCCCGACCAAGCCTCCTCATAGTGTAAAAGCTGGAAAATGAATGAGGAAGACAGAAGAGTTACTGTCTTTGAATTATGGTTTTGGTGAATAACACTGACTATACCATGCACTGTCAAAGGAACCAAGAGATCAGTCTTGGAAGAAGTCCAACCAGAATGCTCTTTAGAAGCAAGGATGCCCAGACTTTGTCTTACATACTTCAAACATGTTATCAAGAGGGGTCTGTCCCTGGAGAACATCACAGTAAAGTAGATGGTCAGTGAAAAGAACCGACATAGTGGCTGCTGGGGTCAGTACAGAGTTTGTGAGGATAGCACAAGACAGAGCAGTGTTCTGTTATAAATGGGGCGGTTATGAGTCAGAACTGACTGGACAGCGCCTCACAACAACAGCATATCTGGAGCCACCACACATCTTTGTTTTAGTCTAATGTTCACAGGACACATGTGGAATATTGACTGGCTTCAACTTTCAGAAAAATTCTATTCCAACAGCAGCAATACAACAACAATCATAAGAGGTAAGGAAATACTGAAGAGAAACACCTTCCAATTTCAGGCTAAGAAGTAAAGACGTACATTCATGGGAAAGACAGATTCCACGCTGGCTTTGTGCTTCCTACTCTACATTTCTGTAGAAGGCAGAACTGGAATAATGGATGGTAGCTCGTGGGGCTGGAAGGAGCTCTGGTGGTACAGTGGTTAGCACATTCAGCTGCTAACTGAAAGGTCAGTAGTTCTGAACCCACCAGAGAAAAAAAGTGTGGTAATGTGCTTCTGTAAAGATTTATAGCCTTGGAAATCCTACGTACCATTTCTACTCTGTCCTACGGGGTAACTGTGAGTCAGAATTGAGCAGTGGATTTGTTGGGTTGGCTTTTGTTTATTTAGATTAGTTTTTAATAGAAGAAGGGACTTTCTCAATAATAGAAGTAGTAACTTAGAAATTCACTGAAATCATTTGAAAAATGCTGTGTGTTCATTTCCTGAGGCTGTTGTATTAGAACAATCTGGACAACGTAGCTACTACAGTTAATGCTATTAGGATTCTATGATTCTGTCTTCAGTTGTTCTTTCATCAACTAGAAAACTGCCAAGTGGTGGATTTGACCAGTTCCCTCGAACTATGTTTCATCTCAGAGAAAATAGGGAATTCATGTATCATTGAGTTCTACAAGGAAAAAAAAAGGACATCTTATCAGTCACACTATCACCATTTAGATGACCATAAATTTCCAGTGTTCAAGTCAACTCTTACTCATTTTGGCAATATAATTCACAAGAAATATAAATGAGATATGATCGAATTCACCATTGGCCATCACACCTAGGAGGAAAAAACCAAAATTTTTATTATGAAACCTAACTTCAGGGTTTTGAAAATCAGGTATACTTTTAGAAAAGTAAAGAGAGAGGAAAACATTGAGAGAGAAAGAGCAAATGAAAGAGAAGAGAGGAAGGGAAGAAGGAAGAAGAAAAGAAGAGTCTGATAGGAGAGAAGAACGGAGAAGAGAGGAGAGCTGAAGCACAAACCGAGGGGAGAGGACAGGGCAGGCTGGAGTATGAATACGTATGTGTTCTGTTTCCCATTCCAATGCCTTTCAACAGGAGGACTGGAAGAGCAGGGAGAAAAAAAGATTTATTTTTTAAACATGTACAATTACGGAGAAAAGGCCACGACATGCCAAAATGCTGAAAAAAAGCAGTCCCTGAACTCTGACTAGGAGGATTATAGAAGTCCAAAAATAGACCAGACTGTGAGAACTACCACCTACTTTTACAGTGTTTTACAAGTTAAAAATGTCACAGTGCATAAAAATAGTTTTGTTTTTTTTTTTTCCACCCCTACGGACTGGTGGTTGATGGTTTAACTTGAGAAGCAGACTGCTGTGGTAGTTTGAATAGCTTGAATATGCATTCACAATATGGAAGTAAAAGGAAAAATGGCTTTCATCAGAGTTTTCTTGTGTCCAAGAAACATATTTAGTCTTCTCTTTCCCTTGAAATCGTTGCAGAGAATCAAAACAAAACAAAAAAAGGAAATACCTCTGTTTTCGATAATGCTTATAATAAATCCTCTCAGATTCAAAGTATTTATGTCAGTTTTTGTCATGATTGCATAAAGGTCTTTTCATGTTTAAAAAACAAACAACCCGGTTGGCTAGGCAAAGTAAAGTATGAAACAATGCCACAAAATTTCTTAAGCATAGACTGATTCCTAAAGACACGCTGTGAAACTTGAACAGGCATACTTTAAAGGGTTCAGTTTTCCTGTGTTCAGCACAGTAGCTCACTGTTGAAAAGCCTCCAGCTTTGATCACTCAGACACAAACAAAAAGGGCTCTCTTCCAGTCTCCTTGCATCCTCCGTGCGGAGCGCTCTCGCGTTTTCTCTTGTGGACCTTCTGCTTCACAGTCCTGGGGCATTAGTAAACACCAAAGGTGTCCCAGACATATGGCTCACCGCAAGGTTTCTATGTGGGGTTTGGTTTTAACTGTATCTGATGATTATACGTTTCAAATAAAAACCCAGCTGGTGATTCCCAGAGCCTAGCAGGTCTACATTTGGCTCCAAATGATCTGGGAGTGGATTTTTTCTGTTTGAGGATTACCCATTTCTGTAATGGCCCAGCTTCTGTTCATTTGACCCTTTGGTCACCTCTGCATCCTGGTGATCAAGACGGCAATGATAGCTCATTCAGCTGTTCCAGAGCCTCGGAAACCCAGCTGAGGCCAGGTGGGGATGCAGGAGCAGGTGAAAACGACCCATTAGTAGAAACAGAAACATGTTTTTAAATGAGCTCAAATGTTCTGTTCACATTTAAGGTTGTATTTCCTTCTCGAACTTTCTTTCTTTCTTTTTTTTTTTCCAGCTTATGTTTTTCCTTTTAATCCTGTCTCTCGTTCATATAACGAAAAAATTATTGATGATGGAAAGTCCAAAAGCTCATTTTTTATTTTGCATTTTATCAGAGGCAGAGCTAAGTTGCTCTTTGAAGTCTTTAAAACATCTAGGGTAGCATAAATGTTTCCACACAGAGTAACTTAGTAACAAGTTATCTTTCCTTATCCTTCCTCCTCTTCCCCCTCACCCCCATTTTCTCTTTGAAGATATAGTTCTCTATGTCAGGAACATTCTTTTAACTTCTTTTGCTAAATTTCTTGGGAAAGTCTATCAAAAAGAATACCACAGAGTCCACTGTGTCATTTTTATATGTCCTTATGGACTCTTGCACATTTAATATATTTATCCTATTACCATTGAAATTGATGAGTTGTAAGATAATTAAGTAGGAATTATGTTTAATATCTATCTCCCCGATTTCCCTACTCACACTCTAGGTGGGACGCAATGCTGTTGCTTGTGCTTCGTGCATAGTAGTGGTTGGCGGAGTTCGTGGTACATATTGGAAGCACTCAATGCATACGTTTTGAATTCAAGAAAAGTTGAATATATGAATGAATACCTCAGTAATTTTTCTCCAACTTTTTACATTATGTTGAGACGTTTCTTTTTAAAAAGAGACTTTATTGGTCAATTCAGCAAAGCTTCTTCAGATAACAAAATCAGGTTAGGGAATTCAAAACTGTGATTAAGAGAAAACAGATCTTGTACTTTAAAAACAAACAAACAAACAAACAAAACTGTCCGTCATACTCACTATGACCCAGCTCAGTCTTCAGTTTTTGTTTTCATAGCCCTGGGAGAGGAGAGGAGACGGAGGGGGACCTGTAAGGAGATGGCAGTGATGATTAGGAAGAACACTGGGCCAAAAGACAGTGGAAAGTGAGTACAGGTGGCTTCTTATGGTTTTGGATCTAGAGAACTTTTAAACTGCCAGGCCTGGCTTGAAAGAACTTAGAACTGGCTGAAGCTGGTCTTTAAATCGCCCCATTTGCAATAAATATCTGCTGTCTTTAGGACTTCCTTTTCTAAAAGACTCTGTCCCAGTTTCCAACTCTGGTGACTGCTTGGGTTTTCTCCTAAAAGAGTAGTTCATCCTCCCAGTTATTTTTCATTTCTTCAAAACTTCTAAGATTTGGATCTGAGTATTGAAATCTTTGTTCTTCCTAAAGTAGAGAGCAGAAATAATTTAGGACCTAGAATCTGACTCTCTGGATTTGAGTCCATGCCTACCTGGTACACTACATCAATGTTCATGCCTCTGTTTTCTGATTGGAATGCCCACCCTATGTACAGGATTTTCTGAGGATGAAATAAGGCATAGAAAACACTTTATGAATCCCTATACAAATCTCCTCTTCCCCTCTTCCTCGTTTAACATCTCATTTGACAAATGCACATGCCCTGAACTGTTACTGAACGGCTACATTTTACGACGCATACAGAATTGTCTACGGGAAGCCTTAAATCCAAACGATTTTTAATAACAGAACAATGAAAACTAGTATTCTAAACTCCGGCTGTGACTAGGTGATTTAAGTAGGCATAATCCAATAATACCAATTGTTAAATTTGAATAATTGTTTTCTCTTTTATAGATTTGGAAATGGAGACTCACAGGTCATGTGTCTGGCATGGAATTCAGATCCATCTGAGTTCTATCCAGAATAAAAGATCATTATTTTTTAAGAAACTGATTTGTTAAGAATTCACTTGATAAGAATTGTAGGCTTTAACAAGCTCATGAGAGAAACATTAAAAAGAAATGTTGGCCTCATGGATGGCCTTCCCAATTTTTTTTGCCTTTAGACTGATTCTAAAAAATGCACATATGAAAAAAATTTGCATATAATTTCATGGATTTTACGGACTGCCTTAAGCCAGTGCGTGGATCTTTAGCTTAATAACCCCTCCGCTAAGGTATTATGAGCCCCATGCCATGAAATTCCTGAGCCAGGCTCCAGGTCATTGGAAAGCCAACTCATTGTGACTCATACATAGTGGGCCAGGATTATTCTACAGCAGTATTATTGACACTGAGGAGACATACAATTCTTTGTTATTCGAGACTGTCCTCTGCACTGTAGGATATTTAGTAGCATATCTGGACCCTCTACCTATTAGATATCGGTACACCACCCCCCTCATTCCAGTTGTAAAACTTCAGATATTTCTGGAATTTCCTATTGTCGTCCTGGGACAAAACTCCCCAAGCTGAGAGCCTCTAAACTAAACTCCATAGGGTACTGAGGCAGTATGATAAAACCACAGTATCCCACCATTGACGTTTGAGGTTTCTAGATTTATAAAGTTTTGTGTTTATTGAGCCTTTAAGGCCTGACTTGTCAGAGTGAGTTGCAAGTCCTTGGCAACTGCAAAATTGATGGCTGGGGTTACTTGCCTTCTAGTAGATTCTGACTCTTGTGGATCCCATGTGTATCTGAGGAGAACTGTGTGAAAAGCTGGTTAGTGTTCCAAAAAGTTTTTAATTTTAGACTTCAGAGTAGCTACTAACCAAAAGGTTGGTAGTTTGAATCCACTTACAGGCACCTGAGAAGAAATGTCTGGGGATGTACATGTGAAAGATCACAGCCCTTGAAGATCCTATGCAGCACACAGTTCCATTCTGAAACATACAGCATCATCATAAATCAGAATCAGCTCCATGACAACTGGTGGTGGTGTGTGCTCACAAATATTTGCAGCTTACACTTCATCATTGACAGATCCATTTTAATCAGCAAGCTCGTCTTCTAGACTATGCTTTTTCTTCCCTGTGGGAGGAATTTCTTTTATTAGGTATTGATTTAAAAAAAAATAAGAAAGAAAAAGTTGAGCCTTTGAAGTACATATTGCTTTGAGTCATGAAGAAAAAAAAGAAGTAGAAGTGATGTATTCTAGAACTTAGGGTCACTAGATAGCTGAAGGAGCTGGGATCTGGAAGGTCACTGAGATAGGCATCACCTGCTTTGCACTGTGGGTAGCGTTCTGCCGGATTAACTGAGGAAAGATACAGTGATTCGTTCCACCAAGTCTCCACCCTCCCCACAGCCCACACCCCGCCCCCTCACCATAATCCTTCCAGGGAGAGAGGAAAGGAAAGGGAGAAAAGAAGTGCCTAGAAACAAACACCAATCAGGTTCTAAGATGAATCTCATTTACTACTCAGCTCAGAAGAGATGTGAGATCTTCATTTTACTGTTAAAAATTCTGAGGCTTAGCGATGTTAAAAACTTGTCTAAAGTTCAAACATTAGTTAAGCCTGAGGGTCAGGATGAGGACCGAGTTCTGACCACACAGCTGTTTCTACTTGCCTCCTCTCCTGCTCCTCCTTCCCCTTCTTCTCCTTCTCCCCTCTTTTCCTCTTTGCTCCCTTTTTACCTTATTTTCCTTTTCTTCCTTTTGTTCCTTGACCATTTTTTGAAGACAATATTTGGTAAACAAATATCGTAAATTTAGATGTAGAATGTAAGTGCAATAACTAAATTTATTTCCATGAACTACTGCTCAGTTATTAATTTTTTATGCTAAATCTGATTAATTGCCTAGATAATTGTAGCTATTTCTGTGGTCTTATTTTTTCCTATTTCCCTGAACCCCACCACAGCTATTATTAAATGTAGTGTTTATCATCACCTTGCCTTCTTCTGGAAACCCTGATTGCCTAGTGGTTAAGTGCTAAGGTTGCTATCCAAAGCGTTGGCAGTTCAAGTTCATCAGATGCTCTCTGGAAACTCTTTGGGGGGAAATTCTACTCTGTCCTATAGGGTCTTTGAGTCAGAATTTTCTTGACAGTGATAGGATTTTTGTTTGGGGTTTGCTTTCTCTTAATTTCTAAGTATACACAGATACATACACTGACATGAATAATATATGGTCGAAAATAGATAGAAACGTTATGGAGAAGCCACTGGAACACATGGGTAAGTAAGGTAAGTTGAATCACCAGTTCCATTTAACTCAAATTTACTCAGCGCCGAAGAATGCTCTTCCTCCTAAGGAAGTACAGGGAATGACATTCAACACTATACTGATTTTTTAAAAGCTTCACAACCAAGAAAACTCAACATCATGTTCTGAAGAGTTATCTATTTTCTCATGCAGCTAAGTGTCATTCAGTTTTACTGGTCTGTGTGTAATATTCTGTAAAAGTACCACATGTATATAGGAATTGTTTCCTATCAATGAATAATTGAATCTTCTTCAGTTTCTACCCCATCCCCTCACCCCCTGTACAATCAGTGCTGCTGTGAGTATTCATGTAATGTTTCCTGGTTCAAGAAATGGTCAGTCTTTTGAAATACAGGCTATACACTTAAAACTGGTATTTGTGGGTCATAAAGAATAAAAATAACTGTAAGATAATGCCAGGCTGCTATTCACAAGAATGGTTCCAATTTGTTTTTCCATCAAGAATGTCTAAACATATGTGTCGATGGGGAACCTCTTGCTACACTTAGTATTTCAGACACATTGCCAATCTAAAAACAAAGAAAGAAAAAACCTGCCATTGAATATAGTACAGAGTAGAACTTCTTCAAAGGGTTTCCAAGGAGCGGCTGGTGGATTCAAACCACTGACCTTTTGGTTGTCAGCCAAACTCTAATAAACTGCTTTCCCTACAGGACTTCATTGTCAATCTAGTGGATGCAAAATGCCATTTCATTATGCTCTATTTTGAACTTTTCTGATTAACATGATGGAGCATCACTCCAGACACTTATTTACCGTTTATGAAATAACTGCTCATGCTTTTGCCCATTTCTATTTCTTACTCTATTTCATCTTGATTTATAAAAGTTTTTACATATATTCTAGATTGTAATACTTTAGTTTGTATGTTACAAATATCCCAGTTTGTGATTGCTTCTAAAGAGTGCTCGTGGCTTTTTAAAGCTTTTCTGGTTAAGTGTTACCATTGCTAACCAAAAGGTCGGCAGTTCAAATCCACCAGGGTCTCCTTGCCTACTCGTGGGAGCAGTTCTACCCTGGCCTCTAGGGTTGCCATGAGTCAGATCCTACTGGAAGGCGCTGTTTTTGTTTGTTTGTTTGTTTTAATCTTGACTAATGCTCAGCTGTATAGTGTGTGGTAAGGACAGAAGATTTTTAACTTTGGAGGAGGTAGGAAATAAAGATGCGCTAGAAATATCTACATTCAGAGGAATGTAGGTGGTAGAGGTGGGGGCACTTGAGTCATCAGTTTACATGGCCAGATGTCAACACTGGAAGAATTACATCTTGGTGACAAAGTCAAATGTATGAGGTCGTTATTGATCTTTGCACAATAAGGAGTACAATAATAAATTGTTTGCCCCCATTTTTCTAACTCATTTTTTTAGAGATCAAGTCAACTATAGTCATCTCTCCCAAACCTGTTTCTTTCCCCCACAGTGTTTGAATTCAAGTAATTCAAAATTCCTTTATGTTCTTTAAAAAACAAAAACAGCGAAGCCACTTTTCCGTGGCCCCTGGTTATTTACTTTCCCATGTTGTATCTGATTAAATTAGTGCATACCTTGGGGATAGTGGCTTTATTTGGGCCTTGGAGAATTCCAGTTAAATATAGCTGGTGACTTAAGTCATATCATCCCTTTGAGGGTGGTTTCTGGACCAAAAAAAAAAAAAAAAAAGCAAACAGTTTTTATAATCCCAAACAGAACCTTTGAGTTGTAACTACTGCTTGTTGAAATAATGGAGGCCCCTGTCTTTTGCTCAAGATTAAGAAAACAGCATCTTCTGTCTAACTTTTCCTTTTTTCTTTTCAGATAATGTTTGAGATACTTTATTTGACAGGGTAACATAGATGTGATTACAGTCATTTACATGCTCTATTCAATATTCATCTAATAAACCATGTAGCAGTATAATGATTTCAGAGACCTTAAAAAATATGGGCTGAATTATCTTTGTTGTCCATTTGATTACAATGTTAATGTGTGACCAGTCCGTTGGCCCTTTAGTTGAGCCAGGTGGTATGGCTGATTGCTCACAGGCACTGCAGTAGTGTATGAAATAGGAGATCTGGGGAGAAAATGTTAACAATGAGGTCAGAAAGATCTGGGTTCAAAACTTGACTCTAACAATCTCCAGCTGTGTGACTTGGGGCAATTTAGTCTCTTGTGAATCCATAGCGTAATGTTTATAACAGGCTGAATACATAACTGCCAAGGTTCCTATGTCAAAAAGGAAAGAGATCTGTCTAAAGCTGGTACTAACTAGATGCTTGAAATTATAACTATGGTTTATATATTTTTTATGCTCTTTTTTTAAATTAAAGAATAAATAGATTGAAGAACTTTTTTTTTTTTCTTTTCCTAAAGCTTGCAACTGTTTTATTCTCTTACTCTGCTTGCAGAAATGAGGCAATTATCTGGTTAATTTTTAGATCCTTTCAAAGTCATGGATGGGATTATAGGTCTTTAATAAAATATAAAGTTTTTATTTTTTTTCCTTTTACTAATCTCTGTGGGAAGCATAACTATAAGAATGTGCTGAGGAAAAAGACTTTTTTCATAGATTCTCTAAGGTTTACAGAAATGACTGATGATTGTTTAATTGCCAAATTTTAGATAATTAGCTAGAACATAATGTAATCAATCATCTCACTAGCATTTACTGAGTGTAGTCAAATGATGTGGAAAGAGCATGGGCTTTGGAATTAGACAGGCCTGTGTTTGAATCCAAGCACTGTTGTTTTCTATTTATGCAAACTTGAACATAATTCCACCATTTTCATACATTTTTCTTGTGTATAACGTGGCAATGAAATACCAGTTGGGAATTAAAAAAAAAAAAAAAAATCATATGAAATTCTTCAGTATAATTCCTGGGAAAGTATACACTTTTCATAATGAACAGATTCCATGAGAATAATAATGATGCTAACTGACTCAAAGTATAAACATGATATTACAACAAAGATAAATGAAATACAATAGTTTTCCCCAAGCATTCCAAGATGTTATTCAGGGTACACTTGAAGGAGTACTAGAATCAGCCTGTCCATCTATATATCAAATATAAAGTTGTAGAGGACAAAGTTACAAAGAGTGGATTGGATCTAAAAGCAAAGTAAGAATGATGATGTGATGGACAGAAAGGAGAATGGATTGAACTGCACTTCTAAAGCAGTAAGGCAAGAAAGGATCCCTCGAGGCATAGCCATTGGCTTCGATACTGACCAAAAGGTTGACATTTGAAATCTGCCAGTCACTCCTTGGAATTGATGGGTAAGGCGAGAGCCAGTACTTGAGTTATTTAAGATGATACAGTAAACTCTAGAATTTTGAAAACTTTCAAACTTTAGTACAAGTAACAATTTCCTGAAAAGATTGTTAGGATGCAGTTTTCTTATCGTGTCTCCAGAGACTAATGATCCCATACTTGTTGTAGGTAACCTAGGAATATACATCTTTAAATAAGCACCCATGTGTTTTAATGTAGGTGGTCTTCTTCTGGTCTCACTTTGAAGCACATTAATCTTACAGGAGATGAAAAATATACTGAAGGCATTCAAGTCTGGGAGTTACAGTAAGATGTCATTCCTAGTGTCCCAGTGAAAAAGAGTCACATAACACTAGGGAAAATGTATTATGAGGTACTGAGAATCTAGAAGATAATAACATTTGGTGACTTGTTAGACAGGGAAAGTGAGAGAGACATCAATCTGGAGAAAAATTGCTGATATTCTTGTCAAATTACCCTTTTAAACAAGTGGAAACCTGATCCATTTATTCACTATTACAAATTAAAATTTACTTCGTTTTGGCGTAATATGAAAAAAAAAGCCATTTGGAATTGTAGTAGTCTTGTATATTAGTAAAGAAAGAGCTGCACTAAACTTAAAAAAATAAACTTGTTACCTTTGAGTCAATTCTGAATCATGTCAATCCCATGTGTTATCAAGTAGAGTTGTTCCATGTGGTTTTATTTGCTGTTAAACTTGAAGAAGCAGATTGTCAGGCCTTTCTTCTGCAGTGCTGCCAGATGGGCTCCTGATGGGTTCCAATTGCCAACTTTTAGGTCAGTAGTTGAGCACAAACAGCTTGTACTATCCAGGAACTTCAAGGTAAACTTTAAATTATTGAAAATTACATGAATTCCTGTCCTTACAAAGGAACTATAACTGCATTTTGAATAATTTATTTTCTAATGCACACGAGCACATTGAGAGCAAATGAGAGAAGTGGAAGTCCCCATTGTTAATCTTTTTTTTTCCTACAAGGTTTGACAATTAAGTCCATGAGCTTAATTGTTCTAAGTGCTACATACCTCATTACTGAATAGCACTAGGGTCACCTTTGAAGTACTCCCCTTGGGAAACAATGTACTGAAGCCAGCGACTAGTCCACCCTTCAAAGCAATTTTGGAACTCTTTCTGGAATGGCCGTTGTACATGGTGGCATGCTGGCAAGTTCGCAGACTTAATTGTACAGTGGTCTGTGAGGCAGGCTTTAGCCAGTAAACAAATAACTGTATTGGAACATGTTCTCTGCACACCTGATCTGGGCCCCAGTGACTTTTTTTCTTTACCCGGAGATAAAGGAAATATTGAAAAGGAGACATGTTGATGACATTCAGGATCTCAAGGGTAGTATGTTGACAGATCTAATGGCCATTCCAGAAGGAGTTCCAAAATTGCTTCAAAGAGTGGATTAGGTGCTGGCATCGGTGCATGGCTTCTCCAGGGGACTACTTCAAAAGTGTCCATAACGATGTTCAGCAATGAGGTACGCAGCACATTTTCTAGGATGAATTTGCAGACTTTATTATCGGACCTCATACGTCTTTGTTTTCAATGTAAGGTTCCTTACATGTCTCTTCTCTATCTCTCATTCTTCCCTCCATTAGGGAGGCTTTACATTCACTGCATTGGTATTTCTCTACAAGAGAAATGTTAGAATGTCATTGGTGTGGTTCAATCCCTGCTGAAATGTCAATATCCCTGCAAATAACCACTCATAAACAATCATTATCATTCATACCTACCTCAAATGAATTTATAAAATCTTTACCTGCAGGTTATTTAGATAAAGTAGCTTCCTATAACTGGTGTGATGAGGCCTCGCTGGAGATATGGTAAAAGAAAGTCTAGAGCTGTTCTTTCCTCAAAGAAATTGGAGATAATATGTTAGTCTTTTGTATAGGGTTCTTATGCAGTTCCTTCCAGCGGCCACAATGGCTACTAAACATATTAAAAATATATGAACCTTCCTAGTCAGAGAAGAGCAAACTGAAATCATATTACATTATTTTATTTAAAAAAATCATCTGATAAGCAAAAGTGAGCAGAATTTATATATTTTTAGTGCTATTAATAGTATGAAAATGCTTGTTTGAATAAAGCTGTTGGGAATGTAAACAGCTACAATCATTTGGAAAGTGATCTGCTAGCCTTCTTTAGAATTTAGATAATAGACATTTCTATGAAACAGTATTTCTACTTTTGGGATTGTTAATAAAAACATAAAATCATCAACATGAAAGATGGTGTATATACAGATTTTTTTTTTAACAGTGTTGTTTTGAGTATTTCCCAAACTGGTAGCATCTTGAGTGTCTCTTGATAAGGTATGATTTAAAAAATTGTTATACATATACAAAAAGAAATATTAGTCAGCTGTTAAAAGAATAATTTGGGTCTATGTGTACTGACCTGAAAGAATGTCCATGATATATGACTGGATGAAAAGAGCAAGATACAGACTTCTGGATACAGAATGATCTGCTCTTTGTAATAAACACATTTTGGAAAACTATCCACCAAACTCACACTTTTGATTATCTAAGAGTGATGAGAACAAGATTGTTTACTCTTAGTATTTTTGTGCAACTGTCTATTGTTAGGAAACCCTGGTGATGTAGCTGCTAACCAAAAGGTCAGCAGCTCAAATTGTGCCGGTCACCCCTTGGAAACTCTGTGGAGCAGTTCTGCTCTGTCCTATAGTCACTATGAGGTGAAATCAACTTTACAACAGTGAATTTGTTTTTTTGGTTTTGAGTTTATTGTTTTGTCTAATAAGAAGAATTCTAATATACAGGGATTAACTTTTGGTAAGAAATGCAAAACTTATGGAAAACAGAGTTTAATATAAACAACCTACTGTACATGGCCCACATGTGTAAAATTAAGCCTTAACCTTTAATATCAAAAGATGACATTATTGGGGGGGGGGAGCATGGGCAATGTTTGATGGTGCCGAGAACTAGATAGAAGTTATTGATCAATTTCTCACAATGTTTGTTTTTCTTAAAAATCAAAGTGTTTCTTACAAAAAATAGGGAATTTTTGCCAAGACATGTGAAATTTTGAATAGAAATTCCGAGAAGCTAGAAGCCTCTGGGTACTGTATGAGTCAGAGGGAAAGAATCTATCACTACTTGGACAAAGCTTTTCTCTAAAAACATAAGAAGGGCAATAGGTCACGGGCAGTCGATTATTTTATTTTTGATGACATAAGTAAATATTAACAGGAGTGCTCTCATCAACGTAATTGATGACTGCTTAAAAAGGAATAAATACTCTTTTCTAGTTCAGAGTTTTAAGGGGTTGACTTTATCTTGCTCTTATATTCTTCTTTCCCAGAGGTAGATCTTCAGAGGAGACTTTCTGCTAAATCAAAAGTGGCTTTATTCTCTATACTTAGGGGTAATGAGGAGTTGTTTGGGGTGGTTCTTTTTATTTATTTATTTATTTATTTATTTAAAAGGGAGGGTAGGGAGAGAGACACTATGCTGGGCAATTTGTATTTTTATCATTTCTTTTTATAAATTTATCATTTCACTTTATAATTTTATCACTTCATTTTATAATTAATGCTTAGACCTATCTGTGTCCTTTCTAATAAAATCCCTATGACATGAATTTAATTTTGCTTGACCCTCATGTGGTACTTTTTTACTCATTCATGTATTTTTAACATGTATTTACTGAAAGGTAATAAGAATAGAGTAGAAAAAGAAGCAAAGAAAGTTCCTACCCTCATTAAAATAGCATTTTATCTTTGCAGTTATCAGACTGACCTATATATATATATATATATATATAAGTCATGCATGACACTTGCATTCAGATTCATCAGTTGGCTTCAAAGCTATTATCTCCATCCAGTTTGATTGTATTAGTTTCCTAGTGCTGTGGCAACAAACTACCGTGAAAGCTGAGAAAACCAGGACTGCTTTGTTTTTCTGGGTCTTTGACACGGTGTGACTTACTATTTTTCTGTAGTTTTCTTTTATTGGAAAACATCCAAATTTTCCTCCTCTGACAGATTTCCACGTTATACAGGAACTGGCTGTCACAGGTTTTACAGTACCACCAAAAGGGTGGCTTATAACAGAAACTGATTGTCCCATGGTTTTGGAGACTAAGAGTCTGAAACCAAACCTCTGGCTGCACAGATTGCCTGTGAGAGCCAAGGGAGAAATGTGTTTCATGTTCCATGTGTTCCAGAAACTTTCCCAGTTTCTGGTCACAGTCAGTGATCCATGGTGTTCCTTAGCATGTAGGTCACACTTGTGTCTCTCTGCCTGATCTTCGCATAGCTGTCTTCCCTGTTTCTTTTCTCTTGTCTTTTATAGGGATACTAGTAGTCATATTGGATTGGGGCATACCCTGTTTCAGTATGATCTGTTAACAGATAAAATCTTCAAACATCTGATTCCCAAAGTTCACAGGTACTAAGATATTAGGACTTTAGCATGTCATCTTTTCAGAGGATCAATTTAATTCCTAACACTGAGTATTTGAGACTTTACATGATATTGATCATAATTTGTAATCTGGAATTTTTATGTATTTAATCATTTAATTATTAAAACGATCATTGTTATTAAAAATTATTATAAGAAAATCTTTTTTCAGCTGTGATGAGGCACTAAATGTGGAGGCCCTGTAGCAACACAAGCAAAAGAATGGTATATCTCAGGAATTCTACTAAAAGACCACAGCTGATGATCGGATGGCCTGGAGGATCCGCCAGGGGCGTGGACCCTAGACTTGCAGCTCCCCCTGACCAGGAAACACAACTGAGGTCAACTTGTTGGACAAAAATGGACTGGACTCCAGGACACAGTGTAACCATATGGTGTGTGTACTTCAAGGTTCTGTGCATTTATAGGATGCTGTCTTACTAGTCTCTTTCTATATGAGAAGAGGGTGGGCAGGAGGGGACAGGAGCTTGCTAAGAGGATGCTACAAGTATAGAACAAAAAGGAGGCATATGCTGTCAGCAGGCAAGGAAAGCAGAAGGAGCTGAGGACAGGCAGATATGCAAGATTGATTTGGAATATATACTTTCAGTTAATCACAATAAAAAAAGTCTTTCTTTTTCTCCCCTTTTGATTCCTCTATAACAATGAGGAACTGGAAGTTATAGTCCAGTGAAGGAGAAAAGGAAACTAACCTGACAATTAAATGCTATGAATGAGGAAAGGCTAGCTTTTATTCACACAGGTCCCCAGTCTCAGAAAGTTCCAGACTTGGCTTATCCTTCTGCTGTCACTGTGTTGAAATGCCAAATAATTTCATCTTAGAACTTGTGCTTTGTAAGTGTGGTACAGTGGGGCAATGGCTCATGGGCGTGAGTAGAACAAATGCACATGATACATGTGTCTTCTGTCATTGCTTACATCCCCCTTGGCATGAAGCACTTGTGATGTCTCATGAGCACAGAAATCTGACAAATATGTGAAGCAGGATGACTTCTGAAAAACTCAGAGAGTACAAGGTAACTGTGTTATAGATATGACTGATTAGGTAGAGGTTCTAACAGCTTCTGGAGACCACATTTTCTTTTAAAACAGAATTTGCTTTGAACTTAGACTACAATGGCATTCTAAGGAACATGAATGGCTGAGGAACTTTATCATATCCTTTCTTAGTCGTGTTACTGCCCTGTACTAGTCAACCACTTATGCTGAAAATGATAACACAGAAGGAGAGGGAAAGCTGGGCAGCCTGTGGTCCCTTTTTCTTTTAGTCTTTCTCACCAACAAGCCCAAAGTACAGACTTTAGGCAGAATGTAAGTACACGAAAGAGCATAATAAAAAGAGAAGACTTGATTTTTATGCAGAATTTTCATCATTCTGGTAAGAACAAAAGACAAGTGCACGTACAAATTTTGCAGTGAGAAATATGGCATTTCAGTGATTCTGCATGAATTCAGTGCTCTCATATTGACAAAAACTAGAATTGCACAACATAAAACAAGAATGGTAAAATTCATGCTAATAATTTAAATTATTATGAATTTATTTTTTATTTAGAATTACATTAAATAGGAAAAATGGAACCAAAAAAACCCACCATGACAAAGCTAGAAGCATACTATGGTAAAAAGGAAAAAGCTTCATATTTTAGAACTTTCAGCAGTTTTTTCCTGCTCTTTAAACAAGGACTTTGCTTTTCGTTTTGAACTGAGCCCTCATGAATGATGTGGAGGATTTACAGAGTGAAGACTTTCCTGGTGGCACTCAGCTAGAAGTGATGGAGCTGGTCTGCAATCCCAAACAAGTAAACGACAACAGAAAGCCAAACCCAGCGTCATCAAGTCAACTCCAACTCATAATGACTGTATAGGACAGAACAGAACTGCCTCATAGAGTTTCAGAGGAGCTCCCAGTGGATATGAACTGCTGACTTGTTGGTTAACAGCTGTAGCACTTAACCACTAGCCTCACGGGTTTCTATGCAATCCCAGATCTAGCTAACTGCAAAGGTTTTTACCACTATAATATACTGTATAAAAGTTGAGCCAGGCTGTTGAGATTGTGACAACAGTTGACACAAATGGGGAGTGAGAGAGAAACCTGTTCTTAAGAAAAAGAAGGTTGTTTTCTCACTAGTAAAGACACCTAAGATGCAAGGCCTCAAAGAATCTTCACTTTCAACACTTGCCATGTGACTGCTGCAGTTTGTCCTGGGGTGGGATGCAGATGTTTGGATATAAAATCATTTGTTACTTCTCAAACTACACTTCCCAGGCCTTCCTCTTCTCATTCTGTTTACAAATAAATGAGGTTCTGAAACTGATCATCTCCCTTCAAATGAATTCTCTTATAAAATATATATATGTATATACATAAAACATAAATAGACGTATGGTACCACATCCATTGTGTGACATAAGTAAGTTAGACATAGAGAAACGAAAGACTTGAACACAAAAATGTGAGTTGAAATTTGGTTTTATATGAAAGATCAGAGAAGACAGAAGAATGCTATTTCAAATGTGATTTGAAAGAGAATGCAAGTTAATGGGATGTACTTTACTAAAGTGGAATTGAATGAGAAGAGAGCTTTTACATCTCGAGTGTTTTTCTTTATTAATTATTGTATTTTCTGTAATATTTTCTTATTTTCAGAAAGAATTCATGATATTCATAATCACTTAGGTAGAATAAAAATATATATGTATATAATGAGGAACAAAAGGACCTTAAATAATGTTTTTTGTGTAAAATGGTTGGAACATTTAGGAATGATTTGCTCACCGATCTATGCAAGAAAAAACATCAAAACCTCAAACTTTGCTTTCAAAAGTTATTTATTTTAATAAATATATTGGATTGCTAGGACAGAAAAAAACAACTGGATTTTCTTTTTAAAAAAATTCACATATTGTCTGCTGAATATAACAGGGAAACATGGGCTTGTTGATAGCAACAGATTATTGAATTAATAAATGATTAAACTGGGTTCTTAAGAATTTCACCAATAAATAAATGTTAAACTTTATTGGTGCTGTGCTGACTCCACTACTGACAGAAATTGGTGACTTGCCAGTAAACAGGTAACAGATGAGAATAAACACTGAAAGAGATCTCACCGGGCTGAAAGAATGGACTGAAGCTAGTGAGATAATAGTAAAGTATTGCAACTTGGTTCAAAATATTTGTGTTGCAAGTTTAGAATAGAAAAGGCCTATTTCTACATCACAGTTGTACTTAGTGGCTTTCATGGAGTGTGAGTTCAATGTTTGTCAAATGTACTTTATGTCAGAAACACAATCTAATTGTAGACTGCATTAATAGAAGTAGAGAGACTAAAAGAAGGAAGGATACTATCCCAGGGGATCAGGGAACTGTGGGGCTGAGTACGTACATCAAATTAAATGTGGAATATTATATTAAAAACCATACCAAGTAAGCATTTGAAAATATGAGCACATTTGATCCACAGAAATAAATATCTTAGGGATATATATGTTAGCTGCCTTTTTAAATGTAACATATGAAAAATTGATGAAACTTCTTTTTTTCCCCACTCAAGATAGTGTCAGACTTTTGAACTGAACTCATGGAGACACCATGCTTGATCTGATAGAAAGCCTATTATCACTGAGTCAATTCCAACTCATAATGACACTACAGGACACAATAGAATTGCCTCATACAGTTTGTAAGGAATCTCTGGTAGATTCAAACAGCTGACCTTTGGGTTAGCAGCTATAGCATTTCACCAGTACACCACCAGGTTTTCTGATCTAATAAAAGGAACAAGTTAACCGGAACTCTCCAAAAGCAGAACAGAAGTCTTTTTAGGCAGCAAATTCTCATACATATAAAGACTATAAGAAGACAAACAAAATTCAAGTCATCAATCTAAAAGAATATTTGGGTGACAGTTCGAACTAAATAACCTGTGAATTTTCTTCCAAGTTATGGCATATTTCAAGAATCAAATTAAGACCAGGAATTACTCCTGAGATAACTGATAACTATATAGCTAAAAGCCAATACTCTTGCTATAAAATAAGTTTTATTATCCAAATATGTAACTGAAACATGATTTTTTGCCTACTGTAATATATCAATAGGATATTTACTATTAGTTGTTGTCTATCATTTATTTTAACTATGGACACTTATTTGGGAAACATCTAACCAATAAATTCTTCCATATACATATAATTTAAATTTGAGTATACATATCCTAAAAATATAATATACATGACTAAAATGTAACTAGTCATGTTTCATTAGGAAAATAATAATAAAATAAGGTGGTTTCTCTGCTTTTTCTCTTAATGGTTCTGCTAGTGCACTGTGGTATTAGGCTCTGAGATAAACGCTAAAATCTGACTGGATTTCATTAAGACCAAGAGGTAGTCATTTGAACAGAACAAGGGATGCTGCATGGTTTAAAATCAGAATAGTTGTGTGCTGAGGTTATACCTTTTCAGCACATATATTCATTCCGTATGCTGAGCAAATACTTAGAGAAGCTGAACTGTGTAAAGAATAAGGTGGCATCAGGATTGGAAGAAGACTTATTAACAATCTGCCATAAGCAGATTAAACAACCTTGCTTGCTGAAAGTGAAGAGGATTTCAGGCACTTACCACTGAAGATCAAAGACTGTGTATAGCCTAATCCTAGTAACTGGACTGTCTCAGTTATCTAGTGCTGCTATAACAGAAATACAAGTGGTTGGCTTTAACAAAGAGAAATTGGTTATCACACTGTTTAGGAGACTACAAATCTCAATTCAGAGTGCTCACTCCAGGAGAAGGCTTTCCCTCTGACAGCTCTGGAGGACAGCACTTATCTTCAGTCTTCCGTTGGTCTGGGAGCATCTCAGCACAGAAACCTTAGGTCCAAATGACACACTCTGTTCTGGTCACTGCTTTCTTGGTGGCATGAGGTCCCCTATTCTTTGATTGCTTCCTTTCCTTTTATTTCTTGTAGGATTAAAGGATAAAAGGTGGTGGAAGCCATACCCCAGGGAAACTCCCTTTACATTGAATCAAGAAGGTGACCTGGGTAAGTGTTACAAACTCTCCCTAATCCTCTTTAACATAATCCAGTTTGCCGTTGTAACCACGGATAGAGATTAATTTACAACACAGGAAAATAGCAAAATGGAGGACAATCACACAACATACTGGGAATCACGGCCCAGTCAATTGCTGTGCATATTTTTTGGAGTATAGAATTCAATCCATGACATGGCCAATAAGCAACATCATGATAAGTGAAGAGAATAATGACATTGTCAACAATTTCATTTTATCTGAATCCACAACCAACACTCATGAAAGCAGCCCTTGAAAAATCAAATGACATACTGAATTAGGTAAGTCTGTTGCTAAAGAACTCTTTAAAGTGTTAAAAAGTGAAGATGTCACTTTGAGGACAGAGGTGTACCTGACTCAAACCATGATCTTGTCAATCACCTCATATTCATGCAGTAGCTGGACAGTAAAAAAGGTAGATTGAAGAAAACTTGAAGCATTTGAATTACGGCGTTGGTGAAGAATACTAAACATACCACAGACTGCTAGAAGAACAAATACATCCAACCTGGAAAAAGTACAGACAGAATATTCCCTACATGTGAGGATGGTAAGACTTCTTGCTTATGTTGGACATGTTACCAAGAGGGACCAGTCTCTGGAGAAGGATATCATGCCTGGTAAAGGAGAAGATGGCAAAAAATCAGAAGATCTGTAGCAAGATGAACTGACTTGGCAGCTACCAGAGTGGCCTCAAACATACCTGCTTTGTGCAGATAGCACAGGACTGAGCAGTGTTTTATTCAGTTACACATAGGCCTGCTTTGAATTGAAATCAACTCGGTGGCACCTAACAACATCATCTATAGTTTATTTTAACTATGGGATGCTTACCTGGGAAACATTATACTAAAATGAATTCATAATAAAAATCCTTCTGTTTGTAAAACAACAACAACATAACACTACCATAGGGTTGATTCCTACTTATAGCAACCTTACACACAGAGTACATCTGGCCCATGGAGTTTCCAAGGAGTTCTTTGAGTATTTGAACTACTGACTTTCTGGTTAGCAGCCGTAGCACTTAACCACTATACCACCATGGTTTCCGGTAATTGAAATGTAAGTATATATGTCCTGATGATGTTTAAACTATATTTTTCCCCAAGTACCAGTATCTATTATGTTTCTTTTTACATAGTCCTGACATTATTTTGCATCATAAAAAAGATGTCTTTAAATTAACACCCCCCTAAAAGGCTAACTTGATTAGTCGCATTAAATTGGCATAAAAGTAATAAAACACTTTTTCCCACTTTTTTTTTATCCTGACATTTCTGTCAGTGTACTGTAATATTAAACACTGGGATAAATGCTAAAGCTGACTGGATTTGATCAAAGACTTTTTTTCCCCATCATTTCTATCTCCTGAAAAACTTGCCAAACAGTTATGGACAAAGACTAGGCAGCCAATTTTATCTGTTCTGTTCTAGCTTCTTTTGTACAGAAAGCTTTATGCTTTAGAAGTCAAATAGATGCAGTAGCAAACATGAATATGATTCATCTAAGTGTCAATGTAATTTTGATGCAGAGTATCCGACATGAGTAACTATAAATCACAGACATACTCAATGAAATAAGACTAAATTATAAGGTAAACTTTAAATTTCAATAGCCATGTTGCACACTTCCTCTCTCGTGAGCTCATGTACCAGCATTAGGTAGATATTTGAATGCTGGCACTAGTCCAGGAACAAGAAAGGAACCAAAACAAATAAACAAAAAACAAGAAAAAGTGCATGTTTTGGGGGGTCCACACTGCAATATACTTGCTGTTGCATAATTGTAAACCACAGTAACATGTGTACCTATGTGTGATAACTAGGTTTTATTTTTCTCAAATGACAAGTTACAAGAAATATCTATGCAAGTCAGTTAACTCTTTCCAACAGAGGCAGGAAAGAAAATATTTGGCCTGAAGCTAGTGGAAGAAAAACATTTGGCCCAAGGCCTAGTGCTATTGGTAAATCACAATTTCATGCACTGCCACTATAATTTAAACTAAGTAGAAGCTGGGCTTATAAACTCACATTATGACCCAAACTTTAGTCCTTTTATATCTCTGTTTGAAGCAATTTAGGGAAAGAATTTCTCTTTGGCAGACTATAAAATGTGATTTTTCAGTCAACCTTTTATAGGTATACTGGGTACACATTGTGTGCTCAGTTGAAAAAGGAAAAAAAAAAGAAGAACAATGGAAATATAAGCATTGAAATGTATGTGTTTTGCCTCCATAAAGCAGAGTTACACATGAAAAAAAGATTTTCCTACCCACTTTTGTTACTATCTGTAGAAGGCATATGAACCAGTTTCTCAACTGAACATCTTAGCGTTTTAAAGGGCAACTCTTAAAAGCACTACAATTAGAAAGTTTTTAGCTTTCAGAATTCCCTTTTGCATATCCTCTTTGTCTCTTCTGCTCCCTTCCACCAAATTACTAATCTTTGCAAGTGGAATTTTTTTCTGTAGCCGGTGAATATAATTCTGAGCAACAACCCATAGATATTTAAACTGAATAAAGAATAAGGAAATAGTAAAGTTTTCAACACACAATTTTATTATAGCAGGTAAGGCTAAAGGTAATGCCAGATGTTTTAAGAGAATTGTGAGAACTGCATCCTTAAAATTACTGTGAAAAATGGAGTAATGAAAATAAGTTGTGAAAATATGGTGAAGACAGGTGCAGGATTTGAGCAAGGAGAATTTGGCTAGAAAGGAAAGCATGCGTTCCATTCATACTATGTAAACACCTAAAAAATGCATTGATAAGCACCCTGGAAATCGAGAATGCGCTAAATGTATTGACCCTTTGGTTTTGGAATGGTTACATGATAATGCCACCATCAGTTACATTCTTTCAAATGATATGTTTCAATGATTCCTAATGTCTACAGAGAGAATGAAATTGCCTGCCAATTCGATTTTATCTCACCGATTCTTTTCCTACTTTTCTAAAAGATCAGGATATAAGGAGACAGATTGTTTTTGCACATGTGAAAAAGCTAACGCATTGCTCTGAAACTAAAATTGGGCAGCCGATGGAACATTTACAACCCTGGGGACCAGCCATTGGAATCTCTGTGCTTAGAATCTTTTCTAAGTGAAGAGTCAGTTACTACACAGAAAGACAATTTGAAAAGGAGACATTTAGTGTTGAAACAAAGGGAAACAACTAAGTTGTTGGAAAACCACAGTTGGTAACAGATGAACAGTGTGTCCACTGCCCAGGGCAAGAGAAGGCTGACTGATGAAGTGTAGACACACTGAGCTCCATTCTGACTTCTGCTGCTAAACACATTCGGAATCTCTTTGTTCCATTTGTCTTCCACAGTAGCTACACTGTCACTAACGGCCTTTCTACACTTTGAATGGTTCAGCATGTGTTTGTAACTCCACTCAGTGATACTAGACCAAAGTCCAAAAAGACTGAGAAGGGAGACTGATGGAGGGACTCTTGCAGAATGACCTTCATAGTCTTCCTGCTGTGGGAACATTCGGGGCTCCTGGTGCCTAAACATTGCTTGTCTGCTAGCATCTGCTCTTGTACTTGACAATTTCAGTTGGCTATAAACAACAATAATCTTTTTCTTTCTTTTTGGTAAAACAGTATCATGCCTTTGTTTTTAGAAACTTCTAGAAGAAGAAAATGGGTTGGAAAAGGGCTGTAGGGTAGCCAGTGGAAGAATTCCAGGACTCAAGTTTAATGAGCCTTTGTCTGGTAAACCTGATTAACATGAGCATTTAAAATCTTCTGTAGTACTGTCACTATAAAAACCTGTTATTATATTCTGACATGTTTATTATATGATATACTTGAACCTTTATGCTTAGTTCAAGAACTCTTTCTATTTAAATATTTTATTTCACATTCTGCCAATAGAAATTTGCAGGCTGATTCCTACATACTGAAAATGAAGCCTGATTTTCCAACTGTATTGCATACACACTCATATTTCTCTTTTAACAAGGAATACCTCAGTTTTCAGTTTCTTTTACAGAGAATCTATTCAAATTTTCCTAAATTCAGTGGTACCACGTAGGGGTGGGGGTAATTCACACCAGGTGACATTGTCAGAGGGTGACATCAAAATGATTGTTCATAAAATGCTGTGCAGTGCTTCAACAGAATCTCATTGCTTTTTATTAAATAAATAAATAAATAAATAAAACAATAGTTATGACAATATTTTTTTTTTTTTGGTGAGCCCAGTTTACATTAATCAATATACCTACATGGCTATCTCTATGCTAATGTGCCTTTCGAACATTCTTATGGGCTCTTATAGGACTGGACAGTGTTTTCCTCTGTTGCACATAGGGCTGCTATGAGCTGGAACTGAGGACAGCACCTAAGGGTGGATTTCGGTCAGAGCTATTATTATCACCTGTCATGATGGGAACCCTGGTGGTGAAGTGGGTAAATGCTGCACCTGCTAACCCAAAGGTCAGCAGTTTGAATCCGCCAGGCACTCATTGGAAACTCTATGGAGCAGTTCTATTCTGTTGTATAGGAGTTGGAATCTACTTGACGGCACTGCTTTTTTTTTTTTTTTTTTAATACCTCTGCCCTATAGGGTCGCTATGGGTTGGAATTGACTCTATGACACTGTTTTTTGTTTTTTTAAAAAAATACATAAAATGATGCTTCAAATATGGCTTCTCTGTCACACGCAAGCATGCACTGCTGTTGTTATGGCTGCTGGGGTTTTTATAGTCACCAGTTTTGTTAAATTTTCTAATATTTTAGCTACAATATTGCAGCAACTAATATTTCTGGTGAATCTGTATCAATAACTTTTTTGAGAATAAAGTGGTAATTAAAGGAAAGGGAGACAAAGACTTTTGCTTAGTTACTAACAATGTTGTAACAAATAATTCAATGTAGGAAGATTTTTATCAACAGTTTGGTTGTTAGTAATATAGCCTAAGGAACTTACAACTATATTACACATTATTGTATAATTACAGTTGATAATAAATGCTACAAAGGATTCCATAAGTTCTGGTCTGGGAGGAGGTCTGTGGGGAGGGGCCATACCATGAGTTATCTCACCAGGTGACTCCAATCCCTAGCAATGCACCTGCTAAATGCAAGGTAATTAGCCTTTGCTCCCCCTCTCAAAAAAACAATTGAGATAAAAAATTATAAGTTCATTCCTAATGGTGCTCCTAAAACTACTTTTCTACAGTGTGCCCAACTGATGCTGAACGTTTTGTTTCATAGTGGAAAAACATGAATTGTTGCAATTCCATAAAATAATTAAGTTGAAAAATATCCACAGCACTCAAAATTGATTTACAAGAAAATGTCTGTTTCCATCTTCAAGTTTCACTAGAAAGAAATATCTTAGCAGGGGAACTCAATTTGGAAACAAAATGGAAAAGCAAAATAGAATTGAAAAACAGTCAATAGACTCTACTCTCCTCCTCTCAATTTTGACTGCTTCCAAAAAGTATCACTTGGGGTACTGTGTAATTTCAGAACTGCTTTCCAGAGGGAGAGGCAGATTCTTTTGACTTTCAGGTTGATAGCAATTACTTTTAGTTCTATGAATCATTGAAAAGTTATAAACATTTTAATTAACAAATGACTAAGGGCCTAATGTGGGACCATTACCACTCAAATAATCAATTTGATCATAATAGTGCATTGAGCGAGATACATATTGCATTGGAGTAGCAGGTGGTAGCAATATCCTGTTCATAAGTAATAAGTCATAGGCCATACAGGTTTTGAAATAGTGGCCATAATAATGAGAACCCTAGACTTGTTTTGGATTCATGGGGAAAAAGGACATGTGTCACAGGGTTCAAAAGCTGGACTTTATCTCACCCACACTAATGGTCAATTGGGTAGTGCCCACTCCACCATCTAAAGTAGCCAGCAGGGTGATAACTCACCTGGTATAAGAAACCCTGGCAATGGTAGTGGTTAAGTGCTACAGCTGCCAATCAAAAGGTCAGTGGTCTGAATCTACCAGGCTCTCCTTGGAAACTTTATATTAAACCCACTACCACTGAGTTGATTTTGACTCATAGGAAACTACAGGGAGGTTCTACTCTGTCCTATAGGGTTGCTATGAGTCAGAAGTGACTCAACAGCACTGGGTTTGTTTTTTTCTGGTTTTAAGATGTTTTATTTGTACATTATTTCTCTTCACATCATCCATTTATTTTTGATTGGTGACTAAAGAAGAAAAGAAATATAAATGGGAGATTTAGGAAGGACTTCCCAGAGAAAATAAGCCCTGGCGGCACAATGGGTAAGTATTAGGCTACGAACTAAAAAGTCAGTGATCTGAACCTATCAATCATTCTGCCCAGTACAGATGTGTCAGTCAGCTCCCCTAAGGATTACAGACTTGGAAACTCTATGGGGCTGTTCCAATTCTATGCTATATTCACTATGAACTGGAAACAACTTCACAGCAATGAGATTTGATTTTTGGTTTCCCAGAGAAACGGAATTTCTATGAGAGATGAAGTAGCTTATAATTGTTTACTAGGTATGTTTTCTTCATTATAATTGTAGCACTTTTTGGGGGGTTAGCATAAATTTTTTTTTAATTATTCATAATGATTAATTTTTTCTTGCAATAAAATAAATGTAAACTAATTATGAAATATACAATAGATAATAGTACAAAGATAAAAATATTATTGATATAATCTTACTGCTGTTTGTAATAAAAGTAACTTTTAGATTTAATTCATTTTATGGAAAGCATAGTGCTAGATAGGAAAATTTTTAATTTGATGTTTTTTTTTTAAATCCCAAGAAACAAAAGACTGTTAACATTTTGAAATAAGACTTCACAGCTTTTTCTCAGTGAACATCAGTTTAGACACATAAATGAGCAAACACAAATTTTATTTTAATGTAATAGAAATCATACTTTCTATATTGTTCTGTAACATTTCAAAACCTTAGTATCTGGCAAGTATTTTGAATGTTATTAAGAGGAGGAGAAAGGAGACTGTTGGGAGGATGAGACCATGTATGGAGCAGAGAGGAATAGTGTGCTGTCACCAGGCAGGGAGAACAGTGGGAGCTGCATATATGCGGGCATGTAAATTTATATGGGAATGTACGTTTTTCACTCAGTCATGATAAAAAAAAGCAAAATTTAAAGCATGCTTTTAGGGTTTGAAAGGCCTTCTTGTCTGCTAAAATTTCCTTGCTAATTCTTAATTGTTTGACACTTAATTTCCGTAATAAATAATACCATAAATTGCATAATTATATCCTGATTCACAGATATTTGTGCATATTTTAGAATTAAGTCAGTGTTTACTTTTTATTACTTGAAAATACTTCAATTTCCATGGAATTGGTGCTGATTTCTTACAGCATGAAAAAATGAGTTTGCCTAACATACATGACACAGCATTTTTCCAACATAAGTTTCTTCTTTGGACAACTTGTAAATTGTTTTCACAATGTCTGGACTATTTTACTGCATATTTTTGTGATTTTTGAATCAATTAGGAAAATTTTTATTTTCATAGTGGATTATTTTTCTAAATAAATGTGTGCTAAATATACACTAAAATGCTACACTATTTTTGAAAAAGCTCTCTTTAGCTCCTCTTGAATTTCCATGAGAGGTTTAGCATCACAATAATGACTCATAAAGTTTGGCAAAGAGATACTTAGTATGTTGAAATTTTCAGACAATCAGCTCTTGAACTGCTTTAAAATTGTGTTGCTTTTCTGATTTCTAGTGACTCTGGACAAGTGAGAAAAGCAGTTACTGACTGATACCTCAACCAATGGGAAAAATGATCTGTTTATAGTGTTGAGGGAAAAATTACTTACTGTTGCAATCCATGAGAGACGTCACTGATTCAGAATTATTGCCTAAGTCCTTCATGTCAAGCAGCAGAGACCATGACCCTGATCAGAGGTCTCATGTCATTTATCCCATCCTTCAGAATAATAAAATAAACTTTATTATATACTTAATACACTTGGGAAGGATAAAGATTAGGTTGTTGTATTGCTAATACTTTTTGAGGCCTATTAGTTTCTCACCAGGAAACTCAATGATAGCTTAGCAAATAATGTATTTCTCTAAATTAATTAATTAATTTCCTTAGCTATCATTTTTTGAGTGTTTTCTATGTACCAGATACTGCATTATTTTCTGGGCAGATTAAAGACACAATTTATCTGTGTCTCAGCTTATCTTCATGTGGTATATTTTCTACTCTCAAGAAGCTTGTAGTCCAATGGAGTGGATATGATAAATATTTACAAAGCAATGTGATAAGACTTACAATTGAGGTATGGTGCTATGGATGAGTGAATGAAATATATTTTACCTTTTTTGTAGAGAAGACACAGAGGAGATGACAGAAGCAGAGAAATTTAAATGAGGTGAACTATGGCACTTACGAAAGGTACAAATGCACAAAGATGCTGAAGATCTGAGTATGAGAACATGTAACCATGTGTGCAGGCTGTGCAGATAGCTGTAGTAGAATTATAACTGGAAAAGCATGTAGGGTCAGATTTTAACATTTAGACTTCATCACATGGATAATAGCAAGCCAGAAAAGGCTGAACCACTTACAGTAGCTTCAGATTCTTGTCCAGAATGACGAGTCTAAGGTTAAGGACTTTGCCTGCTTTGTTCATTTTCACATTCCCAATAGAAGATGAGTGTCTGGCATGTGTTAGGAAACCACTACAGGAGGACCATTATCTAAGGATACAGTCTTACAATGCATGGACAGTGATTTACAACATTTGATGATATGTTTCAATGCTCAGATAGTTGCACTGAGAGTAACTAACATCTCTTCATTTTAGAATACTTCCTGTAAGTTTAATTGTATCCATCCAAAAGTCACAATGAATAATAATAAATGATTCTATTTTCAGGAGAACAAATAAAAGATTTTGAAGAATTCATTACTATGGTCTTATAAAAGGGTTTTTAAAGTATTGATCAACTCTTCTATATTTACATGAATTAATAAGTTACATATAACAATCCCACACATAGATGAAGTAGGACCATGTTAATGAAGATTTCTGGAATTAACATTAATGGCAACGAAAAGGATTTTATGCTTGGAAGTGATAATTCTCCTTTATTGGTTCTGTAATTGCAAATGGTTATGAAAGCAATATAACCATCTTTATCTTGCCTTTTCTTTTCCCTGCTTATCTGAGAGATTTTTTAAAAAAGGATAATTAGATAAATTTATATCACAGATTTATTTAGGGAATCAATCTTTGAGCAGATGTATACAGGCTATTCTCCTTTGCTGCTGGTACAGTAAGATATTATGATATGGATGCTTCAGAATGATGTTTAGTACAGCACAGGAAAAAAAATGCATGTAGTTCCAAATGAGTTTGAAAAAGTGGGGAGAAAGATTAGTTTCAAACTGTAGGTCTATTTTTATAACCAAGTTATTTGAAAAATAATGCTGCATATATGTTAAGTATAATATCATTTATTTTAATATGTGATTAGAGGGGTAGTGCCATCTCTTGATCCACATTGTACAAATGACAGCATATCTCACATCTCAGCATATTTTTACATGTCATGAGGCAGAAAAGAGGAGGCAGAAACAAGTGATATGAAAGAAATGGACTCACCAACAGTAGAGATCAGCCAGTTTATTTTAATTAGGTGATACAGAGAGTTATTTTATTTTAAATATTATAAGGAGTTAGGGAGATATTTTGAAACTTATCCTTAGCCTATTCCTGAGATCCTTAGTCTTTACTCTCTTACAAAACCACACAGATTTATAGCTCATAAATTATATTCTTTCTCACACTTTTGGTAAAATGCTTTTTTAATCTTAAAGAGAAAAGTAAGGTGATGTGTGCTTTAAATAAAATAAAATTTGTCTGTAGGCTAACTTGCAGGTTAGTAATTCAGAATACTATAAAACATACATAGTTGTGGTTTATATGAGCAAACCAATGTGCTTCCTGAGTGGATAAGGAACTATTCAAACTGTAACTCAGTATATTAAATAATGTTTGAAAAAGGCCCCCTGGTTATTTTAAAACCATGTTTAGATTTAAACTTAATATTGGAGCCCAAGAGAAGGGGATCACCATAAACTCATCTTGTCTGTCATGCAGAAAATACACTTGAGGATTCTGGTAGTATAAAAGTGAGGATTTGGGAGCCAGCTGCCAAAGGTGATAAGAACTAAAGCAGATTTGGGGACATTTAAATAGGACTTAATTTAACATTTAAAGTCATTAGAAGTGTGAAAACATCTCCAAGAGGCTATAAAAATAGGGAACAAGGGTCCAAATACTTTTTGTGGTTTGTTATAGGTCATTTCTGATGGCCACTTGTCCTACATTTTTGTGTACAGTACTACAAATTTGTGAAATGTGTTATCTGTGCAAACGGAATTTTTGCATAGTATTTTGACTTTTAAAAATCCCAATTAAAGATAGCTAATTAAACAGAGCGTAATATTTCAAGCACATCTGGAGTAGTGACTTGGGTTATTGCCAGATGAGAATATACTTGGTAACTAAAAATGACATTAAATCTGAGGTAACAAACTTCAACCCAAATCCAGCAAATTCTGGTAAATACATAATCAGATGCTAGTATAAGTCATAATAAGCTGAGTCTTTTTTTCAGATACATGTATGCTGCATTTACACATACCCACAGATACAGGCATTAAAATGTATTCATTCTAAGCTCTCTGAATCTCGAAACTTGGAGCTGGGAGTTGCCACAAGAGATCAGCTAATCTAGTCTTCTGGCTGTCTTAAGGGACAGATAGTTGCCAATTCTTTTCTTATATTTCTCCTGGGATGAAGACTCAAGAAGTCACCCTCTTTATTGTTTTATCACATTCCTGGCTATAATAAAAACATTATCTCCAAATCAAACATATCTTGAATTTGACTTCCAGTTTAAAAAGTAAGTGTATGTACTTTTAATAATGACTGTCTCTATGGAAGTGTTTTGAAGATAAGGAAAATAAATGTCACCCAAAGGAAGAAAATGAAAGTAGAATGAATATTCCTGTTACTCTAGAATTTTAGTGTGAAATAAATAATTTGACTTCTACAGATTAAATTTAGGTAAGTTATTTAAAAAGTGCATGTATCATGACAGGCAATAGAAAAAATAATATTGCCTGATAATTAGGTTGTACAGTGGTTAAGAACTTGGTTTATAACCAAAAAGTTGGCAGTTCAAATCCACCGGCCACTTCTTGGAAACCTTATGGAGTTTATAGTGTTGCTATGAGTTTAAATCAGTTTGACAGCAACAGATATGAGTTTTGGTGGCATAGTGGTTAAGCAGCTGGACCATTAACCAAAGATTTGATGGTTTGAACACACCTAGCAACTCCACAGGAGAAGAAGATAGCGTTCTAATTCCATGAGGATTCCCGCAACCCACTGCCATCAAGTCTTGTCTGACTCATAGTGACCCTAGAGGTCATAGTAGAACTGCCCCATAGAGTTTCCAAGGAGCTCTTACAGCCTGTAAAACTCTATGAAGCACTTCTACTCTGTCACATGAAGTCACTATGAGATTTGACTTGAAGACACCTAGTAGCAACATAATAACAATGAATAATATCTAATATTTATTTTTTTAAAAAGTTACAATATTCTAGATACCTTTTAAGCTCCTTAAATAAACTAACTTATTTTACCCTTTGAACAACACTAAGAGATGTTAGGATTGAATTTCACGTCAATGAAAGAGCTGTGGCACAGAATTAAAACTACTCAAGATAACAGATCTAGTAAATGGTAAGTTTAGTTTCTAAACTAGGCCATTTGCCTCAGGAGCTCCTGGTTTTACCACTTTAACACATTATCTTCAGTAGACCAAGCTCAAGCGGTGTTGGAGAAGTCAGGGTATCTCCGTGAAATCCACTCGCTACGCATCTGCCGGTTTGTCCTACTGTTGCGGCTTGCATGCAGCTCTGATGCTGGAAGTTAGGCCACCGGTATGATAAATCCCAGCAAGGTCACCCATAGTTGGACATGTTTCAGGCGAGCTTCTAGAGTAAGGCAGACTAGGAAGAAAGACCTGTTAATATACTTGAGACAGTAAACCAATGAATGCTTTATGAATCACAACGGAACACTGTCCCATATAATGCTGTAATATGAGCCCCAAAATTTGGGTGGTAAGTGTCAAATGACACAGGAGACATCACAAGACAATGGGAGGAATAGACAGTCACTGGACACACCCCCCCAAAATTGTCAACATGCAGAATGTAACTTATCATCAAGAAATGGTATTACTGATGGAAGGAGTCCAACCTGTCCTCAAAATAATGGCAATGGCAATGGTGAAAACAAGGCTCCAGGAAATGATGGGATACAAATTGAGATGTTTCAACAAACAGATGCAATACTGGAGGTGCTTACTTGTCTATGCCAAGAAATTTAGAAGAGAGCCACCTGGGAAATCAATTAGAAGAGAATCATTTGTGCCCATTTCAAAGACAGATAACCCAACAAAATGTGGAAATTATTTAACAGTATCATTAGTATCAAGGCAAGCAAATCTTTGCTGAAGATAGTTTAAAAATGGTTGCAGTAGTACATTGGTAGGGAACTGCCAGAAACTCAAGCCATATTCCAAAGAGGACTTGGAACAAGTGATACCACTGGTGACATCAAATGGATCTTGGCTGAGAGCAGAGAATAGTAGAAAGATGCCTACCTGTGTTTTATTGACGATACAAAGGCATTTGACTGTGTGGATCATAACAAATTACTGTAACACAGCAGAGAATGGGAATTCCAGAACACTTAATTGTGCTCATAATGAATCTGTGCTTAAACCAAGAGGTATTCCTTCAAACAGAACAAGGTCAATACTGGGCAGTGTAAACTCAGAAAAGGTTGTATCCTTTCAATCTGTATGCTGAGCAAACAACCAGAGAAGCTGGAATATATGAAAAAATGTGGTATCAGGATTGAAGGAAGACTCATTAATTACCTGTGATATGCAGATGTTAAAACCTTGCTTACTGAATGCAAGGGACACTTGAAGCATTTACTGATGAAGATCAAAGACCACAGATTGAATTACGGAATAGAGCTCAATAACAAGAAAACAAAATCCTTGCAGTGGACCAATAAACAGTACCACGATAAAGGGAGAAAAGACAGGTTGTGAAGGATTCCATTTTAAATGGATCCATAATCAGCGTCCATGGAAACAGCATTCAAGAAATCAGATGATGTATCATGCTAAGAAAGTCTTCTGCAAAACATTTTTTAAAAATATTAAAAAGCAAAGATGGAGACTCAGATATTTCATATGAGAAATGGAGGTAAAAATAGTACATCCTAGAAGGACTGCTGTGATAATTAAATAAGTTAATTAAAGTGTTTAATGAGACATCTGGGACATAGTCAACTTTCAATAAAGTATAACTATTATTATCGATATTATTACTATTATTATTAGGGATCCCTGGTGGTAGAGTGGTTAGCACCTAAGCTGTTAAAGGTCTTCAGTTCAAACTCACTAACCACTCCTTGGAAACCCTATGGGGCAGTTCAAGTCTGTCCTTTACAGTTAGTATAAGTTGGAATAGACTAGACAGTAATAGGTTTGAAATTTTCGTTTAGACTCAGATCGTGGCATTTTCAGCTGCCTCAAATGCATGCAAAAACTGGACCATGATTAAGGCAGACTAAAGAAAAACTGACACCTTTGGTGATGGCCAAGAGTGTTGAATATGCTGTGAACTGAGACACGGATGAGCCTGACTTGAAAGAAGTATACCCAGAATGCACCTTAAAAATGAAAATAGTAAGCCTTTGTCTCCTTACTTTAGATGTATCATTGGGGGGCTCCATCCCTGGAGAAGAACACCATGCTTGGTGAAACAAAATCAGTGGGAAAGTAGACCTTCAATGAGATGGATTAATACAGTGGCTGCAACAGTGGGCTTACATGTAGCAACAGTCGTGACAGTGGTGCCGGATTGAACAGTTCTGTTCTGTTATACATCACAAAGTTGAGTTCTTTAGGTTGGAAAGTACTATAGAATAGCTGCAACGATGGACTGAGATGGAACAATGATCCCGAAGATGGTACAGGACCTGGCCCCCGTTATACAAGGTCTTTAATCACGACAGCAACTAACAATAACAACACAGAGAAACTCACATTCAAAATATAAGGTATAGACACAATAGGCTTTTGTTCAATCAGAAAGAGAAATAAAGCCCTAATATATGCCACAACATGACTAAACACTGAAAACAATATGCCAAGCAAACTCAGTAGCAAATGTACAAATACTGTATAATCTCATGTATGTGAAATAAACACATATTTTAAAAACTGGTTTAGTAGTGTCTACCAGGGGTGGCATTGATAGGAAACATAGGCGTATTTGCTTAGAGAGTGTTGATTTTATGTTAATAGTGTTGGATAATTTCTTAAAGGATAACAATAATTGCTGTACAACATGAAGAATTTAATCAATGTCATCAAAGTATATGTGTAGAAATTGTGAATGTTTTGTTGTGTATACTTTTACTACAACAAGGGATCCTCACAGTAAACACCCAACCCCCAGGAAAAAAAAATGCAAATCACAGGGAAAAATTGCTCCTCTATGTAGCAAATGATACATATATATTTTTTAATATGACAGTGGTACAATGATTATAGAGTCTGTGATCCCAATGACTTCCTTCTTTGAATAAAAGATGGGTCTAGAGATCACAGGAGTAAATTTCTAGTAGCATTTTCCAATAATTTGATTTAGTTTTCTTCTTTCATTATTTTGTAAACCTGTTTCCCACTGGTTAATCAGTCAACATTTATGAATCATCTATAGAACGTGTAAAGTGTACTCACAGCAAATTTCTAATGCTTTCCTTTAGAGAAGTGTATATTTGACATGATAAGTCAGAATATTCTCCTTGCATAAAAGCTTGAACCCTTAAAAATCAACATAAAACAATTGCAAGTTGTTAGTGCCTCCTGCACATATGTAACAATAACTCATATTTATATTGCTTGTCAGGCAGCACGTATACAGAATGACATTTGCATAATGCTTTATAGTCTCCCAAGTACTCTCACATTCTTAATCTCATTTGCTATTCACCTATCTTTAGCTACTTAAATAGATGCACATTTTCAACTACTTTTGATATCTGCACCTATAAGTTCTTCAAAACCCTGGCTGCATAGTGGTCAAGAGGCTATGGCTGCTAACCCAAAGTTCAGCAGTCTGAATCTACCAGCTACTCCTTGGGAACTCTATGGGGCAATTCTACACTGTTTTACATAGTCACTGTGAGTTGGAATCAACTCAATGGCAATATTTTTGTTTTTAAGAAGATGTTTGTTGCACTCTCAACCTTTCCAAAATGCAACCAAACACACTGCTGTGGAGTTGATTTCAACTGACAGTGAATGACCCTATAAGTCAGTGTAGAACTGCTCCAAAGAGTTTCCAAGGAGCACCTGGCAGATTTGGTCTACTGACCTTTTGGTTAGCAGATACATCCTAATGGAAAAAAATTCATGCTATTCTGGGATGGATACAGGAGCTCTGGTATAACATTTTCTTCAGAAAATACATTTCTAGATAATAATGTTCTTTCTATGGAGTCCTATGGCACAACAGTTAAGTATTCAGTTGCTAATGGAAAGGTTGGTGGTTCAAACTCACCCAGCGACTGCAAGAGAGAAAGATCTGATAATCTATTCCTAGAAAGAGTATGGTTTAGAAAACCCTATGGGGCAGTCCTACTCTGACATACAGGGCAAAAAAATTGATTCAGCAGCAGATAGCAACAACAGCTTTCTTAACCAAAGCCATTCTAGAAGTTTTTTGTTTCTTTTCCCCTCCCCAATGATCCATGTTTCTGGATATGCTGGAAGACTCCCTTTCACTCCACAGGAAGCTTATGAACTCCCTTTAAATAACTTTTGGTAATTGGGCTAATAATATACTTCTTGGCCTTTCATGAATTCAAAACTTGGTTAATGTGTATTCACCACTGCAATTTGTAAAGCCAGCTTGAACCGCGTCATGTGCGTGTGAATTTGGTGTGAGTCCTAGCATCTCCACGGGTTCTGGTGGAGATGGTTGTTGTATTTTACCTGTTCTCCTTGGCTGTGTTTACCTGCATTCATTGCTACTGAATTTAAATATCAACAAGTTGTATATAATCTCCTCAATTTTTTTATTCTTTGGACTGAACAGTACATGCAGTCACTTAATTTACTCTCTAAAACATTAGTCACACAAGAAATTTGTTTATTTTGCAAAATATACTGAAGTCATGAGCAGGTGATGGGATTTCAGCACCGCTCCAAGGTGTGTAAGAGTAAACACCGAATGTTGGCTGTTCTCTTTCTCAAAGCTACTTGAACCTTGTTGTCAGTGGGCGTCTGTACATCTCTGCATCAGTTTCCCAAATTTTTCCGTTCTACAACTGTTATACATGAACTCAAGTTTCCTTTCCACACAGTATAAAATTAGGAAACCTGGTGGTGTCATAGCTAAGTGCTACTTCTGCTAACCAAAAAGTCAGCAGTTTGAAATCTATGGAGCAGTTCTACTCTGCCCTACTGGGTCACCATAAGTCAGAATTGACTCAATGGCACTGTGTTTGGTTTAGGTTTTTTAGAAGATAGTTTTCTAGTTGCTAATCTGCTTTTTGCCTATATTGCATCTACAATTTGAATTATATCATCTCCCTCAAAAGGTCAGTTTTGAATTTTAGCATTTTTACCTCTGTTGCATATATAGGAGCCTAGACCTCATAGCACAGTAGTTAGGAACTTAGCAGCTAGGAAAAAGATAAGCAGATCAGATCAACAACAGCACCTCAGAAATCCTAGGGCGCAGATCCACTCTGCCCTACTGGATTGCTAGGAGTTGGAATCCATTGAATAGCAGTGGGCTTGGTTTGCTTTAATGATGCAAATGGTTACACTCTTGACTGCTAGCTGAAATACTGGCAGCACAAACCCAGCAAGTGGCTCCATCAGGGAAAAATCTAGAGATCTGTTTCTGTAAAGACTGTAGCCAGCAAAACCCACGGGACAGTTCTACTCTTTCACACGAGGTCCTTATGAGTAGAAACCAAGTCAGCTCTCTCAGTTACAACATGCTTAAATACATTCTTATATACCAAATTCTGTAATTAGCCTAATACCTTCTCCTGCCCTAACTTTGATTCCCAATTTCCCACTTCTGCAAAAAGAAGTAGTGTTAAAAGTTATCTCATCCCATTGTGTCCAGGTACCAGAACTATGTCCCCCTCTTTTAGTGGTAGGGCCAGTAGGGTTAAGATAATGCCAGTAAATCCATTAATACAGAAATCTCTATATATCATATATATACATATATGTACATATATATACATATATACACACACACACACACACATATATATGTATATATATATATACCTTCAAAAGTAAACCTGCTGCCATTGACTCAGTTGTAACTCATAGGGACCCCAAAGGATTTCCAAGAATATAAATCTTTTTAGAAGCAGGCTGCCACATTCCATGAAGCACTTTATCCCATGATAGCAGTCAAATATTTTAGCCACACCACCACCAGGGCTCCTTTGTGTACCATACTATATTAAAATAGTATATGGCAGTAATGAAAGCAGCATAGCGTAGATTTTACGTTAGATCAGTGTTAAATCGTAACTCTCTGGGCTACAATCTTGGTCATGTTACTTAATTAACCTTTATTGTTTCTATTTCAATATATGCCAAATGAGAGTAGTGAGTGATACTGGATTACAGAATTTTTAGGAACATATATGAAGTATCTTACCAAATTTCCATCACAAAGTAGACAATAGATTTTTTATTTTTATCACCACTGTGTTACCATAAGAAAATATTGTGTTACGGGAAAGGAGTTGTGAAAGAATGAGATTTTCTTTCCTGGATCATTTTATTTCAGAAAATTTCAAATGTATACAAATTAAATAGAATAATGAAATTCTGTATCCACTGAACAGCTTCAACAACTACCCACATGTGGCCATTCTTGTTTCATCTCTGCTGGCTTCTACTCCCTTTGCACCCACTATGGGATGATGACTGCAGTAGTGGTGACAGCAGAGAAACACGTGTGTATGTGTCTACACACATCTCTCCATTTACCTATTTATCCATGTACCCATACATTCATCCACTTATTTATCCACACATGTCTGCTATTGTGTTTGTTAAAGGGTGACAAGTTATAAGATAGAATTTCTAATTTTTTTTTGCATCTATCAATCATATTTTAGACAAAAATTTACAGAATAAGTTAGTTTCTCATTAAATAATTAATGTGTTTTTGTGACATTCTTTGTTACCTTCATGACATGTCAATACTGTCCCTTTTCAACATTTGTTTCCCCATTACCAAGTTTCCTGTCCCCTTCTGGTTTCTCATTCTTGCCCCTAGGCTGTTGTGCCTACTTAGTCTCATTTTGTTTTATAGGCCCATCTAATCTTGGCTGAAGAGTGAATCTCAGAAGTGACTTTAGTACTGATTACATGTAAAGTTTTATTTTGATTTGTCCCACATCGATCTCTTGATTTCTTTATTTTTCTTTTGTTTTTTGGTCTGTTTTTACTCAAAGTGGTATATACTGACTTGTCTTCAATTTTGCTGACTTTGTATTCTGTTGTTTCAAATTTGCTCTTAAAACCTTCTATGTCAGTGTCCAGTACTGAAATCTTGTTGTTTATCTTATAGGCTGTAATTGCTGTTTTTGTATGATTTTTTATTATTTATTTTGTCATTTTGCTCCTGTATCATTTTCTTAAATTCTCCCATTGTTTTATTCATCTTTTTGATAATTTTGTCTGTATTTCCATGATTTTTGTCTATTCTTTCCTTTGTTTTCCTCCATCCATTGTAGAGCCCTGAATATCAAGTAACATGTTTTACTTCTCAGCTTTCCACATTCCATCTTGCTTATTCCCCAAGCAACTAGAACTAGATGAATGCTTGTCAATCTCAAAAGACACATTTCAAAGATTTGAAAATATGGAGAACTCACAAGCTGTGAATTCCTTGTCAGATATTTCCAGTACCTTCACTTCTATTGAAAGATGACTTTGTATTTTATTCTGTATGGTTTCTTGAACCACCTCGTTCTGTTTTGCCCGTTTATTTTATACATGTTTGCTGTCTTTGAGACATTCAAAAAGTGTTTTCTTTGTTTATTGATTGTAGATGTGTTTGTTTCATTCTGATTTTTAAATTCTATTTGGTTATTTCTGGATGAGTGGGCTGGGTAGTTTTTGTTGTTTGCTCATCTGTGGGCATGATACTTCTACCAGCCTGTACAAGTGGTTCTACCACGGTGCAAACGGCAGCTGTAGCAAAGGAGAGCACGGCATGTACTAGTGCTGTGAGGCTGAAGAGCAGTGAAGGGCAGTTGTCTGGTGGTCTGCACCGGTGCCAGCCCCTCAAGGTCTGTGAGGGTAGGCTAGGTGGGGGGGGGGGGAGAGGTGTGGAACGAAGTGAATACCTGAAAGAGAAAAAGACACAGAAGCAAAAATCAAAAACCAAATGGAAAAAGGCCCGAGGAAGCCTGCCAGGGAAGCTATGCACCAACGACTCCCTAGGGAAAACGTGGCAGAGATGGCATCTGGAGAAAGGAAAGGAAAGAAGGCAGCAAGAGTCAAGAAACCAAGAGAAATAAAGTAAAAATGCCTTGAGGGGACTCACCAGTGTGGCAGTGTGGACCAGGTACACTGTGTGTCCGTGGTTCCTCATCCTTGCGTTGTGGCAAAACCCACCAAAAAATGGCAGAGACAGCACGGAACACCAGGTAGCTGGGAAAAAGGAAAGAAGGTAGAGAGAGACAAGAAACCAAAAACAAAGAAGGAAGGAAGGAAGGATGGAGGGAAGGAGGGAGGGAGGGAGGGACGGAAGGAAGGGAGGAAGGAAGGAAGGAAGGAAAAGAAAAACAGAGTGAGAAGAGAGACAGAGAAAGGAAGGAAAGAAAAGAAAGAAAAAAAAAAAAACCCACAGGAACCCATGGGTATGGTAGGACGGACTGGGAAAACTGAGTCCTGGTGGTTACCCAGCCAAGTGATGTGTCAGAGCCTGTTAAAAACTGTTGGAGACGGCACGTGGAGAAAGAAAAGGAATCAGAAAGAAGGAAGAGAGAGTTGAGATACGGAGAAAAATATATCACCACAGCTTACCGGCACAGTCAGAGACATGGGAAAAAGAATCCCCAGCCCAGCAACGCGGCACAGCCCAAGAGAAAGCAGCAGAGTCGTTCCTAGGTGTTTTTTCTCCTGCCAGAAGCTGCCGTGCTCCCATACTCTGTTTCCACCATTTGTAGTGGCTGTGATGTTCAACATGTAGTGTCCTTGATGTGTAAGCTGGTAGGGATCTCCACCCTGTAGTTCTCCCGGTTCTGTATTCTTACTCCACCAGGAGTCTGACACTTAAGTTTCCAGGATCGATGTCTGTAACTGGTTTTTCTTAGTTTCTTAGTGTTTTTCGTGTTGTTCTTCGCTGTAGATGGTCAGTATGGTGCTTATGCCTACTGTGTCATATTAGTTCCCTGCAATATTCTGTGTGCAATACACAGCCACTGGAAGCCCTGGTGCTGTAGAGGTTAAACACTAGTCTAACCAAAAAGTCAGCAGTGCGAATCTGCCAGGGACTCCTTGAAACTTGACGGAGAAGTTCTGCTCTGTCCTATAGTGAGTGTCACTGTAAGATGGAATTGACTCAGCAGCACTGGGTTTGGTATTTGGGGTTATAGCAGCAAATAACTTTGAGAAACATAAAGAAAAATACAAAAATTTGGTAACTGAAAACCAAGCATACCTAAAGAAAAATTAGCAAACACTATTTTCTTAATCTTTATAAAAAACACTCACTGGGCTGGGTATGGCATTAGAAATCTAGGGAGGAGTATCCTAGCCCCAGATTTGCTGAAACTGATCCATACAATGTTAAGTAAGCAATGTCAATTTATAGAATAACTTTCTTTCATTTTAAAAGTAAAACCATTAGCCAATGTTTTTTTTTTTTTTAAGGCTTACTGCTTTGAAAGTTCTCTGCGGACTTTCTGTTTTAACGAATTACTGATTACCACCTTAATTCTAATGGCCCAACCACTAGAGGAAATGAAACTATTTGTGTAATTAACATTTATAAAAGTCAATAATACATCATTATATCAAAAATATTATATATCATAATGCACAAAGTGAACATAGAGGGAAAAATAAAAACCACAGGGTTTTCATAGTTGAGCTTGAGCTATTGCACAACATTGTAGTATACAGTGATCTTTCCACTATTAGCATAGATTTTGAACTAGTTTACAAGCTATTTGAAGCACTCAACTTTACGGGTAACAGTTCTTGCATTCTTCGTTTTAACCAGTAACAGACATAAGCACATGAGGCTTATAGAAATTAGAAGCATATGTCAAAAGACAACAAAATGCAGATCAAAATGTGCTCATTAAGTGGTATATATAGTGGTATTACATATGACCCCTTGCACTTTTATGAGAGGAAAATCAGTATTATAATCAAATTTAAAGTACTATATTTAGGTATTTTTTACTAGTTTTTAGATTACAAAAGTCACATATCCATGTACACAGCCATAGGATTAAATTTGATGCAAACGTATGTGCTGTCACTATAGCAAAAAGAGATTACTTCCCACAATTCACATTAAAATGCCAAGCCATAGCCAAAAATGGGAAAACTATAATTAGACATCTTCTAGGGAAAAAAAATAAACCAGCTTCTATAACTGATTGCAGGACAGTGGAGCCTCATTTAGAATTTACTGTTACGAGTTCTGTTCTCTCTCTTACTGGAGTCACTGGGTAGAGTAAATGTTAATGCACTCTGCTGATAACTAAAAGGTTAGAGGTTCAAGTCCATGCACAAGCACTTCAGAAGAAAGATCTGGTGATTTGACTCAGAAAAGTCAGCCACTGAAATCCATATAGAGTACAGTTTTATTCTGACACACATGGGGTCACCATAAATTACAATCAACTCCGTAGCAACTTCTTTCTAGCATTATCAGTTTAAATAACCTTAGAGGAATCATCTCAGCTTTATGGTTGTCATTACAACTTGAAAATGAGAAAAACAATATCGCCTCAAAAGTTTGCTGTAAAGATTTAACAAGATAATTTCTTTTTTTTTTTTTTTTTTTGGAAAAAATACTGCATTACTCGAGATACTTAGTTGTAGTTAAAGAAGGTCCACTCTAACTGGCTTAAAAACTAAGTAAAATTCATAATTTCACAGGTTTTAGTCATCTAGTACTGCTCTAACAGAAATAACCATGAGTGGATGGCTTTACAATGAGAAGTTTATTTTGTCACAGTCCAGTAGGCTATAGGTCCAAATTCAAGGGAAAGTTTACTCTGTTGGCACTGGAGAAAGATCCATGTTGTTGGTCTTCCCCTGGACTGGAAGTTTCTGAGGTGCAAGGACTCCAAATCCTTTCCAAAGGATGAGCTCTGCTCTCAGCACTGCTTTGTTAATGGTATGAGGTCCCCAAATCTCTCTTCTAGAGTCTTTCCTTTATATCTCAAGGCACAGAGCAATCTTACACATTGAGCTCTGCCCCACAACACAACTGCTGCTCATCCTCCCTCATTAAGATCGTAGAGGCAGGGTTCACAGCACGGAGGGACACCACATAATACCAGCAACCATGTCTTAGCTGGATTGCTGCATGGATTTTTTTACAGAACACAATTCAATCCATGAACCGTAACTGGATAGTATAAGAATATAACACTACTCAGGATGATACAGAGTTCAACTGATACCATCAGAAATATGTCTTTTTTGTTATTGTGATTACTATTATTATTTTCTGGTTTTGGCTTTATTCTCTGTCAGTCTTTGTCCTTGAGGTGTCACAGTGAGATGTCCACAATCAGCTCCAGATCTATGTCATTTTTATAGCTAAAGACCCTAATGAAAATAAAACGTTGTTTTCCCAATGATTTGGACAATGTCTGCGGGCTGGCTTCCTTGTCTTAGCTAGGACCCTGCTCTAATTACCGGCTCATGTGACTGGCTGGACAAGTTAAACACATGAGCTGAGAACTGAAGGGAGAGGTGTGGGGGTAATGAGAATGTACCTCACAGATTTCCTGTTACACGGTGTGTGGAGTTCATCAAGGACCTCAGCTCCTGTGCTTTGAAATCCGTAACTAAATTTGCTTGGAGATGATATTTCATATGAGCCCCTACCAGTCAGTAACTGGGTGTATGGGGATGCTAAGACACTCCCTGTCCCCGAGGGACATAGCTCCCATGTTGTGTGCTGGCCAGCACTGATGGGTGCATGGATTCTCACAGAGCTGTGTTACAGCCTCCTTAGACTACTTGAGAGACTAGGACCTAATCTGACACATCTAATATTCTCTTTTTCTTCTTAACCCAGTATTCAGATTTGCGTAACAGTCTAATGACTTACTCAGTCATTCCTGAGTCCTTCCTAATTTCCTCTCATACTGGCATTTTTCCCTAGTAAAATTTCTGTGCACTTACTTCTGTTTTAGCATCTACTTTTCAGACAGCACATACACAAATAACTAAAGAATGGAAAAAAGTGGCTTTCCATTTCTAGTAGCCTAGGATCACTACAAGGGCTTCCTAACCTTTAAAATATTCAATAATAGGACTCTTAGTTTTGAAAATTTTTCTCTCCATATTATTATGAGTAACCTGTTTAAAATTAAAGCTATGATCAACAGTATGCACAAGTGTATATTTAAAATACATATTTTTAGTATTATATATCAATGTAAACCAGTTGCCATACAGTCAATGCTGACTCATGGAAACCCCACATGTTGCAGAGTAGAACTGCACGTCATAGGGTTTTCAAGGCTGCAATCTGTTGAAAGTAGATTACCAGACTTCTGAAGAATCTGAGTTCATTCAAACTACCAATGTTTCAATTAGCCATGTGCTTAACTATTTATACTACCAGTGGCTACATTTATCTACGTATGTATACACACACACACGCACACACAAACACACAGAGTTTCTCTACGATGTGTATTTTACATATACAATTAAATGTAATATAATGTATAACTCTGTATCTAGATATTATATCCACATAATAAAATGTAATCTAATATATTATGATATATAACACACATTTTAATAATTTAGGTAACAATATTACTGTTCACTGAAGAAGGCTTAGTGCCACAGTGGTTAAACACATGGCTGCTAATGAAAGGTCAGGAGTTTGGAGCTGGGGTGGGGGGGTGCTCCGAAGGAGAAAGATGTGACAATACACTTGGGTGATCGTTACAACCTTGGCCACTTTATGAGGAAATTTTACTCTGTCCATTCGGAATGCTATGAGTCAGAATCAACTTGATGGCATTGGGATTATCCAATAGAAATCATTTAATTAGTATTTGACACAACTTTATTCTGTCTCTGAATAGCTACTTTAACTATTCAGATACTACTGTAAAAATCTTGAAAATCACTGAGTCCAGTGGCTCTCAAACCAGAAAGTACATCAACAATATGTCAGGATGTTTCAGAGTACAGATCTAGACCTACTGAGTGAAATCTCATCAGGCAGAACATAGCCGTGCGTATTTTAAAATGCTTTTTCCTAATGTAATTTTAGTACACAAGTAGACAAGAGCTTTTGACCCAGTGAACATCTTCATTTTCTAGGTGAAGAAACTAAGCTTCTTAGGGTCAGAATTCTCTGTGTCAGATATTTTCTGGGTCAGAGCTTTAAAGTGACTTGTGCACGGGTATGTACCTATGAAGTGGTACAATTAGAACTAAAAATCTCTTATCCCCTGGCTCTGAACCCAACGCTTTCTCCTTGTGTAAACCTTGAACATAACCTGGCTCCTGCCTCATCTTGGGTGCCTCTCACAAATGGCTTTCTATTCTCCTGCAGCACTGGTCTGCTTTGTGTTTCAGGTATACATACACAATACAAACCTTTCTCATCTTTGGGCCTCTGAGGCTCCTGTTTTCCACTCTCTGGAACATGCTTCATCCTTCTCTTCCCACAAAATGAGTAAATGAACTTCATGTTACAAACTTTCTTGGGCTCCAGTTACTTTCCTTGTTGGTAGCAGTTTATCCTAACTAAAAAAACTTCTCTATGAGTAAATTTATTTTGACTACAAAGTAACATATGTTTTACTTCTCAGCTTTCCACACTCCACTTGCTTACTCCCCAAGCAATTAGAACTAGATGAATACTTGTCAGTCTCAAAAGACACATTTCAAAGATTTGAAAATATGAAGAAGTCACGTATATTTAACAATTGAGTAGGCATGTTTACACGTTTGTTCTTGTCCATTTCTTTCTCTTCTTTTTCCTTCTATTTCTTTCCTTCACCTCAGAGACTGAGGGGGGTGACTGGTTTATAGCTGTGTGACTCAAAGTCTAGTCCCTGGACAGCATCAGTGCTACCTCGAAGATTACTAGACTTGCAGAATTTGGGACCTTATCCCCGACTTAATCAGGACCTCTGAGGTTGGAAATGAAGACTCTATGTTTAACTCGCTCTCCTGGTAATCGAGCCTGAGGAGCACTGGATTAGATTACATTGGCTTGGAGATACATGACCTAAGCAACAGTACCTGAAGGCGGCAGCCTTAAAACATTTTGTAACAACCTACATTGGTATGCAATCTCCTTTCCCTATTAAACTCTTCTTGCCCTTTCTTTTCCTTGAATACAGCCTCTTTATTTACCTTTCGCTTTCAGAAGTTCCTCACTCCACGAAATCGTTTTGGAAAGCATTTGCAGTATTTACTTCTTTTCCTTGCCAGTCTAATCAAACTACAGTTCTTAAATATTTGATCAGATACATGCTTAAAATATTTTTATACTAAGTTGTCGTTGAAGCTTAATTTTCCTAAGATGTGGAATGTGGAGTTGAGTGAGGAGTTGAGGAAAATTTGATTTGAAAATGGACATCTTTTTAGTCCAAAATATCTCTAATTAATGGAGCATGTAAGAGGGTTTTGAGAAAATGGTACCAATAGAAGAGGAGTTTGGGATATGTTGCTTAACATCTCTGAATCTTGCCGAAGCATTAGTGAACAGGTGTTGCACAGCAAGTGTATCCGAACTGTCTGAAGATTTAAGATTAGGTTTTTAGCTTTTGTATTTCAACCACTTTTTTCCATTAACCTATTGGAACAATTGAAGGAATATACATAAGAAAACGAACCCACTGCCATACAGTTGATTCCAACTCATAGTAAACTTATAGGACAGAGCTTGATTGCTCCATAGGGTTTCCAAGGCTGTAAATCTTTACAATAGCATACTGCCACACTTCTCTCCCATAGAGCAGCCGGTGGATTCAAACTGCCATTCTTTTGGTTAACTTACAAGAAAACCTCAGTGGAGACAATGAACAAGAATCTAGATACTTCAGAAAATTGAATCAACTAAATGAGTCAGCTCGATAATTCTCTCAAAGCTTTAGGAAAATATTAATTTTACAAATGGAGATGATGACAAAAATCAAACATACAAAAGACTAATTCTTGTCTTAGTCATTTAGTCTTGCTATAACAGAAATACCACAAGTTAATGGTTGTAACAAAGACAAGTTCATTGCGTCACAGTTCAGTAGGCCAGAAGTCCAAATTCAGGTTGCTGGTTCCAGTGGAAGACTTTCATTCTCTGACAGCTCTAGAGGAAGGTCCTTGTCGTGTGTCACTGTTTTCTTGGTCTGTGAACGTCTCACAGTACAGGAACCTCAGGTCCAAACATGTCATCTGTTCCTAGCACTGTTTACTTGGTGGTAAGAGATCCTCAGCTCTCTGCCTACCTCCCTTTCTTTTTATGTCTTGTAAGATATCAGGGAAATACCCTTTTTACTGGATCAGGTGTGCAGCTTTAGTAAAGTTGTTACTGTCCCACTCTAATCCTGTTTAACATAATCTTGCCCCATTGACCACAGGCAGAAATTAAAACTTACAGCACACAGGAGAATCATGATCACAAAATGGTAGACAACCACATAAAACTGGGAATTATGGCCCAGAAAAATTGATATACACATTTGGAGGGGGGGCACAATACATTCCAAGACAACTTAGGAATCCCAGAAATACATGACATCTATAAGAAAACAGCATATATACAAAGGGACTACTAACCAAAGATGGAACAAAAAATATATAGATGGAAGGTGATAAAAAACACAACCCTCCTCAAGTTATAGAGAAGGAGCCATGAAAAAATAAGTAAAAAAGACCTACATGAAAGTATATTTTAGTGCAATTTTTAAATTTTAGATAAAACAAATGAACATAAACTAACAGCCATTAAACAATGAAGAAAACTTACAAGCAAATAATGCAGTTTTGAGCTGGTGAGGCCAGGAAGGCAGACTAGACAGATGCTTCCTGTGACCCCTCTAACGACAAAGACCCAAAAGAACCAACGAATCTACTACATATGACATCCTAGGAGCCCTGAACATCATAGGGGAAGTTGAAAAAATGGACCAATCAATGGGCAAGGGAGAGGAGCACCAGAAGTACATAAGATTCCACAGACCTGACCTGCCAGCAAATGGCTGCACCCTCCAGGTGCTGAGCTAAGGAGGTTGTTGGACATCATCCTTGGTGGGAGTAATTGCCTGGAAAGTTCACTTGCACCTCCACAACCAGTGAGAGACCACACCAGGTCATCAAAAGCTTTGTCTTTGCATGTAACCTACCACTTGCAGATCAGGTCTTTCCTTTGAGATAAGCCTTTCTTCATTCTTCCAGCACTCTCCTCTCTTCTCTGCAGTGCATCTGTTGCTAAAGCCAATGCCATTAACTTAGCTGAAAGTAGGACTTCTTAAGCCCACTCTGAGCCACTCTCCAAGACTCAGAGGTAGAATAATTTAAGAAATTCGGGAAGGGAGGAGAAAAAAATTCTGCTGACTTCATAAGCCAGAAAATCAGGGCAGAAACAGTTCCTTCACCTAGATTCAGACATAAGAAAATATGCCATCCTCACAGACACTCAGAGAGAGCACTTAGACTCCTGCCTTTCTCAGTCTCTGCAGTCAAATACCTGTGCATGTATTAATCTTCCCTACCCATCTAGGACTGTATGTGAGAAGCTGTACCACACGCTCGGTGACTAGTTAGACACCTGAGCTGAATCCATATAAGAAAATTAAACAGACTCTTAAGCTTTCGTATCTAGTAATGGCTCTAACCATCTGGTGAAAGCACACTGCTTCAAAGAAAATGATAACTAAACTATCACATAAGACCAGTCTATTAGTACACTTCAAAACAAGAAGCTAGAACACAGTAGGCAAACATAAATAAATACAATTTACTAGTGGCTTGGAAATAGCAGTCCATATCAAAGCACTTAAAGGAGCAAGCTATTATTTCTTCAGAAAGCTCCCAAAACAAACAATCAAGTTTCCCAAAGAGAGAGAGATTCCTGGAATTATCAGAGGTAGAATAAAAAAAGCTTAACATTTAGAACTCTTTTAGAGATGAAGAAGGAAATGAGGAATAATGTAGCAGAGCATAATGACAAACTGAAGAGGCTGCAAGAAAGCATAGAGCAGCAAGAATTAGAAATTCAGAAATTAACAGTAAAATTGCAGAATTAGACAACTCAGTAGAAGGGAGTGGAATTGAAGCAGTGGAAGACTGAGTTAGTGAGACTAGCGGTAAAGCACATGGCATCAACATGAGATCTGACATTAAGTTCACAAACTCATCCTAGAAAAGTGCTCCATACCTCACTGCTGAATATCGCTGTGGTCACCTTTAAAGTACTTGCTTTGGGAAGCTATGCACCAATGCCAGTACTAGTCCACACCTCAAAGCAATTTGGGAACTCTTTTTCTGGAATGACTATCAGAGCTGTCATTGCATTACCCTCGATGTTCTGAATGTCATCAAAATGTCTTCCTTTCTATATTTCCTTTATCTTGGGCTGAAGAGTCACTGGGGGCCAGAGCAGGTAAGTAGGAAGGATTTTAGAATACAGTTACTTATTTATTGGCTAAAAACTCCCTAACAACTATACAGTTAAATTCATATACTTACCACCATGTCACTGTGCCACTGTGCAAAATAGCCATTCTAGAAAGAGTTCTAGGAAGGTAATGGGATGACATATATAAAGCCTTGAAGGGAAATAACTGCCAGCCAAGATTTGTGTGTCCAGCAAAATTGTCTCTCAAATATGCTAGTAATTTTAGGACATTTCCAGATGAACAGAAATTTAAGAGATTCACAACAAGCAAACCAAGTTGCAAGAAATACTAAAGGGTGTCCATTAGTTAAAGAATCAGTAACATCTGGTAACAACTTAAGACTAGAATAAAGAAGAGAGCAATTGGCTATCAACCCAAAAAGGGAGAATCACAAGAATAAACCATAGACAAAATATTGAAAATAGTGTAAAAATGGTATGATTATGTAAACATGATAGCAAAAACGAGGGACTGAAAAGAAAATATAGTCATAGATCTTTCACATGCAAAGGAAGTCAAGGCAATATAAAAAAAATAAAAACTGGTTTAAATTAGAGAAGTAGGGTAAATATTAATATAATAACAATGAAAGCTCTCAATATTACACATCAAAATAAAAAAATAAATAAACAAAAAATGACCTCTCAGTAAATAGAAAACCACCAACATTGAAAAACATGAAAAGAATACAGATAATCAAAAATTACTCAGCACAAACAATTCAAAGACAGAGGATTTGTCTACAACACACATAGAAAGACATCAAAATGATAGCAGTAAGAGCGTACCTATCATATCTCTGAATGTAAATGGAGTAAATACACCAATAGAGACACAGAGTGGCAGATTGGATAAAAAAATAATGACCCATCTGTATGCTGCCTACAGGTGACACAACTTAGACTCAAAAACAGAAACTAAAATTTAAAGGATAGGAAAAAAAAAATCAAGCTAGCAACATTCTAAAAAAAGAGCAAGGGAAACAATATTAATCTCTGATAAAATAGACATTAAAGTAAATTTCACAACACTAGATAAAGCAAGAGATTATACAATAATTAAAGGGCCAGTACTCCAGGGGAACATAAATGTATTAAATATCGATGCATCCAATGACAAGCTCCAAAATACATAAAACAAACACTAACTATCCTGAAAAGAGAAGTGGACAATTCCAAAATAATAGCAGGAGCTTTCAGCACACTACATGCAGTGGAGGACAGAACATCTAGAAAAAGTCTCACTAAAGACAAGTAATATATAAATGTCACGATCAACCAACTTGACCTCATGGACATATACAGAACACTCTGCATAATAGTACCAAGTATACTTTGCTTTCCAATGCATGTGGCATATTTTTCAGAATTTATCACATATTAGACCACGAGGAATCCTTAACAAAATTCAAAGTTCTGAAATATTTAAAAGCATCTTTTCAGACCATAAAACCATAAAAGTATAAATTACTAATAGAAAAAAGGAAAAATAAATCAAACACATGGAAAATGAACAACACCTTGCTCAAAAACTATGGAGTGATAGAAGAAATCAAGGAATAAAGAAAGTTACAGAATCAAACGAGAATGGAAACACATCTCATCAGAATCTATGGGACACAGCAGAAGTGGTGCCTAGAGGTCAGTTCATCTTAATAAATGCACACACCCCAAAAGAAGAAAAGGCCCATATGAGATAATTAACTTTAAAACTCAAATAGGTGGAAAAAGAGTAACTGAATAACCTCTTATGTACCAGAATAAAACAAATAATAAAAATTAGAGCAGAACTAAACAAGTTTGAGAATAGAAAAATGATTGAAAGAGTTAACAAAACCACATGCTTATGTTTATAAAAGATTAACAAAATTGACATACTCACAAAAGAAAAACAGGAGAGGAAGCAAATAAATAAGAAATGAGATGAGTGATATAACAACAGACTCAAATGAAATTAAAAGAATCATAATAAACTACTATGAAAAATTGTACTCTAACATATTTGAAAACCTAGAGGAAATGGATGTATTTCTAGAAACACATCAGCTACCAAAACTAACACATGCAAAGTAGAACAATTAGATAAACCCATTGCAAAAGAAGAGATTAAAATGTAATTTAAAAATTTTCACCTATAAAGCCCTTGTGCTTCCTTGGCTTGGCTGGCTTCCTTAAAAAGCTAAGAGTAGAAACATCATGTGATCTAGCAATCCCACTACTTGGAATGTATTCTACAGAAATAAAGACAATCACACAGATACTTGCACAGGAACATTTATTATAGCACTGTCAACAATAGCAATAGCAATAGGTGCCCAATCAACAAATGAATGGATGCTCCTCTGGAACAGATGATGATCAAGAATAACAAAGATAGATTAGTGGAACAGAATAGAGAATCCAGATATAACATCATCCACCTGTGAGCACCTGATATTTGACAAAGGCCCAAAGTTTGTGAACTGGGAAAAAAATATTTTCTTCAACAAAAGGTATTGCCAAATACAGTATCCATCTTCAAAAAAGAATAACAAACAAAGCCCATATTTCACACTATGCCCACAAACTAACTCAAAATAGACCAAAGACCTAAATATAAAGCAATAAAAATTATAGAAGAAAAAATAGGGACAATTTTGGGAGCCCTAAAAATCAATAGATAAAAAAAATATGTAAAAAAAGACTACAAAATATTACTAATAATGCATTATCACCAGAAGAGAAGGCAAATAACTGGGAACTCCTAAAACTCAAACACTTATGATCATCTAAAGAATTCACTAACAGAGTGAAAAGACTATCTACAGACTTTAAAAGTAGTTTTCCTACCACACATCTACTTGGTTTCTCATTTCCGTAATCTATAAGGCATTCTAAAACTTCAACAAGACAAAGACAAACAACCCAGCCATACAGTGGACAAAGGATATGAAAAGGCACTTCACCAAAGAAGACATCCAGGCAGCTAACAGATACATGATGAAATGTTCACAATTACTAGCCATCACAGAAATGCAAATCAAAACTACAATGAGATACCATCTCACTCCAACAAGGCTGGTGGTAATTGACAAGAACATGAAATACTAAATGTTACAAAGGATTTGGAGAGACTGAAACTCTTTCACGCTGCTGGTGGGAATGTAAAATGGTACAACTATTTTAGAAATTGGTTTGGAACTTTTCTTTCCAAGCTAAAAATAGAAATACTGTATGATCAGCAGTCCTACTTCTTGGAATATATCCTAGAGACATAGGGGCTGTTACATGAACAGATACATACACACCAATGTTCATTGCAGCACAGTCCACAATAGCAAAAAGTGGAATCAACCTAGGTGCCTATCAACGCATGAATAAATAAATAAACTGTCATAAATTCCCAGAATGGAATACTATGCAATATAAAGAACAATGATGATCTTAGGAAACATAACATGGAGTCCTCTGGAATAATTGTGCTGAGTGAAATTAGTTGCAAAAAGACAAATATTGTAGGAGATCACTATTATAAGAATGTAAGAAAAAGTTTTAAACAAGAATGGGGGTGGAGAGAGAGTGGTATTCTTAGATTAGACAGTAGATAGGAATTGGGTTTGGTGAAGGGAGTGACAGGACACTGTAGAAGGGACATTAACACAGCTAGACTACATCAAAAGCAAAAATATTTTCTAAATACAACCTTTGAAGGACAGCGTAGCAGGGACAGGGGTCTAGGGACTACTCTCTCAGTGGACATCTAGATTATTTCACATAATAAGTTTAAGTAGAGGTTCTGCACACCACTTTGGTGAGTGGAGTCTTTGATTTTAAAAGTTAACAAGTAGCCATATAAGTAGTACCAACTGGTCCCAATCCACCTGGAGGAGAGGAAGATGAAGGGCATCAAAGACATGAAGAATATATTTGCTCAAGAGAAAGAGGGTGCTATATGATCATCATCATCATCATCATCATCAGAGTGATAGATGCTGTCTGGCCACCACCAATGACTGGCCTGACCAGGAACACAAGGTAATGTTCTTCATGCAGTGGGAGAAAAGTGAGTGTGCAGAACTAAAACTTTATTAAAAGAGCGGATTGCATGGTCCATCAAACTGGAGGGACCCCTGGGGACAGACAGGCTGTCAGACTCTGTCAGCCCAGAACTGAAACCAGTACTGAAGCCACCTCTTCAGACATAGATTAGACTGGACTGGAAGACACAGAAGGGTGCTTCTGAAGAACATGGTTCTTGGCTTCAATATGTGCATATATGAAACTGAGCAGCTCTTGTCCAGAGGCAAAATGAGAGGGTGCAGCGAGATGGGAGTTGGTTGAATGGATATGGGAAGTCCAATGTGGAAAGCAGGAATGTGCCGTCACAGGGACACGTATAGCAGCGTAGAATTGCACAGTGGTGTGTGTTTGAGGATATTTATGATTTTATTTTTTACTGTGATTAAGTGATAGTTCATAGCCCGAGTGAATTTGCCGTAATAAACCTTCATACACATACCTCTCTGCAACTCTAGCTGCTCTCCCAATCCTGACAGCACCCTCCTTTTTTCCGTCATGTACCTCTTATGGTCATTAATGCAGCTCCTGTCCCCTCCTCTCCATCCTCCTATCTAATTTCTAAAGAGGAGCTGCTCCAATGCCAGTGCAGGTTTTTAAATGGCAAAGCCTTTTAAAAGGCAAATTGATTTGGATTGTATACTTTCACTCAAAACATAATAAAATACTTCTAAATAATAATTTAATTTTACAAACTGATCACCTAGAAAAGGAAAATATATGATCACATTTGGCATGTTTCTCACACAAATATTATAAGACAATAAGGAAAACTGCCTATAGTTCAAGGGGAAAGCAGTATTATCAAAGAATTCTTCATTTGACCAAATCATCATTTATGTGAGAAGATAATAGAAAGATGTTCTAAGTACATTAGAATTTAGGGATTTTAAACATCATAGTTTTTTTTTTTTTTTTTTTTTTGGTTGTTGTTGTTTTGTTTTGTTTAAATAAAATTTTGGAGAGTTTGGTCTGAACTAATATATAGAAATAAGATATAAATATAAAAAATATTTATTGAAAGAAATAAAAAAGTACTGATAATAATCTTTACATAAAATACAAGGTATCCAATGAAAATTTAGAAGATGTAAGTTGTGTACTAAAGAGATTAAAATTTTACAAATGATAGCCAAAAAATCACATCTTTAATTGGTTGTATATGTGCATTGTATACACACATACAGACATACACCTATACCCGCTTAAGTAACTTATTATTAGTAGCAGTAGAAAAATATAGCCCATGGACGTCTGGTGTAAGTACTGAAGAGGTAATATTGATGCCACCAGATTTATCGAAAGCTGTAATGGCCCTCATTAACTGTCACAGACGTTGTCAGGGATTCCTATTTTCTTATTCCAAATCCAGGCTTGTTTAGTCTGAAGATTTGCTCAGTCCCCTCACCATCTGTTGATGTGTATCTCATCAGTATTGTCAGAACCAGCTTGGAGAGTGAAGGGCTCTGTGAGGCTAGCTCTGAAGGGAGCTAACTCACTTGTTTCCAAACTACTGCTTAATGAGTGCCATGTTGATTCTAAGGTTGTGTAGGCTATACTCCAGAAAGTAAAGACCTCTGAGAATTTACCATAACTATGTCCAAATAGGAACTCTCACTTTCCTGTCTTTCAAGAGGAATGAGTGGGGTGAGACATAGGAACTTCCTATCTGATCCGTGTCCTCTGCCTTTGTATTCTGGTCTCTTATCACTTTAGGCAATTTTCTTGTAATTGGAAGAGAATTTCCTTCCTCTTACTGTAAGTTTTGTTTATGGGTGCTTTTTTCTCCACAACATTTAAAACTTTCCTACACCTCCTGGTCAATAAGCCTTGATGATACTAATAATGTTCGAAAAACAAAGTTTTAGGATAAGTGAAAAATGCATTGATTCAATATTTTCAAAATTTTTCCATTGCATTAAATTTTTCTCAAGATTATAAGTTAAGCAATTCCTTCAAGTTCACTTAAACACCACCAATATGTATAAAAGGAATACCATACAGTATCTTTTATTAACACCCTTAGAAAGAAAAAAAAAACAAAAATAAAAACGTGATTCTTTTGGTTTGTGGTGAAAGGTTGCAAAATAACATTTGTATTTAATAACAAGTATATTAAATCAAAAGTCACTTTCTATTAGAAAAATCTATAAAAACATCCCCATCTAAATTGGAGTAAGAAAAAACGTATCTGCCATAAGAACAGCTCTCTAAAATTGTTCTAAAAGTGTTTACCAATGCAATTATACAAGAAAACTTAAAAAATGAGTTTCAAAGATTGAAAGAGGAAGCAGTATCTCTATTATTTGCAGATAATATGGTTATTGTGAATATTAAAAATGAATTAATTTAAAACATTAAGATTAATTAAATCATTAAATTATCTAGTTAAAAAACAAATATGCAAAATCACCAGCTATTCCATACGGAAACAATTACTAGTTATAAGTTTTAATAGAAAAATAGGCAATTCTGTACAGAAATAGCAATTATAATAAAGCTAGGATTAACGTTAACTGGAAAATTATACGATGGAATCTCTAAAAATGTGTGATACATAAAGGAAAACTTGTTCAAATGAGAGTATTTACACATTACATGTTTTAAAGATGTACTCTGGTGGTGGAGTGGTTAAGTGCAAAGTCTGCTAATTGAAAGATCGGCAGTTCATAACCTCCAGGTGCTCCTTGGAAACTCTGTGGGGTAGTTCTATTCTGTCTATAGGGTCATTATGAGTCAGAATCGACACGTTGGCAGTTACTCTGTATTCAAACTGCTGTTGTTAGGTGTTGTTGAATCAGTTCCACCTCATAGCAACCCTATGCGCTGTACAAAATAAAAAGGTAACAGAGAGGATAAAGAACTTTTGCTAGGTGAAATCGGGAAAAGAAGACTTCTTATGAAAAAAATGCTTGAATTGAAACTTGCAAACTGGTTTCCTAGGTACATATATGTACACAAACAGTGTTGTAGAGTCAATTCCAACTTATAATGTCCTTATGAAACCGCTCCATGGAGTTTCCAAGGAGTGCCTGGCAGATTTGAACTGCTAACCTTTTGGTTAACAGACATAGCACCTAACCACTACACTACCAGTGTTTTCTAGTTACAAAATGTTTTCTTAAAAAAAAAAGACTTATCAGAAAGAACCAACAGCTTATAAAGGTGTAATTACAATAAAGATATGTTGTTTTCGGGAAATAATAATTCATTGGTTATGTCTGAAACATAAAATGTTAAAAAATATGTAAAAAATAGGAACTAAGAATATTCTTTTTCTCTCTTGTTTGGGGAGAGGAAAGAGAACGTAAGTGCTACCTACTATAAAAGTATAATATTGGTAGTTGTTTAGTGCTGCTATAAAAGAAACACTACAAGTGGATGGCTTCAAAAAAGAGGAGTTTATTTTCTCAGTTAAGCAAGCTAAAAGTCCAAATTCAGGGTGTTAGCTCCAGGCGAAGCCTTCTTTTCTCTGTTGGTCTTCCCACCAATCTTCCCCTGGACTAGGAGCAACTTTGAGCAGAGACCCTAAATCCAAAGGTCACGTTCTGCTCCTGGAACTTCTTTCTTGGTCATATGAGGTCCCTCGGTACTTCTGCTCACTTCTGTCTTTTACAGACCCACAGATTACCTCAAAACCCAAAACAGTCTTGTAGATTGAGGTCTATCCTGCCAACACAACTGCTGCCCATCCTCCCTCATTAACATCACAGAGGATTTATAACAAATGGGAAAATCACACAGCACCAGGAATTATAGCCCAGCCAAACTGATACACACATTTTTGGGGAGACACAATTCAATCCATGTTATGTTAATTTATGTTATTTCTTAGAGATTATCTGTTAATCATTAAGCAATTGTTTTATGGAACTGCCTGACAAGATAAAATTAAATTAGGGTACGTTGCAGAATATCCTAATTAAAACAAAACAAAATCAGTTGCCCTTAAGTCAATTCCCATGGTGACTCTATGTGTTACAGAGTAGAACTGTGCTCCATGGGGTTTTTAAGTCTGTGAATTTACAAAAGCATTTGACTAGGCCTTGCTTCTGAGGCCCCTCTCAGTGACTTTGAACTTCCAAAGCATCAGTTAGTAGTTGAATACGTAACAACTTGTTCCGCTCAGAGACTCCATACCTAGTAATTAGACCTTAGGAGCCCTGGTGGCACAGAGACTAAAATGCTCGACAGCTAAGCATAACGTTGGTGGGTTGAACTCACAAGCCACTTCATAGGAGAAAGATGCGGGAGTCTATTTCCTTAAAGATTTACAGCCTTGGAAACCCAATGGGGCAGTTTTAGTCAGTCCAATAGGGTCCCTCTGAGTCAGAATGACTCAACTGCCTTGTATTTAGGTTTGGATTTGGTAATTAGAACCTGTGTGAGGCTCAGAAAGCAATCTGACTTTTTGTTCTGGGTTCCTGAGAATGTAACTTCATTCGAGGCTAACAAACAGCGACTGAGGAGACCAAGAGGGAATACCTGGGGACCCAGTGCTGACTAAGCCCCATGAGGTATGACATAATTTTTGATGAGGCTAATAAGAACCCTGAGGTTCACATCAAGCTTCCTTGATGGTAAGAACAAATGTCTGCTCTCAGAAAGTGGAGCATCCCCTTGAGACACGGAAGCTTTATACTGGGACCCCTCATGGACCTTGCCCTCTATACGCCTTCATTTGTATCCTTTTTGTTATAACAAAGCTATTATCAAAGGTGTGATATTATCTATGAGCTTTGGGAGTCTTTGCAGTGAATTATAGGACCTAAAGGGTTAGTGAGGACCAGCTGGTCTAACGTGGAGGGAGTCACGGCGACTCCAGAACTTACGGCTGGTACCCTGGTACTTGCTGACCTAGACTCAGTTGGTTAGAGACGAGAGAAAGAAAGACTGTGTGGGCAGTTGAAGTCTGATCTGAACAGAGAAGGAAGCTGAGATTTCCACAGAGGAAGCAGATGGCATGTGAGTGACATTTGTTATCCACCATACAATTGGACTGCACAACCTGTAGAAGTCTATAATCTGATCCTATGGATTTATTTCAAGATAGATACAACTTACACTTTTTTATCTGTAGAGCATTTGTAATTCATCTTGTACGAACTAGTTTGGTTAAAATGTATGTTAATTACAACTTCACGATTCTAAACTACTTTCCAGTGGGACTTTGCAAAATACTTTTAAATAGTAATATTCTGTATTATACTCAGTAACAAAAAGTTGAATGCAGTGCTAAAGTTAAAGCTCTTTCCAGAAATACACCTGAGAAATAAGACATTATTAGCCTGTTAAAATAATACCAAATGTTAAGCCTCTTGAAAAGTTAATTTAAAAAATATTTGCTCTGCATATGAAGTAAAATTCATTTTAAAAGATCTATTTCCTCTATATTTAATAACATAATGAGAGACAGTTAAAATTAAAGGGTTAGGTAAATGCCAAATGCCTTTAGCAAGTAAATAATTTTTACTTGAGTTATTGATATTTAATATTTTTATAAAAATAAATTATGTAGAAACTGCTTTATATGGTGGAGACATTTAATATAGTATAATAAACGGAACTGGACAATTTTGAAATGCCTGAAAACAAAGACCAAAAAAATCTTAACGATATTGATATGCATGACCACGGATAATGCTTACCAATCTATATACATGTCCTGAAATCTTTGGAGGAAAATATTTAAATATTTTAGGTTTTTATTGAATTGATAAATAAGATATTTGTGTTTTTCCCTATCGAATCAGAAAAAGCAAATGTCACATGAAAAAGAGTAAACATAGGTAAAGATTTATAATCAAATATCGTATGTACAGATATTTACAAAGATTTAATGTATTCATTTTAAAAATCAAAATTCCAGTAGTGTCTATGGAACCTTGATCCGCCTCTTTCCACTTGATACAAGGCTTGTGTCTCGTTACTGCTTTCCATCAGTGTTCTGTGTTTGTTTTTGTTCCCCTACATAGAACTGGTACGTATTTTAGCACTTCTGTGTTCTATAAGAATAAATAGTTCATTCTAACAACTCTTTTGACTTCCATTATTTTTCTACCAGTTCTCCAAATCTAAGCAATAAAAACATTTAAGAATAATTTTGACAAATTTTCTATGATTATTGTGCCAGATTATGCACATCTGAAATCTTTCTTCACTTTGCTACTGTTTTCTTCAATAGATATAAGGTCCAATGCAAATATATTCCCAGAATGCCAAATCCAGGAGAATAAAATATTTTAATTTCTAACCTATCTCTTTGAAGAGATCTTCGTCACAGTGGCAGATATTTCCATTCTAGCTAGAGCCTAAAATTTTTCTTTTCATTAATGAACAGCATCATTGATGTGCTTTTGAAAACATTCTTCATTCCTAATTTTTTGCCTGCAACCTTCTGCCTTATTAAAATATTTATTATTTTGAGAAGTATTACTGTAGAATGAATCTATATATGTATAACCACAAAATAGAGCTTTTGTTCTATTTAACTGTAAGCTTTTTCTTTTGCTCATAACTGCTATCCTTGAATATGTTTTGAATGCACACAGATTTATGAAATTTCCAAAGACATCTTGCTCAGAGAAGTGCACCTACATTAGTAATTCTAGTGTCTAACAATTTAGATAATAAAGAAATAGTTCATTCTAGCTATATTAAATCCCTCAGACCAGAGAACAAGCATGGTTAACTTAACCATCAGAAAAATTGGGCTTAAACACAAATTCTGAGTATTAGTAGCTATGGATTTTTTTTTTTAGTATATTGTCTGATCTTTCTGAACATTGCTGTCTAAATCTTTTCAATGGTTGCAATAACGTCTGTCCCAACTTAGTGATATCCAAATTAGGAAGCACTTGTAAATCAACCAAAGAAATGTCGTATGTCAAAACTTCTGCAAACTAGACAACATGCTATGACAACTGAACGGCTTCACTTTCCAAATCTTAACAATGCCATTGCAGATACCTCTTGTCTTGTTCTATTTCTCCCTACCGCTACCACCATTGTTACATTGATTCTTTGTTCTAAGTCTTTGTTATTTCTCATCTGTATTTCTGCATTAGTTAATCTATAATACGTAGAATTTCTTCTCTTAGTAAAAATATTAACCTGTCAGTCACCTATTTTAAATCTGTCCATCACTTCGTGGGGAACATGGTTTGGGTCAGCCAACCTCCCTTCCTGCTTGTTTCTCTGTTCCTTGCCTCCACCAAAAAAATAAGATATGCATAACTGACCTGTGCTGGTTGGGTGTTGGCAAAATTTTGCTTTCTTCAGAGAAAGAAAAGCCATACCTTGCACAGTTTCCAGTTTTCCTCTTCCTGGTTCTTTATCTATTGAACAAAATAATGCATTTGAAGACTCGAAAAACTTCTTATGGCCATAAGGGAAATGAGGAGAATGTAGGTCCTTGATCTCTTACCTAGGTGAGTTATGGAACAAATATCAACAACCAATCTACCTCTGAATTTTTTTAATTGTTGTGAAGATATATACAACATGATCTTTTCCAACACAACACTTTCATGCATATAGTTTAGTGATAACAGTTATATTCATCATATTCGTTGCCAAAATTGTCATCAACAGACAAAAACTTACTGCTTCCTAAACAATTCCTTTTTCTCCTTCTTCCTCTCACTGCTCATAAACAATAATAAAATTTTGATCTGTTAATTTTTTGGTACCAGTTGCCATCAAGTGGGTTCCAATACATGGTGACCCAAGACAAGTCAAAGTAGAACTGTACCTCAGAGAGTCTTCAATACCTGATTTTTCAGAATTGTGTTGCCATGACTTTCTTCCAAGGTGCCTCTGGGTGCTCTTGAACCTTCTATTTTGGTAAGCATCCAAGTGCATTAAGAGTTTGCACTGTCTGCCGACTTTGGGTAAAAATAAAGGCATTTATTTGTTTAAATTACTGCACTTCCTTTGCCCCTTTCTGGTTTAATTTTTAAATGCTTTTTATTTCTATCAGGATAAATTTCATACTCTGGATTGATGTACAAAGTCTTTTATCTATGTTTTCTGCTTACCATTCCTAGCTAGGCTACTATCATTCATGCTAAGGTCCTTACATTTCTCTAGGTAGTTTTTCATACTGACACATTTGAAAGTGTTCTTTCCCTTGCCATGTTTGTCTTCTCAGTTTTTCTCAGATGCTACTTATTCCTTGTGAGGGTATAGTTCAGGTGTTTCATTCTTTTAGAACTGTAAGCAGAAGCTTTGTGTGGGAGTGCTCTCATGACACGCACCTGCAGGGAAGCAAGGAATGCAAAACTTAGTGGAAAGAGGAAGCGATTCTCAAAACAGTAACAACCAAGCCCTCAGCCCATGTGGAACCCAAATCTGTGATGGTTCTTCCAATGCAAAGTGCAGAGGCACATAACCTGGGATGCATCAGTTCCTTACATCTGCAGGCATTCTCGTGTGAGTGAATCGTCAGCAATCAAAATATCCGGCATTGAGGGGCTGGATGTGTTGAATTTGGAAAAGGCATGAGGGTGGGGCACGAAATCATCCACTACTTTATACTTTTGTGCTCTTCAGCAGCAATGATGTGTTGACAAATATAAAATTCATGGATTTGTTCCTCTCACTAGAATGAACTCCTTGAGGGAAGAGGTCATATCTCAGTTTTGTTTGCACTATCTTCTCCCAAAGAAAAGCCAAGTGTGTGATACGTAGACTAAAAATGTAGAATGACAATATCATCCTGTGGGTAAGTATACAAGATGATGATTTTATGGAATAAATATTAAATAGATCATTGAGTTTATTTATCAGTATTATGTTAATGTTAACAAATATCACACTTCCATTAACACTATCAAAGGTGTTACAAAAGTCTTCCACAAATACTTCACCAATCTTATCGAAAGGATAGACTAAAATGTTTTTACAACAATCACTATATTGTTAGTAACCTATCACATCATATATATATGATACCAATCTTTCTAAGTCAAACTGAACTGGCATATGAGTGCTCTATAGTTTCTTCTTCTGTATTTTGAGGTTAAACATAATTTGAAAATATTATATTCTTCAGAAATAGTTTGGTATATTCATAAAAGATATTTATTTGAGCTTAATTGACGTACAAATTATTTACAAATTCACACTTGTATCACAACATGAGTTCAAAAACTTAAAGGTTTATTTCACTCTGAGAAGAAGTCAGTGGAAGACGTTCAGGACTTAGAAGAAACTCAGCAAAATTTTCACCCTCCCAGGAGCTGCCTCTCCTCTACTTTGCTAGTCGTACCAGTCATCCTATCATCTAATGCTGCAGCAACTTCCAGCATCATGCGCACCTTCAAGAATGGAAGAAGGCGGACTGGGTGCCACAACAAATGGTTCTCTTTTATCGTCAGAGTGAAGTCTTCCACAGAGTTCTCCAGTATACTTCCAACACAGTGTCCACCAGATTTCTGCTTACATCTCACTGGTTGGCCCTACCTGCAGGGGACACTGACCACTCTTTTGCATTTAGTATTATCCTCAGCCTGCATAGAGATGTTTGTAAAAATGGAAAAGTGGTTTGGGAATGGGTGTTGTTCTAGTCAAATTTCAGAATATATGACATTTGCAGAACAATGTTTACATGTGTTCTAAAGCTGAGTGTTTCTCAAATGATGAGGGCGGGGATGAAAGAGTTGGATTAGAAAGGCCTGAAAGCACTTGTAAGTTGAAATCATTTTACATTTGCTTCTGCATTCTTATTGTCTGTCTCTGTGCCTTGCCTTTAAGAGAAACTTTTAAAATGCTTGATCAATTCATTATGAATAATCATATTCTCTTTTTAAATGTTGATTATAAATGTTACAAAGGCATATGTTACTGATAATTTTTATATTATCATACTTTAGAGAAGAGCCTATGTGCAAGCATAAGATCACCTCAACTGTGGAATTATCGAGATCCAATTTACTGCTCCAGAGAAAGCTCTGCAGCACACATTTGAGCAAGTTGGTATTTAGAACTTGAAATTTAAAACATAGAATGAAATAAATGCTAAAAACTAGTATTCTACTCTATGAATGTCATACTATTTATTAAAATTTCATGAAAGTATTCCAGTAGTGGAGTGACAGTTCACCAAATGAATTAGAACACCATATAATTATCCTTAAGTAATGCAAACTAAGATTCCATATGACTGGTGATAGAGGCATATAATGATAGTGTCATCTCTCCATTTAAGGTGCAGCATGCCATCGCAGAAGTTGAGATGAATGCTAAATGGGTGGGTAATGCTCCATAATACAAACTTAACAGATTATGACATCAGGCTGATACCCAATCCATCTGTTAGCTGTACAGGACAGAGGACATATTGTTATGGTGATTAGGCCAGGTGGTACTTCATTTGATATCACAGCTGTGCTAGACTTCCAGTCAGAAACCTAAAACCATGTGAAACATGCCTTACTTGGGTTCACACTAAAAAGAAAGAACAGCAGCTGGGACATACTCTTAACAAGTTCAGTGCAGAGATTCTTTAAATTAAAAATGAAAACTCCTGCAAAATATCATTAGGAAATAAAGATTTAAAGTCTAGGTTCAGCTGTTTGCCTCTGGATTATAGGATATGATTTTTGAATTTCTGTTCAATTTAGTCCACTGTGCAAAACCAGTGGCAGTTATGGCATATGTAGAATCTCTCATTCAACAAAAATATTGAGATGGTTCATATACAGCATGTAATTTAGTTCTTGGGACACAATATGGTTTTAATGAATGTTAGCAATTAATTCATTGTTCTTAAATACTATGAAAGTTTCTGAGACTTTTATCTATAAATTGTCCCACTGTACTAATTTAATTTAGGGTTTCTAAATTGACTGTTGTGTTACACATGCATATATATACACATACATGGGTACATATGCACCTCTTCATGCTCATGAAGTCTCTCCAGCCAGATTTTGACTTCTGCATCATTGGCAGAATAAGGCTGCCTTTACTTTGTTAAGCTTGACCACAGATGAATGGCAGCCATATTATACCCTGTGTTTCCTTTGTGGGAGCATTTTAAAAGCCCTTAGGAGCAGAGGTAAGAAGCCCCATGGAGGTAGGAATTGAAGGACAGGGTTTGGACTAGATCTGATCTTTCTTTCCTCCCCCTGAGAGGAGATTTGTACAAGGTCCAACTGGCATTATATCACTTGGTGCTATTTGTTAATGGAATAAGCAGTCCACCTAAAGTAAAATTTCATAAATGGAAGCCAGTGGCAAATTCCTAATAGTAGGTATTTCTCATACCCAGTTAGGGGTTATGGACATTAAAGCACTAAATTAGTATGCTTAAATAGGTTAGCATGTTTATTTACCCGGATCAGTTAACACTGAAGGTATACAAAGTCATCTTCCACTCCAGCTGCATAGTCTAAGAGATGCTGACGGCAGATTCAACCATAACATGCTTGAATAAATCGCCATGAGTCGGATGTGACTCCACGGCACTTGGCTTTTGGCTGGCTATGTTATTTTAAAGATGAGGCAGAAAAGAATTAGGTGCCTCATAAAACAGAATGGCCTACATTATAATGGATTATTATTATTCTTTTGCACTACTTGTAAGTAATCCTGAAGAACTAAAACACAATGAGTTGCAGTTTTCCTTAAACACTTCTGAATCAGCGACAGGAGCCTTGTTCAGTCAACAATCTTCATCTCCAAGTAGCCCTTTTGCACATTACCGTTCCATATGTGAAATAATTCTAGTAAATGGTGGGGAGAAAAGGGACTTGTGTGTGTGTGTGTGTGTGTGTGTGTTTAAACCCTGGTGGCACAGCCGTTAACTGCTACGGCTGCTAATCAGAAGGTCCACAGTTCAAATCTGCCAGGTCCTCCTTGGAAACTTTATGGGGCAGTTATACTCTGCCTATAGGGTCGGATCCCAGTAAACGAGAATTGACTCAACGGCAGAAAGGTTAATGTGTATGTGTGCATGTGTGCGTGTGTGTGTGTGTAAGAGAGACAGAAAAAGACAGAGACATTGACAGAGACAGAGACAGGGAGATTGAGACAGCCCTAAATGAAAAGTGAATCAAAAATATTAGCAATGTTAAGGAAGAAGCGAAAATAAAGCAATTTACAAGGGTGATAGCTCTTAGCGTTAAAAATTAAAATAAATCTATAACTTAGATATAACGCATAATGGTGACTACATGGTTTTTAATGTCATACTAGAACATTGTCTAATGAGCCTTTCCAAGGAATGTTTATTTAATTCCTTTGGAGAAGGTGTTTTTGTTTGATGTGCTATTGAATAGGAGCCAGATTTTGTCAAATTTTATGCTGGCTAGTGAATGTTGTCAGTAGAAATGCAAATAATTTCTGCCTTGAAGAGAAATAGATGGCATTTCTTACCGTTGTAGTCCCCTGTAGGATGTTAACTAGTTTTCCTTTAACTTTGCAAACTTATTTCAGTAAGGCTTCTCTCATTAGCTATAGACATTTCTGTTTCTCACAGGCTCTTTGAAACAGTCTTCCTGTCTTGTGGTGCCCTCACTAATGAGTTGGATAAGTCCTTGGCACATGTTCATTCCCTATTTGTATAAAAGCCGTATTTTAGATTTTTTCGAAATTATATGTTGACATTTGAAATGCTCTTGCGGAGAAAAAATAATTACTGAGCATTTTTTCCCTGCCACATGATCCACTATGTTATTAATAAACATATTATCATACAATGTAATACATTATAGTATCAATGCTTAATTTTAAAGTAGTAAATTATAGTATTTATTAAAATCATTTGAGTCATTAATGCATATTTCAGATATGTTAACTATGTGAATTTTTAACATACATTCCTCTCCTTGAAATTGTTACTGTCTTTTTATAACCTAACATTTATTTCTCATATCCATTGTACTGGATGGCAGTATGATGTCTCTATAATATACACAATAATATGTTTTGTAGAGAATTAATTAAGAATAAACAGATCTTTACCAGTGGAAGCAAAATTTCAATCATCATATTCTAGACAAATAAAATGAAAAGCGTATTGCTCATTGGCAAGTAGCTAAAGCAATTATGCTATAAAAAATTTAAAGTAACATTTTTTAATTTGATTTGAATGTTAAATCCCATTGGAATATAACTTGTATTTTGCTATGCCTACATGTGATATTTTTTAAAATGAAGTTCTAAAATGTCATTTGTACTTTTGTGATTCTGATGAACAGTTTCTAAAATCCTGTTTCAGTGTTTTATGTTTTTAAAAAAAAAGTTTAAAAAGCCCTTGTTCTTAGCTGGGGGGGGAGGGGGAAATAAAAGCAGCTTTAATAATCTTTTAACTTGCCCTGAAGAATCATTAAGAACTTAAGGGTGTTACTAACTGTTAGCAATTCTTCCCTCTGTTGTACAGAGCATATTCTACGTGACTCTGGTATTTATAAGGGAGAGATCTGAAAAAGTTCTTGAGATGTCCTCTCTCTCCTCTGTATGAGAAGTAGTGAAGGAGAGCTTTGGAAGAGTTATAGGCCGCTGTAGTACCACTGTGTAAACTGCTTATGGGAGAGGTAAAACATAAGCCGTGAGTTGTTCCCTAGAAACCATGTGCAGAAGTTGTGCCCTGTCCTATTAGAGTTGCTATGAGTTAGAACAGACTTAAAGGCTTTCAGAGGTGTTTTTTTTTTTTCTTTGGATAAAAGGACCAGACACAGAAATGTACAATATTTTACTTGAGAAAAACTCAACAGACAAAAATGGCTAAAATGATGTTGGGCAGAAATGATGAGTATGCTTCACGTTGTATATGAAATGTAAGTCATTGATGGTGTGACTCCCTGAACTGCTGTGTTAAGAGCCTGAGGCTGGGTTCTGACTTAGAACGAAAGAGAGTTGCCATCTCCTAGAGATACCTGCCATTGAGAGGAACTTGGGTTCCAGGGTGAGGAAGCTGGTGTTGGGAGAGATATGCTAGCAAACGGATACGTTTGGATTAGCCCTGTGTAAGGGAAGTTGTCAAACTCCATCAGCAGACAAAGTTAAACACAGAATTCTGCTTTATTTTTTCTATTCATTCTACATGGGATAATGATGGACTATTAGGAAAACTGCTACAGCAAAATCCATTCAGCCTCCTCAGCTCCCTTTAAGTTTCCTCTTGTTCTTGAAAAATCTGTCAGTTTTAAATGCTGTGACCGTAACCTCTCTTCTCAAGTTCTGAGGTAGCTTTTTAATGTGGCAAAAAATGCTGAAGTTACATAGCAATATCCTAAAGACTTTTCATTTGTAGTATGAATCATCACCTTAAAGGAATGGTGTCTTAAAGTCCAGAAAAGAAATATAAAGAGCAGTAATTTTTGAAATTGAACACAATTATACTTTTAATTGCTAATTCTGAGACTCAGACTTTGAGATAGGTATAACTATATTGGCAAAACTGTCTTAAAACAGTTGTACATATTTTCTTAGGCATTGAATGGCCTTGTAAATGACCGTTTCTTAGGACTCCAAATGAAAATATTTCATGTAAATGGTATCGTGATCTCATAAGTTATCATCAGTGTTGCTAATACTGTTCTTCAGATTTCAAATAAAAGTTCTGCCTTCTTCTTTTGCCACAGTAGGAAGTAGAAATTTTGCTTTACTCATTGGGGTAGATTCTATTTTAAAGTCTATTTTATCAGAAATTAATATTGCCACTCCCACTCTTTACTGAATGTTATTTGCTTGATGTAGTTTTTCCCATCCTTTGAGTGTTGGTTTGTTTGAGCCTTTAAAGTGTCTCCTGCAGGCAGAGTGTAGACAGATGGTATCTTACTCATTCTGCCACTCACTCTTTATTGGTGCATCTGTTTACATTCAGCATGGCTATTGTCAGGTACGGGCTTAGTGCTGTCAATTTGATGCCTTTTTTTTTGTACATATGTTGACAATTCCTTTGTTCCACTTAATTTTCTGTGCTGAGTCATTTCTCTTTACATGTTTCACTTCCATCTTTTTTATTGTTGTTGGTTTTGTATTTGCCGAGACTTCAAGTTTTTCTTGTTTGATGTGTAGGACTGCTAGTCTCCTTTGTGGTTACCCTTAATATTTATTTTTATTTTTCTAAATGCAAATCCATCTTTATTTTCTTTGTGTTGTTTTGACTTCCTCCTCATAAGGAAGATCTATGACTACATTTTTTATTACTTCTTTTTGTTATGATGTTATCTTTTACACAATGACATCTGTTTCCCTGTTTTTTAGTTTTTATTTATTTTTGTGACTCCCTGTCTGGATTGATATCTGGTCCCTCAGTCCTGCATTCTAGCCCTGGGTTGCTATCTGATAGTATTGATTTTCTAGTTGAAGAAGTCCCTCTGTATGTCTTGTAATTCTGATTTGTTTTTTACAAATTGTCTAAACTTCTGTTTATCTGGAAACATCTTAATGTTACCACCATGTTTGAGAGACAGTTTTGCTGGATATATAATTCTTGGCTGGCAATTATTTCCCTTCAAGGCTTTGTATATATCATCCCATTGTCTTCTTGTCTACATGATTTCTGCTGAGCAGTTTAAGTTTAGTCTTATTGACTACTTTGTAGATTTTTTTGTTTGTTTGTTTAGCTCTACCTGTGTTTAAAATTGATTCATTTACTTGTGGCAAATTTGATTATAATATGTCTTGGTGTCTTTTGGGATTTAGTTTGTGTAGAATTTGATGAGCAGCTTGGTTAGATATCTTCTGATCTTCCGTAGTATTAGGGAACTTTTATGTCAACAAGTCTTTAACAGTTGTCTCTGTATTTTGTTATTTCCCTCTGTTCTAGCACTCCAATCACTCATAGATTGTTCCTTTCCATAGGGTCACATATAAGTCCTAGCGTATCTTCATTTTTTTAACTTATCTGATTTTTCCACATATATGTTGGTGTAAAGAGATTTATCTTCAATTCCACTAAGTCTGGCCTCTATTCAGGTTCATTAAGTCTGCCTCAATTCTGCTTCTTTGACTTTCTATAGAGTTATCTAATTCTGTAACTTTGCAAATCTGGTGAATCTCTGCATGCTGTTTTCTTGTGCTTTCTTGCAGCATTTTCAATTTGTCATTATGCCCTGCTGCATTTTGCCAGATCTTCCTAATCTCTTCAAGAGTTCTAAATATGAAACTTTTGTAGTCTACCTTTGATAATTCTAGGACATTCTGTTCACTGAGAAAATTTATCGATTCTTTGTTTTGGTGGCCTTCCAAGGTCCTCATGTTCTGTCTCTTTAAGTGACTTGATATTGACTGTTGTCTCTGAGCCACCAGTAAATTGTATTTATTTTGTGTTTGTTTACTGTGTTCTAGTTTCTTGTTTTGAAGTATGAAAAATAGACTGGCCATGTGAGTTAGTTAGGTTATTGTCACCTTTGAGGATCTAACCATATCACCAGATGGTTAGCCCTGTCACTAAGCAGATGAACCCGGGCATCCCTTTACTTTCCTTCTAGTATTTAGCTCAGGTTGCCAAGTAGTTTGTCACCATGTGTGCTGCAGGATCTCCCCTATAGTCCTAGATGGACAGGGATCATGCTGTAGGCACAGGCATTGGGCTGAAGACACTGAGAAAGACAGAATGTTCATATTTAACAGTGACTGTCTGTGAGGAAGGCATGTCCTCTTATGCCTGAGTCTAGTCAAAGGAAATGTTTCTGCCCAGAGTTCCTGGCTTAGGGAAGCCAGAAGACTTATTTTTTGCCCCCCCTTGTTTGTTAAATTGTTCCCTCCTCAGTCGAGGATAACAGCTCAGGGTGTGTGTAAGGTGCCCTACTTCTGGCCCAGGTAATGGTGTGAGACTCTGGAATCAGATATTGTGCAGAGAAGGGAGGGGGAATATGGTAGGAAAGGGAGAAAAGTTTATGCTGAAGGAAAGATTTAGATTCTCATGCATCCAATTAGATGAACCCACTTAACTTTTGATGATCAAGTGCTGGCTTTTACTGACTCTGGAGGAATGTTTGGAGCCTCCACCAGTCCATCTCTCTTGTTGAGGAAGATGCTTTTTGAAGATGCCACCACTTGACATACTGCTGCCAATCAGCCTGTGACTGCGGACTCCTGTCAGGTCAGGCACTACCTGTCCTAGGTACTGCTGAACCTAGTCTCTTTTTCTTGACTATCAGTCTGGTTTCTCAGCTTTGTCTTTGATGTTCAGGGCTTCTAAAATGTCATACATAATCCATTCTTTTTTTTCAGTCTTTGTTGTTACAGAGATCACAGGAAGCATCCAGCTACTCTGTCATATTGTATTGACCCCTAGATTTTGTTTTAATTGGTAAAAGTGATAAAACTTATCAACACAGAGAAATTGGGATCCAAATTTAGAGCTTTAGGTTAAACAAAAAGTAAACAGTAAGCAAAGATATACTGTATTATGGCAAACTTTATGTTAATTAAAAAATTATTCCTGTCTTTTTCCTTATAGAAATAGAATTGGTATAGATTTAAACTTTTAAAGTCAGTCCTTATCTTTTCTATTAAAAAATGTTGAAAATGAGAATAGTAATTGTATGCATCACTGACTTTTGCAAGAAGAATGTAACATAAGAAAGGAAACACCCTAAAACTCTAAAATCACTGAAGTCAGAATACTCATGTCTCTGTACACTCACACACAGAATACACATGATATCCCTGCACATTGTCATTAAGAAGTGGGTCATGGTACGCATGTGTGCTTGCAACTTGCTTTTCACAGTTGACAATATATCAAAGACATGTTTCAAGGTTAGTATTTCTAGATCTAGCTCGTTAATTTTAATGGTCACATAATATTCATTGATGTATCTTTATTTATTTAACTGTCCCCAAATAATAGATGTTTGCCTTGTTTCTTATTTTTTCTCTTGTAACCAGTGCTGCAATGAACACTTTTCCACCTGTCTCTTTGGATAAACTTGTGATTATTTTTCTATAATAGTAACTTGAAGACTTTCTGGATCGAAGAATTGTCATCAAATTGTCTTCCAGTGGAAAGAAAAATTAGAATTTAATACATCTCAACAAAAGCTATTCAACACTCACTTTCCTTATCAATCCCAATACTGGAATTGATCAAACTTTAAATTTTTCAAAACTTAAATCTTGCTTGCATTTGCCTTTCTGTGAACAATAGAGATATGGAGTTACATACATGAAAAATTCTTGTAATTTCTTACTTATTCTTTTCACTTTTACAAAATTATTTCTGGATTATACATTTTAAAACTGTTCAACAGCAATATCTATGAATTATTTCCTTTATGTATTTACATTTTTATCTTTCTTTTATATCTTTCAGTAGAGATTAATTATATCTCTAGTGCTAAAATGACTACATAATGTTTTATAACAGAATTAAGTTTTCCTCATTTTTCTCCTTTTTAAGTTATTTTCTTGGTTATTCTCATCACTTTATATTCCATATAATTTTAACATCAGTTTGTCAAATAGAGATAGCATTCTTTTACAATTTTATTTGGAATTGTGTTGAATTTGTACATTATTTTTATAATGAGATACCTTTCTAAGATGCCATCTTCCTCTCTAAGGCTAAGTTTGTCTCTTTACTGAGTTTTTACAGATTTATTTATTTAGTTTTCTATAATTATTTAGTTTAATTTGTAACTATTTTATGTATTCTTCTATTTTGAATAATTTTTATGCTTTTTGTTGTATAGTAGGTATAAAGGAGGCAAGTCTATCATGTACCTGGTTTTAGAGTAATGTATTTAATGCTTTATCCTCATTAGTTGAATTTATTTCATGTTTCTAGCAAATACCCTTTAGAAATATGTCTTCTATTCTTCTTAGAGACAGAGAAATTGTCTATGTTTGTGTATTTACTTACACTTATATATCTATACGGAGAAGACACCTATGATAGTTTATAAATAGACATGTGCTTTTGATTATATCAACTATTTTTATTGTCATCTTTCAAACAGTCACTTATTTTTACACATTTAAATTTTAATTTGTAGCTTTTAATGCTGAGCCTACCTCATCCATTAAGCCTACCTCATCCAAATTTTATTTGCTTATGGTTTATTATTTTTTAATATATATTGGTGTGTTTAATCTTTTAGTATATATTTTTAGTTTATATGTATATGTTAATATGTGAGGTTGACTATGTCAGCTGTGTGTGCATGTGCGTGCTTGTATACGTGTATAATTTTTTTTTTAATTCAGTTTGAAGTTGCTGTTTTGCTATCCTTGAAAAATTAATTGGAAAAGTTTTATTATTCCTACTTTTCTATATTTTTAAGTACATATCAGTCAATTTTAGTAGATCTATATTTTCCCATTAAACTTCTATTTACGTTAGATTTTCAAATGCACATATATTAAAAGAGTACAGTGTAACTTGTTTTATGATCAAATCGACTTCTGTCCTCTGCTTCATTTGGTTTTAATCAATGTCTTCACTAATTTCTTCTACTTTGTTCAGTTTAATTTGGCTATTCTTATTATAACTTCTTTCAGTGAACGGCTTAGTTCATTTTTTTCTTGTTCTAATCAAGTCATTTATGCTAAGTAAGTAGTCTAGCTGTATTTGATGAACTTTGATGTGTGTCTTCTCACTGCTGGTCATTTCTAAATAAAGTAAAATTTCTGTTTCCATTTTCTCATTGATCTAAGAGTTATTTCAGTACCTACTTGTTGGATTCCATGTGTTTTCACTTGTCTGTTTACTTTCTCTTTTGCCAGGGCCTATTCAGATTGTTCAAAGAATGTGGCCCGTACAATTCCTAAGCTTTGGAAATTACTGAGGGTATTCTTCTCACCAACATGATTAAACCTACTTTTATGACTTTTTTTTTTACAGGAAAAAATGTATGCTTTATTAAACATATGACTCAAACCAAGTTAATTATTTTTTTTAACATTGGTTCTCTTAACATCTTTCATCTTAGTGCCCCCGCCCCCATTCTTGTCAGCTATTTGCTAAAGGCTTCCACCAAGATTTGCCAATTCTTTCCTATATTTTATAATTTTACTTTAATTGCTTGAATTTTTATTCTAATATTTTTACTCCGTTTTTGTAAAACTTCTAGACATTTACATTCTTTATCAGGTAACCTTACACTGACTCCCTGTAGCGTAGGTGCAGGATATATTCCTGACCATGTGACCGCCTTGCAATGGACTATTAGGGAACAGGGTACAAGCAGAGGAAACGTTTTCATCTTCTGGTGCTGCTATAATAGAAATAGCACAAAGTGGACGGCTTTAACAATCAAAAATCGATTCTCTCATTGTCTAGAACGCTAGAAGTCCAAATTCAAGGGTGCCAACTCCATGGGAAGACATTTTCTGACAGCTTTGGGAGGAGGTCGTTGTATTCAATTTTCTCCGAGTTTTAGTGGTTTCTCAGGACAGGAATCTATGGTCCAAAGAATGTGCTTGGCTCCTGGTTCTTCTTTTTTGATGGTAGGAGATCCCTCTTCTCTCTGCTTGCTTCTCTGTTTTCTGTCTCAACAGACACTGTTTCAAGCCTAATCCTGGAGGTTGTATGCTGCCTCTTTAACACCATTGATCCTCATCTTTCCTCATTAACAACATAGAGGTTAGGATCTACAAGACCTAGGATAGTTAGATCATCAAATGGAGGGCAACCACACAGTTCTGGGACTCATGGCCTAGCCACGTTGACACATATTTTTAGGTCACAATTTAATTTTTTCTGTAACAGGCAGTTTCAGAATGAGAAACACACTTGAAATGAATAAGAACATGAGCTGAGCCTGTGAACCTGCTGATCAGTAAGGAAAAAGAAATGTTTATTGTTGTAAGGCATCAGGATTTGTTATGTCATCATAACAAAAACTCTGATTTTCTACGAGTTTGGGTCTTTTGGCAGTATAAAATGCCCCTCTTTGTCCTACTAAATAGCCATTTGAATTCCACTGTGTTTCTTTTTTAATATTGTGACATCTTCTTATTATGTTTATATCTGACTTGCTGTATCAGAGAGAATGACTTGGAATCAACTTTTTCTGTCATTTGTTTTAGGATATTAGTTGGCATATGACAAGATTTCTTTTTTTTTATCTTTTTAACCAATTCTGTGATTCTCTGTCTTAATAAAATAAAACCCAAGCCCACTGCCATCTAGTGAATTCCCACTCATATCAACCCTATAGGACAGAGTAGAACTGCTCCACAGAGTTTCCAAAAAGCATTTGGTGGGTTTCAACTGCTGACCTATTGGTTGGCAGATATAATGCTCAACCACTATGCCATCGGGGTTTCCTCTGTCTTAATAGGATGATTTAATCTGTTTATATTATTTTTGTTTTATATACAGATTTTTGTGTTCTATATTACTGTGTTTTTCTGTTTGAGTTTTAGTTTATTGGGTTTTTTTTGATTATTTGTTTTTGTAATATTCTTTATAATCCTATATTTTTTCTTCTAGGAATAAATGGAAATTTTGAGCAAACACATTGGCCATTGTTTTATAGCAACAGTTAGCATAAATGAAAACTTATATCCTCCCCAGATCGGGCATAGGCAATTCTGTCTTTGTCTTCTACAGCTGCCATAATCAAATACTTCCAAGTAGGTGATTTAAAGGAATGTAAATTTGTTTACACAGTTTTGGAGGCTAGGAGTATGAATTTAGAGTGTCACAGAACTATGATCTCTCTCTATCAGCTCTGGGGAAGGTGCTTCCTTGTCTCTTTCAGTTTCTGTGGCCCCAAGTACTTCTTAGCATTCCTTGGCTTGAAAACGTATCTTCACATGGTATTTGCGGTATCATGTAGAGTTAGGATTAAGACTCACCATAGTCTAGCATGACTTCAAGCCAAAAAGAAAGAAAAGAAAAAAAAAACTATTTCACTGAACAAGGTCACGTTCACTGATGCAGCAGGGTTTAGGACTACAAGATATCTTTTTTGTGGCGGGGTGGGGGATGGGGAGAGGTTGTGCACAATTCAATCAGTTACACAACTCTCAAGAATTAATTTTTATTACATTAATTTATTTACCTTGTCTATTATTGTCTCTCATATATATATATATATATATATATATATATATCACAACTGTTTTGAATCATTCTTTCAAAGAGATTCTCCAGTGGTTCCTGAAACTTCTATCATTTGAAATCTGAAAATAAATGTATTTTAGCATCATATTTGGATAATAATTGGTAGGATAGACTTCTAAGAGTAAAGTTATTTTTACTCAAAACTCTGAGACTGCAATTATTATTTTCTGGAATATAATCTTGTCAGAACACATGATACAAACCAACTATTTTTTTCTTCATAGGCACATTTTCTTTTGTAATGTGTTCGGCTTTTTGTAATACTGTTAGGGTAGAGGTATTTATATCCACACTTAACTACTGCTAATTTTATTTAATGTTTTTTTTTTATTTTGTTCAGTAGAGAACTGAAATCTTTGATCTAAAATTTCATATGTTGCTGAAAATTAAAAAAAATTATTTTCCATAAAATTTTTGAAATAGCTTTCTGTTAATTTTTATAAATATCTTCTCCTTTCATAATTTCTATTAAGTGAACTCTCTAGCATTTTTGAAAACTTTTCTGTGCATCTTATATTTCTTGTCATATACTTAGCATCTCTTTTTCTTTGTTTTCTCAATGGTTTGGGAAATTTCATTGCTTTATATTCTACAACATTAAGTTGTTGTTCAGCCGTGTTTGTTGTGTTACTTGTTGTTGTTATTGTCATTAGGTGCTGCAGAGTCCATCCTGCCTCATAGCAACCCCGAGCACAACTGAATGAAGCATTGCCTGATCTTAGGCCATAATACTGCAACTGTCGTTACACTTGGGATCACTGTTACCGTTATTGTGGCAACCCATCTCCTTGAGGATCTTTCTCTTTTTATCTGATCTTCTATTTTATCAAGTGTGATGTCCCTCTCTAGGAATTGGTCCCTCTTGGTAACTTTTCCAAGCCAGCCAAACTTTTCCAAAGTATGTTAAACAAAGTCTTCCTATACTTGCTTCCAAGGAATATTCTAACTGCACTTCTTCCAAGACAGATTTCATACTTCCAAAGTCCATGATATATTTAATATTCTTCCACCTCTGTAATTCAAAGATATCAAATCTTCTTCAGTCTTTACTCATTGCCCAACTTTCCCATGCAGATGATGCATATTTAGCCTGTCTTGCACCACTGCAATGAGATACAGTGGATTCATCACCTCATATAAGTCAGTTCATCTGTCTATCATCAGATTATGGAAGGGCAGACATAAAGTTTGTCATTCTGTTTTTGCTTTGGTTTTCTATTTACTCCATCATCTCATGTTTACACATCCATCACATTCAATATCTTTGTTCATCCCAGACTTTATTACTTCTGCTTTTTAATTGTACATTTACTTTATTTCTGTTAATTTCTCTCTTCACAAGAAACAAGATTGTAGTAATTAAAAACATAAACTCTAAGTCTAAACTTCTAGACTCAAATGTACGTCAGTTTTATCTGTGGTTGTAACATTAAGGGATGGATTCTGTAATCAGCATGCCTGAGCTTAAATCCCACTAGTTTTTGATTTGGTGAGGTTTCTTCATCTTTGCTTCATTTTAATCATTTGTAATTTGAGAACAATAGTTACTTCTTCAAAGGGTTTTTGTGAGGATTCAGTAAACACATATACACTCATAGAAGAGCTCTTGACATGTAAATGGAATTAACTATTTGTTACCTTCTTTTAGTTTTTCAACTTCACTCATGTTGAAAAGAATAAGAAAATTTCAAAAAGTATATTATAGCTTACTATGACTAAAACATAAGATAACATAAAAAATACATATAATTTTAAAACAGCTTCAGCCCTCATACACATATACTCTGGAAAAACATCTTACTGAACATAGATCTACTCTTTTATGTTATTTTTTGATGCACAGACATAGAAAATTCCATTTGATCACAGAACATACTATAGGCCATTGAACTATCCCAGACACTGTGTATTCAATTCTTAAGCCTAGCACCTACTTTTGTGTCCTGAAATTTATTTCAGACATATTAACTGAATATGGTTATGAAATGATAGACAACATTAGTAGGCTGATATAACAGGAGCAGATTAACACAGTTCCTGTAAAGACAAAAATCTGAATAGAAATTTAGTAACATTGAAAATACATACGGTTTTCTAATGGGAACTGTCTAAACATTGAATAGTATTGGGGATCTTCCATCTGATGATGATCTCAAGATTAACACCAAAAAAGACCAATCTGTTATCATCTAGTTCTGAAGTATAGATTCCCTGAAAATGGAAAATTAAAAATAAATAAATAAATTTAAAATATCATAAAGACTAAGTATCTCTACATTATCAGATTATGGGACAGTACTAAAGTTTCTAAAGAGGATTTGTCTTTTATTATTATGACACAGGGTTTTACCTACTTCTGTAATTTTCTTTCTTTGTTATTGTCTTCTTGCCATGTAAGTACATGGCATACACTGACATTTATTTAAAAGTGAACACAACAGCATTGTAGAATAATCACAATGAGAAAAATGCCACATAATTTTATCAGGCAATAATACAGTAGTCTTATTGCAAAACTCTAACCAGCCTTCAATGTTATAGTTTATCCACCTGGGAATCAGATTATTGCCTCATAAAACAGCTCAGTGTTCCTGTTATGGCTTAAATGTAATTGTGTTTAAAGACCTTGTTGATTGCATTTAGTAAAGTTAGTTTTTATCTTATTTCATCACAACACTGTCTTCTAATAACCTTGATGGTATTTTGACATGTGACCAATTATATTTTCAAGGATAGAATTCACCATCTTTTTTTTTTCCCCCGAGATAATTTTTTTAACTTAATAAACAGTCAGTTATTTTCTTATCTGGACTAATAAAATGAAAATCAAACAGTTAGTTATTCCTTCTTGCGCATGTATTCCCTTAAAGGAAATTCAGCAATGATGAGTTTGAGTTTTGGTGATATGCATTTAATTTCGTACATTCTAATGTTAAACAATCTTCTATCTGAATCAAGATTTTAGTGTTTTTAAGATGAATGACCTTGGTCAAGTTGTGTAATAGGCTAAGTCTCAGTTTTCTCATTTAGTAAAAAATGGGGTATTATAATAAAGATAGAATGATATCAGAGGACATTTAATTAAAATATGATGTAAGTACTCAGTTAATATTTTCTTTTCTTGTATGTATTAGTTCCAACCCAATTTTGTAAGTAAAAATGTAGAGTTTATAAACGCCCATAAAAGAAATATCGTAGGTAAAGAAAATTAGAAAGGAAACCTAGTCAAAAATTATCTGGAGCCATTAAAGACCATACACTACACAATAGGAATGCAATTACAAAATCATATGCACAGGAAAAAAATCAATATTCTATTTCTAGCAAGAAAAGGAATAATTTGAGTCTGAGTTAAAAAGCCCACTCTTCGGATAAAGATTAGACAGACTATACAAATAAAATAAAATGACACACCTGAGGAATATGCTTCTTAGTTCACTGAAATGTAAGAGAGTAAACGGGCATTTCCTGGCCAAAAGCAAGACAAGAACGCAGGAATTGACAAGAACTAGACAGACAAACACGGTGTAGACAATGTAGAAAAGTGAAGCATTCTTGCACATTGTGGGCATTATAACCAACTAAAGGTGGATACATTTTTTTTTTTTAATGAGAAATGGACTTCAGCTGTAAACTTTCACCTAAAATGCAATTAACACAAATAGGGGGCTGGGAGGAGAGTGAAAAATCATAAAAGAACATGATAATAATGATTGGGGGTCCTCCAGGATCCGTTGGCCAATTTGTTAATAGTATAACTCGTGAGGCTCAGAAAACTTCATTTTGTGTTACTGTGTTAGCACATTATTTTCAGTTGTGATGATTGCTTTGGTGTCATGTAGCAATGGTTCTGAATTTTATGAATGGCTGTTCTTTTCTTGAAGTGTAGAATGCTCTCGGGGCACTGGTTCAGCAGTTACTCATCTTTTTCCTTGACAGTCACAGCTGTAACTCTTGCAAATCAGATTTCTTTTTTATGTCCAATAGTCCATTTTCCTTAAGCCAAATTTACAAATTATAACATCTTATTCTATAAACACTATTTTCCATAGGTTTTATTATATAAGGTACATTTTTTCACAAGTACCTAAGTATTAATTTGGACCTCATTTTTAATTTCTTTTGAAGTCAAAATTCTAGATTCAGCTAACTTGACAAAGAACATTCATCCGACATTTGGTGTGAAGTAGTTGTTTGTATTTTGTAAGTGCAAGAAAATTTAGTTATCAGTTTACCTGGCATGCCAGTGGCATGTTGGGGTTTCCAGAGTGTTGTGTAGTCTAATATTAGAGTAGTTTATAAACATTTTTTAAACATTTCTATCACATGACTGATATTTTATTGATAACACATTTTCATTAATGAGTCTGAGTTAAAAAGCTCACTCTTCAGATAAAGATTAGACAGACATATACAAATAAAATAAAATGACACACCTGAGGAATATGCTTCTTAGTTCACTGAAATGTAACTTCCTTGCTAAATATCTACTCAGCTTAAATTTTCTTTCCCAGATTTATAAGGAACAATATCCTTCTGGAAGATCTCTATAAAGGACCACCATCATCAGCCACCTTCTAATCAGTGAAAAATCAAAAGTGGAGAAAGATGAGTGGTCTTGATCAACTGAATGAAGGAAAGAAGAAAATGGCATATCAAGTCTCTTATCCACGTGTAAGCATGTGGAAGCTTCTCTCATCAATTTTATACCATATATTAGAAAATCATTTTGATTATAAATAGAGAAGAATCAGAGTACAACCTGCTTACTTCATTATGTTACACATGTTATACGTGTTACACTTGCCTTGTGTGACCTAGTGCTAATAATGCTCTGAGGTTTTGTGTGTTTAAGTTTTCCCTGTCCCTTGAAAAATGACATCAGTGGAATTCACAGAACTCAGTGACGTTTCCCTCATAAGGGTATTGTGAAAATGCCCATTAACATTTATAGAGTGTTTTGAGCTTCTCAAAAGAAAGATATTACCTACGAACAAAATAATAATTTTAAAAGCAATATCTGAACAATTGTAAATGAGTCTAACACATGTGCATTAAATTTATACAATTACAAATGAAATTAAGCAGTGAAGTACTTGGTCAAACCTGTTTTAGGCTTTATGGAATGGGAACATTTAAAATATGGTTTACTCTGTTCCATAAACCTAACACATGAATAAGTTAGTCAGTCTCTGTTACTATAAATATTTCTTTATGAGTTTCCACAAAGATTATTCAAATTTCTAAGAATGACCCCACGGATTAGCAAGTTTATGATATTAGGTATTTATTTTAAGCCAAAATAAATTATTGCTTTGTTTTCTTTAAATACAGATTGCCAAGTTAAGAAGTCTCATTTTCTATCCATTTAACAGATATTTGATGAAAAATAAAGTAGATTTTATTATACTGAATAGAAATGAAATATTAAATAATGTTTGGAATATGAAATACTGAAATAAGAAATTATAGGTGGGCTCAAATATTAGTGGAGTCGATGTCTAGCCTTATAACCTCAGACATGACATTTTATGAGCCTCAGAAGACTGAGAACATAGATAAAAATATAGCGATTGAAAAGTCTTGGCAGAATCAATCATTACTGAGCCTTGAACATAGAGCCTATTTATTCTACCAGACCATCATGCCTTCTAAGTGGAAATTGTTCTTTCTTGCCAAAATTGACAGGGTTAAAGCAAGAGTGTAAATAAAAGATAAATTTTATTTTATTACTGTTTATCTTCTCTTCAGAATACCCAAAATTGTTTAAGTATCTTCATGAAAGATGTCTCTGAAAACTCAGATTCCTGCTCTGGAATCACAAAAGCCAGTGCATATGCCAAATGTTCATTATTTTGGAAATTCCAATGTTGTTGGGTTTTTGTTTCCACCACCATTAGATTGTCTAATTTGATACTTCGTCTTTGAAAACACTCATGGAAAAGTCAGTTCCATAAGTAATAATTATCACAGCTTAAAAATGAATGTGAAAAATAAGAAAAATAGAAATAGTATCATTAAGTGAGATCATGAGCCAAGTTCTAGGCTTCATGGGCATTGTGTCATTCAATCAAAACGACCCTGCGAGGGAGGTATTACTATCATTTCAGAAAAAAGGAAATTGAGTCTCTGAGAATTTGAGTAACTGCTTAAGATTCTACAGTGAGTAAGAGATAGACCTAGATTTCAAACTCAGGTCTATGTGACTTCAAATCTAACTCTGTTTCCATCTACTACCTGTGAAGATAACCTATTTTTATGACTTTCCTCAGCTTTTGCCACAACTATAAAGATTCTCCTGGAAGTTACTACTTTGGTAGTACATGAATAAATTTTAGATGTTAGGTGTTCTGCATGACTTTCCAACACAAATAACTCATTTCTACATATTGATTAGTGTATTGAAAACCAAGATGAATGTATCTTCAGCTTGACAGGGATAGATACTCTTAGCCCAATTGTAGACAGCTTTCCTGATCTAGAAATAGGTCTTATCTTTATATTAGGTTTACTTATATGTTGGCAATAGGAAAGACAGAGCTGAAGAAGAAAGAATGCCAAAGAAAGAAATGCATGTATCTATAGATATACATAGATAAACAGATAATCAATGGCATATAACATAGAACACCAACAAGAACAAAATCATTCTCTGAACAACATGAATAAAACAAAATATCCAAAAATGTGGCTTATCCAGCAGACCTTGAGGATCCACAATTTTCATCCCATTTTGTCCTCAAGATAGAACTGAAAATGAGAAGTCTTGTGTGATTCATAAGCAGGTAAATCTTAAGTCAGGAGTAGCTTTTAGCATGAGGAGAAAAATACATATAATACTGAATTAAAACCCGTGTTCATGTGGGAGTCATCTTCGCATGAAATATTCTCTTTTAACTATGCTCTCTTTTTTTCTTATGTTGCTGGGGAAAATGGCCAAGGAAGATATTAATTAAAACAGTATCTTCATTTTTACTGTGCACATAGTGTGTTTCATTGCTTTGTTAAATAAACTATATATGCTACTGTATCAACATTTCAACAATCCAGAAAAATGTACTGTACCTCCATTTTCCTGAAGACAAAAGCACTGCAAGGTTAGCTAGAAAGTGGCTAATGTTGAATTTTAACCCTAGTGGATTTGATTCCCAAATTGTACTTTTGAAACTATTTTATTATGCTTTAAGTGACCATTTACAATACAGTTTAGTTTGTTATACAAAAAACTTGCACACAGACTATTTAACTACTCTTTAACTATTTAATTGTGCTCCCTGCCCTGTGATGGCACACTCCTCCTTCCCATCCTGCATTCCCCTTGACCATCCAACTCCCCCCCACTCCCAACTGCTCATCTCACCTCTGGACAGGAATTCCCCAGTTAGCCTCATGTGTCTACTTAGGCCAAGAAACACACTCTTCGATAGTTATCACTTAATGTGTTATTATCCAGTCTAACCTTTGTCTGGAAGAGATAGCTTCAGGAATGGTTTCAGTTATGGACTAACAAAGAGTCTGGGAACCATGTATTCTGGGGACCTTGCAGTTTGTCATTAAATCTGGTCTTTCTAATAAAACTTGAGTCCTGCTCTCCTGGTTTTCCCCTGCTACATTAAGGAATACAGTATGTTATATTCCTTGCCAAGGCAGTCATTGGTAGTGGCTGGACACCATCTAGTTCTTCTGGTCTCATGTTGGTGTAGACTCTGAATTTCGTGGTCTTTTCCATCTCCTGGGCTCATGTTTTTCTTGTGTCTTTGATGTGTTTCATTCTTCTCTGCTTCAGGTGAGTTGTGACTAATTTTGATGCTGCTTGCTACTTTTAAGACCCAGATGTTACTCACTACAGTGAAATGCAGAACATTTTCTTAAAAAGCTTTCTTATGTCCATTGGCCTAGAATTACCCTGGAACCATGGTCCCCTGCTACTCTGTCCTTTGAAGTGTTAGATTACCTTGTTTTTTCCAGCTGTGCTGAACCTCCCCTGTGTTTTATGCCAAACTGTATTCTTAACATTTATACTACTTGTAATTTAAAGTTTCTAATGTAGGACTTAATTTAAAATAGCAAAAGCAGTCTTCCAGTCAATCCAAACAGAAATTTAGAAATGAAAGTAAACAAAACATACCATTGCACATTCTTTGGCAAGTAGTTCTTAAAACTTCTGAAATTGTAGGTAGCAAGATATAATTCAAGGTTTCATGTATATTCACACTTTCATATCATAATTGTACTGACACTATTATTATTATTCTTGATTTACACATCAGAAAATTGAGGCTAGAAAGCTCTTATTACCCATCTGCTATGTTGGGACACCGATAATAGTCTTCCCCTTTTAATTTTGTTTGAAGGCAACAATGAATATTCATGCCTGGATATTTATTGTATTCCACCCACATTTGATTGGAAAGCAGAGTTAATCACCTTCTTTTCCCTTTTGTTTTTTGTAAGCAAGCAATGATTCCATTTTCAAATGCTATAGATGATAAGTCAAAAGGAAGCAAGTTAGAAGATTTTTCTTAAAGTTTGAAAGTGTTCCACATTATGAGTTTAATTCACGAATGGATGACAATTTGCATTTTATAGCTTATCCTTCATTATTTTTCTATTATTCCCTTTGCTCTGATCTTTCCATTTTTTTCACAGTTGTAGGCTACAATTGAATAAGAAATACTGAACAAGTAGATTAATACATAATTACTTATCTCTATTTATCTAGAATATAATAGACATAGGACAATAATAATTTTCATTTGAAAATTATACCAGATTACCCACTGCCGTCGAGTTGTGTCCAACTCATAGTGACTCTATAGATCAGGGTGGAACTGACCTATAGAGTTTCCAAGGAGTGTCTGGTGGATTTGAACTGCTGACCTTTCGGTTACCAGTCGTAGCATTTAACCCACTGTGCCACCAGGGTTTCTTTATTCCAGATAGTCTCCAAGTAAAAATGGGGAGTTCATAATCTACTTGCAGTCAAATAGAGATATAACAAATGATGTACAAAGAAAACATTTCCATATTAATGTAAAAATTCAAAGACAGAAAATGCACATTCAACAATTTTCCAGCAAATGAACAATTTAAAAAAGTAAGAAAGATTGAAAGATAAATTAAGTTAAGATGGTAGAGAATATTTGCTATGGGTCTTTGAAATGTTCTGTGTAATCAAGTTGAATCTGACTCATAGTGACCCTATGCCCAGCTGAACAGAACAGTGGCCGTCCTGGGACAGGCCTGCAGTTGTTCTTATGCTTAAGTCCTTTGCTGCAGTCATTATATCAATCCACCTCATGGAGGGTCTTCATCTTTTTCACTGACCCCCTACTTTACCAAGCATGATTTCCTTCTACAAGGATTGATTGATTCCTTCTGACATGTCATACGTATGCAAGGCACAGTTTCTCCAACCTTGCTTCCAAGGTTCACTCTTGTACTTCTTCCAGAGCAGATCTATTTGCTGTTTTGGCAGTCCCTGGTATGCCTAATATTCTTCTTCAACATAATAATTCAAAAGTATCAATTCTTCTTCTGTCTTATTCATTGTCCAGCTTTTACAGGTGTATGATTGATTGGGTCAGGCACACATTAGTCTTCAAGGTGTCATCATTGCTTTCTAACACTTTGAAGAGGTCTTTTGCAGCAGATTTTCCTGGTGCTGTGCTCATTTTTTTGTTTGTTTGTTTTCTTTTTTAATTTTTTGACTCCTGCTTCCATGAGTGTTTACTGTGGAACCAAGTAAAATAAAATCTTTGACAATCTCAATCATTTCTCTATTTATCATGATGCTGCTTACTGATCCAGTTGCGAGGATTTTTGTTTTCTTAATATTGAAGTGCAATCCACACTGAAGGCTGTGGTCTTTGATCTTTACCAGTAAGTGTTCGCTCTCTTTGCTCTCAGCAAGCAAGACCGTGTCATCTACATAACACAGGTTGTTAGTGAGTCTTCTTCTCCCAATTCAGATGCCTTGTTCTTTGTATAGTTCAGTTTCTTGATTATTTGATCAGCAAATAATTGGAAAACTACGGTGAAAGAACCCCACTCTGATACACATCTTTCCTGACTTTTTATCATGCAATGTTCCCTTCTTCTCTTTGAATGACTGCCTCTTGATCAGTATACAGATTCCTCATGGGCACAATCAAGCATTCTGAAATTTCCATTCTCTGTAACATTATCCATACTTCATTATGATCCACACAGTCAAACGCCTTTGGATCATCAAGAAAACCTAGGTAAACATCTTTCTGCTATTCTCTGCTTTCAACAAAGTTCCATCTGACTTCAGCAGTGACATCCCTGAATCCATGTCCTTTCCTGATTCTGGCTTGACGTTTTGGCAGTTGCCTGTCAATATGGGTATACTGTTGTAGTCACTTTTGAATGGCTTTTAGCAAAATTTTACTTGTGTGTGATATTAATCATAATCATTTTGATGCTTCTTGAGTTGATTAATATGTTCCCTGCAGAGTCCTTCTGTACTGCAAGTCAAGGCTTGAATGTTTTCTTTAGTTCTTTCAGCTTGAGAAACGCAGAGCATGTTCTTCCGTTTTGATTTTCTATCTCCAGCTCTTCGCACCTGTCTTTGCAGTGTATTATGTTCTTGAGATGCCCTTTGAAGTCTTCTGGTCACTACTTTTACTTCATCATTTCCTCTTTTTGTTTTAGCTACTTGACTTTCAACAACAAGTTTCCAAGTCTCTTCTGACATCCAGTGCAGTCTTTGTTTCATTTCCTATCTCTTTAATGACCTCCTTGTTTCTAATTTATAATTTATTGAGCAAACTCTTATAGAAATGAACCAACAGCCAAGAAATACCTAGAAAGAGTTGTTTACTGCTATTGAATGTAATGAGGATTGTAGCAATAAATAAGAAACATGAATGCGTTCAAGAGAACATTTTACTACTTCACGGATAAGGAGGAATCATTTATTTATTTGTTCATTCAGCAACATTTAGATGTGCCTTTGTGATCAGCACAGTTCTACATTCTTGGGATATTAAAAAAATCGATAAATGAAAACCAAACCCATCAACATCAAGTCAATCCCAACTCACAGCAACCCTGTAGGACAGACTAGCACTGCTTCATAGAGTTTCCAAAGAACAATGGTTGGATTCGAACTGCCAGCCTTTTGGTTAGCAACCGAATGCTTAACCGCTTTGCCACCAGGGATCCTCTGACAAGTGCTATGGCAGCAAACAAAACAAATGAAAGTCTGAGCCCCGGTGGAAGAAGAACTGTACACACCTTAAAGCACATGAAGGTTTCGGGGAGGCGCTATTGAACATACTATTTGAATCATCCTTAATAAAACGTATTCTTAATTCTTAAATCTAGGCTTCTAAAACCAGTACTTCCCCCCTCTCCCAACTTTCTCTCTATAAAAGCTGAAGTAATATTGCCCTCAGGATAGGATAAGGGAAGCTAATAAAGACCCGAGTAAAAATTATTGAATTTGGGGGTAATACTGAATGTAAAGAAAATGTCTCAACTACTCAAAATGTGATCTCACTTTTTTTAAAAATTTTCCCTTAGATTTCTCAAGCAACTACAAGTCTATTCTGGGTCTATTTGTACTACCTAATATAATAATTACACCACATTCATAATACCTCACCTGAACCCTGTAAATCAGAACAAATGGCTATTCTAAAAGGAAAATAAAATCACTGAATAGTAAACATATAATTATTCATAAACTATAAATTCTTATAATTCTCTCAGGTTTAAAGTGATGTTTCTCAGGAGTTAAAGAAAACACACGATATTCTCTGCAGTTTCTTAGTTTTCTATTTTAAGGCCCTGGTCTTTTGTGAAATGTGATGTTTTGTGAACTTGCTTTGGAGGTAGCTTTTTGAAAAGGCCAAGGAGAAATTCTAAACCCCTTTTTGTGATATATTTTCTTGTTCCCATCAGTGACCTCTTCATGGAGCAGACAGAGGAAGGAAGAAAGAAAATGAGGTTTTCTCTGATGACAAGTCAATTTAAGAAAACTCTCTGATCAATGACTATGCTTGGCAATGGCAAGAGGTTTCTGGTTTCTTTTAAGGGAAAAAATGCCAACACATCACTGATGGCTTATAATCTTTGAAAGTGGGGATGCAATAAGGCATAGGAAAGTTAAACTTGATTTTGCATAAGGACCTCATTTACAGACTATAACACTACAGTTAAGGTAATGAGAAAGAGAGAGGAAGTGAAGTTCAAAAGTCATACTTAAAAAAAAATCATGAGATACGAATAAACGCTATCTTACCAGACAGAAGTCTATTTCAATTTACAGCTAGGCATTTTTAAAAATATTCATGGTAGTATTTGTCTTTTTATTGAACCTATGTGAGACCTGATATTGAAAATATATTAAATTATAAGATTTATATGTCTGCAGCCTCTCAATTTAAAAGCCATACATGAAGGATATTTGAATATGAATTGCTTATAAGATACACAATGCTAAGAAGATATATACATTTTTCCCCCTCCTGTCTCACACAAAACAACAAACTCTCTGTGATGTTCAACACACAGTGAAGAGTGTGTAAGAACATCTATTAGGGACTGCCAGGTCTCCTTCAGTGGCTTCGGCTTGTGGGATAGAGATTATTTGCTCTGGGAAATTGGGCTGTATTAATGATTTCCAGCATCCCTTATTTAACATGCAGTGAGCTCATGCTTTCCTTTGTCCACACTGTTTTATAATCAGCTAAGTGAATAACAGTAATAATTTCCTTTAATATGGTACTTCTCATCAATTGTTTTAAAGTGCTTTTTGCAAAGACTTAAACTGCACAGAGTCCAGTAATACATATACTATGTTGTTACTCACATTGCAAAGCAAAGATAGAAGGAGCTTAAGTGGCTCTTCCCAGATCTATGGAAAAATCAGTCAAAGATTCATGAATTGACTGTAGGAATCCTGGCTCCTAGTTCATTGATCCAAACCTGGACTTCATATTTATTAGCGAGACATATTTGTCTTACTGTCTACTTAGAGGCATGCATTCTTGCAGCTCCAACTATCAACTATCTCAGCTTGGTGATGAATAATAACAAAGAAGTGCCAAGATACAGCAGGGTTGAAGTGATAGATTTGTAACAAATTTAACTTAAAAAAAAAAGTTCATTACATTGGACAAACACAAAATCTTTTATTCTGCTTCACATTTCCTTGATTTATTTATTTATAATCTGGCTGGCTCATACACAATATAAGACGGTCTGTCAATGAACCAAAATGCAGTCATTTTTTTTCTTCTTATGTAAAAATTTAAATTCAGATTCTAAAGTATTTTCACAATGAATAAACAATTTTTCTGTCGCTCAATGTAAATAATCCAGGAAATACTTTTTTTGTCACTGTTCTGTTTAAGAACAGAATTGTGTGTGTGCAAGCACATGCACATACACACACACACAGAGACAAAACATTTTTTGTTTAATTGACTTAAAAGGAAATAAAGTCTTGCAATGTTGTAATCAACTCAGATGCTTTACCCAACAATGACCCAGTAGCTATATATTATTTTCTATTTATGAGATGAAAAATTTATCCTGTACAGTATATTGTATTAAGTCTGAAAATCTTATTTATTTATTTTTAAATGAAGACAGTTTGCATTTTCTGGGAGCAGTCTGGATATCAGGCCTAAATAATATCCCACGCTGTGCTAAGTATCTGTTCAGAACACACTCGTGTTGATATGAAAGTTGAAAACTCAAAGGTCCAATGGCCCTTTCTAATTTTTTTTTTTATTTTTATGTTAGAGCACTCTAAAGTAAATATGCCAGACTCCCCAAGGTGAGTGTAAACATAACTCTGTAATATTTTTCCTCTTATGATAGACTGTTTCCAGACTATTCATGTTCTGAAATGGGCATGAGAAAAGTCTTGCTATTAAGCGAACTGTACTCAATAGCACCTCAGTCATTTGGTAAAACACTTACACATATTTACAAACAATCAGACTGGGATTCTACATAAGTCTTTTCAAAACATTAAAAGGACTATGACAAATTTCCCTTTTGCAACATGTTCTGATTTATCCTAAGTGCTTCTCGTTTGCCTATTATGTGAGCAATAATTGTTTGTTTTTCAGTCCATTCTGACTTGTTGCAACACCAAATATGAAGAAGAGAACTGCTGCATAGAATTTTCCAAGGCTGTGACCTTTCAGAAGCAGAGAGCTAGACCTGTCTTTCAACCTCTCAGTTAGCAGCCTAGCAAGTAATCACATGTGCCACTCAGAGACTCTGTGAGCTATAGTAGAGGATTTAAAGACAAATGGCACATACCTACCACCCCTTCCCATGGAGGGGGGAATGTAAGCATGGACAAAAAGTAGCTAAGATAAAAGATGAAAAATTATATAGCAGGGGTTGAAATATCAATCATATCCAGTACTGAGAGTCAGGGACAGTCATTAAACAAATTCCATCTAGAAGGGTCTTCACGGGCATACAATACAGATAGAAAAAATAATATGCACAAGACAGTCATATAAATTAGTAAAGTTTACTAATTTAAACTTCTTGAAGCTATTTCATTCATTTGAAAATATTTATTCAGTGCCTATAGTGTGTGAAATACTATTCTAGGATATTTGAATAAATGGAAAGCATGTCCCTGCCCTTGGAGTGGTGTAGTTTGAGGAGACAAGGAGATAAATATGACAGAAGTTAATAATTAGTTACAATGGTGGCCAGTAATATGAGAGAAATGTCCAGATTGTTGTGTTTATGACAAGAACACCTATGGTAGTGTGGAGAATTATGGAAGGCTTCAGTGAGAATGTCACACTTAGGCTAAGACAAGAAAGATGAGTAGAAACGTGAAGTTCATGACGTGAGAAAGTGCTCAGGGCCTCACGGAAGTTTAAAGGAGGCCAAGGAGACTGCGGTTCAGTTAACCCAGCGGAGGTGGTGAGCTGATGAGTCAAGTGTGGAGACAAACCACACACGGTCTTAACAGCCTTGCTGTGTTCTCTGGTCTGTATCCTAGGGACAATAGGGAATAGTCAAGACATTTTAAGCTGCAGAAAAAGATGATCAGTTTCCAGTTTTTTGTAAGATTACTCCGTCTGAAGGGGCCATGTGACTGGGAGACTACATCAACATGAGACCAGAAAAACTAGATGATACTCGACCACCACCAAACACTTCTCTGACAAGGAATACCATGTAGAGTCCCTGACATAGTATTAGAAAAACGGGAGTGCAGATCTAGAACTCTATTAAAATACCAGACTTGGTGGTCCAACATCCTGCGGAGTCCCCTGAGAACAGGGCCCCTGGACTCGTTGCTAGCCCAGAGCTGAAACCAGTACTGAAGCCAACACTTCAGACAAAGATTGGATTGTACTATGAGACACAGAGTGATGCAGATAGTGTGTGTTCTTCTTGGCTTAATATATATACGAGGCTGTCCAACTGGTTACTCTTCAGAGGGAAAAGGGGAGGGTAGAGAGGAGGGGTCAAGTGTTGGTTGAGTGGATACTGAACGCACAGCACGGAAGCGAGTGAGCTGTTACAGGGTGAGGGGAACAGACAGAGTTGCATACAGGTGTGTATCGGGGATTTTATGCGGCAAACTGACTTGGATGGCAAACTTTCACTTAATTACAATTAAAAAATATTGCCCTGTCTGCTATTCTGAGACTGAATTAGATGTGACTAAGAGTAGATTTTGAGAGACTATGTGCTTTGTTGGTTCAGGAGAGAGATGATGGCGATGGGTTACCTTAGATTTCTCTGTGACATGCTTTTCTTGGCTACCATCTTTCTTTCATGTTTTCAGTATCAGTTTCCAAAGTAAAATAAAACATGCTTGTTCAATACTAAATACAGTGTCCTGAAGGTATCTAAATAGGAAGCTCATGTATTAGCTAAATGTACAGTGTGTATTGATTGTGGGTTGACAGACTGTCCTGCCTGTCTGTCTGCTTTCCTAATGTTTCAGTTGGTGCCTAAAGAGTTCATGAATTAACTTCTAAGGCGTAAGATAATGATCTCTCGGGCCCTAAGGACAAACGTGATGTTAACACACAGGGTCACTGCGTGTTGGAATCGGCTTGATGGCGACGGGACTTAATGGGTAGGTACTGTGAACAGTTGCTTTAGGACCAGTCTTTTAAAGGTTTTGAAATTAACTCATGTGTTCCTTTCATACTTCTAATGTTGGGAATAAAACTTGACTTTAAACCTATGGCTTGGATGTGCAGATTTGCTTTTTAAAAAATCACATATTTTCATTACATTTCAAAGAGTACATAAACTATATGTAATATACTTCTATTTTAATTATTAACATAAAAAGATAATTTCTTCTAGAGGATGGCACTTGGCTAGAGGTTATTTGAAAATGTAAGAGTACTTCTTTCAAGTACAGCTTTTTAAAGCTGTAATTCTGTTTGTGTTTTTTTATAAAAGCAACATCTTACATTTAATGCAAATCTGAGATTTTTATAAATATCTTAGTTTACCAAACAGCATTACAAATGATTAGAGAATGGTTTAGCTGTAGCAACAATAGGAATCAGCTTAGCATTTCTCCTCCCCTTCATTCATCTTAGAATGAGATAATGAAGCAAGACTACTGTAGTAGCGATATCACTTTTAGTTGAATAATTCATCTGTGAATAGTACCAGATTGCAAAAATTACAGCATCATTTAGGCATTATTTATGGTCAGCGTGAGGTTAAAACTTTGGCAATGTTTCACAGTGCATGAAGAAAAGCTATTCATGGCAGCATATTCATATATCTTATAGAAGTGGATCAAAATAACTTATGCTTAAAAGAGTTAACTGAACTTGTTGAGTAACATTACTAAATTAACTTTTAAGACTATAAAATTATTGTAAAACCTAAGTGAGCATTATCTATTAAATAAAATAATTTCTAATAGTGTCTGAACTAGCTCACAAGTGCAGATGAAATATTCCTATGTAGCCCTGGCACTTGGCATTCTCTTTTAAAATATAAACATAGATAATTTGTAATTAATTCTTCAATAAAATAAACTTTATAATATTACATATCTTTCATGTTCCAAATAGCACCCTACCTATAGGACATATTTATGTAAAATCTACTATACTACCTGATTATACTTATTAACAAGTAGTTGGATACAATATAGCAATAGTTACAGAGGTTAAAACAGAGCTTAGGTGAAAAGATAAAGAATTACATATAATAAATATTATTCATGTAAACTAAAACTAAATGTAGAGACTCTTTTTGCCAATTCTTTTTAAGGTAACTTAATTTGTTAAATGCACAAGAAAACTATTCAAAATTATTTCACTCATTTACCTCCACTGAGTCCCATACATCACCATGTGGCAACTGTCTTTGGTCAATTTCTTTCTTGCCTCTAAAGATTTTTTTTTTTAAAGCAAAGCATATTCGTAAAACAGTTATGATGATATACCGTGCACTGCAGATATTAAATAGACAAATCTAAAAAGAACATATATTGTGCTGCTACCTAAGATTTAAAATAATAACATCTTCAGGATCATTTGTTTGCAAGAAACAAACTAACTGAATTAACGTAAAAAGTAAAATAGCTGTTAGTACCTTATTGACAGTTTTGGAATCCAACACTAAGAGTCTGGACCTTTTCTTGAAATTAAAAAGAAGTCAACAAGAATTACAGGCAGATTTAAACAGAGGAGAAAACATTCCTTGATGGTTATGAGGGTGAAGGGTAGCAGAGAGGCATGTTCACCAACTGGAGAGTAGACAAGAATTATCTTAGGTGAAAGGAAGAGCCACACACAATACAAGGGAAAACAGCACAACTGAACTAACCCCAAAGCTAAGAAGTTTCCTGAATACAACCAAACACTTCCAGAAACAGAGCGGTCAAAGGAGGTCTCTGGGGACCATGGTTTTAGGAACTATCTAGATCAACTGGCATAGCAAAGTTTTTTAAGAAAATGTGCTGCACCCCACTTTGGTGAATGGCATCTGCAACCCATGTGGAACAAACAAGAATGAAGAACACCAATGACACAAGGAAAAGATTAGCTCAAGAAAGGGAGAGTCATCTATACCAGAGACTCCATCAGCCCGAGACCAGAAAACCTAGATGGTGCCCAGCTGTCATCAGTAACCACCCTGACAGGGAACACAACAGAGAGTCTGCGATGGAGCAGGAGAAAATCATAGTGCAGAACTCAAACTCTAGTAAAAAGACCAGACTTAATGCTCTGACTGACGCTGGAGGGACGCAGAAGACGTGGCCCTAGTACTCTCTGTTAGTGCAAAACTGAAACCATTTCTGAATCCAACATTTTCAATAACAAATAGACTGGACTACAGGACATAATCCTCTTGTGTCCATCAGTTGGTTATGCTGTGGAGGCTTACATGTTGCTGTGATGCTGGAAGCTATGCCACTGGCATTGAAATAACAGCAGGGTCACCCATGGTGGAGAGTATTCAGCTGACCTTCCAGACTAAGAGAGAGTAAGAAGAAAGACTCAACAGCCTGTTATGAAAAGTAACAACGGTGACCAGTGGTAAGACAGAAATGTACAGACATTTGACTACGTGGATCTTAACAAATTGTGGATTACGTTGCAGAGAATGGAAATTCCAGAACACTTAATTGTGCTCATCACGAGTCTGTACATGGATAAAGAGGCAGTTGTGCAAATAATATAAGGGGACACTGAACGATTTAAAGTCAGGAAAGGTATGTGTCGGGGTTGTATCTTTCAACCATACTTATTCAATCTGTACGCTGAGCAAATAATTCGAGAAGCTGGACTATATGAAGAAGAGTGGGGCATCAAAATTAGAGAAAAACTCATTAACAGCATGTGTTATGCAGATGACAACCTGTTTGCTGAAAATGAAGAGAATTTGAAACACTGAAGAAGATCAAAGACCATAGCCTTCAGTATGGATTACACCTCAACACTAAGAAAACAAAAATCTTCATAATTGGATCAGTAAGCAATATCATGATAAGGGGAGACAAATGTGGCACTGTCAAGGATTTCATTTTACTTGGTTCCACAGTCAATACCCCTGGAAGCAGTAGTCAAGAAATCCAAAGATGTGGACTGCAAAATGATACAACCTCTTTCAACAGCAATCTGATCTTTCCTTAAAGCTGGAAATAGATATACCGCTTGACCCAGTAATCCCACTTCCTGGAATATATCCCACAGAAGCAAAGACAGTCACACAAACAGATACATGCATGAAAATGTTTACTGTAGCCCAATCCACAATAGAAAAAAGATAAAATCAACTCAGATACCCAACAGCAGATGAATGGATAAATACACTATGGTATGTACACTTAATGGAACACTATGCAATGATAAAGAACAATGATGATTTTAGGAAGCATCTCATAATTTGGTTTCAGTTGGAAGACATTATGTTGAATGAAATTAGTGGCACAAGGACAAGCACTGTATGAGAACTATACAATAAGGGCTTAAAAACAGACTCATGTACAGAGAAAAAGACTCTTTGATGGCTGCAAAGGAAGGGAGAGAGGGAGGGAGGGAGAGGAGAGGGAAAGGATTAGATAGTTGATAGAAATTTGTTTGGGTAAAATCAGTGATAGCACATGTTAGAAAGAAGATCAGTTTAACTGGACTTCAACAAAACATGAAGGCTCTTTCAATCTTAAACCAACATTGCAAGGACAGAGTAGCAGCAGCAGGGGTCCAGCAACCATGCTCTCAGAGAACATTGAGGCCAATTGGCATAACTGGAGTATTGCTAAGAGTCTTCTCCACACCTCACTGGTAAGTGGCCTCTGATTTCTTAAAATCCAGCAAGCTGTCCGCTGAAGTACACCAAATGGTCCCAACTCAGCAGGAAAAGGTGATCACCAAGGACCAAAATGGCATGGGGGAAAGAGAATCCAGAAGATAGAAAGACCCACATGAATGGGTGACTGAATCAACATGTGACCAGAAGAACCAGATGGTGTACAGCCACCACCAGTGAAAGCCGTGATGAGGCTCACTAAGTTGAGTCTCAGTGGCAACGTGAGAATAAAAAGGGGTACACTCTGACAACTCCACTAAAAGACTGCAGTTGATGGTCTGGAGGCCTCAAGGTTCCCCTGGGATCATTGCCCCTTGACTGGATGCTGTCCCTGTTCATAAATCATTACTGAGGTCAATGCCTTGGACAGAAATAGATTGGATTCGGCGATACAGAGTGACTACATCATGTGTGCACTTTATGGTTCTATGCATCCGTAGGATGTCGTCCTACTGGCCTCTTAGAACAGGGGAGTGGAGAGGGTGGAAAAAAGGGGACAGGAAATTGTTAAGAGGATATGACACGTATAGAACAGAAAAGAGGAACATGTTGTCACCAGGCAAGGAGAGCAGTAGGAGCTGCACAGAGGTGGGCATACAAATTTAAACTGGATGGTACATTTTCACTCAGTCACAATAAATAAATAAAATAAAATAAAAAGAAATACAAAGATAAATCACACTGAGAGAATCTGCTGTAAAATACCTTCTTAAAGCATTGAAAAGCAAAAATATCACCTTGAAGACTATGGTGTGTCTGATCCAAGCCATTGTATATGTATGTGAAAGCTGAACAATGAATAAGAAAGAATTGATACCTTCAAACTATGGTATTGGAGAAGATTATTGAATACACCACTGACTGGCAAAAATCAAACAAATCTATCTTGAAAGGCATACAATCAGAGTGCTCCATAGAGGCAAGGATGGTGAGACTACATCTTACATACTTTGGGCATGCTTTCAGGAGGGATGAATCCCTGGAGAAGAATATTATGGTGGGTAAAGTAGAGGGTCAGTGAAAAAGAGGAAGACCTTCAACAAAATGAACTGACACAGTGGCTGCAACAATGGGTTCAAGCATAATAACCATCGTGGGTGTGACACAAGACTGGACCACGGTTCGTTCTGTTGTACATAAGGTTATCAAGAGTCAGAACTCACTTGACAGTACCTAAAATCAACAGTATGAGACCTAAAATTATATTCATGAAGATTATGCTTCTTAGCTCAAGTAGATATGTAAGACCAATGGGCAGTTCCTGTCCAGAGGTGAGATATGAAGGCAGAAGGGGATAGGAGTTGGTTGAATGGACACATGAAATTTGGGGTTGAAGGGAAGAGTATATTGTCACATACAGGGAGAACATCTAGGGTAAAGTAACAACATCTGTATGAATTTTTGTATGATAAACAAAGTCGAACTATAAACCTTTGCTTAAAGCACAATTATACAAAACAAAAAACTGGAGGTAAGGGAAAACCCTGGCGATGTAGTGGTTAGGATGTAGGAACAGTATGCAGTGATAAAAAACAATGATGATTTTAGGAAACATCTCATAACCTGGTTTCAATTTTAAGACATTATGTTGAGTGAAAACAGTCAGTGACAAAAGGACAAATATTGTATGAGACCCCTATGATAAGAATTTTAAAGTAAACTCACACATAGAACAAAAGACTCTTCGAGGGCTGCAAGGGTGGAGAGGGAGGGTGAGAGGGGGAGAGTTTAGGTTAGGTGATAGAAATTTGGATTGGTGAAATCTGTGACAGCACACATTAGAAACAAGATCAATATTAACTGGACTTCAACATAGCATGATTACTCCTTCCATCTTAACCCAATATGACAAGGCCAGAGTAGCTGGGGTAGGGGCCTGGGGACCATGCTCTAGTGAAATCGAGGCCAAATAGGCACAACTAGCATTTTTCTAAGACAGCCCTCTGCACCCCACATTGGTGAGTAGCATCTGAGATCTTAACAGCTGCCAAGCTGCTATCTGAGGGTACAGCAAATGGTCCCAGCTCAGCAGGAATGGATGATCACTAATGACCAAAATGACATGGGTGAAAGAGAACCCAGAAGACAGATAGACCCACTTGAGTGTGTGACTACATCAATTTGTGACTGGAAGAACTGGATGGTGTCCAGCCTTCACTAGTGATAGCCATGATGGAGTTCACAAAGTTGAGTATCCCTAGCAACACAAAAATAAAAAGGGATGCACCCCAAGATCTCCACAAAAGATTGCAATTGCTGGTCCAGGGGCCTCGGAGTTCCCTGGGGAGTATGGCCTCTGGTCCTGATGCTGCCCCTGTCCATAAATGATAATGGAAGTCAACTCTTTAGATAGGAATGGACTGGACTTGGAGACAAAGCGTGACCATGTCATGTGTGTACTTTATGGTTCTGTGCATCTATAAGATGCCGTCCTGCTGACTTCTTACTGGAGGCAGGGCAGTGGGTGGAAAGGAGGGGATAGGAGATTGCTGGGAGAATAAGACACATAAGGAGCAGAGAGGAAGAGTGTGTTGTCACCAGGCAGGTAGAGCACTGGGAGCTGCATATAGGTGGGCATGCAAATTTAAATGGGAATGTACATTTTCATTCAATCATAATAATAATAATAAAAATTATGTTACCAAATTTTCCTTGAATACTTACTATGTGCAGGACTCTTAATCCAGACCTTGCTTATTATAAAAAATTGCTTAAGATGCCAGGCCAAGCTATTTCAGAGTGCCAAATGTATTTTGGTGAATGTTCTGGGCACTGGGTATACAAAAGATTAATTTGCTGCTATTGGGATACTTGTTTACTAGGAATAGAATAGGTAGATAACAATCCCATAAGCATACCCATATCTTTTACCATTGAGTAGATTCTGACTCATAGCAACCTTATAGGATGTAATAGAACTCCCCTACAGGGTCTCTAAGGAGTTGCTGGTAGATTTGAAATGCTGATTCTCAGGTTAACAGCTGAACTCTTATTTTTTTTTTTTTTTTAACCAGGCCTTCTTCATGGACAAAGAAAGCTGAATCAAATAAATAACGTCAGCTATAATAGAAAAATATGAAGGTGAAATGATTTAAGCTACTGAAGGGAGACTGTGTGTGTGTTGGAGGTTAGGCAGTCTTTATTTCAGGTAGTCAGGAGGGTCCTCTTTCTTGAAGTACTTTGAAGATCTATGTGAAGACTGTTTCAAGAACTATAAAAGTTCTAAGATAGTAATGCACACGGTGTGTTCAGGAAATCAAAAGCGTGATGTAACTGGAGTGCAAAAGCGAGGGGAAGAGTGGTTGGAGATGGCATTGAGCAGACACAAGATCACATAAAGCCTCGAGGTCTTTGCTAGGAAGTGAAGTTTTATATTCTTGCAGTGGGAACTTACCAAGAGTACATCAGACCTGAAAGGCTGGCTGCTGGATCAGTAAATACAGGCGTTCATAGATGGAAAGAAGACAGTCTGGTGATTTGTTGATGTGAGCTAGGCCAGAAATCATGATGAATTGGACTAAAGTTATAGACAGTAAGAGGTTTGATACATATTTTGAAGCACCTTTCTGATGGATTAGATGGGTGTGACAAAGACAAGAGCCAAGTATGGAAATTGTTGTTAAGAGCTTTTGGGTTTATTATGATTCGTAATTAAACCATGTGCAACAGAGGAAAATGCTGCTTAGTCCCACATCATCTTCACAACTATTGCTATGTTTGAGCCCATTATTGGAGCCACTGTGGCCATCTCTCCTACTAAGCGTCTTCCTCTTTTTTGCTGACCCTCTACTTTACCAAATGCAATGCCCTTCTTTAGGGATTTGTCCCTCCTGATCACAAGCTCCAAAATATGTGACATGAAATCTTGCAAACCTCACTTTTAATAAGCCTTTTGGCTATATTTCTTCCAAGATTTGCTCATTTGTCTGGAGGTTCATGGTATAGTTAATATTTTTCAACAACACAATAATTCAAAGGTGTGAATTCTTTTTCAGTCTTATTTATTTATTGTTCACCTTTCACATGCGTACAAGGCAACTGAACATACCATGAACTGAATCAGGTGTACGTTAGTCCTCAAAGTCCTCTTTGCTTTTTAACACTTTAAAGAGGTCTTTTTGCAGCATGTTTGCCCACTACAATACATCATTTGATTTCTAGATTACAGCTTCCATGGGTACTTACTGTGTTTCCAAGCAAAAGTAACTCCTTAGCAATTTCAATATTTTTCAAGTTGTGATAATGAGGGGTTCTATGGGTAAAATATTGAATGATACAGGAAGCATCAAAAATAATTGGTCAACATTCAACCATTTCAGGAAGTAGCGTATAATCAAAAATTGATAGCACTAAAGGAAGAAGTCTAAGCTACACTGAAGCTAGCAAAAAGCAAGGCTCCAGGAACTGACAGACTGCCAGTCAAGATGCTTCAGCTAAAGGATGCAATGCTGGAAGCACTGACTCGTCTATGCCGAGAAATCTGGAGTATAGCTAGGTTGACAACAGACTGGAAGAGATCCATATTTGTCCCGATTCCAAAGAAAGGTAATCCAACAGACTATGGAAACGGTATCATAAAATAGCACACAAGCAAAATTTTCCGAGAGATAAAAACAGTTGTAGCAACACATCAACAAGGAATCATCCAAAATTCACACTGGCTTCAGAAAAGGGTCAGGGATTATTGTTGCTGATGTCATGTGGATCCTCATGGAAAACAGAGAATATCAGAAAGATGTTTACCTGTCTTCTCTTGACTGTGTAAAGACATTCAGCTGTGTGGATCACAGCATATTATGGGTAACATTGAAAAGATTAGGGATTCCAGAACACTTAACTCTGCTCATGAGAAACCTGAAAATACATTAAGGTGTAGTCATTCAAACTGAACAAGTGGACAGCCCATAGTTTAAAATCAGAAATGTTTGCATTTTCAGGGTTGTATAATTTGACTGTACTTATTCAATCTGTTTGATGAGCAAATAATTCAAGAAGCCAGACTCTCTGGAGAAGACCATGGCATCAGAATTGGAGGGAGATTTAGTAACAACATGCAAATAACACAACTTTGCTTGCTACAAGCAAAGAGGACTCAAAGCACTTGCTGATGAAGATCAAAGACTACAACTTTCCTTATGGATTACACTTTAACAGTAAGAGAACAAAAATTATCACAACTGGATCAATAAGCCACATCACAACAAAATACAGAAAATATTAAAGTCTGAATATTAGGTTTTGTTTCTACATTTTCCCCTTAGGAAATGAACCACTTTTGCTGTTACTTGCCAAGATGACAGTAGGAAAAGTTGATTTCTGAGCAGGAATAAACACCTTATTTTGTATGGACTGTATTCAGTTTGAAATGTCTATGGATTTCAAAGTGAAGTTATGAAGAAAGAAATTAAATACATTATTTGAGATACTAAGAGCAAGGGAAAGAATAGAGAGAGAATTTTGGTAATGGTCAACAAGTTGAACATATTTACAGCCATGGGATTACATAACATGATCTAAGGAGGAAATGTAGCTAGACAAGAGACAAAAATTACCCGCGAAAAGTCAGACCAAGAAAATAAAGTAAAATAAAACAAAACCCTTCAGTATGGAGTCAATTCTGCTCACCATGACTAAAATCTAAGATTTATAAAATTTGAAGGATTAGTAGAAGAGAACAAACTAACAAAGAATATCAGGAACAAGGGGCTAGAGAATTTAGAGGTAAAACAGAAGGGAGATTATGCAAAATTATAAAACATTTCAAGAAGGAATGGGTAGTAAATACTGTCAAACAATGTGAGAGACTGAGTTCATTTGACTTTATTATGACACAGACTAGTGATGACTCTGTGGTAGCTTTATTGCAAATGATTAAGACTGTGGATGGTTAGTATGTAGAAACAGGGAGCACGGACAAATTTTGTGAGATGCTTGACTAACTAGTAAAACCTGTAGGTGGTTTGGCTACAACAGTGGTCATTACATTTCATCTTGAAGATTGGTTCAGATAATCTAGATGAAAGGAACATTGTGTTTGGCAGAATGTTAGCGAAAAAAAAGAGCGAAATCCTCAAAAGTTGGATTGACACATTAACCGTACAGTGGGCTTAAGATCACCAATGAGCTTGAAGGTGGCACAGAGCTTTGGTATGTGTTATTGTACATAGGTTGCATGAACACGTAGAATCATTTTCTTGATTATTACTTCTACCTAGACTTTCTGATTCTATAAGATTAGCAACAGATGATGATTTTTCCTGGATAAGTAGATCTATTCTTCAGTCCAGGGCATTTGAGTAGCTGTATATTCATGCTAAAATTTCTAGTCATGTACTCTAATTTTCCCCATTTGTTAATTTTTTTTTTTTTTGAGGGTTGGAAGAAATGCAAATTTTAGTCCATTCTATTTGTATTACAACATTTAGGAAAGAAATATTATTTGTTATAGATAGATAGCATGAATTCATTATGACAGTTGCTTTGAAATTTTAAAAAATTTCATCAAAAATAACTTTTGTATTCAACTTTTCTGGAGAAACTATAGAGAACAAAAGCATCTGCATGTGTGTAAGTTGGCAAGTGTCTTTGTCTGGCACCTTCCAAATTGTTTTAGCAACTTTTGGCAAGAATCTATCACAAATTATGGATGATTATAACTTTGCAGTATGTGAAAGCAGATGGAGAAGACGAATTGACAGAGAGAATGTTCTTCCTAGGAAACTGATTGGTAATAATTATCTTTAAGGAAGGGGAAAAAATTAAAAAGTAAGAATTACCCATTGACTGTCATAACTCAGGCTTCAAACCTGTTTCAACTGAATCAGTCACAGCTAATGAAGTTAAACTGGACAGGAGCAGACTTTTTATAGTTTAAGTGATCCACAGCAATAACGGGAACAGGAAAAATTACAGATTGAAGCCTTGGAAAGTGAGATCTGGAAGTGGGGTCATGAGGCCTTTCAGGAGCCTAATGTGTGAGATTGGATTACGGGTAAGGACTGCGGAGAGAAACCCACAGTCAGTCAGCCTCTGTCTTTGAATAGGGCACATCACTGTTGACCAACTCTGCAGAAAAAAGATGGACAAGAGGTTTGATTTCTACAGACTGCACGTGCTGACCTTGTTTTCTAAGACGGAGATTTAGGTTGCCAGTAGAGCTTCAACCTGTAGCTTTTCTTGTTCATGTTTTCACTCTGGTTTACCTGAATTTTACAGCTGTGGGTCTCTTATGTTTTCACTTCCTTGGCTGTGACTGAACCTGGACAAAATGGTTCAAAGCCCTGGAAATAGTCTTCAATTTATTCAAAATTATAAACTGATAAAAAAGAAGAAAATTAAATCAACCATAATTATTTTAAAATGACATAGTTTACAAACACAAAATCATTCTGACTTTTACAAAAGCATAATGGTTCCATGGAAATGTCTGCTGCCTAAGGAAATAATAAAATTGACAGTTAATTGAAGAAAAAGAGCATAACTGATAGAGGCTTATTTTTGTCAGAGGTAAAATTTCTGTACTCCTAACAAAGGAGGTGATTAAATCTTTTTTAACTCATGAGTAATGCTGTAGAAAAGCATGGTAACTTTGTCAAATGGCCATACTTCAGAGGAAGTAAACTGAAATCAAGCAAGTTTTATTTAAATATAATTCAAATTGACCCTTTATGGTTACAAATAATTTAGTTCGAAGAGGTCTGGACTCATCAGCCAGACTGCCATAGGTTGAAATTCTTGCCAACTTATCCTTCTGAAGTTATTTAACCCTTGCTTTACCTCAGTTCAATTGCCAAAGCCAGCCTATGTGATAAAAGCGGTAACAATTTCTACTTTACATAGCTACTGTGAGAATTACGCATTAAATACTTAGAGCTATGCCCAACACATAGTGACCACTCAATAATGTGAGCTCTTATTATTTTTATATGTATATGTGTATATACATTATATCTGTACATATGCATGTGTATATGTGTGTGCATATTACATCTATCTTGGCTATTACATCTATCTAGTTTAATGTTTTTGGTTGCCAATGAGTTGACTTCAACTCATGGCAAACCCATATGTGTCGGAGTAGAACTGTGATCCACATGGTTTCTAATGGCTGAATTTTTGGAAGTTTTCTCACCAGGCCTTCCTTAGGAGGCACTTCCATGCAGACTTACAGCTCCAAACTTTTTCAGTTTGCCACTTAGCATGATAACTGTTGCACCAACTAGGGACTCTGGTTTAATTTATTAGTATAACTACACTGATTTTGTTATTTATTTATTTTTTTGCATATATTTGTCCCATTGTTCACTAGCTATTGAATCCTGAATGTACATGTCACATATATGTTATGGAGCAATTTTTAAAAGAATAAACTCCATTTTTTTTCCAGTTCATCAAGTGTATGTGCATAATTCTAATAAACAGGAATGCAGAAATGGTACCAGGTTTTAATATGAACTACATAAGCAAAGTTACTAAGGTAATTCATGAAATTTGTTCTTCTAATTACTTTGCATTCTATGCTTTCAGGTTGGGTATACATGGGAGGTCATTTACTGCATTTAACTTCGGTAATGAATGGACTGTGTCTATTTGTATATTTTCTATAAGTATTGAGTGAGAAAAAGAGCAGCATTAATAGACTGGAAGGTCTGACAAAAAGCAAACAGAATAAAGGTGCCACAGGTGTTCACACACGCATGCATACCCCCCACACACACCCCAGAAAGTCACCGTCTTTTAAAGACAGTTATCTTAGAAATGCTTGCGTATTTATGCGCTATTCAAACGCTACACTTTTATTTTTAGATAAATCTTAGGCTTGTGCTTTCTAAATATTATATAACAGAATCAAATGTGATTCATTTCCATGAATATGAAGGTAAGATATCCAGGGCTTTTTAAAAATACCCGTAGAAAGCACTTGCTAATTTAGTTCAGAATCTCTAGGGGAACAGCCCATCTGCCTGTGTTTTAACAAGCTCTCGATGTAATCCTGTGGTGCATGCTAAAGTTGAGAATTGATTTTGGATATATAAATACTCGACATCTTGATGGCTCAGATGTAAGTCTGGACTTCTCTTGTGATCTTCAGTCAGCCTTGCAATTTCCCTTGGATGTAGGTAGACACACCAAACTTAACATGTTAAAATCAAGGATGCAACCTACCCTCATCCTCAAGGAGCCCGTTTCCACAGACTCATCCTTCTCAGTTAATGACTAGTCAGTCCTCTCAATTTGGTCAATGATTATTCTCTTCCTTCTTGTTGCCTCTTCTTTCAACATACTGCACCTAGGAGACAACCACTTTTATCACCTACGCTACTATAACTCTGGTCCACGTTACCACTATTTGTTACCTGGATTCGTGGCTTGCCCTCCTTGCTACTTCCCTTGCTTCGAATCTTGCTTCCTTGAAACAGTTCTCAAAATGGGTTTCAGAGAGGTCTCGTTAAACTACAAAGAAGATCGGGACAGTCTTCTGTTTAAAACCTTCCAGGACCGTCACGTCATCTTCAGAGTCCCATGTCTTCTGTCCTCGCTGCCTATACCTGGGATCCTACCTTCTGGATTTTTCCCTTATTCCTGTATGTACATACTGGCAAGCTATGGCCTCACGTTCTTGGAATGCTTGTTCCTTCTGCCAGCAAACTTTCAGACAGACTCATGATTGCTATTTCAGCCCTTCTCGTCTTGTTCAGAAACCTGCCGCTACCATCCTTATCATTCTACTCTAATCTATACATTTTTTTCTATAGAACTAATTGTATATTGTAGTTATTTGTGTATTTTATTGTTCACCCTGCCTCACTAGTATGTAAGCTCTATCACAACAGAAATTTTTGCGTCTACTCTTTATTGTATCTGGAGCAACATAGAAGCAGTAATATTGTAAGTAAATCAATAAATTGTAGTTGTTTCTTGATTGGGAATTCAGATTCTGATTGTTCAGACACTGACAGGCAAGACATTTAATTTTCCTTTATACATAAAATAAGAATGAAAGCTTGGAATTACTAGGTTATGGAGATGAAAAAAGGTAAATATATCTCCCTTACTTGTGTTTGTGAGAGTTAAACACAACATTCACACGACAGTATCTAGCACACTGCTTTCCAGGTAAAACATGATTAAAAAAGAGTTAATAAAATTATGCACATACACAAATAATTTACTTAGCATCTGGTTGTATATTTTGGAAGAGGAAATTACATGGGTTATTTTTACTGGGAAATTTTATAGGTCATAGAATCTTATCCTAAATCTTTATTCCTAAACAATTTATTCATGTATAAAAAATTTATATTTTTGCAGACATGTGAAATCTTGTTGATGTCTTGCACCCCCAAACAGCCAGGTATACACCTGGGGTAAAGTTTATTGATCACAGCAGTGAGGGAAACAAGAACCTCACTCTATGGGAAATGGTCAGAGAGCTCAATAAATAGATATCACTGGTTGCTGTGGAGTCCGTTTCAACCCATGGTGATCCAGTACACATACACCAGGGTAGAACTGTGCTCAGTGGGATTTTCTGTGGTTGATATTTTGGAAGTATATCGCCAGGGCTTCCTGCAAAATGCACGTCTGAGTGGACACCAATATCCAAAGTTTGTTTAAAAACCCACTATTTTGCACCCTTGATATCTGGGACTGTTTGCACCTCTGGCCACAGGGACTCTACAAAGATGTATAGGATTGCAGTTCGTGTTAGGTGATTGTAAGGGAAGGGTTAATGTAAGCAGGCATTTATCTAGAGTTGTTTGCTGTCAGGAAGTAGAGGTAAATAAAATTGTAATTGGAAAATTGGTAGAAATCATTCATATTAGCTGAATATGGCAGATGCCTGGCACTCTGTGTGTGTGTGTGTGTGTGTGTGTGTGTGTGTGTGTGTGTGTGTGTTTAGCTTGCACAATGACTTTGTTTTTTGTTTGTGCTCAGTCATGATTACTGACTGGCCTTGTTTTCATCTAACTCTGTTGTGGTTTCAGAATGACCTTATCTCATATTGGTGACCCAAGATTGTTTGTGTTCAACAGCAGAACACCAGGGCCTCTGTCTGAGGACAAAGCCAGCTCCTAACAACACTGAGAATTAACTCTAGTGCCAGGGTAGCTCCCAAATGTCAGAGTTTACTTTTCCTTTTCTCAGTCTTTTTACATATTTACATATATTCACATATAATTGAAACTTGGTCTTGACATTTTTAATATCATTTTTGTGCTAAGCAGTTAATCACCCAAATTTAGATGATTTGTTCTTAAGATACATAGTTCTTGGATAAAGTATCAGCATAATTTAAATTTAAATTACTCCAAATTAATTTACAGCACACTTTGGTACACACTGATACTCAACCACTCTTAGGTGCTAGTGGTAAATATCCAAACATAGCGTAACTTAGTATTTTGGAACAAACTACATTTGCCAGATATATCTGTAGTATGTGTATCCTTTTTTAGAATGCATTATCACAATTAAAAATAATGTCTATAATAAATGTAACAGACATAAAAATTTCAATGCAAATGTGTTCCTGTAATTTAATCATGAAGAAACATCCAATTTCCTCAAATATCCTTTAAATATTATTGTAACTTACATAAATTGACACTACTTATTTATTTATTTTGGCTCTCTGTTAAGATATTCACATTTAAAAGTTTATTTATTATTTGTAAGTGTTCTGCCAAATGAAAAGAAAAACAATTTATGCCAGTTCGTTTAAATGCTACTTAGCTGATGCCTAAGATAGTGGCTATTAGACTAAAGAAAAATCTTTCAGCATTCTGCTTTTAAATCTTATTGTATTAAGTCATTATCAGAGTAAGTGGCTTTCACATAATATATATGTATATACAGATAAAAAGATTACAAGCAACCCTGATATATTTTTAGCTCTGAAGGTTCAGCATATCCAGTCTCTTCTTTTAGTGTTAAAAAAAAACACACACACACACATAGGCCCACACTAAATTATACTCAGAGACATGTGAAGATGAAACTAGGAACTAGAGTTTTTGATTTCACAATAAAGCCTTATCCATTATGACATGTATTTTATCTCTTTGGATTAACTTAAGACTCCCCTGTGGTTGTATCTTTCTTATTTAGAAATTTATATACATTCAACAATTGTTATTTGAGGAACCTGAGAAGATCAGCAAATAAAGTTTTCAAACTTCTTCCTTTCACCATATTTTATTAGTCTAAGGAAAACATACTTTATTATACGATGTTCGAGAAATCTTAGGCATACACAACTTCCTAGGCATGGGATTAGATGTTGTTAGGTATTGCCATGTAGATTTCTGACCCACAGTGAACACTTGTGACAGGGTAGAACCGCCCCGTCAGGATTTTCTAGGCCATAATATTTACAGAAGCAGATCTCCAGGTCCTCCAGTGGAACTGCTGGGTAGATTTGAAAGGCCAGTCTGCTGGTTAACAGCCAAGTGTTTAGCCACTGGGCAACCAGCTCTGCTAAGGGAATTTCCAGAATGATGAACACTTTCGTTTCCAGCTCCCAGTCTGTACTTACTTTTTTGTAATATTTTCTAATCCTTCCTCAAATTATCACGTAAGCTTCACCATTTTTTTAAATATTGTCTGTTTTAAAGTAAGTTAAACACTATAAACTAGTAGTTAAGTATGTTTGTAAAGCATATATGTGCTTAACAGTCAAAGAACATAATGAAACTCCTAAGTCTACCAAATACAATTCCATTGTGTGTTTTATTGTTTTACTAAGGGGAGTTGGGGGAGTAATTGAAAATCAATTTAGAGTAAAACACACTATTTTTCAAGTTTTATTTTATCCTATGAATTACATCTTAACAAAACTACTTTCAACAAACCAGTTTAAAAAAAAAAAAACAACAAAATTCTGATGACTTTCACCATGATTAAAAAGACTTGTCATCTCTTTTTCTTGAAGTAAATTCTTTTTTATAAGTGCTTTTAGACTCATAAATTTACTTAGTAATTTTGCATGTTCTTCTCAAATACGTTTTTAAAAATCCCACGTACTAGTCCATGGGTATGTGTGATACACTTTGCTAAATGAAATACTCAATTATAGGGTGCTATGTGCCAGTTTAGTCAGTGTTTTTGCATTGATGAAACCATACTTATTTAACATCCCATAAAGAAAAGCCAGCCTTTTATGAAAGAATTAGTTTATTTTACATCAATGATCTGCGCTGAAATGTCTCCTAATGTATGTAAAGTAGATCCAAAGCTTGTAGAGCACCTAAATACTCTCAATTCCAGGTACCTTGGAAATAAAGATCAGATCACAAAATAATAAATTCACGGATTTAAACAAACACCCAGAAGAAAATGTTAACAAATCATAACTGTCAGTGAAATGGATGATGAAAAATTTTGTCATGCTGAAGAATACAAATCACCATGCCATCACGATTCTTTCTGTTCTCTGTCTCTTTTTTAGTTTTTTTGGTTGCAGGCATACCATCAAGCTTAATGATAAAAGTCTTCCACAAAAATAATTCTTAAGCCTCAGGAACAAACTCCTCTTTGGCACCCTGAGAGAATATTGCACAAACATCATCAGTCTCCCTCGGATCATGATTTACAACCTTTCCTTTTGGCCGGCTGGAGCCGTTTGTGAACATGCCCCAGCAGCGTCACACTGGGACTTTCCTTTACTTTACCCTCTAAACGCATAGCAACATAGCTGCGTGCTAGTGTCAGTTTGGAAGCTCATGCTTGAAAAAAGAATTGAGTGCAATCTACAGATATTAGACTGTAAAGGCACTTCCCAAAGGAGCTACTTATTAATGCCTGGAATCTCTAGAAAATGGGGAGAGGGATAGATATTTCTCCTACATCCTGGAGGCAACTGGTTCTGTTTTGTATGTTAGTGGTCAGTGGCCCAGAGAAGAGACAGTCGTACTAACTGCAGGGCATGAAGTTTGGATTTCTCCAAAAGTTTAAAACAAGAAAAAAACTCGGTAAGATAATTTGTATAGTTGTGTATTTTTCCGAACGTAACTTGTATTTCAAGAACCATGAAAAGTTGTCTTACGTGCCATGTTTCTGGATGTTTTCCCTGAAAGTCATGAAGGGAATCTGTGTGCTACAGCTAAATTCATTAGTATGTGCCCAAATCTACTCTCTTCCATGCACTCACCCAAACAGATGCACATACATTGTTAATTGTCAACTAACTTGCAATCATCATCAAGGGCAGAAAAACTACATCCCTATCAGGAAAGCATATAGACATTCTGATTAGTTGAAAACATAGGCAGATCTTTAAGATGTCTATATTGAGTGACATAGTAGCTACTGACATATCTAGCAGTATTTATGAAGAGTGTTTTGCAAAGCAAAATGTCTACAATAGCCAAGTAATACAAACCAAAGGAATCTGTGAAGCTAGATACTAGATGAAAGAGTCAGAATTCCTGTCTTCCTCCTCCAACCCCATCAAATTATATATATACATATATTCAGAGAGGAAAGGAGGGAATGCAATAATGGCATATAACTTTGGTTTTATCTGTAAATCTTAGATTTTTTAAAAATTCTTTGATGATATTATTGGAAGTGATGGTTCATAAATTCAGTCACTCAAGTGGTCTGGTAAAGGGCAATCAGATTACAGGACATCTATATTAAGAGAATCAAATTCATGTTCATTATGTAGGCAACGGGATTCATATTTTCATGTTCCCCTTGCCTTAGGTTTTCATGTGTGCTGTGGCATGGGCTAGAATGTTTTTGAATTTAAGTACCAATTTGCTGAATCAGAGATATCTAGAAGATTGAAAGATGCATTCTATTCTGCTGGCATTGCAAAATCCTACCTGCTGGTAGGATTATAAATGAAAAATTATGAAAAGTAATATTGAAATTGTTTTATGTACATTGAAAATATCCACATACTTTGACAGAGTACTTTCTTGACTTTATCCCAAGGACATAATCTGAAATTTATACAAACATTTATATGGAGAAACTCAAGTGTAATAACTAAATAAAGGTGACAAATACCTAAGAATAACAGCAATCAAGAGAATTCAGGCACTAAATGTAAGCTGAGACAACATGGAACTATTTAATTATATGTCTTTAACATTATGATAAAAGAGAAAATATTAAAGCTGTCAAGCAGTTTATTTTATTTGGATCATTAATCAATACCCGTGGAAGTAGCAGTCAAGAAATCAACTTTACAGTGTAATATATTGCACTGGGCAAATCTACTGCAAAAGAACACTTTAAAACCTTAGCTGAGACCCTGATTCAGACTCTTAGCCTATAGAACTGTGAGAAAATGCATTTGTATTCTTTAAAGACAGTATCTTTGGCAGTACTTGGTAACTAAGATACTCCTTGATTAAACTCTTGCTCAATCCCATCTCTAGTGTGCATGGACATCATTCATAATTCCTAGATGCAGAAATGACTGAAAGAAAATTTTATGTTCCAAGTGTTCATAAATTGCCTCTCATAAAATGTAAAGCCATTAATTATTATTATTATCATTTACATTTTCTCATTCATTTGGAATGTCCTGTCATGTGAGGAAATCAAACAACAAAGTAGTTCATATAAAGCATCATTCTGCAGAAAAATACTTGGTGATGAGCACCTGATAGATATTTGAATACACTACCAGGATCTGATGCTAATGAAGAAGAGAAAAATCTATCAATTCTACAGTAACAAGTGACAGAAATGTATTTCCCATTATCCATCCCTCCTACCTAATTTAGCTAAATAAAGATTCTTTACTTTGAAATGCTCTGCTTCTGTAATTTTAATATAATTCTAACTTTGTTTCCTCAGCTAATTGAACCTACTTTTGAAAAAGCAAACTTTAATTTATAACTTTTCTTATAATTTAAACTTAACTTTGACATCTGTAATGTCAAATAACAACTTCTCTAACACAATTTTTTCATTAGTTGAATACATAATATATAAATCTTTGCTTAGGAACAGATCTGAGAAATTTTCCTTAATGATTGACAGTGAAGACAGACCCCTACTCACTTCCCTGAGACTTTCCTCATGTGAAGCGAATATATGATACCCTCTAAACCCACTACAACCTCTGCACTAAGCAACATCGTTAACAGTCTACTACTGTAAAGGGCAGGAAACCTCCCTGCTGCTGATTCCAGGAGAAGGTTTAATGTTGAGGAAAGAGTAGAAGCAAAAGCCATCCAACTCTAGAGAAAGATGAGGAAACTGTCTGAGTCTAGCAACTTGCAGTGACATAAGGCAGATACCTGTTACAGTGGGTCAGAGAACACAAAATACACTCCCACCTAAGAAGCTCTGCCTATGCAAAACAGAGTTTGGCTACCAAGGCTGATAGAGGGGCAGATATGCTGTGAAAGCCCCACTCCTGAGGTCCAGATGCACAGCGCCAGCCTAAGATGGAGATTAGACTCTGAGGAGCCAATACGCTATGATCCCACCCCGCCATACGTCCTAGACCATATATTGTTGTACTTTGGCAAGTGAGTACAATAATACATGTAAATATTTTATTGTTATTTGACAATATTTTTCTTTTTTCCCTCTCAATGAACAGTGCATTAAATGCTTATGTTTCAAGTAACAGAAAGCAAATTGACCTAGATAAGCAGAAATTAGAAAACATAAATAAACAGTTACGTGGCTCTTGGATCATACCACACAATTCAAGGAAAAATTGAACAAAGATTTCAGTTTGGTCTCAGGCTAGGACATTTCTGAGATCTTCCTTGAAATATGGTTTTCCATTTCCTTTACAGTTCAAGTCAATTTACCATATAAAATCTTGCACACACACCTCTATGCAACCTAGCTGCTTGCCCAACCCTATGATAGCACATTTCTCCTTTCCACCCTGCACTTCCCATATCCATTAAACCAACTCCTGTCCCCTCTTCTCCACCTTCTTATCTTGCCTCAAGAGAGGAGCTTCTCAGACAACCTTATATATCTATTTAAGCCAAGTAGCACACACTTCACCTGCATCACTCTGCATCTTACAGTTCAGTCCAGTCTTTATCTGGAGAGTTGGCTTTGGTACTGGCTAGCAGTGAGTCCAAGGGCTATGTTCTCAGGGGACTTCTAGAACGTTGGACCATCAAGTCTGGTTTTCTACTAGAGTTCTAGATCTGCACTACATTTTTCTCTCACTATATCAGGGACTCTCCGTTGTATTCCGTCAGGATAGTACTGGCAAAAATTTGACTTCCACCTCCAAATCTTTTAGTCCTTCAGTTTACATTTACAGGAGAAAAATCTGTTTGGCATGATTTATGTTAAGTGTATGGTTCTCTCTAAAAAGCTACGGACAAACATGGCAATGAGAGATAGATGCACCCTTCTTCAATAAAATAATAGTTCTAAGATAAGGACTTTGCAGATATTCTAATAGTTGTCTCTAATAGTGTGATGCAATTTGGGGACATAGAAGTTTTGTTGAATTTAGGATAATTTCATTTAAATAAGTTTCCAGATATAAGTTTTTAAATAAAAGTATGTAAATCCTTGAATGATTTTCTTAAATATTGCTGATCTCATCTAAGCCAACGTCTTCAACTTTTACTTACGAGTTGATAATTTCTGAAAAATTCTTATTGTTCTTGGGAACCTGATAGTTCAGTGGTAGAATTTTTCCCTTCCATGTGGGAGACCAGGGTTTGACTCTAAGCAAATGCACGTCATGAGCAGCCACTGCCCATTTGTCAGTAGTGGTTTGAGAGTTGCTATGATTCAAATGACCTTTTGCTTTTTTCATGTGTAGGGTCCTTGGTGTTGCCCCCACTCCACTGAACTTTAGTCATTAGTGTTCAGTGCATAACGTCTATCAGTGACATGGGCCTGGATCTCAGCTAACATAGAGGTGCACAATAGCTTTTCTCTTTATGCTTATTAACCCTCTAGAACTCCCTACAATCTTTCTGCAACTCAAATGTGAACTTCTTTCTTACCATAATTTTTCCACACAGCTGATATGCTTTCAGTTATTTATTTCAGTTTAGTTTAGCAGGAGTTCATTTATGATGCCTGTAACCAAAAAACAAAGTTGATATAAAAACCTAATAGAAATGGTAAGTCTTATGGTTAATATCCACATTGATTTGCACAAGTAACTGTTTGGAAGAGAGACTCTTGGCCAGTTTCTGCTTTATAGCTGTGATGATATCAGGGGAAGGGGGGGTGGGTAAAGTGTAGAGGTAGAATCTCCTTTAAATTCTCAAAAAGAAAGAGGGGGAAAAAACAACTTTATATTGCAAATACTTGAAAATAATTACTTTTTCCCCCATTTTCGCTATATGTTAGCAGAAAGATTCAACCACTCTTTTAGAAATAATTTCTTTCTCCCTTCTTAAAATGCTTAAAATGCTCTATATCGAGGGGGAAAAAAGTGTATGTGTTAATTAAGCATTGCTGGAGTATCTATATATTGTCCAGTTTCTAACTCATACTCGGGTCACGTGTAGCCATTCTTTTCTCTGTGCATTCATGACACTGTTCAGAAGGGGGCAGTAGGGAGCAGTATAGCTCGAGGTACCGTAACACTTTCTGAAAGAAATTTAGCACAGTTATTTCTCTGCTTAACAGATTTTGGAACGCATCTGGATTGGGATAGAAGGGCCCCCTTTTCAGCTGTAACTTTGGAAAATTTAAGAAGATATTTTCCTGTTATTGGCCAAGTAATAAAACCTATACACAATAAATTTAGAATGAAATAAATGAATAGTTATTAAATGAGTAACAGAATTTTGCCATACTTAAGGAGCCCTGGTGGTGTAATGGTTAGAGTTTAACGGCTAACCAAAAGGTCAGTGGCTTAAATCCAATGAGAACCCTTTAGAAACTATATGAGGCAGTTTTACTCTGTGGCAATGGGTTTGATTTGGTCATACTTAAAATACTTATAATGCTGTTATTATAAAATACTTCGACGGCACTTGGCTGGCTTGGCTTATATAAAACCATAGATAAATAACAGTGAGATACATTTTTGTGGTAGCTCAGATTGATGAAAACTAAGTTTATTAAATCTGCTTTTAAATGAGAGATGACATCAAGTTAGGATTTACTTTCAAGACAGAATTTGGTTTGTGTTTGAAGGAAGAATTGGACTTTCCTACAAGGCGGGTTCTAGAAAGGCCGTATAGGGCATAATGTGTGTGCGTAAGTTCCATGCATTCTGAAAACCCTAAGGGCGGTGTAGTGTATGTCTATCAAATAGACTTCATCAGAGAAGAGTAGGTATAACTCAGCTTAGAAACAGAATGGGGCAGGTTGTGAAAGCCGCAAATGCTAAGAAACCGAACTTGACCATGACTATGTAGGCTATGCCCCACTTATCTGTCAGTTTACCATCCTGGAGGTGGGGAGTGGGGGGAGGGGGAGGAGGGTCTGCCAACTGCTGTGATGCTGAAAGCTATGCCACCAGCATTCAAATATCAGCAGGTCACCCCTGGATGACAGGTTTACACTGAGCTTCAAGACTACGACAGACTAGGAAGAGGGACAAGCAGTCGATTTCTGAAAAAAAAATTAGTCAGTGAAAGTTTTATGAATAACAGTGGAATATTGTCACATACAGTGTCAGAAAATGAGTGCCAATGCTGGAAGGCTGACTTCTTGGCTGCAACAACTGGCTTAAGCATAAAAAAGAATTGTGAGCGTGGCACAGGACGGGGCAGTGTTTCATTCTGTGTGCGCAGGGCCGCTATCAGTCAGAACCAGTTCTATGGAACCTAACAAAAACAGTCTGTACACTACGGGACCCTGGTGGCACAATGGTTAAGAGCTTGGCTGCTAAACAAAAGGTTAGCAGTCTGAATTCCATCAGTCTCTCCTTGGAAACGCTATATAGGGCAACTCTAATCTGTCTATAGGGTTGCTTTGAGTCACAATCAACTTAAAGGCAATGGGTTTATGAAAGCTATGAATTCTTGTTGAAAGTTTTCTAATAGAGGAGCAAGATGATCAATCTGCAATTCAGAAAGGCTACGTTGCCATCAGTGAAGCAGAAGGGGACAGGAAATTGGTCATAGGAGGGAGATTAGGTGAGGGATAACTGTCAGTCAGGATTTACTTGGAAAAACAACTGAAAATAATTTCAAATGTTATGACATAAAAAAACACTAGAATGCAAGCATGACATAAAACATGTAAGACAAGTTTGTCAGTCATACTATTTAAACATTTATGAGTCAACCTGTAAATATTTTCAGGTAGATCTTTTTTAATAAGTCATGACCTTTATTAAAACATTTGTTTTAAAATTTCAAGACTTTTAACTAGAACATGTTTTTGACTCATGCCATGCTTCAATAATGCTAGCCTTGAGTGTATTCATGGCATAATACTTAATTTTTCTTTAAAAATTAAACTAATTATTCTTGTGTACTGAAGTAATAATTATAGATATTACTAATATCATAATAAGCCCTGGGCTAGTCAATTTTCAAAGTTTAACAGACTATCTAAGTGTCAAATTTTGATAAACGCAATATTTCAAGGTAATAAAGAATGGTATACATTGCATTTTCTTTATAAATAAGCTTCCATAGTTAATGTGTTATACTATACCTCTACAACATACATTACACTGTAGTACTTACTAGTGTGGTTTAGATGCTGTCTGTTACATCAAATATGCCAATCATAGGCATTTGATATGACACAAATTTTTTGTCTAAAAGTTAACTTTGACTGATTCCTACCAAATGCAAAATGTTTATATAACTGGTGCTAAAGATGTTATTGCCTTCAACATTCCAGTGCAAAGCTTCACTACATCCCTCAAATTGAACTAATTAATAAATATCATTTGACATAATGAAGCCAGTACAACAATATGACTTTTAACCACTTTGGAAAATTTAATTCCATTTGATTTTATTCCCCCTTTTGAACAGAATTGACCATGTATTTTATTTAAAAAATAAGTACAACTTGAAACATTCTGTTATATCACATAACTTCTCTCCATCAGTGTTAAGCAATATGTTGGTATGCTCATGTTTTACTCTTTCTTTCTATACAAGCTAAAAATATTTTTTTCTCACTTCTTGAAAGACCTGTTATTGTGGTACCAAGGGAAGTTACCAGGTGCGTCAGCGTTACCGGGTCCACAGCATGTATGTGGCTATGTAGTGGCTTAGAAATTTACCATGAGGCTATAATCTCATCCTCCTGGAGTTCAGTAGGCAAGAAAAAAACAATACATTTTGTAATAAACACATCCAACCTAACACAAGTATGTTTACAATCTGTTTTTGTCTTAGAACATTTATTTTCTTTAGAAGTCCTTGGTTTGGAAGATGTAAGGACACAATCACTATTTCTACGGAGGTTATAAAATAGAAGGTTGGGAAAAACAAACAAACCAAACTGAGCAAGAAAACAGCAATCTAATGTAACTAAAACTTATCAGTTTTAAAGTGAGTGGGTCTACTGTGAATACAGTGGGAATCTGAAGATGCCAGACATTACAACTGAGAATAACTGGTTCAAATATTTGGCAGGAGAATACCCAGAAAAAAATAATATAAAAGAATAAATTATGCAAAATTTGTACCACATTTCATTCTTTAAGACATACTAGATGAGACGATCAGGCAATATGGAATATCTGTTATATATGAAAAATGTAACTTTGGCCAGTATTTGACTTTTTACGTAATATACTGGGGGATTCAGGTATGCGGAAGAGAGACAGACAGAATTAAACTTAGTTACCAGCTAAATGGAAACCCTGGTAGTATAGTGGTTAAGTGCTATGTCTGCTGACCTAACCCAAAAGTCAACAGTTCATATCTCCCAGGCACTACTTGGAAACTGTATGGGCTAGCTATACTGTAGGTAGTTTTTGTAGGTTCACTATGAGTCAGAATCGACTTAATGGTGCTGGGTGTGGTTTGAGTGCTGGCTAAACAAAACGTCCATAAGACGCTTATAAACCATTTGACTTCTATTCCAAAGTTCAAGAGTTCAAAATCACCATTGGCTTTACAGAGAAATATTTGGTAGTTTATTTCTGTAGAGATATACCACTCTGGAAACCTATGGGTTCACTATGATTCAAAATCTACTCAGTGGCAGTGTGTTTGTTTTTTATAGTTTATTATTTGACTTTTCTGGTTTAACATTTTTCATTAATAGCATAAATGAATATTCGGAAGACATTCTTAACAGGTTTGTAATTGACGCGCATATCAAGAAGTTATAACTGGGTTCCAAAAGTGAATTGTAGTGGGATTTTTTTGGCTAACTATCCCCAACATTTTGTCATTACATTGAACTAACATAAAATTGCATTTTGTTCACAGACATCTGGTTATGGAGATTAACATTTATTCTCCATTTCTGTACTTACTTCTTTATAGACAAGTAGCAAACCATCCAAGGAACAAACTTTGGATAGCCCTATTTTAGATAATAATATTCTTGCATTTATTGTCTATTAGTATTGTAGTGCTATATGAATCTGAGTGGTTACTAGCTCTTTATTACTTTATATAATACTGAGTCCTACTTTTTAGAGGCTATAATGTTTAAGGTGAAATTTAACAGGACCGAAACCAATACTCTGAAAAAGAGCTCCTTAACCTAATTACCAAAGTACAACTTAAAAAAAAAAGTTAGCTTCTATAAAAATGTGTTAAAAGTTTAGAATAAAACAATACAAATTAATATGAACTAATAGGAATCAATAGCCAAATACAAGTTAGAAAAGATGAACACTTCACTTTTTTTCTTTCTGATAATTTTCAGTGTATTTTTATGTTTGATTCTGTGTACCTTAAAAAAATAGGCCAAAGCAGGAAAAGATGCTGGAACATTGCAGAATTCAGATCAGGAATTCTGGAGCATAAAATGTCCATACATTTATAAAATGTTTTGGTGGAAAATGAGACTAGAATATAGACACCAGATCGCAAATGGAGAGCCAGAGGAAGTCAACAAAGGGTTTAAAATAGCACAATAACGTTACTTCTCCCCCCTCCCCCTTTCATTTTAGAACAACTTCTCTTGACAGCATTCTAAAGAGGGAAATGATCTACAAACAGGGAAGTGATAAAAACAGTCTGGACTGTGGGACAGATTAGATAGAGTGTGTAGTATTGGAGAAAGAAGCAGGAGACAAAGCTGAGAGTCACTAAAAAGATGAAGTCTGTAAGCCTTGCTCAACAGTTAGATATCAAATGAAAGTGATATGTAGTTTTTCCCTTTTCTCCATAAGGAAAATACGTTAATGAGCAATTCACAGAAAAGGAAGGCAAACGGTAATGAACTTGAATTTATTTTTTATATTTGATCTTATTTTTATGATAAGATATGTAAATTAAGACAGGGTGCCTATTTTGCGAACTGTGAGGGTTTAGTATGTGCTGAATTCCAGTTGAACCTCAACTTGCAGATGAGTATGAAGATGGGAAATGGGAAATGGCTTTGGAGATAAGTAAGAGTAAGTTACATATAAAAGCCACGTAAAACAACTCACTATACCTGTTACCGTACATTTGTACATACTGAGACGGGGTTAACTGTTATAACTGAGCCGGGACAGCCTGTGTTATGCAGAGAGAAGTAAGAGCTGAAGGTACTGTTTTCAGGAGAGGAAAAAAAATGATGTACCATCTTGCCACGGAAAGTGGGTTCTTCTTCTGTCCTGTATTAGTCATGGAAATAAGATGAACTCCACCAACAGCAAGGGAAACAGAGTGATAATTTATTGTCTGTGCAAACAGGAGCAACTGGGGCCTAGTGACCAAAAGACCACATACTCCCTGCATGAGTGGAGTGGGGAGAGTTTATGTCCTCAAGTCTCTAGGGGACAGGAAGAGTTTATGTCCTCAAGTCTCTAGGGGACAGGATTTGGAGCCTGAAATCCCAAACCCTAGCCCTCCTGTGCCTAAATTTAGAGATCAGTTGCTGAGTTACGTTGCATGGGAAGTCCTCATGGTGAGCCTTCTCACTATGTAAAGAAACTCTGGTTCTCCTGTGGGTTGGAGAATTTCTTCTCTCCTCTAGGGATGCTCAAGTCTGGAGTAAGGTAAAGATAAGGTTCTCCAGGTCTCTCCACGCACCAAGATGCTGGCTTGCACATACTCAGAGATCTGGTGCTAAACAGAAACCATTGATAGAGGCAAGTAAACCCTAGTGGTAGTCGTTAAGTCCTATGGCTCTTCACTAAAAGGTTCACAGCTCAAATATGGTGGGTGATCCTCAGAAACTACATGGAGCACATCTACTCTGACCTACAGGGTCACTATGAGTCTGCACCAACTCGTGGACACCAGGTTTGGGTTTTGGTTAGAGACAATAGCAGGCTTGGGTCACATCACCTTTTGAGAATAAGGCTTGGCTAACTGTAGAAGAATGGCAGGGAACTGCAGCAGGTCAGGGAAGCCTTGGCAGAGGCATTAATTTGAAGCCACTTGGGGTAATTTCAACTTCTAAGTAGTTTATACTTTGCAGCAGTCAACTATAGAGTATCCTCTTACAAAATCTCAGGAGACATTTTCAAATGTTGACTCTTCAACCTCACTTCCTAAAACTGATAGTCTATGCTTGGCTGGTATGGGAAGAAGAACATTCACATACACTATAAAATTGTCACACACAGTTTTTTGGGAGGACACAATTTAGTCTGTGACAAAGAAGAAGATCAAATCGGGAAGCCTCATAATACGAATTTAGAGCCTATGGTACTGCCACAGTAGTCAAAACAGCCTGGTACTGGTACAAAAGAGATACATAGCTCATTGGAACAGACTTGAGAATCCAGATATAACATTATCCACCTATGAACAGATGATATATTCACAAAGGTCCAAAGTCTGTAAATCAGTGAAAAGACAGTCTCCTTAATAAATGGCATAGACATAGTTGGATATTCATTTGCAAAATATTAAACGAGACCCACATCTCATACCTTGCATAAAAACAAACTGAAAATGGATCAAAGACCTAAAGATAAAATCTAAAACAATAAAAATCATGGAAGAAAAAATAAGGACAATGTTGGGAACCCAAATACACGGCATAAACAGACTGCAAAATATTACTAACATCGCACAAACACGAGGAGAGAAAATAGACAACTGGTAACTTCTAAAAATCAAACACTTACACTAGTATACTCATCCAAAGGTTTCATCAAAAGACTGAAAAGACTATCCATAGAGTGGGAAAAAAATGTTGGCAACCACGAATCTTTTTGTCGTCTAATCTCCGTAATCCACAAGGTACTTCAATATGTCAACAAGAAAAAGATAAAAAACTCAAACCAACAACAAAAAAAAGGGCAAAGGAGAGGAACAGACACTTCACCAACAAAGACATCCAAGCAGCTAACTCACATGTGAGGAAACGCTCAGTCATTAGCCATTAGAGAAATCCAAATCAAATCCACAATGAGATAACATCTCACCCCAACAAGGCTGTCATTAATACTAAAAAACCACAAACAATAAGTGTTGGAGAGGTTATGGAGACACTGGAACTCTTTTACACTGCTTGTGGGAGTGTAAAATGTACAACCACTTTGTAAATTGACTTGTTTAAAAAGACAGAAATAGAAATATTATATGATCCAGAAATCCCGATGCTTGGACTATACCCCAGAGAAGTAAAGGCTGCCACCCCGAATATGCACATGAATGTATGTTGTGATGCTGTCTACAACAGCAAAAAGAGGGATTCAACCTAGGTGCCCATCAACAGACGAATAGATAATCAAACTATGGTACATTCACACAGTGGAATACTGTGAGATGATAAAGAACAACAATGAATTTAAGAAATTGATATCATGGAGTCATCTGGAAGATATTATGTTGAGCAAAATTAGTCAATCACAGAAAGGACTAATATTGTATGAGACTGTTATCATAAAGACTTAAAAAAAGTTTTAAATACAAAAGAAAATAATCTTTGATGTTTATGAGAAAGGGGAGGGAGAGAGAAGCGTATTCACAGAATATATCATAGCTAGGAATTCTGTTAGGTGACACGAATGACAGCAAATAGTAGAAGGGAGGCTAGTACAACTGGACTACATCAAAGCTGAAAAGTTTTCAAAATATAACCCAACATTTTTAAGGACAGACTAGCATGAACAGCAGTCTAGGAAACATGGTTTCCAGGGAACATGTAGGCTAATTAGCATAGCTAGGTTTTTTTAAAGGAAATGTTCTACATCTCATTTTGGAGAGTGGTGTTTAGGATCTTAAAAGCTAGCAAGTGGACATCTAAGAAGCATCAACTGGTCCCAAATCCACCTGGAGCAGAGAGAAATGAAGTGCATCAAAGACACAAGGAAAATATGAGTCCAGGTGACAGAAGGTGCCATATGATCCAGAAACTATACCATCGTGAGACCAGAAGAACTAGATTGTGCCCGGCCACCCTCAATGACCGCCTTGACAGGGAGTACAACAAAAAGTCTCTGATGTAGTGGAAGAAAAATTGGTGTGCAGAACTAGTGTTGTATTAACTGGTATCCCGTTAGAACACCAGACTTGATGGTCTGGCAGGCTGGAGAGTACCCTGAGGACGTGGTTCCAGACTCTCTGTTAGCCCACAGCTGAAATCAGTACTGAATTCCTCAGACAAAGATTGGACTGGACTATAAGACACGGAGTGATGTTTATGAAGAATGTGCTTCTTGGCTTAAACATACACGTGAAGCTGTCTGAGCAGCTCTTGTCCAGAAGCAAGATGAGAGGGTGGAGAATGACAGGAGTTGGTTGATTGGATGCAGGAAGTACAGGGTGGAAAGGAGGAGTGTGGTATCATGGGGATGGGGTGGGCAAGTGGCAGAAGTGGGAAAGAACAGTAAGTTGCACAGTGGTGTGTGTGTAGGGTTTTATAAAGCAAATTGATTTGGATTGTAAACTTTCACTTAAAGCACAATAAAATCTTTGGGAAAGAAAAAAGTAATATACTCTTCCTCCCATACGAATTTACTTCTTTATGGAGACTCTTCTTTGTTTTCCAGAGGTTTATTCATTGAATGTACTGTCAGAATTGGTTTGTATCTACCCTTTCATTTTAAAATTATTAACTATGAGGTCATGCTTAACTGTTTTTCCAATTAAAAAAAGAATCTGCTTACTCATAACTTTTGATATATTCCACTTGTTTCATTATTGAATTTTTATTTAAATATTTATTTACTTACATTCGATTTTAATTTCTTAAATTGAGTGGTCCTTTTCTCCAGGTTACTTTTGCATATTCAAGCAGATAGTTCTCTTTGCTCAATGTCCACCCAAGACAAAAATTGTATTTGTCTTTTTAATTAGTCATCTCTCTTACGAATGTTTTCTTCTTCATACTCTTTTCTTTCCTAATCATTTGATGTCTATTAACTTCTCATAATCATTTAAGAGACAGTCTTTCATTACATATTCTCATCATCCTTAGTACTTATGGATCCACATATTCTAAGTCTGCCTGCTTATAAATGATTTTCAAAATTTACCGTATCTGCTTGGTAGGGAAAAAGCAATGGCCATGTTTCACGTTCATCATTATTTCTTAATTATTTACATCTTTCTTCATTTTTTTTCCATACAAGTCTGATGAACAGACAGAATTCAATATCTGAAGTGAGCTAGAGCATCATTAGTTTTATTCATCTGTTTATTAGTTTGATTTTTTCAAATAGCTTCTTTCACTCTACATATTTGTAAAAATTACTTAATTTTAATAATCTTCTTTACCCATAATTATCTCATCTGTCTTATTTATTTCCTTTTGGTTGTCATCCATCACTGTGGAGATAAACTGAAAAATTACTTTTGTTTTAATTTCAAAAATGTATTCTTGTAATTAGTTTTTAAAGCAATCTCTCTAGCTATATTCAAAATGAGTGTTTTAAAAATTATTCTTTTAAAAGAAAATAACCAAGACTTACTCAACCCATGTAGTACAGTTATTATAAAAGCTACTTAGAAAATGTTATTGTCTATGCGAAAAGGAGAGAGAGAAGGTTGGGGGGGTGGGTGGAGTTGAGCTTATTTAGAATTTCAGATTATTTGCTGCTTCCCTTGAGGACAACTGCCTTGAATACATCTCCCAGCAAAGATGTGTGAACACTTTGAGCTCATTTCCAGAAAGATTGCCAATCTCGTATTAAAACAGTATTTTTTTAACAACTCAAATACAATAAAATAATGGATGTCTAAAGGATAATAGTGACATTTCCCTTTTGAATGGCTTCTTGCTTCCCTATTGCTAGGAGACAGTTCTCCACACATCTCTCCTGCTTCCACAAATCTTTCAAACAGAGGCACTGATTGCTTTCTTTCCAGGACTATTTTTTCAAGGATATTTGTATAGTGGACAGTCTCAGATGGTAGTGTTATTCTTTGGAGCAAACAAATGAAGGGCTGGCATTATTACTATTCAGTAGAAAAGCTACGGGTTCCTGGTGAGTAGCCTTCTCTTGCAACGCAATCCACCACCTGTGCCAGTGTCGTCTGTCCCTCTGTGGAAAGTGGGGCTTCAGGGAACTAACAAAAGTGGTGTTCCTCTTACTACTACTGTTGCTGCGAGTATTAAATGATTTTTTGTTTCTGTCCTAGAAATCTTATGTCTTCAGCCAGAATCCTTGCAAGTGTGGAGGTTTGTAGCTTTGCCATCAGAACCAAATATTAATGACTTAACCCTTCTTAACACATACACTAGACCATAATTGGCCTTGAAATCAAATAGTTTCTTGTAGTAAAAATTTTGTACTTTCTAGTGTTACCTGATGACTTCTTGATCATGCTGTTCCTGTCCCTTGAATAACCTAGATTTAATTTTATCATCAAGGCACTAAAAAAGAGAGAGAGATACTAAAAACTATTTGCAGTATTAGTTTTTGCAATAAAAGAGTCCAATGATCAAGTAGATAATGCTCTGAGAACCACAGAGTAAGGGATGACAAGGAAAAACTGAAGTCCTGGCTGTGTGTTTTGGGAAATAAAAATGGCAGAAACAGACAGTAGTTCACAGGACAGAAAGAGGGTCAAACCTTTGAGGCAAGATGCAGAGCTCATTAAAAGACAAAGAAAAGTTACCACAACCAACCCTACTCTGGGTGGGAAGGATAACTGGTGCTTGAAGCTGAAATGATGTGGAGCTTTTGTGTGAATTACAAAAAGGTCAATCCTCTAGGCATAAGGAGTCTACCGGTATAGAAGGCTGAAAGTGGCTTTGTGCAAGGATACAACTCTACTCCAGGGCTTGAGTTTCAGTAGCTTATGGAATAGAACCTGGTGGCTTTATTCTAAACTCAACCTCTCAGATATACCTTAGGGAAGACAACAAAGCTTAGTAAATAAATAAAAACACCACTAATTTCAAGCAACAGCCATCTAATTCTTTAACTTTATGCATACATTATGCCTTATTAGTCATAAGTATCCTGTAGCTATTGCATGTCAAAATAGAACTGTACTCCATGGGATTTTCAATGGCTGTAATCTTATGCAATTAAATCACCAGGCCTTTCTTCTAAAGCACTGCTTAGTGGATTCAAACCGCCAACCTTTTGCTTAGTAGTCAACTGCAAACCATTAGTGTCACCCAGGGACCTTAATAGTAAGTATAAACCCCAGTACAGAACTCGCTGCCATGGAGTTGATTCTGACTCATAGGGAACCTAGAGGGCAGGGTAAAACTGCCCTGTAGAGTTACCAAGAAGTGCCTAGTGGGTTCGAACCACTGACCTTTTAGTTAGCAGAGGTAGCATCTAACCACTATGCAACCAGGGCTTTTAGTAGCAAGTATAGGTACTATTTGTTTAACACACATTAGGTGGCAAGAACTGCGTTAAATGCTTTGGATACATTAACAAATTATGTCCTCAAAACGGCTGTTTAAAACAGATTTTATTCTTTTCCGTTTAAGAAAATTAGACACAGAGCAGCCACTTAGATTGTGAATAGTAAAGAAAGAATTCAAACTCAGCACTGTCTGACTCCAATACCCTGCTTGCTCTTAGGCATCATACTCAGGAATTTCATCTTCCAACCCTACTATGTGTATATATATGTATATATATAAGCACATATATTCCTTACATATGTATATACACATAGACACACACATATATATATACATGCATACATATATATGTATACATACATATACATGTATATATAAAAGGACTGGCAATTAAGTTTGCAAACCTTCCTAGAAAAAATGCTACATGGTCAACTTTGAAATATTCCTCTTGGGAAGCTATACACCGACATCAGCACCTAGTTCACCCTTTAAAGCAATTTTGGAACTCTTTTTCTGGAATGGCCTTCAGAGTTGTTGTCATTATTACCCTTGATATCCTGAATGTCATTAAAATGTCTTTCTTGCAATATTTCCTTTATCTTCAGGTAAAGAAAAAGTCACTGAAGGCCAGATCAGGTGAGTAAGGAGGATATTCCAATACATTTCTTTGTTTACTGACTAAAAACTCCTTCCCAGACAACTACACAATGGAGTTCTCAAACCTGCTACTTTGCCACGGTGCACAATGGCCATTCTGGAAAGAGTTGCAAATACATACAAGGAATCTGACAATTAAGTCCACGAATGCACATGCTCGCTCGTGTGCGTGTGCATGTGTGTGTGTGTGTGTGTGTGTGTGTGCGTGTGTGTGTGTAGGTTGCAGCTTATTCATTTCTCTTTCTTGTCCACTCCCAAACTACTCTTCAGTTAACTAATACTCATAAAGTAACTTTTCTTCTTACTGATATGATGACGTCGGAAACCTAATAACAGAGTTTAACTAAAGCTAGTCCCTTTTTTTTTGCACGATTTGCTTTGTTATGTTTTCGTTCGGCTGAGGGAACGTAACTGTTGTGAAACTTAACCTGCTTAGCATTTTTGTTCCTCTCATGTGAAGCGTTATAACCACGTAATATTTTGAAAAATGACAAAATTTGTCTTTACGTACAGTCTGATATATTTAATTTTATAATAAATTTTGCCAATCCTTTTTTATGCAAGAACTCCCTGACTTGTTATAATCAAACCAAATTGTCTCAATTAATTCTTTTGATGTTCTATTCTCATATCTCACAAAACAAATCTTTTTGAATTCTCTACTTCCCAGATTTCAGCAAAAGCTCATTAATTTTTTGGTCTCTCGAATTAAGAATTAATAATAACTTGAAATGAAATAAGTTCCAGTGATCTATATTTTAAAGTTAGGGCATGTGTCATGGGTGCATCTTGGTTTTTCTAAATCTGCAGAGCGTTTCTGTTTCCTCTCTGTTTACATTTTCTCGGCTTCGGTGAAAGCTGCCCTAGTGGCCAAGCGTTCGATTGTTCCGCGGCTAAACAAAAGATTGGCAGCTGGAACTCACCAGCCACTCTGTGGCACCAAGATGTGGCAGTCTGCTTCTGTAAAGATTTACCGACTTAGAATACTACTGGCAGTTCTAGTCCTTCGTACAGGGCTGCTCTGTGTTGGGATCAACGCGACGGCAGCGGGTTTGGGATTGTTTTTTGTTGTCGCCTTCGGGAGACCGAATGAAGACTTTTTTTTGTTTGCTTGTTTGGTAGAAATTTGCCCTAAGCAGCTTCTTCTTCCATTAATGGGAATTTAGCTTCTACTGAGGAACAAACCAAGCACGGACAGACCTAAGAGGTGAAACTCTATCTGGACACTCCCAAGGCACATAGGCTCTTCTGTTTGTCAGGGACCAGTCTTGCCTTTATCCTTTGTGAGAAAAAAAAAAAAAAACACAACTTTTGGTTTGACATTAAATTTTGCCAGCTGCAGAAAATAAAATGTACATACATTTTTAAGAAACAAAGTTACTTTCTCTTAAAAACACTTTTGAAAATCAAAACAATGAAACTTCAGAATAATGAGTTCCTCACTGAAATTTTTGTGTCTCTAGTTGGTGGTTCATATTCCAAATAATACAGTTTTCATTCTTTGAATGAATAACACATCATGGCAAAATTCAGGAATGAAATGCTTTTTTTTTTTTTTTTTACCAAATAACAAAAGTAAAACCTTAATCTCCATTACTGTCACAGCATTAGATATAATGGCAGAAAAACGGTGATTTTTTATTTGCATTTATGTTATTGTTATTGTAAAGTATCTAGGTTTCCTTTACAGTGACTGCTTTCAGTAGTGATCCATCAATCTCCATGTACTGTCTCATTCAGTGCAAGCTTGGCATGAATGATAAAAATGGAGAATTATAGGAACACTTAGAAATAGGAAATTCTAGCAGTAATAGTACAGTTATAAGTCATCGCATTTCAAGATATTCACTACCTCATCAAATTTCATTGGCTAGATGTTTTAACAAAGGGCACCCTGCTTAAAAACAAGGTTATGCAAAAAATAAGCCTTAAAAGATTTTCATGTATGAAGAATACCAGAATTTGATTCACATTTATTAATTTTACGAAGAACAATTCTCTAATAGTACAGGAAACCCAAAGTATGCAATATTGCCATCAAGTTAGAGAATCTTCCAGTTGTGACAGCCACCGATTTAACGAGCTGATTCTAGCAATAATTGAGTTTCTGTGCTTTTCTTTTAATTTCACTACCTGATGATACCTGAGAGCAGTAGACTTTATTTCAGAATCCCATTAGGTGCCATTATGAGATCCTATTTCCTGGGGTTTTAAAATCTAATTGTCAGTCAATGTGTTACAGTAAGCCTAGCTTTCCTTTGACTCTCAGGGCTCTGCGCAATGGGAAAAAAACAAAAGAAGTATGTTCCATCATCCTGTCAAGGAGGTTTCTTAACAAATTAACTTTCTCCTCAAAAGAAAACAGAGAAAGACCTTTTTTGTTGCTTTAACAATTCTCATAGTTCATATCTTCTCTGAGTTATTAAAGGGAACAAAAGCTAAAAACCTATAGAACACAGATATCCTGACAACTGATGTCCTTAAGATTTATGAAGAAATTTAAGTGTTTAATATCATATAGGAATAAGCTGTGCTTCTTATGGATATTTTGTCTGTGTATAAAACTCTGCCTTGAATGAGAAAAGAAATACCCAACAAGTATTTTATGTACAAGAACATTTTACTTAAATTTGAGAATTGATTTTTGTTTTCTGTCTCTCTCTTTTTAAGATTTTTTTTTTTTTTTTTTGGATGAATGATGCCCTCTGTATCAAAATTTACTGCCCATAGGACTTTGTAAGTGTTTTCCAGTTCTGGAACACTGCTGGATTTTTTATATATATCTTTTAATCTAGCATAGTACAATTAATATTGGGTTTCTGTAAGTCCCACTATTGAACTCCACAGTGAACCTAAAGCTAGCAAAAGATTAAGTTACGTATTAAATTAGGTGAATGTTTTTGTAAACCTTGGGCAGGTGTACTTGGACTAGAATTACTGCACATGAAAAAATTTGGACAAAAATAAAAATTTAGTTTTGAGCTGGTACAAGTCATAAAATTGATTGCCACTTTTTCAGTCCCTGTGGGAACACTCCGCCAAAGGTTTTAAATAAGAGTCTATTCACTAACCACAGAGCAAACAAACTGCTGCTTAAACATTATGATGGTATGATTGCTCATATACCACGTTTCATGTCAGGCTCATGAAGAAGACAAAGGGGCACATCAGCCTTGAGTCAAAATACTGAAGATCTTGGTCATTTGCTTTACCCTGAGTTGGGAAAACTGCTTTACATGGGGCCTCAAACTCCCCTGTTTAAACACCCTGATGTGGGCCTGGCTATGGTCAAGGACTTAGTTAGGCACGTAGCAGCCCTGCAGCAATTATTCCAGGTTTTTCTCGATGCATTAGGTCATATAAGTGAGCTTAGCACTCAGTTCACCTCAGACAGTCTGTCATAGAGTATCCTGATCTCCTGTTACATAGTTACCCTCAAGAAGCAGCAGCAGCAGCAGTGTATAAAAGCCAGATATGACATGTATCCTGGTCAAGACTAGCCACAACAGAGTACCTCTAGCCCCTCCCTTGCTGTGTTTTCCACTTACCACAACAAAGCGTTTCAGACCAGTGAATTTTTTTTTTCCCCTAATGAAGACAGAAATAAACAAACAAAAAACAAAAGAAAACAACAACAAATCATTGTTTGGGGAGAGGAAACCTGGAGCAAAAATAGCACCTGACAAAGATAAACCCAACTAACTTCCATTGATTCACAGGAATTAGGAATGAGCTGTAGTCATTTAGCAAAAATGTCAGTTAGTATTAATAATGCCATTTTCGATCACTCACTCGCACCAAGGGCTGTGTTTAATATTCTACATATTTTTTCATTAACTATTCACCACAGTCTAATGAAGTAGGCATTACCTTCTCTGTTTTACAAATAATACAACTGACTTTGCCAGAGATTTTCAAGTTCATGTAGTTAGTAAGTAGCAAAAGTGCCCTTGACACGTGGGTCTTCATGACCTCAAAATCTATTTTTGATATACTCTACAGTCCTTTAAAATCATTGTCTTAAATTCATAAAAATAGCAATATAAAGCTCTAAGGAAGGAGAATCTGAAATTTAAGTTTCATTGCAGTGGATTTCTTCTGGTTTTAATATACCTCTGCTGGCAGCACTTTTCATTGACTTGTTTGTCTCCAAAGGCATTGATAAATGCTTAACCACAAGCATTTTATTTTGTATACTTCATTGAACTCACTCTACTTTGGGCTTATGCCTTTGAAATATAAATAAAGTACAAATAGAACTGAAATATACCACTAGTTCCTGCTACACAAACAAAGTTTTTGAACATCAGCATGCCACATTATGAGAAAAACTGGACCTGAATATCAGATCAGACACTATCTTTCTAAAAGACGGAAGGCAAAACAAGTTTAAACAACATTTTTGTTTATTTATTAGGTTAAATATAATAATTCATGATAAGCTAATAGTTTATATTAATCCTTATTCAGTTAGGTTTACAAAGTTAATTCTATTGAGATAGTAGATGCTACATACAGCACTATTTCTAAGAGGCATTTTTGTTATTTAACAGCTTTTATTAATAGGTTGGCCAAATAATTTATTGTCCAAGCTGATATATTTTAAGAATGAATAGATTATTAATAGTAGTGGGAATAAGGACATAAACGTGATTCTAAACCCAAATCAAATCTGTTGCCATTGAGCTGATTTTTAACTTTGAGCGGCCCTATAGGACGGAGAAGAACTGTCCCATGGAATTTTCAAGTCTGTAATCTTTATTGAAGTTGACTGCTACATCTTTTAACCCACAGAGCAGCTGATGTGCTTGAACCATCAACCTTTTCGTTAGGATCCTTAATCACTGTTACATCAGAGTTCCTGAGACAAATTGTGATGTATATGCACTATTCATGAAACACCTCCTTTACGTTTGCAAATATTTTAGACACTGTAAAAGGACACAAAGAAAAGTAGAATATTAGCTTCATGTTGACACCTTTGTTACTGTGTTGTTGTTGTAAGGTGCCATGTATTGGTTCTGCTTCACAGCGACCCTATGTACAACAGAATGAAACAGTGCCCAGTCTTGCCTCATCTTCATGGTTGTTGCTGTGTTTGAAGCTGTTGTCATAGCTACCATGTCAGTATATCTAACTGAGGGTCTTCCTCTTTATTGCTGACTTCTAGTGTATGCAGCACGGGACTGGTCCCTCCTGATTACATGTCCAAAGTATGTGAGAGGAAGTCTTGTCATCTTCTGAAGAGCATTCTGGCTATACTTCTTCCAAGACAATTTTGTTTATTCTTCTATTAGTGCATGATATATTCAATATTCTTCCTCAACACCATAATTCAAAGATATCAATTCTTCCTTGGTCTTCCATATTTACTGTTCAGTTTTTGTATCCATATAAGAAGACTGAAAATATTACAAGTTGGCTCTGGTATACTTTGGTCCTCAAAGTGACATCTTTGGTTTTTAACACCTTAAAGAAATATTTTGCAGCAGATTTGCCCAACACATTACATCATTTCAGTTCCTGACTGCTGCTTCCATAGTCAGACACAGTTAGACAAATAAAATTTTACATGTTATACATCTAGAAGAAAACACAAAAGAATATAAGAGCAACTGCTAGGCATAATGTACTTTCTAAAAATGCTATAAGAATTTCAAGAAAGGAAATTTTCTTGGGGGAATGATTCATAGATAAGAAATAAAACTTGCTGACTGTAGGAATCTGGATTACCATACAAGAAAAACCAAAAGCCAGGTGGCGTAGATCAGTGGCTGTCAACCTCTTTGATACCCTAAACTTACACAATTAATAATTTTGTGAGTTTGGTGAAACAGTAATGAATAGATTGGAATGTGAAGATTACAGAATAAATCTGGATTATTGTGATAGTTGAAAATTCTTGGAATTTAAGTTGGAAAACAAGTGGATGACTTTTGTCATTATGGCATAACTCTAAATAGATTTATCCAAATGTTTCTTCTTTGATTTAGTCAGTTCACCAGATAGCAGTTGTATCAATCATTTATTGCAACAATTTGCCCTAAAACCCAGTTCTTTATGTGAGGAATTTATCTCCATTGCCCAAAGTTTGCAGGCTTCCTGTGGATCAGCTGATCTAGACTGAGTTGAGTTGAATAGCTCTGCTTAAGGTTGTGTTGTTGAGACTTGGACAAAGGCTGAGGTTCCCTTCAGGTCTCTTCCACATTTGCTTGTTTGGGGGCAGAAGCTACTCAGAGCAGATTATTTTCAAGGACCAACACGGGGGAATAGTCAGTAAATCCAAACACAGAAGTGTGCTTAAGCTTCTGGCTGTGTCACAGTCACTAACATTTCATTGGCTACAGCCACTTATATGGTCAAACCTAATTATCAATTCGATGAACATGCTCCATCCACAAAGGTGTGTAGATACTTAGCAGTAATTTAAACTACCTCATTAATAATGATAGTTCCTGAAGAAACTTTCTTTTAGATTGTCTTTAAATAAGGTTTCCATATTGCCATTCCTGATTTTGTTGTTGACTATCTAGAATTCATTCTTCTCGTGATTTCATAATTTCTTAAAAGCCAAAAGTGTATCAATTTGAAGCTACATTTTTAAACAGTTTTTACATTTGAAAGAAGGCTAAAAATCTAATGTATTCCCTCTCAGTTTTACTCCATGTCTATCTAGATCAACGTCTAGAGAGAAAATTTCCATTCAAAGAAATAATTATTTATTTAATCTTGTAGAAACTTTTCTTTGAGCATCCACTCTACACTAGACACTATTTGCAGACACGAAGTTTACTCTCCAAAATACACACCCACCCCCACACCAATACCCCCATCCACCCCCACACACGTACACACACACACACAGTTGAGTCAATTATTTAACAAGTTCAACCTTGTGATACAAGTTCAGTTAGCTGTAGCAAAAACCCAAAAATCATTGACATTAGGCCAGTTCTGACTCACAGCAAGCTTATCATACAGAGTAGAACTGCCCCATATTGTTTTCAAGGGGCCCATGGTAAAGCTGAGCTGCTGACCTTTTGGTTAGCAGCCATGTACTTAACCATTTTATCAACAGGGTTTTCTCAATTAGCTGTAGAAGTATTTAAAGTGTGTTAGGTGCAACTATAGATATATATATACAGAAGGATTACTCTAGAAGATGATGTTTCTGGAACTGAAGTGAAGCAGTTTAGGAAGAGTGAATTTGGATGCATGTTGCTATAAAAGAGACTTCAAAACAAATGGAAAGCCTTTCTTTTCTAGCTTGTTTTCAGAATGGTGTTGGAATACTAAGACAGCTTCTTAACTGTTATTTAAAACAATTCAGTTTGGAGAGTCAGTTTCCAAATATTTTTCCCCCACAATTCTATTTAAAGGAAGTAGCAAACACTCAACTATTTCTTAGGACAGAACTGACAGATTTCAAATCTACATTTTTAATATTAAGAAGGTGAATAAAGAATGTTTACCACAGCACAGTCCACGATAGCAAAAAGATGGAATCAACCCAGATGCCCAACAATAGAAGAATGGATAGGTAAACTATGGTACATATACTCAACGGAGCACTACACAATGATAAAGAATAACGATGATTCCAGGAAACATCTCCTAACCTGGTTTCAACTGGAAGACATTACGTTGAGTGAAAGTAGTCAGTGAAAAGGGACAAATACTGTATGAGACCTCTACGATTAGATCTCAAAAACAGACTCGTGTATAGAAGAAAAGCCGCTTTGACAGCTTCAAGGGACGGGAGGGAGAGAGGGTGACGGGGGGAGGGTTTAGTTTAGATAGTTACTAGAAATCTAGTTGGGAGAAAGTGGTGATAGCACACATTAGAAACAAGAACAATATTAAGTGGACTTCAGCAGAACTTGAGTACTCCTTCCATCTTAACTCAATACTGCAAGGATAGAGTTGCTGGGGCGGGGGGCGGGAGACCATGCTCTTAGGTGAATTCCAGGCCAACTGGCACAACTAGAGTTTTGCTAAGAGAGCTCTCTGCACCCCACATTGGTGAGTGGCGTCTGGGGTCTTAAAAGCTGCCAAGGTGCCATCCGAGGACACAGCAAATAGTCCCAACTCAGCAGGAACGGATGCTCACCGAGGACCAAAACGACATGGAGTAAAGACAACCGAGAAGACAGAGAGACCCACAAGAGTGGGTGCCTACATCGACTTGGGACCGGAAGAACCAGATGATGCCCGGCCACCACCAGTGATAGCCACGATGGAGCTCACAGAGAGGAGTCTCAATGGTAACACAAGAATAAAATGGGGTGCATCATGAGGTCTCCACTAAAAGACCTCAATTGATGGTCCAGTGGTTTGAGGGTTCCTCTGAGAGCATGGCCCCCTGCCCTGATGCTCCTCTTTCCCATAAATTATAACAAAGGTCCACTCTTTGGACAGGAATTAGATTGGACTTGGCAATGCAGAGTGACCATATATTGGATGCACTTTATGGTTCTACACATCTATAGGATATCATCTTGCTGACCTCTGGCTGGAGGAAGGGGAGTGGACAGAGAGGAGGGGAGAAGAGGCTGTTGGGAGGATGAGACATGTATGGAGCAGAGAGGAATAGTGTGCAGTCACCGGGCAGGGAGAACAGTGGAAGCTGCATATAGGTGGGCATGTAAATTTATACGTGAATGTACATTTTCATTCAGTTATGCTAAATAAAAATTAAAAAAAAAAGAAGGTGAATAAATTAGGACACTGGCTGTCAAACTTGAGTGGCAGTACATCAAAGTCACCCAGGGCAGCTTATTAACCAATCCTAAATTCCAGATATTCTGATACAGTATTATGGAGTGAGGCTCAGAAAATTGTGGCAATCTACCTCATGCTTCCCTTTACCAGGAAATTCTCAAGAAGATTAACTTGTTTGAACTGTGAATATGTTATTTTATACCAAGCCATCAGTGTTAATATCCAGAATGAACTTATTTTGAAAAATTCTGAATTATTTTTATCCATTTAGAAATTTAGAGTCATATATTCAGTTTTGTAAAAGGAGGTTGAATTTCACAGGGTCCAGGGTGCATGAAATATTAAATGAAAGAAAAAGATGAAAGAATCTTTACCAGGGAGGTAGGCACTTTAATTGAACAACACATGTGTAACTTTCTTCTGCACATATTTAAAGGTATTTAAGAATAACTAAATGAAATAAGACTAAAATGTATAGACCAGAGCCAGAAATTTTGAAAAAAAAGTATACTGAATATTTTAAAAGAAATAAAGTAAAGAGCATGAATAACAAGACAAAATAGTTATTAATAAAAAAGGCTATAAAATAGCTAAAGATAAAAACTAATACAACAAAATAAAACTCAAATTATAAGGGTTTTAGAAAGAAAATTAGATGAAATATATGTAAGAAGCTAAGAGTCAGAAAAGAAAATCTAAAAGGATCAATGATTAAGAAAGTAGAAAACAGTCTGAAGTGTTGTAAGGTAATAGACAGATAGAATTATAATTAACCAAGCAGAGAAAAACCAGAGGATGACTTTTGTCACCACTTTTATGTAATGTTGTGCTGAAAGTTCTAGCCAGAGCAATTAGGTTAGAAGAAAAGATAAAGAGCATATCAACTGGTAAGGAAGAAGTAAAAGCATCTCTATTTGCAGATAATATGATCTTGTACATTTAAAAAAAAAAGTCGGCATGTTGGGTCTGACTCATGGTGACCCCCTAGGTCACAGTAAAACTGTCCCCTAGAGTTTCTAAGGAGTACCTGAGGGATTTGAACTGCTGACCTTCTGGTTAGCAGAGGTAGCACTTAACCCACTACGCCACCAGCGTTTCCAAAGAAGCACCCCCCCCCCGAAAATTACTGGATCTAATAGAAGAATTCAGCAAGCTATTAGGATGTAAGCTAAACATACAAAAATCAGTTGGATTCTTCTGTACCAACAAAAAGAACTTGAGAGAGGAAATCACTGAATCAATACCAATACTATATATAGGAGCCCCCAAGAAGATAAAATACTTTATATAGGTGGGCAAGTAAATTTATACAGCAATGTACATTTTCACTCAGTCATAATAATAACAAAAAAAGAATAAATCTAAAAAGAAATGTAAAAGACCTATGCAAGGAGAACTATATGTCACCACAGCAAGGAACCAAAGACACCTCCATACATGGGGAAACCTACCATGATCTTGGATAAGGTTCAACATCATGAAAATGAATATTCTAACAAAGGAATGTACAGATAAGATGCAATCTCAGTCCGAATTTCAGTAGTGTATTTTAAGGAGATGAAGAAACAAATCACCAACTGCATATGAAAGGTTAGAGGCCCTGGATCAGCAAAGCCATACCAAAGACAGAATAAAGTGGGAAACCTCACACTACCTGACTTTAGAGCCTATTATACTGCCACTGTAGTCAGAAGAGTTTGGTACTGGTACAACAGCACATACAAAGACTAATGAAACAGGACTGAGAATACAAACATAAAATCATCTACTTATGAGTAGCTCGTATTTGACCAACATTCAGAGTCCATTAATTGGGGAAACAATAGTTTCTTTAACAAACAGTGTGTATTTAGATAGTCATTTGCAAAGAAATGGATCAAAACCCATACTTCACACCATGTACAAAAACTAACTCAAAATAGATGAAAACTTTAAAACCTAAAGTGATTAAAGATCATGGAAAAAACAATGACAATGGTGGAGTCCTAACACATGGCATAAACAGCATACAAAACATTGCTAATAATGCACTAACACCAGAAGAGAAAATAGACAACTGGGAACTCCTAAAAATGAAATACTCACACTCATTTAAAGACTTCACCAAAAAAGCACAAAAAAAGCCTACAGACTTGGAAGGAATTTTTGTGTATGACAAATCTGTTCAGCATCTAGTTTCTAAAATCTACAAGATACTACAAAACCTCAACAACCAAAGGACTAATAACTCAATTAAAGAACGGACAAAGGATATAAACACGCACTTCACAGAAGACATTCAGTCAGCAGGAAGACACATGAGGAAACGCTCATGATCATTAGGCATTAGAGAAACACGAATTAAAACTACAGTGAGATACCTCTCATCCCAGCAAGGCTGGCATTAATCCAAAAAACAAAAAATAATAAATTTTGAAGATGTTGTAGAGAGACTGGAACATTTATATGCTGCTGGTAGGATGTAAAATGGTAAAAGCACTTTGGTAATCATTCTCTCACTTCCTTAAGAAGCTAGAAATATCATACAACCCAGCAATCCCACTCTTTTGAATATATCCTAGTGGAAAAAACAGCTGTCACATGAGTAGATACATGCCCACCCTGTTCGCTGCAGTGCTGTTCACAACAGTAAAAAGATGGAAATGACCTTGGATGCCCACCAAGAGAGAAATGGATAAACAAATTCTGTTACAGTCACAAAATGGAAGCTAAGCAATGAAAAAGAACAATGATTAATCTGTGAAACATCTCATAACCTGGAAGAATCTGGAAGTCTTTATGCTGAGCGAAATAAGTCAGTCACAAAAGGACAAATCTTGCATGAAACTACTTTTACAAGCACTCAAGAAAAGGTTTAAACACAGACAAAAAACATTCTTGGATGGTTACAGTGGTGGGGCGGGGGACAAGTGGTCATTAACTAACTAGATGTTAGGCAAGAATTACTTTAGACAAAGGGAAGAACAGCATGTGATACTGAAGAAATTATCACAACTGGACTAACCCCAAAGCTAGGAAGTTTCCTCTATACAATGAAATATTTAAAGAGACAGAGTAGCAGGGATGGGGTCTGAGGATCACGGTTTCAGGGAAAGCTTTGTAAATTTGTTCATTAACACGACAATATTCACTGAGCATCAGCCATGTGTCAGGAAATGTAGAAAGTGCTAGGAAACAATAGCAAATGGGACTAACATGGTAATTTTTTATAATGATGGTTATAATCCGAAAAAAGGATTCATATAAGGACAAAAATCAGACATGCCAGATAGGCATACGTGCTATGGAGACACACAGTTGGGTTGACATGCTAGTGAGTAGCTACTCAACAGGTGCAGAGTAGACGTCTTTGAGAACTGAAGTTTGAAGCTGAGCCATGAATCCCAGATATATACCACTCATTTATAAATAAAGGAAAATTACTAGGAAAGCTCTGAAGAGGAAACCAGTCTGACATGTTCTAGGAACCAAAGGAGAGACTATCTGTCAGGAGTTAAGTTGAACAGAGAGGATGCTGTATGAAGATCTGGCCTGCTACGGAGAAACCAGAACAGAAAGGCTTTTCTGACTGCAGTGAAAATGTTATGTTTCATTGTAAATGCAAAGGAATTCACTAGAAATTTTTAAACTAGGGATTATATTCACATTTTGAAAATGATCTCTCTGCCTATTGTATGGGAATGGGTCAGAGTGGGCAAGAACAGGAGATTAGTTAGAAGGCAGTTGTAGACACTCAAGGAAACAGCTTATTTGTAGTGGAAATATTTGAGACAGAGAGAAATAGAAATATCTGGATACATTCCAGTGCCAAACTAAATAGAACTTGTTATTGCAGGAAAAAAGAGAAATAAGAAATATGTATATATATATATATATATATATATATATTCCTTTAAGTAACCAAGATAGATTACTGATAATTTTACTGACAATGAGGAAAACTGAGGAAAAGATTTAGTGGCAGCAGGCTATACAGGAAACCTCCTTTGGCCAGGTTATGTCTAAATGACTATTAGATATTTATGTAGGAATCTGGAGTTCCAAGAAGAGAGAAATGAGAGATCAAATTGCATATGTGGGACTTTCTTGATTTGCTCATTGATTAGAAGCTGTACATAATCTGTTGGTGGTAGTTATCAGTGTTTATTTATTCATTTATTTTTACAAAGAGTTATGAGACTATTAGTAGTTAAGCTTCTTTAGTCATCTTTAAACTTGCTCATCCCACCTACTGCCAAGTACCTATCTGACTGCTTTGCATGATTATTACTCCAGGAAATGTCATTCTTTTATTGTTTTATAATTACTCTTCACCTTTCCTATTCTTTCTCGTATTTTTTTCTCTTCTGTTCTTTGTAAAGGCTTCCAGTTCCTATGAAATTTGACATTCCTATGAAAGCTTCACTTCTTGACGATGGATCTACATTCTGAAATCTAAGCTCAATAGTTAGCATCCTAAGGTGTCCATTTTTAAAAAGGAGATTAAATTATTATTGGCCTCCCAGGATGCTTATGAAATTCTGATGTATTTGAATGATCCTTCAGTATACACAGATCATGTTTCTCAGTATCATATTTGATTGTCAAAAACAACTTTGCTGTCCTTTTTATCAATATAAAGAAGACAAAGTATAAATAATATTTTTAAGAGTTTTATATAAAGGGAAGTAATTATTTTTTTTTACCTTGAATAAGACAAAGTGTCAGCTTACTTCAGCAAGAGGGAATTTAGCAAAAAAATATGAGACTCTTCCACAATCAACAGCAGCCTGAGAGATAAGGCTGGAGAATGAGCAGGAATCTTAGACAGCTCTGACGGGAAGAAGCCTCAGAAAGCAGGAATCTCAACATCTATCTATGTGTAAGCTAACTTGGCCTCTCGCAGAGCTTCTGCAACTGCATTATGATGAGTACTTCCAAAAGTACTTTCATCATTCTTTTATTTTTTTATGCCTAGCTCAAGTCCAAAATCCTGGGAGACAATTCTGCTAAACAATTCTGGGATCAAGTGCAGCAAGATCTGCTCCTCTCCTTACTCTTCACAGCATACACGGAGAGCAGTAATGTGCCACTAAGATGGAATGCTATTAAAAAGGAAGAACAGATGTCAGAATACAAATAACTTAGCAAACATGATTGCAGCTATTTAGATAAGTGCTTTTTTTCCCCAATAAAATTTCCTTCTGAGAATTTATGTCTGTATATTTTATGTAAACCCACTGCCATCAGGCTGATGCCAACTCATAGTGACCCTACAGGACAGCGCAGAACTGCTCCAGAGAGTTTCCAAGGAGTGATCGGCAGATTCGAACTGCTGACATTTTGGTCAGCAATCGTAGCACTTAACTACCGTAATCGGAAACTCCGTGGAGCAGTTCTGTTCTATCTGGTAGGGTTAGTATGAGTTGGCATTGACTCTATTGCTGTGCGTTTGGTTTTACTGGTTTATTGTATGCAAGTCCTGGGCTTTGAAATTATAAAAATATGGGTTTGATCTTATTTCTGTCATTTACTACTACTAAAAATGACTTTATTGCTGTATGGTTTAAATAAAATAATGCAGGCAACATATTAATAAAATGTTTAGAAATTATTCAATAGATGCATATAGTCATTATCCATTATAAATACAATGCAAACTATTTCTATCATTTATTTAAGACAAGTAAAATATTATTTTGTACCATACAATCACTCAGTCCTCAAATTAAACAAACTCCTGCGTGTTATGAACCCACTATCTTTTCAATGCTTGTTTGTTTAAATATGTAGAATTCACTTAAAAATGCACTCGAGTTTTTTGAAGGGCAAAGTATCAGAAGTATAATTTGAAATGCTGGCTCAAAGTGCAATGGTGCATTTTACTATGGTAACTTCTCCTCCCAGTTACTGCATATTTATTTTAGTATACTGTCAGGCTGTAAAACTCAGTTCTCACAATCTCCCACAGCAAGCACTGTTCAGAAAGATGCTTCCACTGTTACCAATCAACAAAAATTTCTTCCAATCTCAGCCCTTGTATGTTAAATTGTACTCTCTCCAGCAAGCCACAAACTCCTGTTTGATATTAAAATATCTTTAATCTCATCATGGCATGCTGCACAGTCCATTCCTCCAAGCTGTAAATCTCATTACACAGCCTCCCTGTCCAACTCACTCACCTTGGAAAGACTTCTCTTTTGTTGTCATTGTGAAGACCAAAGGAAAAGAAGAATGTTCTTTCCAAACCTCAAAAGCAAAAGAAGTGATCTATTCTTTATTACATTTTATTGTGTCCTTTTAAAAATCTTATCATATATTAGCAGTAATATTCGTGGCACTGGGGTACACTTAAAATAGTCAGCTCTCATAGTTACTGAAAAGTTTCACTTTAGCATTTAATCAAGTTTAAAAGCCATTCATTGCTTTGGATATTCCCAGTGTAATGAATATTATCCATAAATTTTTTTTTTTTTTCTGCCTAGAGAAGCAAGATGGCATAGGGGACAGACATAGCTTTGGTGAGGACTTATCTGATTTTAAAACAACATTTTAATTTTCGTAACAGCTTCTCCAAAGAGCCTAATGAGTAGCTATTTAATCTACTAAATCTAGGAGAAACTTAAAAGTGTTGTCATGCTTCCTGCATTTAGGATTCCTTGGAAATGCTGGAGGCTTGGTGGTATAGTAGTTAAGGAAAACACTGGCAGTTCACATTCACCAGATTCTCCTTGAAAACTATATGGGGCATTTCTACTCAGTCTTATAGAGTGGCTGAGTCAAAATCCACTTGATTGCAATGAGCTTGGTTTGGGTTTCAGGCAATGAAAGGAGCCCTGGTGGTGCAGTGGTTAAGTGCTTGGCTGCCAACTGAAAGTTAGTGGTGCCAACTCATCAGCTCCTCCCCTGAAGTAATGCATCGTAGTCTCCTTCTGTAGGAGATGGCCGTGGAAATGCTCTTTCCTACAGGTTTGCGGTGAGGAGCAACTGACTCTAGGGCAGTGGGTGTGATTTTGGTCAGGGAATGAGCTAGGATCTTGATAGAGCCTCAAGCTAAGTACATGTGGGGGAAAAAAAATGCCCACACCATCCAGTTGATTCCAACTCACAGTTAGCCAGTAGTACAGAATAGAACTGCCTCACAGAGTTTAGGAGTGCCGGGCAGATTTGAACTTCACATCTTTTTGTTAGCAGTTGTAGCATTTACCCACTACACCACCAGGGGTTTAAAGATGAGTTATACTGAAGTAGTCTAAAACAAAACAAAGCGAGCCCATTGCTGTTGAGTCGATTCTGACACACATCAACCATATAGGGTGGGGTAGAACTGCCCCACAGTTTCCAAAGAGTGCCCGGTGGATTTGAACTGCTGACCTTTTGCTTAGCAGCTGTAGCTCTTACACACTACCCCAACAACGTTTCTGAAGCATCTAAGCTTCTACCTAAGTATTGGGACAAAGAAAGTCTAGCAAACCCAAACTAGCTCTTGGCTTCTGTGGTGATAACAGCAATCATGTTTTCTAATGGGGTTGCTTCTTAGAAGCATGTTCATTGAATCTAGGTTAAAAAAAAATGTGAATTTTAAGAGAATGAAGCCCTTGGACTTCTATTTTCAACTCACTTATCCTGAAAAATATAGTTTTGAGTGATGTAACTATTATCACTATTACTTTATTATTACTAGTCTGACGTAGTAAAAACTCAATAAATGTTTCTGAAAAAATCAAATGTTGCAATCAGCCTGGAGCTAATAACACTGAAAGAAAAGTCTCTGCTCTCTGAGCAAACCAACTGAAAAACTCCTTTTTTTTTAATTATCATATGTGACCTCTACATACATTTGACACTTAATTCAACCTCATTTTTATCTTTTTCTCTTTCTATGCACTCTCCTTACTTTTGTAGCTACTCTTTACCCTTTTGCTCTTTCTTCTGTAGTCTTCCAAAATCTGTATTGTTGTGGGTCACCAAATTCATAGCCACAAAAGCAACCAAAAGAATAATTGTCTTTAATTACATACTTCAACTACTGTTTCTATGTGTTGAGCCTGTCTAATGCCCTAGAATTATGCTGGGAATTTACACAAGAATATCCCCAAAACACTTAATGAGCAAAGTTAAACACACACACTCACACTCACCACACCAAACCCACTGCCACTGAGTTGATGACAGTTCATAGAAAGCTTATAGGGCAGAGTAGAACTGCCCCATAGAGTTTCCAAGGAACACCTGGTGGATTTGAACTGCCGACCTTTTGGCTAGCAGCCACAGCACTTAAACAGTATGTCACCAGGGTTGCCACACACACACACACACACACACAGCCATTTTAATGTATTTATATTTTTTTGGTTTAATTATAAAGTCTTTGAGAGATGGAAAAACAGCTCTTTATTTGTTCCATAATAATTCTTTAATAGTGTTATATTATAGATGCTTCACAAACACTATCTATAAAAACTCGTGATGAATTAAGACACATTATAAAATTAGGAGATGTACTTTGTGCTTTTTATTTCATTTTACAATGACTCATATCAATGTAGTCTAAGAAGTAATTCTTATAATTACATATAACATGTGTGTTTATAAATACATAGACAAAGATATGATAAGTAGGTAATATTAATTAAAATGTACCTGGCTGCATACTAATTGAATCAAACATATTATTAAGTGTCACAACAGTTCAGTCAGCCTGGTAAATTTTTATTACTCATATTAGTTGAAGATATTGAGGCTCAAAATGATTAAGAAACTTGAACAAGACTATACAGTAAATAAGCAGCAAAGCCAAAGGTCAAACCTAATTCTGTCTGACTCCAGAATTTTGCTTCCTGGCAACTCCTAAACAAACACCAAGACTTCAGAGAAGATTCTTTGGAGTGCAGTGTGATAAATGAACTACACTCAAAACTCAGAGAGATCGCTTCAATTGGTATAATAATCGTTTTGAAGCACAAAGAAAGACTTCTGAGAGCTGCTGATAGATGAAGGCAGGAGCTTCCTATGTTAAAAAGGAGTACGGTGCCACCGGAACACCCTTCCTAATGTCACCCCCCAGCTCCAGTGTAAAGGGAGTTTCCCTGGACCGTGGCTTATACCACTTTTTATCCTTTCAACCTACAAGATATAAAAGGAAAGGGAAGCAAAGTGAACTGGGAACCTTCTACTAACAAGACCGCAGCAGGAGGAGTAGAATGCATCCTTAAGACCTGAGGTTCCTGTGCCAAAACGTTCCTTGACTGGAGACTGAAACAACGGGAGGACTTTCCTCCAGAGATGAGAAAAATGGAAAGCCTCCCCCTGCTGGAGACATCCTAAATTCAGACTTGTAACCTACTGGACTGTGTAAGAATAAACTTTTTTTTTTTTTTTTCATTTTAGCCATCCACTCATGGTATTTCTGCTAGAGTGGTACCACGTGACTGAGACACTTCCCGAGCACATTGTCGTGGGAAATGGCCCAAGTGCCTCATCTTCTGGTGACTTAGATTTGACCTTCTCAAGAATTTTCGCATAGGAACTCAGATTCAAAATACATTTTATTAAGAGAAAAACAAAGATACGTTAGATGGAACTTCACTTTTTTTTCTTTCACACACTGTTGCTTTATATTATATTTAAATTGTCATTTGTGTAAAAAATTCAAAGCTTCAGTTTGAAATAAAAGATTCCAAACTTTTATGCTGTCTTAGAATTTTTATCTTTTGGGGTGGCCGCCAACAAGCAGAAATTAGGACCTATGTTCTGTAAAGACGGTAGACAAGCAAGCATTAGCTGCGGTTATATTTCTTAGTGATTTGGTGGTTGGGTTTCCCAACACTAAAGTTGCACTGAAAAGTGATCAACTTCAATGTTATCAACGTGTGTCCTTAAAACCATTAGGAACTCAAAGATTGTTTAGAGGGCCTTAATGACATACTTGTCTAGTCATACTTTCTTCTTCCCAAACTTTGGAAACTGTACTTTCTTATCATTGGAAAGCAGAGTCCATTGTCCTTTAATTTTTTTTTTTTTTTGATGTATTTTAAATCAATTAAGGCTGAAAGACTAATTAGCTGGTGAATTTGGAATAATAAAGTGTTTGAAGAACTGATGAAAAAAGGTAGGGAGAACACAGAAGTCTACTACTGATGAATCAGGCAGAAGACCAAAAAGGTGACTTACATAATTTTGATACAAACATGTTAGGCCTCAAGAGGCTGTTAAGTAAGATGTGTGTATCTTCTTCCAATGGCTTCCAGTGATTTTTAATAATGAAAGCTTATATTTAAAGACTTCTGTCTTTTCTAAACCTCTTTGAGGGATTTGGAGATAGTCACAGCTTAGGAGTACTCAGTTTTGTCTCATTGTTAAAGTACACGTTTATCTGGCCTTTTTCTTACCTCTCAACAGCCATGGGTAAAACGTGCAATTTGTTCTATAGTTAAAACATAACAACTTTAATTTATAAAATGTGTCCTAGAAACAAATAAGAATCCTTTTTCTTCATGTTTCTATGCTTTACATAATGATCCAATGGACTCAAGTTATTGTTAAATACACATAGCTATACAAAATTTATTTTGTGTTTATTGCAATTTTTTGAAAGCCTGCAGACGTAGGATTTTAGTGTGATTTTAGTTGTCATAATCTGACTGAAAAGGCAGCTATATATAGTTAGTTATGAATAATAACTTTGGTATCACTCCTGTAAAATAGTTACATGAATGCCAATAAACAGTAAAGAAACATACTTGGATATATAAAATACACTATCTGCATAACATAGTCTTGAAGACTTTATTCTCTAAGATGCATTCCCTTATTTTTTTATTTTAATACTGTCTTGACTTAACATGGTTTATTGGAAAAGATAACAAGCTTTTTGCTTAGGAATTAATTGCATCTCTTAGCACAGAGACAAATGACAAATATTCTAGATTTCATTTAATTCAACCAAACTGCTATCTTTCTTTTAACTGCTCTGTACTTTAAAGGAGACTAATTTAAATGAGAATACATTAGTGAATGCCTTACTGAAAAAGACATTTCTTCCATGTTAAGAAAAGAATAATTTAAGACACAGTAAAGATCTCCTTTTCAGCGTACTATTAGACAAGTTTTGACAAATGTATGTGGTAGCATAACACCATCAAAATAAAGACACAGAACACTTCCATCATACCAAAAACTGAGTTTCTTTGTAGTCAGCCGGTCTTCTTACCTTCAGCCCTGACAACAGTGATCAGTTTTGTCTTTTCCAGAACTACATTATAAGTGAAATCATGCAATATGTTGCATTTAGATTCCAGCTTCTTTGTCATTGTATAATGCGTTTAGAATCATTAATGTTTATAATTAGGTACTGGTAGCTCCTTTTAATTGTTAACTAGGATTCCACTGTAAGGGTTATAACTCATTCACCTATTCACCAACTGAGGGACATTCGGAGTACTTCCAGGATGAAACCCAAAGGCAGACCCAGTGCCCTCACGTTGAGTCCGATTCATAGAGACCCTGTAGGACAGCACAACTATAAATAACTCTGCCCTAAAAATTCACATAAAGGTTTTTGTATAAATATAGTCTTTATTTTAATAGGGTACATAATTTAACATTAGGACTGGTGAATCATATAGCATTGAAGTTTGTGCAGAACTGCCAAGCTGTACAGAAATTGTCTGTACAATTTATCATCTCATATAAGCAAGTAATGTGTGAAAGTTTCAAATGCTTCACCTCTTTTCCAAATCAAAACCAAAGCCACTGCTGTCGAGTCAATTCTGACTCGTCAAGACCCTGTAGACAGAGTAGAACTGCCATATAGAGTTTCCAAGGAGGGTTTGGGCGTTTGAAATGTCCACTTTAGGGTTAGCAGCCATAGTAGTTAACCACTACTCCTCCACCAGTTTCTTTAGCAGCTACAGCACTCAACCACTAGGCCAAAAGAATAAAGTTACAATTACTAAAGCAATATTGAGAGGGAGAAGTAAAAGCAAAATTAAATCAATAATCAAAAGATTTGAAAATAGGAAAAAGAAAACAGAAGAATGGCAGATCGGCACCCAAGAAGACTCCGTTAGTGAAATGAAAATTAAAGCTACAAATGGATTCCATAACAGACCTATTTGACAATATATAACAACCTTGTCAGTCCCTTTATATTGTCAAGTAAGCCTGTTACGATGTCTAGTTGTAACTTTGATTTGCATTTCATTAATGCCGTCTTCCAAGATGCCAATCTGCCATCTTTCTGTCTTTTTTTTCGTATTTTCAAATCTTTTGATTATTGATTTATTTTTGCTTTTACTTTTCTCTCTTACTGCTTTAGTGATTTTAGCTTTACCCTGGTGGCATAATGGTTAAGTGCTACAGCTGCTAACCACAAGTTGGGCAATTCAAATCTGCCAGGCACTCCTTAGAAATTCTATGGGATAGTTCTACTCTGTCCTGCAGGGTCATAATGAATGGAAATTGACTTGATGGCAGTGAATTTTATGCCCTACATATTTTTATATGTTGTTTATTTATTGCCACTCATTTAAAAATGTTTTCTCATTTAGCATTACTTTTTAACCTATGGGTTCTTTAGAAATGGGCTGTTAAAATTTCTTAAAAATAGGGGCTTCTGTTGACATATTTTTAATTGATTTCTAGTTTAATTTTATTATGATTTAAGGACTTATGGTGTATAATATGTATTCTTTTAAATTTGTTAAGGTTTCCTTTATGTACTCACATGTGGACTATCTTGGTAAAACTTAAATTTGCAGTTAAGAATTTGTATATTTTACAATTTGGTGGAACATTCCATGAATGCCAGTTTTATCAAATTGACATTATTTTCAGGTTGATTTAAACCTTAATAAATTCTACCTACTGGTTTTACCATTTACTGAGAGAAGTATAATAAATTTTCTAACTATTATTGTAAATCTGTCTATTTTTCCTTTCAGTTCTACTAAATTTCCTTAATATTTTCTAAAATTCTATTGTTAACAGCATATTTAGGAATGTTACCATGTCCTTGTAAACTGGCACTTCATGATCATGCAAAACTTATTGCCAGTGACTTGATTCCAACTCACAAAGATCACATCAGCCTGCAGTATCCCGATTTATTGCTTCCCATAGTCCTTGTTCTGAAGCCTGTTTTGTCTGCTATCACTACAGACATTCAAATTTATTTTGATAACAATTTGTATAGTATGTCTTCCCACACCTTTTCTTTTCAACCTGTAAATGCCTTTCTATATTACGTGTTATACTTTGTTTTGATTTTTTTTTTGACTGTTTATTATTGGATCTTGTTTCATTTTTTGTTTTTCACTCAGCAGGGCAATCTCTGTCTAAACCTTGTTTAGACTATTTACATTTAATAAAAGTAAGGATATGGATGGATTAAAATATATTTCTTATTGTTTCGTATATTCCTTGCTTCTTCTTTGGACTTTTTGTGAGCTAATTCAGTATTTTTTTTTAATAAATACAGTTTCCTCACACTTGTAATTAATACATGTCAAAAAATGTTTAGTCATCCAAGACTTCTTAATATATGTCTTTAATTAATTACAACTTACTTTCAAATATCATACCACTTCACGAATAGTGAAAGTTTCTTACAATAGCTTACTACCAATTTTCTTCTCCTATCCTTTGTGCTATTTCATGTAGTTTGCTTTCAATATATTTTATTATACAGCTGCCCTGACATGTACCAGCAGTATCCCAACACCCTGACACCTCCTTTAGTAAACCAAGACTCTCAGTTTCTTCTGACTCCCAACATCTTTCAGTGTCCTGCTTCATTCTTTCTCTTCTCTTTACATATCGACTTGCTGATTTAACAAACAGTACTAGTGTTGAGTACAGTAGAGTTCTTTCTGACTCATAGCAATGCTGTGTACAACAGAAACACTGCCCAATCCTGTGCTGTCCTCACAATGTTTCAGCCCATAATTGCAACCACTGTGTCAGTTCATCTTGTTGAGGGTCTTCCTCTTTTTTGTGGACTGTCTGCTTTACCAACCACATCATTCTCCAGAGACTGATCCTTCCTGCTAACATGTCCAGGTATGTTCTATTCAAATGATTGCTTTTTTGTCTACGTTCTCATTCCTCATGAACACAATAAGGTGTTTTGGAATTCTCGTTTTTTGATATCATGTTGTATATTAAATATACCTTTTTCACTATTTATTCTGTGACTTGGAAAATAATGACCATGAGCTTGACTTAGGCCAAGACTGTCTTTATCTTCTGACCTTTGCAAGCCACAGATCTGTACTTTGTGGTTCAAGCTCAAGGGATTACTATTAGTTAGAACTCTGTATCTATAAAGCTCAAGAAAGGCTGAATGCACGCACTTTCATGAATAATTGAAGATCTCTCTTGGGAGAAAAAAAATGGAGAAAATTCAGTTGGCCTCATGGGTAAATGTTTTCTGAAAGAAGCCCGTATTTTCCCCATAAATGAATGGCGTTGGTACTACTGAATGTCTTAGATATAGAACTTGAGTAAAAGGCCGTAAGTCTCCTGCTGAAACTTAAGTCATATACAAACATGACCTAAAAATTTTCCACAGATATATTCAAAGAACATCTTCATAGCTTACCCACCAATTTCATTCCCAGAGATCCTGGGATCAGTTTACGAAACGCTTCACTTGGGAAACCACTGAATTATGTGTTCCCCCAGAACTCTGTTGTGGTAAATGTGCCTGTCATTCTGCTAACAGTTAAGCACCTCTATTGCTCCCAGACCTCAGGATTCCACTATCCAGATAGAAATTGCTGAGCCCAACTCCATAACTGCATATTTCACCAGCATCCCCAGCTTACAAAGGGATAGCCATAAAACAGTTTCCAAGAAGGCTTAGGAAGAAAGTATGTCCTCTAGACTTCTCTCTGGAGTTAAAATTAGGAACTGGTGATAAGTTGGCACATAATACATTCATTTCAACATTCCACGAAACTTTGGACACCTTCCCATTCCAGTATCTTAATTTCTTTGATTGTAGGCCTCCCTTCAATTAACCACCCTCTCATTGACTGCTAAACCAGCACAATCTGAATGTGGAGTTAGTGCATTTCATGTCAGTGCGTGCATACATTTGTTGTTGTTGTTAGTTGCTGTAGATGGGATGACATGCTGCTTGGTCCTGTACCAGCCTCATAATCGCTGCTATGTTTGAATTCATAATTTCACCCACCATATCAATTCATCTGATTGAGAATTTTCCTTTCTTGCTGACCTGCTTGACCAAGCATGATGCCCTTCTCCAGGTACAGGTCCCTCCTGAAAACTTGTCTGAAATAAGCAAGAGGAAGTCTCACCATCCTTCCTGCTAAGCAACATCCCACCTGTCCTTCTTCAGGATACATTTGTCCATTTTGGAGACAGTCCATAGTATAGTCAATATTTTTCGCCCACACGGTAATTCAGATGTATCAATTCTTTTTTCTGTTTTGTTTTTTTTTGTTTTTTTTTTTTTTGGTCTGCTTTATTCATTGTCCAGTTTTCACAGGTATTTGGAATGACTGAAAATACAGTGAAATACCATGGCTTGGATCAGGTTCATCTCAGTCCTAGCAGTGACTTCTTTGCTTTTTAATACTTTAAAGAGGTGTTTTGCAGTGGATTTGCCCATTGTAACACATCTTTCGATTCCTTGACAGGTGCTTCCATGGACGCATGAACGTTGCCTGGGCTCGAAGTAAAGTGCAATCCTTGACAACTTCCATATTTCATCCCACCCTGATTTTATGTTTTATGCTTCTTTATTGTAGCAACCTAGCAGTCCCTCTCATTCATGCTTACTAAACCTTGAATGATAGATTTGGCTTAATCCTACAGTTCTCTCAGTGACTAGACTATTTCCTTGGACTTCTTTGTGTGAATGTTGATAGTTCTTCTTATGGGCCTATTGTCATGAATGGTTGTTGAAGTGAGACCTGAGAATGATTTCCATCCCCTTGAAAGGTAAATTCTCTAGTTTAAGTCTGAAGTAGAAGTGTCTTCTATTAGCAAGAAACTTTCAGATGGATTTAGTGGTTTAAAATTTGTAGCTTTATCTGATGTTCTCATTCAATGCCTCCTGACTTTTTCCCAGTGCTGGTCATTCTTAATCTATGATGTTTAAGAGACTTGTACATTTAATTAGTTCTGTAGTTCTACTGTGGTTAAAATCAGACCTTGCCGTTACCCTATGGCTGTAGAAGATAAAGAATTCTTCAAAACCACTTTTTTTTTTTTTTTAATTTTACATCTGAGCCTAGAAATTGGCAGCTGTCATGCACTGAATTTTGTGAGTATCAAATTAGTTGGACCATGAGTCTCACTGTCTTTTGGTTGTCCATCATTTTGTGATTGTTATTATTATGTTAAAGAGGATTATGGTACAATTGTAATTACTCTTACCTAGGTCACATTTCTGATCTAAAGTAAAGGGACTTTCCCTGAGGTGTGGCTAGCACTCCCTTTTATCTCTCAAGGGATAAAAAGAAAAGGACAGGAGTAGAGAGTGAGGAACCTCTTGGCATGAAGAAAGCAGTGCCAGGAGCATAGCATGTCCTTTGGACCCATGGTCCCTGTGCAAAGGAGCTCCTAGTCTGCGTGAGAAGGCCAGCAGACAGAAAGCCTTTCCCTGGGGCTGACATCTTGAATTTGGCTTCTAACTTACTTATTGTGGGAAAATAAACTTTTCTTTGTTAAAGCCATTGTCTTGTGGTATTTCTGTTACAGCAGCACTGGATGACTAAAAGAACACTCAAGAAAATCAGTTTTTCATTGTATCTGCACTGAAAAATCTTTTAAGGTGCTATCCCATTCTATATAGTCTTTGTGACCTCTGTTGTCACAATAACTATAAAGTGTCAGAGACACTTGATCTCAAAGCTTTGCCTTCCATCTCCACTTCCTCTTTTTTTCCTTGCTGGTGATTCTTTTTGCTCCTAAAGTGCCAACCATTGCTCATTATCTTGCCCACCCTGGCAAGGAAGTTATACATGTGCTTCTAAAATATGTGAACAAATGAAGCCCTAAATTGTAATTTTAAGATTCTTTCCTGGGGCTACTGCTGGTACCAATTACTCTTTTAGTCAGGAAACAGATGGAACACCCTAATGGTATAATTAAGGAAAGTTTCATATGTGCACCATTTTGGGTTGAGAAAACCAACAAGGGATCATGAATCACCTTTGGACTAGCAAGCAGGGGTGAGCTCTGACCATCATTTTAGGCTTGAAGTAACAAAAGAAAGGAACAATAATTAGAGTATGGAGAGAGCCATTGCTGTCCTATAACAAGAACACAACACATGCCAAACTACTGCGTGGTAGAAGGTAGCGGAGGGATTGAACATCCTGATCTCTAGCCTCTCACTCTGATCTTCTGTTAGTGGCTACCATTGGCTGAAATCAATCACACTATAAGAATACAGTCTATTTGTTTGCCATGAACTTAATGATTACTTTTATAAATCTTTCTCCTAATTTTTCACTCTCAGATTTAATTTCACCAAGAAAACCAAAGCAATCAGCAGGACAGTATTCTAGTTCCCCAACATAGTATCAACACACTTCACACTCATGGAATCAAAAGATTCATCCACTGGGGAAATCTACTGCAAAAGGCCTCTTTAAAGTGTTCAAAAGCAAACATGTCATCTTGAAGACTAAAGTGAACCTGACCCAAGTCATGGTGTTTTCAGTTGCCTCATACGCCTGCAGGAAAGTGTAGTGGTGGCTAGTAGTTAATTGTTAGCTCAGCTAACCAAAAGGTCAGCAGTTCAAATCTGCCAGGCCCTCTTTGGAAACTATACGCAACAGTTCTACTTTGTCCTGTAGGGTTGCTATGAGTAAGAATAGACGAGATAGCACGTTGTTGTTTTTGTATACGCTGGCAAAAGCTGAACAGTGAATAAGAGGACCAAAGAAGAACTGAAGTCTTCGAATTCTGGTGTTAGAGAAAAATATCGAATATATCATGAACTGCCGTAAGAATGAACAAATGTGTCTTAGAAGAAGTACAATCAGAATGCTGCTTGAAAGCAAGAGTGGTGAGACTATATCTCACATCCTTTGGTCATGTTATCAGGCTAGACTAGTCTCTGTAGAAGGACATCATGTGTGCAAAAGTAGCCCACAAATTAAAAAAAAAAAAAGCCCAGTGCAGTGAAGTCAATTCCAGCTCGTAATGAGTTGATAGGATTGAGTAGAACTGCTCCATAGAGTTCCAAGGAGTACCTGGTGTATTTGAACTGCCAAACTTTTGATTTGGAGAAGTAGCACTCAATCACTATGCCACCAGGATTTTTTGGTAGAGTATTGACAGAAACAGCAAGACACTCAATGAGAGGGATTGACACAGGGGCTACAAAAAAGGTTTCAAGCCTAACAACAGTTGAGGCCACGGTGCAGGACCAGGCAGTGTTTTGTTCTGCAGCACATGGGGTCACTACGAGTCAGAGCTATCTTGATGATATCTAACAACAAGAAGGTATCTGTATCCGCACCGGATGGTTAAAGAAGCCTCTGCTCTTGTTTCCACACCAATTTCTGTGTTTTCATATAGTCTGTCTTTTTACTTCTCTTGCACTATATACCTTTTACCTGCTCAAACACCTCTCTCCAGAAATTCTGTCTGCTTTTTCCCACATCAGTGTTTCTTTTTTCCTATATTACTGCCATCAGTATAATTATATGCTTTTATTTTTTCCCACTATAAGAAATGTATGTACATTTCATGGTCCTTCCCTTTCCAACAACCACAGCTACCACATTTACTTTCTCCTTTTTACAGAAAAAACTCCAGATGATTTTAATATTCATTGTTCCCAGAACTTTTCCTACTATTATTCCTTAAGTTCCCTTAAGTTGGCTTTCACCTTCAAGCCTCTGATGAAGCTTGTGAGTTCACTAATGACATATTTTTTATATCAAAGGATTAAATTTCAGTCACCTTACTTGTCTCGTTCATAGCAGCTGGCAGAGGTAATTACTGTCTCCTTAATACAATTTTTGTGCTTGGATAACAGGATATTGGAAACTCTGATGGTGGATACTACACACTGCTGGTTTTCCACCTTTCTCTATAATCATTCCTTCTTAATATCCTTTGTTGGTTTCTCATCTTCTTCCCAATTTCTTAATGCTGGATTGCTCCAAGGTCAATACTTTTTTCCTCTTTCCCTAATTCTCTATACTCCTTTAGTGATCTTATCGGTTGTAAAGACTATAAAGAACATCTATATGTTAATGACTTTCAAAAAAAGAATCAGAAATTCAGTTATCCCTGCTAATTTCTAAATTTATGTATCCAACTGCTTTCATATCTCCCTACTTCCATGTTTAGTGTCTTACTAAGCTTTCTTTCAAAATTCCTCCCCTCTCTGTCTTCCCTTGCTGAGCTAATGTCAACTTTACTGTTGCCCAGGTAAAAATTTATAGCCTTTTTTTTTTTTTTTGACTCTTCCCTTTCTCTCATACTAGTAATACAAATAACTTTGGCTTTCCTTTCAAAATACATACAGAATCTCAGTCCTTCAAGGACCATTAAAACCATCCAACATGAACTGCTATCCTCTCTTGCCTGAGTTCCTTCAAAGTTCTCTTTGACTTTACCTTTACTTTTTAATTTTTTTTTCCTCCACAGAGAAGCCAGAGTGTCTATTTTAAACCTTGAAATACTCGTTCTCCACTCTGCTGAAAGAAAACTCATTGTGCTTAGGTTTGCTTGGGAACCTCATTACTTCTTTCTTTATCTTATTCTACTCAATTCTTCACTCCTTTGCTGTTAACCTGCCCTCTTGTGAGTTCTAGAATACCCTTAGTATAAGTCTGTCTTAGAGTCTTTGCATTAGTTGTCCTCTCTTCCTGGAATGTTCTTTGTTCAGGTTTTGTTTCTGCTTACTCCCTTACCTCAAGTATTGACTCAGCATTCACCTTTTAAAAGTGATTTAGCCTAGCCAGTCGGTTAGATGCTATATCCTTTCCCATCCTTTACCTCCCAGCAATCCTGAGCCACCTAAATCTTTTCTACTTTTTCTCTTCATTCAATCACACTTACCATCTTCCATCATGCTATTTAATATATATGTACCATTCTTTAACATTGATATATTTACTAATTATCTGTATTGTTTATTGTCAGTTTTTCTCCTTAAATGCAAATTCTATGAACAATTGAAATGCATTCCCAATTTTTTCACTGATGTATCCTGCGCAGCTATCACGCAATAGATAACCAATAAATATTGAAAGAATAAACAATTTCTGTAAGATATCTTGGGCTCAAGAGTTGAAGCAATAAAAGTGTGAATACCAGTAAATGACATCACTTAGGTATTCACTGTTTCCTGCCTCCCACATGCAACAGCATATATCATTCTTCTGACGTATTGCATCTGCTTAAAACAAGCAATAAAAGGACAAAAAATATTTAAATTCAAAATACTTTGGGCTCTCACTTTGACTATTAAATGTACACTGGTTAAATTTTTAGCCTTAATTCTTTTTCACCCACCCATGTAATTCTAGAGAGAGGAGAAACTTTGGTTAAAGGACAAAACTGGAGAATAATGGCAGCTGTCTACACAGAGTACCCTTGAAAATATGTAAAACTTTATTTAAATGGTTCATTTTTGCTGTTGTTTTTGGCCACAAATATTAATGTAAAAATTTTACAAGGGACAATTGGTTGCAATGATTATCTATAAGGTCAGTTCTGAAGATTTTCATTTGATAGCATATTCTATGGAGCAGCACTTGGCTGGCATGGAGCAAGACCTGCTACTAAATAATGAGAAAAACTTCAGTATCCTAAAGTAATCATTACTAAGTTGAGATTCTGGTACAGATGTAACCATCTTTCTTCTGATCTTTTCCTTTGTCATGCTCTTCAACAATTTCTTGCTATTGTTAATATAACGTGTAAGCTTATTGACACGTTTTACAAAGCTTTTTTGGCCAAAGCACTTACCTATATTTCCATCCTTGTCTCCTGCTTGCCTTTCTCCCTTGCACTCTTTCCTTCAGCAGCCATGATCTTCTAAATAACGCAGTATTCCTCTTTATCTTAGGGCCTTCCTGAGCTTTTACGCAGATGACGGAAGGCCCTAAGATAAAGAGGCACATTGCAGTTTTTAAAGACCCTGATGGCATAGTGGTTAAATGCTACAGCTACTAACCAAATGGCTGGAAATTTAAATCCACTAGGTGCCCCTTGGCAGCTCTATAGGGCAGTTCCACTCTCTGTTATATCATTACTATGGGTTGCCATTTACTCCACGACAGTAAGAGGTTTTCAGGGACTCTATTTCCACAAATTTTTGTCTAGTTAATCTTTACTCGTTCTTTTGATTTAAATTCAAATGTGTCTTCTTTAGGAAAGACTTTTAGGACCACCAGCTGTGTCAGTTACCCATGCTATGTTCTCTTTTTTAAAAAAAAAAAAAAATTATGTAATATAACTGAGTGAAAATGTACATTCCCGTATAAATTTACATGCCCACCTATATGCAGCTTCCACTGCTCTCCCTGCCCGGTGACAGCACACTGTTCCTCTCTGCTCCATACATGTCTCATTCTCCCAACAGTCTCTTTTTTCCCTCCTCTTCACCCACTCTCCTTCCTCCAGCCAGAGGTCAGCAGGATGACATCCTATAGATGTATAGAACCATAAAGTGCATCCAATATATGGTCACTCTGCATCGCCAAGTCCAATAAATTCCTGTCTGAAGCGTGGACCTTTGTTATGATTTATGGCCAAGGGCAGCATCAGGGCGAGGGGCCATGCTCCCAGGGGAAACCCCGAAACCACTGGACCATCAGTCGAGGTCTTTTAGTGGGGATCTCAGGGTGCACCCCATTTTATTCTTGTGTTGCCAGTGAGACTCAACTTAGTGAGCTCCATCGTGGCTATCACTGGTGGTGGTTGGGCACCATCCAGTTCTTCCGGTCCCAAGTTGATGTAGGCACCCACTGCTGTGGGTCTCTTTGTCTTCTGGGTTGTCTTTCCCCCATGTCATTTTGGTCCTCGATGAGCATCCGTTCCTGCTGAGTTGGGACCATTTGCTGTGCCCTCAGATGGCAGCTTGGCAGCTTTTAAGACCCCAGATGCCACTCACGAACACGGGGTGCAGAGAGCGCTCTTAGTAAAACGCTAGTTGTGCCAATTTGCCTCGCTTTCCTCTAAGAGCATGGTCCCCCGCCCCACTCCACAGCTACTCTATCCTTGCAATATTGGGTTAAGATGGAAGGAGTACTCATGTTATGTTTAAGTCCACTTAATATTGTTCTTGTTTCTAATGTGTGCTGTCACCGATTTCACCCAACCAGTTACCTAGCAACTATCTAATCTAAACCCTCCCCTTGTCCCCTCCCTTGCAGCTGTCAAAGAGTCTTTTCTTCTATACACAAGTCTGCTTTTGAGATCTTATCGTAGAGGTCTCATACAATATTTGTCCTTTTGTTGCTGACTGCTTTCACTCAACATAATGTATTCCAGTTGAAGCCAGGTCATGAGATGTTTCCTGGAGTCATCCTTGTTCTTTATCATTGTGTACTGCTCCATTGAGTATATATAGCATAGTTTACCTATCCATTCTTCTGTTGTTGGGCATCTGGTTTGATTCCATCTTTTTGCTATCGTGGACTGTGCTGCGATAAACATTCTGGTGCATGTGTCTGTTGGTGTGAAAGGCCTTGATTCTGTAGGATATATTCCAAGTAATGGAATTACTGGGTCAAATGGTATATCAATATCCATCTTTTTAAGGAAGTGCCAGATTGCTTTCCAAAGAGGTTGGACCATTTTGCAACCCCACCAACAGTATAGGAGGGTTCCACTTTCTCCATAGCCTCTCCAGCATTTGTTGTTTTGTGTTTTTTGGATCATGGCCACCCTTGTTGGGGTGAGATGGTATCTCATTGTCGTCTTGATTTGAATTTCTTTAATAACTAAAGATCGCAAACATGTCCGCATGTGTTTTTTGGCTGCTTGGATCTCCTCTTTAGTGAAATGTCTGTCCATCTCCTTTGCCCATCACTTAATTGGATGATTTGTCTTCTTCTTGTTGATATTTTGTAGTATCTTATAGATTATGGAGATCAGGCGTTGGTCTGACATAGAGTTGCCAAATATTTTTTCCCGTTCTGTAGGTGTTCTTTTAATTCTATTAATAAAGTCTTTGGATGAGCAAAAGTGTTTGATTCTTAATAGTTCCATTTATCTATTTTCTCTTCTGATGATTGTGTTTTGTTTGACAGATTTTGGAGTCTGTCCACATTGTGTATTAAAACTTCCATTGTTGTTCCTACCTTTTCTTGTATGAGCTTTATCGTTTTAGGTTTGATATTTAGGTCTTTTATCCAGTTGGAGTTGGTTTTTGTATAAAGTGTAAGATATGGATCTTGTTTCAGTTTCTTGCAGATGGATAACAAATTTTGACAGCACCATTTGCTGAAGATAAAGTTTTTACCTCAGTTTAATGTCTTAGGGCCTTTGTCAAATATCAGCTGTTCATAGGCAGATGGTGTCATCTCTGGGATCTCAGTTCTGTTCCACTGATTGATCTGTCTGTTGTTATACCAATACCAGGCTGTTTTGACCACTGTGGCAGTGTAATATGTTCTAAAGTCAGGTAATGAGAGGCCTCCCTGTGATCTTCTTCTTTAGGAGTACCTTGCTTAACAAACAAAATTGGTGATTTGTTTCTCCGTCTCATTAAAAAATGTTGCTGGAATTTGTATTGGGATTGCATTATATAAATAGATTGCTTTGGGTAAAATAGACATTTTCACAATGTTAAGTCTTCCTATCCATGAGCAGGATAGGTTTTTCCATTTATCTAAGTCTCTCTTAGTTTCTTGTAGTAAGGGCTTGTAGTTCTCTTTGTAAAGGTCTGTTATGTCTCTGGTTAGATTAATTCCTAGGTACTTTATCTTCTTAATAGTATCAAATAGTATCAAATCAAATAGTATTGATTTGATAATTTCTTCCTTAACAGTCTCGTTGTTGGTATAAAGGAATACTACTGATTTACTTATGTTTATCTTGTATCCTGAGACTTTTCTGAACTCTTCTATCAGTTTGAGTAGTTTACTTATACAGTCCTTGGGATTCTCTGCATATAAAATCATATCATCTGCAAACAGGGAGATTTTAACTTCCTCTTTGCCGATGCACATGTGCTTTATTTCTTGGTCTTGTCTAATTGCTCTGGCTAAAACTTCTAGCACTATGTTGAATAGAAGAGGTGAGAGCGGGCATCCTTGTCCAGTTCCTGATCTCAAGAGAAAGTCTTTCAGTCTCTCTCCATTCAGGATGACGTGGGCAATTGGCTTTGTATAAATGGCCCTTATTGTGTTGAGGAATTTGCCATCTATGCCCCATTTTGCTAAGAGTTTTAGCATGAATCGGTGTTGGACTTTATCAAATGCCTTTTCTGCATCAATGGACAAAATCAGGTTATCCTTGTCTTTGTGTTATTTATGTGGTTAATCACATTAATTGTTATTCTGATGTTGAACCAGCCTTGCATCCCTGGTATGAATCCCACTTGGTCATGATAGATTATTTTCTTGATATGTTGTTGTATTCAATTGGCAAGAATTTTGTGGAAGATTTTTGCATCTAGATTCATGAATGATATCAGTCTGTAGTTCTCTTTCTTTGTTGGGTCTTTCCCTGACTTAGGTATCAGGGTTATGCTGGAGTTTGGGAGTACTCCATCCCTTTCTATACTGTGAAATAGTCTCAGTAGTACTGGAGATAAGTCTTCTCTAAATGCCTGGTAGAATTCTTCAGTGAAACCATCTGGACCCGGACTTTTTTTGGTTGGCAGTGTTTTGGTGACTTTTTCAATCTCTTGCTTTGTGATGGATTTATTAAGTTGTTCAGCTTCACGTTGTGATAATTTGGGTAGGTGGTATGAGTCAAGGAATCGGTCCATTCCCCCAGGTTTTCAAATTTGTTAGAGTACAGTCTTTCATAGTATTCTGTTATTATATTTTTGATTTCTGTTGCATCTGTGATAACAACCTCCCTCTCATTTCTAATTTGGGTTATTTGTCTCCTTTCCTGCTTTTCTTTAGTAAGTTTAGCCAGTGGTTTGTCAGTTTTGCTGATCTTCTCAAAAGACTAGTTTTTCGTCTTTTCAATTTGTTCAATTGTTTTTCTATTCTCTAATTCATTTAGCTCTGCTCTAATCTTTATGATCTCGTTTCTTGTGGTGCCTGAGGTGTTCCTCTGTTGTTCTCCTTCTACTTGTTCAAGCTGTAGGGTTAGTTCCTTGATTTGGTTTCTTTCTTCCTTCCAGATGTGTGCATTTATGGAGATAAACAGACCTCTGAGCACTGCTTTGGCTGTATCCCATACGTTCTGGTAGAAGTGTTTTCGTTCTCATTGGAATCCATGAATTTCTTTAATTCATCCTTGATTTCCTCTATAACCCATGTTTTTTTGAGCAAGATGTTGTTCAGTTTCCAAGAGTTCCACTTTCTATCTATGTTTTTTCTGCTATTGATTTCAACTTTGATGGCTTTATGATCTGAGAAGATGCTTTGCAGTAATTCAATGGTATGGATTTTGTTGAGCATTGCATTATGGCCTATCACGTGGTCAATTCTGGAGAATGTTCCATGTGCACTGGAGAAGAAGGTGTCATTATCTGCTGATAGGTGGAAAGTTCTGTATATATCAATGAGGTTTAGTTGGTTAATTGTGACAATGAGGTCTTCTGTATCTTTACTGAGCTTTTTTCTAGATGATCTGTCTAGTATTGAGAGTGGAGTGTTGAAGTCTCCCACTATTATTTTGGAGTCATGTAACTCTCTTTTGAGTGTAGTCAGTGTTTCTTCAACGTATTTAGGTGCTCTGATATTAGGTGCATAAATATTTAATATAGTTAAGTCTTGCTTGTGTACTGAACCTTTCAGCAATAAATAGTGACCATCTTTGTCCATGATGGTGGATTTGACATTAAAATTGTTTTTGTCTGAGATTAGAATTGCCACCCCTGCTCTTCTTTGTTCATTATTAGCTTGATATATATTCTTCCAACCTTTAATTTTCAGTTTGTTCCTATCTTTAGGTCTCAAGTGAGTTTCTTGTAGACAACGTATGGATGAGTCATGTCTTGTGATCCAAGATGTCACTCGATGTCTCTTTACTGGAGCATTCAGTCCACTCACATTCAATGTAATTATTGATAGGTATGTGTTCAGTGCTGCCATTGTGATCTGTTTATTTTTATGTTGATGTTTTCTCTGTTGTTCTTATTAGTCTGTTCTGGGACGTTCTTTTTTGTGAGTTGATTTTTCACCTTTTTCAGAGCTGGTTTTGTGGTTGTTGAAACTCCTGTGTTACATTGCTTGACATGGTATGATACATCTTTGTTGTGCTTTACAGCCTCCCCTATGATCCCCCTTAATAAACGATATATAAACCCAATTTTAATTACTACCAGTCTTGTCATCTTCCTCTCCATCTGGAAGGACTATAACAACTGTAGTACATCCCTCTTTTTAATATGATGACACCATAGTTTTCATGATGATCACTGGATTGCTTCTTTCCTTATCAAAGCTGTGATTGGCTTTGGAGCCTTCCCTAACTGAGTAGAGTTTTGAATAGTAAAGTCGTTCTAAAATATAAAGTTAGTGGTTTTCTTCTTCTAAGCCAGAGCCAAGAACTTCTTTCAGTATTTCTTGTAGTTTGCGTTTGGTTTTTACAAAGTGTCTGAGTTTCTGTTTATCTGGGAATGTCTTAATTTCATTTTCATATTTGAAAGATAGTTTTGCAGGATATATAATTCTTGGTTGGAAGTTCTTCTCCTTCAAGGCTTTGAATGTGTCATGCCACTGTCTCCGTGCCAGCATGGTTTCTGCTGAGAAATATGAAGACAGCCTACAGGGTTTCCCTCTGAATGTTAGCTTTGCTTTGAGTTTTACTGCCTTTAAGAGTTGCTGCTTATGTTTCATTTTGTTGAGCTGATTATAACATGTCTTGGAGTCTTTCTTTTGGGATCTATATTGGGTGGCGTACGATATGCATCTGAGATGTCTATATTCTCTTCCTTCATGATTTCGGGGAAGTTTTCTGTCAGCAGCTGAGCAACGCTACTCTCTGTGTTCTCAGATGTCTTACTCTGTTCAGGGACTCCAATTAATCGAAGGTTGTTCCTCTTAATAGAGTCCCACATGCTTCTTAATGTTTCTTCATTTTTTTTGTTTCTTTTTTCTGATTTCTGCTCATAGATGCTGGCCTCAGTAGCTCTGTCTTCCAAGTCAGAAATTCTTTTTTCCGTTTGTTCCATTCTGTTTTCTTGGCTTTGCATGGAAGTTTCTGTGTCTTTGATTTTCTTCTTGATCTGTTGGATTTCAGAGTACTGGTGTTCCATCAGATCGAACATCTTGCTTAATTTTTCATTTTGTTCTCCTGAATTTTGTATAAGGTCTAGAAAGGCTCTGTATATAATCATTTTGTATTCACTTTCTCATACTATCATGAAAGTTTCTTCATCTGGAAAACTCCTTGGTTGCTTTGCTTGGGAGCCTTCTGAAGCCATGGCTGATTTCTTGTATGCCACAAATGTCTGTTGCTTTTTGGGACCCATGTGAGTATGTAGAGGCTGGAAGAGGTACTGTGAGGATGGACTGCAGATGTTTCTGTAGGCTGTCTTAAAATGTAAAGCAAAAGTTATCTGACCACTTCACAAGTTAGTTAGGTTTTCAGGTGTAGAGGTCCCACTTCTCAACTGGCAAAGTAAGTGTCACTATATCCAACCCCAGATGATACAAACTAGTTTAGAATACAGCAATGCTACTACCGTGTTGGCCTCTGCTGACAGGGCCAATGACACTGTGCAGAGTACTGCTTTTCTGATAGAAAAGTGCTCTCCTGTGGGCAGGCTCTGGCTCCCAAGCTAAGAATTAGGTCCAGTTGCGGCCACCGTATTCACGATGGTGTCCTCCACACAGGCAGCAGATAGACGGGCTAAAGACGCCGAGAGGTAGTGATTCCTCTGATTCTGTTGCAGGACCCCCAAAGCAGGTGGCTCTGGGTAAATTACTGCTTTTCTGTCGAAGAAGCACTGTCCTATTTGCAGGTGCTGGCTCCCAGGCTAAGACTGAGGTCCTGCTAGAATCTCCGTATCCAACACGGTGTCGTGCACACTGGCTGCGAAGCTCCGTACAAACCCCGCCGAGGCAGATATAAAACTAAAGGCTCAAAGTGTCTAGATTAACAGAGTCCAACCCTGGCTCTCAAAATATAGGAATTTCTCCTGCCTGTCCCCCTAGCAGCGTGTCTGAGTCCAGCCACCAGGCAAGACCCAGCTCTGCCCACCAGCCAAGACAGAGGAAAAAAAAGAGTCAAACTGGTGCGTTTACCTTCTGTCCGTGAGAGCCAGGGCTAGCCAGGAGCGGGAGTCAGCGAAAGACAGGAGGTTTTTCGCTGAATGGTATGAAGTCCCAATTAACAGCTCTGTGCCGTGTCCTGGGCTGATTAGGTGACCAGAAGGCTCCGTTTGATTATCAGTTCAGGTCTTGGTTTCCAGAGGGATAGAAGGAGACATGGGCTTAGTCCGCCATCTTGACTCCACCCCCATGCTATGTTCTCTTAATGCAGCTTCTACATTGCTTTCAAAAGTTCTATGCATTACAAAAGTATATATTTATTTGTGTGGTTATGTGACTTAATTTTCCTTTTCCAAATGTCAATATGTCATATAAAGTTTTATTAATTAAGTCAAGAGCCAACAATAAAAGGTTAACCACTGGAGCGGAATAGTCAAGAAATAGACTCACCCATAAATATTCACCTGAAGCCTGGCAAAGGTGACATTGCAGTGCTTGGAGGAATTTCGATAAATGATGTTCACTCCATTTTATGGGGGAAAAACTATCTAATTTCCAATTTCAATACCTTATGAAGAAATCAATTACAGATTGACACAGAAACAAAAACAACAACAAAGAAAATTTAAAATGCCTCAGATAGGTTTCCTGTCTTCCATGGCCCCACTGGGTGCATTGGAATGGCCAACTTTTAGATGTGTGGTCAAGCACAGACACTTTGTGCCACAAGGGACCTAAAAGGTAGATAGAAGATCTGAACATGAAAGGTAAAACCATAAAGTTATAGAAATACTAACAGAAGAACATTTTTATGAGGTGAACGATAACTTTTTCAAACAAAATACAGAAAGTGCTAACCATACCTTGAAAAAAATGATAAATTTGAGCTGTGAATCAGAACTCAACTTTAACAGTATGAAAAGAAGTTCACAGAATAGGAGAATATATTCGCTATATTCAGCTGTTGTTGTTAGACACCAGTAAGTCAGCTACAACTCATAGCAACTCTGTGTACGACAGAATGAAATGTTGCCCTGTCCGGCACTACCATAGCTGTTCAGTCTGAACCCCTGTTGCGGGCACTATGTCAGTCTGTCTCATCAAGAGCTTTCTTTTTTTTTGCTGACCCTCTACCAAGTATGATGTTCTTTTCCTGAGATTAATCACTTCTGATACCATGTCCAAAATATGCGCAGTGAAGTCTCACCATACTGCCTTCTAGGAAGCTTTCTGACTGTCCTTCTTTCAAGACAAATTTGTTCATTCTTCTAGCAGTCCATGTTACAGTCAATATTCTCCACCAAGACCATAATTCAAAGGCAAGAATTCGTCTTAAGTCTTTTTTGTCCACTCTACAGCTTTTGTAAGCATATGAGACAATTGAAAACATTGTGGCTTGGTTGAGGCACAGCTTAATCCTCTAACATCTGTGCTTTTTTATGCTTTAAAGGGATCTTTTATAGCAGACTGGGCTACTGTAATATGGTGCTTGATTTCTTAACTGCTGTTTCTATGAGCATTGATTGGGTATCTAAGTAAGTGAAATCTTTGACAACTGGAATATTTTTTCCACTTACCATGATGTTGCTTACTGGTCCAGTTGTCAGAGTGTTTTTTTTTTTTTTTTTCCTTTGTGTTGATATGTGATACATATTGAAGGCTGTAGTTTGTGATCTTCATCGGCAAATGCTTGGAATCCTTTTCACTTCAGCAGGCAAGGTTGTGTCATCTGTATACAGCAGGTTGTCTTCTTCCAGTCTTGATGGCTCATTCTTCTTCATATAGTCTAGCTACTCCATTTGCTCAGTATACAGATTGAATAAATGTGGTGAAAGGATACAACCCAGATGCACATCTTTCCCGATTTGAAAAGAGACAGCATCCCTTGTACTATTTGAATGACTGTGTCTTGGTCCATACTAGTTTCCCATGAACATACTTAAGTGTTTTGGAATTCTCTCTTTTTTTTTTTTTGGCAGTGTTATTCATAATTCATTATGATTCACACAGTCAAATGCCTTGGCATAGTGAATAAGACGCAAGTAAGCATCTAGCTAGTATTCTCTGCTTTCAGTCAAGATCCATCTGACATCAACAATAGAATCCTTCATTTGATACATCCTCTTTTGAATCTGGCTTGAATTTCTAGCAGTTCCTGTTGATGTATTGCTGCAGTCTCTTGAATTATCTTTAGCAAAATTTTATGTGTGTGTGATTCAGTGATATGGTTCAATAATTTCTGTATTCTCTTGCATTGTCATTCTTTGGAATGGCACAAATACATGGATCTATTCTAGTCAGCTGATCATGTACTTGTTTTCCAAACTTCTCGGCACAGATGATTGGGCATTTCTGCCTCTGCATCCATTTATTGAACTACCTCAGTTTGTATTCCATCGATTCCTGGAGTTCTGGGTTTCATCATTGCCTTCAGTGCAACTTGGACTCCTTCCTTCAGTGCCGCTGGTTCTTGATCACACGCTCTATATCATGAAATGGTTGGACATTGACCAACCTTTTTTGGTTCAGTAACTCTGTATATTCCGCTCATCTTCACCTGATTCTTTCCGTGTTGTTGAATATTTTGCCCATAGAATCCTTCAACATTCCAACAAGAGGCTTGAATTTTTTCTTCTGTTCTTTTATTTTGAGAAATGTTAGGTGTGTTCTTCCCTTTTCATTTTCTGTCTCTAAATCTTTGCACGTTTCATTACAAGATACTTCGTCTTTTCACGTCTCTCTTTGAAACATACTGTTCAACTCTTGTACATTCACTTTAGCTACTCTGCATTCCATAGCAATTTTCAGAATCTCTTCTGCTATCCACTTGTAGGAAACAAAAGATTAAATTCCAAAACATATCAAGTAACCCAAACACTTAATAAGAAAAACACAGTTTATTCAATAGGTGGGTGGAAGCTTTGAACAGCCACTTGCCAAAAATGGATATATGTAAATGTAAGTAAAGACACTCAACTTACATATCAGACAAACATAAATTAACATCAATTCTGATGTAAAAATACAAAAACAAAAGCAAAAAACTGCTTTTGTAAACCTTCATGGCAAAGTATACCAAAGCTTAAGATATGCTTTTCTAATAGATCAGCAGCTTTACCTCTAGGTATATACTTAACAAGATGTTTATATGTTTGTCACAGATGCGTATTTGAATGTTCATACTGGGAGTTATCATGATACCAAAAACTGGCAATTACCCATTGAATAAAATGTTTCATAATTGCAATGGAATGCCTTAAAGTAAGGGAAATGGTTTTCAACTGCATTAAAACAATACGGAAGAATCTCAAAAAAATGTTGATCAAATAAAATCTGTAAGAAAAGAGTACAGACAGCATGATTTCATTGACAGGAAGTACAAAAACATGTACAATTATCCTGTGCTTTGAGAAGTCATGACAGAGGTTAATTTGGGCAGGATTAGTCATACAAAGGAGCTGTGGTGGTGAAGTAGTTAAGAGTTTAGCTGCTAACCAAAAGGTTGACAGTTCAAATTCACCAGCTATTCCTTGGAGGAGAGCTTCTCTGCTCTGTGAAGTTGCTATGATTTGCATCCACCTGAAGCAACTGGTTTGCCTTTTCATTTATAGTCAGAGAAGATAGGCCTTCTGTAGTATTCTTAATGATCTGATTGTTTTTTCTTTTGTTTTTGTTTTGCTCAGAATTGATTATACAAATTTATTTGGTTGTGAAAATTCATGTTGATGTACTTTTATGATATGTGAACCGGTCTGTTATTTCTTAAATGACAATAACAAGTTTTATTAGAAGCGTGAGGAAAAGAGGATTTAACTTTCTCATAAGTACACATAATCTTTCACTTTATACCATATCTCTCTTTTATGCTATTGTATATTCTTTCTATTTGAATAACAAGGCTTTTGTCTTTATTAACAGACAAAGTTCGAATCCAAGATGTGCCCCATTATACACAACTTGTATTATGTAACACAGAGGAAGGGGCACAAGGTATTTAATTTCTGATATTTCCATTGCTGGAATAAAAGCCAGAAGGCTCAGATTTAAATGTTTTTTATTAGAACCAGTTATAGAAAGGAAATACAACCCCATATGTGTCTGAAGTTAATCCTTTCACCAGTCTTTTCAATATAATCAGGACATATAATTTTTCTTTTTTATGCTAAAAATGTATTATTTTTTTCAATTTTATAGTCTTTCAAAAGTCTTCTGCAGTATTTAAAACAAAGGTCTATTTTGGAATGTAGTATACATATTTCTTTGATACAAATTGTGCACTTAATTTCTCAGAACAATCAGTGGACCTTCTTTCAAAAGAAGAAATAATAACCATGGTATTCAAAAACAGAGGTTATTTAAATATATTAGCAAGTGCTTATTATGAATACTGAGATTAGAATTTTCATTTAACATTGCAGCAGTTCGTGTTTCTAGAGATTACAAATGACCACAAAAATATTTGATGCATCAAAACCTCATATTTTTATATCTGTAAAAAATTATTGGTCTATTATAAAATTTAGGAGCTTTATTAGGTCAAATGACAGAAAATCATTATTGAGTTTTTTTTTCTTTTTAATAAAAAGCACATCATTGTTTTCCGATCTCCTTAAGTCAATCAAACGCTTTCTAAGTTTTATATTTTACTCCTGGCTTCTCTCACTTTTTTTCCTGTGATGGTATTTCTTTCTGCCATTGTTCTACAACTGATCATTCTCTATTCAGTTTTTTAGTTCTTATTTATTCTTTGCATCATACTTAAACTAGTTGTGGAAAAAGTTTTTGCTTGTTGTCTGCTTCTCTTTTCCTAAGAAGCAGTCGCAGACACGTGCACGTATGTGCATACATGCACACACATAAACACATACACCACCCATTCATGTACAAGTGCCCACAAGAAAATACACATACCAAGTAAAATAACACAATCCTTTTAACTGTACTACATATTCATCTTTCTTCACCCACATTTCTGACTCACTTATTACTTGTGATTTCCAAACTCATTTAATTTCCACATCTGGCTTCATTTTGAGATATAGAAAACTGGAGAAAGCACCATCCCCATTGTAAAAATTTAATAAAAGTATTGTTTAATTTTAAAATCACCTATTTTATTGAGTCCATGAGATCACAGGGTAATCAGTGCAAAATCTGAGACCCAAGTACCTTTCAGGTAAAACTCAGTAAAAGTACCTACTTAGCAGACACCAAATGGCATGAAAACTGCTAAGTAAAATTCTCTAAGGCTTTTTTAATGAGTAGCTAATGGAGGAATCTGATCATTTGCCTGATCATTGTAAACTTGGTATACTGCAGAAACGTGAGGAGTTACACCTAAAGATCTCAAAAGAAAGATTTGTAGCAGGACCTGAATCTAGGTATCTAATCATTTGTGATGTAAACCTGGAAGAAGGGAAGAACAGCAACTGTGAGAAGACACAACTGTACACGCAGAGCAGTTCTACTCTGCACATGTGGCATTGCTCTGAGTGAGAACTGACTCAGTGGCAACTAACAATAACGCTTATACGGCTTATAGAATAAAAACATTAATTTTTTAAATTGTGCTTTATGTCAAAGTTTACATAGCAAATTATTTCCACATTTATACATAAATTGTTTTGTAACATTGTTTGAAATCCCTGTGATGTGTCAACAGTCTCCTCTTCCCCAACCCGGGTTCCCATTTCCATCCATCAATTTTCCCTGTCATTTCCTGCCTTCTCATTTTCGCCTTTGGATGGTGTGATGGTTAGAATTGTGAGTCAGCTTGACTGAACTATGATTCTCAACGTTTTGGCAACTGTGTAAGTGTCAGAGGTAGGGTCTATTGTGGTTCATCCCTCCCTCCAGCCTTCTGCTTTCTGCCTTCTGCTACTAACTTCCTCTCTGCTCACTTTGCTAAAGTTTTAGCTTGTGGATGCAGCAGTTGCTGCTCTGTTGTCTTATTATCTCTGATACTTGGGATGTGATCTAGCAGCCCTTGGCATTCATTGACCCTCACAATTTGCAACTAAGTGTCCTATTTGTGACCTGCTGATGCTTGGTTCACTGGCCAATGCAGCTCTGTGAATTGCAGAAACTTGCAACATCACTTGCCATCTTGAGATGCAGTGTTCAAAGTAGTCACTTGTCTGTGTCAAGAAATTTGCAGCACAGCTACCTGCCCAGCTGACCAGAAGAGATTCCTTTTTATGCTTATTCCCAAGAAAGGTGACTCAACCAAATGCAGAAATTATCATACAATATCAATAAAGCACACAAGTAAAATTCTACAGAGGTGATTCAAAAGTGGATGCAGCAGTACATTGGTTCAATCTGTAGGCTAAGCAAATAATTTGAGAAGTTGGCCTATAGGAAGAAGAATGGTGAACTAGCATTGGAGGAAGACTCATCAAAAGTTTACATTATGTAGTTGACATAATCTTGCTTCCTGAAAGTGAAGAGAACTTAAAAAACTTTCTGATGAAGATCAAGGACCACAATCTCCATAGGGATTATACCTCAACTTCAAGAAAACAAAAATTCTCACAACTGGATCAATAAACAATATCATATTTAATGCAGAAAAGATTGAGTTTGTCAAGGATTTTATTTTACTTGGATCCAAAATCAATGCCCATGGAATAAGTAGTTAAAAGACACACTGAACTGGGAAAATCTGCTGTAAAAGATCTCTAAAGTGTTGGGAAAAAAAAATGCCACCTTGAAGACTAACGTACACCTGATCCAAGCAGTTGTATTTTCAACTGCATCATATGCGTGAAAAGTTGGACAATGAATAAGGCAGACAGGAGAAGAATTGATGCCTTTGAATTGTGATGTTGGAGTAGAATATTGACTATACCATGGCCTTCCAGAAGGAAGAATAAATCTGTCTTGGAAGAAGGGCAACAAAAGTGCTCTGTAGAAGCAAGAATGGTGAGACTACATCTTACATACCCTGAACGTGTTGTTAAGAGAGATCAATCACTGGAGAAGGACATCATGCTTGATAAGCTGGAGAGTCAGAGAAAAAAAGAAAGACCCTCAACAAGATACACTGACGCAGTGGCTCCAAAATGGGCTTAAGCATACCAATTATGGTGGGCATGGCACATGACCAAGCGATATTTCTTTCTATTATATATGTGCTCACTGTGAGTTAGAACTGACTCCAGGGCACCTAAAACCCTAACAATGTTATTCTACACAAGATGTGTGGCTCTCATCCAAAACTTACTACACATACAAAGAAGCAAAAAAATAAAAATAAAAAATAAAAGGCAATGCATTGTGAAGGGACAAATCAATCAACCGAACAATATTCAGAAATTACAACTACTGAAGATATCAGACATGGAATTTTAAACTAATCTAAGTAATCTGTTAGAGGTTGTAATGTGAAAGGTAGATACCATGCATGAGTAGATGGAAAAATATGAAAAGGAATAAATTGGAAGTATTAGAAATGAAAAAAAAAAACAATAATTCAGGCATTCTCATTTAGCTGATTTAACAGCAAGGAAAAAAAAAACAGTGACATTGAAAGTACATCAGTAGGAATTATCTAATCTAAACTAAAACAGAAAGAGAAAAGAAAATGTATTTAGAAAATAAAAAAGCAGAGAATTCAAGGACTATGAGACAGTTATCACTCTAACATACATATAATTGGGTCCCTAGAAGTATGAGTGTAATAAATAGAAAAAATATTCAAAATGATAATATTGACAGACTTGTTTAAATGTATTTTAAGTCCCACAATTTCAAAATGCTCAAAAAAAAAAGAACAAATTAGATTAAAAAAATTAGAGAAACACATCATATTCAACTGCTGAAAACTCAAATACAGACAGCTGGAGAAATAACACCTTATATACAGAGAAGCATAGGCAAAAACTGCAGGAGAATTCTCATCAGAAACTATGCAACAGAGAATACAATAAAGTGACTTCTTGATAAAGCTTCTTAAAAAAATGTCAACCTTGAACTTAGAACCCTATTATAAGAAAACTCACGAATAGTAGAATTTAGAAAACAATCTGAAGTAGAACATGTTTGCAAAACAAAAATATTTATTAAAATCTAGCATACAGGAGGAAGTTAATTCTTGTTGAACATATAAATCTTGGATCAAAGCTCAACAAAATACTTAGAACCATTGCTATTAACACAAATCACAGGCTTTACTCTTAGGCCACTTTCTCCAGTGTCTATATCAGCACATGGTCATCCTAAAATGCTACGGATAAATGTGCTTTAGGAGTCACTGACTACAACAAGCTACAAATTATAGGTCATATGTATATGCTTCAGGAGCCCTTAGGAGTCATTACCTATAACAAGCCATGAAATTATAGGTTATATGCATATACTTCAGGATCCCTGGTGGTTAAGAACTCAGCTACTAACCAAAAGACTGGCAGTTTGAATCCACTGGCTGCTCTTTGGAAACCCCATGGAGCAGTTCTCCTCTACCCTGTAGGGTTGCTATGAGTCAGAATCAACTCAATGACAATGGATTTGGCTTATGTGTATGTTCCAAGTATTTTTAAGTACTTCCTTCTGAGTATTATATTCAAACGAGTTTATTTTCAGTCAGTATGTTCATTTATCTTTCTTCTGGGATTGTTATCTTCTTAATAATCTTTCCTACATTCTGCTTAGAAGAGAACATATTGTTGTGAGAATTATGGTGAGACAACTTTCTTGGAAAGCTCATAAATTTTCTACTTTTCTTATTCCAAGAGGCAATGAGTCATTGATTGGTTTTGATTTTGGCAAATGCCTGCAACTGTGAAATCAAAATTATAGCTGTAAATATTTCAGTATGCATCTGTAATATTTCTTCAAAACAAAGCAAAGCAAAACAGAGATGATTAAGCATATTCTTTCACTGGAGAAGTTAGTGAGCTGCTGTCAATAATATATTCATACATACTCCAGTCTTAAGAGAAAAGTTATGCAAAAGACACATGACTGAGAAATCAGGTGATCTTCTTCCTTTTGGATCTGGATGTTGACAATTATTTAATTCTTCAGATTTTTTTTTTTCTTCCCCCAAATTTCTGTTGCTAATGTACTTTGAAAGAATAAGGACAGACTTTTTGGAAATATGAGAAAAATACAAACACTCAGATTTTTATGTTAGCAAAGCAGTTTGAGATGTGGAATGGATATACATATCAATTTGGGGGTCGCTAAGACCAGATGTGCATTTTAGTTCTCTATAATTTCTACATGCTTTCACTGAATTCTTAAAAATAATGTTGCTGGGGGGGGAAGACTATTTCTCTATAAAGAAAGCAGCTGCTATTCCTTTCTAACTTTTTCTCCATCAATGCTAGAATTTTTAAACTTTGCTAGGCTACAGAAGGTCTGATGATGAGATGAAATAAAAGAATTGATAATGGCAGCAGTGTAACTGTATTCTGTGTTTGTTGCATTAACCTTAGCTTCTCTATGTTGCTGCAGTCGCTACTTGTGATCAAGTCGACTCCAACTCATGGTGACCCCACGTGTGAAGGACAAAACTGTGCCACAGGGTTCTCAAGCTTTAACTTTTCAAAAGCAGATCTTTAAGTCCATCTTCTCGTGTGCCTCTGAACTCAAACCCAGTGCCATCCGGTCGATTTCAATTCACAGCAACCCTATAGGACAGAGTATAACTGTTCCACAGAGTTTCCAAGAAGTGCCTGGCAAATCTGAACTGCTAAACTTTTGGTTAGCAAATGTAGCACTTAACCACAACTCTACCAGGGTTTTCACTAGATAGCTCTAGGTGAGTTTAAATAATCAATCTTTTGGCTACTAGTAGAGTACTTAACAATGTGCACAACCCAGACACTCCTTAGATTCTCTATAACCTAGGTGATAGCTACAAAATGGGGGAAATTTTCACAGTATCTATGTATCTCAACATTCATCTTCAACAATTCTTGCAGATTACCTTGTAGATAGTTACTTAAATATCTTAATTTACTCCATGCCAGGAAATAAAAGCAACAAATACTCTTTATGCTTGCTAAATCTATATGAAATGTTCAAGTTTTGAAAAGGTAAGTGGCTCTTTTCAAGACTTTTGTAAATCAGAAATGGTATCAGTAATCAGTTGAATGTTCTGACCAAAATGTCATAATCACTGAATCTAAGATAATTTCATGAACTGTAAAAAAAAGCACTGCTGGTAGAATTACAGCAATATTTTCTTTTAATTTACAATTATTATCTTATTTTGAAAGAATTCCTTTAGACTTATGTACACATCAATTTAAATCAGTTGCCAGAAATTTGCACACCAGTAAGCAGAAAATAAGCCAAATAAATTGGTTAAGAGATTTCCAAAATTTCTTCACATTCAGAGTCTGAGGTTTTTGAATCTCTCTCTCTCTCTCTTTTTTTTTTTTCTTGACTCAGAGTTGCCATTTTTTGTTTTTCCATGTAATATCATCCTTTGTAACTCTATGGGGTAGTTCTATTCCGTCCTATAAGGTTGTTATGGTTTGGAATTGACTTGATGGCAAGGGATTTTGTTTGCTTTTGGGTACCATATTCTGTGCATTTATTAATCACCAGGAATTTTCTTCAAATGCTGCATGTTTGTTGCTCATGCACAACCAGGGACTGTGATTATGATGACATTCTGATTTATGAGATCCTGAAATATGAAAAGAAAAGAAGTCTCAGAATAAACTAGATTGTAACAATAAAGCAAAAATGATTAATTGGTCCTGGGGAAAAAAGAAAAACTATCTGTAGCAAAGTATTTTGAATATAGAAAATTCAGATTGTCAAAAGCAATTCAATTAAGAAGATGAAAAAATTGTGGTGATCAAGGCTACTAATATCTGATGTGGAAAGTTTGGGAAATTGAAGAGAAATGCTTAGCTCTTCTTTTGGCAGTTATGGGGCAGACTTTTAAAAATATTTTCTTATTGGGATCTTCTGATTTTAGGCCCTTCAGTTTCCAGTCTTGTAGTTATTACACCAAAATGCTCTATTTTTTATTACTTTTTCAAACTTACTAAAATGATCATGTTTCAGCTAATTCATTAGTTTCATAATCATAGCTCATAATCAAGTTTTAAAAAGAGCAATAACATATGAGAGAATGTCATTGAAAAATCTTTATGATAATTTGAAATCATGTTAAAAAAGCTTTCTTTGTCTTTTACTTTTTAATCTTAAAACTTGGATGCAGTATTCTATCTAATAATCCAAGGGAAATTCAGTCCCATTTGATTTTCCTTACATCAAAGATAGCATATATGGTTACAAACATGAGAAATGAATGATGTGATCACTCATTTTAATAATGAATGGTTTGTGAAGACCTAGAGAATGTTTTTTTCCTTTAAAAAGTGCCCCAAATCCCCATACTTAATATATAATACTTCTATGTAAATTCTAAGCAAGCATTTACTATGTCAAATTTTTTTCAATCAAATACAATTGCATTAGAAGGCATCCATCATATTATGACACTCCATTATGTCTTCATTTGTGTTACTTCAAAAGTTTTATTTAAAAACATATTGTGCATTACTCTGAATTAAATTATGACAGTTATAGCATCATTTTTCATTTTTCCAAGAAAATGAAAATATGAAACGTTTTTCTATGCTGTAGTCTGGACTACATAAAATGTGATCATGATTCTAGTCACTGTTCGTAAAATAACTCTCATACTCAGAAAGCTAGAGAAGAAACAAGAAATTAGTCGAAGAAGCTCAAGACAGAGATATTGTTCACATTCATATGAACAAAAAAAGAAGGTGGTAATGGATTGATGCTGACTGATTTTTCTAGAAACAGAAATTCCAGACTTAAAAATTGAATTTAAAATGTCAAGTGTCTGACAACAATGTATGAAACGTAAAAACATCTCTGCTGAGATTTTTCTTAATCAGGTGTGATATTTCAGACTTGAACTTAAATATGAGCCAACTAAAGTTAGATACTCTCTCCATATGATTATCTTTCCTCGCATAAAGAAACTTCATGACTCTCACATAAAATGAGAACCATAAACATATGTACATTTAGGAATAGAAAAATTTCCATTTATGGATTACTCCTGAGAGTGGCTTTTATAATGAAAGGATATAATTTTCTACACCGAAAATATATCACAGTCCTTGTTTTCTTTGTGAATGAAAACTGTTTACCACAAAGAAATGTGCAGCATTATGAAAACTAACTTACCTGGCAGAAAACTAACATCACATTCATGGGATTTCAAGGTTGTTAATGATTCTAAGTTATATTTAGACTATACAATATATAAAAACCAAATGAAACCCATTGCCATCAAGTCAGCTTTCACTCATAATGACCCTGTAGGAGCACAAAGCAGAACTGTCCCAAAGTGTTTCCAAGAAGGGCCTGGTGGATTCAAACTACTGACCTTTTTGGTTAGCAGTCAAGCTGTTAACCACCATAATACCAGAGTTCCTTACTGTATAAAGAGTTTAAAATTAAAAAATTCAGAGTGGTAAAAAATCACTCTGACAGCTGTTTACTCAGGAAAAGAGGTAACATTTACTCCTTCAGCAAAATATACAAATTAAGAATCTCATGGAAAGTGTAACCACTGACTAACGCTGTTTTGTAAATTATTTTTCATTATCTTTAGAAGGAAAATAAGTGTTCACTTGTCTCTTCCCTTTGCCAAGCCAAGTGCCATTGAGTCGGATCCGTAATTCTCATACTTAGAGCAACTACTATCGGTTCAGTATTTTTACTACTAGTACTCCCACTTAGGAAACCGTGGTGACAGAGTGGTTAAGTACTACAGCTGCTAACCAAAAGGTCAGCAGTTCAAATCAGCCAGGTGCTCCTTGGAGACTCAATGGGGCAGTTCTACTCCCATTTAATCCTCCTTAAGTGGTGTATGATGAGGCTTGGAACACATCTTAGATAAAGCAGTATTTTCCCGCTTCCTAATCCTTGGAGTTAACACCTTTGAATATGTTAATACTGAGTGGGAAAGTGAATTAAGGTTGCTAACTCGGTGCTGTCTAATTAACTGAATTTAAAAAAGATAGATCTCTTGGGTTATTCATTTGGTCCAGTCACATGGGCCCTTAAAAGAAGAAGAAAGGCAGTGTGGGTCAGTGAGTTGAGGCTAAAGAGAAAGGAGGAGCAAATCAAAGCATGAGAGGGAATCAACCTACCATTTCTGGCTTTGATGAAGGAAAGGACAACTAGTTAAAGTTTGCGGGCAACCATTAGAAGCTGGCAAAGGCCCTCAGCCGAGAGCCAGCAAGGAATCTGGAATCTCAGTCCTATAACAGTAAGAGTTGAATTACCAACAACCTGAATGAACAAGAAATCTTCCCCTTGAGCTAGAAAGGAACTCAGCCCTGCTGACAGCTTAAATTTAGCTTAGTGGAACTTGTGTCAGAGTTCTGACCTACACATCTGTAAGGTAATAAATTTGTGTTGTTTTTTAAGCTACTAGGTTTGTGGTAATTTGTTATGACAGCAATAGAAAACTAAGACAGGTTAGGCAAATTGTCCAAGGTTTCACAGCTGGGAAGATTAAGTCTTCAAAAGCCCATCATAAAATCTGGTTTTTCAAAGCCCATCTCCCTCTGTTGTGCTGCCTTTCATGGTACAATGTTGTCTGTTTATAGACTTAAAGCAGGAGTGGATTATCCAATAAGCAAAGTAAGCACAGTGCTTACCTTGCTTACCAAATCATCTGTAGCTAGCAACTTTTAGTTACGGATTAGTATGTCCTTCAAGTAAGCCCATGCTTATCTCATTTACTGGATCATTTGCCTTTGTCAGAGACTGTAAATTTGAGAAAAGGCTGTGACTGTGTAGGAAAATGGTATGGGGTGGGAGAGAGACAGATGCCAGCTGTTCCTAGAAGCAGAATCTTTGATGTGCTGAAAAAATGTGAATTTGTTCACTACAGATAACCTGGTAAACAAGATAAGCACACGCTCACCTTAGCAATGGACATTCCACCCCTGACTTGAAAATTAGCACTGAGTGATTTTCCTTTTTAATTATCTAACCTCATTTATCTTGTACCATTCTTCTAACTTTATTTTATAATCATTAGCGATCTTTATGGATTGCCTTAGATCATGCTGTATTCTAATTTTTTTTCTTTATACTTTATCACATTTAAAGTAATTTAATAGTCAATAAAATTTGTTATTGGAAAAAGTGTTACCAGGTAAGAAAGAAGGGAGGGAGGGAAAAAGGAATGAATGAAAGAAAAGAGGTATATTTTAATAAGGCTCTAACTAGTAGGATTATCAAAGTATTATATGCTTATTCCAACATTTTGTAAAAAAGCACACTAGCAGTTAGCAAAAGAAACAGGTGTAATATGTATATGTATGTGCATGTATAAATATATATACCACAAAAGAAACACACATGTACACACATGTATACAGGTATATACATACATAATCCAATACAAATTTATATTGGGAGACATTGTGTGTGTGTGTATGTGTACGTGCATGCGTGTGCATGTGTGTGTGTATACAGAGACCCCATGTACAAATTTATTTTAGAAATTAAGGTCTGAATTAACTAAATGATAAGGAAGGGTTATCATGTTATTGCAGGGTCATGACTATAAGTTTTGTTTTACCTCTGTTTGACTTTCCCAGTAAGTGACATTCATTTAGTTTTTAACCAATAGAGAGGTGAAAGTTGTACACTTATTTTTCTGCTTACTCATCTATTATCTCTCAATTCCGAACGTATAATTTCTGTTAAATTCAGGAAATCTCAAATTTATTTTCTCCTTTTTTTTTCCTACAGCTTTCTGTTTTTTCTTTCTAACATTATTTAATTTTATATTGCTTTTTATCTTGGCTGCTCACCATACGTCTTCTTTGGTGGAGTTAAAAAAGACAACGTAAGAGACAAGCAATTTCCTAAGTTACAAGAAGCATTATCCTTTCACTTTCTCATATTTTGCCATATCCTTTAACACTACTGTATTCCTTGCTGTACTTGAAGAAATATTTCTATATACTATACTTCTGTTTATCATTGTCCTTGTATTTACCATATACCTAGCTTGTATTCACGTTACTGTTGTAGTTCTGTAGCTCTTGCTCCATTGCTTTACCTTCTGTTTTAAGTCTTAATTTGGCGAGTTTGACCGTTTTAGATCTCTCTTATAAGCAGCATGAGCCCTAATGTCATTACTTCCTGAATGAGCTGCTTTTACAACAAGAAACTAAAGCTCAGTTTCAACAAGATAAAACTAAAGCTCAGTTCCAACAAGGTATCAACTTTACTTGCCATTTTCATTTTTCACACATTTTCTGTACAATATCTTTTCTGTACAATATCTTCACATCCATTGCCACAGGCTTTTGGCAAAATTCTGTATCCAAAATGTCAAAACAAATGTCAAAATAAAAATCCAGTAAGAAAATGTGCCACAGACTCTCCTATGGTTCCTCTTCTCTTAGGTTCAAGTTCAATAGTATAAAACTAAGTTAAAGAGTTTATACTCACTAAATTTCTTACAACTTCCAAACTAGTAGCTTCAGGACACTGTCTATCAAAAGAAAATATTTTGAAAGCTTTCACTGGGTCAATATTAGCTTCTCTATCTAATAATAACAGAGTTCTATAGTCCGATTGCTCCATCTGATTTCCCTTTCACCTCAATCTGCCGGTTTTTGTTTCCTTGTGGGGACAGTTCAGAGAAAAAGATTTCATTTCAGATACAAAGGTAAGCTACATGGATAAGAACTTAGGACTTTGGAGATGGGAAGGATTAAGAACAAATGACCATCTTATTGGTGAACTTCTTTATTCTCCATGTTGCTGAGACAGTAATAAATTCCATTTAAATATGCGGACTTGAACATTTTGTTCTTAAATAAAATGCAAGATGTTTTTGATTTTGAAGTAAAATGAAATGTCATATATCATAAACAATAATTTGAAGTCTGTGTAAAGTACATCTTTCTAGACCATGAACTTGTTTTCAATCAGAAAGAAGTCAAAGATAAGCAAAAAATACGATGTCAAGAATTAATTAAACTAATAAACAAATAGTACCATATGTTGTAAGGGTAGTGTAGATTCAGATTCGATAACTATTTGATACTCATTCATACCAGTACAAATTGTTAGCAGAAATCAAAAAGATGATTTTGAAATAAACTAGAGTTAAAGTACCTCTTCAAACACTAATAAATGATGCCATTTTATTTTTTATTCTATTTATGAAAATTAATATTTATATTGACTTTAGATGGATAAATTTTAGTTTTACATCTGTTACAAACATTTATTGAATACCTGCTATGTAGTTGACTGGGTTCTGGAAATGTAAGAAACAATAGAGACTTCAATTCATTTAACAAGTATATTTATAGAGTCCCTTTTTGTATAAGACAGACTGTTAGATTCCGGGACAAAGTAATATTCTTTGTGTAGGATCTATGGTTTTCAAGGAACTTACAATCTAGTTAAAGAGTTAATTGAAGTCTTTATGAACCAGAACATCTAGCTCTTGGGCTGCTTAGGATAAATGGAAATTTTATTAATGTTACATCATCCAGACCATACCTGGATTATTGTCTTCAACTTCAATTATCATATTTTAAATGAGGTGTTACTAAAATGGAGCAGATCATAAAAGTACTATTTTGAATCTGAGAGCTATGGTTTTATGGCTGTGTAGTAAGGAAGCATAGGAATCTGCCATCAGGAACTTTGAGTATAGTTTGGGAAATTATTAACTCTGCAGAGATAACACCAGCATGGTGACTAGTGTTACTAAGTAATCAACATGTGTTTGTTAAGGCAGTGAATAAATGAATGGAGGTAAGCTGATAGCCATAGCTCTCAGATTCACAAAATCTCCAGTCTTTGTCTTACATGTAAAAAGGACTCAATAAACAATATTTGCTTCTATGAAACACTTCAGATCTTGCATTCAGGTATGTCATACCAGATAGGTGGTCATAGTAGGGTGAACTATTGATGAGTTACGGATAGATTTGCAAATAAAGTAAATTTTCTACCTAGAAGAAACCTGGAAAACCACTGATAATATATTTTTTTAAAATGTCAAGCTTAATGTCTGTTGTTGTTGTTAGGTTTCATCAAGTGGTTCCAACTCACAGCAACACAATGTACAACAAAATGAAACTACTACTCAATCCTGCATCAGCCTCATAATCACTGGGATGCGTGTTGTAGCCGCTCTATCAGTCCTTCTCATTGAGGATCATCCTTTTTTTTTTTTTTTTTTTCCACTGACTCTCTGCAACAGATATGTTTAAGAACATTTAAATGCACTTTGGCATACCTTTTTTTGGTCTTCTGAAAACTGAAACGGAAGTGGCTTTATAATGCATTCCTTGGCTCACAACTGCACCGTGTCTCTGTAATCACCTAGCGTTTATTTTGCTCGGTGTCTCTTTGTCTCTTCTCCGTTATAAAAAAGCCATTCATATTGGATTAGGAGCCACCTTACTTCAATATCACCTCATGCTAACTAAACTGACAACTTCAATGAACTATTTCCAAACTATGCCATACTAGCGGATACTGAGGGTTAGTCCTTTGACCTATCTTTTCGGGGGCATAATTCAGCCTGTAGTATCATCTATATCTTCTTTGGTGAAAGGCTCAGAACTTACCAATTTTTATATCATTTTTTTCTTGTTGAAGTTTGAGAGTTCTTTATATATTCTGGAAATGAGACTTACATGAAATGTGTGGTTTGTAAATGTTTTGTCTCAGTCTTTAATAGTGTTTTAAATCAGTCTTTAATCACTCTTTAATGGTGATTTTCAAAGTGAGGATTTACAGTTTTTTCAAAACTTAATTTCTCATCTTTTCCTGTTTGCTTGTTTTAAATGGAACATATTTTCAATAGTGCATATTTTCCTACCTCAATATCACACACACACACACAGAGAGAGAGAGAGAGAATAGTACCTCTATAACTTTTAAATTTAGGGCAATGATCCATTTTGAGTTGTTTTACATATAAGAGCAATGTAGTGATCTAAGTTCCTTTTTTCTTTGACGTACAGATAGACATACCATTTTACAGAACATTTTGTTGAAACAAAAAATTATCCTGTCTCTTTTGGAACTCTGTGGTCCGAATCAGTTGTTCATATGTGTGAATTTGTTGCTGGACATTCTTTTATGTTCCATTAATCTGTTTGTCTATTTTCAGCCAATGCAAGATAGTCTTGATTATTTCAGCTTTACAGGAAGTATTTCAATCACTTCAGTTTAGCTCCCTCTTAGTTTCTTCCTACTTTTTTAAAAAGTTAGTTTGATTCTTCTAACTACTTTTAATTTACATATGAATTTTAGAATCAGCATGTCAATTATGAACAGAAAAAAAAAGCTGTTGCTCTTTCACTGATATTGAATTTAATTAAATGCTGGAAAATTTACGGCTTATTAATAGTTCATGCCAACAGCCAACACTTGAGATTCACTGATCTTTTTGGACTTGTGGGTTTATAATTTTAATCAAATTTGGAATATATCTAGACACTATTTCCTCAAATATTCCCTATTCCTGGTAGCCATATAGTAACTGCTTGAAATAAGCATGTAGTATCCTTGGACTTCTATAACTGTACGTCAGAAACTTCAAGAAAGAGCCTAAGCATGGAGGAAGAGAGAGAGACAGAGAGACAGACACTGCTGTGGAGTCGGATCCACCTAACAGCTACTCTATAGGTCAGAGTAGAACTGTCCCACAGAGCTTCCAAGGAATGTCCGTGGGATTTGGTTAGTAGACGTAGCACTTAGTCCACTACATCACCAGGGTTTCCAAGCACGGGTAATAACCAATAAATAGAAAATGGTGCTGTTTTTCAGTTGAGGATAGTTTACTATGCATTTTCAAATCTATTCATATTGGGATACTTAAAAATTACATGTCAATATTAACAAAGGCACGTAACTTACGAGTTCTACACCTAGAAGACAAAACCCACTTCCATTGAGTTGATTGCAACTCATAAAAACCCTATAGAACAGAGTACAACTACTCCACAGAGTTTCCGAAGAGTGCTGGGAGGATTCGCCTGCCGACTTTTTGGTTAACAGCTGTAGCACTCAGCTGCTACGCCACCATGGTGGATTTTAAAAAGACCTTATTAAACAAGTGGAGTTCGTTTCGTAGTGACATTATAGCCCAGAAATGGAAACAAACTTGAAGAAGTCTTCTGAATCGTCCTATTATTATTATTACTTTAAATTAATTCCTTGAGAAAAGAACAACTATTGATTCTAACTGATATCTTTGCAGGGAACCTTGGCGGTGTAGTGGTTAAGTACTGCGGCTGCTAACAAAAAGTTGGCAGTGCAAATGTGCCAGTCAGTCCATGGAAACTTTATGGGGTAGTTCTGTTCTGTCTTTTAGGGCACTGTGAGTCAGAACGGACTCAACAGCAGTGGGTCTGGTTTTTAGTTTGGAATATCTTTATGTGTATACTTTGTTCCCTTTTGTTTTAGTTAATAAGATTGCATAGAACCATTTCAAATGAGACTTCATTTTACCTCTAGGTTACATGTGGCAGGTAATAGTCTCGTTTTACAAAAGAAAAACATGAAACTGACAGAAAGTAAATGAATTACCTACGACCACCCCACTAATAAGTGGTAAGACCAGGTGTTAAATTATGCTTAAAGCTTTCTCTGGCCTTAAGATTCTTCTATGGACTTCTACTGGTTAAGTAACCTCTTCGTATTTTGTACAGTTGCAAATCGAGGTTCAACATTTCATCTGTATAAGACCTACTACTCTCTGTTGGACATTTAAAAAATAATTGCCCAAAGTAGATTCCATAACATTTACCATATTTTAAAATTATAAAGGCAAAATTCTTTTCATAGAACATGGAAAGCATGATCTCACATAGGTAGATGCATGCCAGAAAAAAGACCCAGGTATCTTATCACCAGTGAAGTTTCAAAAAACTTTAAAAATAATTCTGATAGTAATAAAAGTTAGTAGTATTTTGAACAACTCTTTTAAGAAATTTTGTCAAAGAAATTCTATTAACAATGGAAAACTATAGTGAATGGTTAGTAATCTACATTGGAGACACAGGAGTAATAAGACATCCCAGAGGAATCTTTTTTTGGTTATTTGTTTGGGAAGGATATAGACTTGATGATGGATTTTTGGCATAGAGGGAAAGGGCTAAATCATCTGTAATTCTTCAATGCTGTTGCAACACTGTGTATTGTTTTCTTGATTATAAAAAAGTGCAATATGTCAAAGCTACACAGTATGTTGTTTGCAGCAGATGGAAAAATTTCATAAGGGGCAACAATTAATTCATTAAAAAATTTTTACCTTTTTATTTTTCCCCACATTATCTTTGCAGTGACATTGGCTTAGTTATTTAGTAGCTCTTATTTCATGGAAACTGTGGTGGCATAGTGGGTTAAGCACTATATCTGCTAACCAAAGGTCGGCAGTTCAAATCCGTCAGGCACTTCTCAGAAACTCTGCGGGGCAGTTCTACTCTGACCTCTAGGGCCACTATGGGTCAGACCCGACTTGACAGAAGTAGGTAGGTATGTCATGTAAGGTCACATAGTCATTTGGGGACACTGCTATGGATTCAATTATGTCTTACAAAAATATGTGTTGTAAATTCAAACGGTTATGCCTGTAATTATAATCTCATTTGGGGATGAGTTATCTTCATTGTATTAATAAGACAGGATAAGTATAGCATATAGCTTGAGTCAATCTCTTTTGAAATAGACAAGGACCTTTTCTAGAGGTGGTAGAGACAGCAAGTTTTTCCATAGAGCTAGAATCCTGAGTTCAGGCTTCTAGCTTCTTAAATTATGAGAAATAAATTTCTGTTTGTTAAAGCCATCCACTGTGGTGTTATAGTTGCACTAGATAAGTGAAACAGGCACTATTTACAAGTAAGTTCCGTGTGTTAGACGGCATGAGGCAAACACAGTGTGGCACTCTCAGTATCAGCTCAAACAAAAATTTCTCAATTTTCCCTACATCAGTACCTGGCCTTCTGGCACATGGTTAACAGTAAGCATATGGTAGCAATTACTGTTATTACCTACTCTCCCTAAACAAGTTTTTTGTCAGTTCAGCACTTCACACAATTCCTTTAGCTGATTTGCTGTTCCTTGATTCTGCAAAAGCTTCAGTTGCATATGTCCTGGGAAAACTCTTTTCAGAACTAGCCCAAGACACATGGCCAGGAGAAAAATGTTGCCATTCTTCAAGCAGCCAACTGTAAAGATTGTTAACATAGTTTATCCATGAAGTTTAGAGATGAATAACAGAAGGCTTGCCAGCCTTTAAAGGCTTATTAGCCGAATCTTAAATCTGTCAACATTATTTCTCTAAACACTCTAAATTTTTATTATTTAAATTTATTTACTATTTACCAAGGTCTTTCTATCACAACACTATAATATCATTGAGACTACATATTTCCTGAAAAGATCACTTTCTTTGAAACAATTCCTTTGAAAATTTAAGTCTCTCCAGTTCATATTGGTGTATCCAGGAACAAGGTACCTCAAGTTCTCAGTTCTGGTGGCCTATTAATTTAGCTTATTCTATATTAGCGTAATATAATATGAAAATGGGAAAATCTGCTACAAAGGACCTCTTTCAAGTAGTCAAAAGTAGGATGTCACCTTGAAGACTAAAATGTCTGACCCAAGCCATGGTATTTTCAACCACATCATATACATGCAAAACCTGGACCATGAACAAAGAAGACAGGAAGAATTGGTGCCTTTGAGCTGTGGTGCTGGAAAAGAATATTGAGTGTACCCCGGGACTGCCAGAAGAACAACAGATCTGTTCTAGAAGAAGTCCAACCAGAGTGCTCCTTGGAAGCAAAGATGGCAAGACTGCATCTTACATACTTTGGACATGTGTCAGGAGAGATCAGTCCCTGGGAAAGACATCATGTTTGGTAGAGTGGAGGGTCTGCGAAAAAGAGGAAGATCCTTGACACAATGGATTGACACACTGGCCGCAACAATGAGCTTAAGCAATTGTGGACATGGAGCAAGAGCAAGCGGTGTTTTGTTCTGTTGTTCACAGGGTCACTATGAGTTGGACCCCACCTAACAGCAGCTAACAATAACAACAACAATACGAAAATGGTGTTATTTTCAAATTAATTTGAAAATGGATTGCAAGAAACACAGTAACACATGTTTCTTTACTTCACAATTTCTTAGGAGTTTTTGTTATATAAATTTCCCAGGAAGAGCTAAAGACCAGGTAGAATGTGTTAAGCATATTGTTATGCAGAATGAATTTTGAGACATGGTTCGTAGCACCTCCATGAGATACAGCAGTTGAAGATCTATTACTGTAGCAGACATTCACATTTTAGTTCATTTTTGTGAGTGAAACATGAGCTCAAATATCAAGAATATTTTGGTCAATGACTCAATACAAATAGGAATACAACTCAGGACAACATGTGACTATATCTTATTTTTTAGATTACATTATTAGATCTATAAGGATCTAATAAAGCTCATGATTATTTTTTCTTTAATTTTTGATGAAAAGACCTTAAAAATTGCAAGAGAGTATTTTATGTTATCTCATATTTAGATGATCTGGAAAATATAAATAGGATCTTTTTCCAATTTTTAAGTTAATGGACTTTGATAATACTGAAAATGTATTTTAATTTTGAAAGAAAATCTGAATTATAAGTGAGTTGCAAAATAAAGTAAAAAAAAAGTATATTAAGATGGTATAGTCATATGTTTCTTTTTGACCTATAAAAAATTGTGAAAATAAATAATAATGAATTCAATAACTATATTATATTCTACAAAAATGAAAAATAAAATAAATTATCATCAAATGAAAGAGGTCTTTGCAGCCTAAGAGTGAACATGTGTCAATATGAGCTGGAGTTTATTCTATGCAGGGTGAAATACAATCCTCATATTTTTTTCCCCACTGAAAAGGTTAGAATTAAGGGGCTGGTTTTTGTTAGATGTTTCAAAGTTTAAAAAGACATAGAGAGGTTTGTATTGAAGAATTCATAGTTGTGATTAAAGGTTGGAAAATAAAACCTAAAAACTGAAGCTTAAGAAGTCAGAGTTGATTAACTTTGAGAACAGAAGAACGAGGAAAGACATGACTGTCTTCAAAATGACTTTACCAAGAATTGCAAGAAGCCATGAATATAACCATTCGTAACATTGGAAGAAGAAAATACAATTGGGGGAATTTTTTTTTTTTTTCATTTTCTAGGTAGAAAACAATATCATGAACTTTCATTTAACATCAGCTTATGAGATAGGTAGTAATTGCTCTACTTTTACACAAATAATGAGAGTATTATACACTTTTTTTTGGCCAACCTTCCCTTTCTCCCTTTTCCTCACCCGCCTCTAAGATATTTTCCCAAAAAATTAACATAGTGAAATTACAAAAATACTTCACAGGGAGAGGGTATAATTGGGAAAAATAATTTAACATGAATTATCTGTATGAAAACATAGTATTTATTGTATTGAAATACTATAATATCCTTTGAAAATATCAAGGCTTTTATTTCCAGAAGAATATTAGAATTTTCTTATGTAAATTGCTATTCTAAAATTGCTAAGAGTCTGTACAAGTAAGGATATTTGATAATGTAATTCATTGGCCACTGAACTAATCCAATCAATGATCTATTTAACAGTGGAAAATTAGAAGAAACAGAAGATTTATGCTAAAAGGTAACACCAGTAGCAGTGACCAACTTTGATGTGTATTTTGAAGTACAAGGCAGTACAAATATAAGGATTTGATTTCTAGCCAGATATGACATCTAATCCTACTTTTGTTACTCACTGTTAGTGACGAAAGAACACCAGAGAAGCTATTGCTTCTTAACAAAGTAGGCGTAATAATGCACACACACAAATATGATACACAACTAGAAAATGAATGCCTGAATTTTGAAGACAGCTCTCTTGATTTACAATTAAATACTCTGTTCAGCTACACTGGAGCTGTTTCTATCCCATTTCCCATTTTCTTTGTTGAGGATTCATCATGCTTTATCTTGTATTATTGTATTATTTATGTATTATTTTTATTTCAAAATTATATGTTTTTAAAAAACTTATCTGTATTTCGATCTCTCCTCTTATAAAAATGCTTTAAATATTACAGATGCTGAGAATACTTACAGAGTGTATTAATTAATGAACTAGAAAATGCAGTATTAAACTCCCATAGGGATTCAAGAATTCTCCATATTCTAAATTCTTCTTTGGTAAATGTTATATTAAGATTTCAGTATTTAAGAAATCATCCTAAACATCCCAAATACTATCTTCTGACAAACACTACTTAAATGTATAATCATAATTTTAATTTTTCCTTTGCATTGGCTGCTTTTCACTAATTCTTTTGCCATTGATTCTGGTACTGATTTTCTGCTGCATTTAAAGTTTAAACTTATAATAGAAAAAACATAAACAGAAAAATAAACTAATGAGTTCCACATTTTTAGCATCATCTCATGCAGTTAGTTAGTTAACAAATACTGAAAAGTAGACCAAATCACATTTTGAAAAAAACCAAAAAGGGATTTCTGTAAAGATGATATCACTCATTTGAAGACCCAATGGAAGTATTTAAAATTAATCACTGCTTTCTAAAAGAAGAAAATAAAATTACTCTTAGGTTAATAAATAGATTCCTTTTTTAATGAAGTCTGAGGCTATAATGTACTCTTGACAGAAAAGACAGGTTAGAAGTTTCAGATGAATTGGTTTAAGAAACAAATATTAAAATTTTGGAGAACAATTTTTAAAAACAGAAAGTAAACAAGAAGTTTACTCTTGATTTTCTGTAAGCTGCCAATTCTAAGGAGAAGTTTCAGACTCAGTCTTCTCTCTAAACTACCATGTGACACTTGATGGGAAGCAGCTGAGTGACGATTACTGTGAAGAGATGACACCAAAAGAAATGGAGACATCTGAAAATACTCAAGCTCATACACAAAGTGGTGGCATATGTAAATTCTATCAGTTCTTTGAAAGCTTATGATTAAGTACTCAAACAGCACAGTAGCAAATGTTTTCCTTTCCTGTAGTCCACATTGAAACCCTTATGCTAATTAGCATTAGGGGCAAATGCCACATATGGATTTAAGTGGAGATTTTTGAAGGATATAAAAGACAGACCTTGCACCTGCAGAAAAAAAGTAGAAAAGAAACACAAGGAAAGGAATTACCCTGTATGGACGTTATTACGACAAAGTCAACAGCTCTTTGGGGGACCTTATTAATTTTATTTCATCCAGGTCCTGTATTACACCTTGCATTTTTGTGAAACTGCAGTACTAACAACAAAGAATAAATTAGCATATACCAGAGAAATATTAAGTTGGGAAAACTAAGAGTGTTAAGTGATCATAGCCAAGTGCTCATTACAGGAGCCTAACAATCTATGAATAATTAGTTTTTTATCACCTGCCATCAGTATCCTTACGTGTCCCTATTCACTTTGAGTTTCTTGAATTAAAAGAAATATTTAATAATTGTTATTTATTTAGTCAGTATCTTCCATTTTTGTCACAACCATCAACTATGTGGAGCTCGTAAATGCTGATGGCAAGAAGCTGTGACCATCGGAATAAATGAGACTTGTGTAATTTGTATACAACAAATTATTGTGCATTTAACAAAATGCTATATTACAAATTGTGTGAATGTGATAGAAATACAAAATAAAGTTAGTAACCATGAAGTACTTGTAATTTAGTTAGGTACGTAAGGTAAAATACGTCCTCCATATAACAGCTGTTGCCAGTAATCTTCTGTATTTATTACCCTCATCCATTCATTCAGGACGTTCATTAGATATCACCTCCAAAATCTATTTCAGTTTTTCTATATTTTGGCCAGCATGTAATTCTAAGACATCTTCATTCTCTCCAGGATTAATGCAATAGGTTTCCAAAGAGTGTCTCTGCATTCACTTTCCCCCATACCTCACCCATTGCTTTAGTTATCTAACACTGCTATAATGTAAATAACATAAGTAAAAGACTTCAACAAAGAGAAATTTATTTTTTTCACAGTCTAGGGAGCCGAAAGTCCAAATTCAGGGCACCACTGTCAGGGAAGGGTTTTCTCTGTCTTGGCTGTTTCAATTTTTCCCTGGTCTAGAAGCTTCTCAGATGCAGACACCAGGTCCAAAGGTCGTGCAATGCTTCTGGTGTCACGTTCTTGGTGATATGAAGTTCACACATGTATTAGCTCACTTCTTTCTTTTGTATGGCAAAGGAGATTGGCTTAAGACACACCTTAATCTTGTAGATTGAATCTTACTTCATCAACATAATTACTGCTAATTTTATTAACATCATTGAGATAGGATTTACAAAACATGTGAATTTTACATCAGATGACAAAATGTTGGACAATCATGCAGTACTGGGAATCATGGCCTAGCCAGGTTGATAGAATTTTGGGAACACAAAATTCAATCTGGAAGCCCCCCTCCCCAATGTCTCCCCACTACTTCTATTCAATCATTCTCTAAAAACCGAACGCTTAAAAAATTTTAAGACAACTTTCTCCCTGTTAGAATTTGTCACTGATTTTCCACTAAATGAGGAATAAATCCAAATTCATGGTCATGAGATTTATAGTTTTAAAAATTTTGTTTCTCTTTGTCTGTCCAACCTCACTACATAACACTTTTATTTGCTCCCATTCTGCATGAAATGTATATAGCTTCTTTCTCATTCCTAACGCACTGTGTTTATAACTACTTTAGGACCTTTACATTATAAGCTTATATAACAGAGCTTATAGCTCTTAAAAACTGTCTAGAATGCTCTTCTCTTTATGTGAATTTGGATATCTTCCTATAATTTATATTGTAGCTTAAACATCATCTCCTCAGGTAAGTTTTTTTTTTTCTCTTTTTTTCCTTTTTTTTTTAATTTTTATTTTTTATTTAACATGACTGAGTGAAAATGTACGTTCCCGTATAAATTTACATGCCCACCTCTACACAGCTTCCACTGCTCTCGCTGTCCCACGACAGCACACTATTTCTCTCTGCTCCATACATGTCTCATCCTCCCAACAGCCTCCTTTCCCCTCCTCTCCACCCACTCTCCTTCCTCCAGCCAGAGGTCAGCAAGATGATATCCTATAGATGTATAGAACCATAAAGTGCATACAATACATGGTCACTCTGCATTGCTAAGTCCAATCCATTCCTGTCCAAAGAGTGGACCTTTGTTATAATTTATGGGTAAGGGCAGCATCGGAGCCAGGGGCCATGCTCTCAGGGGAACCCGAAAACCGCTGAACCATCAATTGAGGTCTTTCAGTGGAGATCTCAGGATGCACCCCTTTTTATTCTTGTGTTGCCAGTGAGACTCCGCTCTGTGAGCTCCATCGTGGCTATCACTGGTGGTGGCCGGGCACCATCTGGTTCTTCCAGTCCCAAGTCGATGAAGGCACCCACTCTTGTGAGTCTCTCTGTCTTCTAGGTTGTCTTTACCGCTGTCATTTTGGTCCTCGGTGAGCATCCGTTCCTGCTGAGTTGGGACCACTTGCTGTGTCCACCGACGGCAGCTTGGCAGCTTTTAAGACCCCAGACGCCACTCACCAATGTGGGGTTCAGAGAGCTCTCTTAGCAAAACGCTAGTTGTGCCAATTGGCCTCGATTTCGCCTTAGAGCATGGTCCCCTGCCCCCTGCCCCCCTCAGGTAAGTTTTATTATTTATATATTGCTGTGTAATGACTTGTTCCAAAATATGGTAACTTAAAACATCAAACAGTTATTGTTTCATAGTCTTTTATGGTTCAGAAATCTGAGAATAGTTTAGTTCAGTGCCTCTGGCTCAGTTTTTCTCAGAAGATAACAATTAAGGTATCAACCAAGGCTTATGGGCCCTTAAGTCTTGATGGAGGAAGGTTCACTTCTAAGATCATTTCTGTAGGAGACCTCAGATAATCATAGATAATGGTCAGACACATGAGTTTATTGATACACAGGATCTCTTCATAGGATTACTCACCATGAAATCTTGTTTTATTAGAGCAAGCAGATAAAGAAGGGAATGTGTTCAAGATGGGAATGATGTTTTTTGCTGCATCTATTCATTAGAAGAGAGTGAATAGTTGTAAATCACACTCAAGGGAGAGAGTTTTATGCAATTGTGCAAATACCAAGTCATGAGAAGTATTTGGGACAATCTAACACGATGCCGGCTTCAGTCTATCCTCAATGACTCGTACACCTCCAATATGTAAAATACTCTCACCCTATCCCAAGATTTCCTAAAGTCTAACCTCATAGCAGCAAGAGCTTAAAATGTAGAATATGATTATTCAAACTAGATCTGGATATGAATACACCGCCTTGAAAATGGTTCCTTAAGTCAGCTGCTTTAGTACAGTTCTTCTTGATCTGTGGGACTATGAATCTAAAGAGATAATATATGTCCTACCATAAACACTCAGATATAAAAATGGGACAGACATAACTACTACAGACATTGTCTTTCCAAAAATAGTCACAAAGATGTCATTGGTCCATAGCAATTCTGAAATCTGTCTGAGAAAATATTGAAAGTTTTGTGGTTTAGTTTCCAGGTTTTCCAACAACTCTTCAGGCTCTTGGCTTCATTTTGAGCTTTTAGTTCCACATTCTCAATCACATTTTCTGTTTCCTAAAGATAACAGGTCTTTTCAGCTAGGTAGCTTTGTCATCCTGTTTCTGCTAGTAGAATTGTTAGGCTCCAGTAGCCTATTTATATTTTACACTGTGTTTGTTTATCTTTACTTTTCACTGTAGTGTTTCTGATGATATAATTCTCTCAAAAACTTTTTAATATTTCATCAGATGCACTAAAATATCCTCCTACACCAAAGACTTTAGAAACTGAGTAAAACAGACACAAATAATCAACTTGGATCCCCAAATCAAAAGGAGAGCTGGAGAATCAGACAGAAAACTTAGTGTGGAAGGAGAGAAAAAACAAAATCAGTGGAATGACAGGTATTCATAGATCTCCCATGACCTGACAGTCCTGTGCAGTGTGATCACTTGGGGATAGCAGCAAGCATGATCACTGGGTAATGGGCCCAGGAAGGCAACTTGATGGAGAACAAGGTGCAGGCCGGGATACCAGGTAAACAGACGTGGAAGTTAATTCAGTGAGCAGAACTATCCAGGTCAAACAAACCCAAGAAGGCAATGCATGCGAGCACCAAAACTTTGAAATTAGGGCAACACGGGGAAATGCTGCTGGAGCAAAGTGAAGTAGTTTGAATTGTTGGAGCCTCAGGACACAGAGTGCACATCTGCAGAGGCACAAAGATAAACAACAGAGGGCCGAAGGAGAGTTTCACTGTTTCCGGTAAGTGCAGACACCGAAACAAGCTAGGGGAACTAGAGCTAGGATTGAATGTGACACTCTTTGATTCATGCAGAAGACATTCTTTGAATAGTAGCTGACAGAGTTATAACTAGAAGCATATCCCGGTTGGCTTTGTGGCACCCCACTTCCCTTCTTTTGGGCCAGATCCCATCAAGCTTGTCTTTACTCCATACCTCTCTTACATGGCCCTCCAATATTACGTCTGCACCCCAACCTGTAGAGCCTCCTGACTGGGACTTGATTCATCACCTCCTGCTCCTTCTGCCCAGGCTGCTTGCACAGGCCTCGGTGCTCCGCCCACTGTTCTTGCCCAGGTCACCTTCACAAGCCTCGGAATCCTGTACCACCCTCCAGCCTTGCCCAGGCTGCTTCCAAAGACAACAGTCAATTATAAATCCCATGAAGAAACAGGAAATGGTGGATCAAGAAAGCAAACAAAGGAACAGAAAAGTTCTCTGAATAAGAATAGCTACTAGAATTATCAGACAAAGATTTCAGGAAACTAATGTTAACACTTCCTAAAGAGATAAAGAAAACCCCAACCATCACCCCCAAGGGATAAAAAAAAAGGCTAGAAGAATTCAGGGGAAATAAAAAATACGAGAACAAAATGACAAATTAGATAAAGAAATAAAGTTCTTAAAGCAGAGGGAAAAAAAAAATAGAAATTCTGAAACTCCACAACAAGGTAAGAGAAACAACTCAGTGGAAGGACACAGAAGTAGAATTGAATAGTGCAAGGAAAAATCAGTGAATAGAAGACAAAACCTTAGCTATTATAAAGTATGAGGAAAAAGCAGAAAAGAAAAATGAAGAAAACCTATGCAGAATAGCAAACATAAAACACACATACTAAAAATCCCACAAGAGGAATAATATATGCATGATAGAAATGAAGAAGAAAAGAGAGGGGGAAAATAGTACAAAGAATATCCTTAAAGAATTAACAGCAGAAAACTTTGCAAGTATCATAAAAGATGAAATAGTTTTATCCAAGAAGTTCAACAAACTTCTTTAAGACAGGGCCTGAGATAAAGTCACCAAACACATCATAATCAATTTTTCCAGATCCAAAAACAAGGAAAGAATTTTGAGAATACTGTATGAAAATCAAATTACTACACTTGAAGGGGCTCCAATAGGATTAAACTCTGACTTCTGATCAGAAACTGTGTAGGCAAGAAGACAATATAATGACATATACAAATGACTGAAAGAACTGTCAGTGAAGAATGACATATTCCACAAATTTATCATTCAAAAGTGGAGAAATTAAGATTTTCTCAGATAAGGAGAGATTAGGGGAATTTGTAACTCACAGACCAGTGCTACAAGAAATATTAAAGGTAATTCTTTAGACAGAAAACCAACAACAGACAATATGAGATAAAATGAAATGACAGCATCTCCATGAAACCAAGCCAGGTAAAGATAGCACAACAGAAAACAGTGTCAAAACATGACTTTAGGGAATCTGGCATACAAAACTGTAATTGACAACAACATCAAAACAAAAGGGAAAATGATTGATGTAATTATAGAATGACCATATGATGAGGAAATTAAGATGATTTCAAGATATAACAGTATCTTGTAATAGAAATAACTATATTTATAGACTTTTTAAAAATGTACAATATTAACTGTAAGCCTCATGGTAAGTGCAAAGAAAGTTAATAAACTTAGTCACCAAAAAGAAGCCCTGGAGGTACAGTGGTGACCACTCAGCTGCTAACTTGAAAGGTCAGTGGTTCAAACTTATCAGCTGCTCTGTAAGGCAAAGACATAATGATCCCATTAAGATTTACAACCTTGGAAATCCCATGGGGAAGTTCTAGTCTGTCCTCCAGAGTCACAGTGAGGCAGAATCGACTTGATGGCAGTGAGTTTTTTATTTTTGTTTTTGTTTTACATAGGTCTGTGTATATACATATATGTGAGTACATGTGTACAAGGTATAACAATTTGCTAACTCATCCTTGAAAAAGTGCTACATACCTCATTGCTAAATATCACTATGGCCACCTTCAGGGTACTCCCTGGGGGAAGCTATGCACTGATGCCTGTGCACAGTCCACCATTCAAAGCACTTGTGGAACTCTTCTCTGGAATGGCCATCAGAGCTGAGGTCATGTTACCCTTGAAGTCCTCAATGTCTTCTTTTCAATATTTCCTTTATCTTCAGATAAAGAAAAGAGTCAATGGGGGCGAGATCAGGTGTGGAGGGAAGGTGTTCCAGTAGTTATTTGTAGTGGCTAAAAGCTCCCGCACAGGCAACTATACAATTAACTTGTCACCTTGCCATTGTATGCAATGGCCGTTCTGGATAAAACTGTCAAATTGCTTTGACAGGTGGACTAGGCACTGGCATCACCGCACAGCTTCCCAAAGGGTGTTCTTTGAAGGCGATCATAATCATATTCAGCAATGAGGTATGTGGAACTTAGAACAATTAAGTACATGGACTTAATTGTCAGAACTTGTATTTATATATCTATACATTAAAGCACATAGTGGATACAGCTATAGATACTTCTGAGACTCAAACACCTCATGAGATTGGTTTATGGGGTTTGAAGGCTTAAGACCATAACTTTGTGGAATAATTGCTCATTTGGCACAGCATAATTCATAAAGTTCATGTTCCCCATTCTGGTTTGATGAGTAGTGTCGGGGGTATTAAAACCTTGCAAATGGATGCCTGAGATACAATTATTGGTCACAATTATTCATAATAAAAGTGAAAAAGGCAAACCAAAAACTCAGAAGAAGGTAGTTTAAAGTACTAATCGTGTACATAAACCAGAGCCTCAAATATCCTGAGACACAAAGTAGATGATGCTTGGCTACCACTACCCGCTGCTCAGATCAGGGGTACAGTGAAAGGATCCTGACAGAATGGAAGAAAAATGGAACAGAACACAAGTTCTGATAAAAGTCTATATTTACTGGACCAGTTGAGACTAGTGAATTCCCTGAGACTACCACCCTGAAGTACTCCTCAGACTTTGAACACAGACATTTTCTGATGTCAACTTTTAGCTCAATAACAAATTGGCTCATAAAGAGTAATGTTCACATGTGTTGTGCTTCTTTAAAAAATCATCTGCATGAGCCCAAATGGTAAACATTTACTTTAAAGCAAAACTGAGAAGCTAGCACAGAAATAGGGAAACTAGATTACTGGAAAGAGAACAACCAGAAGGGATATAATGTGAATGCTGACAGATTATGAGAAATGTAACCAATGTCACTGAACAATCTGTATACAAATTGTTAAATTGCATCCTAATTTGCTGTGTAAATTTTCTCTGAAAATACAATAAAATCCTATTTAAAAAACCAGGCAGGTAAACAAAACTTTGTGCGCTACCTATGAATCTCATGAGGATTCCATTGAAGTTTGAACCTACAAATTTCCTCTAAAAAATGTTTTTACTATGTTGGGCTTCTGAGATGACAGAGAGAGACTATCATTAGGCTTCCTAAAAACACTATTGCTTAATTCAGAGAATTTGTAATTCACAACTTTAATTTCTTCAAGGATTTTTATCTCTCTGATGTCTTAACATTTCACAATTGTACCATCAGCTTCATCTTCAGACTGTTTTTTTGGATTTATTATTTGCTCGGAGACATTTCTTACATTTTAGCTATGTTTTCTGTCTAGGGAGGCTGATAATCTTTAAAACCATCAAGTCTGGGATCCATTTTGACTTGTCCTTCCTTGGCTTTATTTTTCTTTTTGTATTTTACTATAATCAGGAAGAAGAAACCAGGTGGCATCTTGAACATTTTATATTGCAATCGCCTTAACTACATTACCCATTCTTTAGTCGTCTTTTCCATATTACATGCAGGCAACAATGTTGTTAAATTTTCTGCCACTATAAAACAAGATTTCTCTTTCACTAGTTTTCAGTAAGATTTTTCTCACTTTTGTGCAAGACCATACATTCAGCATCTTCAAAGCACAAAGTTCTATACTTGAAGAAGTTTATGCTTTTATTAAACTTCCTTCAAAATCCACTGACCGATGCTTATTTTATTCTGATATTTTTGGCATTTGTTATGATAGTATCACAATTCCAGATATAAAAATCTGAATTAGTTACCTATTGCTGTGTAACAAATTACTGAAAACTTAGTGGCCTGAAACAAAAGCCAACAAATGAAAAAAATTATTATTTCATAACTTGAGACTCAGTAATTCAGGTGTCGCTTGCCTGGGTGCCTCTGGTTCAGTTTGTCTCCAACATAAGATATCAGGTAGAATTGCACTTATCTCAGTGCTCAACCGCAGGAACATCCGCTTCCAAGCTCATGTTTGTGGACCTTTGACAGCCTGCAGGTTCTGACTGTTGACTAGAGATATTGTTTCTTTGCCATGTGAACCTCTCCAGAGCTGGTTCCCCCCAAAGTGAGCAAGACCAAAGAGCAAAACGGAGAGTCTAAGATAGAGCCACAGACTTTTTGTAATCCATTCTCAAAAGTGGAATACTATTCTGTTCATTAGAAGTGTCCAGCTCACACTGAAGAGTCCAGTATGATATTCATAGACTATCCAGAGGCAGGGTTCACTGGAACTATCTTAGAGAATGCTTCGTAACGGGGATCATCTCTGATCATCCAGCAGTGATCACTCCTTAATGTATCTTCTTATTTTAATTCTTTGCATAGTGCTTTTTATCTGATATGTTTTTATTTAGGTCTGTGCACGATGTCACAGATTAGTTGTATACAAGAGCACAATGAAAACCAAAATCAAACCCAGTGCCATCGAGTCAATTCTGACTCATAGCGACCCTACAGGAACACACTGGAAGGCCACAAAACTAGATCTACACGTTAGACTCAGAAAAGCAGTGCCAAGGTTACAAGTGCCAATGTACACAGCAATGTAATTCAAAGCAAAAGAGCACTCATTAAAGATAAGTAAAAGTTGGTATAAAAAGATAGTAATTAAGTCATCCTTCATGAATGCAGATACCCAGATTTTGGAAAGCATGGAGATAGAAGATAGAAGAAATAACAGATAGAAGAAATAATTTGACATAAGCTTGGAGAAAAGAATGTAAGGAGTTTAAAAGGAATAGACAATTATTGAGAGATAAGACAGTTAACTGTAAAATTGACATATTTTCAATAGATAATTTGGCTGAATATTTGGAAAAGAGATAATTAGTCAATCTGTTCTCTTTTAACCACCCAAACACATTGTTTCTGATGTGGATTAGGACTTAATTTTCTTGGATGGGAAAATATTTCTTATTAATATTCTCAACAGTAAAGATCCAAGGTAGAGCTGAGAAGTGAACTATCCTGTAGAATTAATTCAGTGTGGCACAGGGTAAGTAAACAGCATAAGGGATTAGTTCCATGGGGCTTATTCAGTCTAGTCTGCATTCAAGTAAGAAGTATGCCATAGAGTCTGAAGATACCATAGGAAGACATTCAAACAAAGTAAGAGGAGATGGTTATTCTGAGTGACTTTACAGTGGAATTTCAGTACTTGAGAACACTGGAAAACATGGCCAGATAGTCAAATCACCTTACAAACAACGCAAAGGGATCAAACCTTTTGGCCTAATTACCTGCGCCTCCAAAGTGGTGCCAAGTTGTCTACAACATGTACTCAACAAATCACATTCCATTACCTTTTTTCATAGTGAGGTCTTAGCACATGTTTTTAAAATAGAATTAAATTATGCCTGTAGTCCTGTAATGGACTCCTCTACGTGACACTGAATCATTTCTGCTGGGTACTTATGATTTAGCCTGCCATGTGATGTGACAGGCAGGACTGACTTAGACTAGTATTTGTGCTAACTGCAAAGCCAGTCTTCTGTGCTTAATGTCTAGAAAAATCAGACCATTTAAATTAACCTCTAGGTTGCTGTTTAGTCAAACACTAAACTAAATGACAGTTCTTTACCATTTCTTCTAGACCTGACCCTTTGATGTCATAAAGATTCTGAATGAGAAGTTAAAAATATAAAATTAATGTTTTTATAATGATAGCTCAAATTACTTCAGATTAAATTGATCATCCTTTTTAACCTATAAATGAAAAAAAAAAGAAATCAAAATAGATTGTTCTGGCAGAACTAGTTGCTCCATGTTTACTGCTGTATTGAAAACACGTTAAAATTACGTACATTGAGTGATCAATGCATGTTAAATGAATGAAAGCTTTTGACATTTTTGTTGATGAGTTTTTTTCTGTACATAAAATAAAATTAACATTCCATTCAGGCTTTAAAAGTGTTCATATGTGAAATGCTTATTAAAATTTACATGTATACATTTATAAAAATATTCCTGTGAGAACGCATGTTCTACCTACCAAGTTTAGTATTTTTAGGAACCTTAGAAATTTTCATATATGATGCATTAAAGAGAATGTTTTTTAAACAGGCTAAAATAAGTCACAAATGTTTTAAGATTATGGTTCCATATCTTATTCAACTGAATAAGATGTAAACAAAAAGAAAAAAAACACCAAGGTAGATATGTAGAAATTTGAGGAATAAACAAAAACTTATCATAAAAATAGGAGTTTTTCAGACACAGGTGTCTTCTAGAGAGAAATATTTTTTCAGTAAAATAATACAAAATAATTTGTCTAACACCTTTTAGTTTTATCTAAGCACTGTTAAAATTGTCTGAGATCTTTTTAAAATATATAATCATTTATTCATTACTTCTGAATAGTTTTTCCCAAGTGTGACAGAAGGCAGGCATGTACTTCAGTGAAGTTCAGTCTGGTGCATATAACTATATCCTTATTGGTAGATACTATGCAACTGAGAGTTGTCAATACCTTCTTTACTACTGAATTTTTGCTAAAAGTAAAAATAATAAGAAGCACAGTGTTTTGGTCAAGGACATGTCATACAGACTCGTAAGCTTACTTTTTCCCACACAGTGTTCTGAATTGCATTACCATCATATTGCTCACAGAAAATTTTCTTGCGATATATGTTTGCAAACTCAGAGTTGTAACGAATGTAAAGAAATAATGTCAAACAATGTCAAATGCCTTGTGCTGTCTCTCTGTGTAATTTATCTTTTGAGTTTCAAACAAAAGTCTGTAACACTGTAAATAACACAAGATTTGGACAAAGACCCCAGTGGGTCCTAGTCTCCCGTAGATAAAGGAATCATCCGTGATCTTTGCTGGCACTTCACTACTCTGGACTTCTTCCCTGTAACCACCTGTAACTTCACTCCACTTGAAGGTCCCCTCCCGTTCTGAATCTTTAGCTGGGGTTCTGTCCATTTCTATAATGAATTTACACAGGATGTGTTGACATGCTCTTAACAAAAACTCTATTGTAGCAAGGGAAAAACCAGGGGGAAAAATGAGTTTCTTTGTTCAAAACAGAACAAACCAGATGGTTTTACAAACTACAGTAGCTAAATAATATATCATTGATTCTAGTGTGAATAATAAAGGTGTTCAGGGACTGTTTCTACATACGAGGTTTTGCTTTCCAATATCTAGCAATCTGGATACTTGCCATGGTAATAATTACTTCTTGTGGGCCACAAACCACTTCAAAGCAAAGAAGCAGTATAATGAAAACTGCTTTGAAGAACAGTTCATGAAACTGAATAAATGGAAACAAAAATCCATATCATATTTTATGGCATCAAAAATCATATTTGTTCTTACCATTATAATTTCAATAGACTGGACAACTGTGCTTTAAACATGTCTTCTTGATTTTACGGTGATGAGTGCTATTTTGTTTTAGTCTCTATCACTGTCACTTTTGGGTTGTCACTTGAGTAAAGTGGAAGATTCTGAAATTACCCGTGAAATACATTCTGATAGTTTACATAAAGGTGAATCATGTTGTTTATTATAGAAATCTTAAACTTGAAGCTTTAAAGGATGATTATAATCATTTTTCCTGCTGAGAATCATTCTCAATTTAGAGTCTATACCTACATGAAGTATTCTAGAGAAGACAAAGCTATCACTGTGTACTGAGCACTTTCAATACTTATAATTTCAACTGCCAAGAAAATTAAAATATTTTTAGTATGTAACCAGAATTTTATTAATCACATACTCCAAACTCGACAATGACATAACCGTATAGGGTATTTAAAAGAGCATAGCAGAAGTCAGGGAGATTTAGAAATCCAGAGAACACTTATGCTACCTAAACAAGGTCTAATTCAATATACATCTTTTTTCTAAAGATAACTAAACAGAACCAATCCAGAAATTGAATCTAGATGAAGAGGCATCTAGATGAACTATTTACTTTATGGTAATCATTTGTCTTAGACTTGAAAGCAGAAGAAAATGTGGAAAGTGTGTCTAGGAACAGCGGTCCACTATTTTCACCTCTGTGAGGAAGACCCTGGCTTGACCCTCAGCCTACACATCTTGTGAATACCCACCACCTGTCAGTCAGTGCAGGTTTGTGTGTTGTTATGATGCCGAACAAGTTTAAGTTGAGCTTCCAGACTAAGACAGGCTGCAGAGAAAGGCCTGGTGATCTATTTCTGAACAAAATCAGCCAATGAAAATGCTATGGATCTGGGTTACCAGGTAGCCCAATCCATTTGTGATGCTTCTCCATGAACTGGAGATCAACCACACAACAACAGCAACAACACCCCTTGTTCTTCACAGACTTGATACAATGTTTCCATTTGGTCTTCGTTTTTATAACTTTGAGACCTACAGTACAATATTGCTCAGTTTTTATTTTTAACAACTCTTCTCTGAAAATTTACCATAATATTTACCACCTCAAATTAGAGATACATGAGGAAGTAGTTCTTCTCTATTCTACCCACTTTATATTCTAAGGGAGAAAATCAAGACCCAGAGGCGGTAACTGCTTTATTCAATATCCCACAGCTGGTTAGACGTGATTGAATCACTTAATTCAAGAAAAGTTCATTGGCGTGTTTAAAGGATGCAGATTAAACCAGCACATGACGTATGTTCTGTTCATCACTTACTCAGTGCAAATATATCTCAGTCTGGATTTTTTGTGACTTACGTATTCGTTTAGTCTCACAATCTGCATTGTCCTTGTATTTTGGGGGTAAACATCTATGATTTTTTATTAAAGTTGAATTTGACTGGAGTAACTTACACAGGAATTTGAGAAAAGTGATTGACAAAGATGAACATCTGGGATTGAGATTGTGCTACAGAAGACATTTAATGATCTCTAAAATACAGTGTGTCGTTATATACACTTCTTTTTTTTGTACTTAGACTTGTTTAAATATGCAGAAGAATAAAGATCTTGTCTCATAAATGAAACAAAACACGAGGTGGTATTAAAAAAAAGAAGCGACAATTCACTGCGTAGAAACAGTCCTACATAAGTTACAGTGAGAGACACACGTAAGTAATAGTGTCTATTTCAAAGGCAGTTCACAGAGCCTTTGGAAATTAATAAGAAAGGAGGGACTGTGAATGATTGTAGTCCCAAAAGTCAAGGACGAAGGTCAAAGAGTTATTACGATCCCAAATGTTCAAAAGAACAGAAAGATGTTAAGGTGGAAACTAACACTGTTAGCCTAGATAAAAGGAACTGTTCATTGTAACAGATGCTCCAAGTATCTTTATAGTGACCTAAGACGGCTTCTAAATGGAAGAGAATTTGAACCAATATTTGCAGAAGTAGGGTTTAGACAGCCAGATTAGTGGCAAGAGAAGAACAGGCAGTTCCCTGGATTATGAAATCTGACATATAGATGAATACAGTCAAGATGGCCATAAAACCTGTATTATATTAAATATTGAGTAAAATAAAAATTATTTGTCATGATGAATGTACACACTATAATGCTCAGGCAAGCATGGTGTGATTTGGAAGTGCTGAAGTGTTTTATACGAATAGAAAAGTAAAACATTAAACTACTTACTAAGACAAACATTCAGCTAACGGACACTATGTAAGAACCGTATTCGACAGACTACAAATTTGACAGACTTGGGAATAATCTTGTTCATAAACCAGAGACTGCCTGTTTAAATACGTGCTCAAATTCTGACTCTGCCACATGCTGCCATATCCTCATCCAAAACACTTTGAGAACAACAGAACCTTTTCTTTGTAAGCCAGAATTGTAAGCATGATCGTCCATGACTCTTGCTCCTATATACTCTCTTTTTGAGTTTTGGTGGAATCTACAGCTATGATAAATGATCACTCTTCTGACTACAGCATGTGATATGGCAAAAGGGAGATCATCTGTGTTTGCCTCATCTAATCATGTGAGTCTTATGAATGCAGAATGTTTTCTGGTGGAAGAGGAAATTAATAACTCTGAGCATGAAAGGGATCCAATGCATCATTGCTGGTTTTGAAGATGGAAGGAGGCACTGTGAAGAAACATGTCTGTTGCTAGGAGCTCAGAGCATGCCCAGCTGACATCCAGTGAAAGGAAACCTCAGCCCTGTAACAACAACAACAAAAAAAACCCACATGCGGCCACAGACTGAATGAACTTGGCAGTGGACTCTTCCCTGGAATTTCCAGATAATAACCTGGTTGAATCTTGACTTCAGCCTTGTGAGACTCTGACCAGAGACAGGAATTGAGCCCTTCAGACTTCTCATCTTCAGAATAAATGGGTATTGGTTTAATTACTTTGTAACAATTTGTTACACAGCAGTGGAAATTAATCTATTATTCAACATGTTTGATATATGGATTAAATAGAATAATATTTGTAGGGGTCTTAGAAGATACTCTCAGAAGTACCTTTTTAGAGTATGTTTATCATGTTGTAAGAACTCAATAAACGATAACTATTTGGTTTTAATGTTGTCACACGTATGTTATTTTGAACAAACTGTAGACTCTCAAATTCCCAGATTTCTGTCTTTAAGTAGGTAAGAGACACAACCCAAAAGGTTCTTAGGACTACTGAATAAAAATAAATAATTATCTGAGGTTGAAGGAAAGCATGTATCCATGGACTAATCCACAAAGAATAACATTTTTCTAATTGTAAAACAGTGGAAGAGTACCATAGTATGAGCAGTGAAAGTTTAACATTAGGAATCAAACCCAGTCCTGAAAGTCAGAATGAATTTATATAAGGGAGAAGGTTAAAAAAAAGGATTTTGAAAAGAATATGTGGGAAATAAGGGCATGAAATTGGTTTAAGAGTCTTTTTTTTTTCTCACCGGTAGTAAAGAGAATGAATAGGCTAAGCCAAAAATTTTCTTTATCAACATTATTCCTTTTTCCTGTAGAATTTTTCAGAGATTGTAATATGCTAAAATTAGCATTATTTGTCTGCTTTCGGGAGTGGATGCATTTTTCTAATATATTTTTTTATGGTTTTCTGTTTTTCCGAGGATATCTCATTGGTTTTCGTTACTAATTTAATGTTTTTTGTTTTTTTTTTGTCTTATTGTAGGCAGCTTGCCAGGTGGGAATACAAAGGCTCAAGACAGCCCTGCAATGTTAGCCCTAGGAGAAAGGCAAACATCATTTCTGTTTCTGATGAGAAGAAGTAGAATGTATGGTCTCTGGTTCCTATGAGGAAACCATGGTGGTGTAGTGGTGAAGTGCTAAGGTTGCAAACTAAGAGGGTAGCAGTTCAACTCCACCAGGCACTGCTTAGAAACTCTATGGGACAGGTCTACGCTGATTTATAAGGTCACTACGAGCTGGAATCGACTCAACAGCACTGGTTTTTTTGTTGTTGTTATTGTTGCTTTACAGTGGTTCCTTTGAGCTCTTCAAGTCTAAGATAATTTTTTTCTTGCTTTAAAACTGTGTGTTAGACTTGCTTTCTGCCTAAAGCTTTTCAGCAACATTAAGGCACTTAATGAAGCTAATACTTCTTCCAACTAGTTGTGCCACTACTGGCATTAATAAGAGAAAGGGACAGTTTCTTTCTGGCTTCGGAAAAATGTTCAACCTCCAAAGTTTCCTAAGTAATCATATGTAAGTAGAATTCCTCAATACCCTGAGTATAAATAATGGGTTTTACACTTATGATTATCGGCAGGTTTTCTAGTAACACCCCTGTAAGTGGATATCCTTTCATTATTGTATAAGGCACATGTCTTTGCTATGAGTCAGTGGCTAAAAGTAATACCAGTCAAAAAGAAATGCAGTGATTTCTCTGTTGTCCAGGTGAAATTATATCTCTTCTGAATTTTATTGGTGAAAATATTCATTGGATAAAGCATCTATCCCTTGAGAGGAGAATATTAATTGTAAACTAAGAATTGTCGTACATGCTTCTGAAATGAGCTCTTCTTTAAAAATCAAATTAATTGTGTATTTCCCATTTATCAATATATGTGCTATTCACTACTATATAGCTTTAAATATATAATTTAAATTCTAAAGAATATCAAAATTATTGAGTAAAATTTTAGACAATGGAATAGTGAAGAAGTCCTTCAGCCTGGTTTTTATTTCTATGTAACTCGTAATTTATATCACACACATAAAGTTTCATGGGTGACAGGGCCTCTAAACTGTGCATCTGACCTCTTCATTTCAGTAACATTTCACCATAAGAACAACGTTTGTAGTAATATGGGTCACAGTTGCATTATGTGATCAATTTAGAAGGATTTTGTTGAACAGGTTAGTAACAAGGAGGAGTCCCTACATGGACACAAATGGTTAACATACTCAGTTGCTAACTGAAAAGTAAGGAAATGAAATTCACCTGGACACATCTTGGAAAAAAAGCCAAAAACCTACCTCTAAAATATCAGACATCAGGAGTACACTTCTACTCTGACATACCTGGGGTTGCTGTGAATTGGAATTGACGCTGTGCCAAGTGCCGTCAAGTCAGATCCGACTCATGCGACCCTAAGCAACTGGTAATTAGGATCAGCAGAAAATTTCAAGAATTAAACAATTCAGGATAATAAACACATTTCCAACAGACTTGCAACTCAGTTCTGGTATTTGTAGGTGCTCAATTATTTCAAGTCACATTGATCATTTTGTTTTAAAAATATCTATTAAAATATTTCTCCCAAGGCTTTTTTTTAAAGCAATATTGTTATTGTACATTGGATAAATGTCTACAGAAAATGAAAATAGTTTGCTATATTCTATATGACACATATCAACAGTCATTTATTGAACATCCATCATGTACAAGACACTGAATTAGGTTCTATGGAAAGTTAGGAACATAACTCTTACTATCTAATTAAGGAAAGAAAGCTTATATACATGAAACAAGTAACTATATGAGACCTAATGCAGTAGGTACCTAACTTTTTTCAGTGAAAAAGCAGTGAGTTGAGGGTAGAAATTTGGAAAAAATGTAGTTACGATAGTGTCTCAAAAGAGTCAGAATACACGGTGTTAATAGATCGAATTGTGTTCCCCCCAAATCTGTATCAACTTCTCTAGGCTGTGATTCCCTGTTTTGTGTGACTGTCCACCATTTTTTTTTATCTGATGAGATTTTCTTATGTGTTATAAATTCTATCTCCATGATGTTAATGATGTAGGATTAGAGTTAGAATTAGAAGCACTTACTGATGAAGACCAAAGACCACAGCCTTCAGTATGGATTGTGTACCAACATGATAGGACTGGAAACATCTATGTTAATGAGGCAGGACTCAATCTATAAGATTACGCTGTGTTTTAAGTCAATCTTTTTTTGAGACACAAATAGGAGAAACAAGAAGATGAACAGGGAAACTCATAATACCAAAAAAGCAGCAGCAGGGGCAAAAGGTATACCTTTGGACCCAGAGTTCCTACACAGAGAAGCTCCTATACAGGGGGAAGACTGATGACAATGACCTTCACCCAGAGCCAACAGAAGGACAAAGACTTTCTCTGGAACTGGTGCTCTGAATGAAGACTTCTGGCTTCCTAGACTGTGAGAGAATAAATTTCTCTTTCTTAAAGCTGTCCATTTGTGGTATTTCTGCTACAGCAGCACTAGACAAGATTTATACCTATAAAAAATGACATTTTATAATTTCTTTTTTTTTATTGAATATGACTGAGTGAAAATGTACATTCCCATGTAAATTTACATGCTCACCTGTATGCAGCTTCCACTGCTTTCCCTGTCCGGTGACAGCACACTATTCCTCTCTGCTCCATACATGGCTCAACCTCCCAACAGCCTCCTTTCCCTCCTCTCCGTCCACTCTCCTTCCTCCAGCCAGAGGTCAGCAGAATGATATCCTATAGATATGTAAAACCATAAAGTGCATACAATATATGGTCACTCTGCATTGCCAAGTCCAATCCATTCCTGTCCAAAGAGTGGACCTTCATTATAATTTATGGGTAAGGGCAGTACCAGGGCTGGGGCCCATGCTCTCAAGGGAACCCTGAATCCACTGGACCATCAGTTGAGGTCTTTTAGTGGAGATCTCAGGATGCACCCCTTTTTATTCTTGTGTTGCCAGTGAGACTCCTCTCTGTGAGCTCCATCGTGGCTATCACTGGTGGTGGCCAGGCACCATCCGGTTCTTCTGGTCCCAAGTCGATGCAGGCACCCACTCTTGTGGGTCTCTCTGTCTTCTAGGCTGTCTTTACCGCATGTCATTTTGGTCCTCGGTGAGCATCCGTTCCTGCTGAGTTGGGACCATTTGCTGTGTCCTTGGATGGCACCTTGGCAGCTTTTAAGACCCCAGACACCACTCACCTCGATTTCGCCTAAGAGCATGGTCCCCCACCCCTCACCCCAGCTACTCTATCCTTGCAGTATTGAGTTAAGATGGAAGGAGTATTCAAGTTATGCTGAAGTCCACTTAGTGTTGTTCTTGTTCCTAATGTGTGCTATTACTGCTTTCTGCCATCCAGATTTCTAGCAACTATCTAAACTAAACCTTCCCCCTCTCACCCTCCCTCTCTCCCCTCCCTTGCAGCTGTCAGAGTCTTTGCTTCTATACACAAGTCTGTTTTTGAGATCTTATCGTAGAGGTCTCATACAGTATTTGTCCCTTTGTCGCTGACTACTTTCACTCAACATAATGTCTTCCAGTTGAAACGAGGTTAGGAGATGTTTCCTGGAATCATCGTTATTCTTTATCATTGTGTAGTGCTTCATTGAGTATATGTACCATAGTTTACCTATCCATTCTTCTGTTGTTGGGCATCTGGGTTGATTCCATCTTTTTGCTATCATGGACTGTGCTGTGATAAACATTCTGGTGCATGTGTCCGTTGGTGTAAAAGGCCTTGATTCTGTAGGATATATTCCAAGTAGTGGGCTAACAGAAACGTCAATGATTTGAACTCATCAACAATTCTGTGGGAGAAAGCACTTGACAGTCTGTTCTCATAAAGATTACAACCTAGGAAACCCTATGAGACAGTTCTACTCCTTCATATAGGGTTACCATGAGTTGGAATTGGCTCCGTGGTACATGCATTATCACTGTATCTTATGAAAATGGGACACACTTGAGTAGTAAAGTGACAGTCAATACTATGACTTGAAATATCTAACCGCAGCATCCTAAATGAATGAGGATAAAGAAGAGCCTGATTATGATCCCAGGAAACAGATTAATGTGATATTCCTGGCAAGACTTAAGCGAGGCCTAAAATAGACTATCAGCAGTGGAACTGAGGTGACAAGACGAATGGGAGAGATGACTCAGCTCTATTAAGGCCTGACAGAATTTTACCACCATCTGCCACAGGAATGAAGGCAGCCCTTAACTTCAAGATGATTTCATGATTGCTAACACAGATGACTGGAAGGGAATTAGGCGCTAACAGAAATTAAAAAGAAATGAAAGAAGAAACAATTTGGCACCGAGAATTCTTGACTGTACTTGGAATTTCCCTGAAGATAATTGAAAATTTGCTTTCATTCAACACTCTGTATTCATCCTTAACCATGGGTGCTCTAGTAAGGCCTTAAAAATAAACAGTGAATAGGAGACAGCGCGTGTCCTCAAGGAGTTTATAGTCCAGTGAAATGTCTGGCTAGAACTCAGGGGAAGGGCCACAGCTCGAATTTGGGAATTCATGCGCACTGAGGTGGAAGTGGAAATCATGTACTCAGTAAAGAAAAAATAACTGAGATAGAGAATAGGGATTCACCGGTTTAGTTGTTAATAATAAATTATTTTTTGATGCATATAAAGAAGAGAGTATATGTATATATAGAATCAAACTTGTTGCCATCAAGTTAATTCTGACCCACAGCAACCCTACAGTACAGAACAGAACTGCCCCGGATGATTTTCAAGGAATGGCCAGTATATTTGAACGGCTGACTTTTGGTTAACAGTTGAGTCTTAGCCACAGCTCCATCAGGGCTACAGAACATGAAAAACTTCCTGAGGAAAAAAAAAACAACTATAAACAACTAGATTTGGAAGTCAGTGTAGACATTCTATCCCTAGCCAAGCCAATAGTGAAACAAAAAATCAAAAGCCGTATTAGTGTTGGTTTTAAAAGCAGGAGATGACTAACTGTCACAGGTTTTTAGCACATTTTATGTCAGGTGACTGTAAATCTGTGATTAAACATAGATTCAATAAATATTCTACCACGTCTTATCTGTACATTTTTGATGTGTTCTTCGTCTTTCCGGTCTTAAGGCTCACCAAAGTCACTTTTGCCACAGACAGAAAATGGCTTCAAATTCTCCAGTGTGATCCCAGAAAGTGATTCAAAGCCACTCACAGGCACTTTAGGTTTTACTTTGCTTTCCAGTAAAACTTGTTTGTGACCCAGGGTGAAAATGGGAGGTAAGTTTGGGTTTTACAACAAAGGGAAGAGAGAGCTCAGCAAAAATAAGTCATAACTTTTGATTAGGATGAACTGGTCAGTGAGAAGGGAGTTACACAGCTGCAAAAGACACTGTCAGAAGTCTGTAGCAACTTAACAAGCCCACTGTCTTCATAAAATTTAATGAAAATTGAAATAGTTAAAAAGCATTCCTTCCCTCATTCTGTTCTTCTTCAGATGGGTAAATTAACTCGTTGAATTAGAAGCACATCACCATTCATGTTTCTGTGAGAATTTTCTATTTTGGTCGTGGAGGAGAGTGATAGACAGGCCTCTTTGCCATCTTCTTCATACATACAGTGATTAAAAAAAAAGATATTGGACATATGTTGTTTTCCCCGCATGCTTTGTAACTTTGGAGTTTTGACAATATACTGATTTTATTAATGACTTTAATTTGTACTTATTCGAAATTGCATTATTTCCATTTCAATGGGTTTTTTGTGGATACTAAGGAGTGTTACTGTTAACAGGAAACACAAACAAAGCCTTTGAGAAAATTAAAAAATGCATCCAAGTGTCTTTTCCATAAATAAAGCCAAAACAAATCCACTGTGGTCAAACTGATTCTGATTCACTGACCTTATAGGGTGGAGTAGAACTGCCACATAAAGTTTCCAAGAATTGGCTGATGGATTCAAACTGTCAACCTTTTGATTAGTGGCCAGATTCTTAACCACTTCATCACCAGGGCTCCAGATACAGCTAATTTCAAAGACTCTCAATCTCACTATGTATATGTGTTTTAAACAAATGGAAGGGGTAACTGATGATTTAAAAGACATACATCATGCATTCAAATATGACATCTCAAATTAGTTTAATTACTGCAGATTTGTGTTACAGAGTCAAGTAACCACTAGTCACACATGGATATTTAAGTATAAATTTAAACATGTTAAAATCAATTAGCATCTTCAAAAATTAAACATCTTGTTTCCTCAGTTCTACTAGCTAGATTTCATATTCTCCCCAGCACATGTATCTAGGGCTACTATTTTAAAAGAATAGTAATTATGGCACATTTTTATAATCACAGAGTAAATAGCACTATGATTGTCTAAAATTTATTTTAGACAAAAGCCTTGTTCTCAGTGAGTCAGTTTCCTAATGGAGAGAGCTGGGATCAAGTAATTAATTGAAATGTTTATTAAAACTTCCTTTTAGTTAGGGCAGATAGTGGAGATACGACAGCCAATGAGACAGTTATTTACTGTTAATGAGTTTGCAAGTCTCAAAAATGATTTTTTTTTCTAAACAGTGGATTCTCCTAGGAATCTTTTCTATCAAAGGATTCAGCATGTTGCATTAGTTTTAACTGTGTTTGTGCATGAAACTTGACACAGACACATCAGACCTTTAGGAGTGCTGCCCTAAACAAAACAAAAAAGTAAGCATCCAGGAAATCATCAAGTTTGTGATGTACCCTATCCTTAGTTTTCCAAACTGCTGCATCAGTGTAAAATGCAGGAGGCAAGATGAAAGTATCCAGACCTTGTGATCAACTGCGAGCTGTGTACTCTCTATCCCACTCACCATGCCACTGAGTGTTGGATGACTGTGGAATTCCAAATGGTGAGAAGAGAGGGGTTGCTATGAAGCAAACTCCGACTGTGTGGACAGGAGAAATATTAACATGCTGCTGCAGAGCTACCTGCAACTCCAGATTTGACAGCAGTAGACAGCTTCACCTGGCATGCAGCAAGGCAACATCAGGCAGCTCTGTTTGAGGTAAGGCTCCACGCAGCCAGAGAAATGAAGAGCTTAAGCCACAGAATGCGACGAGTCGTCAATAAGAGTGTCTCAAGCTAAGCTTGTATTTGTTGGCCCAAGGATTACATGTCACCCCGGGGTTTTTAGTCCCACTTTCGCACATGCATCATAATACCATCATTGACATTTAGAGACAACGCACAAGCACTTGAATGACAGTGCACTTCATTAATGATGCGAAGGATTCATTTTCTTATCATTTAATAATAATTTAATAAATTTCATAAGTATCAGTATAAAACATCATAAAGGGTAACAGTTGCTGCAGTTCTATGCGCCTCTTTTTCATTTGATCTGCAATCCATGTGTAAACGGAGTTTTCAGAGTTATCTGAATCTTTATAATGATGCCAAAAAGTCTCTCCCCACAGAGAACCATTAGGCGCTCACGAGTGTCCAGTGCTGCTTAACCCCCCATACCTTGCCCACAGTCTATTTCTGGAATGCCCTTTGCTCATGCAATATTTGTATTCATCCTTCATGATCAAACTTAGACACCAGCTCCTTTTCATGCATGCATTTCAATAAAAAACTTACTGAATATTGATTATGTATCCAGCACATACCTAGGCTCAGGGAAACCAAGGTTAAAAAAAAAAAAGTGGTTGCCCTCATGAAGTTTACCACATTTGAAAGAGACTGACAAGAAAACTGTAACAATAAATATGTATTATTCAAGGTGATTCTCTATTACAAGAAGATAAAAAGCAAGATAGAAAATGTGAGTAGTTTATCTTAGGTGGTCAAGGAGGCGTCTTGGAGGAGAGGAGTGTTCCACAAATTTTTGTCTAGAATGATGTAGTGAACCACGCAAGAGCCGACCCAGCGAGGTTATAGTAAAATAAAAGCCTGTAGGTTAGCCAAAAAGATACGAGTGACAAAAGCAGAGTTGGTGAGGAGGACAGAATCGGGAGACACATTCTTCAGGGAGTCAGCAGGAAGCCAGATGAAGTAGGACTTTCAGGCCATGACATTGAGGTTAAACTTTAAGCGTGACTGTTGACCACTCAAAATTTTGAGAAATGAATTGACCTGCTTTGTTTGAAGATTTAGAAAGAGCACTTGGTTGTAAAGGCTGGTGGTTGTAAAGATGAAGAGTGTCATCAAAGTAGATCAGGTGAGAGGTGATGGAGGCTCCCAACTAAAGTAATAGTGCTGAACATTCTGAGAAGTGATCACATTCAAAATACATTTTGAAGGTAGAGGGTATACTAGGTGATAGATTAAATGTGACATATGAGGACAAGTTCAGAATGAAGGAAAACTCTTAAATGTGTGACCTGAGTTACCAGATGGATGGGGTCAATTAAGGAAGGAATATACATTGTAGTGGATAATAGATTAAGAATTACACATTAGCCAGTAAAAGCCTGGTATGGCTATTACACATGCAGAGGATGTCAGGCAGAAGAACACTGGATATAAACTTTTGGAAGTTGGGACACAAAATAAATCGAGAATTATCTGTTTAAAACCCCAAAACCTATTGCTATCAAGTTGATTCAGACTCACAGCAACCCTTAAAACCAAGGGGTAAATTGAGATTGTCTAGGAAGGAGAATAGACAGAGAAGAGAGGTGCAAGGATAAATCTTTGGGTCCTATGTAATTTAGACTTTAGCAGAGAAGAAAAAGCCAGCAAAGGTATGGTAGCTTCCTCCAATGAGCTGGTAAAAAAGCCCAGCTGGTCTACATCTGTAGCAGTTGCATTGTACTATGACTATTATTTTTATTGTTTGATTTTTATATCTTCATTAGTAGACAGCTATGAATCGGAATCTGCTTTATGGCAGTGGGTTTGGTTTGGGCTAAATAAGCTTATTTTCTTATTTATTTTCTATCAGGAGTGGTGATCCATGCATATACCATGCAATAAACACTCAAGACATTTTTGTGGAATAAATATATGCCTGAATAAAATTTGGGTAAATTAGCCAAGAAAATTTTGAAAACAAATTTATGGGAAAGATAGATAGTAGACAGATACATTAACATCTAGTAATATTTCTGAGAGACTTTTTGCTAAATTCCCTATATCGGACATTGACGTATCAAATATTATTCAATTTGTTTTTATCTTGTTTTTTCCATATTTAGTCCTTCATAATTTCTTTCTTTAGACTACACCCTTATTTTTCACTATCAAGTTTATATGTCACTTGCCATGTTCTCTCCATCCATTCCAAAAGCAGACCAGTATCCACCAGGATAAGCAGTTGAAATCTATTGGCTCAATGGCTCATACTTTGAGTTACACAGAGCATACATGACAAGTGCTATAGATACAAATTCTATAGGCTCTCTGGTAGTATACCTATGCCTGCAGGCAGGTATCTGCTGATGATTGGCTTCAGGTGTTTGCCTGCAGGAGCTCATTCAAAGTCAATGCAAATGAGGCCATTTTCCCCAGCAGAAGACATTAACCTGCAGGAACCTTGTAGGCAAGGGTGTATTTTAGGACCATCATAATACACTTTTTAAACATATGTATAACATTATACATTAATCATAAATACTAGGTCAGCCGAGTAAGGAATACTCAATAAGGCAGGCAAAACAGGAGACATGTCATTAAGCTGGAATGGTGCAATTAGAGGGAAGGTTTCTCTCTCTAACACTGTAGATCTCATGCTCCCTATCTGCCCCCACTCTGGATTGCTCTCTGCCATAATTATATAACAAATCAAATTAAATTAAAAAACAAATACTCATAAGGCATGTGGAAACTGGAAAGTATAAATGAAGCAAATGCCACGTATCTGAAACTCTACTGGGTTTTAAGAAAATTGTGGTTGCATAGTGGGTTAAGTATTATATCTGCTAACCATAAACATCAGAAGTTCAAATCCACCAGGGCTCCTTGGAAACTATACGGGGCAGTTCTACTCTCATCTCCAGGGTCACTGTAAGTCGGACTGGAATCCACGGCAGTGAGTTTAAGTTTTTCGGTTTCATTGTGTTTTAAATACAAGAAACTCATTACATTAGAGTTAAGCCATATAGGATCCAAAAGTATTTTTCTATTTCTGGATTATAGCAAGTGTTCAGTGCTGAAATTTAATAATTCTCCAAGGTCACACTGAGCTACTGATTTTAATAGTCATTGAAAAGTCCGTATTTCCTGCTTTTTTAAATTTTGGGAAGTATTAAATACAATTTATTAGTGAAAGAACAAATAAACTCTCCTCCCTTCCCTGACTAACCACCTTGGGTGATCTTTCTTCCCAAGGATTCTTCCAGTGCCTTCATGAATGCAGTGAATGCATTTCAGTGTCACACACATGCTTCCACGTTGCCTTAGGAACCAACCATTTTACATTGATAAGATGTGTGTGTTTTGTTTTTTCTTTCCTTTCCCACCTTACAGTATAACTCTCTGCAAACTTGGAAATGGTTTTCTCATGTATTCTATGTATCTTATCACCCCATCACCCCTGCCTTCACAACACACATCCTTATTAAGAGGTATAACAGCTTTTTAAAAGTAGTGTTCCCTTGAAAGTACAATATAATTGAGTGTATGTAATATTCTTGAGATTTAAGACAGTATTGATGAAGGTTGAGGATGAGTTACAACGCTTCCTGCAGATTATGCAGCCCATAAATTAAAACATTAATTTGACATTTACAGGGGGTTTAGACTGCTATAATTTCATATGCAGGTGGGTGCTTAATAAATAGTTTTTGGTGAAGATCCAAAAATGTGCTCTATATAGGGTTTGAACATATGCTCCAGGATATTAATGATAAAACATATGTTTAAAAACATTTCCATCCAAGCCTGGGGCATATTGCCTCCATCCTTTGCTGAACATCTCCTCCAAAAAGGCTTCCTCATCTTGAAATAAAATGTTTTAAAAACTAGGAATGTTCACCTGCTCTAGTTCTTCTTCCAGCCTACCAACAGTGTAACCTTCAAAAATACAACCTGCCTTGCTTAAAAACTTTCAGTCTGTAACACAGCACATAAGACATTTCACACACTGATAGTCTGATCCTAATATGCTTTTCCTGTCTTGTTTTTCATTCCACTACCCACTCATTGTATTATAAAAGTTCACTATTTTCTGAAGACATCATATAGTTGCACACTTCTGCAGTTTTTCAGTATTTCATCTGCTGGGAAGTCCCTGCATTACACAAGCGGTTAAAGTTAGGGTACGCTAACAGAAAGTCTGAGGGACCAGTCCACCAGGAGGTGCCTTTAAGAAAAGCCCTGATGATCAGTTTCTAAAAAAGTCAACCATTAAAAAATCCTGTTGAGCACAATTCTACTCTGACACACATGGGGTCACCATGAGTTAGTGTCAGCTGCATTTCTGTGGGAACTGATCATCAGCCTAGAATGAATTTTTCAACCTTCTGTACTTGGAAATCTCAGTTCAGATGCTAACTCCCATTTTCACTGTTTTCTCGTAAGACTTCTCAGACTTCCTGCCCTTCTGTCCGGCCCCAGTTCACATCCCAGCTAAGTGTTCCAAGCTGATGCTCTCATTTCTGCTATCATACTCTTTCTGACTGATCTTTACCAAGACTGGGTACATCAGAGGTAGGAAAGTACCAATGATAATATAACGTTGTTTGGGTGGGACTTCACATCATAGGACTCAGGGCATAGCCATCATTTGTTTATTGATTTTGTAAGTAGCTATTATTCTGTTGTAAAAAACATACGTGTGTAAGAAAACATTCGCCATTTCAACACACTTCTCATGTATAGTTCTATGACAGTTTAGTTATCCATTATCAATTTTTTCCATGACCCTCTAAATTGTGGAAATAACATAGTTTTTGTTGTTGTTGGAAGAATTTAAATATTTAAATGATACATCATAGTGATAAATAGAAAGTAAGTAGAGGAAGTAAAAAAGAAATTACAGAATTAGTCAAAGGTAACTTTTTAAAGCTTACAGTATACTCTTTCAGAGTTTGTTTCCTATGTATCTTTCCAAACATAGAAAGCCAGCTAGATTTTTTTTTAAAAGAAAGGTTGATATCTTTTCAGTATGCAGCTTGATTTTTTTCAGTTCTCAATATATTGTGGTCATCTGTGCAAATCCATGTTATACCTTTGATGTATGCATAAAAAACAAAAAGAACAAACCCACTGCTCTCAAGTCAGGTCCAACTCATAACAACCCTATAGATCAGAGTAGAACTGCCCCATAGAGTTTCCAAAGAGCACCTGGCAGATTTTAACCGCCTACCTTTTTGTTAGCAGTCATAGCACTTAACCACTATGCCACCAGGGTTCTCAGCGTCTACACAGGTGTGTCACATATGACATACTACTTTTGATTGACAGTCTATTCTTTCTTTTTTCTATTATTGTGGCCAACAATATAGCACATTTCCATGAGTATATGTCCCTTTCCATTTTAGACTCCAAAAAATAGGGTCTACCTCAGTTTTCTAGCAATAAGAATCGAGCTCTATACATACAGAAATAAATAAGTGTAAAAAATGAGTAGCTGCTACTGATAAAGCACATAACAAAAATGCAAATTGCAGATAGGACTTATTTAAGCACTTAAATTTGATTACATGTAACTACCCATAAATACTCAGTAGCAAAGTTTTGTAATATTTTCCAATTTCTCCTCACTGGTTGCTGTCAGTTAGAATTGATTTGGTTACTAATGATGGAGAAAGTATCTTTGAAATGGGACCTTTGTGACTGAAGAAACCACACTGGACATGATCTGACCTGGGTCATTTCCTTTTCATTACAATTAGGAATATTTCATGCTTTTTAATTAATTAATTAATTAATTTTTATTTCCATGCTGTACTTGTACCACACCTGTCTAAACTGGAATAATCTTTTGTTGTGGTGGTAGTGTCCTTACTGTTAATGGTTAATCCCTCAGCTGCTAACTGAAAGGTGCCTGGGTCATTTCTCTGGCATCTTTGCAGGAGGGGAAAAAAAAAAAAAAAAACTAGCAATCTGCTTCTGTAAAGATTATAGCCTAAGAAGTCTTATGGGACAGTTCTATTCTGTCCTGTCCTGTGGCTATGAGTTGAAGTGGACTTGGTGTCATACAACAGTAGCAACATTGCTAATTAAAGATCATTCCCAGTTTCTGCATCACTATGGCTCAGAGATTAAACACAGAGTTTTGATTCACTGTATTTCCCAGAAGTTGCTATCCATTAATACATTGCGAAATTATAGTTTCTTTTTTGGTTATCATTTGCAGAGCTCTGAGGCATTCTGTTTTGTCTTTGAGTTGAATTTGTATTTCTGATCAGCTGCATTTTGGGAATTGTATGACTACGTTTAATTTGTTCTCATGCTGCCCATTTTGTAGCTCTCCCCCAAAAGCCAAACCCAACCCAGTGCTGTTGAGTCAATTCTGACTCATAGTGGTACTATAGGCAGAGTAGAACTGTCTCATAGTGTTTCCAAGGAGCACCTAGCAGATGTGAACTGCTGACCTACTGGATAGTAGCAGTAGCACTTAGCCATGTTGCTACCAGGAATTCACTGCAGGTCTTCAGATAGAAAAAACAGTGCTTCTTTTAGAAGACAAGAAGAACATCTAGAGTGGGGCTGCTCCGTTAGGCAAATGCTTGTGGAGAAGTGCGATTCTACACTTCTCTGGCCATGGCAGCTTCTGTTTTTACTATTGAACCATTTTCTGTGACCATGTTGTAGGATATAATGACAGATATGCTGTGACTATCCCTACTCATGCCTTTGTCCCCCTCAGGAATGTGTGCTACATATAGGGATAATTTATCTTTATTTTCCTAACCCTGGTAGATACTTGACCTAAATTAATTACTCAGTCAAAATTTGTTGAAAGAATTGATCTATATATGAGTGAATGAATTTCTATTTTCAGCAATCAGTGCCGTGGAAGCAGCAGTCAAAACATCAAAAGACACACTGCACTGGGAAACCCCCTTAAAGGGCTGACAAGTAAAGATGTCACCTTGAAGACTAAGGCTTACCTGCCCAAGCCATGGTATTTTCAACTGCATCATATGAATGTGAAAGCTGCACAATGAATAAGGAAGACAGAAAAAGAATTGATCCCTTTGAATTGTGGTGTTAGAAAAGAATAGTGAACTCACCGCGGACTACCAAAGAACAAACAGGTCTGTTCTGTAAGAAGTACGAAAGTGCTCCTAGGAAGCAAGAACAGCCAGACTGTGTCTTAGATACTTTGGACATGTTGTCAGGACACCTCAGTTCCTGCAGAAGGAGATCATGCTTGTTAAAGTACAGAGTCAGTGAGAAAGACAAAGATTCTCAGGGAGATGGACTGACACAGTAGCTGCATAATTGACCCGTGAATTAAAACCATGTGGGCACGGTACAGGACAGAGCACTGCTTCCTTCTGTTCATAGGGCCCTATGAGTCAAAGCTGACTCTGTGACACCCAGCAATAACAAATTTCTATTTATTAAAGAGAAAATGATAAAGATAGTCTAGTTTTATTTTATTTAAAGATACTGACTAGATTGTTTCTGTTAAAAGTATGTATATATGTTGTTTGTAGAAAGAAAGATTAATATTCTCATATGAAATATTTTAAAATTATTTTTGTTAAGTGTTTGAACAAGTTCTTTTTTCAGTGCAGCTATTATAAAAGAGGAAAAACTGTGGAAAAAAATTCTGCTATGAAGTATTGAAATCCATGGGTCATTTTAAAAAACTTTTTGTGAAAAAGCAAGAATTTAATTTTTCTGGAAAAAAAGGTGTGTGGAATAAGAGTTATAAGGCAAATAATATTTGGAGGAAATAATGTTTATTTTGAAAAAGGGAGGCTGCTATGCTTCATCTTGAGGGATAATTTTCCCTCATCATAATTAGAGCTTATTCTTTATAGTTATTTTCTTTGTCTTTATCTTAGAAGACAAATTAGAAGGCAGCTAGAAGGGTCAGTCTATGATTTTGTCACAACCAATGGCTCGTTGAAGTTCTCTGTGAATATGTTGACCGTCTGATGATAGAATGAGCACAGAACGGTGACAGCAGACTATGGGGGCTGTTCAAACCCTTCATTCTCATTTGCGCTAGTTGCCTCGGCCATGCTTCTGCAAATAATTATATTTCTCTGTAGGAACAATTTTAACTGTCATTACTCCCAACAGCTTTCTTCAAATGCATTCTTTGAAATATCTGGCTGGAAATGATTTCTGAAACTCATATATACAGCATTACTTCCCTTGAATAAGAGTAGGAACATAATTTCTCCTGGATTCAGCTGCCTATGTAAGCAGAACATTCTCCAAAATGTGCTTTCTAGAATGTGCCTTTCTGGTCACTGGTAGAGCCGATAATGCACAATAATTCTATAAAAATGGATTGACCTTTTTAGGTATACTCTTTGTGTACTTAAGGTGTTTTAATGTTTTCTGTTGACTATGTATATGACTAATTAATTCTCTGATCTTGTACAACCCACCAGTTTGCTCCCACAATGGTTTTAATAGTGTGCTTTCTCAGACTCATTTTTCAGGTAACTGTAGAAATGGAAATATCACTTTCCATGTTACTCAGAAAGTATTAGATAAGAGTTTCTATTAAAGGTTAGCTGGGGAAGCGGACTACAAACATGTTACACTTTTTTTTTTCAATCCTTTCCCTATGATGCTCTTATGCAGCCCAGGTTCCCCCTATGCCCACTTAAAAACATATAGTTTACTGACGTTCATAACCTTATACGACCAGCTTTTTTTTCTTTTCTTTTCTTTTTTTTTTTTCTTTTTTGTCTATGCATTCACAGATTATTTCTCTTCTTTTGTATTCTTCTGTAATGGAAACTGAGGAAGTATCAGAGCACAATATACGTGCTGTATACTGTTATGTGAAAACATATCCAAATAACATATTGGAATAACATTAAATGATCTTAACATTTAACATACTCATCAGTATGCAGGAATCCTCAAAACACAAGCAAACGTATTTACTAAAACTTTTTTTTTCTTTAATTCTTCTCCAACTAAAAGAACTTACCTAGAAATACTCGAGTGCCATGGAATTGCAACAGACTAGTACCAGTCATGCAGTTTTCAACTGCAGCTGACGGATTAATCCATCTACCCCTTGGCTATACTTTGGTAAGTCCACTGCGTTGTGCTATTTAAAGGGCTAGTACCTGGAATTAGACAACAATTTTGTAAAGAAGGCAGTGGTAAAATGCGTAAATTCGTAGTTGGTTTATCTCTGAAGCAGAAATTGCTAAACAAGTCCATGAGTTAGCTATCAATTCACATGCACTAAAAACAAGAAGGCATATCCAAAGACACTAAGCAATTTCAGTAAATATCATTTTTAAAGAACATGTAAATGTGGTAGGAATTATTTTTTATAAGGAGACATTTCATATCAACACACAGCCTTATGATGACACAGTAATAATAGCAAAAATACGCTGAACCGTATAATTCATTAGAGTGACCATTCTAAACCTGTTCAGTATGTTTAAGTTAACCTCAAACTTCTATTTGATATTTATTGTTTAAATGATAGTAAAGTCATTCAGAAATTTGATTTCTACTAGTTTTTGTTGGTTTTGCTTTTGGCTTGTAGCATTTATCTGGAGAGTTGTGATTTTTTGGATCGTAGTTAACTCATGATACGTATATTAATTCAAATAGAGAACTTCATAGTGCTTTCCCTAGCTCTGTTCTTCTTTCTATCTTCCGCAAGAGATGCTGTGTAGATTTTTTTAAGCTATTATATTTTTATGGGTTATTCAATTCGATGCGATGGAACATTCAAATTAAACGGGTACTGCAAGAAACAAACAAAATGAACCAAGTGAGAAAGAATTATGGAAAACAAGGCAAAAATCTTCCTTGTTATTTCCCCCTCCAAGAAGACTTTAATTATTCAGCAAAATTAAAATCAAGAGAAATTCACAAATTGTTTTAACTCCAGTAATAGTTTATGGCTGGTAATGAATCTGGGATAAATATGAAAAGACGTAAGAAGAGGAAAATTTCTCACACCAGGATGGCAGGAAATCACAATTGTTCCTCAAAATTACTTTTAAATTATTTTGCAGGTTCAGAACCTAACTTTATAGAAAAGTATTTTTCATTCAGATGGCAGAATAGATTAGCTCATTATAATTATAGCTAATAGAAGCTATTTAGCCATTTTTAATTTTACAGGAGGATCTTTCAAGATGATTATATAGAAATCTCCTGAATGTCAGTAAATGTTAAAAAAGCAGAAGTATTAAAAGCCTAATGACTTATAAACTGTACTTGTCATCAGGTAGTATTACCCCCCTTTATCTGCATTTCATTTTCAAGGGACAATTCCTATCCCTGAAGGATTTTTAAAAAAACTTTTGTGTATTGTTAATAACATATTATCTGGATTTTAAAATTAAGTAGATTAGAAAATACTGAGTAAACAGAATGGAATATCTTTATGAACCTTGTCTACTAAGATGTATCTACATTGCTCAAATATTTAGAATATTGCCTTGAACCTGTTGTGATTCAATAAAATTGTCTATAAATTTTAGAATAAAACAGAAGCAATAACAGACTTACACCTACAGTATCAAAAGGTCTGTGTTTTCAGCTACAGAGTTCACTGATTTGGAGGTGGCAGCTGCAAAAGCTTGTCATCCACAAAATAACGGTGTATAGAAACTATCCCATTCATTAACACAGAGTTCTTTGGAGTGGAGGGTAATTCCATTCAATTCTATGTCGCCAGTAGAATGTATTTCAAGGACAGAGTTACAAAATCAATGCCGACTTAGAAACATAGGCCAAAAACTGGATTACCATTTTATGAGTAAACACATACCTTTGAATACACTGACCTTTTACAATAAGCATTTAACCTTGAGACATGCAAAGACAGATAAATAAGTTCTCTCACAATTGAAAGGTAACAACAACAACAAAAATTGCTGGCAAATTCTCTGTATCTGTTGAAGGGTCATCATAATCCCTTGCTTGAGATAAATCATTAACATCAACCCAAATCTCTAAGTCAAGCCCAGTTCTTAACAAGGATCTTAGGCAATTTTAGATTATCGTAAACACAGATTCAACAGTACAGCTGACATGTCATTAGTGATGGAAGCGAATGCTTACATAAAAGTTATGCTCTAACTTCAGATTGTAAACTGTTTTGCAATATGTTGACCCAGAAAATATGTCCAGTCCAAAATAAAAGTTTTACTTGGTTCTTTGTCCTTTCCACTATGTAACTCCAAATCATTTCTTAAAAATGACTGGCAGCTTGATTTCCAATTACACAGATTTCAGAGGGAAGTCAATTTTTTTCTTGTTGAACCATGCATTTTGTATGAACTTATGCATTTAATCTTTTGTAGCATTTTTCTTCTGCTGGGAACCATACTCTGCAAATATTTCTTTAAGTGTTGCTTTGGTTTTTTTATTTCTTTGTTTGTTTGTTTCTACCAATGCCAAATGATAGGGCAATTAAAACTACCGAAAGAATATATGAAACTTGTCATTTTTTCCAGACAAAATGCTTTTAAAAGCAAAATCAGTAAAAAGAATGTAAGAATGGGGGAAAACTTTTAAAAGAATCACACAAAAATTACTTGTAGAATAGTTACTGTACATAATATACAAAATTTAAAACATGGATTTTCTAATACCTGTACTTAATCTCTTAGGAAGGAAAAGAAAGTTACCTTATTTAGTTAGAAAAGTAACTCATATGGTTATGCAAATGAATCAGGCTTTAAACTGTCAGTCTGCTTTGCACTTGTCACACTTACTGATTGTCAGGGTGGCATCTGGCTGCAACAAAATAATCGGGCACCAAGGCTTTCTTTCCTAAGTCTCTTTTACTTTCTTTTGATATTTTTTATTGGTTCCCATTTTTCACCAAACAGAGTGATTAAGAACATCTACCTCCCCGACCTTCACTCCCGGCCCCTCCCCAATAAATTCTTCCTATGTTTCTGATCTCAGAAGGTCTTAGGGTTTCGCTGGGGCTTTCCTCACACATTTTCCTCTTGTTACTCCCAGAATGTAGGCTGTCTGAGCCCTATGCTGTTACAAAGCTGATTTATAAGTCAGTCTTATTAAAGAACAAATTAGTGCCAATTATAGTTTTTTCTTTTTTTTTATGATTAACTATGAGTTTAATACAAATCAGGTAATTCGTATTTTAAAACACCTTAGCTGAAATTAAATTGATGTGTGGTCACAAAAGATGTTCCGTGGAGATTTCTGTCTTTCAGCTACTTCAGCATAGCCGTTAAATTTGGCAGCACAAGAAAGACGAAAAAGTGTTTTCAAACAATCAAAGTAAAAAAACGATCAAACTAAAAAAAACAATTCTTGTTATATTATTAAAATCAATTTATGCTCTCTTAGTGTCTCTCATTCGTATTTATTCCATGGCCGTTGAGTCAAATCTAAGCCTCTATTATTATGCCATTAATTATTTACAAATGAATACTATTACAGCAAACTTGTTTGCAGCATCCGACTAAAATGTCTAAGAAAAGATGTATTCGGGACCAAACTGACAAAGAGATGGTAAAGGCACTGCTGAGTCAGCTAAATATGCCATGCTGCCTAGAGTGAGCGTTCAGGTTTCTCACACACAAAAATCCAATATCCTTTCCTAAGGTACTGCCAGATTATTTTTAATGACGTGTTAAACCACTATTTCTGCTCTTTCATAAAACGTTTGTTTGACAGTGACAGGGTACGATCAATGACTGAAAAAGCACAGCTCCAGAACAAGCTATGTTGTTTGGTTAATTACTATATAATATTTTAAAGTTTTATGTTGTCATATATGTTCCAAGATTCGCTACTGACAGACGATGATTCTAAGGGTCATGTCTCGGCAGCATAGACTTTAGGAAAACAAAGTATTACGATCACAAACGGACTTTGCTTTCTGACTGTTGTGGTCTCTTTCACCGTGATAACAGTAACCTGTAATTTTTTTTTGTACTGGGTTCCTCTATATCTCCAGCATGTGTGCTGTTTCCTGCTGCTTCCCTCTGGCTGTCTTTCGAGGTTTCTTTTTTCTTTCTTTCTTTTTTCTGCTTATAATCTCTCTCTCCCTCAGTTCAAGTTCTTAGGTAAACTCTAAGCATCATCCTTTACCCAGGGTATTTTCATCTCTTCTTTAGACCCCCCCAAATTTGCAATGTGGTTTCCTACAAATTAATTTGTTTGATCAGTCAAGCAAACATGAAAGAAAACTTATCCTGCTTTTCAACGATTTTGTCCTTCCAAGTTCTGTGAGGTTTAGTAATGAACATGACATGTGCCAAGTTTTCTATCAGGACTTTTATTGCTGTGCATAAAATTTTGATACTGCATATAAAATATCTAATATTTTAGTTCTGTTTGCTTTGCAAACTCTACATTATTTTTTGTTTTGTTTAAACAGATTTGACTGGTATATCACTTATGCAGCCAATGTAGACTTAAAACAGTCTTTCAAATTAGGAAGAACACTGAAAGAGTTATTTCAAAGCTCCAATAACCCAAACCAAATCCACTGCTATCGAGTTGGGTCCCACTCATAGTGACCCTAGAGGTCAGAGTATAACTGCCCCATAGAGTTTCCAAGGAGTAGCTGGTGGGTTTGAACTGCCAACCTTTTGGTTAGCAGAGGTAGCACTTAACTCATTATGCCACCAGGATTTCCAAGCTACAATATATAGTAATAATGTGTCCCCAATTATTAAAAAAAAAAAAAGACTTTCTATATTAAATTTGATATGTTGTTGTTAGTTGCTGGCAAGTTGATTCTAACTTTCAGTGACCCCATGGTGAAGGACAGAACTGTTCCATAGGATTTGCAAGCTGAGAATTTTCAGAGGCACAACACTAGGACTACCGCTGGGTGGATTCAAACCACCAGCCATTTGGCTAGTAATATGGTAGTTAATCATTTGTACCACCCAGGGAATCCAAAATTTCTGTATAAAGTTTATGTTTTTCTATCATGCTAAAGAATGAATAATCTTTTTAATTGATTTACATAAGCTTTATTTTTTAAACTAACTAAGCAAAGGACATGAATAATATGGGAGCATAAAACATGATCATTCCTAGTAAATTACTGTCTTTGTACATTTATTGTCAGCAATTCCTCTGTGTACTTTTTTCATCACAAGGTAACCTAGGGCCAAAGCCAGCGACCCCAGGGCATACAAGTTTAATTTTTGCATAAATTTCTATTCAAGTAATTTTATATCACAAGCACTTTCTCATGTTCTAAAAAGACATCTGTGCAGTAATTAGAGTATAGGCTCTAGTGCTCTGTATTTTACTCCTGGCTTTGACACTTATTAATTGTGTAATCTTCTCGACTGCACTAGGCTGGCTTCGCTATACAAAATGACTTCAACGATATAAGCCTAAGCTCCATTGTCTATATGGTAGGGATAATAGCATTGCCTACCTCAATGAATTGTGATATTACATTAAATCATGCAGTACCCATGATGTAATTAGTGCTGCATAACAGTAAGCCATTGCTCTTTATAAACACTTTAATGGTCACGTGCTGTTCTATCACAAATTGTAAAATGTTTTCTTAATACTTTTCATAATATTTAATGTTAGACTATATTTCATTTTTGCTACTATAAATAATGCTGCAATTAATATCTTTAAAGGTTAGCCTTTTTTTTGTTTTGTTTTCCTCTACATTTCTGGTTGTTTCTCTGAGGAGAGAACCGCTGATGTGAAATTATTGAGTCAATATGGAAGGCTATATGAAAGCTTCTGATACTTATTGACAAAACAGTCTCCAGAAATATCACATTATTATCAAGCATTCTATGAAGGAATCACACACAGTGCATCTGTGTCCCATGCTGTCCTTTTGAAGTGATGCTGCTTTCAGTGTCTATATTGAGAGGAGCTGTACATCTCAGGCTTAAAGACGATTTTCCGTTCTTGGAGATGACTATGTATTTCTATGCCATCTGCAATGTATACAATGCCTTGTGTGTTGTGTGCATGTATTTGTGTGTGCACATGCGTTTCCACAAGGGGGACCTTTGCATGTATTTGTGTACTTGTGTGTGCGTGTGAGAGAGAGAGAGAGCGATAATATGTTTTTTGATATCTTGGGTCCCTATGCTCTAATCTCCAGGTTCTCTACCAGACAGTGAGATCCTGAAAGGCAGATACAAGATCACATTTATTTTATACAAAATTAACATATAATGATGAAAATAAAAGCTTACAGGTGTTCACAAGCAGGTATGTAGTCATATTGTAAAGTGTTTTCTATTCTCAGCGTGCAATGAAATATATTGACGAGTGAACCATGGTTTGAAGGATTATTTTATGAGCTGGCAGGCATTTGAAACTAAAGAATGACTAAGTTTCTAAAGTAATACCCTGACCCGAGGTAAGAATAGCTATAGGCAATTTTCTTTTAATTTACTCTTCTGATTTCACCTTCCAGGGATTGAGACTATCATTTCTTTAACTGTAAAAACAAATAAACACAAGTTTAGCAAGAAGTGAAAAGATGAACTGAAAAATTGCAAAATTAATTTACAGCTAATTTATTTAGTTTTAATTTGTAAAGTCTCTGCCAAGAAATATTTTGTAGCTAATGGAATTTCAGCTTCCTGTAATGTTTTTGTTTTTCTCAGTAAGTCCTCGTGTAGATTTACTCATCTCTCAGGACGGCCGTCTAGTGATAAAACAGATGCTGCTGTTCATGGACATTTCTTATGTCCAGAATTGTTTTCACAGAAGATTATAAAATGCCTTAAAGTGAAATTCCCTCCATTATGTAAATCAGTAATTTTGGCTATGTGAAATTTCTAAACAGCATGAGCTGTATAGCATATTTATAATCTAATTTTATAGACAAATTTAAATTTTAAAAGCCAGTTTTAGAGGAAAAACAGAAAACCAGTTGCCTACAAGTCAAATCCAACTCATGGTAACCCCATGTGTATCAAAGTAGAGCTGTGCTCAATGGTTCAACGACTGATTTGTCAGCGAGACGTGTCCTCTGAAGCACCTCTCAGTTGACTTGAACTTTCAGCCTTTCAGTTAGGAGAGCAGCACATTAATCAGCTGCACCAGACACATGCTCCTGTATTTGAAGAAAGCTGTCTACATAGGGAAACGTCAGGATACTAAGTGCTGTTTAATAGTGTCTATCTATGAGGGGAAGCAAGATGTTGTAGATCTTATTTAATGAAATAATTAAGTTTCTTGAATGTATCTTGGAGCTTCTGTATATCAGAGAATATTATATTCATTGTATTACTTTTTTTTTTTTAACCAAGAATGCCAAAACTACCAATACAAACCCATTGCCGTCAAGTCATTTTTGACTCTTAGTTATCCTATAGGACAGAGTAGAACTACCCCATAGAATTTCTAAGGACACCTTGTAGATTTGACCTGTCGACCTTTTGGTTAGCGCCATAGCTTTTAACCACTAGCCTCCAGGTGTCTCAAAAACATTAATAGTGACAGCATCTTGACTTCTCAGAAAATTTGAATTAAATCATAGTAAAAATAATAATAATAATAATTGAGTAAAAGAATCAAGGTAACTTTTTGTACTATACTGACCATATCATTATTTTAGTTCAAAAACATGTCACTGTAAATAATAATGGTAATGAATATTATTCAGAGTTTTCTAGTATAATTTATTATAAAACACTTAATATTTTTATGCCAAGAATTATATACTTAATATGAAGAATCTTCATGGTGAATTGTCACAATACAGATGAGGAAATTGATGTGTTGTTGCTACAGGTAGAGCTGGACTGTGTGTATGTATGCATATGTATGTGTGTGTGTGTATATATATATGTAAGAAAAGTTAACAAATGTTACTTAAAACTAGCTTGTGGAAATACATTTTGGGGATAAAAAATAAGCTTTTTACATTAAGAACCATCACTTCCTTCAGATCAATATTTTCTCCCAGAAGACTATTTCCAGATCAGATTTCCCTCAGATTGATTTGTAGGTAGAGAGTTGATGTGCTCATATGAAAGAAGGATGATGAATTGATGCTTTCAAACTTTCTACCCTGCTGGCCCTCTTGGTGTTTCAATAACTACTTCATAGCACCCGGAGATCAAAAGTGAATACTTAACAGTTTCACTTATTAAGACGTTAGTATCAAACAACATAGGATATATTTAAAAATTAATATGCAGAAACAGAAATAAAAGTTAATATTTTTATCCAAAATAACTACAATTACAAACAGACCACCTATGCCTGCTGAGTACTGTACAACTTCTCAAAGAGTTTAATCAAGTTGGATACCACCATGTTTCTTTCCTCTTCTATGATGTCTTTTGTATGAGATGTGCTTTTTATCACAGCAGTTGCTAAAATTTCAACTTTGCAAATATATGCCATCATTAAAAAAGCAATGTAAAGTCATATTCAAATTGTAAATTACCACAAGCTAGTACCCTGCATGTTACCCAACAGATAAAGGGTAGAGCAACGGTTTTATTCAGAGTTCTCTAGAAAAAGTGAAGTAAGTATATAATTTAGAGAGATGTTGATTGATTTACTGAAAGCAGTAGGCTCACATTGTAGTAGGGGACTGACAAACCAAATTTATAGGTCAGGTGACAGGATAGAGTCTCCTGAAGGCTTGCATCCCAAGATCTGTAGGTCAAGTGATGGGAAGAGTAGTAAATGAAGAGTCAAGCAAGAATCCTGCTAAATCTTCACTGATAGCCTAGAGGCAGAACAGCCACTAGGGAAACACCTTTTCAACTAATGGATTGATTAGATTAGGTTATAGTAGGTGACTGCTTTACATTAGATTGCATTATTATTAATTGATTACATTGCTTGTTAATACTCCAGTGTAGTAACACTGGAGTATCTGTGAGTTGGACCTGACTAGATGGCAGTGGGTTTTGTTTTTTTTTTTTTTTAAGTAGTAACTAGACTAGTGTTTAGGCAAACCACTGGGAGCCAAAACCTAGCCAAGGTGACACATAAAATAAGCCAGCACATCGATGTTTAAAAATTTTGAAACACTCATGGTGGTTCTGTGAGTGAGTGAGTTCTGTGAGTGAGGCACCTTAGCAAATCTTTAGGCACCATGGCTTATATTTTATGTTCTTGTCTTTAAAGCACATTGCCAGAAGCCAAGGCCAAGTGCCATTCTTTTATAAATCTCCCTTTCCAGTATTTGAAGAGAATGCAGAAATTCATATGCCGTAATGGATCTTTCCAACTATATCTAAGAGAAAACAGTTATTCAGATTTGTCATTAAATTTTGGCACTATCATAATTTTCAAACTCTCAGTTTCCTCATCTAAAATACCCTATAGAGATTATTAGAAGTTCTTTATTAAATATTGGATTCATTCTTATTCCTTCAGCTGACAATAACGGCTACAAACCATGGATAGTAACTTTGACTTTGGGGCCCTAAATTTCCTCATGAAGGAAACGAGGAGATTGTGCTAGGTAGTCTATGGGGGAACTCTCAGCTCTAAAACTCTGTGTTTCCATGACACTAATAGATAAAAGGCTTCTTTGACAATAATCCTTTAGCACAAAATACTTTTTAGGTATTCAATAGATATTAGCCTTAACTATCGATAAAAACCACACACGCAAATGTGATTGGTATTATCACATCTTATTTCAAAACACACTTCTTGTCAATTATTTTACTTTCCTTCTAATTTCTTCCGATTGAAATTATATCATAAGCAATACTTTTCTGTTTTGTTTCTTTTTTCTGTTTAAAAAAATCATTTTGACCTGCTGCACACACACACACAGTCTAGCAACATCTTTAGTAATGGAAAAGTTAGTAGTTTGGAATTATGATTTTCTTTCATAGTAAGTTACATAAGCCACATTTCTTTTAGGGACATGTATTCAATGTCTATCATTAATTCATGTGTAAGTATGAATTAATGATAAGTATACCATCAGGTATAATTTAGTTATCAAATTTATGATTCTCTTTCAACTATATTTTCCTAAAAATGCTTAAGATAAAACAAATGAGAAACAGAATTTGTCTCATTTCAATAAGCTAGGGGAGGGAAATAACAGCAAGTACCTCTAAAGAGGTCAAAAAAAAAGAGTGAAGTTCTCTTTATAGTGACCCTTCAGGAAGCCAGCTTTCCACACCTTTCTCCAACACAGCTGCTGGTGGGTTCAAATTGCCATCCTTTCAGCCAGCAGCCAAGTGTTCAATCACTGTGCCACCAGATCCTCTCCTAGGGAAAATAGGTCAGAAACAAGCTGCAATCTCTCACCTACACACAAATTTGAAATATTATAATTTACATACAGGTGAGAGTTATAGAAACCCTGGTGGCATAGTGGTTAAGTGCTACATCTACCAGTTTGAATCTGCCAGGTGCTCCTCAGAAACTCCATAGGGCAGTTCTGCTCTGCCCTATAGGGTCACTGTGAGTTGGAATTAACTTGATAGCACTGAGTTTGGTTTGGTTTTGGAGAATATTATGTTGCTCTGAAAATACTATGAGTTTTGGAAGAATAATAAAACTAAATGACTAATTCTGAATATCCCTGAAGAAGAACATCATTCTTAGTAAAATAGACTGTGAAAAGGAGGAAGACTCTCAATCAGATGGACTGACACAGTGGCTGTAACAATTGGTACAAGCATAACAATGTTTGTGAGCTGGTACAGGCCAGGCAATGTTTTCTTCTGTTGTACATGGAGTTGCTATGAATTGGAACTAACTCAATAGAAAATTACAACCGTAATCTAGTGTAAGAAACATGTTAGAGAGGGAAATTTGCCCATGAAAATTGCAAATTATATATTCTTATAAATGTATATTGAGTCTTGTAATTCTCATTCATCAAGTAATGGAACATTTAAACTGACAGAAATAACTTTAATTGTGTTGAATTCCTCCAAAATTTCAGCAGGTCTTACATGGGCAGCCCCAGAAACATCTCAGTGAGCTAACAAAATGCTTTTTAAGATTTTCTAACTTTTACTTTCTCCATTGATTTTCAACATTTGAGAAGTTACTTAGATGTGACTTCTAACTGTTGTAAAAATGGCTGTTGCTTGTGTAAGATCCCTTGTGGAAAATGACAAAAGAACTGTGGGCAAAATGGTATTGCTTATCATGCCAAATGATCTTATCTCTAATCTGCAAACAGATAACTCTGAAATCTGCATGTATAACCTTGACTTGACTTTCATTTTGAGTTCTTATTGTTGTTAGGAGGCATGGAGTTGATTCAAACTCATAGTGAAGTGATGTACAACAGACTGAAACACTGAGAAGCAGCACCTGCCCAAAGGAGAGCGCTTTTCTGGGAGAAAACCAGTATACTACACAATGTCACCTACAGCTGGGGCCCAATAGCAGAGGTCAGCAGGGCAGTAGACTTTGTGTATCCTGAAATAGTTCATAACATCTGGAGATGGGTATAGAGGTGCTTACTTTGCCAGCTGGGAAGAGGGACCTGTACACCTAAAACCTAACTGACTTTTAGAGTTGTCACATACATACCTTTTATCTGTCATTTTAAGATAGCTTAGAGAAACAATTGTAGTTTATCCTCACAGCATCTCTCCTAACCTCTATTGACTCACATGATGCCCCAAAAGCAACAACTCTCAGTAAAATCACCCATGGCTTCAGAATGCCCCAAAAAGAAACAACCCAAGAACTTCCCAGATGAAGAAACTTTTTTGAAACTACTGGAAGGTGAATACAAGAGATTCATATAGAGATCCCTCCTAGACCTTATACAAAAGGCAGCAGAGCATAATAAAATTAAGCAAGCTGTTCAAGCTGATGGAACACCAGTACTCTGAAATCCAACAGATCAAGAACAAAAGATACAGAAACTTCAATTCAAAGCCAAGAAAACAGAATGGAACAAATGGAAAAGAGACTTCCTGACTTGGAAGACAGAGCTACTGACTCCAGCATCTATGAGGAGAAATCAGAAAAAAGAAACAAGAAAAATGAAGAAGCATTAAGAAGAACATGAGACTCTATTAAGAGGAACAATCTATGATTAACTGGAGTTCCTGAACAGGACAAGACACCTGAGAACACAGAGAGTATTGCTGCTGAGCTCCTGACAAAAAACTTCCCAGAAATTATGAAAGAAGAGAACATAGATATCCAAGATACATATCGAGCACTACTCAATATCATCTCAAAAGAAAGACTCCAAGACATTTTATAATCAAGCTTAGCAAAATGAAACATAAGCGAAACTCTTAAAGGCAGCAAGACCCAAAGCAAAGCTCACATTAAGAAGGAAACCCTGAAGGCTTTCATCAGATTTCTCAGCAGAAACAAGGGTGGCACAGAGACAGTGGCATGATATATTCAAACCCTTGAAGGAGGAGAACTTCCACCCAAGAATTATCTGTCCTGAGAAACTGTCTTTCAAATATGAAAATGAAATTAAGACATTCCCAGATAAACAGAAACTCAGAGACTTTGTAAAAACCAGACCAAAACTATGAGAAATACTGAAAGAATCCTTTGGCTTAGAATAACAAAACTACTAACTTTATATTTTAGAAGCAATTACAGGACACATCACCCAGAAGCCTACTCAGTTAGGGAAAGTTCCAAACTCAATCAAAGCTATAATAGCGAAAGACATGATTCAGTGATTATATCATGAAAACCATGATGTCATCATATTAAAAATAGAAGTGTACAGTCATTGTACTCCTTCCAGATGGAGAGGAAGTTAATAATACTGGTAGTATTTAAAATTGGGTTTATACATAGTTTATTAAGGGGGATCATGGGGAAGCTGTCAAGTACAATAAAGAAGCAACATACCATATTAAGAAATGTAATACAGGAGTCTCAACAGCCACAAAGCCAACCCTGAAAAAGGTGAAAAATCAACTCACAAAGAAGAATCTCCCAGAACAGATTACAGAGAGAACATCAACACAAAAATAAACATATCACAATGACAGCACTGAACACATATCTATCAATAATTATGTTGACTCTAAATGGACTGATCACTCCAGTAAGAGACATCGAGTGACATCTTGGATCAAAAGACATGGCCCATCCATGTGTTGTCTACAAGAAACTCACCTTAGACTTAAAGGTATGAACAAACTGAAATTTCAAGGATGGAAGAATATGTACCAAGCTAACAGTGAACAAAGAAGTGCAGGTGTGACAATTCTAATCTCAGATAAAATCGATTTTAATGTAAAATCTACCATCATGGACAAGGATGGACACTACTGCTGAAAGTTTCAATTCGTAAGCAAGACTTAGCAATATTAAATATTTAGGCACCTAACATTACAGCACCTAAGTACATCAAAGAAACACTGACTACACTCAAAAATGAGACAGATCCACAATAACAGTGGGAGACTTCAACACTCCACTCTCAATTTTGGACAGGTCGTCTAGAAAAAAAAACTCAAGAAAAACACAGAAGATCTTATTGCCACAATTAACTCACTACAACTCATTGACATATGCAGAACTTTCTATCCATTTGCAGATAACTACACCTTCTTCTCCAGTGCACATGGAACATTCTCTGGAATAGACTATGTGTTAGGACATAAAGCAATTCTCAACAACATCCATGCCATTGAATTAATGCAACACATCTTCTCAGACAATAAAGCCATAAAAGTCAAAATCAATAGCAGAAAAACATAGATACAAAGTGGAACTCATGGAAACTGAGCATCACCTTGCTCAAAAACCCATGGGTTATAGAAGAAATTAAGGATGAAATAAAGAAATTTATGGATTCCAATGAGAAAGAAAACACTTCCTACCAGAACCTATGGGATACAGCCAAAGCATTGCTCAGAGGTCTGTTTATCTCCATAAATGTACACATCTGGAAGGAAGAAAGAACCCAAACCAAGGAACTAACCCTACAGCTTGAACAAGTAGAGAGACAACAACAGAGAAACCCCTCAGGTACCAGAAGAAAACAGATCATAAAGATTAGAGCAGAACTAAATGAACTAGAGAACAGAAGAACAATTGAAAATATTGAAAAGACCAAAAGCTGTTTTTTTTAAAAAAAGATCAACAAAATTGACAAACCACTGGCTAAACTTACTTAAGAAAAACAAGAAAGGAAACAAATAACCCAAATAAGAAATGAGAGGGAAGTTGTCATACCAGATCCAACAGAAATAAAAAAAAAAATAGCATAACAGAATACTATGAAAGACTGTACTCTAACATATTTGAAAACCTAGAGGAAATAGACAAATTCCTTGATTCATGTCACCTACTCAAATTATCACAAGGTGAAGCAGAACAACTTAATCAACCCACCACAAAAGAAGAGATTGAAAAAGTTATCAAAAAACTACCAATGAGAAAAACCACGGGCCCAGATGGCTTCACCGCAGAATTCTACCAACCTTTTAGTGAAGAGTTATCTCCAATACTACTGAGACTATGTTACAGTACAGAAAAGGATGGAATACTCCCAAATTCATTCTATGAAGCCAGTATAACCCTCGTACCAGAGCCAGGGAAAGACCCAACCAAACAGGAGAACTACAGACCAATATTATTCATGAATCCAGGTGTAAAAATCTTGAACAAAATTCTTGCCAATAGAATACAACAACATATCAAAACAATAATCCATCAAGACCAAGCTGGATTCATAGCAGGGATGCAAGGCTGATTCAGCATCAGAAAAACAACGAATGTGATCAACCACATAAAGAACACAAAAGACAAGAATCACCTGATTTTGTCTATCTATGCAGAAAAGACATTTAATAAAGTCCAACACCCTTTCATGCTAAAAACTCTTACCGAAAAAGGTATAGACGGAAAATTCCTCAATGCAATCAGGGCCATTTATACAAGCCAACTGCCTACATCATCCTGAATGGAGAGAGACTGAAAAACTTTCCCTTGAGAACAGGAACTAGACAAGGATGCCCACTCTCACCTCTCCTATTCAACATTGCACTAGAAGTTCTAGCCAGAGCAATTAGACAAGACCAAGAAATACAGGGCATCTGCACTGGCAAAGAAGAAGTGAAAATCTCCCTATTTGCAGATGATATGATTGTATACACAGACAATCCTAAATAACCCATGAATAAACTACTCAGACTGATAGAAGAGCTCAGTAAAGTCTCATACAAGAGAAACATAAGTAAATCAGCAGGATTCCTTTATATCAACAATGAAATTATTAATGAAGAAATCACTAAATCAATAACATTTACTACAGCACTAAGACAATAAAGTACCTAAGAATGAATCTAACCAGAGAAATAACAGACCTTTACAAAGAGAACTACATATTCCTACTACAAGAAACTAAGAGAGCATTACATAAATGGAGAAACCTACCCTGCTCATGGATAGAAGACTTAACATTGTGAAAATGTCTATTTCACCCAAAGCAATCTACTTATATAATGAAATCCAAATGTAAATTCCAGTGACATTTTTTAATGAGATGGAGAAAAAAATCACCAATTTTGTTTTGAAAGGGAAGAAGCCCTGCTAAGTAAAGCACTACTGAAGCATGAGAACACACTAAGAGGCCTCTCACTACCTGACTTTAGAACCTATTACACTGCCGCAGTAGTCAAAATAGCCTGGTACTGGTACAAAAAGTGGCAGATAGATCAGTGGAACTGAATTGAGACCTCAGAGACGACACCACCTTCCCACATACAGTTAATATTTGACAGAGGCCCTAAGACATTAAACTGTGTTAAAAACAATCTTTTCAACAAATGGTGCTGGCAAAATTGGATATCCATCTGCAATAAATTGAAACAAGTTCCGTATCTTACACCTTACACCTTAACCAGCTCAAACTGGATAAAAGACCTAAATATCAAGAAATATCCAAGAAAAAGTAGGAACAACAATGGAAGTTTTAATAGACAACATAGACAGACTTCACAATCTGTCAAACAAACCACAAACAACAGAAGAGAAAATAGATAAATGGGAACTACTAAGAATCAAACAATTTTGCTCATCCAAAGACTTCATTAATAGAATTAAAAGGCCACCTACAAAATGGGAAAATTTTGGCAACTGTATGCCAGAACAATGCCTGATCTCCATAATCTATATTACCAATTGTGAATAACAAAAATGAATAATCCAATTAAGCCTTGGGCAAATGAGATGGACAGACACTTCTCTAAAGAAGAGATTCAGGCAGCCAAAAACTACATGCAGACGTGCTTGTGATCATTAGCTATTAAAGAAATTCAAATCGAAATGACAATGAGATGCCATTTCATTCCAATAAGGTTGGCCATGATCCAAAAAATGCAAAACAACAAATGCTGGAGAGGCTGTGAAGAAATTGGAACTCTCGTCACTGCTGGTGGGAATGCAGAATGGTGCAACCTCTTTGGAAATCAATCTGTTGCTTCCTTAAAAATCTTAATCTAGCTATGCCATTCGACCCAGTAATTCCACTGCTCAGAATATATCCTACGGAATCGAATCCATTCACACTAACTATTCTATGCACATGAACATTTATCACAGCACAGTCTACAATAGCAAAAAGATGGAATCAACACAGATGACTAACAACAGAAGAATGGATAGGTAAACTATGGTATATTTACTCAATGGAACACCATGCAACAATAAAGAACAATGATGATTTTAGGAAACATCTTGTAAGCTGGTTTCAACTGAAGACTTTATGCTAAGTGACAGTAGTCAGTAACAGAAGGATAAATATTGTATGAGACCCCTATGATAAGAACTTAACAACAGACTCATGCATACAGGAAAACACTGTTTGACAGATGCAAAGGTGGGGAGGGAGGGAGGGCGAGGAGGGGAGGGTTTAGATTAGACAGCTGATAGAAATTTGGTTGCGTGAAATCTGTGGCAGCACACATTAGAAAGATCAATGTTAACTGGACTGCAGCATAACTGATTACTCCTTCCAGCTTAGTCCAATATTGCAAGGCCAGAATAGCTGGGGCGGGGAGCCAGGGACCATGCTGTGAGGGGAAATCGAGGCCAATTGGCATAACTTGCATTTTGCTAAGAGAGCCCTCTGCACTCCACATTTGTGAGTGGCATCTGGGGTCTTAAAAGCTGTCAAGCTGCCATCTGAGGGTATTACATATGGTCCCACCTCAGCAGGAATGATCACAAAGCACCAAAACGATGTGATGGAAAGAACCCAGAAGACAGACAGACCCACGTGAATGGGTGACTATTTTGACTTGTGTCAGGAAGAACTGGATGGTGTCTGGCCACCACCAGTGATGGCTGTGATGGAGCTCACAAAGTTGAGTCTCACTGGCAACACAAGAATAAAAAGGGATGCACCATGAGATCTCCATTAAAAGACTGCAATTGACGGTCCAAGGGCCTCGGGGTTCCCCTGGGAGCATGGCCCTGGTCCTGATGCTGCTCTGACCATAAATCATAATGGAGGTCAACTCTTCGGGCCAGAATGGATTGGACTTGGTGGCACAGAGTGACCGTATCATGTGTGCACTTTATGGTTCTAGGCATCTGTAGGATGTCATCCTGCTGACCTGCTACTGGAGGTGGTGAAGTGGGTGGAGAGGAGGGGATAGGAGATTGTTCAGAGGATAAGATATGTGTGGAATGGAGAGGAAGAGTGTGCTGTCACCAGACACGGAGAACAGTGGGAGCTACATATAGCTCAGCATGCACATTTATATGGGAATGTAAATTTTCATTCAATCTTACTAAAAAAAAAAAACATTATCTCACTACTTAGAGATGATCAGTCACTATCAGTAATGGTATAGGTCCTTCAAGTGTTCACTAGCTCAACTTTTGTTTGCATACAGGGACAAGCTCATGTTGCATGTTCTTTTTTTGGATTATGAAAATAACAAATATACTCTGAAAGTTAAAACATTATACAGACAGATTAGTCTACAGGATAAATAGTCTACATGAACTACAGCCTCATGTATAGTGAGACCAGAAAAACTAGATGGTGCCCAGCTACCACTGTCAACCCATTCTAATCAGAGCCATAATAGATAGACCCTGATAAAATGAAAAGAAAACATAGAATAGAACCTCAAATTCCAGAAACAAACAAAAAGAGGCCTACTGGACTGGTTGAGACTGGAGGACTCCCCAAGGCTAGGTCCTGGAGAAATGCTTTAGACCTTGAACTGAAACTAATCCCTTAAGTCACCTTGTAGCTCCATAGCCAACTGGCTCCTGAAATAATGAATGTCACACATGAGTATGGTGTTCCTTTAAAAAGAAAAAAGAAAAAAATCACATGGATGAGACTATCAGTCAAAAAACAATTTAAAACACAGAAGAGATTGTGAGGGGGACAGGGAGACTAGATTAATGGAAACAGGACAACCAAAAGGAAATGAGAATGTTCATACATTGTAACGAGTGTAACTAATGTCACTGAACAACTTGTGTAGACGTTGTCAAATAAGAGCCTAAGCTGCTGCATAAACCTTCACTAAAAACACAATAAAATATATATTTTTAATTAATTTCAAAAAAAAAAAGATGCTTGTTGGTCCTACCACTGCTTCTAATCCAGTGATGTACTTGTGACTCTAGTCTCAGTTTCAATCAAATTAATTAAATGATAACTAGAAATGAAGTTAATGAAATATTGTAAATTAGAAGCTCAGGTAATTTTATTGAACAACAGTGCTACATTTCAGATACTGCCTAAATGAATTTTCACAGTGATCTACCATGTGTGCTTTAATATAAACACACACAGAGAATATCCTGTCACCATCAAGTCAATTATTTGATACTGGCATTTAAAAATTGTGATTTGCAGATTTTAAGGATTTTGCCTAGGACTAGAGAGTCAGACCAGAAAGACAAATCCAGTGTTTTTCAAGCTCCACCATTTCTTCTTAGAAACAATGCTTGGCTTTTTATGAGGGTAGATAGAGTGATTAAAGTTTATTGAGTGTTTACAACATATGAAATACAATCTTAGCATGGAATCCCGGTGATGCAGTGGTTAAGGGTTCAGCTACTAACAAAAAGGTCAGCAGTTCAAATCCACCCTCTGCTCCTTAGAACCAAAACTTCATGAGCCAGTTCTACCCTGTCCTATAGGGTTATTATGAGTTAGAACTTACCCGATGACAATGAGTATGTTAGCATGTTATACAGTCTCTTATTTAACCTTCACATTGAGCATAATAGATACTATACCATCATCTGCATTTTATAGCTGAGAAATGTAAGTTAGACTTTAAACAATTTTCTCATAATCACATAGCTACTAAGTAGAATTCAACTCAAGGCCGTAGGACAACATGTCACACACTAGTAAATACGTAAGTTACATCGGCTGGTACCAGGTTACAAGTTAGACACCGGAGTAATTTGTTCCAGGAGCTACACAAATATAAATCAGGCATGTTAGCATGAAATTAATTGTACCTACTTCTACATGAAGACTTATGTGCAGTCTAAACAAAACTTCAGTGCAATCCATATCTTACAAAAATATTGAAACAGGACTTTCAATATGTTTCTCTTGTATGTAGTTACTATGGCATGTAAGCATTGCACATCCTGTGCATTGTCACTCTAAAGATAGAAGGCCTCCCTCTTTGCATATCTTTATAAAATTCTTAGTAGTCACTTTATGATCTAGGTTTATGCTCCACAAGCAATTCATAACTGGGATTTAAATTCACCACCTGTATTTGGAATCGTGAGTTTTAAAATAGTTCCACGTCATTTCTATGGAATGAAAGTTTAAATATCCTGACATTAGATATATTATGATTTCTAAATGATTAAGAAAGTCTTTGAATATCTTACTGTACTGTAAAGAAAAAATCATGTATCAAGTAGATCAGAGCAAATATTTCATCCAAAAAAAAGGCAGTGAAGCACCACTCTGAGAATAGTAAAATGCTTAGTTTCTGTGGAATGTGTTTGACAGTAAGATTTATAAAAGATCTAAGAGGCTGACCTTTCTCCCCTCCAAACTAAGTAGACTTTTTTAAATGAGCACATCTGGTTTATGTTCCTAAACCTCTGGCCTTTAAAAAGCTTTGTTCCCAATTCACACAAAATACCATTCAGGATTGCTTGACATAGTGACCCTTCACTGTAGGTGGTTAGGCGAATAAAGTGATTAAATAGATTCGAGAATTTAACATACGTATAGCAAGTTAACACTTGCATCCTGGAATGGTTAGTAAATAGTTACCATTCACGGGCATTGTATGTTAAGCAATTTTACGTTTGAAGTTCTAATTGTGAAATACTGTTATTGAACAAGAAGGAGATTTGTCTTTCTTTTTTATTTCTATTTTTTTGTAAATAATTATATTGGTATTGCCAAAGCAGCCAAGTTCCATTGAGTCAGATCAGACAGTACCCCACTATTCAGAAACCACATATTTTTAAAAAGTGAAGGTTTGGGGGGTTTGTCTTATTTTTCAACTTCAAGTCTGTCACAAGTAAGAAAGTCATTGAAAGGAGTAGACAGTTTGAATTCATAAATCCAGATGGTCAGTAAACATTTAACAAACTCTTGGTACTCACTTGAGTTAAATAGTAAGTGGTGCATTGGCGAGGAAGATTTCATTTCTACGAGGCCCACTAATAAAATACCCAGAGTTATTTGTGTAGAGTGTAATTCCTTCTGACTTTGCCTTCCATTTGCCTTGAGGACACACCAGTTTAAAAGTGTTCGGTGCACTACACCATGCATAACAGGTAATCGGCCTAATTAAGTCCTATAAGAATGTTCCAAGTAAAATGCTGCCGCGTTCCCATAACCTCGGCTTCACCCTCCCCATGCTCCAGAGCTTCCCAGACTGAGAAGCCCCAGCCGTTAACTCAAGTGTTTACACTTGAAGCTCAAATTCTACTTTGCCAGAACTGCTTCTTTCACATTGTACAAATCTGTTCTCTCATTTGTGGACAGCAAGTAATTTGTCTTTTTTCGGCGGGGAGGGGGATTATAATTTTCAAGTTGTTCTGATAGTGAAGAATCAGAGCATACAACTAAAATTTTTGCAGCGAACAATTACGCTGTGACTGGAACTGCTATTTCCAGAGACCCAATAAGATTTACATCCATATTTTGAGTGCAGTCATTTGGTATATTTCAATAAATTATTAATTATGACCAACAATAAAATATTATTTTGCTCAGATGCACAGCAATAAGGAAGATGCCCAAGGGAAATTCAGTTGACAGCTCAAAACAAAATGGCTAAAATCAACTCATAGGTTACACAACCAGCACAGCATGACGCACATTTGCCCGTCAAATGCACTCAATGAGTGGTTTTTCACAGCTTGTCAATGTTGTATCAAGAGAATAAAAGCCAAACTTTAACATTCAGATTAACTAACTTCAATTTAATGATTAAAACTTTAAAAATAAAATGATAGACGAATAATAAGTTGTTTTAGAAAGCCCTTCAATTACACTGGGACTTGATAGCACTGATTTTCATTCCTAAGTTTTCTTCCAACTAGCATCCCTGTGACCATAATCGCTATTCTGTGTAACTGAACTGCATATTGTATCTCTTTTAATCTGCTTCTCTTGGCACAAAAATAAGCACTACCTCTCCTTTTCACATTACCTTATAATCACTCATTTCTTTATACTAAGTAAAATCCTGTACTGATCACTGAATCATCTTTTTCTTTTATTGTGCACATTGAACTCACTACCAAATCAATCCTGCTTATGCATTCTGTATGCATCCTTCAAAATTACTCCTTTTTAATTCTTAAATGACTTTAAACTTGGCTTTTAACAGTAAGTCTGTCCATAACTATACTAATAGTCCTATAACAAACTCCTCAGCCTATGCCCATCAGGGTCTCAGGGACATCAGCTAGGTACACCTTGGGTAGTTACTAGTAGGGCTCTTCAGGCCACCTCATTTGAGTTGCCAGTGTCTACCGACTCATCAGTAGTGTCTCTCTCCAAACAAGTAAACACACACACACACAGAACAAACAAATCTGTTGCCACTGAGTCAATTTTGACTCTTAGAGACTCCATAGCACAAAACAGAATGACTTCTTAGGGTTTCCACAGAGCAGCTGATAGATTAGTACTGCCAAGTTTTTGGTCAGTGGCCAAACTTTTAACCAGTCCACCATCAGGACTCCTCAGCCTTAGAAAGAAGCCAATCATAAATAAATGCTTAGCAATCATGAGACTCACCAACAGGGCTTACTTTAGAACAGATGGGACAGCAACAGGCTTATTTACTTTTAAGGAGTATTCATAAGAGTGAATGAAAAAATGTTTGTGAATTTTTTGCAATGCCAGGCACATAGTGGTTAAAAAAAAAAAAAAAAAAAAAAAGAGCGGAAAAAGATTCTAACTGGGCAACTCTTAAAGTTCCAAACTCAGTCTTTTAGTTTCAAGTAGTCATCTCTAGTCATTGCTTAGACTAGATATGCCATTACTCCGTATTTACTCTCAAGATTATTATAAGAGGTGTTTTCAAACTTGCTATGAACAAATAGTGCTAGCAAAAATGGATTTTGTTACTTTTTCCATTACAAGTTAAAAAGACTAAAGAAATGGAAAATGATAATCTATAAGTGGCTCACATGTATTTTTTCAGATGTCTTATTTGTCTTTGAAAAATACACCTATATTTTTATTTCTAATATCAGAATTCCAAATCATCTTTATTTTGATGGTATGTTTCTTAAATCACTTAAAAATGATTGCATGTCCTTGAAATCTTTGTTTAATGACATCCTCATAATCTATGGGCTTGTTCTGTACAGAAAGCCTGATGGTGAAGTGGTTAAACTGCTCAGCCAGTAGCCAAAGTGTCAGTGATTCAAACCCACCAGCCACCCTGCAGGATTAAAATGCATCAGTGTGCCTCTCTAGAGTCACAACCTTGGAAACACAATGAAGCAGTTCTACTCCGTCCTGTGGAATCACTATGATTTGGAATCAACTTGATAGCAGTGAGTTTAGTTCTGTACATGTAGTATTATTTTGTAATAAGTCCTCATGATAGAGATGTTAAGGAGATGCACCTAATGTCAGCATTTTAGGGAAAAGGTGGTGATTCCTTTATAGTTGAAAATACTGAAATATTTGGTCTTCTTCATCCTCACCTCCATCATTGTCCTCCTCTCTACCATTGCCCAACCATGGTCATGTAACCTTCACCTATGACAAAATTAAAGGTATTATAACTATGACTAGAGTCAATATCTCTAAATGATTTGAAATTGGGACATATCAGTGATTAGTATAATCCATTAATTAATAACTGAGCATTTCTGAAAGTCAATTGTTTTTATATTATGTTATACAACTACTGTATAAAATGTATATGTGCCTTAAGACATAATGGACTGTTTTCTTTCTGTCAAGGTAGTCAACACTCATTATTAAAACATATAGAGGAGATAGATCCAACATGACAACTAGACAGACATCTCACACTACCCCACTGCAGCATAGATCTAAAAAAACTAAGTAAAAGAGAAACGAATCTAAGTTCTGAAAGTCTAAGCATCAGATGAAGGGATAAAGAACTAAATCAAACACCAAATGGAAAAAACTGAATGAAAATAGAAAACAAGGACAGATAATGGAGTGGACGTCACTTGCCAACTAACACGGCACAATGTCATCGTCTTGGAGCACAGATAGAAAAGGACCATGGTTGAGAAAAATAGAAGGCAATCCCTTGGAGCTCCCAATGGGAGCTAAAGCAGCTGGTAATCAGAGAACACATTTTTTCACTCCTCACTTTTCTGCCCTGTGTGTCACCCCACCCCTCCCTCAGGGACCACGCTGCACTACTTATCTAGAGAGCCACGGCACGTCATGATCCTAGGCCTACCCCATCCCCTAGGCTCTTGCTCCTACCACACCATTTTTTAAACCTGACTTCCTTTGCTTTCTCCCTCCTGTCTAGCACTGTATAGCAACACTTCCTTGCCTCTGCAAGATACACTGCACGCCTGCTGTGGGCAGAGAGCTATCGGCTCACTAGCAGATTGACCCTGCCCCACCTACAGGATCTAGCTGTCCCATTGTCTTTTTCCCTTTTTCTCTTTTATCCTCCCTCCCACCTAACTCTGCCCCATCTGGCAGGGCCATGGTGTGTCATCCTGGTTAGAGAGCCATTGGCCTACTGCTACCACCGAGCTGCCCAACTCAGCTTGCCTGCTTCTGTCGCAACTTTTATTGTTTCCTTGTTTTCCTGCTCTTCCTCGTCTTCCCCCCCTTTCATCTCTGTACACCACCTCTGCCCCTTTCGGCTGGGCCACACCACACTGCTGTGACTAGGGAGACAGTGGCCCTCCACGGCCCAGGTTACCCACACTCCAAACTGCCAGCTCGACCGTGTCGTATTTTTAAAGTTTTCCCTTTCTCCTCTCACATATTCGTAAAAACCACTTCTAGGCCTTCCGGTGGGCCACAGTGTACCAACACAGGTAAAAAGCTACTAGAGTGTTCCAGCCAATGTCCAGCCCACCTCTGCCTACTTGCTCCCACCAGGCCATTACTTATTTATTTATTTTTCTCCTTTCTTTCTCCTTCCCATATATTCTGATATGGCACCACCTCTATCTTCTCCCATCAGGCCACATGCCACCCCCATGATTAGAAACTTGTCAGCTGTCTGCCACCCTGAGCATACTCTGTCCCCCACCTGCCAGGTCCATCTGCACTGTTTGCTTTTCCTTTTTCCTTTCCCTTCTGCTCTCATGTAGCCCTGTACAACAACTCAACCCTTTGTGCCAGTCTATAAGCTACTCTTTTGTTTTTCATTTGTTTATTTTAGTGTAACCCTTAAGTAGCCATAGATGCTCTACCTTCTTTCTGTTGTCCCTCATGGGCCATGGTGGAAGTATCTACTAAGCTCAGTCCTGCCACCACAGTAGTCTCATACCACCAATTCTGTCCCACTGTTCAATCAGTTTCTGAACAGAAGGAAGCAAGCTTGTACCACTCTTTGTTTGACACCTCTGCATCTCTGATAAGGACCTGTGAATGCTCTCACACTTCTAGAACAACACCAGGAGACACACAGTGCCCTCTCACACCCTCCACAGCAATTTTGATAAAGCATTATACCACAAAATGAGCTTTCCCTGACTGTTTCTTCCTTACCCATCCAGACAAAGTGGTAAAAGCTATTGTGTCCACACATGAGCAAGAAGCAAAACGCACCTGGACCAACTCCACTGACATATCAAAGCAAAAAAAGAAAGAAAGAAAGGATGAAACAAATAAATATAGTAATGTCTCAGAAACAGCAGACAATATGAAAAAATATTTTTAAAAACAGAACAACATGGATCTAGCAAGTGATAAAAAAATGTCATTTTGGTAGACGAAAAGGCAGTTAAACTGCATAGTATAGAATTCAAAAGGTTAGTGTCTAAGACTCTCCAACAAACTAGGAAAGATACCAAGAAAAACACAAACAAAACCAAGGGAAATACATACACAATCGTCGAAAATGCAGACAAAGCCAATAAAAACAGACAAAATAAAAAGTAATAGAGAGAAAGCAATAGAAGAATTCAGGTAATGATACAAGAATAAAATAAATAAATGAACAATTAGAAATCATAGAAAAACAGCAACTAGAAATCCAAAAGATATGCCACAAAGTTTCATAAATGGACAACTTATTAGGAGGTTTTAGAAGTGAATTTGAAATCATGGAATAAAAAATCAGAGACATTAAAAGAAAATCCATGAAAACCACTTTTTTTGAGGAGAAATCAGAGAAAAGAATTAAGAAAAATGAAGATAGTCTAAGGATTATACGGGGCATAGCAAGAACAAAAAATTGCTTGCAGAAAGGGGAGAGAAGATGAAAACCAGAGAAAAGATTGCTGAATATTTGCTGGCTGACAACTTCTCAAGTAGCATAAAAAATGAAACGGTGTCTAGCCATGAAGCTCAACAAACTCCACAGTGATAGACTTTAAAACAAAATCATCAAGACATACCATAATCACACCTGCCTAAATGAAAGAAAAGAATCCTGAGAGAAGTTCCAGAAAAACAAAATGTCATTTGCAAAATGGAAACAATAAGACTAAATTCTCATAACTCAGCAGAAGCTATACAGGGGAGAAGGCGGTGGAATGTTGTATATAAAACTTTGAAAGAAAATTTTTAAAAAGCCAACCAAAAGAGTATATCCTGCAAAACTCCCTCTCAGATATGGTGGTGAAATTAGCATGTTTCCACATACATAGAAATTAAGGAAATTCACACAAAAAAAGCCACACCAATCTTACAAGAAGTATTAAAGGAAGCCCTATGGTTACAGAACTAACATCAGACAAGTGGAGTCTAAGACACAAACAGCATCAGTGAGCCAGTGATCTAGGCAAAGAGCTCCTAGTAATAAAATAAAGCTAAAAGATTGAAAATAGGAAAAGGGAGATGTGAATCTCTAAACAATAACCATATCAAAACAATAAAAGGGGGAATAAAAAGCAAAGGTGTAGGACTTTCAAAAGACAGATAAATCAAGTGATATCAAGTATAAAAGACTGGCTCACACTTAGAAAGATAAGAGTCAATTTAAAGGTAACCACAGAGAAGTTAACAAACCTGAAAAATTTTAAAAGAGAGGAAAGACAGTTTCAATAACTACAAATCACATAATAATAAAATAAAAGAGAATCTGTAAATGAAAGAAACTTATCACAGGAAAATAAGAGGAAAAAAGGAAAAGGACAGTACCACGAAACATAGTATGACAATATGACAGCACTAAAGATACATCAGTTGAAAATCACAACAAATGTAAATTGTTAAAATGCTTCTGGAAAGTATTAGAGATGGCAGGTGGAATTTAAAAAAAAAAATCCATCATTATGCTGTCCACAGAAGGCACATCTTAGAAGTAAACATACAATTATTAAAAAAAAATCAAAAGATGGAAAAAGTATTTCAAGAAAAGAGTAGCAAAGAGTAACCAAAACAGAGTAGGACTAGTAATGCTAATTACAGATTAAATAGACTTCAACCATAAAAGACAAGAAGGAAAATTACGTAAAGACTGAAGGGACAATCCACCAAGAAGACATATCTCGGTAAAGATCAATGTGCCCAATGACAAGGCTCCGAAATACATAAACCCTAACAGTACTGAAAAGAGAAATGGATAGTTTCACAATAATCGCAGCAGACTTCCACACATCACATAGCACAATAGACAGAATATCCAGAAAGAAACCAAAATACAGAAGATACGAAGGCCAAAATCAAACAACTTATCCTCATAGATATATACAGAATATTCTATCCTACGGCACTAAAGTAGGAAGTCTGACAAGTTAGGGAACATGCCACCATGTGCTTCTGTTGGCAGCACCATACAAAAACTCAGTAAGGTTTCATAAACTTGGTATATGAGTGCCTCACAGCTATGTCCACGCTGATGTGTGGCAGTGTCTTGCTGAGTGGGATTCATTATTGCTGTTGCGTGTTTTTGTTTGCCATCATGAGGATGTCAGAACTTGAATTAGAGTAATGAACAGACATTAAATTTCTTGTTAAACTCGGTCAGTTTATGGGGATAATGCCATGAAGAAAAGGACAGTGAGGAAATGTACAAAGGGTACAAACTGTTTGCTAACTCATGACTTTGGCATCACAACAATACATCAGGTCACATGGCACTGTTTATTAGGGAGTTTTTAGCCAGTAAACAAATAACTGTACTAGAACACCCTACCTTTTCACCTGAGCTGGCCCACAATGACTTTTTTCTTCATCTGAGGAAAAAGGAAATAGTGAAAAAAATACATTTTGATGGCATTGAGGACATCAAGGGTAATATGATGACAGCTCTGATGGCTTTCCAGAAGAAGAGTTCCCAAATTGTTTTGAAAGATGGACTAGGCACTGGTGTTGGTGCATAGTTTCCCAAGGGGAGTAGTTTCGAAAGTGACCATAGTGATATTCAGCAATGAGGTATGTAGCACTTTTTCTAGGATGAGTTCATGAACTTGATTGCTAGGTTTCATATATATGCCTTTACAGTGACCATGAAACATTCTCCAGAATATTCTACAATTTAAGCCATAAAATAACCCTGAACGAAATTGAAAACACTGAAGTACAAAGCATCTTCTCTGATCAAAATGTCTTAAAGTAAAAATCAATGATAAGAAAAAGAAAAAATAAAAAAGGTACATGAAAACTGAGTAACACCTTCTTTTAGAATAACAGCCCTACAACTTAAAAAAAAACTGGACAAAAGCAAGAAGCGTACGGTCACCACGATACAGAACATAATAGAGGCTAGAACAGAAATAGAAAAGCGAACAAGACCAAAAGTTGTTCTTCAAAAACATCAACAAATACCTGTCCAAATAACAAAAGAAAAATAAAGGAGAAGCAAACAATCCAAATAAAAAATGAGATGGAGGACATTACCACAAACCCAACTGAAATACAAAAGATTGTAACAAAATCATATGAAAATTGTACTGCCAAAATTTCAAAATCTACAAGAAATGAACAAATTTCTAGAAAAACACTCCTTACTTAAACTAACATAAACTTAAGTTAAAAAACTGAACAGACCCTTAATAAGAGATTGAAGAGGCAATTTAAAGAAAGAAAGAAAGAAACCTCCAGTGACAACAGAAAGCCCTGGTTCAAATGGCTTCATCGGAGAATTCCACCAAACATTCCTAGAAGGGCTCACACCAAAAGTACTCAAACTATTCCAGAGTGTAGAAGAAGAAGGTACACTCCCAAATTCATTTAACAAGAAGCCAGCATAAAACTAACAACAAAGCCAAAGACACAGCAACATCTAAATTATGTACCATCATCTCTCATGAATATAGATGCAAAATTTCTCAACAAAATTCTAGCCAATAGAATTCAACATCATTTCAAAAAATAATGCACCATAGCCAAATGGGGTTGACAGCAGGCATGTAAAGATGGCTCAGTATTAGAAAATCAATGTAATTCATCACATAAATAGAACAACAACAAAAAGAAATATATATGGTAATCTCAACGGACACAACAAAAATGATTTGATAAAGTCTGTCATGGATTGAATGATGCCCCCCAAAAATGTGTGTAGCAACTTGTCTGGGACATGATTCCAAATATTTTGTGATTGCCCTCTAGTTTGTGGTTTTCCTATGCTGTAAATCCTAACCTCTGCCAGTGCTTAATAGGCTGGATTATGCTAAACAAGATTGGGCTGGGACTGTAAACCCTTTCCTAAGGTCATCTCCCTGTTGCATGGAAAGGGAGTTTCTCTGGAGTGTGGCTGCCACCTCTTTTATCCCAGAGGTGAAAGGAAAGGGAAACAAGCAGAGAGCTGGGGAACTCATACCACCAAGAGAGCAGCACTAAGAGCAACACTAGCACATCCTTTCCACCTGAGGTTCTGTGTCAAGATGCTCCCCGACCAAAAAACACTGATGCAACACAAAGACCTTCCTCCAAAGCCAACAAAAAGGGAAAGCCATCCTCTGCAGTGGACACCCTGAATTCGAACTTGTAACCTACTGGACTGTGTAAATAAACCTGTGATATGTCTGTTAGAGCAGCACTAGAGAAGACACAATTTGGTATCAAGAGTTGGATGCTGCTCTAGCAGATAGCTAAAATGTAGAAACGATTTTGAAACTGTGATTGGATGAAAGACTCAGAAGGAATCAAGGAGAGCTATTAACAAAGAAGAAGGCACAGATGGTGAGAAACAAGCAGCAGAGGTCCAATAGCAGCAGCAGCAGCAGTGGACAGGGAGCATCAGAACCAGACCAGAGCAAGACAGCTCTGGAGTCAACCCACAGAGTGAGAAACCTGAGTACCTGTGTGCAGGAGGCTTCCTGGCAGAGTGGAGTACCTTGGGCACTGATCCATGGAGCTACAGAGTATTGGAATATTTGCTCCAGCAGGGCAGATATAGGTATAAGGCCCAGACCATGAGGTTACAGGAAGTAGAAGCTGAAGAGGAGGAACATGAGAAACTGAGCTACCTCATTCTCAAAAGTATGGCCATGAATTCAGGGTTTTCTGGGGGTGGAGCCATAGCTCCTGGCATTTCTAATGATGGAGTTGCCATTCAAATGGACTAGGTAGGGATGCGGTGTGCCTAAAGCCAAGGGAGGAGAGTTGCTATTCCAGTAGACCTGGAAGGAGGAGATGTAGCACAGGGCCAAAGGGCCTCCATCCAGGAGCAGAGAGTGTGGCCAGTATCTAGTGCCTGGTGGGCAGAGCCATTGTGTAAAATATCTCAGTGAACTGAAGATTATTTTCACAGCTTTGAAGGTTAATGTATTGTGTTCTGCTGACTCACTTTTAGCCTGTTATATCTTCTTTTCTTGCAATTTCTCCCACTGGTAATAAAAATATCTAACTTATGCCTGTTGTACCACTGTACCTGTGGAAGCAGGTAACATCTATTCTAGATTTCACAGATGTAAAGGAATTTTTGTATTTTTGATTCAGAGTTGATTTAAGACTTTTGCTATGATATGATGGGTTGAATATGTTTTGTATGTTGCAAAGATATGGTTTTGGGGAGATCCAAAAGATGGAAGGCCATAGATTGAACTGTATCCCCCCAAAAAAGTATGGAGCAATTTGGCTGAGCCATGATTCCCAGGGTTTTGTGATGGCCCTCTGTTTTGTGACTTGCCTATGCTGTAAGTCTTGATCTCTACTTGTGGTTAATAGGTTGGATTATGTTAGACAATTAGGGTGGGACTGTAACAGCTTTCCTAAAGTTGTCTCCCTGCTCCAAAATAAAGAGACTTTTCCTGAAATGTAGCTTGCACCATATTTTAGCCTTTTGTCTTACAAGAGATAAGAGGAAAGGGAAGCAAGCAGAGAGTTAGTAACCTCATGTTACCAAGAGAGAATCACTGTGAGCAGAGCACATTCTTTGTACCTAACGTTCCTGTACTAGGACACTCCCTGACCAAAGAAAGGCTGATGCATCACAAGGACCTTTCTCCAGATCCAACAAAAAGGGAAAGCCCTCCACTCAAGCGAATACCCTGTATTCAGACTTGTAGCCGACTGGACTGTGTAAGAATTTTTTTTTTGTTGTTAAAGTCACCTACGTGTGATACTTCTACTAGATCAGCACTTGCTGACTAAGACAAAGTGCAACACCCATTTCTGAATAAAAATTCTTAACATAGTATGAAAAGAAGGAAAATTTCTCAACGTAACATGAGATCTATACAAACCAACAACCAGCATCCTTCTTCATAGAGGGAAACCGAAATCACTCTACCTGGAAACGGGGGTGAGATAAGGATCCCTTTATTACCATTTCTATTTGACACTGTGCTGGAAGTCATAGTCACAGCACTAAGGCAGGGAAAGAAACAAAGGACATCCAAATAAGAAGAGAAGAAGTAAAATTATTGCTATTCTCAGATGATATGATTTTATCCATAAAGAACGCCAAATATTCCATAGCAACACTACTGGAACTAACAGAAAGATTCAACAGAATAACAGGGTATAAGATCAACATGCAAAAATCAGATGTATACCTATATACCAACAAAGAGGACAACAAAAAGGAAATCAGGAAAACAAGCCATTTGTAACTGCCCATAAAAAGACAAAATTCTTAGGAATAAAGCTAAACAGGATCATCAAAGACCCATACAAAGAAAACCACAAAACATTACTGTGAGGAACCAAGAAGAGACCTGTATCAATGAAAAAACATACCAACCCAACATTGTGAAAATGTCAATTCTACCCAAAAGATCTACAGATAATAATACAATCCTGATCTAAATACTAACATATTCTTTACTGAGATGGAATAACTAATTATCAGTTTTACACAAAAAGAAAAAGGGCCCTGGATAAGAAAAGCATTATTGAAGATAAAAATAAAAAATAGACAGTGTTGCACTACCCACTCTCAGAATCTACTATACAGCCAAGGTAGTCAGAACAGCCCAGTACTGATACAACAATAGACATAGAGCAATGGAACAGAATCGAGAACCCAGGTGTAAATCCATCCACTTATGGTCAGCTGATCTTTGACAAAGGGCCAAAGTTCATTAAATGGTAAAAAGTGTTTTTAACAAATGATGCTGGTAAAGCTGGATGTCCATCTGTTAAAAAATGAGACAGGACCCATACATCACACTTTATATAAAGAAGTAACTCAAAATGGATCAAAGACCTAAATATAAAACTTAAAATAATACAAATCACAGAAGAAAAAAATAGAAACAATGCTAGGTGTCTTGGTGCATGACATAAATTCAGTACAAACCTAGCGAACAACACACAAACACCAGAAGATAAACTAGATAACTGGGAGCTCCTGAAAAATTAAACAAAAGACTTCACTAAACAGCAAAAAGGGAACCTATAGCCTGGGGGAAAAAAATTTGGTTGCTCTATATCTGACAAGAGTCTCATATCTAAATTCTATAGAATACTTCAGCACCTCAGTAACAAAGAGACGAGTAACACAGGTGAAAAACACGCAAATGATGTGAACAGATATTTTACCAAAGAAGACCTTTAGGCAGATAGCAGAGATGTGAATAAATGCTTTTGATAATTAGTCATTAGAGAAATTTGAATAAAAACAATGATGAGATATAATCACACCCCTACATTACTGGCACAGACATACACATACACACACCTATATATATATATATATATAAAATGACAAATGCTAGATATAAGACAGAGAGATGGGAATTCTTATGTACTGCTGGTGTGAATGTAATATGATACAATCTCTATGAAAATGACATGTTGCTTCCTTAAGTTAGAAATAGAAATACCATATGGTTCAGCATTCCTAGTCCTAGGAGTATATGTATAGAAATAAAAATCATCACAGAAATAAACATATGCACTTATTTTCATGGCAGCCATATTCTTAGCTGCTAAAAGATGGTAACACCCTGAGTGTCCAACAAGAAAGTTTAATTAACTGTTAATTTTAAGTTGTGCATGGAATTAGCCTGATGCTAGAATCTTAAACAGTCAACTAATCACGCGTGTATAATTTTTGTATGAGAAATTAACTTCAGTTTTCACCTGAAGCATAATAAAAAAAAAAAAAGAATTTTGACCCATCAAAAAAAAAAATGGATAAACAAATTACAACCCATACACACAATGGAATAATATGTAAAGGTAAAGAACAATGATGAATTCACAAAACGTCTCACAATGTGGATGAATCTGGAATCTGGAAGATATTATGTTGAGTGAAATAAGTCAGGCCCCAAAGGAAAAATGTTATATAAGAGCACTATTATAAAAACTCAATGAAAAGTTTATTTACACACAGAAAAAATAAATCTTTGATGGTTATGAGGAAGGGGCAGGGTAGGGAGAGGAAACCACTGACTAGATAGTGTACAAGTGTTAACTTTGGTGAAAGGAAAGGCATCACAAAGTACAGCAAACGTCAGCACAACCTGACCAAGGCAAAGCCATAGAAGTTTCCTAGATACATCCAAATGCCTTGAGGTACTGAGTTACTGGGCCTGACAGCGGAGGACCATGGTCTAGGGAGGATATCCATGTCAGTTGACGTAAGATAGTTCACAAAGACAATGTTCTCCATCCTACTTCGGTTATTAGCATCTGAGGTCTTAAAACTTTGTGAGCAGCCATCTAAAATTCAAGTACTGATTCCATTCTGTTGTGAGCAAAGGAGAATGAAGAATGAAAGATTCAGGGAAAATACTAGTTCAAAGGACTAAAGTATCACATAAACTGCAGCCTCCATCAGCCTGAGCTCAGAAGAAATAAATAGTCTCTGGCTATCTCAACCAACCATTTTAACAGAAATTACAATAAAAATGTAGAACAAAATTCACGTTTATGAAAAAATAGCAGATTTACTGCTCTGACAGAGATTGGGAAATCTGGACAATATAGACCATAAGAAATCTTTTAAATCAGTACTGAAGTCCCTTCTGAGGTTCACTCCTCAGCCAGAGATTGGATAGACCCATAAAACAAAACTAAACTAAATGGACATGCTAGGACAAGGACAAGGACAAGAAGGAAGGAGGAGATAGGAAAGCTGGCAATGGGGAACCCACAGTCAAGAAAGCAAGACTGTTGATACGTTGTGTGGTTGGCAACCAATGTAACAAAACAATGTGTATGAGTTGTTAAATGAGAAAGTATTTGCTCTGTAAATCCTGATCTAAAGCACAATAAGGAAATATGAAAGTGCTTAGTATACTGGTTATTAAATTGTATCTATGATGGGAAGAATTTAAAGAAATCTTTAATTATGTAATTCAATTAATAACAAATCAGCAATAGCCGGTAATAAAAATAGAAGACCAGACTTACTGACTGAGACCGGAAGGACTCTTGAAACTGTGGTGTCTGGACCAGCTGTTAACACAGAATTGAAGCTACTTCCAAAGTCCACCTCTCAGCCAAAGATTAGACAGCACCATAAAATAAACAACAATGTCACACATGAGGAGCATGCATTTTAGTTAAATTAAGTTTAGAAGTCCTAATGGGCAACACTTGCCACAAACAAAGATGAAAAAGCAGGAAAGGATAGGAAGCCTGAACAGAAGAACACGGGGAACCCAGGAGTGTGGGGAAAGGGAGAGGGTGCTGATACTTTACAGGGACTGCAAACAATGTCACAAGACAATTTGTATAAATATTTGAATGAGAAACTAATTTGTGCTGTAAACTTTCACTTACAATGCACATACACATGCACAAAGATATGTGGACAACTCTAGGTCATCTAGATTGCTTTAGTTTGCAATCTTTGTCTGTGGCTTTGCTCCTGTGCCTTGGCAAAAAAGTTTATGTACAACTATCTAGCTAAAATCAACTTGTTTTGCCTTGTACATTTGCAGCAAGACACAGGCTATCTTTAACATATGCTACCAAAACAACCTAGTGTTTTAAATATCATAAACATTTATAAATAGAGCTCCACTAGCATATGAAAACCTCAAGAGAAACAAAGAGGTAGTCAATTTGTCACACTTGGCAGATGGCTTATTGCTGTGATGCTGGGAACTTCAGCAATGGCATTTCAAATGCCATCAGAGTCACTCTTGGTGAACAGATTTCAGCTGAGTTTCCTTACTAAGACAGACTAGGAAGATGGACCTGGTGGTTACTTAAGAAAAATAAATGGCCAGTGAAAACTTCTGAATATCAGTGGATCACTGTCTGATACAATGTCAGAAGATGAGCCTCTTAGGTTAGAAGACACTCAAAACATGACTGGAAAAGTGCTGTCTCCACCAGGTAGGGTAGACCTTAACGGTATGGACGTAGTCAAGCTTCTGGTACTTTCAATTCAACGGCACTTGGCTTTTTACTCATTTATATGCCACGACTCAAAATGGGAAGGAATAACTGCAAATATCTATTAATTATCAGAACGTGGAATATATGAAGTGTGAATCTGGGAAAACTGGAAATGGATTGGAATGCATAATATCAATATCCTAGGCATTAAGAAGATTAAATAGTAAAATTGAAGATTTTTACCTATTTCTGCAGTGTGATCAAATGTACAGTCAAGGTGGTGACTGTAATGTGAAAGCTGGAAATTAAGAAGAAAGATTGCTAGTTGGAAAGCATGGCTTTGGTGAAAGAAATGACACTGGAGATAAAACAATAGAATTTTGCAAGACCAGTGATTCCTTCATTGTAAATAGATTCTCTCACCGAAATAAACAGGTACTTTATACATGAATCTCACCAGATGGCATATACAAGAAAATCAACTACAACTGTGGAATGAGATGATGGCAAAGCTCCATATCATTTGTTAGAACAAGTTAGTGGCTGACTGTGGAACAGATCATCAGTTGCTCCTATGCAAGTTCAAGTTGAAGGTGAAGAAAATTATAACAAGGCTTTGAGAGTCATAGTATGAACTTGAGTATTTCCTACCTGAAAGTAGATTCCATCTCAAGAGTAGATTTGATACATTGAACACGAATGACTAAAGACCAGATCAGTTGTGGAATGACATCAAAGACATCATACATGACGAAAACAAGAAGTGATTAACAGGATAGGAAAGAAAGAAAAGACCAAAACGGGTGTCAGAGAAGACTCTGGAACATAGAGTAGCTTAAGTAAAAGAAGGAAGTGATAAAATAGAAGAGCTGAAGAGAAAATGTCAAGGGACAGCTCAAGAAGACAAAGTAAGGATTATAATGAAATGTGTGAATGCCTTAGGATAGAAAACCAAAATGAAAGAACAAATTTGACATTTCTGAAGCTAAAATAACCAGAGAAAAATTTCAAGCCTCAAGTTGCAATACTGAAGGATTCTGTGATACCAGAAGTAGCAAAAGAAGACAGGAAAAATACACAGAATCACCGTACCAAAAAGAAAAAATAGTTAAGGTCCAAACATTTCAGGAGGTGATAGCACTGAAGGAAGGGGTCCAACCTGCACTGAAAGGATTGGCAAGAAACAGTGTCGGGAAATGACGGAATACCAGTTAAGATGTTTCGAAAAATGGACACAGTACTAGAAGTATTCACTTTTCTATACTAAGAAATTTGGAAGATAACTACTCAGCTAAATGACTGGAAGAGATCCATATTTGTATCTATTCCAAGAAAAAAGAAAACAGTGATCTAACAGAATGCAGGAATTATCAAACAATATTATTGATATCACACAGAAGTTAAATTTTGCTGAAGATGCTTCAAAACTGATTGCTGTGGTACATTGACAAGGAACTACCGGAAGTTCAAGCTAGATTCAGAAAAGGACATGGAATGAGATATATCATTGCTGATATCAGGCAGATCTTGACTGAAAGCAAGAATAAGAAAATGATGTTTACCTGTGTTTTATTAGCCATGAAAAAATATTCAACTATGTAGATCATAACCAGTTATGGATAATATTGCTCAGAATAGGAATTACAGAATAGTTGATTGTGCTCATGAAGAACCTGTAGTTAGACCAAGAGGCAGTCATTTTAACAGAAAAATGGGATACCATGTGCTTTAAAATTAAGAAAGATGTGCCTCAGTTATTTGGGTATCCTTTCACCATACTTAGTCAATCTGCATGCTGAGCAAATAATCCAAAAAGCTGTACTATATAAAGAACAACGTGGTATTATTATATGAGGAAGACTCATTAACAACCTGTGTTACATAGGCGACACAGTCTGGCAAGCTGAAAGTGAAAAAGACTTGAATTACTTATTGATTAAGATCAAAGACTACAATCCTCGGTGCAGATTACATCTCACCATAAAGAAAACAAAAGTCCTCACAGCTGAACTAATAAGTAACATCATGGTAAACAGAGAAAATATTGAAGTTTCATTTTACTTAGATCCATGGAAGTACCATTCAAGAAATCAGATGTTACATTAGACAAATCTGCTGCAAAATACTTCTTTAAAGAATTAAAAAGCAAAAATGTTACTATAAGGACTAAAGGTGCACCTTACCCAAACATCAGTGTTTTTGATCAGCTCACATGCGTGTGATAGCTGGACAATGAATAAGGAAGACAGAAGAAAAAATGATGCGCTAGAATTATGGTGTTGGCAAAGAATATTGAGTATTCTATGGACTGCCAGAAGAAACAACAATTCTGTCTTGGAACAAGTTCAGTAAGAATGCTCTGTAGAAGCAACAAAGCAAGACTTTGTTTCATGTACTTTGGACACATTATCAAGAAGGAGCAGTCGCTGGGGAAGGACATCATGTCTGGTAAACCAGAAGACCAGAGAAGAACAGAAAGACCCACAGTGAGATGGACCGGCAAAATGGCTACAATAGATTCAAATATAGGTCTAGAAGTTTTATATTTTGTTAGATCGCTCATTTTTTGGAACTTCGCTGAGAGGCTGAAGACTTTTCCTGAGTTTTCTTTGTATCCAATGGTGTTTCTTAGTGGCTTACTTCTTTAGCTCTAAGTTTGAGATATATGGGGCAAAAAGAAAACATAAAATACACTGTCATATCTTTCCTTATGCCCCAAGGTCCATAGCCAGTCCATCATCTTGCCCTCATATTTCAATCTCCTTATATTAGTTTTGTATATGATGTCTTGAGTTCTGAGTTGTACTTTGCAGGAGGATTAGAGAAATATATGTCTACTTCATCTTTCAACCATCTGTGAAGTAAATAAGTTTCTCAATAATACCAGGGGCCAAGAAGAAGTCTCAAAGGAAATAACAACAACAACAAAAACCATGGAAATGAATGAAAATAAAAACATAACATCCCAACATTTGTGGGGCACAGTTAAAGCAGTGCTAAGATGGAAATTCTTAACACTAAATTCAAATATTAAAAATGGAAAGAGGTTTCAAAGCAATTCTCTAATGCTTCTCCTTCAAAAACTTTCGAAAAGAAAAAACAAATCTAAAGCAAGTACAAGGAAGAAAATGCTACATGTAAGAGCAGGATCCTGGTTTCTGAGAGCTGGTACAAGGGAAATACCACAATCAGATGGCTTTAGTAAACAGAAGTCTGAATTCAAGGCACTTGCTAGAGAGGAAGGATTTCTTTCTCTGTCAGCTTTGGGGATCAATCCTTGTATGTTTTCAGCTTCTGTTCCTTGGTTCCTTGGCGATCTTGACTTAGTGTGGCATTTATCTTCCTGTATCGATGCTTGCTTCTCTTTGCACCTAATCAGTGCTTTTTATATCACAAAACAATTGTTTTGAAAAATGCCCTGCACTGATACGGGCTCAATGACATGACCAAAAAAAAAAAAAAAAAGGTTATTCCAAAATGAAGTTACATCCACATCTATAGGCTTCCAACATGTATTTTGGGGAGACACAATTCAATACATAACAAACAAATCACAAAGTCAAAAACAGAAACTTTAAAAAAAGTCATTGAAATAGTTTGTCCTTATAAAAAGTCAATAAAACTGGAAAACCTGTAGTAAGTCTGACAAAAAAGAGAGACGAGGTACAAATGATGAACATTCACAATGGAATAGGGAGTGAAACTGAAGACCATTCAGACATCCAATGGATAATAAGGGAATATGACAAAAAGTCTACAATTATAAATTTGACAACTTAGATGTAATGAACTTGATCCTTGAAAACCACAAATTACTGTAATTCACCAAATACGAAATAGACAATCTCAATAGCTATTGAGGTAATTGAGTTTGTAATTTAAAATTTTCCACTCAAATACTTTTCCATTCTCAAAGTGTTCACTAAGAATTTTACTGAACATTTATAAATTAAGTAATACCAATATCAAATTCTGCACAATCTCTTTCCAATATGTTTTGTGAAGCTAGTATGACCCTTACACCAAAGCCAGTACAGGAAAAAAATAAAATAAAATAAAAGGCTACAAACCAGTGTCCTTCATCAATATATACACAAAGAGCCCTAAGAAAATATTAGCAAATAGAATTCAGCAAGTATCATCAGGAAGAAATTATTATTTTCTCTCAAGCTGAAAAACTCTGATTACAAGAACATCCATATGCAGTGACACGGTGAAAGAAGTTAACCAGTAACCAGCATCTTCTTGGTGATTTACACTGGCTTGCTTGTTAGAACATCAAGTTACCTAAATCCTTTCAAGAACCAATCATTTTCTTCTTTGCGTTTGTTGATGATGCTAAAAGTTCAGCTGCAACCCAAAAGGTCAGCAATTCAAATTCACCAAGTGCTCCCTGTAAATCTTTCATAGCAGTGCTGCTCTGTCCTATAGGATCAATACTAGTCTGAGTCAGCTTGATGGCTATGAAGTAACCTTGGAGATACTTGATTTTGTTATCACATCTGCATGAACCTTGTCATAATCTCACTGCCAACTCCTAGTGACCCTATACAGTAGAGTAAAGCTGCCGTATAGGGTTTCCAAGTCAGTAAACTTTATGGACACAAAGTACCACGTATTTCTTCTATGGAGTAGATCACGGATTCGAACAGCTGTCCTTTTGATTAGCAGCCCCATGTTTTTAAACCACTACACCACCAGAGGTCCTTAAAACTCGTTGTACATACATATGTTTACAAAAAGAAGCAGCTTTTTACTTTGTACTTTTATATTTTATGGGGAATGATTGGAGTTAAATTGACCTATTTTGTCTTTCATTTTTTTGTACTGTTGATTTTATTTCAATTTTTCACTTTTTTTAATACAGGGAGTGAAGTTGTCATTTTTCTAATGCTTTTGGATGTCAGCATGCTAACATTTTATCCACTTCACTTTCATCAATGGACTTAAGGGTTCATACAACATAAGTTAAAGCAATGTGCATGTTATGAAAGGCAATAAGACCAGGTTTCAGCTCTCCTTTCCAATCAGATATCCTGTTCCAATCTCCTACCATATGGAAAAACTGGAGATCTGTGCAATAAAATTTCATTACCTAAGATAACCTAAGTGAAGCTTTCTTCTTGCATCCAAAGTACTTAACTCATGCAATCCCTTAATGCTCTAAACTTCTACTCATCCTTTCCTGATGGAGTTAACTCTTCTCTTTTTGAAACAAGTAGACTTGCCATGAAGGATTCTAGTTGTAAAATACATCTTTTAATAATTAATCATCCCTACATTTTTATAAGTATAAGACAAATGTTTGCTTTTGAAATTGCTAGTGCTTAGCTGACACTAGACATAATTAATGCTTTTTCTCCAACTGAACTATAGTTTTAAAATAATCATCACAACTTTCCCAGAACTTAGGTTTTTAAAACACTTGAAACATTTATGCACCATGTATGACTGAATAATATATTTTGAGATATGAATTTATGTTTATTTCTTCTACCTTCATTTTTTTTGTTTGTTTCATTTTTTCCTTGTCCTACCTCAGGCAGTTGGTTGGCTTTGTCCTTCGTTTCCTCTGAAGAGGTATGTGACAACACTGAAAGACAAAGGAACCTAAAAAATCTTCCAGATTTTGTGTTCTAATGGTCTCTATCGAAGTAGATAGAGGGTGAAGGAATAAGAAATTCTAGGGGAACCAGGAAAGGTACTAAGTGTTTTCCTTGGCCTCAAAAGATATTTTTTGGCTATGACAGAAAGATAAATGTATGTACCCTGGAATGGTATAAGTTAGGGTTCTATTTTCTGGCAATGTCCTGGTGGAGGCAGTGATACCCCAGAGAGGAAGAGATGTAGATGGAATCTTATGATATAGCAACAGGAACAATGTTTTCACCTCACACATGATCACAATCTCCCTCTCGAGATATGAAGTGGACAAATCTCTCAGACTGAATGAGTAAGTGTTAACAGGGAAACGGGATACTGCTGCAAGCGAGTCTGTGGACTGCTGACTGATAAACAGAGGGACTTCCTCACCCCACTCATTTGCACTGTTCTAGTATAAGTTCAGAGTATCTTCAACATTATGTCAAATTCAAGATTGACTAGAAGATACAGACTAGGTATCAGAAAATACATTTTCTGTGTTTCTTAGTTTGTGAACTGAGATAACTTTTATGCAAATTATCAGAAATGAGTCATATTATACTAAAAACATGACTATTTGAAAATTCATTGCACTATTCAGATTTTTCATGTGTTATTTAATCACATATTTTGAGAGTAGAATGTCGTTTAAATAGTTAGCATTCATATTTTATCTTTTATTCAGTTTCACATAACTATCTCCATTTTTTAAAGTTGAAAAAATTGTATGTAATTGAAGCTAGAGTATTGTTTTGTTGTATGGTGGTTTTGTTGCAAAGCCTAGAATTAACCCCTAAAGACATGCATTTAATTTTTAGAAAAATGGTATCCAAAGAAAATTGTACTTAGAATGTCTAAAGATTTCTAAAAGCATCTTAGTTTCTACAGTTTATTTCTTTATCTCACCATTTAGCAGTTTATAGCTTTCTGTATTGCTTTCCTCTCAAGAGACCAAATGCTTCAGAGAAATGACCTTCTAATGTGGTAAATTGAGATCTAACTACTAATTACTAATTGTTATTGCAATTCTTGACCTGATCTCTAAAGCTGGAAATCAAATCCTTGTCTCTGGAGTGTAACCAAATCTAACAGGCAGCCTCTGAGTTGAGGCAGAGAAAATGTATTAGCAACTGAGTGACTTTTAAAGTGTTACCTTAATGAACAAAGTCAATGTGATGTGTTTTGAAGCTCAAACTAGGTGAACGTACTTTCTTTTTCACTGACAGTTTAAGTACAAATTTTCTCTATTCCTTTATTTAGAGTGAAGAAGCACATTAGTGAAAAAGGTGTAAGAAAGTTCCCCATTGGTACATATTTAATAGCTTCAAGCTGTTAACAGTTACATTGTCCCTAAGTATGGGGTGGCACATGTTACGGTTAACTGATTAGTACGGAGCCTCTTGACATACAGACATTTTTCTGTTACTGATATCAGCCATGAAAATGTATTTCCAAGCAATTAAGCCTTAGCTCCTGCTGGTTTGGAAGCCATGAACCTTCAAATTCCCATTCAAATTATTCAACACCTACCACTGGTAGGAGAAAAAAATATAACTTCATTAGTAAAAGCCACAAAGAAATCTACTGATAAGTTTTTAAAGTTTCTTTAACATGAGTAAAACGCAAAAGTTTTCAAATGGTAAACTGACCTCATCTTTTTTCATAACTCTAAGGATTTATTTTACGAGGTCTTAAGTTTAATAACATACGGCAAGAAGGATGTGGACAGCAAAAGAAATACATGAAAGGTTACGTGTAGAGGAGTCGGGACAACTACACGGTAAATGAAGCAGGATCGTTCCACAACTATGAAGCTTCAGCTTCTTTCAGATGCTTATATAAGCTCAATATTCGTTTGGCTATCCCTAAGTCGACTCGACGGCACTTGGCTTGGCATCCCTAAGTCAGAAATATTGGATATTAGATAAATGGAATAATTACCAACTCTTTCTTATTATTTTACGGAAAATTTCTTCTTCTCCTTTTCACTGTCACAGAAGATTGTTAAGTATTGTGGAGACATTTATGTATGAATGTGGTTTCTTATCTCTAGAAGGACCATGACAGGAGGTGATAATGGAGAAGAGAGCTCATTATTAATTGTTTTGCATACTATTATCAGCCAAAACCAAGTGCCATCAAGTCGGATCCGACTCATGGCGGGACAACTATTATGGAAATACATGGAGTCCTTGTTTCGTTTTTTTGGTTTGGGTCATACAAGTAGTTAACAGCCTTGGCTGCTAACCAAAAGTTTGAAGGTTCAAGTTCACTCAGAGACACCTGGGAAGAATGTGATCTACTTCGGAAAAAGATCAGCCACTGAAAGTTATATGGAGTACACTTTCTACTCTGACAGGCTTAAGGTTGCAATCAACCAGAACCAACTTGACAGCAAGTGATCAGAAATGCAGATTTGTGTTTTATTTCACGGGATTGTATTATTCTGTCTTGTGACCTACAAATGAATTTATTGTAATATCTTATACAACATTTGGAAACCCTGGTGCTATAGTGGGTTAAGTGCTATGTCTGCTAACCAATTGGTTGGCAGTTCAAATCCACTAGGCAACTCTATGGGGCAGTTCTACTCTGACCTCTAAGGTCCCTATGAATCTGACCCAACTAGATGGCAGCGGGTTTATACAACATTTACCCCAATAAAGGTGGAATTATGCCTTCAAAACAAGTATGATGATGTTAGATGAACTAGATTTCTTGTGGGGAATAGGACTCCTTGACTTTATCATGCTTTTGAAAGAGGAAGGTGTTAGTGGTAAATTTCCTGTATGCAGGCAGTCCCAGAATTATGAACGTGCAATTTAGGTGCAACTCATAGTTATGAACCAAACCCCATAAAGCTCATTACATTAAAAATTTGAGTTACATACAGTTGTTCCTAATAAGAAATGGGTACAACTATATGACACACATCAAAACATTATTACTGTGTTATTATGTTGAGGATATTTTAATATATCTGGAAGTGTTTGTATAATGCTTTTTCTGCATAGGAAGGTAGACAATATACTGAATACTAAGACAAAGAAGCAGTAATGGAAAGACTTCACTTCCCATACTTTAGACATGTTATCAAAAGGGATCATTCCCTTGAGAAGGACATCATGCTTGCTAAAGTAGAAAACCAAAGCCCCAAACCAAATCCATTGCCACTGTGTTGATTCTGACTTATAGCAGTCCTATGTACAACTGTCCCATACAGTTTCCAATGAGTGCTTGGTGGATTTGAACTGCCAACCTTTTGGGTTCACAGCCATAGCTCTTACCACTATGTCAGCAGGGTTTCCCTTGGTAAATCAGAGGGTAAGCAAAAAAAGAACACTGTTAGTGAGATGGATTGATACAGTGGCTACAAAATAGACTCAAGTCTAACAAAAATAGGGAGGATGGTGCAAGATCAGGCAGTGTTTCATTTTGTTGTATATACTGTCCCTATCAGCCAGAACTGACTCAACAGCTGTTCCAGCTTAACACACATTCAACTTAAAGACAGACTTAGGTACAGAACTCCTTCATAACTTGTGCTATGTGTTTATATCATGTTCCTTAATACTATTTTCAATTTTCATTCAACAGGTAAGTTTAAAAGATTTCTCATTTATAAAGAAAATCAAACACAGCATTACAATGCAAAACTTCACAGGTAAACTCTCTGCTGTTTATTTTCTTAAATGGATTGTTTTCATCATAAAAACTGCTTTAAATGCTAGAAAGTAGGCCTATTAAGTGATGTAGGACCATTCTGTCAAATATTCTCTCATTTCGGTTTTAACTTTGTATCCTGGGTCGTTAGTCTTCTCACAAAAATAACATGTTATCCTTATTTTTAGCTTTTCAGATGGAAATCATTAAATATATGCTACCAAATTATCCTGATTAGGATTTATGAGGGAAATCATTCTAGGGCAAGGGGAAAAAAAAAAAAAAAAAAAAAAAAACTGCCCTAAATAGAAGACCTATGACAAAATTACAACAATGGAATTCTCTCTGAAAAAGTAAAAAGTAAATTTCTATTTTTAAGTGTATGTTCTTAATTGACTACTAGAAATAATATCTATACATCAGCCATGGAGAGAATCCACACTGATGAGTTAGTTGATCGTTAAAAGGTTGATCATAACAGTTTTAGAACAAAACCAAGGCTTGTCTTCGGTTTCTACTTTGTCCATTGCTGTTTTTATCCATTCTCTTTGCAATGTTTTATTAAATTGTTCATTAAAACAAATGCAAGATTTTTGTAGAATTTAAACACACAAAAAGGTAAAGATTCCTCTCAGGAAACATACACAGTATCTGCTCAAGGTGCTAAAACAAGTATCCTAAATTTTATTAGTATTATTATTTTATTATGGTTGAATGAAAATGTACATATTCTGTCCTTGCAATATTGGCTTAAGATGGGAGGGGCACACAAGTTGTGTTGAAGTCCCGTTAATATTGATCTTCTTACTCATGTGTGCTCTCACCAATTTCAGCCAACCAAATTTCCAACAACTGTCTAATCTAAACCTTCCCTTTCTCCCTCCTGCCCTCCTCACCCTTGCAGCTGTCAAAGAGTCTTTTCTGTTATGCATGAGTCTACTTTTAAGTTCTTATCGTAGGGGTCTCACACAATATTTGTCCTTTTGACACTGATTACTTTCACTCAACATAATGTCCTCCAGTTGAAACCAGTTTAAGGGATGTTTCCTGCTATCATCATTGTTCTTTATCATTTCATAGTGTTTCACTGAGTATATATCCCATAGTTTACTTATCCATTCCTCTGTTGTTGGGCATCTGGGTTGTGGACTATGTTGTGGACTATGCTGCAATGAACATTCGTGTGCATATATCAGTTGGTGTGAATGGCCTTGACTCTGTAGGATATACTTCAAGCAGTTGAATTACTGTATCAAATTGTATGCCTACATCCATTATTTTAAGGTAGCGCCAGATTGCTTTCCAAAGAGATTGCACCATTTTGCAATCCCATCAACATTGTAGGAGAGTTCCAATCTCTCCACAGCTTCTCCAGCATTTAGTGTTTTTTTGGATCATGGCCAACCTTGTTGTGGTGAGATGGCATCTCATTGTCATTTTGATTTGAATTTCTTCAATAGTTAATGATTGTGAGCATGCCCACATGTGTTTTTTGGCTGCCTGGATCTCCTCTTTAGAGAAGTGTCTGTTCATCTTTTGCTCATTGCTTAGTAATTTAGTATCCCAAATTTTAGTTAAAAACCCGGCCAAACAGTAAAATGCAGGTGACAAATGAGTAGCATGGATAATAAGGACCTAAAAGAAGAGAGATCCCCTTTACGGATCAGTGGCTTCTTTAAAGATTCAGAGAAGTGGAGTTTTAATTGTGTGCTAAATGAGGAATAGAATGATCCCTAGGAATGAATAACTCTAAACTGTATGTGGGAAGTGGAATTCTTTGATATTCATTTTTATTATAGTAATAAAAGAGAATTTTATTGAAGACTGATTATAGAAGGCATAGAAGAACGGTTTAATTTGTTGACTTTTTCTTATAAACAAAGAGGAATATTTAATCATTTTAACCTAGTGAATGATCTGAGAAACATTTTACCTGAAAATACTAAACTCTCAGAGGGCAAATTCAAAGGAGAGACTATAGTCACTGCCACCAAGTCAATTCCAACTCATAGCGACCCTGTTGGTCAGAGCAGAGCTTTCCAAGGAGTTCCCGGCAGGGAGGCTACAAAAGTAGGAAAGTCTATGAAAGTGTTCTATATGTGAGGTAACAATGGACTGAATCAGAATGATGGTCAAACCATAAATAAATAAATAAATAAATCCAAACCTACTGACAGTCAATTCCAACTCATAGTGATTTTGCAGACAGAGTAGAACTACCCCATAGGATGTCTAAGGCTACACTCTTTGTGAAAGCAGTGTCCCACATCTTTCTCCTGCAGAATAGCTGGTGAGTGCAGTCTTCTGACTCTTTGGCTAGCAACCTAACATTTAACCACTGTGCCACCAAATAATGGTAGGGAGAATGAAAAAGAGGATAGATTTGGAAGTGATCTTATCTAGAAGAAGTCTACAGGCCTCTCTTAGTTAGAGAACCTAACCAGTATGATTCTCAGGTGATGAGTCTTTGAAATTGAGAGACCATAACATCCTTAGTAGACATAAAGGCATTGCATGTACCAGCATGTTAAATTTGATGCTTTTTTTAAGTACCAAGATATAATTAATAATACATACAGCATGAATGAATCTCATAGACAATACACTAAATGACTGAAATCAGTCACAAATGAATACCTGTCATGTTTACACGAAGTTCAAAAACAGTCAAAAGTAATATGTGGTCAGAAAAAGCAGATCATGCCTGGCTCCCATACTGAACCTTTTAATCAAAGATTCGATGGAAGAATCCTGATTGAAGGGGGAATTTAAGAACACAATTTCAAATTCTTATGGACTCTAGGCTTCCTGGGATCAGGAAGACTGAATGAACCCCTGAAACTATTACCCTCAGATTATAAATTAAATTTTAAACCAAACCTGAAATCTTCTTAAAACCAAACAATACTTCATCTTAAATGGTAAAAAAAAAAAAAAAAAAAATCTGCTTTTAGTATCATGTTCCTTTAAGAACTATCTTTTTGGCATCAAATTGTCAAAAGCAACTTGAAAGATTAGATAGGAACCTCAAGAGGCAGTGAACTTATGTTAATGGAGGACGAACAACTCAGAAAAATGAGTGAGATTTGTTGCATAACTCGAAGAATGTAATCAATGTTGTTAAATAGCACATGTGGACACAAAATTTCCATTTGATTCAAAATAGTTCGTTCTCAAGTGTCTAAACACACTTCACTTTTCTTTGGATATTTTAATTTTCTTTATTTTCTAAAATGGTCTGTATAACCAGCTTTCTGTAATAATCTATGGTGAGAAGCAGCTAATGAATAGGACAATACAATACTGTGCAACTGCTTAGTAGTAATATGTTTCTTATTAAAACACGTATATTGAATTCTCTTTAGTGTTCATGGATTTTTGCTTCATTCTGTCAAACTACTCCACACTAATCTTATTATTCTCAGAGCAACCCTGTGGGCTTTTAAAATAGCAACCATTACTATTTTATTTCAGTGATGGCAAACTGAGGTAAACATAATATAACTATATCACACAGCATTTTGGTGGCAGGTTTATGGACAAAATCAGTGCTTATCTTTTCTGTCAAATGTGTGCTCTAGGAAGGTTAATAAGCTGGTCTTGAAAAAAAGAATCATAAATTAATACAATATTGCAACCACTAGGCATTGCGAGAATTTGTCGCTTTTTGAAATGTATATATACATACATACATACACATATATGTGTATATGGTCTATTCTTTGTTAATATACTTATTTTTTTTAAAAAATCTGTTGCCATCAAGAGGATTCTGACTCATGGCGAATCTATAGTGTATACAATATTCCTACTGTTTGTATGTATAACTGGAAAACACCAGATTATGACAAAAAAAGAACATACAGAATGAATTCTTTATATTGAGTTCATTTGGTGGCATAGTGGTTAAGAGTTTAGGCTGTTAACCAAAAGGTAAGCAGTTCAAATCTACTGGTAAACTGATTTTTCAAAATCTTAAGGCAATTCTACTCTGTTCCGTATGATCACTGTGAATTGAAACTGACTTGACAGCAGTGGGCTTATGTGCTTGTGTGTGTGTGTGTGTGTGTGTGATTTTAAGTCTCTGTCTATAAACTGGAAACTCTGCTGACATAGTGGTTAAGTGCTACAACTGCTAACTAAATGCTTGACAGTCACTTCTAAAACAGTTGACCATATTTTTCCTCAATATCTTTCAAACACACCCATAAGCCTCTAATCCCCTGTATCACAGAAAACATGGCAGTTTTCAACAGAAAGGACTCTAAAATAAAACTAAATTGTCAATTGATCCTTAAATATAACTAAAAAAGCGTGTTTACAAGTTGATCTTTATATAGTAATGTATAAGCACTGATCAGTTTATCAAGATGCTCTTCTACTTATTCATACATAAGAAATAAGAATCTAATTTTTAATTTAAAATCTTGTTTCAAAATACAGTAATTTCAGAAGTGTTTGAACTCTACAGCTTAAATTTAATGCTTTGTGTGACATTATTGTCTGCAGCTTTGTGGTGATTTAAGAAATGTTAACAAAGTGTTGCTGAATGTTCAGTCAATATGCAATCTTGCAATGCTGGATCCTAAAAATGTATTTATGATAAAAGTTGTCCCTTAATACTTTCCTTAAATATTAAGATACCTGTGTTTCCTACATTTTGTAGGGCTAAACCCCAAGAGACATCACAGTCAATAGCTGTGTGGTCTTCAATAACTTACTGCAGGAACAATTCAACAAGTATTACTCAGATACATGCTGTACTTTCCAACTTAACTCCATTTATGCAAAACTCAGTACTGTTCCTTCAGAACATTCTGATTTCACTTCCTCCCCTTGGAAAAGCAATAATGTTTATTCAACCAGCATCACCGAAGAATTGTTACTCTCTTACTTGCTCTTTCTTTTTTGGTCATGGCCTTTGTTTCTGCCTTGCCATATAATTCTGCTACTTATATGCTTAGCTTTTAACATTTTAGCAAATATTTTCTTAAATCTATGAAAATCAAAGTCTGATAGAATATAATATTTTAGTAAGGCTTCCTTATGCTCTTTTTTTTGTTATTACAAGTGAATTAAAATGTACCTTCCCATATAAATTTACATGCCTACCTATATACAGCTCCCATTGTTCTCCCCACCTGATGACAGCACACTCTTCTTCCTCTCTGCTCCATACATGTCTTATCCTCCCAAAAATCTGCTCTCCCCCTGCTCTCCACTCACTCCCCTTCTTCCAGAAACAGGTCAGCAGGACAACATCCTATAGATGCATAGAACCATAAAGTGCACACATGATATGATCACTCTGTGTCGCCAAGTCCAATTCATTCCTATCTGAGAGTTGACCTCCATTATGATTTACAGACAGGGGCAGTATCAGGGCCAGGGGCCATGCTCCCAGGGGGACACCGAGGCCACTGAACCATCAATTGTGGCCGTTTAATGGATAACTCAGGGTGGACCCCTTTTTACTCTTGTGAAGCCAGTGAAACTCAACTTTGTGAGCTCCATGACAGCTATCACTCATGGTGGGTGGGCACCATTCAGTTCTTCTGGTCACAAGTCAATGTAGTCACCTACTCACGTGGATCTCTCTGTCTTCTGGGTTCTCTTTCCCCCGTGTGTTTTTGGTCATTGGTGATCATCCGTTCCTGCTGAGTTGGGACCATTTGCTATACTCTCAGACGGCAGCTTGGCAGATTTTAAGACCCCAGAAGCCACTCACCAATGTGGTATGCAGAGGGCTCTCTTAGAAAAACACTAGTTGTGCCAATTGGCCTCTATTTCCCCTCACAGCATGGTCCCCACCACCCTGCTCCAGTTACTCTGTCCTTGCAATATTGGATGAGATGAGAAGAGTAATCATGGTATGTTGAAGTCCAGTTAATATTGATCTTCTTTCTAATGTGTGCTGTCACAGATTTCACCCAGCCAAATTTCTAATAACTATCTAATCTAAACCTTACCCCTCAGCCCTCCCTCCATCCCTACGCTTGCATCCGTCAAAGTCTTTTCTTCTATGCCTGAGTGTATTGTTAAGTTCTTATCATAGGAGTATCATACAATATTTCTCCTTTTGTCTCTGACTACTTTCACTCCACATAATGTCCTCCAATTGAAACCAGGTTATGAGATGTTTCCCAAAATCATCGTTGCTCTTTATCATGACATAGTGTTCCATTGAGTATATATACCATAATTTACCTAATCATTCCTCTGTTGGTAGGCATCTAGGTTGGTATCGTATTTTTGCTATTGTGGACTGTGCTGCAATAAAAATTCTTGTGCATGTATCAGTTGATGTGAATGGTCTTGATTTTGTAGAATCAAGCAGTGGAATTACTGGGTCAAATAGTATACCTAGATTCAACTTTCTAAGGAAGTGCCAAATTGCTTTCCAAAGAGTTTGCACCATTTTGCAATCCCACCGACAGTGTAGGATAGTTTCAATCTCCCCACAGGCTCTCCAACATTTGTTGCTTTGAGTTTTTTGGATGACAGTCAACCTTGTTGGGGTGAGATGGTATCTCATTGTAGTTTTGATTTGAATTTCTTTAATAGCTAATGATCTTGAGAATGTCCGCCAATGTTTTTTGGCTGCCTGGATCTCCTCTTTAGAGAAGTGTCTGTCCATCTCCTTTGCCCATCTCTTAATTGGAAGATTTATCTTTTCCTTATTGATATTTCTTAGTACTTTATCGATTATGGACATCAGGCGTTGGTCTGACATATAGTTGCTAAATATTTTTTTCCCATTCTGTAGGTGACCTACATGCTTATTAATGCTTCATTTTTCTTGTTTCTTTTTTTGTGATTTCTCCTCATAGATGCTGGAGTCAGTAGCTCTGTCTTCCAAATCAGAAAGTCTCTTTTTCATTTGCTCCATTCTGTTTTCTTGGGCTTGAACTGAAGTTTCTATATCTTTGATTTTGTTCTTGATCTGCTGGATTTCAGAGTACTGGTATTCCATCAGATCGAACAGCTTCCTTAATTTTTCATTTTGCTCTACTGCATTTTGTATAAGGTCTAGGAGGACTCTATATATAATCTTTTTGTATTCTCCTAATAGTTTCAGCAAAGCTTCTTCATCTGGGAAGTTCTCAGGTGCTTTCTTTTGAGGCCTTTTGAAGCAATGGGTGATTTCTTGGTTATGGTTTTTATGGTTTTCTCCAGAGTTTGTTGCTTTTGGGGCTTCATGTGGGTCAATAGAACCTGGGAGAGATGCTGTGAGGATGGACCGCAGCTGTTTCTCTAGGCCTTCTTAAAATGAGAAGTAAAAAGTATCCGACAACTTCTAAAGTCAGTCAAGTTTTCATGTATATAGGTCCTTCTTCCCAGCTGGCAAAGTACTGTATCCAGGTCTTATAAGCTAGCTTTAAATACAGAAAGGCTACTGTCCTGCTGGCCTCTGCTGTCAGGCCCCAGCTGTAGGCCATACTGTGCAGAATACTGCTTTTCTGCCAGAAAACCCCTCTCCTCCAGGCAGTCAGTGCCTCCCAGCCCAGGCATTATGTCCAGCCAAGGCTTCTGCATAAGTATGTCTACCGCTCAGTGGAACAAGATGGTGTCCCACACAAACTTGCTGCCTGACTGGGTCCAGGATACTCTATGGCAGAGGTGGAAAGAGAGGCCAAAGGCACTGAGATGAACAGAGTCCATAGCGTCTGTTGTCAGGCCCCAGCCCTAGGTGATACTATGTAAAATATTTCTTTTCTGCTGGAGAAGCACTGCCTCCAGGCCTAGGAACTAAGTCCAGCTGGAGCCTCCATATGGGTGTCTCTGACTCACAGTGGATCAAGATGGCGTCCTGCACAAGGTCCCTGCCTGGCTGAGTCCAGGCTACTCTATGGTGGAGGTGGAATGAGATGCCAAATGTGCCAAGATGCACAGAGTTCAAAGCCGAGCTCTCAACATATGGCAATTTCACTTGCCAATCTCACCAGCAATGCATTTGAGATCAGCAGGTAGTCAAGTCCCAGCTCCACCCACAAGCTAAGACAGAGAAAAAAAATTAAAATGGTGAGTTACCTTTGGTCCGTGCAAGCCTGCACTCACTGAGAGTGGGGTCAGAGAGAGGAGCTTTTATGTTCAGTGGTATGAAGTCCAAATTAACAGCCTTGTGATGTGTTCTAGGGTTCACTAGCTGTCCAGAAGGCTTCTTTTAATTATCAGTTCAGATCTTGGGTTCCAGGGGGATTTAGGGAGATGTATGTTTAGTCTGTCATCCTGACTCCGCCCCCTTCCTTATACTCTTCATACAGATTGGTGTTGCATTTTCTTAGTTTGTGTGATACTGTCAGTTACACATTCTTATTGAGGATTCACATTCACTTTTAATTATTATTTGTGCTTACATGTTTAAAAACTAGGATGAATTTCACTTATATGTACTTAAATTATTCAAATGTTGAGAAAATTCAGCATGTAATACTTCATGCTGCACTTATAAAATATTTATTTCTTATTAGCATAAATACTGTCTGTAACATCAGACAGGTGGTTGTTCTCATTAACCAAAAAGTATCTTTCAACTTTGATATTCTCTGATATCCTGACACTATAGCAGAATAATCACTGGGGCATTTAAAAAAATATACATGCCCCTACCCAATTCTGTGAAGGATCCCTAAAGCCAGAGTGCTTTAGCCATTGGCTGCTAACTGAAGGATCTGTTTTCTTAACTCAGTAGCTGCTCTGTGAGAGAAAGATATGGCAAGCTACAGCCATAAAAATTATAGCCTTGGAAATGCTATGAGCAGTCCTACTCTAATATCTGATCTTCAGGAGATAGTGGCAACAATTTTTTTAAGGACGTTCTATGAAACTGAAGTCATCCAGATGTAAGACTCTTTGAAGTATCTGAAATTCAATCAAGTATTGTTTAATAAAGTTATATGGAGACTTAGTATAACTCTCTCTCTCTCTCTCTCCACACACACACACACAACACACACACCACAATAAACTTAGATATAAAGGATTCTGTTGACAATGAACAATTCTAGAAAACATCAGGTGGTAATCCTTTATGCCCATTTCTTTTCCTGAACAGACTCCCAAGATTTGGGAAGTGTAAACTTACTTGGTCAATCTTTCTTCATGCATTAGGTATCACCACTCTAAACAAAAGGACATCCATAACTTTCTCTCCTCTTGGAGTGGTCTTCTTGCTTGCTTCTGGCTGGTTCTTCAGGAAACTTTCACCAAGGAATTTAAATTTAATCTTGCTAATGATTGTAGTCTTATCTCTTCTTCTCTACTTCTACTTTTTATACTGGCATTTTCTTTTAAGCTTCCTAGTGAAATTTCTGTCCTTCAGTCTTTCAGCACTTGTGTACCATTTATTTGTTTACAGTAATTAAGAAAAAACAGTGTTATCATGTATTAAAAATCCAGAAACATTAATCCATAAGTAGTCACAAATTCTTCTGTGCTAGGCAATCAATTTTCCCCTCCAACTCCAGTGCCTCCTATTGTCACTGATGCCATCCTAAGGAAGATTTATCAAGTCTTGTTTCTCTTGAATATTACAAAGGAGATCAAGAAAACAATGAAGACAAGAACCAGTAAGCTGGAAAGTTCTGAACTGGTATTGGAAAGAATAATTAATTAGCTATAGGAGAAGACAGAAGCAAAACATAGATATAGAAAAAGTAGGAAATGACTCAGAGGTGTCAAGAGATGATTTATACCTGATGAAAGGTATAAAAAGATATAAAAAGGTTTGAGATAAATTTTTTAAAGGGAAGTTGAAAACATTTTATAACACAATCAATTAGCTGCCCTTAGAAATTTTTATAAGAAAGACTAAACTCAAGACTCAAATGTCTTCTGTTGGTTTCTGGTTGATAGCTAACATGTATATCAAACCAAAAACTTACTTTCATAATGACCGTCAAACTGTTATTTACCAAGAAGTATAAACTGATAAAAATGGGTGTAATTCTTCTTAGCATATCATAGCATTATCCACAGAAATTTCAAGAAGTTTTCTGAAATATTTTTTGCAGGGTGAAGAAGTACTTGGGAATGGGTGCTCCAAAAAGAGAATCAAACTTAGGAAGCTCATTAAATTTATGACACCTAAATAGTCCTTTATGAAACTATAAAATGGATATTCATTTTTAATACATCTCCAGTGGTCACTTATTTTCATAGATAGCAAAGTCCTAAAGGATGAAAATAGATCAAAGTCACCTTGGTGTCACATCCTTTCAAAGAGAGATAATACTTTGAGTGATTGACTTCTCTGGGTTGTTATTATTGTAGTTAGGTGCTGTAGAGTCAATTCAAACTCATAGCAACCCTATGCACAACAGAATGAAACACTGCCCAGGCTTGCAAACCCACCATTGTGGCCACTGTGTCAACCCATCTCATTGAAGGTCTTCTTCTTTCTCGCTGGCCCTCCACTTTTCCAAGCATGATGTTCTTCTTCAGGGACCTGTAAGAGTGCCAGTTAGTTGCAACCAGAAGAGAAAAATACAAGGCCATTATTAGACCCCTGGATGTATGTACATGTATGCCTCTCTCTGTCTCTCTCTAACATACGTGCAGAGGCACACACACAGACACACACATGGTTCTAATCTTTGGCAGAATTCATTAAATTTTTCTGCTATTAAATCTGTATCACTGAACATTTATCTTGTCTATCTCTCTCCACTGTTCTTAAATTAGCTTCATTAATCTATGTGGTAGCCCTTAATAATTACTTACCCTTATGTATTAACAGCTTCATTCTTGCTAACAGGATTCTATTATTGTACTGTGCAACCACAGGCTCATGCTTATGAACATTGGTCTATAGTACACATGACAATAATGCTGTCAGTTCCCTAACCTACCAGTTGTTTGAACCAGTATCTGTAAAGGAAGTTAAAGGAGTTTTTCTTTTTCTGGGAAGCCTTTTGCTCTGCTAATAAATGAGAACCGTTTCAGCTAACACTACCTTTCCACATTTATTCCTGTATCAAATGACGGTAGTATGGCGTGATGTCTGGACCCAGAGCAGCCAGTCTGAAGCTACAAGGTGACAAGCATGGGAAAAACTAATGACTTAATGATGTTGGTATTGAAAGACAAAAAGAGCTTGGTTCCATGATTGTCTGTGTAGCTGAATTAATGCCAGCAGTTTCCTACTCCTACAATTATTACTATGTGAGAAAACAAACTATTAAGCCAGTATTTTTTGTAAATTGCAATTTAAATCGCTCTTAACTGTTACACTGAAAAAAGTAAATAATGTAACAATAGTGGGGACCATGGCTATTTGGGCCACTTCTTCACTTAATTTACTTATGTCTTCAGGGCCTGCTCTAGTCCTGTCACCAATGCACTAATTGTATTTGATGATGGAGTGCCTTTGTGCATGCCCAACTTTATGCCTGTTAAGTTGAACGTCACCTAATTTATTGCAGACAGCTCAGGTCACATGATAACGTGGTAATCGATGGTCAGTAGCTCTACTATTTGTTTTAACACAAATAAATTAACAATGGACAGTGAGTACTCGTAGCATTGTGTTAGAACCAACTTAATTCTGGAAACTTTTCAGGCAAGTATATCTCCTTTATTTTTCACACCTTCATAAAATATTGATGGCATTTGAATGAATGAGTAAATAAAATACTCTGTTGAAACTGTTTGATAGATTTGTCAATATTTTTATTTCTTAAATGAGACCTTATGACAGTTCTTCCTTCAAAAGCAGTGAAATCTGAGGTTAGACTGTGCTATGTGACATATACGGAACAGTTGCTTACATTATGTGGGGTGTGTGTGTGTGTGTGTGTGTGCGTGTGTGTGTGTGTGTGTGTGTGTGCGTGTGTGATATTGGATTATTACAGGGAGCAAAGACTAAATATTGTCTAACTCTGATTTCTCTAAATGAGGAAAATCTTCACGGACCTAAGCCTACTCCTGATCTTTTAAAGAAAACATATGCTCCTATATTAAGAGGAATGTTTCTGTTTCCATACTGGCTTGTTCACTTAGATAGTTATTATGGATTGAACTCTGCCCACCAAAAATATTTGTTGAAATTCAAACACTTGTATCTGCAAATATAGTGATGTTTGGAAATAAAAGAGTTTTTTTTTTTTTTGGTTCTGTTAACTTTGTTATACGAGTGTAGGGTGGATTATGAACTTAATTATCTTTGAGTTATAAAGAGAACAGAAAACACATAGAAACACGAAAAAAGAAATCAGGTGACAGAGACAGATTTGTCTACAAGACCAAGAAGGCCAAGGATTGTTTGCAGCTGCTTGAAGCTGAAATAGGTAAAGACAGACCTCACCATACATCAATGCCCTGAATTCAGAATTTTAGTCTCCTGAATTGTAGAAAATAAATTGCTGTTACTCAAAAACATCCATTTGTGGTATTTTTGAGTACTAGGTAACTGAAGAATTGAGTTAAAAGACATGAGGTGAGCAAAGAAAGAAGGAGGAGGAGCACTGAGGATGCAGACAGACCTGGAAAAAGTCTAGAAAGAACAGAAAGCTTTACTTAAAAACGACAGAAAAAGGTGGGAGGTATAATGGTTTACCAATTTCGATCAGGGTGTATGTGTAGAAGAATGACAAAAAAACAAATTGGGAATAGTATGTTAAAGACTACTAAAAATGAAAATTTTAGTAGAAAAGTAAGTGGGAAGTAAGTGCAAGAATTTGTGTTGGAGAGTGGTTTGATTAGAGTTTCATTTCAAGGGGCTAGATTTGTCAGTTTTCTGCAGCCTAGGTGAAACAGAAAGCAAGATTATTTGACAGACAACTGGGGTTGCTCAGCCAACAGGGAGAAATACTGAGGTCAAGGGTAATGGAAATAAAATGATGACAGATGTGATGGAATCTGAAAATTCTCAGATGAGAGCAGAGAAAGAGAGACTGAAGAATTTTTCCTAGCCTCTATGTTTTAATTTTGGTTTAAAGAGAATATTGTAGTTGCTTTAGTCATCTGGTACTGGTCTACCAGAAAGACCACAGAGTGGATGGCTTTGAAAGAATATTTATTCTTACACAGTCCAATAGGCTACAAGTCCAAATTCAGGATATTTGCTCCAGCGGTAGGCTTTCTCTTTGGTCTCTGGAGGAAAGTCCTTGTGTTGCATCAGTCTTTGTTTAGAGGCATCTTAGTGCAGGAACCTCAGATCTGAAGGATGTGCTCTGCTCCTGGTGATGCTTTCTTGATGGTATGAGGTTCCCAACTCTATGCTTGCTTCCCTTTGCTTTTATCCTTCATTTAATGAAAGGATAAAAGGTGGTGCAAGCTACACTCCACAGAAACTCCCTTTACAGTGGCACAGGGAGGGGACCCTAGGAAGGGATTTACAGTTTCACCCTAATCCTTTTTAACATACGGCATAAGAAAATCACGACATGGAGGACAATCATAAAATGTTGGGAAACATGGCCCAGTCAAATGGCTACACATCTTTTTGGGAGGACACAGTTTAGTCCATGAGAATGATTCTATGAAGTAGACTGAGCAAATCATTTTTAAAATAATTTTATTTATTTATTTACTCATTACAGTAAATGAATACAATTTCTAACGTCTATCAACTATCTCATCTATGATAAATCCTCACCCACCCACCCCCACCTTATAGCCATCAAAGAGTGTTTTTTCTTCTGTAGATAATACTATTTTTAAGTCCTTATAACTGGGATCTCATACAATACCTGTCCTATTGCCACTGATTGATTTCACTCAGCATAATATCTTCCAGCTGAAGCCATGTCATAAGATATTTTCTAAAATCATCATTATTTTTTATCATAGAATAGTGTTCCATTGGGTGTACACATGCACCATAGTTTGTTTATCCATTCATCTGTTGATGGGCATCTGGGATAATTCCATCTTCTTGCTATTGTGGACTGTGCTGCAATAAATATTCTTGTACATGAGTCTCTTTGTGTGACAGCCTTTGTTTCTGAAGGATAAATTCCGAGCAGTGGGATTACTGGATCCAATGGTATATCTATTCCCATCTTTGTAAGGAAGCACCAGATTTTTTTTAAAATACATAATTGTGTCACTTAGTATCTACCATTTATGTTAGTAATCAAATATTTGGGTATAGGTGCTCAGATGGACTTTCCAAACAGAATATAATCATATAGAATATACTTATGATGCTATGAGGTAGGTAAACAAATTAGAAAACATTAGCTTAGAAATGATAATCTGTGATCAAGGTAAAGTTTGTTGAGGAAAAGAAAATAACAATCGTTTGAAAGATCACTCATTTAGGAATCAAAGCATTCCTTTGTCTCACCCTTTACAGAGACATTGTCATATAAAGCTCTATGTCTTTGGACACTAGATATAAGTGATATTTACCAATGAAAAGATATTCTACTGATCAAAATCAATGAGATTTTTTTATTTTCATTTTTATTTAACATAACTGAGTGAAAATGTACATTCACGTATAAATTTACATGCCCAGCTATATGCAGCTTCCACTGCTCTCCCTGTCCGGTGACTGCACACTATTCCTCTCTGCTCCATACATGTCTCATCTTCCCAACAGCCTCCTTTCCCCTCCTCTCCATCCACTGACCTTCCTCCAGCCAGAGATCAGCAAGATGATATCCTATAGATGTATAGAACCATAAAGTGCTTCCAATATATGATCACTCTGCATTGCCAAGTCCAATCCATTCCTGTCCAAAAAGTGGACCTTTGTTATAATTTATGGGAAAGGGCAGCATCAGGGCCGGGGGCCATGCTCTCAGAGGAACCCCAAAACTGCTGGATCATCAGTTGAGGTCTTTTAGTGGAGATCTCAGGATGCACCCCTTTTTATTCTTGTGTTGCCAGTGAGACTCCTCTCTGTGAGCTCCATCGTGGCTATCACTGGTGGTGGCCGGGCACCATCCAGTTCTTCTGGTCCCAAGTCGATGCAGGCACCCACTCTTGTGGGTCTCTCTGTCTTCTTGGCTGTCTTTACCGCATGTCATTTTGGTCCTCGGTGAGCATCCGTTCCTGCTGAGTTGGGACCATTTGCTGTGTCCTCGGTTGGCAACTTGGCAGCTTTTAAGACCCCAGATGCCACTCACCAATGTGGGGTGCAGAGAGCTCTCTTAGCAAAACGCTAGTTGTGCCAATTGGCCTGGAATTCGCCTAAGAGCATGGTCCCCCGCCCCCCGCCCCAGCTACTCTATCCTTGCAGTATTGAGTTAAGATGGAAGGAGTACTCAAGTTATGCTGAAGTCCACTTAATGCTGTTCTTGCTTCTAATATGTGCTATCACCGCTTTCTCTCAACTAGACTTCTAGTAACTGTCTAAGCTAAACCTTCCCCCCCTCACCATCCCTCCTTCCCCTCCCTTGCAGCTGTCAAAGAGTCTTTTCTTCTATACACAAGTCTGTTTTGGGGATCTTATCGTAGAGGTCTCATACAGTATTTGTCCTTTTGTCGCTGACTACTTTCACTCAACGTAATGTCTTCTAGTTGAAACCAGGTTAGGAGATGTTTCCTGGAATCATCATTATTCTTTATCATTGTGTAGTGCTCCACTGAGTATATGTACCATAGTTTACCTATCTATTCTTCTATTGTTGGGCATCTGGGTTGATTCCATCTTTTTGCTATCGTGGACTGTGCTGCAGTAAACATTCTGGTGCATGTGTCCGTTGGTGTGAAAGGCCTTGATTCCGTAGGATGTATTCCAAGTAGTGGAATTACTGGGTCAAATGGTATATCGATATCCATTTTTTTTAAGGAAGCACCAGATTGCCTTCCAAAGAGGCTGGACCATTTTGCAACCCCACCAACAGTGTAGGAGGGTTCCACTTTCTCCACAGCCTCTCCAGCATTTGTTGTTTTGTGTTTTCTGGATCATGGCCAATCTTGTTGGGGTGTGATGGTATCTCATTGTTGTCTTGATTTGAATTCCTTTAATAACTAAAGATCGTGAACATGTCCACATGTGTTTTTTGGCTGCCTGGATCTCCTCTTTAGTGAAATGTCTGTCCATCTCCTTTGCCCATTGCTTAATTGGATGGTTTATCTCCTTCTTATTGATATTTTATAGTATCTTATAGATTATGGAGATCAGGCATCGGTCTGACATAGAGTTGCCAATCAATGAGATTTTAATGGTGGAAATAATCATTGTCTAGACACTGAAAATAGATCTAACTACATTAAACTGAAGAATATTGCACATTTCATGTAGTATAAAACAAATCTAGTTATTAGTTAGATTTGAAGCAAATTTGAACCATCAGAAAAATTGTGTAATCAAAACTGTAAATTGACACCCTTCCCTTTTATTATATTTTTTAAACTTGATAAATTGTCTTCATTGAGAAAGGAGTTTTAAGGGGTGGGATAATCAGCAATAATAGGAGAACATGGTAGGTAGGAATCTGCTATTGCTAGTGCTGGTTATAGGAAACACAGTGTCAAAACAAATAAGACAATTTGGTAATTGAGCACTTTATTTGGTCATTTGGTACTCCAAGGTGAGTTATGAAAGTTGGTTCTACTAAATTTATCAACACATATTATCTGAGCACCTATTATGCTCCAAACACTCTCATAGGCAATAAGGCAGTAATTTTCAAAGTTTTTTTTGGTGGAAAAATTACCTGCTGAATTTGCTGAATGTTTAGCTATCTAGGATAAATTTTTTTTCTGATCTATAAATTCTGATTTACATATCACTACCTATAATTCTACATTTTTAGTGTGCAAAGTTGCAAACATGTAAATTGTTATAGAATGTCATTCTACAGACATACACATGCAGAAATATTTGAATTGTAGGTATAGAAATACATAAAGTCTGCAGTAACCCACACCTTGTCTGTTAGTTTGTCATACTGTGTTGACTTGTATGTTGCCATAACACTCACAGATACACCACTAGTATTTCAAGAACAGCAAGGGGAGGCAGGACTAAGATATAGAAGTAGTAAGATACTTCCTGTGATCCCCCTAACAACAAAGACAAAAAAAAAAAAAAACCATACACATGAATTGATCACATGTGACATTCTAGGATCCCTGAACATCAAAGGGAAAGTTGAAAAATCAGACTGAGTGTCAGGGAAGGGATGTGGGTCCAAAAGTACCTAGGACTGGCCAATCCAATGAGAGTTAGTACCCCACAGGCAGATCAGCTGTGGTGAGCTTGGTGAGCAGAGAAATAGTTTTCAGATGGCTTCTTCCACAGTAGGAGAGACACAGTGGCAGAGAGCCTAGCCTCCCCAAGAATGAATGAAAGATGACATTTGATTGTCAAAAATTAAGTGGGTTGCATCAAATCTGTTGTGTGAAGATCTACATCTTTTCTTTGATATAGACCTCTCTCCTGTTTTCCAGAGCTACACTCACCCTTCTCTACACTGCTTCTAGCTCCAGAGTCTGACACCATTCCTGGAGCCAGAAGTAGGACTCGTTACTTGAGTCCTAATCCATTGTCTTAGACGCAGAGAATGAATAATGTAATAAACAAGGGGGAGCAATAAAAATAGATAAATAAAATAGCAGGCTGCTGCAACCTGGGCACTCAGGGCAGAACCAGTTCCACTGCTTAGGCTCAGGTAAAATGAGATGCACCTTCTTCACATTCAGTGATGGCTGTTAGCCCCCATCTTTCTCAGAGCCTGCAACCAGATACCTTGTCCCTATACCAATAACCTCTGCCTGTCTAGAGCTATGGGGAGACCCTATACCACAAATTTGGTGACTAACTATCTGACTTGAATACTATAAGAAAAGTAAATGGACACCTAGATTCTCCCTCCTCATAAAAACTTTAACCATCTGATAATAGGACATTAGAACTTCAAATGCACCAGTAATCACACTGGTTCACAGAACCAGCCTACTCTGTCACTTAAAAAAAATAATAATAATAATACAATTTACAGATGACTCAGAGACAATAGTCAATATGAAATTACTTAAAAAGGTAGACCATGATAGCTTCAGAAAGTTCCTACAATACAAAATCATGAAAGTTTTCAGATGAAGAGAATTTCCTGAAGTTATTGGAGGTAGAATACAAAAGATTAATATTTAGAACTCTTAAAGAGATCAATAAATAGATGATGCAAAATGCATTACAGCATAAGGACAAACTGAACAGGTTGTAAGAAAGCCTAGAGAAACAGAATTCAGAAAAAAATTTCAGAAAATTAGTAATAAAATTATAGAATAGACAATTCTGTAGAAAGTCAAAGGAATAGTAGCGAGTCAATGGAACCCAGAATTAGTGACATTAAAGATAAAAACACTTGACACCAAAATATTTGAGTAATTATCAGGTAAGGGAATTTTAAAAAAAAAAGAAGCAACACTAATACTTACATGGGACTTTATCAATAGGAATAATCTACGAGTGATTGAAGTACCAGAATGACAGAGTAACAGAATATATGGAGAGAATTTTTGAAGATCTATCTACAAAGAAAGTTCCCTGATACCATGAAAGATAATAAAATATCTTCCCAAGATGCTGATCAAATTCCACACAAGGTAGATCTCAAAAGACACCAAGACATGTTATAATCAAACTTACCAAAACTAAAGATAAGGAGAGAATTTTAAAGGTGGCTAGGGATAAGTGAAAAATAATCTACAAAGGAGAGTCAGGAACACTAAGTTTGGCCTACTGAGCAGAAACCATGCAAGTAAGAAGACAATGGGATTACCTATACAAAGCCTTAAAGGGCAAAAAAAAAAAAAAAGCCCAGTTATATACCCAGCAAAACTGTCTCTCAAGTATAATGGTACAGTTAGGCTACTTCCACATAAACTTCCACATAAAATTTAGAGAATTTGCAAAGTCAGGTTCCATCAGGATCATACATGGTGACAGATTTCAGAGGAGCTTTCATATAAGACAGACTAGAAAGAAGAAACTTTCAGTCTACTGAAAAAATTGGCCAGTGAAAACCTCATGAAGAGTAATGGAACATTATTTGGTACAGTGCTGTCAGATGAGCCCCTCATATTAGAAAGCAAAACATGACTGAGGAAGAGCTGCCTACTCAACATAGAGTCAGCCTCAGTGACATATATGGAGTTAGGCTTTTGGGAACTTCAGTTGCTAAGGTAGTATGACTCAAAATGCAAAAACAAAAACAAACAAACAAAAGACAAAAAAAAAAAAAAACAGCTGACAATCATTCAATCAAAATCCAAAAATGGAGTTGTGAAGTAAGAATCCAGGAAAATTAGAAGTGGTCAAAAATGTAATAGAACACAAAAAGAATAATATCTTAGGCAGTAGAGAGCTGAAATGGACTGGTATTGTCTATTTCGAGTCAAACAATCATGTGCAGTACTATGCTTGGAATAACAACTTGAAGAGGAGTGCCATTGCACTCATCATCAAAAAGAACATTCCAAGAACCATCTTGAAGTACATTGCTGTCAGTATAAGATAGTATTTATATGAATACAAAGAAGACCAGTTAGTCCAACTACTATTCAAATTTATGTGCTAATTACTAAGGCCAAAGATGAGGAAACTGAACAGTTTTACCAACCTCATCAGTCTTAAAATGATCAAACAGGTAGTCAAGACAAATTGGTACTTACTGGCAGTTGGAATGTACATGTTGGACACAAACAAAAGGATCAATAGTTGGAAAACATGGGCTAATGATAGAGAAGACACTGAGATTGTGTGATAGAATTCTACAAGATCAACTGCTTCTTCACTGCAAGTATCTTTTTTAAACAACATAAATGGTAATTATACACATGGGCCTCACAAAAGGGAATACACAAATCAAAAGGATTGTATCTGTGGAAAAGAATGATGGAGAAGTTCGGTATCATCAGTTAGAACAAGGCCAGGGGGTGACTGTGAAAGCCAGCCAAGCCAAGTGCCATCGAGTCGGATCCTACTCATGGTGACTGTGAAACAGACCATCAGTTTCTCATATGCAAGCTTCAGTTGAAGCTGTGGAAAACTATAGCAATTTTATGAGAGCCTGAGAAAAGAACAGATATGGCACATGGAACACTAAAGATCAAAGACCAGATGAATTTGGTAAGGTATCAAGGGCATACATGAAGAAAGTTAAAATCCATTGCCACTGAGTCAATTACAATTCATAGTGATCCTATAGGACAGAGCACCATAGAGCTCCTGGTGGATTTGAACTTCTGATGTTTCGGTTAGCAGCCACAGCAATTAACCACTATACTGCTAGGGTTTCCTTAAAAATACAGGAAAGAAAGAGAAGACTTAAATAGATGTCCAAGAGAATATAAAACTTGCTCTTGAATGTAGAGTAGTTAAAGTGCAGGGAAGATGTCATAAAGTGAAAGAAGCTGAACAGATATTATTTCAAAGGGCAGCTCAAGAAGGAAAAGTAAAGTATTATATGAAATGTGCAAAGAAGTGAAGAAAATATTCAAACCTTGAGTTGCAATATTGAGGGACTCCACATTGAAATGTTAAATCACCCAGGAATGATCAAAAGAAGGTGGAAGGAATATGCACTGTCTCTCTACTAAAAACAGCTGGTTGACATTCAATCATTTCAGGAGGTAGCATATGATCAAGAACTGATGGTACTGAAGGGAGACATTCAAGTTGCAGTGAAGGCACTGTTGAAAAAAAAGCCTGCAGTAACTGACAAAATATCAAATATGATGTTTCAACAAAAGGATGCAACATTAGAAGGACTCAGTCATCTAAGTGAAGAAATTTGGAAGACAGACACCCAGCCAACCAACTGGAAGACATCCATTTTTTGCCTATTCCAAAGGAAAGTGATCCAACTGAATGCAGAAATTATTGAGCAATATCATTAGTATCACAAACAAGTTAAAATTTTGCTGAAGATCATTGAAAAGTGACTATGGCAGTATATTGATAAGGAACTGCAAGAAATTCAAGACAGATTCAAAAAAGGTTGTGCATACAGGGGTATCATTGCTGATGTTAGGTGGATCTTGACTGAAAACAGAGAATTCCAGAAAGATGTTTATCTGTGTTGTATTGACTGTACAAAGGTATTTGACTATGTGAATCATTAACAAATTATGTATAACATTGAAAAGAATGGAAATTCCAGGACACTTCATTATGCTCATGAGGAATCTCTACATAAATCAAGAGGCAGTTTTGTTCACATAAAACTAGGGGTTGCTGCATGGTTTGAATTCAGGAAAAGTATGTCAGTGTTGTATCCTATCACCCTTCTTACTCAGTTTGTAAGCTGAGTAAATTTTCTCAGAAGCTGAACTATATGAAGAAGAACAGAACATTGGGACCACAGGAAGACTCCTCAACAACCTGTGTTATGCCAATGACAGCACCTTGCTTGCTGAAAGTAAAAGGAGCTTTAAGTACTTACCGATGAAAATCAAAGACCATAGTCTTCAGTATGGATAACACCTGAACGTCAAGGAAACAAAAATCCTCACAACCGGATCAATAAGTGACATCATAACTGATATGCACCTGACCCAAACCATGATATTTTTCAATTGTCTCATATGTATGGGAAAGCTGGACAATTTAAAAGGAGGAACAAAGAATAACCGATGCCTTCAGATTGTTATGTAGGTACAGAACATCAGCTGCCAAAAGAATGAACAAATATATCTTGGTTAAAGTGCACTTAGAATGCTTCTTAGAAGCAAGGATGGTGAGACTTCCTCTCACATATTTTGGACATGTTAGTGAGAGGGACTAGTCCCTGGAGAATGACATCATGCTTGGCAAAGTGGAAGGACAGCAAAAAAGAGGAAGCCCTTCAATGAGATGGACTGACACAGCAGCTACAACAAGGGACTCAAGCATAAAAATGATTGTCAGGATGTCACAGGGCTAAGCAGTGTTTTGCTCTGTTATACTTAGGGTTAGTATACGTTGAAATTGACTGGATGGCTCGTAATAACCGCAACAGCACAGAAATAAGTCTGAGCATCATGAAAACACTGGAAGACAGTCCATGAAAATAGCTTGACTATTACATAAACTTAGAAGCAGCAAACTTAAACAGATTCTTACTGACAGAAAACAGAAAAGTCAAATAATTATTTCTCCAAATACCTGGGTATATAGTGATTTAATGGCAGGTCCTTCCACATTTTGGAGAACCAAATTTTTCCCAGGGTATGTCAAGCTTCCTGAGCAGTAGAAAACGATCCAGTTCCACGTGTAGAGAGCATATGTTATGAAAGGCTTTCATTAGATATGTAAATATCAAACTGTCAGTATGTATTGCCACTGGCAACTTCATAACATTTTAGAACTAAACGGATTCTAGAAAGTGAATCAAGTATCTGTACCAAACAGGAAACATGTGGTGTGATTATTGTTCTGATGGCTCTTAAGATTATAGTATTAGTCATAAATTCAGAATTAGAAGATAGCTTTTCTTATCTTATTCTTTTCACGATACCGTTCAACCTCTTTCTCTGAGTTTAAAACATTTCAACTTCCGGTAGTTAATTCGCAGTTAAAAAGCGTCCCAAAGCCTTAAGTTTACCTAGCAGAAGATTTCGCAGGAAGCTTATAAAACATGTTTTGGTTGATTTAGAAATTGATTTTGATATTTTCGTAGCATAAAAGCAATCACTACTACTTTTTAGAACCACTGAGTTGCTTAAGCACAGTCACTGACAGCTCGCTGAACACTTGAAAGCAGGCCTGGTATTGCAAAGATAATACCTGAAATTATTTTGAAACGAAAGCTATAATGCCTATAGTTAAGATAGGAATAGAAATGTCATTCTTAGAGGGCGCTGGAATAGTGGCCCTAGTTTTGAATAAAACTTAGAATAAAAAGACATTTGCTGCAATGCCATAATGCCTAGAGAATGAATTACTAAGAGGTCACTGGAGGAAAGAATGAATTCACTCACTTATTTATATGAACCTAAAATAACTTTCAATTTTATCAAGTCAGTTTTTTTATAAAGAGATACGATGTGATAGAGATTGCAATAATAGAGTTAAGATATTTATATGTCCTGATTCTTTTAATAAATAGTACACTGACCTTGATACTAGGGATGTAAGTAAAATAACTCTGCTAAGACGCTAAAATGCATGTGAAAATAATGCAATAAAATCACTAAAACACAAGAAATTTATTTTTCTTCAGACAAATATGTAAAAATTCAAAAACTGCTTTTTTTGGCATTGAAAAATACCTTCAGATTTCTAGATACACGTTTTTCTATTCCAACATTGTTCCTGACTAATGTTACCAGTTGCTATGGTTTTTAAGCATTTTTTTTTTCTCTTAACTTTCCTTGAAAAATTGAAGAACTTATTTGAGTCTTTTATTTAATGCTATTGCTTTTTTATACTCTAGAGAAATTTAAAGTGCAATCAAGTCTCTTATTCAGTTCAAGCTATTGTAGGACCACAGAAGCTCAATTAAAGTATCCACTTTCTATTAATCAGTTATCTAGTAATTACCACACCTTGTCTATTGTGCCTTACTCACTTTCCCAACTTTGTCTCAGTAGATTGAAGTAGGACTTGGAAGTGCCCCTTCTAACAAAAAAAGCCTTGATATCCTTTCAGGAAGGAGTAAGCTAAAGTGCAGCTGTTCTAAAAGGTAAGGGTAACCCTTTGAAGTAATGACCTGGCTAATTAATGCTACATTCCAGGAGAAATCCTATTCCTACTGAAGTACTTATGACATTCACATTAATACTAAATGAGCCCATCAGAATTAATGTCCTTGCATTAAATACCAAAGGAGTTGAGAATGATTAGGCGATTACTGTAAAGCATTACACAGAAAAAGGGAAAAGACTGAGACTTAAAATAGTGATTTGTTTCTGAGTTTGTAGCTAGTAGAATACATGTTTATTAAATACAATAAAGGCATAAAATACGCAGAATATTTTATTCACAGTGTACTCAATTTTGAAAGGTAAGATTGAATCAGTCTAAAAGTTATAATGGCTAAAATTCCATGACAAAATTTGCTAACCGTGTTCTATCTCTGCCTGTTTTAAGAACCTCACGTATTTGGTGCGTTGTTGTGCACCACTGAATCAACTTCAACTTGTAACAATTCAATAAAATACAGAATAATTGCCCTATATAGTTTCCTAGACTAGAAGCTTTACCTGAGCTGTATCACTAAGTTTTTCTCCTCCAGCTACTGGTGGGCTCAAACCTCTGACCTTTTGGTTGGCAGTCAAGTGCTTAACCATTGTGCAACCAGGGCAACAACATGACATTCTTCAAATGAATGTCCCCAAAGAAAGAAAGCTTCTTTATCATTATCTTGTCAACTTAATAAACTGGGCCTGCATTCTTTGAAATCAAGGAGACATTCTATACCAAACCGCCTAGATCTAATCAACCACTTTAACAGTTTTCCTATCTAGTCTTTCACTCTGTCTCTACTACCCTAATTCAAGCCCTCATCACCACACACCAGGATAACTAGTCATTTTCCTCTAACGGTTCCTTCTGCAACCATTCTTCCACCACTTTGGTTTATCTTCCATAGTGCTGTTGTTAGCAGCCACAGAGCTGACTTTATTGTTTTTTTTTTTTTTTTTCTGGTTGTAACATCAGATAAAAAATGATATTCTAAGATGTTTGAACTCTTTATCAAAAGAGTTAAAAGATCATCTACAGAGTGAGAAAAAACTATTCAGCAACTACAGGTGAGGCCATCATTTGATCTCCCTAATCTACACAGTTCTGCAAAATATCAACAAGATAAAGGTAAATGGTCCAATTAAGTGATGGGCAAAGGAGATAGGCAAACACTTCACTAGAGAGGACATCCAGGCAGCCAAAAGACACATGAGGAAATGCTCACCATCATTAGTTATTAGATAAGTCCAAATCAAAACGGCAATGAGATACCATCTCACCCCAACAAGGTTGGTCATGATTCAAAAAACACAAAACAACAAATATGGGAGAGGCTGTGGAGAGAGTGGAACTCTCTTACACTGCTGGTGGGATTGCAAATTGGTACAACCTCTTCAGAAAACAATCTGTTGCTTCCTTAAAAATGTGGATATAGATACACCATTCGATCCAGTAATCCCACTGCTTGGAATTTATCTGTCAGGAACAAAGGCTGTCACATGAACAGACACAAGCACAAGAATGTTTATTGCAGCACAGATGGAATCCTCCCAGACGCCCATCAGCAGATGAATGGATAAATCAACTATGGTACACACACCGGATGGGACACTAGGCTATGATAAAAAACAGTGGTGGTTTAGAAAACATCTCATAACACGGTTTCAACTGGAAGATATAATGCTAAGTGAAATCAGTCAGTGGCAAAAGGACAAACGTTGTATGAGATCCTTGTTACAAGGACTTAAAAATAGAATTATCTACAGAAGAAAAATAAAAACCTCTTTGACAGCTACAAGGTTGGGTGGGTGAGGGCTTATCATAGATGACATAATTAATAGATGTTAGAAATTCTGTTCATTTACTGTAATAAATAAAATTATTTAATTAAAAAAAAAAGAGGCTTGAATTGATCCTGTGCACACTGGAAGTAACCGGAGGGTTGGATGTTACATAGCGATACTGCAAGGACTGTATTTCAGAAAGCTCACTAGCAATAGAATAGAGGAAGGCGAACTGGAAGGCAGGGAAGTTGGGGTAATCCAGACAAGAAGCCAGTGTAGTTTGAAATTCCTTCAGTACTACAGTTGAGTTCCTGCTGAGAATAAATACATGATTCTAAGAGTTTCTATGTCTGCCAAAAGACAATATAAGGTAGCATTAAGCTGTTAATTAATACATTATAACAATATACATTTCTGTTTGTTTTATTCATGGTAGTCATTTCACTTAGATTATCTTTCACTTGGACCATAAGGACACATATGCTCATAAAAGACAAATATAAGTCTGTTCTGCGGTGGCAGCCTGCTGGAATAATAGTTGGCAATGCCCTCCTTTCAACTGATGGCTATTGTTGCTGTTGCTAAGTGCCTTTGAGTCAGCTCCAACACGTAATAACCCCATAGACAACAGAGTGAAACACTACCTGGTGCCGAGCCCATTGTTGTAGACACAGTCTCAGTCCACTTCATTGATTGTCTTCCTCTGTAAATCTGAATAATAGTTGTACTAAATAGTTTTCCTTGTAGGCATATAGATATGCTATTACTGACAGCTTTGTACTTCAAGGATAGATCTTGAAATGTTCTTTTTGACAGTGAACATGACACCGTTCCTTTTCAGTTTGTCATTCTTACCATGGTAGAGCATATACTTACCTAATTCAAGACGGCCAACACCAGTCCAGTTCAGCTCAGTGACACCTAGGATACTGATGTATATATGTTCCATGTCAATTTCGACAACTTCTGATTTTCCTAGATTCGTATTCTGGGCCTTCCATGTTCTAATTATTTATGTATATTTGCAGCTGTTTTTTCCTATTTTTAGTCATGTCACATCAGCAAAGGAAGTTCCTGAAAGTTTGGATCCAACCACATCATTAAGACTAACTCTATTTTGAGGAGGAAGTTCTTCTTCAGTCAGATTTTGAGTGCCTTCCAATCTGAGAGGCTCGTCTTTTGGCGATGTATCAGGCAACATTCCGATTTTACTGGCCAGTTTTTTTGGAAGCAGACTATCAATTCTTTTTTCCTAGTCTGTCTTTATCTGGAAGCTCCCCTGAAACCTGTCACCATACATGACCGTGCTAGAATCTGAAATACCAGTGGCAGAGTTCAGCAACACACAAGTTAACACAGAAACACATGATTAGACTATTGCCTAATAAAATTTGAAAATTTTCTATGTTGTCATTGTAAAAATTTAAAATCTTTCATTTTGTTAAGAGTCATTACTGTTCAGGTGCCTTAGAGTCAGTTCTGACTCATAGTGATCCTATATGCTAGAGAACAACACACTTAGCCCTATACCGTCCTCCAGATTGTAGCTAATTTGAGCCCATTGCTGCAGACACTGCATCAGCCCGTCTCACTGAGGTTCACCCTCTTCTGGCTGATTTTATACTTTACCAAGCATGATATTTTTCTCTAGGGCCTGACTTGTCCTAATAACATGTCCAAAATACATCAGATAAAACCTTATCATCCTCTCTTTTAAAGAGTATTCTGGCTGTTTCCTTACAAAATAGATTTGTTGTTCTTCTGGCAGTCCATGATATACTCAGCTTTCTTTGCTAATTGCATAATTCTAAGGTCCTAATCCTTCTTCAAGTATTTCTTACTCACTATCCAGCATTTAAATGCATACATGCAGATTGAAAACTGTGTCTTTTAGATCAGGAACGTCTTAGTCTTTGAGGTGATATCTTTGCTTTTCAACACTTTAAAGAGGTCTTTCGCAGCAGATTTGCCCAATGGCATACATCCTTAGAGTTCTTGGCAGCTGCTTCCATGGGTGTTGATTGTGGATTCAAGTAAAATGAAATCCTTGACAACATCAATTTTTTCTCCATTTGCCATGATATTGGCTATTGATTCAGTTGTGAGGATTTTCGTTTTCTATATGTTGAAGTGTAATCCATACTGAAGGCTGTCAGCATTGATCTTCATCAGTAAGTGCTTCAAGTCCTTTAGCTTTCAGCAGCAGCAAGGTTGCACTACCTGCGTATCTCAGGTCGTTAATGAGTCTTCCTCCAGTCCTGATGCCACATTCTTCTTCACATAATCCAAATCCTCAGATTACTTGCTCAGCATACAGACTGGATAGGTATGGTGAAAAGATACAACTGTGACACATACATTTCCTGATATTAAACCATGCACTCTCTGCATTGTTCTGTTTGAACTGCTATGTCTTTGTCTGTGCACAGGTTGCTCAGGACCACAATTGGGTCTTCTGGAATTCCCTTTCTTCACAATATTGTCCATAATTTGTTATGATCCATGCAGCTGAATGCCGTCGTATGGTTAATAAAACACAGGTAAACATCATTCTGATATTCTCTACTTTCAGGCAAAATAAGTCTGACATCAATAATAATTCCCTCATTTTGTATCCTCTTCTGAATCCACCCTGAATTTCTGGAAGCTCCCTGTGAAGGTAATGCTGCAACTACTTTTCAGTGATCTCAGTAAAATTTTACTCATCTTTGGTTTTCAGTATTTTAAAGAAGTCTTTTGCAGCAGATTTGCCCACTGCAATAGCGACATTTGATTTCTTAACTGCTGCTTCCATGGGTTTTGACTATGGGTCCGAGTAAAATGAAGTTCTGGACAAGCTCAGGATTTTCTCCCATTATCACAATATTGCTAACTGGTCCAGTTGTGTGGATCTGTGTTTCCATTATGTTGAAACGTAATCCATGCTGGAGGTTGTAATCATTGATGTTCATCAGTAAGTGCTTCAAGTCCTCTCCACCTTCAGTGAGCAAGGCTGTGTCATTGGTATATCATGTTTTTAATAAATCTTCCCCCAGTTCTGATGCCTGCTCTTCATATAGTCCAGCTTCTTGAATTCTGTGCTCAGAATACAGACTGAATAAGTATGATGTAAAATGCAAACCTGATGCACATTTTTCCTGATTTTAAACCACATAGTATCCCCCTTGTTCTGTACAAATAGCTACCTTCTTGTTCTAGGCTTCTGAGAACAAATAAGTATTCTGGAACTACATTCTTTGCAATGTTATTAATAATTTGCTGTGATCTGTACAGTCAAATGACTTTGCATAGACTATGCAAAGCATAAAACACAGATAGATCAATTTCTGTACATTCTCTGCTTTCAGCCAAGATCCATCTAACACCAGCAACGATAGTCTTCATTCTGTGTCCTTTTTTGAACCTGACTTGACCTTCTGGCAATTTCCTATCAGTGTTCTACTGCAACAGTTTTTCACTTCTCTTCATCAAATTTGTACTTGCCTATGATATTAATGATATTATTTGATAATTTCCAAATTCTGTTAGATCATCTTTCTTTGCAGTGGGCACAAATGTGAATGTCTTCCAGCCAGCTGGCTATGTAGCTGTCTTCCAAATTTCTTGGCATAGATAGCAAGTACCCCTAGTGCTGCAGCGTCATAGATGGGATTAATACTGCCTGATTGGATCTCTTGTTTTCAGGTGCTGCTAGTAGTTGCAGTTTAGGAAAAAAAAACAAAAGGAGGTTTTGTTTAATTATAAATATTGTCTATTTGGTGAATAATTGAACTAAATTTTACATACCCTGTAGAATTTTAGGATAAGCTCCAGGAAGTTCTAATAAAAGACAATGTAATTAAGACAGTAATGAGAGTGACTTATTAATCTTTTACAACTAAAAAAGAAGAGAATCACACAGTAAGAATTTTTTAAAAGCTTAGAATTATTCATGCAATAATAATCTGATAAAAGTGGAAAACAAAGAAAAACTACAAACAAACAACTCAACCATCTAAAATTATCAAAGTTGCAAATGTAAAATAGCTTGGCAGCAATCATCCTAAGAATCTCACTTATCTCAAAAGGTTTCTAATAAACACTCTTTGGGGAAATAAAGTCATAAACTATTAGTGTAAAGCTTGCCAATATTCATTCCAATTTTTATGCATTTTCACCCAAATTCATCTTTCCTTCCCGTGGATTTCTGCTTAATCTTTTGCACATTGCGAACTGTTTAAAAAAACAGTTAATAAGATTAGCTTGTTAAATGATACAATATTATTTTTGTATAGGGTTGTGCTAAATTGCCATTCCTTGACCTCCTTCTGAGAACTCTGTAAACTTAAAAGCATTAAGAAATCTCATTTTTTTTAGGAATTAGGTAATATGGTTTAACAGAACACGTGCTATATAATTTTCATATCAAAAAACATCTGCTTGTTTATACACATTGAATATCTCCCTATAAAATAAAGTGAATAACATTTTCTCAAATAGTTTTAAGTACACTTGCAATTACTTTCTTATTTTATTGATAAGGTCAACGCATTTCACAGTCAACACTAATAGGGAAATTAAAAATACATAGGGACAAAGGGAAACATTACATAGAATCAGTGTTCCTTTGTACTAAATAAGAACTCCATTGTGCTGTTCTCTGGCAACTCCTCTTCCCAACCTTTCTCAAAGGACAATGCCTTAACTAAAAAATACTGTTGTTACATGTTTCTTATTTCTTTATTCTGTAATAAAGTTACAGAGGTTACAAGCAGGTACTCTCTGGCCATCACTGGTAACAAGGACTGCATATTTTGATGAGAATGTGAACACCATGACCAGTTTATTTAAATTGATTTTTTTAAAGGAGAAATAAGTGTTAAGTTCACATATTTGGCAACTTCTTTAGAAGATATTAAATTGTCTTAAGGGTCACTTAGTTCATTAAATTTTCAAATTAAATTCAAATATCTAGCAATTTAATTACAAATAATTACATTTAGTTAAAAGCAATTTCAGCGAATAATCTTTACTTTCATTTGAAAAAGAAGGCTGGAGCAGTTTCCCAAATTCTTACTGGACAAACACTCACTCTCTGGGAGGTTAATAACCATTGTTTACTTTCGTAGCTAAGGCCACATAAAAATGGCACCTAGAAAGCAATTTTCATAAAGAAACATATGCCAAATGTTTGGGCTGTGTCTATCTGCCCAGCTGTCTGTATACAGTGGTATCTTTAAGGGCTGTTTGTCTTGCTCAGGAAAGCCTAGTTTTCAGCTGCTAGTAAAAATGTTTGTAGGACTCTTGACAGAAAATTTATTTCTCCTAACAGCTCCTTGAGGAACTTTTACGTTCATATTTAGTTGTTAGAAATTTTAAAATTATAAACCACAATGGAATACATTAACAAACATGTATACGTATGATCAAGAATTAACAAATACTAACATTTTACATTTCGGATTCGGAATGAGTAGTAAATCATAGTACAGTTAAAGGCTTTCATTTTGGCGTCCCATTTCCTAAGTCCCACCCAGCTTTCTTCCACGGACATAACTTAATTGTAAGTTTAATTTATATCCCTCATTTCACTGTTTCTTTTTTTATTTCACTACATTCCCATGAGTAATATTTAGTGTTGCTTGATCAGGGTGTTTCTGACGTTTTACAAATGCCGTCATACCAAATTACCTAGGCAAGATCCACAGATAAGGTTGTTGTCTAATGAAGTAAATCTCCCTGGTTGGCACGCAGGTGACACACAAGGTTAGTGACAATGCTGTACCAAAAGAGACAGTCCAAGGCTAGGCTGAAAGGGACAGAGAGAGTATGAAAAGAATACAGGTTGCTAAAGCTACAAAATTCTAATAACAGGAAACAGACTCATAAAACAACTCAGGTGAAAACACCTACTATCTTTTATGAAAGAGAATGGCTTAGAAGACAGAACTTGGAACCTAGACGGCAGAGGCAAAAGCTGCAGATTACTTCCTGGTTTTGAAAAGCAATGGAGTTTGCCAAGCTATGTAACAAACTTACAGGGAAGAAGTGGCTTTGAGATGACTGTAATTGGTTGATACTTTCAGTGACACGTATTTATGATTAGCATGATTCTTTAGGGGCCCAAAGAAAGATTATGGTATGCAGGGTAATGACTCACAGAGATGTCCATGACCTAATCCATGAAACTCAAGAATATGTTACTGTACAAGGAAAAAGTTACTCTGCACATATCACTAAAGTTGAGACCTTTGATACAGTGAGACTACTCTAGGTTACCAGACACACCCAGTCTAATCACATAAGTCTTTAAAATTAGAGAACATTTTCTGGCTGCAGAGGAAATGCTGATGGTATAGTGGTTAAGTGCTATAGCTGCTAACCAAAAGGCTGGCAGTTCAAATCCATCAGGCATCCTTGGAAGCTCTACGGGGCAGTTCTACTCTGTTCTATGCGGTCACTATGAGCGGAAATTGAGTCGATGGCAATGGGGGGCAGTCAAAGAGATGCAATGACAAAAGTGAAAAAGGGAAAGTTAAGACAGTGTGATGAAAGGATTTGATGTGGCCAGTTTTAAGATATGGGAGCTATGAGCCAGGCGCCTAGGATGACAGCCAGCAAAAAGTGGAGCCCTCATTCCTATAGAAAGAAGGAACTGAATTCTGCAAACACTCGAATTACCAAGGAAAAGATTCTCCCCTGGGGCCTGCAGAAACGCAGGATGCCTGACCACCACACAACCTAAGCTCAGTTAGACTTATGTTAAACTCCTCATATACAGAAAAAAAGACAATAAATTTATCTTTTTTAACTCACTGTTTGTGGACTCTCATAGCAGCATAGAAAACCAACGGTGTGGTTAATGCATTATTACGTTAGCTCTGTTTAGCTCTTTTATCACAGATGAAGTCTATTGATTTTAATTACTATAGTATGCTTTATCATACTGATGCATCACCATTTATCCAAATCTATTCTGACAGGTATTTATATTGTTTGTAGTCTCTTTTTTATAACAACAAATTCAGGAACAAACATCTTTATGTTAGCTACTATTGAACATGAAAGTTTCTAGAGCACCTTCAGAGAAGCAAAAGTATTGAGTCATTGGTTATGTGAAGTTGAGTGATTTTAATTGATGGTGATCACCAATATATTGTAGTCTCTTTCCGCCTGTTCTTTAAACTGTGTGGACCTAGTCTAGTTTTCATAGCTGCCACTCTCCCTCATCTGGCCTTGGCAATTTTTGCTTTCAGTTTCTAGTTTTTCAGTCTTGTTAGTGGTTACCCTTAAATTTTAACACACAAGTTTAACAAAATTTCTTTAGTCTGATTCCAACTTCTCTTTGCATAACACTTAGAAATTGTTTCTATTCTCCTTAGTGCCCTCGGGTCACCCCTGGCTCATAAGAATCTTGTACGCAATGGAACAAATTGTTCTGTGCTGTCTGCCTGATCACTTGCAGATCAGACAGTTGGGATCCATAGAGTTCTCTTTGTTAAATTCAGTCTCCCTCATTAAGTTTTTCTTGTATTTAAATTTCAGTTTTAGCTTGTTTTTAAGTGCCCTGTTGGTCTTTATTATTTTTTTTGAATTGGTTCTTATTTGAAAATATCAATAATTTATTTGTTAATCACCACTTCTTGCATAAAACCAGCCTGTTTTGAACACAGTCATGGTGTTTCTAAAATACATGCTTTCGTAATTCTCTTAATGATTGTTTGTGACAGTTTATTTGAATTTGACAGATCTTTTAATACTTTAAAGTTGTTATCCATTGTCTTCTGCCATTCACCTTTCCTGATGACAAATCTGCTGTGATTTGAACTATTATTTTGATAAAGAAAATCTTTTTTATTTGTTTCATTAGATTTTTAAGGTTTTGAATGTCTTAGAATTTCACCATTATCTATTAAGGAATGAAATATTTTTTGACCCTTTTAATTCTGGTTAGAACTTGATGGGCTTCTACAGTCTTAGGATCTATGTATTTTTCAACTGAAAATCAAACAACTCTCCACCTCCACAACTTCATGTTTATTCTCTCCTACTATAGGGTCACTATGAGCTGACCCAACATGACGGCATTGGGTTTCTGATTATTGTTTTTTTTATTCACAGCAACTGATCTTCATGATCTAGTGGTGTTGTAATGGAAATATCACACTTGGATAGCTTTAAAAAATGTTTTGGAGTTTATTCTTTCATAGGCTACTAGATTAGAAATCTGAATGCATGGTTCCAGCACCAGGAGAAGGTTTTCTTCAGCTCTGGGGGAGGTCCTTGTCATCAGCCTTCCCCTGGCCTAGGAACATCTCAGAAAGTGAACTTAGAATCCAAAGGATGCACACACCAGTGGCTCTCTTTGCTTGGTGTTAGTGCTGTCCCTGACTCTTCTTTGCATCTCAAAAGAGATTGACTCAAGATACTACCTAATCTTGTAGATTGAGTTCTACCTCACTGACGTAACTGCTTCTAATTCTGCCTCATTAACATCCAGAGGTAGGATTTACAACACATAAGAAAATCTCTTCAGAGGACAAATGTTAGACAATAGTACAATAGTAAGAATGATGGCCTAGCCAAGTTGACACACATTTGGGGGGAACACAATTCAATCCATAATATGACCCTGTAGGAAAGAGCAGAGCTGCCCCATTGGTGGATTCAAATCCCCGCCTTTTGGCTAGTAGCCTGAGCTCATAACCACTGCACCACCAGGCATCCTCTGTCTCTGTTCTCTTTTTCTGAAGTGTCTGTTAACATGCAGGACTTTCCTACTATGTCTACCGTGTTTCACTTATGTTTCAAAATTTTCATCCTTTTATTTATCCTCATTGCATTCTAGGCTATTTCTTCACCTGTACCTTGAAATGCTCACATCAGATGCTCTGTATATTTAACTCTTCCACTGCACTAATTTTTGTTTTTGAAATTTAATTCTATTATTCTAAAATGAATTCTATCAATTTTAGAATTTCTTTTTGATTCTTTGTTAGAATTTCCTATTCATTTTTAATATTTACCTTATCATTTTCATTCTTCATTAGTTTTCTCTCCGATCATTTGAAACACACTCCTTTGACAGCTTCTTTATCAAGCCTCGCTTGTTTCATCTTATGGTTTATAGAGTATTATTACAAGTTCATGCTCAGTAGGATTTGCTCTCCATAGAGTGTAGTGATGTGAAGGTATTTTTTGGTATGTGTCCCTCCGCAGAATTCTGTCTTCAGTTGATCCCAAACTAATTTCTAATTTCTTGACTTTAGGTTTCTGTTTAATGCTTACAGAGTAATGTATTAACTGGCCCCACACGTACTAATAAAAGTTAGCTGAATACCTAGCATTCTTTTTCCTCACCAAGTCTTGAGAGAATAGCAAATTTCCTCACTGTCTCCCAAGCCTTGTGTCTGGAGCCTGCCATCTCAGTCCATTTTCATAGCCAAATGTTAAAACCTCCTCAAGTTTACACCTGATTCAGATATCACCGCGATCCCTCCAGACTCAACCCATCTTTGTGTTTCTGATTTGGAATTCCACATTTTTTTACAGCACTTTGTATTTCAATTTCATTAAGTTTAGCTGTTCATTTAATCTAAGCACTGGTGGTACAAGTGGTAAAAGAACTGTGGCTACTATGGTCAAACGCGCCAGTCACTCCTTGGAAACCCTATGGGTCAGTTCTACTCTGTCCTATAGGGTTGCTATGAGTCACAGTCAACTTGACAGCAAGAAGTTTGATTTTGAGTTGTTGGTACAATTAATTTATTACTTATACGTATTATTAGGGTTGGAACTGAGTCTTTCTGAGTCAGGTTGACTGACCACATCCTCTATTTTGAACACTGTGTGTTTATTGCTAAACTGCAGCCGGCTACCAACTATGAGCTGATTTTCCCTATTTTCATACTCTTGCTTTTACCACGTAGCCAATGATGAAAACAAAGATCGTTTGTTTTAACTGGTAGCATAGTTCTTTATGAGAGAAGCTGATTCTGGCATTTCATCTCCCTGAATTGCTGGTGCTTATTTAGACAGCTTTGCCACATGGCAACAAACAAGAAATGTTGGTACTACTGTTGATATCCATTTTAAAGGTGATGAGACTATTTTGGCCTGAAATACATTCACCTGTTTCCTATGCATATGATCACAAGGAATAAGTAAGGGCTGGTTCCAGAAATAAACATGAAATTATTGTAAGCTTATGGAAGAAGAGAACAAATAATTTTGGATAGCAATTTAACTCTTATTACAAAGCTATTTCAGAGTTAAATTAAATAACAGACAAGGTTCTCAAATTTTGCCCCCTTCTGCATATTGAAGGACTTCCAATCATTTTTACTTAGGCAGTTTGTAGATTTCTTGGGGGGTGCCTGGTAAGGACCATGTAACTGTTCTTCTTGATGGCCACACAGTTTCTAGCATTTTCATTTGTTCCCTTTTCAGCTTGGTGTGATGATCTCTCCTCTTGCTGTTGCTGCTCATGCTGCTGCTGCTGAAATCAGCAGTGCCAGAAAGGTCTACACAAGGAAAGAGCAAACAGAGCAGAATATATCCTCCTGCTTTGCCTTTTTTCCAGATAAAGGAGAGGCTAGGTTCTAGCTTAGCCTGTTTAAATTATTTTGTGTTGTAGCCTATTCCAACAGTGCAAAGCAAAAATTTAACTGGTATTCATTAAGCATTCATTATGTTCCAGGCATAGTCATGAGTTTGTCACTTTTATCATACTACCTAAGCACAGCTATGATGTAGATACTACTATTTTCTGTGTTTTTCCACCTCAGAAAAAATGACTATAAATTTTTTGAATGACAATAATGTCTTAAATATTAAAAAAAAAATTATTGAAAACTGAGTTGTACCTATCATTGTACTAATGATTTGTGTACTTTATTTTATTTAACCCTGATAAATCAAACCAAACCCATTGTTGCTGAGTTGATTCTGACTCACAGTGACCATACAGGACAGGGTAGAACTGCCCCATGGTTTCCTGGAAGCTCTGGGCAGATTCCAACTGCCCAGCTTTTGATTAGCAGCTGTAGTTCTTAACCACAATGCCACCAGGGTTTTCAACTTTGATAGTAAAACAAGATGGCCAGCCAGCAAGCCAAGTGCCACAGAGTCGGATTAGATATGCATTATTTTTATTAGGGAATATTTTTATTAGGGAAACCCTGGTGTCTTAGTGGTTAAATGTGAGGCTGCTAACCAGAAGTTTAGCAGTTTCAAGTCCTCCAGGCCCTCCCTGGAAACTCTCTGGGGCAGTGGCAGTTAGACTTTGTCCTCCTATCGGGTTGTTATGAGGTGGAGTCAACTCAGTGACAATAGGTTTTGTTTCTAGCATTACTGCAACTCAAATTTAACTATGATTCATAGACATTTAATAACTTACTCAAGATCATGCACAGTAAATTAAAGTGATACAAATTGAATCTCGTCATTTTCCAGATTTGTGGTCTCTATCCCTGTTCTGTTGCACATTCTCAAATATAATTCTGCCTTGAATTCTCAACAACTTGCTGAATTTTTAAGAAAAAAAGGTTGTTTTCATTATCATTTCTTTTTTTTTTAATTTCAAACTCTTCTTTTAAGGTTGTAGCTACATTTAGAATTGATCTTCTTCACTTGTGCTTGCTTATCCTAAATCCTTGAACTAAGAATTTTGCTACTGAAACTTTCCAATGGACAATTTAAATATCTAAATTTTAAAAAAAAAACAACACAAAAACAAACAAAAAAACGCCCTTGAGGCTATTCCAGCTCATAGTGACCCTATAGGACAGAGTAGAACTGCCTCTGAGAGTTAGAAATTCAAATAGACTAAAGTAAAGAGATTCCTAAATGCTCCAAACATCAGATCAGTTTGGGATCAATCTAAGAATTGTAGGGAACGATAAGGGGAAAAACATAGAAGCATAAAACAGAAGTTGATGTGTTGCTTAAAAGACCTCAACTTCCTAGAAAAGACATCAAAGATAGTTCATACTGTTTCCTTTTGAAAGACCAAAATTTTTCTTAATCTTCATTCTACGTATCACTTTGAATGAGAGTTGACTCTATAATGTCATTTGTGTGTTTTATTTTGTTTGATGTAAATGTTTCTAACCAGAAATTGGGAGAAGCTAATGCCCTAGGGTCACCAGGAGTCGGATCTGACTCGACGGCACTTGTCTTGGCCAATGCAATTGTTTATGGTATGAAATAAGACCCCTCAAGTCAAACTCATTGCTGTCAAGCACTAAAACAGCAAATGATTCACTGATCACTTGAAAAAAATGCAGCTGACTCACAACAGATTTTATTGTTGCTACCATTTTTGCCTTTATCAATACAGGCATAGTTGTCAAAAAAATACGAAAAGAAGTCTAATAAGTCAAAAGTTATTCTCATGATTTTGTTTCTCAAATGTAATTAAAACAAAGCAATAGTTCAAGATTTTATTTACTTATTTATTTGTTTTGCATTGCTCCTTAATACAGCACTGAAAAATCCCTGGAGGAGGTTATGAGTGTTACCAACAAACAAAATGAAGAGAAACATTAGTCAGTTTCAAGCCTCATTTACTCAATGATGGGTGGTAACAATGCCATAAATCACTGACTACCTTTTAAGTCATATGATCTTTCACACCATGGGCATTTCAATAATTTTTTCTTTCACCAATATGTAATTAACTGGAAAAATTTTTTAAGAGTCTAAGAACATGAAATGCGAACAATGTTTTAAAGTAATAAAGAATTCTAAAAACAGTTCCAAGATGGTTAGAATGCTGAGATTCATGAAAGTCATTCATTATAGTTGATAAAACCATCTGTATATCAAAAAAAAAAAAAAAAAAAAAGTCTAAGAGAGAAATACATGGTAACCATTACAGAATACGTACTGCAGGGCCTGATGAGATAATTTCAGAATTTCAAAAATGAAGAACACCTCTATTTTCATGAAGCAATATACTGCTATTTCTTAGCTAATTAACTACACAGGCTTCATATTGCATCTTAAGAATTTGTTCTAAGTTTTAGGCTAGAAACAAGACATTTTAATGGAGGTGTAAGATTATGAACAATGGTTTCTACCTAAGGTATAAGCCATATAATGAGAGAATATATTTTGAATAGCCAGCCAGCCAAGTGCCGTGGAGTCGGATCAATAGCACAACTCTATCTAAATGCCATCTTTTAACTATAAATTATATGCAATATATTTAAAGTTTAGATTCATTCCTTGTTTCAAAATGTTACTTTCTTTAATTAAAGAGAAACAATGTTTAAAAACCAAAGGAGCTGGTAAAAGAAAATGATATCTAGAAAAAAATCATAAGTAATTCTAAGCACTTTACATCTTAAATGTCAAAAGATGCAAATAATTAGACACAAATGCTATTTAATGCATGTTAGATACATGAACAATGAACATACAAAACCCCTGAAACAACCATGTCAAAGTTGTATCAGTTTGCACCTAAATATTGAATATAAGTGAAAACAATGCTTGTATTCCAAAATGGATTTTTTAATGTAACATTTATTAAACACATTTATATGTTTTTTCAGTTAAAATTAATGTATCATGACTATACACAAAGGCCCAGATACACATACGTAAAGAAGAAACATTTTTAAGACCTATATATTTTTTCCATATTTGTCTCTTGTACATTATTTCTTGGTTAGGGTTTTTTTTTTTAGCTTTCAATAGTAGAGACTCTCATTTGCTTACTCGTTATTTTGCACAAAATATATCCTTCAGGTGCAGAAAAGGATAAAAATTTGGCTCCTTTGAAGATGTTACAGAAGTAATATCTTTCAGAGCAAAAGTAGTTTTTAGACTTCTAAATGTCTTTGGCAGAGACTATTGCGATGGGTTTCATACTTGGGTAGTATTGAATTCAGAGAACAAATGGCTCTGCTTTTGTGGAAACCGTTCACTTGTGCTTTTCTTTCTTTGAGGATGGGGTGAAAAAATAAACGCTATAGAAATGAAACTTCTTTGGTCTTTACTGAATGCAGATACATTTTTCTTCTTTTATATAACACATTTACTTATACAATCTAAAAATATTCACTGCTTAAAAAGAATTTCTCCTCTTATTATTGATTACTATGTACTCTAAAATTTCCTTTTTAAAGATATTTTAACATAAACTTAACTTTCTTATTTGCCCAGTACAGACAAAACTATAAGTTGGCAAATACATAACTACTTTTAAAAAATCAACATTTTGTATGACATTGTGTTCTTATTTGATTCCTGATAGACAATGCTACTCTAGAATAAGTGTTTAACAGCAATTAACAAGGACTAAATTCAGTTAGAGTTCTAATTTGGAAAATAAAATGTAATTATTTTAGAGTATGTATTCATACTCATAGAAAGTGCTCTGCAATGGAAAGGAGCAATGTGAAAAAAAAGACTAATGAAAATAAATTGCTTTTAGTATGTGTCTACTTGGATACATTTAATAAGTTAGAAAATAGAGTTGAATACTTTATTTTGGCCCATTTATCATCATTACCACCATCAACATTGTCATAATGATGCAAACCAAAACAATTTCCATGAAAGCACTTACTTATTATGTATACAAAAAATGTTTAAGTGCCTTTACAAGTCAATAATTTGGGGTTCAAATTTCTTTTCTGTCTTGAATTATTTGTGCAAGTTGGAACACTCTTTAATTTCTCATTTGATTTTGAGTACAATGGTTAGCATGCTGCCTAGTACATAATAGCTTTAATAAATAAATTCTACCATTATTTCTTTGACTAGTATTATTAATAATAATATAGTCATCAAAATAACTGTCTAAGGCAGATATTATAATTGTCTCCTTTTCTAGATTTTTTTAAAAAAAAGTTACATAATTTATCTTAGTGACATAGCCGGTAAGAAATATGGCAGAGTTGTAAACTCAAGCAGCATGATTCCACAAGCCAAGTAATCTACAGGTAGCTACAGAAATGTAAAAACTATATATATATGTATATATATATATATTCTTATAGTGAATGCTAAGCTGATTCAGGACAGAATTTATGTCTGAAAAATAGAATATTGCCAATCAATAACTATTGGATGAACAACTTCTTACAAAGTATATTATATTCTCAAACACAATGCAAATATACAACCAAAACTGATTAAAATAAAGAAGCCAATTTGGTTCAAAAAACATGAAATTTAAACTTAAGAAGAAAAGGCAATTAAGTAGGAAAAATATATACATATACGAACACAGAGTTCCAGTGTTAGCACTTCCTGTTTTCTAAAATGATTTTAGCATTAGCAGATACACCAAATCAATGAAAAAGCACGGCCACTTGAGTAACTATCATTATTTGTTCAGTCAGCAAACAACATAGCAAATATATCCCACATACAATGCATAATAAACATGTTAGCCTAAATTTAAAATCAGAAACATTCAATCTCAAAATAGGTTGAAATTTTTTCCTTTGCTGGCGGGGATCAAAATTTAAGGCTGAGTCTACTTGTTTATATTCAGATAAAGAACAGAAGCATAACTGAGATTAAGTCAGTGACAGACAAAGGATAAAATATAGATTGCCCGTGGCCAATTCTGGGAAGGGACTTGTTCACGTGAATTGGGGATATACCATTAAGACATAACAGGCCGTATTTTATTGGTCCATTAATACATGCCTAAAGTACCTTCTGAGTCAGAAGGACACGGGCTACTATCCAGAATATTTTTAAGTGGAATTATTTCACAGCACTGGAAGAAATAATATAAAGCCACATACATTTTGAGCCAAAATACACCTTAAAAAATGAAAACGAATTTCAATTTTAAGTAACCTCTCCAGTTGATTTAAGTAAAATTTCTCTAGGTATACAAATTAATCCCTGAGGTATAATGCCAATTTGATTAAAAAGGATTCTGCACTGGGAATTGTCGTGACTATTTTGGTGTTACACATTTGCATCAAATGACAATTTTACACAAAAAGTTTTATTAAGCATCCAATTTTTCTTAATTAAAAGTACTTTCATATTTAAAGTCACCTAGTATAAGATCACCCATACAGACACACACACACACACACACACACACACACAGACACACACACAAATAGTAAAGGCCGTAGAGAAGCACAGCTCAATAGAGGAATAAATGGTAGTTTCAAGACACGAATGGCAGTATAAAATAAGCGGTACAATGATGTACTTCATAAAAGATGACTCATGTCATGCATGGCTCAGCAGCACATGTACTAAAACTAGAAATGCTAAAGAGAAGATTAGCATGGCCTCTGTGCAAGGATGGCATGCAAAGTCATGAAGATTTCCATATTTTTAATATATCCTACCTCAAGAAGTAAGAGCTATCTCAGAAATAGGCGTTTGTACATCCGTGATCACTGCAGCATTGTTTACCACAATAAAAAGTTAGAAACAACCTAGATGCCCATCAAAGGATAAACACCTAAGCAAACTATGACACACAGTGGAGTACCCCACAGTGATACAGGATAGTCATGAGCAGGTGAGGCACCTCACAACGTGGATGAATGTGGGGGGCATTGTACTGAGTCAAACAAGCTAATCACAAAAGGACAAATATTGTATGAATAGGTCTACATACGAAAAGAAACAATCTTGTATGATTACAAGAGAGGGGAGTGTTGGGGACGGAAAAACACGAAACAGTGGAAAAGCAGTAATTTTGGTGAAGAGTATGACAGTACACAATACTAGGGACACCAGCACAACTTGTGAAGGAAGGGTCATGGAAACTCCATAGACACATCCGAACTCCTTGAGGGACAGAGATACGGAGCTGAGTGTTCTGAGGACTACGGTCTCAGGAGCATCTCGCTCAATTCCACCACCTAGTTTCTAAAGAAAATGTTCTGCTTTCTACTTTGGTGATTAGCATCTGGTGTCTTCAAAGCTTGTGACTGGCTGGCTAAGACACTCCACTCCACCTCCTTGGGAGCAAGGGAGAATGAGGAAAACCAAAGAAAAAAGGGAATGATTATTCCTAAGAACTAAAAGACTACCAATGTCACAGCCTCTACTAGACTGAGTACCACTGCTAAGATGGTACCTGGCTACCACCGCTGACTTTCTGACAGGGATCACAGTAGTGGCTCCCAGACTGAGATAGAAAAAAACAGAACAAAATTCTAGCTCAAAAATCGAAGACCAGATTTACCAGCCTAAGAGTGGAGAAACTTCAGAGAACGGTCCCAGGACACCCTTTCAGCTTAGGTAATGAAATCACTCCTGAGGTACACCTTTCAGTCAAAGGTTACACAAGCCCATGAAACGAAACAAGACTAAAAAGGCACACCAGCCCAGGGAAGAGGACTATGAAGGCAGGAGGGAACAGGAAAGCTGATAATAGGAAATCCAAGGTCAAGAACATAGACTATTGACATTTTGTGGGATTGTTAACTAACGTCATAAAATAATATGTGTACTAACTCTTTAACAAAAAACTAATTCGTTGTGTAAACCTTTATCTAAAGTACCATTTTTAAAAAGGAGATTTAAAAATAAAGATGAATGTTGTTTATACAGTTGATAGTTGCAGGCTTTAAGGTAGCTAAATTGATTTTTAAAAGTATCAATGAACATAAGACAAACAACGTATATGCTGGATTTCCCAGTTGGTGAAGTAAAAGACAGTTTTTAAAGCCCACAATATTCAGTCCTAAAGACTGATTAAATTTGGTAGTTCTGTACCTGATATTCTAGTTCCTCCTTCACTGAATACACGGTTCCTAGTAGTGTGACTGCTAACACACAACCGTCTTTGTAGAGAGTATTGATGGATTTTGTTGATCATGTCCCATCTGATAATCATTACACAGAAATTCAAATACAGTGTGAATATGCTGCCACAGACATCAGTCAAATCCCAATACAAAGTTCATTAGCAGCATAAGAGATAGACATATAAGAGAACAGAAAGAGGAAAAGACAGAGACAATCAGAGAGAAAAACAGAGAGATCGTAGTCAGAGGGGCTGGCACCTGAGTAGGAAGGAGACTGTACATATGTGAAAATACATGCATAATAAATGACTGTATGAATCCACTGCATTGATTACACTCCATCTCCCACTTTTGTGTACTAGAGTTCATTAACTGACAGCTCCAATCCATGTATTGAGTGCTTTATCCATAAATATGGCTTTGTTTTAGAAAGTTCTAATTCTGGGGCCTTTTCCTGGAAGCAATGCTCAGCGGAGATTTCAGCCAAACTCTGTTTAGTCAATCATCCTGTTGAAGCATCTTCAAATACATTAAGAGAAAGAAGTAGAGATTTTTAAAGGAGTTCTAATGATCCTGTAATTACGTTCCTCTTGTGAATATTACAGCATGCCCAGGCAAAAATCCTTGTGCATTGTCTGTACCTCTAGACTAAGAAATTCCATATTAATATACTATTGAAATTCTATACCTAATACTCTTTTGGTAAGATACAAATGTCTCTTTATAGTCAACAGTTTCTTTATAATGAGTATATTTAACACTGTAATAATTATTATCATAGCAACAATAATGATGACCACAATGCCTGTATTTACCTTTGTACTGCTACTGTAACCAATTGCCACAGGCTCACTGGATTAAAACAACACATAGTTATTAGCTCACACACAATTCAGAAATATGAAACGGATTTCATTGCTCTGTGCTGCTGAGTTGACTCCAACACATAGATCGGCAGTTTAAATACGCCAAGCACTCCTTAGAAACTCTGTGGAGCAGTTTTGTCTGCTCTGTCCTATAGGGTCGCTAAGAGTTGGAATCTACTCCATGGTGCAGGGTTTGGTTTTTTTGTTTTTCATAGCAACCTTATATAACAGACTAGACAACCAAATGTCTGCGGGGCTGTGTTCCTTTGTGGAGACTCTAGAGAAGAACCTGTTTTCTTGTCTTTTCCAGTTTCTAGAGACAGTCTGCAGACCTTGGCTTGTGATCCTGTGCTCTGTCTTCAAAGCTAGGACTATGGCATGTTCAAACCTCTTTCTGACTCTACTTCTCATCCTCACAATTCTGATTTCATTCATAAGGATTCTTGTGATTTCAGTGGTTCCACGTGAATAATACAGGATAACCTACCCATCTCTAGGCCAGCTGAATAGTGAATTTAATTTCATCTGCAATTTTAATTCCACTTTGCTATTGTAACCTAACACAGTCATTATTAAAAAAAAAAAAAAAGTTAAATAAATTTTGACTCATAGCAATCAAATAGGACAGAGTAGAACTGTCCCATAAGGGTTTCCAAGGAAATCCAAACAGGTGGTTTCTACTCGCTGCTCTTTCAGTTAGCAGCCATGGCTCTTAACCATTGGGCCACAGGGCTCTGACATATTTATTGGTTTCAGAAATTATAGTGCAGTTAACTTGCAGGACCCATCTTTCTAGCCACTGCAGTATTTAACAGGTGTTAAGCAATGCTATGTGCCAGGTACCAGGCTGAGAAGTTTTATGGTAAACTTCCTATCTTACTAGTTTTTCTTCTGAGCAACTAATCCTTTAACATTTTCAAAGATGAATAGTTTCTATATCTTTATTTACATCTTTGCTATCTTTGACATTCATTCTAAACTACCACGCCTTTCCAACTGACACAAATAAACATTTGACGGGGTATTCTAACACAGGTATGCATAGTTACCAATATACCCAGTCCTCAGCTAAAAGCCAAACCCACTGCATTAGAGTCAATTCTGACTCGTGGAGACCAAGTAGGACAGACTAGAACTGTTCCACAGGGTTTCCAATCAGCAGCTGGTGGATATGAATTGCTGGACTCTTGGTTAGCAGCCAAGCTCTTAACCACTGTGCAACCAGGGCTTCTGAATAACTGATCAATAAATATTTTTGAATGTAAAATAGCTAGTATCTATTGAACAGTTATTACCATTTTTGAAGCATTCAACATGTTATATGAATGATCTTAACTTACACTGATACTGTCTGAACTGGGGACTATCTTTTCATCTTTTTCAGTTCTACCCAGAGTCACAGAGCTAGTATAATAATAAAAGCTAAGTTGTAAATCCAGAGAATCTGACACCAGAGATGACTTTTTGCCACTGTGACATAAAGGAACAAGGCCATCTGACTCAGCAGGAGCAGAGTATTTCAAACTCCTCTTGATTGTACATAAACCTTGGTGGTGTAATGATTAAGTGTAACGTCAGCAAAAGAGTGACAATTTGAATCTTCCAGGCACCCCTTGGAACTCTATGGGGCAGCTCTTCTCTGTTCCTTAGGATCTCTATCAGTTGGAATCAACTCTACAGTACTGGGTATTTTGATTTTCTTGATTGTATGATGTTCCTGGCCACAAGAAATTTTCACATAATGAAGAAGATCATTCCAAATTATATGTCTCAGAGTGTGTGCTCAAATAGTTGACTTGGTTTTCTCTTTATAATTCTTCTTTTCCCTGTAACCGTAATGCTTATACTATGTGAAATCCATGCCACATATGAACTGGATCGGAAAAGTAAATATGCTTTTCTAAGCCTGGACTTATCACCTTAGTCTCTGAGTGACCAACCCTCCCACCCTCCACATACATATATACACATGCGTCAGTAACCCAAAAAAGATCCCGAAAAGCAGAACTTCTCTGATTCCAATGTGACTTACCTATGCCCATGAAGTTTTACTATCGTCTGATAGAGATCCATTTCTATCTCGATGCATAGAAAGCAATTAACTGCCCATTAACTCTTTGATATGCATCAAATCTGGTTGATGATGAAGAAAAATTATCATCAATACCAAAGGGATCATTAACTGAGATTAACTCTATAATATCATTCACTATTCCTTACAACAATAAATGCTACAATGCATTCTCTTCTTTAACAAAGTAAAAACAACAAAGCTGGTGTCATGCCCTGGACTGTGTCTCCAAAAATACGCATATAGCAGTTTGTATGGGCCGTGACTCCCAGTTTTCTGTGATCGCCCTCCATTTTGTGATTTTCCTATGCTGTAAATCCTACTCTCTGCCTCTGGTTAACAGGCTAGATTAAGATTAGCGTGGGACTATATAACACCTTTTGTAAGATCACCTCCCTGCTTCAACATAAAGAGTTTCTCTGGACTGTGGTTTGCATCACCTTTTATCCTATAAAAGACAAAAGGAAACAGAAGCAAGTTAAGAATTGGGGACCTCATACCATCAAGAAAGCAGCACTTAAAGCAGAGTGACTCTTTCAGACCTGAGTTTCCTGCATCGAGATGCTCTCAGACCGAAGAAAAGCTAATGCAGCATAAGGACCTTCTCCAGAACCGAAAGAGAGAGAGAGAGCATTCCCTGGAGCTGACACTCTGAATTCGGACTTCTACGCTATTGGGCTGTGTGAGAATAAAATTTTCTTTGTTAAAGCCATCCTCTTGTGATATGTCTGTTAGAGCACCAGATGACTAAGACAGCTGGTTTAAGAAGACAAGAGTTCAGAGAAGAGAAAATACTCATTGCTGGGGATCTCTGGGAGTTTCACAAAAGAAGTAGATTTTCATCAAAACTGTAGACAGTATTTGATATTTTGAGCAGCAGAGGAAAACCTGTGAATAATCTACAAAAATAAGAAAAAAGGAGAGATAATTTCTGAGTAGCAAAAAGTAATCTTTGTCAACACAGCATAAGTCATGGGTAGAATCAAACAGTAAATAGAAACAGCAGTGAGGATCGGTCACAGAAACTTTAAACTGAAGACGAGATGACTGACTTTCTCCTTAATACAGTGGTGAGGAGCCCTTGCGAGCTTTTGAACACATGAGCGACATGATTAGAGATGTGTTTTCACACAAATAATTTGGCAGAGATACGTAGAATGCATTTAATGAAGGAGAGTATTTGGAAGATTACAGACATTTGATGGATTTATTTGACAACACACATTAACTGTTGTTCCTTTTAATACAACAATCATTCTCCAGACCTTCAGAAGACTGGTTTCTAACTAGATTCCAATTTCTGCTCAAATGCCATCTCTTCAAAGATTATTTAGGGCCATTTATCTCCTTCTCCACAGTCATTTCCGCAGTCACTCTGATACGTCCCCTTCTTCTTCTTCATAGTTATTGTTGCTGCCAATTTATGTATTTACCTGATTGTTTTCTTCTAACCTGGAGTTCAGACACAATGACTACAGTGACTTTGTTTATTTTGTTAATCACAGTAAAACTACTGTAGGAGAGATTTAAGTATGTAGAAAACTGTCCATTTTTAGAAAAATGAATGAATTATTTGAAACCATGAATCCATGCCAAGGGACTTTATGATTAAAAGAAAATAGAAAATCAAGATCATTTATTACGCACATAGTGCTGTCTTACATAACAGAAAATATAAGATAGACTTCACAATTTCCTCCTGCTTACAGAAAACAATAAATTTTAAGAGATCACACAGATGTGTTAAAATATTTTGCCTTTTCAGAATGTCATACAGTTGAAATCATATAGAGTGTACTTTTTGCAGATTAGTTTCCTTTATCTGGCAATATCCATAAGGTTCTCTAGTGTCTTTTTGTAGCTTGATAACTTGATAACTCATTTCATCTTATCTGTGAATAATAGCTCATTGTACCGATGTACTATCATTTGTTTATTTCATCACAATTATTCAGTACTATGCTGGCTACTCTCTGGGTCCTTTAAATTTCCATATAAACTTTAGAGTTAGTTTGTCAGTGTCTATGCAATAATTTGCTATGGTTTTGTGTTTGCCACTATTCACATAATACTTTGCTAGGTTTTTGTGTTGAATCTATAGATCAGGCTGGAAAACACTGATATCTTGGCAGTATTAAATCTTTCTATTCATGAACATGGAACGTTTCTCCATTTATTTAGATCATGTATGATTTATTTCACCAGTATTTTGTAGTTTACCTCATATATTAAAAAAAAAGACTCTTTACCACTAAGTCAGTTCCAACTGATACCAACTCAACAGGACACAATACAACAGCCATGTACAGTTTCCTGTTGGCAGCTGGTGGATTCAAACTGCCAGCCTTCTGGTCCGCAGTTAAACTTTCAACCACTGTGCCACCAGGGCAGCTTTCGTCTTATAGCTATTGTATGTATTTTGATAGGTTAATATCTAAGTGTAGAGATGGTTGACATATTTGACTGTTAATCAAAGCATCAGAGATTTGAGTCCACCCAGAATCACTTCACAGGAAAAGCTTGGTGATCTGCTTCTGGAAAATCAATGGTTGAAAACACTGCGGAGCACTGTTCTATGCTAACACACATAGGTTTGGCATGAGTTGAATCACATTGATGGCAACAGTTTTTATTTCTTGACAGTTGTTGCTGATGCAAATACTGTGCGTTTGACTTCAAAGTCCATTGTTTATTGTTGGCATGTAGACACTAACTTTTGCATAGTAACCTTGCTTTTCTTGCTTACTGCTATCTTGCTTCAATCACTAGTTCCCACATTTTTGTTGTTGTTGTTGATTATTTGGGATTTTCTACTCAGCAGTTATCTGGGAATAAAGATTTATTTCTTCCTCTTCAATATCTGTATTTCTTATTTCCTTTTCTTGTCTAATATCATTAGCTGAGACTTTCAGCATGTCATGCAATGGAAATGTTGAGAGAGGATATCCTTTCTTATTTCCCTAGTCTCAAAGAATAATCACATATCTTCTTAACATTAAATATGATGTTAGCTGTAGGTTTTTTGTAGATGTTCTTTGCCAAATTGAGGAAATTCCCTTTATTCCCAGCATGCTGAGGGTTTTTATCATGAACAGGTGTTGTGTTTCATCAAATGTTTTTGCTGTCTCTATTGATGTGATCAGATAGTTTTTCCTCTTTGGGATATTAATACGATAAATTGCACTTTTTGCATATGTTGAATCAGCCAGCATACTTGGGTTAAACCCCACTTGAAGATGTTGTATAATTCTCTTTATACACGCAACATTCAATTTGCTAATTCTTTTTTGTGTGTGTGAATTTTTGCGTCTATGTTCATCAGTTATTCTGTAACTTTTCTTCCTTATAATGCATTTGGTTTTAATATTAGCAGACAAGTATTTTGCAAATGTTTTCTCACATTCTATGGCTTATCTATTTATGTTCTTAATCATGTCTTTTACAGAGCCTAAACTTTAAAAGATACATTTAAATTCAAGGAATATTAGAAAACAAAACTTAAAGCAATATTGTATATGTCTCCATATTTTAAAGTGTTCATATTCATAAACTATACCAACACATTTAATCAACATATTGAAAATACATAACTTGTATTGCTTTTTATGGTGTTCTATTCACTGAAAAAAATTGGGAGCATTTTTTATCTTCTAATATACCTGTGGATCATACCTTTAGCTATATGTAGTGATCTAAACTGTACACTTGTATTAATAGCTTTGTTTCCCATCCATGTCTTAAATCACAAGATAATTCTCTGTGTTTTACTAAAATAAGTTCCATCTATTAGATTTGTAAAATGCATCTATCTTGACATAATAAATAATTATTAGTCAATTAACTTATGTTGGTTTTCACGGTACACGACAGGACTAGAAGCATTGAAACAAGAAGAATTATTGAGATGAGTAAGTTGATAAATATGAACAAAACATAATTCGATACATTGTCTGTTGTTGAAAATTGTGTGTATTATAGTTTGATGTTCTACTATGGCAAACTGCCTACTATATTTGAAAAACTGATTACACTGGGAGGAAATCTGATCTAAGGAAAGTATTCTCATCTCTTGCATGTCCTGCATGTAGTTGTAAAACTAATATGAGTGAAGATAACAGATTTAAGTAATAAGCCCCACTTTTGAGACGTTCATTTATTCCTCTGCTATTTAAAAATGTCTATATAAGCAAATGGCAAGAAAATTTTTAACCATTATAGTCATTCTTTCTCACAAACAAACCTTAGGGATTATTCTATTAACAGGCAATTTCTTCTTCTGAGACCTTACAAACATCTCAAAAATAATGAAACACTTCCTGACCTAAATATTTTGATAATATATGCCTTTAGCATCTACATATATGAGTGTAGGTACAAACTTTTAAAAAAATTCCTGAGAGAAAT